>OW026366.1:273809301-276518968 GCA_932273885.2 Leucozona laternaria
TTTGTTTAGAAAAAATTCTGAACAGAATCGATTCTTTTGTGGAAAGGAATTCGGCATTTATTTTAACTTAACTTTTGGTAGATGGCCATATTTTTTAAACAAATCATTTTTATAAAATGTATATCATTTCGCAAAAGAAAATGTAGAATTGACTAGTGAGTATTTCTTGCATAATGTAGTTTTAAAAAAAATCCACACTGCACTTCATAATTTAATGCATAATCAAACAATTATAATTTTGTCTTGGTCAAGATTTATCATTGATCTATGGAAAATCTAGTCAAGTATAATTTTTGACGTTTGGTCTAAGTTTCCCTTCTAACTGAGAGCATTTCATCGATACTGTTCAAAATTTGACATTTAGCTAAATTTATTGCAAAAATTCTTGAGAACATATCTAAAATATGAGGAGAAAGAGCCATAATAACATCCTTTTTCCATTTTCATACAATTTTGACAGAAGTACAAAACAATAAATGTGTCTCCTTCTCCAGTCAAGTCAATTTTTCTTGAACCCACGCACGCCTTAATCCAGAAATCCGTTATGATATTATGCGATGAGACACACAAAAACTTGTAAAAACATCGTTTTTGCTTGGATTTCGGAATTGTTCCGCTAATAACGGAAGGAGTGAAAAAGCAGTAACTCCGAACGTCAAAATCAAAAGCTGTGTTTATGTTGGAGATGTCATAAACTATTCGATGCAGCTATGCTAGCAAAGAAAATCACAGTTTTGTACAAACATAATTATAACTGTAGAGGCGTTTTTTATGCACTTTTATGTGTTTGTTCGCATACTGTCCAAACATACGAATTTCTACGTTATTCTTCAAAATCCTTTAAAGTAAATATACATAGAAAAAAATTAATTCGTAGAAATTTGTAGGTTTGGATGGTACGCGAACAAGTGTAAGCACAAAAAACCAAACTTATGTCGAATTCCTTTCAACAAGTTTAAATCGATTCTAAGAAATTCGATTTTTATTTGTGATTATGGATGTGTGCTATTTGACAGCAGTTTTGTAGTTAAAATGTAATCAATTATTGCGCGCACAAACTCATAACAATAATATTCAAAAGTGTATTAAGTTTTTGGTGTCATTTTCTACAATTATCTGTTTCAGAAAATACAAAAAAATAGTTGTGTGTTCGTAAAAAGCGAACAGACCAACGCGAGTTTGATAGGATCCACCGCCTTTAGGCGAATGAAAAATAATCTATTCTTTGGTTAGAAGGAATTCGACACTTGCCGCATTTAATTATCGCTTATGATCCATAAAGATCATCTCATGAAAATCAAACAGATACGGATCATAGTGACAAATGTATTTTATATCTATTTATTTTGTCCTTTCATTTGTTTAATTTGCATTTATCTGTTTTCTATTTTCTTTACACTACACTTCACACTATCTTGCTATTTGAAAAACTGAGATGCCATCTACCCATAAGAGTAAAAACTAAACAGTCTGTCAAATTTTGTGGAGTGGGAATTAAATCCGCAACGAGAAAAAAACTGCCAAAACAGTTTGGAATGATTTGTGGGCAACAACTGTTGCCAATTTTTAAACGTCAAAACAAGAATCGACTAGAGTTGCCACGGAACTATGATAAATCAAAATTTTCAATAAATCATAACATTTCATTGTAATAGTAACACAATTTTCTTCAATTTACCATTAATTTATAAAACATATATACATATATTCTGGTGTCAAAAAGGACTAAATTATATACAAGAAATTCATGAGTTTTAATATCGTTTTCTTTTTCAAAAAAACGTTTGCTTAAGGGGCCGGTTATAGCGATCAGGAAAACGCATCAGACAAAATTTTCTTTTGGATAATTGAATGTGTTAACTTACAATTTGAAAAATTAAATAGGAACAAATCTATGACGAATCACTTAGAATAATTTTTTCCCAAAAAAAAATTTTCCTTGGGACAAATATTTTTTTTACAACTACAAAAACTAAAATAAATATAAAAGTAACACTTGGGCAACCCTCAGTCAACAGCTTTATTTTAATTTTTTTTTTGGTTTTTGAATGTAAATTGACATTTTTTTACAGAACACAAACCTGCCGATTTCCGCCCAAAGAAATTTCTTGGCCAGAAATTTTCAGGCAGGGGAATAGTATTTCTCTTTAGTGAGCGCTCTTTTTTGCCCAAAACTACCCAATTTTGGATTTGGCAAAAATATGCAACAAATTGTGACAATTGACAGTTTTGGTAAAAGTCTGGAACAAATTTAATATAAGTTCATTTCCGGTTTGATGGCATTGCTAGATTTTTTTTTCAAGTCTCCACATATTCTACTACACCACCATGTAGATTAATTTTTAGGAAGTATGACAGAACTACAGCCTTTTTGGAGATAATGAGGTATTTAAAGTTGCTTGGTGCAAATAATTGTGAATTGGAGAAAGAGATTTGAGGAGATTCATTTATGTAAAGGGAAAATAACTAGGAACCCGTAAATCGCTCTTTGGGGAAACCATAGAAGTTTTGAATTTCGGACAAACTCGTTTATGGCTTAAATGATTTTTATCAATTTTTTTTTATATAAAAGCTTCTAAAGAGTTAAGATAATATTGGATACAATTGTTTTATAAAAGTGGGTACTTTTTGCATTTAAATTTTATTAATGGTTTTGATAACCATACATACTCGTACAAAGTCTAAATAATATTTATAATTTAATGTTAACTCTAGCATTTTAAAAAAGAAACCATTCAACATGATAATGAAGTTTTGCTTTGAAAAAAAAACAATGAAATAAATATGTTTTATCGTGACTTGTTCAAAACTACGAATTTCTACGAATTGGTCGCATAATCATGAAGATTTTGCATACTAAGTTTTTTTTAAAAATATTACGAAGGACAAATTCACTTTCTACCTACTTACTAAATAAATAAAACAATTTAAAGTTCGCTGAAATTCGCATTTTTGGACAGTTCACGAACAGACACTATAAAATGATGCTATCTTAGGCGGTGAATTTTGGGACTAAAAAAGTTTCGAATAATTTTTAACCAAAACCCCCAAGGTTTTATCTCTTCTAAAAAAATTAAAATTATATTTTGTATTACATTAATCATTCTTAACATTTCGTTTACGATCTAACTATATCTTTGGCTAATCCATTACCATTAGGCATTGCATCAACCTGAGCATCTTTATTTACTTCTTTCAATTCTTCACCTTGCTCGAGAAGATCTTCTTTCCGGACTTTCTTACCAAATCGTTCGCAATCTTCAATAGTTTCCATCAGTGGCTTGTTGTGTGTTTCAGGTAGCAGCAATGAAAGCAATCCACCAATAAATGCAAGTGCTCCGAAAACTATCAAAGGCAGTGGTTTCCAAACCTCGCTCAGTAAATTCAAATATGGCGCCAAAATGCCACCAATACGCGCGACCATTGATGAAGCTCCCAAGCCAACATTTCGAATGACAGTTGGAAATTGTTCTGCTGAGAAAATGTATACGGTACCGTAACTGGATGTTATAGCTAGTTTTCCGATCATAGCACAAACAACAATAAGCCAATTCATGTCATCTGGAATAAAGATCGTCATAAGGAGAGCAGTTCCAGCTGTTAACATGCAACCACATAGAATAGACCTTCGACCCCAGCGATTCAAGGTGAATAACAAAAACGTATAGGCTGGAATTTCAACAGCTCCTGATATAACGAAATTAAATAGGGCATTTCCACCGAGATTATTGGTATTCCACGAGAGACCATAATATGTTCCGCTATTTACGAACCAATCAAAGAAAATCAGCAGTGTTTTCCGTCGGAGATTCGGATATCTGAGTAAATCAAAGACAGATGGTTCACTTTTGGGTGTGTCGATGGGCTCCTTCTCCTCATTGCTGTCCTCCAAAAGGTTCTCTAACACATCATCGGGAATTTTCACCTTATTCACTCTGGCTGCTTTTTCAATGTTTGCAATCGCATCCCGTTTCCTATTTTTCGACAACAACCACCTGGCCGATTCTGGTATAAACCAGTAGTATGACATAAACAATACTCCTGGCAATGTCAAACCAATTTGCAGCCAACGCCAGTCAGTTATGAAATACGCAAACGCTGCTGTCAACATGTATCCCACAGAAAAGAACATCATACACACGACCCCGGCAAACATACGATATGTCGGCCCTACCATTTCCATGGCTATCACATATGCCACCAAAAATACACCTGACGTTGTTGCACCAATTATTATTCGTGAAATTGTGTAGGTTATGAATTCCGGTGCTACAGCAGCTAGAACTCCAAATATCAACTGTATGACCAATGAAGCAAAGAATGTCGGTTTTCTGCCATATTTGTCTGACATCTGGCCAAATATTATGCTACCCAGGAGCACACCCAGCATAAACAATGCGTCAGATGTTGCACTAAGATAACTCCTCCCACAAACCATATTCCATTCGGTGACAGCACTATTTTTCCACATTGACCTGTCATAGACGTACTTATCACAACCCGCTGTTGGAGTTCCTTTTATTGGCGGTGAAGAACCGTTAAGATAGTCTTGTGAATAGTTAACATCGTAATATTGGCAAGTGAGGTGTTTTTTGGTTATCGGATCTTGAGCATATGCTAATTGCCACACATTATCCGGTAGTTCATAGGTGATATTATCAGTTCCGAATTCAAAAGGCAACTCGCACCGGAAATCCGGTTTCGCAAGTAAAAACACTCCGGCGAGCTTATGAAAGGCACACGATATGGCAGGTAAACAAACTAAAAAATAAATACGCTTCTGGTATTTCCCAAAATCACCCAAATGAGTGATGACATCGTCGTAGCCCATTTTCACACAATGATAGAGAGCGAGAGAGGGATTAAAATGCACTAACTTGTCAGATTCTCACACCTTTTATTTATTTAATTTATCATTTAAAATTCGACTATGCAAATTTCGGAAACGTCACTGACCAGACCGGCGGCGTGGTTTGTCTGTTTTAATTTATTTTCTCATTTAAAAACACGTCATTTTCAGTTGGTATATCGAGAGAAAGAGCAAACATGTACGAATTATGCGCCTAAAAATGCCAACAAAAATAATTCACACTCAGAAATGTTTTATTTTTGCATTGCTTTAACTTTTGGTTTAGAATTTTTGATAACGCTCTAATTTCCGCCGAATTGTTTTTTTTTTTTTTTTTTTTTAATAGCCTTCACCCACTTTTGAATATATTGTTGTATTCACACTTGTTTTGTTGCTGTTTTCTTGTTGAGACCGAACTAAAAATTACGACACGATTTGCTCACCAACCGTCCTAGCCAACTATTCCCTACTTACTAAATAAATATTGTATTCAATTTTCATATTGCCTAATGTAATGTCCACGTTGTACAAAGCCCATACGCGAGTTGGCGCAATCAAAGCAGTTAGTTGAATCTGACAAGGCACAAGATTCTGCTCCCAGTTTGAGTTTATTTTAATTTGAAATGAGAAACGCGCATACACCGCACAACATCCACAAAAGAACCCTGAATACACTCTTTAAAAATTAAGGGTTCAGGTTCAATCATCCAGTTTCAATGGGGTTGGTGGTTTATTCGATGATATAATGGTTTTTTAGGTCATTCCTCCAAGAGGGTATACACTCTTGTCTACTGATTGTGACTGTGAGTTAAAGACACCATGTGCTATAACACTAACACCATGACAACATAGAAATCGTATGTTTTGTTTGAGTGGTTTTAATTTTTTTTAAGTTATATACCTACATATGATCGCTAGACTTTAACTTTATAAACACTGGCGATAATAAGGTGTGTTTGGTAACCTGGAATTTTGTTTACAATTTTTACAATTTGCTGTCAAACCTCGCATATTTTATATTTTATTCTTTAAACGAACAGATCACTAATCAAAATAAATAGTCAGCGATCAGTTGTTCTTCAAATTTCAATCGGATCGCTTAGTACCTGCATATACCGAAAATTGTAGGATAGCGTGAGATTTGTTTTTGAAAACAGGTGTTTGGTTCAGCAGCTGAATTTTCCTATACAGGATTACAAACACAAACCAAGATAGTTTTGGATAGTTATTCGAATGTGGCCAATGATATTAAGGTAATACTACGTTTTCACCAAGAGATAATCCGGGATTTAAGGTAGGAGATTTAAAATTAATCTTGAAGTGTTTTCACCACAAAAAAGGAGATTAAATTGACGTTTTCAGTCTGAATTGCCATTCAATTGTCAACTCAATTTGACAAGAGTAAAACAAATATAATCGGCAAACGTATAGCGAACGGAAAAAACAATTTTTGAGCAATAAAACAATTAATTTTGAATAAACTACTTATTAAAAATGAGTCTAGTAACCTAAATCTATTGTTGTCAGACTATTTTATTCTTCAAAATAACATTAAGAGTATAGGAGAATCCATAATTACAGAAAAAAAAACACAATTTTTCGGCCCACTCTTCAATGAGAAGCTCCCCATCCTCCAGTGTCTAGGTTGTCCGTTGTTTTTTGTTTGTTTTGGTTGTTGCATTATCTGGAATTCGTATTGTTTACCAAAATATTATTATAAATATATGAAATACATTGTAAATACTTGCATATTTATTCCTACAGCCAACGCGCAAAAATATGTTATAATTTTTTTTGATTTCAATGGAAAAACTGATGTTTAAAAGGGTGCGTTCTACAAAATTAGGATTGTTTGATTTGAAAATCTCCTTCTTGCAAGAAGATTTCAATGAGATTTATTTTAAATCTTTTGAGGAGATTTCAATTTGTATGGTAAATCTTGGAGATTTGAAGAGGATTAAAGGTTCTCCCAAACCAACGCGAAACATTCGGCGCGACAACGAAACTTCCGCCTGTCTTAATTTATTTACATGGAGATTAATGGGAGCACCCACACTGGCGCGATGCGAATCTTCGAACATTATTCAGTCGTCGCATATTCGCGCGAATGTTTCGCGTTGGTTTGGGACAGCCTTTATGCTAAATCCACTTAAATCGCGATTTAGTGCTCAGTGAAAACGTAGTATAAGGTACAATACGGGTTTAAAGTTTGGAAAATCTCGGGGGGTCATTCCTTAAAATTTAAAACGATAATCGTGCACGTTATCTTCATCAATTTACTTCACGTAACAAAACTACTATCGTCTCGTCAATCGTTTATTTTACATCTTCAGTTTGAAAATCTTTGGAATCATACAGAAATTCTCAAATATTGATTGAAAAGTCATTTTCGCCGTCATAAATGACAATTCTGAATTTATTGCTGTGTTGTTTTCAAAATTTGAAAAGTGTAATTATATCTGAAATATAGATCAAATGTCAATTTTAATTAATTATATAGAGAACCATGAAGGTTTGGCCAAGGGCTATAAGCTTAATACTTTAGCTGACTAATTAAATTCCACCTAATAACGAGCCACTTATAAGAACTATTAAAGCTTGGAGTTGGAGAAAGGTATATTTCAATGTATGTAAATTATGATAAGGGTATTCATGCAACGTCGTAAAACCATCGTAAACGTCGGAAACCTTACGATGTCGTAAACGAACTGTCAAAATTTGTATGGAAAATCCTTTCCAGCAAATCGTAAACTTTCCGACAAGAACTTGTGTCGTAAACGTTGTAAACGAACATGGTAAACGTAGTAAACTGTTTTTCAATGGGATTATGACATGGGCCGAATCAGATGATTGGCTTACCACATTATTTATGCAAATTGTTTTAAGGGGCATTCATAAAACGTGCGCCGGGAACTTTACGATTTTACAACGTCGGAAAGTTTCCAACGTTTCATACAAAAATTTGTACTGACTTTTAAAACCGAACGAAGGAGAAGTGCAGCCAAAACTTAATGTCGTGATTTCCGTAGGTACGCTTTTTTGTACTCAAGGCATCTCTAGTACTCATTTTTGTTTTTGCAAAATCTCTTGAATCTTAATATATAAGTCGTTTTATATACAACACTTATAACTCAAGAATGGCTCGACCGGTTTTAATGATCTTTGATTTGTTGGATTCGTCTCCACCCCGAATAGCAGAATAACTATAAAAATATTTGAAAAATTCACTTCGTAGGGTGAAATGGGGTAACGTGAAAAAGACGTATCCGATTAAAAAAACTCAATTTGCGTTTGAAAGGTTATTCTTAGGAAATGGCTTAAAGGGTATTTTTTTTAATTTTAAATTTGTAGGGTGGAATGGGGAAAAAATAAAAAAAATATTCCGATTTAAAAAAATCTTTTTTTTATTTGAAAGATTTCCTTGGGAAATGTCTTTAGGGATATTCTTTTTCAAATTTTATTATGTGTAGGGTGAAATGGGGTTAAAAGTATATATATATTTCATCTTCTAAGTTTTAAACATTCTAGATTCTTCGGTCAATCTGTAAACCTGTCAATTTATATATACATATATGCTATAAGTCACGAAAGTCCAATTTTTTTATTTCATGTTGTCTGTGATTTGTTTTGAAAAAGCATTACAGGTCAATTTGTTTATTTTGTGCGAGTGTTATCTTAATATATAAAACAAAGTCAGTTTGCAACACTTATAACATAAGAACCGAATTTAATGATCTTAAATTTGTTGGATTCGGAAAAATTCGCTTTGTTGCGTGAAATATGGGGTAATATGAAAAAAACGTATCTGATTAAAAAACTCTACCTTCGTTTGAAAGGTTATTCTTAGGAAATGGCTTCAAGGATATTTTATTTAAATTGCAATTTGTAGGGTGACATGGGGTAGAAATAAAAAAAATTGTCCGATTTAAGAAATTCTTCTTTTGTTTGAAAGGGTTTTCGTAGGTTTATCTTTTTTTCAAAAATTTATTATTTGTAGGGTGAAATGGGATAAAAATAAAAAAAAGTCCGATTTAGGAAATTCTTTTTTTTTTTAATTTTGTTATGAGCAAGGAAAAATGATCTAACAATAAAAAATTGTTTAAATTTAGACATTATTTTGGTGTTTGAAAGGTTATTCTTATTCGATGGCCTTAGAGTCATTTAACAATTGGTAGTTATAGTGTGTAATGGGGTAAAAATAAAATATTGTATTCGATTTCAAAAATTCTTTTTGTATATTAAATGTTTTTTTCTGGGCGATGACTTACGGAATTTTTTTCTTCAAAAATTGATATTTATAGGGTTATGTGAGGAAAAAACAAACGGGTAATATCCTTTTTTTTATAGAGTGAAATCGGATAACACACAAAAAAGTTGTTTTTGATTACGAACATTTTTTTCTGTCTTGGGAAAGTAATAAAAGTTGGAATTAGATGATCATATTTTTACGAATTGCGCATTCATAACGTTAGGTGGGTTTAAACCCAGAAAGTAGTATTCAGTTACAAAAAGTAGCTCAAAAATTTATCTATGTATATATTTTTATCTTTTGTAATTTTTATGCGAAGCTTAGGTTTATCTACCCGTGCAAAGCCGGGCGAGCCAGCTAGTGCCTTATAAATGCCTGATTACATGGGTCGTTTTGTTGAAGGTCGTTTTGCGGAACTCTTGACTACACGATGAAGAAAAATCCTTTCATTTCAATCTACCCTTCCCTATCTCAAAACCTTAAAATCCGTATATATTAAATGAAACTTTTACATCAAAGGAATTTGGGTGGAATCTACCTTTTTCTTTTTACGACTTACATCTTCGTTCAGTGAAAGTTGTTCGTTCTTCCTAGAAACAACAAACAACGAAGAAGCATCTAGATTATTACGTTTTAATATTCAGTTCGTTCTTTACAGCAAAATGGATAACAACACATCAAGGGTATTCATGCAACGAGATAACTTTACCAATTGTGTAAAAAGATAAGTTTACGCAAAAGTTTACGTGAACGTCCTTTTTATTCATTTGGATAAATGGTGTTTAATTGAATCAGCTGTTCGTCAAACTTCAAAAAATTATTAGTGCAAAAATATTATTTCCCGAAAAAATTTAAAAAAGTTAAAAAAACATGCCAAAAATAAGCAAAAAACAGAAATTAGTGCAATTATATGAACAAATTGCCTTTAATGATTTACTCATTTTAGAACTATTCGGAAAAAAATTATGGATTGTGCATTTTCTGTTACAAAAGTAAAATTCTTCTAATTAACTTTTAACAATAGATAAACAGAAAGAAAAAGAGGATGCAATTTTAGAAGATATAGCACTAACCATGGTTATGGCTGACTTGACGTCATAATGACGTTTGTATAACTTTATCAAAATAAATTTGTATAAGTTTCCGCAGAAAAATCCTTAGATAATTTTATCCAATTTGTGTAAACCATTTTCCATACAAAATTTGACAATTCATTTACCAAATGATAAACTTATCCAAAAGATGAACTTATCTAGTGTATGGTTTCCCTTATTGTTGGAAGTAGCGGCACTTTTAACAGTGAACAAAAATCATGACAGAAATACACGTGACGTTTTAGCAGATATTTTCTAAAATTTATATTTAAAGGTAAATCTGCGAAGTAAATGTAAATGAGTGAAACTGTAAAACTATTTTGAATACAGTTTTATATCTATTAGTTCTCATTCTTAACACAAAATTGAGTTTTTTTTCTGATTCGTATTGGAGATTGAACCATTGGTGATTGGACCTTATCACCATTCTCCACATCTTATGTCAAAATAAAAGTTCTCCAGTTAAAGTATAGAGAATGAGTCAGCATCAAAGGCGCAGCATCACACTGCACACTCACAGAGTACAGGATTACGTTGAACCGAGATTATTGAGGTGAATAGGTGTATCTATACAAATATCAGATGAATCTTTAACTTTTTCCATAAGGGTGCATTCATTTTCACAAAGAATTCATTTGACATAACCCAAGAACCCAACCCGTATGACAATTATAAGTCTGTATCATTTTATAATGAATTCGTCTGTTCATAGACCTACGCTGAACTCGTAGAGAAACGAATCTGAAGAGAAACCAAATAAACAATAATTTTTGTATATGAAGTTATTTGGTTGTTTATTTTATTGATTTTAATTGGTCTTTGGTTTTCAAGTTAATTTCGAGCGATGACATTTAATTAACAGATTCGTTTTGATTGTGAACATGAAAGCAATTAAAATCCTTATATAGACTAAATTGAGCATATTGTGAAAGTGTAGCTTGGTATGTAATTGATATAAGGAACGCCAGGAATGTATTGATATAGAGACAATTTAGATTTAAATTTAAATAAAAAAAAATAAAATAAAAAAAAAAATTAAGTAGATATTTATAGTAAGATAAATTAAAAAAATCCCTTGTTCATATGTTTTACTTATAAGCGATGCTGTTATAATGTGATATTAGCCCTTCTTTTTATCAGAAATGATCCATATCCACATGACATCTTGCTTTCTATCGGGATCACGTTTCTTGAACCAAAAGTTTAATTTATGATCTTTATTCGAAGCTTTGCAAATGGTTCGGTAGTGTAAATTGTAGTGTAAAGAAAAAAAAATATTTGAGTGCCGGGACTCACGGTAAATATGTGTAAACATCAACGTTTGTCCAAGCGCAGTTTTGAGGAACTGAAAGTACCCAATATCCTATGCTGTGCAGATATCTTAACGTAACGAGCTAAAATGTAACGTTGCACAGGAAAGTTAAAGCCACATCAAAAACAATGAATGAATTTGTCCATTCCTCTGTCAGTTTTTGTTAGTTTGCTGACAGGAAACCCCCAAATTGTCAGTCGTACAAATCAAGCATTAGGTCTATGCTGGACTTAAACGAATGACGTATTGGCAGTTTTCTGCAAGTAGACTTCATAAACAATGAGTACGTTCAGATGACGAAGGGACTTGAAGGCAAGGCAAGTTTCTCGTCTCTGATTGGCCAGCTGTCGCAAAATTTCCTTCCAATTAAGGGAACTTTTATTGGAAAGTGACTGGAAAGCTAGTCAAGAAATATCTCCCTTCATTTCAAGTCAAGTGCATTTATGTCAAAATATTAGCTGATTATATTTTGTCATTAAACAGCAAGCTGAACTTCATTGTTCAGTGACTTCTTTTTTCAACGTTTGTTTTATTGTTTTGGGTGGAGGAGTTCTTTATCAAAATAATAGAAAAGATTTAATTAAGAAATGCATCATAAGCAAGAAGTATTGAAAAAATATAAATTACATTTCGTAATTGACTTGTGTAAGGTGTTTTTCAAAAAAAAATATTATTATAAATACTATCTGCACTATCAATGGAAGGTAAAGGTTGGAAGTAAAGTTCCAATTTTGGCATTAATGACATCTCAAAAAAATAACTAGTTTCCTTTGTAAAATTTGCGTTCAATGAATGCACTTGACTACATATGTAGTCCCTTGTGTCTGCTGAACGTACCCAATGAATTGGTCCATTCTTCTGTCAATGTTTTGACAGTTTGCTGACATGATACCCCCAAATTGTCAGTCGTACAAATCCAGCATTAGGTCTATGCTGGACTTAAACGAATGACGTATTGGCATTTTTCTTTCAGTCAGTTTCAAAAGCAATCAATTGGTCTATTCTTCTGTCAGTTTTTTGACAGTTTGCTGTCAGGCAACCGGCAATTTATCAATCGTATAAATCAAGCATTTAGTTTATGCTGAACCCACTTGCAAGCAACTTTATTTGGCAAATGGAGTGCCACCTACGCCACAGCAAGTACACAGAGATACGGATTCGATATGTAGTTTATGTACCCAATAGTCTAGCCAGTACTGGATCGTGCCATCTTCATTTAGCTAACATTCCAAGTATGCAATTTACGCCGGTAACACAGTTTTCCTCCGTGGTTAAGTTAAGCCGGGAGAATTTTAATCGCTTATCTAAGCCCGATGGGGATTAGTTGTTGTTGCATTAAACTTGAATTTTCTTAGTCCCAACGTCGTTTTTTTCGACCAATTTCTTTGGGATTTGCGAAAAAACACGGCTAGTATCATCTCTCTGCACTCTTAACTCCACTTCAGTGGACGACGAAAGAAAATAAAACACACTCAAAAAATAAGGAAATGCAAAAAGAAGAGCGATAACTCTGCAATTTGTTCAACCTTAGCATTTTGTACCCCAGCCAACACATACGTCGCTCACCAACGTGTTTAAAAAAAGAAATTGCATCGTTTAAAAGTCTCGCGCGTCTCTTGTGGTCAGCCAGTAAAGTGATCCTCAGATTTGTATTACTGAACGTACCCAATATCCTACTATACCTCAAAATGTTATTATTTTTGGTTTGTTTTTGTTTTGAGTTTTCTATCTGCGCTCCAGTGTCGTTTATCGGGAGAATATAAAAAAAAATAAAAGAAAATAGCATAAGAAAAAGTTAAAATGTATCGGTATATACACGATAGTTAATAATTATAAACAAGTGGTCGCGATAAAATATAATTTAATCGAAAGTCGCGTTAAAAACAACTTTTTTCGGTCGGGGCTAAGCAGATTTCGTAACGGAACGTGCTACAATGGGCGCATTCACTAATGTAGTTTCTACGAAGTCCAAATTCAACTAGCTTTGTGAATGCAAAATTGCACTTTAAAGCTAGTCAATCCTAAACGGTCATATTAATGATTTAATAATGTTAAATAAGAAACATTTGTGTTTTGAGAACTTTTAATAAACTTTTTTTACAGTTTAAATTAAACAAAATGTTTAAAATGTATATTTTCATATTGCACCATTAACTTCATTTTGAAAATATCTTTTACCAAGAATTAAACTTGTATTTATTTTCGTCGAACAGCTGATTGTGAAAAGTCAAAATTATTATCCACTAACTTTGTAGCCCAAAATTTTACACTAGGTCGGAGAGGAAATTTCAACTAAGTTTTTAGTTGTTTTTAGCCAATCAGAGTGAGTTGACTACGTAGAAACTACATTAGTGAATGCGCCCAATGTAATTTGCACGACGTAACGTTGCACAGAAAAGTTCACGTTTTTTTCCACTCTACCGCCAGCATAGATGTTTACACATCAAACATTTTTTTCAAGAAAAGCGCTCAAGGGTGCTCAGTGCTCTACAAAAACCAATTTAATACCTACATTCTACATTATATCTAAAGAATTTAAGATCTTCTCCAAAGAGAAGACAAAGAGAATTTAAGAAAATTTCAGGCAAATTAAGGAAGTAGTTAACAACTACAAACTGTTTGTGGCAACACACTGAAGATGCATGATATTATGATATCTAAGATATTGTAATGTTCTACCTAGGTTCGATAATAAAACTCTAACTGTTTGCAGCGCCATCTCTCGGAAAAACTAAACATCAAACCTTCAACCGTTCACAGCGCCATCTTGTGATTCAGCTGAGTATCAATTCCAATATTCCATCTGTCAGCGACTGGAAAGGAAACTTCTAGAAGGACATATACTCGAATATTCCAGTGGATACTAGCGAAGACTAGAACTATTTACTTCCCTATATTAGGAGATCTTTTCGAGCGAGTAGAGACAGTTTGAATGTGATAACGTAAAGTAAGAAGTAAAAGTGTATCCGGAAGTGAATTTTAAATTGCATACTATTGTGATTGGAGACACCGTGAAAAAAAAAAGAAAAAGTTCATCATTTGAAATTTGTTTGGCTTTCACACCGTCAAGTGAATAGGTACAATGCAGTCGCAACCGCGATTCTGTGAATTAAATAATGTCGAATTCCTTCCAACCAAAAGATCAAAAAAATCGAAATCGAAAAAAAAATCGTTTGAAAATATGCACGACTGGGTCGCACCAACTTGATCTTACGTGCGATCACACTGTGGTTATAAAGTCTAAAATACATAAATTAGTTTTGTAGCTCATATTTTATCCATTTGCCAAAACTTAGTTGGAAGTTTTTTTGTGACCTTTAGTCCAAAATGCGTTTCGCCCAGGTACGACAATTGGGCTTATCAGTTAGATGTTGTCGTACCCTTCTAAGACGCAAGATTTTAGTCGATGAATACCGACACAAATATATTTTGCAACACGGACATGATGCAAATTATATTTTTCTAGGGGAACTTGGTTAAGCTCTGACACCTATGTAGAAATGATTGTTTGCCCGTGGTCTGGCATGTTTTAATGTCGTTTTCGTTTGGATCTCGGAACTGTTTCATTCCTATCGAAAATGGGAAATTAGGAGTGAAAAGAGTGGAAAAGGAGTAGCTCCGAACGTCCACTCGAAACGACATAAGAAAGAAGAAGAATGAAAACAATAGAAAAAAATGTATATTGTTTTTGTTTTAGTGGACTGTGATGAATTAAATTCAATTGGAAGTTTTTTTTTGCGACCTTCAGTCCAAAATGCGTTTCGCCCAGGTACGACAAAACTTCAAATAGAGTCGTTCAACGACGCACTTTTTATGTCGTTTTCGTTTGGATTTCGGAACTGTTCCATTCCTATCTAAAATGGGAAATTTGGAGTAAAAGGAGTGAAAAAAGAGTAGCTCCGAACGTCCACTCGAAAACGACATTAGATTCACATACGACGCACGCTGACGTTAAAACGAGAGTGAATGATTAAAAACGAAAAATGGCATATAATTTTCTCCTCATCGTATTTTTTTGGAGTTAATAACCCACATGTGGCATGAATCTAAGAATACAAGATTGCGCCACTTCTTAGTCATAGGAGCCAAATCAACAAATGTCACAGCAAAGTAAATTGCAGTGAAGATGGCTTTTCGTGTGCGGATAATTAAATTGATTAAAAAGGCTTTTCGTTTTAAAAGTAATAACATATCACCAAAAAGTATTTTAAAATATATTTTAAATTGTTTTGAAAAATATAAATCGCCAAAAAATAACTACAAAATGCAAAGTGAAAATAAAAATGAAAATATCAGTCATATTTTCTTCATGTTTTAATATTTTTATTGTTGTTACTATCAGAAAAACATATAACACAATATTTCAAATAAATCATGATAACAAACAATTCACTTTAAAACAAATGTAAATAGCTTTAAGTTTTCGCGCCCCTATATATCTCATACAAATTGAACAAAAAGTGAATTTTTTGTTGGCTCGTATTGCGTCACGACGCGTAATCAATATATCAACAACAAAGTGAAAAAATAGAAGTGGCGTAATCTTGTATTCTTTGATTCATGCACCCCGCGTCTTAACGCTCGTCTGTTGTCTTCAGCCAAAAATTACAGTTAAAAAATATACCTTTGGCAACGCGATCGCTGTCAATTTCTCTATTTTCATTTTGTTTCATTCAAATTTTTCATATGGAAATTCCAATTCCAATTTCGGTATTGTTTCGGCTGTCAGCGATGTGTCACTTGTCAATCTTGTCATACACTTGGCAGGACAGTGGCAGACTTTTCTTCAGCATTTTTTTCTCATGACACGGCATTTAAAAATCAAATATCAACTAATATAAATTATAATCGCAATTAAAATTTTTAAGAAATAACAATTAAGAAATAACATTTACAAAATGCATCTGCAAAAATGTGCACGTCTTTCAGGTAACGTCTGAAGCACATTATTAGTATCGTATAGAGTTTTTTTTAAGAAAATCTATTTCTAGTCGCTAACTTATTTCGTAACTTCTCAACAACCGGCAAGCAGAATGCTTCTCCAAAAACAGCAATACTCATGTTAAACATGGGTGGCCCCCAGACAACTGATCAGGTACATGACTATCTCCACCGGATCATGACTGACAGAGATATGATTCAATTGCCAATACAAAGTAAACTAGGACCATGGATTGCCCAACGGAGAACACCTGAAGTTCAGAAAAAATACAAAGAAATCGGTGGTGGATCGCCGATTTTGAAATGGACAAATCTTCAAGGTGATCTTATGTGCAAAGAATTGGATAAAATCTCACCAGAAACTGCTCCACATAAGCACTATGTTGGCTTCCGATATGTAAATCCATTGACTGAAGACACCTTAGAGCAAATCGAAAAGTATGATCCAACTTATTTATATTCGACTTGGAAATTATTTAAATGTTTTGTTTTTTTTTTTTTTTATTGCAGAGATGCTCCAGAGAGAATTGTGCTTTTTTCACAGTATCCTCAGTATAGTTGTGCAACGTCTGGATCCAGTTTCAACTCAATTTACTATCATTTTAAGAATAAGTGAGATTATTTGTAGAATTAATGACATTTCCCTTACTTATGACTTCTTTTCTCAGAGCATTTCCATCCAACATTAAGTGGAGTGTCATCGATAGATGGGGCTCCAATCCACTGCTAGTAAAGACATTCGCCGATAGAATTCGCGACGAACTCAATAAATTCGTCGAGACCAAGCGAAACGATGTGGTCATCCTTTTCACAGCACATTCTTTGCCTTTGAAGGCTGTCAATCGTGGTGACCCATATCCGTCGGAGATAGGTGCTTCTGTGCACATGGTTATGAATGAGTTGGGTTCTTCGAATCCATATGCTCTTGCTTGGCAATCGAAGGTTGGTCCACTGCCGTGGTTGGCGCCTGCAACAGATGATGCTATCAAGGTAAGTTTTTGATAAAGTGTTAAATTGAAGCAGATAACATTTTAATCGATACATTTTCGCAGGGCTATGTTAAACAAGGAAGAAAAAATTTCATCCTAGTACCAATTGCTTTTGTTAACGAACACATTGAAACCTTACACGAACTCGACATCGAATACTGTGATGAATTAGCAAATGAGGTAAGAATATAAAACAATTTTCAGCTTCAAATTTAAATTTGGAAATAAATAAGGATTATTCATCTTCTCTCTAAGAAAACACTTCAACAATTAAGTTTGTAGCGTTTGCTAAAAAGAAACAAGAAACATCATTGGAAGCTATTTCTCAATCTGAGAATGTATGTATGTGCATGTGAATGTGAAGCGAAAGGTTTCGAAAAATAAATTAAGCAAAATATTTCATATCAAAATTTAAATACAGGAATCGCTATTGTAATCAGAAAAAGTAAAAATAACTTAAGTTGACCCATAACTCCTCGATACTTAAAATGTCTAGAATGGTTCTAGAAATCCAAAACATCTTAAGCTAATAGCAAGTAGGATATTCTTATCAAATTGCACCGCCTTCCGAAATCCTTCGTGTACTTGTCATCTAAACTTAATCCACAAAGAAATGTGTCAAGAATATTATCATCAAGGTTCAAGGTTTATGTACATACTATATAGCTTTCACAGCATAATCATACACCGTAAATTCTTTTAGAAAAAAGCTATCGCCTCTTCTGCATTTCGAACGAAATCCATTTGAAATCAATTTTTAATTTCATTCGACAAAAAAGACTACAGTTCGTTCATTTTCGAGAACTCCGCAATCGCTACGAATTTTACCCATTTTTTTAGAAAGATCCATGAATGGTACGGGTGGGCCACCTGTTGGTTTATCTTTAAAAAGGCTATACAAAAAAAAAAACACTTCAATATTTTCAACTATTGTTGCTTTATTGAAAAAAATGCATTCATAATGTATCAGCTGGCTTGTCTGTAGGCAATCCTGTCAACGGTGCCGGCCCCTATTTCAGGAATATCTTTAATGAAACCCCGAATTAATTAAATTCCAAAGGCATTAAATTGCAGTTCCGTGGCGGTCAAAAACAACAATTATTAAACAAAATTAGTTAGTTAGTTTTATTGACTTCGAAATTTTTTTATTTATAAATTTAAATAAATATTAAAATTCCAATTTTCCTGAACTATAAAATTTCTATATCGAAAAGCGTATGTAGCATACTCTAATAAAAGGTCCTAGCTTCATTCTCCATTCAAAATAAATATTACATCCTCTAGATCAAGAATGTCTGCTCCAAAACAGCGCCTTCGGAATTCCTTGAGCATTGAGCAGATACCCATGAAATGGAACAAATCTTCACGCACTTTCAAATTGCATAGATCACACAAAATTGGTAGTTCTGGTCTGTGCGGAATATAATTCAAACCAATAACTTCTCCTCTTAGTTTAAATATCATGCAAATTTTGTCTGAGGCATGTGCTAATACGAAGTAACTATTGTCATTTAGGAAGTGGTTTAATTTACTGCAGCAGGTTCTATATTGGGACGATTTGGCTTCCTTCATATACCCGTCGTTAATCATATTTCCGGTTTTCTTTAACAAATCGTTGAATTTACTCATAAGCGCAACTGGATTTTCATTATTTGCTAACGTAAAGGTTACTGCACATTTACTGGAAAGTTTATGCCACTCTTTTAAAGAGCAACCTATAGTTTGAAACATTTGCGTGAGCACCAGTTTGGGTATCCTTTCTTGACCCATCGCCATATCTCTTCCTACGTAATTAAAATGCATTTTTAGGGTGTCCAAAAGCGGTGCTATGCATATTTCCAGATATAACATATAGTTCGGCGAACTATTAGGCAACCTGAACGTACTTCGAATAAAAAATCGAAGAAACTCTTTCACAGCTTCAAAAGAAAGCACCGTAAAAGAGAATTGAAATTACATCGGTTCGAAATATCTTGTACTTGGCTACATGCGATATGTTTTTCTTACTGATGCAACTTCTCCACATAGCACTCAGTGCACGTTTAGTTTCAGCTAGTTTTAACTTTAAATGTTTATTTAAGCTTAGGTTAGAAGCAAGTAAGATAGTTATAATCTTTGACTTTTTCTATGAGCTTTGTCCAAACGTCCGCTTCTCTTTTCTCGAGTAGCTGCTACCTCCACTTCTCATTATCATCATTTTCGACTTTGAGATATTAACCGACAGATTCCAGGTTTAATTTTTGTCTTAATTTTTGTAGAAGTTTTTTTTTAACGTATCACTAAAATTTGCACAAAAAATCCTTTCTTATTATTAACCACCTTATATGAATAACAAGTGAAATTTCAATAAAAAAAACGACAAAAGGAACACACAAACAAAATCCTTACATTTAAAATTCATAATTACCTTGCTCAAATTGGGATAAAAGTCCGGATTGCAAAACGGAAGTGAAACTAAAATAGTTTCTGCTATAGTTTCATCTTTCCACATTTGTTTCCATATCTAAATATTAAAAGAAAACAAATTTTTGAAAACAAAGCGTGTTAAATAATTCTTTCACGGATGCTGTCTAAACGCTTACAACAGCTGTTTTTGATGAATAAAACTTCATTTTTTTAAATATTCTTAAATGACAAAATTGGACTTTTATCGACTCGATTTTTTTTAACAACCATAGCAGGAGTATGTTATTCATATTTAAATATATATTTATGGAATTTCCTTTTTCCTTTAAGTTATGATTTATGTTATAATTTAAAGTAGTGCAAGCAGTAGCAAATGATGAAAAACAAAAATAAAGTAAGACTCTTTAAAGGAAATTCTGTTAAAACGAATTTTTATTGGGGCGAATTCATAGTGGATCGCTAAACTCATGTTGTACTTAACTACAGTTTTAATAAGATCAATCAATACAATTTTTTTCATTTGCATTTCTGTATTTATAAAAGAAGAACTTTATTAACTTATTTGACTTCAAAAATAGTGCATTTACATAAATTAAATTAAATGAAAATTCAAGGTTTTGGTTTTACTAAGCAATAGTTTGAAATGACGATGAATACGGCCCGTTTGCTTTATAGAAAGAGTATGAGAAGATTTGTCTTCCTCCGATTCAAGTTGAAGTTTTATATGTTTATGAGTGCAGTGTATTCAGGTGGTGGGATTTTATTTGGTTTTATGTTTTTTTTTTTCAAATGAAAAATGAAATTCGTGAAATAGTTTTGGGACTTTTGCCGATTACAAGTGAACTTTATTTTGAGTTGCTTTAATACTGAGATTCGTTTGAAATGTCAAAAAAAAATTTGATCATGTTGTTTCCATTCCTTAGGCCCCAGTTATAGCTATCATTGAAAACCAACATTGAAAACTTTAATGACTGAATTTGAGACGCTTAGAAAGTAAAATCAGTAATTATTTTGATGCAAAAATAAAGCTGATGGATTGAATTATTAATAAAAATCAATTCGATCCCAAACTTCGCCATAAAATTAAGTTTAATTTTTCAATGATCATTGGTAAGGTAGTTCAATCATTGAAATAATAAAAGTCATTTTATGTGGACGGTATGGCCAAAAACGAAATTCATAATTAAGTCACCACCTTCATATTGGCATCAAAATATGCACTGATATTGCTTTTTAAGTCCCTCAAAACCAATCATTAAAATTTTCAATGATAAGTTTCAGTGAAAGCTATAACTTGCACCTTAGACCTTGTGAATCCCACCTAAAACTGTATCCTTTAAGTACAACCTATCGTCTCTCACATATATTTTCGATTTAGGTTTCGCCTCACGGAGCACCTTCCTTAGCGCTACCAACTTTCTTCTCCTATGTTGAGCACTATACGGCAGGTCTTTGCGGACACTTATATTCGTGCCTTTGAGTTTGTAAGCATTTCTCAAAAAGTTTAGTGCAGTTGATCGCGACTTTAATATGACGATTACTACTGCCGAGCGTGCATCATGTCGATTTACTCTTTGCGCCGACTCAACGCTAGCGTTTGTCTCGCAAGCGTCAAGCAGTCCAGCTAACCACATTATCCTCCATGCTTTTAAGCATAAGTTTTTCTATTTGCGTCTCCAGAAACTAATTTCGATTTTCTAAGAAAACAACTTTTGCAGAGATCTGCTCCTGTTTTACTTTAAGAGCAGACAAATCGGCATAGAGTTACTGGAAGTCGGTTCTTCGAAACAAGTTCTGAGACAAGTCTTGAGTTGTTTTCCATTACGATTTCCCTCATCTTTTCCACAATGATACCTGTTGCTGTTGTCTCCATTTTGATCGGGTTTTTTGAAGTTCCTCCTTTCGGATTATTGTAAAACACAATTATTATTAAACTTAAATAAATCGTAGCCACCTCGTCAGACAGGTTGCCCAAGTCTAAATCCTCAATTTCTGGCCATTTCATGCTCCCCATTGACTTCAACGTTTCTACCTTATCGTTATCTTAGAAGAAAAAATGGCCAATAATGCCGCCACACCAAACAAGCACTTTCAGGGTGCATTTTTGTTTTTAATTTTCAATTATCAATCAGCATACCCGTGTCACGTACTTGCTTTGACCAATTTTGCGTACAGCAGCTGCAGTTGGTGCATTATTTCGACCGACATTTTTAATTCAAATTCTTACTGTTTTGGCAACACAACATCGCTACTTTCTAATGAAATATATCCCAACGTTACGCAAGCGTAAATCGTACATTTTTTGAGTGCATAATAGCTG
The DNA here is from genome assembly GCA_932273885.2 of Leucozona laternaria. Classification (NCBI taxonomy): domain Eukaryota; kingdom Metazoa; phylum Arthropoda; class Insecta; order Diptera; family Syrphidae; genus Leucozona; species Leucozona laternaria. The sequence continues at coordinate 273,831,462 of OW026366.1, forward strand.
CCAGTGCCAAAATAATGTGCGATTCGAAAAGAAACCAACAGATGACTCACCCGATGATGTGCATTACGAAAAAAATCAATCAATTAAGTTTTTATTTGAAACTGTCTGATTTTGATCATTTTTGCATTCCATTGGGCAAAATAAGTTGATTTAGTTTTGATTTAAAATCAATTAAGCGTAGTTTAATTTTTCGGCAGATTTACACCATACGCTATCCTTTAGTAGTTTACCAGTAAATGTCCTATAAACGGTTTTTTTTTTGCAAGGTCGCTAGTTCGTAGAGATTTTCAACGGACCTCTGGTCACACGAGGCCCATTTTCTCAGCCCTCATCGAGTTGATAATTTAAAATTAAAATTTTAATTTTAATTTTACGTTAATTTGGATGTTAAACAAAAAATAATTTATTGTCCTTCTTTACAGATCGGTGTCGAAGAAATGCGACGTGCGGCAGCACCTAACGATCATCCACTCTTCATTAACGCTCTCAGCAGCATCGTTGCGGATCATTTGAAAAGTGATATGCACATTAATCCAAAATTCTTAATGCAATGTCCAATGTGTGTGAATCCACGTTGCAAAGAAAGCAAGAATTGGTATAAGAAACATTGTTCCTAGTTTTAAGAATTAAAATGTCTTAACTTTTGAAAAAAAAAAGAAGACTCTTTCGTGAATGATTAGATTATCAAATAAAAAAAAACGGCTGTCTATGGGAATTTATTAATGTTTCTTTTGTTGTATTTACAATTTTCTTTTTTTTTTAATTTGCATTTAATTATGTTACAGTTACAGCATTAGCATTACTGTCGGCATTCGCATCTGGGGCTGCGGCATTAGCATTTGATAATACAACATTAATTGTTTGACCATTGGGCAATTGGTAAACTTGGCTAAGCGAAGCACCTGCAGTTGATTTAAGTCCATCTGGACCAACGCTAAAGCTCTGTGTTTGTGTATTAGCACTATTTGCTCCGAATCTTCCTAATGTATTACCACTACTAAATCCCTGAGCTTGTGCATTTGCTGCCGATGCTCCAAATCCATCTGATCCAAAGAAATTGCCATTGGCTGCAGCATTGGCGCTTGACTGAGATGAATCAGTGTTATGTGAATGTCTTCCTCGGTGTTGTCGCTTCACTCGAAGACCACTTGGATCCTGGATAATAAGATCTTCCGTATCCCTTGTTCGCCTGCCTTGGCCTTTTTTATTTTTGATGTACAGAGAAGATTCAACAATGACCTCATCCAGAGGAGCACCAGGCTTAGCTAAAAAAAAGATGTTCGAATTGTTTTGAAAAAAAAAAATACCTATTGTATAATTTAAAAATAACTGTCTTGTTTTGAGTTTAAATTTTATTTCTTTAATAAAGTTGTTATTTAGACAGACAAACCTGTATGCCTACTCTTTTTTTTATTTGTAATCGAATACACACTTAAAGATAAGTCAAACTTAGCTTAAACTTTTAACATACATATTTAGAACCAGTATAATTGTGTATTCATTAAAAGGGCATTATTACACTAATTGTAATTAATTAAATGCGTACAGGTTTTTGAGTTAATTTGAAAAAAAAAAATGATTATGGTGGTGAAGCCTCTTCTAAACCAAACCAACTCTTAATTCAAAGATGTCACTTTTATTACAAAGATTATGATAAACAAAAAGAAAAACATACGTTGGGAAATTGATGTTCCTTGACTATTATAGTTGACCGGTAGACCATAAATAACGGCGACATATGTTAAACACGTCCAAAATAAACACAACGATTTCATATTTGGCTGTTTAAAAAGCTAGCTCTTTCCTCTTCAATGGTATAAGTTCAACTGACGATTTATATAGTGAACAACAGGTTGGTTGTATTGCTATTTAAAATAACTAGTTTGCGGAAACTTGTTTGGGAAGTGGAAACACCAAAACCAAAGAAAAAAAATCCACCGGATTCGATCTCATATGATTTCTGTCTGGTTTGCAAAGGAGAGTAGAGCTCCAGCTTAATGAACCTTCATCAACTACTAGAAACTTAAGACAAAAGTCAAGAAAGGTTAGATTAGAAAATAAAGGATTTTGTTTTTGAATTTCCACCCTCTCAATGTTAATGACATCAGTACAGTAACTTCTACTTTCTTTGAATATATATGTAGATACATCATTCAGGTTTCAGATAGATATACAAAAATCATTAAAGGTCTTTAATATTATTTGGAGGTTTAGTTAAATCTAACATAACGATGATGATGCAAACAAAATACACAGGACTAGGATGTATGTATGTATCTACTTGCTGTACAAGTGGCTAAGGGCCAGTTTCACAGTCAGAAAAGTGGCACTTAAGTGGGGAATTTGAAAGATTAATTCCCAATACAACCGTTCACTGTTACCTGAATAAGTGGCACTTAAGTCTCCGATGTTGGTGACTTAAGTTCCACTTACGTTAGCTATGAAATTAAGCTTAAGTTCCTAATATGGGAAACTTAAGTTCAACTCAAGTGTCGACTGGCCCTTAGAATTTTATTGATGTTTTATAGATAATGCAAATATGGATTTTATTGGGGAAAATGAAGATAAGCATGAAGTTTGTTATTTAAATTGCTAAGCCAGATTTTTCTTAAATACCTATAATCTGATTTTTTGAATAAATAATGTATTTACAAAAAAGATATAGCTTTTTTGTTATTTACTGCTCTATAAATTGACATTCTTGTAGAATTTAGGGCCTTCATTTTTAAGCTCCCCAGACACGCTTATACACTAATGGAATGACACAAAAAAATCAATCTGAAATCGTAATCCATTCGCCACGAAAAAAATCCAAATTAACCAAAGAAAAAATATATAAACGACATACATAATTTCATTCTAGGCACTTCAAGATGGTAGTCAATAAATTGAGTCTCAGCTTTATTTTGTGATTCGAATGAATAGCTATTTCGATAGAATAGATCTATTCATTAGAACGAACTTTGCATATTTTGAGAATCGAACGAATAATATTCATTATCGAATGAATGCATAAAATGAACATCAGCTCTTTGACATTTACTGACATTTCTATTTAATTTAGTGTGACCAAGCTGTGTTTTTCGAAGAATTTTTGTTTTTATAAAAATGATGGTCAAAATTATGCGTTCTCATTTCAGAAAAATAAAGTAAAGATAAGTTATGTTAAAGGTAAAGTTTAATATTTAAAAAACATCAATAAAAACTGGAATTTTAAAATTTGGGAGCATTTAGAAAATAGTATGGTAAGTTTATTGATATGAAAAAGTAACAAAATAATTTTAAAACTTTTGAATAGTTAAATACCAGATTTTTTTTTAGCTTTCATGTCAATTTAATTGTTCGATTTTTTATACAGAAGCTTGTAACAAATATAAATAAAAGTGCGTATCAAAATTTTCTAAAAAATGATTTTTGGATTTTTTAAAAAAAAATCAAAATTATTTTTTGAAAATTCGATATTTTGAAAACTGGTAGCAGATTTTTTTGTGAAGTTCAATTTTTAACGCAACATTAATAAATGCTTTAAATTGGCGTACCAATTATTTTTCTCAAAAATGTTAACAAAATTTTGTGTATAAAAAATTAATTATTTTTAAAACCGCTCCTACGATTTTCAAAATTTTTTTCTCATAAATAAAGATTTATATAAGAATTCAGATGGTGTACATCGCGTTGGGTTAAAACGGATTCAAAGTATTTTAATCAATTTCTTTCTAATTTTGTTGATTTAAGCAATTTACCAGTTTAAATAGTATAATTTCCTTATATGCATATTGCATATGTGCAACACTAGCCTATATTGTTAATTTTTGTATACTCACATAATACCACCTGAAACTAAACTAAGATTTGGCAAATGGATAAAATATATGCTCCTATAGCTAATTTATTTCAGACTATAGAACCACAATGTGGTCGCGCATAAGAGCAAGTTCGTGCGACCCAGTCGTGCATATTTTTTTGTTAATGCAAATACTTGTACCTCATTGTTATTTGCTAGTTCATGAGCAAGAGTTTATAGAGGTCTTCCAAGATTTGTCTTTGTCTTTTCTCTTTCTAATTTGACATCTGAAAACAACAACAAAAAAAAGTCCCTGGTTGGAAAATATTTACATGCTCTTGGCAGTGTTAAAAATCCGGTCATTTGACTATTTATTGTATTTGGAACTGAAAACTTAAATTTGCGATCGAATTACCTATTAATTAGTGTTTAAACATTTTAGTGAACATTTTTTCAAGTGTTTGATACAAAAAAAACTAATTTTATTACATATAAATCACTATTATTTAACACCCGACTTTTTGGCTCGCCTTCGTACCTTCGGCATTTGGTTTTGTTTTCCAACCAGGGAGTGCTGTCAGATTGTTTTTTTTTTTTTTTTTAAATTTCACACTGACACTTCTGACATTTGGTGGCAGAGATCCATTGTTTAATTTTCAATAAAAACAGATGGCAATTATTTAATTTATATGAGAACTTCTTTCTGCTCCCGTTTAGTCCAATTGGAATGCGACCTTGTCAACAAATAATTCATAAAAGTATTTTATTTTCTTTATTTTTCAATACAAATATTTTAGCTTACATGTTTTTTTAATCTATTCGCCAGAATATTTTAAACGTCAAATAAATGACACTTTGTTTCGAATGATTCGAAAGCAAAAGTTGCATGTGATTGTTTGTGTGTGGAGGGAGATTTTAACGTTTTGTACACAAAAGTGGTTCAATGCGTTTCTTAACTTTCTTGCAAGTTTCCCCATTTTTGATTAATTCGTTTCCACTTTGGTGCTTTGACAGGCATTATTTTTTGTGTACAAATTCCTGTCAAATAGAACTCACGCCATCACATACAAAAATAAGCCATCTGAAATGGTTGAAAGAAATTCGACACAAGTTTTAATAATCACGCTCATGTGAACGCGTGCCCTGCCGCACATCCTGACGCGCGTACTGTGTTCAGCCAGTGAACCGAAAAATGTACGTCAAATTACTTTTTTTTTTTAAAGACGGACGTCGAAAGGTGAGCTTGGCACCAGGAAACCTTCAAAATGTCATCTTCAATTGGAGTCAAAAAATACTGTTATACATGAAGGGAATCCACTATCCAGTGTATTATAGAGATCAGTGTTGTGAGTAGGTTATTAAATATTTATAACAGTCATATTATTCACTCAATTAATCCGGTTCTAAATTAATACCTTGGTTCTAGGAGAGTTAAGTCTCAAAAGTTCAACCCAAGCGCATAATATTTACTCGATAAGCCCGTTAAAAAACCCTATTAATTAAACTCTCTCGCGTTTAATCCGATTCAATTTTAACTGCCCCTCAGGGAGCTGTTAAAGTAAATCAACCCAGTTGTAAACAAAATTTCCAGTACATTAACTCATATTTTAGCCAAGCAAAGTGACATTTGAAGTTTTTACGCACGTGGACATAAATACACAGTTTTGCTTTCAATTACACAAACAAACAAAAATAATTGTGTTAAACGGAAAAAGCTAGGGTAACTTGATTTTTTTTTTAATTTCGAACAATGAAATTTGAAATACAACAACAAGAAACGAAAAAAAAGGAAATATATGCTGGAAAATGTCAAATTATTGACATTCCGTATGTTTATAGTCAAGTTTTAACTAACTTTTCAATCATGTTGCTATGCATTTTTAATAAACCGTGTTTAATGCGAGTTTTGAGTGAATATTATCCACAAAAGTTAAATTTGAAAAGTTTAAAATATGCGGATTAATAGGACAGGTTCAAAATTCCCTTAAACCTTATTTACACCTGCAGTGAATAATATGGCTGTAATTGATGCTTACTTAGTATTTACTAAACCTACTTAATACGAGCTGACTATAATTTTGCGCCAAAGTATTTATACAAAATTTCCATAGTAAAAAAAAAACATCGCATGAATCAGCTGATTGGGTAGCACATGTTTATGATGTCGTCACAGAGACACTACGGTTTTCCTTGTTCATCTTTCCCAGTATATATCGTTTATTCACAAATGACGAATGAGTGTGAGTGATGGGAGAAAACAAGAAAAAGAGCCCATATATTTTTTTTGCTTTTTCTTCACTTACCGCAGTTTCTCTCTAGCTGTCATCACAGTGGAGATGTAGAAATTCAAACTAAAAAAAAATTATGTGGTGCTCGTGCGTCGTGTATTTCCATATATTATCTCAACTCAATCTCGTACTCGAAGTGAAATAATTTTGAATCTCAAACAAAATCTTCTTTAATTTATTGCCAAATTAATAAATTATAATAAATTTATTTGTACAAACATTATTTTGAAATTTTTGTTTTGCATTAGTTGTGAAATAATTGTCTATTATTTGATCAATTGATTAAATTTTCGCTAATTGCAGTGCATTACGTAAAGAATTCCAATTCAATTATTGAAATTTAGTTCGATTTATGTGTAAAATATTCATTCATTGATGTAAGCCAATAACAAATACCTTCCTATTTGGGTTTGCGGTTCCTTATCAGAAAACAGGTGAGTCAAAGGCCTGGCCTGGCCTGACCCGTGAGTATTTAAAATTTATATATGTATACCCAACAATAATCAAAATATAGTTTAATTATGTTTGTGAATTTATTGAAAGTAATTAGGTATTATAGAAAGGTACCTACATACATAGCTACCTAGTGCTATTTTGCAAACCATTTTTGGTGTTTTTCAACGACAAAACAACATTTCGCCAATAGGAATGGTTAAATTGAATATTAGATAGCTAAAGATAGGTATCCTATAAATATTATCGATGAATTTCTAATATTAAATTTATTGAAATTATTATGTACCTAAATTGATTTTAACGAGCATTCAGTATCCTGTCGTAGGGAACATTTTATTTTTAATTATTTTTTCATCTATTTCGAGGCTCAAGTTAACCTTTTGATATCAATTTTCAAGAAAAGAACGTAGGTACATACGTACATAATGCACCTACCTACTTTGCACTTTTTAATGTTATGATGCAATGATTTAAATATGTACGTACATAAGTAGGTACATACAAACATTCTCAAGCATCTTGTTGATATGATTAAATTTTATTTTTATTTTTAATCGAGATTTGTTGGTCACTTCGTTTTCTTATACATAATAGACATACATACACATACATCATACATATAATGTAGGAACATACAAATGAAGAATTGTTTAACTCAAAATTTAAGTTTCTTCGAAATTTATATGCGCTTTAATTAATTTTGGAATAATGGTTTTCCTGCTACGGACAGCAAAATAAAAAAACTTTCATGCTTGACCTCCATTGTTGCAACTTGACCTGCAACGATCACTCACTAATATAATGTAGGTTAGCGGTTAGGTACTATTCTATTATAGGTAGGTATATAAGGGACGTTGCATTCGTACAAAAAAAAAAATATGCACGACTGGGTCGCACGAACTTGCTCTTATGCGCGATCACATTGTGGTTCTATAGTCTGAAAAAAAATTAGCTATGGGAGTCTATATTTTATCCATTTGCCAAATCTTAGTTTAGTTTCAGGTGGTATTATGTGAGTATACAAAAATTAACAATATAGCCTAGTGTTGCACATATGCAATATGCATAAAATGAAAATTGGTAAATTATTTTAAATCAACAAAATTAGAAAGAAATTGATTAAAATACTTTGAATCCGTTTTAACCCAACGCGATGTAGTACACCATCTGATTTCTTATATAAATCTTTATTTATGAGAAAAAAAAATTTGAAAATCGTAGGAGCGTTTTTAAAAATAATTAATTTTTTATATATAAAATTTCGTTAACATTTTTGAGAAAAATAATTGGTACGCCAATTTAAAGCATTTATTAATGTTGCGTTAAAAATTGAACTTCACAAAAAAGTCTGCTACCAGTTTTCGAAATATCGAATTTTCAAAAAAATAATTTTCATTTTTTTTTTAAAAATCCAAAAATGATTTTTTAGAAAATTTTGATACGCACTTTTATTTATATTTGTTACAAGCTTCTGTATAAAAAATCTAATTTTATTCGTTTGATCAGATATTGAGATAGTCGAAAATCAATGAAACCGTTCTATGAGAGGTACTGTTAATAAACGTAAAATATAAAATTTACAAATTTTAAATGGTAGATCATACTAATTTTAACACACAAAAAACTTTAATCAAAGTCGTAGGAGTTGTTTTTGAGAAAAAAAATATTTTTCTTAACGGATTTTGAACATTTGTATGGGAGGCACCGTTATTTTTGGGTATTAGAATATTTTTTGTCAAAACTCTTCTATATAAAGTTAAAAAAAACTGCTATTTACCAAGTTTAATAAAAATCGACAGAGTCGTTTTTGAAATAGGTATTGAGTTTTCAAAAAATAAAATTTCAAACTTTTTTTAAAAATCTAAAAAATATTTTCTTGGAAAATGTTGGTACACAATATTATTTAGAATGTGTCAATAATTCTTCATAAAAAATTGATCAGAATCAGTTTAACCGTTTTCGAGAAAAGCGAAAATCAAAAAAAAAGGTTCTTTGAGAGGTACCATTAATAACCATTTTTCGGAACCATTTTTTTTTATTAAACGGCAACTTATAACTATTTAAATTTATTGAGTTCTTAAAAACGAATTCGGTAGCGCAGAAAAAAACGGGTGGGGGGAATGTCCAAAAAACGCTAGGTACCAAGTTTAAAAAAAATTGTGTGATTCCCGGACTCACGGTTAATATGTGTAAACATCAACGTGTGCGGATCCAAAACGGACTTTTTTTTGCTTGAAGGGAATCTTAAAATTTTTTTCACTGAACGCACCCATCCTAGTATGCAGATCGTAACGTTGCACACCGTAACGTTGCACGACGTAACGTTGCACACGAACGTCTACGTTATTTTTTTCATTCTACCGCCAGCATAGATGTTTACACATCAATAATCAACCCATCCGCTTAGGCTCTAGTCGAACCGACAGACAGACAGACAGACAGACAGACGGACGTTTTTGCGAGACCCACTTTTTTTGACTTCTCTATCATCGTAATGTAAAGTTTGATCAAAATCTCGAGTTCGATTTTTTGTACGAATCCATAACTTCCCATATAGTACCTATATCGCAAGTAAAAAACAAAATTAGAATTACTATCTGTTATAGAGAAGAAGAAGTCAATCCCATAATTCTCTCTTTCAGCTTTGTTTGTTTGTTTTGTGCTTAAATATGCCACCAAGCGTTTTTTTAGACATTCTCCGGTGTGAATTTTTGATTTAATTAAAAAATATATTTACGTGTGTAGGTACAGTACATATACTTACTCAACCGATGTATCAAGGGTTTAAACAACTATAACGATTAAAACCCAAATCAAATTTAATACCTATCTCTCCCATGTCTAGTTTCGCCCTGGGTTGGATTGTAGTTTCAAAATTTAAAAAAATCACAAGGCTTACATTATCTAATCTACATTTGGTTTATCTTGCACGTTTCTGATTTTCGTTTAAAGCCTGTACCTACTTTTTATCTAGTTTGATCACCTAGTTTGCAGAAGAAGATAGTTGTTGTTATCTGTAGTTTTGTAAACAACTAGGTAGGTATCTGAATTATCTGGCGTTGATTAAAAGATACAAACATCACAAAATAAATAATTTCCAAGATTTAACTGTCGTTGATAGAGCTAAAAATAAAATATTTTATTTTGTCTAAAAAAATGGTTGTTGATGTAAATGAATATTTTTTTGAAAATAGTAAGTAAGTAAGTGTAATTCATGTATTTCTACTTTTCTTAACATAGTTAAACAAAAACAATGAATTTAAAAGCTATGGCTTTGCCGTCGTCAACTCGGTTAGCTTTGTATTTTTATCTTAATACATATACATATACATATATATACATATATATATACATATACATATAAAAATGGATCGTGGTGGGTTCGGATGCTTAAAACTTGAAAACGACTGGACAGGGACACATTTGGCTACTTCCTTTTACAGGTTTGTTTGTAATTGCTCCGCGAAGGCTTATGAAAAAAGAAAGGTCAGAAAATTCTCAACAGGTGGCGCTGTATGGGGCACATTTCGTTTTTTTCAGTTCAATTCAATTACCGTGACGCTGTAGGCGGTTAGGAAATGGCTTTTAGGATATTTAATATTATTTATTATTATAAAGTAGCAATAAATAGTACAAATTCATTTTACAATTGGTGATGTAAGAGATTTAGGATAAGCATTTTCCTTTTCAACTATAATTTAAGCTAATATATAATCATAATAAGTAGTAAATGAATTTTGATATTTATTGTTCAAGGGAAAGCTACAAATAAAACCCTTATTCAACTCTTATAACTAATATTGCAAAACTCCCACGTTAAGTTCTTAAATTATAATTCATGATTCAGGCCGAGGTCCCGGGGAAAACAAACCCTGTCGAAAAGATTTATTAAAAATAAATTCATTCGGCAAATCTATTGACCCCAATTCCTACAGCCTGAAACATAAACATATAATATTATAATATAATATAGTATGTATACATAAAATTATGATGGATATAAAGATTTAATCAATTCATTATCAGAGAAAGAACAATTAACGTAAAATTTGTGTGTTAACCTCGATAAGGGAGTCCAAAAAGTTGACATTGCTTTGTTCGTGAAGCCTGTAAGTTGAGTAACACCATGGCAAATCAAGCATCATTTTAAGAATTTTATTCTGACATGTTTGGAGTTTAAGTTTGTGAGTTTTGGGACAATCGCACCAAACAGGAGCACCGTACAGGAGGATAGATTGGAAAATTGATTTGTACAATAAAAGTTTATTTTCTTTACTAAGTTTAGAACTTCTACAAATTAATGGGTATAGAATTCTTTTATATAGATTTATCTTATCAATGGTTGTAGATATATGTTTTTGAAAATTTATTTTTTTGTCTATTATAACCCCAAGATATCGGCAGTGCTCAGACCATTCAATGTTCACGTTATCATTCGAAGCTGTACATTGTTTGGAAGAAAACAAGATTTTCGACGTCTTGTAAACCAAATAGCTTTCGTTTTTAATGGGTTAATCTTAATTTTCCATTTAAAAAAAATATTTTTCTAATGTTGAAAGGGATATTTGCATGGTATTATAGACGTCCAAAAAATATGTGCCAGATGTAAAAATAGCCGTGTCATCGGCAAACATTGCCATACCAATATTATTTCCAAGGTTGGGTAAGTCGGAGACAAAGATGTTAAATAGGGTGGGACCAAGCACCGTACCTTGAGGGATTCCATACGGAATATTTTGTACAAAAGATTTATCATTTTGTACTTTTACTAAAAATTTCCTGTCTCGTAAGAAGCTTTGGATAATTTTGACTGTCCCGATTGGGAAGTCAAATTTAACAAGTTTGTGAATTAACGCATCTTGCCAGACAGTATCAAAGCCCTTTTCAATATCTAAAAGTACTAAGGCAGTCGATTCTTTATTATTGAGTTTTTCTCTTACATGATTTTTTATTCTGAGAATTTGATGATTTGTGTTGTGAAAAGGCCTGAATCCAAATTGATAATCAGGCAGAATATAGTGTGTAAATAAGTGATTTTCAAGATTTTCTTTGATTATTTTTTCAAGCAGTTTGCTTATAGAGCTCAATATGGTGAAATGGGGCAAACATTTTTTGAAATGTTTTTCATTAAAAATGGCTTTAAGGAGATTCTTTTCAAAATTTTTAATACTTGTAGGGAGAAATGGGGTAACAATAAAACAAAACTGTCCGATTTGTGTTTAAAAGGTTTTTTTTGTAGGAAATAGCAGCTTAAGGGATATTCTTTTTCAAATTTTGTTTTTGTAGGGTGAAATGGGGAAAAAATAAATAATTCCTTTGGTGTTTGAAAGGTTGCTTTTTAGTCTTAAAGATTTTTTTCAGAAAATTGCCATTTATAGGGTGAAATGGACAAAAAGTAGCATCTAATTTCAAAATCTCTTTTTGTGTGTGAAAGGTTATGTAAAAAAATTGCTATTTATAGAGTGAAATGGGATAAAACAAAGAAGTGTTTTTTATTACAAAAATTCTCTGTGTGTTGACAAAGTTATAAAGATTGGACTTAGAGGATCATGTTTTTACTTATATAGCCATTCATAACGTGAAGTAGGTTAAAAGTTAAAACCCATAAAGTAGTATTCGATATAAATATTTATTTACATGTATTTTATTTTGTAATTTTTATGCGTAGCTTTGGTTTGTCTACACGTGCGAAGCTGGCTTTACAAAAAAGTATATCATAGGATTGCAAGTATAACCTTGTTTTTAATATTTTATTTTCTGTTTTAAGTCAATTTTTTTTAGAAAATTCCCCCACCTGGGGTATACCGCTCTCCTATACGATCCCTCAACCCAAACAACGCGCTCTAGCTTTTTGTCACACCGTATGCGAATCACCCTGTATAATACCTACATATTTCGTGTAGGTGGAATTTTTTAATGCGTCTAACTGCTTGAACACAATAGAATGCTGCAACTGGAGCTTCAATAGTTGTCAAAAAGTTTCGTACGTGCTTTTGTTTTACGTGTCCAGAATGAAGCTGTACAGCTTTCTGCCATTCCGACTGCAGAAGCACTGATATTTATATCATGAGGAATTGAAAAGAAATTGAAGCTCATTTCAACCCCTATATAAACACTCATCGACTTGAAATGCGCAAACTCCAACAATTTTGAAATGTAAAAAATGCTGCACGCAAAAGTTAAAAGTTGGTGAACTCTTGCAGCTGCGGCTGCGGCTGCGGCTCCGTTTGCAGCTACGTCGTATTGTATTCGCAGCACTGATATTATGTGTAGGTATTCAATATTTTGACAGCGCGTGCGGCTGCAGCTCCATTTGCAGCTCCATCTCCATTGTGTTCAGGCAGTAAAGTGAGCCAAATGTATCGCCGAACCAAAATAAATCGTCTGATTAGGCCTGGAAGAGCCATTTAAATTTTCAGCAAGTCGGAAATCCCAGTTTTAAATTGGCTCGGAGCCAAACAGCTCGCTAGTGTATGGCCAGCTTTAAAAAGGTGCATTTTCTTTCAATAGATACCAATTTGAAATTAGTATGAACCATCATATCATTCAATACTGTATACATAGGTAACAACCAAAAATAAACCCCCTAATAAAAATTAATAAACTTGATTGATGAAAATCATCCGTCACTTAGGTATGCGGGTAGGTACCAAGAACTTAACGGCAACGAACCTAAACTGCCATGTGTCATTTCATTGGCTACAAAAATTCTTATTTATTGCTAACGATCTTATGATGAGGTTTTTTTTTTCAAATTACCTACAAGTCTGTTTTAGCTGCTTTTGTACAGTCATCACATTCGACAGAGGTTGTATGTTTGTACATTGCTAGCTATTTGGGGTTAAAAAAAAAAACAGGTTTGAATTTCGCAAACAAACGAAAATTTTAAGTTCGGATTTATATTTATTTCATTGTTAAAGCTAACTCAATCAAAACGGAATGAATAAAAACTAACGAAAAATAAGAGTGAAAGCACGATTTGAATAATTTTTTCTATGGGTGGTAACATAATAGTTTGGCAAAATGGCAATGAGAAAAATTGTCTACATTTATTTCCACAGAAACATAAATAAATTGTTCATGATTATGTGATGACTCATAACTGCTGAACGCTGAACACAATGGGATGCAGCTATGCGGCTGCAGCTAAAAGAATCGCTAGGTATAGTCTGTAAAAGCTGTCATTAAAATCGCTCACTCATCTACAATGGTGTGCGCGGTTCCCCATGGGTAGCTTTCATAAGAAAGAGAAAAGTATAGAACGATCCTATCCTATGTTATCTCAATTGCAGCATGTAGCGAGCAGCAAGAGTTAAAGTTGAGTCAACTTTTGCTGCAGCTACTTTTCTTCCTGCAGCTACAGCTTCACATTGTAGTGCTGTAGGTATACTATTTGCGTACCTTTCAACTTTGACAGTGTTACGTGCTGCATCTGCAGCTAAACCATTGTGTTCAGCCAGTAAGTCAAAGACCTTTATTGGTGAGAACATTAAAATTAGGAGTAATACATAGGTATACATACATATTTACATTCATTGGGATTCTTTTTTTTTTTAAATTCTTATTTGAAGTTGTTGCAATTTGTTTTGTATTTAAAACTTTCTAAACTATCCGAAAATTATGTAGTGATTAAGTAATAACCATTGCTTGATCACTACATAAAAATAAATTGGCAACATTTTTGATGTGTAAACATCTATGCTGGCGGAAGAGTGAACAAAAGACGTGAACGTTCGTGTGCAACTTTACGTCGTGCAACGTTACGGTGTGCAACGTTACGATCTGCATACTCGGATGGATGCGTTCAGTGAAAAAATTATTAAGATCCCCTTCAAGCAAAAACAAGTCTGTTTTGGATCCGCGCACGTTGATGTTTACACATATTAACCGTGAGTCCCGGCACTCACACAATTTTTTTTTATTGTTCAATAAGTCCATTCCCCGAACAAATGCATAGAGAAACTCTACTGCAGGCATTCTTACAATCTGGGGGATGGCCATTGAAAACTTTGTTCCAAATTTTAACAACAAAAATAAAGAATTTATTATCTATAAATATCTTTTTATGTATGTCAAATGTTTGTTACGCAATTCTGTCTGCGTGTTTGCGAAAAGTTGCATTGGAGCCTACAGTTAAAGCCATATTCGCACCCTTTGAAGTTATGAATTGCTTATAAATACGCAGAAAGTGCATTTATAGCCGAGTTTATTGTTTGAACATAATGAAATGCACTACTTTGTTGCACGTACATACATACATATGTACATATGTATTTTTTTTCTTGTATAAGGTCATTAATTTTTCGGTTTCGAAAGTAAAGCCAAATAAATCACACAGCGAAACATTTTTGATGAAAATTCTATTTCATTATAAAGTTTGGACTTTGTCATTAAGTATGTGAAAAACAATAGCATTCAAAGCATTCGCAGCATGCGTAAGCACAGTCTTTTGCGTAGCTCCTTAGAAAAAAATCTAACGGTGTGAAATCGCATGATCTTGGTGGCCAATCGACGTCGCCGAAACGTGAAATTACGCGGCCAAGAAACTTTTCACTCAATAAATTGGGGTTGTTGCTCCATCTTGTTTAAGTCATGATCTTCAATCACTGGCCAAAAAAAATCGGTTTTAATTCGACCAACTGCTGCGAACGCTGGGAAATCGATAAATTCGAATCATCAGCAACACTTGCCCTTGCAGCAGAAATATTTTCGACTGAGCAGGCATTACGATGATGCACAGGCCTTACGACATCAGTAACGCTTCCACTCTCTTCAAATTTCTTCACAATTTTACCGAATGCTTGCGTAGTCGGTCGATTTAGATTGCCCGAAAAGTGGCTACGTTAGAATCACCACTTTGTAGTAAGTTTTAATAATTTTAACGCGTTGTTCGATTGTTAAGCGATCCATTAGCGTAAATGGCAAACATTCAACTAATATTATGACACTTCAAATGACAGCTGAGTTTGAAAGGATTCAAATGCCAGCGTTACCAACTTGAAACCAAGAAATGAATGACCCTGTAGTTCAAGTAACTTTATATTTTATAAATTTAATGTATAAAATATGTAAAATATTATATGTAAAAATTGATTTAACTTCCTCTCATATTGTTTTGACCCTAAAAAATATGTAGGACAATTTATTTCAATGCACGAAAAAAAAATTCAAAAATTGTTAAAACTGTTTTTTAAAAAAAAATGTAAATTTACAAAACAAAAATATGCAAGACTGGATCTAACGAACTTGCTCTCGGGATGTTTATCGTTAACGTGAAAATATATAAAAAAGAGTCAAAAGTACCTACTAAAAAAATGATTATTTTTTTTGTTTAAAAAACAATATTTTTAAAAATTTTTAAAAGCAATGTTGTTTAAACTATTGAGAAGCACCACATTGCGAAGTAATAACAAAAATTGTCGAACCATCAAAAAGATATACATATGTAAAGGGTCCGCCAAATAACTTTTCTTTTTTTTTGAAAATGGCGCAAAACATCGAGTATGGATTCGGCTGTGTGGCACGTAGCGCCGTCCTGTTGAAACCAAATGTTGCCAATATCCTCTTTTTCAATTTTTGTGAACAAAAATTCGTTTAACATGGCCCGATAACGATCGCCATTGACTGTAACGCCCACTCCTTGCTCATTTTCCAAAAATGGCCCAATTATGCCTCTGGAAGAAAATCCGCACCAAACAGTGACTCGTTTTGGGTGTATCGGCTTTTCAATGTATGCGTGCGGGTTTTCTGTGCCCCAAATGCGACAATTTTGCTTGTTTACTACCCGCCAAGATCAAAATGAGCTTCATTTGAAAAGAAGATGATTTTTTTGGCAAAATCGGCATCTTCTCTGAGTCGATCGCAGGCCCACTTAACGCAGCGTATACACAACCATATTCGTTCAGCGGAAGGATAAAACTAATTATCTGTCAAATCAGACATGAGCTAAGTGTTACCATTTACGAAATAAGCACTAGTTGAAAAAAAAACGTTAGATGGCGGACCCTTTACTTGAATCAAAAAAAACGTGGAATGCCTATATTTCAGTTGGGTTGTGTGTAGCCCATCCCAGAACCACTGGTCTCCGGTTGCCCCGGTAACAGTTTAGTCTTGGGATGAATTGTCGGGGATGAGTTGTCTTGAGATGGGCTGGGATGACACCGAGTTAAATGATCAACTTCTTTTTTGACACCTACAAGGCTTAAAATGAAAGCTTCATCTAAGGAACCGGTGTGTAGGAGAACTGTTGCTTTTGTACTTTTGATAGTTATTTATCTTCGTGAGACCAAAGTTCCATCTTTGTTGAAGTGAGGTGCTTAAATCCGTTGCTATCTTTTGGTCTAATAGTACAAATAATGTAAAAAATGGTGATTTTTTAGCTGGTTTGGTTTTGGCAACACTGGTTTTGACAGCTGACGTGTGTTTAGTACCTTGTGTCACTGTCAAACAGCTTCAGTTTGGTTTGCAATTTAACCATGGATCGTCTTACAAATGAACAACGCTTGCAAATTATTGAATTTTACTATCAAAATTCGTGCTCGGTTCGAAATGTTCATCGCGCGCTGCTTCCATTTTATGATCGGCATTCTCGACCTTCTGAGCAGTCTATTCGGAAGATTGTGACCAAATTTCGCACCAAATTTACTTTGTTGGACATTAAACCACCAACACGTTTACGTACTGTGCGTAGTGAAGAAAATATTGCGGCCGTATCAGCTAGTGTGACAGAAGACCGCGAAATGTCGATTCGGCGCCGTTCCCAGCAGTTAGGCCTTTGTTACAGCACTACGTGGAAAATTTTGCGGAAGGATTTGGGCGTAAAGCCTTTTAAGATACAGCTGGTGCAAGAACTAAAGCCAGCCGACCTACCACAACGCCGAATTTTTGGTGAATGGGCTCTTGGATAGCTGGCCGAGGATCCGCTTTTTTATCGAAAAATTGTGTTCAGCGATGAGGCTCATTGTTGGTTGAATGGGTACGTAAATAAGCAAAATTGCCGCATTTGGAGTGAAGATCAGCCAGAAGCATTGCAACAGCTACCAATGCATCCCGAAAAAGCCACTGTTTAGTGCGGTTTATGGGCCGGCGGCATTATTGGGCTATATTTCTTCAAAGATGATGCGAATCGCAGCGTTACTGTCAATGGTGAACGCTACCGAGCGATGATAACAAACTTTTTTTTGCCCGAAATGGTAGTTCTTGACTTGCATGATATGTGGTTTCAACAAGACGGTGCCACATGCCACACAGGACGCGAAACAATGGCGCAATTGCGAGGCGAGTTTGGTGAACAGTTAATTTCACGTTTCGGGCCGGTCAATTGGCCGCCTAGATCGTGCGATTTGACACCATTAGATTATTTTTTGTGGGGGTATGTCAAGGCTAATGTCTATAGGGACAAGCCCGCTTCGATTGACGCACTGGAAGCCAACATCCATGCATTCATTCGTGAGATACCGGCCGATATGTGTGAAAGAGTATGCCAAAATTAGACTCAGCGGATGGGCTACCTGAGAAGCAGCCGCGGTCAACATTTGCATGAAATTATCTTTAAACATTAAATTGCAAGGTTCAAACTATCGATTCAAATAAATATTTCATTCATTTTTTCGAATTTTTTGTGTTTTTTTTTTTAAAAAAGTTCTAAACCTCTTAAAAAATCACCCATTATATCGTTATTTTTGTATACAAAAATCAGTCCAAGCACACAAAGATTTATAGAACGAACTTTATGCTAAATTAAAATCTCAAGTTGCTCCTGGGTCGGTCCACTTAAAACTATATTCCAATCAAATTTGCTATCTTATTATCGGTCAGACTATAAAATGGTCACGTTCGATTTTTTAAGTATTATTGAATGTAATGCAATCAAAATGCAATTGATAAGCCTGTATGTACCACTTCAATATCAAGAGTTTTCAGCAGGGTGTTCCTAAATGAGGAGTTTGCATTTTTTTTTTTTGTGGCGAAAAACGCGGTAACTCCTCCTTATTACAGTCTTATCTAAGCTAAGAGCAACGGTGTGCCCATGTCTCAGATCTATGTATGTAGGAGTAGCTAGGAGGTTATGGTTAGGTTTCTGGATTTTAAGGGCCTTGACAGACCACACAATAGTTAGATTTGTAGGATTTTCTTTGAACAGGAACTGTGATATTTTATTTCAGTCTTTTTTGATGAAATATTTGCAATAAGTTCCAAGGCACATACACACCTTGGAACTTAAAAACCCAAAAACCAAAATTATAATTTAGTAGATATTTATTTTTAAATAAAAACTTGAATAGGACTTCATTGAGTGATTTTATAACCCTGTGAAGGTAAGTCCACTGTAAAAAATTTTCTCTATACTAAAATGCTGTGAGCAGCAAGTCAGCAAGATATCAAAATGCACTTCAGTTGCTACAATCTCATTTTCAAGTTTCCCTATAAGAAATAAAATTTCATATTTTTAATCATTCGAGTGAAATATTCAACCGTGTGAAGACATATTTTTTCGTTATTGATCTCGAATCAATCTTAAAGGAAAGTTAATATAAAACATATGAATAAATAAAAAAAATTATATTTTCTTAAAATAGAAACAATTTTATTCGCGGGTGTCAATTAATATTAAAAATCAAATTTTAAAACAGTGGATCTATGATATCACATATTATATCCCTAGACAGAGACATATTGTCTTTTAATTCTTGATCATTTAATAATTGGAAAATTCCAAGGTGAGTTCATTTGTGCTTTGATTATCCGAAAGTTACAATTTTCGGCAAGGCCATAAGTACAAAAGCCAATAGTATTAATTTGCGGTGGTTCAAAAGACGTTGATTTGGAGTTTGTATCTGTGATCTTATAGCAATGCACCAAAACTTATCTGTCGGCTTACTAAATATAATCATACACCCGCTTAAGTTCAGTTCAGTTCATATTTATTTGCAGTACAAAGCTTACATTATTTTACATTGAATATAATTTTAGAGATTTAGAACATTATTCTTTACAACTATAATACATAAAATTTATAACAATTTTTAAATAAGGATATAAGATGAATAATGTATAACATTTAAGGGAAAACACTACAAGAAAAAAACCCTCTCAATACACCCGCTTAAAGTTTAACTTTTGACTACCTCAAAAAATTGTCCAATTTTCGTAAATGTGCCGTGAAAAGAAAACAATTGTTGCTATTTTACATAGAGAAATAATAAAGATATACAAATATGTTATTCAAGTAGTATATTTTTTTGATGGTCTTTCCGATTTTGTTATAATTTAGCAATCTAATGATTCTGAATAGTTTAAACAATAATGCATTTAAAAAAATTTAAATACATTTTTTTATAAACTAAAACATAAAAATAAACTATAAATTAATTTGTTAGTACTTTTGACTCTTTTAATTTTTTCTCGTTAAATAATCATCATGCATCTTCCATAGTTACATGCAGTTGTTAGCCACCAGAGGAAGTTCGTGGTATGAAGTCTTGGATTTTTTTAAGTAGCAATGCTAACTTTAAGTGGCTTAATCATAATTTTACCGTTTAACAGTCATCAATTAGATGTGACCATTTTAATTTGTCGTGCGATGTTTGTTGGATTATTATTATTCTTATCTTATTGGCTTCTAGAGCTGTGTAAATCGTTCATTTCAAAGGATCGAATCGTTCGAGAATGGAATACCAAAATGAATCGATCATTGTTATCAATCGATCATTTTAATTCCACTCAATTCATTATTATTTCATACTGTTCCGGTTCGATTTTTGACGTGTAAACATCTATGCTGGCGGTAGAGTGAAATAAAAATGTGGACTTTCCTCTGTGCGACGTTACGATGTACCGAGTTACGTAGCGCGTATTCTCGGAAATGATTTGACAATTTGACACATGTCAAACTAATAGTGTTCTAGTGGACCCAGAACGTCGGGCGTGATATTAGGTAATATCCACCGCCTAAATCGATTGGTGTACTCAGTTTTTCGATTCGCCCTTGAGTGCTGGCTGTGACAGTAGGTAAAAACAAACGTTGATGTTTACATATATTAACCATGAGACCGGGACTGAGACAATTTTTTTATTTCGGTTTCAATGAAATTCAATCTCCGAATTTAACGAATAAGATTTTGATCGAATCCATTCTGACCCATATTTCTTTTCTCCGATAAAATTGAGATTGGGATCGATTGAAATGAAAATTTGTGATTTCAATCATCAAAACTTTTCGATTATCGGATCAACAAAATCGAATCGTTCCTGATTGACACAGCCCTATTAATTGGCTTCTACTATACACATTAATACAAGGAGTTTAAACCCATTTTCAAGGATATGCTTTCCTTACTTCATATATGAATTTTGCCTAAAAAAAAAAAACAACAAAAAACAGAAAACAGAAAACAGAAAACATCACTCGACAAATTTTGATATTGCCACAACAATGAACGGCGGATTATAAGGCAGTAAAACATTCAAAATAACAAGTTTTTACCACTTTGGTGCCTAACTAACTTGATATGAATTTCATATGAAAAACCAAAAAAAAAAACATAGAAAACATTGAACGACAATATTGAAATTTTCAGTATTAATGCACGACTAATCAACGACAAATTATTAAGTAATAAACCAATCAATATAAGAAGTTTTCACCCCTTTTTGAGGGGGGTTTCACTAACTTCATATGAATTTGGGAAATTTAACAGAAAAAATATAGAAAACATAGCACGAACAAATTGAAATTTTCACAACTAATTCACGACTAATCAACGGCAAATTAATAAGCAATAAAACGTTCAATATATGAAGCTTTTAACACTTTTTGGGGGTGCTTCGCAAAATTCATATGAATTTGGCAAATTTGCAGAAAAATACATAGAAAACATTGCACGACAATATCGAAATTATCACAATTAATTAACGACTAATTAAAGTCAAATTATTGAGCAGTAAACTATTCAATACAAGAAGTTTTTACCCATTTTTGGGAGGGTGCTTCGCTAAGTTGACACCAAAGTAAGCAAAGTAGCAAACAAAAAAAAACATAAAACATGGAACGACAATTTTGAAATTATCACAATTAATTAACGACTAATTAACGGCAAATTATCCACCTAACCACTTTTCGATCGGTGAATGTTGTTTCGCTAAGTTGACACTCATGATTATTTCTTGTTTCAACCCAGCTTACATGCTCTTTGCCAAAATGTTTGCATTTTTGTCGCCATAATCTTTGTTTTATCACAAAAAAATGGGTACAAAACGGCAGAAATTATGGATTAGCAAGTCGTAAAAGTCCACCTAAATTAGTTTTTTTGCAGAAATAATGGTATTTTGTAAGTCAAGTCTATAGTGTTGGAAATAGGCCTGAAATGACTGACGAACTAAAGTAGCAAAAAAGTACAAGAAACAAGAAACAATTAATTTGTAATTAATAACACTCCCACTTCAATTTCCCATATGAATAACTCTTGATTACCTGCAATTGATGAAAAAGGTTCATCGAACCCTTCGTCGTTCTTCCTCATAAAAACTACAAATGCTATTTAATCTGTTTAATCGTTGATACCTTTATTCTATCTTTATCAAGTATCAAGACACTCAATGTGGATTTTGTATGATTATGATAAGTAGGTAAGCAGAGTTATCAGTGCGGCCGGCGTTATCACTAGTTCCCATTCTTTGAAGTACAAGTTATCAATATAATCATATTGGGTTTTTGTTTGGTTACTGCTTTGTAGAACACACATACCAACACCTACACTCCGTGTCTCACGATTGAGCTTCCATGTTTTACACCTTTGTTGTTCAACTTAACACCAAAATCGAATTTTCGCGCTCGATTTCAATTTAGCTGCCATATAATGAAATAAAGTTCTCTCCATAAGCTTTCATATGACATGATAAGTTTCATGACTTCTGAGCAATATTGAAATTGGGCCAAAAATGCCCAAGGTCTTTTGAACAAAAAAAAATCATGTTTTAAAAAAACATAAGAAAATCTTAAGCCCGAACCACACTAATCTCGTGCGGTATGTTGGGGAGTGGTGTATGTCGCTGTCGCTCTAATGTATTTCATATTTGTATCGTGTGATGTTTTGTGTCGAAATCTAGAATGACAGCGAAACACTACTCCCCAACACACCACACGAAAGTAGTGTGGTTCGGGCTTGACCCTGCTGAAAAAATGGAAAGTTTTTGTCAAGTTTGTTTAAAGTTATGTTTTAAAAATGATGTCGGTTAAGTGGCCGCCGAGGCTGGCTCGCATAAATTCCAGCCGAGAGGCCCAATTTTCGACCACTTTTTGCAGCAATTGGGGCCGTATGTCAGCAATAACGCACTGAATATTCTCTTCGAAGGCGTCAATCGTCTCGGGCTTATCTGCGTAGACAAGCGATTTCACATAATCCCACAAAAAATAGTCCAGCGGTGTTAAATTGCACGATCTTGGAGGCCACAGGCCCACGACGCGAGTCAATACGCTCACTAAAAGTTTCCTTCAATAAATTGATTGTTTCGTTGGGCTGTATGGCATGTAGCGCCGTCTTTTTGGAACCTTGGAACCAAAGGTCGTCCACATCAACATCCTCCAATTCAGGCAAGAAAAAGTCATTAACCATTGACTGTATGACATTATGGCGGGCTTCATTTTTGAAGAAATATGGACCAATGATTCCCTCTGCCCATAGAGCACACAAGATGTAACGGCGTCACAACAATGGCTTGTGGATTATGATCACTCCAAATACGACAATTTTGCTTATTAACGTACCTCTTCAACCAAAAATTAGCCTAATCGCTGAACAAAATTTTCTTGTGAAAATTTTGATCAACAACGATCTCGTTTCGAGCCCATTTTCCACAATTTGCATGCGTTGTTCAGGAGTAAGTCTATTTATTATGAAATGGCAAATCAAACTGAGCATAAATCAAGTGACAGCTGTCAAAAAGACTAACTCCAAAAAAAGTTATGCCAGATTGAAAACAACACGTCTAAAAAAAACACCCATTACATTCAAGACTTTTTACAAAAAAGTAGAAAAGTGAATTAATAAAACATGCGTGCGAAAAAGCTTCGAAAACTGTATTTGATCTGTGATTTTAGATTGATTTGACAGATCAAACGGAACTAGATTATGTTTGCACTTTTTGCACTTTTCTTGCAACTTTTTTGCAAAAATTGTTGAAAGTGTTGCACAAAGCCGGTACTTCGCGCTATTTCACGTTTTCAATTCAATGTTCAAAATTTCTAAAAATCGTCACAAAAATTATTGACATTAATTAAGTGACACGGAGTGTTTATTAAGTCTGGTTTGATTACCACAACATACCTCGATACATAAATGCATTTTGACAAACATTTATTTTCGAATATTCTTATATTTTTGCTTGGCAAACAATTTTATGAAAAAAAAAACATGTCAACGGGAGTAAATAAAATTTGCTGATACAAATTTATTGTTTAAATCGAAATGGAAAACAAAATTGTGTCGCACCGCAGTCCGTTTAATTGAGACTCCTTTCAGTGAAGAATTTAAAGTGCCAGCGAAGCGTCACAATTCAATCGATACAATTTCGTTCTATTACCGCATTGGTGGTTTTTTTTTGTCGTTGTTGTTGTTGTTGTTACTTTTTATATTAGAAAATTGATCTTAATTGATCACAATCATTCACGGTCGGGTTAAAGTGTCACTTTTGGTTTACCGCCATCATGCATCCCCTGACATTTCTCATGTATTGTGTTTTGGCAGTTATTATTTTTGTAAATTTATCTCTCTTTTATACATATGCCTTTTTCTATTGCCTTACGATGTCGTGCCACGAGCGCATTTCATCTAATGTTCGACGATTGAAAGTTTGGTTTGTGTATCGATTTAAGTACGAAGTGAGGACAGTTGTTAAGTGATTTATACTCGTGATGTTTACGAAGAGCGCTGTAAACTTTTATGTACATTTATATTTTTTTAATTAGGTTGCGTTTCGCGAAAATAAAAGTGCAAAAATTACCAAATAAATGCTGATCGTAAAATTTTGTTTTACGAGTAATTTTTAAAAAAACAATAGCTTCAACGAAATAATTTAATACCAATTGTGAGTTTTTTTGTTTTGCTTTTTATACATACAAACATTTCTAGCGATTGATTGCATTGACAACAATGATTGTTCATTGTTGTGAAAGAAAACAGTTGTTCTTAAAAAATATTAACGTAAGCACAATTAAAAAAAAAAAAACAGAAATGAAGTAGGTATTCAGAATTATGTCGTTTTTGTTTGAATGTTCGGATTAAATCTTTTGCACTCCTTATTCACAATTCACTACTACAACTCCAAAAGCCTTTGATTGGCTGTTTCGAGAAATGTTTTCGGATTGTTCTTCTGTTCCCAATTTCATAAAAGAGATGACGATTAACAATACATATAAAGTTTTTCGTTGAATTACTTGTCAAAAGTGATAAGTACTTGAAGAAGCCATTTTGTTAAATGACACATTCTACGGAGTTGTATGTAAATTTGGGAAAGTTGGTCGTGTTTTCATATTCGATTGGAATCAAAAAAGGAGTAGAATAGACCGGAAATTCAATTGAAAGGCGACATTATAATGGGAGAGGGCACCCTAAAAATGGCCAAACTAATATGTCGTTTTCGGTTGGATTTGGGAACTGTTCCATTCCAATCGAAAATAGAAAATATGGAGTAAAAGAAGTAAAAAAAGAGTACCTAACTCCGAACGCCCATTCATAAACGACATAGATCAGCTTTTGCAAGGCATATTCGAAAAAAAAATGTTGGTTTTCCATTGATGGTCACATCAGATTTCAAATTATAAGTTGATTCGTTGCGAATGGAACACGATTTCAAATTGATTTACATATTTCTTAGGCCAGTCATATAAGACATCGCAGGTCGCAAGAAATTGCACTGCACTGATTTTTTGGGAAGTTGTTAGGATAGGAACAGTGTAAAACCAAGAAGAAAGACTTGTGCTAACTGCGTGGTGCTGGAAAAACCTAGACATTTTCGGACTTTTTTCAGTTTTTGGCTTATAATTTTTGAAAACAGCATCCTAGGAAAAAGTCACTTGGTACACTTTTAAAGTCTGCAAAATTTGCTATAATTTCGGTGCAATTTCTTTGATTATTTAATTTTGTCCTGATAATAACGGAACTATTAAGGGTTTTTCCACAGTAGAGCAACAGGGACAGCAAACGACGCCATATTTCTTGCCGCTCTTTTGACATTTCTCTTCAGTAAGATTTGCCATTTCATGATGGAGAGATATACGAGCCAACAACGAGTCAAAATTATTAAAATTTACTACCGAAATTCGGAGTCAGTGGCCTCAACGTTAAGAGCGCTACGTCCAATTTATGGTCGTCATAATCGTCCTAGCAGATCAACAATTGAGCGTCTAGTGGAAAAATTTGAATCCACAGGCACAGTACAAAATGTTCCCGTGCCAGTGAGACAAAGAAGTGCCCGTAGCTGCCGCTGAGGCTTCAGTTGCAGAAAGCCCAAATGTGTCTCTCACACGTCGTTCTCAAGCGTTGGGCATCTCTGTGACGTCGTTGTGGCGAATTTTGCGAAAAGATCTTGGCCTACATCCTTACAAGATTAAATTGACGCAAGAACTGAAGCCGCTTGACCACCAGAAGCGTCGTATGTTCGTGAATTGGGCTGAGCAGCAACTTGAAAATGATTCGGATTTTCATCGAAAAATCATCTTCAGCGATGAAGATCATTTCTGGCTGAA
The DNA here is from genome assembly GCA_932273885.2 of Leucozona laternaria. NCBI lineage: Eukaryota > Metazoa > Arthropoda > Insecta > Diptera > Syrphidae > Leucozona > Leucozona laternaria. The sequence continues at coordinate 273,857,734 of OW026366.1, forward strand.
TGGCTTCGTCAATAAACAAAATATGCGGTATTGGTCAGGCAGCAATCCACACGTACTCCATGAGTCATCATTGCATCCCGAAAAAATTACGGTTTGGTGTGGTTTATGGGCCGGCGGCGTCATTGGGCCGTACTTCTTCCGTGATGATCAAGACCGGCACGTTACTGGGGATCGCTACCGTTCAATGATAACCGAATATTTTTGGCCCCAATTGGATGATATGGACTTGGAGGACATGTGGTTTCAACAGGACGGCGCCACAAGCCACACAGCGAATGTCACAATCAATTTATTGGAAACCAAGTTTGGAGAACGTGTTATCTCACGAAATGGGCCAGTCGCTTGGCCGCCTCGGTCGTGCGAGTTGACGCCGTTAGACTATTTCCTGTGGGACTACGTCAAGTCTATGGTTTATGCCAACAAGCCAGCGACGATTGATGAACTTCGTATGAATATCGAACGTGAAATTGCAGCAGTATCGGCCGATTTATGCTTGAAAACCGTCGAAAATTGGGTTCAGCGTCTGGACTTCTGCAAGCGTGCCCGTGGTGGCCATGCAAAAGAAGTCGAGTTCCATACATAATGGCATCAAATGTACTTTCACAGGAATAAAGAATTTCATTGATATCTAAAACCGTTTTTGTTTTATTTAAAAAAAAAACTTTTGTTTGTACAAGATTCCGCTTATCCTTAAACTAAAAACATGTTGCTGTTCTACAATTATCGCTAAGTAACTTGACTCATAGGATTAGTATTTTAGGCCGATACTCTACTCCGAAGACGTCTAAAACGACGATTTCGAACTTTTAAGAAAAATTGTCAATTTTTGAAATGCTGTATTTCGAGACCCCTTCAAGCTATAGAGCTGCCTTTTTTCTAGGATGCTATTTTCAAAAGTTATAAGCCAAAAACTGAAAAAAGTCCGAAAATGTCTAGGTTTTTCCAGCACCACGCAGTTAGCGCAAGTCTTTCGAAGCTGCAAACTTGGTTTTACACTGTTGGTATCTATCCTAACAACTTCCCAAAAAATCAGTGCAGTACAATTTTTTGCCACCTAACGCGATTTTTTTGTCTACGTTGACTGGCCTATTTGTCATCATTTTATTTGTGTAGTTCCGTGTCAATATTTACAAAAAAAATGTTATCCCTTGATGCACTTTTAGAAAAAAAAAAAGATGGATTTAATGAAGTTACCGATTCATTTTAAACTCTTTCATTTATAATAAGCGATTATTTTAAACACAATTTTCAGGCATGACATAAATTAATCAAATAAAACCCATAACATTTGCAAAATGATAGCTGTAAATTATGTTGATGTGTGCACAGGGAGAGCCGAAAAATTTAGATCTGCAAATTTGATTTTAAATAAATTTATTGGCTAAAATTTTTTGACATATCCAAATCAAAAATGTTTTATTTTTATTTTAGCAATTAAAAAACCCATAAGTTTTATTTCCCATAAGTTTTATTCCATATCATTCCAAATCGATCCACCGCGTTTATGTTGCAGCTGAACTTACAGACAGGCAGACAGATGGAAGGAATTGTCCACTTTGTTGGTATACTTTATCGTTGTAATATCAAGTTTGATCAAAATATTGAGATAAGTTTTTTTTTGAAAAATCTATAACTTTCCATTTACATTTGTACATACTATGTATGTACATACATATATCTACATTAGAGTGGTTCTTATTTCCTTTTTTTTTTTTAAATTAAGTGTAACGCCCCCTAAATTGGCTCCAAATAAATACAAAAAAATGCTCTAATTTTTCAGAATTTCATCTCTACTCCTTACTCCCCCTGTTTCAATGAGAAATTCTTGTACTTGAACTTTAAGGCCTGATTTTTGGATTATTTCCATATATCCCATTAATGGCTGGACCGATTTTTTTTAATAATTTTGCACATATGTACTTCTAATTATTTATAGCAATACCACATTCGAAAATATTACAAAAAATCTTTTTGAATCAATAAAAAATCGAGAAGTAAATCCATTTTTTTAAGTGTCTAAGTCGTTTTTTACAAAATTCTCGAAAATTACTCGACCAATTTTATGCAAATTTTGTCAAGACGTATATCTGAAATTTTTAAAGAATACTGAGTACTAAAGTTTTTTAAAAATGTTTTTTGATTTCTTTTTGCAATTTTTTTTTTTTTTTTTAATTTATTTTGAAATTCAAAATTTTGAAATTTCATTTTCAAACTATTTTCTTTCAAAATTTGTATGTTTGTAAGTACTATTTATGTTGTTAATATTTAATGCGCTTATTAATTTTAAGTCAAATATTAAAATTTCTTCTAACTAAAACTAAAGCTTAGTCTTTTCATTCATTAAGGGCCGTTTGCTGAAACGAATCTTAAATATTTAAGTTCAACATAAGAACTTATATGACATTTTACGGAAAAAGTAGAACATAAGGGTTTAAGTTCAACACAAATATTTATGTTTCGAATTGCTCTAATCGAGCTAAAAGTTCAATCAACTACATATTTAAAAAACCGGTTTTTCTTAGTAAAAAATTGAAATCTAAAAATTTTTTTTTTTCAAAATGTTGAGTTTGAAAATCAGTTTTTCAAAAACTATTCACAATTTGATGTAAAATCAGAATTAAAGAATGGATTTCTGGCTTTTAAAAAATGAAAAGCATGCCTTAGTAAGTGTTTTGTTTTTTAGAAAAATGCTTTCCCGCCTAAATAGGGAGAAATAGACCCCCCATACGATATATATTTTGTATGGGAACAATCTACACACCTGCTTTGTTCGCATCTTATGCAAAATAGCCTGTAAAACGAAGAATTAAAGATGGTTCTGTATTATTACTAATGGCGTTTGGTTAAATGTTTACTAAAAGTTGAATCGTACTTATTTCAGCACACAGAATAATTTTATGGAGATCATATGAACCGTTTTGGAGAAAAAAAAAGTCTACCACTTGTTATCGATACTTTGTATGAAAACTCCATTTTTTTTTCTGTGATGGCGTCGCTAATCCCCTTAGAGGATATATAATATGGAGTGCTTATTTTTATTCGAATGCGGAGCTTTCATAGGGGTCGCTGTTCAAGTTTCGGTCACTGAGTTTTCTGCACATTGGGGAAAAAAAAACTAAAAAGAAGATATTGAAATCTTTAAAATAATAAACAAACACTTATTAATTTGAAGAATTACTTCAAAGTTTGTTATAGTTGTTAGCTTCTTTTATAATCTAACTCTCTTATTAATTCTTCAATTAATATTTCTGATTTTTATTAACAATTTACTATGCGTCTTTTTTTTCTTTTTTTTCTCGTTTTATTGAAGGTTTTTATCATACTTTCCTTCAGAATGTCCATTTTCACCTCTGTGAACTTAAGACTTATAATAATGTTAAAATAACTTATTCAGTAGAAAGATATATTATTAAATATCAAATCTCTGTGTAAACGGTAGCAACCAAGTATATGATTTGAAGTACGAAATAAAACATATCTATCTATCTACTTCAAAGTAGAACAATTTTGAAAGAAAATAAGCAAATTATGACTTACAATTGATAGCAGCTGTACGATCTTCTAAGACTTTATCTTAACCGAAAGTGAAATAGCGAAAGTGAAATGCATTAGGAATAGAAACGAGCACTCCATATTATATATCCTCTAAGCTGATCCCCGTTGCCGTCGACGTGTGAGAGACACATTTGGGCTTTCTGCAACTGAAGCCTCAGCGGCAGCAATTTTCTCGACACTACGGGCACTTCTTTGTCTCACTGGCACAGGAACATTTTGTACTGTGCCTGTGGATTCAAATTTTTCCACTAGACGCTCAATTGTTGATCTGCTAGGACGATTATGACGACCATAAATTGGACGTAGCGCTCTTAACGTTGAGGCCACTGATTCCGAATTTCGGTAGTAAATTTTAATAATTTCGACTCGTTGTTGGCTCGTATATCTTTCCATCATGAAATGACAAACCTTACTGAAGAGAAATGTCAAAAGAGCGGCAAGAAATATGGCGTCGTTTGCTGCCCCTGTTGCTCTACTTTTGTAGCGTCCCTGTTGAAAAACCCTTTATAGACAGTATTATATTTTCTAACGGCCAATTTCTTCACAGAGTCCTAATGCTGGTACCGGTACTAGTCCTAAAATTGGCACTCAAATCGGTATCAACTCATTTCTTCACACAAGTTCTAGGCACTAGTCCTGTCAATTTGGTACCGCGTATTAGTTAGGACTCGGTACTATCTGACTCCTCAAAATCAGCTAGTACCTGGTTATTATACCAGTTGTTAGTACTCAAATTGGTACCAAATGATTTCTTCACATAAGTACTAAGCTCTAGTTCTGTCAAGTTGATACCGAGTACTATCTAAGACTCGGTATTAGCTAGGACTTTTAAATCGGCAGTCTAGTGGCGCTTATACCTAAATTAGAAAAATTTCAATTATTTTCTTCAAAGAATTCGTTGCTCAATATCGATAGTTTCTTGGTTGGTGTTTTTTTTTAATTTATGTTATAAATCAGTTTTGTATTGGTTGGTAGATTTCTTTTTCTTTTTTGTATGTGTATATAATGTATCTTTGTAGGTGTACCTATTCTGTAATGGTCTTATATGTGTAGGGAATGAATTCAAATATTGGTGGTGGCAATTTAAGATTTTTGTTTGCAAGCAGACTTCGTACTGAACCCATTTTTACTTATGTAAATACATTTTACTCGTTGGACCTTAACGAATTATAATTTTTTCTTGTTCCAACAGCAACTTAACACTGCACAGTGCAGAATGAATGTTCCTTTTATGCATATGTGTACGTGGGATGACATAATGACACTGGATATGTTGTACATCATGGACGTTAATGCTGCTGTAAAAGCACATATTGCCCATGTTTTATGGACATTATACCGAGAAAAAATTTTTCTTTGGACAGTTTCTCGAACGCGACCAATGCAATACATAAACTTGAAATGTACATAACAAAGGATATTTCTCCAAATCTGTCACGCACATACGCACACAGAAAAATGTAAACAAAATCCAAGAAAAAAATAACACGCAATAGTTTATTTAAATCAAAAGCAAAGATAAAGTTGATTCAGAACACAGCACCACTGATCGATCACTCCTGTACATGTCGGTAGATTTGCATTGCTATTCTTCATCTTCTCACTCCCTATGTAGCACGACGACCGTTTTGCTATTAACTGCTTACATTGAAGTCCGGAAAATTGTTGAAGATTGAAGTCCCATTCGAGTAACAAATTTGATAGTATATGCTGCTATCCAGGAAAGACAAATATCGTACAATGGATATTATGTCCTTTCTTTTGTTTAAATAGAAAATCCATTCGAAAATAAAATAAAATATCTCTCCCAATCAAAATAAATAACAAAATAATATTTGAAATGCCAAAATAGTGTCAAAATCTGAATTAGACCAGGGGGGTCATTCCGTAATTTTTAAAACGATAATCGTGCACGATATCGTCATCAATTTGCTTCACGTAACACAATCACTATCGTCTCGACAATCGTTTATTATAAATCACAGTTTGAGAAGGATTGACTTTTCAATCATTGTCATAAATGACAATTCTGTAATTTATTTTTGTCAGTAACGGCCAAAAAATATCAATTTTTATTTAGAAGAAGTGAAGAAAAGTGCGGGCAAAACGTGAAGTCGCCTAAACAAATCGGTTATCCACCTATCCTTCAAACTACATATAATTAATTATAGGGTTTTCCATTGCAGCGGGCAGATTTTGACGGTGATATCTATTAAATCTTTTGTTTATTATTTATTTACTGATGCCAAATCATCATGGCAAGTTACACGATTGAACGACACGTCCAATTGAAAGAACTTTAATATAAAAATCTTTTAGGCAACGATACGTGCGTTGCGCCCATTTTAAGGTTTACATGGTTGTATTTCCATGTCTATTATCCCAGGATCAACCGAAAACATCTACGCGCCCTTATTGAAAAACCCTACATATGATAAAATGCATAAATTGTTTCGAAAAACAAACAAGACGACGCAAGACGATAGCTAAATAGGTATCGTTCAAAGGGTAACGATTTAACGATAACGTTTTGACGATTTTTGAGTTACGGAGAGCAAATTTTCAATCGTCAAGACGATATCGTCCAGTCGATAGTGATTATCGCTTTTACGTGAAGCAAAGCTATCGTCAAAACGATATCGTGTGGCGATAATCGAATTACGGAATGACCCCCCAGTTTTAGACGAATTAAGTCCTAACACCGCTTGTTGTATTTAGATCCGGTACTAGTGATGTGAAGAAATGCTCAGGTACTTACTTTTCGTTAGGACCGAGTACCAGAGCTAGTATACCTGGTCTAGCTGGACTGGGTACTAGGCTGGCTTAGTACTTCTGTGAAGAAATTGGGCGTTAATAATTTAAAAAAGGCAAAGACCTTTTGACGTTCACGATCTACTTATAAAAATAAATAAAAATAAAATTTCGCAATTTGTATTTGACTAGGCCTGTTGCAACGGATCGTGAATACCTCTATTTCTCTGTACACTTTAAATTACAATGGAGGAGAATTTGGTAATAATTTTCTGCTATTGACCTCGTAATAACAATAATATAAAAATTACTTTTTTTATAATTCTTTGTAAAATTTAATTGTTTATTTTAGTTACAATATTTCCTTGATGACATTGTAATGGCTTCTTTTATCTCAATGGGCGCATTCACTAATGTAGTTTCTACGTAGTCCAAATTCAACTAGGTTTGTGAATGCAAAACTACACTACAAAGCTAGTCAATCCTAAACGGTCATATTAATGACAGATGTAGAGATGTTAAATAAGAAACATTTTTGTTTTGAGAACTTTTAATAAACTTTTTTTACAGTTTAAACTAAACGAAATGTATATAATTTATATTTTCATATTGCACCATTAATTTCATTTTGAAAATATCTTCTACCAAAAATTAAACTTGTATTTTCATCGAACAGCTGATCGTGAAATGTCAAAATCATTATCCACTAACTTTGTAGCCGAAAATTTTACACTAGGTCGGAGGGGAAATTTCAACTAAGTTCTTAGTTGTTTTTAGCCAATCAGATTGAGTTGACTACGTAGAAACTACATTAGTGAATGCGGCCAATAATACATTTATCAAATGAATGACATTAGCAAGAAAGTAATCAACATTATCGTAAATTCAAATTCAAATATTATAAGTATAACGGTCAAATCAAACCATTCAATTTATCGAAGCTTTTTTTATAGCTTTGTGTTAGCAAACGTTTTCAACCAACTCGTTACAATTATTAACTAAGCTTTCTTTTTAACAACATAGGTAAACACAAATATACATATAAATACAAACAAATAACGTTTTTTTTTTTATTTAATTTTTCAGATAATCTTCGAAAATTGTTTATAACTTTGTGTTATCAACAAAACAAATCGTTATCTTATAACCGTAAAAAGCTCAACATTGGATAGCCATAACGCCGATATCAAATCTCAGCAATGAACTTAAATGATGGTAGTGAGCCTACTGACATTGGCCAACATGAGACAGTCTACACAACACCGCACAAACGAACGTATTCGCCCGAAGCGGAATACAGAATAAGGTGATTAACTTAAACGTGTTTTTTGTTGTTGTTGTTGTTGTTCACAATAATTATATAAATTAGTTTCTTTTTGTATTTGATTTTCTTTCTATAGATACTCGTGTTCGTATGTACGCAAGTAAGGTTTTTTTTTTCATTTGATATGAATGACGTTGCATTTTCATTGATGATTGTTATTAATTTAGTGATTTTTACTTATTTAATGGCGAAGTTTAACAAGCAAATTAGCTAGAAAATTGTCTGTGTCTTCAAAAAGCGATTTATCACGCGTATGTGTTTTCAGTTCAGAACTCAAATCTACATAACTTTGTTTGAATACATTTTTTTTAAAAACAAAAGCAATTGCTTTGCGCTTTGAATCTAACTTAGCCTTGTGAACTCTTTTTAAATACAATCCGCGCCGTTTGTTTGAGGACCGGTATTTTGACTTGCTTTCGAACGAGGCAAGTATTATGGTTTCGTTATAAAAAAGTTTTCGTCATAACATCCATCTATGCAACTCACAGTGGTGCACATTGTATGGGAGTGTGGAAAAAATTCCACACAACACTATTTTGATGCAATTTTCAGGAATTATATATTAAGTGTATAAAGAATTCAGCAGAACTAATTTCCCGATCCTAAAAACGCTTACTTAAACAAATATAATATAATCGTCAAAATGTATTAAAACTGAGGTTATGCTGCAACTTTTATTGCTGCAACTTTTATTGCAGCAATTTCTCAGAGTTCTTTCATGAAACTTGTACATAAAAAGTAACTGTCCCATAGGATCAGGCCAGCCGGTCATACTTCGCGGACGAAGGGTTTTTTTTTCCAAGTTGCATGAAGGCGTCGTAATGCACGCCCACTTTTAATGGCCACAAACTTTTATAAATTGGCATTTCTCTAGTCTCGTCCAAAAAAATTTACTAAATTTACCTAAAATAGTGCTTAGAGTGCAGGATGGGCCACGGCTTGTACAATCCCATGCAGCCACACCGGTCTCTATAGTCACCTAAGGTCTTCCTCAAATGACAAATACTAGTTTGACCAAAGTTGTATAGAATTAAATTTTAAGAAAAACTTGTGTGATGTACCTGCATTTTTTTGTAAAACGTTGAGATTGTGCGAGTATAATAAAACGGAACATTGAATTCAAGATGGCGCGCAATGCAAAAGTGCTATAGACGGTCGAAAAGTGCATCTTTGAAACTTGATGAACACCACTCAAAAGAATGGCTAATTCATTAAGAGGTAATTCCGAATTCGACTGTCATTTATGACACAGAAGTTGCAATCCTGTCCTGCTTGCACACAATATGTCTTTTGATGAACGTCAAATGTTCTTTTTTGAATGCGCATTTGACGTTTTCGAAAAAAAGTTAATCTTTCAAACCACCATGCGTGTCTCTTTTGTCACCTCAATTATGTACTGCACAGCTGCACCGAAGATGATGTTTTCGAACATATGTGACTTAAGCAAACTGCATTATGGAACACAATGTTACCGCCATGAACAAGAATGCGCTAAACTTGTGTTTCCTTTTTTTAAACAGAGCTATGTATCTCAGACCTCGGAGAGTGGTCCATGAGCTCATCGCTGATTATAACCGACTTCATGCAATTTTCATGTAATTTGACAGATTATTCTTCATATACATATAACAATTCAGTGGTCAAGTGTGTTTTTGCACTGCTCAGAGCTTAACAACCTTTTCACACCAAACCCAAAATTGGGTTTTGGGCAAAAAGTTGACGAAAACTCATAAAGCATTCACACCGAACAATTACTCGTTTTCGTTTGACACTTCAACTGTTTTTAGATCAGCTACTGTATGATTTCTTGAACACAATTGACGCGACTAGAGCCGCGAACCGCGATACTTTGAAAAGAGTACTTTACGTTGTAGCACGTTACGTTACGAAATCTGATTTGCCCCGATCAAAACAAACTGATTTTAACGCGACCGACAATTAGATTATACTTTATCGCGACCACTCATTTATATTGTTTTTGCCAACGACGAAAGCAAATTGTTTTTAGCGCGACCGACGATTTTATCATTTAAACACTTATATTTTTATATTTTTTTCTTTAATTTTTAATTATTCCCCGAACAAAATGGACGCGACACTAGTAATTAAAAAGAAAACAAAATCAAAACAAAAATAATTATAGTCAGCTGTAGGGATTGACAATTGACTGTAAGTATGGTAGGTCAATGGCTGTAGGTTAGTAGGATATCGGGTGCGTTCAGTGATACAAATCTGAACTTAAATTCTACGTTTACATTATACTGCTTTTAAACGATGCAATTTCTTCTTGCAATAGGCACGTTCAATCACAAAATCTAAAAATTCAGATCTGAATTTATGTTGTTGAACGCACAAAAAATCTGAATTTTCAGTTGAAAGTTGTTGTGTCAAATGCTAGCTTTTACCTGAAGTATTTACATTAAAACGAAATAAAATAGAACTTTCATTTCATTCTTCAAGTAAAAAATTAAGCGTCCGTAGTTCTGGTTATGATATATGTATGTAACTTAATCAGCAACAAAATACAGCAAGACTATGCAAAGTTCAATGAAAAAATTATTCCACAATATTGCGATGGAGAATTCTGGGAACATTTTTCTAAGAAAAGTCAATCTTTTGATTTAAAAACTCACTTAACATTAAGCAAATATTTCTTCTTTGTAAAAAAGTATTTATTTGTTCGTGATGAAAATTAATCACAGCAAATCAACCACTAACCAGTGCCTACGTTCTGTAACTCTCGCATCGATAAAATCAGTCGAGAAACGTTCCATTTTTCATCGTTTCTCGACCAATTTTATTCATGCGAGAGTTACAGAACGTAGGCACAGAGCGAAAATCATAAAGTTCAACTTCTATGTAGAGTACTTCAACACTTCCCCCACCACTATCACTTTATTCTGAATTTTCAGATGAGATTTTTTGGCTGAAAATTCAGATGAAACGTAAGCAAACGTAACTAAAAGTCACTAAAAGTCATCTAACTTTTTATGGCAGCTGGCCAATCAGAAGCTCCAAAAATTCAGAAATCTGAAAATTCAGATGTAAAACGTAATGCGTTGAACGCGCCCAATTTGTAGGCACGTAGGCGAGGGACGTAGGTGGCTGGGATATAAATACAAAATATCTGAGGTTGAACAAATTGCAGAATTATCGGCTACCTTTGTACTTGCACAAAGTTAACATTCATGAAAAATCACAGCGTCCAATTCCATAGGCGATTGATGGTGTCAATCGATTGAAACTGCGATTTTAGTGATTTCCACTGACAACAACTGCAACTAAATATTCTAAAAACTCAAGATATATAATTCGCCGGCTATCTCATAGTGACATTCTTTTGATGAAGTTTAGTAACAAAAATCAGGCACTTGGACAAACGTTGATATTTACACATATTTAACCGTGAGTCCCGGCACTCACATATTTTTTTTTCTTTTTTTTTAGGACCAAAACTAACAGTAGCTGTCATACCAAATTTCTTGGCCAAAAAGGAAAAACTTGTTTTTCTCAAATCCAGCGCTACCGAATTTGTTTATAAGAACTCAATAAATTTAAATACTTATAAGTTGCCGTTTAATAAAAAATTGGTTCCGAAAAATGGTTATTAATGGTACCTCCCAAAGAACCATTTTTTGATTTTCGCTTTTCTCGAAAACAGTTAAACTGATTCTGATCAATTTTTTTATAAAGAATTATTGACACATTCTAAATAATATTGTGTACCAACATTTTCCAAAAAAATATTTTTTAGATTTTTAAAAAAAGTTTGAAATTTTTTTTTGAAAACTCAATATTTCAAAAACGACTCTGTCGATTTTTATTAAACTTGGTAAATAGCAGTTTTTTTTAACTTTATATAGAAGAGTTTTGACAAAAATTATTCTCATACCCAAAAATAACGGTGCCTCCCATACAAATGTTTAAAATCCGTTAAGAAAAAAATTTTTTCCCAAAAACAACTCCTACGACTTTGTTTTTTTGTGTCTTAAAATTAGTACGATCTACCATTTAAAATTTTATATTTTACGTTTATTAACAGTACCTCTTAAAGAACGGTTTCATTGATTTTCGACTATCTCAATATCTGATCAAACGAATAAAATTAGATTTTTTATACAGAAGCTTGTAACAAATATTAATAAAAGTGTGTTTTCTAGTAATAATAATTTATCCAATTTATTTATTTTTTTATTTTTGGATAAAATTTGAGTTTGAAAGCATTTTTTTCAAAAACTATTAACACAAATAACAAGGTTGAAACAAATAATAACAGAACAAGTTTCTAGCTTTCAGAAAACATATAATTTTGCATTGTAAGTGTTGCCGTTGTTCTTAAATCTTATTTTTTTTTTAACTTTAAGTCATTTTTTAGAAAATTGCCCCTCCCGCCTAAACGGAGGTAGATAGACTCCCCTTTCTATACTCTTCTACAAAAATCCGTTATTTAATTGCGGCGCCCTAGTTATCGTACTCGTGCCCTCTAAAATAACTTTATTTAAAAATACAATAAAAGAAGAGATTTCTGGCTGCTTTAGTAAAAGATGTATCATGGTATTGTAAGTGTATCGCTACGCCTCCGCAAGCAATACATAGTTCATTTCTAAAAATCGGGTTTTGCAATGGAAATTTCCAATGCAGACCACAAATTTCATGAAAGAAATTATTTCATGAAATCAATTTCAGTTTTTTTTTTCTTACCATCTCTGTGGCAATAAATGAAGAAATAATTTGACGTCTCATGTCAGTTAAAATGACAGGTGGCCAATTTTTACCTTTACATGTAGAGTTAGGGGTTTGAATTCGAGTTCCAGGCGTTTCAACTGTATTTCAACTGTATATACAATAGGTGTTGTTTGCTCGGCAACCTGAATACAGCAGCCACTGAACGCAGCAATAAAAACGTCTGCAATCATTGCTGAAACAAGGATAGAAATAAAAATTGCTGGTGTAGGCGCAGAGTAAGCGCGTTGTTTTTTAATAATTTGTTTTCTGTTTTAAGTCAGTTTTTTTAGAAAATTGCCCTCCTGGCTAACGGGGGAATAGACCCCCCCTCCGATACGATTTTTGTCTTATCTCGACCCAACCTACACGCTCTAGCTTTTTGTCACACCTTATGCGAATCACCCTGTATAAAACATTTTTATGTTTTGTTTTGTTTTTTTTTTTTCAATCAGTTTTGTTCCATGCGGTGTGGATCTACCCTTAATGTGAATTCACACACACATACTACACTGGTCATCAACGACGTCCAACATCACAACCACAATCCAATCCACAATCTATCTTGTATGGATTATGTGGAGGCGGCATGACATGACAAAAGTGAATTTGGGTGTTCCACATTTCGTTCGAAATGCTACTTGTGAATAAGAATTTCGGAAATGAAAATTAATGTTCTGCATTTCGGTTCAATCTATTTTCTGAAAGTATTCAATCCATTTTTTTGTGTTGCTCTATCAATTATTTGTGAAATTGGTGCAATTGGAGTTAGTTATAATTAGGTATATGAAAAATTTATGTTTTTGTTCTGTTTAGTTCCTATAGTTATTTATTATTATTTAAAGGGAAAATATAAATTCATATTAAAGTACTCGCGCTATGACAGCGAAATTTAATACAAATTACAGATATTGTTTTTTTTTTCTTGCAAAATTGTTCGTCTTATTTTTAACTCTACATTTCCGCTTCTAATGGGTGATTTTTTAAGAGGTTTAGAACTTTTTTTAAAAAAAAAACACAAAAAATTCGAAAAAAATGAATGAAATATTTATTTGAATCGATAGTTTGAACCTTGCAATTTAATGTTTAAAGATAATTTCATGCAAATGTTGACCGCGGCTGCGTCTCAGGTAGCCCATCCGCTGAGTCCAATTTTGGTATACTCTTTCACACATATCGGCCGGTATCTCACGAATGAATGCATGGATGTTGGCTTCCAGTGCGTCAATCGAAGCGGGCTTGTCCCTATAGACATTAGCCTTGACATACCCCCACAAAAAATAATCTAATGGTGTCAAATCGCACGATCTAGGCGGCCAATTGACCGGCCCGAAACGTGAAATTAACTGTTCACCAAACTCGCCTCGCAAATGCGCCATTGTTTCGCGTTCTGTGTGGCATGTGGCACCGTCTTGTTGAAACCACATATCATGCAAGTCAAGAACTTCCATTTCGGGCAAAAAAAAATTTGTTATCATCGCTCGGTAGCGATTCGCATCATCTTTGAAGAAATATGGCCCAATAATGCCGCCGGCCCATAAACCGCACCAAACAGTGGCTTTTTCGGGATGCATTGGTAGCTGTTGCAATGCTTCTGGCTGATCTTCACTCCAAATGCGGCAATTTTGCTTATTTACGTACCCATTCAACCAAAAATGAGCCTCATCGCTGAACACAAGCAGCGCGCGATGAACATTTCGAACCGAGCACGAATTTTGATAGTAAAATTCAATAATTTGCAAGCGTTGTTCATTTGTAAGACGATCCATGGTTAAATTGCAAACCAAACTGAAGCTGTTTGACAGTGACACAAGGTACTAAACACACGTCAGCTGTCAAAACCAGTGTTGCCAAAACCAAACCAGCCAAAAAATCACCCGCTATTTTTAGGTCAACAGTAGTGCATCCATTTTCAACCGCAGTCTAATTTTACTTTTAAAAACAATCAACAACAAAAAAATGGGTACACATTCGAAGTAACTACGAAATTTTCAAAAAAAACTTCGAGTTCGAATTGATTGTTTTATTTGACTCCTAAAACAGTTTATCGATAATAATTATATCAATCAGTTTTTCGAATTTACTGTTCCATTTATAGGTAATATAAATCAATTCAGATGATCAACATTTAATTCAAGTATAACTTCCTTTATGTTGGCCAAATTAAATAAAATATAAAACTATTCAGTTTTGTTCGATGACTTATCTTATCTCATCTACCTCCTTAACAACAATCGATTGGTTTTTAATTCGATTAACTTATTTGTCACGTTTCGTCGTTTTCTTTGGCTTAATCTCCAGATACAATCTAGCCACAAAATTTAAACCGCAACTGATTTGTTCACATTTTCGAAAAATCCATATTTTAGTTTTTGTTCTTCTCTGTAAACCATTTAATGAAGGTATCACAAAAACATAAATCATAGTTTGAGCAAATTTATTTTCTTTAAGATTAAACGAACGCTATTGGAGAAATAAATAAGTAAGAGCCAAATAAAAGGAAGTTATTCAGATTGATTATTCAATTAAATTGAAAATAAAGATTTTATTTAGCAAGACGGTTGATAACAAAGTCAGTGATGAATGATGGTTCCAGCTCGCCTGTTGAACTTTAAAAAGATCGATAAATTCTGAATGTCTTGTTTGCGGCATCATTGATGATTACTTATTGAATGACAACTGAAATGATTTTACATTTAATCATAGGGATAACTTTACATTCGTAGGCAGATTTGAAATGTCATAATTTTGTAATTAATTAAACGATTATAACATTGAATCTCGCGTATTTTGTAGTTAATAGCTTCGTTCGTTGAACTTCACCCAGGGTTGAGCCAGGTTTTCTTGATAGCCCCAAGATTGGTCAAAAAAAGCTTGGTTTTTCGGTTCAACAATTTTTAACAATTAAGGAGAATTCTAGCTTTACAAAAAGGCATATCTAGCATGCCATTGTATGTATTACCGGTGTTTTTTAATAATTTTTTTTTTTCAATTTTTTTTAGAAAATTGTCCCTCCTGACTAAGCGCTGAAAGACCCCCCGTGCGATTTTTTTCTTGTCTTTACCCAACCTACACGCTCTAGCATTTTGTAACACCTTTTGCGAATCACCCTGTATAATGTTTTGTTTTATATTTTGTTCCATCTAAAAAAAATGCGATACTATATCTCGGTCTATCGCTCGTTGGCTTTTTACTTGTTTGGCTAGGTCGGGGTCCGTGTACTGCCCATACAG
This sequence comes from Leucozona laternaria, assembly GCA_932273885.2. Classification (NCBI taxonomy): domain Eukaryota; kingdom Metazoa; phylum Arthropoda; class Insecta; order Diptera; family Syrphidae; genus Leucozona; species Leucozona laternaria. The sequence continues at coordinate 273,873,319 of OW026366.1, forward strand.
TTCGTTGATGTATTTTCTCTTCCACAATGGTTTTATGAATATGCAGAGGGTACGAAAAATCACCCGGAGAATATTTCTTTCCAAACAGCTAAGGCTGTATGTGAATTGAATACAAATTTTCAATTTTTTCCCAAACAAAATTTTGACCTTTCCACGTATAGACACACGTCATTAGTGTCAAGAATATTAATATTAACGCGATTTTTAACCAACTCACACGTTACCTGAGGCTTCCTCATCCACCTTTGACCTCTGCACCATATAGAGCGCATGTAATTGGTCAACTTGACAAATGAAATCCTAAAAAGAAAATAAATAAAAAAACCTTGGCCTTTTCGATTGCTATAAGAAATAAGAATGACAGTTCTTCTCCTGAAAAAAAAAGAGAAAACTGTATCCACAGATTAGCCACATGAAGATGAGAATCCCCGGCAGCCATTTTGATTTGCCTACAAGCTTGAAATGACAGTTATCAGATAAAAAATGAGAATGTGTGTAAAAAAACCTCACACATAGACAGTAGGGATCTTCACACACCTGGTTAAATTGTTGTTGCAATTCACATCTATTCATTGACGCGGGATGAAATTGTAAACAAATGGGTTTTGCAGGGTGAAACGTACGAAACATTCTCATCTTCATATGGCTAATCTGTGACTGTATCTGGATCTGTTTTCAGAATCGGTCCAGGAACGTTCACACGTATCAAATTGTTTTTCTGGATTACCAATACTTTTTATTGTTTACAGTTTTATTTGATTTTCATTGTCAAAACATATAGATTTGACATGCGTTCATTTTTTTAAACTAGTGATGCAACAAATGCGTGGCACAAAAAAATATATATAAATCTTGAACTATTCAATCTTACCTCGTATTTCTTTGTATACCATGATTGCCATAATTATCTTTCTTATCTTCTGTAAAATGTTTTTCCTAGATTAGTGAAAACCTGTCCTTAAACAAATGGTATGGAGTGTATTTATTTTATCCAGACCGAATCCATGATAAACAAATGTCTACATAGAGTTCTTTTTGAAAGCGAAAAATATATATTAATTTCGTTTGATTCTTTTTATTGCTTTTTTTCAATCCATTTCTGGACTAGCGACTAGGTTATTAAAATAATGTCAGATCTCATATGCATCAACTACTAAAAACAATTTAATTTAAAGCTTCAACTTAACCGACAAGATATGTTTCTGTAACCGGTAGCAAAGTCTGAAAACCATTTAAAGTGCATTCCTTGTTGCATTGAAATAGCCGCTTTATTTCCTTTCTTATATTAAACGTTATCAATAATCAAATAAATTATTTGATAAGCTTATAATATCATTATCTTTTGCTAAAGATAACGCAAATACAATAACGAGTCACTTAAAAATAACTTCTCTTTGGTTATTACTTCCAGACCTTCTGACAACAACAGACCAAACGAAAATAGCTCCCTGCTCTATCCGAACATGCGAGAAAAACTGTGGAAATACCGTGATATCATCAAGAAACGAAGCCTAATTGTCGATTTGCTAACAATCTTTTTCGGCATTGGAACATGGCTTTGCGTCAATGGAACATTCCTTCAACTTCCGCTTCTGGTGAAAACAGCACCGGAATTTTGGAGCCTCCCCTCGTATCTCAGCGTTGTTGTGCAAATAGGAAACCTAGGACCATTACTTTACACCACCCTTCAGAAGATCTCAAGAAACAGAATAAATGAATCGGTAGCTATCTATTTACTCCTTGCAGTTGGAAGTGTTTCAACAATACTGGCTGCATTTTTCTATGACCGGACAGCAACTATACTCGGCCAAGAATACAGCTTTGCACTTTTCATATTTACATTTTGCTTTGCCCTGACAGGATGTACGAGTTCGGTGTTATTCATGCCCTACATGGGCCGCTTTAAGGAGATTTACTTGATAACGTATTTTGTTGGTGAAGGACTGAGTGGACTGTTACCCAGTGTAGTATCTTTAATTCAAGGAGTTGGTGACAGCCAATGCATTCTAAATCACACTGAATCCGGAGACGTTTGGGAGAAGTATACTGCGCCACCGCTATTCGGAACTCGAGACTTCTACATTATTAGTTTTGCATTGATGATATGCAGTTGTATTGGTTTCTTACTACTGGATCGCCTTAAATTGGCCAAAAAGCAATATGCTAATGTGACTGTGGCAACCGGGAACGCGTATACTTACGAGAAAGACGATAAGAATGCCGGAATCGTTGAAGAGCTGTCACAAATCTCATCTTCTCAGTATAACTGGATGTTGTTGCTTATGACACTGATTGGCTTTTTCTCCAATGGCATGTACAATAGCATTCAATCGTATTCAACAATGCCTTATGGAGATCAAGCATACCATCTGACAGCAACTCTGAGCGTAATAGCCAATCCGGTTGCATGTTTTTTGGCTGTCTTCCTGCCTCACACTAGTTTAAAGTCCATTCTTTCACTAATAAGCATTGCTGTCTTGTGTACAATCTATGTGTTTGTGACGGCTATCATGAGTCCTACTCCATTTTTAATGGGAAGTGCTTGGGGCAGTACGCTAGTTGTGAGTAGAATTATATCTTATATTTTCTAAATATTTTGTATTACTTAATTTCGGCTTTTCAGATAATAATATGGACCGTTCTGATAGGAATAGTGAGCTATGTCAAGCTATGCATTACATCGGTGATGCGTGCACAAGGTGGCAGATCTCTGGTTTGGACGGGTGCCGTAACGCAAATTGGCTCTGCTGTCGGATCAGTGTTGATCTTTGTGCTGATAAACTACACTTCCAGTTTTCAGTCGTACGAAGGAACTTGCGGCTAACAATAATACATTGATTGTTAATTATTAACAAAATGTGTGATAGGTACTCTCTAAATCTTCAAATTTTGTAGTATTTGTTATAATTATATTATTATTTTTGTTTTCGAAAAAAAAAAATAAATTAATGCAATTTGTCACAATGTGTTTATAGGAATGATAAATAATTGGAGTTGACTCCATCGAAATTAATTGTTCAAATTTTCAAACTTCTAAAATATCGTACTTAAATACATTTTTGATAAAAAAAACTAGTTTTAATAGAACGATGAAAATCATATGTATAATATTAAATATTATATTTTTTAAATGTTAAAGACATACATATATAAATATTATTTTCCTACAAACAAAATACAATAATTGTTCTTCATTCAAATATACATATAAGAAAGTCTTATACATTTTAATCCTTTTCTGAATCACCTAGGGTGGTTTTGACTGGCAGATTATATTTGTCGAGGTATGTACCTATGTTTTGGAATTTGGATAATTCTACCTAAGTACTATTAACAATTTATTAAAAGTAAATGATGTGTAATAAACAATGCTGAAAATCATAACTTTTGCCAATTTATAACTGGGGCCGAATTACCGCATCAGTTGCCGAGTAATACATTCCTTCATTCGATCACTGATGGCACTCACTAAGTCAGTCACTGAAGCTGTAATTTGGCCCCTGATTTATTCGTGGCCTTTTAAATTGATATTTTTTTGAATACTGAGTAGCATAGATACACCATATAAAGATGACAATCTTTCGTACGTTATACCCTTCAAAACCCATTTGTTTACATTGTTGTATTTGTAATTTCATCCCGTGTCGATGAATAGATGTGAATTGCAACAACAATTTAATGGGGTGGGTTTGTTCTGTTTTGCTAGATCGACCATTTTGTATGTGCAAATAACGCCGCCATCTTTAAAAAAATTCCAACTCACCAGCTTTTCACCATGAAAATGGGGGATGTAAGGTGGGATATCGGGTTGTGTTGAAAGAAACACAAATTTAATGATGCTAAGTCCGCTATTACACGACGACTTTGGCGTAATGAAATTTCTTTAATCTTTTTTGAAAATTCATCTTGTGAGTCGTTCGCTGTTAGACATTGATTTTTTAATCTTGACTCAAATTTGGAATTTCCCTTTAGTTTGATTGGTTATTAAAATTTTCAATGCTCTCTATATACATATATGTATTTATATTAACATTAAACATACAGGTATACATAACGCTATAAAAACAATAGAAATAAATGAAGCGAATTATTATATAAACAAGGAATACAATAAGAAATGTCAAAAATTTGGACTACGACCCACATGACCCACCGTTTATGTTCAAAAGAAGTAATGACTAAAAACTAGTCGTGTATAATAGCAGTATTCCGTATTGCCGTGATAGACACCATGTTTGGCCTTCATTCTTTTACTCTCATAATGACGTTTTGCTGAACTGTGTTTTTCTATCCAAAGAAATTTTTTGGACAGAGTATCACAGAAAAGTCAGTAACTAATAAAATAAAAAGCGTGATTAATTTGGATTATTTATACATTGAAATTTCGTTCTTCGATAGTTTTCTATTGGTTCCACCGATAGCATAATGCTCATAAAAGCCCGGAGTGATTTGGTTGAAAAAAAATGACATTGGAGATTATCGACGCCATCACAGAAAAAATATGGACTTTCCATAAAAACTATTGATTACAAGTATGTTATCAAAGCCAACAACAGAGTTTTTCTCCGTGCTTAAGTTAAGACCCGAGAATTCTGCGCCCTTAGCTAAGCCCAGAGGGATTAGTTGTTGCATTTTAGATTAAGGTAGAACTAGAATAGGCGGAAGCTAATGTCAAAACCAACCAAACGTCAATTTCACAAGTCACCCATGCACTTAAGTGGTTGAAAGTGAGAAAACAAATCAAATAATTGTTTGTTCAATGTCAATTTTCACAGCACAGAGTGATAGGCTTTAAATTATTAATATTGCGAAACCACTCAAATTCGATGTGATATAAATTAATTAAAAGAAAACTTAACATTTCACTTCACTCATTCATCAATCAGAAAAAAAAAGTCAAAACTAAGCACCAAGCGCCAAATTGTTTTTAGTTTGCTTTCACCATTTTGTTTTTTGCATCCAACCATTTACGAATGAGCGTTCGATGACGATGAGCGCTCTTCACGTCCGACGGCAAAAGTTAACGAACACTAGACAAACAGTACCAAAGCGCAATTACGGGCACAACATTTGAATTCGTTGTATTCGCTCGGTTTCGTACGACCACTTGCGGGGCCTTCCGACTATTCTAGTTCGACGTTTTTTTTTTCGACTAATTTCCTCCGGGCTTGCAAAAGAACAAGCCTAAAATTGTCTTACGACAGCTGTGTTGATTCTCTTATCTCTCATTCTTATATTATTGTTTTTTTTTTCATCATTATATTCACTGTTTGTTTCAATAAATTGAGAGTAAAACACAAAAGACAATCGAATATACCTAAATCGATTATAAATTTTCACTTTCAAAATTTGTTTCCACAAACTTATCCATATAAGGTCGGGTTAGCACTTAATAACTCGTTGCTGAATTTATTATACTTTTTGAACATACTCATGATATTTTTAAAATAACCGACATTTTGGTGGTGAATGGAGGAATTCTGTCTATGTGTGGAAATAAATGGTGGTGAATGTACGAATTCTGCATATGTGTGCGTGTTTCTCCTGAATTTCCCCTGAATTAGCTTGTAGGCAAACTCGGATGACAGCCGAGATTGTCATCTTTATATGGTGTATCTATGCTGAGTAGGCTTTAGGTCTTTCTTGTTTGTATTATTTCTGTTCGCGTACTGTCCAAAATTGCGAATTTCTATGAATTTTATTTCAAAATCCTTCAAAGTGCATATACAAAAAAAATAATTCGTAGGAACCACACAATACGGTTCAAATTTAGCAACATTTTGATCAGCGCGGGTTGTGCGACATATTATTGTAACTTGAAAACTAATCGAACGATCTTTGATCGACTGTCTAATGAAGTTAAGTTTAAAAAAAAAAATCTTTTATCAAAAATTGAGATTTCAATGCAAAGGACAATGGGCAAAAATGTATGGAACGCTGGCCCAGCACCAATAAGAATAACCTGGGGTGGAATTGGCTAAGGTGATTTGTGATAATTGACAGTCACAATAAACTAATTCGGTCTGCGTAATATGATTGTCACATGATGATAATCATATTTTTGCGACTTTTTCTTGTGACAGCTTTTTTTTCTGTGGGTACGTTCAGAAGACGTAGGGACTTGAAGGCAAGGCAAGTTTCTCGTCTCTGATTGGCCAGCTGTCGTAAAATTCCCTTCCAATTAAGGCAACTTTTATTGGAAAGTGACTGGAAAGCTAGTCAAGAAATATCTCCCTTCATTTCAAGTCAAGTGTATTTGTGTAAAAATGTCAGCTGTCAGCTTCATTTCACAATCATACCAAACTAGTTTCTGTATTTTTGTTAAGCATTTGTTATTGTTTTCTTGCTTCAAATGCGATTTGTTTACACTTTTTGAGAACAAATTACACAGGATTAATTATGTTTTTTTGATATATTTTCTATCTGATTTAGAAATTAACACATGTCATTATTCTTTTACGATCATAATATTGACACCCTTTCATATAAAATTGATTAGTAAAAATAATGTTTTTCGAGCCCCTTCTTGGGTTTCCCTTATGGGAAAAACATTGAACGTCAAATCGAAAAAAAAATCTATCTCCATTTGTCAGTACACGCTCCGACTCCTAGGTGGTGTGGAAAGCAACTTACCATGACCCCTGGTGTCAATATAATATGGAGTGCTCGTTTCTATCACTAATGCATCGTAGAGCCTGAAGCCATAATAGGGGCACTGCTTCACTTTCTATTAAGATAAAGAGGATATCCTACAGCTGCTATCAATACTAAGTAATAATTTCTTATTTTCTCTCTAAATTGTTCTGCTTTGAAGCAATTCTTGAAATTAATTAATGTTTGTTTATTATTTTAAAGATATTGAAATGTTCTTTTATAGTTTTTTTTCTCCAATGTGCACAAAACTGAGTGCCTTTAACTTATCGAAACTTGAACAGCGACCCCTATGAAAGCTTCGCATTCGGATTGTAATCCTCTAAGGTGTGGATACTCGAAGGCGCCAAATTCAGAGACTTGTAGATTTTTCTCTTGCGAACGCACTCTAAATTACTGCGATGAAAAAAATGAAATGAATAAAGAATTTCTAGTTCGAGAGAAATAAAAAAAATAAAAAAACACAAAATAGCTAAGAGAATGCCGCAAAATTTTAGACGATTTAGTAAAGTGTTAAATCATTTTTAGTATGATACTAGGTTAAAAAGAGGATTTTGCTAATTTTAAACGAGTTTAACATGATACTATCTCTTAACATTTTACTAAAGTTAAAATCGCCAGGTTGCTGTTTTATCTTTTTAACATATTACTAAACACATATGTCACTTTGACATAGAAAAACTTTAAAAAGGTATGTTTGCTTCATTTTGTGCACGAAATGTCACTGTTTTAGACGCGTTCAGCTTGAGTTTCGTAAGAAATAGGTTTAGTATGATACTAGTTAAAAAGTGTTTAAAAATAAGAACATTTTAATAAAGAGCTTTAAAGTAAGTAAAGTGTTAACAAGTATCATGCTAAAACCTTAACAAGAGGTTGTTTAAAATTTTGCGCAAACAATAAATTTATGTTTTTATGAAAAATTTCGAGTCCGTGTCGAATAAAAAAACAGCAAAGAGAATGATTTATGCACCTTCGAGTTTCTAATGTCGTTTTCGAGTGGACGTTCGGAGCTACTCCTTTTTCACTCCTTTTACTCCAATTTTCCCATTTTAGATAGGAATGGAACAGTTCCGAAATCCAAACGAAAACGACATAAGTAGTAAGCACTGATTGCAAACAATAAAATAATTTATAAAATGTATATTTCCTTCAAAAAAATCGAGAGTGCGAGTGACAAAGAAAAAGAAAACCATTTTAATTTTAGCGCCTTCGTGTTTTTACACTGGTATGGTAGCATTCAGCTATGCATTTTGCAATTAAATATATTATAAAGGGTACGCCAAATAACTTCTTTTTTTTTTGAAAATGGCTCAAAACATCGAGTGTAGCTTCGGCTGTGTAGCACGTATAGCGCCGTCTTGTTGAAACCAAATGTTGCCAATATCCTCCTCTTCAATTTTTGTGAACAAAAATTCGTTCAACATGGCCCAATAACGATCGCCATTGACTGTAACGGCCACTCCTTGCTCATTTTCGAATAATGGCCCAATTATGCCTCTGGACCAAAATCCGCAACAAACAGTGACTCGTTTTGGGTGTATCGGCTTTTCAATGTATCCGTGCGGTTTTTCTGTGCCCCAAATGCGACAATTTTGCTTGTTTACTACCCGCCAATATCAAAATGAGCTTCATTTGAAAAGATGATTTTTTTGGCAAAATCGGCATCTTCTCTGAGTCGATCGCAGGCCCACTTAGCGAATCGTATACACAACCATATTCGTTCAGCGGAAGGATAAAACTAATTATCTGTCAAATCAGACATGAGCTAAGTGTTGCCATTCACGAAATAAGCACTAGTTGAAAAAAAAAACGTTGGATAGCGGACCCTTTAGTTTTCCCTTAGGCCTGCCGCCCACTAGGCAACTTAATTGCCGGCAACTTTAAGTTGCTTGGTGTTGCCGGCAACTCCGAGCAACTAAAGTTGCTTTCCCTCGCCCACTAGGCAACTTCCGAGCAACTTTTGAGAATTAATATTTGTGTTTTTTTGTATTTAATTTTCTATAAAAACGTGCTCCACCTAAACCTATCTCAATTTGACCTGTCTAAAATGCAAAATCAATTTAATATTTCAATGGACAACAAATAAAAACGTTAAATTTTCGAAAATTCCTGAAAGTTGCTCGGAAATTGCTTAGTGGGTGGGGGTCAGCAACTAAAAGTTGCCCGGAGTTGCCGGCAACTAAGTTCCGCGAGCAACTCCGAGCAACTTAAAGTTGCCGGCAACTAAGTTGCCCAGTGGGCGCTCTCCCATATAAGCCAATGTAATTGAACCGGGAGCAACTAAAAGTTGCTGGGGTGAGCAACTAAAAGTTGCCTAGTGGGCGGCAGGCCTTAAAGCTTGTAAGTTTGTTTCAAGCTTAAGCAAATAACATTAGCCGTTTATTATTATCGCCGATGATCCATATAGATGTTCTCATGGAAATAAAACGATACGGATCTTAGTGACAACTGTGGTGTATACCTCACTCCTTTTTCCTTACGTTTAGTTATTTTTCATTTATTGGTTTTCTTTTTTCTTTAACTAAACAGTTCACAATTCCTAACCAGGCACGAGTACGATAACTTTGGCTCCAAAAATTGATAACGGTTTTTTTTAGAGGGGTCAAAAAAAGCATTTTTTACTAAGGGGGGGGGGGGTCCATCTCGCCACGTTTAGGAGGTAGGGGCAATTTTAGAAAAAAATGACTCAAAATAAAAAATAATTATTAAAAAACAACGGAAACACTTACAGTAAATAAATATACCGTTTTTGAAAGCTAGGAATCTGTACTTTAATCCTGCATTTAAATTTAAACTATTTTAGCCGATAGTTTTTAAAAAATTCCCATGCAAACTAAAAATTTTGATAAAAAAATGGAAAAAAAAGCTTAGACTAATTTTTCTCAAAATTGTGAAATGATGCGCTAAATTGGCTTTTTTTTTTTGTGGTCAATGCAAATATTAATTCTGAATCGAATGAAATTGCTGCCCCCCTGCTTGGCCCACTATAGGATTTGGGGAATGTGCGAGGATGGGTGTATGCAAAGTTTCTTTTGTATTCGGATTCAAATTTCTTTTGCATTTAAAGAATCTGGATTTAAACTTTCAATTTGTCTTATATACATCCAAGTCAACAGCTGATTTCTAAATATACATATACGTGGCCCAAAGTTGCACATTTAAAATTTTCAGACATGAAAATGTATTGCATTATAAAAAATTGTGTGAGTGCCGGGACTCACGGTTAATATGTGTAAACATGAACGTGCGCGGATCCAAAACGGACTTGTTTTTGCTTGAAGGGGATCTTAAGATTTTTTTTCAGTGAACGCACCCATCCTAGTATGCAGATCGTAACGTTACACACCGTAATGTTGCACGACGTAACGTTGCACACGAACGTTCACGTTTTTTTTTCTCTCTACCTCCAGCATAGATGTTTACACATCAAAAATTCACATTAGGTAATACTATACGACTGCAGCAAATATATAAATTTCTTAATATGTATGCTTGTGTCTTACATACCTATATAATGCAATTTTAATGTTCAAAGTATATGTACATACCTAGATCATATAAAAATAAATGAACAAACATCCGAATTTCGTACCGTTATTTTTTGTATGCAAATGTGGTACAGGTTATTGTTTACAAAGGTCATTCATTATTCAACCTTTGTAGAGTGAAGTGTTTTTTTTTTTTCTGTGAATACAAAATGGCGGCCTAGCATCCACTACTTCATGATAAACTAAATAACTTTTTAATATTTTGTTCGTTCGTCGACAAACGAAAAAAGCATTGCTTTTTGTCGAAGAAATTGGTCTTATTCCCACTAAAACGTCAACTCCCCCACTTTGTTGCAACTTACCAGTGAAAATGGAAAAATTTAAAAATATTAAGTTCGGTTCTATAGTGGCGATGCTTTAAAAAAAGCTCTAAAAAAAGGTGACAAAAATTGAAGGAATACAATCAACCCATCTATCGGCACATTTTTCCATGGGCCTTAATGTCGGCTAGAGATTCGCGAAGTTCTTGCGATAATTATCTCTTTTGTGATTAAAATACCTGTGAATACAGTTTTTCAGGTAAGTTAGTTAAATCTTAAGCTACAACTTAAGGATTTTTTTTTTAAATATTATTTTATATCATTATTTTAAAATAAGCATTTAATCGCTTGGCGCCATCACGACAGTAAAAGTGAGTTTAGTAAATCTACTATAATAGATTACTTTAACTATTGTCGTGAAATAGCCGAAATAATAGCGTCTCTCGATGATTTTAACATTGGCTGCGAAGACAAAACTGTTCAAATCGACGAGACTTTTCTTACAAAAAGGAAATACCACAGAGGTCGTGTAACCGAAATGATGACAATCGTAGGCGCAAAGGCAAAGGCGAATATGTTGACAAGACCAATGCAACAAACACTATAAATGATTTGGAAAACCAGAACGAGCTTCTAAAAAAAACTATTTTATGCCGGAAAACAACGCACCACCTTCACCAATATATGGCACTTTTATTTTATAGAAAATACTGCCTTGAACAAAAATATTAAGACGACTTGGGCTCCCAAATCATGGAATTTTTATTAGACGTTAAAAAAGTGTACCCAGGTTTCATCGATGGTGAAGAAAGTATAGGTTTGCAACTAAAGGACTTCGACCCTCCCACTGTTCACAGTGAGCACTTAGAGGGTATTTAACCGCCAAAACAACCTCGGCTTTTCACCATCAACGACGAACTCAATGAACTCGACAGTAACACCAGTACGGACGATGACTTCATTGACGAGACTTACATACCTTTTTATTACATTGAACATTGACTTTACTATTTTTAACTAACTCCTGACTTACTCACAAACTGACCGACTGGGACGGGGAATGCAATGCAATTCTACCTCCTCGTGGTGCATTCTCGGTAACGCTAAATGAATTTCTGTACTTAACTTACAAAGATGAACCTAATCAACGTAAATTTTTTTTATCAAAATTTTGAGTTTGCCTGCGATTTTTTTTAGAAACTATCGGCTAAAATAATTTAATTTAAATGCAGGATTAAAGTATAGATTTCTAGCTTTCAAAAACGGTATATTAATTTACTGTAAGTGTTGTTAAACTTTTGGTTCATGAAAGGTGATCCCGATAGAGAGCAGGATGTCGTGTTGTTGTTGTAATGCATGTATTTTGATGATCTATATGGATCATTTCTGATAATAAAAAACGGCTATTATTAAGTTTTTTATTGAGTTCATTTTTGGATTTCTGACATTTGCGGCAATGTTCCTTCAGATGGATGAAAGCGCATGCATGATGTAGCGATACAAAAATTTAAAGATTTATCTTAATAAGGTACGAAGTTGTAGCAAAAGAGAATGTTGAAGAGACATGTAGATGTCGCTGAAATCGGTTGAGTTATACCAGAAAAATAGGTAAAATATATATTCAAAATTTATAAGTTCTAGCTTAATTAGTTTCACAATTATAACTATAACTAGCTTAATTAGGTCTGAAGTTATAACTTAGAAATATGTAGCGGGGGTGCTGTAGTCGGTCAATTTTTACATCCGAAAAGCAGTTGCCCTTCAAAAATAAGTATACATGAATTCAAAGATATATCTTAAAAAGGTACGAAGTTATTGCTAAAAACTTTTAAAAGACTTGAAGAAGGCGCTGAAATGGCTCGAATTTCATACCAGGAAGTCAAGTGCCCATTATAAATATATGTTTAAAATTTCAAAGCTCTAGCTAGATTAGGTTCGAAATTATAACTTAGAAATATGTAGGGGGCGCTGAAGTCGTTAATTTTTTACATACGAAAAGCAGTGGCCCTTCAAAAATAAGTATACAAAAATTGACTGAGTGCCGGGACTCATGGTTAATATGTGTAAACATCAACGTTTGTTTTCACCTGGTGTCACGGCCAGTCCTCTAGCTCCAGTGGAAACCCAAAAATTTGCACTGTTCAGAACCTTAGTACGGCGGATCGAAAAAAAACAGTACACCAATCGATTTAGGTGGTGCATGCCACGCCCGACGTTCTTAGTTTGACAGGTGCCAAAATATGCCAACATATTTGGTACGTTTAGGCAAAAATCCTTGCGAAATTAATTTTTCGGGTGGGTTTATAATGCAAAACTTTTACCTTTTTTTTAATTAACAAATGTTTGGAGCTCTAGTAATCGAAAAAATTATTTCATTTGTATGAATGGTTTGACTTGTAGAGCGAGTCAAAGTTGACAAATTTTTATGGTTAGAAAAAAACAATTGTTTTTTAAAAAAAATTTTAATTTTGAGTGTAAAAACTAGGAAAAATGAGTAAATAAAACTTTTTTTTGTTATTTTTACTTGATATATGTGTTAATTGCTATAATCAGAAATGAAAAAAAAAATGATAAATTTTTTGAACTGCTAAATTTAATGTTTTTTGAAACAACCCATTTTTGCACGCTTTTTCGACTTTACACTGAGTAGAAAAAAAAGGTTCAAACATAATCAAGCCAAGCTCGACGGAAAGTAAATTCTTATATATCTCTTCATATAAAACCAAAAACTCAGCTGCATAAAGCTGAGCTAGAGCGATTTGATTAAATGAAGTCAGTAATTCTTTCTGAGTTTTTTTTTTGTCAGGTGCAAAAAAAAATCATGGAAAATATTTTTTCTCTGTTTTCCAGGTATGAGTGTTGGTTTGAAATAAAATGGTTTTGAAATTTAGAAGGAAAAACCTACCTAAGTTTTTTAAAACGGTGACCCCTGATAAAACTTTTAAGTATGAATGTTATTGATTTCGGGTATTATTAATTACTGTCAGGTAGTTTGATGGATAAGAGTTTTTAACTGGATTAGATTTTTTTTAAAAAGCTTATAGGTAAAGCAGATTACCTTATTAGGATGTCATAAATTGAATATTTTTAATGCAGGTATTTAGTTTTATGGTATAAAAAGATGAAACATTGGGATGAAATTATCATTGAAAACTTGAAGGAGCAGTTGTATAAGGAAAAATTATTTAAAATGGATAAATATACCATACAATATTTTGTTTCAACTTTTTGTCAAAGTTGAGAGTCTTGAAGAGTTCTTTTTTGCCGTAATATGTGAATACCAACTATCCGGTGAAAATTTACCGGAAACACTTCAAGGAGATTTTTGAACAATCTGAGGCAACCGCTCGAATAACTGGAGTCAATGAAGAGGTTTATAACCAGGATCAAAATAATACTTAATGTTTTGAATAGCAGGGAAGTATTGAATACAGTTAAATTTGGAGGGTACACAAAAAAAACGCAGAGTATAATTGAAACAAAAGAACCCTGAAAAACAACTCACTCCTACTCTTCATAAAATTTTTGTTCATAGTCAAAATATCATCGAATACCAATCACTACCACTTGGAGAATTGTCAGAAAAAGCCCAAATAAAGACAAAAATAAAGACAACAAGAAATACAGATATGAAAATACGTGCAGTTTCAAGAATTAGGCAGATGAAGACCTATTTAACAAGCTAGCATCTCATCCGATCCACTTATTTCTTGCTTAAGGCATGTAAGAAACCAAAAAGAACTGAAAGCACAATACTCACCGGAAATGATAAGTTTATTACGCATTACCCCGGACTAAGATGATAGTTTCCAAGAAATTTGATGTTTGTATGTAAATCTTTGTTCCTTTTATTCTGTTTTTCTACTTTTTTAATTCTAATCTATCAATAAAATACTTTATAAATGTACTCTCTTATAAAAAAAATAAAAAATCAATTAAAAAAAAAACATAAAACTGATTTTTTTCCCCACTGTTTCACTCAAATTGGTTTGTTTTCTTCTTTCCCCACTGTTTCACTTAAATTTCACTCAAATTACTTCATAAATTGACTTTCGACCTTTTTAGAATTAAATAACAATTATGTTTACCACCTTAACAAAAACTTCTTATTTCAGCAGCAGATTCTGAAACACCCTGTAAATATATTTTCTTAAAATTCACAAACCTTATAGCCTTGGAAATTTCCTTCAAAACCAAAAAAAAAATTTTGGCGATATCTTTATTCTTTTAAGAGATATGATTTTTGCAACCAAAAAAGTCAATACGCCAGGAGGTCAAGTGCCCATTTTAAATATATGTCCAAATTTAAAAGCTCTAGCTTACATAGGAAGGGACTAATTGCTTAAATATATTTGATATATTAGGTATGTCATTGACATTACGTAAAAGTGCTCGCTTTTCGTTCTTCAGCAAATCTTAAAAGCGATCTCGGTCTTCGTTGCCATATTAAACACACAATCTGTGAATTTGAATTTTTACAAATTTTCATAAACATTTTTTTTTCATTGGCTTTTCATAGCAAAATATGAAAATTTGTAAAAGATTTCCAGGTTTCGAAATACAGTTTTTGTGTATAACATTGAAGACGAAGTTAGTTTTTTTTCACTTTTATTTAATGATGAAGTAAACAAAAGGGTTCATTTCTTATAATTTCCGAAGAAAATTGTGAACATTTATAAGAAATTTCAAGTTCCAAATAGTGTATAACATTGAACACAAAATAAGAAAAGTCTGAGTGTACCTAAAAAGTATTACTGAATTGATTCACGGAAAAGAAAGAGACAAAACGATATTAAATTTGTGCTCGCCCAGACATACGCTCAAGCCTGATTCACAGTGTGGCGAGGAAACGAGACGCGAGCGTGACGAGAACTCGTTGTAGTTGTCAGGCATCACTCATACACAGTCTGATTTGGATACAAATTACAATCGTCAATCTGGTCGGTTCGGTTAAGTTGAGTAAGAGTAATGTTTCTGTTTTAATTAGTTTACCGTTTGTTGTATCTTTCTGTGCTGCTTCGACAATAATTTTTTGCATCTGAAATGCAATTTCTCGTGAACAAATTTAATATTATTTTGGTTTCTAACAATAATGAACATTTCTTTTGTGTTATGAGGTTGCTGCTGAGTATAATATATTTACATATACTACATAGCTATGCGCGTCGGTGAGCGTGTCTCCATTTTATTAATTGCTGTGTTGCTGCCTCGCCTGCTCCATTTGCGTTGACGATTTATTTCGTTGCTTTGCTGCTGTTGGGATATTATTTTCAGGTAATTTAATAAAGTTTTTTAGAAAAAAGTATCAAATAGTTAACAATATCTTATAGGTGCATATTTTTATCAAGGAAAAATTCTAAAATTATGTAAATTTCTTTTATTCTAGTTATTGTTCCTGTTCCTGTGGGTTCTGCCGCGCCTGCTGGCTGCTATTGCCGGTTTATTTTACAGCTGTGCTTCTGCTGTTTGGATTTTATTTGCAGGTAACTTATACCTACAGAAAAAAAGTATAAGTTAGTTAAACAATATATTATAGGTGCTTATTCTTATTTAGAAAAAAAATCTAAAATTATGTGAATTTGTTTTATTATAGTTTTTTTACTGTTGTTGTCGTTGGCGATTCTATTCGTTGCTTTGGTAAAGCTGATAGGCAATTATTAGCTGGTAACAAAAAAAGTAATTTAATAGTTTTTTTTCTTAGCGTTGTTTTTGTTATTACCTTTATCTCCGCTTCCATATCTGCTTAAAGATAATTTATATGTAAAATAAAACAACATTTTGAAATTATTGTATTTTACATACTTAATATGTTTAAGCGGATATGGAAGCGAAGATAAGTGTAAGAAATAAGATATTATGGGTGCATATTCTTACACTAAGAAAAAGCCGAAAACTATATGAATTTCTTTTATTCTACTTTTTAATAATTTTATTTGATTTTTGTTTTATTCAAGGTTTGTGCTGGTGGTGTTGCTTGCGGTGCACTGTGCAGGGCAGGACGCAGGTGCTGCGTAGCAGTATAGAGGAATGGAAAATTTACTAGATATCCACACAACGTTAAACCTTCAAAATTCTTATCAACATTATCAAAATAAGTTGCATTTTAATTTTATATTAATATATTCATAAATATTAATATAAATATATTCAGTTTTCGCATTGATATCGAAAATAAATATATATGCACTTTAAAATCCATTAGCTATCATTCGTGCATTTAATTTTTTTGAATCTGATTTTAGTTTTTTAATACGGAAGCATAATTATTTTAGCATTAATTATTTCATAACTTGCCAAAATGTTGTTCAATTATTTAAAATGTTTTTGAATATTTGCTTTCTTTTAAACAAAATTAAAATAGTTATGCGTTTATTTAACTAAAACATATTGTTTGTTGCTGCTTCAATATTATTTTCAAAAACGTATTGCGCTAAGGTAAGGTGCTAAGGTAGTTTGAACCTTATTGGCAAAAAGAAAACTATTTAAAATGGAAAACTTGTTAGTTTTAACGAGTTTGGGTTTCATCTGCTCGGCTCGGTACCTGCTTTTTGATGTATTCTCTTCATAGTATAAGTTTACTACTTTAAGTTTTTGATTGACAAGAATGTTTTTTAACATTCCTAGCTCAAACATTTTTTAACTATCGTTAGAATAGCTTAGCTCTTAAAATATTATTTTTACCTAGTGTTGATTCATTATTTATCAAGAATAAACCATTAACTTGTGTTTTATTTAACTAATTGTTTGACCAAGCATTAACACATACTTTGAAGTGCCTAGCACTTATCATCCTTTTCTAGTATTAATTTCTTATTTTTTCACAATTTTTGATGCTGTGGTCATTCGCCAACATACTTTTATGGTACGATAATTCAAAAAGGAATCAACTTTCGCATGAAATGCATAATTATTATATTACTATAGAAATAAGATCATGTTCAAAAGTCATTATCAAATAAGAATAAGAATTAAAACCAAGTTTTAAATTATTGTAACTTCTTTCAATGAATGTAGTATATATGTATGTAGTATATGATTAGATACATAGACAGAATAAATATGGTCTACTAAAATATAAACTTGCGTTTCTAATTTTACAAAAGGATTAATTTATTTCAGCTGTTGGATCCACCTGTTGGTCATTGAAAAAAGAAGATCACAGAGAACTTTTTCAGTAAATATAAATAAATTAAAATAGATTTACCATATTTTATAAATAAATATTTTCAATTTATAACGAAATATTTGTAATCTACCATATTCCAGAGCTAAATTACAATAATATTATTCTCAATTAAAACTGCAATATTGCAAATAACAATTGTTTCATTGTAGATTACAATCAAATATTTGTAATCTACAACTAATCAGTTCAAAATTCGTAATAAGAAGTCTTGATTTTCGGCAATTACGTTGTAAATTGCAACGAAGTTTTTTCAGATAACAAGTAAGTAGATATCGTTTACAACAAATTTGGAGTGATTTACAAGTAAATGTTTGTAATTTAAAACGAAATATTTTAAATCTTGAATATTGTAGACCTTAATTACAATAATACTATTTTAAATTACAACCGTTTGTTCAAAATTACTATCAAATATTTGCAATCTATAATTATAAATTTGCAACTATTTTATCGTAAAATACAGCTGTTTTTTTAAATTTTCAATAAGTGAAATTAATAGCAACCACAGAGTTGTATTTTTAAACATATTGTTTAAATTTGCAAAAATATGGTCCAAAATTAAAACAAAATATTGTGTGTTTTGAAAGGAGGTAGTTCTCAAATTGCGATAACTTGTTTGCAAATCACAAACAATAAAGTCGTAAGTTACAAATGGGATTGGCAATCTTTCACAAAATCCTAGTTGTAATTCACAAAGACTTTTTTATGATTCAAGTCGGGTGATATGTAAATTAGCGAATATAAAGTTAAAGTAAAAGCATGATATTGTAAGTATTGTCGCTATTTTTAATTATTTTTTTCTGTTTTAGGTAGTTTTTTTTTTAGAAAATTTCGAAACACCCTGTGTTCAAATTTTAAATAACTCCGACCACAGTGAATTTGGATATGCACTCTAGTGATAACGAATGTATGAATACGTACCTTTATTGGGTATACAGGTCATTTTTATTGGTTCTGGGCCAGATTTGCCCATTGTCCTTTGTTTAATTCATTCTATTAGGTAATTTTGAAACAAATAACTAGCTACACGTATAACTTCTCCAACAAAAATCGTTATTGTGCACCATGTCGTTTGAATCAAAACGGTTCATATCCGTTCCAGTAGGTTTGTTTTCAAAAATATTTAAATCTTTTATTTTGAAAATTCAATATTTTGAAAACGAACTGGTGATTAATTTTTTTTTGAAATTTCATTTGTAAAGCTACGAGCAGACGGCATATAAAAGTCGTTAATGTTTGCGACTCTAACGTCATGTAAAAAGTCGCAAATGGGTTGCAAACTACATCAATGCTCGCAAACTTGAATATGGGGGTCTGTACACGATATGAAAAAACTGTCCAATAAGTAACAAGTCGCCGATATGTTGTCGATATGCGAGGTGTTCACACGATATGGTTTAAAATTGCTATTAATTGCTTTTTTGGGATTAAAAGATATGACAGACAAATTGAGAGTCAATAAAGAATTTTCTTGTACATATTAGGTTTGTTCGTTGAGCCCTAAAGTCACCCTGGGTCTCCCCAGAGCGTTTTTTGCAAAACTTGAAGTCACCCTGGTGAAAAAATTCTGTTTTTTAGACCTGGGGTCACCCTGCACTCGCCCTGAAGTAGACCTAGGTTTTTTTGGGGTCACCCTGCACTCGCCCTGAAGTAGACCTAGGTTTTTTGCTGTGGCGAGTTTAGGTAAATAATAAACTGCCACAGTGACCTGTGTTGTGAAGCATTTGTTTTGTTGTGGATTCAAGTGCTGCAAGTTATTGTTTATTTTTGAAAAAGAAATTGAAAGAATACACAAATTTAATTTAATGCTAATAAATAAAAATAGAAACCGGAAACGTTAGAAGTTGTTTTTATAAATTTTTGAAGACATATTTAAAACAAATTTTAGGTTTTAATTATCTGAGCACATATCTTTTTTTTTTCTTATTTTAAATGTCGACAGCCTTCGAGAGTTTTTAAAGAACCGAAAACCAAGTTTTTTTTTTGACAGTTCTTGGGGTTGTCAAGAAAACCTGGGTCAACGCTGGGTAAAGTTCCAATCGTTGGTATAAGAAAATATTGATATTAGTTTATGTTGGTGAAATTCTCATGCGGTTCAAACCGTTTTGAAAGGCTTAGGTTCCAGAATAGACATTGGGAGTCCAGGTTTTAAGTAGTTAGCTAGTGACGTCTGCTATCTCAGACTGTAATTTAGTGACGTCTGCTATCCCAGACTGTGCTTTAGTGACGTCTGGCTATCTCAGACTGTGCTTTAGTGACGTCTGCTATCTGAGACTGTACTTAGTGGCCTTTTCGATTGGAATCAGAATGACAGTTCTTCTTCTGAAAAGAAGAGAAATTTGCTCCTGATTTTGTTTTCAGAATCGTTCCAGAAGGGCTCACACGTATCAAATCGTTCTCCCCGATTACCAATCAAAAAGGTCAGACTGTAACTTAGTGACGGCTGCTATCGCAGACTGTGCTTTAGTGACGTCTGCTATCTCAGACTGTTCTTTAGAGACGTCTGCTATCTCAGACTGTATTCTAGTGGCGCCTGCTATCTCACAGGGTAAGCGTTTCTTAAGTCCAGTTGTCATAACGTCGGGCACGTGACAGTTCAGCTTTTTTTAATATATTGAGGTTTGTTGCTTATTATAACTAAACTAATGTAAACAGCACACGAAGTAAACTATTATATATATATAACTCTGATTAAAGTAATTTTAACGATTAACTTTAAGAAAACACGAACAAACTGTTGAATTCGTCTAATTTAGCTATGAAAGAATTTTATGGCTAGACTCATCTTTGTCATGGAAGTATTTTGCGACTGCGGATTGATGACGGAGTAATACATGGGATTGGAGGCAATGTAAAATGGAAAAAAAACTATGTCTCAAGGCAAAGGTTTTGCTGTTAAAAGTGCTGAAGAGTTGCGAGCTTAGCTGCCAAATTTGTACCGAATACAAAAGAAACCAATGCCCAATTTGCAGCAAAACGCCATGGAAAAACGTAGATCCTATTTCAGGCATTTCGCGATTTCATGTACTGGAATGTGATGCAAATAAAATACATGCTAAAATACACGATTTACACCAGGAAAACAAATTTTTCAACAGTGGTTCCTTTGATTAAAACTATGTACGAAAGTCGAGTACGTTACAGTGGAATTCCCTTAATGAAGATTTTTAACTTTCTTGAGTAAACCAAAACAGAACTTTATTTTTTGCACATCATTATATTTATACATAAAAAAACACTAACTTTTAAATAAATATTGACTTTCATGTCAGTCAGGCAGACGGCGGCGGCGGCGAAGCAATGCTAATCGATTTTAGTGAAATAATATTCTAACATAAACAAGGAAATTTATAATAAATCGAATCTAATCTTTACATAATTTTTCAGAAAATCTTCGAATATTATTCCAACTCAGTGTTATCAAAAAACTATATTAACTTTGAATCGTAAAAACTCAATTATTGGATAGGCCGTATATCACTGATATGAAATCATAGCAATAAATGAAATTAAATTATGTATGTTAGTAAGCCTTCAACATAACGAAAGATTGAACATATTCATCCGAAGCGGGTGATCAACTTAGGTACATTATGTAAGTTTTTTTTTCTTGTTTTCAATGTTGCTTTAATTTTATTTTTAAGAAGTAGTTTTGTATGGCAAAGCTTATAAGAAAAAAGTTGTGTCTAAAGCGGGATATACATTGTTCAAATGCTTGTCATGCATAGAGAGTGTATTAGTAACAATGAAACAATGTATGCTTGAAGCAAAATCAAAAAGTTTAGATTTTTGTTCAATCAGACAGCCAGAATTGAAATAATGTATATTTGAGAATGATTGCTTGTTTAAGCACAGGCACATTTTAGCATAGAAATTTAATTAAAAATAAATGATTGAAGACTCATGCATGAAGTGTGTATATGCAACGTCAAAAAAAATTAATAATACACTCTCACATGCATGACAAGCATTTGAACAATGTGTATCCCGCTTAAGGCCTAGATCAGGCGATTTGTGTATACACAATAATTTAATCGCCTTAGTTATATTTTTTATTAGCTATAGACGTGTTTCTAGTATTTATTTATTATATTTATACATAGGGTAGTAGTATACCTATCTCTTTTTTTCTTGAGTTTGTTTATTTTGTATGTATTTGCGTTATTTTTTCTTAACACTACAGTTTACACTATCTTATACTACTTGCAAAATTGTAAAGCCATCTAGCAGCCAGATTAAAAACTAAATTTTTGGTTAATGAAACGTGATTGTTATAATATGTACATGTTTTTTCATGATCCGTACGGATCGCTTACTGAATACAATTTTCGGGTGTTTTTTTAGACGCAGAGAATTATAATTGGCAGATTTGACAGTTCAGGGTTGTTTTGAGGTTAGTTCGGCTTGGAAATCCATCATGAACATGAACAGAACATACTCATGCCGGAGCAACGTTTGCAAATTGTTCAAATAAATTTTGAAAAACATGGTTCAATTCGAGAAACTCATCGGGCATTAAGTGCATTTTATGGTGCTCATAACGAATCACACTTGATGTTCAAATGGCTATGTCAATAAACAGAATTACTGCCTTTGGAGCAAAACCAATTCAAGAGCCATTGTCGAAACACTTTTACATCCAGAAAAATGTCACCGTTTGGTGCGCTTAATGGACCGTGAAATCATTGGCGCATGTTAGAAATATTTGTGAACTATCCACTATCAACACTGTTTGCATAACTGGGTGTCCAGCGGGAATTTTTCAACCTTAAATTGCGATTATCGAAATACTAGCGGGTTGAGGTAAGCAGGAGGGGTATCATTCAAAGCGCAGGATTTGCGGAATTGTAAGTATCGCCTTTCATTTCTAAAGCCCTTTTTTGAATTCTTTATCCAATAGACCCAAGTGGTTATTGGACCACCTTCCCAATTATGAGAATTAAAAATGTAAATTAATATTGTTGAATGCACAAAAAATCTTAAATTTTAATCGAAAGTTGTTGTGTCAAATGATGGCATTTACCTATAGGATTAACATCAAAACGAAATAAAATTGAATTTTAATTACATATATTCGTAAATTAAAAATTCAGCGAACCTAAGTAGTCGGTAGTTTGTGGGATGAAATTGGGTTTGGGCAACAGGTTTTATAAATTTGATTAAAAGTGTTATCTATCGGGTTTTTCAATAAGAGCGCTACAAAAGTTTTTTTTTAAATAGAACAAAAACGGTTTTAGATATCAATGAAATTCTTTATTCCTGTGAAAGTACATTTGATGCCATTATGTATGGAACTCGACTTCTTTTGCATGGCCACCACGGGCACGCTTGCAGAAGTCCAGACGCTGAACCCAATTTTCGACGGTTTTCAAGCATAAATCGGCCGATACTGCTGCAATTTCACGTTCGATATTCGTACGAAGTTCATCAATCGTCGCTTGCTTGTTGGCATAGACCATAGACTTGAAGTAGCCCCACAGGAAATAGTCTAACGGCGTCAAATCGCACGACCGAGGCGGCCAAGCGACTGGACCATTTCGTGAGATAACACGTTCTCCAAACTTGGTTTCCAATAAATTGATTGTGACATTCGCTGTGTGGCTTGTGGCGCCGTCCTGTTGGAACCACTTGTCCTCCAAGTCCATATCATCCAATTAGGTTGTCATTGAACGGTAGCTGTGTTTTGTAACGATCCTCATTCACAGTAACGTGCCGGTCTTGATCATCACGGAAGAAGTACGGCCCAATGACGCCGCCGGCCCATAAACCTGACCAAACCGTAATTTTTTCAGGATGCAATGATGACTCATGGAGTACCTGTGGATTTCTGCATGACCAATACCGCATATTTTGTTTATTGACGAAGCCATTCAGCCAGAAATGAACCTCATCGCTGAAGATGATTTTTCGATTTTTAGCTCTCTTATGTCGTTTTCGATTGAATTTTCGGTCTATTGTACTCCTTTTTAATTCGAATCGAATATGAAAACACCAACTTTCATAAATTTACACACACACTACCTAAAGTCGCCATTTAACAAAATGACTTCTTTAAGTATTTATCACTTTTGACAATTAATCCCACGAAAAACTTTATATGTATATGTGTGTTCCTCGTCTACTCCAATGTGAAATTGGGAACAGAAGAACACTCCGAAAACATTACTCGGACCAGCCAATCGAAAACTTTTGGAGTAGTAGGAGTGAAAAAGGAGTGCAGAAGGAGTACTCCTAACATCCAAACGAAAACGACATTAAGGTTGAGGCCACTGACTCCGAATTTCGGTAGTGAATTTTAATAATTTCGACTCGTTGTTGGCTCGTATATCTTTCCATCATGAAATGGAAAACCTTACTGAAGAGAAATGTCAAAAGAGCGGCAAGAAATATGGCGTCGTTTGCTGTCCCTGTTGCTCTACTTTTGTAGCGTCCCTGTTGAAAAACCCTTTATTATGCAGAACATTATTATTGTTTCTATTTTTAAAATCTTTTTATTGAGATGTATGGCCAATGACAAAATCAGTCCACAACATTTCTATGGAGAATTTCGGGAACAATTTTGTCATTCCTTTGATTTAAAAACTCGTTAAACAATAGAGATGAGCTAGTCGTGTTATTTCAATCACATGTATAATTGTGATTTGTACATATATACATACATTATGAGCTTATTTACTAAATTTCAGATTTCTAAGTTTCAGCTTGCTAAAACACCAAAAAAAGGAGAAAACTCAAAAATAAAAAGGTAGACTTGGTACTCGACCGACGAAACTGTAAACTGTTGTGATTTTCAATGGTTTTTGTTCTTTCATATTGGGAAGCTGACAAGCACAGTTATACCATTGTATATAAAACAATGGTTATACTACGTTCTTATTTAGGCGCCAGTTATAGCTTTCATTGAAACTCATAATTGAAAATTTTAATGTTTAGTCTAGAGACGCTCAAATGGCAAAATCAGTGTATATTTTGATGTCAACATGAGGATGGTGACTTAAATATTTATTCTTACCAAAAAAAAATTCGTTTTGACTCAACCGTCCACATGAAATGACTTTTATTATTTTAATGATTGCAATACCTTTCCAATGATCATTGAAACATTGAACGTCATTTTATGGCGAAGTTTGGGGCCGAATTAATTTTGTTTTTTTCACTTAAGTAATAATTCAAGCCATCAGCATTATTATTGAATCAAAATAATTACCGATTTTACTTTCTAAACGTCTCAAAATTAGTCATCAAAATGTTCAATGATGGTTTTCAATGAACATTTCAACAACGCAGTTTGGTGAGTTTGGCCAAAGTTCTAAATTAGCTGTTGCTGGTTTAATGCTGACAACTTTCATACTGCGACTGCGATATTCAGAGGCACCAGACTAAAAAAAATTATAAAACAAAAATTGAAATTTGTTGCTGTCAATCAACAAGTCGATGCCAACTGAGGCTTTTTCATGCCTTTTAGGCCTTTTTTCACTACCTGAGACTTCGAGGCTTATTTTTTTCCAAAAAGGCTTATTTCATTTATTTGGAGTTTTTGTCGTATACAGAGATGCAAAGTGAGGATACAAAAATTCATGTGGTCTGAAAAAAAAGTGACCAATTTTAATAAAAACATTTTGGAAAACTATGTATATGGATTTGCAATATGTACGAGAAAATGATGTAGTAACTTTAAAATATAAAGTAAAGAAAATTTTTTGCCGTTAGAAGAGGTATACTTGGGAGGAAAAGTGCCTGCAAATATTGCTGTTACCTCTTCAACATTAAATGCATGCGATATAAAGTTATTTCGCGAAAAGTGTCTAAATTTTTTCATCGAAAGTGCAAGACATATTTTATTGCGATTTCCTTTTGAGTCACTTTTGATGCTGAAGGAAATGGCGATCTTAGGCCCCAGTTATAGCTATCATTGAAAACCATCATTGAAAACTTTAATGATTGGTTTTAAGGGACTTTAAAAGCAAAATCAGTGCATATTTTGATGCCAATATGAAGGCGGTGACTTAATTATTAATTTTTGCCAAAAAAAAATTTCGTTTTGGTCCAACCGTCCACATAAAATGACTTTTATTATTTCAATGAATGAACTACCTTACCAATGATCATTGAAAAATTAAACTTCATTTTATGGCGAAGTTTGGGCCCGAATAAAATTTTTTTTTTCACAAAAATTATAATTTAAGCCAGCAGCCTTATTTTTGTATCAAAATATTTTCGGATCTCACTTCCTAAATGGCTCAAAACCAATCATTAAAGATTTCAATGATGGTTTTCAATGATAGCTATAACTGGGGCCTTAGAGCCTTCAGAACTCGTTAAGAATCAGTCGATAATACAACTTACACTGCATTTTCCGCATGTTATTATTGAAAATAACTTTAACGATAATGATATTGAACTAAGATCTTTAAGAACTTTAAATCTTACCACCGACTTGTCAAATGTTTCCCAGTTTTGGAGAAAAGCATTTCAACATGTTTCCTTTTCTTGAAAAATTAATAAACCATATTCTATGCTTGCCGCTTTCCTCGGCGACGGTTGAAAGGATTTTTGCATGCATTCATTTAAATAAAACAAAGCTGAGGAATAGGCTTAAGACAGAAACTTTGAGTGGTATTCTTCACGCAAAGACGCTTTTCAAAAATAAAAATGTCTATGATCTTGAATTTAAGCAAACCCACATGTCTTTGTTTCAAAAAATATGTATGATCTTAAGGAAGAGGATGATTTCGTTTAAAAATGTTCATAAATATTTTGTAGGTACCTACTCCAAAAGTACCTTTGTAACTTAAATGACTGAATTTAATGTTTATTGTGATTTCTTTAAGTTTTTTTTTTTCAAAAGAGGATTATTTTGTTATATAAATCATATTTCTGTTTTATTTAAAACAAAATTAGGCGAGGCTTTTTTCTTTAGAAAAAGGCATCTTTTTTTCTCAAGTGAGGAATTATTTTGCCCAAAGTGGTTGGCAACGCTGCTGTCAATCGTCAATGTTTGTATTGCTCTCGGTAGCCATATTTATTACTCATTTGAGCTTTGTTTCGAAAATAAAGTAAATAATGGAAGAAAATTAATTGAAAGGGTCAGGGAAAATTCATTTCTTTTCGATAAAAGAAGAAAATCGTTTTATATGATCGATGCGAAGGATAAAAAGTGGAAAGAAATCGCCGACTCATGGATATTGTCCACTTTATGCCCAAAAAAGAACTTTTGGTTTTGATGCGAAATGGAAAGACAAATTAATGACGGTGTTGGTGGCAACTGGCAATGTGTTTGAAAAATATTTCCCGGCCAGCGTGCTGTTTGCTGTTGACGGCGTGCGCTGGTCCTGTTGCTGGTTTAATCTGTGTCACGCCTTATAAATACTTTCATCGTGATCTGTGAGATTTTTGGCTTTCTTGTGTTTTTAAGCCAGTTGCGACTTTATTACACAGTTTGTAAAATAAATCACGTACCTATCACGTGATTTTATAACTGCGGTTGTGAAGTTGTGATTTTTTCACAAGTGTGAATTGTACCCAGGCAAAAAATCAAATCACATTTAAGGCACTCACACTACTCAGTACTCACAGTTTATTTGTGAATATTTATTCAATGCTTAGTACATGCAGGTTAGGGTTACGGGTTGTGATTGTGATTTTTTATTCACAGGTTGGTAATCACAAGTCGTGATATTTTACTCGTCTCTATAAACAATAAACAAAATGTTCTTTTAAGTGTTATTTTTTTCTTGATGAAAATTATCAAACAAAATCGTAAAATTCAACTTTTATGTAAGTGAAATAAATGATCTTTAGTCTTTTCTTTTGAGTTTATAAGTAACGGAACTCCTTTTATTGAAATTCAATTTCAGGTCAGTTCTATTTTTGCTTGCAAATCGTTGTGCCTATATGTAAAATTGTTGCTGATTTATTTATTATTACTTATGGCGTGCTAAGTCATACCATTCAATAATTACAATTACAATAATTATTATAATGGGTGATTTTTTAAGAGGTTTAGAACTTTTTAAAAAAAAAACACAAAAAATTCGAAAAAATGAATGAAATATTTATTTGAATCGATAGTTTGAACTTTGCAATTTAATGTTTAAAGATAATTTCATGCAAATGTTGACCGCGGCTGCGTCTCAGGAAGCCCATCCGCTGAGTCCAATTTTGGCATACTCTTTCACACATATCGGCCGGTATCTCACGAATGAATGCATGGATGTTGGCTTCCAGTGCGTCAATCGAAGCGGGCTTGTCCCTATAGACATTAACCTTGACATACCCCCACAAAAACTAATCTAATGGTGTCAAATCGCACGATCTAGGCGGCCAATTGACCGGCCCGAAACGTGAAATTAACTGTTCACCAAACTCGCCTCGCAATTGCGCCATTGTTTCGCGTGCTGTGTGGCATGTGGCACCGTCTTGTTGAAACCACATATCATGCAAGTCAAGAACTTCCATTTCGGGTTTGTTATCATCGCTCGGTAGCGTTCACCATTGACAGTAACGCTGCGATTCGCATCATCTTTGAAGAAATAGGCCCAATAATGCCGCCGGCCCATAAACCGCACCAAACAGTGGCTTTTTCGGGATGCATTGGTAGCTGTTGCAATGCTTCTGGCTGATCTTCACTCCAAATGCGGCAATTTTGCTTATTTACGTACCCATTCAACCAAAAATGAGCCTCATCGTTGAACACAAGCAGCGCGCGATGAACATTTCGAACCGAGCACGAATTTTGATAGTAAAATTCAATTATTTGCAAGCGTTGTTCATTTGTAAGACGATCCATGGTTAAATTGCAAACCAAACTGAAGCTGTTTGACAGTGACACAAGGTACTAAACACACGTCAGCTGTCAAAACCAGTGTTGCCAAAACCAAACCAGCCAAAAAATCACCCGTTATTATACAAATATAAGTGCAAATAATGTGCAAGAAATAAAGTATAGGGTTCTGGGGTATAGGAATGTGCTGCCGTCTCCAGGGTAACGTTAAATTCCTTTTTTTTTTTTTTGTTTCTGATGAAATGCAACTAATTGTGGAAGTAAGGTAGAAAATTTTGTTCGTTATAAGTGACTTTGTTGAAATCTGTCTTTTTCGATGCTGGTAGGTGAATCATGTCGAAAGTCAAATGGCTGGTTACTGGGTTCGTGCAATAATTCTTTTATGTTGATTTTAATTTTGGACTCGAATGTGATAACGGAGGATCAATTTATTGTTAGTACAATGTGCTGGTCTTTGTCCTCAATTGTTATACCTATTCTATTAGGTTTGTTCGGGTACTTTCTGGACTAAAAATGGCAATCTATAAAATTCAATGCAGAGGGGATGAAATTCTCTCAGTGGGAAGTGAGACTGCCCAAAAGTACACGATACCTTTGAAAGAAAAAATTGTTGCACTTTTTAAACGTCAACAAAAAGTAAACAAAAGACAAAATTACAATACCATTACAATATTGCAAACAATACGAGGAAAATTGGAATTTCTATTGTTATTCTCCATTCTTTTATTGAATTTTATTATACACAAAATAGCAGACGTGAAAGAAATTCCATTCAGTTTTTAAAATATCGTTATTTACATAGGTAAAAAACACTCATTTAAATTACACTAAAACAATTTTTCTTTAATTAAATATCTTAGTTCCATGTTTTTTTTTTAACAAAAAGCACTAAACAATACACAATAAATACACGTTTTGATTTGAAAATTGAACAAATTTTTTGAGTTATGGTTTTAATTAAAAAAAAAAAAATTCACTTCCGACAAATAAAAATAAAACTTTATAAAAAAGTAAAAAACAGCCATTTCGTGTTTTTTTTGTTGTTCTTTCACTGGCGTTTGACACAACACAGAGCTTACCAGTTTCTGCCCGAATGAATTTCTCGGGTAAAAATTGGCAAGAAGAGGAAATAGTTTTCTCTCTCGCGAGCACTCTCTTATGCCCAAATGACACGAAATGGAAGTAGGCGAATAGGATTGGACCAAATCTGGTAAAATCAAGTAGTTTTGGATAATTCGGACTAACGCACCTATTTTCGTCGCTGGCGATAATAATTCGAGGATGGATGGAACGCTTAATTTTGCATGAGGTGATCGGCAAGTGTAGATGGACATGCGCCGTGTGATTATTAAGGAGCTGGGAAAGGCAAGGATTTTGGTCACTTATTGTACAGTAGAAATATAATTGAGCTTTTCTACATACACTCAAAGGACATTTAATATTATAATATTATTACAATTTGCGGAAATATTAGAACTTAAATTTAATTTTTTTTATTATTAACGACTGAATAATTTACATACCTTACATACTTCTTGTACCTTAGGAATTTTAATTAAGTAGGTATACTTAGTTTTCATTTTGATAGAACATTTTAACATAAGCAACATTTAACAAATATTTTAATTCAGTCATAACATTTTCTGTTATTTTAATTAATTCTAGGTCTGTTTGGTATCTTTTTTTCAGTAAAATGTGTAAAACCTGTCAAAACACCAAAGTGAGAACGAATTTCTCAAAAATGGAGAAATTTACATGAAAGTTAACAAACGCATACGCATTGAACCACTTTTATGTACAAAACGTCAAAATTTCACTCTTTACATCAACCATCACATGCAAAAAGTCTAATTTTGTTAACAATTTGTGTTTAATTAAAAAAAAAAATTACATAAATTGTAAATTTCTCAAGTAATTTATTATTATTTATATAGTTTACTAGCTGTTAACCGCCCTCTCGCTGGGCATAAAATTAACCTTCTCATTTTTTTTTTGTCAGACCAAATATATGTATAACAATTTTGTAAATTTTGTTAAGCCTTTTCTCAAAAGCGATACACATTTTTGTAATGTCGAATTCCTTTCAACAAAAGAATCGATTCTGTTCCGATTTTTTTCTAAACAAAATCGATTCTTTTCTGTCAAAACATATCTTCCATTTTTATCAAGATTTCACACTGATTTACACACACATCATACAGATTTCACATTTCTAATACTTCAAATTGAAAGTTGGGGAGTTTTGGGAAGGCTAATTGTTTATTTTTGTTGCAACTTATTCTAAATAATTAAACAAAAATAATCCACAATATTTTCCGTAATCACACAAAAAAAATTCAGTTCTTTTAAAAATTCCTTTCAAATTACAGAAACAATTCGATTCGTTTTAGAAAAAAAAATCGATTCTGTTTAGAAAAAAATCGAATTCTTTGTTGAAAAGAATCCGCCATAAGTCTGCTATTACATGACAACTCTAGGCTTTGAAGTATAATGACTTTTTTTTTGACATTTATGTACATAATTCGTGGAAAATTAAAAAAAAAGATGATACGGAAAACAAACAGTCCAATGAGTCATTTTTGGCATTATTCTTTTCCTTGTTAAATATTCTACAGGACTTTCACCGATTTTTTGACGTGATTTCAACTTCAAGGAAAATCTGTACTCTTTGAAGGATTAATTAGAAATTTTTCACTTACAAAATGTAAATCTTTTTAAATGAATATATTTCCAACTGAAAAAAATTGGATTCTGTAGGATTTAAGTGCAAAAGATAAATCACTGAAAGAGAAAACAGATGCCACAAAAGAAAAAGTCAAAATAAAATCCACCTTTTCTGGCCATCTCTTCCTCACCATGAAGTGGGAGTGAGTAAAAGCAAAGAGACGTCAAAAACATCGGAGGAGACATTCCAATGTGAACACCGTCTAATGGGGTTTTCCATACCCACCCAAGTGGAGCAAAAGTCAATTATGAAATTTTCCAAATCTATAAATTAAATCAAACGAAACGGTAAATATCGGAAAAATAAAAAAAAGACAACATAATTGTGAATTTTTCTGATAAATAAAGTTCCTGGTATTGCTTATATATCAGTATATAGCGGGTGTTGTTTTTATGCCCAACATATATTCCACTGTTTTTTTTTTTAAAGCAATCGGTTAAGAACTTTCAGAGATTAGCGATTAGGAACAAACCAACATTTACATTTTTATTTATGTAGATTTTCACATTCATGAACCACAATTTCAAATTAAAAGCAAAAGATGCTACCAGCTGGGTGTTTTGACAGTCTTTACCCTTCTTGCACACATAAATTTATGTAGCACAAATTCGCAAGATCGCAAGTTATCAAATGTGAAAACCCTCTCTCTTATGTCTCTTATATAAAGTTTTTCGTTGGATTAATTATTGTCAAAAGTGGTAAATACTTGAAGAAGCCATTTTGTTAAATGGCGGCTTTGGGTAGTGTGTGTGTAAATTTAGGAAAGTCGGTGTTTTCATATTCGATTGGAATTAAAAAGGAGTAGAATAGACCGAAAATCCAATCGAAAACGACATTAGTACTATTAAGTGTGTTCGCGTACTAGTCCGAAACCACCCAAAACTACTTGATTTTATCAGATTTGGTCCAATCCTGTTCGCGTCATTTTGGGCAGAAGAGAGTGCTCGCGAGAAAGAAAACTATTTCCCCTTCCCCGAGAAATTTCTTCGGGCAGAATCTAGTACGTTCTGTTTTCTGTCAAAAGCCAGTTAAAGAACAACAAAAAAAAAATACAAAATGGCTGTTGATTACTTTTGCTTTAAGTTTTATTTTCAAGTGTTCAAGTGAATTTTGTTTAAAATTAGTGAAATAATTCCAAAAAAAAAAATGTATTTAATAAAGAATATCTGTTCAAAACCTGGTATATATTGTGTAATGTGAAGTGCTTTTGTGTTTACAAAAAAAAAAACATTGAAATTAAAATATTTAGTTAAAGAAATTTTGATTTGGTGTAATTTAAATGAGTGCTTTTTAATTTTATTGTGTTTTAATAACGATTTTTCTAAAATTACATTGAATGGCTTTCACTTCCTTTTGTTTTCTTCGTTATAAAATTCAATAAAGAAAGTATAATTACAAAAGTAATTCCAATTTTGTAGCTTTGTTTACGTTTTTGTTTGCTATGGGGCTCTTTTTTTGTTTACTTTTTGCTGACGTTTAAAAAGTGGGCAACATTTTTGGTTCAAAGCGTTCGCGTACTTTTGGACAGTGTCTCTGAGAATTTCATCCCCACTCCTGAAAATTTGATAGATTGCCGTTTTTGGTCCGGAAAGTACCCGAACAAACCTATTTTGTCTTCAAAAATTACCATAATCACAGCGTTACAGCCGTGTTTCATTATATTCTATCGGGATCCGGATCTGGATCTGGATTTACTTTTAACACGTAATACACAAACAAAATACTGGGAAATTTTCAAAATTGTTTTTGTTACACATGTTAAAAGTTAATCCAGATCCAGATCCGGATCCCAATAGAAGATAATAAAACACAGCTATAATCATTAATTTGCTGAAAGAAACATGACGAAAGATTAATTTCACGACATTGACCTGTTAACTGCGCTCCCCTCGTTCGTGCGATTGGATGCCATTAGAATATTATTTCTTGGGATATAATATGTAAAATAGCATGTCTTCGCCACCTTTAAATCAAAAACAATTGACCATTTTGAAGCTAACATTCCACGCATGTTTGCCAAAATACAGCCTGGTTTACTGCAAAGAGCGTATGAAAATCGGACCTCCAGATTACGCCTTGTACTCTTCAGGCGTGGCGCGGCGTTCACATACCCGAAATTGTATTCTTTAATTAATGCTATAAAAATATCTGTCAAATAAAGCCAATTTAAAGGATATTAAAAACATTATTTGTCTGTTCTTTTTTTTAAATTTGTATACCCAAGTGTTCAGCGCCATTTATCGAAAAAAAAACTTTTAATTTATGTGCACTTCAAGCATACCGAAAAAAATTTATTTTTGGACTTATTTGTAGGTTAGAATATTTCAAAAACTAAAGCAATTGACGTTCAGGATTTACTAGCATAATGTATCTTATGGAGTTTTCCATTGGCAAAATTAATCAATTTATTTTTGATTTGGATCTGTCAAACAGCCGATTTTGACCATCTTTGCGTTCCATTTGATTTATTTTTGATTTAAAATCAATTTTGCAAATCTAATTTTTTTGGCAGATTTACCCCTCCCTGTACCAACGCCAACCTATTTTACAGCTGTCACTTTGCAAATATGTTTTTTGAATTGATTAATTTATTTTATGTTTGAAAATTATGTACAAAATATGTAAGAAATAATCGCTCATAATAAATGGAACCAGTTTAAAATTAATCGTTAACTTCATCAAGCTCATCTTTATCTTATAAAAGTGCATCAAGGGATACATTTTTTTTGAAATATAAACAGAAATAAAACTACACGAATACAACGACAAAAATAAATCAATTTGAAAAAGTGTTCCATTCGCCACTAAAAAAATCAATTTTTAAATTGAAATCTGAATTTACCAATGGAAAACCCCATTAGATACTCAAGTATCAATTATGTTTCTGAACGACCAAAACCGGATAGGTTAAATTTGTTGCTCAAATCAATTTTGTAGTCACATGTTCTTGACATCAATTCTCATCGGATATGAGTAGTAACATTTTTTTTGGCAACAGCTGTTTTTAAATACTAATTCTCTTAAACTATTATTTCCAGACCTTCTGACAACGACAAGTTAAATGAGGATAGTTCCTCCTTTATCCAAACATGCTAGAGAAACTGAACAAATACAAGGATATTATCAAGAATCGATCCCTAACTGTCGATTTTCTGGTAATGTTTTTCGGTATTGGATCATGGATTGCCACCGAGGGAACATTCCTTCAACTTCCGCTTCTAGTTAAAACTGCTCCCGAATTATCGAGACTTCCATCGTATCTAAATGTTGTTGTGCAAATGGGAAACCTAGGACCATTAATTTACACCGTCCTTCAAAAGATCTCAAGAGACAGAATAAATGAATCAATAGCTATATATCTACTCCTTGGAACTGGAGCTATTTCAACAATACTAGCTGCATTTTTCTATGATCGGACAACAACTTTACTGGGCCAGGAATACAGTTTGGCACTTTTCATATTTACATTCTGCTTTGCTCTGACAGGATGTACGAGTTCGGTGTTATTTATTCCCTACATGGGACGCTTTAAGGAGATTTATTTGATCACATATTTGTTTGGTGAGGGACTAAGTGCAGTGTTACCCAGTCTGGTAGCTCTAGTTCAGGGAGTTGGTAGCAGCACTCAATGCATTTTGAATCAGACTGAATCAGGAGCAATTTGGGAGAAGTACACTTCACCACCACTGTTCGGAACTCAGGACTTCTACATAATTAATTTTGCATTGATTTTATGCTGTTGTATGGCTTTCTTGCTACTGGATCGACTTAAATTGGCAAGAAAACAATACGCTAATGTGACCGTGACAGCTGGCAACACATATACTTATAATACGGATGAAAAAAATGGCGGGGTCGTTGAAGTGTTGCCACAACTATCATCTACTCAATACAGCTGCTTGTTGTTGCTAAAGGGGCTGATT
Organism: Leucozona laternaria; assembly: GCA_932273885.2. Taxonomy (NCBI): domain Eukaryota; kingdom Metazoa; phylum Arthropoda; class Insecta; order Diptera; family Syrphidae; genus Leucozona; species Leucozona laternaria. The sequence goes on from OW026366.1 coordinate 273,908,395, forward strand.
AGCGTTTTTGCCAATGGTATGTTCAACAGCATTCAACCGTATTCAACGATGTCTTACGGAAATCAAGCATACCACTTTACAGCAACTCTAAGTCTGATAGCCAGTCCCGTTGCGTGCTTTTTGGCTGTCTTCCTGCCTCACACTAGTTTAAAGTCTATTCTTTCACTAACAACCATTGCTGTCTTGTGTACAATCTATGTCTTTGTGACGGCTATCATGAGTCCTAACCCATTTCTAATGGGAAGTGACTGGGGCAGTACGCTAGTTGTAAGTAGAACTACATATATCTAATGTCTACTATTTTGTTTTAATTATTTACTGATTTTTAGATACTTATATGGACCCTCCTTATAGGAATCATATGTTTTATCAAGCTGTGCATTACATCGTTGATGCGCGCTCAAGGAGGGAAGTCTCTGGTGTGGCTGGGAGCCGTTTCGCAAACTGGCTCTGCTTTCGGATCAGTGCTGATCTTTGTGCTAATAAACTACACTTCCAGTTTTAAGTCCTACGAAGAAACATGCGGTTAACAATTTTTGTATTTTTTTTTTAAATAACGTTAATGCAATTTGTCACAATGGTCATAGAAATGATAAGAACTGGAGAAGTGTTTGTATTATTAATAAGTTTAATAAGTTTTGTATGGCCAATTTCATAAACATATACTGAAATCGCTTTTATCAAAATTCCTTCTAAATAAAATAGGACCATTAAAATATTTCAGTTTCACCAATATGTCTGTTTGGTAACTAGAAACGTCGTACGACGAAGCACAACTTGCTGTCAAATCCCATTCAAAATTTTGACAAGTAGAAAAAAGTAGTAAGAAGTTGCAAGTTAACAAACAGACATATTAGCCTTGTTTTTTTGCAAGCCCGGAAAGATTTGGTTGAAAAAAACGACATCGGGGATTAACGAAGCCATTACTGAAACAAAATGGAGTTTCCATACAAACTATCGATAACAAGTATGCAATTCACCGGTAAAACAGTTTTTCTCCGTGCTTAAGTTAAGCCCCGAGAATTCTCCGCGCTTAGCTAAGCCCGAATGGGATTAGTTGTTATTGCATTTAACATGTAAATTGCATGACAGGACGTCGTTTTTTTCGATAAATTTCTTCGGGGGTTGCAATGAAACACGGCTATTGTTAAAAAGAAACATTTTAGTTAAAATGGAGTTTGCCTTACATCCCTGGATACAAAAAAATGTTGTTTCCCTCTCACATACGAAGTGTATGAAAGTAAGTGAAAAAGCATAGGTATTTGCAAATAAAAATGTCAATTCGATTTTACGATTTGTCCACAAATGTCGAATTCCTTTCAACAAATAAATCGATTTTTTTGTAAACCGAATCGATTTGTGTTAGTCAATTGAAAGGAATTCGTAAAAGAATCGATTTTTTTCGTGTGATTGTGTGTGTTACTTGACAGCTGCAATTAATTATTTTTGTAGTTATACAGGGTGTCCGCCGGGAAGGTATACTACTTTGTTTTGCCGCCATTTTGGTAAACATAAGTCTTGACAGTTCATATTTGGCAGTCGTGAACTATACACGTGGCAAATTTATTATGGAAAAATATTCATCGTTATCATTGTTTTTCATTTTATCGCATGATTTAAGTAAAAGGGAAGTGACATATTTTGAAAACTGAATGAATTTCGCATCGTTATAAATATAAGTGTTAGAATATCTTTTATTAATTGAAACGAAATGTTTGTTAACACATTGCCTTTGCGAAACCACTAAAATTCGATGTGATATAAATTAATTAAAAGAAAACTTAAAATTTTACTTCTCTCATTCATAAATCAGAAAAAAAAGTCGAAATCTAAGCACCAAACGCCAAATTCTTTTTAGTTTACTTTCACCATTTTGATTTTTGCATCCATCCACTTACGAATGAGCGGTCGATGAGCGCTCCTCACGTCCAACGGAACGTTTGTATTCGCTCAGTTTCGTACGACCACTGGTGTGGCCTGCCGACTATTCTAGTTCTACCTTTAGTTTTAAGCTTAAATTTTAGTTCTAAGTTTAAGATTTAGTTAACTAAACACGCCTTAAACAGTGAGAGTTCATGCAGTAAAAGGAAGCAAACCTACCCTTTCTGACATTTTTAAATGTCACCGTCGCATATATGGGTTAATGATACTGATACATACACTAAAAAAATAAAGTAGACATTTTTGGAGATTTTAACTTTAATTTCTATGCAAACAAATAATAATTTTTTTAAAATCTCTAACAATGGAATACTACATGGTCGCACAGCGAACAAAAATAATGGCTGGTCAATAATTTAGACAAATCTACACATTTTATAAGGTTCAAAATGTTCCAACTCCTGCGAGAATTCTTCCTGAGAACGTTAGAGATGTGAAGAATACGGGCAGACTTCGTAAAAGACGATCGGCCGAAAACATCCATGCAGGAAGTTCGTGAAAGTCTTGCAGCTGGTCCTGAAACATCGACACGTTGAAGTTCAACACAGTTGGTTATGCCACGTGGCACGATTTTGAAGAAATATCGGTACCCTGTGCCCTAAAAAAATTCTAGTTGGTCCCAAAAGCTCAATCCCGGTGATCCAGAATAACGTTACGAGTACTTTAGAGCTGTTTACATTTAAATAGGAATGTCTTAAGCACGTGTTCCTCAATGAAAAGTTACAATATTGTAAAGTTCTACCTAGGTTCGATAATAAAACTTATTTCCTTTAAATAATAACTTCCACGTATTTACTATTCAGAATAAACACACTTTATTTCAGTTCAAATCGTTTTTATTATTCTTCAATCTCAATAGTAGCCGTGTTTTATTATCTTCTATCGGGATCCGGATCTGGATCTGGATTTACTTTTAACACGTAATACACAAACAAAATACTGGGAAATTTTCAAAATTGTTTTTGTAACACGTGTTAAAAGTTAATCCAGATACAGATCCGGATCCCGATAGGAGATAATAAAACACAGCTAGTATGCAATCTAAAATTCACTTCTGGATACACTTTTACTTCTTACTTAACGTTATCACATTCAAAATTAAACTGTGTCCACTCGCTTGAAACATCCCCTTATATAGGGAATTAAATGGTTCTAGTCTGAACTAGTACAAACTAGAATATTCGAGCATCGCCTTCTAGAAATTTCCTTTCCAATCGTTGACTGGAACCGATATTCTGCTGAATGCTGAATGCTAATTGCTGAAGGTATGGTGTCTAGCTTCTCAAACAGATGGCGCTGGGAACAGTTAGAGGACTTCCCTTTTGTTTCAAATTCAAAGTAGTTGGGTAATTATTAAATCGTTACAATATGCTCGAAATATGAAATATAAACATTCCTGTGAAATTATGAGTCAAATTTTAATATCTTTGTTTTTATTATTTACATAATAATCAAAATAAAAATTAGTTCCAATATCAAACCTTACAATTATTAATTTATGTTTATTTATTTTTTTGTTTATGATTGTTTGTAATATGATTTAAACGCAACTTTCTTTTTTTCTATGAGGGAAATAATGCTCGCTTTTAGATTTATTAAGATTATCCGATTCAGTATTAGATGATGATTCAAGTTTAGCTCTCATCCCACCAACGGCAGACTGTGAGCTTTGAGATTTCATGAGATTCTGTTGCGTAACTGGGTTAAGATCAACGAAAAGACTTTGCCTACATAAAATCGACAGCGAATTCTCCTTAATGGGTGGCTGGTTTGTGCTATCTTTACTTCCTCTTCGTAGTTTAACTTTTCTAAACTTCGATGCTAGCGTTGCGAATCCCAACTTACTTGTCAGCTTTGCCGAACGACTGACAGCTCGTGGTAAAGAATCGTAGCCTTCGTTTGGTTGTTGCTCTGAACAGTCTGAGTCAGCTGGGAGGGCCCCTACACTTATGCTTTTTAGAAAGACCATTTCATCCAAGCCACTAGCACTCACATCGCTGCACATACTCTGATGGCTGCGCCTATTTTCGTTCTTTTCCCGAGTACGCTGTCCATCATTTTCTTCCCGACACATGGTGGTCTTTGGCAGGGCGCCACTTTTGAGGAATTCTTCTTTGGCCTTTTGCAATCTTATAGCTCGTTCAGAGAGGGGAGTCCGTGGTTTTTCAAGTGCTTCGGTCATCGGTGTGGAAGGCTCCGATACGGATGGTGTAGGAACTGTTTCCTGAAAGAAACTCGTGCTCTTCGTTGTCGGAGTAAGGGATTTGTTTTCCAATTTCCTTGTGATTCTGGGAATTGTGTTGTCTGATTTATCCGGAGACAGGGGATACCCTGGAACCTCCGGAGTGGTTACAGATTTCGCTAGTTTTGACTCTATGCGCTTTCCTTTCGCACTTAGTCTTACCACTGGACTACCAGATCTGTTCTTTCGAAAAAGATGCTCTCGTCTTTCGGTTACTTGATTGGGACTCTGTGATGCTCTCGAAACTCTTGTTGGAGTTATTTTCTTAAGCAATCTAAAGCTATCGTTTGCAAGAGGAATCCGAGTTTTAAGCGGATGCGAGGCTTGATTCGTAGTTTGGTAGAACTCCCAGCCCTTTTTTAGGTTTGCGAAGCTCAAAGATTTGGCAGCCAAGTTGCTCTCGGGATTGTTTTGGACATCGGTTGGCACATCTATAAAAATGCTGCTGGCACTTACAGATTTATAAATATGACTATGCTCGTTTCGAAAAGATTCGGATTTCTTTCGATTTGAAGAGCTAACAATTTTTGCCAAAGGCATACTTTCCGAAAGTTTGGTTATCATATTTTGGATTCCTGGAGAAATTGAAGGTTTGACAGAGTTATTATTGTTATTTTCTGGTGGAGCTTCATTAACCGGCTGTGTTACACTTGTGACTATCTCAGGAGGTTTTTGAATAGTTTCTGTTAACTCTGTTGCAACAGCACTTAACTTATCAGCAGAACCAGGTTCTTCAACGGTGGTGAAGACTTTTCGTTTTGTCTTGACGAAAACATTCGATTTATTTGTTGCTGTTGCAGTTACTTCTGGGAGTGGACTATGAACCAATTGTACACATGATTCAGTTGGTGATATCAAGAGCTTTGATCCTTTGTCTTGACAGATTTCTTGTTGTTCAATCGGTTGACCTGGTTTAACTTTCAAGACATACACAATATCTTCACCCGCATTGATTGTATCATCCTGTGGCCGATTTTCTTCGGCTGACTTTCTGTCTTCGTCAAAAGATCGCTGTTTAATACGACTACTTGGTTTCCGTTTGACTCTTCGTGGAGTCTCAATAACACTTCCACCTTCACCGTCAGTGCTATCGCTCTCTGTTTTGCTATTCTGTCTTGAGCCCATTTTACGGAGCCGTAGCTTTTTTTTCGTACTTCCATTACGATTACCAATTTTTCGAATAGCTTCCAACTCGGGAGTTTCAGGAATTGGTGTTGCAACATCATCCGATAAATCTATAGTTGTTGAAAAAGCAGCTGCTGCTAAGGCCATAGCAGTGTTAGCAAGAGTTGAAGATACACTAAAGCAATCATCGTCTATTCCTTCATCGTATGTTACATTTATGTCTGGAATAGCTTGGGCGTTACTCCTTTCAGATTCTGAAATATGCATATAAAAATGTTTGGTTTTTAAATATTTTGTTTTTTTATTTCTTAAATTTAAAATGTTTTTTAGAGTTGAAAAAAGTTAAACCCAAACACTTATTATTTCGAAGCGAGTGCTGAAATGGAATGCAAAATTTGGAGCCATGGCCAAGAGTTTACATGACCGAGTTTGGTATTAAAATAAAGGTCACGTTAAGTTCGTTAAGTGAGATTTTTTCAAAATCGTTCATGAGAAAAAACCTTTCAAATAAAAAGATAAACGATGTGTTAATTTTAAGTCAATACAGGCAAAACTTGGAGCAGAGTTGTGGGAAAAAAGTTTAGTAAAGAAAAAGCTAAAACTTTGTGTTTTTAAGAGGAAGCTAGGTTTTGCTTAATTAAAATTAAGGTTAAGTTACCTACTAAGCGATGACTTCTAGGTAAGGTTAGGTTAGAAGGGGTGATGATACGGAAAGCTGTACCATCTCACTGGGATCTGAAAGAATCCATTGCGCTCCCCAGGAGGACGGATAGGGAATGAAGTTAGGAGTTATGGGGCGCCTCCCTAAACCATCCCGAATTCTGTATGAATTTCAGGATGTTTTTTAATGGCAGAGTCGAGATGTTGCCCAGTTCTTCGAAAAAGTATTCTCCGAGGGCAGTTTTCCTAATTCTGGCTAGGCTGTGGCATTCACAGAGAAAGTGGAATGGATCCTTTTCTGCCTCCACGTCCTAACACCCTGTACATAAGTCATATTAAGTACTAACGCCCATTCTGCCCATGTGGGTTCCCATTGAGTTGTAACCAGTTAGGATTCCAACTATAGCAGAGACAATTGAGACCTGCTCATCTTAAGTAATGATATTATAATTTTTTCCTGGAAATATTCGGCCATAGATTCCTAGAAACCCGACAAGTATCAATTGATTACCATCTGTCATTTGCGGTTTTGAGGAAACTTTGGTGGATTCTATTTTTTTCTTCCTCCAGTGGCATTGGTATCGATTATTCGGTTTGGCTTGGGTCAAGAGAGCCGTTTTTGGCCAATTCATCTCCCATTTCGTTCCCGTGTATATCACGGTGTCCTCTGGGACCCTTCATAGGTTGACTGTATTTGTGGCACTGTTTTTCCTTCGTGACAGTTGAGGAAATAGCTTTGATTGCCGCCTGGCTTTCTATGAAGATATCGATATTTCTTTCAACTTCTTCACATGAGGTAAGAGATGTTTTGCGGCTTCGCAAACTGTCAGTTCCAGCACTTCTGCCTGGAAGACACTTCAACAATTTGGAAGTTTTATTGGTACATTAATGTACCATTAACAATTAATCTGAGTAGATGCCTATAACCCTACCCCCTCGATTGTCGTTACCCCTTCCGTAAAGACCGAAACATGATTTTCATTTGAGACCCGATTTTCATTCCAGAGATCCCTTGTTGGGCTTGGCATATCTATTAGAGTCACTAGATTAAAATCTGTGGATGGTGAGATGTAGTCTATCTGAATGTCTCTGTCAGTGAAGTTCATTATAGTTCTATGCCCGTAGTGATCACTTGTCCAGTTATAACACTTTATATAGATCGAGAAAGGCTAGTGAAAGGAATGCTTCCAGTGCTGCGGTTGGAGAAGTTCTAAGGGCACTGGTTGTACCAATACACGCTAGTCTTTGAATTGTTGTCATGGTTTTAAGATTGGTTACCTTGTCTATTGCTAGCAACCAGACCAAACATGCTTACATTAGAATAAGTCTTATTATAGTTGATTACATCGAATGAATGGTTTTAGGGGTAGATCCCCAACTTTTACCAACAATTCGGCTGCATATATTCTTTGATAATTTCTTTCCAGTTTCGTTTACGATCAAGAACGACGCCATGATACTTGGCCTCCCCCAAAATTCGTAGGTGAGTTCCGTTTGTGGAGGGCGGGTCTATGTTTAGAACGTTAAGTTTCCTTGTAAACAAAACCGGTTCTATCTTTAGTGAGTTAACGTTAAGTCCACAGTTTTTGGCACAATTGATGAGCCGTCTGTAATAGTTTACAAAGAGTGTGAACAAATTTCCCCGAGGCCATTACCACGATGTCGTCGGCGTAGGCCACAACCTTTAGTTTAACTAAGATCTGATTTACTACGAGAAGCCATAGCAGAGGAGATAAAACTCCACCCTGTGGAGTACCTCTACACGGTCTTAATTTTTAATTTGATATCACCCACAATTCTGGTTTGAAGCATGGAGTCAATCCAGTTTACCAGTGTCGGTTCGGTTGTCGGATAGATGTTGATGGAGTTCAAGGCTTGTCGAATTGCAGCGTTATCAACGTTATTGAAGGCCCCTTCGATGTCAAGGAATGCTTCCACAGTAAATTCCATGAACTCGATTGATTTTACAACTGTGCCTACCATGAAGCGCCCCGTCTCAACAGATTTGCCCTTCATATATGCATGTCGGGCCTGTGTGAGCAAACCATCTCTAAGCTTTAGGCGAATGAAAGTTTCTTCAATCAGCCTTTCTAAGGTCTTGAGAATATGGGAGTATATACTTATTGGCCTGAAGTCTTTCGGTTCAGTGTAAGAGGACTTGCCAGTTTTCGAAATGAAGATAACATTGACTTCTCTCGAACTAGAGGGAATGAAGGCTTTGTTTAGACATCCCCTAAAAAATTCCACTAGAATTGGAACGATTATGTCTTTGCACACTTGTATGATAAGAAGGAGTCAATGGCCCAAAATAATTTGATACTTTAATTTCGTTTCGTGAATTATTTATATATTTTTTTTAATATCAGTAAATTGGGATTTGGAAATGAATTTCCTGAAAAAAATCTATTTAGTGTTATCTCTATAGAAATTAAATCAAAATTTAAACACAAACAGTGTCATGAAATTGTTTTTTTTTTTTTTATTATAAAAAGACTCCAATAAAAACTGTGTGAAATGGAAAATTCATGCTTTGGGATCTTCTCATGCAAATGGTTTAGATCCGTGTAACCAATAGTGCTCCACACTTTTTCGTTTTCATTACTTTGACTTCTAAAAATTAAACACGGCCAAAAAAAAGTTTATTTCGCTTAACAGACCCCGTCAACCAATCATGTTGTTTATACAAATCGAAATAAAAATTTCGGGCATATTCTTTGCCACAATGCACACCCTGATGAGACGCCACTGCTATCTACCATTTGGCCTATACTATAAAATTCACTCCCGCAACCTGGGAAGTAAGTAAGTGCTCACAAGTGATTTTAGGGTTTCTGAGCAGGAGTCTGTCCAAGTATTGTCCAGTCTTTTCAGGAAGACGGGGGGAGTTTAGACTTTGACATGACTTTCTTAAGCCACGCAGCATCATTTATAGACTCGATGAATCTAGAACTGTCTATAGCTTTAGCTATACCTCTAGCTTAAGCTTTCTCATTTGTTTGTCATTTAACGCGGACAAAGTGATATGTTTTGTAAAATTGTTGTTTTAAATTAAAATAGTCTAAATTCCTACCAATGAACTGCCGGATTTCGTTAAGGGTTGTATGAAGTTCATCAAGTTTATTTCGAAATATCATCTGCCGTTCATCCATTAGTTCTCGGCAGCAAGCTTCTTCTTGGATTAGTAAATTATTCTGAAAAGAATAAAAGAAAAGAAAAGAAAATTTAAAATATTTTATTTCAACGACATTCAGTTATAATATTTACGATTTTAAACAAATCTTCGACTAATTCCTTGGCTTTGATAAAAGACATTTTAGCTCCACTACTATTAAAATTACTTTCAAATTCTGAAAATGAGTTTCGCATTGATGCAAAAACAGTTTGAAAATATCGCAGATTTTCATCGCCAAACTCATTTCTACTATTTAACTGAAGCAACAGATCATTTATGTAATTAAAAGATTTTATTTTATCCCCATCGTTGCTATGATGAGATTCAAAGCTTTGTACACTACGAGATTTACTGAAATATTAAAAAAAAAAGAAAAAAAAAAACAATATAAGCATTTTATAAAAGTGACTTTGTTCAACAACAAATAAATTTACCAAAAATCACTGCAAGTAACCTCTGCATATTTATAAACAGGTGTCTGGTGTTCCACCATTGGCAACATGGCAACTAAGGGACATGCTGTCTCAACAATATCATCTTCTACTTCAACCATTACAGCTTCTGGCTCATACGGATAATCTTGCTGCTTTAAATCACAATCGGCTCTTAGCTCAGCATCAGTACTTTCAGCTTCGTTTAAATCATTAACATCATTCAAAGACAAGCTTGAGGTTTGGTGTGATATCATTGGCAGTGAGACATTGGGAGCAACACTATCAAGGGACAGTGATCTGCTCAAAGTTGGCGAATTTTCATCTAAACATGCAATGATTATAAATAAAAATGTTTCGATACGCATTTTAAGTAAATCCTTACTCTTTTTGCATTCTTTTGGAATGTTTCCAACATCAATGGGACAATAACCGGGATGCAAAAGAGCAAAAGTCGATGATTCCGGTCCAATGCCCCGAGCTTTCTCCCACTCGTATAATTTACGAGTAAACTTTCTTGAAATTCCTTCAAATTTCATTACCCCAGCTGTTGTTTTTACTTCAATTTCCTTTGCTCGAGGATCAGCTACGATCGCCTTTAATTTTGAGAGCCTTTAAATAGGTTATTATGAATGAGTATTTGTTGTTGTTGTTAATATCAATAATGCATTTTCAAAATAAACAGGCATTTGTTTATAATTTAAAAAACTCCGCAATATTATTACTTTTCAAGCTTATCCCTTTCATGTGTTCTTGGTTTATCCTTCTCTGATTTTTGCTTATCATCTTCGCCGGGCTTCTTGACTAGGTCACATTTTGTTGAACGCCTTGTAAAATCATGACCACTGTGAGCAGGTCCTGAACTTTTTATTTTATTCCATTGTTCTGAAAAATTTTTTCAAAGTTGTTATAAAATTTTATTCAAGGATCTTTTTTAAAATTGTTTTAAATTTCTTCTTCTTCAGAACATAATTTTCAAAGGCGCTCAAAGGAGACTTAGGGCCAGTTTCAAAGTCAACACTTACCGGAATAAGTGGCACTTAAGTTTCACATAAGGACTTTAAGTCACCAACATCAGAGACTTAAGTGCCACTTATTAAGGTAAGTGTGCATTGAATTATTGCGCCTAAATCTTTCACATTGCCCACGTAAGTGCCACTTTTCTGATTGTAAAACTGGCCCTTAGGCTCTAACACTGCATACAAGTTTTTTTTTTATAACTAGAACGCACTTAAGGCAGTTTGACTACTCTTAAAATGTTTTAACACAGTGCGAGCGTTAGCAAAATATGGAACGATTTAATAGGAGATACCGATGCACATTGGTTTTGAAGTTCTGAATATCAAAATGAGAGGTAAAAATTGAGCCACATAAATCATTTCACATTCTTGTAGTGCGGCTAAAGAAAGAATCTCTATACTTGACGATACGTCCGAAGTGGGGCTCAAGGGTAAACTGAGGAGCTTTCGTAAAAGCACGAATATTACGGTTGAATTGTTTTAGTGGAGCAATGCATCTGGCTAGTTCTGGTTTTTCACTAGACCCCTGTTTATGGCGGTTTCCCAGAGTTGTAATTGTTTCTATTATACTCTGCTATCACCTATCATTTTTAAAGCTCTATTTTTAATTCTATCCAAAAGATTCAAATAAGTTAAAAGAGCACCTGTCCAGATGTGAGAGTTGTACTCAAGCTTTGGATGAATAAAGGCTTTGCAGATTTCAGCCAGATCAGGAGGGGAAGCAAATTTATTGCATCCCCGAAGAAAACCTGAAACTATCAAAACAAATTATGTTGGCCTTGCTAAAATTATTTCGGTAATTTTTTTATCGTCTTTGATCAATTTACGTGTTTTCTTCAAAGAAATGTAGCCAGCTCAGCTATTCAGCATATTCTTACAGTGCATAAGGGAACTAAGTTCTCGGGAACTACCTCCACATGGAATCCGCTCAAGGATTCAGCGCATATTCAGTCGTCAAGCAAGCGCTTATGTCCACAGGTTTTTTTGAATAACATATGTATTTGGCCAAGCATAATTAAATTTTGAAATCATCAAATTACTGGTAGGAAATAAACTCACATTAATTTCAGATGTCTTAATTTATCACCTGCAGTGAGAAAGAAAAAGAGGTGAATTTATTTCCCATGCGAAAATAGTTCCCGTGAGGTTAGTTTCTACACCTATTTTTACTTTTACTCATTGTGCCTTAAAAACAGAAAGTGAGTATAACAAATTTGTTTTTATTTGTTTGAAGAAAACACGACTATGTGTATTTTTTTCTTGAAGTTTGATTTTTAAGTTGGCAACATTGTTTCTAGAGGCAATCATTTTGACAAAAGGGAACTTTACAAATCTTTCAAAGTCAAAATTGGCAGCCACTGGCCACGGTCAGGATTTACTAGGATAGCCTATCTTATAGATACTCGAGTATCCATGTATGTTTCTGAACGACCAAAATCGGATAAGTTAAATTTGCTGCTCAAATCAGTTGCATAGTCAGCTCAGCTGGCAGTTCGCACCAAAGTTTTTGGTGTAGCTTGAAATTTGTTTTGGAAACAGCTGTTTTATCACCAGATGTTTAATTATGTATTTCTTTTTATTCAGAGCTTCATTTTAAGTTAAACAGCTACATATTTCAACAAACACAACTGCCAGGAGTGCAGGAGCAGGACAACCAGGAGCCATTATTGAAACACCACTACAGTACATGCACAATAAAATGCACGACAGGATTGCACGAACTTGAGCTTTGTATCCTTTTGTCAAGAATCTGATGGGCCACTCACAGGTGGTTTCAGGTCAGGAAAATTTAAGCACCGTGATCAAAATTTCACATTCTGACAGATTTTTTAAAACACCCAGCAATTTATTGATTTTAAAGTCAGATATGATAGCGTCAATAGGGGCAAATTTTTCATAGTCATCTAGTACAAAGACCGCACAAAAAGCCTCGAAACCTTTGCCTTAAAGGCAAGGCAAAGCCCGTTTATGAGACTGTCATCGGGAAAGGAATTTCAACATCACAAAAGGGGGGAAATGTTACGCGTGATAGTTGTAACTTCGAAATAGTCAAGGACTTTGTCTACCTGGGCTTCACTATTACCTCGCACAATGAGATCAAACGAATAATCACTTTTGTCAGTCGCAAACATCTTAAGCTCTCTCTTAGAGATCTTGATCATCCCGGTCCTACTGTATGGGCAAAAGCATATGGACCTTGTCAAGAACGGATTTAAATCATGTTGTGGGCATGGAAAGGAATATTCTTCGGGTGATTTTTCGCCCAGTTTGTATCGAAGGAGATTGGAGGAGCTTAACTGGGTAAACAGCTTAAAATACAGTGGCTGAGATTGATGGGACACGTAGAGCTTATGAACAGCGACGAACCATTTCAATGAGTCCTCAAATCTACCCCTGATGGTCTGTGCAGTAGAGGAAAACTCAAGTGGAGAACGACCCCAACTACCGTGGCGTGCGAAGTTGGAGGCACATAGTTAGGGAGCGAGCTGGCTGAAAGATTTTGTTGGTTAAGGCCGTATTTCATCGTGGAGTTAAAATGTCATCTAAAGTGAATTTTTTATCTTTGATGTTGAGAATATGAAACCTCATTCAAAAGAGTTTGTAAGTCTTAGGTTTTTGATGCGTTATTAAATCGTTGACCCAATTTTTAAGTTATCTCTATCCGCATAAAATTAAATTTCATTTAAGTCTATTAAATTCTTACCGAGTTTTCTTTGGAAATCCTCAGGAAGATCTTTCTGATCTGGCAATGGACTTAGTCCTTGGCCCTCCAGCTTTATTTGGCCAGTTCTCCATAAATTCCAATCAATTTTCTTGCACTCAGGATCTTTGGTTGGCGATATTTGTGGTTCCTTAATTGATGCATTTCCATGTATAGAACTTTGTTTCTTCACACGCCACTTATGAAGTTTCTTTTTGAAATCGGGTGTCAAATTCTCTTCGAGTACTTTTGTTGATACAATCTTAGCATGCGCCTGTTTTAGCACCAGTGGTGGATCTTCTTTTCCAATTATATAATAAGCTGCAAGAAAAAGTTATAAATTATTAAAATTTCTTAATTCAAATTATAATTTATATTTAGAAACCAGATGTCTTATTAGTATTGCTATACATGTTTCGAATTTTTTCCCATTCTTGTCGTTTAGTTTCGAATTCAGTTTTAAGCCTTTCCCTGAGGGCGTAATAGCGTTGATTTATCTCCTCCTGTTGCATGTGCAGACTATTGCTTGAAAATAGCTTGTTATGCGGAGTAGTCGGTTCTGAGAAATCACCACTTGATAGGTCTTCACTTTCTTTAATGTTAAAATAAAATAATAAAATTTGTAAATCAATATAATCATAAAAATAAGCTAACCAAATTCTGGGAAGAATTCAGAGTGTCGTGACGGACTGCTGGGAACCGAAGAATTTCCTGGAGACTGCAATTTTCGGTTTTTCGTTTTCTCCCAAGGACTTTTAATTGTTCCACAAGGAGATTGGGAATAGTCCGCACAATCTGATTCACTTAAGTCCTTCAAAATTAAAATTAAATATTAAGAGTTTGAATTTGGGTGGATAAAGAATTCATGCGTCAAACTTACGTGTCTCAAATTCAAATTCAACGGACTTGGCAGGGTTTTTTCCCGTTTGGGCCTGCTGGTTATATCAACAATAACATCTTCTGGAAGTGCTTCGAAGTCGGGCACTAGTTTATTTTTTCGCATGCCCTTTAACGAGGCAGATTTTGCGGGTTTCTTTACTGCATCGAACATTCGATCCAAGGAGCTTTGACTTGTCGTTGGACTATTTTTGTGCTCTGAGCTTTCACTTAGATTTCTTTGGTGTTTTATTTGAAAGGGTGAAGAATCTTTAATTTCCTAGATTTGATAAGAATGAAAACAAAAAAATGTTAAAACAAAAATTAAACTTATCTAATTTGACTCCTATATACTTGTCTGTTATAAAGTGATCCTAGTTCTCCATCAATGGAATGACTGCGATGGTTATCACTTTCGATTGTAACTCGGAATTCACATTTGGAGTCGCTCTTTGATGAGTCACGTCCTTAAAAATTTATATGTATGTAGGTATTGTAATTTGTAATTTGATAAAAAGATGGTATATATATATAAAGGGTTTGTATTTCTGTAGAAAATTTATTAAAATTCACGGAATGTTTTATTTGCTACTAGCTGACCCGGTGAACTTCGTTCCTCCTTAAATTGATTAGATTATTAATGTCCCTTTTGAAATTCGAGTCTCTCTATTGATAGAATAAAACTGAAACAGTAGCAGCAATAGCTGTAGTGGCGGTGGCAAAACGGGTAATTTAACTTTTAATCCTGCACAGCATATGCATAATCCAGGCAACTCCAGACTCGATGTACCGATAACCTCACTTTTTTAAATCACAATGTTCTGGAAAAGGAACAAAATTCTAAACTAATCCATTGAATACAATAAAATACAATTACATTTGGTAACTGGATAAATACATTTATTCACTTCGTTGGATCACAGAACAAAATTCTTTCGTCGATTAAAAAGTAAAATAACAGCAATAATTTGAGCACTACATATATCGAGACACAACCGCTTCGTATCAATCCTGAATGTGGCAAGATGGAATATTATACTTCTCAGCTGTCAAACGTGAGTCTGAGAGCGTAATGCCATATCTATTAGCTTTCCCATTTGTGTGACAAAATGAGCCAATTGTCAATTCCGTAGTGTTTGTCATTTCTTAGAAAGAATGGGCAAATTTTTAAACAGTCTTCGTTTAAGGAATAAAACCGACTCTAGTAAACGCAGTCGTTTAGGTTCGAGCCCTTATCTAACCTTTACTTAATTTTAAACGCTTTTAACAACTTTTCTGACTAATGAAGGTTTTTAGCGCATTTGTAAGGTTTTTTTTATGATTTGTGGTAGAGCATTCGACTGCAGATCGAGAGGTCCAAGGTTCAAATCCGGGTGTCCCCTTTTAAAATTAAATTTTTTTGTATTTTTTTTTTTTTTAACTCTCCTTTCCAGAGAAGATGACGTGCGATTTTGTGAGCAGAAAATGATTTGACTATGTACCATATTCTTTTTTGTTTTTGTTGGGGCGGTCGACAGAATACAAGTTTGTATTGTATATTTTTTGGTGTCGTATTCTATTGAATCGGGGGCTGGAGATTGTGTTGTTTTGTCATGGTAATAGTTACCATGCATTTTTCTTTAAATTTTTGTTATGAAATTACAAACGTTGAATGAATAAAGTATACTTTATATCGTTTAAAATTATAAAAGCGTCGCCTCTCATTCTAAAACTCATTTTTAGAGTCGGCGTCGAATTTAAAAATGATTTAGAGTAGGTTTTAAATGTTTAAAATTTTGCGCCAATATAATCTTCTCCTTCCCACACAAGAAAGAATTTTCTGATATGGCCACCGTCTACCCCTGAAAGTATGCAATTTTGAGCTTTTACGATATTCCTACTTTTCCGTTCGAAATTTAAAATATTCGGTTCCCTTGCAGATCAGATGATTTTCAGCCGAGTAATGCGCGTACGAACAAAAAAACTAATTGATTTTGATATCCAAGTAATAAATTAAAAGAATCAATTCTAAAACATAGGTACTTATTTATTCTATGATTGTATTGACAATATTTTGAGATTTCAATTACAATTATTATGCGCTTTCATGTCAAACAATAAGTTCTATTCTTTTAACTAAGGCTTTTAAATGAATTCAGGAAATTCTCTTAAAAAAAATTCTTTGAAAGTATTTCTAACACTGTAACTGCTTTGGTGTTATAAATGTTATGGAATCTTTCACAACATTCGTACAGAAACGGGAACTTTTAGCAAACTGTCGAATTGTCGTCGGCTAAACTTACTGCTATTTCCAACTGCCGATACTTATCTATCTCTATCTATCTATCTAGTTTAACTTTTGTGTGTGACCTTATATCTTGAATCCGGCTGAGTGGATTTCTATAATTTTTTTTTAAATGAAAGGGGACGATTTGTGGATGGTTTAGATAAAAAAAAAATGAAAATCCGTCCAGCCGAAGTATTTGTAGCCCATCTTTTTAGAGATACATCGCAAAAGTCAACTTTGTTGTTAACAAAAATATAAAAAAGGAACAACTTAACAAACTCTGAGAATAAAACATCAAAAGCATCTGTTCAGCAAATCCAGAGTTAACTCACCAAATAAGCTCAGGTTTAACTTTAATCTCGATTTAAAAAATAGGTGTCAAAATCAGTTAGGCCACTATCATGGATCTCATGGCCTGATTTAATATTAGCGCATTATGATAGCGCGTTATAAACAACAACGCAGCTCTGCTTATTTTTAGGACTCTCAGGCCCAGTTTTTCAGTGGTGAGTTAAAACAGATTTTGTTAACTGTGGAGTAAGTTAATCCACAGTGAACTGAGCAAGCAGTTAATCGGTGGATAATACATGCGGAAAGACTAAAAAAATACTCGGTCGATAAAACATCAAGATCATCTGTTGAGTTAATACCGAGTTAACTCACCAAATTTGATGAGTTAACTCGGGTTTAACTTTAACCTCGCACTGAAAAATTATACCTCAAAAAGTTTTTCTTGAAATTGTTGATAAAGATTTATCACTGATCTACGGCAACTCTAGTCGAGTATAATTTTTGATATTTCATCCGAGTTAGTGCGCAAACCGTTGGTGAAATTTTGACAGTTTTCCTTCTCTTTGATAGCATTTCATCCTCACTCCTCAAAATTTGACATTTAGCAAAATTTATTATGAAAAATACCCTTTGAGCGGGAAAGTCACAACAGTTTTTAAAATTCCAGTAGAAAAAAAAAACAATTTTAAAGTGAAATATTTTCGGGTGAAATTCACAAAAACTGGGGCCAAATTACCGCATTAGTGACTGATCGAATGAGTGCCATCAGTTATCGAATTAATGAGTAAAACCTATGGGGATGATGGCTCCAAAACGTGAGCGTTAATGCCAAACTCAAATAATTCAGTCACGTATTACTCCATAACTCATGCGGTAATTCGGCCCCTTCGGATTACCATCTGACAGCCGAATATATGTCAATGAAAGCTTAACTTCACGGAATAGCTTTATTTTTCGAAAAGCTCTTCAACTCAAACGAACCAAAAAGTTGTCGAGTGTTTATACACGAAGCGGAAGAGTATACGTCAGAGCAGCTGCTGCAACAGACAAATTGCTTTTAATTACTTCTGAGGAAAGCTTAAAATTGATTGCCGATGATACTGCAAATGAAGAAGATGATCATGATGGTGAATCGTAAGCTGCATTGTATGGAGATTTTTATTTTTTGCCTTGTTTTCTTTTTCTTTATTATCTTAAAATTTCTTTTCTTACTTATTTTTGTTTCTCTCACTAAACTATCTATAAAACTCTGCCATGTGTCTGAACCTTATATCAATTGCTATCGCTGTCGTAGGATGCTTCTTCTGATTGAACTAATTATTATATTTTTATTTTATGAAAATGACTAACAATATTGTTAATAATACTCCTCTAGCCTATAACAGAAACAACAAATTGAGAGTTATGATCGATGTTTTGAGCAATCAATGTGGTGGCCTAAGGGTTTGCCATATGAATGCTCAAAGCTTACATGCGAAAATTGATGAATTTAGAGACGTGTTTGTGGGGTCAAATATCGACATAATATGTGTATCCGAAACTTGGTTTAAGCCTGAGATTCATGACGGAGTATACAGTTTATCTGGATACAAATTATTGCGCTCTGATAGGTTAAATCGTGTGGGTGGTGGTACAGCAATATACATCCGTGACTGCATATATTTTAAATCTGTAGTTAAATCTGATACCTCTTCGCTGATTGAATATTGCTTTATTGAAATTCCAAATGGTTTTAATAATTGTTTACTTGGAGTAGTTTATCGTCCCAACAAATATGTAGACATTACAAACCTTTACTCTGAACTTGAACGTTTTTCATACCTCTATTCTGAAGTTATTCTGTGTGGAGATTTCAACTGTGACCTACTTCAAAAAGACATTTCGCAATCCTTCTTAAACAAACTTAAAACCTTTAGCTTATCTCCAGTCAACACTAACGCTCCGACACATTTTACTGATTCCACTTCTACACTATTAGACTTGTTTCTCATTAATAATATTGACAATATTCTGCTTTATTCTCAACTTGATGCTCCTGCTTTTTCAAAGCATGATTTGATTTTTGCAATATTCAAATCAACCCCACGAGAAAATCAATCGATTTTTAATTACAGGGATTTTAGAGCGGTCGATGTTATAGGTTTAGAAAATGATATAACACAGACTAGCTGGAAAATAATATATCAATTGTCATCACCTGAAGACCAAGTATCATTCCTGCAAAGTAGTATAAGCCAAATTTTTAATACACATGTACCACTTAAAACAAAACTAACGCGGAGTGACAGAAAATCTTGGTTCACGGCAGATATATTAAATTCTATAGATCAAAGAGATCAAGCCTATAAGCGTTGGAAGCGTTTTCGTCTTCCTGAAATGCTTTCTAATTTTCGTGTTTTAAGAAATATTGTCAGTAAAAAAGTCAGAGATGCCAAATGCAGACTCTACGCAAAACGCTTTGACAAAAACTTGCCATCAAAAATGTTGTGGAAAAATATACGCGAACTTGGAGTTGGACGCCAAAAGGAATGTTGTTCCACTGATATATGCCCCGACCATTTGAATAAACAGTTTGCGGAAATTCAAAATGTTCCATTAAATGAAAGTGTTCGGGTTGTTGACCCCGAAAGTGAACAATCTCAAAGCGAAGACCTGTTGCGAGTTGATGGGTTGAGTACAACTCTGGGATTTGCCCCTGGAACTGATACTGTTGAAACAAATGAAAGCTATCGGGTTGTTGACCCCGATAGTGCAAATTACTTTCAGTTTCAAAGAGTGGATGATGCTGATGTATTGAGTGCAATATTGCAAATAAAATCATGTGCAATGGGATTTGATGAAATACATCCACTTTTTATCAAAATGATTTTACCCCACATTCTTCCCGCCATTACGCATATATTCAACACTATTATAATGACATCACATTTTCCATCCTTTTGGAAAGTAGCGAAAGTAATACCGGTCTTAAAGAAACCTGCTACCCGGTTGTCTGACCCAGAGTTTAGACCAATATCAATTTTACCCTTTCTATCAAAAGTATTGGAAAAAATCTTGCACAACCAAATCTCAACCTTTTTAGACCTAAATAAACTCTTGAGCAAGCAACAGTCAGGCTTTAGACAAAACCACAGCTGTATATCAGCCATTATTAAAGTTTCAGATGATATAAAATCGGCAATAGATAGTGACATGGTATCGTTTTTGGTGCCCTTGGATTTCTCGAAAGCATTTGATACAGTCAACCATAGATTACTAATATCAAAGCTAAGGCAACAATTTATGTTCTCGAACACAGCTGCAGATATGATTTTCTCATATCTCAGTGGGGGAAGTCAAGCTGTAGTTATAGGCGAAAAAACATCACGTCCATTAAATCTATTATCAGGAGTTCCACAGGGGTCAATTCTTGGTCCCTTATTATTTGCCATTTTTATAAATGATCTCCCACTTCTAGTGAATGACTCCACCTTAGATTTGTATGCTCATGATGCTCAAGTTCGACTAAGCTGCAAGCTAGGTATGATTGAAGATGGAGCTGTAAAGTTAAACGGTGATCTAAGTAGGATTCTAAACTGGTCCAAAACGAATAAACTGCATCTTAATCCAAGAAAATCGAAATGCTTAGTTATATATAAAAATAAACTTGATTATAGTTATTTTCCTAAATTGTATCTTGCAGATCAACAACTTGAGTATGTCGAGAAAGCTAAAAACCTACGTATTCTGTTTAATCGTACTCTTACTTGGGATGATCATGTTCAAATGGTTATCGGTAAAGTATACGGTTCCCTACGCAGTCTTTCTCTATCAAAGCATTTTACCCCTCAGCATGTTCGGCTTAGCTTGGCAAAAACATTAATTGCTCCTATCATAACTTATGGATGCCAAATTTTTAGTACCCACAACTCTGAAACAAGACGGAACTTGACAGTAGCGTTCAATAATGTTACGCGTTATGTATACAATCTCCGGAGATATGACCATGTTTCAAACTATACAAACAACATCCTTGGCTGTGGTCTCTACACATATTTTAAATATTTTTCCCTTAAAACACTGAACAAGATTTTAATTACCAAACAGCCGGCATATCTTTTTGAAAAAATTCAGTTCGTTAACTCGTCTCGATCATTTATGTTGTTACAACCCAGATTTACTTGCCGAAACTCTGAACGTCAATTTTTTGTTAATGTTATCAGGCAGTGGAATAGCTTACCCTATGTCATTAGAAGCCTTCGTGGCACGACGCAATTTGATACGGCCTTATTCAGACACTTGGTAGGAAATTAAATTAAAAATAAAGTATGTACTTCAAAGGAAATAAAAGAAAACAAAAACTGAAGAGTTATTTAAAAATAGTTGCAAAATTTATATGTCTTGCTTGTCATTTTTCAAACTAAATTTATATAAAATTTAACTTTAATTTCAACTTAATTAATTAAATACTTTCTTTATCTTTTACTACTTATTGTATAGGCTTCAAAGCCCATTGTAAAAGATTCCATTGAAATAAATAAATGAAATGAAATGAAATGAAATGAATTGGCTTTTATAAGAAGAAGTCGGGAGGAAATGTCATATTTACATCAAAAATCGTGTAATCGGAAATAGCTCTAAAAATAGGGAGGGATACGAAAAATTGGTGTTTCTAGCAACACTGGCGATATACAATGTAACCCTTTAAACAAACGAGAGTAGCGACATGATAGTTTATAACAGTTATCAGTTTTTCGCGATTAAAAGTGGGCGTGCGTTAACGCGCTTAGCGCGACTTGAAAAAAAAAAACTCTGGGTGCCTGAAGTATGCCCACAGGCCCTGCGAGGCTGCATAAAAAGTACTTTTATAAATCAAAACTGTTAGAATTGGCATAATCCAACAATCACCCAACTGGCAGTAGGCGCAACAAAACTCCTTAAAGTAGGCAACTTTTCATAGTAATTTCTGGTACTATACGAGTCATTGAAAGTTTACCACGAAAATACTTACTTGAGAGAACTTGTTTTTGTTTTTCATTCTTTTGCGTTGTAATAGTTTACACTTACTGTTTACAGCAAATAAAATAAAACGAAGTGTAATATCCGAACAAAATCGTCTTCTACCTTTGCCGTTGCCAATACCAGTCAAGTGTAATAAAGAGATATCGTGCCGATTGGTTTTATTCTGGAACAAAATATAAATAAACTAGCCAATTCGAGACAAACTGTTGGGCAGGCTTGCCAGATTGGGCTATTTGTCGGAAATTGGGCTATATTTTTCCAAAATTTCCGACAACATTTTCAGTATAACAGCCCAATCATAATTGGGCTACAAATAGCCCAAATCTAATTTTGGGCTATATTTTTTTCGTACAAATAAATCAAATAAATGAAACCTTTCAACACTTTTCTCCCCCTAAACATACCCTTAACACAGTCCACGGTTAAAAAAAATTTGGTGTAAAGGCTACGAACTAGTTGAAGACATGGCAACCCTGCTGTTGGGTATACAAAGTGTACTACCTATCAGACGTTTTACATGTTGGGTTTTACCACAACTACAGTTTTGTTAGGCTTCTCCTCCGTTTTGTTAATATTAAATAAATTAATTTCGCAATTGACTTCAGACTTTCCTTGAGTTTGCTGCTAAAGGCGGGGACGAATCCCATTGACTTTTACATCTTGCACTTCTTCTAAGTCCATGGTGGACGCTCGCTGTCTGATGATCGGGATCAGACTTGTCTTTCTGCTGCTGAAGGCACGGATTTAATCCTATTTAATTTACAAGAGTACATATATGGAATACCATCTTAGCTCAGTAGGATATTATTATTATAAGTTATTAGCAATAACCTGTAAGATAGTTTAAGCCAAGTTGAAACTTTTGTAAAAATTGTAAAACATCGAAACTGAATAAATATATTATATTCGGAGGAGGCTTTTAAACCCTGGACACTGACGAGCCTACCTCAGCCTCAAAAAAAAAGAATCACATTGTAAGCTACTGAATTAATTTTTTAGACAATTATGGCTTTCTGTCAGTAAATTAACGAATTCGGGGCCTAAAGTATTAATAGCAACAGCAAATTTAAGTTGAAGTTTGTATTTATAAACTTGCGCATTTGAACCTTTCAAGATATAATACAAAGAGGACTAACAATCACAAGGAAATGGTGTCTATTTGTAGGATAAAATACTAACCCTACGAAGGCGACGATCATACCATTTATCAAGAAAAGACTTCTGCCACGAATGAAACCCATTCTGTTAGCTAGCGAAGTCATAGAAACAAAGAAGGCTATGAGAACTTGCCCTACCGCAGCAATGGAGGTAACTCTGGTGTATGTGGTAGTCGGAAGTGCCTCTAAGGGAGCCAAAATGCGATTCGCCAAAGAGGGAAGTTGGACTGGAAAATGCATGGGTATAAGAGAAAAGGAACACATATCCAGGTCTGCAGTTACAAACTTCATTTACATTCCAAGAGATCATCATCATCGTCGGCTCGACAACCGGGGTCCGGTCCTGGCCTCCTTCAACAAGTCACATTCCAAGAGATGGCATGATTTAAAAGTACAACTTCGAGAGAAATACTCAAACGAAGCTAAGTAGCAAAAAAGAGTGGCTAGGCGAAATGAACTAGAGTCTACACGCCAATGCCATCAAATGGCACACTGATAAACCGATATAGAACGTCCGAAGCGACTGTTGCAGGAATTTTTGAGCCAAGAACCAAACTTTCTATTCCGATGGGACAGTCCACTAGTATTTCCAGGCGGAAGTAAAGGCTAAAGGGAAATGTGCAGAACGAAATCTTGAAAAAGACTACAGGAAACAAAACATTGCCATTATGTCAAATAGCCAAGCTGCTCTTAAAGCACTTATGTATGTGTATGGGGCACATGGGAGTGTATGGAAAGGCTTAATGAACTGGGAAAGAATAATAATGTCACACTGTACTGGGTACCGGGGCATGCCAGCATCCAAGGTAATGAAGAAGATAAAAAATAAAAGATCAAATCAGAAGTGGAGGCCAAAGGATCCAAAATATGGAAAGAACTCCCAACACAGGCAAAATTAATACTTGATGGGAACTATAACCAAGAATGTTACAAATCCTGCATGAGTCTCAGCAGAAATAACCTTAGACTAATAACGGGCCTTCTTACCGGACACTGAAAACTAAGAAGGCGCACCTGGAAATTCTTTGCTTAGTAAGTAGTCCAACTGTCGGATTCTGAACATCGATGAGGAAACTCCGGAGCACATATTAGGCAAATGTGGTGCACCAAAGATACAAATAATTTGGACGTCACCAAAAAGAAGAGAAGGACATATACCCGCTTTAAAAATACTACAAATATTCCAATTCCTCAAAGGGATAAAATTGGAGAAATAGTCATAGAGATGCTCACTGAGCAACCTCATTCAGCTCTATATGGGGACACAATAGATCTGTAGGCCATAGTGCAAATATACACCAACTATTCATTTTCAACGTATTTGTTGAGGGTAAGAAACTACGACGAACTTATAGAACACGTTACAGGACTATTTTTCGTCTCTTCAGCGCTCGCTTTAATTCGTTAAGTTTGATCGTTATTCAATTTTTTCTTAATGTTCAGTAAATATTCTTTCATGTCAAGGTATTCTAAGATCATATTTCTTGGTACTTCGAAAATTATTTTAGAATCTTATTTTTTGGTAAATTATTCCCAAAAATTACAGACTCTCTTTGGAAAATCACGGATAAAAGGCCATTTTTTTTCCTGTAGATAGGTACGTATAGAAAATAAAAGTACGTACTTAATTTATTTTTGCCTGTCGAAATATAAACCAAAGAAATATAAAGAATAGGCTAAACACTTTTGGCCACAAAAGAAAAATAAACATTTTGTAGATCCTTGGGATATAATAAAATTATATTTACTTACAAAAATACTTTCTCAATGTTTAGACTTTTGGTCGATTTTTACAATAAAATTGCACGCTTCAGCTTTCAACACACGCAAACACAAAACAATTCAATCAACACAAATTCTAAAAATATTTATATAATTTTTTGAGTAGGTATTTGCCTGTTTACCTAAATAAATTGCGTTCATTTAAAACATTCCGTGAATTTCCTCCTTCAATAAATTACAAAAGAATTATTACAATAGGTTCCTCAAAATTATTATTGCAAAATGCACGAGTGCATATTGCTTGCGTTGCATATATCGAAAAATTAATAATTCATAATAATTGATTATAAATATCTACATATTGGAATATACTTACGAGAACTCGTTGTCTGAGTAGCTGTAGCACGTTCGATATCATCAACAGAGCTAGCCGAGCTAATTGTGCCCGGTGTGCCAGTCTCGCTTAGGAGATGTCCCGATGATGAACTCAGTATACTATCAGCTGAACTTCCACCGCAGGGAATTGATGGAACTCTTAAATATCGAGCGACTTCATGATTTATCGGAAGAAGTCCAATACCGGAATCTGAGCTTTTGCACTCGTTAAGGGCGGGTACGTTTGCCTTTTCCCATTTAAAGGCAGCTTTAACTTTTGTCCATTTCGACACTTTCGATTTGCCTTCGGTGAAGGCACTTTGACGTCGAATAGGTGGTGGTTTGGGGTCCTTTTCCGTGGGCTGATTTGCGCCTGGTACAAACACAGATTTACTTCTTTCTCGTACCCTTAAATATAAATTATTATTAATAACTCATAAATGACTTGTACAAGTAAGAACTCGTAGCTAGTTTGAAAGTCTGACAAGGAAGTCCTTCCCATTCAAAAATTATCTTTGGGAATTTTGATAATTACCCTTGTTTTACTGCTATCCGTTTCGCTGATGTGCTTTTAGCTGCCTCCAGAATCGAACTAAGAAGAGAAATATTGGTTTCAAGATCAGATTCGGGATCAGACAGTTCAATATCATCGTATTCACTAAGATCCTGAAAAAAAATAAATAATCACATTATATATAATATGTATATATATAATATGTACCTTTTTTTCAATATTTTTGAATTCAGTTATCGTCTTCAAATCATGCATAAAGACTTGCATTTTATAGTTCTGACTTAACATATCACAGATTTTGTCCAGTAAATCGTGCAATTTATTTAAATGATCCAAAGCAGTTGATGTTTCGATTGCTGCAGCAATCGATAGGCCCAATCCTTCGTGCAATGGTTCAATATATTCGTAACATTCGTTCTTCAGGAGATGAAAATAATAATTTGTTTTTTCTTCGATTGTAGGGGTTTCGCCTTCTTTGGTGGGATATTTAGGTAGATGGGCTGGTATTCGGTCGTTTTCGACATCATTTCTTATTCTATTGTAATCTACAGACAAAGCTTCTTCTAGAGTCTTATAGAAGGTCGACTTACGTTCATCGAAGCTTAAAAGCCTTTGCATGGGCTCAGAAAAGTCTTGGTCAGGATTTAGTGAATAAGGTTTTTCTTTTGTAAAGGATGATCTTTGGCTATTCGGTGTTGAACGAGGCTTTTCGTTCTCCATGTTCAATTGATTTTGGTTGAAATCTTTTTATCATTTAAATTATCTGAAAACAAAATATTTTTTTTTTTTTTTTAATTATCCATGTTGATTCATTGATTTTACATAAAAAGAGTAAAAAAAAATCAAATGATTGAAATTTTTTACTCCCTATGCACTGTAAAGTGGCGTTAGCCAATAACGCCCAAGGAAAAATCGCCCAAATGGTTTTTGGAAAAACACCCAAAATAATTTCTAACGCCCAAAAGTAAAAAAAAGAAATGGAAATAAAACCCAAGAAAATTTGCTTAACGTCCAAAATTCCATCTCACTCAAATAAGAAAGGGGAATAATCGCTCAATTATTTAAATGGAAATTGTTTTTTTTTTTTTTTTTAATTTTGGGCGAAATTTCCCTAATTTTTGGGCCTTGTTTCGATATTATTGGGTGTTATTTACAAGTCATTCAAAAAGTTTCTATATTGCAAGAAATGGTACACAATCCACTTTTTTATAAACTGTCACAAAAAGTATTGTCAACAAAAATGCTCAGAGTCCTCAAAAGTATGTATACAAACACAACGTCAAAGAATATGGGATGGTAGAAATGTATCTGACTGGTTCGAAACTAATGTGGTTTTCCAAACAACCGAAAAAATTGATTTTTATGGGGGTCAACTTGATCTTTTTCAGATTTTACGTTCCTAACAACCAAAAAAATTGATTTTTTTCGTGGTCTGTTTTTTTTTCTCGATTGATCTTTCAAATCTCGATTTATTGGCAGATTTACACATACTTTCACACACACTTGCACACAAACCAAATTGAAATTTCTAAACGTCGTCCTCTCCTCGTCAGTTTAAATTCGTTTTAGCCTTTCGCTAGCATTGTTTACTTTTGATAAGGCATTTGTTTAATAAAATAAATACAAATAATGAAGTTTAATTAGTGAAATTTTTGTCTTTATTGTCCTCATTACCGTTAACCATTGATTTCTTGAGTTCGGAGTCAATTAGTGATTAAATTGGATAAATGTTTCATATGGAATGAAAGGCATTGTGTAAACATGTGGGTTGGTCCATTGTTTTTTGTGAAAATAAAATTATTTTTATTAAAATTCCATGGTAATCCTTATGTAGTGACCTTGTTTCATGTTCATTGTCTTCTTCCTCACCATCGACCGATAGCTTCTCCTTTGATTTGGATTTTGGATGGACGGGATTCCTGAGGATATATGGATCCGACCGATGGCCAAATCATGTTATAAAGCAGTGATAGTATACCATCAAAATAAAATTCCTGCTAGGGAACAAAAAATTCCCTAATTTGTATTCTATTTTTTGATTTCAATTTGATTGAATAAAATAATGTACAATATCACATTCATTTAAATGAAGTCAAGAAAAGAATGCGTAAATCTTTTCTTTCTTATATTTTGTCATAATTTCAAAATGGCCTCAGGATATTAATAATTTCAAGATTAAAAGTCAGTCCCACTTTTGAGTTTTTTCTTATGAAAAAAATCAATAAAGGCTCCCAAACCGGCGCTAAACCTTCGCGCGAATATGCGACGACTGAAGAATGTTAAAAGATTTGCATAGGGCCAGTGTGGGTTCTCTCATTAATCTCCATTTCAATAAATTAAGACAGGTGAAAGTATTCGCGTAGTTGAAATTAATTATAATTTAAACACAAAAATGTTATTTTATAATTTGAAAAAAAAAAGTTTTGTAAGAATTTTTTCTTACGCATTTTTTCACCAGTTTCATCAAGAAAATAAAAAAATAATATTTTTTTATTAAAGAGAAAACTGTTCCCTAGGAAAAAAATACTTGTAGGAATTTTTCCCTACATATACTATCACTACTTACATCAGTAAACACAGACAAATCACCTACACCTTTACAAAAAAAAGGATCAATCGCGATTCGATCTAGTTACCACGATTGATCTGTAATCTGACCCCCATATCTGAAATGGTTGACTGGAAAACCACATAAATCTAGTGTGAAGCACGGCTGTCTTTAAGTGCAACTCTTTTCGTATTGTTTAAAAATGACATATCGGCCCATCTACCTGCAGGAATAACAATTGCAGAACAAGTTATAAAAGTTTTTCAATAAGAGCGCTACAAAAGTTTTTTTAAATAAATTAAAAACGGTTTTGGATATCAATGAAATTCAGTATTCCTGTGAAAGTACATTTGAAGCCATTATGTATGGAACTCGATTTCTTTTGCATGGCCACCACGGGCACGCTTGCAGAAGTCCAGACGCTGAACGCAATTTTCGACGGTTTCCAAGCATAAATCGGCCGATACTGCTGCAATTTCCCGTTCGATATTCGTACGAAGTTCATCAATCGTCGCTGGGTTATTGGCATAGACCAAGCCCTACAGGAAATAGTCTAACGGCGTCAGATCGCACGACCGAGGCGTCCAAGCGACTGGACCATTTCGTGAGATAACACGTTCTCCAAACTTGGTTTCGGTAGCGATCCCCATTCACAGTAAAGTGCCGGTCTTGATCATCACGGAAGCAGTACGGCCCAATGACGCCGCCGGCCGGCCCATAAACCACACCAAACATTAATTTTTTCGGGATGCAATGATGACTCATGGAGTACGTGTAGATTGCTGCCTGACCAATACCTCATATTTTGTTTATTGACGAAGCCATTCAGCCAGAAATGAGCCTCATCGCTGAAGATGATTTTTCGATGAAAATCCGAATCATTTTCAAGTTGTTGCTCAGCCCAATTCACGAGCATACGACGCTTCTGGTGGCCAAGCGGCCACTCATCTGCAAATATAAGGCATTTGCAAAATTTTTAAATATACGGTACATCATTTCAGGTATTTGTTTAAGTATATAAAGGGTGGTTAAATTTTAACCCTAGAAAGATAAACTGCGCCTCGGAGGCGCCCGAGAAATATATATATTGCTTTCTTCTTTGAACCGACGCTCGGACAAACTTCTTATTTTAAGACAACTCGGCCGTCGATCAACACTTGCGATAGACGGTCGTTCCGGTTCGGTAAGTACTACAGTTTTTTAGTTATGGCAATGCGGTTTGGCTCGAGAGACGCAACATCACCTATTAAAAATAATTGAATTTTAAATACCGAAGATTTCTAATTTTTTTGTTCCATTTTGTTATCGATATATAAAATCCTACTTTCCTTAGAAAAATTAATAGTATATTTTTATCTCTTACTAAATAACTAATTATATAACAATAAAATGAAGTTATACGCAAAAAACTTATTTATTTTTGTAAAAAAACTGTTTTTCTAATTGCGCCTCCCAGGCGCATGTTTATCTTTTCAGTACTAAAACAATAGTTTATCTTTCTAGGGTTATTAAGGGCCGATGTTGAATGTAAACCACACTTAAACGTTAAGTTTTTTTCTGCATTTCATTTGACATTTCTCCATTTCAGACTAACTCAATTTGAACCATGGAAAGATACACAATCGAGCAACGCGTAAAAGTTATTCAGGGTTATTATGAAAAATTGCAACAGTGGATGATCAATTTTCGAAGAAAATCATCTTCAGTGATGAGGAACATTTTCACCCACAAAGAGTGACTGTATGGTGCGGTTTATGGGCTGGCGGCATTATCTTTTTTTCCAAAATGAGGCCAGTCAGGCAGTTACTGTGAATGGTGTTCGCTATCGTGAGATGATAATGAAC
This sequence comes from Leucozona laternaria, assembly GCA_932273885.2. Taxonomy (NCBI): domain Eukaryota; kingdom Metazoa; phylum Arthropoda; class Insecta; order Diptera; family Syrphidae; genus Leucozona; species Leucozona laternaria. The sequence continues at coordinate 273,938,280 of OW026366.1, forward strand.
TTTTTATGGCTCGAATTGGAAGATATGGATGTGGACGATATGTGGTTTCAACACGACGGTGCCACTTGCCATACAGCTAACGAAACAATGGCCGTGTTATCTCACGTGGTGGCGTTGTCAATTGGCCGCCAAGATCATGTGATTTGACACTGTTGGACTTCTTTCTTTGGGGTTATTTGAAAGAAAATGTGTACGTCGATAAGCCAGCAACAATTCAAGAGCTAAAGGATGAGATAATTCGGCACATTAACGGCACAGAACCACAATTATGCCTCAGCGGAGGTGTGCCAATTTTTTGTTCCATACATAATTAAACCATACCAATATTATCATAATAAAGAGAAATGACAATAATTTCCTAAATAATTTGTGTTGTATTCAAAATCAAAAACCTCAAAATTTAACCACCCTTTATAACTGATTATTGTAGTTTAGAAAAAATATAAATAAAGGAGTTAACTAGGGCTTAACCCCGAAATTAGGATAATCTCACACTGAAAAACTGAAGGCCAATTTCACAGTCGACATAAGTGGCACTTATGTTTCCCATATTAGGACTATAGGCTTAGTTTCATAGCCAGCGTAAGTGGAACTTAAGTCACCAACATCGGAGACTTAAGTGTCACTTATTCAGGTAAGTGTGCACTGTGATATTGTGCCTTAATCTTTCACATTGCCCACTTAAGTGCCACTTTTGTGACTGTGAGACTGGCCCTGACTGAAATGTTTAATTGAGAAAAGTAATCAGTTTCTTTACAGTTTTAAACAGTGAGAAAAGATTATTTTCATCATTTAAATTGATTATTTATCTAAGTATTTAATCAATTTCACAAATAAAGCTCATTATATCCCAACGAGTAGCATTGTTGGTAGTTATAGTTGCAGTTTACAAAATATATAAATTCGTATTTTAAAAATGCAAGCATAACTAAAACATAATGGGGCATATCCATAGTCACTTTTAAACTCCAGTTTGTCTTTGACTGGGGTTTATTCAATGTTATATAGATATGATAAACCCAGGTCTATGATAAACTGCAGTTTAAAAGTGACTATGAATATGTATATCCAATAGGATTAACAGATAGTGGGAGAATGCTTTGCACCTGGAGTTAAAACTGAATTTAAAGTTGTAGATGCAGATATTTTAACGTACATTTTTTAGCTCACAGGGTATAATTATCTTCTTTCTAATCAGAAAAAGTTAAAACTCGTACAAACTAATTTAATATCCCAACGCGGGAAATAGCTGACAAACCACTTTTTGCAGTATGAACGACGACATTGGGCCTTACCAATAACCAAATTTAGAGATCACCTAAATATTTAAGTGGACTCTAAAAAAATTAACCATACCAATAATCAATTTAATAGCCAGCTTAACGCTAAACGTGCCTTTAAATTTAAACTGAAGAAACTCATGATTAATTGTATAAACACCTCGTTTGTGCTGTCAATCAGACAACTAAAAGCAATAGAGAACAAAAAAAAAATTGTGTGAGTGCCGGGACTCACGGTTAATATGTGTAAACATCAACGTGCGCGGATCCAAAACGGACTTGTTTTTGCTTGAAGGCGATCTTAAGAATTTTTTCACTGAACGCACCCATCCTAGCATGCACACGACGTTCACGTTTTTTTCACTCTACCGCAGCATATATGTTTACACATCAAAAACAATTTTTCTTATCTGTCTCGTCTGTGTTATTTTCACTCGAATTTGTGTGCTTTTAATTGAAGAATGTAAGTAAAATATCCAATTAAATCAATTCCTTTTGTTAAATTGATTGTAAATTACAATTTCAGATTGAATTATGTGAAATGACTGAAAAATCGTCAAAAAAAGTCGTTCCTCAAAATGAAATCCAGCTATGAAGGAGCTGCTAATCGAATCAGAAAAGCCTTTTTCCGCATAGTTGAAAGCAAACTCAACGGCTCGACGGGAAGTCATTGAAATCGAATTTTGAAGCTTGGGTGACCATTGATGATAAAGCTCGCAGTGGATTTATGAAACCTTAAATTATTATTTTATAACATGATCATTACTGCAACAATAAAGACTAACCTGTAGTGCCGAAAGAAATGTATATCATATTCTTCGAAAGGATCTATTTTTTGTATATATATTTAATATAAATACAAATTTCATCAATTTATATCCTGGTCGTCACTCATTTTTATTTGATAAGTATAAAAAAATGTAAATCTGTGTTTGGAACCAAAAATGTTTGTTTATTTTGCAAAATAACACAAATGTCATTTCAACAGCTGTCTATTTGACAAATGCTGTAGTAGATTTTGTAATAGAGCGCTAATTAGTAAAAGGTGCGTTTAATTTGGTTATTGGTAAACACACAAATTAACTCGTCTTTAAAGTTTAACCTGGCATTTATCAAAACGCATGTTTAGCGTAATGGTAAGGCCCATTATAGATTTGTTCAGTGACAAAATAGTTAGATTAGAACAGAACAGAATAGAACAGAACAGCACAGTCAGAACAACTTAGAACAGGAAATCTGTTCTAAGTTGTTCGACCTAAAAAGCTAGTGCAGAAAATCCTGTTGGAAACTGTTACAAAGTGTTCTAGACAGACTCATTGAACAGCAAACCAGAACAGTTTAGAACAGGAAATTCCTCATTGAACAGAAAAATATTGTACTTTTCTGTTCGAAACTGTTCTAAACTGCTCCGAACAGCACCGGTGAACAAACCTTATAACACATCATTTGTCAGCCTTCCTCTCGCTTCGCCTAATTATTGTACAAGGTGGCGCAAAATTAAGCACCCTATCGGGAGATGTTATAATTTTTGCGAATGGCGACTTACGTCAAAAATATTTGACATTTGTGAACTAGACAGCTGCAGTATACAAACAGAAAAGCAATGGAGCACTATGGGTACGGTGACCATCCGTACCGGGTTTCCCGGGATTGTCCCGTATTTATATAGCCTATCCCGGTTTTTTTTAAGAAACCCGGGACGTGCAAGTGTACCGTATTTAATAATTTTTCGATTTCTATATTTTATAAAACAAAATGTTTAATAATCCTATAGTTATGTATGAAAGTGTAAAAATATCACTTATCAACTCACACGGGGGGATCTACTGCAATAGTAATACACACCCATTACAATTATATTTTCATGCCCACTAAACGCATTCATTCAGCTTTTCAAACTTCACCTGTCTGTCAACGATTTGGTTTACCGAAAGTCACTTATGAAAAAAAAAATCTGCTTATTAACACGAAAGGCGTTTTTCTTTTTTAGTTCAGAGCAGAGCCTGAACTGTCAACCAAAAAATTGTGTTTCTTTTTTCGCTCTCAGCATTCAGAGCTCCAATTTGGTGTTTCTTTTTTTCGCTCTGAGCATGTTCAGAGCGCGCTCTATGAGCTCACAATAAAATAACTGAACAGGCAGAGTTAAATGCTGAACACAAGCATTTGACAGGTTTGACAGTTCAGGTGTGTTTCATAAATAGTTCAGAGTGCTCAGAGTCAGAACACGCTTCGTTCAGAGGGCGTTTAGAACATGCTCGACATACTCGGACTCTGTTCAGAGCTCTATTCTGAACTAAAAAAGAAAAACGCCTCAAATGTCTTTAAAAATAAAAATGGTGAACATTTATTTTATTAGTTAGATATTGATATTTTTTTTTTTAATTTTAGAAATTATTAGATAGTGGACGAAAAACAAAAAGACAGTAGTTGAAAAGGGGAAGTTATTTGGTTGTGCAAACCTTTTACAAATAGTAAAGTTCAGCTTTTGTTTGTCAGGTTCTAATGCTCGCGCAGAAAGGTTTTTTTTTAATAATGAACAATATGTGGACGAGCAAAAAGTCCTAGCTAAATGTAAAAACTCTAAAAGCCAAGTTAAAATCAACCATGTATTATAAAGTAGGTGCAAAATGAGAGTCTTTACTTTCAAAAAGAGATTTTACAAACACTTTCTCATTTTATAGAAGTTTTTATATACATACATACGTCGAAAAATCATATAAAAGGAGAAAGTGGGTGTACAATATCGCAATTTTTTGTATGGTACAGATTCCAAAGATTATAAATTATTGAAAATCACTTAAAATTGTAGTAGATTGCTACTAGGCAAGCAAATTTTGCGCGTTCCATTAAAAATTTCCAGCAAAGTATACTCATAAGTACTTCGCCACCTCGAAAGGCACACGGCTATTGTAGCTTTAAGACAGTTATGTATAAGTTAACTCTCAGCTTAGATTACAATGGACACACGAAACCCTCTTTTTAGGACTTCTCATTTATTTTCACACGAAACCGATAGTTGCCTTATAAGTCAAGTAAAAACACGAGTTTATAAAAAATTGTGCTAAAAAAATTTTATAACTTAAAAATTTCAAAGCACGAAAAATCACAAAAGCATTAAAACTTTTTTCGAATTGTCTACAAACATATTTATCTTAATCTGTTAAGTCGTTAAAGAGAAAGTTTGTACTAAAGAGAAACCTTTATAAAAGTTTTTTCCAAAGACAAACGATATAAACCAAACCAACTATATAACCATCATACACGCAGAGATCCACAAATTTATGAAAATCCTCAAAATCATTTCGAAATTTTAATTAAGTATTGGGTATAGGTATTATATTTAATCCTTAAAAATCAAAACCACTCTGGCCGATGTCCAAGAAACACTAGGTGACAAGTTGATGTACCTATACAAGATACTGACAGACGAACAGACAGGCAGAATTATGGAACCCACTTCGTACGTATACTGACTCTATCAGCTCTAACATCTTTGACGAATGTCTTGAATATAGTGCCTATGTAGTTATAGCGTTAATTTTTTAAACCAGTCGAATCGGTAAATGTGTTCGAAAACAAATGCCTGTTTCTGTGAAAGTTAGTCAGAAATGGCAGCGACCAAAAGTCTTAAATGGTTTGCTGATCCCTTGAGCACGGAAACAGTTCAGTGCCACACGCTAGATATCCCAACAGCCTCCCTTCCTTATACATATAGGGTTCATTTTCCAAAATTATAAGTCAGAAAAATTTTAAAGACAGTGATGCGAAGGGAATAATCAAGAAACTCACAAACCCTCACCCTTGACTTGGTGTTAAGATACAAAATAAAAACCTGCATATTTTTAATTATTGAACTTGATGACCCTTTATTTCCAGTTTTATCGAAATAAGGATAATTGAATATCTGTACATATATTTAGTTGTTCTTTATATTTAATTCAAAAGACTTTTCCAAGAAAATCTAATAACCTTAATAAATATTCATTATTTTAAAATAAAAAAAAAATAAAAACAATTCAAGCATCGAATACCATTTATCAAAAAAATTTGTAATATTTAGAATTAACTCAATAGACCTGTCAACACTGCACGCCTAAAAGAATTCCATGTTCCAATTTAGAACCAAACAAAAAATTCCACGCCCACATTATTGCAAAAATACAATTTTTTAGTCTATCAACAATATACTAGCAATAGCAATGTTTACAATGCATTATTCGAAATCAGTGATTTTCATACTTTTGGAGAAACAAGCAGAGATGAAAATCTTCAGCCCAGAAATACATTGCCGTTCACTTTAAAGCTGTGGGGACTCTGTAGCTATAATACAATACAATACAATATTCTCAGAGACTATCGGATGCTTTGATACGATAAAATAAAAGATGTTCATTTCTTATATTTTTATCTTTTCTTACAAGCGAATATACATACATAGCATCCACACCGCGTGTATTCGAAACTTTAACAAAAACAACTTTCGCTTTTTCGTTCATCCGAAGTCCCATGAAATAACGCACTATACCTACTACAAACGTACTCTCACGCAATTTCTTTTCTGCATTATTACGTGATGAACTATTATAAACAAAGACAGGTATAAAGTATAATTACTTATCTATTTTAGTGCTTCATCAACAAAATCGGTATTCCAAAGAATTCAAATAAAATCTAAACAACATTCCACCTACCTCTATCTCTATCTATATTCCAACTCGAGTGGCGAGTATGTCGGAAAACCGCTGCCGTCGGTCGTCGTTGTATATTTTGTGTTCGTAGTCGCCACCGCAAATATTCCAACGCAATAGCAAACTCTTTGTACACAAAGTTTATATTTAAGAACAAAATTAAAAACAATGACCTAAATTTAAAACAATCCATCAACATAATTCACCACAACAGCACCTCTTAACACAAGATCAAACATTGTAAGCATCGGAGGAGAACACATTTTTCAAAAAAAAAAAAAAAACAAAAAAATAAAAAAATATGAAAAATATCTTCATTCCTCTCCAAATAGTATGATTTTTTTGATTCTTTGAATTTTCGAATACTCGAACACTTTCTTCTTATTTTGAATTTCTTTTGCACACACCCATGAGACAGATAGCTAATTTTATATAATCGAAAAACGAGTACTTTCCATTTTTTTTTTTTTTTTTTCACAAAGTTCAGACACAGAAATTTCCAAAATCACCACACACAGTATTTTTGGGAGAAAGTGATTTTTCAAAAATGGGGATTTTATCAATAAACCGTAAAAATGGGGATTTTATTGGATCGGATAGAGAGGTATTTCCGATGATATGAAAATTATATTTTTTTTTTCTTTTTTCGTACAAAAAATAATTAAGTAAAAAGAAACGAGACCGAACTCCTCCAGCGCGGTGAACGTTCTATATTCCTGCTGTTCAGAAAACAAAAAGAGAAAATTGGTTAAACGTGTTAATCATTTGACCACTTTCGAAAAAAGCTTAGCGCATCATTTCTATGATATAAATAAATTCTCAAATAAATATTTAGTACGCCGCCGCCGGCCGCCATCGGACCGTGCACCGCGCCGCCGGTCTACCGTTTCAATGTTTCACTTAAGATCAGCCGTTTCAAAATTAATGATAACTATAAGTTTTCGAAAACTGATTCGATTCCTAACTAAAAAGCTTAGACTGGATAAGCGGGTAACGGTATAAGTATACGCCAAAACCTACCGATTTTCATACTTTTGAAACCACAACACAATAAGACACAATAGGTTAGGTAGGTACTCGAAAAAGTCGACTTTTTTGTTTATTTTTCTGCGAGTACGAAACTATTTTCAGACAATATTGATGGGAGACAGAGAGAGGGATGTGTTTTATACATAATAATATGCGGTTGAACTTTTATTTTGGGGAAGGAAATACACTATGCGAGTCGGTATATTGGATCAATATACTAAACCCGACGAAGTTTCGAAGCAGACTGATGCGATGCGTACGGATGCCAGACAGGCACTTTCCGATATTAAGAGCAAATTGTTTAGTTTTAGAGGAAATGGATTTAAAATTAAGCGTGTTTTACGATGTTTCATGTGTAAGTATACGGTGTGTACCTACAACAAATCTTCGCAATGGCGGTATAGAGTTTTGGTTCATCAAATGATACTAATGGTTTTTTTTTTCAAATGTTGGTTCTTAACATTTAATTTTTGTAATCGTACATTTTGTTGAAATCAAAAAAAAAAAAAAAAATTCTGCATCGTAAAAGAGTTTTGTCCGATGAAGGTTCTTTATACGCAGAAGTGCCATAACAGCACGAGTAGTTGATAGTACAAGATCTACTACTCATAAGTAGTTTACCACCAGCCCCCGTCAAATGAATACGGCTACTTTAAACAGGCTTTATAATACATGTTAAAGAAGCAAAGATGCAGACGAAAACGTCAAGTGGGATAAGCTCATTCCTATAAAATCAAATTGAATCTTATCAAATAAACTGAAAGACTACATAGAAATGGTAATCAATTTTTTTAAGTGGACACATTTTTGTTGGCAAGTCTAACCGATGCACGGCGCAAAAGTATGGGATGGGCCGGCAAAAGAAAGACTGCGACATTAGCCATGCATGTTCCCTTAGAGGTACATCCTAGTAATACATAATCTAGTACTTCCAACTACTCGTGCTTTCATGGCGAGTAGATGAGATTTTTAGGGAAATTAATGTGCGTTCCATTGAAAAGGTCTGGAAAAGTACCCGTGAATGCTTCGCCTCCTAGAACAAACTCAGAGTCTATGTTGGAGTGCATTTGTCGTTGGAAACAGGCTTAGACAAGAAGTCTTTAGTTACAAACATGTGAATGGGCACCTCAGGACAGGCCACGTCAAAAACAGGTAAATACTGTGAGGAAGTTCGATGTCAGACCGCTGCAGTAGCAGCAAATTGTTAGGTCCTTTTCCGATCGAGAGTCTCTAATGATCTCTTGAGCGAATCCTATGCCCCCAGCACCAAGTATTGAGAACTAGTGGCAACAATACTAAGAAGCCATCAAAGATGCCACCTCTGGGGTGCTGGATTTCACATGACCACTACAAATAACCCCTGTTTCAACGATGAATGTCGGCAAGCACTTGCTGCTAAACAAGAAACATACAATTGCATACGAGGATCAGAGTGCCGCACGCCAGCACTATACGTGCAGAAGAGCATAAAGAGGAACACCAGCTTCTCAAAACGAAGAAAAAGGAGCATGAGGAGCATGCGATCCCGGAAAAAGAAGGGATGTTGTAGCAGGAATTAAGTTCGGAAGTCTTACAAAGAGATAAAAAGAACCTCGCCACGTTAAAAACCCCGAGCCGAAGCCTGCAAGGACGATTTAGAGTACATGGTATAGAAGAACGACGAGACCATACTCTGTTCAAGAAAAATTGTCAGTATAGGGAATATAGGACGTTTGCCTCTCACTCTGGTTGCATTGGCTTGCATAGGCGTGTCGCTATTTAAAGCTCTTACAGGGTTTCCGTAGTTAACATTATTAATGATACTTTCACCATTCAAATACTCAACTTCATAAATTTGTCCTCAAAAGCTTCAAACCACAGATTAGACATATGAAGATGAGAATGTTTCGTACGTTTCAGCCTCCAAAACCCATTTGTTTACATTGTTGTATTTGTAATTTCTTCTCGCGTCGATGAATAGATGTGAATTGCAACAACAATTTAACAGGTGTCTGAAGATCCCTACTGTCTATGTGTGAGGTTTTTATACACACATTCTCGTTTTGTATCTGATAACTGCCAGTTCAAGCTTGTAGGCAAATTAAAATGGCTGCCGGGGATTCTCATCTTCATGTGTCTAATCTGTGCTTCAAATCCCAAAAGTCCCATAACAAAATACACAAAAAAAGCTCTTGACGACGACGAGCGCTACGATTGTTCATCAGTATCCCTTCAGCAGTGGGATACAAGGGTCATGGTGGAATGTACGACTTTTTACGGAGGATTACAACAACAATTCGCACACGTAAGTCAGTGGCTTGCTAATTTGTTCAGCGGATTTTTTCCCAATTAAGTGTAGTGAGCGTGCATCAGGCGCCACTGCTTTGGAAAAAGCTCTCCCATAAGCTCTGTACTGACAATTTTTGTTGAACAGAGTATAGAGACATGCCAATTTATAACAATTATAACAGTTTTTCGCCATTAAAAGTGGGCGTGCGTTAAAGCGCTTCGCGCGACTTGAAAAAAAAACTCTGGTTATCTCATTAATACCCACCGGCGGAGGACCCTGGCCCTGCGGGGCCGCATAAACAGTACTTTTATAAACCAAAACTGTTATAATTGGCATATGTCTAGAGTCACTTCCATAGAAGAAATGCAGTTGATGTTGAGGATATGGAACAATTCAGAATGTATAACAGTGATGAAGAATCAAATTCCGCTATTAAGCAGATTGCACCATTCAAAATAGACGACGTAGATCAACAATTCCGTCCACCCGATCTCGATGAAGTGAGGATAGCCATGTTTAAACTGAAGTCCAATAAAGCTGCTGGAGTTGATAGCCTTGATGCTGAGCTGTTCAAGCAGCAGCCAATGTCCTAGTTAGGAGTAAGCACCAGCTTATGTGCAAAATATGATGGTAAGAAAGCATGCATGGAACCTAAGCATTGTTTGCCTGGTCCTCAAGAAAGGAGATCTTCTAAACTGCCCCAACTAAAGAGGCATCGGTCTCCTTAACATCGCATATAATGAGAGCCTAAAGCCGTTCGTCAACAACCTGATTGGTTCATATCAGTGTGGTTTTAGACCAGGAAACCCACCATCTTTTGGCTACGCAGGTTGTATAGCAGTACGTCAAAAGTTTTGTCTCTTGCTTTTGTTGTTGTTGATAAGCAAGTTAGGAGCAAACCGTGTTCACTATATCCTTTTTAGTATGAAGCGTAAATTGGATCGACCGTGAAGAGTTTATTATGGGATCCCACGTTTCAACTTGAAATTGCTGGTCTTTGTACTCTTTAGCGACGAAAATGTTGGAAAATAATTTATACTCAATTTGTAGACCATGGCATTTTCTATACAAAAGATTTATTTGTTTCTATAGTTTAAAAATGGTCACATGGATATGGTCAAGATATATGCGAAAACTCGATATTATTCACATTTGACCTTGAATAACTTTTTATGCGCACACGATTTCGCTTTTTAGTAGCGTTTAAAAATCTTTATTTTAATTTTTTTTTGTGGTTTGGACTTTTTTGTGTAAATTTTTTCTTGGCTACACAGACAAATCTCTAAGATCCGCTACTGAGTGTTATATCATATAACTTCGCCTTTTGAGTGCAACAAAAATGTGTTAAAATCACTTTTTGTACTTTTTAATAAATATCAACGAACGTGTTATAGTGCAGGCCATATATAATGAGGTTTTGTATTAATGATGTATGGCGTATGAGTGTTTTTTAAAAAAAAAAATAATGAAACTCAACCAAATTATAATTTTTGATCAAGGTAATCAATACAAAATGCACTATGCATACCAAATTTAAATTAATAAACTTAACATCGAATATTTTAATAAAAATTGAGGTGAACTTATTACTATCCTGAGGGTTTTATAAATTATATAAATTTATTTTCAGTAATTTTAGAATTTTTTTACTTCTTTATTACTTTCTCTAATTATGCTATAATTTGTTTAAAATGTTTATTCGCACATTTAGAATTGCATATTCTACAAATTACGTGAGTTATCCTTGTAAGAAAATGTCAATTTCAAAATTAATGAATAATTATTTAACTTTACGTGCGATTATTTAAAATAAAACAACTAATTTTTATTGCAAAAACGGGATAGTGAGAAACGGGATTATAAACAGCGGGATTATCAAATAGCGGGGTTATAAGAAAAACAGTATTATATATAGCGGGATTAAAACAACGGCTTGCCTTCTGACAATTTGTTTCGTTCATAAATTAATAGGCCGCAAAAATCCCTATCTGAATTTGCACCTTCTCAAATAGATACATATTAATTTTGCATTACAATATTTGTTTTCTGAACGAACATATATTTTTTGCCTACCGTAACGTTTAACAGCCTATATTAATTCACGCAACAGCAGATAAATTGCCAATAACTTAACACTTTTTGAATAAACATTCGAAATAAAATATATAAAATTAGAACAAGATATTTAGATATTTCCTCTGAGTATCCATCTATATTCTTTCGATGATTCTCTCCACTGTCCTTTCTTCTGTCCTCTGCTCCGACATCGACACATCGCCACTAAACGATAATTTTATGATGTCCGTATACATAGTCGAAGAAGATTGTTTATTTAATGAATGAAATGAATTATAAACACAGAAAGGATTATTAAAAAGGGGAAAAACATTATTGTGATCAAGATATAATCCATTGTCCAGTTCCAGTTCCTATGCGGTTATGAAACGATAGGTAGTGTACCCCTATACCCTTCTATAGCTACGACATGAGACTTTTAGGTTCTATATTGCCAATGAATATTAAAACACTCAAATTTGCCTCTATAAATTATTGTTTATTTAGATTGAAGTGGTTGTGTAGTTAACATTTTAATTTCTTTTCATTCTTGAGGATTTATAATTTAAACTTTTTCGTTGAAACAATTTTGTTTAAACAAAATTAAGTCATGAAGAAAATTTTAGGTTTTTTTTTTTTAATAAATATATACCTTGCTATATATGTACATACATTTATACGTGTATAAAATAAATGTATATACATACATACAACGGATCTTTATGATTTTGGCGATATTTTTAGCCATAAGGAACATTAATTTTAGCCAAAATAATAAACAACCTGCTGCTACTGTACCAAACCATCATTTCTATAAGCATTTTGAAGTTTGAACTACTATGAATCACAATCTTCAACGTTTAACAGGAATGGCAATGGCAACACGTATGATAAAATATATTTTTTAATTATTCATTTCCTCTGGGATCTGTTCTATAAACAAACAATTTTGAGTGGTATTTAATGTTTAATAAAGAAACCTAAATGCAAAATAGAGGAGACAGTTTCCAATTGTGGAAGAATATCTTAACTTTGAAATATGTACCCAAATATGAATTAATTCAATTCAGGAATGGAGTGGAGTGGACTTTCAATTTTCTGCCGATTCTGAACAGCTTAGATTAGAGATACATATACTTTTGTAGGATTTCTCTATTCCTCGCAAGAGGCAGTACCTACCCTTAAAAAAACCATTTATAATTTTAAGTGGCTTAAGCTTGGATTCGATCCCCACACCTTGAGCTATAGTTGACAGTCCTATACGTTACTTAGAATAACACCACGGGCTACCACACATGCAATGCATAATATTCTTTCTTTAAATTGGTTATTCTAATTTTGTTCCCTATACCGACTCCACATATTGGACTTTTCACAAGAAATACATGTAAGTTGAACTGAATTGAACTGAACAAAAATCGCGTACTGAAAATGCCCTTGCTATAGAAAACTGATGAGTCCAAAGTGAGATAGTCAGGACGAAAAGCAAGTTTTTGAGGACTAAGAGGCCGTTAAAAGCTATTTTGAATTTTTATCCTCCACAGGTGCAAATCTTCTTTGTATTGTTCTGCAATCTTAAGCAGTAGTGTGAAACTATCTATGAAAGATCGAGAGTGATTGTTCTTCTTAATTTAAAATAAAGTTGGACAAAAGTTTAAGGTTTAAATATTTTCCCAAAGCTTTTATATCATGATTCATGACGCTTGATTCTTTTATGTCAGTTTTCATTGTAGAAAATATTTGATCTTTTTTGAAAAGATTAGCAATTTTTCCATTTTTTCATACTTTATTCAAAAAAAGATGCGTTCTAGATGAGATCTCAAGACAAAAGATGTAATCTTTCTAGTTTTTGATATAATATGCAGGCATCAATAAATATATGTTGACAATATGTTCAGTGAATTGACAGTCCGTATTTATGTGTTTTTCCGTCAACTTTTCTACTGCTTTATACGACCACATGTGTTAAATATAAAATACATTTTTTCTTTGCTTACTTGTATTATTCAAAAGAGGAAATACCGATTTTGAAATGAGAATTTTCACATTGCAATGAAAAAAACGTCTCATTAAGTAGTCTCCGGGTCCGTTCGTTTGCTTCCCAAAGTGCCATTTTCTACGAATTATAGTCCAATTTATATGAACTTTGACAGAACTTTTGGACTAAAACTGAAAGTGACAGTCATGGAAAATAAACAAACTGTAGTCGGAAAGGCTATCTGATGTGGTTTTCGTTTCGACCAAAAAAATCGATTTTTCTTTGATTTTTTTGATTTGTGACAAGTTTTTCCTTGCCTTTCGACCAAAAAAATCGAATTTTTGTCGATCTAGGGCCCAATTCCGCAAGCGTGAGTTTTTTCTGTGTGCACAAAACTCAGTGTACACAATAAATTATGCTATTCCGCAAGAGTGAGGTGCAATCTTTTTGACAGATAAAGCGTATGCATATTTTGAGCGTGAATAAAAAGTGTACACGTAAAACTATTCACACTTACGGAATTGAGCCTGAAGTCGATTTTTCAGATCTCGATTTTTAGCAAGATTTACACAGATTTTCACACGCACTTTCACACACGCATCCAATAAAAGTGACTTTTGCCAGTGTTGTTTTAAAAGTGGCACTCATACAATCACAAAACAAAATAAAGTCACGATTTGTGTTCTTTTTGCCAGTAAGATTTATGATCTGACACCCAAATCTGAATTGGTTGAAACAAAAGCCACATGAGATACATTTTAGTATCCGATTCGTTCTTTAAACGAAAAAACTATAGAGCTACACCAAAAAGCAAAATAAGTAATTGGGTGTAGGTATAATCAACTGTGATGAGCTGTTCCTCAAATTTCCATCGGATCGCTTAGTATACCGAACATTTTAGGATCGCTTGAGATTTATTTTTGACAACAGCTAGTTTGGTTCATCAGCTGAATTTTTCTATGGGATTACACACAACAATCCGGACAGCTTTGGATAGGTTTGGGGTTTTACTTTACAGACTCTGATGATTATGTACATACATAGGTACTCGGTACATCGTGTTTCTTACATCCGAATGGGTTTCATCACTATTGCAAAGCATTATTTTGTTCTAAATATTATAAATTTATTGGTAAAACTTAGAAACAGCTTCCAGTTGTATGTACAGCTTTCAGTTGTATGTGATTGACCGTTGCTTATTAGCTGTGAAATTTGAAATTCAAAAATGTTTAAATTATAATTTATTTGCGATGGTTTTAAAAATTAATTTAACATCAATTCGCACTTTTTTCTTAATGTCTTATGTTTTATTGCTTAGTAAAAAATTAATAAATGTACTTCTTTGATAAATTTCAGCTTTTTATTTTGCAAAACAAAAAAATCTGCTAACGCTTTGACATTTCTCATCCACTTGCTCCACCTCCAAAGTAGGTGCAGAAATTATTGTACTAAACTATTCTCGAAAACTTCATGATATGATATAAAGTGACAGAATGTAGATCAGTTAAGGACTAGCATTTTACTCATCGGACACACAATCCTTTACTTTTCTAAACTTTTCTGTTCTTTTATGAGCAGAACACACTCATTAAACGCACCTAATAGAAGGCGTGTGTGTTAAAGGCTCTCCCAAACCGACGCGAAACATTCGCACCGAATACGTGACGACAGAAGAATGTTTAAAGATTTGCATCACGCCATTTTAGGTAGGTACTCTCAATAATCACCTTGTAAATAAATTTAAACAGGCGAAAGTTTCGTTGTCGTTTCGAAATACTCGCGTTGGTTTGGGAGAGCATTTATTCATTCAAAAACCAGATTCACGAAATTTAACATTTAACTTTATTTTATAAAATTGATATCGGTTTGTTGAGGGCCTGGTCTAATCCACCTTATAACTAATCCATATATCCATGGGAAGAAAAGATGATCTTCTTCAGAGACAACAGTTTAAATTTATGTATATATACAAAGGTGTTGTTTCCGGGGATTTGTTTCCGTTTAGAGTGATTTTTAAACTTGCGTTACGTGTCCATTTTTGCCTTCACTCCGTCATCTGTTGTCAGATAGGTGAAACAAATTTTGACATTTCAATGTTTAGGTTATGTGACTTATGGACAAATTTTATTTTTTCTTGAGTGATTTGGTTCCTTGCTGCTTAAATACAAAATTTATTTATTTAAAAATTGTGTAAAAAAATAATAAATAAAAATGATAACAGTGGTTTCATTAATGCGATCTCTGACCATTAGGTCACACTTATCTAAAACTACTCGTGAATTTCATTTATCTGCTGTTACCGAAGCGGCCAGAAAAGGTACCCGTGAGAAGGCCCGCAAGAAGAAAGTCAAAGTAGAAGTTAAGAAAGTTGGATTTATTCCACACAATCAAAGGAACAAGGGGTAAGTTATAAACTGATGATTCGCCTCTAAAGAACATTTTCGAATAACTAGTGTTTTTTGTCTAATTTTCAGACTAAATCTGAGCAAAATCAGTAAGCACATCGACGACTCGTGGAAGGCTATTCCTAAAGATAATTGCTATGTGGGAAAATACTATCGCTGGGCCGAATACACTGTCGCTGAAGCTATCCAATGCCATCGAGACACTCATCATCCGACAATGTACAATGTCCCTAATGCACCACTCAACATTGAGATCGAGTTGAACATGCAGGCAGAAAAAGCTAATCGATTTGTAGACAACTTTAGTCGCATGGCTATGATACCGCATAAATTCGATCACGGCGATGAGAGGAAAATACTTGCCTTCACAAAAGAAAATGTAAGTTTTAGGGAGACAAATAAAACAACTGGTTCCTTGTTTGAAAATAATAAGCTACCATAATTCTAAAATAAAATGAGAGATCACATAAATATTTCCACCACAATTCTTTTTAGGATCTTATTGCAGAAGCGAGACAAGCTGGAGCGAGCCTTGTCGGCGGTGTGGAGCTGATTAAAGACATTACAAATGGAGATCTATTGCTTACGGATTACCATTACATAATTGCACATACAAACATCCTCCCTGAGCTGGTTAGTCTTCGAGGTTTGCTGAAGCGAAAATTTCCTAATCCACGAAGTGAAACTTTAGGAACAAATCTCTCCGAAATGATAAAGAAATTTTCGGACGGTGTTAGTTATGCTGCCACTAAAGATGAACATCAACAAGATTTTGGGCTTATTACAACATGTATTGGAACGGTAATTATTCGTTTACTATTTTCTGGATCTGCCTTTAAAATAAATCCATAACTTTATTGCAGCTGGATATGGACGTTAAACATCTCGAAGAGAACCTCGTTTCGCTATTAAAAGATGTCAATTCGATGCGTCCTAAGCGTGAAGGAAAATTTATAACACGAGTTCTCCTAAAGAGTCCACCAAGTGGTGAACAACTGAAGATCAATCCTTTTATATATATACCAGAACAGGGATCCTTTAGTAACTCCAGGAAAACAAAAGCAACCGAAGTTGTCGAAGAAGAAGAGGAAGAAGAATCGGCAGAAGGAGCTCGAGCAGCCAATTAAAACCAAACAAATTAAATTACATTTAGGATATATAAAAAAAAGTCAGTTTAATATAAATTGTGTTCTATTGTTTAGATTTTTTGTGATAATGATGCTCTATTGTGCTGCTGTTCCATTTCTACTTGCTTAACTCGTGCGTAGCTGGCACTGGCCATTAGAACGATCCCATTTGAAATCCACCAAAGTAACGATTTTGTTTCGTTGAACCATTGAGTCGCGATAACAGTCTGGGTACAAGCTTTGGCTGTGCCGGAAATATTGTGCGTTAATGGTGAAGTTACCTTAAAATAAATTACAACTAAACATTAATTTTCGATTGAACACATTCAAATAGTTACCTTAATTTGTAGAGATGTAACATAGCCGATTGCAAATCCAAATAAACCACCAACTGTCATCACCGAAATAAACCACACGGAATACAAGTGTTGATAGGTTATGATTGCATTTAATTCACCGTTAATTATGATCAGCGGAAGGAACAATATACTCGAATAGAAGTTGTTGTAGTAACTGAGTAACCAAATTTCTTTGTTAACAAGTGGCAAAGCCTTCTTTGTGTAGATTGAAAACATTGATACACTGAGTGACGCAACGATTCCATAAAACGTGCCCTGCCATGAAAATGTATCTGTGTGATAGGAAATATGAGAAATTAAATCAATTTATTTATTATTCCCATATAATACATGTAGCTATAATGCCTTAGCATTTTCTTTAACATATTTTTTTATTTAAGTTTAAAAAAATTATTAATGCAAAAGCTGGCGTTTATCATAGACAGGTGGAGACAGCATATTAGAACGCAAAAATTAACTGATTGTAGAGCGCTGAGTGCTGGAAGCACTTTCAGGTTTGGGGGGAATTTTCTTTATTATCATAAAAGATAAAAGTGACTTTTAAGTGACCTTAAATCAGAAAAAGGCCTTCACAAGTATGGCACACTAATCGTTTAAACAATCAGCCCTAGCGAGGTATCCGTCGAATCGGAGGATTTTTGCTTCGAGGTCTTCTTCCGAACAGCAAAAACCCTCTGATTCGTATGAAATCGGAAAATTTTCCACTACGACGGATTCCTCGCTAGGGCCGAATAACTTTTCCAAAATTTGAAGAAAATGAGTCGATCTCATCAACGGATCTCAAAGCGGATCATCATTGAGTAGTGCATTGGTCGTCACGTTTTTCGTCAATTTCTACTGCCTCAATAGGGAATTTATTTGCCTTGTCTTGCCTGGAAGGCGCTTCCAATAAAAATAATAAATTTTATCAACGCAACATCCCACGGATCCAAATCCCATGTTCTGCAAGAAGGACTTTGAAATCCAAAGTAGGGCTACACAACGCTGCACACTGTCCCCAATATTTTGTTGTGGATGTAATTACATACCTTTAACTTCTTGAAATTTAAGAATTTAGTGGATCCTACAATGGCCTTTCAAATACCTAAACTACGCAAACGACGCGTTGCACTCCCTCAGGATCATGAATGTAAATCAAGGGACGGTGATTAATGGTCAATTTTTGAGTGGGCTTAAGTAAACCCGGAATAAAAAGAATGTAAAGAATAGGTACTTTGTGTATAGAACAACGAATGGGAGTTGAAGCATTAACAAGGAAAATATCCTTGCAATTGCTTTCTGAAATGTACAAGTATTGCTAATACCTATAATACTTCATGACACAATTCTTCATTGAATGGGTTCAGTTGGGAGTAAATTGAAAAAGATGTTGATGCTGTTTGGGTAAAGAAGGCAGAACCAGACATCCTTTAAATCTCAACCTCTAGAAAAGATATCAACTACTGATAGGGATTCTATAAATCTTGTTTGAATCTGAATAAAAACAAAAAAAAACAACAAATTATATTGAAAATTTTTAGCAACAAATCACCTGTTAGACTTTCCTGATCAACTCCCAAAAAGAACCCAAAGACTACGGCACTGCAACATAAAATACTCTTCAAGCTAGTCTTTTCCCTTAAGACAATATACGAGAGAATAACATTAAATACAGTCGTAAGTGATCTTCCAACGTAGTAAAATGCAACACCCACATATTTCAAGCACAAATTATTTGTGGCTATCATGGATGTAAAGATGATGGATAGTGGCAGCATCTAGAATGAAGAGTAAAATAAATATAGAATCTACCTATTGCAAATATAGACCATAAGACCAAAGTATATTACCTTTCGAAATGTATCAATGTCGAGTGGGGTTCCTTCAGGGAAACTTATTACATTGGGAAAAAGAAGAGCCAACCGGCTCATGACAAAGCATATTATCGTAGAGACCACACATTGGAACCAAGTTACAAAAAGCGGTGCATCCAAATCAATATCTTTGCTACTAAGAAGTGCTTTGTTTACAAAAACTGTTAAGATCGATACTGCCCTAAGATATATAAAAATAATGCATGTTTTTTTAGGTAATTCTAAAAATTGTATTTAATTTACTTACCAATAAAGAGCAACTACTAAAAATATTTGGAAATACTTAAATGTTAATCTATTGTGCTCTTCCAATCGTTTGTACATTTTGGTTTTGTTTTTTTCTATTTTCCAATTAATCGTAAGTTGAACTCATTATTTTTTGTTTTTAAATTGCTTAATGAGAGTCGCTTTTTTATCTATGTATGTATCTACAATATCAGATTTTTAATTTGCATCAAAAAAAAAGAAATAAAACACTTGCGGTTGCGACTTTTTTGTGTATTTTTTCGTCGAATGACAAGATGTCATCGTCAAAAAAGAAAAAAAACAGCAACAGTTCTGTCAGCTGACCGGTATTTTATGCACTTGCTCACCACAAGATTATTGTGGTGAAATTTTTTAAGGAGCGGAAACCGGAAATAAGCAGAATTGTTTAAAAAGAAAAACGGGCAGCAGATTTTGCGACAGGAAAAAAATTAAAATCTACGAACTAGGAAGGGAACTATGTTGCTGGCTGCTGCATTTATTTACTACTACGTTACTACGGAGAGTTTAACTTTAGAAATGTTAGGAATTTCAATTTGAACAATTTTCATGTCAACGAAAACGTGTGTTTCTAAGAAATAAATTTTGTTTGTATACGTTTGTGCTTAGATTTTGTATACACCAGACAATATTATGTTCAAACATATTACGTGAAAGTGGGCCGTTCTTACACCATGCAATATTATTGCCCAAGATTGTAGTATTTCTATTTATTATTACACATTTTTTTTTTTTATTTCTATTCGAAAAATAAACCATTACCTGCAGCACGAGAATCCACAACAAAACAAATGCTTCACAACTCATGTAACTTTGACATTTTATTCGTTGTAACTCAACCCGAGACCCAAGCCCAAGGCCTCAAAAAACACAGAATTATCTCGCCAGATTGAGTTCAGATTTTTCAAAAACAATTTTATTCAAATGACATTCGAGTGCAAAACTTTGTATTTGCTACATTTCTGTATTTGAATCTTCCAGATATTTAAATTATGTTGAACCCAGTCAGAACGGTGCAGTGGATGTAATGCTTTTGCCTGCTAACTTTAAAGGTGTGAGTTTGAGCCACACGCTATATACAACAACAACAGTTTCAATTTTTTTTGAGGTGAACGGAAATAATCATCATCGTTCGGGCGAAACTCACAATAGCTTTTAAAATTCTGGTCAATGGAGGAACCCTACAGTTATATATTATACACACGGCCCTAGCGAGGTATCCATCGGAACGGAATCGGAGGATTTTTCCTCCGAGGTATTCTTCCGAACAGCAATAATCCTCCGATTCGTATGAAATCGGAAAATGTTCCGCTCCGACGAATACCTCGATTATTTATGTTCTTTTGTTCCACTGCTCTTTAACTAATGATGTATACGTTAATAACAATCATCCACAAATATTTGTATTTATTTTCTCTAAAAGAATACATAATATTAATAGAAGCATTAGGTACTAAGTTATTCTGCTTTTCCTATCAATTAACGTAAAGGTATGCCTATAGTAAATTTCAAACATAAAACTCAAAAATTGTATATCTTTGAATGTTTTCGTTAAGCGTGTATTACATAATCATCTACACACACACATACTGATATAGTTATTTCTAATAATTATAATTTAAGCCCTCTATCATTATTTGTCATGGGAATATTTTTTGGGTCTACCTTTTTATTTAATGGTAATCAATGGATTTAGGAGAACATTGAGCAAATATTTGATGCCCCGGGTAAGATCACGCATCCTTGCATCCACAGCTGATGTCACTTGGTTAAAATTCAATGCTGTCATATCCTTTTCACTGCAAACTGTACACTCGATACCTGTCAATTGAACAGAAGGTTTCCCTGAACCAAGAACAAAGTCTTCTCTAGGGGCATTTGGTTGTTTCCGAGTATTCATCAATTTTCCATAAATATGAACTCGATCGCCGCTGCGTAGGAGAGTGGTAAAGTTCCTAAAACGATCATCTGCGTGCAGTCGTACGTCGATAGGTTTACTTAGGAGGCCCGAATTCATTCGCAGCAGCATTTCATATTCATAGACATTCCATCGGTTCAAATTACACCGATGTTGAAGTGTAGTTGTCTTGCGTAGTTCTTCACACAACACATCTTCCTTCGAACACTCCAACCTGTTCGATTCTCCATAAACACACTCGATAATGTTCGCCAGCCACGAGGGAAGAAAGTCTCTAATAAGTTCAGCTCGCAAATTAAGTACTCTGGCGATTTGAACTTCTGTAATCGTGCCCTCCCAGGAGACGGTAGATCCTGTAAGGTAAGAGCATCGCATTTGGGTTTTTATTTTGTTGTTTTGTTCCCAAGAAGGCTGGCCGCACAGTTGATAGAATTTCTCCCACGATATGTGACGCTGAGTGTCCTCTTCGGATGTGATGATCGGTTTACCGTTAATAAGATTCGAATAAAGTGATGTTTCAGTGTGAACTGCCTTGAAGCTGGATGTCATGTAGGGCAATGTGAGGATAGCAGCAGCTACAATACTCACAGCAACCTGTAAACGATTGAAAATCAATTCAATTTGTGGGAAAGATTCAAACTCACCTGAAGGAATGTGATGTACTTCTGAGTGTTTTGATTGACAGCCATGCAGCAGGATCCCAACAGTGCGAAAGCTGCAGCTACAATGGTTGTCACCAAACGTATTCGCGGATCTGTCAAGCCAACGTATTCCACAGCCAGAAACACTGGCACCATCAACGACACGATGCCAAAAAGTGGCAGGAACAAGAGGATTCCAGCCAAACCGAGAGCAGCTCGTACAACTCCAAACATGGTTGCACTCTGCGAGCTGGTAATACACAGCTGGAGCCAACTAAGAGTGACACAATGTGGAATGAGATATGTGTAAGTGCCATGCCAATTTGCCCGTTTGGCCAGATGCACAAGAAATAGAGGAATCATCAAGTACAAGACAGTCCGACAGTTCAAACAGAACTCAATCCCATTGCCAATGACAAATGAGCTGAAAGTTGGAACTTTCAAATCGAGAAATCTCCAACCCGTGCTCACCACCTCATCCATTTCGTAGGGATACTTGGCCAGAACATTGATGCCAAACGAGAAGAGGACGAGAACGTCGGGAAAACTTCGCTGGGTCGACGTATACATAAATGCCACCATTGAGATGAACACCATGACAAAGGAGAGAATAGTTATCTCAGAATGAGGCAGCCATTCGGAACTAATCAATGGACAGACAATGAGGTTCCCAACGAAAGCACAGAAGAAATACAAGTAAGGTTTCATGTTGTTCTTCAAGAAACGGTTCTCGGAAATGCCTGCTTCGACATTATTGTCACCGTAGCTTAAGAACAGGCCTGACCATATTCGAAAATCAATGAAGTCGTGCTTGGACTTCAGCATCTTACAAGTTGACCAGACCATTGCTCCCAAGCAGAGGTAATAGAAGCCAATTGGTAGGTAAACTGTGAGATTATCGCTGGAAACGGCAAAGTACACGAGGAATATTAAAGCCAGCTTCATGCTGGGCGACAATGAACCGGGGAACGAAGCTATCAAGTTGATCAGACGATGATAGAGTAATCTGCAGAAAACAATCGGATGGAAAATAATACGATGGAAGCACGGAACGTGGTCCAGCGAGTTGGGATGCGGAATCGACAACGTCAGCTCGTCGTTCACTGCGGGCAAACGCCCATTCGCATAGTTCACAGCTGCGGTGACCAGATTCGCCTCAGTTATCACTCTCTCAGGCTGAGAAACATTTAGGTCTACTCCCTGACATGGGTAGATGTCGCCATTGACATGGTTGACATCCTCTAGCTGTTCGGTTTCTTCTTCCTCCTCGGAGGTGGAATCGTTGTGGCGTTTTCGTCGTTTCTGCAGTTTGTATATCTCTCGCATTTTCCGTTCGAGTTGTTTGGGAGTGATGTGTTCACCACCATTTGACAGACATGCGAATAGATCGCGAGCTGCTTTTCGAGCAGCTCGCTCCCCAGTAGTCATTCCCAGGCAGCTTCTTACGTCATCGATGTTCGCATCGCTTATGCCCCGACGACTGTCGAAACATTCCTGAAGTAGGCGGAGGGCATCTTCGTGACCTTGTTGGGCAGCACAAAGCAGCCAGTGAACACCTTGAACATGCGATGTAGCTTCATTATGCTCTTTAGCAATTGGAATAATAGTTAAATATATATGAAAATCAAAAATAACAATTAATCCTATCTATAGTTACCAATGTTACTGTCTAATAACTGCCTGGCGAGGTCGTATTGGACGTCGGAACAACCATCTGCTGCAAAGTGGTATTTGAGATTATTCAGCGATGTTCGGTCTGGTGGACGAAATGGGAGGAAAAAGTACAAATGACTGTGGTGCGGGATGGGCGATGGTTACCTTCAAGATTCCATTTTCTGCGATTAGACGAACCCGCTGGAGGTTTTTTCGTCCAATTAGCCATAAGTGGGATTTGAAAAACAAAAGCACTTCATAACACGACAAACCAAATTCCAAAACAAAATTTTCTTGTATTTGACAATTTGTGTCAGATGACAGCTGGGACAACGTTCGGAAAATGGTTCCCAATTGTACAGCTGATGGAGGTACTGCCAGATGCAATGAGCGATTTATGTGGTGAATAATTTATTTGGCAAATCTATATATATATAAAAATGAAAAAATGTTTGTATGCGGCAAATAGACTCGAAAACTACTGAACCAATTTAGTTGAAATTTTAAGTGTTTTTTCCTAATAGCACCGTGATGGTTTAGAAAGTGGTTTGAGTAAAATCCTCCCACTGAAACGGACATTGAAATTAAAATTTATTTCAATACTTTATTATGAAAAAAAAAAATAAAACAAAAATTTATATGACAAAAAAAAATTATTAGGAAATACATGTATGTATGTATGTCAATAGAAGAAAAAATTTAAATAAAGAAAATAAAAAAAAATATGGATTGTACAATTAAAGGAATACACAAAAGACTGTATGAGGAATAGGAAGCACAAGGAAATTCTCATCATCACTTTTTAATTATTTGACAAATCGTTGAAATTTTTATTTTTTTTTTTGTTTTGTTTAAACTTTATTTTTCTTTTCTAAACTTTAACAGTTTATCAAAACAGTGTATCAAAACTAGATTAAACATTTTGTTTTGTTCTATTTTCCATCTTAAAATATGGGAACTCTTTTAATTTTAATTTTAATTTGTGTAGATACAAATTTAATATACAGTAAATTAAACTTTTGTAATCCTACTTATATCATATTCAAGGCTTGCAATATTTTACAAGATGTATATCTTACTTTGTAAGCGTTTTTAAATTAATAAATACAAATACAAAATACAAGTGGTATGTGAAGTGCATATATGTAGTGCAATAAAAGAAAATCAAAAAAAAAAAATTTTTATACCCCATATGAAATTTAAGGAAAATTTGTAATATACAAATATTGATTTTATAATTAACATGCCGCCTCCACTGGGCATGAACGATGCTCGGATTATGAACATGTCTTTAAAAAATCCAATGGAGGCAGAAAAATCCATGTCATGTAGTGACATAATCCATACAAGTCAGATTGTGGATTGGATTGTGGTTGTGATGTTGGACATCGTTGATGCCCAGTGGAGGCGGCATGTAAAGGAAAACAAAATAAATGCCACCAAAAAGACAAAATATAGGAAGAAATACACGCAAAAAAAAAAATTGAGAACACAATTAAATAATGAAAATGAAGAATTACACGAACAACGTATTGAATCAATGCGCGTAAGAAATATACAGTCACGTTCAAATGAAACAAAAGCACAAAAAGAAACAAGAATTGAAAATGAACGTAGAAAAAGAAAACGAGCAAGAGAAAGTTTAACGGATGAAAATCGTGAAATACAAAATTTAAATATTCGGATAAATATGCAGACAAATCATGGACATTATTTGTCAGAATTCAATCGAATTGCATTCGAATACAATCATGAAATAAATTATAGTAATAAGGAATTATTTTGTGCATATTGTAATGCATTAAGATTTAAAAATGAAAGTGTTGGAATGTGCTGCTCAAATGGAAAAATTAAATTGCAAGAATTAAACACACCACCATCAGAACCATTATTAACATTGGTTTCAGCTAAGTGAGTTATTAAATTGTTTGTCTGAGTTTTTTAATTAAAAAATACATAAGTATGTATATGTAAATTATGGTCGTCCATTGATTTCAGGTGTTATAACAGAGTCAAATCATTTTTTGGCTAACATACAAAAATACAATGCATGTTTCCAAATGACGTCGTTTGGTCAACTAACAAACTCCCGGAGTTAAGGCTCTCCCAAACCAACGCGAAACATTCGGCGCGACAACGAAACTTCCGCCTGTCTTAATTTATTTACATGGAGATTAATGGGAGCACCCACACTGGCGCGATGCGAATCTTCGAACATTATTCAGTTGTCGCATATTCGCGCGAATGTTTCGCGTTGGTTTGGGACAGCCTTTAAGCTCTTCAAATCTGAAAAGAACTCCCATAAGATTCTTATATATCCTATTGCTATACTTAAGAATGAATCTCTTGTTATGAAACTCAAATTCGTCTCATAGCATTTTTATTGTAAGAGCTAAGCATTTTTTAAATTTGAAAGTACTTAAATCCTATATCTAAATCTATTTAAGTCTCATAAGTATCTCGTTATGAAATTAAAACTCTAAACGTCATTTTTAGTCTTTATAATCCCATAATAATACTTCAATGAGACTATTCATCAATAAGTATTTTTCAAGATTCTAATAGGAGCTACGACGCCAGCTTTGAATATCAAACGAACAGATGTTTATAGTTGAATTGTACAGTGCGTTCTTTTTGTTCACAAAACTTGCTTCTGTTCATGTTTCTATCGGATTGGTTATTTGATTGGTGGTGGCAGATATAATTTTAGATTTCAAAGAAAAGTTTGATTGTTTTCTTTGCGAGCAAGTTTCTTTGGTCGATTTTTTGTTCTGTTTGTTTAACTAATTTCGGGGTAGTAGTGAATTTGATCATAAATATTATAACAAGAATTTTCAGCACTGAAATATACTAAACAAAAAGCGCACATTTCAAACTTAAGGTAGTTAATATTATTAGTATTATTAAAAAGAGGAAACAATCTGCCGAAAAATCGATCTCAAAAGCATTATATTTTGATAGAATTGATCGAAACAACCTTATTAATTGTACTAATGGAAATCACCATGAGTATCACATAATGTTTATGGTATATATATATATATACTGTTGTTGCATCGGCTGTCATCAGCTTTGGAGTGATTTAAATAACACCAAGCTATATCCAGTTAACTTTGATTGTTACTTTATTCGAAAAATTATTAGGTTATAATTTAGTTCCATTGTTTCAAAATGTTAATCTAACACAATTATCGCTTTCTCATTTAAATTTCTTAACAAAAGTTGGCAATTGCAATAAAAAGGAACGCCCCACAGACAAATGTGTTGCGTTTGAAAGTTAAATGTCAAATTTAAGTCCCATAAGAGCATTTTAGCTCCCATAAGAAGTACTGTCTCTCAGAGAAAATTTATATTTACTGAGAGCGACACTTCTTACGGGAGCTCAAACGTTCTTTTGGGACTACAATTTGACGTTTAACTTTCAAACGAAACACATTTATCTGTGTTGCTTTCCGTTTCATCATCATCCAAAGATCTCATAGGGATGTTAAAACAAGAGTTAAAGTATCAATCAACAGCAGCCATGTTGCAATATGAACAAAATGTTTTCATTATATTTTGAGGGTTACCGTATCTTAAAAAAAAATATTCTAAATAAATTATCTTATTTGGTTTTCCATTCTGACCAAAACTTGTAAAAAGTTTTATAGGTCATATTCATCTTGTTTTCTCTTATTTATGCTGTCGATATTAGTTGTATAAAAATGGATTTGTATAACTTAGTATACAACTACTATACCAGAGAAGAATGAGCGGGGACATTCTTTTTTGTGTTATGTCATTATTTAACATTTGTGAGTAAATTAACACGACACAGTAAAATGACATCTTTAAAAATCAGTTGTTTTTGTCAGTTTTTAATGACAAATATATAGGAAGATTTCAGAAAATCTTAATAATGAAAAAGCGTCATATTTTGTGCCACTCTAGATCCAATTTTTGTCATAAAAGCACGATAATAACAATAATTGGAAAAAAATATGGTATGGATGATGGATCCCAAGAAACATTTTTAGCTGCTTATTCGCTTTAATGGCGCTTCCAGAGCAAATATTAGAGCTTGATTATTTGAGAAAGAGCTCTAGATGCACCCTTAGAGCAAGTGTAGGGCTTGCATACAGCTAATTCATTGAGTTTGAGAGCACATTTTTGCTCGTAACCAGCTTTTTATCAGTGACGAGTGGCTTTGAAGCTCTTTAATATATTCATATGAAATCCTAAAAGGAGCACTTTTGACAGATTTTTGTTTGTATTAGTTTGTGAGATCCAAATGATAAATAAATATAAAAGTAGCACAACAAAGTCCATGTGTGTAATGGTAGGAATAGATAACTTCATTTATTCCTAGAGAAATAATGTATCTAATTAATTTTTTTGCATTAACGTCATTGAATTTTAAGTGCGCGCTTAGTTTTTTCATAAATGTTTTGGAGGTACTTCGCAAAATTACAACGCGCCTTCCAAATTATGTATTTTAAGCTGTGAAATGTGAAAAAAAATTAAATTGAACAATGTTAAAATTGGTTAAATAAATTTATCGAAGCACGAAATAAAATGCTTTCTTTACATTGCAATCAATATTGTGTTTTATATTGAAGTGAAGGATTTAAATGTTTTTAAATGAATGAAAACAAATAAATCAAATAATTTTCATTTGTGTCGCCATGTTTTTTATTATGGACAATATGTCTCTTTAATAGAGCTGCAATATCGCTTTGAGAGCAATGTTACAGTTTTCCATTCAGGGCTTTGTAAAAAATAGGGTGTTTTGAAAATTGAAAGCTAGAGAATGTTAAGTGAATACATAGATAATGCTAAATTGTAGAAATAATTTTGAATTCAAAGAGTACCTACTTGCCATTGAAGTGAATAAAGTTTTATGAGCACCTTAAATTACTAAAGGAAGTACTTGTTCGGCTAAGTCGTAGATTTAATTTTTTTAGGGAAATGCACAGCTAATATATTTTAATAAAAAAAATTGTCAATTCCGTGCTTAATTCGAATCTTAAGATTTCCCTTATAAATTAAAAGGAATTTGTTTATTTTCCACTGTTTTAAGTTTTCCAGTTGAAATAATTTTTGTTTTAGTTTATAACACCCTATAATATGATTGGGAGAATTGTCTTGAATGAGAATACGTATTTATTCAGCTCTATATGTGCATTATTGGAGCTCTATTGACGGATTTTTTTGACATCAAATTTTGTGTGAGAATATTAGTAATTGAACTCTACAGCCGCTTTCAGTGTAGCTCTGTTAATGCAATTTTTTGACATTTTGAAAGATTATGCGTTAGTATTGTGCGCATGTGTTGTTACCAGCTCTACAATGCCTCTATCTATGCTGATGTTTAGAGTTTGCTCGTTGCAAGATCTCATGAACTGTGTTAAGGAGCATATTTTGAAATCTGGAAGCGTTGTAAGGTTAATAGAGCTAAAAGTGTTCTAAAATTGCCAAAATAGAACTTTATTTTGAAAGCTTTGAAATAATCTCCAACAGAGCTGTAGCTTTAGATTTCACTATCAAGGAGCTGTAGAAGAACAGTTTTGCTTCTATTAGCTCCAACGATGTTACTTGGGGAATGATCGCATTTTGTGAATTGTATAAAAACAAACTTTAGTGATTTTTGCATCTAATGGCGAATTCCTTTCAACACAGAAATCGAATTTTTTCTAAACAGAATCAATTTTTTTCTAAACAAAATCGATTCTTTTCTGTCAAAACAAATCTTGCGTTTTTAGCAAGATTTCACACTGATTTGCACACACACTAAAGACTTGACATTTCTAATACGTCAAATTGAAAGTCGCGGAGTTGTTTATTTTTTGGTTGCAACGAATTCTACATAATTTAACAAAATATTCAACAATATATTCAGTCAATACAGCTATAAAAATAATTTATTGTGCGTTGTTCATTACCGAACAAAAATTTGACAAAAAAAAAAATAGCCTTTCAGTGCAAGTGAAAACTTTTCAATAACAATTTTCTCTAAAAATATATGTGTGAATAGAAGTTCAAACAAATAAAATGCACCATAACAAATTGGCACCTTATAAGCTGGCTAATATCTTTTATTTATTAATTTAATTCTATTGGTAAAACATTTTTCTCACAACAAAAACAAACAACCTTAATAGTTTTGTGAATAATTTCTTGAGGTTTTGCGTCAATTGCAGCTATAAAGTAGCACAAACACAATCACACCAACAAAAAAATCGATTCTTTTACGAAATACGAATTCCTTTCAATTGACGGAAAAAATTCGATTCTGTTTAGAAAAAATTCGATTTCTTTTTTGAAAGGAATTCGCCATAAAAAAAATATTAATGGTAACCCTTTTTCTTATTATAATTAATAACAAAATATTTTAAACATGCATAATTTTGGAAGCGCGTTGTTATTTTTCGAAGCAAAATGTGGAAATTAGTAGATGCAATTTTAATTGCACCAAGAATTTAGCCTACATATGCCATGATCTTAACAAATATAATACGTCAATTAACTTGTGAGATAAATACTCGCATCAAAAAACACATTATTTTTTGACATGAGGGAATCACAAACACATATAATAACTAGGCCATTTAAGGCTTTTAACAATCTTATAAGAATCTAGAAGAACTCCTCAAGAGTGCATTTAGCTCCCTAAAATAAGTCTTGTAGCGCTCTCGGAGCGTCTTATGAGAGGAAAAATGTTACTTGGTGATGAATTATTATTCATATAGAATAATGATTAGACGAAACGCAGATAATCACATTCTAAAATGTCGCCAATTGTTCCATCAATACATTGTTGATATGTATGCAAAAATTGAAAGTGAACGACTACTTTACCTTCGATTAAATCAAACAAAATTACGTTCAGAAGAGTACGTTCTTTTACGAGATGCTGTCAACGAAGATGGTAATATCAATGAAATAGGAAGAATGGTAATTCTGCCAGCCACTTTTACAGGTAGCCCACGCCACATGCATGAATACGCACAATTTGCAATGACCATTGTTCGTAAATATGGTCGTCCAGATTTGTTTATTACTTTTACATGCAATCAAAAATGGGATGAAATAAATGCTTTATTATTGAATGGACAAAAGCCATCGGATCGCCATGATGTTACTTTCCATCATTCGAATTCTTTTTAAATTTTTTGTTCTTTCCGGCAACTTATTTATTTTTACTTCAAATTGATGAAGGAAATTTGCTACCTTCTCTTTTAACTCATTTGAATCCATTTTATAAAGATATTTTATGTAACAAATTATTTAGTTATCAATAAAAATTGTATTTTAAATGAGAAATGAGAACAATTTCAATGACATTTGTAAAAAAAAGTAACATTTGGTTTGATTTTACATTACTTAAGTAGAAAAAATAAACTTCATATCACAAAAAAAATAGTTTCCATAATCATACATACATATATATGTATATCAATTGTATACATGTATTGAAAAGGTTATAGAAAATGGTATCATTTCATCGAACACCACAAGATTTATGAAGCAATAACAGTCATTTTCTTATTAAGTGATTAACGTAAAACTTTACCTGCTATACCCCAGTCCCCAGTCAACAACAGCAGATGAACATGTCTTAAATCATGAAGTTTATGGGTTTAAGAATATTTATTAATATTACCCAAAAATATGCGTGTACAGTTACATAATTATTCTCCCACCGGACATTTCATAAATCGATTGTTATATATTGGAATTGATAAAATGCCATTAGATGTATAAACAAATTTCATATACGGCGGTAACATAAAACGAATAGAAAAGGGCAATTCTTTATTCCCCGTGCGAAGCCGGGGCGGACCAGCTAGTAATAAATAATAAAATAATTTTTTTTATCGTTTTGATCTCATTGTCCGCTGTATAATATCTTTTAAGCATGTGGGCCCAATGTTTACATGTGTAGAGTGGGTGAATGCAGATCAAATTTCCCAAACTAGAAAGATCGCATCTTTCGTCTTGAGATGTCATCTTTTTTTTTTTTTTTTAATAAAACGTTTAAAAATGAAAAAAAGATGAAATATTTTCTACTATGACAAAACGACATAAAACTTTTATGGATCTCTGCCACCAAATGTCAGAAGTGTCAGTGTGAAATTAAAGAAAAAAAAAAAAAAAAAACAATCTAACAGCATTCCCTGGTTGGAAAACAAAACCAAATGCAGAAGGCACGAAGGCGAGCCAAAAAAGTAGTGTGTTTAATAATAGTGATTAATATGTAATAAAATTAGTTTTTTTGTATCAAACACTTGAAAAAATGTTCACTAAAATGTTTAAACACTAATTAATACGTAATTCGATAGTAAAGTTAAGTTTTCAGTTCCAAATATAAAAAATAATCAAATGACCGGATTTTTAACACTGCCAAGAGCATGTAAATATTTTCCAACCAGGGACTTTTTTTGTTGTTGTTCTTAGATGTTAAATTAGAAAGAGAAAAGACAAAGACAAATCTTGGAAGACCTCTATGGGGGTTTATTGGTAAAATAAACCAATTTATTTTTCATTCGGATTTGTCAAACAGCTGATTTTGATCATCTTTGCGTTCCATTGGGCAAAATAAATTGATTTATTTTTGATTTAAAATCAATCTAAATTTTTCGGCAGAGTTACCCCTCCCTGTACTAACACCATCATAATTTACAGCTGTCAGTTTGCAAATATGTTTTTTTAATTGATTAATTTATTTTAGGTGTGAAAATTATGAACAAAATATGTAAGAAATAATCTCTCATTATAAATGGAACCAGTTTAAAATTAATCGTTAACTTCATCAAGCTCATCTTTATCTTCTAAAAGTGCACCAAGGGATGCATTGAATACAACGAAAAAAATAAATCAATTTTAAAAAGTGTTCCATATTCGCCACGAAAAAAATCAATTTTTAAATTGAAATCTTTTTTTTAAGTAAAAAGTTCAAATAGGTACATAAAATATAACCTGGAAAATTCAAACTCCCCCCAACACCAAACACATCTATTTTTATTCTTGATTTTGTGAATTCATTGATTCTCTTTGCTACAAATCAACCAACAGCATTAAACAGTTAGTTAGAAGCTGATACATAAAGAAAGGAACAGAAAGAATTTTCTTCGCATAACTAACTATGTATATTGTCAATGGAATGAACAAAATTATGAAAGTCGAGTCAATTTATTTAAGTAAAAGTATGCTTCTAATTTAAAAAAAAAAAAAACTTGTACTTAAGAATTTAATTAGCACCACATTGAGTTGGCATACAAAATATTTTTCTTTTGTTTCATTAGAGTAAATAATAAAATAATAGAGTAATTTAGATTTATCGACTCAGATGTTCATTTCTTCATCAGAGACACCATTGTAATGCTATCGAACACTTGAGTAGATAGAATAATACTTAACGTCCCAAAAGTTTTTGTAGCAATTTACAAATGGTATTATTACTAGCAGTATCAAGAGTTATTTAAAAATGTTGATCTAATATTGCTTAGGGTACATAGAATACTTGACAAACATTTTTAAGCCATGGCTCAGGTGAATAGGAAGCGGTCTCAAAAATGCTGCCTGCTGTTATCTCTGTGTTTTCTACATAATGTCTCCTCAATATGCTTCGCTAAGATCAATCCCTACCAGTGATTTGGTTTTAAAGAAAACACATTTTTTTTATGACATTTCACATGGATGTAATTGTAAATTAAATTTTATAAATCTAAAATACATGCATAATTAAAAAAGGAAAAAGAATACAATTTAGTTTTTTTTTTTATAATGAGCTAAATACGCAAAGTATACATTAACTAATCGTAAGTATACAGAGGAATGGTTTTTTGGTTTCTTGAAAAGATTTAAAAAATAGAAATAAAAGAAAAACTAAAATGAAAAATTAAAAATGTTTTCTTCTCTGTGAATGATGGATAAATTCATGATGGTGGGATTTTCAAAACCATCTTGGCCAATTTTTTTAGTTTTAAATAAATAAGAAATCAAACTGGGTCTAAATTCTTAATATTAGAGCTCATCGTGCATGTCGTCATCGGCAGAATCGTTAGGATTCTCGCACGCAGCAGGAGTCTCAAACATATAATGATATTCACATCGATTTGGTTCAGATACTCCGGTCACCTTGTGATCCAATCCGCATTCTAACTGAATAACTGCAGATCTTTGTGGACCATTCCAGCAGGAGGCTCCATTAGAATAGAGCATTTGACTGTACTTATATTCAGATCCTGACCATCGATCCCATGATCCCAGTCTGAGAAGAATGACATTTGAATGAGAGAAATTCTAAAAGAATTGGTATTCTGATTCTTACCTCGTTTCAGAGCCACCATTCTTTGGCTGTTGTGATGCTCTATCAAATGGACATAGCTTGTAAACATATTCACGATCTTCATACGAAAAGCACTGGCCTTCGAGTGAAGCGAATTCATCTGATGCTCCATAGTCTTTGTTGATTTGCTCTTGAATTTCCTTAATTTCTTGATCAATTTCGCGGAGTTGACGTTCGGCTTCAGATAATTCATTTCGTGCTGCATTTGCTTCCTCGATAATCTTCTGAGTTTCCGGGTCATAATCTGGTTTAGATGTTGTTACTTCCTCAGCAGCACCTTCACCAGTTTCTTCGCCCTCTTCGTCTTCTTCTTCGGGTTCATAACCTGCTTCTCCATCGTCTTCTTGCTCCTCACCGCCGTGAGAGGGTTCTATGTAGGAAGGATCCGTATCGGTTTCTTGGTGTTGATCCTCGATGTGTTCACCATCTTGTTGTGGTGGTTTGAAGAGACCGGCATCCAGCATGAGATATGGTTTGATTCTGGACCAGCAAATTGACACAAAATGCTCTACATCGACGCGATCCTTTTCATCCAGGAAGAATCGAGCTTCTTCTTCAGACACCTTATAAACAGAAAATTGAGGAAATGTATTTTAGTTTGGCAGATTTTCTTTAGTAAATTTAAGAGCTAAAAATATAATTCAGGTGCGTAAATTGATTCCCCACATGCTGACGACTCGACGGAGAATTACATGTGGCAAAATATTTTTAAAGTTGGTGTAACTGGTAGTAAATTTCAAAAAATTGAACATTTTAAATTGAAAATAAACGAGCGTTGTTGTCCAGAAAAAAAACAAAATGCAACAAATCTACAAGAAAACATAAATGATTGAACTCGCTTAATAAAAGAAAAACACGTATTTTAGGTAGTTGAGACAAACAACGACAAACGAGAGGAACAGTTGGTCAAACAATCAAGGTAGCGGAGCACGAATTTGAAGTGGTGCAATCCTTTAAATACCTTGGGTCAATAGTAGTAGCCGATAACAATATAGAAGAAGAAATACGCGGTCTTAAGGAGAATTGTTGGCCCCATATGTGAGGAAGGACGATTCCGGAGACGGTACAATCATGAATTGTACGCAATCTACCTTGAAGCAGATATCGTGACAAAAATTAAGCTCGGTAGACTCCGGTGGGCAGGTCACCTAGCTCGCATGAGCGAAGAGGAACCTGCTCGGAAAGTTCTTTGTGGTACATTCTATGGTAGACGACAGCGTGGTAGACCATGCTTGCGCTGGAGAGATGGCGTAGACCAGGACGCCCGGAGCCTTGGGGTGCGCAACTGGATGGCGGCGGCTCGGGACCGGGATGGGTGGAGAGACTTGTTGAAGGAGGCCAGGACCGGACCCCGGTTGTCAAGCCGACGATGATGATGATGATGTGAGACAAATATTTTGCTCTTCTCTAAACTCTCTAAATTAGTAATCTCATTCAGGGTTATGACATAATTTGAAAAGAGATCTAAGAATATTTTTTTTTTTTTTAATTACCTCTCCATTGCGATCCTTATCGAATGAGGCTCTCGTCTGCAATTCAGCAATTTCAATAAACCCATCGTTATTTGAGTCAAACTTTGTAAAGGTCTCCTTTGCTTCGTTGGCATTCTCGTACTCTTGTTGCTGGGTCTTTTCCAGCTTCTCAGTATCCTGGATCTCTTTGTATACTTGCAAAGCTTCGACTTCTATGCCTTCCGCTTTCTTCTTGATTATATCTTTCTCCTCACGAATTATATCTGCTTCTTGGCGTCGATTTTGCAGCTCGATCAGTCTGACGCCGCGTTCGTCTCGCAGTGTCTTGCCCTTTGAACTTAGTTCGGCTTTTAAGGTTATTCCCCTTTTGGCTAGTTCTTCTCTGGTCTTCTTTAGTTGGCGCTCCTCTTTGCCAAGCTCTAGACAGGTATTGACACACTTGCTGTTTGGCAAGCCATACTCATCGCTGGCGTCGCAGCAATCGCAAATGCCATCATTAACTCGGGAGCTAGGAATGTTCTTCGGTCTGTAGCCGGCGTTTGTACAATGGAACTTTCCTTCTGGACACGCTGACGTTCCGGGTTCATCGCTGCCATCGGGGCAGTCACAAAAGTCGTCATTTACCTAAATAACCATAGATTTGTCAGAAATAATTACGTGAGGAACCTCACTCGATGGCTTGAACTCACCTGGAGGTAGCTTATGGTTTTCAGTCCATTGAAACAATCAAAATACTCGCCGGGTGGGTAGAGACTTGCCTTGGATATGGCAACACCTCGAGGACGTGGAATAGTCCCCAAAGCCCAATTGCTACTTAAACTAAGAACAAAAAGAACGCCGAACGCAATGTGGAATGAGCGCTGCATTTTTCTATCACAAAATAAATAAAATTGCTTTTGTACGATAGTTTAGTTGGGTCTGGTTGGTTGTTAGGATTCAGGATTACGTTATTGCATACAAATTGATTTATAAAAATAAACGAGATCAAAAGCTTAAAGCCGGCTCAGAACGATTTATAAATCCCACTTTAATTTTTCTTTAAAATCATCACCTTCTTCGAGAGTTCCTAACCGCACCACTTAAACTTGAAAATCAGCAGATTACGAGATATCAGAAGAAAGAGAAACGTCAGCTAGCCAATTGCACAAATATGCCCACAGATGGTTCTCGGTATGAAAGAAAGAAATACAATAACCATGTAGTTTATAAGGTACCTGTTAGGCTTAGCCCACTAGGCAACCTGAGGCCAGGCACCTACTATGCAACTTAGTTACCTCAAGTTGCCGGCAACGAGAGGGCACCAGGAAACTAAAACTGGCCATAAACGATAGAGCCATTTTGGTCGGAGCCAATTTGACTCATGGATTTTCAACGAGACTCATGCCCACATGAAAGAAAGACTTGAAAGAGAACTTCAAAAAATCTCCAACAACTTGTTTAAAAGGTACCAAAGAGACGCACCTAAGCCTTCTTTTAAAATCTCCTGTACCTGTAAATCGTAAAAGATTTTCTGTAGTTTCCTTATAAAGTAAATGGGTTTAAAGCTCACAACGTAAAGTTTGAAAAGGAACGTAATAAAAATCTTCTCAAATAGTTGACCGTAGAGATTTCGTTTTTGTTACTGCTCACTACGCAATGACGACAGTTTAGTGGTGAAATCGGTGAGGTGGCAAGGGAGGCAACAGTCAGGAAGAAAATATAAAAACTGTAGTGAGCAGTCATGTTTCATATCCGAAATGTTCCATTTTATTGCATTTTTTCATCTTTGGCTTGTGCGTTGAACGGTGAGGTAGAAAAGAATTAAAATTAAAAATGCGTAGTGGGTCGAGGTTAGAAGCAGAAAATGCTTTTTCAATAATTGGTTTGATAATTGCAAAGATGCTGAAGCAGATTTAATTGCTATATAATCTTTATTTTGCAATTATTTAATTATTTAATATTTGAAGTCAGGGGTTCTTGATGCTCACAATCAAATGTTCCAACTTACAGATAGTTCAGAGATGCACATGAGTGAAAGTTCCAAGTGTATACACGCATTGACTTTTCACTACGTAGTGGGCAGTCAAAATCTAAACAAGGTCTTTGTCTACATCAAACTGAAAGTTACAGCAAAATCAATTTCCTCGTGTGAAAGAGGACTAAGAAAGTGTCATCGTGACCTTAGTAACTAACTACAATAATTTTCGAATTCCAGCAGTAAAAATTTCTTTTGTGATTTTTTTTTTGAGAAGAAGAAGAAAAGTGACGTCAAAAACAGCAAAAAATCGGTGTAAACTCGGAAAATCGAAAATGTCGCCTGTGGCTGAAAATTTATTTAAATAAATTCA
Source organism: Leucozona laternaria (assembly GCA_932273885.2). Taxonomy (NCBI): domain Eukaryota; kingdom Metazoa; phylum Arthropoda; class Insecta; order Diptera; family Syrphidae; genus Leucozona; species Leucozona laternaria. Next base: position 273,975,928 of record OW026366.1, read on the forward strand.
AGAACAAATCCCTTTAAATTCTCCCTACGAATCAAAGTATTAGCATAATAAAAAGAGTGTGATAAATGTCTGTATTATGAATAGGTATTCATACAACACAGGTAATTGGTGTTTCGTTAAAACGAAAAAAAAGAAAACCTTGTAATTCACTTGTGGTAATTTTGGGTGTCGCCGCCCTAAATGACCAAATTTTTAAATAACCATCAATTTATATTAATTATAATTCTCTTTAACTTTAGTGTTTACTTCACCTACTTTGTTTTCCATCTAAATCTATTTATCCAATTTACCTACACTGGCTGTGTCTCGTTTCCAAATGCTATTTTTAGTGGTTTTTGTATATTTTTAAAGATTCTTCCTACCAGGATCACCATAGTGTCATGGACAGTGAAAATCTAATGGACGAATTAGCATCATTGACTCGTACCGAAATACCTGATGGCCGCCAAAGCCTGAGGGATAGTTTCACAAATTTAGAAAGAGTCGCTGACTATTGTGAGGATACTTACTATAGGTTTGTTGTTGTCGATTAAGTATATTGATTGTCGTTTTGAATCTGTTCATTTATATTTTTCAGAGCTGACAATAAGAAAGCAGCGTTGGAGGCAACAAAAAACTACACCACACAATCGCTTGCAAGTGTTGCATACCAAATCAATACGCTGGCGTATAGTTACATGCAGTTGCTGGAGCTCCAGGCGACACAACTCAATGAAATGGAGTCGCAAATGAATCATATCGCTCAAACTGTAATGATTCACAAGGAGAAGGTAGCTCGTAGGTAATAAAAATATCATTCTAATCAACCACAGAAGATTAATTATCATTTATTTAAATTATATTTAAATCTCATAACTTGGACGATCTTATGTTTCTCATCTGAGATACCTGAAATCTAAAAAAAACTAATGTCTGTCTAAAGGCACGTAGTGTCGCGTACGCGAAATTAGTTCTCATACCAGGTATTATATAGGATTTGGGGTAGGTGCAAGGTTGGTTATATGCAGTTTTTTTTGGATTTAAAGAACTCTCACCTCACTGTTTAGGTATAAGAACTAATTTCGCGCACGCGATACTACGTGCCTTTAGACAGACATTAGTTTTTTTAGATTTCAGGTACCGCACCGAAGAGAATGCGATTTTTCATTTCTTACTTTCTTGGAGCCACCTATAAGATAATTTCACAGCAAATGAAACGATTACATTGCGATTTCCAAACATTAGAAATTCTCCAATATTAAGGTATCCTGGGGCATTGGCTCTTTTTCAGCCTACAAGCCTGCAGGGCCTGATGTTGATGTTTAAACATCGCCTATATTCTCTTCAGATGGAGAGAGGTCAATGTAATCTTCATTCCAAAAGCTGGAAAGCCCACTCATACTGAACCGAAAGACTTTAGGCCAATAAGCCTATTGTCTTTTCTACTCAAAACCTTAAAAAGACTTATTGAAACGCACATTCGCCTGAAGCTAATTGATGGTGCGCTATCGCAGGCCCAACATGCTTATATGAAGGGCAAATCTGTGGAGACTGCACTTCACGAAGTGGTTGGCACAATTGAAAAATCAATCCATGTCAAGGAATTTACCCTGGTAGCTTTCCTTGACATAGAAGGGGCCCTCAATAACGTTGATAACAGTGCAATTCGTAGACTTCTTCAGTATTGATCCAAGATTGGTTAACTGGATTTATTCCATGCTCCAATCGAGGGTTGTGAATGCAGAAAAGATGGTAGCAATATAAAAGTTAAGACATGCAGAGGTACCCCACAGGGTGGAGTCTTATCCCCCCTGCTTTGGCTTCTTGTCGTTAATCAGATATTAGTTAAACTAAGTATGAGCGGTGTAAAGGTTGTCGCTTATGCCGATGACATTGTGTTAATGGCCTCTGGAAAATTTGTTACTACACTTTGCGACCTCCTACAAACGGCGCTTGACAAGCTCATTAGTTGGGCCAACAATTGCGGACTAAACGTCAACCCACATAAGACAGAATTGGTTCTGTTTACAAGGAAACATAACATTCCAAACATGGACCCGCCCACCATAAACGGAATACCACTACGTGTTTCAGGGACGGCCAAATATCTGGGTATGGTTCTAGATCGTGAACTGAACTGGAAAGAAAATATTAAAGAAAGAGAGAAAAAAGCCTCAATAGCATTCTACACTTGCAGTAGGATTTTTGGTAAAAGCTGGGGACCCAGCCCCGAAACCATTCATGGGATGTATACAGCCATAATAAGGCCTACGTATGCATGCGTGGTCTGGTGGCCAGCCCTAGACAAAGTAAACAATCTGAAAATGATGACTAAATCCAAAGACTTGCGTGTATTGGTGCTACTAGTGCCATAAGAACTACACCGACCGCGGGCTTAGAAACCTTCCTTTCACTATCCCCGCTCGACCTAATTACGATAGAGCTGGCGGCCAAAAGTTCTTTAAGACTTATACAGTGTAACAATTGGAAAAGAGGCCACTACGGTCACAAGAATATAATGTACTTCACTGACATTAACATTCATACGGACTACACCTCACCGCACATGGATTTCAGCCCAGTGACTCTAACAGATATCCCAACAAGGGAATTCTGGAAGGAAAACCGGGTAATACATGAAAACCATGTTTCGGTCTTCACAGACGGTTCTAAGACAAATGAGGGGGTAGGGTCAGGCATCTACTCAGATAACCCACCCATAAATAGGGCAATAAAGCTTCCAAATTTCTGCAGTGTCTTCCAAGCAGAAGTTCTGGCAGTTAGCGAAGCCGCAAAACATCTTGTTACTTGTGAAGTAGTTAATAGAAATATTTATATCTTCATAGACAGCCAGGCGGCGATTAAAGCTATTTCCTCATTCATCACAAAGTCAAAACAGGTGGATTGTTGTCGTAATAACTTAAGATTACTCACCGCCACAAACACAGTTACCAGTTACCACAGGTGTCCCAGGACACCGTGATATACATGGGAAGGAAATGTCAGATGAATTGACAAAAAACGGGTCATCTCTTGATCCAAGCCAAATCGTATCATCGGTACTCATGCCACTGGAGCAAGAAAAGAATAGAATTCACCAAACATTCCTCAAAGTCGCAAATGACATGTGGTCATCACTGGACACTTCCCGGGTTTCAAGGAATGTTCGGCCGAATATCTCTAAGAAAAAAACAGATTATCTACTCAAGTTAAGCAGACCTCAACTATCCCTTCTTGTTGGAATCCTAACGGGTCACAACGAAATGGGAACCCACATGAGCAGAATGGACATTAGCACATCTGACTTATGCAGAGGGGGTAATGATGAAGAGTCGGAAGAGGGCTCATATCACTTTCTCTGTGAATGCCCCAGCCTAGCCAGAAAAAGGAAAATTAACCTCGGAGAATACTTCTTCGATGAACTGTGCGACATCTCAACCTTGCCACCGGATAGCATCGTGAAATTCATCCAGAATTCAGGATGGTTCAGGGAGGCTACCCATACCCATACCTAAAAGTCCCACTCACTCCCCTACCTACCCACCTTCACAACATACCTTTACCCCGGGGAACGCAATGGATCCATGGAGATTCGAGTGAGATGATGCGGCTTGCCGTAGCATCTCTCCACCTAAGCTAACCTAACCTAGACCAACTAGAAGAAAGTGATCAACCTACTAATATATAGATATGCACTTGGTATCGATAAATATCTTGTTTGTTTAGTTAGAAATTACCTGTGAAAGGATTTTTTTTGACACATGAAAAACTAAAGTAGGCAAAACAAAGACATTTATTAAAATAATACTGAAATGCTACTTTCTCTTAAAACTTCCACGCAATAATCACCAATGGTTGTCAATAAAAATGAATTGAAGGAACTAAAAGGCACCTCTCTAAATGAGCAAATACAAGTGGAGCCCATTTTAAAGACTACGTCACTGAATTTAATATTTTCAGTGGCGGAAACATTATTTGCTCTAAAGTTTTGAATCTAGTATTTGCAATATAAATTGATTCAAAGCTTTTGAAGACATTTTTTACTTGTTCTATAGGCCAAGTATTGGTTTGTACTATATACTTGTTCTATAGAGCAAGTGGTTTCTTCATGCCTGTTAAGATGTTAGGTGCCATATAAATTTTGGAATTATTTGTTTTTGTTGGAACATCAACGAAATTGGAACACTGTGAAATTTGGGATTCTTCCTCTTGGAAAAGTCGACAAAAGTATGTCTGTTCTCAGAAACTCCTCCTTAATTCTCCATTTTTTTCAAAAGCCTTTACAACAATACCATAGTTAATCAGACATCAAGTTTGTTGTTACTTACCACCCGCTTAACATAGTTGAAGATACATCTTAATTGCTTGAAAATTTCAATTAAATAACAATACCTTAAATGTGCTGCTGGACTGGTAATTTCGCCTTTTCAAGGTGCTCACCCTAATCATGATTTCTTCTTTAGTAGTTTTTAAACGTATTGTTAGTAAGACCTACTCCCTTTGGTTCCATCGAACCATAAACAAAGATTTTTAACCAAAACATTTTAAGACCACGATCGAATTTTTGGTTGATGTTGCCACAATACACTTGTAACAAAAAAAAATTATTTGTATATCTGCTTGCGAGCATTCGAGAGAAAAGAAGATAATATCATTTGCAGGTAATTTTAAAAGAGGCAATCACTTAAGTGACCCAAGTGCCGACTTCAAATGTCATCAGCTAGGGTTTTCTGCTACAACAACACAACGTTTTCCAGATAATTTTTGATATAAATCTGAACGGGCCAAATTTGTTGATGCAATCGACTTTAAAGAACAAATGCGTGTGTGTATCGTTGTGCATTTTATTTATTAACTTTTTTAATCTACTACCTCTTTCAGAGAAATTGGTGTACTGACTGCTAACAAAGTTAGTTCCCGTCAATTTAAAATTGTCGCACCTATTAATCCAGAAAAGCCAATAAAGTATGTTCGAAAGCCGATTGATTATTCAATTCTGGATGAAATTGGCCACGGAATTAATTCATCACAACAACGGCAAAAGCATCGAGGATCGTCTCATGGGTCGATTCAATCGCTTGCTACAACAAATTCAGTGTCAGTTGGTCCACCGCCGACCACAAAACCCCCAACTCCGCCTCAAATGTCACGTGGGAATACTGGAACTCTTGGAAAATCGGTCAGTAATACTGGAACACTTGGCAAGAGTTCAAGAGAATATCGAACTCCACCAGTTGTTAACCCACCACAAGTCCCATCGCACTATGCCCCCAACTATCCAATTGGACATCCCAAGAGAATCTCCTCCTCTTCAGCTGGTGGTGATCGTGCCCCGGGCTATAGTTCTTTGCCAATGCCGCCAAGTCAACAAGTTGCCACGCATGTTAATTTGCCATCGGCCGGTATGATGCAGTCGTTGCCACCACCTCCGCCAACGACCTACGATGATCGTAGCAGTATGCCTCGTAAGTTAAACTGTTAACAAATATTTATAAACAGTTAAAATAATTTTGTTTGTAAAACAGCTCCACCATCACCGTTGACTGTCGCACACGAGATCACCGAACAAAGTCACGTTGGCATGCACACTCTTGGAAGAAACATCAATAGGTATTGTTTTTGACTGAAGTTATTGAGAGTTGTTCTTCATATAATTTTCACTTTGCAGTTTGAACTTTGCTCGCCCAGGCTCGCAGTCTCCACCACTGCCACCTCCACCACCACCAGAAGATGAACATCAAGACTTCGGTAGACCAAGAACATCTACTACACACGGACAACTAGCGCCAATTGTCCCAGATGATCAAAATCTGCCCGGTTGGGTTCCCAAAAACTATATTGAGAAAGGTAAATTCCGTTAGTGATCATAATTTGTTTCCTTGATTTTTGTATACTTCCAAACTATGTTCGGTCTTTTTCATGTCTTTTTCAATCTTGATGGCGTCACAAATAAATATTCCCTCAGGGAGACAATTTGTATGACTCCTTTACCAAATTAATGTTTTAAAACTGTGTATAGCCATGAATTTATCATGAATATCATGAATTTCATCGTAATCTAAAACTTATTACGAATCACTACAAAAGTCATCACAGAATCCATCGTATCGACAAATCTCGTAAAAATTGCCATTATGATCGGATTCTGTGATCTTGAATTATTATGAAACATTTCACATAACTCTCAATTAGTTTATGTTATTCGTCTTTGGAAATAAGTGTCCACCTTTTAGCTTCTCGCCCGACTGTTAGTACTGCAAGGTGTCCCCTTCGTGTATTCTTTCGCAACATCTCCCTCTTCTTCAACTACGATCTTCTTCCTTCTTCTTCATAAAACTTCCTTTTTATGGAAACCGACGACGCGCCGTGTTTCTTTAGGTGACGAACTACCCATGAGTAGATGCAAACGATAATCTTGTACTACGAACTAGTCATGGTCTTCGTGGGAGTAGATGGAATTTATAGGGAAGTTTTGTGCATTCCAATAAAAATGGCTAGCAAAGGCGACACCTATAAAAGGAACACAGTTAGAAAAGAATATGAAGAAGTGCAGAAGGCGTTCATTAAAAGTTTATTATAAGGTGATGAAAGTGCTTGTGGCTATGGTTTATGGTTGGCATTTCCCATAGGAATAGCTATTTTTTTTTAAATACATCAAGTTCGCTACAGTGTCTTCTAGCGAAAAAAGTGAAGCTGGCCTTTTTTTCCGCCAGCACAGTTCCTGTGTTGTCCGCAGTCTATTTGGTAAACCATGATAAAACCAACAAAATTTTTTTGTATTTGGAAGCGAAAAATCCCACAACGAGATCATAAACGAAAAATTTCATAGCCGATTAGCTACGCTTCAAGAGCTTATGTCGTGAGTTCTATTAGTGGATAAGATTAAAGTTATTGGACTTAGGAAAAATGGCAGATCATCATTTCTTATTTAATCAAAAAAAAATAAAATAAGTGATAATGCTTAGGAAACGATAATGTTAAGGAAACGATATAGTAACGAAACTGCAAATACGAGCGAATTTTTTTAACCTACCAGATTGGCGAGAAAATGAAAATGTAATTAGCTCTCAAAGCAAAACGATATTTGAATGAAACATGCATCACTATGTACAGTTTTATAAAAATAGACCATCTCTTTCCCTCTTATTAAAAATCATTCCTTCTCTTTTACATGTTCATGCTAGTTTCATGAGCAATTGTATCAATGTATCCAGGCACATTCTGGACTTCTTAAGATGTCTCAGCTTTCTATTACACCTCTTATTTGAATTTTTAATAAAATTTTTAACAATTTAAATAAATTAAAATAAATTTTATTGAAGTTCTTAAATATTTTAATACACTGTGTAGTAATACATAAACAAAAAATTGATTCCGGTTAATAGACATAGCTTTCTGCTAGGCTTCGTCGTTTTGTTGCCTATTCTTGCCATTCCTACCCGACATAAAAGCCTTGGCGATACGAGGTCTTCCTTGTCGCCGTAGCTGCTAGCCATTTCACCTTTTTTTGATCCCAAAATCGAGAACGTAACTCCACAATGTCCTGCATCATAAATCGAACTCTGCTGCTGATCTTCTCTCCATTACCTTTGTTGTTATTTTCAATAACTTGCCGTATTTTAGAAAAAATGTTATCTAATCGTTCTTTTATATTCCAATTCTCATAATATCTTGGCTGTTTGTTTGCAATTTCGAGCTGAGGCCCAACTACAATCAACAACTTGCACATAAACTCCAAGTTGTTTTCGCATTCCATGTCAAGCAGTTCTTCAACACAAGTACACACTCTGTCGACACGTATTAAACTCATTTTACACAATTCACCAATAAAGCTCACAGTTCCCAATCCCCGACGTCTAAACTGGTATTCCTGATCATCTAATAACGTTTGAATTTCTCTCTTCTCCTTAGAATCTGTGACAGCCGCCAGACTTTTTATTAAGGGCTTAAGTTTGGCGGTCTTTACTTCGGTATTTTTAATATTGCCATCATACTCATTTTGGATGCCCATGACCAAAAAGACTTTAAACACTGCGTAGTTAGTATCTTTTAGGGAAATAAGGAATTTACAAAACCTATAATAGGTTGGGGCGAAAGTCATCTCACAGATAGTCTTTTCAACTATCAAAAACGCCACCATCCGCAATGTTTCTAATGTGTTTATGTGCAACTTAGACGCAATTTGCATTAGCTTTTCAAAGTTTTTTGGTGTCAATTTGTTCAGTATACCGCGGATTTTGTCAACAGTAATAGTATGTTCATTATCTACCCGACCGAAATTTTTAAGCGTCTGTGGCACCCACGCATCTCCACTTTCAGGCAGATAAATTTGCATTATATTGGGAATTTGTTGTTGTTGATGATCCTGATCCTCGGTATTAGTTGCTGTAGAACACATAACTTTAACGTCAGTTGTAGTTTTTTGTATCTTGCTTTGCTCGCTGCTTTTTCCATCCGATGCATACTCAATTGATGATGATGGTTTTAGCTCGGTTGATTCAAGTGTTAATGGTTTTTGATGTGGTTCAATTACCAAATTTGGAGGAATATCTGAAAATTTTATTTTTACAATCACGGCAGTTTATATAATTGTTCATGTTACCTTCGGTTTTTAATTCATTATTATGACTGCTTATCTTCTCAGTTTGTTTATCGTTTTGTTCATTCAACGTCGGATCAAGTCGTTTGGTTTGCAACTTAATCTCGGCCGGTATTTCGCGCCGATTAACATCGTGACTATTGCCACTTATTGTCACCTCATCTTTCCGTTGGGGAGCACTGCAGGGCATATCTGGGTCACTATTGCCACCGTTCTCCGAATTGACGTTCGTCAACCCACGAACTTGTAGCATTTCGGCAATTCTTAGCAGTGGAATCATTTGATATTGATTAACGTTAATCTCACCCGTGTACATAAAATCCACGATAGCCTTCAATTCGGGCCACGTAACGTCCAGCATTATGATCGGATGCTGATGTGGGTGGTCATTAAAAATCGCTTGGAAAAACGGGCTGCACGCCGACAAAATCATTTTGTGCACCTTGAACGACTTTCCATCGCAAGCCAGCGTAACGTCCACAAACGACTCGCTTCGCAAAAATCTTTCGAAGGCATTTGAAAAATTCGTTTGATAATTATTCCAGCGCAGATACAATTGCTTACTTGTTGTAGTCTCAGTTGCCCTCTGAAGCGCGCATTTCTTGTTCTTCTCAATTTCAACGATTTCTTGCTCCTCATCAACATTCTTGATCGATTCAACTGAAATCATATTATTGTTAGTGTGGTTTTAAAGTGTGATAAATAGCTATGACGAAAAAATATTATATTTATATTATAATATTCCTATTCCTCCTAGCCGGAATGCTGAAGATTTTTCTATTCTATTCTAGAATGCATGTATCTGCTTCTGCATCTGAATAACTGCTACGTTTACGTTAACGTTATATGCGGGCTTGAAGCCTGATTCACAATGCGGCGAGGAAACGAGACGTGAGCGTGACGAGAACTCGTTGTAGGTGTAAAACCCATTTCAAACAATGACGGTGTTCACATTGGACTCACTCCGCGCGACTCATTTTGACATCTCTTTGTTTTATCTTACTCCACCTCATGATGAGAAAAGAGATGGTCTAGTGAGGCAGGATATTTTCAAAAAAATTAAAAACTCCTGCCTCACTTGAGTATATCTTTCCCATAGTGAGGTGGAGCGAGATAAAAGAAAAATATGTTGTAATCAATTAAATAAAGTTATTGATAAATCTATTGTTTTGTAAGTTATTTTTTTTTTATATTTTATTTATTTTTTTTTTTACAAAAATTAATTTTTGTCGTAAAACGCTCGTTGCATTGTGAATTGGGCGACGATTTTTTAACTAGAAAAAAATGCCAGCGGTTCTCGTCACGTTCACGTCCCGTTTCTTCGTCGCATTGTGAATCAGGCCTGAATTTCACTTCGTTGGTATACCGTTGAGTTGAAATGAGCTTCGTTCAACTTGTACCCAGTTTATAAGCAGAATAGAAAAGTTTGGGTTGGATTTTTGATCCATTTTGCTTCACTCTTGTTGAGGATTCTATTTGGTTTTGAAACAAAAGAAGAAGGACTAGCGTCAATCAGTTTATGTATCCATTTAAACACAAACTGTTTTTACTCATGCACAGTCGCAAGCAGGGATCTGTCAAACCAATTCCTTGAACCGTTTTTTGTCACAAATTTCGACTCGACTCCTCTCAGCAAATGGGATCGAGTCTAGTGTGGTTTTCGTTTCGCCCAAAAAAATCGATTTTTTTTTTTTTAAACTTTTTTCGATTTGTGACAAGTTTTTCCTTTCCTTTTTTTGTCGATCTGAAGTCGATTTTTAGCAAGATTTACACAGATTTTCACACGCATTTGCACACACATCAAAGAAAAGTAACTTTTACCAGTGTTGTTTCAAAAAAGGCACACATACAATAATAAAACAAAATAAAATCACGTTTTGTGTTCGTTTTGCCAGTAAGATTTAAGATCTGACACCCAAATCTGAATTGGTTGAAACGAAAGCCACATAAAGAAGCTCATTTCAATTTCAACTCAACACATGTATCTTATCCCGTTGGATTGAGTTGGATTAGGGTCAGATTTTCGCCCATGTTTTTCGTTCCTACAGTTGAGATCTCGATTTGGAGTGGAGTTGAAATGGTGTTGAGATGCTATCTTATTAATTTATATATATTTGTATGTTTTTTTTAATTTTTCAAAGCCGACAGTAAAGCCAACAAAAATTTAAAACAGGAGACCTTACTAGACTAGACGGGAGCCAAGAAAAATTAGACACACACGTCAAATGGTACATACTGTCAAACCAACTTCTCAGCCCAAATTTTTTAGCACAAATTTCGGCTTAAATCCGCCTCTGAAGTGGATTCGAGTCGATTCAAGCTCATTTCAACTCAATGTGGTGATCTTCAAGCTCAACACTAAGCTCTCTCTCGTGTGGTGTGTTGGGGAGTAGTGTGTCGCTATCGCTCTAATGTATTTCATATGCATAGAGCCATATTTGTATCGTGTGATGTGTTGTGTCAAAATCTATTAAATACATAGGAATGACAGCGACACACTACTCCCCAACACACCACACGAGAGAACTGTGGTTCCGGCTTAACTTTTAGTAACTTTTTCCAACTAATTGATGCGAGTTGAAATTACGGTGTTCACATTGGACTGACTGCTCCGATTTTTTTTTTGACGTTCACTTTCACTTCACTTCATGGTGAGACAGAGATGGCCAGGAAAGGCAGGATTTAAAAATTTTGTTAAAAATCAGTCTTGCATTTTGTACAGGACAACATTTTTTTTTTTATGTGTAGGGCAGGTCAGTGTGAGTATACCATTTGGTTTTCTGGGTTGAAAACCCCCCCCATTTGGCCGCCATCTTGGAAAAGTAAAATGCTTTTTCGCGATATCTTGAGAACCATAGGTCTCACATAAAAAATGTAAATGACTTTCTTATAGAAAATTAAATTCTCTACAACTTTAGTTAAATTTTCAGGCTTAGCTAAGCGCGGGGAATTCTCGGGGGTTAACTTAAACACGGAGAAAAACTGTGTTACCGGCGTGAATTGCATACTTGTTATCGATAGTTTGTATTGAAACTCCATTTTGTTTCTGAAATGGCGTCGCTAACCACCGATGTCGTTTTTTTTTAAATGCCGGGCTTGCAAAAAAAAAACACGGCTATTATCTGATTAATTTTCCTTTTTTTCGACATTTTTCCTTTCGATTTGGTCAATTTTTTTTAAAGAAATTTGTGCCCTTAATGAATGAAACAACAATGTTCACATTAAAGATTCGATTTTGTCCAAAAATTAAGTTTATAGAAATTAAATTTAATTTGCAAGTTGTTTCCATTTTGGAAGTGCAATAATAAATTTTACAATAATTTTAATGCAATCAAGATTTTATCTTTATTATTCATTGCAATATTTTCGATTTTTTTTAACCCATTTCGTTTGACAGACCAACCGTATTTTTAACTTTTATCGTTCCTAAATGAAAAGTTACCCAAAGTAACTTTTTTATCTATGAGATTCCAACTTTTATTTTTGACACATCAACCATAGTTAACTTTAGTTAGAAAAAATACGCACCACAGATGTTTGTTTTGTTTTATGGCGAATTCCTTTCAACAAAGAAATCGAATTTTTTCTAAACAGAATCGAATTTTTTCTAAACAAAATCGATTCTTTTCTGTCAAAACAAATCTTGCGTTTTTAGCAAGATTTCACACTGATTTGCACACACACTATGAAGACTTGACATTTCCAATACGTCAAATTGAAAGTCGCAGAATTTTTGGAAGACGAGTTGTTTATTTTTGGGTTGCAACAAATTCTACATAATTTAACAAAATATTCAACAATATATTCATTCAATACACCTATAAAAATAATTTATTGTGCGTTGTTCATTATCAAACACAAATTTGACAAAAAAAAATAGCTTTCGCGAGTGAAAGACGTGAAAAAAAATTTTAGTGCAAGCGAAAACTTTTCAATAACAAATTTCTTTAAAAATATATGTGCAAGTAAAAGTTCAAACAAATAAAATGCACCAACAAATTGAACCGTATAAGCTGGCTAAAATCTTTTGTTATTAAAATAGAATTATTAAAGTTATTAATTTAATCCTATTGGTTAAACATTTTTCTCACAACAAAAATAAACAACCTTAATAGTTTTGTGAATAATTTCTTGACGTTTTGCGTCAATTGCAGCTATAAAGTAACACAAACACAATGGCCACGTTCGGGTGCCAATCCGATAGGCTATCCAAGATACCTTAGTATCCGATATGTTTTCGAACAACCAAAACCAGATAGGTTATATTTGCTGTCAAAAGACAAGGCAGCTAATTAAAGGGAAAACTATTGAGTTTTTAACGCTACGATTTGATTTTCATTTTATTGCAAATCCCTTCTGAATCATCAATTAAGTATTCAGTACCATTTAATATCACACTGGTATACATTTTAACCCTTATTTGTTATTTTATTCTTTAAACAAACAAAATCAGACGCTACACCAAAAACCAAAATAAGTAGTCGGCTGTAGGTATAATCAGCTGTGATCAGCTGTTCCCCAAATTTCCATCGGATAGTTTAGTATCGCGAAAATTTTAGGATAGCTTGGGATTTGTTTCTGACAACAGCTGATTGGTTGATCAGCTGCATTTTTCTATGCGATTACAACAACACAAACCTATCCGGATAGCTTTGGATAGTTGCCCGAACGCGCCCAATCACACCAAAAAAAAATCGAATTCCTTTCAATTGACAGAAAAAATTCGATTCTGTTTAGAAAAAAAATCGATTTCTTTTTTGAAAGGAATTCGCCATAAATGACTGCTTAACGTCAAAGTGACTGGCTGAACACAATAGACGCGAGTTATGGCGCGTTTTAGGAATGTCGTCCACTAGGCAACTTTAAGTTGCTCACCTTAGCAACTTTTAGTTGCTCCCGATTCAATTACATTTGGTGTGCAACTTATAGTTGCCTTGTGAGTTCCAAGTCTACATGCCGCCTCCACTGGGCATGAACGATGATCGGATTATGAACTTGTTTAGAAAATCAAATCAAATTGAAAGTCGCGGAATTTTTGGAAGACGAGTTGTTTATTTTTTGATTGCAACGAATTCTACATAAGTAGAATATATTCAGTCAATACAGCTATAAAAATAGAAGTTCAAACAAATAAAATGCACCAACAAATTGGCACCGTATAAGCTGGCTAATATCTTTTATTTATTAATTTAATTCTATTGGTAAAACATTTTTCTCACAACAAAAACAAACAACCTTAACAGTTTTGTGAATAATTTCTTGACGTTTTGCGTCAATTGCAGCTATAAAGTCACAAGCACAATCACACCAAACAAAATCGATTCTTTTACGAAATACGAATTCCTTTCAATTGACAGAAAAAATTCGATTTTGTTTAGAAAAAATTCGATTTCTTTTTTGAAAGGAATTCGCCATTCAAATCTTCATTTGAGGAGATTTAAATTTGTATGGTAAATCTTCGAGATTTGAAAAGGATTTATGCTAAATCCCCTTAAATCGCCATTTAGTGCTCGGTGAAAACTTAGTATTAGAAAGAATCTATGTCGATGAAAACTACTTTTTGAACACGACCTGACAGCTGGTCAAAGCTTGGGCATGAGATTTGACGTTTCACGTGTGTGAGAGTTTTTTTTTCTGGTTCTCGCTAAATGTGGTGGTAAAATTTTGAGGAAAAAGGTAGAACTAGTGGTAAAAGGAATTTCTGTATGTTTCCCTTGCTACAAAAGAAACGAAATGACATAATTTGCCCAGCGGAAAAAAATTAGCTGATTGTTGATCAGATTCTGGTTGTGATGTTGGGCATCTATATGCCCTTTGGAGTCGAGGTGTTAGTCTGTGTCTGAACAACACAAGTTGGATGGGGCTTTCTACCAGATTTTTGCATGACTATCTTTCTCATTCTTGCCTATACACAGCAGCAACAATTTAACCAGGTGCGTGAAGATCCCTACTGTCTTTGTGTGAGGTTTTTATACACACATTCTCATTTTTGATCTGCAATCTGACAGTTCAAGCTTGTAGGCAAATTAAAACGGCTGCTGGGGATTCTCATTTTCATGTGGGTAATCTGTGGTGGAAATACTAGATAGCTTTAGGTTTGTTCATTGAGCCCTGAAGTCACCATGGGGTCGGTCGCCCCAAATCATTTTTTAAAAACCTTAAATCACCCTATCGAAAAAATTCTGTGAGTTTTGAGACCTTGGGTCACCCTGAACTCGCTCTGAAGTAGAACTAGGTATTTTGCTGTGGCGAGTTGAGGTAAAGAAAAAACTGCAAAGTGAGTTGAGGTTTGTTTAAAGATGGCTGCTTTTTTTAACATACAAAATGGTCGAGCTGTCAAAACAAAACAAACTCACCCCTTTAAATTGATGTTGCAATTCACATCTAATTATCGAAACGAAATTTCAAAATCAACAATGTAAACAAATGGGTTTCAGAGGATGTGAAAAGTACGAATGTTACCCATTTTTATAATTATTGATGAACAGATATAGTTATTGATAATCGTTGTTTAATTGACATGCGGAATAAGAAAAAATCAAAATAATATGACATTCACCAATGAGATATGAGCTGATTGTGTAAGCGCTCTCAAACCGCCGTTATATTCGCTATATTTAAAAGATAATAATTATAAAGAAATTCGCCTGAAAATTCTAAAGATGTGCGTCCATTTGGAGGCTTGCGTGTTGAAACGAATTTAGGACGTTCTATAGTTTTATTGGTTCTTATGGCGTGCGGTCAAATGGACGCGCGTCAAAAGAAGTTCGTGTGTCATAAGCCTAAATGTCATAGATAATATTATCGGTGCTGCCAATAAACTGAACTGTACGATTATTTTCATCATGTCCGTTTTGTTGTGCACTTTTACTGAATATTTTTACACAAAAACACAATAATTAGCAAATAATCATGTATTATGCGTTTATTTCTTTCTTTGTCCTTTGATGTTTATAGCTGCAAAACTACAGAGCAGTAAACTGTCGTTTCTCACAAGAGGAAAAAAGAAACTCGTTATTTCAAAGCATTGAGTTTTGGAAAATCTTGGTGAGCATTGAGTCATGTATGCACATATGTATTTGTATAATAATTTACACCATGTACATATACAACATTGGGTCAAATAAAAACAAATTTCTTTATATTTCTTGAAACCTCAAAAAGTTGGATGGTACTTATGGTATAGGAAAAGCTTTGAAATCTTACAATTATATACAATTTTTATCTAATACAGTAGAACCTTGAAGAAATTCTATGTATTTGAATATAAAATTGAAAACTCACCAATTACTAGTTTACCGGTACCGTTACGTTACAGTGCTGAAGTATAATTTCAAGCAAACAAGTCCGTTTTGGATCCGCGCACGTAGTCGACAACGACTATGATTTCTGATATTCGCATAAGGATCCAAATATGGATTCTCAAAACTGCGTTTGGCGGTTCAAATTAGTATGGAAATTAGAATTAAAAAAAAATTTACTAAAAAAAAGGTGTGGAAAATAAGTGCCTATAGGCACTAATAATTTAGGTAGGTGTGCGTGAGCCTCCGTTTTGCAATGATCCAAGAAAGAGCGACAAAGCTGGGGTCAGTGAACTAGCTTCAAGGGACAGTTAGTGAGATTATGGCAACTTATCAATAGCCGTGTTCCTTTAGAGGAGGCGAACTACTCATGAGTAGATCCAAACGATAATCTACCAACTACTCGTGGTTTCATGGCGAGTAGATGAGATTTGTAGGAAAATTACTTCTGTGCGTTCCATTGAAAATGGATAGCAAAGTACTCGTGAGTGCTTCACCACCTCCAAAGGAACACGGCTATTATCTCTTGCTTACTAACTTCTTTTTTAAACAAAGACAATAGAACATATAAGGGTTTGCAGCTAAAATCGAGGTAGTTTGTTAAACTTCTGAGCTACAATCGAGGTATACGAGAATAAATTTTAACGTTTCTACGTATATATTCTATGTAAAACAATAGTAGAATGTATTCGGGCTTGTTTATAAATAAAACAAAAAATTATTTTGTTAGTAGGTACTTTTGACTTTTCCACACATTTTGTTGGTTAAAAATGTCATTTGGTTACTAAATCATTAGGTTTGTTCGATATTGGCACATGGGGCGCACTGGCTCACCCCAAGGTATATAGAATACAAGGTATGATATTGCGGATGTTGTTATCCTATCTCTCTCACCTATATTGTCACCGAGTGTCGTAATTCATTTCACATTTTTTTGTTTTTTTCCTATATGCAATGTTATCACCAAGTGACGTAGATGCGCAGAACGTAAGAAAAATTCAACGTTGAATACTATACCATGTGTTCTTTATACCACGGGGTCGCCCCCTGAACTCGCTCTAAAATGTTTTATATAGCGCGTTGAAATCGATCTTATGGTAATTAAAGCACTGAGTTTTTTGGCAGTTGATTGGCATTCCCCAGGTCATCCTGCGGAAGACAACATCGAACAAACCTGTTACAAACCTGTTGAGCCACAAGAGCAATCATATAGCCTTTTCACACCAAAGTTTACGAAAAAACATAAAGCGTTCACACCGAACAATAAATTACCCGTTTTCGTTTGATATATCAATTGTTATCAGCTGCTATATGATTGCCGAGATGCTTTGAAAAGCATTAAAAGTTAAAACAAACTAAACTAAACAAACCCGTTTAAGTCTGGTTGGAGGGAATAAATTTCAGCTAAGCAAGAGTAGAGCCGTGACGCTAAATCCATAATATGAAAAAGAAATTAAATCATATAAAATTGGAAAAAAATTATATTTTGTATTCCCTTTTGATAAATACAAATGTTTGCGCAGAATAGTAATAAATAACAAACAAGCACAAGAGATTACGAGATGAAAATATGTCGCACCTTCGGAAGATGTGTATTTCCCACATTTGTTTGTGTCGCAAGCAAATAACTGAACGTTTTGGGTTTGGTTTGGTTTGATGTGAAAAGGCTATAAGTCCGGAAATTAAAATTAACTTTAAAATTAAGGGCTCATGTTTTAAGAGTATTTTCTTCTAGCCTTCCGCAACCAAGTTTTAAGAAAAAAAAAGATAGTTGATTTTATTTGCACCTCCCTATTGTATGTATGTGTAAAAATTCAAAATGCAAAGTTCACTTCAAGTCATATCAAACCATTATTTCTTTGCCAAAGCACCAAGCTTATTCCCTCTATTATATACTTGCTTTTTTATATGTTTATGTACATATTGTTAACTTGTAAGTAAACATACTTAGATTTAAAACTAATTCACGAACGAATCTTTCAAAATAAACCATTATTATTTTAAATAAGTGGAGAAGCATTTTTTTAATTTTTTAATTTTTTGCTCATTTCATGCCAAGCATTATCCATCTTATCTAAATAATTATCTTTTCTTAATAAATTCTGCTTTGAAATTTTAATAAAAAAATATAGTTAAAATTACTATTATTTTAAAAATGATAAGTAATAAGACTCAGTATTAACAGAAACAATAATTGTGTCTCGAACATCTCTATAAAACTTCAAATTTCTCTTTACTGCATTCATTTACTTGAAACGTTACATCGTTAAGTACTCTCAAACTTCTAATAATAGCCGTGTTTTTTGCAAGCCCCGAGGAAATTGGTTGACAAAAAAAAAAAAAACAACTTCGGGGCTATGAAATTTACACGTTAAATGCAACACCAACTAAAGCCCTTCGAGCTTAACTAAGCGCGGAGAATTCGCCAGTTAAAGCTTTCATTGAAACTCATCATTGAAAATTTTAATGATTGGTTTTGAGGGTCTTTAAAAGCAAAATCAGTGCATATGTAAATGCCAATATGAAGGCGGTGACTTAATTATTAATTTTTGCCAACAAAATTCCTTTAGGCCCACATAAAATGGCTTTTATTAGGTCCGTTTGGTAACGTGAAATTTTTCACAAATTTTCGCAATTTTCACTGTCAAAACCCATAGGAAAAAAACCCAGTTTTGGAAAACTTGGTTAAATTTACCAAACAGGCATATTATTTCAATGGTTGAACTACCTTACCAATGATAAACGTCATTTTGTGGCAAAGTTTAAATTTTTTTTTTTACAAAAAATAATATTTTAAGCCATCTGCCTTATTTTTGCATCAAAATAATTTCTGATTTCACTTCCTAAACTTCTCAAAATGAATCATTAAAATTTTTAATGATGGTTTTTAATTAAAAATCTATAACTGGCGCCTAAAGCACGGAAAAAAACTGTGTTACCGGCGTGAATTGCATACTTGTTATCGATAGTTTGTATGGAAACTCCATATCTAGATATATTTAAAGACCAACGAAAACTCTTGAAAACTTTTCCTTCGGTTAATTATTAAATTGTTGGTCAATTGTGGGTTTGTCAATGCTCAATAAAATAGTTTGTTTTTGTTTTCAGAAAGAAAAAAGTTCAGATACCTATAAATATAAAACTAAAGAAGTGTTCTGAAACAAATTACTAGGCAGAGAAATATTTCCCCTTCTTTAACTAAACTTGAACATTGACGCATACATAATTTAGCTACCCTAGGGGGACACTGACCAATGCCCTGTCAATTTGAAAGTAAGGGTTTTCCAATAAGAGGTGTTATTTTGATATTCAAAGAAAAATGGCATTTTTTTAGATAAATGATCGGATGTTTATTTCATTATAAAGAGGAAGGTATGCCGTTAATAATGAAACACAACATCAGCCAAATGGCCGCCACGACCACGCTTACAGGACCATATCCTTTTCATGAAATTTTCCATAACCAAATCGCAAAGTGGCTGCCCTATGTCCTCGATAGCCTCACGAATTCCATCTTTGAGGTCTTGAATCGACGCTGGGCTGTTGGCGTAGACCTTATCTTTCACGTGGCCCGAAGGGAAGAAGTCGCAAGGTGTTAAATTACAAGATCTCGGTGGCCAATTGTGATCACCTCTTCGAGAGATAACACGGTCCGGAAACTTTTCCCGTAAAAGATCGATGGTTTCATTGCTTGTGTGGCACGTAACGCCGTCTTGTTGAAAGTAAACGTTGTCCAGATCAATACCATCCAATTCCGGCCATAAAAAATCATTAATCATCTCTCGATAGCGCAATCCATTGACCGTAACTGTTGCTCCAGCCTCATTTTCGAAAAGTAAGGTCCAATGACCCCGCCGGACCATAAACCGCACCAAACAGTCACGCGTTGAGGATGGAGAGGCTTTTCAACAATAACTCTTGGGTTTTCCGAGCCCCAGATGCGACAGTTTTGCTTGTTGACGTAGCCTCATCAGTCAAGATAATTTTTCGATGAAATTCCGGATCATTTTCATGCATTTCAAGGACCCAATCAGCAAAGACACGACGTTGTTGATGATCAGCCGGCTTGAGTTCTTGTGTAAACTGAACTTTATAAGCCTTAAGACCCAAGTCTTTATGCAAAATACGGTGTAATGACGTTTGTGGAATGCCTAATTCCAAAGAACGACGAGGAATGGACAAACCTGGGTTTTCTTCAACACTTTGGGCTACAAAAGCAATATTCTCAGTTGTTCTTGAGCGACGTGCACGGGTTTTATTCTTCACATCACTAACTTGTCCCAACAGCTCGAATTTGTCCACCAATTTCTGTATTGCGGTCCGACAAGGTGCTTCACGACGACCCAAAAATGTTTTAGTTTTACGAACCGTCTCTGCCAAATTTTCACCATTTGTATAGTGAATTTTAATAATTTCAATGCGTTGTTGAAGCGTGTATCGTTCCATTTTTTATTAATGGCGTAGTTTCTACTTGTCAAATGTCAAAAAATGACAGCTTCAAAAGTGACAGCTACCGAAATAGCGGCCTATTGAAAGTAACACCTCTTATTGGAAAACCCTTTATGATATTTTTTTTTCAAATTTTGTACACTTGCATTTCAGAACGTACATTAAGTACAGTGCTAGTTTAGTGTTATTCTCTGCTTTTCAATACCTCATGACGTCATACATACATCTGAATGGCTTTGTATAAGCTCATCTTGTATTACATATAATTATTTTTAACATATTTTTAACCATTTCCTACATACATTTATAATTAATTTAAATACAATTATATGTAATCTTATTCTAGTTGTGGCTATTTACGACTACTATGCCGATAAAGATGACGAGCTGAGTTTCCAAGAGAGTTCTGTTCTGTATGTGCTCAAGAAAAATGACGATGGCTGGTGGGAGGGCGTCATGGATGGAGTAACCGGTCTATTTCCAGGAAATTATGTCGAACCATGCGTTTGAATGCTTCATAACTACACAGCGTTATATGTTTTCCAGTATTCCATATAAATTAAAATAGCATTTAGACAATATCAATTTTATACCTTTAAAAAGAAACAAACAAAAAAAGTAAAAAGCTGAAAACAAATTCACATGAAAACACATTTTTTTATAAAAGTAGTCAAAGGAATTAAACAAACAGAACTAAAACAAGAAATTAAAAAAAAAAAAATATAACAAAATCCATACAAATAATAACTAAGCAGTATAATGATAATGATATTCAAAACACAAATTTAATAATTAACTTAAAAATTTTCAGAGATGATAAATAATTTGCTATATGACTCGTTTTATTTAACAAAAACCAAAACATTTCTAATAAAGATATTGTTTTATTATAATTTTTAGGGTAAATGAGGCTTTTTAAACCACACAAACAAAACACACAGTTTTATATTGTTTCAAAGACACGAATTTCTTCTACAAATGCGCTTTTTATCAATTGTTTGGCAAGTTAAAATAAGAAATTTAATTACAAAAAATAAAAAAAAAAACCGTAAGCTTAACATTTTATTTAGCTTCGTTTAATATACAACACAAACAAAATAAATAAATATTATATTATATATCTCTCCTTTAGTTAGCAAAATACCATTTCGAATAGCTTTTACTTTATTATTTTGCTATTCCCATTATAAAAAAAAATAAAAATAATAATATACAATTATATGTTTTTACAATAACAATAGACATGATGAAATTAATAATACATACATATATTCAAGAAGTTAAGAATTTACAAGTTGCCTCGTAAGGTTTACAATTTTTTTAGACAAATACAATAAATAAAATCATTAAATGCAGAGATAATTGTCGGTGTTTATAATTTTAATAGTTATTGTCTGCTTACTAGCTTTTTAGGTTAAGTAATTATATCGGTTTCGTAAATATACGTCAAGAGTTTTTCATCAAACATATAAAATGCGAATGCTTATATGCGCCTATTTCTTCGTTTTTCAAAATTTGTTCACAAAATCTGAGCCTTTAGTTCAAAAAATATACAGACAAATCGAAGAAAAGAGAAGACAATACAACCCTTTTAAGGTATTGTTATGTTATGTTTCCGATTAAGTTCGACAGTTAACAGAGCCTTTACTACCAGCAACAAATGCAAAGGCAAATGAATTCAGTTTTTAAGAAAATAAACATATTTAAATAAAGATAACATTAAAATAAATAAAAAGTAGGTATTTTTATTTTAGTTTATTATTAATTTACAACTATGTAACCGCTTTCATCTGCGTAATCTTCTTCGTCAGCTTCCTCAATATCATTTGTGTCTGCGAAAAATGCTATTGTATTTTGTTGGAATTCCCTCACTTGCAAGAATTTCTTGATACTGAGTTAAATTCGTCATGTTTCCGAATTTATCAAATAATTGGAGTTCCTTTGGACTGGTAAAATTGGATAACAGGCCCATGATGATATCAGAATCGTTCTTTTTGTTGTATAAGGTTTTCGTTTCATTACTTTTCGTAAGCATGCCATGCGTTGCTGAACCTGACTTGTTTCCGAATTTCTCAAATGGGCTGGTAGAGTTGGCAAGTAGGGCTATGATGATGTCCGACTCATTCTTTCTTTTGTACAGAGCTGTTTGAATGAAATCCGAGGAATCATTGGACATTTGCATGAGCTTATTGGAAATCAGGTCCATCAAGGCCGTCTTCGATTCATTGAATGTTGTCAGCATCTCGTACATTGCTGTGCTCGACTTGTTTCCGAATTTTTCAAATGGGCTGGTAGAGTTGGCAAGTAGGGCCATGATGATGTCCGACTCATTCTTTCTTTTGTACAGAGCTGTTTGAATGAAATCCGAGGAATCATTGGACATTTGCATGAGCTTATTGGAAATCAGGTCCATCAAGGCCGTCTTCGATTCATTGAATGTTGTCAGCATCTCGTACATTGCTGTGCTCGACTTGTTTCCGAATTTTTCAAATGGGCTGGTAGAATTGGCAAGTAGGGCCATGATTATTTCCGACTCATTCTTTCTTTTGTAGAGAGCTGTTTGAAGGAAATCCGAGGAATCATTGGACATTTGCATGAGCTTATTGGAAATCAGGTCTATCAAGGCCGTCTTCGATTCATTGAATGTTGTCAGCATCTCGTACATTGCTGTGCTCGACTTGTTTCCGAATTTTTCAAATGGGCTGGTAGAGTTGGCAAGTAGGGCCATGATGATGTCCGACTCATTCTTTCTTTTGTACAGAGCTGTTTGAAGGAAATCCGAGGAATCATTGGACATTTGCATGAGCTTATTGGAAATCAGGTCCATCAAGGCCGTCTTCGATTCATTGAATGTTGTCAGCATCTCGTACATTGCTGTGCTCGACTTGTTTCCGAATTTTTCAAATGGGCTGGTAGAGTTGGCAAGTAGGGCCATGATGATGTCCGACTCATTCTTTCTTTTGTACAGAGCTGTTTGAAGGAAATCCGAGGAATCATTGGACATTTGCATGAGCTTATTGGAAATCAGGTCCATCAAGGCCGTCTTCGATTCATTGAATGTTGTCAGCATCTCGTACATTGCTGTGCTCGACTTGTTTCCGAATTTCTCAAATGGGCTGGGAGAATTGGCAAGTAGGGCCATGATGATGTCCGACTCATTCTTTCTTTTGTACAGAGCTGTTTGAAGGAAATCCGAGGAATCATTGGACATTTGCATGAGCTTATTGGAAATCAGGTCCATCAAGGCCGTCTTCGATTCATTGAATGTTGTCAGCATCTCGTACATTGCTGTGCTCGACTTGTTTCCGAATTTTTCAAATGGGCTGGTAGAGTTGGCAAGTAGGGCCATGATGATGTCCGACTCATTCTTTCTTTTGTACAGAGCTGTTTGAATGAAATCCGAGGAATCATTGGACATTTGCATGAGCTTATTGGAAATCAGGTCCATCAAGGCCGTCTTCGATTCATTGAATGTTGTCAGCATCTCGTACATTGCTGTGCTCGACTTGTTTCCGAATTTTTCAAATGGGCTGGTAGAATTGGCAAGTAGGGCCATGATTATTTCCGACTCATTCTTTCTTTTGTAGAGAGCTGTTTGAAGGAAATCCGAGGAATCATTGGACATTTGCATGAGCTTATTGGAAATCAGGCCTATCAAGGCCGTCTTCGATTCATTGAATGTTGTCAGCATCTCGTACATTGCTGTGCTCGACTTGTTTCCGAATTTTTCAAATGGGCTGGTAGAGTTGGCAAGTAGGGCCATGATGATGTCCGACTCATTCTTTCTTTTGTACAGAGCTGTTTGAAGGAAATCCGAGGAATCATTGGACATTTGCATGAGCTTATTGGAAATCAGGTCCATCAAGGCCGTCTTCGATTCATTGAATGTTGTCAGCATCTCGTACATTGCTGTGCTCGACTTGTTTCCGAATTTCTCAAATGGACTGGTAGAGTTGGCAAGTAGGGCCATGATGATGTCGGACTCATTCTTTCTTTTGTACAGAGCTGTTTGAAGGAAATCCGAGGAATCATTGGACATTTGCATGAGCTTATTGGAAATCAGTTCCATAAAAATATTCTTTGACTCGTTAAATTTTGCTTTAATTCCCGACATCGTTGAACCCGTCATATTAGAGAATTTTTCAAATATTTTGATATCCACTGTACTATTACTGGGAGAAAACCGATTTGACAGGGATTGAAACTCGTTTTGTTTTATGAGAGTTTGTTTTTGAAGGAATCCGATAAATTTATTTCCAAAACCCAAGCTGAAAATTCCTTTTAATTTTACATTTTCGCTTTCATTTTCCAATGAAGATATAAGTTGAATACAACTTCCAAGCAATAGCACAAGGATTAATTCGTACAAAAAACGTCGTTCCATTTTTCTAAGACACTTTAAATTAATCAACTGTAACTGAGCTCAGTGCAGCTTAAAATTTGCCTTTTATACTTTGCCGGTTAGTGAATATTCATAAAGGGAAACAAAAAACATAACGACAGTTGGTTAAACATTACCAAATGCATACGAAGATATAAAGTTCTATTTTCAAGGTTGCTGGTTATTTGATTTGGGGTAGGCAGGCTTAAAACCTTTTATGAATGGAATCAATAAAATAGTGTTTGTTGTCGTATGTTAACGATTCTATAATAAGTTCAATGTTATTATTGATATTTTTCAATTTTCAAAGGTTGCAACCAATTTATTACATAATTGTGTACTCAATACCTATATTATGTATGTTTTTCTCATCTTTGATTATTTATCCTATTTAAGAATGTTCATTGAAACAGATAAAACAAATGTTGACTTGGTTTAACAGTTTTTTTTAAAAGCTTAAGCTTATGAAATGTATCTAATACCGATACCTAACAATGGTGATGATGATTATATAGTAATACTAAAATCTAATATCGAATTCCTTTCAAAAAATAAATCGATTTTTTTCTAAGCCGAATCGATTCGTTTCTGTCAATAAAATGTATCCGTAAAAGAATCTATAATATTGAAAATATTGCTGAATATTCCCCGACTTTAAATTTGATGTATTAGAAATATGAAATCTTAATAGTGTGTGTGCAAATCGGTGTGAAATCTGGCTTAAAGTGCAAGATTTGTTTTGACAGCTGAAAAGAATCGAGTTTGTTAAGAAATAAATCGAAACAGAATCGATTCTTTCGTTGAAAGGAATTCGACATGAGATTACTTTCGTTTGTGATTAGATAATAAAGGAAAAATGATAACTGAGTTTTACTATAGTATCTTTTTTTTGGCATTAAACATTTGACCGATGTGTTTTCGCATTCAAATAAATAATTCAATGGAATAAATTTAAAGCTGCAAAGTTCAAATCAGCTATTGACAAGAAAATTTATTTCAAAAGAAAAGATATTTATTAGTCTTGTTTGATGTTGTGTGTACCACAGGCACAGAGCCACCTAAAGCAATTGGAATCAACTCTAAAAAAAACTGCATCGAACAGCTCAGGGCTACAAATTTGGACAGCTGATGATGAGCAAACGACTTTCACAGATTTCTCTTTTTCATTGATGAGTAGTCAGTGTATGTATGTACATATATTTTGGCATTTTGTCTATCAAGAAAATATCTAATATTCACCATCTCAATTTATCATTAAAATTCACTATAGAAGCCAACGGCTGATGTGAATTTTTATATACATAGCTCTGAGTTCTTAAGGGGCCAGCCCATACAACCCGCTGCATGCGTTCCGTCGGCGTATACAGCCCCCAACTCGATTGAATACATACACACGATTGTATAAGAAGCAACCCATAGGCAATGCATGCAACGAATGCAACTGAACTTTTCTCTCCGGCAGATCCGCTATCAATGGTAACTTTAACCACAGATTAGCCAATGAAGATGAGAATGTTTCGTACGTTTCACCCTTCCAAAACCCATTTGTTTACATTGTTGTATTTGTAATTTCTTCGAGAGTCGATGAATAGATGTGAATTGCAACAACAATTTAACCAGCGTCTGAAGATCCCTACTGTCTATGTGTGAGGTTTTTATACACACATTCTCATTTATTATCTGATATCTGACAAATCAAGCTTGTAGGCAAATGAAAATGGCTGCCGGGGATTCTCATCTTCATGTGGCTAATCTGTGACTTTAACTTCTGTGTTTTTGTTATTTTTTTTTTCGGTTTTGTGTTGCTGTATGCAAATAATTCTTTTGTGACATTTATAAAATAAAATAACGCGTGATTTTTTAAAAGGTTTAGAACTTTTTTTTTAAAAAAAAACACAAAAAATTCGAAAAAATGAATGAAATATTTATTTGAATCGATAGTTTGAACCTTGCAATTTAATGTTTAAAGAGAATTTCATGCAAATGTTGACCGCGGCTGCGTCTCAGGTAGCCCATCCGCTGAGTCCAATTTTGGCATACTCTTTCACACATATCGGCCGGTATCTCACGAATGAATGCATGGATGTTGGCTTCCAGTGCGTCAATTGAAGCGGGCTTGTCCCTATAGACATTAGCCTTGACATACCCCCACAAAAAATAATCTAATGGTGTCAAATCGCACGATCTAGGCGGCCAATTGACCGGCCCGAAACGTGAAATTAACTGTTCACCAAACTCGCCTCGCAATTGCGCCATTGTTTCTCGTGCTGTGTGGCATGTGGCACCGTCTTGTTGAAACCACATATCATGCAAGTCAAGAACTTAAATTTCGGGAAAAAAAATGTTTGTTATCATCGCTCGGTAGCGTTCACCATTGACAGTAACGCTGCGATTCGCATCATCTTTGAAGAAATAGGCCCAATAATGCCGCCGGCCCATAAACCGCACCAAACAGTGGCTTTTTCGGGATGCATTGGTAGCTGTTGCAATGCTTCTGGCTGATCTTCACTCCAAATGCGGCAATTTTGCTTATTTACGTACCCATTCAACCAAAAATGAGCCTCATCGCTGAACACAAGCAGCGCGCGATGAACATTTCGAACCGAGCACGAATTTTGATAGTAAAATTCAATAATTTGCAAGCGTTGTTCATTTGTAAGACGATCCATGGTTAAATTGCAAACCAAACTGAAGCTGTTTGACAGTGACACAAGGTACTAAACACACGTCAGCTGTCAAAACCAGTGTTGCCAAAACCAAACCAGCTTAAAAATCACCCTTTAAAAAGGTTGGAATAGACATTTGATTGTGAATTTTCATTTATGAAAATAATTCTAGTCCATCAAAACAACGTATTCATTGGGTCATATGCCACGGATTCTATGGGTCGGGGCATTTACCCTGGGGAAAAAACCTGGGGTTTCGAGAGAGTGCATTCAGGCCCAAAAATTGCTGCTTAAAATACTTCAAAGTGAGTTAAGGTTTTCCCAAACACCAACGTGAAATATTTGGAGCGAATATGCGACAGAGTGGACCTCTACCACCAAATGTCAGAAGTGTCAGTATGAAATTTGTAAAAAAAAATAACAATCTGATAGCACTCCCTGGTTGGAAGATAAAACCAAATGCCAAAGGCACGAAGGCGAGCCAGAAAAGTCGGGTGTTTAATAATAGTGATTAATTTGTACTAAAATTAGTTTGTTTGTATCAAACACTTGAAAAAAATGTTCACTAAAATGTTTAAACACTAATTAATAGGTAATTCGATCGCAAATTTAAGTTTTCACTTCCAAATACAAACAATATTCAAATGACCGCCTTTTTAACACTAAAAAGAGCATGTTAATATTTTCCAACCAGGTACTATATTTGGTTTGTGTTTTTAAATGTCAGTTTAGAAAGAAAAAAGACAAAGACAAATCTCGGAAGAGCTTTATTGAATAGTGTTCGAATATTAGCATCGCGCCAGTGTGGGTGCTCTCATTTATCTATATCATGTAAAAAAATTAAGACAGTTGAAAGTTTCGTCGTCATTCAAACATATTCGCCTTGGTATGGGAGAGCCTTAAAGAACGACAAAGCATTGCACCCATTTTACCGTTTACATGGTCGCGAGAAAGTATTCGCGGTTCCGATAGAAAAGCGTTACTTGTCTCATGATTTGAGGGCATGATAATCTCATGCAAAACGCGACACGATGTAAACTGGCCATGGATATGGTGTGATTTGACTTTTTTTTCGTGTGGTTTCCTTATCTATACCAATAATGCTGCAAACGACAGAGGTTCCCTAAAACTCAACAAAATCCGTGCCCTTGCTCAAATTCAGCCTAATAACGAGTGTTTTTTTTTTAGAGTTATAAAACTTTAAGTTATAAAACTTTAACTATTTTAAATGACGGCCATTTTGTCAGCTGTCAAGTAATTTATTTTTAGTTTGGTTTGGCATTTTAACATGAATAGACCTAGCAAGGCATAGATTCGGTGAATGGGCCGTTGATTCCAATTTTCATAAGCGAATTTTGTTTAGCGATGAAGCTCACTTTAAGTTGAAAGGATACGTCAATAATCCATGATGATGCTGGCCAGAACGTTACAGTCAATGGTGACCGCTGACTGACTTTTTCGTTCATAAATTGAACAACCATGATATGCAGGAGTTGTGATTTCAACAAGACGGAGCAAAATGTCACACAGCTCGTGCCACAATTGATTTATTGAAGGAAACGTTTGGTAACCGCATAGTTTCAGTTTACGGACCCGTGAATTTGCCGCAAAGGTCGTGCGATTTAACGCCGCTTGTGAAGTCGCTTGTCTACGCCGATAAGCTCGAAACGATTGACCACTTGGAGGACAACATTCGCCGCGTTATTGCCGATATACTGCCACAAATGTTGGAAAAAGTCATCGAAAATTGGACCTCCAGATTAGACTACGTCCGACCCAGCCGTGGCAGTCATATGCCAGAAACCATATTCAAATTATAATGCCAGAAGATTATCTTTCGAATAAAGTAAATTTCATGGCAGTTTAAAAAAATCATCTTTGTTTTATTCCATTTCAAAGTTCTATACCTTTAAAAAAAAACACACACTTTTATATGCCTCGGAGTCATCGAAAATTGAACCTTCGGGATGCGCGTCACCCAACGAAGCCATGGTTGTCATTTGAACGATGTCATATTCCATAATTTCATTGATAGGCCTTTTTCAACAAAAAAAATTTAATATCTCACACTTTAATATCTAACCTGTCCCTATTGGAAAACCCTTTATAGCTAAAGGGTCTCTAAGAATTGGGAAATTATATCAAAAATTAGAAAACAAAGGCTTCTTATTCAAAACAAATGCACAAACATATACTTATCCACATGATGGAACAAATCATATATTTTGAAAAATACCTACATATATACATATTATGCATTTATCAGAAGTGTAAGTCGCTCAGTTCACTTTGGCGTATGAGTAACGTAATTTTTAAATAAATTATCACATCATGTGCTACTTATGTACATATATGGAACGTGACAAAACATAAAAAAAGCATTTTTGTAATACCTTACCTACATATGTACATACCTTACCTATGCGAAAAGTCACAACAATTAGTAAACAAACACCCTTTCTGTCCTCTCTCATGTCTATGCAAAAAATTAACTGGCTGTCCCAGTCCCATACGTGTTATACAAAAGAAAAACAAAGAAATATTAGTATGTTTTATTTAATTACATTGCTCCATAATATAGGTATGTGTTATTCTATACATAAGCTTCGGAATATGTATTTAAAATTAAATTCTAACAAACATGCAATCGAGTTAGTCGTGAGTTTATTTATCTATCTGATTTGGAAATCGTTCTCTTGGATAGATTCAGCTGTAAAAATATTATTTTAAAGAATTTGATAAGCGAGCAACAGTTTTCTTTTTCTATCATGAATCTTTAGGACTTAGAACTATGAAATACAATAAATTACATTCAGCACCTCTCTCAACGAAGTTCATTTACCTTAAGAACGCTAGAATAAAAAAAGGAACAGTAGAATGTCGTTCAACCAATATACATCTTTAAATGTATACAAACCTTTAACTTAACAAGGACTTTCTTATATGATGGAACGCGCAATTTGTACTACTTTGCGGCAGCTCATTTTCCTAAAAAAAAACATGGACTTAGGATGGCTATTGTACACTCAGAAAAAAATATCGAGCAAAATGTAAAAAGGCAAGTGTTATCTATATAAATAAAAATGTAAATGTTGGTTTGTTCCTAATCGCTAATCTCTCAAAGTTCTTGACCGATTGCTTTGAAATTTTGACACCCCATTGCATTTGAATACGCGCGTGTTTATATAAACTTTTTTTTAAGAAAAAAAAACGGCGGGATATGTTGTGCATAAAACAACACCCGCTATTCTGATATATAAGCAATACAGGAACTTTATTTATCAGAAAAAGTTCTCAATTTACTGTCAAAAAATTGAGGAAATAAAATATAAAACTTTTTGAAATTTTCGTAATTTTCAAAAATTTCAGAATTCAGTTCAAATATTCTATAGGTACGTATCTATAATTACCTAGGGGGAGCGAAAACGTAGGTATAACTATCCGTTTAAAGTTCAATGTTTTTTCAGAACAATGTTTGTATGTGCCTAAGGAAAGAGTACTGTATGTACCTATGTATGTATGTATACTTACTTGTAGAACTATAGAATCTAAAATGTCATCTGAATCTCAATTTGAGATAGAATTTTTATTTCACATCAAGTTCGAAGTCGAAGAGTTTCAAGCTATGCGCAAACCCAAGCGAGGGCGGTGGCGATCACGATAACATGTATCGCGCGATAAAGATGCTATCAAAAATCTGCTCACATCAACGCGATATTGCGATAAACAAACGTTAAACATTGAAGTTTAGACACAAGAAACCGAATCTTATGTATACCTATACAAAACATAAAAGGCTTAATTTTTAGCATTGCATCACAAACAAAATAAATAAAAAAAAGAACTTTGTATATCACATTTCCGTTACCTATTTGAGAATGAGAAGCAGAGTTTTCACAAAACAGTCTGCCAGGTTCAACTTCAATAGAAATATGGTGCGATATGGCGAGCAAGTGTTGCTTGCTGCGTTCAATTAAAGTCGCGTAACTAGACGCAGCAGTGGGACGTGACCGCAATCCACATATCGCGTAGATGTGTGCCGTTCCATTGAATCACAATGTGGCATCCATGTTGTTATCATGATCGCCACCGGCATCGCGTCGGTGTGTGCATAGCTTTATATTATTTCTCTATAAAAGTTTGGAAATACTTTATTTTCCAGCAAAATGAAGGACATTATAAGAAACAAAAACATACGAATCAAAAGAACCAGGCCAATATATATGCAGGATTTCAAAGAAACCAAACGAAGAGAGTATAATTCAATTTGAAAAAGCTCCAACATAAACAGTTTGGATTAGAAAAGTGGATTAATATTTTAACGATTCGCCTTCTTTCAAAATTCGCTTCCAGTGAAGTTGTTTTATTAACGTTTACAGAGGGTGGATCAAAAAATTTGGAAACAGAGGTTGGCTTGGAATATAAGCTCATATGTGAACGTTATATATAATTTCATGGTTGCATTCATAGGTTTTAAAAACACCACCATCTGTTGGACGTGAAAGCAGAGAACGCTATACTGAGATTGCAGTAATCTCAAAATATCAAAATACTGAAGAAATCTCTTTCTGACGGAGCAAAATATCTGAAATCTCGAAACATTGGTTTGATATTTAATGAAGACAAAAAAGGTATGAGTTGTGCAACTGGAAAAATTAAACTGCCTCAACTTGTAGTTTACAAACGTCAATTATTTATTTACCTGTAAGTTTATCCTTTGATTTGTTTTCTTTAAAAACAAATTTAATTCAAAAATTATAAATGAAAGATTCTTATGGACTTTTCCATAGGTAAAATAAATCAATTTATTTTGATTTGGAACTGTCAAAATGCCGATTTTGGCCATTTTTGCCTTTCCATATACTAACACCAACATAATTTACAGCAGTCAGTTTCCAAAGCGTTTATTGTTTGTTGTGTCCAAAATATGTAACCAATAATCGTTCATAATAAAGGGAAGCGGTTTCAAATGAATCGGTAACTTCATCAAGCTCATTTTTTTCTTCTAAAATGCATCAAGGGGGGAAGATTTTTTAAAATATTTACACAGAATCGTATTCCATTCGCCACCGAAAAACATTATTTTTTTAATTGAAATCGGAATTTACCAATGGAAAGTCCCATTACACGACTACTTTTGCTTCGTGGCTTTTCTTCGAATTCCGAATGCCTGTGAGTTGTGCATAGGTCCGATCCTTTACTTTTTGCATAGAAACTTAGAGAAAGAAGAGCAACGATTAAATTGACAGTTTTCCGTACTTCTAATCTGAATGACAAGCTCTGTACAATATTTGTTTTTTTTACTTTCAGAATGACATTTTGCTGTACTGTGAATTTTTGTCCTCAGAAAAAGCTTGAACAGAAAATCCCAGATAACGGAAATTTGTAAGTCTCTTGAGAGGGGCCTTTTCTGTGTAAAACAATGAATTCTCTGAGTACGGCTAAATAAAATTGTATGGCAGGTATTGTTATATATCCTCCTACAAAAAACGCGTCCGGGGAATGTACAAAACTAGGAAAAAACTAAATATAAATAATCAACTAATGCGTTCAGGCTGAAATGAATTGGGTGGAAATGAAATTAAACCAAATCGCGATTAAATATTGACTACAAAATTTTAAAACTAATTTGTTTAATCATACCAAACGAGGTATTGCTAAGGATAATTTTACGCCCAGCGAAGCGGGTGGGTAACAGCTAGTAAGTTATAAATTCAAACTTATGTTTGTCTATTTTTCATGAATTTGTTCTCTTTTATTTACACTATAGTTTACACCACAGATTAGCCATAGAAGATGAGAATGTTTCGTACGTTTCACCCTCCAAAACCCATTTGTTTACATTGTTGTATTTGTAATTTTTTCCGCGTCGATGAATAGATGTAAATTGCAAAAACAATTTATCCAGGTGTGTGAAGATCCCTACTGTCTATGGGTGAGATTTTTATTCACACATTCTCATTTTTTATCTGATAACTGCCAGTTCATTAAAATGACTGCCGGGGATTCTCATCTTCATGTGGCTAATCTGAGGTGTAAACAACTATGCCAGTTGTAGAGTGAAACGTGCATTTTCCTCTGTGCGACGTTAAGAGGTCACACACTGCATATAGTAGCATAGTGGGTACATTCAGTGAACCCCTAAAGGGGTTTTAGGCAAACAAGTCCGTTTTGGATCCGTGCAAGTAGTCAACATCGTATGGACGACTTCGCATACGGATTCAAATATGGATCCTCAAGACTGCGTTGGGCGGCTCAAATTAGTAACGAAATTAGAATCATCACAGACCGACTTGTGCATGTATTGTGAGAAAGAGAGCTCACCATACTAAGTGAAAGCATATCTTTCAAAATACAAAGTGACATTCATTGGAAGTTAATTCAGTATAAAATTAAGAAATTTGTGTAAGTTTTACAGGATGTGAACGCTTGCATTGTTATGTGAGTACGTTCAGCAACAAAAATTAGGCGCTTGAACAAAAGTTGATGTTTGCACATATTAACCGTATGAGTCGCGGTACTCACACATTTTTTTTTTTCATTTAATCGATGTTGATTGAACAGAACTTGACAAAAATTAAGTATTGTCAAGTTTCACAAGAAAACCAGGAAAAATAAATTACGTAGTAAATCATTGTGTTTGACGTTTCTCTTATCTTAAATACAAAAACAAATAACAAAAATGTTATCTCTATTTAGGTTAGATTTTACTTTTCGCAAAATGAAAGCGTTCCATTCAGTATTGTATCTACTGTTAATAACGAAAAAGTAGTTTGCAAGGCCTAATGGAACGCACCTAATAATTATATATCACTTTTCAATATTTTATAAATACAAAATTTTCAGACAAATGCGAAAAATTTATAACTATAGATATATAGTCAAAGTAAGACGCACATAAGTGGCCAATGTGTGGAAGAATTCAGCCCGATTTCACATCAGTGCAAACTTACCTGAACAAGTGACACTTATGTCTTCCACGTTGGGGAGTTATTTGACACTTAGGGCCAGTTTCACAATCAGAAAAGTGGCACTTAAGTGGGCAATGTGAAAGAATAAGGCGCAATGTACACTCACTTGAATTAGTGGCACTTAAGTCTCCGGTGTTGGTCTGGCTATGAAACTTAGCCTAACTTAAGCACAGAGAGAAACTGTGCTACCGGCGCGCGTGAATTACATACTTGATATCAATAGTTTGTATGGAAACACCATTATATTTCCATAATGGCGTGATGACCTGTTGTTTTTATCTTAATCGATGAAGTCTTGCAAAAAACACACCTAGGAAATATTGATCAAAATTACCTACAGATATATCATTTGTTAATCAATATCTAGCATGTTTTTTTGCAGGGCCGAGAGAATTAGCCGAATAAAATGACATTGGGAATTATAATCGCCAAAGCAGAAAAAAGATACCTCCTCTTTTGAGAAATGTCATCACTCCACTTCAGGTGTGACATATAAAATTCAATTCCACGATACCGATCGGCCATTTGTAATAAACAGAAATTAGCCGCGTTTTGTTTTCTACGGGTCTGAGTCGGAGTTATTTGTTAACATTTAGTACAAAAGCAACGGGTGCTTTCATAAATGCATGATTGCGAAAGTCTGACAAATGCATAACTTTCATAAATGCAAATGTCAGATTTTCATAAAAGCAAACCGTAAATATTTGCAGCGCAAATGTGCAACTATAAGAACTCATATGCAATCTGAATTTCTTTATTAAAGAAAGAGATAGTTATATAGTATAAACGATTTCCTTTTCTTTATTGTTCCATCTGTCAAATTCTTTCCCTATGACATATGACGCAAATCAGAAAAAGTGTTCATAAATGCAGCGTAAAACACATGCGCAAATATTTTGTATGAAGTTAATATGATTGGCCGAGTTCAACGCACATCTGAATATTCAGAATTCTGAATTTTTGAAGCTCTTGATTGGCCAGCTGTCAGAAAAAAATCTGAAAATTCAGATGACTTCTGACAGCTGGCCAATCAAGAGCTTCAAAAATTCAGAATTCTGAATATTCAGATGTGCGTTGAACTCGGCCATTGCAATTGATCGCATGTAAACAAAGCAACCATGCATTTATGAAAGCACCCAACATTCAACGCTGTTGTATACCTGAAAATCCATCTCCACACCAGAGTAAAACCTATATATGTAGTTCATGAAACGTCATCCCGATTGAGAGAAGGGTTTCGTGTTTTAAGAAATGATCCATATTGGCGAATGAAGTGATTTGTTTATACTTTTTGAGGACAAATTACACAAAGTTATTTATGTTTTTTGATATATTTTCTATCTGATTTAAAAATTAACGCATGTCATTATTCTTTTACAATCATAATATTGATACTCCTTAGGGGGGTTCACATTCAACGACGTGTCGTTCGACCTAAG
This sequence comes from Leucozona laternaria, assembly GCA_932273885.2. Classification (NCBI taxonomy): domain Eukaryota; kingdom Metazoa; phylum Arthropoda; class Insecta; order Diptera; family Syrphidae; genus Leucozona; species Leucozona laternaria. The sequence continues at coordinate 274,011,713 of OW026366.1, forward strand.
TCGTTTTGCTAGCGTTCACATTGAACGACTATATCTTATCGACATCATTTTAAAAGAAATTTTCACTGAGCCAACATGCTGCGAATTTCATTATTTGCACTAATCCTAGCGCATCCATTTTGTTTTTATTTCCGCTCTCTTTTGTTGTTTGCTTCGATTGCAAACCATTTTATTCAAATCTTACTTAAAAAATTGAAAAGAAAATTGTGTGAGTGCCGAGACGTGCGCGGATCCAAAACGGACTTGTTTTTGCATAAGTCTTAAAATTTTTTTCACTGAACGCACCCATCCTAGTATGCAGATCGTAACGTTGCACACCGTAACGTTGCACGACGTAACGTTGCAGACGAACGTTCACGTTTTATTTTCACTCTACCGCCAGCATAGATGTTTACACATCAAAAAGATGTAAAATTGAAATCATCGGTCGTTCGACTGGAGTTCACATTAACTACAGCGGTATAGTCCGATCAACTGGTGTTCACACTACAAACATCTGACATAACGACACGTGTTGATGCACATATCGTTGAATGTGAACCCCCTTTTCATATAAAATTAATTAGTAAAACTAAAGTTTTTCGAGCCCTTTCTTAGGTTTTCCTTATGGGAAATACATTGAGCGTCAGATCTAAAAAAATCTATCTCCATTTGTTAGTACACGCTCCGACTTTCAGGTGGTGTGGAAAGCAATTTACCAGGTATTAATAGATCATTAAAAAAAACATGCATTGCAGCAACAATGCTAGATCCTGCTCCTTATAAAGATGACTTTTCAAAAAACAAAAATTTAGATTTCACTCTGGTGGGCAGATGGCATTTCAGTTTTGTAAATGGTAAGGTTAGTGTAAACCACAGATTAGCCACATGAAGATGAGAATCCCCGGCAGCCATTTTCTTTTGCCTACAAGCTTGAACTGGAAGTTATCAGATAAAAAATGAGAATGTGTGTATAAAAATCTCACACATAGGCAGTAGGGATCTTCACAACCTGGTTAAATTGTTGTTGCAATTCATATCTATTCATCATACAAATACAACAATGTAAACAAATGGGTTTTGGAGGGTGAAACGTACGAAACATTCTCATCTTCATATAACTAATCTGTGGTTAACACATCAAAAATATACAAAATCGTTTATCGTTTCCAATCAGAATGGTTTTTCAAAAGGCCGTTCAACTGTCACTTTTCTTACAGAGCTAGCGGAGTCCTGTATAGATTCTTTTAAAAATAAAAACAAACGGATTATGTTCTTACAGATTTTAGCCAAGCATTTGATAAACTTTAACTTCAAATTTTTTTACAAAAAATGAGTAAGCTTGGTTTAAGCTTTAAATTCTTGCTTGGGTCAAATCTTATTTCCTGGACAGATCTTATATTCTGTGAATTTTAATGGCTATCTTTCTAAAAAATGTATAGTTCCCCACGGGAGCCACTTCGGGCCCAATTCTTTTCATTTTCTTCATAAATGATGTTCCCGTCAGTCTTAAAGTACTCAAACTGCCTTATCTATGCTGATGACGTTAACATATTTAAAAGGAAACCATTTCATAATAATCTTGACTGTGAAAAGCTTCAAACTGATTTAAATGCTTTTTATACGTGGTGTAAGCGAAATTACTTATTGTTGAATATCGACAAGTGTAAGGTTATATATTTCACACGAAAAATGTCTTTCTTGTCTTTTGATTATAATTTCACTGGCGTTAATCGGTTAAATGAAAATTAGGTATCTGTACTTGGTGTTTTGTTTGATAAAAAATTCGAATTCACTCAACATATTAATGTGATGTGTAGTGTAACAAGGCCAATTCAATATTAGGGTGGTATTAAAAGAGAATCCCGTCAGTTCTCTGACCCTTATGTTATCAGACAATTGTTTATATCATTTGTTAGACCCATCATGGAGTATGCTTCTCAAGTGTGGTCTCCTTAGTACAGTTCCCATAAAATACAAATAGAAAAGACTCAAAAAAGGTTCTTGAAATTTGCTCTAAGAGGCCTAGGTTGGCAGAACCCATTTAATCTTCCTTCATATAATTATGCCAACTCATGCTTTTTGATCTACCCAGTCTTGAGATTATACGTTCTTATTTGTGTTTCGTTTTTATTGTTAAGCTTATTGATGGTCATATTGATGCTTTGAACCTTTTGCCTCGCGTTAATTTTAATAACCCGCAACGTAATTTGAGAGTTTTACCTGACCCACTGATGTTTTATATAACCCACTATCGTACCAACTACGAGCGGAGTTCACCTTTAAATAATATGTTAAATTTGTATAACGTAAATTAAACGTTTAAGAAAAATCCCTTACAAAAATAAGATGCCTGTTTGTTCGTGTTGTGTCTTTTGTGTGTTATGTCCACCTCTTCTATCCCCATTCAGGTTATCTCCATCAATTGCTATGAGTTTCTGGTATCTGGTTTTGTATATTTTTCTTTTTATTGACGTTGATGGCTGATTGTCCAATAATTGCAAATGGTTTAAGAAACTCAATAAGTCTAATAAACATTACCTATAATTTTATTCAAAATTAAATTTGCAATCTTTACTTAATTTTTTAATTTTAGAATAAATTTCACGCAATAATGTTGTGAATGGCAATGAACTAGATCAATTTCTCAATACTTGTTACCTAGAACATGGAAATTAAAAACTCAGCCTTGAAATGTTGAAATTAAAAATACTTGGAAAATAGACTAAACAAAAAAAAATAATCAACAAAGCAGGCGAGGTGCCTCGGAAAAAAAAAGAAGGAAATATTCTGTATGAAATTTCCATAAATTTTTCCATTCAAGTAAAAGATTTCAACCTGAGCACATCGGAACAAAAAAATTTATAAAATAAAGAAATTAGATTCCGAAAAGGAAAAAAAAAAAGAATATATACATACATATATATATACCTATGTATATCTAAGAATTGAAGAACCATTAATCTAAAGAATTTGAAATCCAAATCGCTTTTTCCCGAAAAGAAACAAAAGGAGGAAAATTGAGTCTGTTGAGACGAAAGCTCCGGCGGTAGGAGTTCGATCAGTAGAAACATATGAAATCTATTTCGTTTAATAAGTGTTTCTTCATCCCCAGTCAACAAAAAAATTCGGAATTGCACATGTATGAAGAATGGTATGACCGTACCCATTTATATCCTTGAAGGTGACAATACCTTTTAGGAAAAGACTTTCCTTAAGATATCATCTGAACATCCACTAATTGAGTCTTAATAAACATTATCAACCAAGCCTAATTCAGTTCAGTGTTATGAGCATTTTGAATGGTTAAATTATAAACTCATGTTAGAGCTGAAAATAAAGTGGAAGCATACAAGGAAGAACTAGTGATCCATTGTATTGAAATAATTAGTATTGGCTGCCTTACATCTTATAAATATCTACATATAAATATAATCGTGTTTAAGTTTTTTTTATATTAATCGTTCGATATTATATCTTTTAAAATAATCTAATTCCTTCATAACTCAAATTCATTAATTTCATTCTCGTATTTGTAAAAAAGTGTCTGTTGTGTATATGTGTGAAATAATAATGGGAAATCAATCTCAAAGAATTCCACAGGATGATGAATGAAAATGTGTGCACGTTTCTTCAAGAATCTATGTAAGTTCTCTTATTTTTATTAAAACATTTACACCAAGCAAGCACACTCTTAACGACAGACGTTTTCTTTAATTTTTTTTTATCATATATAACATTTGTCCATACCTATAATAAATTTCATCTTTGCTCTTATTTTAAATATTTTGTTTTCCACTTTAAATTAATACCTATTCTTTGTCCATAAAGAATCGAGATATTATTGCTTTGTCTAATTATATTTAAAATTAATTTCTATTTGTTTCATAAATTTTGCATATTAGTATTCATTGTTATATTTTAAATCAAAAGGAAGAATGCATTGAACCGAAATAAATTCAATTAAGTAGAGAAAATGAAGGTATTTTAAATAAACTAATTTAGGGGATTGCTGGAGATGCCCGTGGGTCAAGTGAGTTAAAACAGAACGAATAATAAGTGTAGGGATAACATTAAAACAAAAGTACGAGTGTTATCAAGGTGTTTTCACAGGGTGGGAGCAATGTACTCAGGGTATTTAACATCAATATACCCATTGCCAATGTCCTAGAAGGTCCGTCCGAGCAAATGATCTGAATCATCAGAAAATTGTAGAATATCTATATTTTGTCCCGGCATGAATTTATTTGTTATTTCTAGGAGTTTGTCTGATTTACAAGAATCCCCCCCCCACCGACGAGCTTAGTCTTATCAAGCATGTCATCGTAAGTCAGAACTGTATATTGTTAAAACAGTCCGAATTATATTAACATATAAAGAAAAAGGAATAACAATAACACTCATTAAATTTCCTTCGCTAAACCAACTAGTTCAGTGGTTTAGCTTAGTAAACGTCAAGTACTAGAAATTTTGTTTTATTATTAACATTTGCACTTAACTGTTTAAGAGGCTTTTAAATATTTAAATGACGTTTTTTCCATACAAAATACGTCATTTAAAAATTTAAAAGCCTGTTAAATATTTGTGAAACCGGATATTAGTTCACAGAATAAGGACTAACCCTTCGCTATTCCACGTTTATTAATTTTTCTGTTAATCACTTAAGCTGGAACTTTTTGACTAGAGCCAGTAGAGCTAATGGACTAAAATCCGTTGAAAGCTGTTTTTAATCAATCATTTAACAAGGGCAATTAAATAGTGCTAATTCTTCTAAATATTTGGCATCGGCATGTTATAATTTTGGCAACTCCTCACATTATTATTAAAGGTTGGATGGTATATGAATGGCTTGAGGGGGAATTATAATGGGGCGTTTAAGTTTAATTACGGCTTTTTTCGGCAACGTCATTAAATACACAAGTTTTAAGTTTCGTGTTGATTTAACACAATTCTTTCTCTAAGTCTTCTTTTGAAATTCTAACCACCTCATTTCATATAGTATAGTATCTATACTGTATAAATGCCCATACATACATTTAATCACATTTCCATATCAAAATCGTGCCGTATATAGTGCCTCTACACTCGCGTATACAAACAACTTAGATACAATAGTGTCCTGGCACCAACTTTTATTTTTATTCTTTTTGAATATAAAACTGACCCCATATTAAGGAACCCTTAGTCGAATGGCGTGCTTGGTCTGGTAAAGAACATACAGAACGTTAAAAGGAACACAATATCCTTCGCAGGTGCAAACAAAGTGCAAATTTTTGGAATAATTTATATCAATTTATAATAAGGAACTTTTGTATTAGATAACAAAAAAAAAAAAAAAAAAAAAAAACAATACTTTAAATCCACAGTTAAATATTGTTTTGTTTTAAAATTTAAGTGTTAAATTTATGTAAGTGATAAAAAAAATGGAAAAACAAATACTAAAAGAAATTTAAAAGTTATTCCTTCTTGTGTAATCTTGATCAAGGATAACAAATAACTCAGTGGTCATGAGATTGGTGTTCTTGACCTTAATTGCTGACCCAGTTCTTTGAATCCTTCCGTGTGAAATCGTGAATTGTTTGAAAAGACGTTCGGAATTTCTTATTTTTTTCCACCCCTAAAAGATATGCAAGACATTCGCATAAGAAACGGGAAAACCCTTGCGTTTTAACCACAAACCCTCGTCCTCATCATTCGGCACAAAACTAAGACCCAATTATTTGTCTTGGTTTTTAATTTCTATATAGTCTATCGGTATTCTAATGTTAGCATAAAGAAAATCAATATTGAACAATAGGTTATAGAAACACAAGTCCACCACCGCCGCCGTTACTGGTCAATGCACGCCGCATGAACCCAAAGCCGCCCCTACAAACGTGTCATCTAATGAAAGCACATTTACGCGTCCATAAAAGAAGTAGCACTTTGGGCCAAATTGGTTAAAAATGTTTTCATGTCTGTGGATAATTAAAATCTAGCAATGGAAATTTTGTTCATTACTGAAGCCACGACCACCAGACCACCGCACCGATAGAACTCAATCGATTTTATTTTAAATAAACAAAAGCCCAATCACTGGATGCCTCCATTGAACCACATTTGCAAATGTCGTCCACTTTGTAGATTATTATCGAAACGCTTAAAATATTAAAAACTCCTAAGGGGGGAACATTGAACAATAAAACGCCTCAACATCAATCTAATATAGGTAGCTGATGAAATTAAGATAGAAGTCTAGATTGCACCTATGAATATCGATAGGCGATAGAACCACACAAAAAGGAATTCTGTTTTTCATAAAGGGTAGTATTTGTGGGGTTGTTCTGGGTAGTTTTGACCACAACACAAGTAGGTATAGGTATTATATTTCAGCGAAATGGCAGTAATCTGGGATTGGCATTAAAATTGAATAGGCCATAAAAGGTTCGTTAAAGTTAACTGTCACTTTCGATTCAGGGTTGGCAGTTTAGGGATTTCCCCTAACCCAAAATCTAAAGCTTTCCTTTTTGGTTATATAGAGACCCAAGGGAAACAAATGTTTAAGGCAAAAAGATTCAGGGTTTCAACATTGAATAAGAAACGTCATTTAAACAATAAATGTGTGTATTTTCACTGGCAGCGCGGATTAAGCAAAAGTGGTTTTATTTTTTTTTTTTTAGAATAAGAATAACAATGAGTCGTAATGGTAATTGGTCAAGTGGAAGTGGAAGTTCGTCATCAACTACGCCCGGCACAAGTAGTACGATGCAAAGTGAAGAGCGTTTGGTGGTAAATTCGATTTTATGAAAGTGTTTATTTTTTTTTTTAAATGATCTTCAATATTTGGTGATCGTTTTTTAGGTAGCAGTACGTGTCCGACCCAGTCTCGAAACAAGTGACAGATGTATTGAGGTTATATCGGGAAAAGCCTTATTGTTCGATGATGGAAGTAAAAATCGCCCGAGAAAATACGCTTACGATCATGTATTTCGAGAAGAAGATGCGCAGGTAAGCTTAATATTATGACTTTTGAGTTTGTTTTTTTTTTTATAATGACACAAAATTAATGATTCGGTTGAAAGTATGTTTGTTTTGATTGAAAACTCATGCTAAGTTGTAATTTAATCTACTCTTGGGCGCCATTTTTTAGTTCAAATGTTTATCTTTGTATATCAATTTTAAATGTATGTTTTAAGTTATTTTCGATTTCATGATTAAAATTGATTTAAAATTCAATAGTTAATGTTAAATAATCATACTAAAGTGATCTTAATTTTTAAACATTGTAAAGGGTTTTCCAATAAGAGGTGTTATTTTGAATAGCCCGCTATTTCGGTAGCTGTCACTTTTGAAGCTGTCATTTTTTGACATTTGACAAGTAGAAACTACGCCATTAATAAAAATGGAACGATACACGCTTCAACAACGCATTGAAATTATTAAAATTCACTATAAAAATGGTGAAAATTTGGCAGAGACGGTTCGTAAAACTAAAACATTTTTGGGTCGTCGTGAAGCACCTTGTCGGACCGCAATACAGAAATTGGTGGACAAATTCGAGCTGTTGGGACAAGTTAGTGATGTGAAGAATAAAACCCGTGCACGTCGCTCAAGAACAACTGAGAATATTGCTGTTGTAGCCCAAAGTGTTGAAGAAAACCCAGGTTTGTCCATTCCTCGTCGTTCTTTGGAATTAGGCATTCCACAAACGTCATTACACCGTATTTTGCATAAAGACTTGAATCTTAAGGCTTATAAAGTTCAGTTAACACAAGAACTCAAGCCAGCTGATCATCAACAACGTCGTGTCTTTGCTGATTGGGTCCTTGAAATGCATGAAAATGATCCGGAATTTCATCGAAAAATCATCTTGACTGATGAGGCCCATTTCCACCTCGGAGGCTGCGTCAACAAGCAAAACTGTCGCATCTGGGGCTCGGAAAACCCAAGAGTTATTGTTGAAAAGCCTCTCCATCCTCAACGCGTGACTGTTTGGTGCGGTTTATGGTCCGGCGGGGTCATTGGATCTTACTTTTTCGAAAATGAGGCTAGAGCAACAGTTACGGTCAATGGATTGCGCTATCGAGAGATGATTAATGATTTTTTATGGCCGGAATTGGATGGTATTGATCTGGACAACGTTTACTTTCAACAAGACGGCGCTACGTGCCACACAAGCAATGAAACCATCGATCTTTTACGGGAAAAGTTTCCGGACCGTGTTATCTCTCGAAGAGGTGATCACAATTGGCCACCGAGATCTTGTGATTTAACACCTTGCGACTTCTTCCTTTGGGGCCACGTGAAAGATAAGGTCTACGCCAACAGCCCAGCGTCGATTCAAGACCTCAAAGATGGAATTCGTGAGGCTATCGAGGACATAGGGCAGCCACTTTGCGATTTGGTTATGGAAAATTTCATGAAAAGGATATGGTCCTGTAAGCGTGGTCGTGGCGGCCATTTGGCTGATGTTGTGTTTCATTATTAACGGCATACATTCCTCTTTATAATGAAATAAACATCCGATCATTTATCTAAAAAAATGCCATTTTTCTTTGAACATTAAAATAACACCTCTATTATTATTTATTTTAAATTTTTAAATGACGTATTTTGTATGGAGAAAACGTCATTTTAAGATTTAAAAGCCTATTAAGTAGTTAAAAGGGCTTTATGAAATCGGCCATCAGTCTTACATTTCTTCTAGGAACTTTGATTATTATAGATAATAAATTATTCAAACGAAAAAGTAATTAACTTTTAAAAAACATGAAAGTTTGTTGGAGGCAAGACCGTTTTTTCTTTCAAAATGCAACCTATTTGCAAAAGTCACCTCTTATCTGCTTCAACTCCAGCATAATCTTCATCAGTCCACCCAGAGGATACGTAGTGCATTTGTTCCAGCCATATGTTGGATTAGATTTGGAAAAAAGCTTCAGACATAAAATGCAACAGAAACAGAAATCTGGAACACCAATGTCCTCATCTTCACTGTCAAAAATATTCCTTGAAGCCTGTCGCTTAGATTTTTTGCCGGCTTTTACTGTGACTTACTTTTTTTCTATTTCAGCAACCAGAGCTTCCTGCTCAGCTTTCTACAGCGAATTGGTCAATATTGCGGTTTTTCCTCGCCTTGTCTCTCTCATTTCTCTGAGTCTGAGTAGAAATTCTCTTCCTCACTCAAAAGGTAACTTAACAAGCTCTTTTGGAGGAGATCAATGTGGTTTTCATTGGTAAAATAAATCAATTTATTTTTGATTTGGATCGGTCAAAAAGCCGATTTTGACTATTTTTGCGTTCCATTGGGCAAATAAATTGATTTTTTGTGATTTAAATTCAATTTTGTAGATCTAAATTTTTCGGAAGACTTACCCCTCCCTGTACTAACACCAACATAATTCACAGCTGTCAGTTGGCAAATGTGTTGTTTGATTGGATTAATGTACATAGGTATTTCATGAATGAAATTTGTGTTGAAAATATGTGAGAAATATTCGATTATAAATGGAAAAGTTTAAAATGAATCGATAACTTCATCAAGCTCATCTTTCTCTTCTAAAAAGGACGAAACGAAACTACGCAAATACAATGGCCAAAATAAATCAATTTGAAATCGTGTTCCATTCGCCACGAAAAAAATCAATTTTTTAATTGAAATCTGAATTTACCAACAAAACCATAAGTGAAGGCTGTAGCTTTTGAAGTTGATGGAGTGTTAGCTAGGACAGCTAGAGTATCGACGAGGTCTGTGTTGCCATGGTTTTCATGAATATAAATTTCATAGGATATTAATCAGGGCTGTCGTTTTATTTTTTGAGAAAGCTGTACTTCAAGAAAAAAAAGCAGTACACGGCAGTACGCAAGTAATTTAGAAATATTTTATCATATAACTATTTTTATTTCAAAAATAAGGAACAACAAAATCGGTCCATTTGAAATTCTCTAGATAAGTCTATAAAATTTAAAAGAGCTTCCCATCTCCACCCAAATTTCTTGGGTTTAGTTTTTGCATTTGGAATAGAGCTTCGACGTGAAAATCAAATATTTTGATTGATATAAAGTTTTTGTATGGAAAAGTAGTTCAGGAAAAAAAAGCAGTACTTTGGTCGTGTTGGCAGTACGATATTTCTAAAAGCAGTACAAATACTGCATTTGTAGTACTTCGACAGCCCTGATATTAATGTCGTTGGAGGCGGTTTAATTTAACGTGCATTTAGAAACTTTGGTTGGTTTAGAAACTTTATGTAATGGGGAAATTGTGGTGGGCTCTTCAGAAACTTCTACCAAAGATTTTCGGAGTAGTTTTCAAGAGTGTTCGATTTGTAGTTTAATCTCTTATATCTGTCCGCATCAAGTGCACTTTTCATTCCTGGTTCCTCCTATATGACTGCCTCTTTTTTTTACTCTAAAACATGAAAAATTAAACAAAATTAGAAAAAATAAATACATAAGCTATAAGCAAAACCGCATAGAGCTATGATCTCCCATTAGAGGTTTTGGAACATTCAGATCTTACCTGAAGTTTTCGGAGTTTCTTTTGAATTTTTATCTTTATGTCTCCTTCCTTTCCATAAAAATGGTTTTCTATATGTACTTGCTAATAACAAAAACACAAAGTTAATAATTTTAAGTATTTTACAAGTAAAAACACAACTAACAACACACCCAAACGATAACGTTTTGACGAAAAATCACAAAAAACTACCGTAACTTCTCGCCGTCTCAACCGAACTAACTCATACTGGCAGACATGAACGGTCATACCAAAAATCACATGTTTTACAATTGTAAGCGTTGCCAATTTTATTTTCACCACATGTGCGGTCTTACCCCCACTTCCCCTACATTTAAAATAATTTGTTTAAAGTTTTTTTTTTGTTTACATTGAGATTTTAATTTACTTCGAATTTTTAAGAACATTTTTAAAAAATTAAAAATATATTTAAAGCAAAACAAAGTTTAAATTTTTTTAATATCCAAATAATTTTATAGAATTATTGAAAAAATTTTTAGTTGTTTTAAATTTTCTTCAAAAAATCCAAATAACTCTTGTTTAGTTAAAGTTGCGTTGGTTACCATTTTTTTTAATTATACAATTCGTTTAGAATATATATTTTTAAACTTACATTTATTTTAAACAAAAATAATTTTAATTTAATTTCATAATTTACAGGAAGCTGTTTATAAAACAACAACAGCTCCACTTGTCAAAGATGTACTCAATGGATTAAATGCGGCAGTCTTTGCTTATGGAGCGACTGGTTCTGGAAAAACTCATACAATGTTGGGTCCGAATAAACGAAGAACAGGTCCAAATACATCTGGAGGACCACATCCACCAGATCATCCACCACGAACAGCTAGCAGTTCATATACAGATGGAGATACAAGTAGTGCAGATAATGGTCTTATGGTTCGAGCTATTGATGAAATTTTCGAGCATTTTGAAATGGCTGAGGAAGAAAGTGCTTTTAAGGTATGAAATATTGAAATCTAAAATAACTCATTATAACTTCAATTTGAAACCTCTATGTGTTTACACCATCCCTTAAGCGGACAGACACTTTGTTCTTTAATCGATTTCACTGTAAAAAAAACTCACAATTGTTCTTGAAAACATTTTTAATTGCCTGTAACTTAAGGGCCGTTATATAGAGTATTTTCGTGTTTCAGGTAAATCATCGCTTCAGCTAATACATTCATATTAAATGAATGAATGAATAATTTTGGGTTTTAATTGCACTGCGACTTTAAGATCTATAATTGTGGCCCCATTCAAAGCTGGATAAGATTACTCATTTTACTAAATAGTTTCTTTGAGAAACTTCAATATTTGGGGTATTTTAAAATAAGGTTAATTTGCCTTCTTCTATTCGGTGACGTCCCATATATCAGAGTGTTTGATGCACAAGTGCTTCTCATTTATATTGTGGTCCGGAGTCTCGCTTCCTGAGCGGTACAGAATATGTTAGTGGAACTGCCCTCCAAGCCAAGAATATTGAGGTGTCTTTTAAGCTTACAGTGGGGATAACTTTTATTATACTTAGGATGTTCCTACTGAAGCTAATACAGGATGTATAGTTCCCAAGAGAAGTAGATTGACTTGTCTTAGGTTTTGGATTTCATTCCAGAATTTTAATCTTTAAGCATCCTCTTCTGTTTTGATTTTGTTTTTAATGACGTCTTCCTATATTCCGCAATACGGCTCTAGACCCTTAAGGGTGTTTTTGCTCCTACTTTTGGTAAGGAGTCGGCCTCTTCATTGCCCTGGACACGAACCTAGGCTGGTACGCAGTTATGTGTTTTTTTATTTTTTTATATCCCACTTCTTTAACCTTTGTCTGGTGGTTTGAGTGCGGCTTGGTTATGTGACACATAATGCCAATCTTTTGGCTTCGATTTTTTGATTCCAGATTTCACTCTGTACATGAAATTAACCTTGGCCTGCAAATGCTAGTAGACTGCCCCATCGGTATGGAATGGATAGCTTGGTTCTAGGCCCAAAAATACCTGCCACATCGATCAATCAATGTACCACTTGATGGCATTTGCATTCCCCAATTCCCTCTGTTTTTTGCTACTTTTCTTTGTTTGAAAGTTTTTCTTGAAGTTATACTTCTTGATAATGCTATTTCTTGGAATGTTTGTAATGGTTTGCTGCTTTATGACCAACCTTGTTTCTTTCTTTATGACCAATCTTGTTTGCCGTCCCAGTTCCCTCCTTTTCGAATCTTATAGCAGCACTTTTTATGATCATGTGCAATGGGGTCAAGTGAATCTTCACCTCCATTACTGCTAAGGGCATGTTATCATTAATCTAGTAATACATATGCATGATGCGAGCCTTTGTACTTTTTCTAGTGATTTCCTAGTTGAGGAGCTTTGGTATACAGGACAGCTCCTTATTTTACCTGCAAGTCTCTTGCATATCAATTATTTCTCCGTTTTATTTGGCCAACTCTCCAGTTTTCTCTGCCCCATTCAAAGGTTTCCTATCTTAATTGTATCGTAATTTTGACAGATTTCTGTTCCATCACGGATCATTGTTCTGCTTTATAATGGGTTTTAGTGGACAACTGATTTCATAGGATCGATATAACTATCCCGCTAAACTCATTACTTACACTATGGTGCTGTAACGACTGATTGTCATCTTTACTGAACCTATTCACTCAAGATTAGTCTTGAGAACGTTTTTGTATTCTTGTTTTCTTGGGGTTCCTTCTGGATGTATTCTCTGTAAAAAAGTATTCCCTTTGTCAAATGCTTCTAGACTGTGTGTAATAAAGTCTAATAGGTACCCACCTCCTTGGTTTATATATTATAACTACCCCATGTTGTATGGTCGGCGTTTGCATCACATCTTACAATTAACGATAGTTGTTTATTGTTCCAATATTCCACGTGTTTCAATACTTCCGTTGGTAGTATGTTGGCTTCATCACCAGCAAAGTATGCCGCTATCTCGCTGCTACAGCCACCGTCTGGGGACTGTCCTCGATTCAGATTTGAGGCTATATTAACACCAGATTCAGCGTCATAAATTCTGAAAGAAATATAAAATGAATGTTATTTTTTACTTCTATGTATGTATGCTCTGGTCGAGTCTTGTCTCGTATCACATATTAAATGAGAGTCCTTATTTGAAACCTTGGAAGGCCTCTTAAATGACCCCCGTATATCCATGGTTCCTTGACCATTTCTAGGTCTAGGTTTAAGTGTATTTGACTTTCTTCCTCGATTGCCAGTGTAACTACGTGGGAAGATGAAGCGGCACTACGAAGTATGGGAGTGTTGATCGGGTTTGGATTCCGATACCTGGATAGTCGCGAATTTATATTGGAGTTCGTGGTCTGCCGTCATCATGGCGACTGCCGAACGGACGTCAATGTTGGCAACTAAAAATTGATCTTTGCCTTCGGCCTTGCTTTTTTAGGACTTTCCAAGCTTTACGTCTGGACCAGTGCTAGGGATTTGTATCCTCCTGACCAGTATTAATGTATTGCAAAGAAGATTGTTGTAAAGTGTGCAATTTGGGAATGTCATCTGCTATGCCATGCAAGCATATGTTACTAGTGCAATGCCTTTCCAAGTGCTCAATCTTGGTGCTCGCTCCTTCAGCCAATTACCAGAACAGCCAATCAAAAGCAGACTTCTTCTGAAGTGAAATCATCAAACTTGAGTTTGGTTTCCAATCTTTCTCTAAAATGGTCTCTTCCAGTACTATAGCCGTGTTACTTTGGAGTTGGTGAAGCACTCATGAGTGCTTTGCCATCTATTTTCAATGGAACGCACAAAATTGAAATTCCTACAAATCTCATCGCCTCGCACTGAAGGCACAAGTCTAGTTGGAATTACTATATTGTCGTTGCATGTACTCTTCGCCAAAAAGAACAAGGCTAATAGTCATTTCGTCAGTACTCAGAGTTGCCTGAGTGTATTCTTTAATTCTATGTACGCTTGCTTTTGCATTTGCGTTGCTCTTGATCCCGCTGCTGTTGAAGCGCCTTCTTTAGGTTTTGTCCCTCTTGCCTATAGGGGGAGTAATGTGGTGGCTTTTCCTAAAACCCTGTTCTTGGCTTTGAAAGGGACCCTTGTTAGGTAGCACCTGTAGCGTTCTCACATGTCGTGTAAACCCAGAAGTGTGAACCTACATTATTCTCTATTAACTTAACGTTCTCAAAGACAAGAAAACTAAGGCTGTCAAATATAATGTCATCGCCATACTTTTTCCGTTTGCCAATTCATTCGGATCTCGATCTTAGCAAAAACGTGGCCGCACAAACTTAAGCTAAAAACCTAAAATCTTACACCTAATCTAAAAAATATAAAATAAGAATTAATTCCTAAAGCTTAAGTTAAACCTAGCAATAAAACTTAAATCTATTATTAATAATTAACCTCGAGTGTTATTATTTAATTAATATTGTGAAGTCATTGATATCACACAAAATATTGGAGTTATGAGCCTCATTAACTTACGGGCCCTCCATAATTACCGCCCTAGTTTTGTTTATTTTTGTATATATTGGGGAAGGAAAACATGAAGAGAGGCTTACATATTCCCAATTCGGGGACTTACAATATAATATGCATGTTTTGAGATCAAATATATTGCATGGAATGATCTGTAAAAGTATTTTGGCATATTCATTGTATGTATTTCACAAGGACAACGTCATATCTTAACCACTTAGCTCAATATATCTTCATTTTCATATTAAACAAATTGGTATAGTCAAAAACCAATGGTGTCGACACTGACACGCCTTATCCTATTGTGGGCACCTAACCTATCTACGCATTAAAATTTTCCTGCGGTGGAGGATAAACTTCCCCAAAACAAGCTTAATAAACTCGTGACTTTCATGAACTCTAATAATAGAGGAAGGTGTATCAAGAAGGCTTCATGAATAAATAAGGATCTATTTACACCGCGGTAGAATTTTAAATACTTATACAGTTTATAAATCTAAATCTAAAATAAGAATAATTCGTTGCTGGTGAAAAACTCAAAACTACGTCAGGGCTAAAGGGAAGAAATGTCCATACATATAGCTTTAGTATAATTAAAGGGCGCATTGTTGTCATGTCACTCTTTGACTATTGTACATTTTTAAGCAATTATATCATGAGCTGTAGTCTATATGCATAGGTGTATGTTTTTCAATATTAAACGACAATAAGTATACATCTTGTGGATTCATAGGTACCTTGTTTTATCCTTAATAAACGCCTTTGTGGCCCATGGTGACATACCTATAATTACAACATCAACCCCTCTAATAAAGCACGACTGAACTAATGTCTTTTTTAATTCATAATTCATATTCATAATTTCATTAGGCTTATACTATACCATCCAAAGCTAAATGAAATTACTTAATCAATCAATTTATTATTTAAAGGTTTGTATTTCCTATTTGGAAATATACAATGAACTAATACGCGATCTTTTGAATCCTGGGGGACCGTTGGAACTGCGCGAAGACAACCGTGGACAGCGAATAACTGTGGCGGGATTATCAGAGATAACGGCTTCTAGTAGACAAGAAGTAATTTCACTATTGCTTAAGGGCAACAAGGCACGCACCATGGAGCCAACAGCTGCAAATCAGACTTCATCGAGAAGTCATGCTCTTTTGAGTATAACTGTTCAAATGAGAACGACACTGGGAACCAAGCAGGGTCGACTCTTCCTGACTGATTTGGCTGGATCGGAAAGAGCTAAGAAAACAAAAAATAGAGGCAAAAGATTGCAAGAAGGTGCACACATAAATCGCAGCCTCTTGGCCTTGGGGAATTGCATCAATGCCCTGTCAGGAGGTGCCCGATATGTCAACTATCGTGATTCGAAGCTAACTCGGCTATTGAAAGAAGCCCTGAGTGGCAAATGCAAGACAGTTATGATAGCTCATGTTGCACCGGAGGGAAAACATCGCGATGAGACTAAGAACACATTGGTCTATGCTGATCGAGCTAATAATATAACGACTCGGTTGCAAAATACTGGCTACATAGACGAAGTCAAAGATTTCCCCATGAAGCACTATCAAAGTCTGGTCACTGATCTGCGTGAGGAGGTAACACGGTTAAGGTCAAAGATGTTGACTGAACGTCCCCGTAGTGGGGCTGCCCTAGCCCGTACTACAGCCGTCGATGACGAAAAACGCAAATCCGAGTTAAGATATTTGAGAGAACAAATTGTCTTAACATTCAAGCAACAAATGAAGCTGAGACGGAAGCTCTTGGAAGCCGAAAGTCATTTGCTGGGCCTTGAGCTCGATGCTGAAAGACAGCATATGATCATATCGCATTGGCAAGGACGAATGGGAAAACTTTACGATACTCTAGTTGAAGATGGTTTGTTATTCAGTAAAAAAAAAAATAGCTATAAAGTGCAATATTATATTTACTCTAATTTTACTTATAGATGGTGAATCAGAAGGTTCTATTGCTTTGAAGAATGCTTGGGGTGAGCTGGCTGCAATCGAGAAAGAATCAAGACGTTACAAAGAGATCCGAGAAAGAACCGAACAAGAATTAGAAATGTGTCGACAAAAAGGCGTACAATTGGAAGATGTAAGAAATGATAATTCTTTCAGATTGAGATTTTTTTTAATTTAATGTTTCTAAATTAGGAACTACCAGAACGCATCAGCAGCGATGAAGAACGAGAACTTTTGGGTAAGATTTTGGCAACTATTCCTTGCTTCGAGTTGCTGGCAACATGGGGCGACTACAGTGGCTCGCCTCCGCCCACTCTGCAACATCCGAGCAACTTTTGAGAATTAAAATTTTTATTTTTTTTTTGAAAAC
Source organism: Leucozona laternaria (assembly GCA_932273885.2). Taxonomy (NCBI): domain Eukaryota; kingdom Metazoa; phylum Arthropoda; class Insecta; order Diptera; family Syrphidae; genus Leucozona; species Leucozona laternaria. Next base: position 274,028,990 of record OW026366.1, read on the forward strand.
TTTCGTCTATTTTTGGTTATAACTTTTTTATTTTCAAATAATCGGTTAGGTTAGATTAGGTTTAGGTGGCTGCCAAGCAGGAAAGCTTGACACACTTAGACCATAGTTGGTCCATTGTGATACCATAAGAATCTAGGAACTTTCCTCTCTATTCGTTGATTACTTATGTCAATATACGATCGTTGTAGTAGTAATTTCCAAGAAGGAATTTACGTCGTTGGGATAGAGCAGGACAAGTACAGAAGAGATGAGCAATCGATTCCTCCTCTTCTTCATCCATACAGCTCCTGCAGAAATCATTTGAAAATACTCCGAGCCTCGTTGTGTGCTTGCGTTTCAAGCATAGTGCCCGGTAATGACACCTATTGCTAAGAGATATTAAACTCTTTGGAGCGCTTCAGATCTAGCTTCGGCCATATCTGTTTTGTTTCCACGCAGGTGATGATGTCAGGTTTGTTTCCTCTATTGCATCTTGCTTCAGCATAAGTTTGCACGTATCAATGGGTATACCTATTTTTGCCGTTTTTGGCATAATAAAGGGTTTTTTTTCCAATAAGAGTTGTTATTTTGATATTCAAAGAAAAATGGCATTTTTTGAGATAAATGATCGGAAGTTTATTTCATTATAAAGAGGAAGGTATGCCGTTAATAATGGAACACAACATCAGCCAAATGGCCGCCACGACCACGCTTACAGGACCATATCCTTTTCATGAAATTTTCCATAACCAAATCGCAAAGTGGCTGCCCTATGTCCTCGATAGCCTCACGAATTCCATCTTTGAGGTCTTGAATCGACGCTGGGCTGTTGGCGTAGACCTTATCTTTCACGTGGCCCCAAAGGAAGAAGTCGCAAGGTTTTAAATCACAAGATCTCGTTGGCCAATTGTGATCACCTCTTCGAGAGATAACACGGTCCGGAAACTTTTCCCGTAAAAGATCGATGGTTTCATTGCTTGTGTGGCACGTAGCGCCGTCTTGTTGAAAGTAAACGTTGTCCAGATCAATACCATCCTATTCCGGCCATAAAAAATCATTAATCATCTCTAGATATCGCAATCCATTGACCATAACTGTTGCTCCAGCCTCATTTTCGAAAAAGTAAGGTCCAATGACCCCGCCGGACCATAAACCGCACCAAACAGTCACGCGTTGAGGATGGAGAGGCTTTTCAACAATAACTCTTGGGTTTTCCGAGCCCTAGATGCTACAGTTTTGCTTGTTGACGTAGCCTCCGAGGTGGAAATGGGCCTCATCAGTCAAGATGATTTTTCGATGAAATTCCGGATCATTTTCATGCATTTCAAGGACCCAATCAGCAAAGACACGACGTTGTTGATGATCAGCCGGCTTGAGTTCTTGTGTTAACTGAACTTTATAAGCCTTAAGACCCAAGTCTTTATGCAAAATACGGTGTAATGACGTTTGTGGAATGCCTAATTCCAAAGAACGACGAGGAATGGACAAACCTGGGTTTTCTTCAACACTTTGGGCTACAAAAGCAATATTCTCAGTTGTTCTTGAGCGACGTGCACGGGTTTTATTCTTCACATCACTAACTTGTCCCAACAGCTCGAATTTGTCCATCAATTTCTGTATTGCGGTCCGACAAGGTGCTTCACGACGACCCAAAAGTGTTTTAGTTTTACGAACCGTCTCTGCCAAATTTTCACCATTTTTATAGTGAATTTTAATAATTTCAATGCGATGTTGAAGCATGTATCGTTCCATTTTTATTAATGGCGTAGTTTCTACTTGTCAAATGTCAAAAAATGACAGCTTCAAAAGTGGCAGCTACCGAAATAGCGGGCTATTCAAAATAACACCTCTTATTGGAAAACCTTTTAGGTAGTGTTGTTCCACTTCTTGCGAGTTCGTGAGCCCTGCAATTTCCTGGAATGTCCCTTAGGCCTGGCACCCAGCAGAGGTGTATATTAAACTGCTGTGCCATCTCAATGAGAGATGATCCACAGTAAAGGGATGTTATAGAGTTGGTAGATATCTGTGTTAGAGTTCACGATATCAGTAGTTCTTTTATCGCCAAAAGTTTTAAGAACACTCTACAGTGATTGGGAAGGCGAAAGTAGAAATATAAATTTATCCTGTCTGAGTACACACCTCGACCAACCCCGTCATCAGTTTTTGATCCGTCCGTGTAGGAATGGATTGATTTATGATTCAATTCAGATAGATCTGAAGGGTATGGTGACCTGAAAGTTTTTATCGAACTGTAACTCTGGGATGGTGTAGTCAATATTACTTGGAATTCTTCCGAATGAGTTCAGAATGATGGAGGAACCAATGTCATTACTAGTCCACTGTGACGAAGCTTTAAGACAAATAGCTGTGCTTGCAGCTGTTTTTTTTTTCTTAAAGCGGTCCACCACACCGTCGCACCGTTTGTAAGAATCGGTCTGACAACTGAGGTGAATAGCCAATGAGTAATGCTGGGTTTAAGACTCCATTTTTTTCCTATGGCTTTTTGCATGAGAAGAGTGCCACAGTGGCCTTTTTGACACATTCTTGTACGAGCTTGTATAAGCCCCAAATATTTGGCTTCGTCTGAGAATTTAAGTGGATTCCCTTTGATAGATGGAGGGTATATGTGGGGGATTTGGTATTCCCTTGAGTAGAGGGTAAGATCTGTCTTAAGAGGGTTAACGCCCAGTCCACAGCGATCTGCTTAACTTGTTTAAGGCATTTTGTATAAGAGTTCTTTTAAGATGTTAAGATGCTATCCAGATACGGCAATAGCAACATCGTCTGCATAGGTAATCACTCTGCAGCTCTCCGCTTCCAGGCTTGTCAGCACGTCATTCACTACCAAGTTCCAAAGAAGGGGAGATAGGACACCGGCTTGCAGCGTACATCTACTGACAGATCTTCTTGCAGAAAAGCCGCCCAGTTTTGAATTAATAATTCGCTGATCAACTGATTTGATTAATAAATTCAGCAAGGGGACCATCTAGTTTCAGACATGACAGTGCAGATGCGATTGCAGATGTGTCGAAGTTATTAAAGGCGCCTTCTACATCTAGGAAATCAACCATACAGTGTACTCCTTATGGTGGAGGGGGTATTCGATGGTTGAAACTAGTTTGTGTAAAAAGTGTCTTAACCAGAATTGCAGACCAAGAATGCTCAAGATATGCGCGAAACAGATTGAACCAACACTAGCAACGTCACCAGCAACAGCGGCCGCTGTTATTTTAGAACCAATGTATTTCAATCGTTCAACAAACATTAGACCAGCACCAGCAACGTCTACAGCGCCGTTTGGCCAAAGTTGTAAATTTGCTGGTTGCTGGTCCATTGCTGACAACATTTATACTGCGATATTCAGAGGCACCACACTACAAAAAATTAAAAACTCCATGCATTTCTGGTGGCTGGTGCTGTTGGCAATGTGTTTCAAAAATATTTGCTGGCCAGGGTGGTGTTTGCTGTTGACGGCGCTGGTGCTGTTGCTGGTTTAATCTGTTTCACGCTATAAGGGTTTTCCAATAAGAGGTGTTATTTTGAATAGCCCGCTATTTCGGTAGTTGTCACTTTTGAAACTGACATTTTTTGACATTTGACAAGTAGAAACTACGCCATTAATAAAAATGATACACGCTTCAACAACGCATTGAAATTATTAAAATTCACTATACAAATGGTGAAAATTTGGCAGAGACGGTTCGTAAAACTAAAACATTTTTGGGTCGTCGTGAAGCACCTTGTCGGACCGCAATACAGAAATTGGTGGACAAATTCGAGCTGTTGGGACAAGTTAGTGATGTGAAGAATAAAACCCGTGCACGTCGCTCAAGAACAACTGAGAATATTGCTGTTGTAGCCCAAAGTGTTGAAGAAAACCCAGGTTTGTCCATTCCTCGTCGTTCTTTGGAATTAGGCATTCCACAAACGTCATTACACCGTATTTTGCATAAAGACTTGGGTCTTAAGGCTTATAAAGTTCAGTTAACACAAGAACTCAAGCCGGCTGATCATCAACAACGTCGTGTCTTTGCTGATTGGGTCCTTGAAATGCATGAAAATGATCCGGAATTTCATCGAAAAATCATCTTGACTGATGAGGCCCATTTCCACCTCGGAGGCTACTTCAACAAGCAAAACTGTCGCATCTGGGGCTCGGAAAACCCAAGAGTTATTGTTGAAAAGCCTCTCCATCCTCAACGCGTGCCTGTTTGGTGCGGTTTATGGTCCGGCGGGGTCATTGGACCTTACTTTTTCGAAAATGAGGCTGGAGTAACAGTTACGGCCAATGAATTGCGCTATCGAGAGATGATTAATGATTTTTTATGGCCGGAATTGGATGGTATTGATCTGGACAACGTTTACTTTCAACAAGACGGCGCTACGTGCCACACAAGCAATGAAACCATCGATCTTTTACGGGAAAAGTTTCCGGACCGTGTTATCTCTCCAAGAGGTGATCACAATTGGCCACCGAGATCTTGTGATTTAACACCTTGCGACTTCTTCCTTTGGGGCCACGTGAAAGATGAGGTCTACGCCAACAGCCCAGCGTCGATTCAAGACCTCAAAAATAGAATTCGTGAGGCTATCGAGGACATAGGGCATCCACTTTGCGATTTGGTTATGGAAAATTTCATGAAAAGGATATGGTCCTGTAAGCGTGGTCGTGGCGGCCATTTGGCTGATGTTGTGTTCCATTATTAACGGCATACCTTCCTCTTTATAATGAAAAAAACATCCGATCATTTATCTCAAAAAATGCCATTTTTCTTTGAATATCAAAATAACACCTCTTATTGGAAAACCCTTTACTACCTTTTCTAAGATGGAGGGCTTTGAGTCCCCAAAACTTAGGCCGTGTGCAAACTGGATTAAAATTTCGACTAAGGCCGTGTGCGAATTGGGCTAAAATTTCGATTAAATTTTATCCGAGATTACAATTTGACATTTTCAAGTATAGATTTACCTCATTAGTGTCAACAATTGATCTTCATATAAAATTTAAGGCGAATTGAATCCATTAGCACACGGCATTAGTTAAATTAAAATGGCGTTTATGTACCCAAAGTTTAATTTTTGACACTAATGCGAGGTGAATCTTTACGTACAAATGTCAAAGTTTAATCTACGGATGAAATAGAAATTTAACGAATTTTCAATCCAATTTATAACGGTCAAATCTCATTTTCAAAAAACAAATATGAAAACATCTATCCGATTTATGTAATTAGATAACACTGCCAGTTCCTGGATGTTGACCAAACACGTTTACTTCAAAAGCCTTAACTTATATCAGTGTCGTTTTTGTCCAATAAGTATGACACATAGCTACTTTCAAATAATAAACATTATTAAATTCTAGCTCTTCTTTGTCGAGTCCACGAACTAGAAGCCGATAAAGTTTCTTTACAAGCAGAGAGATTGGCACGACAAGCTGAACTACGTCGAAGAGACTTGCAACTGCTGCGTGCTGAACGTCAGAGAAGACTTTGCGAAGACATTATAAGCTCTCAAAGACGTTTGATTGAAGATGGTAATGTGGACCTTCCAGATGAGTTGAGAGAATTGTATGCCTTGTACCAACAAGAAATTCATGCAGGTACTGTCAATTCATCAGGCTTATCTTTTTACGAAAGAAAACTACCGCCAATATATTCAACAGGGTGAGCAATATAATCATTTGTTGTAATAAAAACGCTCATTTTAATTTAATTTTTGTTTAAATTTCTAGTTCAGAATCACCTGGAAGCTCAAGTTCCGGCTCAGATTGGTCACCATCACCATTGCCACCCATTGACACTAATGGACAAGATGTTTCCTTAGCAATTAACGTCCAAGATGATCCCGATCGTTTAATGGGTCCGTTGGTGAATTCTCGAGTTCGAAAGATTTCAACATCAAGAAAACGTTCGAAATCTACCAATACAAGGACTTCCGAATAAAAATAACAAAAAAAAAAATATGTTATTTTTGAAAATGTTTGGCTCAATTTACGTATAAATTACTTGATACTTTTTATCAGTAGAATAATCAAATATTGCTCAAATAATTGTAAACGTATACAAAAGCAATTTATTCGACTTTAAGAAAATACACATAGGTATGAAGTTTATTGTCTGGTGTTAAAAATGTTGTGTTTGAGTTTCATATTGGTAGTAAAAATTGTTTAAAATAATAAAAAAAACTCTGTTGATTATAGATATCATCTATAGGAGTTAAAATTTCGCTTTCGAAATTAGTTTGATAGAAGATACACCAAACACAGATATTAATAGAATCTCTGTAATAAAAAAAACACCTTTTTCGTGAGAAGAAATTACGTTCAACTATTTAAAACAAATTGTTTCCATTATTTAAAGTGAATTAAGTCAAATAAAATGGGTAATCTTCTTTAGTTAAAATTAACCATTCGTTCCCAAATATTCCTGAAAAGTTTAATAAAATCTTAACCAAATTATGTATTTGATAAAAATGGTAACACTTTAATGTAGTGTGTGACACAAAATATATTGCTCATTTTAACTTTACAAGGAATTATATATGGATTGAATATGTATGTACGAAATAAAAGAATGAAAAATAAAATAAAAAAATGCTTTTCAGCTATAGAGAGAGATTGCTCACAATCAAAATTCACCTTGCTCTATGTATGTATAGTTTTTGTCCGTAAGCTTATTTTGATTTCAAAGTAAACAAAACACATTTAAAAACATTAAACAATACACAAACATACGTTGAATAATGGATATTCAGTACCAAAATATTTAAATTTGATGGTGCATTCCGCCGTTTAATCACAGCCTTACCTACTCTGCAAATTTTTTCAACCTCAGCAATTTTGTCCACCCCACCACCACATACGCTCCTTGATAATAAGTGCTTACAAATCGTAAGGTGAAATTGCATCGGTAATAGCAGTCTCGTTTTCGTTTGAATTATGTCGTTTTCGAGTGGACGTTCGGAGCTACGCCTTTTTCACTCCTTTTACTCCAAATTTCCCATTTTTGATAGAAATGGAACAGTTCCGAAATCCAAACGAAAACGACATAATTCTTGAATTCAAGACAATTAAATGGCAAGGCTAGGAATTCCACTTACAATTTTATGTCGTTGGTATTAAAAAATCGATAACGCAACAAATGATTGCTATGCACTCACTTTTAGTTTTCTGCCGCGCGATTTTTTAGTGCGAATTTGTTTAAAATTTCGATAAACTTTTATCCGAAATTGAATTTTCACGTTCTCAGTAACAGATTAACCTAATTAGTGTCAAAAATTATCCTTCGGACAAAATTTAACGCGATTTTATTCCAATTCTCACGCGGTCTCAAGCCGTGGAGTGGAGTAAAGAGTTCACAGAGATGATACTTCTGCACTCGCACAAAGTTAACTTTTCATTTAAAATAGCAGCGTTTTAAAGGTATTTGCAATTAGAAGGAAATCAAAAGAGAAACGAAGATTAAAAATCGCTCTCGTCTAAAAGTCTATTACCCCTTCTCTGATTTTCGTTACGAATTGAATACGTTAACCAAATTGATTTTCGTACGAATTTAAAAACAGTGTTCTATAGGCTCAAACAGATGTGCAGTTTCTCTGCATGCATCGATGCATGCAGCAGTGCACACAGAACACATGTCCATACTCTTGGACATTTTTGATATTCGGTCGAATTTGAAAACGGAAACGAAAATTGAATCCCTGCGGATTGAAAACGGTTGTTCTGATTTCCAGTCGGATTTAACAAAACATTTTCGAAATCAGCTGTTATGAATGCAAGAGCTGTCAAAAACGAAATTGTAATCCACCAACAAAAGGACAACCGAATTTAAAACGTCAATTTGGCGGATTGTAGATCCGTTCGTTTTGTCGAATCCGCAAAACGTTTTCGAATACGGAATTCGGAACAGCGAAAATTCGAAAACGTGAGGATATAGAATTCGAATGGAAATTAGAACAGCCGTGATAGTTCTGTCAAAACAAATTGGCAAAAGTCAAAATTTCAATATTTTTTATACAAACAAACACAAGTTTTTGCGCGAAAAAAAGTTAATTCTATTGACTTTTAAAATAGATCTTGTCTAAATAACAATATAAAAACAAATTAGGATCATTGGAGAGTTTTTATTAACCAACTCTATTCAATTTTCTTCCATAATAAAAATCAAAATAAAACAGATGCGTTTTTTTTTTTAAGAATGACAGGCACCGTCAATTTCAGTTATGCCAGATAGCAATTATTTGATATATTTTTTTTGTCTTTTTGTGGCTGCAATGAAGCTGCGCAGCGAATTTAGAAATAGAGACATCGTGCACAAGGTACATATATTAAAGGTGATATCATTAGCGTTTAAATTTTTGTTCAGTTCTGCGCATCTGTGAAAATGGCGGATCTAGTGTCTCTTTACTTGGCAAAATGCTTATATTTGTTGTTGTTTCTAGTAATGCCATGTGCAGTTTTCGTAGACACTCGAGCCGCCATGTTTAATTTCTGTCTGACAACCTGCGCAATATATTACCTTAGATTTGTGTACTGTGCATCGTGCAGCGATGTGCTGCATGCAGCCCTTGAGTGATTTGGCTCTCATAAAAACCTGTGTAATTCAAATTCGCTGTATGCGAAAAGCTGCACATCTGCTTCAGCCATAAATTTCGAACGAATTCAGCCTGGCAGTGCAGCCAACATTAAAACTTAAATATTTCTCAAAATCAGTTTTCAGTGATAGTGAAAACAAATTTCGGTTATAAAAAGGAATTTTAAAAATCATTTTCATTGATTTATTCGTTTTAAATAAATAAATTTGATTTTACTATAGGTACCTAAATGGATTTTGTCATGGTTATGGTACTTTACTTCATTCATTGGAAGGGGAGAAAGCCTACAATCAGCGCACTTAGTTTCTATTATCGCGAAGGTTTCGACGATACGATGGATACCAGCGTAGTGTTGGGATGGGAATGATTTATTGGATTGTTAAGAACTACATTTTGTAAAGTTCTCAAGGAGATCCTTACCATAGCAGAGGAGCATTTGAAGCATGTGAAGAAAATATTCGAAGGACAAAGCAAGCTTTTTTCGAAAGAACTGTATTCCCACGAGTAATAAAGTGCGTAGACGGTACACATGTCCGAATTGTACAACCTGAAAAGAACAAACATTTGTTTTATAACAGAAAACGATACTTTAGCCTCAACGTTACGCTTGTAGGTAGTTTAATTTTTTTTCAGGCATCGAATTATTTATAATTTGCTCAGATTTGTGATGACAAAATGCGCATAATGACAGTAGATGCAACACATTCAGCACCTCAACATGGAGGTTGCAGGATGTTACGGCCTTTGTACCTGATTACATGGGTAATTTTCTGAAGAGCGCATAATATTTGAAACAGGTAGATTCCACCCAAATTTCCCCAAAGAAAGGATTTTTTGTCTACCGTGTAATCAAGAGTTCAGTAAAATGACATTCAGCAAAAATACCACTTCGGTTATTTTGGACCACAAACCATCTATGTACATCCGAAATCTTATTTGATGTTTTGGTAAAACCTCTTGCCAGATCTGTGTAATTCACCTTACAATTTACAAAAGCTATAAACTGTGAGTTATTATACTCTGTCCAACGAAAATAGGCAGTACACGTGTTATGGGAAAGCTTTTTCAAAATCAGTAGCGTGCCATAGTTTTGCACCATATTAAATTGAAATAACTCCTCCACAAAAAGTGTTTGCCCGCCCGTGAATTTCCAATAGCATCTGACACAGACCCAACGTCGAACGTCCTATTCAAGGCACATCTGAGTGTGCACTGCACAGATTAGCCAAATGAAGATGAGAATCCCCGGCAGCCATTTTAATTTGCACACAAGCTTGAACTGGCAGTTATCAGATAAAAAATGAGAATGTGTGTAAAAAAACCTCACACATACACAGTAGGGATCTTCACACACCTGGTTAAATTGTTGTTGCAATTCACATCTATTTATCGACACGGGATGAAATTACAAGTACAACAATGTAAACAAATGGGTTTTGGAGGGTGAAATGTACGAAACATTCTCATCTTCATATGGCTAATCTGTGGTGCGTGCACTGAATTGCTGTGGCCAATGGCGATTGGCTGCTGCTTGATGTACATTCAGAGTTACCCATGTCCATTTGGTAATTCGTTCAGCTTTCTTTCCTTGAGTTTCTGTTACGGTGCTTTTGATTTTCGAGCTTAAAGAAAAAGCTTTTAATGATGAGTGTTATCGTATACACTACGACAACCCTGTGAAAGCTTTAATGAAGGACAGATTTATGCAATCCACTGTAGCCAGAATGAGAGGCAAACGTCCAATCTTGCCTATACTGCCACTTTTTGTTGGACAGAGTATCTAAAGTATGTCTTCCCCTAACTCAGAAGAAAAAAAAAATTAGTTTTTAAAGATATATTTTAAAATATCCTAGGTATACAGTTTTAGATTTACGAATTCAAATTCGCCAACCAAAAACGAATCGAATCGAAAACGGCAAAATAATTCAGTATATTGCTAATCCGACAGTTTTTCAGAACACACATAATTCGCAAGCATATAAAACGAAATTCAGAACACCCACATGTTTTTAAAACGAAAGCGAAAATTAGAACTAGATTACAAAATCTTGCGATTGAAAACCACAAGTGCGTGCATGTTTATTTCTTGTTGCGACTACGATTTTTTAGTCGGCAACAGTTACATCACAAGAGTCAGCATAAGCTTGTAATTGCATTTGATTCATTTCAATCTTTCGTTTTCATTAGAGCCGAAATGAGGTAATTTTGCAAATTACGAAAAAAGTTTTTTAATCTAAAATTTGCTTATTTCGTTTGGCAGCTCATGTAATTTTAAATTTGATTTGCCCGTTTTTCATTTTTTTTCTCTTTCTGATGTATATCTGTTTTTTATACATCGAGTTTTGACATTTCAAAACAAAAGCTTTTCCAAAGCTTTAAAAATAGATTCCAATAGGGTGTGTTCGTAAGGTTGGCACGTAATTTCCAACCTAATTTCTTGCAAATTTGGTTGAAATTACCACATTTTGAAAATGGCATTTCTGGGTCTTCTTCGATGCTTTTTTTTTCTTGTTCAAAAATAACTTCAATTTTCAGTAAAGTTTATTCCACTACGGAATACGGAACTAAAAATAAAATAATAACGAGACAATTGTTCGTCTCGTATTATAATAATATTAACTGGTACATCAATTGAAATTTAGGATTGTCCCGGGAAATATGGACAGTAATTGATAGCTTCGAATGCCCCGGCCCAATAGAATGAGTGTTTTCAATTTCAAATAGTATTTGGATACCCGAGAAATCGTAGGTAATTAAAAGTTGATACAAGAGGAAATTTTAATGACAAAGTGCAATTCCGACTTTGGATGTGATGGTTTTATAATTTTCTTAAGAATTGGGGGGCCAGGCGCAAAGCCTTGTATCAAACCTTCCTAGTGGGTGCCGGGCGGTAATGATAACCACAGTCTTTATCTTATGTGTTGTCAAGACGGTGATCAGCCAAGGTCACGTCGAATTGCTCCTCAGTCAGGTCTTTACTCCTCAATAGTGTTCAACCCTCAGTAATGCGTGATGCGTCTTGACCATATAAATACGGGTTCCCTAATTTTCAGTGGTTGAGTTAAATGACAGATTTTCTTCTTATCTGTTGCCTTACCCCGGTATATCGGCTCTATCGGGGCTCGACCTTATTTTCCGAGGTACTCGTGCAAATTATATGGATACACCACCTTTTTTGGAAAATTTAGACATGACAGACGCAGGACCCGTATTACGAATTACGATTATCGTTTAAAATCCGTTGTTATCGTTTTTTTTTGCGATTACGATTTACGATAGTCGTATTTTTAAGACGATACTCGTTTTCGTTTACGACTGCTTTTGGCGGTCGTTTTTTATAGTTTTGACTCATAACTTTATGTAGCTGTCACATATTTATTATGTTTGTTTGGTTCAGCTTTTTTTTTTTATTTTATCTGGCAGTATTTTCAGGCAGCCATTCTCGTAAATCATTATCGGTTTATGTCACGACTATCGTGTTTTTTGCCTTTCGTTTCGTAATTCGTAATACGGGCCCAGTATCATCCGCCGACTTTGAGGGAGAATGACCTTCTGGCCTCCAGCCAGGAGACCGTCGCGTCCTGGGGAGCTCAGGAGATCGTGGTCAACCTAGACCTTCAGGAAGCATAGAGGGTACCAGGCATAGTACCCCCGTGTTTCCTGAACCGACAAATAACTACCCGAAATCCTCGTGCAGCAATTCCAGACATAGCAATAGATAAAAATTATCCACAGGCGTCCGTAGCAAGATGCAGTTCAAGAAGGGCTCTTCTATTTTTGACAAGATTGCCAGGAATGAGGAAGCTGGAATTCTTCATGAAATGGACGCTGAGCTGAGGACAAAGTTAGGTACCAGACGATCATTGATTATTACCATATTATTATTATATTAGGTAATCTTTTGGCCACCCAAGACAAAGCCGCCATTTCAAGTTACCAAACAGGCATCTTAATTATTGTAGTAGACTTTCTAAAGGTATTTTAAGTAAACGTCACTTTATTATTCCACGTACATTTTGTTTTTATTGATGGAAAATTTTAACCCGTAGCTTAACTCTTATTCCATGATTTAGTAAATACGTGCAATAAGGGTGGAGTAAGCGTTTTTTATTAATAGGGTAAGTTTTTATGTAACAACCATTTTTGTTATGTATAAGGTAATGATAATTTAGTCCAGGCATAACTTACCTGGTTCTTCGCGTATATCTTATCCTGTCTGTAATTATAGGGTAAGTAATAATACCGTGTGGTATAGGAAATGTTGCCTGCTTACTTTTTTCTTTACGAAAGCACTCAGTAACCGCCACACACCACACTCCATTCACTGAACTTCGAACATTCCAATACCAACCCCACGAATTCACTCAATCACTTTCCTTTTTCAGTTTCAGCTTTCAGCACGTGTTTGTGTCTGTTTACTCAAATTTTGAGTGTTATCCATTTCTATGTTTACAAACAAAATAGCATTTTATCTCATATTTTGTATTCTTTTCTTTCTTGTTGTTCTCCAATCCAATCTAACCAAATGTGTATGTATCTCTTCTCTGTTTTTGAGTTATAACAAAACAAGTGTTTTTTTTTTTGTGTTGTGTTGGCGTTGCTACGAAAGACGAAACGTTAAAGGTGATGTTTTTTTTTGCTAAGCATAAGCACTTTCAAAACGACAACTCCCCTATTGATACCGTGGACAAAAATCAATAGTTATTTTGTTTATCTAAATAGTATCTAAGGACGCCCAATAATAAGCTTCCTAAATTATATCAGTGTTAAAACTTTGTTTATTTTAATTCATTCATTAAAGTCAAATACATTCAACGATTCAACATGCCGGAGAGGAAAGCAAACTCATTGGAAAAAGACAGACAGAGACAGCTGTTTGCTGTACGAAAATATCTGTTATTCGAAATGTCATTCGCATTCTTTTCTTTCTAATTCTTCAGATACATTCACAAGAAAATTGAGTTGCGCATTTGAGTTTTCAAAGTTTTTCTTTTGCATCGTCTCGTCTTGAATAAAGATAATTTATATTTTTTCCGTAATCAATAAAAGTTTGACAAACGATTCATTATAGTAAACAACTGGAAATATAAATCAACTTTAACTACATAAAATGGACGGTAAGTTATCATTGTTATCGGTGCATTAATTCAAATCAAATATACCTACTAAAGAAAAAAGTCTTGGAACTTAAATTCTCATAAGAAAAATGTGAACCTTCTGTGTAGAATAAGTGGGAACTAGGAAATCCAACAAGAATCAATTGCAACATTCAATTTGTGTTCACAATAAATTAGGTACATATGTTATGTACTTGTTATTGTTTATTGTTGTTGAAATTATTTGATCTAGTTTTTGTGTTGTTTCAAGGTCATGAGAAGTGTTAAAATAGTTTTTATTTTTATTTACATAAAAAGATGCAACTTGTAGGATTAAGTTCAATCTGCCATCGGGTTACTTTTGGTTTTAGATTTTGTTGGGTTTATTCTTTATTGTTTATTTTCATTGGAACATGTTGGTTCTATACGTAGGGTATATTATTTTTTGTTTGGCCATTGTTGCGTTCTTTTTCTATACAATAGTTAACTATTGTTAATGTGTCGAATAAAGATGTTGAAGTGCCATTGTTAAAAATGGGTACGTTCAGATGACGAAGGGACTTGAAGGCAAGGCAAGTTTCTCGTCTCTAATTGGCCAGCTGTCGCAAAATTTCCTTCCAATTAAGGCAACTTTTATTGGAAAGTGACTGGAAAGCTAGTCAAGAAATATCTCCCTTCATTTCAAGTCAAGTGCATTTATGTCAAAATATCAGCTGATTATATTTTGTCATTAAACAGCAAGCTGAACTTCTTTGTTCAGTGACTTCTTTTTTCAACGTTTGTTTTATTGTTTTGGGTGGAGGAGTTCTTTATCAAAATAATAGAAAAGATTTAATTAAAAAATGCATCATAAGTAAGAAGTATTGAAAAAATATAAATTACATTTCGTAATTGACTTGTGTAAGGTGTTTTTCAAAAAAAAAATATTATTATAAATACTATCTGCACTATTAACGGAAGGTAAAGGTTGGAAGTAAAGTTCCAATTTTGGCATTAATGACATCTCAAAAAAATAACTAGTTTCCTTTGTAAAATTTGCGTTCAATGAATGCACTTGACTACATATGTAGTCCCTTGTGTCTGCTGAACGTACCCAATGTTACACAGTGTAACATTTCATTTAGGAACGATCAATGTTAAAAATATTGTTGATCTGTCAAACGCAATGGGTTGAAAAAAAATGAAAATACATTTAGAATGAATAAATCAAAGAAATCATTTAATTGCATCAAATTTATTTCAAAAAATACTTAAAAAATGTTTACAGTTTGTTAATTATAAAGGGTTTTCCAATAAGAGGAGTTATTTTGATATTCAAAGAAAAATGGCATTTTTTGAGATAAATGATCGAATGTTTATTTCATTATAAAGAGGAAGGTATGCCGTTAATAATGGAACACAACATCAGCCAAATGGCCGCCACGACCACGCTTACAGGACCATATCCTTTTCATGAAATTTTCCATAACCAAATCGCAAAGTGGCTGCCATATGTCCTCGATAGCCTCACGAATTCCATCTTTGAGGTCTTGAATCGACGCTGGGCTGTTGGCGTAGACCTCATATTTCACGTCGCCCCAAAGGAAGAAGTCGCAAGGTGTTAAATCACAAGATCTCGGTGGCCAATTGTGATCACCTCTTGGAGAGATAACACGGTCCGGAAACTTTTCCCGTAAAAGATCGATGGTTTCATTGCTTGTGTGGCACGTAGCGCCGTCTTGTTGAAAGTAAACGTTGTCCAGATCAATACCATCCAATTCCGGCCATAAAAAATCAACAATCATCTCTCGATAGCGCAATCCATTGACCGTAACTGTTGCTCCAGCCTCATTTTCGAAAAAGTAAGGTCCAATGACCCCGCCGGACCATAAACCGCACCAAACAGTCACGCGTTGAGGATGGAGAGGCTTTTCAACAATAACTCTTGGGTTTTCCGAGCCCCAGATGCGACAGTTTTGCTTGTTGACGTAGCCTCCGAGGTGGAAATGGGCCTCATCAGTCAAGATGATTTTTCGATGAAATTCCGGATCATTTTCATGCATTTCAAGGACCCAATCAGCAAAGACACGACGTTTTTGATGATTAGCCGGCTTGAGTTCTTGTGTTAACTAAACTTTATAAGCCTTAAGACCCAAGTCTTTATGCAAAATACGGTGTAATGACGTTTGTGGAATGCCTAATTCCAAAGAACGACGAGGAATGGACAAACCTGGGTTTTCTTCAACACTTTGGGCTACAACAGCAATATTCTCAGTTGTTCTTGAGCGACGTGCACGGGTTTTATTCTTCACATCACTAACTTGTCCCAACAGCTCGAATTTGTCCACCAATTTCTGTATTGCGGTCCGACAAGGTGCTTCACGACGACCCAAAAATGTTTTAGTTTTACGAACCGTCTCTGCCAAATGTTCACCATTTTTATAGTGAATTTTAATAATTTCAATGCGTTGTTGAAGCGTGTATCGTTCCATTTTTATTAATGGCGTAGTTTCTACTTGTCAAATGTCAAAAAATGACAGCTTCAAAAGTGACAGCTACCGAAATAGCGGGCTGTTCAAAATACCACCTCTTATTGGAAAACCCTTTATATTAAATAAACTTTATTTTTGGAAAAAAAAGCGAATCTTCCATCGAAATATAAATTTTTTTTTTTGATTCAAAATGGACACAAATTCACTTGTTAAATTTCTACCGAAATATAAACGAAAGAATACATCAAACAAAGAATATTCATCATAAAATAACAGAACTCGTTTCCAAAAATCGAAATCGACAGTAAAAATCTATTAAATTGAAAAGAAATCCAAAAATTAATATAGTTTCAACTCAAAAGAACGAAAAGTAAACAAAAGATAACCACAAAATGAAAACATTTCCAAATTCAGCTGCTTTTGACAGATTAACATTTCAATTCATATCGTCGAGATGAGTTGGAAATTGTTACAAAGTGTAACATTCTGACAGCTCAACATTGAATTTAGGAACGATTTGAAGTCGTCAGAATGTTACACAATGTAACAATTTGAGAATTTAGGAACGACCAAAGTTAACAATAGAGGTCTTCCAAGATTTGTCTTTGTCTTTTCTCTTTCTAATTTGACATCTAAAAACAACAACAAAAAAAGTCCCTGGTTGGAAAATATTTACATGCTCTTGGCAGTGTTAAAAACCCGGTCATTTGATTATTTTTTGTATTTGGAACTGAAAACTTAAATTTGCGATCGAATTACGTATTAATTAGTGTTTAAACATTTAAGTGAACATTTTTTCAAGAGTTGGATACAAAAAAAACTAATTTTATTACATATTAATCACTATTATTAAACACACGACTTTTTTGGCTCGGATTCGTGCCTTCTGCATTTGGTTTTGTTTTCCAACCAGGGAGTGCTGTCAGATTGTTTTTTTTTTTTTTTTTTAATTTCACACTGACACTTCTGACATTTGGTGGCAGAGATCCATAGTTAACAATAGTTAACTTTTTAGAGAAAAAGAACGGACCACATGTGTGTCGCTTCTGGGGAATCTCCAATTTCTTGTTTGCGTTGAAAAATATATAGTTTATAAAAAAAAATAAACAAATACTTCTTGCTGAGCAGACAGGTACATTTTTTGGATTAATTTCTAATTCAATTTTCTGTGACAGCCGAAACAGAAAACCAAATTAAAGTTTTTTCGATAGTTTACAAAACTATTCACGGAATGTCAGTAAAAATTCCAATTAAAAATAAATTGAACTTGATAGGTATTCCTTTGTATTCATTTAAATAAGTTATATCCTTTTAATTAAAATTATTTAAAGCAAAATTTAAATTTTGTTTGAATTTACTTAATACAAATACCTACCTGTATAGTTAATCCACGAGCAGATGGCATAGGTACCTCTACCTATACAAATTTATCAAATGTTTGAAACTCTGACGCTTAGAGGATATACAGAGTGATTCGCAAATGATAGGACAAAAAGCTAAAGCGTGTAGGTTGGGTCGAGACAAGAAAAAAATCGTATAGGTGTATAGCCAGAAATCTTTTCTTTTATATTATTTTTAAATAAAGTTGTATTAGTGAACAGTTTTTGAAAAATTATTTTCAAATTCAAAAGAATTTTGACCTTCAATGAACATATTCGTTATATTGTTGTGTTCCCTGGCCTAAATAAGTTTTCATGTTACCTATATTATTGCTAGATGGAATAAAAAATACAAATCAGTTATTACATTGGTGCAAACATTTAGGCTTAAATAGTTATTTTAGTGGACAAAAATAGTCGTTCCGATACAACATACTTCGAACTGTTTGCGCTTTGTGCAACTTATTTTTACCGAAATTTCCAATTTTCAAAATAAACAAGTCAAAATTTATTTCTCAAGCAAAAAAAAAATACTGTTTTAAAGTTAATTGGTACAGGTTGAGTCTTAAAAATTCTAAAACCCAAGTCACATCACAAATTTACTCTTATAAGCTTTAAAACCCAGTTTAAAATAAAATGGGATCGTTTTCATACCGTATGAAAAAGTGTTGACTCAATGATATTCCTTAATTCCATTGTTCACTTGACGTCCTGCACTTGACTTTGCCAACACTTGTAAGCAGAAAAAACGAAAGCGCGCTGCAGAAAAACGAAGTACCTTCTGAGCCAACAAATTAACTCATTTTTGTCTGTTCAAATGAACATACGAGCAGGGCTGTCGTTTTATTTTTTGACAAAGCAGTACTTTAAGAAAAAAAAAGCAGTACATGGCCGGCAGCAAAATAAAATATTTTTCAAATTATTATTCTTATTTCAAAAATCGGTCCAGTTGATATTTAAATAAGTAAGATAAACATGTCTATAAAGTTCAAAAGAGCTCTCCACACAGATTCTAAATGGTCCGCCATCTAACGTTTTTTTTTTAACTAGTGCTTATTTCTTGAATGGTAACACTTAGCTCATGTCTGATTTGACAGATAATTAGTTTCATCCTTCCGCTGAACGAATATGGTTGTGTATACGATTCGCTAAGTGGGCCTGCGATCGACTTAGAGAAGATGCCGATTTTGCCAAAAAAAATCATCTTTTCAGATGAAGCTCATTTTGATCTTGGCGGGTATTAAACAAGCAAAATTGTCGCATTTGGGGCACAGAAAACCCGCACGCATACATTGAAAAGCCGATACACCCAAAACGAGTCACTGTTTGGTGCGGATTTTTGTCCAGAGGCATAATTGGGCCATTTTTCGAAAATGAGCAAGGAGTGGCCATTACAGTCAATAGCGATCGTTGAACGAATTTTTGTTCACAAAAATTGAAGATGAGGATATTGGCAACATTTGGTTTCAACAGGACGGCGCTACGTGCCACACAGCCGAAGCTACACTCTATGTTTTGCGCCATTTTCAAAAAAAAAAAACAAATTATTTGGCGGACCCCTTAGATCCTCAATACTTATGTTCTTCGTATTGTTTGGAAATGTAGATATGACAACATTCACCTTAATTTCTTGGTTTTAGTTTTTGAGTTTGGAATAAAGTTTCGTCGTAAAAATCAAAACTTTTTCTTTTAGACTTGCAAATATGTAATTCTACAATACCTTAGGCAAACTGATTATATTTCGATTACTTGTATCATAGTTTTAGGACCGATTTAGATATCTTCAATATGTAATTGACATTTGGATCAATTTCATAAGCATAAGGCTCCGTTAATTATTCCTGTTTGATAAAATTTGATAAAGTGTTTTTAAAAAGTCCTTTAACTGTGCTCATCAAGGTATGAATTCTGGGATTATCAGCTTGAAACTCTGTATCTTTGTTAGTAAGTTTTAAAACATAGAATAAATAAGTCAAGCATATTTTATTTGTAGAATTTAGTTCAATACATTGTATTAATAGCATCCGCTAGGTCACATTCTGCTTCGAATCCAGTAAAAAGAAAAAAGTGTTTTAGAGACACTCATTGCTCTAAAACTCTGTTGAAAACATCTTCAAGAGACAGGGGTCTTGTGAAAGTCAGTTTTAAAATTTCATGATTTTTCATATGGAAATACTCTTGAATTTTTATGAGTTATGAGTGAAGAACTGCTTTCAGAGAGCAGTAGGAATAGTAAAAATGATTTATTTAAAGTTTTTGTATGGAAATCAACTGGCTAATTCAATTATTTAACTTTAACTTTTTGTAGTTGAAAAGTTTTTTAATTAAAAATAACTTAATAATGTGTATCGTTATTTTATAAAAAAAAACCCAGTACACACGGAACAAAAACTTGTATTAAATGCATTGAAGACAATGTAAGTGCGAAGTTAACAGCGTATAATTTTTTGAAAACTTATAATTATATTTATCTAAAGTTCAAGCTCAAATTTCATTCTTTTGTGAATTAAGAATTAGTAGATAATTGATAGCGAAAAAGATTTAATTTGCATCTTTTACTCATATTTTTGTAAAATAAAGTTGTTATAATTACAATGTTCAATAATAAAGCAAATTGTACAACAACGCATCAATGAATAGGTTTATGAAAACTAACGGACTGCATTTCCAATTAACTTCGTCATACCTACATTGAACGTATTTTAGCTTTAGATTTGTCACTATGGTCAAACCACTGAACTTTCCGTTTGTGTGTGATTGTTTAAGTTTAAAGGGTAAATAACGGATTTATTGTGAGCGACTATCCACAATCGTATAGTACATACATATATATGTATATACTCCTACTATTGTATTTTTTTCCAATTCTTTAAAGAACTGATTTGACAAAAAAACAGCTTTACTTCAGATTTGCTGAAGTCTACTTTCTGCAGCTAATGCAGGAAATAAAAAATATAAATAGTAGCTTGTTCGTGTTCGGAAGGTTTGGCTAAATCAAGGTACTTTCTTTTAAATTAGATATGTATGTATGTCTGAAACATCAAAAGTCGGAACCCATTCGCTACCCGTGAGCTTTGATATGTACCTAAAAGTTGCACCTCAGTCATTATTATAGACTCCATTTCTACCTTCGTACTTAAATCATTATTACCTTTCGCAACATCAACCCTTCATGATAAGCATGCAAGTTATTGCCATACGAATACAAACCTTAATAACAAATCATTTTTGTATTTCTTTCAGATCCCACCATCACTGATGCAAAGTATGCCAATTTGCCGCCGGAGATATTGATTAATATATTTCAGTACTTAGAGTTTTATGACATCCAGGCCGTGAAGTTATGTTGCAAGCAATGGCTTGCAGTTACATTACTTCCAAAGTTCGAAACTAGAGGAGTTTTTAAAATTATATCTGGCATACTTGACAGTAATCATCCTGCCGCCGATATACTGCTGAGCAAACAAATTACTAAACTATATTTGAAAGGTGTTTTTATTGGAGATGCTGATGAATTGTTCCAGCATATTGGTAGATCGCTCAAGGAACTTACTCTTAAACTAGTACCAATTGATACGGCCCTACCTCTTATCATGAAGCATTTTCTTAACCTCCGGTACCTGAAAGTGAGCCATATAAAACTATCTTCATTGGTTGGAAATGTTGGTTGGCTTTATAGTGGCAATCTTTCTCAAATTCACGAATTAACCTTGATTGCCAATGATTCGATAGTGAATAAATATATTTTAGGCAGCGTTGATGATGCTGAGTCATTGCAGATTCTAGCCATTGAATTCAACTACAAAGACGAAGCTTATCTCCTGACAGTCGTGGAAAAGCATTCACAATCTCTGAATGAATTAGACCTTCGGTACTATGAGGGCACACCTTTAAATTATTTAAAATGGGGAGAGCTCTTTGAGAAATTAAAATTGGCCAAATTGAGTCTCCAGGGAAATTTCCATCCGGATATTATAACTCGTGCTATAGAAACTCAAAATTCACTGCGATCGTTAGACCTCACTGGGTCTGTTGCAGTCGATGACAACTATCTTTTTCGAATCGGAAGAAAACTTTCCGAACTAGAAAGGCTAATACTGGAATATTGCGGCAGAATCACGAATAGAGGAGTTAATCAATTGGCCACTCTGTCGCAGTTAAAGATTCTTGACCTCACTGGATGCAACAAACTGACTTCACTTAGTGTTCATGGTATAATCGGTAGAACACCGAATTGGTCTATATTGGAGTTGCATTTGCAGGATGTCAACATAGACGAATCAGATGTGTGCTTCTGTGCGAATAACTTGCCAAACCTGAGTATTTTTAACCTAAGCCGATGTGGCCAAGCGGTAACAGATAAAGCGATTCAAGAAATATTTGACTGCCAGAGAAAACTGAAAGGTTTGAAGATCGACAGTTCGAAAGTAACAGATGAAGGAATCATAGGCCTATCTACTGGTAACTCGATACAAAATTTGGAGTTACTTGAAATGCTCAGTATAAGATGCTGTAGAGGGCTCACAGATTTTTCATTAACTGGCGGTCTAAAGATTCCGCAGCTAAAATTCCTTGACATTTCAAACTGTGAGAAAATGACTGTTGTGGGACTTAAGTCTTTGGTGCAAAATTGTCCGACAATTGAAGACATACGCATAGCTAGTGGCAAGGATATGGATCACGAAGTTGTAAAAACGTTGACTAGTGGATTGGGGAGACTAAGACTACTAACCGTGGAAAATTGCCGAGATCTATCGCAGATCAGTGCCAAGAATTGGATACAGACTAGGTTCCGACCGATTACCAATGAAGTTACATTGAAGAGACATATAAAACCTTGCTGAATGGTATTTACTTTTTTTTTTATAGATTTTAAGTGTTTTCTAGTGCAATGACTTTTTAAATTGCAATTTTGTAAGTTGTTTTTTTTTTTATAGATTTAACGGTAGATAAATAAATATATATCTTCTTAATTTATGTATGAATGTTCAAAACTATGTATGTATGTATGTATATATGTTTAAGAAAATATAATGTGTTATCACTGAGTGAAATAAAATGACATTTTTCATGTAATTTTCTGAATGTCTCATTTAATAATAAAATGGTTCAGAAATTATATACAAACTGGAAAGAGAGAGAGAGTTTAATTTCATTTAAGAACCTGTAAGTAGGTGCATAGTTAAATGCTAAAAGCTGAATAAAAACCTTTTCACCTATCTAACTTTTTGGACAGGAGCCCAACCTAGAAACTCAATGCTGCTCCTCTATAGATTTTTTTCTTCGAAATCGGTGAAGCCCATACCGTTAAGTTCCTATTAATTTAATATGTTAGCACAGTGTGTACTATATACCTGTAGTAATAAATAAGTATGCAGTAGTTTTTTTTTGCTTAGAGCTGTTTTCTTAACGGTTTAGGGACGATATACCTAGTTATTTTTGAAGCATAACAAACATTAAAATTTAATCTCTGGGACCGAAGTTTGAATAAATGTGTTAAGGTAGCTTAAGCTTAGGCTGTACTTCGAGGCACAGATAGGCAGACACATAATTGCGGCATCCACTTTTGTCGCGCTCTCTATCAATTTAATGTCAGGTTCAATTTTAATCTCGAAGTTGGACTTTATTTCCGAAGCCAACAATTCCCTAAAGTATCTCTTCACCAACATCTGTATATCCCAAGTAAACGTATTGTTTACCTCAATGCCTTGACATAACAAGTGAATTCAATAAAAATGATGTTATTATTCAATTAGACTTTTTTTTTGTAACCTGTAGCAATACACTCAGGGTATGTACGAGGTACTTTGTTTATCGTTTATTTAGGTCACATGTAAAACTCGACTTGAAATTTCGTAAGCCATTACAATATTTGTCGAAGCAGTATCTAACGGGTGATTTTTTAGCTGGTTTGGTTTTGGCAACACTGGTTTTGACAGCTGACGTGTGTTTAGTACCTTGTGTCACTGTCAAACAGCTTCAGTTTGGTTTGCAATTTAACCATGGATCGTCTTACAAATGAACAACGCTTGCAAATTATTGAATTTTACTATCAAAATTCGTGCTCGGTTCGAAATGTTCATCGCGCGCTGCTTGTGTTCAGCGATGAGGCTCATTTTTGGTTGAATGGGTACGTAAATAAGAAAAATTGCCGCATTTGGAGTGAAGATCAGCCAGAAGCATTGCAACAGCTACCAATGCATCCCGAAAAAGCCACTGTTTGGTGCGGTTTATGGGCCGGCGGCATTATTGGGCCTATTTCTTCAAAGATGATGCGAATCGCAGCGTTACTGTCAATGGTGAACGCTACCGAGCGATGATAACAAACTTTTTTTTGCCCGAAATGGAAGTTCTTGACTTGCATGATATGTGGTTTCAACAAGACGGTGCCACATGCCACACAGCACGCGAAACAATGGCGCAATTGCGAGGCGAGTTTGGTGAACAGTTAATTTCACGTTTCGGGCCGGTCAATTGACCGCCTAGATCGTGCGATTTGACACCATTAGATTATTTTTTGTGGGGGTATGTCAAAGCTAATGTCTATAGGGACAAGGCCGCTTCGATTGACGCACTGGAAGCCAACATCCATGCATTCATTCGTGAGATACCGGCCGATATGTGTGAAAGAGTATGCCAAAATTGGACTCAGCGGATGGGCTACCTGAGACGCAGCCGCGGTCAACATTTGCATGAAATTATCTTTAAACATTAAATTGCAAGGTTCAAACTATCAATTCAAATAAATATTTCATTCATTTTTTCGAATTTTTTGTGTTTTTTTTTAAAAAAAAGTTCTAAACCTCTTAAAAAATCACCCATTATATCTTATTGACGTATAATGCAAAAGCAATTGGCTTGCAAAATAAACAAAAAAGAAAGTAATTGCTTAGTGTGCTATTTGCATAGCGGTTTCCCCATTGGGGTTTCTATTGGAAATGTTTTCCCACGACGAGTCTTATTTCAAACCCGAACAAAATAAATATATCTTTTTTTGATACCAAAATTAATTGATCTTAAAAACTTCAACTTACAATGCCAGTCCCCACCCCTTTTTCAATAGTCGGCAAATCAAGAGAGATAAATTGATTATTATGACGAAATGAGCGATTTTCAAAAATTAGCTCGGAACAAAAATTTAAAAAATTAAGAAGTGAATTTGGATTTGTATTATGTAAAGGTTTCTACAGGTTTTACCTTTCGAAAATGCAGATTAATTCGTAGTTTTTTTTTATTAAAAAAAAAGAAAATAAATGGCTAAATCGGTAAAATTGAAGGACTTCAGTTGGCAAATCAACCGATGCCGACTGTCCTTTTTAAAATTGAAACTTGGAGAATGTTCCTATTAATATAAACTTATATAAATTGGGTGCTTTATGTTTATAAAGTTATTCGTGCCTTACATTTGCCTTATTTGTTAAAACAAATTGAACGTATTGTAATGTTCTACCTAAGTTCGATAATAAAACGGTATGTCGAGGGCTTCGTTCTAGCCACCAAAGTTTTTGAATTGTGCCTACTTAAATATTCAAGGATTAACAGGTAATTTTTGTGAACTAGAAACTATTATACATGATTAAAAATTTGATTTGGTGGCACTCTCGGAAATACACCTCACGGGCGATATTGAGACCGGTGAATTAGACATTAATAGTTATGAACTCATAAGATGTGATAGTAAATCTAGACATACGGGTGGTTTTAGTGTCTATATAAAAGAGGGAATAAGATTTGATCCTGATAAGCTGACTCAGTACGAATACGAACATTGGTGGATGAGTGTAAATATAACTGCCAAAGGTTATCCAATAACAATCGTAGTTCTATTATAACTCACCTAGTGCATCGTGCTCAGTGTTTTGTGATTGATTCGCAGAGCTTCTAGAACAACTTAATGAAAACATGAGGGACTTTATAATTGTCGGCGATTTTAATATAGATTGGTTAGATAAAAGGTATATTTATCAAAAAGAAATTCAACGAGTTATTCTAGAAAGTACAGCTGAATAAATAATAAAAAAACCTCCTCGAATAACCCAAAACTCTAAAACTTCAATAGATTACGTTGTCACAAATTCGTGTCTAGTTTCCACAGAAAGGAACACTAACTTAAAAATTACTGATCATGAAACGATAATAGTGAAATTAAAAACGAAAGAAAAAAAAGTAGATAAATTGCAACAAAAAAACATTTAAGTGCATGAAGTACGACAGAATCGCCTTCATTAATGATATCGTACAGTGTCAGTTTAGAAACATATGTTTTCCGCTCGTTGATCTGAAATATTTGAGCAATAAATTTTCAAGTGAACTGTTAAGAATTATAGATAGTTACGTTGAGATAAGAAAGGTAAACGAAAATTCGGTAGAGTGGTTTAACGAAAGGTTAAGAGATCTTAAAAGAAAGAAGTTGGTATGTTACCATAAAGCCCTTCAATCAGAAGAATTAAGTGATTGGGAGTCTTATGTGGTTTTCCAAACAACCAAAAAAATTGATTTTTATGGGGGTTAACTTGATCTTTTTCAGATTTTACGTTCCTAACAACCAAAAAAATTGATTTTTTTCGTGGTCTGTTTTTTTTCTCGATTGATCTTTCAAATCTCGATTTATTGGCAGATTTACACATACTTTCACACACACTTGCACACAAACCAAATTGACATTTCTAAACGTCGTCCTCTCCTCGTCAGTTTAAATTCGTTTTGGCCTTTCGCTACCATTGTTTACTTTTGATAAGGCATTTGTTTAATAAAATAAATACAAATAATGAAGTTTAATTAGTGAAATTTTTGTCTTTATTGTCCTCATTACCGTTAACCATTGATTTCTTGAGTTCGGAGTCAATTAGTGATTAAATTAGATAAATGGAAACATGTGGGTTAGTCCATTGTTTTTTGTGAAAATAAAATTATTTTTATTAAAATTCCATAGTAATCCTTATGTAGTGACCTTGTTTCATGTTCATTGTCTTCTTCCTCACCATCGACCGATAGCTTCTCCTTTGATTTGGATTTTGGATGGACGGGATTCCTGTGGATATATGGATCCGACCGATGGCCAAATCATGTTATAAAGCAGTGATAGTATACCAACAAAATAAAATTCCTGCTAGGGAACAAAAAATTCCCTAATTTGTATTCTATTTTTTGATTTCAATTTGATTGAACAAAATAATGTACAATATCACATTCATTTAAATGAAGTCAAGAAAAGAATGCGTAAATCTTTTCTTTCTTATATTTTGTCATAATTTCAAAATGGCCTCAGGATATTAATAATTTCAAGATTAAAAGTCAGTCCCACTTTTGAGTTTTTTCTTATGAAACAAATCAATAAAGGCTCCCAAACCGGCGCTAAACCTTCGCGCAAATATGCGACGACTGAAGAATGTTCAAAGATTTGCATAGCGCCAGTGTGGGTTCTCTCATTAATCTCCATTTCAATGAATTAAGACAGGTGAAAGTATTCGCGTAGTTGAAATTAATTATAATTTAAACACAAAAATGTTCTTTTATAATTTGAAAAAAAAAACGTTTTGTAAGAATTTTTTCTTACGCATTTTTTCACCAGTTTCATCAAGAAAATAAAGCCAAATATATAATATTTTTGTATTAAAGAAAAAACTGTTCCCTAGGAAAAATTACTTATAGGAATTTTTCCCTACATATACTATCACTACTTACATCAGTAAACACAGACAAATCACCTACACCTTTACAAAAAAAAGGATCAATCGCGATTCGTTCTAGTTACCACGATTGATCTGGAATCTGACCCCCAAATCTGAAATGGTTGACTGGAAAACCACATTACAAGCGGACTCGAAATCGGTATAAAAATGAACTAGTAAAAAGTAAGGGACTTTTTGTGCAAAATAAAATTCTTATGCAAACGGATCAAAAAAGTATGTGGAGAACTTTAAAAACATATGTGATGTGATCAAAAAAAGTTGAAATTGAAGAGAATATCATTTTTAATGGTGTTACAATTAACAACCCAAAAGATTTTGAAAATAATTTTAATGCTTTTTTTGTTGATAGTGTGGTAGAAATAAATCAGTCAATTGAAGTTATTCAGTATGTAAACCAAATTGATGAACTTACGTGTCGTTTTAAATTCAGTGCTGTAAATCATTTTGATATATTTGAAGTTTTGAGAACAATGAAACAGAAAAAAGATTTTAATTTGATGTGTCCAAATATGTTGTT
Organism: Leucozona laternaria; assembly: GCA_932273885.2. NCBI lineage: Eukaryota > Metazoa > Arthropoda > Insecta > Diptera > Syrphidae > Leucozona > Leucozona laternaria. The sequence continues at coordinate 274,056,719 of OW026366.1, forward strand.
AGATGTATTTGGAGATATATGAATAGTGCTCACTGAAATTGTAAATAAATCATTACTTTCGGGATGTTTTCCAAATACATTGAAGGAATCACTGGTCACACCAATACAAAACGTAAAAGGCTCAAGAAGATGTGAAGATTATCGACCAATAAACGCCTTGCCAATGTACGAAAAAATTGTTAAAATCCAACTGCAAAAATATATCGACAATAACAATATCATAGTGGATAATCAATTTGGATTTAGAAGTCATCATTCCTGTGAAACTGCTTTAAATTATGTTCTAATGAATTGGAAAGAAAATATAGCAGAGGGATCTACAATCATTGCAGTGTTCTTGGACCTTAAGTGGGCATTCGAAACTATCGATAGAGCGATATTAATCCAAAAATTAGACCAGTATGGTTTTCGTGACAAAGAACTACGGTGGTTCATTAGATACCTGGATCAAAGAACCCAAAAAAACATCCGTGAATGGCAAATATTCGGATACAACACCAACATTACTGGGAGTACCGCAAGGCTCAATACTTGGACCTATTTTGTTTTTGCTGTACATAAATGATGTATGCAAAATTTTCACTCATTGCAAGATTGTCATGTTTGCCGATGATGCCCTAATATACATCGTGGGCATAGATACATCAACCTTAACTCAGCAAATACAAGAAGATCTAGATAGCATAAAGCTAGGAGCAGACGGCATATGAAAAGTCGCAAACGTTTGCGACTCTGACGTCACGTAAATAGTCGCAAATGTGTTGCAAATTCTATACCTACATCATTGCTCGCAAACTTGCATATGGGGGTGTTCACACGATATGCAAAAACTGTCCCAAAAGTCGCAAATGCATTTGCGACCAGACACTCGCACATCATGTGTCCGCAAATGTGGTCGCAAATGTTGTGATGGATATGCGAGGTGTTAGACGATGTGCTATAAAGTCCGCATATCACCCAATTCCAATCATATGCAGGTTTGCGAACATTTCATATATTTTTGGAACTGAAAAATTCTCATCTGAAAATTCATAACAAATGAATTGTGGTGGGGAAAATATTAAAAGCAGCCAGAATCGGAATATTGTGGAATACTTTTTTCTTTGAACTTTACATAGTTTTGCTGCATTTTGTCAATAAAAAGATTAAACAAAAATAGAAAAAAAATAATGTACTTCATATTATAAAAGCAAACAATTTTATTGAAATTTTTAAAATCCTGTTGCTGCTTTACATTATAATATCATCCCCAGAACTACCCACGCTTAATTTTAAATGTACCAATATAATAATTAAAGTTCCATTTTATTTCATTTAAATGTAAATCCTATAAGCTATAGCTATGTACATGCAAGAATTTAACACAACAACAACTCTACTAGTAAAATGAAGAATCACAGCAGCTGATATGCTGCATATGTGGAGATGTGCAATGTTCGGTTTTCGTGTCATCGCAAATGCTTGGGATGGTCGCATATGGCCGCACATGCTCGCAAACTGTCACAAATTATATGCGAGGGTGTTCACACGATATGCAAGAAAGTCGCAAACTTATATGCAATTTGGGTGTCGCACATAATCCGCAAATGGTTTGCGAGCATATGCGGACTGTCCCAAAAGGGTGTTCAGACGATATACTCTCAAAGTCGCAAATGGTGACGTAAAAATGACGTCAGAGTCGCAAACGTTTGCGGCTTTTATATGCCGTCTGCTCCTAGCTTAAGCACCTGGTTCAAAGCGAATAAACTAAAGACGAATGTTCAAAAGACAAAGGCTATGGTATTTAAAACGCAGTGTAATATAAGCTTATGAATAGACAATGAAAACATAGAACAAGTAGATCAAATTAAGTACTTAGGTGAAATAATAGATCAAAATTTAATTTTTGATAAACATGTAGACTATGTTGTTAAAAAGATATCCAAAAAAGTGCAATTTTTTCGAAGAATCAAAAGTAAATTAGATTTTAATGCATCTGTTAGAGTATATAATGCTATAATTACACCGCATTTTGAATATTGTTCATCTGTTCTATTTCTCTTAAGTGATAGTAACATATATAGATTGCAAAAACTGCAAAACAAATCAATCAGAATAATTCTGAATTGTAATCGCTATACAAATATTTTGAGAATGTTAATTCGTCTTCAGTCGTGTACCTCAGGGTAGTCACCTTGGTCCATTGTTGTTTGTTTTATTTATTTATAATCTCCCCTCAGTTTTAAAAAACTCGATGGCTTTGATTTACGCCGATGACGTGAAAATATTTCGGACAGTAGACTCCTTAACGGATTGCGAACTGCTGCAAAATGATCTGCAAAGGTTTTGGGAATGGCGCAATACTAATCGTTTGTTATTAAATATTGACAAGTGTAAAACGATGTGTTTTACACGCAAACATAATTTATCTAATTATAACTATTTGTTTAATTCGTCAAATTTGGAAAAATTGTCTAGCTTTACAGACCTTGGAACCATTTTAGATTCAAAATTATCCTTTAATGATCATTATAATTATATTGCAAAAAAAGCTAATAAATCACTTGGTTTTATAAAACGATTCGGTCGTCAGTTCCGTGATCCTTATGTTATTAAAACTCTATATGTATCATTTGTCAGATCAGTTCTTGAATACGGTTGTATAGTTTGGGCCCCATACTACTCGGTTCATATAAATAGAATAGAAGGTGTTCAAAGAAGGTTCATGAGATTTACTCTACGTTTTCTCCCATGGTCGGACAGAATTAGTTTGCCTCCGTACTCCCATAGACTTCAACTTATAAATCTCCCATCACTTACAATTCACAGAGAGTATTTACAATTATGTTTTATTATTGGTATTATAAGTGGATCGATATCTTCTTCTTCGGTTTTGGGTCGATGGAATTTTAATGTAGGCAGGGTTAATTTAAGAAGTAGATTGCCAATTCGTACTTTTTTTAGCAGATCAAACTATGGCACTTATAGTCCTGTTAATCAGTTAATAATTGTTTTTAATAAAAATAACTTCCTTTGTCAACTCTGTTAATGGCAATATCAAATCTGATAAATTTAAAAATAGTTTTTTTGCACAGTATTAATACTTAAGTTTTGTTTGTAAATCCTTTATTTTTAAGCAAATAATGTAATGTAACGTTAGCATTTAACGTATTGAAATAAATAAAGCAGTCTTGATTGGTTAAGCGTTAAACAACAATTGTTGGTAGATGTTCTTTTGTTTGTTCAAAAAATGAGAATGGGAGATTTGCCTAGTTATTTTAAAAGTTTAATAAGGTATGTTGGTGAAGTACAACCATATCCATTAAGAAATAGAAACAATTTGCGACTCCCAACGGTTAGAAATACAACAACACAAAATAGTGTAATATAAATATAAAGGCTTTCAAATTTTGAATTCCTTGCCAAAACATGTTAAATTGGAAACAAATTTTAATATATTTAAGCGCAATGTTAAAGAGTTTGCAAAAATTAATTATTAAGAAATATAATTATGTAATGTAATAGCTTACTTTGTATTTTAATATAAATGCTAAATAAATACAATACAATACAACTTATTTCTTTCAAATAATAACTTCCACATATTTACTTTACAAAATAAACACACTTTAGTCGTGTTTTATTAGCCGTGTTTTATTATCTACGGATCTGGATCAGGATCATTTTTTAACACGTAATACAACTACAACTTGGGATCCTGCTCTCTATCTGGATCTTTTTTAAAGATCCGAAAATTAATTCTCACTCTTGCGGGTAGATGGCTTTTAATGGTAAGGTAGTGTGAAATGTTGTGTAAAGAAAAAAGACAACAAATATATGAAAATAAGCCAACGTAAGGAAAATAGAGACAGGTATACAACACAATTGTCACTAAGATCCGTTTCGTTGTTACCGGCGTGAATTGCATACTTGTTATCGATAGTTTGTACGGAAACTCCATTTTGTTTCTTTAATGGCGTCGCTAATCCCCGATGTGGTTTTTTTCAACCAAATCTCCCCGGGCTTGCAAAAAACACTGCTAATAATATGCAATTTAAAATTCACTTCCGGATACACAATTCAAATACACATTCAAAATTAAAATCAGCTCTCTGGTGGTCAGACAAGTGCTTTTATACCCGTTGGCGACTCTTAGATGTCGCTTGAAGGTTCTAGTATATGCTTTTAGATCTTTCTGTTTTGACCGATATAGGGGATAATTTCCCTTCTTCGAGTTCTGACATTTTACCAGGGTTCGAAAATTCACTCAAAGCTAACCGCAGGTGTTTGTAACATTTATAATCCGGAAGATGGCGCTTTACGAAAATCGTTATATTTAGTTCAAATGTAAAAGTCGTTACAGTATTAAAAATTTCAAATATAAAATTTAATTAATATACCAAAGAAAATTCGGTTAGAAAATTCCTAACATTCCATGCCAAGCGCATCGGACCATAACATATTCGTTGAAACAGCATACAATGTTTGTGTGTCTTTAAATGTTTTGGAAGCATTGTATATACATATATATACGTTTCTTTAATGGCATCACAAAATGTTTTTAACGTATGCGTGGAATTCAAAAACATTGAAAATTCATTGTTAAAAACCCGATGGACCTGGACCGCTAGAGCTGAAACAGTCGAAGCTGTGTGGCATTCTATATCGAATTTGTTCACGTTCATTTGATAATAATACACGTATCTCTGCTTCTGGTCTGCTGAAAAAAATCTTGGATTTATCAGTTCTTTATCCTTTTTGTTCGACAGTTCGACAGAAAATTGAGAAGCGAAACAATAAAGCACCAATGACGTTTAACATTGATGCTTTATTGTTGATTTGAAGCATATCAGTAGGTTTGTTCGTTGAGCCCTGAAGTCACCCTGGGGTCACCACAAAGCGTTTTTTGAAAAACCTGAAGTCACCCTGGTGAAAAAATTCTGTGTTTTTTGAGACCTGGGGTCGCCCTGAACTCGCCCTGAAGTAGAACTAGGTATTTTGCTGTGGCGAGTTGAGGTAAAACAAAAACTGCCAAAGTGACATGAGTTGTTATGCATATCTTTTGTTGTGAATTCACGTGCTGCAGGTTATTGATTATTTTTGGAAAAGAAATTGAAAGAACATACAAATTTAATTTAATCCTTATAAGTAGCAATACAAAATGGAAACGTTAGAAGTTGTTTTTATTTATTTTTAAGACATATTTGAAACAAATTTTAATTTTTAATTATCAAAGCACCGAACATATATTTCTTGCTTTAAATGTCAACAGCTCTTGAGCGTTGTTTGAGAACCGATAAACCCAGTTTTTTTTGACAATTCTTGGGGTTGGCAAGAAAACCTGGGTCAACCCTGGGTAAAGTTCAACGAACGAAGCTATATCAATTCAACAAATAAACGATGAAGACCAAATCGATGCATTAATTAAATTTTCATCTTCATTCGCTGAGATATTAAAGATGAGTCCAGAGAATGAGTTTGTGTACCAAGAAGAATCGATGAAAACCCAGAAACCGCTTTCGATTTCCAAACATGTTAAAGAAAAGATTTTTGAACGGTTTTGTAAGTTTTTACCACGTGTATAAACGATAATTTTAAAGATAGATAATTCAACTTTTAAACCTTTTCAAAAAATTTTCGAAGTTCCAGTTGACGAGGCAATGCAACAATAGAATCAGTGAAATCCATTGTCAAATTGGAGCCCCTATTTTTAAAAAGAAGATCCAGAATGTTTGTACATGAATCAGGAAGAGTTTTTAATTCAGAAAGCAAAGTCTAAATATTTCGAAGACATTTACAAAGTGGTGTTTAAGTTGAGAAGTGTAATTCCCTTAGCGTACAAACTTGTTTGCTTCATTTTGACTGCTCCTGTGATGCCGGCTTCTTGTGAACGTTCATTTAGTAAATTTAAACAAGTTTTAAATTATTTGCGTACGACAATGGGTGATGATCGCTTGAATCAATTGATGCTGCTACATATATTCTTCGAAAGATGAAGTTAATGAAATTCCCCGCCGAATGAAATGAATATGAAATAGTAAAAATTGTATAATTTTGTATTTTAAATTATTAAATTTCTGCAAAAAAAAAATATTTATTTAAAATAAATAAACTGATGTACAAAAATCTATTAATTCAAAAAAAAAATACTCAAGTAAAAACTACTTATTAATTATAAATAAATAAAGTGCTGAAATAATAATGATTGAAATTATTTTATTATTAAAAATTTATTTATTTTAAATAAATAACCTGCTGCAATAATAATGCAACAAAATTGCCGCATATAAGGCTGAGAAAACCCACAAGTGATCGAAGACGAAGAGGTGCCATATTGCATCCAGACAAACTGACTGATGTTTGGTGTGCTCTATGGTTGAAAGGTGTCATTGGTCCGTATTTCTTGGAAGATGCCAATGGGCAGACGGTTACAGTCGTATCAATTCGGAGCGATATGGTCGAATGATAACCGATTTTTTTTTGGCCGGCGATTCAAGATCATAACTTGGACGATATGTGGTTCAAACAAGACGGGGCAACATGCCACACAATACGAGCAATTATGGCTTTATTGCGTGAGAAGTTTCCTGGTCGCGTAATTTCACGTTTTGACGACGTCAATTGGCCACCAATATCATGCGATTTGACACCGTTAGATTTTTTTTCTGTGGGGCTACGCAAAAGCCCGTGTTTACGCGAATAATCCCTGAACTCTAGACGCATTAAAAAACAACATTATTCAAGTTATGGCCGAGATACCGCCCGAAATGTGCGAAAAAGTGGTCAAAAATTACCACAAAAGAATCCCTTGCTGCGAATCTTCCTGAGGCGCGCCATTTGAATGATATTGTTTTTCACACTTAATGACAAAGTCCAAACTTTAGAATGAAATAAAATGTTCATCAAAAATGTATCGCTGTGTGTTTTTACTTGCGATATAGGTACTATATGGGAAGTTATGGATTCGTACAAAAAATCGAACTCGAGATTTTGATCAAACTTTACATTACGATGATATAGAAGTCAAAAAAAGTGGGTCTCGCAAAAACGTCCGTCTGTCTGTCTGTCTGTCGGTTCGACTACAGCCTAAACGGATGGGTCAATTTTCTTTAAACTTGGTACCTAGCGTTTTTTGGACATTCCCCCCACCCGTTTTTTCTCTTTTTTTTTAGAACCAAAATTAACAGTAGCTGTCATACAAATTTTCTTGGCCAAAAAGGAAAAACTTATTTTTCTCAAATCCAGCGCTACCGAATTTGTTTTTAAGAACTCAATAAATTTAAATAGTTATAAGTTGCCGTTTAATAAAAAAATGGTTCCGAAAAATGGTTATTAATGGTACCTCCCAAAGAACCATTTTTTTGATTTTCGCTTTTCTCGAAAACGGTTAAACTGATTCTGATCAATTTTTGTATGAACAAGTATTGACACATTCTAAATAATATTGTGTACCAACATTTTCCAAAAAAATATTTTTTAGATTTTTAAAAAAAGTTTTAATATTTTTTTTTGAAAACTCAATATTTCAAAAACGACTTGGTCGATTTTTATTAAACTTGGTAAATAGCAGTTTTGTAACTTTATCTAGAAGATTTTGGACAAAAATTATTCTAATACCCAAAAATAACGGTGCCTCCCATACAAATGTTAAAAAACCGTAAAGAAAAATATATTGTTTTTCAAAAACGACTCCTACGATTTTCATAAAAGTTTTTTTTGTGTGTTAAAGTTAGTACGATCTACCATTTAAAATTTTTAAAGTTTATATCTTACGTTTATTAACAGTACCTCTCATAGAACGGTTTTTTTGATTTTCGACTATCTCAACATCTGATCAACCGAATAAAATTAAATTTTTTATACAGAAGCTTGTAACAAATATAAATAAAAGTGCCTATCAATATTTTCTAAAAAATGATTTTTGGATTTAAAAAAAAAAAAATCAAAATTATTTTTTGAAAATTAAAATCGTAGCAGATTTTTTTGTGAAGTTCAATTTTTAACGCAACATTAATAAATACTTTAAATTGGCGTACCAATTATTTTTCTCAAAAATGTTAAAGAAATTTTATATATAAAAAATTAATTATTTTTAAAACCGCTCCTACGATTTTCAAAAAATTTTTCTCATAAATAAAGATTTATATAAGAAATCAGATGGCGTACATCGCGTTGGGTTAAAACGGATTCAAAGTATTTTAATCAATTTCTTTCTAATTTTGTTGATTTAAAACAATTTACCATTTTAAATAGTCTAATTTCCTTTTATGCATATTGCATATGTGCAACACTAGGCTATATTGTTAATTTTTGTATACTCACATAATACCACCTGAAACTAAACTAAGATTTGGCAAATGGATAAAATATAGATCCCATAGCTAATTTATTTCAGACTATATAACCACAATGTGATCGCATATATGAGCAAGTTCGTGCGACCCAGTCGTGCATATTTTTCATTTAGCTTTTACTTTCAAAACCGAAAAATGAATGACCCTTTATTTATTCCTATTTAATGTTTTAAACTATAAAAAATGTTGAACAAAATTAGGCAAGTTACCTACCTACATACCTATTTTGTCCTATAAAAGGTTTGCTCCAGAAGATTCATTCATCTTTCCAAAAGCTTTCTCACAATGTTTACTATACATACACTTGTGCTTTACTACGAAATAGGTATTCTTTCAGATACAAACTCATTCATATTAATTTTTTACCGGCAAATCGACTTGACATGCGCCGCCAAATAACTTACATTCCACCATGTGCTGGCGCTGGCAGGCAGCATAGTGCCTACAAATACAAATATTTAAGATACAAAGTCCTTAATTTTGTAATCAATGTCCAAAACACAGCATAGTCATTCAATTCCATCGCAGGCAATTTTTAGTTTCGAAATTCATTCGTACAGAAAGCTTGCACTCGTCGCTGGTAATTTGTGTAGCGTTGCGGATTCTATGATTCAGTTCGACTCGAACGCGCCGGCCGTGCTGAATAACTTCTATCGAATTCAAGCGGAAATCGTTTAATTTTGTGTTTCGCTTGCAACAAAAAAAAAAATACACTACCGTACCAAGTACGGGTATGGGAATTGCGAAAAATGTATCTTAAATTTGGCATGTTGTGATCAGTTCGATTGAATTGACAATAATAAGTTTTAATAATAATTATAATAAAAAAAATAAATAGTGTATATTAAACTAATTAAAGTGCTGTGTTTTTTTAGGCATAAATATACACCTAAAATTTATAATTATTTCAAAATGTATTGGGTAATTGCATAGGATAAAGATTTACTGCAAAAGTCACGGAAACGGAACATACACCTAGTTGATATAGGCTGTTTGCTGTCAACAGGTAGGTTAATTTCCCTTTAAACTTAAAGCTTGATGCCAACACTTTTAACAACCTTGACTGGATTTATCTTTAAAATAGAAAATATCACACAAATCTATCATCATGTCATGTAGCTTGCTCAGGGCAAATTAAATTGCCTTTAGATCTTTTCACGGAATGTGAAAGATTAATTTTCTGTTAAATTGTTTGTGTGTGTCGGCTAAGAGAAATAAAGAATTTAACGGTTTTCGTTTTTTAGTTGTAACGGTTAAATAAGTATGATGAAAAAAGTTATGAAAATGACCAAATGTGGAAGCAAAGTTTGATTTGCATGGATTTGGATTCATGTTTTTTTTGAGTTTGTAACATCATAGCGCCTTAAAAATTGTAAAATGTTGCGGTTTTTGATAAATTTGTTTTCACGTTGCGTTTTTGAAACCATAAAGTTTTCAATCGATATCTAAACAAGGTTCTTTTAATTTGAGACCAGACTATTTTTTTCTTTTGGAGAAACACTCACACACACACAGAATAGAATTAAAAAGGATACAAAAAAAGAACGAAATAGGTACTTCTTCTTGCAATGAAGAGACAAAAGGAACCTGTAACCCCCAGAGTTTGTTTGTGTCGGCCTTAACTTTTTATATTTGTATATTTTAGAAGTGGCATTTTTTTTTCTGAAATTTAGAAAAATAAGATGCACGACTATGAATCGCTGGAATTTGCTCTTGTGCTTCAAAGCTATAAGTAAGTGCGTTACTTACTACTTTTTTTTTAACTAGGTAATATTCAACATTACAACACAATTCACGACTGACATGTTGTTATAATTTCCTTCATTTAACACTTCATAGTGTAATGGGTTTTAAGTCGGCCATTATTTTGGTCGTAAAGAAAAATAACAAGTTCAACTGACTTTCAATTTTGCCATTATTATCTATTTGCATTGGGTAAATATTTCGCTGAAACCATTTTTTTGCGAATTATGACAAAATTGAAAAGTGAATGAACTGGCTCAATTTTGTATGGCACATTAATTGACTTAGTGTATCTAAATGAAGGTAGGGGAGACCGGGGACAAAAGTAACTTTTTTTTTACCTTTGGGGTGCGTGGTTTTTCGTTTGTTGGAATGACAGAAAACAAAATATGTTATCCAAAAGATGGGTTATTTATCTAGAAACTGATGAATTTAAGTTTCAATCAAATGACAACTTCACATAGCTGTGTAAATTTTTCCAAGCCTCTTCCGTTGTTACTTTTGTTAAATATATCCAGGACCAAAGTAACATGCTCTGGGGACAAAAGTGTAAATTATGAAATTATTCGTATTTATAAAGGGTTTTTCAACAGAAACGCTACAAAAGTAGAGCAACAGGGACAACAAAAGACGACGCCATATTTTTGTGCCGCTCTTTTGACATTTCTCTTCAGTAAGGTTTGGTTTGCCATGATGGAAAGATATACGAGCCAACAACGAGTCGAAATTTTTAAAATTTACTACCGAAATTCGGAGTCAGTGGCCTCAACGTTAAGAGCGCTACGTTCAATTTATGGTCGTCATAATCGTGCTATCAGATCAACGATTGAGCGTTTAGTGGAAAAATTTGAATCCACAGGCACAGTACAAAATGTTCCCGTGCCAGTGAGACAAAGAAGTGCCCGTAGTGTCGAGAATATTGCTGCCGCTGAGGCTTCAGTTGCAGAAAGCCCAAATGCGTCTCTCACACGTCGTTCTCAAGCGTTGGGCATATCTGTGACGTCGTTGTGGCGAATTTTGCGAAAAGATCTTGCCCTACATCCTTACAAGATTAAATTGACGCAAGAACTGAAGCCGCTTACCACCACCAGAAGCGTCGTATGTTCGTGAATTGGGCTGAGCTACAACTTGAAAATGATTCGGATTTTCATCGAAAAATCATCTTCAGCGATGAGGCTCATTTCTTGGTGAATGGCTTCGTCAATAAACAAAATATGCGGTATTGGTCAGGCAGCGATCCACACGTACTCCATGAGTCATCATTGCATCCCGAAAAAATTACGGTTTGGTGTGGTTTATGGGCCGGCGGCGTCATTGGGCCTTACTTCTTCCGTGATGACCAAGGCCGGCACGTTACTGTGAATGGGGATCGCTACCGTTCAATGATAACCAAATATTTTTGGCCCCAATTGGATGATATGGACTTGGAGGGCATGTGGTTCCAACAAGACGGCGCCACAAGCCACACAGCGAATGTCACAATCAATTTATTGGAAACCAAGTTTGGAGAACGTGTTATATCACGAAATGGTCCAGACGCTTGGCCGCCTCGGTCGCGCGATTTGACGCCGTAAAACTATTTCCTGTAGGGCTTGGTCTATGCCAATAACCCAGCGACGATTGATGAACTTCGTACGAATATCGAACGGGAAATTGCAGCAATATCGGCCGATTTATGCTTGGAAACGGTTGAAAATTGCGTTCAGCGTCTGGACTTCTGCAAGCGTGCCCGTGGTGGCCATGCAAAAGAAATCGAGTTCCATACATAATGGCATCAAACGTAATTTCACAGGAATAAAGAATTTTATTGATATCCAAAACCGTTTTTGTTTTATTTGAAAAAACGCTCTTATTGAAAACCCGATATATTTGGCTAACTCCATTTAATATGTATTTTAAGTTAGAAGTTAAAGATATTATAGTTTTTAAAGAACTCAAAAAAAAAAAAAATATTACAAACAATAATTATTAACACTCATCGAGTTAACATAAATAAAAATTCTCTAAAATAGGATCATACTCAATTCGAGAGTAACATTCATACTTAGCTTAGCATCATTCACCTATCGAAAAGTGGTAAGGTTGAAAATTTGCCGTCAATAAGTTGTGATAAATTCGAATTTGTTTTCTATGTTTTTTTTGCTACTTTGATAATTTGATATAATCTTAGGGAAGCACCCTCTTAAAAAGGGGTTAAAACTTCTTAAATTTAATGGTTTACTACTAAATAATTTACCGTTGGTAGATTTGAATTATTTGTGTTAGTTTCTATTTTGTTATACTATTTTGTCTATGTTTTTTTGCTGCTTTTCTAACTTGGTGTCAACTCAGTGAAACACCCTACCAAAACCGGGTAAAAACTTCTTGTATTGAATGGTTTACGGCTCAATAATTTGCCGTTCTATGTTTTTTTTCTGCTAATTTGCTAAATTTATATGAAGTTAGCAAAGCACACCCTCAAAAAGGGTTAAAATCCTCATATATTGAAGGGTTTATTGCTCAATAATTTGCCGTTTATTTGTCGTGAAATAGTTGTGACAATTTCAATTTAGTTGTGCAATGTTTTCTTTGTTTTGCGGTGGCCCTAACATACTTGTTCTTCTTTTGAACTTCCCCAGCGGCCTGTTTATAAATAGAAGAACGGGCGTTCTAAATATAAAAAAACATACCTCTTTCACATAAAAATTTACTTCTTGTGGACGAAAGTATCATGCTATTGTCCACACACTTTCATTTATTGAAGAAAAAAAACTCAGAATCTTATCTTTTTTTAAAATAGTGAGCAGGGATAAAGAAACAATACATTAAATAATGCTTTCGTAGAAATTTACCTTAAAATATTGAGATTTAACCCTTTTTTATTTAAAAATCCATTAGGTAAGCAAATTTTAAATGATGAACTTTTTCCTTTTTCTTATGTCGTTTTCGAGTGGACGTTTGGAGCTACTCCTTTTTCACTCGTTTTACTCCAAATTTTCCATTTTCAATAGGAATGGAACAGTTCCGAACTCCAAACGAAAACGACATTACTGCGGCACGTGTCCATCTCATTCATAGAATTTTTTTTTTATTTCGGAATTTTTGCAAACGGATCGACCGATTTCTTCAAATTTTGCATACATTTATATTAAAAAAAAAAAACAAATACTTTCAATGTTTAAAAAAACATTCAGATCTTTTTGGAACATTCTTTGTTCATTCATTGTTTTGGGAATTAAATTTTTTTTTTGTTCCGGAAACCAGACTACATACATATATATACTTTTCCAAAGGTTTTTAATTTGCTTTATTCGAATCTGAACTCAGTAATGTTCGACCACGTCAGGTGTACCCAAAACTAAGCGGAAATTTAGGAGTTTCTCGTTCTGTATTGCCACAGGAAAAATTCCAATTTTCCTTCTACGGAATTACATAAAATTTACCAAATTTCTATCTCAATATACCTTCTATCTCAATATACCTAAGCCTGGATTCCTGGGATGTACAGATAAATTGATTGACGAGAAGACTGACGCGACGAATGCACAAAATGGATGCCGCAAATCCCATTTTTGGATTTCAAGATCATCCGAATGTCGATTTCGACGATTTCGAGTACATAAAACCTCGAATTTTCTTACACGAACAAAAACCAATAATAGCTTCGTTCGTTGAACTTTACCCAGGGTTGACCCAGGTTTTCTTGACAACTCCAAGAATTATTAAAAAAACAGAGATTTTGAATTATAAAGATTGGAAACCTCGGCTGTCATATGGCTGCCCGTGGTGAAGTAAGTAAGTTGCATTAGTATGCGTGTTTTAACTCATACTAGTGCAACTTACTGATTTCGACCACGATATTTTGAAAACTTGATGAGTTTCAATGGGCACGTTCAAAAACTAATAAAAATGGCGAAACGAACTATCAAGTGTTCACGACACCTAAAATCATTTGGTTTTAAAGTTGCATGGAGGATTTTGAACAATTATATTTAAAGGGTAGTAAAATAATAATCAAAAATGCAAATTGGCAATAAATCAATGCATATTTAACGCAGTAGATAAATTTAATCAGTTAGTGAGAGAACAGAATATTTCAGAAAGTCTTCTTTCCATTTGCTGTTGAAAGTGAAGCTTTAGTAGTGTTCTTTGCTTTTCTATTTCATTAAGAAATGCTGAACACTGATTTAACAAAAATTTACATAAATATAACCCCTTTCATCGGATAACTCCTCAAAGTGATTTTAGCCATGGAACATACAATATTTTTATATATTATTACTATTTCCTTCTCTTACACCGTTTGCATCATCCGATCCGATCTGTTCTAACATTTGTTTCTCTTAAATTGTATGTGTATTCTGTATCTACCACTCTTTCTTTGACATTTCGCCAAACCTCATCTACTACTTTTTAACTCTGTTTACCCTTACCTCTTTCAACGCACCGATGGCACTATAGTTTTCCACCAGAATTTCATACCCGGTTGACACCGGATGAATTCAATATTCTTATGGAATATTTCCGCGCTGTAACCTAATTATTCACTAATTTGTCAACGTCGACAAATGACTCCACAACACACCAAACGAGAGTAGCGTGGTTTGGGCTTTAACTGTTGTATATGAAGGGTTTTATAATACAAATTCTATATTACTGAAATACATCAGCCAAGTAGAAGAGTTAGCACTGTTTGTACCAAAAAAAGTATTTCTAAATAGCATTTTTAAAATAAACTCAAAATATTCAAATTCAGCTCATCACAATCTTCGCCAAAACATATAATGAATATTTAGTAAGATCTGTGACGTTATTTAATCATCTGCATTACGATGCTTTGCATCATATTTTTATCACTTTCGATAATAACTAATTATTTCTGTTTGATGAAATAACCCTAAGGAAGCTGTAAGTGTCGATTTCTTTAAAAATTATTAACTTAAAGCTCACTCGTGAATGGCCAGCTATAGATTTATGAACAATATGGGTGCACCCTTAATAATTCTGTTTGCACCATTGAATCTGTATTTTCCGAACACATCCCGATATCCGACCTAACGTCCGCCATTTTCGTGGTGAAAAGCTGATGAGTTGAAATTTCTTTAAAGATGGCTGCGTTTTTTACACATACAAAATGGTCGAACTGTCAAAACAGAACAAACCCACCCTGTTTAATTGTTATTGCAATTCACATCTATTCACCGACACAAAACGAAATTACAAAAACAACTATGTAAACAAATGGGTTTTGGAGGGTGAAACGTACGAAGGTTTCCAATCTTTATAATTCATAATCTCTGAAATATAAGTTCGGTGCTTTGATAATTAAGAATTAAAATTTGTTTCAAATATCTCTTAAAAATGAATAAAAACAACTTCTAACGTTTCCATTTTGTATTGCTACTTATAAGCATTAAATTAAATTTGTATGTTCTTTCAATTTCTTTTCCAAAAATAAACAATATCCTGCAGGACGTGAATTCACAACAAAACATATGCATAACAAATCATGTCACTTTGGCAGTTTTTGTTTTGCCTCAACTCGCCACAGCAAAATACCTAGTTCTACTTCAGGGCGAGTTCAGGGCGACCCCTGGCCCTGTTTCATAAACATTGACAATTTGTCAATTTACAACTTGACAGTTGTCAAAATCTGTTCCAAAACTATGGCTGAGTTCGTGATTGCAGGGTTTGTTGCCCATGCCCTGTCTAAAATATGCTCAAATACGTTTATGAACACAATTACAACTGCATGTGTGCAGTCATCATACTTTGTTTAAAATGAGTTCATAATAGCAAACTTTGACAAAATGAGAAATAAAATTATTTGTTAGAAGCTTTTGATTTGATTTGTAACAAATGTTTAAAAAATGGCTATCAACAAAAATATTTTAAAACTTATTGTTCTGAGCTTTGCGGAAGAAACCGTTTTTGAAAACATGTGACAAAAATTGTCAGAAATAAGAAAATTAAAAAACCGAAGAAGAAGGAAAATGTTTTTGAATATGAAAACCTTTAGAAAGATGTTAATAGCCGTGTTTTACTATCTTCTATCGGGATCCGGATCTGGATCTGGATTTACTTTTAACCGCAAATTGACTGCCGTTTTACTTTTATGAATACAAGTGTTGCCATGCTCACACAGAGCTTATGCTGTTTGTTTACATTTACATACGCAATTTTGGCAGTACTGCGGAAGTTTTACATTTACGAACTCAGCCCAATTTGAAAATTTCGTAGAATTGTCGGAAAATACCCGACAATTGTCACCTTTTCGGTTAGTACAAAATTGTCATGACAATGAATTGTCAAGTATTTTTCGACAATTGTCAGGAATTTTCTTGCGAATTTGTACTGAAAATTCTTTTATGAGATGAAAAAATATATACAATTTACATATTTGTCAGTATTTAATTGACAATTGTGACAGGAAACTCAGTTACGGTCAAGTGTTTGTTAACTTTAAATTTTCGCCAAGTTTCGCAAACTTGTGTTTATTTTAGTATGTGGTTTGAGAGCGAAATCGTGAAAAATTGCGAAAAATTGTGAAAAATTTCACGTTACCAAACAGACCTAATGAAAAGACATAAGTTGAGCTAAGATGCTAAATAATATTTTTTCAAGTGAAAGTGTTGACGATTCTCACTTAGAACTCCGTGCCGGTGCTCTCGATATTTCAAATGAAGAATACATACATAATAATTTTGACGCGTTAAATTGCTTTCAATTTAAAGTAAACTTTCGGGCCGGAAAAAAACAGCATATGTAGGTCTTGTTCCATTTTTTATCGTTTTTGAACGTCGGCACTGCATAAAGTTGTTATGTAGGCCATGACAAACTTCAAGATCATACAATTGCCACGACAAATGTGTCAGTATATGACCATGACAAAATTGTCATGGCAAATTTGTCATTATATTTTTCTGACAAATTTGTAACCTGTCAATATTTTATGAAATACAAATTTGTTAGACAAGTCTGACAAATTTGTAGAATTGCCACCTGTCCATTTTTATGAAATAGGGCCCAGAACTTCAAAAAACACAGAATTTTCTCACTTCAGGTGACTTCAGGTTCTTCAAAAAACGTTTTGTGTCGACCCCAGGGTGACTTCAGGGCTCAACGAACAAACCTAATGTATAGGTATTTCATCGAATTTAAAACAGACTTGACAGGAAATGAAGGTTTGGCTTTGACAGTTCACCCCAGTTGAGGAATATTTTGGTATTTAAGTGGAGTATAAGTTGATTAAAGTAAACAAATTTAAGTTAGATTTAACAAAAAAATTTAATTAGTACTGAAAATTGAAAATTGGTACTTGGGTACTTAATAGTACAGATTTCAGTAAAATAGAAATCCTTTTTCCTTCCTGCCTTTTAATAAAAAAAAATGGTTTCAAAAAATGGATATTAACATCTTCCGTAGAACCATATTTAGATTTTTGCTTTTCTCGAAAACGGAGGATGAATAAATTTTTTTAAATTATTTTATTCACTACAGTCCACTAAAACAAAAAAACAAAAACAATGCATTTCTATATTGGTTTCATTTTTCTGCTTCTTCGCATTTTAAATAATGTTGTGTTTTTTTTGAAAACTCAATATTTCAAAAACGACTCATTCGATTTTTATCAAACTTGGCAAAAAAAAACGGTGTTTCGATCTTGTCTAGAAAATTTTAAGCAAAAAATATTCTTATATCTAAAAATAACGGCATCTCCCTGCACACAAATTTATAGAAACTATAGCCTTCTTATCAATGTCGAACTTTTTGGCTCTTACACATCCTGATTGTCTTAGGGCGAGAACATGCGAGAACATCCGAGTTAACACCAAATGTAGTTAGGTAATTCCGAAACTCACATGATCTCGTATTGAAAGCTGATGAAAGTTATAAGACTTTCAAAAAAAAAAAGAAAGTAAAATGTGGGTTACACAAACTACTAAAAAATCCAAATGACTCAGAATTTGCGGATATTAAAGGTTTTTAGAAATTGGTATTCGGGACCTTTGGTCTTTTGGTGTCCCATATACTATTTATCTCATTTATGAAAAAAATCTTAAAGAAAAGAACACAAAGTTGGTTTGAGACGCTCCGACTTTTAAGAATCCAAGGAAGACAGGAGGAGTTGAAAGTCAGCGAACTTGGCAATAAAGTGTGAGTTAGACAGAGTTTTAAGATTGTTAAAAATTGAAGAGATATTTAAATATTTGCTGTTGTGATTTTCATCTTTTTGACACGATTTGAAAACTGTCATTTGAAATCAACAATTGTTCGCGATTGAAAAATGAAAAAAATAAAAGGACATTTCCAAATTTGTATTCCAGGCTCAGTGGCTCATTCATGTAGAACTCTCTTCATAAAATACTTGAGAATTCGTATGAAATCGTTTTAGCCTCGAACTCAACGAGGTCCAATTTCTTTCGGCCCTTATCCTCCCCCCCTATACCTTTCTTGTTTGTCCTGTTGCCTTCGGACTTATGAGTTTTAAGAGTTAAGGCCGAAAAATAATTAGGCTAAGCTAGGTCCAGCGGATATAGGGAATCAGTGTAGTTGTTGTTGCGTTTAACATAAAGAATTCTTAAAAATCTGATATAATTATATGGCATCGTTTAGCACCCACCTCGGTTTTGTGTTCAATTCCCTTAGAACCTTAGCACCGCGCCCCGCGTGCCGACCTTATTTTTATGGCCCATTCCCTTCGGACTTGAAACTTTTTAGATTTCAGCACCGAAAATTCTCTGGGCTAAGCTATGTCCTCAGGGAATCAGTTGTTGCACAAAATATGTAAACTACATATTTAGCCCCAATCTTGTTTTATTCTTCCAATTCCCTTCGGACTTCATACGCCTGGTTCAACTGGTGTTTAAAGATATTTTTGATATAAACAGGAACTACACACGTTGTGCAAATAATAGGGAAAAATCTGTACATTTTTTGAAAAGATTTGAAATTGAAATAAAATATCATGGTGTATATCGAGGCTAATCTAAATCTCAGTATGCGGGACTGAAAAACATTTGGAAGGGGCCGCCATTTTGCATACTGAGATTTAGTTAAGAGTCCATGATATTTAATTTGAATTTCAAATCCTTTCAAAAAAAGTACAGATTGGTCATTTTAAACTCCCTATTGCCTGCATTAGCTGCATTCAGTAACTAAATTCATTTTAGAAATTGGCTGTGGGGGGCTTTCGCCCTTATAGCCCCCTGGATCCGCGCCTGGATATATGGTTGACTATTCATAGAGTATTTTTTTGAAAACTACCTATAAAATTTTGCTTTCTTATTGGTAAAAGCTAAAGGGTTGCAGTTCATAAAACAAATAATTGAGACGCTCGTTGCCTTAAACTAAACACACAATACAAGATTAGGTATAGATCTCCAGCAGCTGCAACCGCTATACGTGTTCTATAAAGGTATGCTTAAACCTTATAAACTTATAAACACAAGGTGGCAATCAAGTTTAAAGATATACATATAGATGCATGAGGAAATGAGAACAGGCAATTCAGATGAGTTTCTTCATTAAAGTTTTGCATACCTTACCTACTCTATACATAGATGAATGTTCCTTTCCTTATCCATAGAGACGCAATCACACTAAGCCTTGTGAAATGAATACAAAAAATGCTCCCCAGTCTTCAACGTGATAAGAAATGCTAAGAATCTTTCCTTATGATTTAGGCGTAAATTTTATGAGATTTGATAAAAGTATATATGTATATAGGTACATACATACCTACTACCGTAATTCAGTTTTTTATTCTGCACGTTTCGAATCGTATTTACATACAATCCTACATACGAGATACGTATACGCATACATCTTTGTGTATATTTTATATGATTTGCCGAGTGCTTTGAGGAGGTGTTCTTTTACTTGCTTATATCTTATAATGTCAAATGAAGACATTTAATCATGTCAAATTACGGGAATGAAGAGGTATGGGAAAATCTTAAATTAAAATGCAGACCAAGTATTTCGAAAGAAAATTGATAGTATTTCAGTATAGGTATACCTATCACATTTATACTCACAAAAAGTGCTTGACATCACATCATGAATTGCTGACCAGCTGCATCATTTATCATTCTATTCAAATTACTATACTGGACTATAAGAAGAGCAAAAAATTGAAAGACATTTTTTTAAAGTTCTCATCATATGAATTGGAATTATAAAATAAAACAGAAAATAGTGCAAATCCAAGCTCGCATAGGGTACAAATGTGAAGCTTAATGATTGTTTTGAAAGTAATAAACCTAGTACATGATAATAATTCAGTGTGTTTTGTTATTACGTTCTGAGGTTGGTGCCGGGGTAATTAGAAATCAGATTTAACTTAATTACAAAATTATTATAGACTTTTAAGTATATCTACTTACTAAAGATACACTTGAACAATACTCACGTGAGGGCAAATCGAAATTCTTTATTGAATAGGGTGTTCCGTGGTGGATTGATTGAAATAATTGAATGTAGGTATTCATTCTATAATTTTGCCCTTTAAAAAAAAATCCATTTACATATTTCAATTTCTATTGGTTGTAGAGTGAAAGTTTAGGCAAACTATGTTCTTCACACGGTTGGCTTGGTTGGTATAAATTGGTGTGCGTGATAAAGGGTAGGGAACGGTTTACCAATTGCAAAGAAATAATGTTTGTCATGTCTTAATAGGTACAAGTATAACATTAGAAGTTCACGGTTTAAATTTGGGAGGACTTTTCCACACGATAACTGAATACACACTTACTGAAGAGAGTTTGACCAGTGACAGTGATCAAAATAAATCAATAAATAAAAAAATGTGTACGATTGATTGATGGCTCTTGTGATTAACAACTGTGAAGCCATCACACATTGAAGATGCATGTTAATGGATATCATGAAATCTTTACCGAAAAAATGTTCAAAACGTCAAAATTAATAAAGAATTTTCAAATTCACTTTTGTTTGAACAGGGACGCTACAACAGTAGAGCAACAGGGACAGCAAACGACGCCATATTTCTTGCCGCTCTTTTGACATTTCTCTTCAGTGAGGTTTGCCATTTCATGATGGAAAGATATACGAGCCAGCAACGAGTCGAAATTATTAAAATTTACTACCGAAATTCGGAGTCAGTGGCCTCAACGTTAAAAGCGCTACGTCCAATTTATGTTCGTCATAATCTTCCTAGCAGATCAACAATTGAGCGTCTAGTGGAAAAATTTGAATCCACAGGCACAGTACAAAATGTTCCCGTGCCAGTGAGACAAAGAAGTGCCCGTAGTGTCGAGAATATTGCTGCCTCTGAGGCTTCAGTTGCAGAAAGCCCAAATGCGTCTCTCACACGTCGTTCTCAAGCGTTGGGCATATCTGTGACGTCGTTGTGGCGAATTTTGCGAAAAGATCTTGCCCTACATCCTTACAAGATTAAATTGACGCAAGAACTGAAGCCGCTTACCACCACCAGAAGCGTCGTATGTTCGTGAATTGGGCTGAGCAACAACTTGAAAATGATTCGGATTTTCATAGAAAAACCATCTTCAGCGATGAGGCTCATTTCTGGCTGAATGGCTTCGTCAATAAACAAAATTTGCGGTATTGGTCAGGCAGCAATCACACGTTCTCCATGATGCATCCCGAAAAAATTACGGTTTGGTGTGGTTTATGGGTTAATGATAACCAAATATTTTTGGCCCCAATTGGATGATATGGACTTGGAGGACATGTGGTTCCACCAGGACGGCGCCACAAGCCACACAGCGAATGTCACAATCAATTTATTGGAAACCAAGTTTGGAGAACGTGTTATCTCACGAAATGGTCCAGTCGCTTGGCCGTGCGATTTGACGCCGTTAGACTATTTCCTGTGGGGCTACGTCAAGTCTATGGTCTATGCCAATAAGCCAGCGACGATTGATGAACTTCGTACGAATATCGAACGTGAAATTGCAGCAGTATCGGCCGATTTATGCTTGAAAACCGTCGAAAATTGGGTTCAGCGTCTGGACGTCTGCAAGCGTGCCCTTGGTGGCCATGCAAAAGAAATCGAGTTCCATACATAATGGATTCGAACGTACTTTCACAGGAATAAAGAATTTCATTGATATCCAAAACCGTTTTTGTTTTATTTAAAAAATCTTTTGTAGCGCTCTTATTGAAAACCCCGATATTTTTACATAAGTACCAGATTGCAGAATTCAAACAAAATTGGTCTTACCATATTGAAATGATATAAATACCCGAATAAAAAAATTAAAAACCTAGACGCAGTTATCTTACATTTACTTTTGGCCATTAAAAATACCTAAATGAATTTTAGTAAAAATTGTTTTCGAGAAGATTTGAAAAAAAAAAAACAAAACTGTTATATGTCACCAGAGGCGGCACAAGATTTGTGCGGTGTGTGCCTCCCCACTTCTCCCTGCGTTTGGAGGGGCCCCGCGCTACTTGGAAAATTCTACTGATATTTATTTAATTTAATAAAATTCAGCAAGCGCATGTTTATTGTTAAATAAGAAAATGCAAAATAGGTACCATTTTTAAAGATAATTATGCGTGTATGTATGTATGTGTTTAGAGACAACAAACAAACATGACATAATGATGATTTTGTAAGAGCCAATTTTTCAATCATCACTTAAGCAGTCAATTAACTATCAGAGGAATAAATAGGAACATTTATTTATTTATCTGAAGAATAAGTACCTACTATCTGGTATTTAACTGACTATTGAAGAATTGGCCCTAAAAGAGAAAGATTCTAAATTGTTTTCCAACGGATATATGTTTAAATCTTTTGTAAAATTGTTGTTGTGAAATGTAATAAGACATTGTCGGTCATATTAGATTTTCTTAGAACATATTCTCTTGGATAGTTGTCCAGCCTTTGCCTAAATAGTTGGACATCTCCTTTATTTGTTTACTCTTAACTCACAGACACCCCTGTAATCTGTCCATTTCATGAACTTTTGGACACGTTAAATGAACATTTCATTAATTTTAAGATAACTTTTCAGTTCGTAACTATAGAAACTTGCCTGACCTTTTTCGTTGAACGTACCCAATTTAGAATAAGGCAATGTCTAAGTTACAAAATCGATGGAAAATGTTTATTGATAAGGTTTTAGGGTGAAGTTGGAGAGCTGTTAAAAGATAGACATAATTTAAAATTCGAATTCGAATTTTCATTATTATTTTTTCATAAATGCTTAGAATAGTAAAAAAAATAGCTAAAAAAATAGTAGAACATAAACATTGCGCCGGGACTCACGGTTAAATATGTGTAAACATATCAACGTTTGTCCAAGTGCCTAATTTTTGTTACTGAACGTCATCAAAAGAAACATATTGAATAATTAACACTACATTACCTATCTGTAGGCAGTGCTTAAAAAGCTTAGTGTTGAAAGAACGGCAGCGATATACCCAGTGGGGGGAACTGCTGTAACGAAATTTCCAAGCACTAAAAGGCTGTTGGTGAAGTGTCCAACGAACGGTGAAGGTTCGTTACTGAAAGGTCCTGCTTCGTAGTTCACTCTCAACTTTAAGATGACTTCACATTACACATGGTTATTGTTTATGGTAATCACTCTCTGAGCATCGACAAACAACAACTGTCAGCGGAGAGCACTTCAATCGTGGTTTTAATTAAATGACACCGTACCCAAATTCCAAAGGAACTTATGTGGTTTTCCAAACAACCAAAAAAATTGATTTTTTTGGGGGTCAACTTGATCTTTTTCAGATTTTACGTTCCTAACAACCAAAAAAATTGATTTTTTTCGTGGTCTGTTTTTTTTTCTCGATTGATCTTTCAAATCTCGATTTATTGGCAGATTTACACATACTTTCACACACACTTGCACACAAACCAAATTGACATTTCTAAACGTCGTCCTCTCCTCGTCATAGTTTAAATTCGTTTCCGCATTTCGCTAGCATTATTTATTTTTGCAAAGGCATTTGTTTAATAAAATTAATACAAATAATGAAGTTTAATGAGTCAAATTTTTGTCTTTATTGTCCTCATTACCGTCAACCATTGACTTCTTGAGTTCGGAGTCAACCAGTGATTAAATTGGACAAATGTTTCATATGGAATGAAAGGCATTGTGGAAACATGTTAGTTAGTCCATTATTTTTTGTGAAAATAAAATTATTTTTATTAAAATTCCAAAATAATCCTTTTGTAGTGAACTTGTTTCATATTCATTGTCGTTTTCCTCGTCATCGACCGATAGCTTCTCCTTTGATTTTGGATGGACGGGATTCCTGTGGATATATGTATCCGACCGATGGCCAAATCATTTTGTAGTGTAGTGATAGTATACCAACAAAATAAAATTCCTGCTAGGGAACAAAAAATTCCCTAATTTGTATTCTATTTTTTGATTTCAATTTGATTGAATAAAATAATGTACAATATCACATTCATTTAAATGAAGAAAAGAATGAGTAAATCGTTTCTTTCTTATATTTTGTCATAATTTGCAAAATGGTATCAGCATATTAATAATTTCAAGATTAAAAGTCAGTCCCACTTTTGAGTTTTTTTCTTATGAAAAAAATCAATAAAGGCTCCCAAACCGGCACTAATCCTTCGCGCGAATATGTGACGACTGAAGAATGTTCAAAGATTTGCATCGCGCCAGTGTGGGTACTCTCATTAATCTCCATTTCAATAAATTAAGACAGACGAAAGTATTCGCGTAGTTGAAATTAATTATAATTTAAACACAAAAATGTTCTTTCATAATTTGGAAAAAAAAAATATTTTGTAAGAATTTTCTCACGCATTTTTTCACCAGTTTCATCAAGAAAATAAATTTGGCTATATTACATTTTTGTATTAAAGACAAAACTGTTCCCTAGGAAAAAAATACTTGTAGGAATTTTTCCCTACATATACTATCACTATTTACGTCAGTAAACACAGACAAATCACCTACACCTTTACAAAAAAAAGGATCAATCGCGATTCGTTCTAGTTACCACGATTGATCTGAAATCTGACCCCCAAATCTGAAATGGTTGACTGGAAAACCACATTAATGGTTTGACTGACAGGGGCCGAATTAAAATATCCAGTTAGAACTGTCAACGAACTCGCAACCCTTATGAAACTCCATCTTTCCATCGAGTAAAACTTACAAAAAGTTCAATCTCAATTTTATACTGAACGAACCTCAAATGAATGTCACTATGAGATAGCCGGCGAATTATATATATATCTTGAGTTTTTAGAATATTTAGTTGCAGTTGTTGTCAGTGGAAATCACTAAAATCGCAGTTTCAATCGATTGACACCATCAATCGCCTATGGAATTGGACGCTGTGATTTTTAATGAATGTTAACTTCATGCAAGTACAAAAGTAGCCGATAACTCTGCAATTTGTTCAACCTCAGCTATTTGGTATATCCCAGCCACCTACGTCCCTCGCCTACGTGCCTAAAAATTGCAGGAAGAAATTGCATCGTTTAAAAGCAGTATAACGTAAATGTAGAATTTAAGTTCAGATTTGTATCACTGAACGCACCCGATATCCTAGTCATTGACCTACCATACCTACAGTCAATTGTCAATGCCTACAGCTGACTATTATTATTTTTGTTTTGATTTTGTTTTCTTTAAAATTACTAGTGTCGCGTCCATTTTGTTCGGGGAATAATTAAAAATTAAAGAAAAAAATATAAAAATCTTAGTGTTAAAATGATAAAATCGTCGGTCGCGCTAAAAACAATTTGCTTTCGTCGTTGGCAAAAACAATATAAATGAGTGGTCGCGATAAAGTATAATCTAATTGTCGGTCGCGTTAAAATCAATTTGTTTTGGTCGAGGCAAATCAGATTTCGTAACGTAACGTGCTACAATGTAAAGTGCACGACGTAACGTTGCACACGAACGTTCACGTTTTTTTTTCACTCTACCGCCAGCATAGATGTTTACACATCAATAATTAAATTATGTACGTATAAGCAAACGGCTCTAAGATAATAATAAAATAATTGATACACATAATTTGGAATGCCTTTATAAATAAGACTGTGTGTATCAAGTCCTTACAGTTTTTTTATAATTAGTTTAATTTGGACTTGCTCTATGGGGCAAGTGTTGGTTTAACTAAGGTGTAGTGCAGTAAGACCCGCGGAAATAAACTCCATGGGCTATATTTTCCAAATTATTATGAAATTATACCCGCAGGCTTTTCTTCCTTTTTGAAATGAAAACACAAATTGTTTTTTAATTACTTTTCTTGTGGGTTTCAACGTGATGCTAGGTACTTATTCTTCGAAAAACTTTTTGTATTAATTGAAAGTGTATTTATATTTGTTCTTCCAATAGCCAATCCATTTAAGACTTCGAATTTTCATTCAATGTAGACTGTTTCAGTGTTCAGTCTGTTGAAATTACCAATAACTGGTAAACTAGAAGCAGAGCAGACTCTGGGAATCCCCAAATAAACTTACAACGTAGCAACATTATGTGCAGATTTTCAACAATTAACTCATGAAAATCCCCTATTTAATTCAATGCAACAATTTTGTGTCTGTTTTTTTAAGCTTGTCATCCGGTTTATCGGAGATTTTCCATTGATTTTCTTGTGCATTAAGAAAAATGGAAACTGAACTAAATTTGATTGTTTATAAATGCAAACATTTTTATTCCCTTTTACTTACGTTTATGAGAGGTGTTCTTTTTTTAAAATTACTAACGGAAAGTTATGTGTCCGTTTAAGAAAGCCTACATTTTCTTATATGGCTTTTTTTATGAGATATTCACCTCTATTACCGATGTCGTCTTCGTCTGTCGTTTTCGACGACTCTCGTTTTCTCTGTCGTGTCGTGTCGTCAAATGGCTTTCTATTACTTTTACGACGCGATATATGGCCAGATGCGTAGTAGATTTTTTTAACGAGGAAAAAGTACTAAGAATCAAAACTTGCAACAATTTAAAAAAAAATATCATTAATGGAAATTAAACACAATGAACATTTGTGGTTAAATTTAATTATTAAAATTAAAAATAAAGCAATTTGGATGGTGATAATGACGAAAAATCGCATAATTTATTTATTTATAATGGATTGTACATAAATGATTTTTCATGTGATGAAATTGCTTGCAGCAATGGTTTGTGAAGAAGTCGACAAGTGAATTCAAAACACATTACTCATAAGAGTATCATAAGTAAGTTTGCGACACTAATGTAGTTTCTACGTAGTCAAAATTGAACTAGCTTTGGGAATGCAAAATTGCACTACAAAGCTAGTCAATCCTAAACTGTCATATTATTGACAGTCGTAAACATATGAAATAAGAAACATTTGTGTTTTGAGAACTTAAAATAAACTTTTTTTGCAGTTTAAATTAAACAAAATGTATAAAATGTATAATTTCATATTGCACCATTTGCATTTTGAAATTATCCTCCACCAAAAATTAAACTTTTTCATCGAACAGCTGATTGCGAAATGTCGAAATCATTATCCACCAACTTTGTAACCGAAATTTGTACACTACGTATGGTAGGCAATGCGGCGTAAGGGTGAACTAAAAACGTGGGCCTTACGTATAATACGTTCCGTGTAAAGCATGTTACGTGTAGCACGTTTAATGTAGTACGTCACGATACGCTTATACATTGGGTACGTGTTTATTTATTTCAATTCAATTTCAGTTTAAAAATTGAGATAATAATTTCAATAATAAAGGGTTTTCCAATAAGAGGTGTTATTTTGATATTCAAAGAAATTGGCATTTTTTGAGATAAATGATCGGATGTTTATTTCATTATAAAGAGGAAGGTATGCCGTTAATAATGGAACACAACATTAGCCAAATGGCCGCCACGACCACGCTTACAGGACCATATCCTTTTCATGAAATTTTCCATAACCAAATCGCAAAGCGGCTGCCCTATGTCCTCGATAGCCTCAAGAATTCCATCTTTGAGGTCTTGAATCGACGCTGGGCTGTTGGCGTAGACCTTATCTTTCACGTGGCCCCAAAGGAAGAAGTCGCAAGGTGTTAAATCACAAGATCTCGGTGGCCAATTGTGATGACCTCTTCGAGAGATAACACGGTCCGGAAACTTTTCCCGTAAAAGATTGATGGTTTCATTGCTTGTGTGGCACGTAGCGCCGTCTTGTTGAAAGTAAACGTTGTCCAGATCAATACCATCCAATTCCGGCCATAAAAAATCATTAATCATCTCTCGATAGCGCAATCCATTGACCGTAACTGTTGCTCCAGCCTCATTTTCGAAAAGTAAGGTCCAATGACCCCGCCGGACCATAAACCGCACCAAACAGTCACGCGTTGAGGATGGAGAGGCTTTTCAACAATAACTCTTGGGTTTTCCGAGCCCCAGATGCGACAGTTTTGCTTGTTGACGTAGCCTCCGAGGTGGAAATGGGCCTCATCAGTCAAGATGATTTTTCGATGAAATTCCGGATCATTTTCATGCATTCAAAGGACCCAATCAGCAAAGACACGACGTTGTTGATGACCAGGCGGCTTGAGTTCTTGTGTTAACTGAACTTTATAAGCCTTAAGACCCAAGTCTTTATGCAAAATACGGTGTAATGACGTTTGTGGAATGCCTAATTCCAAAGAACGACGAGGAATGGACAAACCTGGGTTTTCTTCAACACTTTGGGCTACAACAGCAATATTCTCAGTTGTTCTTGAGCGACGTGCACGGGTTTTATTCTTCACATCACTAACTTGTCCCAACAGCTCGAATTTGTCCACCAATTTCTGTATTGCGGTCCGACAAGGTGCTTCACGACGACCCAAAAATGTTTTAGTTTTACGAACCGTCTCTGCCAAATTATCACCATTTTTATAGTGAATTTTAATAATTTCAATGCGTTGTTGAAGCGTGTATCGTTCCATTTTTATTAATGGCGTAGTTTCTACTTGTCAAATGTCAAAAAATGACAGCTTCAAAAGTGACAGCTACCGAAATAGTGGGCTATTCAAAATAACACCTCTTATTGGAAAACCCTATAGTTATGACATGGCTTTTTGGCTTCTGCCGGATTATAGCATTCTTACCGTAATTAGAGCATTTTTACCGTAATTGGCGAGCTTTTTCCAACCTCACGTATGTACATGTGAAAGTTTTTTCGAGAAATATATATATTCGCCGGAATTCACGAATAATGGGACATTTACTCAAAAAGTGAATGATTTCTTCTTTTTCGTTGAGATTACACAGACCACAGAAAATAGACAGGTCTGTTTATTTACAAGGCATATTATTCAGGTTCAGCATTTCTGTTTTCACTCAGAAGATATGACTAATTTCGTCGATTGACAATTTAATTTGGAAGTACTTTGTAGCAATCAAAGTATGAGACAGGTTTTTGTAGGCTTCCCATGTTTCAGGCAGGGCAGTTCTCCTTCGAGTGTACAAACATACATTTTTGCCGATAGTTGTGTGATGCTTTTTCTTCGAGGCTGAGGTAAGCAATTCATGAGATTATAGTGCACGTGTGGGAGCATGAAGAAATTCCAGAAGACTGGCGAAAAGGTATCATTTGCCCCATACATAAGAAGGGAGATGTCACAACGTGCAGCAATTATAGAGGTATCACGTTGTTGAGTACCGCCTATAAGATACTCTCCTCTATCCTACAAGACCGGATAACCCCATACGCTAAAACCATCATCGGACAATATCAGTGTGGTTTCATTCCAGGCAAATCAACAACTGATCAGATCTTTACCCTTAGGCAGGCGATGGAAAAATGTCTAGAATTTAACATCCCAACATACCACCTGTTTATAGACTTTAAGGCCGCCTACGATAGCATAGCCAGGGTAGAACTTTACAAAGCCATGAGAGAATTCGGCATCCCAAATAAATTGACACGACTATGTAGGTTGACCATGACCAACGTAACAAGCCAAGTAAAAGTAGCCGGATTGCTATCCAAACCAATCAACATCTTTAATGGACTCCGACAAGGGGATGGTTTGGCCTGCCTCCTCTTCAACCTGGCGTTGGAGAAAGCAATCCGTGACTCTGGCACGGCAACAAGAGGGACCATCGTCAACAGGTCCAGCCAGATACTGGCTTACGCAGACGACATCGACATCATCGGAAGAACTGAGCAAGCTGTACATGATTCCTTCATCCAGATCGAGCAGGCGGCAGAAAATCTGGGGCTGCACATTAGTGAAGGTAAAACAAAGTACATGGTGGCGTCGAATGCGAGAGGAACAGTTGGTCAAACAATCAAGGTAGCGGAGCACGAATTTGAAGTGGTGCAATCCTTTAAATACCTTGGGTCAATAGTAGCAGCCGATAACAATATAGAAGAAGAAATACGCGGGGGGCTTCTCAAATCCAACAGAGCCTACTATAGTCTGTCAAAGCTCTTCAAATCCAGAAATCTCACCATAACTTCAAAACTGCTGCTGTACAGGACCATGGTCCTGCCAGTACTCACATATGGATCCGAGACTTGGGTGCTTAGCAAAAGGCACTCCGACCTCTTAGCCGCGTTCGAGAGAAAAGTCTTAAGGAGAATTGTTGGCCCCATATGTGAGGATGGACGATTCCGGAGACGGTACAATCATACGCAATCTACCTTGAAGCAGATATCGTGACAAAAATTAAGCTCGGTAGACTCCGGTGGGCAGGGCACCTAGCTCGCATGAGCGAAGAGGAACCTGCTCGGAAAGTTCTTTGTGGTACATTCTATGGTAGACGACAGCGTGGTAGACCATGTTTGCGCTGGAGAGATGGCGTAGACCAGGACGCCCGGAGCCTTGGGGTGCGCAACTGGATGGCGGCGGCTCGAGACCGGGATGGGTGGAGAGACTTGTTGAAGGAGGCCAGGACCGGACCCCGGTTGTCCGGTTGATGATGAGGTAAGCTCGCAAGTGTCCAGGATTCTTCCCAAAGAAGAAACTAAACTTGGTCTTGGAGGGTCTAACTCCGAAATAACAAATTCTCTATTTATCTCTAATTTTTTGTTACAATACAATACAAATGCATTAAAATGTTCATTTCACTAACACGGTATTTCATATACTTCTCAAGCTTTAATAATTCTTTAACTTATTATAAATAATAGGTTACTACGTATAAATTGACCCTAGTACGCAATCTAAGGAAAGGTCAGGTCAGAACCCTCTTGGGGAATCTTATCCAAAGGAACCTTGAAGATGTAGATTAAGGAAGAAAAGTTCTGGTCGAAATCCTCGTAAAAAATTCCTTGTCCAAAGCAACTTTGAAAAGGTAGCCTAAGGAAAGTACTATAAACCTATCTAAAAATAATCTAAAGGCCCTACTAAAAATGCTTATAAAAAAAAACTTAGAGTGGCTTCTTAGGTAGTGTATTAACACCACAATAACGTTCCTCTCTTTCGGTCGTCACTCCTGGGCCTGTGTCAACTGGATATTCTAGTCTCTATACTCTAGATTGGTACCTACCACTTGGGCGAGATTAAAGGACCAATTCAGTGCTTTCCTTACTTTCCCATGTTATAGATATATTTGGTCACAAATGAATGTGAGCTGTAAAGTGAGAAAATTTAAATTTTTATGAAAATTAAGATTTAATTCAAATTACATTTAAAATCAAAAAGTGATTGAGTGCATCTGGGAATAATTTGTAACCCTTCGTTACCGCTAATATTGAATTATATATGATAACCTTCCAATCTTTTATCCTTTATTCTGCAAGATTAAACGAAACATCAGCCAAACGATACAGTTCTGAAAACCCTCATATTGAGCGGAATAATTTCAACATAATCATTTTTTGAAGATTAGAGTCTTCTTCCATCACTCTTTTAAATTTTTTGTAAAAATGATGTTTTCAATTCCTGATTCTACATAAATTGTTTGGAAGTTTGGAACCTCTTGAAAAAATAAAGTTGAAGCTTTTCAAACTCCGCAATTCCCTTGAATCCAAATATTTTTTATTTTTTTTCCTTAACATAAACAGGGGTTGATAACTGCGTTAGACTTTATATTTGACTGCGGCACCGATACTCCCAAGAACTTGTTCCACATTGAGTTGATCGCTAATTTTGCGTTGGTGCATTATTCCTCCTAAATTTGACAACAGATGTATTTTAACTCCAGTTACAGTTGCAATTGAAACATTGTTCAGCGTCCATCGATCTATAGCAGTTTCCGCAAGGAGGGCAAGGTCGTCTGCATAATAGAAAAACTCTTAACAGTATCCCCGTAAAAGTAACTCCTCCAGATAAGTATTTAGTCAAGTTAGAGATAAACGGGGTCAAATATAAGCGGACTTAAGATACAACCTTGCGGTACCTACTCTAGCAGTTTGTTTGCCTCCGCTATGTAGACTACCATTTGTTAAATGGTAAAATTGCCCTAAATCAAATGAAAAGTAGTCCTAAAACTTCTTTCAAATTAAAAAAAATTCCTCAAACCAAATATGAAACATGGCGCGATTTTTCAAACAATTATTTAATTTGGTTTTTCAAAATTTAAAAGGATCATTCTAATTTTTGTACTATTATTAAAAAGGACAATTCTACGATAGTCAGTAGCCCTTTCACCCCCCCCCCCCCGCACAGCCAATAATACAATAAAATTGGACACACATTACATAAAACAAAGAAAGCAAACAAAAATTTTGTTTCAATTTCAGATTAGTTACTTTTTATGTTCGTTAAAAGATATTTTGAATTCCAAAGGGTACTTTTAAACAATTCTTAATTGTTAATTGTTTTCAGTCATTCTAATTATAGGTACTTAATATTTGTGTCCCTTTTAATTTATTTCCAGTTGCAAATGCAATTTAAAATGCTGTACTTTTAACTACGGGTAGCTTTTCACAAAGGACGAGACTAGATACATACCAATTTATAACAGTTGTAACAGTTTTTCGCCATTTAAAGTGGGCGTGCGTTAACGCCTTTCGTGCGACTTGAAAAAAAACTCTGGGTGCCTGAAGTATATACCCATCGGCGGAGGGCGCTGGCCCTGCGGAGCCGCACAAACAGTACTTTTATAAACTAAAACTGTTATAATTGGCATGTCTAGAGTCACTTCCTTTCACAAAACCCATTTTTTCCAAAAGATTTTAGCAGCAAAATGAAAATTTGTAAGAAATTTTAAGTAATCAAACAGAACTATTAACTTTGTTCAAGTGAAAAGTAGTTTTCCCTTACTTCCCTATCAATCCGCTTCATTTAGAGAAAATGCAGAATTGTGAATAAAACATACTCCAGCAGCATTGTGAAATGGAATTATTTAAAAGTTATACAAACCTCTGAAATCTTGTCTTCCCGCGCAATGTCTACCTAAAGACTCAAATAAATATAATGCAATGCGCATAAGCTAGCTAAACTCCAATAATTCGAAACAAAATCGTAATAGATTTTCTGTAGTTTCCTTATGAATGCTCCTGGTTGTCAAAACAATTTCCCCAACTTTGACCGGGGAGATTTTGTTCACTCCCTTTACTTCGTGCCCTTCTCGACCAAAAACTGAAAGTTGCTGGAAACTTAGTTTCCTCGTGTGATAGGGGACATAGAATCCCACTAGGACTAGGTTAGGTCCTAAATACACAAACTTCGGAATTTTTCGACCTTCTGACTGACCATCAGCTGTCATAAAAAGACTTTTAGTGACGTTTAGTCACATGAAATTTTCACATAAAAATTCAGGTGACAACTTGAATGTAAAATCTAGAGTTTTTATACATATATGTACATAGCTGACATTTTATATTTAATTTGCGTTTAGATTGCAACGATACAAATTCAATACCTACTTAATTTTACATTTTTGAAAATCATATGGCCTTAGAGAGTTTGATTCCACTTTTTGCTCCATTTGCTCTTGTCGTTGAATACTTACTACTAAAAAGTTGATTTTTTGTTTGATTTTTTTTTGATTATAAAAAAATGTTTTTAAAAATTTTTAAATGCAATATTGTTAAAACTATTGAGAAGCATAAGATTGTTAAATTATAATAAAATCGGTTTAACCATCAAAAAGATATACGCGAATAACTCAAAAAACGTGGAATACCTAATTCCGTTATGTGATTTTTTTGAGTAAAACCTGAAACGCAGTTTTCTTATAAGAAGAATAGAATTATTTATTTTCAATAAAAATATATAAATTTACAATAGATATATTAATAAATAAAGTGTGGCCTTGGTTTGAAACTGTCTGCCAGTAGTTTTCTTATAATTGGTACGAATACAGGTACGAAATTTAATCAAAATCGTAAGAGCCAGCTACCCGTTCTAGATGAGCTAAAACAAAAATCCGAATTCCGCCTCTTATTCCAGTCATTTGGTTGGAAAAATAGAGGTTACTTGGAAAGTTTTCTGGGAGTTTTGAAAATTGGCAATTTTATAGATTTCGACGTGCTCTTTCAGAATTTCAACTTTGCCACCTCGTTTCTTTTCCGCTCGCGCCGCAATATTGGAAAAATGGCACCTAAAAACTAGAGAGAATTTCCTACAATTTAGGTCTCAACCTTTTTTTTTTCTAAAATCAATAGTTTCAGGGTACGAGTGTCGCAAAGTGTAGGTTAACACACGTTCCTGCAGAAAAACTCATTTCCACACCAACTTGAGGTATAGAATAGAGGAAGCGGCCCGTGGGCACTTGCCCTCCGCTGGCTCTGAGCAATGACTTTTTTCTACCAACACTTTATCAGTTCTTAACAGGGAATTATGACTAATTGTTCATTTTTGTCACTTTTTTTTGTCAAATTCCATAACTTGCCCTAGTCTGACTCTAGACCTTGGTCGAATAAATCTCTAAGTTCGATAAATGTAGACAATGAAAATCGTTTACTTATTATAAAAATGGATTTAATTTTTCATTTCATGTTGAAAAATTGTTCACATAACTTTTCAACTGTGAATGTTTAAGTCATACAAAAAAATATTGGAAAAACTGAGTATGGTGATATGCTGTTGGGACGATATAAGAAATAATTCCTTTATTCCGGGACAGTTATTTGCGTTGAAAATATATTCCCACCATATTCCTGTTCTGTGACGATGGACACCAAAAAACAAAAGTCTACGAGTATTCAGGTAAAACATAGTCGTTGTAATGGAAGCACTGCACTGTGTTACAAAACAAGGAGCCCTTCAACTTTATTACTGGTGTTCGAATTCGACTTTTTTTTAGTCTGCTTGTTCATAATGGCTCTTTACTCGTCGGTACTTGAGCCAGTCAGTCAGTCAGGGATTCGACCAGAAATAATTAAGTGTTAAAAATCAGATCATTTTCTTGAACAAGCATTTTGAAGAAGATCGGAAGAATGCTGACAATTCTTTCAAAACGCTTTGAGAAATAAATGAAAAATGTTTGAGTGAATCTGTCATTGAATTGAGCTACCCATAAATTGTAAAGAAACAAACACACCGAAAAATTATTTTATAACACCAATTTTCATTCCTCACTTGGATTATCTGATAATGTCCCTTAAAAAGCGGTTTTCAGAAAAAAATAAATCCGAATATGCAATATTTCTTATATAATATATGCAGAGTATGGAATCTTCCAATTTCAATTTGACCGTCCAAAAAAAAACTTACAAATATGGATCATTTCTGGATAATTTTTCTGCCGATACGATGAATTTTGACCAAAGTTAATATACTAATACATGTGATGTGTTGAAAAATGCGGAAGAATTTTATGAACAGCAGAGTGATCTTTCAGTACATTAAGAAAAACAAAAACTTGGCTAAACTCAAAAATGAGCGATGAAAGTGTTGATGCATTGTGAATGATGAACATTCACAAAAACCTAGTAAAAGAAGATTCGGAGTCTTATAATACAATTATATACCGTTTTGGTAAACAACAACGAAAACTGAAATTATTGTTTTCAACGAATAAAAATAAAAAAAAAATGTTTTATGTCTTGTAATGAGCATTATTATAGTATTTATTATTTACATAAAAGATAAAAGGTGAGTAGCTACCATACAACAAATTAAATGAATTTTCAAGAAAATATAACAGCGCCTTATAAATGTTATCTCAAAATATTTTGTTTGGGACAGAAGGGGCCGGACACAAAGGCGACGCATTCTTTTATACCTGCGGAGACAGACCATAGTTAGCCGGGTTTTCAATGTATAGTACAAAATTTAGTATAATTTTTAAATTTTATAATTCAGTTTGAATTAAATGTTGCGGTTTGACGTAGACGTATAATGGTTTGCGACGCTCGTACGCCGAAACTATTCATTTGAGAAAAAGAGGTTATAACATAAATTGTAGGAAATTTCTTCTAGTTTTATTTTGTGCATATGTATTTTTACTGTAAAATGTGTCGGAAAGGAGTTATTATCAAAAAAATGCTTTTAGGCGCCATTTTTAAAATATGGCGGCGCTAGCGGCAAAGATATGAGGTGGCAAAGTTGAAATTCTGAAAGAGCACGTCGAAATCTATAAAATTGCCAAGTTTCAAAACACCCGGAAAACTTGACAGGTAAAATTACCAAATGACTGTACTATATAGGGAATCACATAAAAATGTTCTGTACGAAATTTTAAGTAAACTGGTCCACCCGTTGAGGCTCTAGATCAAATTACAGTGGACGCACAGACGCACACACCGAACGACGGACGCTATGACGAAACCCACTTCTTTGGACTTCTCGATTATAGTTTTGATTACAACCTCAATTTTTTTTACCCGAAACCAATACTTACCTATAGAGCAAGTAAAAATGAAAATTCTTTATTTCAAGTATTAGTCAAAGGTCAGTCAAAATATAAAATTTAATTTTTATTCCAAGAATTCAGTTTTGTGACAAAAAGTAATGCCCTGAAAAAATAAGGACCGTTTGTAGTGTTCAGTGATTCAGAACTTGTAATTTATAATCCGGCCCTGTTTGTGTCTAATCATTTTTGTATCTCTGAGAGTGAACAGTTTTTAAGCTGACAGCCAACAAAAAAAAATAACACCATCTTCGCACTAACTTATGAGTAAAGGAAGTTATCGGAAAAAAAAACCTACTCATTACATGGGGATGACCTCTGTTTTTCGTGACTTTCCTTTTTTACTGGCTGAATTCGATAATCTTTATTTCAAACGCACCCTTGTTCAGTTAATTTTGGGACAGCAAAAACAAGAAAAAGAGCGAATCCTTATCATGATATCTCTGCTTCCCTCAGTTTGATTATATTTATCTGATGGTAAACAAGGAAACTTAATTTAAAAAAATATAAAATCTAGATCAAATATTCTTAAACATAATGTCCCAAAAGTAAATCTCAGTGGATGATTTTTTTTTTATTCAAGGACTTGAAGGTGCAAGAAAAAGTCTCTTTATTCGGATTCTAAACATTACTTTTCACTCAGATATAGAACTAAATTTATTTCTCAATTTGTTCAGTAAAATTATTATTTAAGGATTTATGTTGTTTGTAGACTTTTTGGTTTTGGTTTGGGAAAGAGTTCAGCAAAAACTCAATTCAAATCGTAAAATATGAATTTGTTAGAAGCAGGTTGGTATATTTGTTTACAGCCGGGGGTGGAGAGATTTGATGGGAGAAGTTAGTAACCTTGAATTATGATAAAGAAAAACAAGGCTTCTGGGAAAAAGAAAAAAATATTAAATGGAAACGAATAAATCGGCAAAAACAGATTTATTAAGTAGCTATTATATAGCTTAGCTATACAAAGTTATAAAAGATTAATCACAGATGTACAAGACATTTTCATTGTGAAACAGAATATTTTAATAAAAGCTGAAGGTTTTGAAGTATTTACCTATTTCTTGGACTTTTTCACTTTGAATTTGAATCTTAAAGAAGCTTTTGAGTAGGTAGGTACATACATATATAAATGAAAACAAACAAAAACATCACTGACGGCAAAACTGTTGGAAGAATAATTCGTATAACCATTAACAGAAAAAATAAAACCCACGACTGACATGGAAGATAAACGACCAGGGCAATTTTTTTCTATAAACCCAATTGAAATCAACGACAGAAATTATAGATACCATATCCACTTCACCATCAGTGTCTGATGGCAATATTAGAAATATTGTATACGTTATTTTCTTTCATATTTGTTAAATTACGTAGAAAGAAAGTGCAATTCATCAAGTTTCCCGGGAAGGAATTCTATTTCAATTGTTCTAGTTCTTACACTGAAGGGAAGTTTTTTTTTTTTACAATAGGAGAAACTTTTTCAAATCGTGAAAAAAAAACAATTTCAAACAAAATCCAATTCGCAAAATAAAATGACATGTGAAACTTTTTTTTTGGCGGAATAATGACACTTTTTCTCTTGGCAATGTTTGTTCTTACAGAAACAAAACAGATTTTTCAAAACTAAAAAAAAAAAACAGAACTAGGCACTCAATTTACGAACAAATTTTAACAAACTCTTGTCAGTTCGTCGGTTACTTGTTGTGATTTCGTTTCGTATCAGCAGCGTTATCATGCAAAACAAAAATGGATACTGAAAAATTCTGTTCGAGAACGGCAGGGGCGTATGCAAAAGAACGTCGGAGACACAGTCGTCCGAATAACAACTTTTGTCTATAATCGATGTCGTAAAAGACTAAAAATTACGACGAGGAGAAATGTGCATACCATTTGTCGTTTTCACTCTCGTTTTAACGTCGTAAGCAAATGTCAAACTTCGTTGAACGACTCTATTTTGCATTCTGTAAGACGAAAAGAAACGACGACTAAAACAAAAAGCGACAATAGGTAGGTATAGGTATGTTTGGTATCTTTTTTTATTTTTACTTGCTCCATATATACAGGGTTTTCCAATAAGAGGTGTTATTTTGAATAGCCCGCTATTTCGGTAGCTGTCACTTTTAAAGCTGTCATTTTTTGACATTTGACAAGTAGAAACTACGCCATTAATAAAAATGGAACGATACACGCTTCAACAACGCATTGAAATTATTAAAATTCACTATAAAAATGGTGAAAATTTGGCAGAGACGGTTCGTAAAACTAAAACATTTTTGGGTCGTCGTGAAGCACCTCATTACACCGTATTTTGCATAAAGACTTGGGTCTTTATGCAAATAAAGTTCAGTTAACACAAGAACTCAAGCCGGCTGATCATCAACAACGTCGTGTCTTTGCTGATTGGGTCCTTGAAATGCATGAAAATGATCCGGAATTTCATCGAAACATCATCTTGACTGATGAGGCCCATTTCCACCTCGGAGGCTACGTCAACAAGCAAAACTGTCGCACCTGGGGCTCGGAAAACCCAAGAGTTATTGTTGAAAAGCCTCTCCATCCTCAACGCGTGACTGTTTGGTGCGGTTTATGGTCCGGCGGAGTCATTGGACCTTACTTTTTCGAAAATGAGGCTGGAGCAACAGTTACGGTCAATGGATTGCGCTATCGAGAGATGATTGTTGATTTTTTATGGCCGGAATTGGATGGTATTGATCTGGACAACGTTTACTTTCAACAAGACGGCGCTACGTGCCACACAAGCAATGAAACCATCGATCTTTTACGGGAAAAGTTTCCTCTTCTCTCGAAGAGGTGATCACAATTGGCCACCGAGATCTTGTGATTTAACACCTTGCGACTTCTTCCTTTGGGGCCACGTGAAAGATAAGGTCTACGCCAACAGCCCAGCGTCGATTCAAGACCTCAAAGATGGAATTCGTGAGGCTATCGAGGACATAGGGCAGCCACTTTGCGATTTGGTTATGGAAAATTTCATGAAAAGGATATGGTCCTGTAAGCGTGGTCGTGGCGGCCATTTGGCTGATATTGTGTTCCATTATTAACGGCATACCTTCCTCTTTATAATGAAATAAACATCCGATCATTTATCTCAAAAAATGCTATTTTTCTTCGAATATCATAATAACACCTTTTATTGGAAAACCCTTTATATACCTATTGGTTTCGTGTAAAAAAAAAAAATTCGAGGTTATAATCAAAACTAACACTACGATAATCGAGAAGTACGAAAAAGTGGGTTTCGTCATGCAGTCCGTCGGTCTGTGCGTCTGTGCTTCTGTGCGTCTGTGAGTCTGTGCATCGGTGCGTCCATTGTAATTTGAGCTAGAGCCTAAACGGATGGACCGATTTGCATGAAATTTGGTACAGAGCATTTTTATGTGATTCCCTAGAGGAGAGATTCGAATTTTTGTTTTAGCTCACCTAGAACGGTTAGCTGCCATACAAATATTTTGGTTTCTTCAAATTTTCTCAAAAACGGCTGTAACGATTTTGATTAAACTTCGTACCTGTAATAAAAAAGTCAATTGTAAGAAATTTGCATTTCAGGTTTTTCTCAAAAAATTCATATTACGGAATTAGGTATTCAACGTTTTTTGAGAAAATGGTCTTATTTTTGGGTTATTCGCGTATATCTTTGCCATGGTTAAATGGATTTTGCTATGATTTTGCAATCTGGTGCTTCTTGATAATGTAAACAATAATGCATTTAAAATTTTTTTAAAACATTATTTTATAAACTAAAAAAAAAAATCAAACGAAAAATCAATTTTTTAGTGCTTTTGACTCTTTTAATATTTACTCCTACTCCATACATCATGCATCTTTAATGTTGTGTTATATACAGTATTTAACCACAAGAGCAAGTTCGTGCATATTTTTTATTTTATACTGAACGAACCTACTCCTATGAATAGCTTCATTCGTTGAACTTTGACCAGGGTTGACCCAGGTTTTTTTGACAGCCCCAAGAGTTGTCAAAACAACCTTTGTTTTTCGATTCTCAAGAAAGCCTCGAGGGCTGTTGAAATTTAAAGCAAGAAAAATAAAGTCTTTGCTTAGATAATTAAAACTTAAAATTTTTTTTAAATATGCCTTATAAAAATTAATATAAACAATTTCTAACGTTCTAACGTTACCATTTTCTTTTTTCTATTTATTAGCATTGAATTAAAATTGTGTATTCATTGAATTTCTTTGTCAAAAATAAACAATAACCTGCAACTCGTGAATCCACAACAAACCAATTGCTTAACAACTCATGTCACTTTGGCAGTTTATTCTTTAACTCAACTCGCCACTGCAAAAAACCTAGGTCTACTTCAGGACGAGTTCAGGGCCACCCCATATCTAAAAAAAACACAGAATATTTTTACCAGGGTGACTCCAGGTTTTTCAAAAAAAAAAAACGCTTTGGGGTGACTCCAGGGTGACTTCAGGGCTCAACGAACAAACCTAATGTCACTTTGTCTTTTGAAAGATATCCGGCGAATCATATATTTTGACGTTTATAGAATAAAGTGAAAATCACTTATGACCTTTTCGATTTGAGTCAGAATGACAGTTATTCTTCTGAAAAGAAGAGACATTTGCTTCTGATTTTGTTTTCAGAATCGTTTCAGAAGGGTTCACACGTATCAAATCTCTCTACCGGATTAGCAATCGAGAAGGCCATTAAATCGCGGTATCAATCCATTGACACTGCAGCCAAACATCCAATACAAATTGTCATTAAATGGTTTGACAGATAGAATAGGGGATAGGCTTTCACTGAGTATGGTAATGGTGGGCTCTCTTTTTCACAATACATACACAAGTGGGTCCGTGGTGATTCTACTTTCCATATACTAATCTTAATTCAATTGAAAGTTTTCTTGCGACCTTTAGTCCAATTGCGTGTCGCCCATGGTACGACAACATCTATGTAACTGATGAACCCAACTGTCGGACCTGGGTGACACGCATTTGGGCTAAAGGTCGCAAAAAAAAATTCAATTGAATTTAATTCATTACAGTCCACTTAAACAAAAACAATGCATTTCTATTGTTTTCGTTTTTCTTCTTCTTCGCATTCCTACTAATTTCAGCCCCCAAAAGCAGTTTCGAGAATCCATATTTTGATCTGTATGCGATACAAAACGAACAAGATTGCTTAGGGGATCTTCGGATTTTTGTCATTGAACGTACCCAATTTTCTACTTTGCAGATTTTCGTAACGTAATGTGCTACATCGTAAAGTGTGACCTCGTAACGTATTACCGAGGAAATCCCACGTTTTAAGTTGACCCTATCGCAACAGCCTAGATGTTTACACATCAAAAAGCATGCAGATGGTTAGGGTTTCTTCTTGAATGTTCAAAGCTGAATAATTCGACAACATAAGTTCTCTGGCAAGAGATCCAGGAGGTGGACAAAAGTTTGGCTTCGGAAATTCACATATAATGAATAGCCCGCTATTTCGGTAGCTGTCACTTTTGAAGCTGTCATTTTTTGACATTTGACAAGTAGAAACTACGCCATTAGTAAAAATGGAACGATACACGCTTCAACAACGCATTGAAATTATTAAAATTCACTATAAAAATGGTGAAAATTTGGCAGAGACGGTTCGTAAAAATAAAACATTTTTGGGTCGTCGTGAAGCACCTTGTCGGACCGCAATACAGAAATTGGTGGACAAATTCGAGCTGTTGGGACAAGTTAGTGATGTGAAGAATAAAATCCGTGCACGTCGCTCAAGAACAACTGAGAATATTGCTGTTGTAGCCCAAAGTGTTGAAGAAAACCCAGGTTTGCCCATTCCTCGTCGTTCTTTGGAATTAGGCATTCCACAAACGTCATTACGCCGTATTTTGTATAAAGACTTGGGTCTTAAGGCTTATAAAGTTCAGTTAACACAAGAACTCAAGCCGGCTGATCATCAACAACGTCGTGTCTTAGCTGATTGGGTCCTTGAAATGCATGAAAATGATCCGGAATTTCATCGAAAAATCATCTTGACTGATGAGGCCCATTTCCACCTCGGAGGCTACGTCAACAAGCAAAACTGTCGCATCTGGGGCTCGGAAAACCCAAGAGTTATTGTTGAAAAGCCTCTCCATCCTCAACGCGTGACTGTTTGGTGCGGTTTATGGTCCGGCGGGGTCATTGGACCTTACTTTTTCGAAAATGAGGCTGGAGCAACAGTTACGGTCAATGGATTGCGCTATCGAGAGATGATTAATGATTATGGCCGGAATTGGATGGTATTGATCTGGACAACGTTTACTTTCAACAAGACGGCGCTACGTGCCACACAA
The DNA here is from genome assembly GCA_932273885.2 of Leucozona laternaria. Taxonomy (NCBI): domain Eukaryota; kingdom Metazoa; phylum Arthropoda; class Insecta; order Diptera; family Syrphidae; genus Leucozona; species Leucozona laternaria. The sequence continues at coordinate 274,099,787 of OW026366.1, forward strand.
GCAATGAAACCATCGATCTTTTACGTGAAAAGTTTCCGGACCGTGTTATCTCTCGAAGAGGTGATCACAATTGGCCACCGAGATTTTGTGATTTAACACCTTGCGACTTCTTCCTTTGGGGCCACGTGAAAGATAAGGTCTACGCCAACAGCCCAGCGTCGATTCAAGACCTCAAAGATGGAATTCGTGAGGCTATCGAGGACATAGGGCAGCCACTTTGCGATTTGGTTATGGAAAATTTCATGAAAAGGATATGGTCCTGTAAGCGTGGTCGTGGCGGCCATTTGGCTGATATTGTGTTCCATTATTAACGGCATACCTTCCTCTTTATAATGAAATAAACATCCGATCATTTATCTCAAAAAATGCTATTTTTCTTCGAATATCATAATAACACCTTTTATTGGAAAACCCTTTATATACCTATTGGTTTCGTGTAAAAAAAAAAAATTCGAGGTTATAATCAAAACTAACACTACGATAATCGAGAAGTACGAAAAAGTGGGTTTCGTCATGCAGTCCGTCGGTCTGTGCGTCTGTGCTTCTGTGCGTCTGTGAGTCTGTGCATCGGTGCGTCCATTGTAATTTGAGCTAGAGCCTAAACGGATGGACCGATTTGCATGAAATTTGGTACAGAGCATTTTTATGTGATTCCCTAGAGGAGAGATTCGAATTTTTGTTTTAGCTCACCTAGAACGGTTAGCTGCCATACAAATATTTTGGTTTCTTCAAATTTTCTCAAAAACGGCTGTAACGATTTTGATTAAACTTCGTACCTGTAATAAAAAAGTCAATTGTAAGAAATTTGCATTTCAGGTTTTTCTCAAAAAATTCATATTACGGAATTAGGTATTCAACGTTTTTTGAGAAAATGGTCTTATTTTTGGGTTATTCGCGTATATCTTTGCCATGGTTAAATGGATTTTGCTATGATTTTGCAATCTGGTGCTTCTTGATAATGTAAACAATAATGCATTTAAAATTTTTTTAAAACATTATTTTATAAACTAAAAAAAAAAATCAAACGAAAAATCAATTTTTTAGTGCTTTTGACTCTTTTAATATTTACTCCTACTCCATACATCATGCATCTTTAATGTTGTGTTATATACAGTATTTAACCACAAGAGCAAGTTCGTGCATATTTTTTATTTTATACTGAACGAACCTACTCCTATGAATAGCTTCATTCGTTGAACTTTGACCAGGGTTGACCCAGGTTTTTTTGACAGCCCCAAGAGTTGTCAAAACAACCTTTGTTTTTCGATTCTCAAGAAAGCCTCGAGGGCTGTTGAAATTTAAAGCAAGAAAAATAAAGTCTTTGCTTAGATAATTAAAACTTAAAATTTTTTTTAAATATGCCTTATAAAAATTAATATAAACAATTTCTAACGTTCTAACGTTACCATTTTCTTTTTTCTATTTATTAGCATTGAATTAAAATTGTGTATTCATTGAATTTCTTTGTCAAAAATAAACAATAACCTGCAACTCGTGAATCCACAACAAACCAATTGCTTAACAACTCATGTCACTTTGGCAGTTTATTCTTTAACTCAACTCGCCACTGCAAAAAACCTAGGTCTACTTCAGGACGAGTTCAGGGCCACCCCATATCTAAAAAAAACACAGAATATTTTTACCAGGGTGACTCCAGGTTTTTCAAAAAAAAAAAACGCTTTGGGGTGACTCCAGGGTGACTTCAGGGCTCAACGAACAAACCTAATGTCACTTTGTCTTTTGAAAGATATCCGGCGAATCATATATTTTGACGTTTATAGAATAAAGTGAAAATCACTTATGACCTTTTCGATTTGAGTCAGAATGACAGTTATTCTTCTGAAAAGAAGAGACATTTGCTTCTGATTTTGTTTTCAGAATCGTTTCAGAAGGGTTCACACGTATCAAATCTCTCTACCGGATTAGCAATCGAGAAGGCCATTAAATCGCGGTATCAATCCATTGACACTGCAGCCAAACATCCAATACAAATTGTCATTAAATGGTTTGACAGATAGAATAGGGGATAGGCTTTCACTGAGTATGGTAATGGTGGGCTCTCTTTTTCACAATACATACACAAGTGGGTCCGTGGTGATTCTACTTTCCATATACTAATCTTAATTCAATTGAAAGTTTTCTTGCGACCTTTAGTCCAATTGCGTGTCGCCCATGGTACGACAACATCTATGTAACTGATGAACCCAACTGTCGGACCTGGGTGACACGCATTTGGGCTAAAGGTCGCAAAAAAAAATTCAATTGAATTTAATTCATTACAGTCCACTTAAACAAAAACAATGCATTTCTATTGTTTTCGTTTTTCTTCTTCTTCGCATTCCTACTAATTTCAGCCCCCAAAAGCAGTTTCGAGAATCCATATTTTGATCTGTATGCGATACAAAACGAACAAGATTGCTTAGGGGATCTTCGGATTTTTGTCATTGAACGTACCCAATTTTCTACTTTGCAGATTTTCGTAACGTAATGTGCTACATCGTAAAGTGTGACCTCGTAACGTATTACCGAGGAAATCCCACGTTTTAAGTTGACCCTATCGCAACAGCCTAGATGTTTACACATCAAAAAGCATGCAGATGGTTAGGGTTTCTTCTTGAATGTTCAAAGCTGAATAATTCGACAACATAAGTTCTCTGGCAAGAGATCCAGGAGGTGGACAAAAGTTTGGCTTCGGAAATTCACATATAATGAATAGCCCGCTATTTCGGTAGCTGTCACTTTTGAAGCTGTCATTTTTTGACATTTGACAAGTAGAAACTACGCCATTAGTAAAAATGGAACGATACACGCTTCAACAACGCATTGAAATTATTAAAATTCACTATAAAAATGGTGAAAATTTGGCAGAGACGGTTCGTAAAAATAAAACATTTTTGGGTCGTCGTGAAGCACCTTGTCGGACCGCAATACAGAAATTGGTGGACAAATTCGAGCTGTTGGGACAAGTTAGTGATGTGAAGAATAAAATCCGTGCACGTCGCTCAAGAACAACTGAGAATATTGCTGTTGTAGCCCAAAGTGTTGAAGAAAACCCAGGTTTGCCCATTCCTCGTCGTTCTTTGGAATTAGGCATTCCACAAACGTCATTACGCCGTATTTTGTATAAAGACTTGGGTCTTAAGGCTTATAAAGTTCAGTTAACACAAGAACTCAAGCCGGCTGATCATCAACAACGTCGTGTCTTAGCTGATTGGGTCCTTGAAATGCATGAAAATGATCCGGAATTTCATCGAAAAATCATCTTGACTGATGAGGCCCATTTCCACCTCGGAGGCTACGTCAACAAGCAAAACTGTCGCATCTGGGGCTCGGAAAACCCAAGAGTTATTGTTGAAAAGCCTCTCCATCCTCAACGCGTGACTGTTTGGTGCGGTTTATGGTCCGGCGGGGTCATTGGACCTTACTTTTTCGAAAATGAGGCTGGAGCAACAGTTACGGTCAATGGATTGCGCTATCGAGAGATGATTAATGATTATGGCCGGAATTGGATGGTATTGATCTGGACAACGTTTACTTTCAACAAGACGGCGCTACGTGCCACACAAGCAATGAAACCATCGATCTTTTACGTGAAAAGTTTCCGGACCGTGTTATCTCTCGAAGAGGTGATCACAATTGGCCACCGAGATTTTGTGATTTAACACCTTGCGACTTCTTCCTTTGGGGCCACGTGAAAGATAAGGTCTACGCCAACAGCCCAGCGTCGATTCAAGATCTCAAAGATGGAATTCGTGAGGCTATCGAGGACATAGGGCAGCCACTTTGCGATTTGGTTATGGAAAATTTCATGAAAAGGATATGGTCCTGTAAGCGTGGTCGTGGCGGCCATTTGGCTGATGTTGTGTTCCATTATTAACGGCATCCTCTTTATAATGAAATAAATATCCGATCATTTATCTCAAAAAATGCCATTTTTCTTTGAATATCAAAATAACACCTCTTATTGGAAAACCCTTTGTATGTATATGTAATCACTTACTAAATGTTTGCTTTCAGGATTTGCTCATAGTTCCGATATGAAACAAAGGAAAAGACTTTCTTCACTGGAAGACACTGGGCGCATTCACTAATGTAGTTTCTACGTTACGTAGTAAAACTCGCTCTGATTGGCTAAATACAACTAAAAAATTAGTTCCCCTACGACGCGACGGCATTAATGTGTACACAATACAAATAAAATGTTATGAGATTGTATGTTTGCGACCACGTATAGTCATTGAGCGAAGGGCAAAAGAATAACTAGACAAAAAACTAGCTTAAATTTAATGGTTATATAATTAGTTCCATAGATCTCTCGTTAATTATTTCACCTGATGGTGACTTATTAACGCCTTCGCTGGTAAACATAGTTTTTTGACCGCAGACAAACAAATTGCCCATTCCCACCTGCCTTGGCAAAAGAAGCTTAAGCTAAATTATAGATTCTTAATAATATTATATCTTTACCGTACGGATATAAGCTCGGCTATTTTAATTAGGTTCTTGTACCTACTACAGCAGACTTATCGTCTGCAAATTATTACTATATACTTCTACTTTACCCTTCTAGAGAGTGATATAGTGATATTTTTGCTGTTTTTAATACCTAAATACATTTATTCTATTAATTTTAATTAAAATTGTTTTTTTTTTCCTCAACAGGAATCCAATCAAGCGATTCCATCATTGCGCTACCGAAGCCACTTAATCAGCTCCATGCTACTGCAGGTATGTTTGTTTATAAATTGCATTGAAATGACAAGCATTCTTTTTTTTACTGAATTCGATTTATTTATAATAAGAAAAAATACCTTCAATTGGTTGGACATAAAAAGGGAGGAGCAGGAAAATAAGTTGCAAAATTTAATGATGATGGTCAAGAATTAATTTCAAGCTTAATCTTTATAACATTAGTCGAAGTTTAAGTTAGATTATTTTCTTTTTCTCAGAGGGTATTCACTAGAAAATCCAAATTATGAACCTAATCGTCATTCGATCGGCGAATGCGTTGTTTATTACTGACTTGAAATTATTTCTAAAACTAATTGTAAGACGTGATGTTGTGTTCTCATCTTAAGCCTTATCTTGGGAGCAATAATAACAATTATTTTCACACGTTTAAATATATACAATAGCTCATAACTGAATGACAACATATTTGTTTAAAATTTTAACACCCCTATTCATAAACTCAAGCAAAATAAAAAGTTATCTTTAATTAGTGAGTTCAGTGCATATGATTATATCAATAACAGGGCTCTTGTTGGTTGTAATAGATTTTCGTTAAGATTAATAGTCCGGGTTCGGGCAATTTATTCAGTGCTAAATAATAGCAGAGACTTCTCCAAATATAATCTTCTAGAAATATCAATTTGTGGTATAAAAGCGTGGTATCTAAACTACTCAAAACAATATAAAAGACGGAAACTGTTTAATGAAAACTTCTTCTTCTCGGTGGCTCACATTTGTGTTTTGTATAAAGTACTTAATACATAATAATATACCTTGAACCACAGATTAGCCACATGAAGATGAGAATCCCCGGCAGCCATTTTAGTTTGCCTACAATCAAGTTATCAGATAAATAATGAGAATGTGTGTAAAAAAAACCTCACACATAGACAGTAGGGATCTTCACACAACTGGTTAAATTGTTGTTTGCAATTCACATCTATTCATTGACGCGGGATGAAATTACAAATACAACAATGTAAACAAATGGGTTTTGGAGGGTGAAACGTACGAAACATTCTCATCTTCATATGGCTAATCTGTGCCTTGAACCCTTTTAGGAGGGAACAAAAAAGAAATTCAATCATTCCCAAAATAAGCACCACCCAAATAACATTGGCGCAAAATTTTAAACAACCTCATATTAAGGTTTAAGCTTGATACTAGTTAACACTTTACTAACTTTAAACCTCTTTCTTAAAATATTCTTATTATTAAACACTTTTTAACTAGTATCATACTAAACATAATATTATCTTACGAAACTCAAGCTGAACGCGTCTAAAACAGTGACATTTCGTGCAGAAAAGTTAGCAAACATACCCTTTTTTGGTAATATGTTAAAAAAGATAAAACAGCAATCTAGAGATTTTAATTTAAGTAAAATGTTAAGAGATAGTATCATGTTAAACTTGTTTAAAATTAGCAAAATTCTAGTTTCATATTAAAAATGATTTAACACTTTACTAAATCGTCTAAAATTTTGCGCCATTTTATTTTATTGTCGTCTGTGTATGAAGCAAAGTGACATTTCGATACTAAAACATTTTTATGTAGGCACTATTCAACCTCCAAACAGTTCTATATAATTCCTCAATCCAATCAAATGTTGCATAAGTTTTATAAATAACGTTTTCGCGTTTAGTGGCATTATTAGGAGTGTATAGCTCTAAGCACTCGCTATGATGCGTTTATAAACTCGCTTGCAGATATTTATGAGTCTTTATTAATGTTTTAAGTGACAACTTTACCGTTGTTTTCAAGTGAGTTGGCAGAAAAACTGAGGTGAAACGTATTGGAACACTTTCAGAAAAGTGGGAGTCTGTCTAGGAGACCTGGATCAGGAAGAACTAGAGCTACAACTGCACAGGATGACCGATAAATAGATAAATTGCACTTCTGCAGCGTACCGTAACCGTCCATGCCTTACAAAATTGACTGCGGCATTCTACTGGTACACGAGTCAGTTAACAAACTATTCACGGTGGCCACATTGGACTGTCTCCAACTTGTTTTGTTCAGACACAAACTAATGTGAACACATCTAACTCACTTTGACGTTCAGCTGCCGTTAAAACAAAACAAAAATCTGTGCTCCTGACGTAAGCAAATCTGCTGGCCCGGAGAGTATACCCCCTATTGCTTTGAAGAGGTGTTCTTATACGCTGGTAAAACACTGTGTAAGCTTTTTTATCATTCTTATTCTTTAGAACTTTTTCCGAGTGGTTGGAAAACTGCATTTGTCAAGCCTATCCCAAAAAAATGTGATCCCCCCTCTGCTTCTTCCTACCGACCAATTGCACTTACGTCCCTTCTTTCTAAGGTCATGTAAACTTTTATCAATCGTAATCTTATGAAATATATTGAAGATCAAAAGCTTCTTAATGACCGTCAGTATGGCTTTCGTGGTAAACGAAACGATCCACTAGTGATTTGATGGCATATCTCAACGAAAACAAGAACCAATCTCTTCGTCGAGAGCAAGGTTATTGCGCTTGATATTTCAAAAGCTTTTGACAGAGTTTGGCATAACGGATAAGAAACTATCTTCTGAACCGTTCAATACAAGTTATTTTGGATGGTGTCAATATCAAGTCTAATGGCCACAAAATAAAAGCTGGTGTTCCCCAAGGGTCCGTTCTGTCTCCAAATCTTTTTCTCATTTTCATAAGTGATCTCGTCTCTGTCACTTCCAATCCACTAAATTGCTTGGCTGACGATAGTATACCCTCAGTTTTTGGGATTTGTTTTGGAATATCTGCGTACGTTAAACTTTTTAAATTCAGATCTTGACAGTATTGCAATTTGTAAAATGGGGAAAAAATAAAAATATCGAAACACAATTTTCCCCAAATGTGATTCTGATTATCAATGGATGACACTTGTATCGTTGAAACTGTAAAGCTTCCGATACTAGGTATATGTGGGTTACTGACAAGGACGACCTTCGTTGAAACGACCACATTCTTAAAATTGCCAAAAATGCAGCTAAATGTCTTGGTTTCCTTAAACAATGCAAGAAATTCTTCACTCCTTCTGATGTGGCTACTTTTTACAAAGCGTAGGTATATATAATTCCCATATATGGTCTGGGAATATTCATCAATTTACCTTTGAGCGTTGAAGTACAGTCAAGTAAAGAGATTCGTTTTTTTTTTAGCCGTACAACACGAATGCGGAATGCTTTACCCAGCTCAATGTTTCCTTTCCATTTTGACTCACAGGTATTCAAAACTAATGTCCATCGGTATCTCCTTTTATACTCTTCCCAATGCCCGCGCTGAAACAAATATAAGGGCACACGCGCAAAAGGGGTACCTTTCTGCCCTTCCTGGGCTATCTCTTTTTGACAAGTGACCGAAAGCACAGAGACGTAAAAAAAAAAAAAATCGGAGGAGACAGTCCAAAGTGAACAACGTCATTCATAATCGACTCCACGAAGATGGTCAACGTTCCAGAGTGCATGTATTTCGAATCAAACCGACAAGGACGCATCAGGGAGCCCGTTTGGGGTAGGCAAATGAGTATTGGGACTTGAAAACTAACAACTGGAGGACTGTACTCTTCACAGACTCATGTAAGGTCAAGTTTTTCAGTGATGACAAACAAAAAAGAACTGCTCAGTATTGGGAACGAAACCCGCAAAAATTTTACTATATAGATTATGTCTACACAATTTCTTAATCCCTAGCCCAGGTTAGGTTAGGTAAAGTAGAAGGGGTGACAGTTGATCTTGTTACCGTCACACTTAGATCTATGTAGATCCGTTGTGATGCCCTAGGAAGTTGTATCCCACTTAATGTAAAAACCTATTTGTTCTGTTAGCAGTCAAGCCATTTAGAGGCGTTGACGAAGTTCAGAAGGCTATTAGCCGAAGTTTTAGAAAGATCCTCTGAGTCGTCAAAGAGTTGATTCCCTATTTGTTTGTTTCTTAAATGACAGAGTGTTTGGCAGTTACAAAGGAAGTGTAAGTTATCCTCATGTGCTTGAGTCTAATGTTATGCTGCATGCCAAGAACCCTTAGTTCTTACAAGCTTCGAACGTATCTCGATGGCAGAAATTACTTTAATTGCTGCTTGGATATCAATAAAGAAGGTGATATCAGCTCTCGCCGTCATTGATATCTGCGAAGCTGCTTTTGTCACTTTCAAGACCTCAACTTGGAAGACGCTGGCAAAAGTCCGGAAGTCTGATGGAGCTAGCTAGTCCGAGAGTTTCCAAGAAAATTTCTGCACCAACTCCAGTGTCCATCTTAAAACCTCACTGATGGACAGCTTTCGTAGATTCATTACTGAAAGGCTGGTTGTTTTCCCACTCCTCCCTATTAGGAAAGGAGCTAATAAAGGGTCTGTTTAAGTTTAAATGGGGTATGTTGTGTAGTCTGTGCAAACATTATTTCCCATATATCTCTGAAGAATATGAGTATGGATCGTTGTGCTCTTTTTCAAGCAGTTAGTCTCGCTTAGCCGCAAGGCACTGTATGCTGATAAATCTTGCACGAATAGATTTATGGTTTTAAAGTTGAGTATCGCTTCCAGTCCCGCTGTAGGGTGGTTTTCAAAGCCCTCGTCATCTCTAGCCCAAAGATATTTATCTATATCCCCCAGATTCATATTTGAGAGCCTAAAAACATCGTGGGCCCTATTTTGTTGTTGAGTATAGTTTATATACATTACGACTTTTAATTTTATTAAAATTATTTTGTAAATGGTGTTTTTTTTAGACAAACGGTTTTCAAGAAGAAAGAAAACGCATATAATTTAATGTTATGGCCAAGAATTAAGCTTTCTTATAAAGATAAGGGTTTGTTATTACGTTTTAAAAATGATTTCGGGCAAGTGGCCGCCGCGGCTGGCTCGAATAAATTCCAGCCGAGAGGCCCAATTTTCGATCACTTTTTGCAGCAATTGGGGCCGTATGTAAGCAATAACTCGCCAAATATTCTCTTCAAAGGCGTCAATCGTCTCGGGTTTATTTGCGTAGACAAGCGACTTCACATAGCCCCACAAAAAATAGTCCAGCGGTGTTAAATCGCACGGCCTTGGAGGCCACGCCACAGGCCCACGACGCGAGATAATGCACTCGCACTAAAAGTTTCCTTCAATAAATTGATTGTTTCGTTGGCTGTATGGCATGTAGCACCGTCTTGTTGGAACCAAAGGTCGTCCACATCAACATTAACATCCTCCAATTCAGGCACGAAAAAGTCATTAATCATGGCTGTATAGCTTCCCCATTGACTGTAACATTATGGCCGGCTTCATTTTTGAAGAAATATGGACCAATGATTCCCTCTGCCCATAGAGCACACCAAACAGTGACTTTTTGAGGATGTAACGGCGCAGTATCTTAACAATAGCTTGTGGATTATGATCACTCCAAATACGACAATTTTGCTTATTAACGTACCCATTCGACCAAAAATGAGCTTCATCGCTATTCAAATTTCACTTGTGAAAATTGGGATCAACGGCAACCTTGTTTAGGGCCTATTTGGGTAAGATTTGCAAGCGTTGTTTAGGAGTACCTAATTCTATTTATTATGAAATGGCAAACCAAACTGAGCATAAATCAACTGACAACTGTCAAAAAGACCAACTCCGAAAAAAGTATTGCCAGATTGAAAACCACACGTCTTTACAAACACGAACACCCTTTAAATAGATCAAAATCTTGTCATGCAATATTATTTATCAAGACCCCACTCTACACTCCATTTCTACACTTTTATTTCTAATCAAGATTTTATTCAATTTATTTCAGAAACCGGTAATTGCCTAGTTCTGTGTTTATTTTTAATTAATGTTTACATTGAAGCTATAACGATAAGGTTCTGAATTAAAATATTTTATTAAATAGCATCGTTATAGTGGGAAGAAGATTCGTGATTGCCTTAATAAAAAGCATTTTCTATGTGTTTATCAAAAGAGAGATTATTCCAATTCCAGTTCCAATTATTATATCTATATACACATCAGGCAGTTTTAAGATTGGAGTGGAAAAAGTTAACTGAATTCGTTTGAACTTTGCTACAGTCGACTCCGCAAATATGCTCTGCGACCCTTTGTCGACCAAGACATGAAAAACTTTGAAAAAAAAGATTTTTTTTTGATTATATTTAATTTTAAGGTGTTTTAAGAAGGATAACTCGTTTTTGGATTTTTCAAGGACTTCTAAGGACTAAAAGTGAAAGTGGTGCTCAAAAGTACCGTTGGGCTATGGGATATCCAAAAAAAATCATACAAAAATTTAATTTATTTTCTTTTTTATTTGAATATGAGATTAATAAAAATACAAAAGCATTTAATCAAAAAGAGATCAAGATTTGAATGTGTTCATTAAGTCTTAACTACTAAAAATGTATTCCATGGTACAAGGAGAAGCAGTTTATTTTTGTCATTGCAGCAAAGGTATACGTTACAATGACTGCATTTCGAAAATTGCTTTGACTGTATTTTGTTGATACTGCAAACCTCACACCTTCCCCTTGATTCAACAAACTTTGGCCAGTGAATACCCAGATTACCCAGTCGCACGTCCTTCGAAGCAGAAGCAGATTCTCTTTTGGCCCTCCGTTTTTTGCTGCATTGTGGAGATTCTTCACTCTGTGATGTTCTTTTTAGACCACGTCTGTCAACAGGTAAATTTTTTTGCGATAGAAGTCCCAAGGTAACACATCGTTTATATTCCAGAAGGGATACTTTTTCATTCATTTGGCAGTGAATGAAAAACGAGTTTACGAAACAAATTTCGAGCATTCACCAAAAAAGACGATGCCACCATTTCTTTGACCTGCGGTCTAATCCATATGCGGCCCGAAGTTGATCTGCATGGTCCACTCCTCCCATGAATACATTATAGTCTTTTACGACTTTAGGGCAGATTACTTCGTTTTGTACCCCCGATTTATCCCTTCTGGTAACAGTTGAAACCTCGTTGCCATGGTAGTTTGAAGCCAGCAGTACCGTTCTGGTGTCTTTCCATTTATAAAAATTGATCCCATCTTTCGAAGATCGATAGTCGAAATCTCCTCTTTTCATTTTTTTATCTTCTTTCAAATTTTTTGGGTTGCCTTTTCTATTTGCCCGAATGGTACCACAGGCTAGAGTTTTTTTCAGTTTTTATTTTCTTTAACAATCTGATCGATGAAAAATAGTTATCAAAGAAAATGATTTTTGTCTTTCCCCATTCCTCTTCAGACTACTCTTTTGCCGAGACCGTAATTTTCGTAATTACTTTCCAGCTGCTCGTCCTTTCCTTGAAAAATAGAAAATTTCTTGATGTAGCCATGTTGACCTGCTAAGCACCATAATTTGTACCCTCTCTTTATAGGTTTAATGGGATTGTATTGCTTCATGGAGTTTCTTCCCTTGAAAAGAATCATTGACTCGTCAACTTCGTTGGATTAGAAATTACCTTTCGGACCGATCAATACAAGTTGTATTGGACGGTTTCAAGTCTGATATCTACAAAATAAATGCTGGTGTGCCCCAGGGCTCCGTTTTGTCTCCGACCCTCTTCCTAATATTCATAAATGATCTGTTATCTGAAACTTCTAATCCATTAAACTGTTTTGCTGACGACAGTACCCTCAGCTTTTCATATTCGTTTCAAGATTCACATCCATGTTCTTCAGATGTGGAACTTCAACGGCAGCGTATGATAAGCTCATTAAATTCTGATCTCGACAGCATTGTCCAATGGGGAATCAAAAACCGTGTAGAATTTAATGCTTCCAAAACTCAATGCTGTCTCCTGTCGTTAAAGCGGAACCCGCCCCCCATGCCGCTATCCATGAGCGGTACTTGCATAGAGGAAACTGAACAGCTTTCACTGCTTTCAGTACTCGGTATGTGTGTCACAGACCACCTTTTGTGGAACGACCACATATTTGACATAGCCAAAAACGCTGCTAAGTGTTTAGGTTTCCTCCGTCGATGCAAGAAATTTTTCTCCCCTTCGGATCTGGCTGTGATCTACAAAGCCTTTATTCGTCCAAAACTTGAGTACAACTCCCATATTTGGGCAGGTGCACCAAAAACCCACTTGAGCCTTTTGGATAGAATACAAAAAAGAGCTCTGAAAATGATAGGTGAAAGAACTATAACGGAAACATTTACATCTCTTGAGCACCGTCGCAATGTTTCCTGTCTATCATTATTCTACCGCTATTTCTATAAACAGTGTTCTAGTGAAATAGCCAGTTGCATTCCTCCCTTTAAACAATTCAACCGTAATACCCGCGCTTCTAGGAATGCCCATCAGTTTACCCTTGAGCCCAACTTCGGACGTACTGTTAAGTACAGAGATTCTTTCCTCAGTCGCACTACACGAATGTGGAATGCTCTACCCAGCCCTGTTTTCCCCTCCCATTGTGATCTTCAGACATTTAAAACCAATGTGCATCGGTATCTCCTTTTCAATCCCCTCCAATCTACCTAATCGCTCGTGCTGTGTATATCATATTAAGGGTAGTCACAACCCCTTTAGTGCGCGCTAAATTAAAAAAAAAAAAAAAAAAAAGCTGTTTTGTCCCATGGTAGGAAGTGCTGAATTTTTCATTGAAGGAATCTGTCATTGGCCGAAGCTTGAAAAGTCGATCTTTGTTATTTTTTGTAATGAGGCTGTTGTCATTTACGTGGAAGCTGCTCAAAATTGCATCGAATCTATTCCGGCTCATCGTTTTGCTCACCAACGAAACTCCCAAATACTCACTTTCACTCCAAAAGTGCCTCCAGCTGGGTAGTTTATGATATCCCATAAGAAAGTTTATACCTATGAAAGCTAGTAGCTCACCCTTCTTCAAATCTAACACCTTACTTTTCTGAACGGCGTAGAGATTAGATTGATAAACAATATTATCGAGCACACTTTCAAGAAAGGATACGAAAAAATCGGTTGGACTAGTGCAGCTTTCAAAAAAAACATTATATAGGACCCTCTTGCAATAAAAACTCAGAAATTTCTGAAGCACAATCTTTAGCTTTCCATTGGCGATTTGGTTCCTCTTCGAGTATTTTTTTCTTCGAATGACTGCATCCCGGAAGATTATCCGAAATTTCTTCACCATCATCAAATAACTGATCAAGCTCTTGTTGAAGTATAGCTTCATCTGGTTCCTCATTCATTCTGGCAGCAGATCCTATCCTTGAACGAATTGTTAGAAGATCCAAATCATCTTCGGATTCTAGGTCGGTATCTTCATTATTGTCCAGATCCAGAGGTAATTCCTCAAGCATAGCCAAAATCTCATCGTCCTCCAAAAAAACATTTTGGAGAGCCGACATAATGCACTTCATAAAAAACATGAAAATAACACAAAGAAATAAAAACACTATTACATCACTAATAATAAAAAAAACTATAGTCATCACAGAACCCGACGGTACTTACCAGTCCACTTTAATTTTTTAGTGAAAATGTATGAAAAATCTATATGACTTCAATTGATATTGTGTTTTTTCGGAATCTGAATATGCAATTCAACTAAACGCTTAAAAAAATTGACGTCAACTCACAATGGCTACTTAGATCAACAATTACCAAAATCAAAAAAATAACTCTTTTCAAAGTCTAGTATGTTGTCAAAAAAAAAAACGTTATAACCGTGGCTAAAATTAAGAAAAAAAAAATAAAAATAAAAATACATGGAGAATGAATGTTACTTAAAAGTCTCGTTGGGCATCAGTACCATACATTACTCATATAGTGATTTTATTTGACGTTGAACATTGTGGGACTCACAAGTACCGTCGGTCAACAAAGGGTTAAATGAAACTTTCTGTTAGGTATATATGCAACAAGAAATTTATAACGGTTTTTTTTTCAGGGCAATTTTCACACAAATTAGTACTGATAACTGCACTCTGCTTATTTGAAAGCTCCCTTTGATTGAAACATTTTTCTTTTCTTCTAAAATAACTCAGCTTAAGTGAAACACTGAACGCATCCATAATTTTTTGAAGTTTGAACACACCTAAAAAATTACATTTTAGGTTTCATTCCATTCTCATCGTTTCAATCCTTTCAACTTTCACAATTATTGAAAGTTGTTTTGTGTGTTGTTTGAGGTTATGTATGTTTTATATTTCTATTTTTGGAAATATTTCACATCACATCGTTTAAAGGGAAAATAAAGTTGCAGTTATACGAAATTTGGTTAAGTGTAACAAAGTTGCATATATCCAAAGTTCGTTTATATAAAAACTCCGCTTAATTGCAACAAATTTTTGCATTTTTTTGTGTTGCAAATAAGCGGAGTCGACTGTATATAGTAGGTAATTTTCATTTTCCTACCTAGTTTTCACTTTATTACCTCTCATGGTGGGGTAAGATATGGGTGACTAAAAAAAGATTTTCAAAATTATTTCATCACATTTGTCGACCTGAACCAGAGATCTGGCCTTGAGCATTTGTGAAGGAATCCCCTTATAATATTTTTTTTCCTTGGCAATTTTCATGAAGATATGGTTAATTCAACCATCAGAAAACCTTAAACCGAAAAAGGAGAGGTCGATAAATCTGTTAGCCCAGAAGATGCCTACATCGTGAAATATGTACATTTTAATCTTTCGCATTTGTCAGCGTTAATGTGAACTTTTGATACTTTTCCTCTCCCATAGTCAATACCAATAGGTAGGTATAATATAGACCTTAAGAATATATCCATGGAGCACCAGGCACCGTAATAACGAACATTTGTCAACTTTCGCGTATTCAATTTTAATATAGATATTATATAAAAGAGCTATAAAAATGTATGAAAAAGGTAAAGCCACCATCAAAAGGCTAAATCAGGTGAACCTTAAATGAAATTTGTTTTGTTTGTTTTTATTGGCGGGTTAAATAGGTGTCGTAAAACAAAACTGAAGGTTTTTATGTTTCTGAAATATTAGATTACAAGATAATTGAAAGAGGCTTTTTTGTTTTGCGTATTGGATTAGCAATGAGCTATAGCCATACGCCCCGCCCTATAAGTAAAGTATATCTAATTAGGTGTTGTGTTATGTTGAAGAATTTGTACGATGAAAGAAATTAAGAAATATAGCATCGCTATAGTTTAACTTTATAGCTTTTGACAACTATTTGGTAGCCTATTTTAAAGGCTATGATTTACCTATATGAATTCAGAAAAAATCAACATTAAGGCATACAACGAATATTTTTTTAAAATTTAAATATAAGACTTGAGATACGAACACACGATTACAATATTGTCAGATCTTTCAATAAAAAATTGTCCCAAATGTCTTACAACCGTGTGAACTTACAATTAGTGTGATAATATTGCCGGTAAGTTACATTCGTCTGAACACACAATTTTTATTATTGTCATTTAAGTAGTCAGACTCGTTTGATATTTATTTTAGGTTAAAGTTTAAAAAGTTCATTTTTGGTTCAAAGCGTTCTTGTACTTTTAGGCAATTTTACTTCCCCCTCAGAGAGACAGATTGCTATTTTTAGTCCGGAAAGTACCCGAACAAACCTATTGTAAGGCTATTGTCAGCTCATTGTCAACTATTTTCAGAGAATTGACAGATGTGACAATATTGTAAGATCTGATCATCGTCTGTACTTAGCTTTACACATAAATTGAAGTCAAAGGCTATACAGCTATTGATGGTTACGCAACAATGCGATAGTGGTTACAATTTAAACATTTAAATACATATTTTGTTTTTTCTTATGATAGTCTTCAAAATATTTAATGAACAACAAACAACGAACAAGAAATTGCCAGATGATATAAAAGAGATACCTTACCATCGATTCTTTAGTGTAATAAGAATAGCAAACGCCTTTGCCTTTGTCACAACAAAGAACAAATTTCCAACCGAGTTAACCGTAATATTGAATCTCTATTTATCTTTGCGAGCTCAAGAAATGGTTAACATACCATCAACTCATCTTACTGCTGCTCGTGTAGAGAGAGTGTGAGTTATTATACATTCTGCATCAATCGATTGCGTTTGATCAGTAAAGTAAATGGGAAATCATATTAATAAAACGTTGAAGTTGATTGATTTTAAATGTCTAATTAAACGAAGTAGGTGAATTAACGAGATTTAAGAAAAAAACATAGCAATTAAAAAAAATCAAACTAGCGTTTGAGAGAAAATGTAATGAGTGTTTTTTGCAAGTCTGGAGGGCTAAAAAATTTACATGTTAAATGCAACAACAACTAATCCCTTCCGGGCTTAGCTAATCGCCAATGTCGTTTTTTTGATGTGTAAACATCTATGCTGGCGGTAGAGTGAAAAAAAACGTGAACGTTCGTGTGCAACGTTACGTCGTGCACTTTACATTGTAGCACGTTACGTTACGAAATCTGATTTGCCCCGACCAAAACAAATTGATTTTAACGCGACCGACAATTAGATTATACTTTATCGCGACCACTCATTTATACTGTTTTTGCCAACGACGAAAGCAAATTGTTTTCAGCGCGACCGACGATTTTATCATTTTAACACTTATATTTTTATATTTTTTTCTTTAATTTTTAACAACAAAATGGACGCAACACTAGTAATTAAAAAGAAAACAAAATCAAAACAAAAATAATAATAGTCAGCTGTAGGCATTGACAATTGACTGTAGGTATGGTAGGTCAATGGCTGTAGGTATGGTAGGATATCGGGTGCGTTCAGTGATACAAATCTGAACTTAAATTCTACGTTTACATTATTCTGCTTTTAACCGATGCAATTTCTTCCTGCAATTTTTAGGCACGATGGCGAGGGACGTAGGAGGCTGGGATATATTTACAAAATAGCTGAGGTTGAACAAATTGCAGAGTTATCGGCTACTTTTGTACTTGCATGAAGTTAACATTCATTAAAAATCACAGCGTCCAATTCCATAGGCGATTGATGGTGTCAATCGATTGAAACTGCGATTTTAGTGATTTCCACTGACAACAACTGCAACTAAATATTCTAAAACCTCAAGATATATATATAATTCGCCGGCTATCTCATAGTGACATTCATTTGAGGTTCGTTCAGTATAAAATTAAGACTGAATTTTGGTAAGTTTTACTCGATGGAAAGATGGAGTTTCATAAGGGTTGCAAGTTCGTTGACAGTTCTAACTGGATATTTTAATTCGGCCCCTGTCAATCAAACCATTAAGTTCCTTTGGAATTTGGGTACTGTGTCATTTAATTGAAACCACGATTTTAGTGCTCTCCGCTGACAGTTGTTGTTTGTCGATGCTCAGAGAGTGATTACCATAAACAATAACCATGTGTAATGTGAAGTCATCTTAAAGTTGAGAGTGAACTAAGAAGCAGGACCTTTCAGTACCGAACCTTCACCGTTCGTTGGACACTTCACCAACAGCCTTTTAGTGCTTGGAAATTTCGTTACAGCAGTTCCCCCCACTGGGTATTTCGCTGCCGTTCTTTCAACACTAAGCTTATTAAGCACTCCCTACAGATAGGTAATGTAGTGTTAATTATTCAATATGTTTCTTTTGATGACGTTCAGTAACAAAAATTAGGCACTTGGACAAACATTGATGTTTACACATATTTAACCGTCAGTCCCGGCACTCACATATTTTTTTTTGTCTTAGTCCATCTTTCCTGCAGGTTATTGAAAGTTGGTTCAACATTAATTGTATCTGTGCTGCAGAGTTCGAAATAAGGACAACATCATCTGCAAATCTTAAATTATTTAAGTATTCCTTCCGGATTTCTATACCGTATTTAATTTTCCATCTGAATGGCAGAAAACAATGGCGGTGACATGGGGTCACCTTGTCTAACTTCCCTTTTTAACTGGAATTCTTTCCCTAGTTTGTCGGCTGTGTTATTGTCGTATATGTTTTTAAATGTCTTGATAAGAGTGGGGTGTATATTTTGGTTTCGTAGTGCCGTCCATATACACTGCTGTGTTCCACTGTGTCAAAAGCTTTTGTGAAGTCGATAAAACAAAGGTAAAGAGGTTTTTGGAATTCGTTATGCTTTTCAATTAGCTGGTTAATTGTCTGAAGATGGTCAGTAGTTGAGATACCTTCTCTAAATCCTGCTTGCTCTCTCGGTTGTTTGTCATTAAGTGCTTCTTTTGTTCTTTTAAATACTGTCTTGGAAAAAAGTTTGTAGATAGTGGAAATCAAGCTTATAGGTCTATAGTTGTTTATGTCCTCCTTGTCTCCTTTCTTGTGTAGAAGTATTATTATATTCTTTTGCCATTACCATAAGGGATAAAGGGATAGACAGATATTAAAATTGAATAAAACAAGTTGTGTGGGCTGCCGAAAATTACACGAAAATAAATTTTTGAAAAAAACGCCTGAAATTTTTGTCTGCTAAGAATTGAAAAAATATATTTTTGCAAAATGGAAACTGTCCCATATCATATCGGATATGAAGAAAAAAGCCAGAAATAAAAATGGAAATTTATTTTAATTTCCAACCTTTATTTGAGATAAACGAATTTCGGGGATTACGCTAGAAAATAATGAAAATCATATTATGTCAAACTGTTCAGGCATTGAAAAACTTGTTAACTCCAGCTATACTAACAGAGCTTACGAAAGTTTTTTCCCCATAACCAAAGGCAGAGGCAAACTCAACCACGTATGGTGGTCAATGGTCAAAAGAGCTGTAAAAACTCGAGGAGACTTTATAATAAAGTAAGACATAGAATTGAACCTGCTGATGACTGGGATTTTTTAAAGATCAGCTAAAAAAAGAAAAATTCATCCTGGCAGAAATTCTGTTCTGACAATAAGCCTATACAAATGATGGTGCTAGGCCTAGGAAAGTCTTGTCAAAGGTCAACAGTTCAACACGCCTCCGGGTGTTCTGAGCACTCACTTCCCAGGATCTGCCAACCATTCATCTGCTGTGGACAGAGGCCCCAACAAAAGTGTATAATCTCTAATATAACGAAATCGTATAGATAGCAGGATGATTGCTCTCTCTCTCTCTCTCTATCTCACCTTACAAGTCTTCAGGGCCTAATGGAATAGTTCAAATTGTGGTACAAAGCTCTAAAGATGTTATTTTTCCGATTCTGATGGAGGTCTTAAAGGATGATTAAATATCAGATTTATTCCCTCCAGCTGGAGAGAAGTGAAATTTATTTTCATTTTGAAACCAGGCAGGTCCACCCACACAGAACCAAAAGATCAGCCCAATAAGCCTATCCTTCTATCTTATCAAAAGGTGCAAATATGCGAATTTTTTGTTCTTTTTGGATCATATTACCAAAAACTGAGCAATCAACAAAACTTTTATTTGAAAGAAAATCTAATTTTTCAAAAAATTTCATCCGTAATATTTGTAAATTTGCGAATTTTTCAAAAATATTGACGGCACATGACAGCGAATTACAGCACAAGTTTTAGTTTTTTAAATGGTGGTGCCAACTTCACGCACATCGTGCATTGGGATTAAGCTAATTGATAATGCCCTCTCGGACATGAAGGACAAATCTGAGATTGAACTTCATGAAGTGTTCGGCACAATTAAGAAATTAATCCAATTCAAAGAATTTACACTGGCAGCATTCCTTGACATATAGAAGGGGCCCTAAATAGAGTCGATAACAGTGAAATTAGCCAAACCCTTGATTCTATAAAAAAAGATATTCCAAATATTATCTCTTTCATCATAAATAGCACGGCAAAATATATATACCTATATTGGTCTGTTAATTGACCGTAAGCTTATAAACGGAAAGAAAACATTAAAGAAAGAGATAAAAAAAGCTTCAACTGCTTTCTACACTTGCAGTAGAATTTAGAATTTTTAGGAAAAGTTCAAGGAGGCATCCCATACCTAAGCGTCAACTCACTCCACTATATCTCCTTCCTCTACCCCTCCTTATACCTACCTTACCTTAACCCTGGGGAGCACATAACACCTAATGTTGTTCTTAAATTCAAACTATAAAAGTCAGCTGTTCGAAAACCCAAAACGAAATTTGCATGCCAAAGGCAGTATTTTCCATAACGCAGTTTGCTAAAGTCATATGCGATGCGATAGCATCATTTGCGGCGCAACTCAGCAGTAACAAAATCGAAATGACGAAAAGCCAGAGATAAGACTTTAGATTGTGCGCGTTCAACGCTTATCTGAATTTTCAGAATTTTGGGGCCGAATTACCGCATCAGTTATCGAGTTATATGTGACTGAATTATGTGAGTTTGGCATTACCGTTCATTCGATCACTGATGGCACTCACTCGATCAGTCACTGATGCCGTAATTAGACCCCTGAATTCTTGGAGCTTCTTATTGGCCAATAAGATGTCATCTTAATTTTGAGAACTTTTTATGACAGCTGGCCAATGAGATGCTCCAAAAGTTCAGAATTCTGAAAATTCAGATGTGCGTTGAACGCGCCCATTGTCTTTTTTGTTTGTGTTGGGTGAAAGTTGATCCCGCAGACCGCAGACGAACAGATCGTGTTCATAAACGTCAAATGCGTTCCAAGAGAATTGACAGACGTCGATCAAACGGATTTTGTGCAAGCAGGAAAGCAATATCTGCGTTAAAAAATAACTATCATTTGATCATTTGATTCGATGTCTTCGAAAACGGCCGAGTTTAGGCAAAGAAACCCTCTTTTTTGCACAGAAATAGCTGCCCACCGTACCATTAATTGTATGTGAAAAAGTGACATTTGAGTTTTATTCGTGTTTGCATTAGTTGTTTCTTTCGTTGTTTTGCAATTGGTGACACTCTCAATGTGTTTTTTTTTCGCGTAGTCTCCATAAACATTTCACTGTCGTTTTGGAGACCACAGAAAAATTTCGTTTCGCATCAGGAGCGTACAAGGCTTAAACTGATGTAACATAGGACAACTGCACTGACTATTCTACGCTTCATGAGAAATTGTCAGGTAACTCGTGACTGGATGGTAAAGTTCATCCAACGGTTTTAAATCGATAAAATATGAAACCATTATTCAATTCCTTCTTTACAGCATCAGAATTAAAGCCCAGATAGGTACATATGACTTCTTTAACGATTTTAATTGTTTAGAAAAAAACCCTGAAAAGAGACACAAATACACTAAAGACTTTTGTCCCTGATGAGTCGTGATGTGATACAGAGACGTTTCAACAGTCATATGTTGCAAAAAAAGCTCTGTAAAAAATGGTGACTCAAACCAAATGGCCTAGAGTGTGCTTTTATACATATATACAACCACGAAAGTAGACTCATTGATCTCTGGTAATTTTTTTCTTCTTGAAAATTTACACAACTACGACGTCCTTTGTGTTCAAAATCCGTGATAACAAATAATGTCGTCCTAAAAAAAATCACATCTATGTAAGTACCACCTGGCTACATTTGGAGCCAGAGCCATAGAAAACTTCTCAGCCGTGGGCAATAACATTCCAATACCTTTCACCCCGAAATAAGGTGCGAGAACACATCAAAATATGTAATTTAATCAAAATGTGACAAAAGCCGTGACAATGAAAGTCGTTCCATCCACAGATGATAAGGTTTAGGTAAAATCTTTAGGATGTTGATTTGACTTGATTTCCGCCATATTCAAGATGGGTCGGGGTTGGGGTTGGGGTCCGGACGAATATTGTCACGGGTAACTTTTGGATATAGTTTTTACGTATTCCGCCCGGAACATATATTTCCTTTTAAACTCTTTATTGAAACCTCCGAGCTCTGACCCAGCTGCGGGTATGAATCGTGCCATGGTGCGTTTAGCTATAGTTCTGTTACGTGTTCATATTTAAATGGAACTGTTCCTTTTCTCAAACAATTGTTGATGTGCTTGTCTCCTTGAAGATCGCGCAACAGTTATTAATGAATGAATAAATGAATACTTACATTTTGATATGAAGCAAGTAAATAAGCGTAACATGGCACATTAAGAGCTTTGCTTGTATATAGTAGAGGCAATGTTCAGTAGAGCAAAAAGATGTCTTAGTAACAATGTCATTTGGAACACGCATTCTTCTCGGAATATTAAAATAATTTATTTTCAGCAAGACAAAGGAAAAGGTGTTCTCTAGTACAGAAGGCAGGTTGGTTCACAAATGGAATCATTTCCATTGGCAATATTTTGCGAGCAACCCTTATTGAGACGTGACACACTTTTAAGTAATCCTTTAATGTTTGTAATTAAAGTCTACGACACGGCAATGATGGTGATGTAAGTAGCTGTAGATGGGTGTATTTTTGTTTTAATCTATATACAAATTTTTTAACTATTAGGTAGAATATAAGCCTTTAAAAATGGCATATTTTTGGGGCTTTTATATGTAATTTAACTCGAGTTAAGACAATGGGAACATCATATACCTAAGATTTCTCTTTCCACTTTAAAATTTTATCTTGCCAATTCAAATTAGTTTAGCGTCTTAAGTTTTATATTTTTTAATTTCATTTTCTGTAAAAATAAATGAGTAGTTTATTTTATTTCAAAACTTTAGAAGTGCTGAAATCCTCAGGAGAAACCCCTAAAAATAAGAATATCCATATGTATATAGGTAAGCTATGGTGTGTATGATTTCGAGCATTTTTTAGGTTGAAAAAAAAAATTAATTTAAAAAAAATAAATCGCTGCAACGATTATTCAGTTTTTACTTGCTCTAAAGGGCAAGTATTGGTTTCGTGTAAAAACAAAGTTTCGAGGTTGTAATAAAAACTAACACTACGATGATCGAGAAGTCCGAAAAAGTGGGTTTCTTCAAGCAGTTCCTCGGTCTGTGCGTCTGTGAATCGCTGAGTCTATGCGTCCACTGTAATTTGAGCTAGAGCCTTAACGGGTGGACAGAGCATTTTTATGTGATTCCCTAGAGGTGAAATTCGAATTTAGTTTAAGCTCATCTAGAACGGTTAGCTGCGCAACAAATATTTTGGTTTCTTAAAATTTTCTCAAAAACGGCTCATACGATTTTGATTAAATTTTATAACCAAGTCAGTTGTAAAAAAAAACTGCGTTTCAGGTTTTTCTCAAAAAACTCACATAAGGGAAGTTAGATATTGCAGGTTTTTTTTTTGTTGAGAAAATGGTCTTATTTTTGGGTTATTCGCGTGTATCTCTTCCATGGTTCAACCCATTTTGTTATAATTTTGCAACCTGGTGCTCCTCAATAGTTTAAACAATATTGTATTTCGCTGAAATGGAATGGCACAGCAAATTGTCATTTTTAAACAATGTAAACGTTTTTGATGGCCTTTCCTAGGGTTGTTGGGGCACCAGTATCGCATATTTTGTTTGTTAACATTTCCATCAATATGGAAAATGTGCTGCGTGACTGAATAAAATGTTTCCAAGTGTAAGTACTGGTCCGAAAACGTTCTAGCCATTGTTATTGCGAATGATTCTCGCAAAGGATAGTCGAAAATTCGTTGAAATACTGAACAATTTGCATTTTTCACGGGTATGGAGCTTTAATTTCTTTTTCAAAATAACATGCACTGTTAATTTTTTTTTAATCCTGTGGAGGCCGCAATTTTCCTTATCGATTTAGGTGGATTTTAAAAAATAATTTCATTTCGAACTTGAGACTCATGTTCTGGTGTTGTTGCTGACGTTGATGGTCCAGGAATAGGTCTATTGATCATTGTGCTTTTGTCGTGAATCTTTGTACCCACACTGAAAATAATTTCCTAGGTAATATTGATAAAAAATTTTTGTAGATCTTCAACAAAACAATTTTATCGTTTTGATAAAATTTTATCAATATTACAGAGTAAATTTGTTTATTTCACAAAATTTTTATAATTTTCCATGAATTTTTATCAGTTTGAGAAAAAATGAACTATAAATAATATTTTCAGTTTAACAAAACAAGATTTGTTACTATAACAAAATAAAACAGAGATTTTTTTCATATCCACAATTTTGTTTGTGGAGCAAACAAAATGTTTGTTGTATCTACAAAAATTCAATTTTGTAAATGTTTGTCAATGCTACAAAGTTTTTGTTAATTTTTTCAGTCAATTTGACAGAAAATAAAAACTTTGAAAGAATATTTTTGTCATAATGAAAAATATTCTTTCAGAGGTTCGGTTTTTTGTAGAAATGATAAAATAAAATTGTCAAATCGATAAAACTATTTATTTTCAAAAAAAAAAAAATGTAGGTATATCTACAAATATTTTTTCCATCATGACAAAACTTTTTTTTTTCTTGAATAAAACAAATATTGATAAAAACTTTTGTTGCATGTACAAAATTGTTATGATTTCAATTAAAACTGAAGCAAAATTTAAATTTATCTATTATACAATAATTTTGTTGGTATGAATGAAAAATTGTTGCTGCATACCTTTGTCTACTATGTAGTATTGACAAAAATAATTGTTAAATAAACAAAATTGAATTTTATGTGAAAAATTTGGGCTACAAATAAATCTGTGTATATATTGTATATACATATGTATATCTGGAGGAGGGTACGATAACTAGGGCGCCGCAAAATAATAACAGATTTTTATAGAAGGGTAAAAACAAGCATTTCTCACTATCGGAGGGGGGGTCAATCTGCCTTCGTCTAGGCAGGAGGGGCAAGTTTATAAATAATGCCTTAAAATTCAAAAAAAAAGATTTAAAAACAACGGCAAAACTTACAATAAAAAATTATATGTTTTCTGAAAGCCAGAAACTTGTTCTATTATTATTTGTCTCAAACTAGTTATTTGTGTGAATAGTTTTTGAAACAAATACTTTCAAACTCAAAATTTACCAAAAAACAAATTTTTTTTAAAAAAATAATGTTTTTATTCAAATTTGTGAAATTAAGTACTAAATTGGCTTTAATTATTTGATGTCCTTATAAATTCTTAATCAAACACTGAAAACTAGATTATTTTATGTCTACTATTTTATGATAAAATTGAAAATTACCGAAACTACTTTTTTATTCAATTCTTATTTTGTTGGTATTTATGTAGACTTGCTCACATAAATACAGTGCTTGCACCCATTATAATGGCGTATAAACAGTGATGTATGTATGTGGGGCATGCCGCCCTCCTGCAACCCCCCTGCTTTGGCATACTATAGGATTTGGTGCAGGTGGGAGGTTGGGGGTATGAAAAGTTTCTTTTGCGTTCAAAGAATCTGGATTTAAAGAAACTGAATTTATCCTATACAGGGTGATTCGCATACGGTGTGACAAAAAGCTAAAGTATATAGGTTGGCTTGAGGCAAGAAAAAAATCATATAGGAGAGGGGGTCTATTCTCTCCCGTTTAGCCAGGAGGGGCAATTTTCTAAAAAATTGACTTAAAACAGAAGAAAAAATATGCACGACTGGGTCGCACGAACTTGCACTTATGTGCGATCAGATTGTGGTTCTATAGTCTGAATTCTGAAATAAATTAGCTTTGGGAGTCTATATTTTATTCATTTGCCAAAACTATGTGAGTATACAAAAATTAAGAATATAGCCCAGTGTTGCACATATGCAATATGCATGCAAGGAAATTATATTATTTAAACTGGAAATTTTTTTAAATCAACAAAATTAGAAATAAATTGATTAAAATACTTCTGAAACTGTTTTGAATCGAACGCGATGTACCCTATCTGATTTCTTATTTAAATCTTAAGTTATGAGAAAAAAAAATTAAAAATCGTATGAGCGGTTTTAAAAATAATACATTTTTTTTATATAAAATTTCGTTAACATTTTTAAGAAAAAAAATTGGTACGTTTATTATAAGAATCTATTAATGTGGAGTTTAAAACTTAATTTTCAAAAAAAATCTTCCACCCGTTTTCGAAATATTGAATTTTCAAAAAATAATTTTGAATATTTTTTTAAAAAATCCGAAAATTACTTTTTTTGAAAATTTTGGTATGCAATACTTTTTCAACTTATTAAAAGTTTTTGTTCAAAAGATTTAGTTTTAATCAGTCAATCATATAATGAGATAGTCGAAAATAAAAAAAAACGTTCTTTGGGAGGTGCTGTTATTAATTGCTTATTGTAAAATTTGATTATTTTATATGTTAGACCTTACTTATTACGCTACATAGAAAAAGTTTTATCTAAATCGTAGTAGTCGTTTTTGAGAAAAAAAATTTCTTTAACGGTTTTTAAACATTTGTATGGTAGGTACCGTTAGTTTTTATTGTGGGAATATTTTTTGTTAAAAAACTTTTAGATAGTGTTATAAAAATGCTTTTTGCGAAGTTGAATAAAAATCGATTAAGTTATTTTTGAAATATCGAGTTTTCAAAAAAAAAAATTTCAAACTTTTTTTAAAAATTCAAATAATATTTTTTTGAAAATTCGGTACACAATTTTATTTAAAATGTATTAGTTCTTCTTCATAAAAAAAATCATCAAAATATGTTGAACCGTTTTCGAAAAAAAGCGAAAATATAAAAAATGGTTCCTTGGGAGGTGCCAAAAATAACCATTTTTTTTAATTTAACGGAAAGTTATAACTATTTAATTTTATTGAGTTTAAAAAAAAAAATCTATGGAGCCGATTTTGAGAAAAATAAGTTTTTCCTTTTAGGCCAAAAAAATTTGTATGACAGCTACTGTTAGTTTTGGTCTTAAAAAAAAAAGAAAAAAACGGGTTGGGGGAATGTCCAAAAAAAACTAGGTACCAAGTTTAAAGCAAATCGACTCATCTGTCAAGGCTGTAGTCGAACAGACAGACGTTTTCGCGAGACCCACTTTTTTCGTCTTCGCTATCATCGTAATGTCAAGTTTGATCAAAATCTCGAGTTCGATTTTTTGTACGAATCCATAACTTGCCATGTAGTACCTATATATTGCAAGTAAAAATATTGAAAAACAACGGTTGTACTTGAAATGCCATGTTATACGTTTTTGTAAAGCCAGAAATCTTTTCTTTTATTATGTTTTTAAATAAAGTTGTTTTAGAGAACAACTTTTGAAAAACAAATTTTCAAACATAAAAATAAAAAAAAATGTTCAAACTATTTTTTTTCAAAATTTTAGGTAATTAAGTACTAACTTTGTTTTCAAAATTCAATGTGTTTATTTGTTTTTAGTCAAAAACAGGAAACTAGATTCTTAAATGTTCTGTACTTTTTGAGAAAATTGAAAATAACTAAATCTACTTTACTAGCTACGTAGTGGAAATAGGATATTTAGAGCAATTTAAGCAACGGATTGGAGTCAAATTAAGGGAATTTTATTTCTGATATCTTCAATTTCTAAAGAACTAGAAGAGATTTTTGGTGTTTGACTTAAAATTAATGAGGGCATTGAATTTTTAAAACAAAAATACTACTTATTAACGTAAGATTCTGAACGAAATTAGTTTGAACAAAATTTTTTCAATTTTTTTTCTTCAAAATTTTGAGTTTGAAAATTAATTTTTCAAAAACTATTCTCTAAAACAACTTTTTTTAAAAACACAATAAAAGAAAAAATTTCTGGCTTTACGAAAACGTATAACATGGCATTTCAAGTATAACCGTTGTTTTTTAATATTTGTTCTTCTGTATCGCCCCTCCTGCCTAAATGGAGGGGTATAGACCCCCCCTTCGATAGTAAGAAATGCTTGTATTTTACCCTTCTACAAAAATTATGCTTGTACCTATCTGTGAAATATTTGTAAGTCAAATAACGGATTTTGTATTAATAACAAAATTTTGTATCATACCTACAAATCAAAATTTTGTATCATACCTATAAAAAACAAAATTGAATTTCTATCAATATAAAAACATTTTGTACAACAGGGAACACAAATGAAAAAAATATTGAAGTAACTGATTTTGTGATATTAACAAAATTATATATCGTATCTACAAAACAAAACTGAATTTCTATCAATATTTTTAAAAAATCGTTGAAAATAACGGATCTTGTCTTATTAATAAAATTATTTATCATATCCACAAAACAAACTTGAATTTTTATCAATATTACAAAAAAATTCGTTGAAAATAACGGATCATTTCATATTAACAAAATTATTTATCGTATCTACAAAACAAAACTGAATTTCTATCAATATTACAAAAAAATCGTTGAAAAGGCCGGATTTTGTGCTATTAACAAAATTATTTATCGTCTCTACGAAACAAAACTGAATTTCTACCAATAATACAAAAAATTCGTTGAAAATAACGGATCTTGTCCTTTTAACAAAATTATTTATCGTATCCACAAAACAAACCTGAATTTCTATCAATATTACAAAAAAATTCGTTGAAAATAACGGATCTTTTCATATTAACAAAATTATTTATCGTATCCACAAAACATAACTGAATTTCTATCAATATGACAAGATCTTTGTAACTGGCGAAACAAATAAAAAAATATTGAAGTAACTGATTTTGTGATATTAACAAAATTATTTATCGTATCTACAAAAAAAAACTGAACTTCTATCAATATTACAAAAAAATAGTTGAAAAGAACAGATTTTGTGCTATTAACAAAATTATTTATCGTATCTACAAAACAAACTTGAATTTTTATCAATATGACAAAATAAAATTCAAATTGCTTGAAATTCTGTAAAATGCATTGCGATTTTGTCATTCGGAAAGTGACTCTCAAGTAGTTAACAAGTTATAAATTGGTGCTTTTAAAATTCAAAGTGAGTGGAACAAATTTTATCATTTGAACATTGGAAATATTTAAACATTGGAAATATTAAAACATTATAATCATTAAAAACATTAAAGACATTAAAAACATAAAATAAAATAATTGAAAACATTGCAAGCAGTGATATGGATGTGAAATTAATTCAAGAATTAAACCTTTCATCGATAAGCAAAAACAAGATTTGGAAACATTTGAACGGTAAGTAAAAACTATTTCAGTGAAGTGAATATATGTACGTATACATATACGTATATATGTACATTTTATTATTATTAAAATAAATTTTTTTGTGAAAGTACCTATTTTTTGAGTTGTAAAGCAACATTATTATTCAATCAAATTTAAAATTTACGTATTTGGATTTTAAAATGTAAATTTGTATTACAAATTTTGTCATTGCATATGCACATTTTTTTTAAATTTGCTTGATGTAGGTACTTTCACAATTCTTATTTTATCTCATAATTTTATCTTGTAACTACAAACATACATTGACATTATGGCTATCTGAAAAAAGTGGTCTGAAAAAACAATTGTTAAATCATTAATTTTTTTGTATGTAGATACCAAAACTGTTTTACTAAAACTAATTTTTGGTATAGTTAAATTATAATGTTTTATGAACATCGATTTAACAGTTCCTCCTCAGTAATATTTTTTAGTTGAACGATCGATTTTGCATTGTGCGTCTACGTCTACGTCTACTACGTCTACGTCTTTAATGTTCATATTTACCGAGCACACTCAGGCTCATTCAAACCTAAGTTAATTACATTTTTCTATACCTACTAGCTGGCCCGCCCGGCTTTGCACGGGTAGACAAACCTAAGCTTAGCATACAAATTACAAAAGAAAATATAAACAAATATTAAAGCTTATTTTTGTAATCGAATACTACTTTATGTGTTTGATCCTCAAAGTTCAACCTTTATTACTTTCCCAACACAGAAAGGATTTTTCAATCAAAAACCACTTTTTTGTTTTTACCCCATTTCATTCAGTAAATAGCAATTTTTTTTAAATTACCTTTCAAACACAAAAAGAATTTTTGAGATCAGATGCCACTTTTCGTGTCTATCCCATTTCACCCTATAAATGCCAAATTCCTGAAAAAAATCCCTAAGGCCATCCACTAAAAAAACAGCATTTCAAACACCAAAAGAATTTCTTAAATCGGATAATTTTTTTATTTTTACCCCATTTCACCCTAAAAATATTCAAATTTTGAAAAGAATACTCTTGAAGCAATTTCCTAAGAAAAATCTTTAAAACAAAAATCGAATTTTTTAAATTGGACTTTTTATTTCAACCCCATTTCACTCTACAA
Organism: Leucozona laternaria; assembly: GCA_932273885.2. Lineage (NCBI taxonomy): Eukaryota > Metazoa > Arthropoda > Insecta > Diptera > Syrphidae > Leucozona > Leucozona laternaria. The sequence continues at coordinate 274,130,389 of OW026366.1, forward strand.
AGTACAAAATTTGAAAAAGAATATCCCTAAAGCTATTTCCTAAGAGAACTTTTTAAACAAAAAAGAAGTTCCTAAATAGGACAATTATTTTATGTTGACCCCATTTCACGCTACAAATAACAAAAGTTAAAAAAGAATATCCCAAAAGCCATTTCCTAACCGCCTACAGCGCGACCTGTTGAGAATTTTCCGACTTTTCTTTTTTCTTAAACCTTTGCGGAGCAACTACGAACAAACCCGCAGAAGAAGGTATCCAATTTGGTCCAGTCGTTTTCAAGTTTTAAGCATCCAAACACACCACGATTCATTTTTATATATATAGATTAGTAGTAGGTGCTAATAGTATCGCAATTTTATTTAGTTTTGCTGTGACATGAGGTTTTGTTTTTTTCTAATTCTTTTTTAATATTTTGCATCCGTTAGTCTGGCGCATTTATACCTAATTTGTCTTTTTAAGCGGACTCAAACCTGTCCAAAAATATATCAACACAAAAAAAATGTTATTTACTCTGCGCACACCGAAAACATTTTTCTACTCATATGCATATGACTAAATACAGGGTGCTTCGCGTGAGGTTGGTTCAAAACAAGAAAAAAATCGTACAGTCTATCGTCTATTTCCCCCGTTTTAGCTGTTTTAAGGAATAGTTTTTGCAAAATAAGTTTTCAAACTCAAAATTAAAAAAAAAAAAATTTAAAACTATTTTTTTTTTAATTTTACGTAGTTAAGTACTATTTTTGTTTTCAAAATTCAAAACTCTAATTAGTTTTTAGTCAAAAACATAAAACCGGATTCTTAAATGTCTTCCACTTTTTGAGAAAATTAAAAATAACTACCTAAATCTATTTTAGGAAATAGGATCTTTAGAGCAACTTAAGGAACCCATTGGAGTCAAATTAAGGCAATATAATTTCTGTTTTTTTTCAATTTTCTAAAGAACGAATTTCAAAGTTTTGAGTTTGAAAATTAATTTTTCAAAAAATATTCACAAAAACAACATTATTTAAAAAGAAAATAATAGAAGAGGTTTCTGGCTTTAAAAAAAATATAGCATTGTGCATTTAATCGTTGTTTTTTTAATAATTTGTTTTATGTTTTAAGTCAGTTTTTTAGAAAATTTCTTCTCCTGTCTAAACGGGGGGAATAGACCTCCCCCTGCTATACGATTTTTTTGTTGTCTCAACCCAACCTTCACGCTCTAGCTTTTTGTCACACCTTATGCGAATCACCCTGTATATCTATTCATCTTTTCGATCTTCCTAAGCATCTTGCCTTTACGTGAGTTGAGAATCATACCTTCGTGCAATTGCAGACGATTGTAGTAAATAGATAAATAATAGTGGTATGGTAGTTTTAAACAACACTAAAGGCCCATCATCCCTCGCTTTCATTAATCATTCCAGTTTTGGTTTTTGTAAGTGATGTGCGTAATTTATCGTCAAGTTTGTGTATTGGATTTGAAAATTTGTGATAGAGATACTAAAGTTTGCAAAATACAGAAATAAATTTAAATAGTGAAACAATAGTGATAATTAAAAGAATTATATATTAACAATTAATAGTAGGTGAGTTAATTTATTTCTCCGTTCTTTCATTGGGTTTTTGGTTTCGAGTATTTGGTATTTTCTAACTATGAAACCTTAAAAAAAGTGCCAACAGAGAGAAATAATGTTTTTAAATGATTTTTTATTAATTTACATCATTTATTTTTGTTTATGTTTTTTGGCAAAAGTCGCGTTTCTGCACAATTTCCGTGTTTTCAAAATTTCATGACATTATAAAAAAAAAACAATTTCTCTTGTTCTTTAACCATTCATGTTATTTCAAACACTTCAACATTAATTAAAAATATGTTATGTTGTTGATATACGTTAGACTGCAGACTGAAAATTGAAGTAAGTACGTACATAATGTATATGGAATGTGTTTCCATTTCTTCTTCTGCGTAACCGGTTTGGTTTGCAATAGTTTTGCATTTAAGATCGTGCTTGTGTGAGGACCGAGCATCGAAGTATATGGAATTTGTTTCCATTCTTGTGCGTAACCGGTTTGTTTGCAATGGTTTGGCATTCCTTTTGTTATTGGATAAAGGAAAAATATAGAAAGTTAGCCGAGAAGTCCGCCGCAGAAGTGTCGCGAAAGCCAGAAATGTACAAACATCATATATTACACCCTTATTACAGCAGTTGATAAATTTAAGATCTATGATGAATAGTGGACAGATTCTGCTGTTTATAACGTTGAATTGTTTGTATTTAATTCAGATTCATCTGTTCTAGGTACATAGGTACTCTGTTTTCTTTGTTTCGAATCGGATGGAACAGGTTACTTCAAATAGATGTTCGATTATACAATTTATTGTTTTATTTCTGTATTAAAAATTTGTTGTTAGATTGGTGAAAATAATGGAAGTCGGTTTATATGCCGCTTAACCCCAACCCATTCCTTTCGATTACTTTGAAAATCACGTACCTAGGTATGTAGTAGCGTTTTCTAAACTGACCAAGGAATACCATATAGCACACAGTTTTTCATATTAAAAATTCAAGAGAATTATTGTAAATACTATATATTGCTGAATTTTTATTTAAAAGATTCTTTCCATAATCAAAGCATTTCGATACTATAACATTTTTTTTATATTGCATTTTTATATCTATACTGCACCGTACGACCCGGTGGGTTTTATTTCAAACCCATCATGGAAACAAGGCCACATTCAAGCATAGAAATAAGACCGCATTTTTACAAAAAAAAATGTGATTGAGGCCTAAGTTCCAAATAAATATGGAAATAAGCCCGCATTTTCCCGTTTACGATAATTAGGTGACGTGATATAATGCTAAAAAAAACAATGTAAATAACGCCATAAGTAATTTAAAACAAAGTAACAATTTAAAATTTACGTGAAACAGGAGGTAGGTATGCGAGGGGTATTCTGCAATCCCCTGCTTGGATCACTGCAACCCCCTGCTTGGGTTCACTATTGGATTTGGAGTATAGGTGCGAGGTTGGGTATAAGCAAAGTTTCTGTTGGATTTAAAGAATATTTAGGATGTAAAGAAACTCTGCATACCCAACCTCGCACATACTCCAAATCCCAAGCAGTAGGGTTGAAGTGGTGCAGATTGCCCCCCATACCTACCTCACTGTTTCTGAAAAAAAATCAATTTAAAAGTGAATAACTGGTATATTTTTCGGAATTATTCAAAAACCTAATATTGCCCGATGGGCCTTATTTTATAGCAGTAATCCCCATAAGGCCTTATTTCATAGAACGTTATTTCACGTCACCCTCTTCTAAATGTGAAAGGGTGTAAGAATTTACTAAACGAAAATTAACTAACGCTGAAATTTTTTAGATTGTCAAATTGATAGAGAGGCCCTCAAATACGCCACGCCAACGCATTTAGACAAATTTTTTGAGCAGTACAAAGATATACCTATTGGGACTCAAATTTTGTTTCAACGACACCTCGAGATCTGGCAAAAATTAAACAAAACGTAGTGAGTAAATTTTCAAATGTTAAAATTATAGTGTACATTTAAATTTAAAATATTAAATTGTTTCAGGGATTTTTTGAATGTAAATACCTTATCATTTTCATTATATTTAAGCCACTTCTAATTTAAATTAAATTAACAATGAAGTGTTTTTTGTGTAAAAAAGAGACATATTCTGTTAAAGCATTGGTGGCTCACTTAAAAATATTTCATTCCCTTCGTGCAGACAGTACGTTTGAGTGCTGCGAAGAATCATGTACTCAAGCATTTGGAAATGTCAATAGTTTCAAAAAACACCTCAAAAGAAAGCATCAACCAGATGATCTTGAAATTCATCAAGATTATTACCAAACAAAATCAGATCCAAATTCCACAAACTTTCAAATAAATAATAATTTCAATATTTTTGTACCACCGCCTGTAGAACCACAGACTCATAACGAAAACGCAAATTTAATTAGGAACGAATTATTTGATTTTGCAAAAATCTTACATAAATCTGCTGCGGAATTCACTTTATACTTAAACAATTTTAGTAATTTTAGTAAAAAAGACGTTGAAAAAATCCAAAAAAAAATTACGGAAAATCTGATGAATCCTATCGTCCACTATATCAATCATGATAAAACCATTGTATTTCCATCCAAACAGACATTTTTGAATACAGTCTCAAATCCTTTTAAATTATGTTACAATGATTATCAATTAAAGAAATGGTTGCACAAAAATAACTTAGTTGATAATATTTTACAATTTTCAATTAACAATGAAATTGGTATAGTATCACATAATGGAGAGTCTCTTTATGCTGAAATTGATACCAAGGCATTAATGCTGCCAATAAAGTTTCAAATACAACGTATTTTTGAGCAGCATGATTTTTTCAAAATATATTTAGAAAATGTAAAACAAAATATTCCTAACGATGATAACTTGTCCAGTTTTGTGGAAGGCAAGCTTTGGCAAGAAAAATTATCCAAATATAAAGATGAAGTTTGCGTACCATACTTTTTGTATGTAGATGATTTCGAAGTAAATAACCCTTTAGGGTCCCATAAGAATCCAATTTCCGGAATTTATTATAATTTCCCTGGAGTTGGAAATATTTCAAAATTGCGGAATATTTTTGTGGCAGGATTCATGAAAGCTTTAGATATAAAAAATTTAGGAAATGAAGCATGCTTCAGTTTTTTAGTAAAAGAACTCTGTAGTTTAGAAAATGAAGGAATTGTAATAAATACTGCAGATGGACCTCAAAATATTCGTTTTATTCTTGGACTTATCATCGGGGACAATTTAGGTCTAAACCAGATTTGTGATTTTAGCAGATCCTTTTCCAGCAAATATTTTTGTCGGTTTTGCAAATGCTCAAAACAAATGACTCAAAAACTGTGCGAAGAAAAATTAGAATACCTAAGAACTCCAGAAAATTACAATGAAGATGTAATTGAGAATGTTTATGAAGATTCAGGAATCTTAAACCAGTCAGTATTTAATCAAATCAAATCATTTCATGTCGTCAAAAATTATTCAGTAGATGTGATGCATGATGTATTTGAAGGTGTTTGTCATTACGATATTTGTCACATTCTTACATACTATACAGAAATTGCTCAGATTTTCACGCTAAAGACATTAAATGAGCGAAAAAAAAATTTTAACTACGGTACAATGGAAGTAGGCAACATTTCGGGATCTATTCAAAAAACGCATTTGCAAAAATTTCATTTACAAATGACTGCAAGTGAAGTAAAGTGTTTCACACATTTCTTGCCCCTCATGATTGGTGATCTTGTGCCAAATAATGATGAAGTATGGAAACTTTTAAAAACTTTGCTGAAAATAATTGACATTTTGTTATCAAATACAATTAACGACAGGACTCTAGTTCTCCTTAAAAAACACGTAGAAAATCACCATTCCAAATATTTGCTCTTATTTAAAGACACCTTAAAACCAAAACATCACAATTTGACACATTATCCTCGAATTATTCGGTATTCTGGGCCTCCAAAATATTACTGGGCCTTTAGATTTGAAGCTAAACATAAAGAATTCAAATCGTATGCTCACTCAATTACTTCGAGAAAAAATATTCCACTAACCTTAGCAAAGAAGTTTCAAATGAAATTTGCAAACCTGTTGCTGTCGCCCAAAGAGACTGATTTGGTCACAGATAACAAACATATTCAAAATGGTAACACTACCCTGATTCGTTCCAAATTAAATATTGATTTAGCAGAATCTGTGGAATGCTTTTCCCAAATATCATTTAGGGGTACAATTTATAAGAAAAAATTATTTTTAACAAGATTTGAAAATGAATTGAGCTTATATGAAATTATTGATATTTTTGTTTTAGATACTTGTAAAGTTTATTTTCTTGTCAATGAAATACAAGTAATTGGTTTCAACTCTCATTATTGTGCGTATGAAATAGACGAAGACAAAAACGTTATTACAGAAAATTTAGTTTGGAATATAGATAAATTTAGTGGGCCACCAATTAATGTAGTTAAGATTTTTAATGGAAAACTTATGATTCGCTTGAAAGAATATTTTTAAGCTTCATAGAGGTTAAAGAACAAATAATTAACAAGCAATATTTCTTACATAATTAAATTATTATTTTTAAAAAAGACAATACAGTGAATTAAAAATAAAATAGTCCAAACAATAAAAATATGTAAAGTAAAAACTAAAGAAGAAAACAAAAAACATTAAAGACAAATATTTAAAATAAAGTGTACAAAAATAAAATTTTGCTCAACAAAAATTATTAAAGTTAAAAAAGATTACAACATTTATCAATAAAATTGCTTAAATTGAAGAAAAAAAATGGCGATGGCCGATAGTTCAGGTGAAATGACGTCCTTCACTAATAATCCTCATCAAGAAGTGTCATACGTATACTCACTATTGGACAATACAGTAGTAAATCAACTTTCCGAACTTGCTGAGTTACCAGAGTTAAATCAGCTTCAGCCTGAAACAGAACTATTAGTGCTACTGAGAAGTTGGGGGTTTGACTCTACGTCAAATGTTTGGGTATGTTTAAAAATGTATTTTCGAATATTTGATTAGCCATGTTTTGAAATCATTCGTTTTAAATTGTAAGGAAACAGTTAATGAAATATTTTGTCAAAGAAAAATTAATTTTATTCCTTGATGGGGTACTATGCTCCACACAATCGTTGCATGAAACGTGCTCTAACCAATTGTATTGCAGTTTATAAGATTTTTTTTTGTACTTTTCTCATAGAACAAGAAGTGGATTTGGAGGCATTAACATACATGACTTCCAGGCATGTGGACAAGCTACTCGACGGATTTTCCTTAGGAAGTACCATAAAATTTGAACACCATCTAAAAGTGTGGCAATTGTCAGAAGCGTCGACACTTTCCATCGCCACTAGAGAGAGTGACAACCGCACATTAACCCCGACTGAACTTTTATCTGATTTGACAAAAAACAACAATACACCACAAAACATATCTTGTGTTGATATAGACTTAGAAAAAATCTTGAACGACAGCAGCCAGGGAAGGGGTTTACTAGAAAATGTTAAAAATAAAACAGCTTTAAAAGACACAAGTAGGACTGTCCTTGTGGATTTAATAATAGAATATATTATTAAAAACGAAATAAAAATGACAGTCTCATTGGCAGAAGACCTGGCCAGAAAAATCAAAATGTTTTTTCCTACAGAAATAGAGGTACATTATACTTATACTTATGTACTTATGCTTATACTCGTAGTTTCCCTATAAATTATTCATGATTGTCAACTTAGCGAAGCAACATTCACCAATCGAAAAGTGATTAGGTGGATAATTTACCGTTTATTACATTTGATAATTTCAAATTTGTCGTTCCACCTTTCCTGTACCCTTCTTTGCTGCACCCTCTCAAAAATGGGTAAATACTTCTTAAATTGAATGGTTTTCTACTTAATAATATTTTAAGTTTTTAATTATATGGGACAATTTAAATTTTGTCTTGCAATGTTTTTCGTTTTTTTCATAAGTTCGTTAAGCACCCCAAAAAGTGGTAGAAACTTGTTATTTTGAATATTTTAACCTCAATTATTTGACGGTCATGCTATCAACTAGTTGTCAATTTTCAATTTCAATTTTTCCGTGCTATAGGTATTGATAAAAAATTAGCGAAACACATCCTCAAAAAAGGGCAAAAACTTCTCACATTGAACTTTTTATTGCTAAATAATTTGCCTTTCATCAAACGTGGATTTGTTGTTCATTGAATGTTTTATTTCTTTATATTTCGCCATTCATTGGTTGTGGCAATATCAATTTTGTCGGGCGATGGTTTCTGTTTTTTGTTGGTTTATTTTGGCTAAATTCATTTGAAGTAAACAACGCACATCTTTGAAATGGGTTTTAACTCCTTGTATTAAATTGTTTATTGCATAATAATTTGCTTCTAATTAAACACGATAAAGTCGGAAAAGTATAGTAGAAGAAAATAAGATAAGAATAATAATACAAATACACCAAAAAACATAGCAGGACAAAATTGAAATTGTCACAACTAATTCACGTTTGATGAACGGCAAATTATTAAGCAATAAAACGTTCAATATAAGAAGTTTTTATCCATTTTTGATAGGGTGCTTCATATCAACTTAGCGAAGCAGCAAAAAAAACATAGAAAACGTGGAACGACAAATTTGAAATTATCACAAGTAATTAACGGCAAATTATCCACCTCACCACTTTTCGATCGGTGAATATTGTTTCGCTTAGTTGACACTCATAAATTGCTCTTAAAAATAATAATTAATTGCAGGAACTATACTTCATACGCCAACCTGGAAAGGCTCCTTCCGGCAAAATATATGCCAAATATTATAATAAAATAAGGATCCTGAAAACAAGCGGATTATTCAAGCAGACAGGCCCTGCAGCAAAACGTAAACAAAGGCATTCGACCACGAGTGACACGCCCGATTTAGGTGAGACTTAACCGTCATAGATGTTAAAATTTACTAGATGAATATGGGGTGGTAGTACCAATAATAATTATTAAAACATAGCTTTATTTTATTTCGGTTTAAACAATAAAACAAGTGATTTACAGAAACTTTTTATCGTAAATTGAAAAATAAGATTGCAAAATATGCACGTTTTGATCGCACGATCTTGCTCGTGTGGTTAACAACTGTTATGCTATAAATGTTAATGGTTCAGTAATAGGTGTGTTTTTTTAGTGCTGGTAAACCCGCTAAAAAATAATTTCCATGTAAAATGCAACAACAATTCCGCTTAGTAAACGGTGAATCTCCGCTTAATATATGCAAACAGAATTGTACCTACTATAAGTGTTATACATAGAGTAAGCGGTGATGGCGTTTTTTGCGCACTTCTGTTTTAAGCGAAAAAAGATTTAAAAAACACACCTTATATAAATTCCTAACTTTAATATTGAAATGTAGGTACTACAAAAATTGCTTTTTTGGTGCACCAAAAAGCTGGAGCGAGTAGGTTGGGTTAAGACAAGAAAAATATCGTAAAGGAGAGGGGGGTTTATTTCTCCCAGTTTAGGTGGGAGGAGCAATTTTCTTAAAAAATGACTTAAAACAAAAAAAAAATATGGAAAAACAACAGTTACACATACAATGCCGCAATATACGTTTTTGGAACGCCCGAAATCTCTTCTTTTATTGTGTTGTTAAATAAAGTTGTTTTAGAAAATAGTTTTTGAAAAATTAGTTTTTAAACTCAAAATATTGAAAAATAAAATGAAAAAAATTTAAAACTAATTTTTTTCAAAATTTTACGTAATTAAATACTAACTTTGTTTTCGAAATTGAATGCATTTATTAGTTTTTAGTCAAAAACAGAAAATCGGATTCTTAAATGTCTTCTACTATTTGAGAAAATTAAAAATAACTTAATCTATTTTACTAAATAGGATCTTTAGAGCAACTTAAGGAACGCGTTGGAGTCAAATTAAGGCAATTTTATTTCTGTTGTTTTCAATTTTCCAATCACTAACACAACTTAATTTAAAATGAAAATTAAAGAAGAGATTTCTGGTTTTCCAAAGAGGTATTGCCCCCCAACCTACTCGCTGTAGCTTTTTGGTGCACCTTATAAAGAACACCCTGTATACGCGAATAACCCAAAAGTAATACCATTTTCTGTAAAGAAAAATGGAATGCCTTTTTCCGTTATGTGAATTCAAAAACGTGAAAAACAATTTTCTTACAATTATTTTGGTCATTACAGATACGAAGCTTAAAAAAAATCGTTAGAAATTTTTTGAGAAAATTTGAAAAAAACAACAAATTGTTGTATGGCGCACGGAGTCACGGACGTACAGACCGACGGACGCAGACGGTGTAACGAAACCCACTTTTTCGGACTTTTCAATCATCGTAATGTTAGTTTTCATTACAACTTAGAAATGTTTCTATTAAACCAGTACCTACTTGCTCTATAGTCTATAGAACAAGTAAAAGTCCAAAAAATAAACTAAATAAACATGTCTGTGGAGAAAAATTACTGAAACTCAATCAGCTTCATCGTTGTAACAAACTAAATGAACAACACCTAAATTAATAATAAGTATATGAAAATTATGTAAATAGAAAATTGAATAGAAAAGTCTTAATTTTAAAAATTTATAAATTTTTTTAAATTTTATATTAAAAAAATTTATAATTTGTATTCTATTAGCTCCGGAGGACAATTTCGAAGAACATCTGGAAGCAATTTCATCCGGAAATTGCTCCTGGGCAGATTTAGAAATGCATTGGGCACTTCCAAATACAGAACAAAGGAGATACAAAAATCAAACTCAACGAGAGAAATAATCACAAAATGGAAGGAGTACAAACGACCGCTGGGATTTAAGTTGGTAGGGGTCTTACAAAAAATTTAAATATCACTTTTTAAGTTCGCTTTTCTATTTTTCATTCATTTTCGTAGATCAATATAGACTTCACGGCGATGTACCCCGATGCGTCAAATTTGCAAACGATCTGTGCAGACAACTTTGAGCGAATAACAAAAATGCTGCAGTCAAAATTAAAGGAAGGAGGCAACAAGGCCCTTTTGAAAGACATTTTAGCTGCACAAAGTATTTCAGAAAGTAAGTTTGCAAAAACGATGAATTTTGTTTTCAATAAATAAATTAGTGTTTTGTTTTTTTAATAGATGGTCGATACGCCAGCATTTTTTATCTGCTCCATGCAGTCTTCATCCCGTCTTGTAAAATGGTTACAAATGAGGGCACGAAAAAAATTCATGTGAGGTACTCCATCAAAGACTCACAGAATGCTTTTATTATCATCGGGAAAACGGCAGAAGAAGTTGAAGACACCTTAGCGAAAATGCAAGAAAAAAAGAAGGCTATTCAGCCTTTGCTGTTAATTATTGGTACCATCACTAATCCTTTAGAAATTTTGATATATTTCGATACTATGAAATACAAATTTTTTTCTACAACGCACGCAATTACAACCTGCTTCCAAATTTTTCAAGTTTTCAATTTGGAATACCCTTTAGCAGCTTCACTCGTATGGCGTTTTATACAAATTTTTTTTTTTAATATCAAAACAAAATATGATAGAAATCATCATTTAATAGCTCAAATTTGCAACGAGTTAAAAAGTAATGACACAAATTGATTCAACTTTTATATATAAATATATATTTTTCAATTCAATTAACTTAAAAGTAATGACACGCATAAATTCAAACAAAATTTCAAAACTTTAAATAATGTAAAAATGTAAGCAACACAAATTTAAACCTCAACAAATAAAATGATGAAAGTGACATATGTATGTATTTTGTTTTCTTTTTTTTCATTTTCTAATTTTGTTTGGTTAAAATCAGCATAATGGATTGTTGGTTGGTTGGTTTCTTCTATTGTTGCTTTTATTTTCAGCCAAATCTTCTGGGGCTTTGACATAAGGTCAAGGAAATTTGAACGTGTGATAATTTTAGAAAAAAGTAAGTATTTAAAATCAATTTTAAATGTCTTTTCAATTTCCCATTTTTTTCTGTTAAGATCAGCATAAAAGATTGTTCATTCCAGAAAAAAAAATATGTTATGTATGTATGTATGTAATAAGAAAACATAACATATTTTTTTTCCTGGATGAACATCTACTATCCAGATTTTAACAGAAGGAATTTCAAATTGAAAAAATATTTTTATTAAGCTGACAAATTAATTTTGTGGATTCAACAAAATAAATTTGTAACATTAACAAAATATATTTGTTGATCCAACAGATTATTTTTGTGGATTCCACAAAAGAAATTTGTTAAATTAACAAATTATTTTTGTTGATCTGACAAATTATTTTTGTGGATTCAACAAAATAAATTTGTTAAATTAACAAAATGTTTTTGTTGATCCAACAAATTATTTTTGTGGATTTAACAAATGAAATTTGTAACATTAACAAATTATTTTTGTTGATCTGACAAATTTTTTTTGTGGATTCGACAAAATAAATTTGTTAAATTCACAAAATGTTTTTGTTGATCTTACAAAAATGTTTTGTCGACCTGACAAATTATTTTTGTGGATTCGACAAAATAATTTTGTAACATTAACAAATTATTTTTGTTGATCTGACAAATTATTTTTGTGGATTCAACAAAATAAATTTGTTAAATTAACAAAATGTTTTTGTTGTACCAACAAATTATTTTTGTAGATTCAACAAACAAAGTAGTCATATTGACAAAACAATTTTATCATTTCAACAAATAAATTTGTTAAGCTGATAAATTAATTTTGTAGATTTAACAAAACAAAATTGTTGAATTGACAATTTATTTTGTCAATACAACTAAATAAATTGTAGATATGACAAATAAATTTTATACAATTAACAAAATTTTTGTTTATTCAATGAAATATTTCGAGGTTTTTTTTGTAAATATAACAATTTTTTTGTTAATATGACAATATAATTTTACTTTTTGTTATTTTTATCTATTTGATAAACCATTTTTGTTGGACGTATATTAACAAAAATTTTGTTGTATTAACAATTTTTGTTAAGTTATATTGACAAAAAAAAAATTTGTTTTGTAACTTTTATCAATTTGATAAACCATTTTTGTTGGACGTATATTGACAGAAAATTTGTCAGCTCAACCTACATTTTTATCATATATACCTACATTTTATTTTCAGTGGCACGACCAGATAAGTTGCTTGCTTGGCCCATCACTTAGTCGTTGAATATTAAAATGAGTACAAAAAGCGCGACGCGCACGTACCAATGATTCACCGCACTTCAAATATTGCTCCACCGAAAATGCGCGGTGCGCTCCCGACCAGTGACTCATGGCGACTAACAATTCCTCAAATCCTGCGCTTTGAATGATACTCCTCCTGTTTACCTCAACCCGCTAGTAATGGGTGATTTTTTAAGAGGTTTAGAACTTTTTTTAAAAAAAAAACACAAAAAATTCGAAAAAATGAATGAAATATTTATTTGAATCGATAGTTTAAACCTTGCAATTTAATGTTTAAAGATAATTTCATGCAAATGTTGACCGCGGCTGCGTCTCAGGTAGCCCATCCGCTGAGTCCAATTTTGGCATACTCTTTCACACATATCGGCCGGTATCTCACGAATGAATGCATGGATGTTGGCTTCCAGTGCGTCAATCGAAGCGGGCTTGTCCCTATAGACATTAGCCTTGACATACCCCCACAAAAAATAATCTAATGGTGTCAAATCGCACGATCTAGGCGGCCAATTGACCGGCCCGAAACGTGAAATTAACTGTTCACCAAACTCGCCTCGCAATTGCGCCATTGTTTCGCGTGCTGTGTAGCATGTGGCACCGTCTTGTTGAAACCACATATCATGCAAGTCAAGAACTTCCATTTCGGGCAAAAAAAAGTTTGTTATCATCGCTCGGTAGCGTTCACCATTGACAGTAACGCTGCGATTCGCGTCATCTTTGAAGAAATATGGCCCAATAATGCCGCCGGCCCATAAACCGCACCAAACAGTGGCTTTTTCGGGATGCATTGGTAGCTGTTGCAATGCTTCTGGCTGATCTTCACTCCAAAAGCGGCAATTTTGCTTACTTACGTACCCATTCAACCAAAAATGAGCCTCATCGCTGAACACAAGCAGCGCGCGATGAACATTTCGAACCGAGCACGAATTTTGATAGTAAAATTCAATGATTTGCAAGCGTTGTTCATTTGTAAGACGATCCATGGTTAAATTGCAAACCAAACTGAAGCTGTTTGACAGTGACACAAGGTACTAAACACATGTCAGCTGTCAAAACCAGTGTTGCCAAAACCAAACCAGCCAAAAAATCACCCGTTATTTCGAAAATCGCAATTTAAAGTTGAAAAATTCACGCTGTACACACTTTATATACAAAAACCTTAAAGATCACACAATTAGAAGGAAAGTTTAATAATAGTTGATTTTTGACGTTTTTATAAAAAAATGTGGGCGGATTTTAATAGAACTAATTTATAATCTTTTCTCGCTCATGAGAAAAAACTGAGAGTTTCCAAATCGTTAGAGCCGTTTCCCAAAATTAAAGTGAGCATGACGGGGGTAATATATTCAGGAATCATTTGAATCATGTCCGAGAAATAGTTTACAGGAAACCAAAAACTAAGATAATTGGGCATGGCAGGTTGTGGATTTTACTAAATCTAACTTTTTAATATTTTTCTCGCAAATAAAATAAACTCTGAAAATTTCATTAAATCGCTTGAGTCGTTTCCGAGAATTTTAGAAATAAGAAAGTGGGCTTGGTAGTGGTAGTGGGTGTGGCAGTAGGCGAAACTTACCTATGCAATTTCTTAAATTTTTTCTTGCTTATAAAAACAAACTCTTAAAATTTCGTCCAAATCATTTTAGGCGTCTCCTAGAAATAGAGCAATTTCCGAGAAACCATGAAATAAGATATGGGCTTGACAGTTGGCGGATTTAACTTAATCTATTTTTTTAGTTTCTTTCTATTCCATAAGAGCAAACTATGAAAATTTAATCAAAATTTAGAGAGCCGTTTGTGGGAAATTGCTCCTTTAAAGTAATAAGATACCTAAAGGCCTTATTATACCTAGAGTTTTTACTTAAGACTATTTGATTTTCAAGTAGAAAAAGATAGTGTGATTTATTAGACCCACCCTACGGTAATATAAATTCATATGAGCTTACATTTACATAAGAGTGTGAAATTATAAATCAGCTATATCCGCTGACATCCAGTAATGGCATAATATAAAGGTGGTGTGGTAACACTTCAGTCGTACCCACTATTATTTAGACAAAAAGTTATACCGTTACATGCTTTTAAGGACAAATTTAAATTACATTTTTTGATGTAAGTACGATGTAGGGACTTCCGAACTTTGACAGTTGATAGCGGCCATATTGTTGAAGCAAAATCTTTCTTATTATGGCTGTCATTTATTCAGTCTGTTTTGCCAAACCACCATGGACGGCTTGATGGCTATAGCGTTCAACAACACGTGCAAATTATAAAATTATTTTATCAAAATGGATGTTCTGTTCGGGCAACGTTCCGCGTGCTTTGCAAATTTACGGTCATCTTCAGTTTGGCGATGTGCGGTGTCATCGGTCCATATTTCCTTGAGAACAAGGCACGTTGCGGCCAGGCCGTCAACGACGAGCGCTATAGGTCGATAATTATACCAATTTCTTTTGGCCTGAATTGGAAGACATGGACACCAAGAACGTGTGGTTTCAACATCTCACGTGGAGGTGATGTGAACTTTGACACCGTTAGACTTTTTCTTGTGGAGTTTTCTGCAGTCGCAGGTCTATGCGAATAAAGCCACCAACCACAGCTGCCCAACATTATACCCATGCCATCGGTCGAATTCAGCATCGATAGGCCCTTCAAACGAATAAAAAATGTCGATGATATCTCACACACACACTTTGTTGTATTTAAATTTAAATATAGGAGGCGATTAATGAAAGACCCTTTAGATGCTCTTCAACTATTTGATGCACTAAGGTTTTTTTTTGGGTGCATCGATTTTTGTCGATAGCATTAACGTGGTAATGCCGTTAACCACATTTACGCTATCCGCCCAAAAACCGATAGGGCCCAGTGAACCCAGTAAACTTTAATTAAATAAATTTTTAGGTATTTCAAAACATAAGTACATAAATAAATTCAATTTTGAATACCTAAATGAATGTAAGTGATTTGGTTATTTCACCGTACTCATATTCTCTTTGACAAATAATTCATTTTAAGTATACTCAATTGCGCCCGTTTTGTTTAAATTAAATTGGAAACTGCGAATTTATAGGTTACTGTGATTTATATGAAACCTTGCAAATACCTATATATACCTCTTTTGAGCTTTGGTCAATTTTTGATATGTTTTTAATATTTTTTTGGAAACTATTGCAGTAATAAATAATTTCTATGAAACCCTTAAAAATCTTGAAACATGTATTTTAATCCTAAATGGGCTTAGTATTGTAATGAAAACGAATTACGAAATATACACGAGTCGACCGACTATGACGTATGCGTAACATTTACTATACTCTGTCCAACAAAAATTGGCAGTGTAAGCAAGATATTACGTTTGCCTCTCATTCTGTCTACAATTGATTGCATAAATCTGTTATTCATTAAAGCTTTCACAGGGTTGTCGTAGTGTACACGATAACACTCATCATTAAAAGCTTTTTCTTAAAGCTCGAAAATCAAAAGCACGTTAACAGAAACTCAAGGAAAAAAAAGCTGAACGAATTACCAAATGCACACGGGTAACTCTGAATGTACATCAAGCAGCAGCCAATCGCCATTGACCACAGCAATTCAGTGCAGCGCTGCAGAAACAGGCACTTTAGTGCCAAACTGGCACTTTCAAATGAGTTTGGCACTATGGCACCCATTTTCACTGAAAAATTTAAAATTTGGCACACTCCTTTTTTTTAAATATGTAAATATGAATTAAAATTTTTGTGACACATTGACTACAATCATTGGAAAAAAATTGTGTGAGTGCCGGGACTCACGGTTAATATGTCTGCTATTACACGACAACTTTGACTTTTCTTCGAATTCTACTTTGAAATTTCGTCCTGTGAGTCGTACGCTATATCACACCATGACTTTTGAGTCACGACTCAAATTTGGCAATCCTCTATAATTTTTTTTTTCGGTAATGAAATTCTCGAAGCAACCAAACAAACAACAAATCTCTATGCTCTACACCTTAGGAACCATACAGCTGTAGGTACATGTGGGCTCCATAAATAATGAAAATAAATAAAGCAATTTGCTAAAATAACAAACAAGAAATAAAATAATGTCAAAAATGAGTCGCAGAAATTTGGCCCACGACTCATAGGCAGTTTGTTTTCCGTCTCATTTTTCTTCTCTTTTGCACTCATTATGTTCGAAAAGAGTCACGACGCAAAAGTCCTCGTGTAATAGCAGACTATGTGTAAACATCAACGTGCGCGGATCCAAAACGGACTTGTTTTTGCTTGATGGGGATCTTAAGATTTTTTTCACTGAACGCATCCATCCTAGTATGCAGATCGTAACGTTGCACACCGTAACGTTGCACGACGTAACGTTGCACATACGAACGTTCAAGTTTTTTTTTCACTCTACCGCCAGCATAGATGTTTACACATCAAAAAATCTCTTACTCTTTTTGTAAACCCACAGAAAAATCTACAACAAGGATTGTGTCAAATTGTGTTTAAAGGCTCTCCCAAACCAACTCGAATACTTTAGAGCGACGACGAAACTTTCGCCTGTCTTAATTTATTTACAAGGAGATGAATGGGAGCATCCACACTGGCGCGATGCGAATCTTCGAACATTATTCAGTCGTCGCATATTCGCGCGAATGTTGCGCGTTGGTTTGGGAGAGCCTTTCATGCTTAAAATAGAGAAAGAAATGGGCCATCCGCTAAGGTGATAGTTGATTATCAATCTTTTGATTGTCGCTTTGACGATAGCTGTCTCTATCCTATCTATAGGGAAGGATAGAGTGAGCAATCGTAAAAACGACAATCACTTAATAAGGCGATCACTTTAGTCTTACGCGATCACGGGCCCTTGATAGCTTTGTGTTAATGTAATCAGTTATGAAAAATCAGCTGACGCAACAACAACTAAAGGTATTTGAAAATTTTTAGATAGCGTGTCTGATAGATTCTTGAACGCAGAAATGGCTACGTTTAAATAAAACGAGACAGCTGAGCCGAATTTTTCCTTACAATTATTCAAGAGATAAACCCACAGATTTTCAGCAGCTTTTCGATTTTGAGTTATTTCAAAAAGGAGATCTGACAGCTCCAGCCCTGCGTTCTCCAAACTTAACCGCAAAGATTTCTGACAACATTTTGTTTAAAATATTTAGATACACGGTGGCGCAAAATTAATTATCCAATTTTGTTTTTTTCAATTACATTTTTACTAAATAAAAAAAATGATTTTGAGAGATCGGAATTATTATTTTTACTTTTAAAATTTTTTCTTTTAAGTGGAAAAGATTATATCAAGTGGCTGCCAACAGTGTTGATATGGAAACATTTACATTTCTTGCACAATGTCGCAATCACTGATCTCTATCATACACTGGGGGGTCATTCCGTAATTTTTAAAACGATAATCGTCTAAACGATAATCGTGCACGATATCGTCATCAATTTGCTTCACGTAACACAATCACTATCGTCTCGACAATCGTTTATTATAAATCACAGTTTGAGAAGGATTGACTTTTCAATCATTGTCATAAATGACAGTTCTGTAATTTATTTTTGTCAGTAACGCCCAAAAAATATCAATTTTTATTTAGAAGTGAAGAAAAGTGCGGGCAAAACGTGAAGTCGCCTAAACAAATCGGTTATCCACCTATCCTTCAAACTACATATAATTAATTATAGGGTTTTCAATTGCAGCGGGCAGATTTTGACGGTGACATCTATTAAATCTTTTGTTTATTATTTACTGATGCCAAATCATCATGGCAAGTTACACGATTGAACGACACGTCCAATTGAAAGAACTTTAATATAAAAATCTTTTAGGCAACTATACGTGCGTTGCGCCCATTTTAAGGTTTACATGGTTGTATTTCCATGTCTATAATCGAAAGTTTGGTGCCCAAATTTGAGTCGACCAATTCAGTGGACAATCAGCCAACCCCTTTTCGTCAACGAAACCCAGGATCAACCGAAAACATCTACGCGCCCTTATTGAAAAACCCTACATATGATAAAATGCATAAATTGTTTCGAAAAACAAACAAGACGACGCAAGACGATAGCTACATAGGTATCGTTCAAACAGTAACGATTTAACGATAACGTTTTGACGATTTTTGAGTTACGGAGAGCAAATTTTCGATCGTCAAGACGATATCGTCCAGTCGATAGTGATTATCGCTTTTACGCGAAGCAAAGCTATCGTCAAAACGATATCGTGTGGCGATAATCGAATTACGGAATGACCCCCCTGGGTTTCATTGACGCAAAGGCGTTGGCTGATTGTCCACTGAATTGGTCAACTCAAATTTGGGCACCAAACTTTGGATAATCGGTTTGGAAGGACAACCATGTAAACCGTAAAAGGGGCGCAACGCACGTATCGTTGCCTAAAAGATATTTATATTCAAGTCTTATCATTTGGACGTGTTGTTTAATCGTGTCACTTGCCATGGTGATTTGACATCAGTAACTGAATAATTAACAACAGATTTGGATTTGGGGTAGATGCAGAGTTGGTTATATTCAGTTTTTTTGGATTTAAACAACCCTCACTGTATAAATATATACCTCACTGTTTAGGTGTGTGCGTACGCGAAACTACGTGCCTTTTGACAGTTTCTAATAAATTCTGTGTAGCTTTAGATATTTGGATAACCGATTTGGTTATAGGCGACATCAAGTTTTGGCTTCACATTCTTATCACTTCTTAATTAAAATTGACATTTATTGGGCGGTAGTGACCTACATATAGGTTAAACCATTATTTAATGTATTTTTTTAATATTTCACAAATAAATATTGGATAAATAACTTACATTTTTGTTTTTTTCATTGGTCCAAACATGAAACAACACAAAAATAAATTACTGAATTGTCATTAATGACAATGATTGACAAGTCAATCCTTCTCAAACTGTGATTTATAATAAACGATTAACGAGACGATAGTGATTGTGATACGTGAAGCAAATTGATGACGATAACGTGCACGATTATCGTTTTAAAAATTACGGAATGACCCTCCTGAACGCTACCAACATTACAAAAAAATTTGATGCATAAACATAACGACTGAATGCAACTGCTAATAAATTAAAAAACTGGAATGATGAAAAAATATCAGCTGATATAAGATGGGTGGAAATTTTCTCACATTTAAAAAACTGCAATATTCCTTACCAAAACTCCAAAAAGTTTGTTGATTATACCCTCTATTTGCCGGGGACTAATGCGTCGACGGAAAGAATATTTTCAATTGTGAACAAATTGTGGACGGAGGAGAAGTCACAACTCTCTGTCGAAACAATTAAAGCGATATTGGCTGATGTGAGATCGAGCTATTCAAGCTGCGAAAATTTCATAGAGGAAGTGTCAAAAAATAATAACTTATTGATATATCATCAGAGATATATGGCTGGATAATTTATTAATTTATACACACATAATACATACCTAATAGAATATATTTTTTGCTTTTTTTTCTGCAAATCTTTAACTTTGATGTGCATTTTAAGAATCATTAATTGCGATTAATTTAATCTGCAAATATGTGTGTGCACGCCCCAAAGTTTCACAATGAAATGAAGTTGAAAATTTTTTGAAATTAATTTTCCTAGATTAAAAGAATATAAAGTGAAGAAAAGAAGTGTTTTTTTTATGTTCTGCAACCTACTTTAGTAAAATTGAAATTGTCCCACATTTAAAAAAATATATATATGTGTATTATTTTCGGGTGAGTTTCTTTACTTCGTCCCACATTTTTGCTTTTTGCATCTGGTCACTTTAAAGTAGCCCCAAAGAATGAAGTCTTCGATGGTTAAATCGGGCGATCTTGCTGGTCATGCCAAATCGCAAAGTCGGCTTCCATCACAATATCCATTGTGACTCGTGCTGTGTGTGCGGCTGACCCGTCTTGTTTAAACCACATAATCACCAAGCGACACTCATCCAATTCCGGCAGTAAGAAGTCGTTATCACGGCCCTGTAGCGTTCGCCAGTAACAGCGACCGTATTGCCGTTGGCGTCCTCAAAAAAAAAAAAAAAAAAAATGTGTGAGTGCCGGGACTCACGGTTAATATGTGTAAACATCAACGTGCGCGGAACCAAAACGGACTTGTTTTTGCTTTTTTTTTCACTAAACGCACCCATCCTAGTTTGCAGATCGTAACGTTGCACACCGTAACGTTGCACGACGTAACGTTGCACACGAACGTTCACGTTATTTTTTTCACTCTACCGCCAGCATAGATGTTTACACATCAAAAAACGGCCCAATCACTACCCCCCCCCCCCCCCCGCGGGAATGTGGCTTTGAGTGCATGTAATGGCTTTTCGTTCATCACACGCTGATCTTCAGTGCCCCAGGAATGAAAATTTTACTTATTGACGTAACCGCTCAAGTGGAAATGCGCCTCATCATTTTCGACCCCTACGTTGTTGAGATTGAAGATGGCTTGAGAGCAGGACTATATAGAGCTCCATATGTCTTGTCTGTTTATATACTGCAGCTGTCTAGTTCACAAATGTCAAATATGATTGACGTACGACGCCATTTGCATAAATTATAACATCTTCCGATAGGGTGATTAATTTTGCACCACCTTGTAATATACATACGTATATAAAGTACAAAATATAAAATAAGAAATTGCAAACAAAATCAAGTGTTCGTGTTTGTATCTTAAAAAGAAAAACAATTTAATTTCACTTATTTATATTATCTCTCGATTTATCTTGAAGTCTGTTCTGTTCTTCTTGTCATTATATAAACACTAAAGAAATAAGTAACTTTTACTTCGCAACAAAAGAAATTTCTTTGTCTCGTACATTTCCCCCGACTCTGATGATGGTTAAGTCTGCTGATGCTCAATAGTATTGAATTACATTTTTTGTCAAGAATCTAACATTTTTCTGATCAGTGTTCGTTTTCTTTGCAATGTGTCTGTGTGTGTGTTTACTGTTCCATAAAAAAATAAAACCGATTACGATTACTTTTATCAATTTAAACCAACAACTCGCAACTGCTGCCAGGGAAAAGGTAATTAAAATCATGTTCCAGACATGAAAGAGCAGAAAATACTCGTAAACTGTTCCAGCAATCATGAGTTTTAAGTACATTAAAATTAAATGACAAATTCCTCCAGAGACTTGTTCTTATATTTTATCGTAAGCGAAATGCACATTGTCGATAAGCTTGACAATATTTTAAATGCCCTAGAGAGGTATTACCAATTTAAAAGGATCCCTGCAGCTTTTCATTACTCTATGTGACAACCGTATAACTGAAAAGACCAAACTCATCATGACCGTTATTTTTATTTAAATCCTTTGGTTCGATAAAGTTTTAACTTACATACCCAACTGGTTCATTTATAATTATATGAATAACAAGACATATTGAGTTAGGTTTAAATGACAATTTCTCATATGAAGGTTATACCTATACACACCTACCTTTAATTGCTGGGATTAGCATAAGAAACATGAGCATAAATTAAAATTGTATTTATGGGATTCGTATATGTAGTTCTCTTAGCTTGAAACAAGCTATTTTCCAAGCATTTAAATAATCTGTGTCGTAAGCCTTGTGGTATACCTTCGTTGCCTATAGTGATTTCATAGAGTCTATATATCCCAGCGTTGTATTATGGTTCAGTTAACTTTTTTTCTGAAAAAAAACTTTTCCCTAACAAAAGATTATATTATATTACTTAATTATAATAATCCCAAACTTTGAAAAACTCAGATACCAAAGGATTTTATTTAATTAATTTTATAGAATAATTCAACCAGTGGAGGCCTTTCACAACTTCACTAATAGGGCCTTCGGTGTAGGTTTTTTTCTCTTTTAATTTTACTTATTGTCATAGACATTTGTATGTACTGTAACGATTTAATAATTACCCGCAACTACTTTGAATTTGAAACAAGAGAAAATCCTCTAACTGTTTGCAGCGCCATCTCTCGGAAAAAAACTAAACATCAAACCTTCAACCGTTCACATCGCGAAATTGTGATTCAGCTGAGTATCAATTCCAATGTTCCATCTATCAGCGACTGGAAAGGAAACTTGTAGAAGGAGATATACTCGAATATTCCAGTGGATACTAGTGAAGACTAGAACTATTTACTTCCCTATATAAGGAGATGTTTTCGAGCGAGTAGATACAGTTTAATTTTGAATGTGATAACGTAAAGTAAGAAGTAAAAGTGTATCCGGAAGTGAATTTTAAATTGCATACTAATGTGAATGGAGAATAATAAAATAGATTTGAAGTGAAATAAAGTGTGTGTTTTGTAAAGTAAATAAGTGGACGTTATTATTGAAAGGAAATAAGTTTTATTATCGAACCTAGGTAGAACATTACAGTACATTAGGGTGATCCTTATATTGCTACTGCACGATTGTGAGTTTCTCCTCAAATCTGGATAGTATAGAAGGGAAATATGACAATTTCTCCACATTGGAAATAACTGGGAAAGTTCGTCTGACGAAATTATCTTAGCCGACGGGTACGCATGTTAGCCATTCAAAAATTAACTTGTTCATTTTGATGTACACGCTGTTCAACCGTTTGATTCACACATAGATTAGCCACCCGTCTCGTATTTTTATTTTGAGCCCCAAAGTTTGATCGTCTTATCGGTGGCATTATTATTATACCAGCAATAACACAACCGCTTCTTATCAATAGTCAAGGTGGAAAAATTGAATATACTACTCAGCAGGGTTATCACTGCTGTAAACTTTTTTGGAAAAATAAATCTACTGCCTGTAAATAAAATGTCCTGCACTTTTGGTTTTACGAAAAAAAAAATATGTGAATGCCGGGACTCACGGTTAAATATGTGTAAACATCAACGTTTGTTCAAGTGCCTGATTTTTGTTACTTAACGTCATCAAAAGAAACATATTGAATAATTAACACTACATTACCTGCTTAAAAAGTTTAGTGTTGAAAGAACGGCAGCGAAATACCCAGTGGGGGAACCGCTGTAACGAAGTTTCCAAGCACTAAAAGGCTGGTGGTGAAGTGTCCAACGAACGGTGAAGGTTCGGTACTGAAAGGTCCTGCTTCGTAGTTCACTCTCAACTTTAAGATGACTTCACATTACACATGGTTATTGTTTATGGTAATCACTCTCTGAACATCGACAAACAACAACTGTCAACAACGACTGACAGGGGCGGAATGAAAATATCCAGTTAGAACTGTCAACGAACTTGCAACCCTTATGAAACTCCATCTTTCCATCGAGTAAAACTTACAAAAAGTTCAATCTTAATTTTATACTGAACGAACCTCAAATGAATGTCACTATGAGATAGCCGGCGAATTATATATCTTGAGTTTTTAGAATATTTAGTTGCAGTTGTTGTCAGTGGAAATCACTAAAATCGCAGTTTCAATCGATTGACACCACCACCAATCGCATATGGAATTGGACGCTGTGATTTTTAATGAATGTTAACTTTGTGCAAGTAGAAAGGTAGCGTATAACTCTACAATTTGTTCAACCTCAGCTATTTTGTATTTCCCAGCCACCTACGTCCCTCGCCTACGTGCCTACAAATTGCAAGAAGAAATTTCATCGTTTAAAAGCAGTATAATATAAACGTAGAATTTAAGTTCAGATTTGTATCACTGAACGCACCCGATATCCTACCATACCTACAGCCATTGATCTACCATACTTACCATACCTACAGTCAATTGTCAACCCCTACAGCTGACTATTATTATTTTTGTTTTGATTTTGTTTTCTTTTTAATTACTAGTGTCGCGTCCATTTTGTTCGGGGAATAATTAAAAATTAAAGAAAAATATATAAAAAATAAGTGTTAAAATGATAAAAACGTCGGTCGCGCTAAAAACAATTTGCTTTTGTCGTTGGCAAAAACAATATAAATGAGTGGTCGCGATGAAGTATAATCTTATTGTCGGTCGCGTTAAAATCAATTTGTTTTGGTCGGGGCAAATCAGATTTCGTAACGCAACGTGCTACAATGTAAAGTGCACGACGTAACGTTGCACACGAACGTTCAGGTTTTTTTTTCACTCTACCGCCAGCATAGAAGTTTACACATCAAAAAAATTCTTCAATAAATAATCCATACTATATTTCTTCAATTCTTTCATTGAATGCAGTCATTCTCATTATTCATGAAACTCACCCTTTAGTTAATGCATACTGCTTTCGGCTATAGGCTATCGGCTTTGTTTTGATGACAATTGACAGCTGTCACAGCAAATCTGTCAACGCAACTTTTTTATTTATTTGAGTTTTATTTTGTTTTTATTGTGAGAAAAACGGAAAGGATGGATAAATTTTTAATTAAATCTCGACTGAAAAGGTAAAGTATCTTCAGTCAATCTTTAACATTTTTCATGAGAGCAAAAAAACTGTGGAGAGAAGCTTCCCAAAACATAGACTTCTTAGAATAAACTTTTTGGAGGTCTAATTTTGTGAACTTTTTTTAAATTTATTGTAGAAAGATATTGTTAATATTTATTCAGTTATAGGGCAAATTATGACTTAAGATAGTTTGCCTTTTCTCAGTTTTCAAAAAAAAATTTGGCTATTTTATCTTAAGTTGACTTAAGGGTGTTTTTTTTTTTGGGTTTGCAGGCGGTAAGGTATCTTAAGTCCACTTAAGATGTTTCACCTTTTCAGAATTATCACAAACTTTTAAGTTGAAATAATGTTAAGTATACTTACATTTTTTGATTCGCTACAACACAACATCTTATGTGGACTTAAGATATGTTACCTCATGTCACCATGCTATTTTCCAACATTCCTTTATAAAAAGGAAAGGGAGTGAAATAGAAGAATTCGGATAAGACAGAACTGTGCACCTCTGAGTTGGTAATTGGGTTCATTAAAAAAAGCAAATCATCTTAAGTCGACTTAAGATACTTTACCTTTTCAGTCGAGAAATAATCTGCCCACAAAAGGTAAAATTGTTTTGAGTGGTTGAAAATTGATATAAATATTAGTTTATTTGTTATTCTTTAGTATAGAGTGATTCACAAAAAATCGGACTGGCGAAGAGGAAAATCAGTCAGAAGTTTGTAAGTTTAAGGAAGATTTTCTTGACAAGATTTTTAAAGCTAAGCGTTTTTTTTTACTGACAGAGTCGACGACGCGACGTTAAGGAGAAAATTCAAGACATAACCCATCAAAATATATTCTTTGAAAATAAGTATAAATCTACTGCAAAAACATTGATTCTACTGCACTTTTTTTAGCAAATCTACTTCGGATTTTCTTTCAGAAAGTGGCAACCCTGCTACTCAGCTGTCAAACGTGACTCTGAGAGCTTAACGTCATTTGTTGGATATCCCAGTTTCATCAAGGACAAAATTGGCCGATTGTTAATTCCGTAGTGTTTGTCCCATACAAAATGAAATTTTCAGATATCGCCGTCATCCACCCCTGAAAGTATGCAATTTTGAGCTTCAACAATTTTCCAAATTTTCTAGTTGATATTTCCAAATCGATTGATGTTTAGGAGAGCTATGTGCGTACAAACAAAAACCCAATTCCTCTACTTATGAAGGTCGATTCATTAAGACCAGTTTTATAATTTTAAATAAAATACATAAATGTTTGGATGGCAAAAACTTTATTATGACCTGAAGGAACAGTGTCTGACATTTACTTTTTAAATATAATATAATTTCGTCACAGTAATCGATGATTGATTTTGATAAAATGTTTTAACGATAAAAACACGTTGGTTTATCGAATATTTTTCCATAATAAATTTGCCACGTGTCTACTTCACGACTGCCAAATATGAACTGTCAAGATTAATGTTCACCAAAATGGTGGCAAAACAAAGTAGAATACCTTCCCGGCGGAAATTCTGTATATGTGTTAATGAATTTCACTCTTAAAACACAAAGGTTAGGTTTACTTGAAATATATATATAGGTTAGGTTAGGAAGGTATTCAAAAATTTTCTATAGCGAGCTCATTAAATGTGTTATTAATTCGTTGCTGAATGACGTCCTATATAAAATTGTTATTCCAGTATCTATTTTGGAGCACACTATTTGCCCGACGTGACACGTCAGCAATGAATTTATTATTATTGTTCTGTCTTGGCCCAAACAAAACTTATTAAAATTTTTAACAGATGGAATAGATTTATATCTCAAAAGTAATAATAACTGCTAAAGATAATAAATTTCCAACTAGCTATGCTTGCTTTGGATTGTTTTTAATAAACACTACTTTATTGCGAATTAATTTCGGATGCTTTGATTTATTCAAGGAAATCTATTTGAAGGCATTATGGTTTTGGTTTAATTTAAGTCTCATTAACACATTTGATTACTATATAGTGCAAAGTATGTGTGAAATGAAATGACGGATTATTATTATAGTAAGAAACTTTTGTGTGATATGATTTGTCTCATTTCCGGGGAGTACATTTTTTATTAGTTTAGTTTAAGCTTTCAATTAATATCCATTTCCTTGTTTATCTAAATCATATTACTTAATTTTATTTGACGAGGAAGCGAATCAGAATCAGTTTGTCTTTTTGTCAGTCAGTCAGACAGTGTTTTTCAAGTGGAAACATTTGACAACATTTTATGGTACATTTTTGCTCGATGAAGTGTAAATTGGAATTAAGTGCTCTTTTATTAAGTTTTTAGTGCAAATGGAACTCAAATTGTGCGATCAGCTGGATGCTATCATGGCGGGTGGCAACCGAGGAAGCGAAAATGACATAAATGAGTGATGTTTTATTTTTTTTTCTTTTCAATGATTCCTTAAAGTGAAAGTAGTTGAAAGGGTGCTATGCTATATCCCTCCTGCATGGTACCATTATAATTAAACTCATCTCCGTTTATTTTTACTCGCTCTATAGGGCAAGTATTGGTTTCGTTTAATAAGAAAGTTTCGAGGCTATAATCAAATACTAAGGGCCAGTTTCACAGTCGACACTTACCGAAATAAGTGGCACTTAAGTTTCCCATATTAGGAATTTAAGCTAAATTACATAGCTAGCGTAAGTGGAACTTAAGTCACCAACATCGGAGACTTAAGTGCCACTTATTCAGGTAACAGTGAACGGTGATATTGGGAATTAATCTTTCGAATTCCCCACTTAAGTGTCACTTTTCTGACTGTGAAACTGGCCCTAAGACTACTATGATGATCGAGAAGTCCAAAAAAGTGTCGTCATGCAATCCGTGGTCTTTGCATCAGTGCGTCCACTGTAATTTGAACTAGAGCCTAAACGGGTGGACCGATTTGCTTCAAATTTAGTACGCAGTATGTTTATGTGATTCCCCCTAGAGGGGAACTTAGAATTTTTGTTTTAGCTCATCTAGAACGGGAAGCTGCCATACAAATATTTTGGTTTTATTTAAATTTACGCGAACACGACTCTAAGGATTTTGATTAAACCTTGTGTACCGGTAATAACCAAGTCAATTGTAAGAAAACTGTGTTTTAGAGGTTTATCTAACAAAATTCACTCAACTTGCTTTTTCTTCGTGGCTGAGGTAAGCTCGCCGGTGTCCAGGATTCTTCCCAAAGAAGCAACAAAACTTGGGCTTAGAGGGTCTTAAACTCCGTATAAAAATAGATTTATTTCTTTTAATTAATTTAATTTTCGTTAATTTTATTAAATACAAATTTCTGACACGATATTTCATATAAGATTGGTTCACAATAGTATTTCTCTTAAGATAAAATAACACGGTATTTCATATAATACATCTCAAAGGCCTACGGAACTAACAAACTAAGGACCAAAGCGGGTGGAACTCACTGAAGAGAACCTTTCCAATGAGCTGCTTGAAGAGGAGCTCAGAGGAACAAAACGGGGTCGGGGATCCTTATAAATAAATACTAAATGATATCCAATAATAATAATACTGTCTGTCGTACTCTAATGAATAATGTCCCTACAATTTTATACAAAAGTTAGATTGGCTTCTTAGCTGAGTAAACTCTGCTGATCAATGCCTATCTGTCCCGAATACCTTATAAAAGGCTTTTGTTACGGCCGATCTTTGATTCTCTATACACTAGATTGGTAGCCACACTTGGATGACAAAGAAAGACCATTTTGTAGTTTTCTTTACCTCGGCTTATAAGATCTGCGGCTTATAACATAGTGTGAACTATGAAACTTAAATTACAAACTCGTATGAGATTTCCTCGTCTTTTATTTTACACGGGGTAGATGGTAAGTTGTGCCATATGCTTTATATGAGGATGCTTAGCTCTATGATTAGGGTACCTGTAGGAGTTGTAGGTGGTTGCTCAGTAAATTGTGTTTTGATGAGAATTTATGATTAGGGTACATGTATACTATGTTTAATGTAAAACTAAAATATTATGGCGTATGTAGAATTGTAACGCTTCGTTACCGTATTCCAGGTTTTTTTGAGAAAGTTGTTTTATTTTTGAGTTCTTCAAGTATGTATATCTTTTGGATGGTTCGACTGTTTTTGTTATAATTAATAATAATCTGGGGCTTCTCAAAAGAAACAATATTGCGTTTAAAAAAATCAAACAAAAAATCAATTTTTTAGTAGTATTTTTCACTCTATTAGTATCTATTTTATATCTATGAAGAGGCAGACTACTTACCAAAAATAGGGGCAACAACACCCCTAACGGGGTCCAGAACCCTACTGCAGAATAGAAGAAAACATGATTAAAAACAAAATCAAATCAGAAGAGGAGGCAAAAGACAAACAAATCTGGAATGAACTCCCAAAACTGAGACAAGCCAAACTCTTACTAGGAAGCTATAATCAGGAACGCTTTCTATCCTGCATCAGCTTAAGTAGGAACAAACTCAGAATAATTACGGGTATCGTCACTGGCCACTGCAAGCTAAGACACCTTAATATTCTTGGTCTAGTAACCAGTTCCACTTGCAGATTCTGCAACACTCATGAAGAGACGCCGCGCGCCGGCCTATATAGGGTAAATGTGATGCACTTGTGCAGACATAGGCATCTGGGAAACCACCAGATAGAAGAGAGCAAAGCGTCCTCTCTAAAAGTACTCCAAATTATCGAGTTCCTCAAGTTAACTAATTTGGAGGTTGAGCTGTAGATTGAGTAGCCAGCCAGCCAGCTCCAAAAAGGGGACACAATAGATCTTAATGTCAACGTGTAAGTGTAGGCAATAACGCCCAAGGAAATTACCCTTAAATGGTTTATGGTTTTTTTCAAACAATTGTTGTTGTAATTTTGTTCGTCATTTTTGGTTGTATTACCTGTTTTGGGTTTGTTTTTAAAACTGGAAATAAATCCCAAAAAAAAGTAGAAAAATAAAAAAAATACAAATTAATGTCCAAAGTAGGAAATATCACCCAAAACAATAAGGCAATGCAAAAGGAAACAACGCCCAAATAATGGAAATATCGCCCAAAATTACAAAAAAAAAAAACAATTTTGATTTAAATTTTTGGGTGGTATTTCCCCTTTATAATTTGGGTGACCAGGAGTTTGGGCGCTAAGCAAATTTGTTTGGACTTTATTTCCATTTGGTTTTTTTGCTTTTGGGTGTTTTTTCCTTGGGCTGTCTGTATTGCCTAACGCCGATTTTTATATTAGATTGATTTTAACTTGCGATATACATTATGTACCTAATAGGTGAATTCGTTAAAAAAAATCCAACTCGATATTTTGATAAAACTTTTTCATTATGATGATAGGAAAGACGAAAAAAGTGTGTCTCGCAAAAACATCCGTCTTTCTGTCTGCCTGTCTGCCTGTCTGTCTGTTGTCTGTTCGGCTACAGCATAAACGGATGGGTCGATTTTTGTATTATTAATTTTTTTTTTAAATTCTATATTTAAAAAATGGGGGGATGATTTTTTTTCAAATTCAATTTTCAACTCTACAATAATAATATGCACTTAAAATTGCCTTACCAACATTTTCTCTCTTAAAAATGTTTATAAAATTTTGTAAAGAAAATTAATTATCGATGTGTAAACATCTATGCCGGCGCGGTAGAGTCAAATATAAACGTGGACTTTTCTCTGTGTGACGTTACAAGGTCACACCTTACGGTGTAGCACATTACGTTACGGAGGTCAGCATATTAGGATATTGAGTACGTGCAGTGACAGACAAAAATGTGAAGATCCCCTTTTCAAGGAAAGTCCGTTTTGGATCCGTGGGCGTAGTCAACAAGGAGAATTTCGCACACGGATCCAATTATGGACCCTCAAAACTGGGCTGGACAGATGTTAATGTTAACACATATTAACCATAAGTCCTAGAACTCCCAAATTAAAGGGTTTTCCAATAAGAGGTGTTATTTTGAAAAGCCCGCTATTTCGGTAGCTGTCACTTTTGAAGCTGTCATTTTTTGACATTTGACAAGTAGAAACTACGCCATTAATAAAAATGGAACGATACACGCTTCAACAACGCATTGAAATTATTAAAATTCACTATAAAAATGGTGAAAATTTGGCAGAGACGGTTCGTAAAACTAAAACATTTTTGGGTCGTCGTGAAGCACCTTGTCGGACCGCAATACAGAAATTGGTGGACAAATTCGAGCTGTTGGGACAAGTTAGTGATGTGAAGAATAAAACCCGTGCACGTCGCTCAAGAACAACTGAGAATATTGCTTTTGTAGCCCAAAGTGTTGAAGAAAACCCAGGTTTGTCCATTCCTCGTCGTTCTTTGGAATTAGGCATTCCACAAACGTCATTACACCGTGTTTTGCATAAAGACTTGGGTCTTAAGGCTTATAAAGTTCAGTTAACACAAGAAGTCAAGCCAGCTGATCATCAACAACGTCGTGTCTTTGCTGATTGGGTCCTTGAAAAGCATGAAAATGATCCGGAATTTCATCGAAAAATCATCTTGACTGATGAGGCCCATTTCCACCTCGGAGGCTACGTCAACAAGCAAAACTGTCGCATCTGGGGCTCGGAAAACCCAGGTCATTGGACCTTACTTTTTCGAAAATGAGACTGGAGCAACAGTTACTGTCAATGGATTGCGCTATCGAGATATGATTAATGATTTTTTATGGCCGGAATTGGATGGTATTGATCTGGACAACGTTTACTTTCAACAAGACGGCGCTACGTGCCACACAAGCAATGAAACCATCGATCTTTTACGGGAAAAGTTTCCGGACCGTGTTATCTCTCGAAGAGGTGATCACAATTGGCCACCGAGATCTTGTGATTTAACACCTTGCGACTTCTTCCTTTGGGGCCACGTGAAAGATAAGGTCTACGCCAACAGCCCAGCGTCGATTCAAGACCTCAAAGATGGAATTCGTGAGGCTATCGAGGACATAGGGCAGCCACTTTGCGATTTGGTTATGGAAAATTTCATGAAAAGGATATGGTCCTGTAAGCGTGGTCGTGGCGGTCATTTGGCTGATGTTGTGTCCCATTATTAACGGCATACCTTCCTCTTTATAATGAAATAAACATCCGATCATTTATCTCAAAAAATGCCATTTTTCTTTGAATATCAAAATAACACCTCTTATTGGAAAAGCCTTTATTTTCCCATAAACCAAGATATATATGAAGAAATAAGATGTTGTTAAACATTGCGTTGGGTTGGAAACAGTTTCAGAAGTATTTTAATAAGTTTATTTCTAATTTTGTTGGATTTTATGAAACAATTTTCCAGTTTGAATAGTATAATTTTCATACACGTTGCTATCTTGTTTATTTGATATTGCCACATAAGGCTGAATGATATTACATTCAAGTCTCTCATATTTAATTTAAGACAGAGTGTGATGGCACATATAGGAGCAAGTTTGTGCGACACATTCGTGCATTTAATTTAAATAATTTTCTCCTCTGGATCAATAAACATAAAAAGATCACTTCTGCAAAAAAAATTGCAAGCTTTGGTTTTCTTGTTTTCCTGAAAAAATATTCATTTAGATTTAGATAAATAAAGATGTTAAATAAAGGGTCTTTTTTTAGACGTGTAGTTTTCAATCTGGCAATGCTTTTTTTGGAGTTGGTCTTTTTGACAGCTGTTACTTGATTTATGCTCTTACTTACTTCTGAATAACGTTTGCACATCGTGCAAATTTATTACCAAAATAATGATTCCGTTCGCGCGACGTATCGCGCGCTGCGTCCAATATTCGATGAAGCTCATTTTTGGTTAAATGGTTACGTTAATAAGCAAAATTGTCATATTTGGAGTGATTATAATCCACAGGCCATTGTTAAGACGCCGCGCCGTTACATCCTCAAAAAGTCACTAGTTTGGTGTGCTCTATGGGCAGAAGGAATCCTTGGTCCATATTTCTTCAAAAATGAATCCGGCCATAATTTTACAGTCAATGGGGAACGCTATAGAAGAGCCATGCTTAATGACTTTTTCGTGCCTGAATTGGAGGATGTTGATGTTGATGTGGACGACCTTTGGTTCCAACAAGACGGTGCTACATGCCATACAGCCAACAAAACAATCAATTTATTGATGGAAACTTTTAGTGCGAGCGCATTATCTCGCGTCATGGGCCTGTGGCGTGGCCTCCAAGATCTTGCGATTTAACACCGCTGGACTTTTTTTTGTCGAGAGACGATTGACGCCTTGGAAGAGAATATTCGGCGCGTTATTGCTGATATACGGCCCCAATTGCTGCAAAAAGTGTTCGAAAATTGAGTCTCTCGGCTGGAATTTATTCGAGCCAGCCGCAGTGGCCACTTGCCCGAAATCATTTTTAAAACATAATGGCAAGCCTTTGTCTTTATAATAAAACCAAATTCTTGACCATTACATCATATTATATGCATTTTATTTCTTCTTGAAAACTACACGTCTAAAAAAAAACACCCTTTAGTATCCTCTCTCTTTTCAAGCTGACAACCCAATATAATTGTCCTAATATTTTCCCGTGTATGCTGTCAGTTCTAATTGTATATATTAAAAGAGACAACTTGTAGATAGAAATTGACATTGATACCTACATATTATCATCTTTCATACAGAAAACAAAACTTTCCTAAGCTAAGTTTCTTTTTGTACCTATGTTGAATTATTCCACAAACAAAATTTCATCTGCGTCATCGCCAAACGTAAAGCAACTGTTCGTTTGGAAAGTTATTGATAAGATTATTTACAACAAAATCATTCCGATTGGGGATGGTCTATCTCTATTGAGTTAATAAAGAATCGTGCTTTTAAATTAACTGACAGAAAATAAGATAAAAAGTAAAAGTAATCAACCAACTTAATTAGCTTCGCGCACATTTAAAACTTTTTTTTTTTCTTTTCTATCATCATTTTAATGACTTTTTTTTATAAATTTATTTGTAATAAGTTCAATCAAAATATAAAAGGTACCTATACCTTTTCTATTGTGAAGGGAAGTCTTAGAAATTTCCTGCGAAAATTTTAATTTAACTGCTTTTTGGTTTGAAAACAAAAATTCTTTCATTGATATTAAAAAAAAAAATATTTTGGTATCTATGAACAAGGCCGGCGTGGGAATTAAAATTCAGCAGAGAAATGTTATGTTTCCAATTATTGAGGAAAATAAAATGCACCGCACTAGGTCCCTCCCTTGTACCTCTCTCACGGTATTAAAACTTATTTGTATACGTGGTGTACCTCAGGCGCGGATCTAGGATTTCAGTTTGGAGGGGGTCACGTTGCCCGAGGACAAATCACCAACAAAATTATATAAAAGTCATGCAATTCCTGGAAATGAGAAAAGTATCGGACTTACATTTAGATAGCGATAGTATCGTTGACAAAGATGATGTTGGCAGAAAAGATACAAAATTAAAACATTGCAATTTTGTATTATAAAATTAATTTTTGCAATGAATATACCTATACATACTAAGCAGTTTCTAGATTCAAACTCTGGTTTGATATTTCATCTTCAAAAATGCAAAAAATGCCCAAACCAAGACGAAACCGAGCCGAGAATAAGTTAACGAGACCGAGACGACTATAAAATCTTAAAGTTGCCTGAATGAAATAACTACTTTTTTGGTAAAATTCAGTTCATTTTTAGAATCATCAAAATTTCTTAGGTTAGTAAAAATGTTTTTTAAGTGGACATAGCGTACAGTAGAAAGAAGATATCAGACCAGTGGGACTCATACAAAAAAAAGGTTCTTATTATACCCGAAAAGTAGTTGTAACTCAAAAACACTACCCGATTAGAGATAAGGGGTCTCTTATGCCACACGACTTTTATTTACTAGATTCGTCCGTGATTCTATCAGTTTCAGCAGTTTATCGCACAGCTTACTCAAAGATTTTGATCAAAATAAACTTCGTTAGATCAAACCCAGGTAGACCAGCGAGCAAAGTTCCAGGCTTTGATAAAAATTACATAAAGTTCCCATAGATGTAAAGGGTGATTTTTTAAGAGGTTTAGAACTTTTTAAAAAAAAAAAACACAAAAAATTCGAAAAAATGAATGAAATATTTATTTGAATCGATAGTTTGAACCTTGCAATTTAATGTTTAAAGATAATTTCATGCAAATGTTGACCGCGGCTGCGTCTCAGGTAGCCCATCCGCTGAGTCCAATTTTGGCATACTCTTTCACACATATCGGCCGGTATCTCACGAATGAATGCATGGATGTTGGCTTCCAGTGCGTCAATCGAAGCGGGCTTGTCCCTATAGACATTAGCCTTGACATACCCCCACAAAAAATAATCTAATGGTGTCAAATCGCACGATCTAGGCGGCCAATTGACCGGCCCGAAACGTGAAATTAACTGTTCACCAAACTCGCCTCGCAATTGCGCCATTGTTTCGCGTGCTGTGTGGCATGTGGCACCGTCTTGTTGAAACCACATATCATGCAAGTCAAGAACTTCCATTTCAGGCAAAAAAAAGTTTGTTATCATCGCTCGGTAGTGTTCACCATTGACAGTAACGCTGCGATTCGCATCATCTTTGAAGAAATATGGCCCAATAATGCCGCCGGCCCATAAACCGCACCAAACAGTGGCTTTTTCGGGATGCATTGGTAGCTGTTGCAATGCTTCTGGCTGATCTTCACTCCAAATGCGGCAATTTTGCTTGTTTACGTACCCATTCAACCAAAAATGAGCCTCATCGCTGAACACAAGCAGCGCGCGATGAACATTTCGAACCGAGCACGAATTTTGATAGTAAAATTCAATAATTTGCAAGCGTTGTTCATTTGTAAGACGATCCATGGTTAAATTGCAAACCAAACTGAAGCTGTTTGACAGTGACACAAGGTACTAAACACACGTCAGCTGTCAAAACCAGTGTTGCCAAAACCAAACCAGCTAAAAAATCACCCGTTACAAATCAAAATTCTTTGCGTTTGCATCCATCTACACTTTTTTCGGAATATTTCGGACTACAGCTATTAAACATATTTTTAGGTATGTCTAACTGCCCAACTACAAAACCTTATTTATAAATATTGTCCATCGATTGTCTAACTAAGACACTGCAATTGGGTGTCCAAACCCAGTTCTAAAATGAGTATACGTGCAACGCCAAATGTAAGTCTAGGAAAGAATTGAAAAATTATTCTTGAAATTAATGAAATGTTCATTGAACGTATCCATGAAAGTCCACGAAATTGAAAGATTAAAGGGATATTACTATATCAATAACAGGATATATTTAGACAAATGTTAAAATGCGTTTATAAATAAGGAGATGTCCAACTATTGACTAGTTGTCCAAAAGTTTTCTAAGTAAATCCAATAAACACGACTGTTTATCTTTTGCTCTAGGCTTGTGGGGGGGGGGGGGTCATGACCCCTATGACCCCCCCTCTGGATCCACCACTGGTGTACCTACAGAAACACGATATGTAACTTGAATAAAACAGTAAAATTCTTTTCTGTTGATCCACCGCATTATATCGGTTGAAACCTGTGAGAAAATGCAATTTGTTTGCCGTTGAAAACTTTCTTAATGCAAAAACGTGTCGTCGATTGATGTGCTGCGGGTGCGGGCCTAAGGGTACACCAAAATTAAAACATTTCAATGAAAATAACTCAAAAAACTTTGCAATTTTTTTTCGCAAAAAGAATCAGCTCTTCATTTTTAATATCAGTAAGAAATATGTTAAGAGAGGTAAAAGTTTTAACAAGTATTCGTTTTCCGTACTCACGAATTCCAGACCTTTTTTATGTTGAAAACAAACTTCTACGGCAAAAGGTTAAAAGGTGAAAGTCTTAAATAATCATCATAAGAAAATTTTAATTATTGTGTTTACCTCAATCAATTAAAATTAAAAAAAAAAAGAATATTTTAATGACTTTTTTATTCTTTGTTTTGTTGTTATTGTCGTCGTTGATTTATATGTAAATGTTCCCTTTTATATATTAAAATATGTTACGTAATGAAAAGTATAGGTGAGTATTTTGATACATACATTTTGTATACAGTGTTGTGTAAAAAAACTCGGTCAAATGAATGCGGGATAATAAAGGGTCCGCCATCTAACGTTTTTTTTCAACTAGTGCTTATTTCCTGAAGGGTAACACTTAGCTCATGTCTGATTTGACAGATAATTAGTTTTATCCTTCCGCTGAACGAATATGGTTGTGTATACGCTTCGCTGAGTGGGCCTGCGATCGACTTAGAGAAGATGCCGATTTTGCCAAAAAAATCATCTTTTCAGATGAAGCTCATTTTGATCTTGGCGGGTAGTAAACAAGCAAAATTGTCGCATTTGGGGCACAGAAAACCCGCACGCATACATTAAAAAGCCGATACACCCAAAACGAGTCACTGTTTGGTGCGGATTTTGGTCCAGAGGCATAATTGGGCCATTTTTCGAAAATGAGCAAGGAGTGGCCGTTGCAGTCAATGGCGATCGTTATCGGGCCATGTTGAACGAATTTTTGTGCACAAAAATTGAAGAGGAGGATATTGGCAATATTTGGTTTCAACAGGACGGCGCTACGTGCCACACAGCCGAAGCTACACTCAATGTTTTGCGCCATTTTCAAAAAAAAAAGAAGTTATTTGGCGGACCCTTTAGTATCACATTTTTTTGTATGACAATATTAAGAAATATGGAAGTGACTCTAGACATGCCAATTATAACAGTTTTGGTTTATAAAAGTACTGTTTATGCAGCCCCGCAGGGCCAGGGCCCTCCGGCAGTAGGCATAATTCAGTCACCCGGAGTGTTTTTTTCAAGTCTCGCGAAGCTCGCTAACGTACGCCCACTTTTAATGGCGAAAAACTTTTATAACTCTTATAAATTGGCATGTGTTCAGTCTTGTTAAAGAAATATTCTATGTAAACACATATGGACGCCACCCTAAAATTATTTAAAAACAATTTTTTTTAAGAGAGAAGTCCAGTTTATAGAAACTACAAATTTGCAATATCAATTTTTCAAGTCTAAATTTCTGTTTTAAAAATTGACACCTTAAGGTTGGGTTTAACATATACATTATGTGCATAGTAAGAAACTCTATATAATATCCAGGTACAGTGTTCTCTCTCATAATGGACACGTCCAACCTAGCATAACCGGACATATTTCAAAGAACGGAATTACATACTTGATTTTTCATAGTAGGTTAGGTTAGGTTAGGTT
Source organism: Leucozona laternaria (assembly GCA_932273885.2). NCBI lineage: Eukaryota > Metazoa > Arthropoda > Insecta > Diptera > Syrphidae > Leucozona > Leucozona laternaria. The sequence continues at coordinate 274,168,708 of OW026366.1, forward strand.
AGGTTGACGGACTGACAGTATGGATCTTGTTCCCTTCACACTTACACTTAGATCATTATTGATACATTGTGGCACAATGATGGATTGGACCATCCCTTTAAAAATATAACCTATAAAATCCTATGGAGTATCAAGCCATTTGGAGGCGTTGATGAAGATCATTAAATTTAAGTTGTTATCACCTGTTGACTTCGATATTTCTGCTAGATCGTTGAAGAAATAGCTACCCAAAATATTTTTTCTTATATTGCAGAGTGCCGGACAGTGACCTAGGCAGTGAAGGGTATCCTCCTCTACTTCTTCGTCTCCGCAGCTCCTGCAAATATCTGCAGTATACTTAATCTCATATTCTTCCTATGATATCCTAAGTGATTATGCCGTGTGATAATTCCTATCAAAAGATTCAGGGATCTTTTTTTCAGGTTCATAATTTTGTCTGTTTTTTTTCTTATTGTAGCTGGGCCACAGATTCTTTGTAGTGGTACATGTTACGAGTGAGTTTCATCTGTCATTGGTAAGTTCCACTATCTTCTTACCAATTTTCTGTTTAATGGCACAGGGTGGAATTTTAACACCAGGATCTATTAGGCTTAGTTCTAGTGATGAACCAGTCCTTGCCAGTTCCACAGTGTTTAGGGACACAGCAGAGTCTGATGTTGTGCTGTGTGGCAAGAACTTTTAGCTCTTCGCGACAGCATGACACCAGCTGGGATCTTATTTCTGTGGCAGAGATAGCTTTGATCGCTGCTTGGCTGTCAATGTAAAAGGTGATATCAGCCTGATATATCGCCAGCATTGAGACCTGTTCAGCAACCCTAATCACTGTCAGGACCTCTAATTGGAAGGCACTGCCGTAATCAGGGAGTCTATAAGAGTTGGCTAAATCAATGGACTCTGAGAAGAAGCCCGAACCTACTCCTGTATCCATCTTCAAAATCTGTACGGGGGGTTGTGTAGTCTGTGCATATACATACCCCTCCGTAAATTTGTTGATAATCTGTGCATGACCCACGGAGCTCTTTCTACAGCTATCGGTCTGGCTTAGTCTTTCAGCACTGTAGGCTGCATCCTCTTGCACGAACAAATCTGAGTATGGTTTCCATTCCCGCAGTGGGTGTGGACTCTATTGCCCCAGTGACTCATACGCACGCTAGTCTTTGAACTTTGATAAGCGTTTTATAATTAGTTGCTTTATCCATCGCGCTCCACTAAACCAGGCTACCATATGTAAGGATCGGTTTTATAATGGCCGTGTACATCCACATTATGATTTTAGCGTTTGGACCCCAAGTCTTAACAAAGGTCCTGTTGCAGGAGTAAAAAGAGATCATGGCCTTCTTGGCTCTTTCTGTAACGTTCTTACCCCAGTTTAGCTTTTTGTCAAGAATTACGCCTAGATATTTGGCATGATCTGATAGACTAAGTCAGGTTCCTCCTATTGACGGTAGAACAAATTCTAGTATTTTCCTATTTGTATAACGCAGGTTACTATAACAAGGGCAGTAATTCCGAAAACAATCGTGGTTAATGTAGACAGTAAAGTTATAAACTGTCAAATTCCATTGAAGGATGGCTTCGATGACGGTGTATTAACAAACCTCTGAAAAATTCGAAAATTTGTCCATTCTATTTTCTGCTCCGGAAAAGTGCATTTTTAGGGCAATCGGTTGACATTTGGAATGAAATATTCTCAATACGATCAAATAGATTTTGTCCCCTATCTGTCAAACTATCAACTGTCAAATTCCATTGATTCCACGATGACGATGGATTAAAAAACCTCTGAAAAAATTAGAAAATTTTGAGATTTAATTTTTTTGAAAAGGGCAATTTTAGAGCTTTCTGGTGACTTTCATAACGAATTGAATTTTTATTTCGAAATGAAATGCCTTAACATAATATGCATATCCTAGAAAAAAGTATATACAGCCAACTTTTTTTTTATCCGGGAAGCATTTAAGAACATATACCATTGTCAGTCAAAAAATCTATGGCTACCAACCATTCGGAAAAGAATATTTTTCAGTAATCGAATGAGGCGCCATCTGAACATCTCAACATTTCATTAATTTATATCCACTCTATGTTCACTCTGATAACTGACCACAATTATATTCACTCTTAATTTTGTTGTTGTTTGTCTGTAAAAATCAGCTGAGCTGCCTATTCACTCTTTCAAAAAACACGACACGTGTATTTTACGATACAAAAACCAAAAAAAAAAACTAAGGTCCAGTTTTTCAGTGCGAGATTAAAGTTACACCTGAGTTAACCCATACAATTTGGTGAGTGATAACTGAATTGAATAGATGCTTTTGATGTTTTATTCAGCGAATTTGTTTAGTCGTTCCGCGTGCATTCTCCACCTTTTTAACAGTCACAAAATCAATAGCCAGTGGTTCAACAATTTGATATCCGTTATTTTTAGGATGTGCTTGAGACAGCAAAACAAAAATTTGATAGTTTTCGAGATATTTACGAAAGAAACTTAAAAAAATCTACAAATTTGAGGGGATTTTTTAAAGAAATGCCTACGACATTAAAAATAAAGCTCTCTGTCAAAATTCAGCTTTGTCGGAATTTTCTTTCGTATTCCCTCCGTTAAAAAAAAAATTCTTTCATCTTTAACTTTTCGTATTCAACTGCTTTCCTATTTGAATCTCCATAAGCATTCAACGAGACTAGAAAAAAATATGTGAGTGCCGGGACTCACGGTTAAATATGTGTAAACATCAACGTTTGTCCGAGTGCCTAATTTTTGTTACTGAACGTCATCAAAAGAAACATATTGAATAATTAACACTACATTACCTATCTGTAGGCAGTGCTTAATAAGCTTAGTGTTGAAAGAACGGCAGCGAAATACCCAGTGGGGGAACCACTGTAACGAAATTTCCAAGCACTAAAAGGCTGGTGGTGAAGTGTCCAACGAACGGTGAAGGTTCGGTACTGAAAGGTCCTGCTTCGTAGTTCACTCTCAACTTTAAGATGACTTAAACGTAGAATTTAAGTTCAGATTTGTATCACTGAACGCACCCAATATCCTACCATACCTGCAGCCATTGACCTACCATACCTACAGTCAATTGTCAATCCCTACAGCTGACTATTATTATTTTTGTTTTGATTTTGTTTTCTTTTAAAATACTAGTGTCGCGTCCATTTTGTTCGGGGAGTAATTAAAAATTAAAGAAAAAAATATAAGTGTTAAAATGATAAAATCGTCGGTCGCGCTAAAACAATTTGCTTTCGTCGTTGGCAAAAACAATATAAATGAGTGGTCGCGATAAAGTATAATCTAATTGTCGGTCGCGTTAAAATCAATTTGTTTTGGTCGGGGCAAATCAGATTTCGTAACGTAACGTGCTATAACGTAAAGTGCACGACGTAACGTTGCACACGAACGTTCACGTTTTTTGTTCACTCTACCGCCAGCATAGATGTTTACACATCAAAAAGGCAATTTATGTGTAACAGTTGTAGCAGTTTTTCGTCATTAAAAGTAATTGAGCAACCAAATAAGTATTACAATGGTCCGACAGAAATACCTATACTTACATCCATTCATATCTACGTATACGATTTCGAGCGCCATCAGGAGATATTGGCCCTAAGGGGCTGCATAAACATTACCTTTATAAACAAAACAGTTTTACTCTGCAACTTCAAACCTATTCATCAGAATGGCATGAAGTATGATAAACCAAAATTGAATCCAATTTGACCAGGACAAATTTTTTTTCTTATATTCGGCTCGCACTCGAATAACATATTCATCAATTCAGATGTAAGATTTTAGTTTGCAAAGTTTTATTATTGCGAGATTTCAATCGTATTTCGTATTCAATAGTTTTATTTTTTAATTAAAAAGGTTTCCACAGCACTTTTGACATAAACCGCATTTTCGCTGAAATGTCCAAATTCATATGATTTTAATTTAAATGTCATTAAACAAAATTCCAGGTAATGAGTATGCCAAGTATAGAAACGATTTTTTAACAAGATATACCTTATATAATAATCATTATAACACCTGAATGCATCTGTCAAAGGTGTAAATTTGATAATGATCTCATCAAAATTTAATATCAATAACAAAGCACCAAGGCCGTAGTTAGAAAAAAAAAATGTGGTTCAAGGGGGTGAAGTAAATATATACCTATACAACTTCAGTAGATATAAGAAAAGTAAGCGATTGTTATTCTTTCGAGTTGTTCTGCAGTCTACCAACATTGACAATTCGACCGACCTCTGCAGTGTCAAAAGTACAATAAAACAGATTACTTTTTTTGATTTTTTGTGTTTAAAAAAAACATTTTTTTTAAATTTTTAAATGCAATTCTGTTTCAACAATTAAGGAGCACCAGATTGCAAAATTAAAACAAAATCGGTCGTACCATTGAAAAGAAATAGGCTGATAACCCACAAATAATATTTTTGTCATTACAGGTACGCAATTTAATCAAAATCATTAGAGCTGTTTTTGAGGAAATTTGAAAAAAAAAATTGTTTGTATGGCAGCTGACCGTTCTAGGTGAGCTAAAACAAAAATTCGAATTTCTCCTCTAAGAGGAATTACATAAAAATGCTCTGTATCAAATTTGAACCAATTCGGTTCACCCTTTAAGGCTCTAGCTTAAATTACAGTGAGACGTATGCACAGTGCGACGGACGGCATGACGAAACCCACTTCTTCGGACCTCTCAATCATCGTAGTGTTAGTTCGAAATTTTTGATGCGTAAACATCTATGTCGGGGCCGTAGAGTGAAATAAAAACGTGGAATCTCCTATGTGCGACGTTACGAGGTCACACTTAACGATTTAGCAAGTTACGTTACAAAAATCTGCATAGTAGGATATTGGGTACGTTCAGTGACAAAAATCTGAAGATCCCCTTCAAGCAAACTAGTGCGTTTTGGATCCGTGCACGTAGTCAACAACGTATAGACGACTTCGCATACGGATCCAAAAATGGATCTTCAAAACTGCGCTTGGACAAACGTTGATGTTTACACATACTAAACGTGAGTCCCTCACTCACACATTTTTTTTTTTTTGCCAGCGACCGAAAGCAAATTGTTTTTAGCGCGACCGATGGACGATTAGATTAATATTTTATCGCAATAAATATGTACATATTTACCGATACATTTTAACACTTATTTTCATATTTTATTTTTAATATTTGCTCGAGCGAAATTGACGCGACACTAGAAACTAGAAAGAAAACAAAATCAAAACAAAAATAAAAATAGTCAACTTTAGGGATTGCCAATTGACATAAGTCAATGGCCGTTCAGTGATAAGAATCTTAACTTTAGTTCTACCTTAACATATACTGCTTTTATACGGTGCAATTTCTTCTTGGAATTTTTAAGCACGTTGGTGAGAGACGATGGTGGCTGGGGTACACAAAATTGCTGAGGTTGAACAAATTGCAGAGTTATCACCCTTCTTTCTGCTTTTCCTTATTGTTTGAGATTGTTTATACTCTACATTCGTATTCCACTCAAAAAAACTTCGCTTAATCAAGTGGAGTAAAGAGTGCAGAGAGATAATACTAGCGGTGTTTTTTTTTGCAAAGCCCCCAGGAAATTGGTCGAAAAAAAGTTAAATGCAACAACAACTACTAATCTCCTTCGGTCTTAGCTAAGCAAGGAGAAAAACTGTGCTACCGGCTTGGATTGCATACTTACTATCGATAGTTTGTATGGAAACTAGAGATGAGCAAAAAATCACGACCTGTGATTTTCGACCTGTGAGTCAAAAATCACAATCACTACATGTGCCCTAAATGTGATTGAATATCACAACTGTAGTAAAATCACAACAAAAAGAAACGATTCACACATCAGGACAATCGCACAATGAACTTTATGAACTGTGAACAAAATAACGACGAGAGAAAAGTCAACGCAATGAGTAAAATGAATCAGAACGAGAACTGTAGTCGTGATTTAGTTATTATTTTAGCAACTGAACGAAATCACAATACAGAAAAACAAAATCTCAGGACTCATGATGCAAATATGAAGAACAGATTAATTCTTTTACTTTATGTTTAAGATCTAGAAGGTAGAACTGAATTGTGAACTGAAGTCCTGGCCTGGTTCTGATGTTGTACACAAGGACAAAGAAAAGTGAAACTAAAATTTTGACATTGCAAATTTTCGAGTTTCCACGGGAGCTAGAGAGTTGGGCCAGACAAGGTATTTTCCACCTCCTCAATCGATTGGCATACTCCGTTTTTCGAAATTTTGGGCATTCGATATTTTGGACATTCGAGATTTTGCTATTCGATAATTTTGAATTCGGGACTTGAGATTTTTAGCATTTTTGTATTCATGGTTATGTCCTACGAGCTACTTTAAATACTTATTTGTTTTCCTCATTTAATTACATACTTTATATTTTACTGAGAATTTTGTTTTTTGTCCTCAAAGATTTTCCTTGAAAAAAAAAAAAAAAACACTTGAAAATCACAATCACGTGATTCAGAAACTCCACTCTGTTTCTGTAATGGCGTCCGTTATCCCCATCGTAAGCTGATAGATCCCATATAATGTCATAATTTATATGAAAATATTAAATATTTATGATACATACATTTCATATCGTTAATAAAAAAAAAAAACTTTTATATCTCTTGTGAAAACACCCTTATAACAATCTATCGAATTCACTTAGCGATTTCGATTTTTTGTGTCGGTATTTAAGAAACATTTATCGCAAATGCAAACAGCATTCATTAATCATTCAAATGATGTTGATAAGAATTATGTTAAAAGATGTCTTCAAGCGACATAACAAACTTCCTCGTCTTTTTCAGATGCTAAAATATGAATGGAGAATGAAAAGGGAGGGAGGGAAAGGGTAACCCTTATCTGGTTACGGCCTTGCATACAATATTATCGATTTTTAATAAATGACTAAATCCTGGATATCCGAACATCAAATAAAACGATGCTAACGTTTTCATGTGCTTTATGTATGTTATGCAATATTAAGGATGGTTATTGAAGCCAACAAGGGGTGGTTATTATAATTGAACTCATTTTGTTTGGTGGTTCTAATTCGATTGGATTGGAGTTTGTTTTTGTCGAATTGGGTCTTAGTTTGATTTATGGCATACCAATTTTTCAGAATTATCTTAAGACAGCTTTGATTTTTTGTTATTGTATTTTTGGGTCGTGAAGAAAAATAAAAACATCATGCTATCATATTTACAGAAATGGATAATTGGATATGGATGTTGTTTTTAAAAATTGTTGATTGTTTTTTGTTTTGTTGACTGTAAGATTATTCTTTTATGCAAGCACAAGTGTTCACTTATAAGATACATGTGACGTTCATTAAATTGAACAGTGGTGTAACACAGTACAGTAACGCATATGTAATAGGAAAATTAGGAGATTTGTGTTGAAATTTATGATATCAGATCAATTTGTACATAATTTTCGGCCTTGGACATTTCATGATGCTTTTTACTACCAAAACTAAAATACCTATGACCTATCCCCTTTCACTCTAGACCTAGACTCAACGGCCAAACTCTGTCGCTTTCATCCAATGCAAGATATCTAAGCGTAGTTCTCGACCCTAAATTAAACTGGAAATTAAATATTGGAGAACGGGTTAAGAAGGCCTTCAAAGCCTTCTATGCCTGTAGCAAAACCTTTGGTAAAAAGTGAGGCCTATACAGTCAAAGATGATCTTATGGACGTACACAGCTGTAGTACGACCGATCCTCACATATGGACTGATGAATGAATTAGTTGGGGATATAGTAGTTGCACTGCGACCTATGGATCTATTGTGGCCCATCTAGAGATGAATAAGATTGCTCACTCTATAACTCTTCCTCCAAGTTTATTCCTTTGAGGATTTTAAGTATTTGGAGTATTTTCAATGAGGGTAATTCCCTCTCTTTGATGCACAAGTGCATTTAATTTGTCTAATATATGGTCCAGTGTTTCCTCTTCCATGTTGCAGAATCTACCGGTTGGACTACTCACTAAGCCAAGAACGCAGAGGTGTCTTTTTAGTTTGCAGTGTCCTGTGAGGAGGCCCGTTATTATTCTTAGGTTATTCCTGCTTAGGCTGATGCAGGATTTTTAACGCTCTTGGTTGTAGCTTCCAAGTAGTAATTTAGCTTGTCTCAGATTAGCGAGCTCTTTCCAGATTTTGCATCATTTGGCCTTCTCTTAAGCTTTGATCTTATATTTGATTACATTTTCTCCTATTCCGGAATAAGACTCAGGCCCTGTTAGAGGGTTTGTTGCTCTTATTTTGGCTATTGAGTCTGCCTCCTCGTTACCATGGATACCGGCGTGGCCCGGTACCCAATAGAGTGTGACATTGTTGTTTTTGCCTAGTTCATTTAACCTTCTCATACATTCTCATACCAGTCTGCAGGTGATGGTGTATGAGTTAAGTGCTTTGAGACCAGCGTGGCTGTCTGACATGACGGCAATGTTTTGTTTCCTGTAATTTATTTCGAGGTTAAATTCTGCACATTTTCCTATGGCTTTAACTTACGACACCGACTGGAAAATACTATAGTGCACTGTTCCATTCGTATAGAAAGTTTGGTTTTTGGCCCAAAAATTCCTGTTCCAGCCCCCTCAGACGTTCTCGATCCATCAGTGTACCATTTGATGGCATTTGCGTGTAGAGTGTAGTTCATTTCGCCTAACCACTCTGTCTTGCTACTTAGCTTCGTTTGGAAATTTTTCTCGAAGACCGATAGTATGTTGGCCCGCTCTAACCATGGCATATAACATCGCTAAGCTTAAAAAGATTCACAGCTAGTATTGGTTCGACAGGGGTTTAAGATCTTGCCCAACGGATGCCTTAAGCGTTTTTCTGCATCTTCTACCACTCGATTAACACATTAAATATCTAGCGATAAGACATAAAAAGAATCGAATTGCTGGATTGCCAACCCTATGGTCATGGCAATATCGCAAATTTGATTCCCATTGGTATGATTTTGCCTCCTACTGACTATTGCACCTCTACTTTGCGCATCAGTGGGGATTTCAAAATGAAAATTCCATCTAGAAAGGATTGGAAGGATGCCGTCGTGTGGTGTCGAAGTACAAAACTATCTACACTGATGGCTAAAATATAGAGTGTGGTGTTGATAGAGGAATCCTCTCTAAGTCCTTAAATATCTCTAAATCTTATTTCAACTTCCCGACTATGCTAGCGTTTTTCAGGCAGAATTACTGGCTATAAGGGAAGCATGCGAAATACTCAAACAAGACCCAAACCAATATCGAAATACTGCTATTCTGACAGACAGTCAGGCGGCTGTTAAGGCCATTGCTGCGGCTCATAATTATCCAAATTGGTCCAGCAATACAATCAGGGATGTGAGCGGGCAGAAGAACTAGCTATAGGCAACGATCAGCCTTACATAGCTGACTTGCGGAAAGAGTTTACATTCCTCTCGGATTTATGAAGGCCAACATACTTTCAATATTTCTCACCGAATCCAATCGTAAGTGGAGCAGGCTAAGCAAGTGTGTTATATCTAGAAATATTTGCCCCACCTATAATTAATCCCGAACAAAAGATCTAATTTGTCCAAGCTAAGACATCGCCAGGGTCGTTGCAACAAGCACCGGGCACTGGCCAAGAGGAGAGCATAAAGTGAAACTAGGTATTTCTTACAACACCCATTGTCATGATTGTGTAGACCAGCAGGAAAATCCCGTTTTAGTATAGAATCACTTGGAGAGGCTTCTTCGACGAACTTGACGTATTTATGATCCAAGACTTGATCTCTTTTCTAAACGCGACGAAATGGCTCTGAGATGAATTTAGGCATTTAGCTGTCTGACTCGGGTCTTTAGTATGGTTGTTCCCCACACTCATCCTAATCCATACATCCACAAACCCACTCCTTATACATAGGTTCAAACGATTTATGGCATCAAAACGGTATTTTTTTTTCTCTAATTGGTTCAGCGGGCTAGTTGCATCAAAATATTTTAATTGGAGAAGAGTAGGTATAATTAAGACCTTTTCAATCTTAAAAAGAAATCTTATTTCCTTAAAAAGCTTCGTCATACAAAAAAATTAACGGGGTTGACGTATACTTTTGCCAAATTTATTTGGTAATTTGAAAATTATGGCAAATTTTCAAAATTTTTCAAATAAAAAATGTTCAAATTGTCATAAATTCCCGTTTGTTAACTCGAAAATGTTGCAACGAGAAAGCACAAACGAAGAAGACAAATATTCCTCTCAATTTTCTGAAAACCAGAAAAGATTTATATTCAACAAAAGTTCTGTGGCGTAAAAAGTGTTTCCGTCACCTTAACTTAATAAATGTGGTCTTCTATTCTTGGTATGGTTGTAATGGAATTTTTATGAATGTCGTGTTGAGTGATCAATCAGAAGCCACAAAATGCACTTTCCCGATGAAATACATTACAATTTATTTCACTGCGTCAACCCCACTCAAAAATAGACAAGCAATGTTGCCTATCGTTGCAGACTCGTATTCAATGCAGGAGAAAGAAAATACATAGAATACACTCGTATATTAGACTGAAGTTAGCCTAGAATATACTCTTTGGTGATTTTGATAAGTTCTGATTTCCAAGAATTTTCAAGTTCTTCAGAAAATTCAAAAATCCAATGCATCTGATAAAATTTTTGTCAGCTAGATATTCACTATCAGAGAGCCAAGCCAATCATGTTCGGCTAATAATGTCATATATGGTTTTTGAGGTTTCGATACCTTTTTAAAGTCATAAAATAACCCATATACACACATAGCATCCATCGGTATGTGATAATTCCAAACCACACCATGATACAACAAAGCCCAGCAGGTATTTACCAGCCTATATGGTCGTATGGACTCACGATAGAGGATATTGCTTCCCAGAAGCCCTTAATAACCAGCAGCCATGGAGATGAATTGCATGCTAAAATTACAAATGATGTGCAGTTGGAATCACCCCTGAAAATGTTTGGATTCTTATAGAACATTGGGGCTATTTGTAGAAATAGATATTTCTATCGTTCGAATGACAACATTAAGGAGTTATGGCGAATTAATAATTTGTAAACCTGAGAGACCAATTATTAAATTGAATTGAACTTTACCTCTGGATGTCTGGATATAAAGGGTTTTTTTTTAGACGTGTGGTTTTCAATCTGGCAATACTTTTTTCGGAGTTGGTTTTTTTGACAGCTGTCAGTTGATTTATGCTCAGTTTGGTTTGCCATTTTATAATTAATAGACTTATTCCTGAACAACGTTTGCAAATTGTGCAAATTTATTAATAAAATAATACTTCGGTTCGCGCGACGCATCGCGCGCTGCGTACAATATTCGGTCGACATAATCGCAAATTCGCATACATTTTATCAATCATGGATCGGTTTCGCACCACTTTTTTTCTAGTGGATAATGCGCATCCTCAGAAACGCCGTACAGTGCTCACCGAAGACGCTATTGCTGATGTGGAGCAGAGTATTGGAGAAGACCCGAATGAGTCCATCCGCCATCGCGCACAAAAATTGGAGCTGTTGAAAATTGGGCCTCTCGGGTGGAATTTATTCGAGCCAGCTGCGGTGGCCACTTGCCCGAAATCATTTTTAAAACATAATGGCAAACCCTTATCTTTATAATAAAGCTTAATTATTGGCCAAAACATTAAATTATATATGCGTTTTATTACTTCTTGAAAAACACACGTCTAAAAAAACACCCTTGGGTTTTTCAACAGGTACGCTACAAAAGTAGAGCAACAGGGACAGCAAACGACGCCATATTTCTTGCCGCTCTTTTGAAATTTCTCTTCAGTAAGGTTTGCCATTTTATGATGGAAAGATATACGAGCCAACAACTAGTCGAAATTATTAAAATTTAATACCGAAATTCGGAGTCAGTGGCCTCAACGTTAAGAGCGCTACGTCCAATTTATCGTCGTTATAATCGTCCTAGCAGATCAACAATTGAGCGTCTAGTGGAAAAATTTGAATCCACAGAAGTGCCCGTAGTGTCGAGAATATTGCTGCCGCTGAGGCTTCAGTTGCAGAAAGCCCAAATGTGTCTCTCACACGTCGTTCTCATGCGTTGGGCATCTCTGTGACGTCGTTGTGGCGAATTTTGCGAAAAGATCTTGGCCTACATCCTTACAAGATTAAATTGACGCAAGAACTGAAGCCGCTTGACCACCAGAAGCGTCGTATGTTCGTGAATTGGGCTGAGCAACAACTTGAAAATGATTCGGATTTTCATAGAAAAACCATCTTCAGCGATGAGGCTCATTTCGTCAATAAACTAAATATGCGGTATTGGTCAGGCAGCAATCACACGTACTCCATGATGCATCCCGAAAAAATTCCGGTTTGGTGTGGTTTATGGGCCGGCGGCGTTATTGGGCCGTACTTCTTCCGTGATGATCAAGACCGGCACGTTACTGTGAATGGGGATCGCTACCGTTCAATGATAACCGAATATTTTTGGCCCTAATGGGATGATATGGACTTGGAGGACATGTGGTTTCAACAGGACGGCGCCACAAGCCACACAGCGAATATCACAATCAATTTATTGGAAACCAAGTTTGGAGAACGTGTTATCTCACGAAATGGTCCAGTCGCTTGGCCGCCTCGGTCGTGCGATTTGACACCGTTAGACTATTTCCTGTGGGGCTACATCAAGTCTTTGGTCTATGCCAACAAGCCAGCGACGATTCATGAACTTCGTACGAATATCGAACGCTAAATTGCAGCAGTATCGGCCGATTTATGCTTGAAAACCGTCGAAAATTGGGTTCAGCGTCTGGACTTCTGCAAGCGTACCTGTGGTGGCCATGCAAAAGAAATCGAGTTCCATACATAGTGGCATCGGAATAAAGAATTTGTTTTATTTAAAAAAACTTTTGTAGCGCTCTTATTGAAAAACCCGATATAAGGCAATCTTGCGGTCGCCTTCCGGATTATATTTTTTAAATAAATAAAATAAGTTTTCATTAAAATATAAAGTGCTGGCTATGAAAAAAGTTTGCCAACAAAGAACAAATTGTATGACCTTAAGCAACACAGTCGAAATTTTTGAAAATGTTTTGTTTAAACCCGAGGATTGCTGAGACTAATAAATTACAGTAGATGTATGTATAAAAATGTTGATGAACAACGGATGGGTCAAATTATTGAAATGAATGTGCAAGATAGCAGACCCAGAGTTCTCCCATATTTCACCTTTTATCTTGATGGATATTTGTATACCTAACGATGAATTGAATATAATGAACCTAATGTAAGTGATTGTTTCCCTCACGCAGAAAAATTGGGAAGTTCCACCCACCCCAAACCAAGGCTAAGAAGAAAACCTGCCAGACTTTCTGTTGTAATCGATATACAGATATCCCACAACACGAAGCGTCTACCTATACATAAACCCACATTCCACATACTCATATTTATGGGTAGATATGAATTCACTCCCAAAATGTAGTCTTCTCTTGGTCTACATATTATTGAAAAAAAAAAACAAAAAAAAAAACATTGTTTTAAATAATATAAGTCTTGATTTATTTGCTATTTTCAAATTTAACGACAACGTGTCGCCCGTCGCCCGACTGTTCACATTAAACGAATGTCTTACCGACATCATTTTCAAAGAGAGAAAATTATTTGCACCAAATCTGTAGCGCTTCATTTTTTTCCGCTTTCTTATTGTTGTTTACTTCGACTGCATTCATACCATTTTCTTCAAATCTTAAAAAGGTGTAAAATTTATATCACCGATTTCGGATCAATTTTCACGTTGGCGGCCCCGGCCATCCTGCTGACACCACATGTCGTTTCGCATCATCAGCATAGGTACTAAAGGGTTTTTCAATTGGCGCCCGCCGATTTCGGCGACCTGTGATGTGGCGACCATGTTGTTTTGGTGACATCTGTCAAATCTTTTGTTTATTATTTAGTTCACAGATTAGCCACATGAAAATGAGAATACCGGGCAGTCATTTTAATTTGCCTACAACCTTGAGCTGTCAGATATCAGATAAAAAATGAGAGTGTTTATAAAAACCTCACACATAGACAGTAGGGATCTTTCAGACACCGGTTAAATTGTTGTTGCAATTCAAATCTATTCATCGACGCGGGATACAGTTACAAATACAACAATGTAAACAAATGGGTTTTGGAGGGTGAAACGTACGAAACATTCTCATCTTCATATGGCTATTTTTCGGAAGTCTCCAACACGACAGCGAAATGCTTACAAAAACCACACCGAAAAAAATGACAACTGAAAGCGTCACCAATTGCAAAATAAAAACAAACACAAACGCAAAAAAATTACAGAAACCCATACTCTAATGAAAGATACATCAACTACAAACACAAAAAAAAACAAGATGTCACTTTTCCGCACACAATTAATGGTCCGGGCAATTAATTGAGTGCGAAAAAAGAGTGGAGACCTCTCCAAATAATATGCTTCATTTATCAATTTCGCTCATCGAACAGCGTACTGGAAAACGAAAAGGAGGACGAAATTTTTCGTTTATGATTTTGTTGTGTCATTTTTGTATGGAATTTTTTGTTTCGCATGAGCAGAGTAGGTACTAGGCTTTAATATCAAAATATTTTGGGTAAACGATACGTTGCATCCATTTTACGTTTTAATGGTTGTCCATCCAATTCGATTATCAAAAGCTTAGTGGCCAAATTTGAGTCGACCGATTCAGCCAACGCCCTTGCGTTAACGTTACGAAACGCAAGATCAACCAAAAACATCGTCGCTGCCTGTGAGGGTCCGTAGCTCCTCGAAAACGACTAAACCTATCATTGCCATCGCCCAATAGAATCGAAGGATGGCGCTGATCGATGATAACCAATTTTTGCTCGCTCCAAAGGGATAATTTGAAAAATAAATCTATATATAGGAATTTCCGTTCCAGTGAGAAATGCGAATAATGGGCCGGTTATAGCGATCAGGAAAACGCATCAGGAAAAATGTTCTTTTGGATAATTGAATGTGTTAACTTAAAATTTGAAAAATAAAAATGATACGAATCTATGAGGAGTCACTTGAAATAATTTTTTCGCAAGAAAATTTTTCCTTGGGGAAAATATTTGTTTCTAAAATATGGAACGGAAAGTCTTACTTCAAGATTAACTTCGGCTTTTGATGTAATTTTTAACACTGGAGTACTACCAGAACAGTTTAAGCAATCTGTTATTTTTCCCATTTACAAGAACGGCAATATTGAAGATCCAGGTAATTATCTCGGAATATCCTTCCTCAACGCCTCCTACAAGGTTTTTACAACAATATTGAATGATCGATTGATAAATTGGATACATAGCAAAAAGTTACTTAGTGAATTCCAGGCAGGATTTCGAAGTGGTTATTCGACCATCGACAATATTTTTGTACTGCATAGCGTAGCAGCAACGTTTATCGAACAAAAAAAGAAGTTTTACTTTTTTTTTGTCGACTTCAAAGCAGCATTTGATACGGTGGAACGCAGATCACTATTCTTCAAGCTCTACAATATTGGGATGTCAGGAAAGTTTGGAAAAGTACTTGAAAATATCTATGATGGTAATCTGGTAAACTGTATGGAATGGATTTGAAAAATCGGAGTGGTTTATATCAAGGATGGGAGTCAAACAAGGATGTACTCTTAGTCCAAATCTTTTTGCTTTATTCATAGACGACCTAATTGATTTTCTACCTGGTGGAATAGAAATTTCGAGAACTCTGATTAAAGCCCTTTTATTCACAGATGACGTGATACTTTTTGCTTATTCGCCCGAAACTCTACAGCTGATGATTAATCGACTCAAAGAGTACTGCCGATTATGGAATTTGACGGATAATCTGAACAAATCAAAAGTGATGATATTTCGGAAAGGTTGTGGTAAAACAGCCAGGAATGAGAAATGGCACTTTGGCAGGGAGCCGATAGAGATTGTTAAGGCCTAAAAATACTTGGGAATAACCAGAATAACCAGCATCCTTAATATGGAAACCCACCTCAAAGACGAGCTGATTAAAGCCAAAAGTGCAATACCCGCAAAATGGAAAAAATGCTTCTGAAACAAAATTATAACACATAGTGATAAATATAAGGTCTTTGTTGCAGTGGCAAAAGCTATTATGATGTACGCAGCACAGGTCTGGGGAGGTGAATCATATGAAACGGTCGAAAAACTTGAGATATTCTTCATTAAAAAATGTTTTCATTTGCCAAAAAACACTCCGAACTACATGATTATAATCGAGACAGGACTGTCACCACTTTTCAGTAAAACACTTAAGTTTCATGTAGATTATATAACTAAGGTACTTAATATGTCTGACGAAAGGCTTACTAAAATTTTAGCATTGAAAACAATTGGTAAGGAAAACCTCTGGTATAAAAAACTCGAAGAACATTCTCAGTACTGTCAAACTAGCTTTCGACTGCTGGAAGAAAATGGAAGGTACTGTAAAGATGACCTCCTAAATCTCATTTGCAAGGTAGATGAGCAACTTAGAATGGAATCTATAAATGAGACTACATCTTCGGTGCATAGATCAATATACAACCATCTAAACCACAATTTATGCGAGCGGAACTACTTCCACAACGAAAATAAACAGGAGCTTATCTCATCGATATTCAAAATGAGAGGGGAGCTGATAAGTCTTAACTACATACCACATCGACAGGATCTGCCTATTTACTGCAGCTTATGCAACTTGATGGAGAGAGAAGATGTCATCCATTTCGTAGCGAAGTGTCCAATTTTATGTGAAATACGGAGAAATTTACTAGGCAGCAACTTTAAGTCAGAAGAAGAAGTACTCGCCCTTCTTAACTGCAAAGGAAACATAAACCTACTCTCTACAATTACTTTAAAATCGCGATGTCTTATCGTAACCAAATTATGAACGAAGCTTTTTAAACGAAATCAAATTTATTGTTAAATTTAAAGTGTTATTACTTGCTTTTAAAAGACAAGCTTCAATTATATAGATTTATTACTAATTATAGAAAAAGAATACAGATGTCAATCGGGCAGACGGCATAGCCAAGCTTACACGATTTAATAAAACATTTTTTTTTTTTGTAAAAAATGTATATATGTATATAAATATATCTGAAATAGTATAACAAATCGAACTATCTATTAATCTATCTATCTACATACATATGTATGTATATGTACATTGTACGTACATACTCAATCAATTATCCCTTTTCCAATAGACTTTTTTTAGTGATTAAATGGAACCAACACTAAAAAATCAATCGTTATAGAAGGTCTAGACGCCATCAATCAATATCTGATAAAATTGTATAAGCTTAAAATCAAAGGTTTTGTGAGATTAAATTTTGTTCAAATTTGAGTGAGAATGGAAGTATTGCGATTGTTATTCACTTCCAGGATATTTAAAGACTTAAAAGATTAAACAAAATAAATTATATAAACAATTCTTTAAGATTAATTATAGCATCAATTTTAAGTATTTTTTTGTAATAAGATTTATAATCTTATCAAGCCTGAAGAAGAAGATTTTAATCAATATTGAAACTTTAAATTTGATAAAGTAAGGAAATACACAAGACCTTAGCGTTTTATTTCAAATTCAATTAATTTTTTTAAGGTTTATTTTTAATTTCGTGAGAGAAGCATTTCACGAAATTAATTTGAGCACCTGAACTATTTATTTCTTCTTCTATCCACACTTATAGCTGAAAGGACATCCTTGTTTTGTCTTGCTATACTTCTATTTATTAGAAATTGTTAGCCTCACTGGACAACATTCGAAGTTGAAATAGGGGTCTCTCGGAGGTATGTGTACCTTATTGTAAGAGCCCCAAATACTTATTTTCGTTTTTATCTCCTCTTATCCTAAGTCTTTTTGCCAGTAGTGTTTGATAAATAAAGACAAATTTCACTATCGACAGTATTGATGTATTTCGCAAAAACTACCGATAGTATCGATATTTTTTTGCAAAAAACTATCGAAAGTTTTTTTGTATTATCTTATTTCTGAGCGAAATGGACAGAAAGATACATTTTTAATACGCAAGTGTACTTTTGTATCCATTTTCCAAACGTTCATGGTTAAAAAATAGTATCCTTACAAAATAAGTCAGTACCTCTTTTTGCTTGTTTTAATAAGTGAAATATGACCATAAGCTATAATAGTGACTTATAACAGCATCCATGATAGTTTTAATAATGAGAATTATTTCTTTTCAGATCCAAAACTCGCCACTTTATTAAAATAAATTGAGAAAAAGCTTTACATCCATAATATTCGCACTTACATATCTGCTAAACTAAAAATAAATAAAAACTAACAGTTCTATAACAATCTCTCTCTGCTATTAAATTTCCATCCTATTTTTTTAAGTAACTTTAAACAGATGCCCTATTTTGACAGCTAAAGAAATCAAACAAAACAAGAAAAATTATAATTAAAACAAACGTCTTCAAAACTAAATACATCATAGTCCCCTTTCACACGAGGAAACTGAGTTGCCAGCAACATTCAGTTTGTGGGAGAGAAGGGCAAGAAGTAAGAGGGGAAAATGAAATCTCCCCGGTCAACGATTCGAGGAGATTTTTTTGACATTCCTCTTCACACACCCAGTAGAGTGTGTTCAACGAAGGTATTTTAAAAGGAAACTACAGAAAGTTGCCACAATTTTGTTTCTTCGTGTGAAAGGAACAGGAGATTTTTAAGGAAATTAAAAGAAAACATCAAACAAATCTCCAGCAACTTGTTTCCTCGTGTGAAAGGGGACATAGTTTTATCGCTGAAAAAGGTAAAATTTACAAAAATGTACGTATTCTGATTTTAGAGAAGAGGAAAAAGAAAATTATACTGGTTTGTTATCATACAAAATGTATAAGGAATATTTTTTCGATAGTATCGATAGTTTGAAACTATCGGTGGTAAAAAAAACTACCGATACTATATCGATAGACTATCGATGTTTATCCAACACTAATTGCCTGTGAGCTTCAAGTATATCTATATGTTTGATTAAGAGGTCAGACTCTGATTTCCATTTGATTTTAATTATAATTCAAGCATAAATCTTAAAAATAAATAACAAACAAATTCTTAAAGCTATAAAATAACTAAAAAAATTACTTAATGAAAATAATAAAGTTATTATGGATGGAAAGTGGGAGAAGAAAATGATAATTAGTGGAGAGCGTTCTTAGGGGTGGTTTTCGAACAGTTAAGATCAAACAAGTTTGAATTATTGGATTTTCTTATGGCGAATTCCTTACAACAAAGAAATCGAATTTTTTTCTAAACAGAATCGATTTTTTTCTAAACAAAATCGATTCTTTTCTGTCAAAACAAATCTTGCATTTTTATCAAGATTTCACACTGATTTGCACACACACTATGAAGACTTGACATTTCTAATACGTCAAATTCAAAGTCGCGGAATTTTTGGAAGACGAGTTGTTTATTTTTTGGTTGCAACGAATTTTACAAAATTTAACAAAATATTCAACAATATATTCAGTCAATACAGCTATAAAAATAATTTATTGTGCGTTGTTCATTATCAAACACAAAATTGACAAAAAAAATAGCTTTCGCGAGTAAAAGACGTGTTAAAAACTTTCAGTGCAAGTGAAAATTTTTCAATAACAATTTTCTTTAAAAATATATGTGCAAATAGAAGTTCAAACAAATAAAATGCACCAATAAATTGGCACCGTATAAGCTGGCTAATATCTTTTATTTATTAATTTAATTCTATTGGTAACACATTTTTCTCACAACAAAAACAAACAACCTTAATAGTTTTGTGAATAATGTCTTGACGTTTTGCGTCAATTGCAGCTATAAAGTCACAAGCACAATCACACCAAACAAAATCGATTCTTTTACGAAATACGAATTCCTTTCAATTGACAGAAAAAATTCGATTCTGTTTAGAAAAAATTCGATTTCTTTTTTGAAAGGAAGTCGCCATTAGCATTCTTGTTGGTGGTTTATTTTGGCCATACTCGGTTTGGTGAAAGGGTATACAAACCATTGGTATTAATCTTAGAAAACGATGATTTATATTTTAATTAACTTTGTTAAGTAATTCAACACAGTCAATACCTCCAATTAATAACTCTTGCAGAAAGAGAAGATTAGCATTGTCACGACGTTTGCTGAGGGTTTGAAAATTTATCAGTTTAAGACGGTTCTTATAGGGGGGGGGGGGGGGCAGTATGAATGGGTTATCTCATCCAAGTCCCCTCAAAGCAAATCTAACAAATCTGCGTTATTATTATTATTATTATTTAAAGCTTTATTAACCTACATATTTAGTTACATACATTCATTTTCTGTTATAACTTACATTTATATAAATATTTTTAAATACAGAATTTTTTGTTTCTTTTGATCGTTAATTTTTATTAATTTATTAAAAGTTAAAAATGTAATATAATTGTTGTCAAATTAAGTCATTCTGGCATAAGCCTCCCCCATTGCTGCCCATAGATCTCTGTTTTTTGCGTCATTGTACCAGTTGCTGTTGAATTGTTTTAGATCATCTATCCATCTTTTCTTTGGTCGTCCTCTTTGTCTCCTTTCGTCGGGTGGGATCCATTTTGTCACTATTTTTGTCCATCGGTTGTCTCCTATTCTTGAGATGTGACCAGCCCAGCTCCATTTTAGTTGTTTAATTCTTTCGATTCCGTCTACTATGTTTGTTGTTCTTCTTATGTCCTTGTTTTGAATTCTTTGAATAGTCTTTATATTTAATAATCTTCTTTCTATTTTGACTTGACATATTCTGAGCCTTTCGAGTGAATTTGATGTAAGCCCCATTGTTTGTAGTCCATATGTCATCACCGGGAGTATTGTGGAGTCCAAGATGCATTTTTGTGTTTCTTTACTGAGTTTTGAGTCCAAAATCAGTTTGGTGTTCCAAAATTGCTTCCAGCTATTTGTTATTCGCCAGGTGTGGCTCTTTGGCTCCACTTTTCTAAAATCATCCCAAATTGGCTCCTTTTGAGATTTTCGTGGCTCTTTTTACTCTTTTTAAGAACTCTTTGTAAAAAATTGTTTGAAATTTTTCCTCAGAAGCCTAGTACTCACCTCTTTGTGAAATGACAAACAAAACCGCTTTAAAATACACGTGAATAATGATTATGAAAACATAATAAATTCTCCACGTGTATTTTCGATACTCAGTTTGTTTTGACAAATGTCACACTTTTCCACATCTCATTAGATTTTCCTAGTGGTTTCACGCTACGAAATGAAAATTATGATGTTCATAATCCGCTTTCACATTTGGGTACACACTTCTCGTTTTGAATTACACCGTTATGGACTAACCGTCAGTTTTATATGGAAATTTCATTTCCAATCGAACTGAGTACCTACTAGCTAGGCTTGAGTCAAAAATTCTTTGAAATCTGAACGCGTTAATTAAAAAATCACTTTCTTACCTTGTGGCCATTCGCCTAAATATTTCCCGAACGTTGCAGAGATTTGACAACTCGATATTTCAAAAACGACTTGTTCGATTTTTATTTAACTTGGAAAAAAGAATTTTTTAACATTATCTAGAAGATTTTAGACAAAAATTATTCTTTTAATCAAAAACAACGGTACCTCCCATACAAATGATTTAAAAACCGTTAAGAAAAAACGTTTTTTGCTCATAAACGACTCCTACGATTTTGATAATTTTTTTCGATTTTCGACTTTCTCATTATCTGACTTATCGATTAAAACTAAATTTTGTGTACACAAGCTTGTTATAAATTTAAACAATATTGTATATCATAACTTTGCAACAATTTTTTTTGGATTTCAAAAAATATTTCAAAATTATTTTTTAAAAATTCGATTATTCTCATAAATTAACATTTATTTAATATAAGAAATCAGATGGTGTACATCGCGTTGGGTTGAAAAAGTTTCAGAATTATTTTTATACATTTTTTTTTCTAATTTCGTTGATAAAACAATTTTCCAGTTACAATAATACAATTTTATTGCATCCATATTGCATTTGTGCAACACGGGCCATATTGTTAATTTTTATATGCGCCCATAATACTAACTGCAACTTTACTAAATTTTGGCAAATGGATAAAATATAGGCTCCCACTCCCATAAATAATTTATTTCAGACTTTAGAACCAACGTGTGATCGCACGTCCGTCGCACGTAAGAGCAAGTTCCTGCGACCCAGTCCTGCATATTTTTTTATTTTGGGGACGTTTTCAGTGGTGGCTCTTTGTTTCTTAAAATACTGTTTTTATTGGCTCTTTCTCAAAATCTGGAAAGGTAGCCCTGCGTAGGGGTCTGAAAATTCATTGGCCCAGCGTTTAATAATAGAATCATAATGAGCTCGGCAATTCAGCTGATTATTGCAAAGAAGCCCTGAGTCAAGAATGGAAGTAACAACAGAAACTTGTTCATTATTCATGTAGTAACAGCGTTGAGGAAGAGGAGGCGAGGGTGTTTGCGGGAGTACCTAAGTAATGGTTTGACATTTACAAACATTTAGCTCTAGAAAATTGTGATGGCACCAGGTATAGATGTTATAAGTTTGTAGTGTACGAGAATCTTCAGTGCATGTAATCTGTTTGGAGATACGCATGTCATCGGAGTAAATCTCTAGGTCAGATACTACTTAAGTTAGCTCAACGTAGTTAATATTTAAGAAAATGAGCAAAGGGCCGAGTTGAGTCCCTTGCGTCAAGCCTGGTTTTGAGTATACAGGCTTGTAGGTATATATAAGCCCTAAACAAAACTATATAATCCAATCGTTTTGATAAGACTGGACCCAATTATCCTCAATTATGCTTCTAAGGCACAACAAATGCCAAAAATGCACTCACAACGGAGAAAGAAAGACAAAACTTGAACGTTTATTTGAGATAAATGAATGTTAATTGAGATTAAAAAAATAAAAACACTTTTTACTCAAAGAAATGTATTGACATTATATTAAATTTTATTATAACTTTGAAAACCAAGCACATTTTGAATAAAAATTCACAAAAAAATATTACAAAAGAAAGGTTGTTCAGATGAAACTCTGGAGCTATTTAAAACGCAAGCAGAAAAACCCATAGGACCTACGTTAATTATTTCATTTCATCTGTGATTGTATTTTTTATCGGATACTACGTGCTTTTTGTTCCAAATTAATCAATTTCACTTGCAGATATCAGAAAGGACATCCATATAGTTCTGACTGACTATATTTAATCTTACGCATACGCATAACTAATTCTGTTCGTAAAATCACACATTTCATGGCCGCAATTTATGTTTTGTTTGTACATGGAAAGGAAAAATGTTTTGCTTTCAGGATCACATACATAAATGTTCATAAATAATTAAATTTATTAGTTTATGTTTGGCAAGCTCTTCGATACACTTGTAATTTATTCTTCAGACTATATTTTTTTTTTTCCATTGCAATGCCAGACGAACAGATGAGTCTGCTAATAAATTTGATAAAACTATGTATAGATATTGAACCTTTTTGTTGGACAGTAATATGTTTGAAAAGATTGAGTGATTTGTATTGGCATAGGCCCAGTTACATTGTGCTTGAGGGAATAAATATATTTTTGCTAAATTATGCCAACGGTGTTAGCGACGTAATTTTTGTTTGATTTATCATTCATGTATAAGAAGTTGTATGATAATCGTAAAGCTTACTTTCCCACGCAGGATATCAATCATGTTCGATTGAAGCCTAGTGAAAACCAAAACTAACGCCGTAGGCCTTACAGCAGACAGTTATTTTATTCTTAACAGCTGGGTATTATATTTATGCAATAAAATATCACCATCAAAACACTAAACACGACATAATTAAGCTTTTACGAAAATGATTATCTATGAAGTGCATAGAAAAATAATAAAAAAAATGCTTCTGTCCTGTTTGACTGTTGATAATTTAACATAACCAGTAAAAGCCTAAAAAACTAAGTTAGTCGCAGAATAAAACACACACTCAACTCATATCAACATCACTTCTGACAAAAACCCTCACGTTTTCATTTCCTTGACATCTATCAAGGAAATACTATATTACCCTCAAGGGATCTATAAGACCGACGTTTTTCTTATCTCTGCTAGACCACACTTTTGGTCATAAAAATGGCAATCAGAATAACAAAGTTATTGACCGGCACCTAAGAAAATTGAAAATTGAATTTAATAGGTATGTTTATAGGCACCTACATTATATCTAATGTGATAATTCAGAAGGTAAAGCGAGAAAAACTTTAGTTACAGTTTGATTTAAGTAAGCTAATCTAAAAAAAGTTTTAAGTGGACAGGTTGAGGATTGACAGATTATAGGGTTCAAACGCAAATCCTAATTTTAATGGGCTGAACAGGCTTTAAGACAAACTTCGATATGCCATAAATCGTAATCATTTTATGTGATATTTGAAAACTGATAGAAGGGCCAAATTCTTTAGAGGTTGTGGTTACTGAATAAGTATGTAAAGGGTTTTCCAATAAGAGGTGTTATTTTGATATTCAAAGAAAAATGGCATTTTTTGAGATAAATGATCGGATGTTTATTTCATTATAAAGAAGAAGGTATGCCGTTAATAATGAAACACAACATCAGCCAAATGGCCGCCACGACCACGCTTACAGGACCATATCCTTTTCATGAAATTTTCCATAACCAAAACGCAAAGCGGCTGCCCTATGTCCTCGATAGCCTCACGAATTTCATCTTTGAGGTCTTGAATCGACGCTGGGCTGTTGGCGTAGACCTTATCTTTCACGTGGCCCCAAAGGAAGAAGTCGCAAGGTGTTGAATCACAAGATCTCGGTGGCCAATTGTGATCACCTCTTCGAGAGATAACACGGTCCGGAAACTTTTCCCGTAAAAGATCGATGGTTTCATTGCTTGTGTGGCACGTAGCGCCGTCTTGTTGAAAGTAAACGTTGTCCAGATCAATACCATCCAATTCCGGCCATAAAAAATCATTAATCATCTCTCGATAGCGCAATCCATTGACCGTAACTGTTGCTCCAGCCTCATTTTCGAAAAAGTAAGGTCCAATGACCCCGCCGGACCATAAACCGCACCAAACAGTCACGCGTTGAGGATGGAGAGGCTTTTCAACAATAACTCTTGGGTTTTCCGAGCCCCAGATGCGACAGTTTTGCTTGTTGACGTAGCCTCCGAGGTGGAAATGGGCCTCATCAGTCAAGATGATTTTTCAAGATGAAATTCCGGATCATTTTCATGCATTTCAAGGACCTAATCAGCAAAGACACGACGTTGTTGATGATCAGCCGGCTTGAGTTCTTGTGTTAATTGAACTTTATAAGCCTTAAGACCCAAGTCTTTATGCAAAATACGGTGTTATGACGTTTGTGGAATGCCTAATTCCAAAGAACGACGAGGAATGGACAAACCTGGGTTTTCTTCAACACTTTGGGCTACAACAGCAATATTCTCAGTTGTTCTTGAGCGACGTGCACGGGTTTTATTCTTCACATCACTAACTTGTCCCAACAGCTCGAATTTGTCCATCAATTTCTGTATTGCGGTCCGACAAGGTGCTTCACGACGACCCAAAAATGTTTTAGTTTTACGAACCGTCTCTGCCAAATTTTCACCATTTTTATAGTGAATTTTAATAATTTTAATGCGTTGTTGAAGCGTGTATCGTTCCATTTTTATTAATAGCGTAGTTTCTACTTGTCAAATGTTGAAAATTGACAGCTTCAAAAGTGACAGCTACCGAAATAGCGGGCTATTCAAAATAACACCTCTTATTGGAAAACCCTTTATATAGGTAAATTATGTGTTTATCAACTTTTTATGACATTATTTGTGTTATTTGTTTTTAAGTCTAAAGGAAATTGGACGAAAAAACAAGGTCGGAGCTAAGCAATTTACAAGTTTAATGCAACAAGAAATAATTACCTATACGGGCTTAGCTTAGCCCATCACGGAGCATTGTGGCCTTAATTTTATTCGGGAGAAAAACTGTGTTGCCAGACGGCAGGAATTATTGCAATAGTTTGTGTGGAAACGTCAACATTTTGTCTATTATGGTGTTGATTTTCGATGTCGTGTTAAATTCAATTCGGGTGTGTACAAGAACACTCAATTCACCACACGAGAGTTTAATTACGTTTAATATTTTTGATCGATATATCTTCTCATAAAAGGTTATAATATAAAAAACTAGTAAGCCCGTGTTTGAGTTGGTTTTCGTTTATTTTTCAAACTAATAAATATGCACGTTAACATTATGATTTACTTTTACATTATAATGCGTAAAGGCTTAACTACATAAGCCATAAAGTACTTTTGTACAAAAGTAAAAATATTTTTTTTCCCGCTAGTTTAGTTGTTTTGTGAAAAAGAATATAAAAATTTTTTTTTAGACAAAAATTTAATCTTTCTGCATCATTTTTATAAGTTTTCGAGTCAGAAAAATTATTCCAAAATGAGTTTGAAAATTTTCACTTTTGTACTTTTTCACTTTTTGGGCTTATGTAGTTAAGCCTTTATGCTTCCTCAAACGCATTAAGTATACATTACACGTTTAAGGCATAAAATCGACTCTAGTTTACTCTTGCCTTAAATTATCATAATAATCGTCTATCATCGTCTAACCAATTACTGTAAGAAAATTCAACAGGTGAAAAGGCTTAGCTATGTTATAACTACCTTGAAGCACAACAGCAAGATCGTGCAATCCATAGTTTTGCATTTTATTTAGCTTCCATTAAGAAAATGCGGTAAATGCTACAAACATTTTTCTAAAAAGTTGTTTCTTAATTTCTAAAGGGCCTTTCAAGAGGGAGGCTCGTACATTGCTCAAGCCTACACCTGCACGATCGAGCCAAATGCTACAGACGAGCCAAATTGCATCTTGAGTTTCGGGCTCGGTAGAGCCATTTGAATTTTCAGCAAGTCAGAAATCCATAATCTCGATGGTGTATGACCAGCTTTAGGTTATGGCAGCCATCTTGTTAATGTATCTGTCTAATTTCTTTTATATTATTCAGCAGTCTATATAACTACGTGATTTATTTTCTTTTGGATAAATGGAAGCAATTGGGGCTACTACTAATTGGGGCTACTGCCTGCATCCCTTGTTTGATACGGATTTTGACTTGGTGGAATCATCGGTTTGTAAGCTCTCAATGAATGTAATTGAAATTGAGGTTGCGCAGAGTAGCCTCAGCCCATGGTCTTCATTTTGAATTGGGAACAAAAGAGTAAGAACTAAAAAAAAATTCTTTTTAGTACCACAAATGTTTTAGCTATTGTAAATGAATGCACTCCCCCACAAACAAATCAACCTGAAGCTATAGCAACCAACAGTTAGTACATGTGTACGGTGACTATATTTTTAAATTCCAAATAATGAAGAGAAAAAAATTAAACCCGGTTTTTAATTATTATTTTTTTGAATTTTTGAACAACAACAACAATAAATTTATAATTCGTTTATTTTGGATACAGATATAGCTGTTTCAAGGGGTGCCAAGCCGACTATCATCAGTCTCCTCTTTATTAGTGGTGCTGAGCTTTAATCCAATTTTATTATGAAAAACTTTTTACATGTCTACCATAGCGATCGAACCACGATATCAGATTTGATCAGTCTTAGAAGCCGTATGCACTACGCATTCCGCAGCTTGAGACCACTGACGTCACAGATCGAAAATGGGTTGTTATTGTTTATCAAATGCATTTGGAGCATCAGAATTTTTCTTACCGCCTTTAAGTATGCTGCCTTGTTCCGCTTCCATTTTTCTCCATACCTTAAAGACTCAATAAAAAAATACAACACGAAGATTCAGTCTTGGCTTTATTTAATTAAAATTGATATTACTAGCCCTGGACTTGATAAATAAATAAATACCTAAATAAAATTCAGTCTTTACTTTAACTAAATGCTAGACTAAAATAAACGCTTTAAAACTAATAAATGTCCTCATTATTTAAAATAAGGACCTATGTAATTCAGGTAACATTTATTTGTTAACATTTGTTAACTTTCTTAAATCTGGGTTTTTGTTTTAAATATTTTCTGTACTCTAGGGCATTTCATATTTAAATTTAGTAGTTAAAATAGATTTTATAGTTTCGAGTTTACATTCAGTAAATAAGGGCACGTTCGCGTTATCATTTTGTTGAAAGAATTTTGGTTTGGTTAGTTTTTCGTTTTTGTTTCAACAAAATTAAATAAAATACTGAACAAATAATGTACATCTTTTGAAATAATGAACATTTTTATGTTTTTCAATACAAAATAATTCATAATGAAAATCTACTTCAAATAATGAACAGTGCATTATAATGATGAACGGATGGTCACCGTATACATATGAGATCAGCTGGAACCTTATGCCTTTATTCTTCTTAATCTTAAACCAGGAATAACAATGGTCTGAATCGATAAGTTTTCAACTAACTAAATTTTTCTAGTTCCTATTGTAATATTTCCTATTCAGCGATGATGTTCCGAAATTTCTAGCGAAGTGTTTTATTGGAGAAAAAATAGTAGCGTTTTGCCGCAAAGCCCCGTAATAACCCTTAGAACATCAGTCTTAAAATAAATAATAGGAAATTAAAATAAGGTAAATTTTTCATTGATTTAAAAATATGTTACTTCAATTCATATCTGCACTGCAAATCGAAACAAAAAATAGCGACCAGGTACTTTAAGGACCAGTTTCACAGTCGCAGTAAAGTGGGAAATGAGAAATTTCAATGCCCAATATTACAGTGCACACTTATCTGAATAAGTGGCACTTAAGTCTCCGATTTTAGTGACTTAACTTACACTTACACTTACGCTGGCTATGAAACTTAGCCTAAAGTCCTAATATGGGAACCTTATTCCGATAAGTGTCGACTTTGAAACTGGCTCTAAAATTCTCCATCTAAACTTCTCCATTTGGCTTCTAGTTTTTCTACGTCGTCAACTTTTACTAGATTCGAGAAAAGTCGGATTAATTTAAGAAGGCTTTCCCCCACAGAAGAAGAGTTTAATTCCTTTATGAATTTGCTTACACAGAATAATGTAAAATTCTTTCCAACAAACCAAAAAAAATTGATTTTTTTCAGAGTCTGTTTTCTTTTCGATTGATACTTTCACACACACTTGCACACAAACCAAAGCTAAGTGACATTTTTAAATGTTGTCCTCTCCTTGGCAGTTTGAATTCGTTTTCGGTAGCATTGTTTACTTTTGATAATGTATTTTTTAATAAAATTAATACAAATAATAAAGTAACATGGATTCGAGGTTTACTGATTTGATTAATGTCCTAATCACCGTCAACCGTTAACTTCTTGAAATCGAAGTCAAACAGTGATGAAGTTGGACAAATGTTTCATATGGAGTGAAAGGCATTGTGGACAGATATGGGTTAGTCGTTTGTTTTTTGTGAAAATATAATTATTTCTATTAAAATTCGATAATGATCCTTTTATAACTTGTTTTTTTGTGACTTGTTTCAAAACTAGTTTCATAGTAAAACTAGTTTTATAGAAGCTCGGAGTCATAAGTTTTGAGCACTTCCAAGCATTTATAAACTTATAGTTCTACAATGAAACTAGTTTTGAAAAAGTCAATAATACGGCTGTAAGTGAACTTGTTTCGTGTTCATCGCAACTTTCTCATCACCGACCGATAGCTTCTCTTCCGATTTGGATGGACGGGATTCCTGTAGATTTATGGATGTGACTTGTGGTCAAATCATGTCATTGTGCAGTGATAGTATACCAACAAAATAAATTTCCTGCTAGGGATCAAAAAAATCCCTATTTTTTTATTTTTGTTTACTCTTATTTGATTGAACAAAATAAGGGGATGTGTATGAGAACACGAATGGATAAAACGAAAAGACTCGATTACTGCTCAGCTTAATACTAAACATTTATTTCATTTATCTTAAATATGAACCTTATTGCTAAGCTTAATCTACCTTAACTTACATTTCTCACTTACAGTGTCGTAGGCAAGTGTGGATACCTATCATAAGGTACAATATTACATACATTTAAATAGTTACGTCTCAGACGTTACCCCAATCCACTAATCCGATATTCCCCACACCTTCGCCTAACGGCACTTTACAATAATTCGTTACTGTTCCCCACGCCAATTTTACATACCCTGCAAATATACCAATCCCAAACGGAAATACTACTTGTCCCCTTCATCAATAGAAAACCGACATAAGCTTCCTCATATCATAGTTAAACCCAAACGAAATATGAATATTTTGGAAACAACATTAATTGCGCAAACGCCATGCATTTTAGAATTATTCCCTGAAGTATAATCCCAAGTCATGTTGATATCCAGAGTTATAGTTCATATTAATGTCAAGATTAAAAGTCAGTTCCACTAATTAATTTTTTCTTATAAAACAAAGGAATAAATAATAACAATTTGTCAATCGTGTTAGCCACGTCACTGATAATATTTTGTGCAAGAAATGCTGTTTGCTTTTTTTATAGATACCTGTAAATAAAAATACACTGTAAACTGTCGACAAATAAACAATTCTGGATTGAATTTCTTTGCAGTAATTAGTGTGGGGAATGTGAAAAAAATTCCCATACTTGTTTCTATTTTGCTCTTTAATTTAAAATAATTAACCGAAACAATTTAACAAATAAAGGGTTTTCCAATAAGAGGTGTTGTTTTGATATTCAAAGAAAAATGGCATTTTTTGAGATAAATGATCGGATGTTTATTTCATTATAAAGGTATGCCGTTAATAATAAAACACAACATCAGCCAAATGGCCGCCACGACCACGCTTACAGGACAATATCCTTTTCATGAAATTTCCATAACCAAATCGCAAAGTGGCTGCCCTATGTCCTCGATAGCCTCACGAATTCCATCTTTGAGGTCTTGAATCGACGCTGGGCTGTTGGCGTTGACCTTATCTTTCACGTGGCCCCAAAGGAAGAAGTCGCAAGGTGTTAAATCACAAGATCTCGGTGGCCAATTGTGATCACCTCTTCGAGAGATAACACGGTCCGGAAACTTTTCCCGTAAAAGATCGATGGTTTCATTGCTTGTGTGGCACGTAGCGCCGTCTTGTTGAAAGTAAACGTTGTCCAGATCAATACCATCCAATTCCGGCCATAAAAAATCAACAATCATCTCTCGATAGCGCAATCCATTGACCGTAACTGTTGCTCCAGCCTCATTTTCGAAAAAGTAAGGTCCAATGACCCCGCCGGACCATAAACCGCACCAAACAGTCACGCGTTGAGGATGGAGAGGCTTTTCAACAATAACTCTTGGGTTTTCCGAGCCCCAGATGCGACAGTTTTGCTTGTTGACGTAGCCTCCGAGGTGGAAATGGGCCTCATCAGTCAAGATGATTTTTCGATGAAATTCCGGATCATTTTCATGCATTTCAAGGACCAATCAGCAAAGACACGGCGTTTTTGATGATCAGCCGGCTTGAGTTCTTGTGTTAACCGAACTTTATAAGCCTTAAGACCCAAGTCTTTATGCAAAATACGGTGTAATGACGTTTGTGGAATGCCTAATTCCAAAGAACGACGAGGAATGGACAAACCTGGGTTTCCTTCAACACTTTGGGCTACAACAGCAATATTCTCAGTTTTTCTTGAGCGACGCGCACGGGTTTTATTCTTCACATCACTAACTTGTCCCAACAGCTCGAATTTGTCCACCAATTTCTGTATTGCGGTCCGACAAGGTGCTTCACGACGACCCAAAAATGTTTTAGTTTTACGAACCGTCTCTGCCAAATTTTCACCATTTTTATAGTGAATTTAATAATTTCAATGCGTTGTTGAAGCGTGTATCGTTCCATTTTTAATAATGGCGTAGTTTTTACTTGTCAAATGTCAAAAAATGACAGCTTCAAAAGTGACAGCTACCGAAATAGCGGGCTATTCAAAATAACACCTCTTATTGGAAAACCCTTTACATGAACACCGTTTTCGTGAATGTCAGATTGGTTTGGGGTAATGTAGTTCACTCGATGGATAGCAGAATGGAAAGTTGGAGTGAAAGGGAGTCGAATAGGTGAATCAAATTTCCGATTCACGTGAATAGCAGAATAAGGCTGTAAATCTTGCATGTGATCAATTTATAGTTACATTTTAACTGTTAACTTGGATATTAGTCTATGCTTGACTTCATTTCTCTTATTTAGTATAAGCCAAACGAAATAATTCCCATAAAAGTGTCCCCAAAAAAATGGAAATACCTAATTTATTGTATATATATTCGTTTTATAAAAACATCACGAAATAAAAGAAAATGTTCAAGTGTGTATGTGCATTTAAGCTCCAATAAATAAATCATTTCCCGGCAATAATTTTAGAAAGATTACTCTTCAGCAAAACCTACTTTTTTCATAAAATACACCGCAGCTTTGCTGGAAAAATATATATTTTATGCGAATAATATATTTGATCTTTATGTAAATATATAAAGATCCATATTTTTCTGCATAATTCCAAGACAATAAATATGTCTTCGTTTTAATGTATGTGCTTCGTAATCACAACTCATGTGTAATGCTTTTATTTTTTAATGAATAAATGCCTTAGGAACACATTTGTTTTTCCCACTTCCCTATTGCAAGTGCCTCAATAAAGGCTCTAGACGCCTAAATTATGTTCTTCAAGAAATAATCGTTTCAGCTCTTAGAACCATCTCGATTCTAAATATGATAATGGCACACATTTATATACCCAAGTACCTACATATATCTTCGTTATGTCCCAGACATCATGTTGGAGAGTGGTAAGGTGGAAATCTTCTGGATCACTATTTGAAACATAATCGTCTTACAGGTAATTCCATAAGGACATTCTCAAATGCTTACGCTAAACAAAAACCTTGGCCCTACTTGGGAGAAAAAAAAAAACTTTCAGCAAACTTCTTAAGTAGGCTTATTGATAAGGACTAGTTACACACAAAATGGACCAAAGTTCACTGTAAATTTAAATTAAGAATACAAATTTAAATAATATTGTGCTCTAAGGCAAAAAAGTAATTTCATAAAGATAATAAGTTGTTTTATTTTTGTAAATGCCTCAGAAAAAAGGACAGCCATAAATTGACAACAGAAAAATTTAATTCAGCGAATTGTCACTTTCAAACAGACAGTCAAGAAGACAGTCCCATTGGCGATAGAATAAATGAAAAGGTTCAGGACCTTAATTTTTTTTTTTTCAAAACCCCAATTGTAAACAATAACTCACCACTTAAAAGCCGTCTATGAACTCTTTTCATTCCTTAGAGTGCTGAGTTTTATCAAATCGACTATGTCAATGGAATAAGCAAACCATGGCAAAATAAATTGATAGCACACAAAATTCCACAAATCTAGGGGGTTGATTTAATTTATTAGGACTTCCTCCTAATGATATCCATCCGAATACCGAAATATTTCACTTTTGTCCCTTAAAATCTTTGTTAATAGGCGTTGAAGCCAAACCAAGTTGAGCGTTTCATCTAAATCAATTCAAATTAATAGTCCTGATTATAATGTTGAATTTTTGTTAAGGATAGAGGATAGAAACTCCGATAAAATTTTATTAAAAGATGTTGATTCGATAGTAAAAATAGAAAGCTTATCGAAAAAATATTTTGATAAAGATTTTAACCAGCTTTTTAAGGCCGACACGTTTTGCCATTGTCTTTTTTTTCTTGCGAAAAAGTTTTGTCTTTCAGTTTTATTAAACTCTAACATATTTACGTAACCATCACAAAGTAGAAGGCTTCATGATAGAAAAATACGTACGTAACGATTTTCTATTTTTTTCTTCCAATGTTCTTGAAACTAACTTCAATGATTTTAGTTAAACTTTGTATCTGTTATTTTCAAAGTGGTTCAGAAAAGGGCTTTTCGAATTAAGTGTTATCAACTTTACAGTGCTAGTAGTACCTTCTGACTACCGATAGGAGAAAAAAAATTTCATTCAATTTTTTTGTCACATTTAGTATTGAAAGTCTATTCAATTGCTTAATAGCTTGTTTCTTGTGAGTAGGCTGAGGTATGCTCCTCGGGTCCAGGGTTTAAGCAAAGAAGCAACAACTTTAGTGTTGCTTTTATTGACCAATCGCTGCGGTTCTTCACAATTTCTTTACAATTCTGATATTTTCTTATACCTATATATACTTTTATACAATATATAAATGTATATGCTTATAGTTATGTACATTTATAAAGGGTGTTTTTTTTTTAGATGTGTGGTTTTCAATCTGGCAATACTTTTTTTTGAAGTTGGTCTTTTTAACAGCTGTCACTTGATTTATGCTCAGTTTGGTTTGCCATTTTTATAATGAATAGCCGAAGGATCATCAAACGCGTCGCAAGTTCAGTGAATGGGCCCAAAATGAGATGGCCACTGATCCCAATTTTCACAATTTTGTTCAACGATGAAGCTGACTTTTGGTTGAATGGGTACGTTAGTAAGCAAAATTGTCGTATTTGGAGTAATCATAATCCACAATAAATTGTTGAGACGCCGTTAAATCCTCAAAAAAAATCACTGTTTGGTGTGCTCTATAGGCAGAGGAAATTGGTCCATATTTCTTCAAAAATGAAGCCGGCCATAATGTTACAGTCAATGGAGAACGCTATAGAAGAGCCATGATTAATGACTTTTTCGTGCCTGAATTGGAGGATGTTGATGTGGACGACCTTTGGTTACAAAAAGACGGCGCTACATGCCATACAGCCAACGAAACAATCAATTTATTGAAGGAAACTTTTAGTGCGAGCGCATTATCTCGCGTCGTGGGCCTGTGGCGGGGCCTCCAAGATCGTGCAATCTTACACCGCTGGACTATTTTTCGTGGAGTTATGTAAAGTCGCTTGTCTATGCACAAAAGCCCGAAACGATTGACCACTTGGAAGAGAATATTCGGCGCGTTATTGCTGACATACGGCCCCAATTGCTGTAAAAAATGGTTGAAAATTGGGCCTCTCGGGTGGAATTTATTCGAGCCGGCCGTGGCGGCCACTTGCCCGAAATCATTTTTAAAACAAAATGGCAAACCCTTGTCTTTATAATTAAGCTTAATTCTTGGCCATAACATTAAATTTTATGCGTTTTATTTCTTCTTGAAAATCATACGTCTAAAAAAAAACACCCTTTACAATCCACCTAATCTTATAACTTATAAAGCACAGTCTAAGATATCAGACGTCACGAACCTTAGTCTTTCAAAACGGAGGCTCACCAAGTACTTGTGATTGTTACATATTTCTATTATGGCAAAGTTCGATTTTTTGGAGATTTCAAGATTTCAAGATTTTTATTGAGCGATATATATACAATTTGATAAACTTAAAACTATAAGATACAAATGGAAATAGAAATTTGTTGGCACATAGGGGGCCTAACTTAATACATTGAGTTAAAATTAAATAATAATAATACATATTTATTATACATGGACGGTTTGCTTAAAATTAAGAGTCGGTTGACTTGATGATCTCAGGGTGTTCCGTCCCGGTTCTCCAGTTGCTGGGTTTAGTGTTTTTTAAAGGTTGGCGCAGTTGCTCAGCCACGGTGGTAGGCTGACTCCGCGTCAGCATAGAATTGAACTTCTTCGTTGTCGGTTGGGATTCTTCTTATTATATCCAGAGCACTGAGGTATCTAGGCTCTGGATGTCGTTCTTGTGTGGTCATCCTTCTTATCAGCGGGTTAGGGTGGTTGGCAGTATTACAGGTGAGCTTCTTTGCCAATTGCACGAGAAACTGGTCTAGTGGCTTGATTTTTGCTTCTTCGTAGATTCTTTGGTTGCTGTAG
Source organism: Leucozona laternaria (assembly GCA_932273885.2). Taxonomy (NCBI): domain Eukaryota; kingdom Metazoa; phylum Arthropoda; class Insecta; order Diptera; family Syrphidae; genus Leucozona; species Leucozona laternaria. The sequence goes on from OW026366.1 coordinate 274,204,523, forward strand.
GGATTCTTTCGCTGTCGATCGAAGGTAAGGCCAGTGCTTATATTTAGGATTTTCCTTTCGAAGAACTGGAGCTTCTGCATCGCTGCCTTCTAAATGGTATACCATACCGGAAAATTGTAGCTGATGATCGGTCTAATTAGCTGCTTGTGTATAAGCAGCTTCGTTGGCTGGCTTAGTCCGGTTCTTCTAGCTAGCAACGGGTGCAAGCGATGAAACGCAAAGTTGGCCTTCCTTGGTACTTGTCTCGAGTGAGGGTTGAATTTAAGCAGCTCTATGAAGTGGACTCCGAGGTATTTGACGTCGTTTTTGGTTGCTATCGTCGACCCATCAGGAAGCTTCAGGGTCAAGTTTCTGCAAGAGGGTGCAGAACGACAGCGGGTGCCGTTTGTGGTGGGTCTCCTGAAACACACAAGTTCCGATTTGGCGGAGTTGATCTTGATTCCCCATTTTTTATAGTATTCGTACAGTCTGGACACGTGAGTTTCCACTTTTCGAGCTGCAATTGTTGGCGCTATCGATGAGGCGTAGGTAAGCGAGTCGTCAGCGAAAAGTAGGTTCTCGCATTCAGTTGGCACCGGTTGATCAGCTATCCAGTTGAACGTAGAATTTTCTGAAAGAAAGAAAAGAGAATAATATTTTTATCAGTGGCGAAGGTAATTGAAGTATTCGCAGTTTATAGATAAAGGCTTCTATCCATATGCTGTCGAATGCTTTCTCGACATCCAGAAAGCATCCTACGGTGACACGATAGCTGTTGAGTGCTGAGGGAGGAGACGTCGGACTGTAACTTCAGCAGTGGATGCAGTGTTGAATGCCCTTCCCGGAAGCCAAACTGCATGTCTGGGTCGATTTTTTGGAGCTCATCCATACGGTCTCTTATATATATTTGAGTTTGAACTGAGTGTGAACTATAATTTCACAAGCAAAAACAAATATTAAAATTTTCTTACAAATGGTGATTCGGAATTGATTTGTATGCAATTTAATAAACGAAAGCGGTGAAGAGAGGGTGTAATGCATCATTACATTCAATAGCTATAACACTTTTCAATGAAATTTGCGACTTATTGATTTAAGTTGTTCTAGAAATGTTCATAAACTTAGTCTATAAAACTACTTTTGTCTATGCGGATAACGGTTTTCCCATTTCATTTTTCTTTTTTTATAATGAAAGCCCAATTTGTTATATTAAAAATACTTTTTTTTTTTTTTTTAATATTTTTAAAATTATAAACAGAATAATAGTAAATAAATGCGTTTGCTGAACAAGGCAATATTGTTGATAAATATCAAGTATTTCGGAATTATATTGAACTTACATTCACAAAAGTTATATTATTTAAGCTACTTCAATATTCTTCTCCCAGCTATAATATTTCATTTGTAAGAACGGGCCATTCTCATGCATTTCGCATGTTAAGTCTATCCGATCAATATCATCCGAGAATTCGCTACTGCCTTACAAGTAGTTTGCATGCTCGCCCTGCATGCGGTATATGTGATTTGCAAGTACTTTTATTCTACAAAGTGAGAGAAGGTGTTCTACCCGTCTTGGTTTGAGGTTAGAATTATTTGTATTCGAATACAGATTTGACAACACGTTGCACTGAGCAAATGTGTTCACTTTTAAAGAAGCTGTCAGAAGTCATTTGGGATAAGCTGTCAAAAAAATTGATACTTGGCCTAACACTAAATAAACTGAGTTGAAAGATTAATGCTTCAACTATCAATAACATTATTTGCCTACAGAAGTTAGTAAAAAAGCAAAATAATTGGTTAAAATGATTTTTGCAGTGTTTAGATGAAGAAAAAAGAGATAGTTTTGATGAAAGAGTCGATAAAGAATACAAACAAATCAGTTGAATCATGTTTGAAATAAGGTTGAACTACAGATCGACCCCTTTGTAAATCTGGTCTAGAGTTAAAATGGGTTTGGTTTGACAGTTAAGTAGTCAAATGACTTGCTTACACACATAGTTTAATTGAGTTGAAAACATACCAATCAACTTAAACAAAATTAAAATCTTTTTTTTTTCTTCAACTCAATCATCAACAACTGTCAATTTGATCAAATTTCAAGGCCGCACACAAGTTGGTTTGATCAACAACCGATTGAGTTGTCAATTAAGTTGAATCGTGTATGGTGTGCCATATATTTAACTTCTAAATAGTCTGAAAAGTTGTCACTTTGTAGGTTATCATCTTCGGATTCTTCGTATAGAAGTTTATTTGTTTGTAAGATGTGTCATTAATTTTGTGCCTTTTCTTTCTTTTTGCAGCAAAACTTCTTGCAGAGATTATTTAGGAAGCCCACTTGCGAGTGTCATGATTTTACCTCAATTACGACAATCAAACCATTTATTTTTGTATGTATATTGCATGTTTAAACAAAGTTGATTGCCTCATCGCCTTTGTTGACGATTGATTTTGAGTACATTATGTAGCCTGACAGACATGATATGCCTGGCGCAGTGTAATAAGTCCACAGGTCAAAAGTCCATATTTAACTTTTGACCCACTTGGATAGGTTATAACTCCACAAATCCATTGTGAACCCATCCATAATTGGTTCAGAAGTCCACAGAATTTCTTTCTGGACTAATGACCAGCAGATTGTGGTCTCAAGGCTCACTTAGCCATAAGTCCATAATTATTTGAAGTTGTCATCTTCATGTAGAAACAAAAAAATTCAAGTGAATTGTTCACGATTACTTTCTAAATTTTTAAAAATAAATTATTAATTTGACTAAAATAAATTAAGACTTTAAATAAGAAACTATAACTTTCGGCCAAATATATTCTTTATATTTAGACAAAAATATAAAGTTTACGGCATATAAACAGTGAGGTAGGTATGGGGGCATGGTGCCCCCCTGCAACCTCCCTGCTTGGTTTCACTATAGGATTTGGAGTAGGTTGGTTATATGAAAAGCTTTTTTTTAAAGTTTCATTTTTAAAAATGTATTAAGTCATAGTGAAAAATTTGGGCGAATTTGGTTGTTTTTACACTAAAATGACAACTTAAAATAATTATGGACTTATGGAACACCTAAGTGAGCCATGAGACCATACAATCTTCGGGTTATAAGTCCACAAAGAAATTCTGTGGACTTTTGACCCACTTGGGTGGGTTAAAAGTTCACAATTTATTTGTGGACTTGCAACTCATCCAAGTGGGTCAAAAGTCCATTGTGGACTTTTGACACTGCACCTTCTACTTGCCACCAGGGACTTCGGTACCTGCCGATCAACCAGAACGTTTTAGCCTGCTGTTTCAGTGCCACCAGGAGCGTAGTACCTGCTGATGTACCAGAGCGTTTTAGCCTGCTGTTTGAGACCCACCAGGGGCGTAGTACCTTTCGTTGTACCAAAGCGTTTTAGCCTGCTGTTAAAAGCGTAATATTGCCTGATCCCGTCCCAAACCTGACATCGCAATAGTAGGGCCAGTTTTAAAAGCCAAATCATCAGAAGCTAGATAACCTGAGACCAGAGATCAGGATTTACCTAATACCAAAACTCGACCTTAAATCATCTAATTACCAGATTAAACCGAAGTACCAGTAAACTATAGTAACAGAGTTTTGTATATAAATATAAGAGTTGTTTAAATTAAGATTTTGTAATAAGGTTCTAAGATCTTTCCTTTGAAGTTTCGTGTTTTCCTCAGAACGACCCTGGCCAGACCGGCGCGGTGAGCATAACCTCAGCTATAAGGCAAAAAGCACATCACACATTTACTAGCGGTGTTATGTAAATACAAATGTCAAGTTTTACAGTAAACTTTAAACAAGTAACAAAAAGCATACGTACTATATCTTAACAAAACCATATAGAATTATAGTTTTAGCTATTCGCTGAGGAAATACAGTATAGCTTAGCCCTTTTTCTTTTCGAAATATTTTTCTATTTGCTTTTGTTTTTAAAATTAAGTTTATTTTCTTTTTTCTCCATTCATGTCTCTTTCAACTTCAGCTTTGGAAGTGATAAGTTCCTTTCTCGGATCGTTGGTAACCTACACAAATTTATATCAAAATCGTTAGAGTCGTTTCCGAGATAAATAAAAAATCAATTTCGCCTCTAGAGAATCACTTTAAAATCTTAAGAAAATTACTTAAGTGGTTTAGGTTATAGGTTGAGGTACAGACAGATAGACTCACAGAGACACAGAAGGAATTATGGGACCCTCAGTTTTCGTATTCTTTATTTTCATAATGTCATGTTTCGTTTAAATCTATATAAGTTCCTCGATTTTGTGTGTACCTATACTATATCGCAAGTAAAAACTTAAAGTCATGGTGTTTGTTACTGCCAAATATTAGAGATGAGCTAAACTACGATTTTGCAATCAACGTATAACTGTGACTGTGATTTCTGAATCACTGTGAGTTTAACCTGTGATTGTGATTGGCAAGTTTGGAATATCTTTGGAGGAGAAAAAAAATTCTCTATAAAATATAAAGTAATTAAATGAGGACAGTAAATATGTAATTAAAAGTACCCCGTAGGACATAACCATGAATACAAAAATGCTAAAAATCTCAAGTCCCAAATTCAAAATTATCGAATAGCCAAATCTCGAATGTCTAAAATATCGAATGCCCAAAATTTTCAAAACTTACATACGGCAGATCGAAAAACGGAGTACGCCAATCGATTTAGGAGGTGGAAATTACCTTGATGTCTCCCCCAGCTCTCTAGCTCCAGTGGAAACCCGAAAATTTGCAATGTCAAAATTTTAGTTTCACTTTTCCTTGTGTACAAATTCATAACTAGGCCAGGACCTCAGTTCACAATTCAGTTCTACCTTCTAGATCCTATACTAAAAATAAAAGAATTCTGAGATTTTGTTTTTCTGTATTGTGATTTCGTTCAGTCGCTAAAATAATAACTAAATCACGACTACAGTTCTCGTTCTAATTCATTTTACTCATTGTTGACTTTTCTCTCGTCGTGGTTTTGTTCACAGTTCATAAAGTTCATTGTCCGATTGTCGTGATTTGTGAATCGTTTCTTTTTGTTGAGATTTTACTACAGTTGTGATTTTCAATAACATTTAGGGCACTCAAAGGTTTATTAAAGAGTCGCTCACAGGTAGTAATTGTGATTTTTGACTCACAGGTCCTGATTTTTTGCTCATCTCTACCAAATATCCATCTGACTAACTGCATCATTTGCAACGCTAAAAACCTGACTATAAGTAGGTACCTACCTAATATTTCTTTTCCTCGAGGCATAATATCAAAATCTTGTCCGTCATTTCTGATAAATTAACTCAGGACTTGAAGTCAAAGATATTCCAAAAATAGCAATTTATCGAAGATATGCCTCTCGCTCGAAGCAGATTTGGCTAGTATGTAGGGTAGGTGTCGTCATCGTCGTCGACATCGACATCGACATAATGCCACCAACAATAAACATAATATATCACTTCGGGCTCTTCATTTATAGGATACGTTGTTTTCAGCAAAGAACTGAATTCAATATCAAAGCCAAAAGCACGTATCCCCTAAATACCTCGAAACCAGGAAAAGAGCAAACTATAAAAGCCATAATCAAGGCAAAGTGGCGGAATGTCGCATTTGTAAGCGTCCTATACGAACATATTTCTCCTATAAATATCTTTAAAAACACAGCCCTACGCTACAGGATGTATAAATATTATTTAGCATTACAATAAAGAACTTAATGCACAGCAAAGCACAGTACAGCACAGTACAGAGGGGAGGTTTGAGTGGTGACGGTTAACCGAAATAATAAAAATGGAATGTGTAATAAAAGTTGACACGATTTGAACGAACTCACCACAGAAAATAATAAAAAAAAAGCATATAAAATATATGCTCCTACCGGATATAGGCAGCAAACTCAGCTAATCTTCGTTTATTTATTAAAATAGGATCTTTGGCACAGTGATGGTGATAGAGTTAAAAGCAAGTATTCATGGTTCATTTACAGCGAAAAGGCTTATTGCTGTGGCAATTAAATAAGAGTTAATGCCGGCGCTGTTATTAGGATGAGATAAGAACGTTGAGATGGGCGTTAAGTATTGGATTTATGTATAATACATTGCTCAGCTGGAAATTTTGTGGAATGTGGAGCTGATATATGCTTGAACTGAGGGGTTTCTTAGACTTCAATAAATAAATGAAGGGATTTCAAGGAACAAACTTAGTTTAGTTGATAAATTTTAACATCATTATTTATCGAAGAAATTATGGATTTGACGAAACCTGTTTTAAGGCTTAATGCCTTATTTCTTTTAAAAGTAGTTTAGTTGCCATGTTATTGAGGCAAGTGAAAAACTAGGCGTGTTTTCTTGTAATCCCGGATGATGAATTTGGTTGACAAAAAAAAACGTAATCGGGGATCAGCGACCGACGCCGACGCCATTACAGAAAAAATGGTGTTTAGATAAAAACTATCAAAAACGCCGGTAACACAGTTCTTCTCCGTGCTTAAGTTAAGCCCCGAGAATTCTTTGGCGGGGATTCCTATCTTCATGTGAATAATCTCTGCATAATAACACAAGTGCGCCATTTACTATATCGCCAAATAAAGTAGATCATAACAATCCTTGGTACCAAAGTTCATCTTCACACATAGAAATATGAACAACAAAGAGTGTGACAGGCTGCCATCTCAGTCCACTACTGTTTTAACTTTCTTCTGGAGTGGTTTTCTTTTAGCGTGAAGTAAGGTAATTTTAAGAAAAAGGCCAACATTTATGAAGATAATATTGTTTTATTGGCGGATACCCTGGTCTTCTCAATAATTAATAATAAATATGTTATGGGAATGGGACTATTGTGAAAAATTGAACATTGACGTCAAATACTATTTCGGTCTGAGACACGTCAGTTTCCTCGATCCTGGACACGCTACTTCCAGTCATTCAGACCAAAATCTCTGGCATCTGCGGGAACGGGAGATTCCGGTCTTCCTTGATGCCTTTACCCTGGGGGCTGCTATTCGAAGACTCTCTTCGCTGGGTCGTAGTTGGCCATTCTATCGACTATCGAAGTGGCGTAACGTAGTTGACATGTTTTGGCTTTTTGTACTACATCCACATCTTTGTACAGCTCAAAGAGTTTGCGCTTGTATCTTGTCCTACATTTGACCTCCTCGCACACAGGACCAAATAACCATCGACGAATTTTTTTCAAAAAAGCGAAATATCAGCGCTAGCCGTAAAGCAGGACTAGCAGTATTGTGATGTGCTTTTTGCTTTCCAGCCGAGGTTTTGCTCGCCGGTTTTGCAAGGGTCGTTCTGAAGAAACACACGAAACTTCAGTAGGAAAGGTCTTATAACCTTAATACCAAATCTTTAATCAAACAATTCTTAAATAATGTATACAACAAAATAATAAAACTGGTTTCGATTGTATTAATCTTAACAATTACAGGCGGCAATGGTTATACTAGTATTCCATGGGACGTCTAGGTCCATCGACATACTTCGGTACGGGTATTCCTGGTCGGCGGCGGACGATTACTTACTGATCAACTGAAACTGTGAACTATAAGCAGGGTTTAATGCGTCTAATAGCTACGGATCGGCAGGTACTACGCCCCAGTTGGCTTTTGGAACGGCAAGCTTTCGCACTGGTATATCAGTAGGTTTGAGAGCCCCTAGTGGCTTTATATCAGCAGGTACTACGCCCCTGGTGGCTTTCGGAACCCCAAGCTTTCGCTTTTCGCACTGGTAGATCAGTAGGATTTAAAGCCCCTAGTAGCTTATGAACCAAGCAAAAACTTGATAGATCGGCAGGTACCAAAGCCCCTGGTGGCAATTATAGAAGTTCTAAACTTCGAACTAAATACCCCTTACCACGGGTAGGGGGAGGCCTGAAGAACGAAATGATCGAACAAGCTAAGAGACCGAATCGACTTTACTCGTCAGCAACGAAAGCCAAACTGATTCTATAATCTAGTTTACTATTGCCTTATATGATTTTACCAATGACCGAAAGGGTGCCTTTCCTGTATTCGGGTAGGTCCTCATATGATATTTGCTGGTGACGGTGAGTGTGAACTCCATAACGATGAATGCAAATACTATTTAGCGTGACGTCACTTGTTTGTATTCGTTGTGAATTGAGTCGGTTAAAACACAATCGATGTTCTGCTGATGAAATGGTGGGTAGAGTGGGGTGGAGAAACGTAGCATGGAACGCTTCATTATAGTATAAGGGTTTCGAAGGGCGTGCACTTTGCCTTAAGGGTGAGGAATTTTGAAGACATTTTATCAACCAAATCGAAGTAGCAGCGATTTTCTAGGTTGATTTTTCTTCGTATCTGCACTAAGGTCTCATTCGTGGAGTTGATGTTTACTCAAAGGTAGATGAACTCCTTAACTACCTCGAAGTTGACAGATGCTAGTTTGTTGTCTTGTTTTCGTTTACTTCAAGACCAACAAGTTTCGCGGCTGATTATATCGACATCGTACACATACCAAAATAGTTGGACGGATCTGTTGAAGATAGTTCCTTCCGTGTTAACGCCTGTCGTCCTAGGCAGTATCTGTTCCAGAATGAGATTGAAGAAATCACATGATAGCGCATCTCTTTGCCGAAACCCTGTTTATATGTTTAGAAAAGTTCAGACAGAAGGGCTATTCCCCAGTTGTACATTGCATTGTGTGTTTTCTAATGTCACGCGGCACAGTTTTATCAATTTTAACGAGATCTGGAGTGCGGCCATCGCCAAATAGAGCTCTTGACGGTGAATGAAAATGAAACGATGGTGGGCCTCGACTTGAGATTCGTTGGTCTTTCTCAGGATTTGTCTGAGTATGAAGATTCAGTCAATCTGCCAGGCCATCAAAGCCACACTTATGTTTGCCGATTTAATTGTTGCAGAACGGCTATAGACGCTCACACAGTGCGCTGCACAATGGGGCAGAATTGGCCCAATCAGTGGCAATAAATCAAAAAAATTAAGTTACCCGTATGAGGTCATTAATATTGTAAAAATTTTAAATTGTTTCTTTTTTAAGAGAGAAGGCTTACAATTATATAAAATGGTAGTAATCAAAAAAAACCTTTAAAATGTCTGTTTTTTTTTTCCTTCTTTGTGCAAACATTGATCGGTTTCGTTGTGTTCTGAGGCGGCCCAAAGCTTTATTTTTATTTTTTTTTTGGTAGGCAGTCCTATCTTTTTTAAAGATTGTAAAGTTTTAATTTTTGCGGTTTTGATTAAAAAGTTTTTTTTTCTGAAAAATGTGCTTTATGATCAAATTCACTACTACCAGTTCTAAAGTTCCAAAATAAGGTTCATCGAAACAATGAGAAAAAAAAAAAAAAACAATCAAACTTTTAATGTTTGCTTGTTTGACATTCAAAGCTGACGTCGTAGCTCCTATTAGAATCTTGAAAAAAAAACTAATTTATTATGGGATTATAAAGTCTAAAAATGACTTAGGCCCAGTTTTTTTTTCAGTGGTGAATTAAACCAGAGTTAGCTAACTCTAGAATTAAACTAACCCACAGTGAACAAGGAAGCAGTTTTCAGTGGAGAATGCTTGCGGAACGACTAAATAAACTTCAAAAGTATCTGTTCGGTTAATCCTGAGTTAACTCACCCAATTTGATGTGTTAACTCGAATTTAACTTTAATCTCGCACTGGAAAACTGGACCTTAGAGTTCTAATTTCATAACGAGATACTTATAAGACTACATATATACGATTTACATAGGGCACCCTATCAAAACATCTAGATGTTACCTTGCTTGGAACAGGCTCAGCCACGAATAGATCAGGGGAAGGGTTATATGGTCGGATCTCAACCCTACTGGAACCAACTTAGCACACAGTTGTGAGCTTATATAGTGCTCTTTTAGGGCTGTATGAAAAGACCATAACCTAGTCCCCTAAGAAACTCTTTTTAGCTTACCAACACTACCCCTATATCAACAAACAAATCAGGTCAAACGAGTTATGGTATCAAAACGGCGCATAACAGCGTTAACTGGGTTTTTCGGGAACAGGTGTTCTTAGAACCGCCACCAACCTACCTATGCTGGGTGGTGGAACTATGGGTCTTCATTTATGGGAGATGGGTTATCATCTTGCCCGATAGCTTGCTCCACAAAATTTCCATTCAGCAGCTGCTGGATATGGAGTTTTTGGTGGCGGGGTGGTGAGCAGTTTCTTTTCGTTTGAAATGGTCAGAGTCGACGTTTGCCTCTTTAAATGTTCGCACTTCTTAGATGCTGGATAATATGTGACGTAAGTCGATTAGCACATTGTCGATTGTCAGTTGGCGATTCGACCGCTTGGAGAGCCCCATCATAGTAGCTTTGTGAACCTAGTTCTAATTATCACCGTATTATACACACTGCTGCAAAGTCTATTATTCAAAATACTAATTGTAATTTCTAAACGTTCCAAAAGAAAAATATTCAATAATAAGTTCCAATGAAAGTTTTATATTTCTTACCATTTTGCACCTGGCACCAGCCCTTTATACATTGCAATTAAAAATATGTTTGCTAAGGACTTACACAAAGTCCAAATTATAACATCTAATAAATGGCAATAATTAAGGTTCAAAATTAAAATAAATGTTGCCATATTTTTTTAAAGGTTAACATTATAATGTTCTTAAAGGCTTACGATCTATTTATACATCAAACCTATCCTCTTTTAATGAAAAGATTTCATTATAAATCGTATTGAAATTCTTTATTCTTTTCCTTTTCATTATTTTTTTAGCCTAATCAACTTCATTAGGCTGATTTAGTTTGACCCAAAACTAATTTAAGTTTTTTCCTCATTCCTAATTGAATCAAATTTTCTAAATAAAAAAGTCTCTTACTTTATTTTCCAAGAGAAAGTTTTCCCCATAGAAACGAGCTGATAATTTTTTGTGTTATCAGAAAAACACTTGTCAGACCAAAAGAAAAAAAATTATGATTTTGAAAGCGATTGCCAATTAAGATTGGACGTGCCTTGTTTTCTAAATAAAAACGCACTCAAATGCAAATAATATCTTCAGGGAAGCCCTCTATCTCCCCACCCCCCCGCCTAAGGGGCTTACAAGAATAGGTTTATGGTTTATTTTTATATCTAGTAAAACTCGCCCCGACCAAACCCTGCTGAACAAAGTTCTAATGAATAGAATGTTGTATTCATACATCGATATATTTTTTTTACGGCGAAAAGGCAGAATTGTGTGTTGTCAGCAATGAAACTTATTGGGTCCTTTTTTTTTAACTCCCATTCGAATATACTTTATTTATTATAAGCCAAAGGGTTCAATGAAAGAGGAGTGTATATAGTTTAGTAACATATAAGATATAACCATCAGCCACTGGACCCTTTTAAATTAGAAATAAAACATTTTTTATTATCAACTTAACATTTTTCGATGGAATCGATTTATCTCTGTAATGTTGTGTAATAGAATGAACGTTGTAGGTGTATACAAACATACAAACATACAAAATGTATAACAATTGTTTTGTGAATTGAAGTAAAAGTATTCCCTAAACTACGGGTATAAGAACCACTGACTTATTCGAAAAAAAAAATAGCCTTCGATTTAGTCGAGAAAGGTTAGAAAGTGCGGGTAAATAATCTATAACTGGAAGTATGGACTGTACATATAATCCAGGGTATTGGATTTCAAATATAAATTGAGAAACATTGTGATTCCTATGGGATTTTCCCAAAAAGAAATAAAAGAACCATATCGAAGAAATCCAGATTTAAATTGTTTTAGACTCGGAGTTGACCTAACATAAGTTCTTTACTTACTTTTACAACAACAGATAGTTAAGATCATTCATCTTGTGACCAAATTCATAAAAAGAAATTCTAATTATGAAAAAATTAATTGACGATTGGTAGTACCGATATTTGTCGAAACTCCATCATTGGAAATTAAAAATATCTAAAGTTGTTGTTGAATCTTAAAAATAAAGAGAAATTAAAAGAAAGCTTTTAAATTACATAAAATAAATTACACTATTCACCAATTAAGAGCGAATTTGATATTTTAGATAAATTTTTGTACGCTTCGTACATGGCAGTATTATTTATCTTGCACAAGTGACGTAAGAAATCTGAGACCTACAACAAGCCTCGGAAACGGACTGATCTCACGACGACAACCCACGCAAAGAAAACGGAAAAACTATTTACGAATTTTCTTATGGAACGTTCGATCGCTCTTTAGAGCTCGAGTTGCTCAGCAGCTAGCCGATGCCCTGTCAAAATATAAAGCTGACATAACAGCACTACAAGAAATTAGATGGACAGGGAATGGTGTTCTACAGAAGAAAGATTATCACTTATATTACAGCTGTCATACAAAACACCATGTGCTCGGGGTAGGCTTCCTAGTCGGCGAAAAAATGAAGTCTACCATCACCGGCTTTAACGCTATAAGCGAAAGGCTATGCAAGTATGCACCCTTCGCGTGCGAGGCAAATTTAAGAACATCAGCCTCATTAACGTTCACGGACCTACGTAGGAGTCCTCAGACGAAGAAAAAGAGACTTACTACGAACAAGTCGAGACGGCCCTTAATGCCTATGTCCAAGGGATTTGAATGCAAAAATAGGTCGGGAGCCGGTATTCAGGCATAACTCAGGCACCCATAGTTTGCATGAGAACACTAATGACAATGGACTTCGAGTCTTAGAATTGGCAGCATCGAAAAACATGGTCGTTGCGAGTACCAGTTTCCCGCGTAAAGATATCTACAAAGCCACCTGGGTATCATCTGATGGAGTCACTCGTAACCAAATTGACCACGTATTGATAGACCGTCGCCACTACTCGAAATTGATGACTGACGAACGTACCGAGGTGCCAATATCGACTCGGATCACCATCTTGTTGGCATGGTTTTCCGAGGGCGGATTGCCTTGCGAAGACGTATTGCATCCGCCGATCAGGTTCGAATCAACACGGCTGCTCTGCGCAATGAAAACTACAGTAACACCTTTGGTAATGCGTTAGGACTCGCCCTAGAACTGGGTAGAGTAGGTCCTGGAGCCAGTATGCTGGGCGTAGATGAGAAGTGGACACGCCTTAAGAATACTGTCATCAGTACTGCCAACTCCATCTTAGGCAGCAGTCGTAGAAATCGGAACGACTGGTTTGATGATGAATGCAAGCTAGCGACTGAACGTAAGAATGTTGCGTACCGAGCAATGCAACAATCTCATAGAACGCGGGCACGCGAAGACGAATATAATAAGAGCTCAGAAGAATTGAAAAACGGCTTCACAGACAGAAAAAATCAGTCTGGGAGAAGAACATAATCTGTGAAATAGAGAAAAGCCGAGAGCGAGGTCCGCACCAGGAGCGGAAGTTCTACCAATCCGTCCGAAACATGACGCAGTACACACCACGCTGCACATACTGCAAGGACGGAGAGGGAAATCTGATCACCGATCCTCAAAGCATACTGGAGCGATGGGAAGTGTACTTCAATGAATTGCTAAATGGTCAGCTCACTGCAGAAGTGGAGGCTCCACTACTTCAAGAAGAGTACCCTATGTTGCCGCCACCAAGCATAGAAGAGGTTGAGAAGGCTATAGGCCGGCTAAAGAAAAACAAAGCCCCGGGAGCCGATGGTATACCAGCCGAACTATTTCAACACGGTGGGCCAGCTTTACGTCAAGCAATTCATGAGATTATAGTGCACGTGTAGGAGCATGAAGAAATTCCAGAAGACTGGCGAAAAGGTATAATTTGCCCCATACATAAGAAGGGAGATGTCACAACGTGCAGCAATTATAGAGGTATCACGTTGTTGAGTACCGGCTATAAGATATTCTCCTCTATCCTACAAGACCGGATAACCCCATACGCTAAAACCATCATCGGACAATATCAGTGTGGTTTCATTCCAGGCAAATCAACAACTGATCAGATCTTTACCCTTAGGCAGGCGATGGAAAAATGTCTAGAATTTAACATCCCAACATACCACCTGTTTATAGACTTTAAGGCCGCCTACGATAGCATAGCCAGGGTAGAACTTTACAAAGCCATGAGAGAATTCGGCATCCCAAATAAATTGACACGACTGTGTAGGTTGACCATGACCAAAGTAACAAGCCAAGTAAAAATAGCCGGATTGCTATCCATACCAATCAACATCTTTAATGGACTCCGACAAGGGGATGGTTTGGCCTGCCTCCTCTTCAACCTGGCGTTGGAGAAAGCAATCCGTGACTCTGGGACCATCGTCAACAGGTCCAGCCAGATACTGGCTTACGCAGACGACATCGACATCATCGGAAGAACCGAGCAAGCTGTACATGATTCCTTCATCCAGATCGAGCAGGCGGCACAAAATCTGGGGCTGCACATTAGTGAAGGTAAAACAAAGTACATGGTGGCGTCGAACGCGAGAGGAACAGTTGGTCAAACAATCAAGGTAGCGGAGCACGAATTTGAAGTGATGCAGTCGATAACAATATAGAAGAAGAATTATGCGGGCGGCTTCTCAAATCCAACAGAGCCTACTATAGTCTGTCAAAGCTCTTCAAATCCAGAAATCTCACCATAACTTCAAAACTGCTGCTGTACAGGACCATGGTCCTGCCAGTACTCACATATGGATCCGAGACTTGGGTGCTTGGCAAAAGGCACTCCGACCTCTAAGCCGCGTTCGAGAGAAAAGTCTTAAGGAGAATTGTTGGCCCCATATGTGAGGAAGGACGATTCCGGAGACGGTACAATCATGAATTGTACGCAATCTACCTTGAAGCAGATATCGTGACAAAAATGAAGCTCGGTAGACTCCGGTGGGCAGGGCACCTAGCTCGCATGAGCGAAGAGGAACCTGCTCGGAAAGTTCTTTGTGGTACATTCTATGGTAGAGGACAGCGTGGTAGACCATGCTTGCGCTGGAGAGATGGCGTAGACCAGGACGCCCAGAGCCTTGGGGTGAGCAACTGGATGGCGGTGGCTCGAGACCGGGATCGGTGGAGAGACTTGTTGAAGGAGGCCAGGACCGGACCCCGGTTGTCGAGCCGATGATGATGATGATGATGACGTAAAAATGTCATGGTAAGAACGCCACGATGTATAAGACCCCGAGAAAGTTGGGCAATTAATTGGAGGAAGTTTGAGGACGTTTTGGACTAAGCACCACTAAAAAGAGTCTGATGATCGATCTGGCAGCCGTGAAATAGCTATCACTCCAGCTCACTCAAGT
Organism: Leucozona laternaria; assembly: GCA_932273885.2. Taxonomy (NCBI): domain Eukaryota; kingdom Metazoa; phylum Arthropoda; class Insecta; order Diptera; family Syrphidae; genus Leucozona; species Leucozona laternaria. The sequence goes on from OW026366.1 coordinate 274,219,702, forward strand.
GGTTGTTGTTTCATTCAAACCTTCAATATTAATAAGATGGTACGCAAGCTTTGCAGCCTTAATGCAAGTGTGTTTATCACACGAAAAAACCACGTTTGGTTGTGTAATTTGCGGAACGCCTGTTGTAGGAGTTGCTACAACTGTGGGTGTAGGTGGAGCAGACGGAGTTATTTTGTCCAAGGCATCCATCGAATCACTCCTATAATCGAGATAAATGTCGCGGATTTGATCGAACATGGCCATCATAGATTCCATTTTAATCCTCTCTTCGAGCTACCCTCCATTTTTATGATTGAACTTAATGTAAAGAATAATAGTAAATGATTTCGAATACTGGTTATCCAAGCTATTTGAAATTCAAAAATTCAAAAACTAGTGATGTTCAATTAATTTTCAATATATTTGCTAGATATTTTCATTATTTTGGATTGTTTGCTGCATCAAAAATTACCAAGTGTTCTGTTTTTAGAATTTTTGATATGGGCTCTATGGTTTTGTCTACCTCTGAAGTGGAAGGAGCACTTCTTGAACTTGATCCAAGTAAAATAGAAAGACCTGTTGGTACTCGTCCTATAATTTTGCTTACCCCTTACGAACATTTTCAGTGGATCCGTTTCTAGATTGTTGGAAACTATCGTTTTTAACTCCAGTTTTCAAATCTGGATCCAAGCAGGATAGTATACTTATTATTGGCCAATTAGAAAAATTTCTGCAATGCCTAAGCTATTTAAAAAAAAACTTTTCTACAATAGGTTATCTTTTCAACTACGAAGCTACATATGTATATGTAAACAGCTTCAGTTTGGTTTGCAATTTAACCATGGATCGTCTTACAAATGAACAACGCTTGCAAATTATTGAATTTTACTATCAAAATTCGTGCTCGGTTCGAAATGTTCATCGCGCGCTGCTTCCATTTTATGATCGGCATTCTCGACCTTCTGAGCAGTCTATTCGGAAGATTGTGACCAAATTTCGCACCAAATTTACTTTGTTGGAAATTAAACCACCAACACGTTTACGTACTGTGCGTAGTGAAGAAAATATTGCGGCCGTATCAGCTAGTGTGACAGAAGACCGCGAAATGTCGATTCGGCGCCGTTCCCAGCAGTTAGGCCTTTGTTACAGCACTACGTGGAAAATTTTGCGGAAGGATTTGGGCGTAAAGCCTTTTAAGATACAGCTGGTGCAAGAACTAAAGCCAGCCGACCTACCACAACGCCGAATTTTTGGTGAATGGGCTCTTGGAAAGCTGGCCGAGGATCCGCTTTTTAATCGAAAAATTGTGTTCAGCGATGAGGCTCATTTTTGGTTGAATGGGTACGTAAATAAGCAAAATTGCCGCATTTGGAGTGAAGATCAGCCAGAAGCATTGCAACAGCTACCAATGCATCCCGAAAAAGCCACTGTTTGGTGCGGTTTATGGGCCGGCGGCATTATTGGGCCTATTTCTTCAAAGATGATGCGAATCGCAGCGTTACTGTCAATGGTGAACGCTACCGAGCGATGATAACAAACTTTTTTTTGCCCGAAATGGAAGTTCTTGACTTGCATGATATGTGGTTTCAACAAGACGGTGCCACATGCCACACAGCACGCGAAACAATGGCGCAATTGCGAGGCGAGTTTGGTGAACAGTTAATTTCACGTTTCGGGCCGGTCAATTGGCCGCCTAGATCGTGCGATTTGACACCATTAGATTATTTTTTGTGGGGGTATGTCAAGGCTAATGTCTATAGTGACAAGCCCGCTTCGATTGACGCACTGGAAGCCAACATCCATGCATTCATTCGTGAGATACCGGCCGATATGTGTGAAAGAGTATGCCAAAATTGGACTCAGCGGATGGGCTACCTGAGACGCAGCCGCGGTCAACATTTGCATGAAATTATCTTTAAACATTAAATTGCAAGGTTCAAACTATCGATTCAAATAAATATTTCATTCATTTTTTCGAATTTTTTGTGTTTTTTTTTTTTTTAAAGTTCTAAACCTCTTAAAAAATCACCCATTATATCCGTTAAGCAACATTTTTTTTTGTTTCTGGCAAATCAACAAGAACTATAATCTATCATTAATGACAGATTTATTAGAAATAATTTTGACAAACATGTGTAAAAATACTGATGTAATATTCACAGATTTCTCTAAATTATTTGATAGCTTGGATTTAACTCTAAGCTTCTGTGTTGGTTAAAATCTAAGCTCATTAACAGAATTCAAATTTTCAAAATTGAAGATTGCTTTTCTCAAAATATATGTGTCCCATCTGGGGTCCTTCAAGGTGGTCATTTGGAGCCATTATTATTTCTATTATTTATTCATTCCGTCAATTTTTGTATCATCACCATGTCTACTATTTGCAGATGATCTCAAGTTGTATCGTAGTATGAAGAGTGTATCAGATTGTAACTTCTTGAAGACGTATACTAAGATTAACAGAATGGTGTCACTGTAATTTTCTTCATCTTAATGTTTCTAAATGTCAGTTTATGTCGTATTTCAGACACACTGCTGCTAGTCTGTTCAATTATGAACTAAATAATGTAATTTTAGAACGCGTTGAACCTATAAAGGATATTGGAGTCATTTTAGATAGGTTAGGTTAGGTTGTTGGGCTGACAAATTGGTGTTTTTATTGTCACACTTAGATCAATGTAGATCCGTTGTGCTACCCATGAGTGTAATCACTCTATTGTGATAAAAACCTATGTGTTCTTTAATCAGTCAAGCCATTTTGAGGCATTGACGAAGTTCAATATTTTAGTTTCCGAAATATTTAATAGATCTTATAGATTATCAAAGAAGTAACGACCAAGAAATTTCATTCTTTGGTGGCAGAGTGCAGGGCAGTGACAGAGAAAGTGCGATGTGTCTTCATGCACCTCTTCATCACCACATCCCCTACATATGTCATCTGTACTAAGTTTCATTTTAAATTTATGACATTTTAGTAAATTATGTCCGGTGATTATGCTTGTAAGAGAGCGAAGGGACTTCTTAATAAGTTGCATAATTTTTTCTGTTCTCTGCTTATTAAAGCAAGGCCATTTTTTCCTAGTAGTATCACAGGTGTCAAGTAGATTCCACCTTTCATTGGATTTCTCTAGGATTAAGTCTGAAATTTTCCGTTTAATGTTACAGGGCGGGATGTTGACCAGCTCTGCTTGACTAGCGTCAAGCGCTGATCCCTGTCTTGCCAACTCATCGGCATTTTTGTTACCCGGTATCCCGCTGTGTCCCGGGACCCAGCAGAGTCTAATATTGTGCTGCGCGCCAAGAACCTTAAGCTCTTCGCGACAGCAAGAAACAAGCTTCGATTTAATCACATTGGCAGAAATCGCTTTTATTGCCGCTTGGCTATCAATGTAAAAGGTGATATCAGCCCGCGGTATCGCCATCATTGATACCTGTCTAGCAGCTGTTGTCACTGCCAGGACCTCCGCTTGGAAGACACTACTATAATCTGGGAGCCTAAGTGAGTTGTTTAGCTCAAGAGGTTCTGAGAAAAAGCCTGCACCAACACCCGTGTCCATTTTGGAGCCATCAGTATAGATCGCTATTGCGGATTCACTGGTGTAGGGTTGGTTATTCAACCATTCTTCTATGCCTGGAAAGGCAGTTTTAAATGGTTTATGAAAGTCAAATTCGGGTGTTTTATAGTCTGTAATGATACTATCACTCGAATATTTGTGAAGAATCTGAGCATGTCCTTTTGTGCTGTTTTTCCAGGAATTAGTCTGGCTTAGCCGTAAGGCGCTATATGCTGCGGATTCTTGTACGAAAAGGTCTAGGGGTTTCAGGTTGAGTATCGCCTCCAACCCTGCAGTTGGAGTGGATTTCATGGTCCCTGTAATCCCCATGCACGCAAGTCTCTGAACTTTTGTCAGAGTTTTGAGGTTTGTGCTTTTTTCAATTGCATTCCACCAGACCAAATTACCATAAGTTAGTATTGGTCTAATTATTGCCAAATACATCCACCTGATAATTTTTGGAATCGGTCCCCAGGATTTCCCAAAGATTCTGTTACAAGAATAGAATGCAATCATTCCTTTTTTGGCTCGTTCCTTAGTGTTAAGACTCCAGTTTAGTTTCCTATCTAGAATCACACCAAGATACTTTGCCTTATCTGAAATCTTCAGAGGTGTGCCTTCAATTGAAGGAATTCTGAAGCTTGGTATTTTCGTTTTGTTTGTAAAAAGGACTAGTTCTGTTTTTGACGGGTTAACCATCAGGCCACATTTCTTAGTCCATCTATTAACCTTAGAAAGGGCATATTCGATCTGTTCGCTGATAGTGGATAAGAATTTTCCTGTCGCTAATAATGCAAGGTCGTCAGCGTAGGCTACTACCCTTACTCCGCAGTGTTTCAGATCGAGTAGGATTGTGTTCATAACTAGCACCCAGAGTAGTGGTGACAGGACCCCTCCTTGTGGGGTACCTCTGGATGTGGTTACTCTCATTTGTATACCTGCTAGTTCCGAGTTAATTTGCCTGTTTTTTAACATGCACATAACCCAATCTATTAACGAAATATTTTAGATACAAAACTCTTGTTTCTGCCACATATTGAATATATGGTCAATAAGTCTAAGCAAATACTCGGATTCCTAAAGAGAAACAACTGAAAGTTCAAAGATCCTTATTCAATTAAGTCACTTTTTAATTCTCTGCTAAGATGTGTTTTGGAGTACTCGAGTATAGTTTGGAATCTTTTCTATAAAAACGCTTCTAATCGAATTGAGAAAATTCAAAAAAAGCTTTACTAGATATTTAACCTATAAGTTAAACTGTCGAATTGAAATTCCCACTCAGGTACCATTCAAGGTGCTTATTTTTTGGAAATAAAACTCATGAAAACCGACGTACCTGCTGCTATCTGTTATGGTCATCAGAGATATTTTAACGTATCACATAAGATGCCCTCATTTATTAAATATAATAATTAATATCCATATATTCCTCAAAGAAATGTTCACGAATCAAATCTTTCATCGGAAAAGTTATGGCCTAAATGAGCCAATCTCACGTTGCATCAGAGTTTGCAAGAGATTACAACAACATAAAGTTAATCAGATAACTTTCGATCGACTGCTGTCGCATCGAATGTTGAGCGACACTCGCAATAAGAACCTTTTTTTATTTGTTGCATTAGCTGACAGCAAAAATATTTTTGCAATAATACGTAGCGATGCAGATAGCTTTGTTTACCATTTTGAGCTCACTCAACTTGCTTATGTGATCAACTTTTATTGCGTTGAAAGACATTATTAAAGCATTTTTTTATAACTCCGTCTATCCCAGAAATTAAAATCAAATTGATATTTAAATAAAAAAAATATGGGAGTGCCGGGACTCACGGTTAAATATGTGTAAACATCAACGTTTGTCCAAGTGCCTGATTTTTGTTACTGAACGTCATCAAAAGAAACATATTGAATAATCAACACTACATAACCTTTATGTAGGCAGTGCTTAAAAAGCTTAGTGTTGAAAGAACGGCAGCGAAATACCCAGTGGGGGAACCGCTGTAACGAAATTTCCAAGCAATAAAAGGCTGGTGGTGAAGTGTCCAACGAACGGTGAAGGTTCGGAACTGAAAGGTCCTGCTTCGTACTTCACTCTCAACTTTAAGATGACTTCACATTACACATGGTTATTGTTTATGGTTATCCCTCTCTGAGCATCGACAAACAACAACTGTCAGCGGAGAGCACTAAAATCGTGGTTTCAATTAAATGACACCGTACCCAAATTCCAAAGGAACTTAATGGTTTGACTGACAGGGGCCGAATTAAAATATAAAGTTAGAACTGTCAACGAACTTGCAACCCTTATGAAACTCCATCTTTCCATCTTCCAACTTACAAAAAGTTCAATCTCAATTTTATACTGAACGAACCTCAAATGAATGTCACCATGAGATAGCCGGCGAATTATATATCTTGAGTTTTTAGAATATTTAGTTGCAGTTGTTGTCAGTGGAAATTACTAAAATCGCAGTTTCAATCGATTGACACCATCAATCGCCTATGGAATTGGACGCTGTGATTTTTAATGAATGTTAACTTTGTGCAAGTACAAAAGTAGCTAATAACTCTGCAATTTGTTCAACTTCAGCTATTTTGTATATCTCAGCCTCCTACGTTCCTCGCCTACGTGCCTAAACATTGCAGAAAGAAATTGCATCGTTTAAGAGCAGTATAATGTAAACGTAGAATTTAAGTTCAGATTTGTATCACTGAACGCACCCGATATCCTACCATACCTTTACCTAGCCATTGATCTACCATACCTACAGTCAATTGTCAATGCATACAGCTGACTATTATTATTTTTGTTTTGACTTTTTGTTTTCTTTTTAATTACTAGTGTCGCGTCCATTTTGTTCGGGGAATAATTAAAAATTAAAGAAAAAAAATATAAAAATATAAGTATTAAAATGATAAAATCGTCGGTCGCGCTAAAAACAATTTGCTTTCGTCGGTTGCAAAAACAATATAAATGAGTGGTCGCTATAAAGTATAATCTAATTGTCGGTCGCGTTAAAATCAATTTGTTTTGGTCGGGGCAAATCAGATTTCGTAACGTAACGTGCTACAAGGTAAAGTGCACGACGTAACGTTGCACACGAACGTTCACGTTTTTTTTTCACCCTACCGCCAGCATAGATGTTTACACATCAAAAAGTCTCAAGATTAAAGAAAGTTTTCTAATGTAAAATAATCCTCATACAAAATCGTTACTTCAACATGCTTAAAAGCTTAACATAAAGATAAAACCCGTTAATAAGTCGAAAAATAATTTAATTTATTTAAAAACATACGTATTTCTGACCCTTTTATTAACAGGAAAACTGGTCTTTCAAAAAACTAATTATATATTATCAGAATGTTGGAGGAATGAAGACGAAACTTAAAACCTTTTTCTTAAACTGTATCGATGTATCTTTTGATGTTATTATGCTCACTGAAACGTGGCTTAATTCATCTGTTCTTGTAGCTGAAATTTGTCCGCCTGATTTTACTATATACCGCGTTGATAGAAACCCATCTAATAGTATTTATAAACAATGTGGTGGTGTCTTGATTGCTGTCAAATGTTGTCTAAATCCTGAACTAATACTATCAAATCAGTTCTCTAATTTAGAACTTATTACTGTAAAAATATCAGACTTTAATTCTTCTTAGGTAATCTCTGGTATATATATTCCGTCTGGTTCATCGTCTTCTATGTATGAAATGTATGCCTCATCTATTTCTGATATTGTGGAATACTCAGAAAATTCGTTTGTACTATTCTTTGGAGATTTCAACCTGAGAAATTTGACCTAGAAATTAGATGAAGATAACAAAAGAACATATAATGCAATTTTTCAGGGTCCAGTTCCAGTATTTGAAAGAAACCGTGCTGTGTGTTGGACTTAATCAAATTAATGGATTGCCGAATGAATTTCTGCGTTATCTTGATCTTGTGTTTACTGACTGTCCTATTTTTTGTGATGTGCTGGGTCATTTAAATGACTGGCTTTTACCAAAAGTTCCACACCACAATGCGATTAAGTGCTGTAACCCATTATGTGCTGATGAAAAGCCAAATGTTTTTAATGCTTCCACACTATTGCACTTCAATTTAAAAAAAATTAATTTGGAAAGAATGGAACAGTTTTTTGCTAACGTTAATTTGTCTAGTGTTATAGATTCCAATAATGTTAACATATGTGTTGAGAACTTTTATGCTGTTTTGAATAACTGTCTAAATTATTGTGTGCCTGTTAAAAAGAATTTACCTGTTTCGTCGTCAGTTCAGTGGCTTTCTAAGGATTTAAGACGTATACGAAATCTTAAAAATGTATTCTTCAAAAAATGGAAAAAAACACATGTTATCCATCATTATAATCAGTACTCCTACCATCGGAAACTTTTTAAAAATTCATTGAGGAAAACATATAACAACTACATAAATCAAATAAAGTGTAATATTTCAAAAAATCCTTAAATCTTTTGGCAGTTTATAAACTCTAAAAGGAAAGCCTCAAGTTTTCCACCATTCGTGCAATATAATAATAAGTCCTTCTCCTGTGATATAGAAATAAGTAACATATTTGCAGATTTTTTCCAACAAACGTACACTGCATGCAATCCAAAATACTGTGAAAATTCTTTAAGAAATCGATTAAACTGTGATATACCTTTTTTAAGACTGACTGAAGCGGAAGTAGTGCAATATATAGACGACTTAAAGAGTACATGTTCGTATGGTCCTGACAACATTCCGTCTATATTTGTTAAAACTTGTAAGTCATACATAATTATGTTCTGCAATTACTTATATATTTAACTGTTCGCTGTCGTCTGATGTTTTTCCTGACTTGTGGAAGTCTTCGTTTATTATACCTCTTCACAAGAGTGGGAACAAGAACAATGCTGAGAATTACCGAGGAATTGCAAAACTTTCATGCATACCAAAGCTTTTTGAAAACATAGTCACCGATCACATTCAACAACTCTTTTGCAAATCAATCATTGTTCCTGAACAACATGGTTTTTGCTTGCATAAGTCTACAAAAACGAATCTTCTGGAATTTACAAACCAATTGAATGTGAATATGCAAAATGGACTTCAAATGGATGTTTTTTACGCTGATCTAAGTAAGGTATTTGATAAAGTTAGCCACTCTATTCCTTTGCTAAAACTTGAAAAATATGGGTTTCCAGAGTGGATTCTAACTTGGATTAAATCATATCTAGATAACCGACCGCAGTTTGTTTTCACTTTAAAAACTGCTTGTCCAAAATTATTTATGTGCTGTCTGCAGTGACGTCTTTAGGCATGGGCCCGGTGGGCCAGGGCCCAGGGCCCCGGAATTTTGGGGGCCCCGAACCAATACCTACAGTTCAATTTGCGATTTGATTTATTCATTTATTTCAAATTGTAAGCATTGCAGTTACAAAAAATGTTTACAAACCAACATAATTCATATACGAGTGCATTATAATCACAATAATTGTAAGGGATATGTTAGTAACCTTGTATATTTTTAAGTTTCTCAGGCTGGGCCACTCACGTTAACTTTAAACAAGAGGATACAAAAACTTTAATAAGAGATAACATCCATGATTAAATAGTATATAAGTGGATATTGTATTGAAGTCGATAGCATTTTAGTTTTTTTTTTAAATTTTGGATAGAAAAAACGTACATATGTATGTATTAGTGCGGCGCTTATTTTTGAAATTTTTGAAGTTCTTACGACCCCCTAAAAAGGTGACGGTTAACGTTAACGCTTGAAATTTCCCATACAAATTACATGGAGATTTCTCAGTCTTTTACTCAAGATTTCAGTAAAAGTATGAAAGTGGATGGTACTTGGTACATATATTAAGTACCATAAGGAGTATAAAAATTTTTTTTTTTATTTTTTAAACGATATTTACCCCGTTAAAAAATCAGCAAATTCGTTATTTTTGTGCGTCTCTTTATTTCTTCATCTTTTTGTAATCGAATACTACTTTCTGGGTTGTAAACCACTTCACGTTATGAATGGCTAAATATGTAAAAAATATGATCCTCTAAGTCCAACACAGAAAGAATTTTTGTATTCGAAAACCACTGTTTTATTTTTATCCTATTTCACTACATACATACATAGCATTTTTTAAAATAACCTTTCTAACACAACAGCATTTTTTAAAATTGTATATCTCTTTTTTGTGTTTACCCCACTTTACCCATTAATTAATATTTTTTTGAAAAAAAATGGCTAAAGCCAGCCACTAAAAATAACCTTTCATACACAAAGAATTTTTGAAATCAGATACTAGATACTTTCGTTTCTACCAGATTACACCCTAGGTATACCTATAAATACCAAATTCAAAAAAAAAAATACTCCTTTAGCCATCCACTCAAAAAAAAACTTTTCAGATACGAAAAGAATTTATTAAATTTGATTTTTCTTTAATTTGTAGGTAACCTACAAATAAAAAAAATTTAAACGGAATATCCCTAGAGCCATTTCCTAAGAAAAACCTTTCAACCAAAAAAGAATTTCTAAAATCGGTACATTTTTTTATTTGTACCCCATTTCATCCTACAAATCTCAAAATTAAAAAAAAATATCCATGAAGCCATTTCCTAACTATAATCTTTAAAACACAGGCAGAGTTTTTTTTTAATCAGATACGTTTTTTTTCATTTGACCCCATTTCACCCTACAAAGTGAATTTTTCCGATATTTGTATAGCTATTCTGCTATTGGGGGCAGAGAAGAATCCAACAATACAAAGATCATTAAAATTGGTCCAGCTAAACTAAACTGACTTTGTACTTTGTATATAAGTACCTACCTGTATGTATTAAGATATAAATTTTAATATTGCTTATAAATGTGGACTTTTGCTCCAACAACTTATCAAGTACCTACTAAGTTAAAATAAAATTAACCGAAATTTAACAAAACAAAATTTGTATAAACAGAATGTCTAAAAGGGCCCCATACCTTCAAGGGCCCAGGGCCCCCAAATGTCTAAAGACGCCCCTGGCTGTCTGGAGTTCCTCAAGGTAGTCATATTGGACCGCTTTTATTCTTAATATTTATTATTAATGACATTGGCATGGAAATTCTTTACTCAAATATATTAATCTTTGCCGATGATTTTAAGCTTTTTTATGGCTACACGACTCCAAGTGGACACTTATTTCTACAAAATGATATTGACAGAGCCTCCGAATGGTGCATTTCAAATGGAATGGATCTCAATATAAATAAATGCAAAGTGATGACATACTCTAGAAAGAGAAAACCCTTTTTATCTTCTTACTTTATTGACGAAAGCCTTGTTGATCGTGTAGATTCAATCAGCGACTTAGGAGTTTTGTTTGACGTCAAACTGTCATTTAACTCACACATCGACGTTATAATAAGCAAGGCTAGAAGCCGCCTTGGACTAATTAAGCGGTTTTCTAAGGAATTTAATGATCCTTAAATTTCAAAAATCCTCTATTGTGCACTGGTCCGTCCTATCCTGGAATATTGTAGCTGTGTATGGTGTCTTGCATATACTGTTTCCATAAATAAATTGGAAAGTGTACAAAAACAGTTTTTATTATTCATCCTACGTTATCTGCCATGGAACCCAAATGAACATCTTCCACCTTATGAACATCGTTTGAACTTCCTTAGTCTATCGACGCTTAAGAAAAGAAGAGAAGTTAATAATTGCCTTTTCCTCATTCAAATTTTATCTGGATCAATTAATTCTGCACACATCCTGAGTATCCCGAATATAAACTCTCGACCTAGATCAACCCGCGATTCTGATTTTTTTTATAATTACATCGTTTGCTACATCTAACTATGGTTTAATTTGTCTAAAGATTGTCTTAAAAAACAAATTATTATCTTCTTAACGAATTTCAAATTGTAAAGGGTTTTCCAATAAGAGGTGTTATTTTGATATTCAAAGAAAAATGGCATTTTTTGAGATAAATGATCGGATGTTTATTTCATTATAAAGAGGAAGGTATGCCGTTAATAATGGAACACAACATCAGCCAAATGGCCGCCACGACCACGCTTACAGGACCATATCCTTTTCATGAAATTTTCCATAACCAAATTGCAAAGTGGCTGCCCTATGTTCTGGATAGCCTCACGAATTCTATTTTTGAGGTCTTGAATCGACGCTAGGCTGTTGGCGTAGACCTTGTCTTTCACGTGGCCCCAAAGGAAGAAGTCGCAATGTGTTAAATCACAAGATCTCGGTGGCCAATTGTGATCACCTCTTCGAGAGATAACACGGTCCGGAAACTTTTTCCGTAAAAGATCGATGGTTTCATTGCTTGTGTGGCACGTAGCGCCGTCTTGTTGAAAGTAAACGTTGTCCAGATCAATACCATCCAATTCCGGCCATAAAAAATCATTAATCATCTCTCGATAGCGCAATCCATTGACCGTAACTGTTGCTCCAGCCTCATTTTCGAAAAAGTAAGGTCCAATGACCCCGCCGGACCATAAACCGCACCAAACAGTCACGCGTTGAGGATGGAGAGGCTTTTCAACAATAACTCTTGGGTTTTCCGAGCCCCAGATGCGACAGTTTTGCTTGTTGACGTAGCCTCCGAGGTGGAAAAGGGCCTCATCAGTCAAGATGATTTTTCGATGAAATTCCGGATCATTTTCATGCTGTTGTTGCTGATCAGCCGGCTTGAGTTCTTGTGTTAACTGAACTTTATAAGCCTTAAGACCCAAGTCTTTATGCAAAATACGGTGTAATGACGTTTGTGGAATGCCTAATTCCAAAGAACGACGAGGAATGGACAAACCTGGGTTTTCTTCAACACTTTGGGCTACAACAGCAATATTCTCAGTTGTTCTTGAGCGACGTGCACGGGTTTTATTCTTCACATCACTAACTTGTCCCAACAGCTCGAATTTTTCCACCAATTTCTGTATTGCGGTCCGACAAGGTGCTTCACGACGACCCAAAAATGTTTTAGTTTTACGAACCGTCTCTGCCAAATTTTCACCATTTTTATAGTGAATTTTAATAATTTCAATGCGTTGTTGAAGCGTGTATCGTTCCATTTTTATTAATGGCGTAGTTTCTACTTGTCAAATGTCAAAAAATGACAGCTTCAAAAGTGACAGCTACCGAAATAGCGGGCTATTCAAAATAACACCTCTTACTGGAAAACCCTTTAGTTTTGAATCAATGTAGTATGGCAACAGGGATAGTAAAATTATCCGTTCAACATGAATAAAAGAGTGCTGAACATTTTCTTTTATTTCGATCTTTTTTGTTTTTGTTTTTTTTTTTTTTTTGAAACTCAGTTATGTGTTCTACTGTGTACTTTCGTTTGCATTCAGCAGGGACCAAACACAGAATTGTTCTCAATCCACTTTTGCACCTGGCGATATATTATGTAAATTAGTTGGCGGTAGGTTAGCCAAAAGAGTATTGTATTTTCCATAGAAGTTCATACAATCCAACCAAAAATCGGTTCCAGAATGCTGCCACGAATTCAAGGTTCCTGTTTAGCTGTCTAAAAATTTTCAGCCTTCATGTTTCCCATATGGCACACGTTATACCTTTTTTTGCATCAAATTTAGAGAAACTGCTTCTTCTTCTTCTTCGGTATTAAGAATCTTAAATTGGAAGACTGTTGTGCAAATGGAGTTATCAAAACAAAAATATTCACGTTTTCGCCTACAGCAAATACAGAAGAGTAATCAACTTAAAATTTAAATAAACTCTATTTTAAATTCATGAAAAAAGTATTAAAGTAAAAAATTATATACTTACTTTGCGTTTTCCAAAATTTACGGATTGGCCTTCCAGAAACCTTGACCTAAGCTATTCTAACTGCCCTCTTTTAGATATAATATAATTAAAAAGCAGTGGAAGAATGCGTAGTGCATACGACTTCTAAGACTGAGTAAATCTGATATGCGTGGGTTCGATTCCTATGGTAGCCATGTAGAAAATTTTTCATAATAAAATTGGATTAAAACTCAGCACCACTAATAAGGAGGAGACTGATGATAGGTGGCTTGGCACCCCTTGAAATAGGTTTAATCTCGTAAGCAATTGGTGGCAGCACCTTGAAGTTGTTGTTCAAAAATTCAAAATTAAAATCCTTTATTTAGTTCCACAAACATGGAGCAATCGAAAGAAATTTTGATAGTGAAGTCATAATATAGAATATTAAGCAAATTTTAAAAGAAAAATTCTTCTGTTTAAGTGGAGCGACTGAATAAAATTCAATTTAAAAGTTCAAGTAAGCTCAACTCCATAAATGCGTTTCGCCCAAGTACGATAATTGGGCTCATCAGTTTAAATTTGCTTGCAAACAATTAAGCTATAAATTTCATAAATAAAATGAAGTTGAAACTCAATTTATATATAGCACTAGTCACAAGGAAAAATATTTTTTCATGAATGGATGGAATACGGGACCACTGGAGGAGATGTGTTTAGCGTTTTGGTTTCGAAGCTTGATAAATATTTTTCTCCAAAACGAAATTCAACTTTTGGGAAACATCTGTTTAGAACAATGAAGTTGATGGTCAAAAATAAAGCCCATACGATTGTTTTCAAGTAACAAATAAAGTAGATGTGCACATGAGTGAGTTCATCGATTGTTTCATTGGAGGCGTTAAGCTGCCAATGCTCATTGATTCTGGCTCAAGGTTAAATCTGATTGGAGAATCAGACTGGCAGGACCTGTGCCAAACGGCTATAATACTTTGAAATGTCCGAACAGAGACTGAAAATCAATTTAGAGGTAACGCTGGAAATGATAATTTAAAAGTAAAATTTGTGTTTGAGTCTCCCATAAGCGTTGATAGAGAAAAAGAACTAATTGCATCGTTTAACGTTATTGAGAATGGCAGACAATCATTACCTACTAGGTCGTGAAACTGCTGTAAGATTACAAGTTCTTAAATTGGGACTTACCGTTAACCAACTCGACAATCCGCAAACATTTCCAAAAATTAAAGGTATACAAATACATTTTTCTATTGATAAGTCGGTTAAACCAGTACAACAACCTTTGCGCCGTATACCATCTGCATTGGAGGAAAAAGTAGAAGTGAAATTGAACGAGGCAATTGGTCAGGATATTATTGAACCTGTATATAGACCAAGCTCTATGGATACCTCCTATTGTGATTATTTATAAAGGATGTGGAGATATTCGATTGTGCATTGATATGCGAAGAGCAAACTCTGCTATTTTAAGAGAAAATTTTCCACTTCCGACTTTCGACTCATTTTTAACTAAATTAAATGATGCCAAGTATTTTTCTCGTTAAGATCTTAGTAATGCATATCACCAATTAGAGTTGGATGAAGATAGTCGCGGAATTACAACATTTATAACCCATAAAGGGTTGTTTAGGTATAAACGCCTATTGTTTGGAGTCAATTCAGCTCCAGAGATATTTCAAAAGATTATGGAAAATATTCTTGCCACTTGCCGAAACACTCTTAATTATCTTGATGACATTATCATTTTTGGATCAAATGAAATTGAACATGATAAAGAATTGGATAATGTTCTTAATATTTTCCGTAACATGAACGTTACTCTAAATAAAGGAAAATGTAGTTTGAAAGTGTCTGAACTAAAATTTATGGGTCACGTTTTATCAACTGCGGGAATTTCTGCTGATCCAGAAAAAGTGAAAACTGTTCTAGAATTTCGACTACCCAACACAAAGGAGGAAATAAGAAGTTTCTTGGGGTTAGTAACTTACCTTTGAAAATGTATACCTGATCTGTCAGACGTGACTGAACCACTGTGGAGTTTAATAAAAAAAGATGTGAAATTTATATGGGAAAGGAAACAAGAAGAAGCATTTCAGAGGTTGAAAAACGCACTTGTAAAAATTCCAACGTTATCATACTTTAACCATAAAAAGCGTACTCACCCTGTAGCTGATGCAAGCCCAGTTGCCTTAGGAGCAGTTCTTCTTCAGTTCGAATACGGTAACCCACAAGTGATTTCCTTCGCAAGCAAGAGTCTTTCTGCAGTCGAAAGAAGGTAATCACAAAAAGAAAAAGAGAGTCTAGCGTTGGTTTGGGCAACAGAACGTTTCACGGGCTTAAGATTATTCAACCGAATGCATAGTCTTTCCCCCCAATACAACATGGAGCAATCATGTGTGCAAAAATGAACTTATACTGACAATAGTACGAATAATTTATAAATCTCGCAGAGAAAAAAGACGTCCTAAACTATAGACCCATTTCTATGCTTTCTATACGTGTAGTTAACAAAATACAGGAGCAGATTTTGGTGCTACAACATCAAAGCTACAAAAAAACTAGAGTCTGGAGTTCCGCAAGGATCTATTCTGGGACCATTGGTTTACATAATATATGAAAATTAAATTCTCAGTGTCTAACAGTTGTCAGCCATGCAAGGAGAATTTGATTCAGTTTAAAGATGGTGTCACGATGTTGAAATTATAATGGATTATACAAAAATAATAAGATTCAATTTAATACAAGAAGAAAACAACAAGTTTTAATTTTATTCGGCCGACAACAACTTTCTGTTATTATTCAGCTGATCTTCAATATCTTACACTTCCACTAAGATTCCGCAATATCACACGGGCCTTTTGATATACATCAGAGAAATAGAATATTAGTTCGATTCTCCAATTATGAGCTTATTTAAAATTATAAAATTACTTTTACATTTACAAAAAAGTGTACAAAAAGAGTAAATACATAAAGGAAATTGTAGCTAAGTTTAACATAAAAAGTGCGTATACGCCACAGGGAACCCTTTTTCACAAAGTATGTTTTTTTTTTTTATTTTTGTTAATTATTTAAATAAGAACATTTTAAAATCAATGCAATATAGGTACACCGGGGGTAGATTAAACGCAAAAAAAATGGGGGGGGGCTATAATTTTTTTCGGGAATTTTAGCACAATTAGCAAATTAGCTCCTATCCCAAATGACTAATGTTCGTCTATTTTTGTAATATTGATTTTTATAACACGTTATAAAGGGTGTTTTTTTTTAGTAGTGTGGTTTTCAATCTGGCAATACTTTTTTCGGAGTTGGTCTTTTTGACAGCTGTCACTTGATTTATTCTCAGTTTTGTTTGCCATTTCATAATGAACATACTTACTCCTGAAGAACGTTTTAAAATCGTGCAAATTTATTACCAAAATAATTTTTTGGTTCGGGCATCGCATTGAAATCGCATCGCATCGCCAATTGCTGCTAAAAGTGGGCCTCTCGGCTGGAATTTATTCGAGCCAGCCGCGGCGGCCACTTGCCCGAAATCATTTTTAAAACATAATAGCAAACCCTAATCTTTATAATAAAGCTAAATTCTTGGCCATAACATTAAATTATATGCGTTATATTTCTTCTTGAAAACAACACGTCTAAAAAAAACACACTTTTCCTTCAATAAATTGATTATTTCGTTGGGTGTATGGCATGTAGCGCGAACCGAACCATTATTTTGGTAATAAATTTGCACGATTTTCAAACGTTCTTCAGGAGTAAGTCTATTCATTATGAAATGGAAAACCAAACTGAGCATAAATCAAGTGACAACTGTCAAAAAGACCAACTCTGAAAAAAGTGTTGCCAGATTGAAAACTACACGTCTAAAAAAAACACCTTTTAGTAGTAAGTCTTTAAAAATTTAAAATTCAAGCAACTTTATCCTTTCGCCGCACTTTTTTACTAAACGGAATTAATAAGTCTTTTTGTTTGAAATTCAAACAAAAAACCATGTAGATTTTAATGTGCTGCACCTTACGGACAGCAATTTTATTGACAGAGGTTAAATTGAAAATTTAAGTGAACAGCTATTAAAATACAACCTTTAAACAGTTGCAAATGTAAGACGTACATTTTAAATATTAATATGGCTGCTATAATGCAAGTCGTATACTGCTAAACAAAAAGAAGATTTTTTTTTTTATTTTCTAAAAATCAACCTTTCTCAAGGTGTTTTTGGTAAATTTATTAAAAAAAAATGATGGAGGAGGAGATTTAATGTTAACTTTCAATACAAACACCAAAGAAAGTAACAACCCACTGACGACGACGGTGTGGGGTGCGGGGTGCGGTAGACGGGGCATGACAAGACGATTTAAGAGCCAAACGCATTATTAAGTGACATGAAGAATTTTCATCGGTACTGGGTAATAAATTCACGAGAAATGGTAGTACATATCTTATAGAAAGGTTGTTGGTTGTTTATTATTCTTTCGTTTCTGAGAAAAAAAATAAAACCAAACTTGAAATATAATATTTTGGCGTCGCGTCGTTTATTCAATGTTAATGATCTTTTTGCTTAATGTTTGGTTTCAGACGTCAAGCCCATCTCACCGCCCGCCTACCTTATATACGCATTCTCTTCTTTCACCATCCATAACCCAAAACAATTGGACCCACTCAGGTATTGAAGTAGCCGTGCGTGATGGTTGCCAACAGAAATGAAAGGAATCAAAGTACTCAAAATTACAACACGTGGAAAACACCTTCGTTTTACACCCGAGGCATCTTTTAAGTTGATTTTTGGTTGAAGTGGTTTTTGCTTATTGAAATTTTAATTTGAGTTTAAATATTAATGGCTTAAGAAGATGGAAATGGGTAAATACAATCAACAGGAATGTAAGGCAGTATGGTGGAGTTTTTTTAGGTTTTACTTTTTGTACGTGTCTTGAAGGAAAAATTCTTCATATGAAATGTCAGTGACTCTGACTATGTGACATGATGACTCAAAGTTAATGAAATAGATTTCTTAACTCCCGAATTTGTATATTTAGAATTGAATTTCCAAAATTTTCAACAGTAATAAATCTGATCCATTGTCAGGGTGTAGTAAAATCACGTCTCCGAGTAATTAAATTTCACCCATAAAAATGCAGTTATTTACGACTGACTCTGTTTAATGTTTTGATTTAAGTATATGAGACACACAAAACAACCCAGCCATAAAAAGTGATTCTGGAGTATGAGCTAATGTTGGGTCGGGAAAAAAACTGATATTGTTATTTAAGAAGATTCTTTTTTAAATGCATTTAGGGGAACGGCGAATGTAGTTGTTTTTTTGCTTTAAAACTCATACTAACTTTACTTCCGATGGCGCTTATAAAGGGTGTTGTTTTTAGAGGTAAAGAACTATGAAATGGAATAAGACAAAGATGATTTTTTTAAATTGACATGAAATTTACTTTATTCGAATGTAAATCTTCTGGCATATGAACGCCACGGCTGGCTCGGACGTAGTCTAATCTGGAGGTCCAATTTTCGATGACTTTTTCCAACATTTGTGGCCGTATATCGGCAATAACGCGGCGGATGTTGTCCTCCACGTGTCCTCAATCGTTTCGGGCTTATTGGCGTAGACTAGCGACTTCACATATCCCCACAGAAAATAGTCAAGCGGCGTTAAATCGCACGATCTTGGAGGCCAATTCACGGGTCCGTAACGTGAAACTATGCGGTTAACAAACGTTTCCTTCAATAAATCAATTGTGGCACGAGCTGTGTGACATGTTGCGCCGGCCGTCTTGTTGAAACCACAGCTACTGCACATCATGGTTGTTCAATTGAAGAACGGAAAAGTCAATAATCATGGCTCTAAAGTGGCATCCATTGACTGTAACGTTCTGGCCAGCATCGTTTTTAAAGAAGTACGGACCAATTATTCCACCAAACCATAAAGCACACCAAACAGTCAGTTTTTGTGGATGTTATGGTGTCTCAACATACACTTGAGGATTATCATCCCTCCAAATACGGCAGTGTTGTTTATTGACGCATCCATTCAACCAAAAGTGAGCTTCATCGCTAAACAAAATTCGCTTACGTATAGTGCTCGATATGTATTTCGAACAGAACCATGATTTAAAAATAAATTTCCACAATTTGGAACCGTTGTTCAGGCGTCAGTCTATTCATGTTAAAATGCCAAACCAAACAAAAAATAAATCATTTGACAGCTGACAAAATGGCCGCCATATAAAATAGTGTTGCCAACTTAAAGTTCTACACCTCTAAAAAAAAACACCCTTTACCATCCACAATTAACTACGACCTCAACCAAAACAAAGCCCCTTGGTCATTTCGGTCCTTAGCTAGCTGCCTTCCATTCTTAGGAACCCATTAAAAATTATTTACGAAGTTATTTGTGTAAATGGAAGCTCAAAAGCACGTCAAACAAATAATAAATAAAACAAAAACATGAAAAGTTTTGCTTTGGAAGAGAACAACATTTTATTTTGTATTTGTATGCATTCCAATTGGAGAACATTAATTTAAAAAATTCATTGGAATTGTTTGGCATTTTGGCATTTAATTTTTGTTTAAATCGTTAAAATAATTTAAATTCGCCAAGTCGTGAATTTCGTTTTGTTTTTTTTTTTTTTTTAATTTTTTTTGTTAAATTTGTTTGAGTGTTGTGTACCACAAATAATATTTGCCATTTGGGATCTTTTTTTTTAGATCTAAAATAAAGACATTAAACATCAAAACAGTAGCAAAATAAAGACAGATTAACAATATTCAACCACAGATGGTTATGTTAAAGGCTATGGTATGGTTGTGTGGAATATATGATTTTTCTCATAATTTTTGATAATTCAACTTTAATTGCTTTTTCTTTTTTCTTTTTTCTTAATCAAATTAAAATAACTTCAAGTTGGTTAGGTATTTCTCATAAATTAAGAAATGTAATCAAAATTCATTTAAGCAAACAGCATTAGAATTAGAAAAACAATGAGCGGGTGTAGCTAATTTTCAAAAAGAAAATGTTAGGTATAGGTTTTTAAGTACACAATACATTTATATGAATGTTATTTTGTTGTTTCCATACTTTGAGAACTTGAGATATAGGTACATTGTGGGCCAAATAAGATCTACCAATGTTAAACATTAATACAATAGGACCTCGGTTATAAATACAAATACTTGGTAGCTCGAACGCTACGCTAATACGATGTGTGATGTGTAAACATCTATGCTGGCGGTACAGTGAAAAAAAAGTGAACGTTCGTGTGCAACGTTGCGTCGTGCACTTTACGTTGTAGCACGTTACGTTACGAAATCTGATTTGCCCCGACCAAAACAAATTGATTTTAACGCGACCGAAAATTAGATTATGCTTTATCGCGACCACCCATTTATATTGTTTTTGCCAACGACGAAAGCAAATTGTTTTTAGCGCGACCGACGATTTTATCATTTTAGCACTAAGATTTTTATATTTTTTTCTTTAATTTTTAATTATTCCCCGAACAAAATGGACGCGACACTAGTAATTAAAAAGAAAACAAAGTCAAAACAAAAATAATAATAGTCAGCTGTAGGGATTGACAATTGACTTAAGGTATGGTAGGTCAATGGCTGCAGGTATGGTAGGATATTGGGTGCGTTCAGTGATACAAATCTGAACTTAAATTCTACGTTTACATTATACTGCTTTTAAACGATGCAATTTCTTCCTGCAATTTTTAGGCACGAAGGCAAGGGACGTAGGAGGCTGGGATATATTTACAAAATAGCTGAGGTTGAACAAATTGCAGAGTTATCGGCTACTTTTGTGCTTGCACAAAGTTAACATTCATTAAAGTCACAGCGTCCAATTCCATAGGCGATTGATGGTGTCAATCGATTGAAACTACGATTTTAGTGATTTCCACTGACAAAAACTGCAACTTATTTAATTATATATATATAATTCGCTGGCTATCTCATAGTGACATTCATTTAAGGTTCGTTCAGTATAAAATTAAGATTGAGCTTTTTGTAAGTTTTACTCGATGGAAAGATGGAGTTTCATAAGGGTTGCAAGTTCGTTGACAGTTGTAACTGGATATTTTTATTCGGCCCCTGTCAGTCAAACCATTAAGTTCCTTTGGAATTTGGGTACGGTGTCATTTAATTGAAACCACGATTTTAGTGCTCTCCGCTGACAGTTGTTGTTTGTCGATGCTCAGAGAGTGATTACCATAAACAATAACCTTGTGTAATGTGAAGTCATCTTAAAGTTGAGAGTGAACTACGAAGCAGGACCTTTCAGTACCGAACCTTCACCGTTCGTTGGACACTTCACCACCAGCCTTTTAGTGCTTGAAAATTTCGTTACAGCGGTTCCCCCACTGGGTTTTTGGTTCCGTTCTTTCAACACTAAGCTTTTTAAGCACTGCCTACAGATAGGTAATGTAGTCTTAATTATTCAATAATTATGTTTCTTTTGATGACGTTCAGTAACAAAAATTAGGCACTTTTACAAACGTTGATGCTTACACATATTTAACCGTGAGTCGCGGCACTCACATATTTTTTTTTTACATTATGTATCTTGTAATTCCAACACTTGCCAATATATTGTTGCTCTGTAATTCGAATTTGTTCCATTGATGCTTTGCTGAGTGTTTTTACACTTCTAGAGTTAAAAGTATTTTCCTAGAAATTTTGGGGGAAGCAATTTCTAAGAAAAATTCGCACCGACTACAGTATCCAGTTCAGTGGGCTGAGAGTTTAATTTTTTGAGACAATAACATTTACCTAAGGTTTTGTGTGAAATTATCATTTTTATGTTAACTGGGTTTGTGAATGTTTTGTTATTTTGATAAACAAGTAGTATTCGATTACGAAAATTAGCTTAAATATCTATTTGTATTTTATTTTGTAATTTCTTTTGTAATTTTTAGGCGAAGCTTAGGTTTGTCTATCCGTTCAAAGCCAGACGGGCCAGCTAGTTATTTAATAAATCTCTTACAAAAATTATCGAAAAATATTTACTGCGATCCGATAAAGCTTTTATTAAATCAATAAGTTGGACTCGTGAATCATACCAGGGTTCACGAATATTCCAATTTAAACGATAAACAACAAAACGAGTGAAACGTTTTTGAATATTTTCAATCCTATGCTAATTTCTTTTATAGAATGGACTCCAAATAACAGAACAGTATTCTAAAACTAATTCAACAAAAGCAATGAAAAGGGATGTTAGCGTATAGGTGTCAGTGAACTCCTTAGAACTCCTCGCAATAAACCCTAGCATAGAATTAATTGTCGCTGCTATAAGTCTAAGTGAAGATAAAAAATTAGGTTTGGGATAAAACACCAAGGTCTTTCTTTCTTCTTCTATTCTTAAAAGAGATATAACATCAATTTTATAAGTTTTAGAGAGGAGACTGGTTGCGAAAAAATTACATAACTTAACATTTCGAAACATTCAGAAAAATCATATTAACCTAACACCAAGTCTATGAAGGTCTTCGTTGAGAAGAACGCAATCTGAAACAGATTTTAGGTACTTGACAAACGATTTTTAAAGTCATCCGCAAACAAAAATTTTTGAGAAGACAAAATGTAGTGTGAAATATCATTAGTTAGGATTCAGATCGAAAGTGGACCCAAGTGGCTGCCTTGTGGAACCCCGGAGAAAACATCAATTCGATGGGATTTAATATTACTTATGTGAACATATTGAATACGATCGCATCAAAATTTTGTGATTGACTCGATCGAAGGCCTTAGAAAAATCATTATATATATACTACAAGTTGACCAGCCCGGGTAGACAAACCTGAGCTTCGCATAAAATTATTTACAAATTGTGTAATTGAATACTACTTAAACTGAGTTTTGATCCAATTCACGTTATGAATGGCGAAATTAGTCCAACCTTTATTACTTTTAAAACGCAAAAAGAATTTTTGTAATCAAAATCATTTCACACTATGAATATAAAATTTTTAAAAATAACCTTTCCAACACAAATAGAATTTTTGAAATCAAATGCCACTTTTCATTTTTACCCCATTTCACTCTGTAAATTCTGAAAAAATCCATGAGGCCATCCACTAATAAACAACAATTTCAATTACAAAAAGAATTTCTTAAACCCGACTTTATTTTAGTTTTACTCCCTAAACAAAATTTAAAAAAGAATATCCCTAAAGCTACTTCCTTACAAAAACCTTTTACAAAAGAGAATTTGCTAAATCGGAAAATTTTTTATTTTTACCCCATTTCACCTTACAATTGTCAATTAATAACATTTTGAAAAAGAATATCCCGAAAGACTTTTTGTTTTTTTAATGTTTTTTAGTAAAATTTTTGAAAAAGTTGAATGTTAGATATATATCAGAGAATAGCTAAAGATGATTCTAATCGGCTTTGTCGGTCGTTATGATGATAAAATGAAAGATTAATTCATTCACTTTTTCCCAACGTTACGACGGTGGTTGCCGTATTCTTCAGTGTATTTTTATTTATTAAAAAAGAAGCAATTACATAAAAGTGTAAATGTATGTAGGGTGGACATGATATACACTTACATAAACTTGAACAATAGTCCAATAAGTACATTCAAGTTTTGGATCTACTGTTGGAAACTAAGGAGCGGTACACCGCTGAGATGTTTTGTATGTCTTCTTTAAGGTTCATGTATCATGTTGTTCTTGTTATTGATTTTGTGTAGTGTTTTTAACGTTTAGCGTTTGCAAGTGTGTTTCTCCATTGCCAAGATCTCCACACCATCAAAGTCCAGTTAGTGGCCACTTTCAACGCTGTACCAAGCCGGTGAAATCTTTTCAGAATTTTTCGAACGAATGTCCGATTTGTGACCCGACCAACAAAGCCAATGAGAATCATCTTTAATTATTCTCAGATACACATCAAAAAAGAATTTCTCGAAACGGAAAATGTTTTATTTTTACTCCATTTCATCCCACAAATAATAAAATTTGAAAAAAATATCTCTCAAACTATTTCCTAAGAAAAAATCTACAAACAAAAACGAATTTGTTTAATCGGACACTTTTTATGTTTATCCCATTTCACCTTATGAATAAAAAAATTAAAAACAAAATATCCTTTAAGCCATTTCAAACACAAAAAAGAATTTCTTAAATCGGACAATTATTTTATTTTTACCCCATTTCACCCTAAAAATAAGAAAAATTGAAGAAGAATATCCCAAAAGCCATTTCCCAACCGCCTACAATGCCATTTTTTGAACGGTAATTGAATTGAAGTGAAAAACGAAATTTTCGTTTACTTTTTCAACTTTTATTTTTTCCTTAACCTTCGCGGTACAATTACAAACAAACCCGTAGACGGAAGTACCCAATTTGGTTTATATTATATATATAGTTTATATATATATACTATACATCACATTGAGAACCGCTTTCAATACAACTAACAGCATAATTACTAAAAACCATAGGATTTGATGAGGTAGATTTACCACCGACTAAACCATGTTGATATGCTGAAATAATTTCTTTGAGAAGATGTTAGTTATAACAGAGAGTTTTCAGATCGATCGAGAATTTAAAATATTCTGTTTCCGACCATTTTGTATTCATTCCAAAATTCACCAGTTTTGAAATCGCACTGTCAAAATGGGATAATTTATCAGGACTAGGTTGTTTCTTCAGACTAAGGCTACACAAAGTTTCAAATATATCAGAAACACTATTATAGGTATATGGTTTCAAAACTAAGAGAACTATTTTTGTATCATCCATAACAGAAGAAACAGGAAGGTCAAATGTCGAATATACCGATTGAAAAAGTCATCAACAAAATTACAGATGGATACATACATACAGTACAAAACAACGCGTTAAAAATATCGGTTTTGTCTATTCTTGTCAAAGATCAATTGTTATAAGACACAGCAAAAATATTGCCAATATTTTATATTAAGATCAGCTCCCACAGGCTTCCTGACCAGGAGCTTGATCAGCCCCGATTTGAGGAACGTGGTTCAGTGGTCGTCCTGAAAGAGGTGAAATATTCTTACTGAAGACAACGTGGAAGCATTGTGCAAACACTACTGCTACAATACATTATTCGTATGGAAAAATGTCGAAAATCCAAGGGCAACACACCAGCATCAGTTACACCCATCCAGATGCCCTGTTTGGTGCGGTGTTATGGCCGAAAAAGTTATCGGCTCATATTTCTTCGAGAATGCGTATGAAAAGTCAGGAATGATTTCCGGGGCTTCTTACAGAAAAATGATCGACAATTTTGTATGGGGATATAATTAAAAGAGAAAGTGTATGTTAATAAACCTTTCAGAGACAAGTAGACAGCTGAAAGCAGAATATTTGACACGAAATACGGAGCTTACAACCAGAAACAGTACGTAGTGTAATGGAAAACGCCAAAGAGCCAGTTTACTCTATGGTGCCAGTTATAGCTATCATTGAAAACCATCATTGAAAACTTTAATGACCGAATTTGAGACGTTTAGAAAGTAAAATCAGTAATTATTTTGATGCAAAAATAAAGCTGATGGATTGAATCCTTAAATGTCTAGTAAATTGAAAATAACTGAATCTATTTTACTACCTGCGAACTGGAATAGGAGTTTTATTTCTGTTATTTTCAATTTTCTAAAGAACTAGAAAAGATTTAAGCATTTGGTTTTTGTTATACGACTAAAAATGGGTAAGCGCATTGAATATGAAAAACAAAAATACTTCTTAATAACGTAAAATTTTGAACAAAATTAGTTTGAACAATTTTTTTTTCAGTTTGAAAAATAATTTTTCAAAAATCGTTTACTAAAACAGCTTTATTTAAAAATG
This sequence comes from Leucozona laternaria, assembly GCA_932273885.2. Classification (NCBI taxonomy): domain Eukaryota; kingdom Metazoa; phylum Arthropoda; class Insecta; order Diptera; family Syrphidae; genus Leucozona; species Leucozona laternaria. The sequence continues at coordinate 274,245,815 of OW026366.1, forward strand.
TAATATTGGTATTATAGGAGGCAAGGTTATTCCGGAAGGAGTTACTCTGAGCTCATTGTTTCTCATACTACAAAAAAGAATATAATTTAAAAGAAGTGATTTCTGGCTTTACATAAGAGTATAGCATATAGAATGGCATTATTAGTGTTACCGTTGTTATTAATAATCTTTATTTATAATATTTTTTTACAAACTTGCTCCTCCCAGTTAAAAGGGGGGATATACACTGACACCCCTTGCCATACGATTTTTTCTTCTCTCGACCCAACCTTGATGCTCTACCTTTTTGTCAACTTTAGGCCAATCACGATCAAAGTTTCTTTTTAAAACGTTTTAGCATTGATTGTTTGGGCTTAATGTATAAGGCAGGTATTGGAATACAAAGCTGGATTCATTTCTAATAGGGCTTCGGGACTACCTGCATTTGGTATTATTTCCTCTTTCTAAGCCTGAATATCAATGTAACATAGGTTTCGAGTTACTCTAAAACACTCACAGACCACCATTCTTTCAGACTTGGCGTCAATTAAAACGTCTGTCATAAAGGGTCATTCATTTTTCGGTTTCGAAAGTAAAGCTAAATAAAATACACACAACGATACATTCTTGATGAAAATTTTATTTTATTATAATATTTGGCCTTTGCCATTAAGTGTGAAAAACCAAATCATTCAAATGGCCGCCTCGGGAAGATTCGCAACATGCGATTCTTTTGAGGTAATTTTTAACCGCTTTTTCGCACATTTTGGGCGTTATATGTATAATTGTAACGGGTGATTTTTTAAGAGGTTTAGAACGTTTTTTAAAAAAAAAACACAAAAAATTCGAAAAAATGAATGAAATATTTATTTGAATCGATAGTTTGAACCTTGCAATTTAATGTTTAAAGATAATTTTATGCAAATGTTGACCGCGGCTGCGTCTCAGGTAGCCCATCCGCTGAGTCCAATTTTGGCATACTCTTTCACACATATCGGCCGGTATCTCACGAATGAATGCATGGATGTTGGCTTCCAGTGCGTCAATCGAAGCGGGCTTGTCCCTATAGACATTAGCCTTGACATACCCCCACAAAAAATAATCTAATGGTGTCAAATCGCACGATCTAGGCGGCCAATTGACCGGCCCGAAACGTGAAATTAACTGTTCACCAAACTCGCCTCGCAATTGCGCCATTGTTTCGCGTGCTGTGTGGCGCCGTCTTGTTGAAACCACATATCATGCAAGTCAAGAACTTCCATTTCGGGCAAAAAAAAGTTTGTTATCATCGCTCGGTAGCGATTCGCATCATCTTTGAAGAAATATGGCCCAATAATGCCGCCGGCCCATAAACCGCACCAAACAGTGGCTTTTTCGGGATGCATTGGTAGCTGTTGCAATGCTTCTGGCTGATCTTCACTCCAAATGCGGCAATTTTGCTTATTTACGTACCCATTCAACCAAAAATGAGCCTCATCGCTGAACACAAGCAGCGCGCGATGAACATTTCGAACCGAGCACGAATTTTGATAGTAAAATTCAATAATTTGCAAGCGTTGTTCATTTGTAAGACGATCCATGGTTAAATTGCGAACCAAACTGAAGCTGTTTGACAGTGACACAAGGTACTAAACACACGTCAGCTGTCAAAACCAGTGTTGCCAAAACCAAACCAGCTTAAAAATCACCCTATTTAAGCCATAACTTGAGTAATGTTGGTTTTAAATGCGTCTAAATTTCGGGGATTATTCGCGCAAATCCCCGATGTCAAATCGCATGATTTTGGTGGCCAATTAAGGTCGCCAAAACGTGAAATAACGTGGTCAGGAAACTTCTCACGCAATAAAGCCATAATTGGTCGTGTTGTGTGGCTTGTTGCATCGTCTTGTTGGAACCACATATCGTCCAAGTCATGATCTTCAATCGCCACCAGATTTAATAATCTTAACGCGCTGTTCGATTGTTAAGCGATCCATTATCGTAAATGGCAAACATTCAACTAATATTATGACTCTTCAAATGACAGCTGAGTTTGAGAGATGTCAAATGCCAGGGCTATCAACTTGAAACCACAAAATGAATGAACCTATACATATAGTAGAGGGCAACAAATTGCAAATGGCTACACAAAAGTCAATTTTTCATGAGTGTGTCGATTTTCATGAAAAATTTCAAATAAAATTGATTGAAATTTTATTTGAGGAAAATATCTCAACAAACAAACGTTGTCAAAACGAACGAATTTTATGGGAAACTATGTACATAGAAGTTTTTAAATATAATTTTTTTTTAAAACTCCCCTCATGGGATCAAAAAGGATATAATAGTCTGAGGGCTTGGACACACAGTGAGTCACAGAGTGACAATATCCTGAGGAATAAAACATATGAAATTGTATGATTCTGGACATGTAGGCATTTAGCGATAAGCGACATTTCTGAGCTACAGAGAGATGTTTTAAATACGATGTAATATTTTTGTATCCAGAGCCCTGAGCGACAAAGTAAAGGGTTTTCCAATAAGAGGTGTTATTTTGAATAGCCCGCTATTTCGGTAGCTGTCACTTTTGAAGCCTGTCATTCTTTGACATTTGACAAGTAGAAACTACGCCATTAATAAAAATGGAACGATACACGCTTCAACAACGCATTGAAATTATTAAATTCACTATAAAAATGGTGAAAATTTGGCAGAGACGGTTCGTAAAACTAAAACATTTTTGGGTCGGCGTGAAGCACCTTGTCGGACCGCAATACAGAAATTGGTGGACAAATTCGAGCTGTTGGGACAAGTAAGTGATGTGAAGAATAAAACCCGTGCACGTCGCTCAAGAACAACTGAGAATATTGCTGTTGTAGCCCAAAGTGTTGAAGAAAACCCAGGTTTGTCCATTCCTCGTCGTTCTTTGGAATTAGGCATTCCACAAACGTCATTACACCGTATTTTGCATAAAGACTTGAATCTTAAGGCTTATAAAGTTCAGTTAACACAAGAACTCAAGCCGGCTGATCATCAACAACGTCGTGTCTTTGCTGATTGGGTCCTTGAAATGCATGAAAATGATCCGGAATTTCATCGAAAAATCATCTTGACTGATGAGGCCCATTTCCACCTCGGAGGCTACGTCAACAAGCAAAACTGTCGCATCTGGGGCTCGGAAAACCCAAGAGTTATTGTTGAAAAGCCTCTCCAATTCTCAACGCGTGACTGTTTGGTGCGGTTTATGGTCCGGCGGGGTCATTGGACCTTACTTTTTCGAAAATGAGGCTGGAGCAACAGTTACGGTCAATGGATTGCGCTATCGAGAGATGATTAATGATTTTTTATGGCCGGAATTGGATGGTATTGATCTGGACAACGTTTACTTTCAACAAGACGGCGCTACGTGCCACACAAGCAATGAAACCATCGATCTTTTACGGGAAAAGTTTCCGGACCGTGTTATCTCTCGAAGAGGTGATCACAATTGGCCACCGAGATCTTGTGATTTAAAACCTTGCGACTTCTTCCTTTGGGGCCTCGTGAAAGATAAGGTCTACGCCAACAGCCCAGCGTCGATTCAAGACCTCAAAGATGGAATTCGTGAGGCTATAGAGGACATAGGGCAGCCACTTTGCGATTTGGTTATGGAAAATTTCATGAAAAGGATATGGTCCTGTAAGCGTGGTCGTGGCGGCCATTTGGCTGATGTTGTGTCCCGTTATTAACGGCATACCTTCCTCTTTATAATGAAATAAACATCCGATCATTTATCTCAAAAAATGCCATTTTTCTTTGAATATCAAAATAACACCTCTTATTGGAAAGCCCTTTACTATATGTCCGGAGCAATTAATGTTTGCGAACGTTACTTATAGCAACGAAATTGTAACAACCAGTTGCTCAAGAGTTGTGCCGCTCAGTAAAAGGCCAGTTGTCTCTTGAAATTGTCACTCAGTCATTCAATGCGTAGCCCGCAGCCCTAAGAAATAACTTTTAAAAATTTTCTAAAATATTTTCAAAAATTCTTCTGTTACCCTGCCTCACAAGATAAGCGAGGACCCACATTTTAAATAATTATTATAATAACCCAATAATTACCATCTTCTCCAATGTAATCTGACCGACCAGAACATCTATTAACATGAAACACACACACTTTTTTCTAGGCCGGGTTTAGCAGGAAGGAAGTATACACAAGTAAATGTGGGATTTCTGCCCGGCATGTTCCTATACTGTCCCTTTGGTGTGTTATTTGTGTACATTCTTATACCATTCCTTGACCCTTCCTCCCATGGTATGTGCCATGTTGGGAGCCATATTTTATAACTCAAGTAATTTTTGTTATTATGTTTTCCATAAAATATAATTTTTTTTTATTTTTGCCTATTCATTTCCTTTTACCCTTTTTAAAGTACATAAATTTGTTCCCTCCGAAGGGCCAAAGCCGACAATTTTTTAACAAAAACTGCAAACTATTTAGGCAAAATAACATCCTTCGGTCAATGTGTTTACACAATCTAAAAACCATGTCATATCACACCCAATCCAAGCAAAGTTTAATGTACCTAAGCCCAAAGAACCGAAGTAAGAAGGCAAAAATAGTATGGGAAACATGTCCTGTTTCTGTTCTTATTTTTTGTTTGTTTTTTTTTTTTGTTGTCATGTCCTCGATAAAAAGCTAAATTTATATATGACATTAAATTATGTCATTGGTGTCTTGTTCTCATCAATCTTTTTCGAATTTATTGCACATCATTATGTGAGGCACATAATTTGTATTCCATAAATAAATTCAACTTTTTTTTAAACATAAAGTAGGCCAGGTATGTGCGTAAAGGGCTAGAAACATCGACGTATTTTATTTTTTTTTGAGTAAATCGATGAAAATATTCTAATGATAAGGCTAAAAACGGCTATCATTCGTTTTTTTTTTTATGTGGCATGCTTAGCTGTCAATGGTTTATTCTGTGCACGTGGTACAGGATTGTTTCTGAGATTTATAGGTCGTTTATTGAGGGTTCCGTATTTTTTTTTTCCTTTTTGGTCTTAGATAAAATTAGCCTTAAGGTAGTATTTTAGCGAATCCTAATAACATTTTGGATTTATACACTGAGAAAAATTGGATTGAAAAGGAGTTTTAAGTGCACCTGATAAATATAGCAAACTAAGAATTAGAAAATTAAAATATTATATCGGAAATGAATGCCGGTGTTGTTGGGGAGGCTATAAAGGGTTTTTCAACAGGGACACTACAAAAGTAGAGCAACAGGGACAGCAAACGACGCCATATTTCTTGCCGCTCTTTTGACATTTCTCTTCAGTAAGGTTTGTCATTTTATAATGGAAAGATATACGAGCCAACAACGAGTCAAAATTATTGAAATTTACTACCGAAATTCGGAGTCAGTGGCCTCAACGTTAAGAGCGCTACGTCCAATTTATGGTCGTCATAATCGTCCTAGAAGATCAACAATTGAGCGTCTAGTGGAAAAATTTGAATCCACAGGCACAGTACAAAATGTTCCCGTGCCAGTGAGACAAAGAAGTGCCCGTAGTGTCGAGAATATTGCTGCCGCTGAGGCTTCAGTTGCAGAAAGCCCAAATGTGTCTCTCACACGTCGTTCTCAAGCGTTGGGCATCTCTGTGACGTCGTTGTGGCGAATTTTGCAAAAAGATCTTGGCCTACATCCTTACAAGATTAAATTGACGCAAGAACTGAAGCCGCTTGACCACCAGAAGCGTCGTATGTTCGTGAATTGGGCTGGGCAACAACTTGAAAATGATTCGGATTTTCGTCGAAAAATCATCTTCAGCGATGAGGCTCATTTGTGGCTGAATGGCTTCGTCAATAAACAAAATATGCGGTATTGGTCAGGCAGCAATCCACACGTACTCCATGAGTCATCATTGCATCACGAAAGAATTACGGTTTGGTGTGGTTTATGGGCAGGCGGCGTCGTTGGGCCGTACTTCTTCCGTGATGATCAAGACCGGTAGGTTATACTGTGAATGGGGATAGCTACCGTTCAATGATAACCGAATATTTTTTGCCCCAATTGGATGATATGGACTTGGAGGACATGTGGTTCCAACAGGACGGCGCCACAAGCCACACAGCGAATGTCACAATCAATTTACGTGTTATCTCACGAAATGGTCCAGTTGCATGGCCGTGCGATTTGACGCCGTTAGACTATTTTCTGTGGGGTACGTCAAGGCCATGGTCTATGCCAACAAGCCAGCGATAATTGATGAACTTCGTACGAATATCGAACGTGAAATTGCAGCAGTATCGGCCGATTTATGCTTGAAAACCGTCGAAAATTGGGTTCAGCGTCTGGACTTCTGCAAGCGTGCCCGTGGTGGCCATGCAAAAGAAATCGAGTTCCGTACATAATGGCATCAAACGTACTTTCACCAGGAATAAAGAATTTCATTGAAATCCAAAACGGTTTTTGTTTTATTTAAAAAAAACTTTTGTAGCGCTCTTATTGAAAAACCCAATATAAACGAGATTAAAACTCAAAATAGTATAGAATTTCAGTATAATTTGTATTCAATTACAAAAGTAAAATTGATAATTTTTAATCCAAATGTATTATTTTGAGGGAACAATTTTCCCAGCTATTGGGAAATTTTTTGTATTCATAGTATTGATTACATTTTAATAAGCCAAAAAAATGTTCTTTTCTATCTCTACCGTAAACTTTACTTTCTCATGTATAGAGTTTACATGGAAACTATTTACCGTATTTTCTTTTAGGATACAGAAAGTGTCATCTACATAAATCTTTTGCGCATTGTCGGTTTTACATAAAGCCCTAAATACCTTAGAATATCAGATGTGTAGATGTTGTACAAAAAAGGGCCCACCACTGATCCTTGTGGCAAACTTTGGTATGTACTTCATAACTGATTGAAGGACTATTGTTTACAAAAACACTAAAACACCGGTTAGACAGAAGACTTTGAATTATTTTAACAAGATACATGGGAAATCTGGAACATACCACTTTGTGTAAAATCCCGTCATGCCATACTGTGTGAAATGCCTTTTCTATATGGAGTAGAATAAGACCGGTCGATTTGCCAAGAGAACGATTTTTTTTCAAGTGTTGGCAGACTCTTAAGATTCGATGAGATGTATTGTGATTCATTCTAAATCCAAATTGTTAATTTTTGAAAATATTTAAATCATCAGTGATTAGTAAAATTTTCCGTTTAATGACTTTTTCCTTATACTTATACTCACAGAACTAAGCAAACTTATTGGTAGATAGCTTGTAGGAAGTTTTGCAAGTTTTCCCGGTTTTTGGATCGATATTACCTAAGCTTTTTTCCAGATCGTTAGGAAGTATTGAATTTTGAGGCAGGCATTTCTGAAAAATGCAAGAAATTCAAGCCCGGACTTAGGTAGTTTTTCAATACAAATATTTTTAATTTTGTCAATACCACCCGACTTTCTTGATTTTAAGAAAGAAAAAATGTCTTCCAGATCCTGCCTAAATACAAACTGATCCCTAGGAGGATCAATGCGTTTTGTGAGTTTACCATGTTTCTTGTTGTAAAATTTGACTTGAATACGATATTCCGGTAAGCGGTAACGCTGCCACTACCTGTTAAGAGAGTTTCTTATTCTAGGTTTTAATAAAAACTAATATAATATTAAGATGATGGAGACGTATATATATGTCTGTGCATCCAATGTAATTTGAGCTAAATAAAATCTAAACCGCTTGGCCGATTTGTTTTAAATTTGGTACAGAGCATTCTTTGTATGCGATTATTTAGATGGCAAATTCAAATGTTTGTTTAGGTTCATCTCGACCGGGTAGCTGCCCTACTACAACTTCATTTTGTTTTTATTTTTTCTCGAAAACGGCCTTAACGATTTTGGTTGAACTTTATTACTATGATTTCAAAAGCAATTGATACATACAACGTACTGCATTTTAGATTTTTTTCAAAGAAAGAAATCGGCTGCAAAAAACTTCTATAGACTAATAAAACAAAAAGATAACAGTAATAATAGCATGGAAATAGAAACATAAAACCTTGGAAAATTTGCCAGTCTAAAGTATTTGTCAAGCTATAAGGTTCAGTTTTTCAGTGGTGAGTTAACCAACAGTGAACTGAGTTAACTCACCAAATTTGATGAATTTTAAACTTTAATCTCCCGCTGAATAACTGGACTTAATAAATTTGTCTGCAATTTCAAAACTTTCTATATGGAAATATAAATGGTTTTCCAACTTAATATTCCTTAACTTATTATATCGGGTTTTTCAATAAGAGCGCTACAAAAGTTTTTTTAAATAAAACGAAAACCGTTTTGGATATAAATGAAATTCTTTATTTTTGTGAAAGTACGTTTGATGCCATTATGTACGGAACTCGATTTCTTTTGCAAGGCCACCACGGGCACGCTTGCAGAAGTCCAGACGCTGAACCCGATTTTCGATGGTTTTCAAGCATAAATCGGCCGATACTGCTGCAATTTCACGTTCGATATTCGTACGAAGTTCATCAATTATCGCTGGCTTGTTGGCATAGACCATGGCCTTGACGTAGCCCCACAGAAAATAGTCTAACGGCGTCAAATCGCACGGCCATGCAACTGGACCATTTCGTGAGATAACACGTAAATTGATTGTGACATTCGCTGTGTGGCTTGTGGCGCCGTCCTGTTGGAACCACATGTCCTCCAAGTCCATATCATCCAATTGGGGCAAAAAATATTCGGTTATCATTGAACGGTAGCTATCCCCATTCACAGTATAACCTACCGGTCTTGATCATCACGGAAGAAGTACGGCCCAACGACGCCGCCTGCCCATAAACCACACCAAACCGTAATTTTTTCGGGATGCAATGATGACTCATGGAGTACGTGTGGATTGCTGCCTGACCAATACCGCATATTTTGTTTATTGACGAAGCCATTCAGCCAGAAATGAGCCTCATCGCTGAAGATGATTTTTCGATTTTTAGCGCTCTTAACGTTAAGGCCACTGACTCCGAATTTTGGTAGTAAATTTTAATAATTTCTACTCGTTGTTGGCTCGTATATCTTTCCATCATGAAATGAAAAACCTTACTGAAGAGAAATGTCAAAAGAGCGGCAAGAAATATGGCGTCGTTTGCTGTCCCTGTTGCTCTATTTTTGTAGCGTCCTTGTTGAAAAACCCTTTATTATTATTTAATCCAATTTTAATGGAACTAAAGACAAATTCAATTCGAATTATTTTGTTGGTATTGAATATAATACAAAAGGATATAACTTGTAATTTCATTGAATGAATTCTAAGCACATGAATATTTAAATGCAATTCTTCATTTCTGAGTTAAAATGCACAATATATTAATTTATAATGTCCCTTTATTGAATTTAAACAAAATTTTATAAGAATCATAATACAAATTTATTTGTATGCAATAATTTTTAACCAGATTTTTGTCAAAGTATTTATCTTATAAGTCAATCACTAAGTTATTATCTGAATTATAATGGTGACATTGATTTCTTTATTGTTTTTTTCGCATAAGTGAACTAAAATATTATTGCGATTGAAATTTTTATCTACTGATGTTCGAATTTTACCTCGAGAAAATGCAAAGCGCCTTTAAAATAATGCATATTTAAAATTTTTAATTTCGACTTTTAATTAGAAATGGGGTTACCATGCTTTATGTTTTGGGATCATTTATTTTTTTCTTTTGATGGAAAAAAATATATGGTATGTATTTGTATACATACTTTGTTATTTCGTTTTGAATGTTTTTTTCATTAAACTAATAAATGCAAACTGCCGTTATAGTGCGGAGTTAATGTTATGTGAACATTGCCATAAAATTAATATTATATTTCACGATGTATCGTCCTGGAGTATCTACTGTTTTTCAAGTCAAAGCCTACTTTGCTGCTGATGGAAAGCGAATAATTTTATACAAAAATGACACATCAGCGAAAAATATCATTCTACTTTTTGTTTTGCAGTTCGACGTGAGAAATTGATATTTGTAGCAGATTATTTGGAGAAGAAATAGTTATAGTACAATCAAGTTTGATATGGTAAGGTAGAAAAATTTAAAGTGCTAAATGAATTTTGTATAGTTAAACAATTTTGAATTGTGCATGTCTAATACCAACACGTGATTAACAGTGCATACAACTGAAGAGAAAAATTCTTAAAAAATAGTTGATTGAATCACCTATATATCTACATATGTACATAACGATCGGTACCCACATTTTTATGTAGGTAAATAATATCTTTTTTAAACAAGAAATTGTGTCATCTCATCAAAAATTAGAAGCAAAATATATATGAATTAAATATTAAACGTACAGGTTTTTAAAGTCGTGGTCTCAATAGAAAAGGCATGTTAGTTATTTAGTCAAAATTATATTTTTTTAGTTATGGTAACCCTAAAATATACAGAAATCATTTTTTTCATATTTAATTATGGGTGATTTTGCTTCCTTGCTCTTTTGATACAATTTTAATTGTATGTTAAAATTCTTGGATTAAAAAAGGACGCTTCCTTTTTTAAACAAATCCAAAAAATTTAAATTTAATACTTTTATGAATTGAAAAAAAATCCGGATTATTAAAATAAAAGTTTGCAAAGTTAGATTCTAATTTTCAGGTAAATGATTCTAAGACTCCAGGATTATATTTGAATCCCTTGGATTACATTCTAGTCCTTTCATTGTTGCAAATAATAATTTTAATACAAAACTATTAGAATGTAATATAAAATTATTACAAAAAATCTTTTTATGATTATAGAATAATAAAAAAAAAATACTTTATGTGTTACAAACTTCTGTAAAACGAAGAAGGTGAACAAAAATATCCCAAAATGTTAAACCTTTTGCATATTACATTTCTTTAACTGAGAGCGTAACACAATTTTTACTAATTTTGCTGTAGTATAACCCAAAATATGTATTATTAAATATCATTTTAGATTTAGTTTAATTTGTTGACATGGAACTAATCGTTTTGTATTTAAATTTAAACCAGTAGTTAATACTATTTTGTATTGAATTGAAAATATTTTCCTTTTTAAATACGGACTTTTTTAAAATTTAAAATTTGTTGTATTAATTTTAGGGAATTATTTTCTTAATGATGCTTTTTATGAGGCATCGTCATGAATTTACCTCATGAAACTACACCAATGGAATAGAATTTAAAAATAATAGCATTACTTTTGGGAAATTTATTTTCAAGTAATCCTGTCACTAATGCTTTTTATGAGACCCGATTTGTTGTATTTTATTCTTTTTTTTTTGTCATAAATCAGGGAAATTTAAATAAATTACTTCTTTGAATATACAATACAAAATGTATTAAAAAAATGTGTAATATTTTGGTAATTATTAAATCTAGTACTGCTTGGATTGAAAATATGCTGTAATACTTTAGTACAACTGAAAAGTAGTCCAAGATTTTTAACCTTGTAGACAGATATCTACACGCATCATCCCATCATCATCCGGCGAATTTCAATTCGGTTGTGTCAGCACTCGTAAAACGAGCACACACTCTATGCGACTAAGACCACATGCAAGAGGAATGAACTCATGCAGACAGGGTTTTAACGAAGAATGGCTACAACTCAAAACAAAGAGCTGGGAAGGCCAAGACAATAAGACAGCCCCAAAATTCCATATCAGCTCAGGTGGAAAAAACGCGCTTTTTTACCCTATATAAAAGGGGTTTCTGATATGAAATGGGAAGAATTTTGGTCAAACACGCCGCCGGTATAAAATATTGTTTCTAAACTCCCAACCAAAGTACGCCAGCTTTTAACAACATCCAAGAATACAATTCCTTTCCAAAATCACGGAGTATACTCTGTCCACTGTAGTTGTGGATAAGCCTACATCGGTGAAACAAAAACAATAATAACGGGTGATTTTTTAAGAGGTTTAGAACTTTTTAAAAAAAAAAAACACAAAAAATTCGAAAAAATGAATGAAATATTTATTTGAATCGATAGTTTGAATCTTGCAATTTAATGTTTAAAGATAATTTCATGCAAATGTTGACCGCGGCTGCGTCTCAGGTAGCCCATCCGCTGAGTCCAATTTTGGCATACTCTTTCACACATATCGGCCGGTATCTCACGAATGAATGCATGGATGTTGGCTTCCAGTGCGTCAATCGAAGCGGGCTTGTCCCTATAGACATTAGCTTTGACATACCCCCACAAAAAATAATCTAATGGTGTCAAATCGCACGATCTAGGCGGCCAATTGACCGGCCCGAAACGTGAAATTAACTGTTCACCAAATTCGCCTCGCAAATGCGCCATTGTTTCGCGTGCTGTGTGGCATGTGGCACCGTCTTGTTGAAACCACATATCATGCAAGTCAAGAACTTCCATTTCGGGCAAAAAAAAGTTTGTTATCATCGCTCGGTAGCGTTCACCATTGATAGTAACGCTGCGATTCGCATCATCTTTGAAGAAATAGGCCCAATAATGCCGCCGGCCCATAAACCGCACCAAACAGTGGCTTTTTCGGGATGCATTGGTAGCTGTTGCAATGCTTCTGGCTGATCTTCACTCCAAATGCGGCAATTTTGCTTATTTACGTACCAATTCAACCAAAAATGAGCCTCATCGCTGAACACAAGCAGCGCGCGATGAACATTTCGAACCGAGCACGAATTTTGATAGTAAAATTCAATAATTTGCAAGCGTTGTTCATTTGTAAGACGATCCATGGTTAAATTGCAAACCAAACTGAAGCTGTTTGACAGTGACACAAGGTACTAAACACACGTCAGCTGTCAAAACCAGTGTTGCCAAAACCAAACCACCTTAAAAATCACCCGTTACATACACGTCTAAATGAGCAATTAGGAAGCAAGAAATGTATGTAAAAATAATTTTTTAATAAATTTAAAAAATAAGTAAGATCGGAAAAGTTAAATATTTTAAAATATTCATTATATTGTAAATCAAATAATTCTTTGTTTCGTGTTAGTTAAAATGAACTTTTTTTATTTCAGTGTACTCGCTTATAATGCTCCGATAAATAAACGAAATGTTTTTTGTTGTTTTATTATATAAAGGAATTATTTATGATACAAATACCTCCATATAACGATATAGATCTCTTTTGAAGCAGACGAAAGGTAACTTGAAACCGTACTTAAACGAAATCAAAAGCTAAGCTCAATAAACCTATGCTCCGGAGCAATAGATTTTACATTTTTACGGAACTTATTTGAAGATATTTTTGATTTCGAATTATATTTTTTTCGAAAGGCACTTATTTCTTGACCAAATGTCGTTTTGTTTCTTCATCTACAGTTCATGGAAAACTTGACTTTGACTATCAAATTTTTTATCGAATCCTATCTTTCATTTTATCGTAAGCAACAAAATGTTAAGTTAATAGAAATTAAATTATTTAATTTTTGCCTGAGGACTATAGCAAAAAAAAAAGATCTTTAATGATGGGTGTGTTTTATTGGGAAATGGGCGCAACGCAAGTATCTTTGTCCCTAAAAATTATGATATTAAAGTCTTATCATTTGGACGTGCTATTCAATCATGTTACTTGCCATGGTGATTTGGATTCAGTAACTGAATAATAAACAAGAGATTTGACAGATGTCAACAAAACAACATGGCCGCCACAGGCCGCTAAAATCTACCCGTACCAATTGAAAAACTCTTTAGTATTTAACAACCATACCAGAATGGATTTAGATTGTTATTGACATGGTAGTTGAGAAGCCACAGAAAAGACGGGCTTTTTCGCAAAACTTTCAGGTTGAGGAGTGGTTGAGCTGGTGGCACTGGTGGCACTGGTGTCAAAGGTCTTTCTTCTGATAATTGTTGTCGTGATGAACGAAAAACGATACTTCCGTTGATGCTATTCCCTGGGGGTTGGGACTCAATTCCCACCTATAGTGTGAAAAGTTCTGTGCCCGCCAAGAGATCTGCACTGTCGAAAATGATCTGTTCATAAGCGACATCGCTTACCATCGGGTTTGCATTTTCAATTAATGGGGTCTCGCAGATTACTGTTACCTTGTAGGTACTTTGCACAGACTATCCACATCTTGATGAGACATTCAGAAGAACCTTAAACAGGACTCCTATACCAAGATGAAATGGCAAGACGAACGATCTTGGTCAGACGGTGGAAATAAACACATGAGCAATGTTAATTATCTTACTCTTAATCTTGATAAATGCATCGTTTTTTTAAAGCAATATTTGTTTATTATCGTCTGTGAGGTACCTATAATAGCAAGTCTTCCCTTCCAGATAAACGCAGTAGTCGCATGCACGGGATCTGATGTCCTGTCAAATTGAACTACATATTCAAACTCACCGTGAAGATTTTTTTATGTTTGAAAATTAATTTTTCAAAAACTATTCCATAAAACAACTTTATTTAAAAACACAATAAAAGAAGGTATTTCTGGCTTTACAAAAAAGTATATCATGATATTGTAGGTTTGACCGTTGTTTTTTAATAATTTAACACAGTTTTTAAGAAAATTGCCCCCCTGGCTAAACGGGGGAGAATAGAATAGACTGTACGAGGTTTTTTTGTCTTGACCTATCCTACACGCTCTAGCTTTCTGTCACACCTTATGCGAATCAACCTATATATGTTTAGTCAAGGTAAATGATTTTTGATGCTCTTAGCAACACTCTCTTAGTAATTATGACTATGACTACCACAAAAAGAAATCAAACTCTCCAGAGGCATTTCCGGTAATCTTCTGGGTTCTGCTTCTGACTATTTTCCTTAGCTTAAGTTCTGATTCAGAGTTGCTGACTTAACAAAATCATTTACGTCCATGTAATCAATTATAATTTATAAATGACAATCGTAATAGTGGTGATTGTTTCTTAAACAAGTAGCAAGAAACCTATTAAACTAGAGGTGTATGACCCATCGCCAATAAAATGCCTACTTTGGTTTATGGATAATCCGGCAATGGCATCCGGTAGTTTTATATCAATCATTTTATCTTTAGTCACATAAATTTAAGTCGATCGTAAGTATATTTTCATTTATTGTGTAGGTACGTTATAACGTCAGTAAATTAAGTCACTCAAGTATAAAAGGCGAACATTAATGTAACTGAACATTCCGATTCCGAGTATCCTGATGGTTCTATCGCTCTTCCAAAGCTATACAATATCTATTAAATGAATTTGTAAACAAAACATTTCATCACCAGTTCAGTTCCATGAAAGCGAAGCTCTCTTTTTTTCTTGTTGGAACATCCATAAAATGTTTATGGTAAGCGAGGTGTAAAAGCTACCTACGGTTGTTTTTATCAGAAAGATTTATGAATGCTTATTTTATTTTTAAAACCAAATGGCGACAAGGCTTTTGATGGTATTAAAAACTGCTTACGTAAAAAAAGAAAACAATAAACAAGGTATGTATGTATGTATGTATGGCTATAATGTCTATATGTATGGAAAAAGGTTTGTAAATAGAAACAACTTTTCATGGAATAAAAATAAAATTATATTTTGCTAACGAAAGCAAAGCAGCGCTCACAAATCAGGTAAACTACGAGTAGGTACTTAATCCACCATAATAAATTTTACTGATGGATCCAAAAGAACTTGTGTATACCGAAAAGAACGATTTTTAGTTCATTTAAGATTTACCGACTTAAGCAGAGTGTCATTTATGTTTGGATACAAGCTTAAGCTCCCCTGTGGGCAACTCAAGTAATAAAGTTTTATTTTGTGCAAAGCAAAAAACAAAAATATACTCAAGCTAAAGTGAATGGCGCAAAATTTTAAACATTTAAAACCTACTCTTAATCATTTTTAAATTCGACGCCGACTCTAAAAATGAGTTTTAGAATGAGAGTCGACGCTTTGTTAATTTTAAACGATATAAAGTATACTTCAACGCTAAAGCACTCGTCTAACTTTAAAAGCAGCAAAATGCTTCTCTATCTTCTTTAAAGTATACTTTATCCATTCAACGTTTGTAATTTCATAACAAAAATTTAAAGAAAAATGTTTGATGAAGATCTTAAGGATATAAATCAAACAATATACAATACAAACTTGTATTCGGTCGACCGCCCCAACAAAAACAAAAAAACATGTGGTACATAGTGTTGGACTACCATATCGTGGCAGATCATTTTCTGCTCACAAAATCGCCCGTCATCTTAGCTGGAAAGGTGAAATAGCTATAGGGGAGTTCAAAAAGAAAAAAAAAATACAAACAAATTTAATTTTCAAAGGCGACACCCGGATTTGAACCGGGGACCTCTCGATCTGCAGTCGAATGCTCTACCAAAAATCATAACAAAACCCTACAAATGCGCTTAAAACCCTATAAATGCCCTAAAAACACTTAATTAGTTAGAAGAGTTGTTTAAAGTGTTTAAAATTAAGAAAAGGTTAGACAAGGGCTCGCAACTAAACGACTGTCTTAACTAGAGTTGGTTTTATTCCTTAAACGAGGACTGTTTAAAAATTTGCGCCAGTGTCAGGAAGTTGAAAGAGATTAATTTTTAGTTTGTGGGTTTTGACGAAACATAGATTTTTAAAACAAATTCATCACATGCATAATCCCGCTTACGGTACGATTTCTTAAGATTGAAGAGAGATGTAAGGTGTTGGTATATTTAGGGAGTGGCATAGTTCTATGTATGTTACCCAATCCAAACGGGGTAAAGAAATAAAGGTTTTGACAGGTAGTCAAATAAAAATGCACGAAAAACTTTTTAATGGCGTTGCAATTTTAAAAAAGTTATTGAAGAATTGTTGATTCTTGGAAAACCACACTTATTGTCAACTTTTATAAGAAACGTAGGGAAAAACATCATAAATTCAATTTTTTACCTGCTGCCGGTTTTCCCCAGTATCATAAAATCTATGGGGGTTTTCAGAATTATGGCATTGGTTTTTATTTTTATTAATATTGTGTTCACAAAAAAAAAATAGTAAAATGTTATTTTTACTACGCATTTTTTCGAGAAAATCAACCTCAAAGTCAAAAATTAGCAATGGCAGAAAAAATGGAACAGCCTAGCAACTGGATATCTTAAGACTGACACAAGATATCAACTTTATTTAAAAGCAATTTTAAAGGCTAGTATTTTTTCTAAAAATGAAGTCCTAAACGAAGTTTCCTTCAACTTGAATACATTTCTTCTATTCTTGGCCTATATTCAATCTCTCTAGGTTAGTTTGGGTAAGGAGGGTAAAGTGACCAGATCCAAGAAGCCAAAATGTGGGACAAAGTAAAGAAAATCACCCAAAAATAGTACACATTATATATTTTCATTTTAAATGTGGGACAATTTCAATTTTAAAGGGTTTTCCAATAAGAGGTGTTATTTTGAATAGCCCGCTATTTCGGTAGCTGTCACTTTTGAAGCTGTCATTTTTTGACATTTGACAAGTAGAAACTACGCCATTAATAAAAATGGAACGATACACGCTTCAACAACGCATTGAAATTATTAAAATTCACTATAAAAATGGTGAAAATTTGGCAGAGACGGTTCGTAAAACTAAAACATTTTTGGGTCGTCGTGAAGCACCTTGTCGGACCGCAATACAGAAATTGGTGGACAAATTCGAGCTGTTGGGACAAGTTAGTGATGTGAAGAATAAAACCCGTGCACGTCGCTCAAGAACAACTGAGAATATTGCTGTTGTAGCCCAAAGTGTTGAAGAAAACCCAGGTTTGTCCATTCCTCGTCGTTCTTTGGAATTAGGCATTCCACAAACGTCATAACACCGTATTTTGCATAAAGACTTGGGTCTTAAGGCTTATAAAGTTCAGTTAACACAAGAACTCAAGCCGGCTGATCATCAACAACGTCGTGTCTTTGCTGATTGGGTCCTTGAAATGCATGAAAATGATCCGGAATTTCATCGAAAAATCATCTTGACTGATGAGGCCCATTTCCACCTCGGAGACTACGTCAACAAGCAAAACTGTCGCATCTGGGGCTGGGGTTGTTGAAAAGCCTCTCCATCCTCAACGCGTGACTGTTTGGTGCGGTTTATGGTCCGGCGGGGTCATTGGACCTTACTTTTTCGAAAATGAGGCTGGAGCAACAGTTACGGTCAATGGATTGCGCTATCGAGAGATGATTAATGATTTTTTATGGCCGGAATTGGATGGTATTGATCTGGACAACGTTTACTTTCAACAAGACGGCGCTACGTGCCACACAAGCAATGAAACCATCGATCTTTTACGGGAAAAGTTTCCGGACCGTGTTATCTCTCGAAGAGGTGATCATAATTGGCCACCGAGATCTTGTGATTTAACACCTTGCGACTTCTTCTTTTGGGGCCACGTGAAAGACAAGGTCTACGCCAACAGCCCAGCGTCGATTCAAGACCTCAAAGATGGAATTCGTGAGGCTATCGAGGACATAGGGCAGCCACTTTGCGATTTGGTTATGGAAAATTTCATGAAAAGGATATGGTCCTGTAAGCGTGGTCGTGGCGGCCATTTGGCTGATGTTGTGTTCCATTATTAACGGCATACCTTCCTCTTTATAATGAAATAAACATCCGATCATGTATCTCAAAAAATGCCATTTTTCTTTGAATATCAAAATAACACCTCTTATTGGAAAACCCTTTATTAAAGTAGGTTGCAGAACATAAAAAAAAACACTTATTTTCTACGAAAAAAGAGGAACAGAATCTTACCTAATAACTATTAAAAAACGAGATTATTCAATAAATTCTCACGAAAAGTGAAAACATAACATGGCTTAACAAAAAAATTAGTTCAGTTAAAAAAAAAAATTACTATGTTTTACTTCAATGCGCACTCCAAAAATAATTGTTTTTAATTCCACTTGACTTATAATGCTCTAAGCTTAAATCTGCAAAAAATTTGTATGAGTTTTTTTGTCTTTTCGTGTGGGACGCCCATTAAGTTTCAAAATAGCCTAATGAAATGTTATCAAAAATTCAGCAATGGAGGGTAAAATTATAACACATTCTTTTAATCTAGGAAAATTAATTTCAAAACATTTTCCACTTCATTTCATTGTGAAACTTTGGGGCGTATACACACATATTTGCAGATTTAATTTATCCCAATTGATGATTCTTAAAATGCACATCAAAGTAAAAAATGTGTAGAAAAAAAAGCAAAAAATATATTCTATTATGTATGTATTATGTGTGTATAAATTAATAAATTATCCAGCCATATAAATATCTCTGATGAATGACTTTTTTCAATAAGTTATAATTTTTTTACACTTCCTCTATGAAATTTTCGCAGCTTGAATAGCTCGATCTCACATCAGCCAATATCGCTTTAATTGTTTCGACAGAGAGTTGTGACTTCTCCTCCGTCCACAATTTGTTCACAATTGAAAATATTCTTTCCGTCGACGCATTAGTCCCCGGCGAATAGAGGATATAATCAACAAACTTTTTGGAGTTTTGGTAAGGAATATTGCAGTTTTTTAAATGTGAGAAAATTTCCACCCATCTTATGTCAGCTGATATTTGTTCATCATTCCAGTTTTTTAATTTACTAGCAGTTGCGTTATGTTGCGTTAGCGTTATGTTTATGCATCTAATTTTTTGTAATGTTGGTAGCCTTCAGGAGGGTCATTCCGTAATTTTTAAAACGATAATCGTGCACGTTATCGTCATCAATTTGCTTCACGTATCACAATCACTATCGTCTCGTTAATCGTTTATTATAAATCACAGTTTGAGAAGGATTGACTTGTCAATCATTGTCATTAATGACAATTCAGTAATTTATTTTTGTGTTGTTTTATGTTTGGACCAATGAAAAAAACAAAAAATGTAAGTTATTTATCCAATATTTATTTGCGAAATATTAAAAAAATACATTAAATAATGGTTTAACCTATATGTAGGTCACTACCGCCTAAAAAATGTCAATTTTAATTAAGAAGTGATAAGAATGTGAAGCCAAAACTTGATGTCGCCTATAACCAAATCGGTTATCCAAATATCTAAAGCTACATAGAATTTATTAGAAACTGTCAAAAGGCACGTAGTTTCGCGTACGCACACACCTAAACAGTGAGGTATATATTTATAGTGAGGTATATATTTATACAGTGAGGGTTGTTTAAATCCAAAAAAAATGAATATAACCAACCTTGCACCTACCCCAAATCCAAATCTGTTGTTTATTATTCAGTTACTGATGTCAAATCACCATGGCAAGTGACACGATTAAACAACACGTCCAAATGATAAGACTTTAATATAAAAAATTACGGAATGACCCCCTAGTTAATTTATTATGATAAATTATAAATTAAACGATCGAAAAATTCAATTTCAATTTTGTTTGTTTGACGTTTGTGGGACAATTTTCGATGTGGGACAGTTTGTGGGACGAATGGTCACTTTAAAGGAGGGGCGTGCATAGACCTGAGGCTGTTGCGTACACGGGGGCCTAGTGGTCCATTGTGATCCCCTTAATATAAAAATCAGAGATGGTCTTAAACTAATGACTGGCATAGACCGGTTAATTTGCGAACCAGCCTGTGCTCTCTGTCTCTATATATATTAGTTCTCCAACAAATCCGTTTCTTAAATATCGGAGGCGATTTGTTTGAAGGTTTGGAAGATTGCAGAGCAGGTGCATAATGGTTTCAATTTCTTTGACATCCTGACAGCTCCTACAGAAATTGGGTGATATCGCAATCGTTCCTGGACATCCACTAGTTATTGATTTGCTCTTTCGTTGTTATGTCTATCTTCTTTTTAATCACTCCAATTGGAACGTCGGGTCCCATATCTTCTTGGCTGCTATTTTCCCTATTTGATACTGACCCCTTCGTTGTCAGTTCATCAGCTTTGTCATTCCCTTCTATATTGCTATGACCAGGAACCCAGCAGAGTTTGAGTTGGTTGGTCTTGCAAATATTGTTTATTATGCTCTGGCATTTTGCTACTGCCTTGGATCTAATAGTCCCACTGGATAATGCTTTGATGGCAGCTTGGCAGTCCACGAAAAATGTGATCTCCGACGAGTTCAGTTTTTTCTTGTGAATTATTTCAGCCGTCTTTTCAAGCTTGAAAGACACTACACTCATCTGGGAGTTTGTTAAAATATATTTTAGGTGGTACAAAGTCAGTCGTCACATCAAGTCCAGCCACTGTGTCATACCTTTGCAAGATAGACCCATGACCATAGGTGTTGTGCTCCCAAGAGATCATTTCTTTAAGTCAAAATGCACTTTTGGCTGCTGTGCATCTTATGTACTCATTTAGGATTGGAAGATTGAGAATAATTTCCAGCCCTGCTTGTGGCGTAGACCTCCCGTGCCCCCGTTATTCCTGTGCAGGCTAGTCTCTGTACCTTGTTCAGGTCTTTGAGATAGCTATCCTATTCTACAGCTTTCCACTACACAATCGAATCGTAAGCAAGTACCTATGGCATGGGTAGAACAATCCCTCTTAGTCGAAGAAAAAAAAATCACCCTCCCATCTTCGAGTCTTAAACCACTCAAAATCGACATAAAACGTAAGGAATCTTTTAAATGATATTCTGTCAAGCCGAACATGGTAACTATAGGTTTAAGAACATCAACTAATTGTTTTGATTTATAAGATAACAAAGAGCATTTATTTGACTCACAGTTGGTCGCTTTGGATTCCCTTCTTTTTGTGGATTTTGGCAGGCCATGTTACTCACTTTTGCACTCAATGTCCAATTCTATTGTGAATGCGCCGTGTTATACTATAGAAACAGAGGACCTTATCCACAAAGTGTTACTTTTAGCAAAATGTTTGAAGATGATAAAAAATGTTTGCTTGAAATTCTTCTTATTTTTGTTTGTAGGTTGTTTTTAAAAAAAACTAGTCCCTACAAATTTGGGGGCTCAACCAGGATTCAAAAAACATTCTTATTTGTCATTTTTTTTTCTTAGTATATCTTTCTATCTTTTTGCTATATTTTGGTATAAAATATTGTTTTAATTTCAATAAGAGTTCAGAAGTTTTCCTAAACGCAAATGGGCGTGTTCATGCATTTTCCTTATTATTTTATTTTCCATAGATTCAGGAGTCACTAATAACTCGCTACCTGTGTATTTATTGTAAATCATCATTGTTTTTAAGAAAATAACCTTCATGGTATCATTCTTGTAATACTAGTATTAACGTTCTTAAATAATCACCGGTAGATTGGGCTTGTTTTAACCGATCAGAGACTGAGGCTTCGATAACTAAAATATCTCAGTTGAGCCCCCAAATTTGTAGGGAATTGTAAGAAATTAATTTCGATGGTCCAAACTCGGTAAAAATAAGACTTAAACTTGTAAGATCTTTGTATTACATTTTTTTCTTTAAGCTACCTGGACCTACAAACTAAAATAAAAATCTTAAAACCATCGAAATAGTTTTCTCACCATTCCCTACATCAGTACACCTTAATGATTTGACGATTTCGTATGTAAACTACACACACCAAGACCATTCAATTTAGACCATAAATCATCATCTCTAACCGCTAACTAGCTGGCTTTCAACATTTAAAATACCTTTACTGAAGAATATCAAACTCTTGTGATTAAAACGATTTCCCAGTCTACCACAAAAGAGAATTCAGAAACATCGAATTTACAACCCCAATATACATAACATACAATAATTTTGTTACATCCTTCCAGACGCTTGTGATGCCTGCTCATAAATATTCAGTAAACGTCTATAGCTTTTACTTCCTGTTATGTCTAACATTATTTTTCTTTTAACACAAAATACTCGTACATGAATAGATACAATATGTATCTTCGTAAAGAAATTTCCAAACTTTAATATAAGAAATAATCGGTTTGATGCGACAAACGTATAAATTATCGTTTCATGCCTAAGGATATTTTGTGTGGCCTATATTTGCCAAAAACTCAAACAAAGTAGCTATAAGAGGGATGCTTTGCTTATGAAAAAAGTTTTTTCTTAGAGGCCTTGGCTTGGCACTCTGCTATACGGATGCTAAACGAGGTTATAAATATTGGGAAATCCACTTAATCTAGTACAAAATACTCTAGATGGTAGTTAGTTCGAAAGAAGTAATCAAATTAAAGCAAGAGCAAAAGGCGGAAACAATCTGTCAATTTTTTGGCATATTTGATTACCATCAACTTAGCCGACACGGCCGCGGCGCGGTAGTGGCAAAGACAAACTTTAGGTTTAAAGGATATCTTGATGGTATAAGGGACATTTTAGAAACAAACTATAAACGAATTGATCTGATAATAAATGTGCAAATATTATTAAATCCAAGAGGCGTTAAAGATTAATATAGACTAATAAAACGTTCGGCGAGTATGCAGGGCTTAAGGAAACTTAGTCAGCCTTTAATAGGTTCTAAGAGACACAGTGGCATTATGTGGATATGAAGTGTCAGCTCAACTGGCCAAAAATGGGCCATCACTCATCACTTGATCCGACGTAAACTTTATACTGGGTATACTTATTCCACTGAAAATAGTAATTCATCAGAGTTTCCTCAAATCCGTAGACGATAAATGAAAAAGCTTAAGATAACCCTAGTCAAAGATTTTACTATAGTAGATAAAGGTAGAGAGTTCTAACTTAAGGCCTATTACGCAGATTGCCGTAAATTTTAGCTTAAAAAATTATGTCAAAAATTTAGCCTAACATTTACGCCGAGTGGTAAGCAGTTCCAGCTAAAACACAAATTTTAGTTTCTTACAGTAGGGGACTGTTAAGGACAGGTGCAGTTTTAGATAACGTCAAAAAAAATATCTAACAAAAACAATTTAGACGACCTTTTTATATAGATTTTTGTTGTTGCATATAAAATTTAAAAAAAAAAAAAAACATTTTCAGTATGAATAAATAAATAAAAATAAATTAATAAGTTGACAGAGTTCCGTATGTGACTTTTAGATTTTTTAAAAAGCCAATTCTTTTTTACTTTATATTTACTAGTATCGCCTGTGGTCGAAATTCGACCATCTGTGATTTATTTTGTTTTTGTTAAAAATACAAATCTACTCCAGAAATTTCCTATTTACTCCACTTTTTTTTGTACAAATCTGCTCCGAAATTTTACTACTGATCCCTACTCATTGTAAGTAGATGTAGAGTACATTATTCGGAACGAAACAACAAATATTGCGTCTAATGTCGTTTTCGAGTGGACTTTCGGAGTTACTCCTTTTTCACTCTTTTTACTCCAAATTTTCCATTTGCGATAGGAATGGAACAGTTCCGAAATCCAACCGAAAACGACATAAGCTACATGAAACACGTTGAAAGTGAACTTTTGGTATGGTACACTACGCTCGGGTGTTGACAAACAGCCGTGTGTATCGTGAATTTGTTTTTTTTTAGACTTTGTATAGGGAAACCGTAATTAAAAATGTTTACATGTAAGTAGTCGACAGATTCACATAATCTCTTCTGATGGCACTTCTAATTAATAATATCTTTCAAATGGATAGATAGATATAGATATATAGATTTATTTTGTTTCTCAAAAAATGCTATTAACAATAATTTTTTTACAAAAATCGTTAAGGCATGGCTGTGTCGTCTGCCCGATTGAAATTATATAAAACAAAATGAATGCTATTTTCTTAAGATATCAAAAAAAATGACGTTTTTATAAAATAAACAAACTTTATTTTATAACCTACTGTTGTTTATAAATATCTTTAAAACGCTTCGTTCATTATTTTATTTCTATATGAAATTGCCCTCGCAGTTTAGGAGCTTAATAACTTCTTCTTCGGTTTTCAGGTCGCCGCTTAGAAAAGTTCTTCTTATTTCCTTCAGAACTGGACACACTCCTATAAAATGGATAACATCTTCTCTCACCCGCATGTTACAAAGGCTGCAATATATTGGAAGGTCCTCCCGATGAGGAATGAAGTTGAGACTTACAAGCTCACCTCGCAATTTGAAAATTGCCGAAATTAGAATAGAATCATATTCGTTGCGAAAATAATTTCGTTCACATAGATTGAATTGAAGTTGGCTGTAAATTGCTCTATGCACTGAAGAAGAGGCTTCACTTATGCTGTCGACTCTTAACTTTTCATCAAACGTCGAGATAAAGTTAAAAAGAACCTCTCTGGTGTGCCTTGAACTAGTTTGCCCTCCTAAGTTTAGTTCAAGGTTCAGTCCACAATATTCAGCAAGCTCTCTCAGTTTTCCATACCAAAGGTTCTTTTTTTCAGCAGTATGAAGTGCTATAATTTTTGGCAGTCTTACGTCTGGCATGTCGAACACCTTTACTAAATATTCTACATGGAGCTTAAGAGTTTTGACAAAAAGTGGTGATAGTCCTGTTTCAATGGTGATCATGTAATTTGGGGTATTCCTCGGTAATTGAAAGCATCTCTTCACATAATACCTTAGCAGCTTTTCTACTGTCTCGTAACTTTCATATCCCCAGGTCTGAGCAGCGTACATCATAATTGATTCGGCCACGGCTAAAAAAACTTTATATTTAACACTATGAGACACCAGCTTATTTGAGAAACACTTTCTCCATGTTGCACTTATCGCACTTTTAGCTTGTATTAGCTTACTTCTCAGATGCGGATTGAAATTCAGGTTAAACGTTATAGGAACTCCAAGATATTTATAAGCTTTTACCACTTCTATCGGTTCTCTGCCATAATATTTCAAATGGTATTTTTTTATTGTCGAGCGTTCGGTTTAAGTATATTAAAAAGGGAGCAAAAAAAAATTGTTAACGTATTAATATAATGATTATAAAAATGTAGGTACCTAATATTAGCACAAAGGGAATTGGCCATTTATGACCAAGAGTGGTACACAAACAAGTTTGGTTTTAAATGAAAGCTGACGTATTTTCAAAAGTATACTAAAGGTCGTTTCAATCGAATGGTATGATGGTACAAGGTAACACTAGGGCAATATAAAATGCAACCTTTGTTGTTGGGAAAAAAACTTCTGCTTCTTGTATCCAAATATTTATATGGGTTTCGGGATCTTAGCATCCCATATGTATGTTATTCGTATAAATTATCCCATCTTAAAGGCCAAAAAAGGTCATCATCGATTTTCAAAAAAAAAAAAAAACAATTAAACTTTGATGTGATGTTCTGAACTTGTGCAGCTTTGTGCCGTAAATATTTTTACAAGATTTGCAAGTTTGCAAATTTTACGAATGAAATTTTTGTTCAAAATTACGATTTAAAAAAAAATTTTAATTGTCCTGTTTTATGCTCAGTTTGTACATGTACTCCCATGCACTGAAAAGATAAACAGAAAATTCACATATGTACATATGTATCGGGTTTTTCAATAAGAGCGCTACAAAAGTTTTTTTTTTAAATAAAACAAAAACGGTTTTGGATATCTATGAAATTTTTTATTCCTGTGAAAGTACGTTTGATGCTTATGTATGGAACTCGATTTCTTTTGCATGGCCACCACGGGCACGCTTGCAGAAGTCCAGACGTTGAACCCAATTTTCGACGGTTTTCGTTCGATATTCGTACGAAGTTCATCAATCGTCGCTGGCTTGTTGGCATAGACCAAAGACTTGACGTAGCCCCACAGGAAATAGTCTAACGGCGTCAAATCGCACGACCGAGGCGGCCAAGCGACTGGACCATTTCGTGAGAAAACACGTTCTCCAAACTTGGTTTCCAATAAATTGATTGTGAAATTCGCTTTGTGGCTTGTGGCGCCGCCGTCCTGTTGGAACCACATGTACTCCAAGTTCATATCATCCACTTGGGGCCAAAAATATTCGGTTATCTTTGAACGCTAGCGATCCCCATTCACAGTAACGTGCCGGTCTAGACCATCACGGAAGAAGTACGGTCCAATGACACGAGCCGCCGACCCATAAACCACACCAAACCGTAATTTTTGTCGGGATGCAATAATGACTCATGGTGTACGTGTGGATTTCTGCCTGACCAATACCACATATTTTGTTTATTGACGGAGCCATTCAGCCAGAAATGAGCCTCATCGCTGAAGATGATTTTTCAATGAAAATCCGAATCATTTTCAAGTTGTTGCTCAGCCCAATTCACGAACATACGACGCTTCTGGTGGTCAAGCGGCTTCAGTTCTTGCGTCAATTTAATCTTGTAAGGATGTAGGCAAAGATCTTTTCGCAAAATTCGCCACAACGACGTCACAGAGATGCCCAACGCTTGAGAACGACGTGTGAGAGACACATTTGGGCTTTCTGCAACTGAAGCCTCAGCGGCAGCAATATTCTCGACACTACGTGCACTTCTTTGTCTCACTGGCACGGGAACATTTTGTACTGTGCCTGTGGATTCAAATTTTTCCACTAGACGCTCAATTATTGATCTTCTAGGACGATTATGACGACCATAAATTGGACGTAGCGCTCTTAACGTTGAGGCCACTGACTCCGAATTTCGGTAGTAAATTTTAATAATTTTGACTCGTTGTTGGCTCGTATATCTTTCCATTATAATATGACAAACCTTACTGAAGAGAAATGTCAAAAGAGCGGCAAGAAATATGGCGTCGTTTGCTGTCCCTGTTGCTCTACTTTTGTAGCGTCCCTGTTGAAAAACCCTTTATTTGCAACTCTTACGGCAAAAAATTAATTTGGCGAACAAAACAAGAGTCATTAAAGAATTTAAATGCAGAAAACGAATTCTCATCAGAAAAATTAACGAATGCGTTTTTTAAGAAAAAAATATTTACCGCAAGGAAAATATTATTTTAAGTGATTGCTCATAGATTCGTATCCTTTTTATTTTTTCAAATTGAAAGTTTTTCTCATCGCTATAACCGACCCCTTACACGCAAAGTATTGCCTTAAGAGGAAGTTTTATTCGTAAAGGCGATATTACACTGTCATATATATATGTCCCACCAAGCCATAAAAAATATGACAACATATTTGTCGTATGTCAAAGTAGTATTAGTGTCCATGTATTTTGTGTCATATTAATTTGACTATCACACTTATATGACACTTTTGAGTCATATTTATTTAGAAAACTTGCCATATTTATATGATAATGTAATACTGCCTTAAGTAGTTGCTATTATTTTCGGAAGGTAGTCTAATTAACAAAAAAAAAACAAATATAGTTATAGTATACCTAATACATATTTTAAAATTAAAAAACAAATTCCAAATTTGTCTCCTTAAAAAGCGTTTGTGCTCAGAATAAAAGCGAACAAAAAATTCATAATATCATTTTTTCATTACCAACTGTTGCATATTGACTTTATCTCAATTTTCAAAAGTGAAAATAGGCCTTCTTTTTAAAATTGACCTTAATTCACGGGACCGCAGATTTATGCAGCCAATACAACTTAACTGAGAGGTAAAAGTTCTCTCTGTTGTAGGAGTGGAGAGAACTTAACATTTGTTGCCATATCTGTTCTGAACGGCTAAGATGAGATGAGATACACTTCATCATGACAATAGATAGGTACCCGCTCTTGGAATAATTGTCACTTCCTTGCATGTTACGTTCACTGCTTCATTATTTTTAACTCTATATACCTATGTTCTATGTATATGTGAGTCCTCGCCAGCATTAAAGTAAACAGCACACTTCAGCACATTTCAAGCCCTGACTTTTAATTGGGTGCCCCTTACCAACAGCTGGAAGACAGCATCGCAATTTGAAAAAAAGCTTTGAAGTATATTTATAAAGGGTTATCCAATAAGAGGTGTTATTGTGGTATTCAAAGAAAAATGGCATTTTTTGAGATAAATGATCGGATGTTTATTTCATTATAAAGAAGAAGGTATGCCGTTAATAATGGAACACAACATCAGCCAAATGGCCGCCACGACCACGCTTACAGGACCATATCCTTTTCATGAAATTTTCCATAACCAAATCGCAAAGTGGCTGCCCTATGTCCTCGATAGCCTCACGAATTCCATCTTTGAGGTCTTGAATCGACGCTGGGCTGTTGGAGTAGTCCTTATCTTTCACGTGGCCCCAAAGGAAGAAGTCGCAAGGTGTTAAATCACAAGATCTCGGTGGCCAATTGTGAACACCTCTTCCAGAGATAACACGGTCCGGAAACTTTTCCCGTAAAAGATCGATGGTTTCATTGCTTGTGTGGCACGTAGCGCCGTCTTGATGAAAGTAAACGTTGTCCAGATCAATACCATCCAATTCCGGCCATAAAAAATCATTAATCATCTCTCGATAGCGCAATCCATTGACCGTAACTGTTGCTCCAGCCTCATTTTCGAAAAAGTAAGGTCTAATAACCCCGCCGGACCATAAACCGCACCAAAC
This sequence comes from Leucozona laternaria, assembly GCA_932273885.2. Taxonomy (NCBI): domain Eukaryota; kingdom Metazoa; phylum Arthropoda; class Insecta; order Diptera; family Syrphidae; genus Leucozona; species Leucozona laternaria. The sequence continues at coordinate 274,275,046 of OW026366.1, forward strand.
AGTCACGCGTTGAGGATGGAGAGGCTTTTCAACAATAACTCTTGGGTTTTCCGAGCCCCAGATGCGACAGTTTTGCTTGTTGACGTAGCCTCCGAGGTGGAAATGGGCCTCATCAGTCAAGATGATTTTTCGATGAAATTCCGGATCATTTTCATGCATTTCAAGGACCCAAGCAGCAAAGACACGACGTTGTTGATGATCAGCCGGCTTGAGTTCTTGTGTTAACTGAACTTTATAAGCCTTAAGACCCAAGTCTTTATGCAAAATACGGTGTAATGACGTTTGTGGAATGCCTTATTCCAAAGAACGACGAGGAATGGACAAGCCTGGGTTTTCTTCAACACTTTGGGCTACAACAGCAATATTCTCAGTTGTTCTTGAGCGACGTGCACGGGTTTTATTCTTCACATCACTAACTTGTCCCAACAGCTCGAATTTGTCCACCAATTTCTGTATTGCGGTCCGACAAGGTGCTTCACGACGACCCAAAAATGTTTTAGTTTTACGAACCGTCTCTGCCAAATTTTCACCATTTTTATAGTGAATTTTAATAATTTCAATGCGTTGTTGAAGCGTGTATCGTTCCATTTTTATAAACGGCGTAGTTTCTACTTGTCAAATGTCAAAAAATGACAGATTCAAAAGTGACAGCTACCGAAATAGCGGGCTATTCAAAATAACACCTCTTATTGGAAAACCCTTTATAATACTCCTACCTAATTAAATGTCAACGAAATGACAAGATGTATGTATGTATTTCAAAAATCCCGTTTGAAAAAAAAAACTAAAATATAAATTATAATAGCAGAAAAATTATGTTGAACTGCGTGAATTCCGATAAATATGGTTTGTATGATCACACCTTAATTTGACTTCACTTGAGTCGATACACTTTTGTCGTTCCTCGTTAATAAAAAACACTTAACATTTAACAAAAACGAATGAAACAAACACGTAACTAACCTGAATGTATTTCGAAGCGTATGCACTCCAACATCAGCAATCGCGACTAAACTTTGTAGGGCAGCAAAAAAATTGAAAACGGCTTTGTTTTGTTATTGTTTTTGGCACACAAGATTAAGTAGGCAAGATTCAACTTTGCCGTTGTCTAAATTAAGTGCGTTTGTGTCTTTTTGTATGAAAAAAGATTCAAATGCATCCAATCTATTATGGTCATTTAATTGTTTACGTAGGGTTAGATTTTGAAGGGTAATATTTTCGTGGCCTTCATTTAAAATATGTGACGCAATCGCGGATTTTTGTGGCTGATTTAGACGAACACAATTTAAATGTTCCTTGAATCTAGACTCAATGCTTCGTTTTGTTTGCCCATAATATTTCCGTTTGCAGTCACCACATTCAATTTCATAAATCCCTGACTTTGTTGGTGTTTTGTCTTTTTAACTTTTTGTATTTGAGAGAAAAAGGTTGTCATATCGTATTTTTTGACTTTACGTGTAGGTTTATAAATTAACTTATCAACCATTTGTTCATTGAAACCATTTACACAAGCGGTTGTTTTAATGTATTCATATTCTTTCATATAATTCGCTATCGAGAGAGGTAAACGGCATAATCTATGAACCATTGAGTGGTACGCGGCTACTTTATGTTGTATTGGGCAAAAAGAATCATTGGTGATGGTTCGCATAGTGCTTGTTGGTTTATGAAAAACTCCAAATTCAATTTTTTCATTCACATATTGAATTTCCAAATCGAGAAATGCAATATTTTTCTTTCATTTTCTGTTTCATATGTAAACTTTATTGTTTCGAATTGGTTATTCAAAATTTCTAACGTTTGCTCTACTTGGTCTTTACGCACTACGGAAAAAACATCATCCACATAGCGATGCCACACTCGCGGAAGAAGGTTTTTACTTTTTAGTTTCATTTCAAATGCCGACATGAAAAGTTCCGAAATCAATGGACTGAGTGGGTTACCCATATTAGTGCCAAAATCAACACTGTATATCTTTTCCTGGAACTGAAAAAAATTCTAATCCATGCAAAGTTTTGCAGCTTCGAAATAAACTACCTTTTTCTCACTTTCGATACCAATTCTATTTAAATATTTTTTGAACTCATCCAAAGAAATGTTAACTGGAATATTAGGAAATAACGATGTTACATCAAAGCTAATCATTATTTCATCACTTTCTAACACTAAACCTTTAATTTTATCCACGAACTCAAATGAGTTTTTTATCGAGCAACTTTCCAATTTTGGTAATTTTTTAATCTCATTCACTAACCACTTAGCCAATCCATAAGATGGAGCATTAATGTTTGAAACGATTGGACGCATCTTTTTTCCTTGTTTAAGTGTTTTAGGTAGCGCATACATTTTAGGTAAACATGGATTCGAAACTATCAGCGATCTACTCACACGGATACTAAAAACATTACGATTTTTTTGTCTCAAAGAATCAACTTCTCTTATCATTCTTTTAATGGGACTTTTTGGCAATTCTTTATACCCGCACTCTGAAATTAATCGAAACACGCGTTGATTATAATCATTTTTATTTAAAACAACAACTTGATTACTTTTATCGGCTTTTACATAAACAACATCTTTTTCTCTTAATTTGTCCACCGTTTGTTTTTGCGCTTTTCCGATTGTTGAATTGAGCTAACACTTGATTTTATTGCATTAATTGCAGTAGCGCGAATATCATTTTGAGTTGACGGAACTCTATACTTTAATATTGTTTCAATATCAACAACCACGTCTTAGATCTGGGTTTTGTATGGACTTGGTGTAAATTTAAGACCTTTATTTAATAAATTTAACTCATCCTCATTGAAAATCTCATTCGATTCGTTAACAATAAAATCTCGAATAAACTTAGGTTCAGATTTAACATTAGGATCTTTTTGTATTAAATGATTTAATTTTCGATTTAATGTGAATTTTTTCTTTTTTACTTCATTTTCTTTTCTCAGTATAACCGTTCTATCAAACCGAAGCCACCGCTCAAATTCGTCTTCGTTTATTTTTTTTGTTATGTCAAGGTAAATTATAGTCCTAAGTATTGTCCAGGGTTGCTATTCCCGTTCTGTAAAAAAAGCGATGCAAAAGCTTTTCATCGATAAAATCGATTGTCCGATTCTTGTTCTGTGTAAAAATGGAAACTTCTGTCAAAAATTTATCATTTGAAAAGTTATTTATCATCAAGTAATTTACAGTTAAAAGCACCTGTGCCATGTCAGTTTAAGAGAATAACATAAAATATGAATACAGTAAATGAAGCTTATAAGAAAATCCAAAATGCCACAATTTTGTTTCGTATGATTCTTATATCCTTAATACGGATATATGAAAACAACTTTCTCGGATAAAAGAAACAAAAGTCTCTTAAGAAAAATGTTCTTTCAGAAAAAAAAAAAACTTGCACTTTTAAACAACAAAAAATAAATTCACTTTATGTGAAAAAAAGTAAGAAAAAATTCACAACTGAACTGACATTTATGACTTTTTTTTGAGAGTTCAGAAATGTATATATTTCCTAAGGGAGTTTTCTTTCAGATTTAATGAACATTTTGATGGGACTTTTTTTGTGTCATACAAAAGTTTCTTATACACATCATATTTCAAAGGAAAATTGAGAATCGGTGTTTTAAAAAAAAAATTAATTATATCAGTGTTATTCTAATAATGTGTTTCTTATAAGGTACATATGTTTTTCTTACATTGGTGTAAATGTGCTGGTACACTTTGCTTTTGTTCAGGTGTTTCTCATAAGCGTCATTTACTGTAACCGTAAGAAAGAAAGTTTAAAATTTCAAACAAATTAGAGACAAAAGGCAAAATCAAAAGATTTGATTTGTCAAATGTCATTTTATTTTTTCAGCTCACATTCAGCACTCATTCAGACCCAAACCAGCTGATTTAATCATTGGTTTAAACGGAATCAACTTTCCGTTCCGTTCCGGAGAAGTCTCGTGATAAAAAAAAATTATCATTTCATTTTATCATTTAACCGGAAAAGAGGCGCCCAGAACCTGGAATTTCTATTTGAATTTTTCAATTTATTTTTTTTTGCTTATAAACCCGTGTATGATCTTCTTAAACATGGAATGACTTTGGACTAAAAAGCAGTTTCACTTATATTTCGCCCAAGAGATAAAACTAAAAAGATTAAAAAAAAACAAATTTCGCAGATTTAAATTTTTTTACTTTAAATTCTTTGTTGACAGTTTTTTGATTATCTAAAAAACAATTACTTACGGAGATCTATAAGCTTCTAAAATATGATTCATTTCAACTAAAACAAATGTGTAGACTTTGCCTACTTTATCATCTGGATTCTGGGTAATCCAATAGGTATTGCATTTATGTTGAAACAAAATCTCTCCAAGTTTCAAATGCGAATGTATGTAAGTCAAACCTAAGAACACCATCAATCCATCACTTTTATGTTAATGTAAAAAAAAAATGTTGGTTCTTTTTTTTCATTACAAATAAAGTTTCTTAAACTTTTCCTGCTTTCTCAAAATAAGCTGGACAGCGGATGTGAAATAAAGGACAACATTCTGGCCTTGAAACATTAATCATGATCATGATTGTTTTTGGACTCACGTGCGTCGTCCTCGCTCCGGTCCTATATAATAGCCCTGGTATAGTTTTGCCTTCTATCATAAAGACAAGCGCATGTCGTACTTGAGGCAATATTGAAAATCGATTTATTTACTATAGTATTCCAGGAATTAGAGTTGCAAATGATGAAATTGGTTTTACGTCGAATTGTTTTTTTTGTTAGGAGTAAAAAAATCGACGCGGAACATTCGGAACGACAGCGAAACTTTCGCCTGTCAAAATTAATTTAAATGGCAATTGTGTCCACTGAAGCGATGAGTCCACCTTTGTCGAAGCAGGGCTATTCAGTGCCGAACTTTCACAATTGGACACTTCACCACCAGATTTTCACCATAAGCCTTTTAGTCCTTGGAATTTTCGTCACAGCGGTTCCGCCACTCGGTAGTTCGCTATCGTTCTTTCAACACTAGACTTTTGTACACTGCCTACACACAGGTAAAGAAGTGCTTATTATTCAGTATGGCCGTTGTTTATTTTGAAAAAAAAAAAAATTAAAATTAAAATACCCGTGTTTTTTTTGACAACTTTTGCATGGTGCAAAATTTTAGATCATTTTATTCATTGGAATGTAAAGTGAAATCTTGCTAAAGAAGCGAATTCTGTATGTTTCAATTTTTGACGCAAATTTCGATTTGCTAAAATTGACAATAAAATATGAAAAAATGGCCTCCCGCCAGTAATAATAGTGTTAATAAATGATTTTCTATTAATGCCCATCATTTATTTCTAATTTTCCTGATATATTTTGCAAGATTCGCAGTTCTGTAAAATTTCCTAAATAAAATGCAAATGATTAAATAAGCTGAAAAAGAATACGATTTGTTATTGAAAACAATAGCCGTTTTTTATTATCAGACATGATCCATATAGATCATCTAAATACATGCATTACAACAACAACACGAGATCCTGCTCTCTATCGGGATCACGTTTTATGAACCAAAAGTTTAGTTTTTGCTATTGCTTCTCAGCTTTGCAAATGGTAAGGAATTGTGAACTGTATAGTGTAAAGAAAAAAGAAAACCAATAAATGAAAAATAAATAAACGTAAGGAAAAAGAGATAGGCATACAACACAGTTGTCACTAAGATCCGTATTGTTTTATTTTCATGTTTTTTTATATGAATTATCGACGATAATAAAATACGGCTAGAAATGAACTCCTATTGTGAATTAACCATTTCTAATAAAATCTACACTACATTGCCAACACGAAAACAAAATATCCAGACACGAAAAAATCTGACACTCAAATGGGTGGCACTCAAATATTGAACACTAAATGGCAGCACTTAAAGATCCAACACTCAATCGGTGGTGGTGAAATGTCCGTCTATCAATTTGCGGTGGGCAATGGTAATGTACCGCACCTTTGTACTGCCTAAGGCTGAACACATACTGGAGCTGCAAGAAGAGCGGTGATGAAGAGTTGAGCAAAACGGCGAAAAAAAATAAATGTTTTCTTATGAGAGCTCTCATAATGATGCGTCTAGCGGCGAGACGCCGCAGTATGTGTTCAGCTTAAGGAGCAATATTATATTCCTTAACAAGCCTGTTCCAAATTTTTGGAATGTAAGTTAGGTATGTAACCCTCGTTTCTTTTCTAATTTAATTGAACTGCGAGTATATGCTCGATTTGTATAGACTAAACTCGATTGTTCCAAGTTACGTTGTAGACCCCAGGTAAAATCTTTTGTTTGTAACGGGTTTTCCAATAAGAGGTGTTATTTTGAATAGCCCGCTATTTCGGTAGCTGTCACTTTTGAAGCTGTCATTTTTTGACATTTGACAAGTAGAAACTACGCCATTAATAAAAATGGAACGATACACGCTTCAACAACGCATTGAAATTATTAAAATTCACTATAAAAATGGTGAAAATTTGGCAGAGACGGTTCGTAAAACTAAAACATTTTTGGGTCGTCGTGAAGCACCTTGTCGGACCGCAATACAGAAATTGGTGGACAAATTCGAGCTGTTGGGACAAGTTAGTGATGTGAAGAATAAAACCCGTGCACGTCGCTCAAGAACAACTGAGAATATTGCTGTTGTAGCCCAAAGTGTTGAAGAAAACCCAGGTTTGTCCATTCCTCGTCGTTCTTTGGAATTAGGCATTCCACAAACGTCATTACACCGTATTTTGCATAAAGACTTGGGTCTTAAGGCTTATAAAGTTCAGTTAACACAAGAACTCAAGCCGGCTGATAATCAACAACAGCATGAAAATGATCCGGAATTTCATCGAAAAATCATCTTGACTGATGAGGCCCATTTCCACCTCGGAGGCTACGTCAACAAGCAAAACTGTCGCATCTGGGGCTCGGAAAACCCAAGAGTTATTGTTGAAAAGCCTCTCCATCCTCAACGCGTGACTGTTTGGTGCGGTTTATGGTCCGGCGGGGTCATTGCACCTTACTTTTTCGAAAATGAGGCTCGAGCAACAGTTACGGTCAATGGATTGCGCTATCGAGAGATGATTAATGATTTTTTATGGCCGGAATTGGATGGTATTGATCTGGACAACGTTTACTTTCAACAAGACGGCGCTACGTGCCACACAAGCAATGAAACCATCGATCTTTTACGGGACAAGTTTCCGGACCGTGTTATCTCTCGAAGAGGTGATCACAATTGGCCACCGAGATTTTGTGATTTAACACCTTGCGACTTCTTCCTTTGGGGCCACGTGAAAGATAAGGTCTACGCCAACAGCCCAGCGTCGATTCAAGACCTCAAAGATGGAATTCGTGAGGCTATCGAGGACATAGGGCAGCCACTTTGACATCCGATCATTTATCTCAAAAAATGCCATTTTTCTTTGAATATCAAAATAACACCTCTTATTCGATTGTTATATAAAATGCCATCTGTATTACCAAAGTTCAACTCTACCCTCTCGACTATAGGTTTGTTCAAACCAAAACATTTGAAGTAGTCGATGAAAAAGGTGGGGACATGGGGAGTCCTGGGCTATTAAAGGTAATCTGTAAGACCGCAAAGTTTGTATATGGTTCTTATAGATTCCCTGAAGATTATTTAGTTGTAAAGACAATATTGTTCAAAGGATCTGTTTGCCCTTATACCACGACCAACGAGTTGTGAAATGTGCGATACAATTATATCTGTTTCTATTGACAATTGGTTGAAGATTTATTATAGTGGTTTAATATTAGAAGCCATTAAAGAATAAGAGGTGAGGGACTATATTGATAAAAATGATTTTGTGTGGATTATTTTTTCTTTTTATTATAGTGATTGATGGCTAAAAAAAAAATCATTGTCACGCGTTAATTTATCAAAACTTGAATCCAATAATTTATTGTCTACTTTTTCTTGGTAGGTATAGGTAATAACGTATAAATGAGTTGACTTGTTGACAGACATTATTGTTAATTTAATGTTAATAGGCATAAATCTATCATCTTTGTAACTAAGAGCCGTTTGCTGATACGAAACATAAATATTTATGTTCTACTTAAACGCTTATGTTCTAGTTTTTCCTCAGCGTAAACTGTCACATAAGATCTTATGTAGAACATAAACTCTTAAGATTCGTTTCAGCGAATGGCCCTAAGACTTGTAGAATGTAGGACAATCATTAGCGTTATTATTTAGAATTATATATAATAACGCTCAATATTGCCCTACATATACAGCATACAGAAGTTACCTACCTTTAATAATAATAATCAAAGGGTCACGAATAACAAAGAAAGTAACGTATATGGACTAACATATAAACTACTTCCGGTGTAATTAAGGCATACCTAGAAAATGGTTGTGAAAAGATAAAAAGAATTTCCTCGTGACTTCACGAATTTTAGTTTATAAATATAGAATAAGGTTAGGCGACTGAGGGGCAGCCAGACAAAATAATCAAAACCGTTCTATGGGGAAAAATTCTCTCAGAGATAAAAGATCTAGTTCCAGATTTCAGATTCGACAGAACATAAATTCATAGAAACATTCTGAATAAAATGATAACCTACAAAAGAATTAAAAACAGAAACAAAAAAACTGCTAGGGATACAACAACATTGAACCATTTCGACAGATTGGATGATTTTAACAGAAGAATGCATTCCATCGAGTCTAATGCAGAGAAATTAATTTCTACACTCTTACCCGCTGCACTCTGTCTCAACACAAACCCAGTCCTATAGTCATAGACACACCATATGGTGTGTAATGGACAAATACATTCTTTTGGCAGTTTACTGACAAACCACTGTCAATAAGTCAGTTGTGTAAATCCAGCATTACTTTTGGAAGTTGCCACGATAAACTGGACAAAAGTTACCATGCCACAGAACCAGACTACATCCCTCTGAACACACGTCTCCGTTCAAATAATGAAGACATTAAGGAGTTGGCGATGCAAAACCTTGGAACTAAGAGGGGACGGATTCAAGAAATGCCTGACCTTAAGACCGTTTTGCAGCAAATGCTGGAAAACAGAAGTTACAATTAGTTGCTTAACTCAATGTGATCATGAATTATTTATATTTATTATTTTGTATGAAGTTAAATAAGTTTTGTTTGCACTGAAAAATTAAGTAACACCACATTGTGGACATTGTACATCTGATGGAAAAAAAAAGAAGTTCAAATTAGTTTGGAACAGTAAACTCATGGCGCAAAATTATAGACAGCCTATTTTAAGTGTCTTAGCGTTACACTAACTAACTTTAATGTAGTTGTCTAACTTTTCGTGAATTATGAACGCATTTTAATTTACACACATTTAGTGTCGCACTAAAACCATTGCATTAAGAAATTGTTGCTGAACGCGCCTTAAACAATGACAGTTCGTTCGAAAATTTAAGGGAAAAAACTTTCAGCAAAAAATTTTGATGTCATATGTAATTGAATGTATTGTTGTTCTTTTCGTCGAGCGAAATAATTTTCAAAGAAGTTTTAGACGCCGAATAGACTGTCTAATCATACAAATTTAACGGTTCGTCTACGTCTCATTTCATTTGTTATATACTCATTGAACTCACAGGAGCTTTTTCATAATAATTTACGGAAAAATGCGTCAACTGATGGAAGACGAAAAAGTATACATAAATAAATATAAAATTTAAAGCTACAAAAGTTATTTATTTTAGACAAAATGTGATCGTGAGATGAATTGGGACCGAACTGAGAAGGAAATGTTGCGGCAATTGGTGGATTGTAAGCTGCAAGTGATAGATGACAAAAGCAAAGATTTGAAAATGATAGCGAAGAAAAAAGCAGCTGTTAGAGTAGGTATGTTTGCCTGGTTACAACAGGCTTCAGTGAAAATAAAGGAGCATTGGTCGCGAATGAAAATTGCAGCAAAAAAAGCTAGAACTAAAACGAAACAGGCTGTTAAATCTACTGGCAAGATGGTATCTATACCAGTTGCTGATCCATCGGATATCTTAGTCCAAGCTATGATAAGCGACCAGCTAGTTGATGATACCATCCATATTGACAGCAACACCGTGATCCCACCAGTTTGTTCTACCTTTGCCGCTGACCAGTCTTGTAGAAGAAGCTGCAATTGAACAATTGTGAGGGCCAGCAACATCAACATATCATCGGATCTGGAAGAATGTTATGGTTATGAGGAGATTGAAGAGCAGTCATTCATATCACCGGAGCCTTGTCAGGTTTCAAGTCCTACTGCCGTCAAACAACCGTCCGACACTGAACCAGTTGCTAAACCAAACAATCTTCTTTCTTCTTTGAGGCAGTTGCCGAAAAAACAAGCATCAAAAGGTCAAGTAACGTCTGCACGACAACAAAAAATAAATGGCCGAGTTCAACGCACATCTGAATATTCAGAATCCTGAATTTTTGAAGCTCTTGATTGGCCAGCTGTCAGAAAAAGTTCTGAAAATTCAGATGACTTCTGACAGCTGGCCAATCAAGAGCTTCAAAAATTCAGAATTCTGAATATTCAGATGTGCGTTGAACTCGGCTAATGATTCACCTTATTTTGCAGCAGAATTACATGTGCCCCGAGTGGAGCATGCCAAGCAGGTATTAATGCTGGACAAGGAGCTCTTGATACAAGGAAAGGAAGCAACCGCCCATGCGCGTGAAAAACACACTTTAGAAATTCAGCTCATGAAAGAGTATTATAAGAAAAAAATGGAAGCGAATTAATTTATGTATGTATTTCATTACTTTTTAAAGTTTAAGTTTTTTCTGTTTTCAAAATGAATTTTTAAAGTTTTTTTTTTGTTAGTTTTAACGTTTGTACCTCAATAAATTTTTTAAAAATGTTGATTAACAAATGCAATTCGGAATACTCTTCCTGTTGTTTCTGTTATTTGTAAAGAATCATTGGATAAGTTGGAGGTTTGTGTTGACCTCGGAGTAAGAGCTGCATCGCCAAGAAATGCGATACTTCGTTCTTTGGATATATTGTGAAGAACGGCTACAGCAACAATAACATTTTTCGCAATATCCAGGTCAACTCTTAATCGATCTAAGAGTGATCTTAATTTTGATTTCAATTGTCCATTTAGACATTCAATTCTGCTCCTTGTTGATGTGTGGCTGTTATTATATCTCTCTTCTTTATGATTACATGGATTTCTTATTGGGGTAGGTAATATATTGCTGCATGTGTCACCTGCGTCACCGAGCAGTACACCCTGATGAACATTTTTGTCCGCTTCAAATTTGCTTTTGAGAAGGCAATGGTTCCAAATATTAGAATCATGCAGGGAACCGCAGGATCTTGCGACGATATCAATAATTTTGCAACTCGCATCGGTCACGATCTGGACGTTTAGCGAATATAAGCCTTGAAAATGCGATAAAAAGTAATATAATTCTTCAAATATCAATAGGAAAAGATGTTTATACCTAACCTTTCGATTGATATAATGCCCGACCATGATAGGTCCCACTCTTCTAGTTGGTCGCTTTATTTGAACATGTGTACAGTCTATAGCTCCTATTACCTTGGGGAATTTGGCAATTTTGTAAAAGTCTCGTTTGGCTTTGTCAAATTCTTCAGTTGATGAAGGGAAATTTATAAAGTAAGGAAGTAACGAAGCAATGCGTTTTGAAATTTTTGTAATTATCTTCCCTACAGTGGACTGTCCCATTCCATGCAAGGCTCCTGAAATTATATGTTCCTGCGTACAGAGTGTCTTTTCCTAAATTAAATTTTTTCCTTAGCAACATCAATTTTATGAACGTTTCTCCCAAAAAAATGAAGAGCCCACGAGGACTTGCAGTGACTTAGGAATAGGAAGTCCACGATTTGCTGTAGGTTCCGGACCTTCGATATTTTCTACCAAAAACTGAACTGTGGCTTTATCAAATCTATATCTTTAGTAAAACTCTTCATCGTCCAGCTCGGCTGCGTTTCTCATATTCTTTAGGCTTCCGAAAAAGCTCAAAATTTTCAAAAATTTGAAAATCTTCGTCCTCCGAAAACATTTTGTGAAAAAAATTTGTGAGAAATATCACAGATGTCATACGCGCTAGTGTGACACTAAAAAATTAAAATTCGGTTTTGATGGTTTTAACTTTAATGCAAGTGTTTAAATATAAAGTGGGTTTTTAAATGGTCTATAATTTAAGAAAACTTCAATTTCACATAGTGTCACACTAAAATTGATTTAGTGTCGAGTTAACTCCACTATAATTTTCTGCCATGTGATTATGAATTATTTATTTTTATGAAGTTAATAAGTTGTTTTCGTTTTTATTAAAACATAAAATGCCTGGCACATTATGTACTCTGTAGATCTTATGCATTTGTAGATAATTATGCATTTGTTTTTCTAAGAAACAAAAAGCATAGGTAGCTAAATTATTTCTTTTTTAGATTCCCTTCTGTGTGTTCCATAAAAAGTTTATGAAGACGTTTAGCCATTCGATGCACCCCAATTCATATTCTCCAAATGCAGCACACAAGCACTAAGCTCAATATACGCTTGTTTAATTAAAACTCCTGATGAACTGAGGCAAGTATTCAATCATTATATTTAGTTTCAATGCACAAGCTGCTTTCACCATACAACTGCATCCTTTTAAAAACTAAAGGATATTGTGGCGACCTTGTCAGTAGAAGATTCACTGTATAATATTGATTAAGGTTGCAAAGCTTTTAATAAATAAATACTGTGTAGTCATAGCGAGAGATTATTATTATTAAAAAAAAATATGTGAGTGCCGGGACTCACGGTTAAATATGTGTAAACATCAACGTTTGTCCAAGTGCCTAATTTTTGTTACTGAACGTCATCAAAAGAAACATATTGAATAATTAACACTACATTACCTATCTGTAGGCAGTGCTTAAAAAGCTTAGTGTTGAAAGAACGGCAGCGAAATACCCAGTGGGGGAACCGCTGTAACGAAATTTCCAAGCACTAAAAGGCTGGTGGTGAAGTGTCCAACGAACGCTGAAGGTTCGGTACTGAAAGGTCCTGCTTCGTAGTTCACTCTCAACTTTAAGATGACTTCACATTACACATGGTTATTGTTTATGGTAATCACTCTCTGAGCATCGACAAACAACAACTGTCAGCGGAGAGCACTAAAATTGTGCTTTCAATTAAATGACACCGTACCCAAATTCCAAAGGAACTTAATGGTTTGACTGACAGGGGCCGAACTAAAATATCCAGTTAGGGCGACTTGCACGAAACCAAAGGATAAATTTCTAAAATCGGAGATAGCTATCCTTGGATATTAAAATAAGTTTATTATTTTTGTTGTGACGTTGCACAAATGAAAAAAACTAACTTGGATAAGTAACTATAGGATACTTATTTAATTACAGAAAGAGCAACATTAGAAAAAAAAACAATGAAACTTAAGTCATAAATGTCATGTTTTTTCTGATTTTTTTTTTAAATAGTTTCATTCTCTATCGGTTTTGCGATGTCTAATTCACTATAAAAGCGTTCAAGAGCTCCAAATTTTACCACTTTGTAGATTCTCTTTTTGAGCTTAGCAATTCAGCAATTGGCCAAAGGTATTGTTGTTTTGTATATTTTGTTGTGACGTGCTTACATAATTATGTGCATACATCTGTTGAAATCTTAATAGATAAGTACAACTAAAAATAAATAACATGATTTTGGTAGAAGAAGACCTTAACAAAAGACATCAGTGACGTCCTCTTTCATTAATTATAGCAAACGAAAATTGGAACTTGTAGATATGTACATACATACATACATATGTACATATGTAGAAAAACTTAAACATCATGAGCATAATAATAACGTTTTCTCGTTTTTTGTAATCAGTTTTGAAAGTTTTCCCTTCCTTTTAAATTAATATTGACAGTTAATAAGAGTTATCCAGAGAAATGAGACTGGATAACTATTTTAAATATTTATCTATGGATAGGTTGATAAATGTAATGGTGCAACCAGTTTTTTTTTTAAATTAGATAAATTAGCTTATCTCAGGATAAATCAGTAGTTACTGCTGTCAGATAACTTTGGTGCAAGTGGCCCTTAGAACTGTCAACGAACTTGCAACCCTTACAAAAGTTCAGTCTTAATTTTATACTGAACGAACGTCAAATGAATGTCACTATTAGATAGCTGGAGAATTATATATATCTTGAGTTTTTAGAATATTTAGTTGCAGTTGTTGTCAGTGGAAATCACTAAAATCGCAGTTTCAATCGATTGACACTATCAATCGCCTATGGAATTGGACGCTGTGATTTTTCATGAATGTTATGTTGTGCAAGTACAAAGGTAGCCGATAATTCTGCAATTTGTTCAACCTCAGCTATTTTGAATATCCCAGCCTACAAATTGCAAGAAGAAATTGCATCGTTTAAAAGCAGTATAATGTAAACGTAGAATTTAAGTTCAGATTTATATCACTGAACGCACCCGATATCCTACCATACCTACAGTCAATTGTCAATGCCTACAGCTGACTGTTATTATTTTTGTTTTGATTTTGTTTTCTTTTTAATTACTAGTGTCGCGTCCATTTTGTTCGGGGAATAATTAAAAATTAAAGAAAAAAATATAAGTGTTAAAATGATAAAATCGTCGGTCGCGCTAAAACAAATTGCTTTCGTCGTTGGCAAAAACAATATAAATGAGTGGTCGCGATAAAGTATAATCTAATTGTCGGTCGCGTTAAAATCAATTTGTTTTGGTCGGGGCAAATCAGATTTCGTAACGTAACGTGCTACAACGAAAAGTGCACGACGTAACGTTGCACCCGAACGTTCACGTATTTTTTTCACTCTACCGCCAGCATAGATGTTTACACATCAAAAATAATTAATAAGTTTACTTTTTTTTATCTACCAAATAGTTGTGTTCATTATTTATTGTTTTGAAATCCAGATATTATTTTTGTCGATATACATACCTATTCTCCCAATAAGTTAACAGAGTCGTCAAAAGCTCGAGCGACTGTAACCGCGATTAAAAACTTTGCAACATAGTTTTTCCTTATTAAAGTTTCGTTGCACCCACAGATGTCCTTTCCTTTGGCATTTTATCTAAAAAGATTTATTTTACCTGAATTGAAAATAAACTATCGAAAATTTACGTTTTAAGATAAACAAAAATAGCTAGCGGTGTCTGTTTGCAATAATTTGGAATGTAAAACCAGTGTTACCGCTGAAAATTTTGAAAAGGTCAAAAGCAAAAGAATTTTAAAAAAGTCGCACTTTTGTCCAAAAAGCCACACAACCTTACTATACTCTGTCCAACAAAAATTGGCAGTGTAGGCAAGATGGGACGTTTGCCTCTCATTCTGGCATTAAAGCTTATTCATTGAAGCTTTCACAGGGTTGTCGTTGTGTAAACGATAACACTCATCATTTAAAGCTTTTTATTAAAGCTCGAAAATCAAAAGCACGTTAACAGAAACTCAAGGAAAAAAAGCTGAACGAATTACCAAATGCACACGGGTAACTCTGAATGTACATCAAGCAGCAGCCAATCGCCCTTGGCCACAGGAATTCAGTTCACACACACTCAGATGTGCCTTCAATAGAACGTTGGGTCTGTGTCCGATGCTATTGGAAGTTCACGGGCGGGCAAGCACTTTTTGTGGAGGAGTTATTTCAATTTAGTATGGTGCAAAAATATAGCACGCTACTGATTTTGAAAAAGCTTTCCCATAAGACGTGTACTGCCTATTTTTGTTGGACAGAGTATACACATTTTTGTTTAACCTTTTTTTTGATTAAAAACAAACATTAATGCTTTAGAATTTAAAAAGATTCCAGCCTTCGAGTATTTTCGTCTTGATGTGGAGTGGATAATCCCTGTTCGCTTTATTTTTTATCGAAGCTTTTAGCAAACGTTTGTAGAGATAAAAATAGTAGAGATAAAATTTAGTTTAGCGCGATTTGCGTACTGGGCTTAATATTTAATTGAAATTGATTAACGATAATACGTGCCTTGGAGCAGTTATAATTTCCACGTAGCTTAGGAAAAAAGTAAAAGTTGACGAAAAACCTTAAAACTTGGCATATATATTAAAAACTATGAGAAGTGCGTGCAGAAAAAATTACTTTTGATTTTTAGAAACAATACTTAACTAGTTGAAAAATATAATAAATATTGTTGTTTTTGTGTATCGGTTGTTGTACTTACTACCGAAAATCGCAAAGTTTTGGTAAGTTATGCGTGTTTTGTAACTAAAACTTTTACCAAGTTTCCGAAAACTGGGTTTTTTTCCTATGGGTTTTGAGAGCAAATTGTGAAAAATTTCACGTTACTAAACAGACCTATTATAAGCTTGTTTTTGTATATAAAATATTAACGTACCTATCTTATATAAAAATTCTTTGTTCTTTGTCATTAACATCAAAACATTTTTAGAAATGCCCTTTTAGCTCAAGATACTTGTACTGCTCCATTACTTTATCTGGTACATTAGAAATTTTTTTAAAAATTGAAACTTACCGAGCATACTTAAAATCTTTCTTGGATTCAATGACATTTGGGTCTAAATGTTTAAAGCTTTTCATCTTCTACATCGAACCCGGAAATAATTTCTTGACATATTTAATACAAAATAATATGTAAGAATAGTTTTTTTTTTCATAGAAAATAACTTCACAACATAACATAGTGCGTTTTTGTTTTAATGCATGGGAACAGTGAAAATCAACACACTGAAACACCCTCATTGTAAGGAATGTTGAAGTTAAGTAAAATATTGAATGGAAGTCAATTGAAATGTGGTTTCTCTTTCTATTTCAATCCTAATGATTGAGATCGGGAAATCCGTTTTTGATATTTTGAATAAAAAAAAGTTACACTTATTAAAAGATCGCAAAGTGCGACTATAAGATCGCACATCGCACAGCAGTAACGCTGTGTAAAACACAAAATGACATTGGAATATCATGACATGACAGCTGGAATTGTATTTAGTGCTGCCAATTAAGAACTAGTATTACTTCTAAATGAAATATAGAACGCTAAGGCTTCGTTTGCATTTTCGTGAAATCGATGTTTTCAGTTTTAGCACGAAAAATATGAAAATGTGCATAAATATGCGCAAACGATTGATTGCCATTTTAATGTTAATTTCTTAATTCGAAAAACTATCTAATTTATATGCTTCGACAGTGGCCAAACAAATATTTTTTTTCATAGAAATCGGGGCCTAGCCCAGTAACATTTCCAGGAGAAATATGAGTGAGTATTACTGGCTGAACACAAAAGACGCTAGTGATGGCGTGCGTCCTTGCCTGTCAAAGTTAAAACACGCAGCCACGAACGCAACTCTGGAAATCAAATAAGTTTTAATAATCACGAGCATGCGAACGGGTGTCTATTGCGTTCAGCCAGTTATTCCTAATCGATATCGATATACCATTTAAAGCATCAAATTATTCGTTAATATTAATATGTGCCACACTGCCACCATGATGTTCCAACTCATACGAATAATATATTCTAAATCATTTCAATATAAATAATACCTATGGCTCTGACTTTATGCAAATTGCCAAGCGTTATATATTCAGGCTGAATGCATCATTTGCCTACGAAAACTTTAACGATATAAAACATTTCTGAAGATGCAATCAGATGGAAATCTCATTCCTTTGGCAGTTAATGGGATGTATTTAAACGTGCAAACGTTATGACTTTCAGTCATACAAAGTAAGTTATAGTCAAAGCGTAAATGAATATGTGGGAAAACAGGTGTTTTTTAACTCAAGCAGGAATATTAATTTCAATATTGGATTCAAAGCTAAGCTTCATCTCAGCAACTTCGAGTTCGTTGGTATCTTAACCGAAATAAGAATTTAAAACTATAGTAATTTACTTTTCGTTCTTAATCTGGGTTTAACCACTTGAAACGTAACAACAAACCACTTTGTGCAAACAAGTAACAGTTACCTGTAGAATTTTGTTAAATCTTACATTTCAAAGTACCTACTTCTACTTTCTTAATTCTCTTGAAACTTGCTCAACCTTAAAATTGTGTTCCATGAAAGGAGTATTTTAATATAATATTACGCCTCACTTGAAATTGAATCGCATGAAATTTGAAAAACATACTAATCCACCATGAAGAATCTACTTGGAGCGATGAACTGAAAATAAGGGATTTCTGTAGATTAAAGAAAACTTGCATGGGTGATGGATAGATGAGCAAAAAACAAACACAGCACTAACAATAAGAGCTATTGATTTATTATTTTCAAGTTGAAATCCCATAGTGGTGTGTTTTCAGAACGTGTCAATCAATGTTATGAACAACCGAGATGGAAGACGCGCTACTTGATCTATTAACAATACGAGTAATTATACATATTCCGCTCAAGAATGTGTGTAGCACCTAACAATTAAATTGCCTTCTTATTTTCTGTTGTAGTTGATAACATCAAGGCTCACTCGATTTCAAATACAAAGGGCTAAATAATCATAAGCAATATATATTAAGGAACCACTTAACCTACGCCCATCAATTTGACTTAAATAATTAATTGTGGGCGAAAACTGTTCAAATTCACTTCTCAGAATAAATTGGTATAGGTGTATATAATACATTTTTACTTTGTCTCAAGGGCAATTATTGGTTTCGTGTAAAATACAATTCCGAGGACAATTTTAAGCTATGATGGCGAAGTTAAAAAAAAGTGGTTTTCATCATATCGTTTGTCGGTGCGATCTACAACTTTAACAGGTTGGAGAGTTTTCTTCAAAATTGATACAACTTCTTATGTGATATTTTAGAAGAGAGATTCGAATTTTTGTTTTATGCCGTTTTCCATTGGTTTCACTCGGGGATCCACTCATTCTGAAATCCAATGGAACAGTCACAGATTAGCTACATGAAGATGAGAATCCCCGGCAGCCATTTTGATTTGCCTACAAGCTTGAACTGTCAGATATCAGATAAAAAATGAGAATGTGTGTATAAAAACCTCACGCATAGACAGAGTAGGGATCTTTCAGACACCGGTTAAATTGTTGTTGCAATTCACATCTATTCATCGAAGCGGGATTAAATTACAAATACAACAATGTAAACAAATGGGTTTTGGAGGGTGAAACGTGCGAAACATTCTCATCTTCTTGTGGCTAATCTGTGGGAACAGTGCTAACTTATGTGGTTTTCCAGTCAACCATTTCAGATTTGGGGGTCAGATTCCAGATCAATCGTGGTAACTAGAACGAATCGCGATTGATCCTTTTTTTTTTGTAAAGGTGTAGGTGATTTGTCTGTGTTTACTGATGTAAGTAGTGGTAGTATATGTAGGGAAAAATTCCTACAAGTATTTTTTATCCTAGGGAACAGTTTTTTCTTTAATACAAAAATATTATATATTTGGCTTTATTTTCTTGATGAAACTGGTGAAAAAATTCTTATAAAACGTTTTTTTTTTTTCAAATTATAAAAGAACATTTTTGTGTTTAAATTATAATTAATTTCAACTACGCGAATACTTTCACCTGTCTTAATTTATTGAAATGGAGATTAACTGGCTGAACACAATAGAAGCGCGTTCGAACGCGCGTTCGCACCTGTCAAAGTTAAAATACGTGAAATTTCGTTAAAGTGAATACAATGGAGACGCAGCCGCGAACGCGACTCTGGGAGTCAAATAAGTTTTAATAATCACGCGCGTGCGAACGTGCGATCGAACGCGCGTCTATTGTGTTCAGCCAGTAATGAGAGAACCCACACTGGCGCTATGCAAATCTTTGAACATTCTTCAGTCGTCGCATATTCGCGCGAAGGTTTAGCGCCGGTTTGGGAGCCTTTATTGATTTGTTTCATAAGAAAAAACTCAAAAGTGGGACTGACTTTTAATCTTGAAATTATTAATATCCTGAGGCCATTTTGAAATTATGACAAAATATAAGAAAGAAAAGATTTACGCATTCTTTTCTTGACTTCATTTAAATGAATGTGATATTGTACATTATTTTGTTCAATCAAATTGAAATCAAAAAATAGAATACAAATTAGGGAATTTTTCGTTCCCTAGCAGGAATTTTATTTTGTTGGTATACTATCACTGCTTTATAACATGATTTGGCCATCGGTCGGATCTATATATCCACAGGAATCCCGTCCATCCAAAATCCAAATCAAAGGAGAAGCTATCGGTCGATGGTGAGGAAGAAGACAATGAACATGAAACAAGGTCACTACATAAGGATTACTATGGAATTTTAATAAAAATAATTTTATTTTCACAAAAAACAATGGACTAACCCACATGTTTCCACAATGCCTTTCATTCCATATGAAACATTTATCCAATTTAATCACTAATTGACTCCGAACTCAAGAAGTCATTGGTTAACGGTAATGATAACAATAAAGACAAAAATTTCACTAATTAAACTTCATTATTTGTATTTTATTTAGTAAACAAATGCCTTATCAAAAGTAAACAATGCTAGCGAAAGGCCAAAACGAATTTAAACTGACGAGGAGAGGACGAGCGACGTTTAGAAATGTCAATTTGGTATGTGTGCAAGTGTGTGTGAAAGTATGTGTAAATCTGCCAATAAATCGAAAAAAATCAATTTTGTTGGTTGTTAGGGACGTAAAATCTGAAAAAGATCAAGTTGACCCCCATAAAAATCAATTTTTGTGGTTGTTTGGAAAACCACATTATTCTACTCAAGTTTGAAATGTTGTCATTGTATTCGTGAATCGTCGTGTCGGTGAAATGCCCTGCCAGTTCATTATATTGTACATAGAGTACCTATATTACCTAGAGAACCGACCGGTACCCCTCTTGCCTTAAACACCCGCAAATTTTATTTGAGGTGAGTAAGTGAAAACTCTCTTAGTTTACTCTTTTTTCCTTATCCGTGAATCCGTGTGAATGGTGGATATAAAAACAAATTGGCGCATTAGTTCAAAAAGGTACGTGTCTACGGTTTAATTGTGAACAAAGTGGTGGCATTAGCTCAAAAAGGTACGTGTCTACGATTTGCACACCTAAATCGTAGACACGTACCTTTTTGAGCTAAGAAACTAGAGTGCGCTTCCAATTTTCGATAGGTGTTTTTGTTTTTTTTTTAAACATAAATATTCAAAAATATTATTTAATTCATTACCCGGGAGCAACAATGACCGATATTCTTCATAGTTTAGGTTGACAAAAGGTTAAAAAAAGAAATTTGACTACGAAATTAATAAATTTCTCAATTTTTGAATTTAACGGATTTTTTTTTTGAATCCCTGGGCGGTCTTATCCACCTTATTGAGCACTTTGAGCAATTTGAGCGAAGTCCTTTCAATTGAAGCCATGTTGGTTCGGTCCCATTTAAAATGCATTGGACAACAACCCCATACAAAACTTAATGGGCATTTTCCTCTCAGTACAGCTTGTAGGGTGGAAGAGAACGACCGCCTAAGTCGGTTCTCTAGGTAATATAGGTACTCTATGATATTGTATTTGCCTGCAAAAGAAATATCTACCTATACTGTATTGCCACTGACTTACGTTTAAGTTATATGATTTGTTGTAATTCTGCGTGCATCCAACCATGACCGCTGTATCCCACTGCTGAAGGTGAAGGGCAGAGATTATGAATTATAAAGATTGGAAACCTTCGTACGTTTCACCCTCCAAAACCCATTTGTTTACATTGTTGTTATTGTAATTTCGTTTTGTGTCGATGAATAGATGTGAATTGCAACAACAATTAAACAGGGTGGGTTTGTTCTGTTTTGACAGTTCGACCATTTTGTATGTGTAAAAAACGCAGCCATCTTTAAAGAAATTTCAACTCATCAGCTTTTCACCACGAAAATGGCGGACGTTAGGTGGGATATCGGGATGTGTTCGGAAAATACAGATTCAATGGTGCAAACAGAATTATTAAGGGTGCACCCATATTGTTCATAAATCTATAGCTGGCCATTCACGAGTGAGCTTTAAGTTAATATTTTTTTTTAAAAAATCGACACTTGCAGCTTCCTTAGGGTAATTTCATCAAACAGAAATAATTAGTTATTATCGAAAGTGATAAAAATATGATGCAAAGCATCGTAATACAGATGATTCTATAACGACACAGATCTTACTAAATATACATTATATGTTGTGGCGAAGATTGTGATGAGCTGAATTTGAATATTTTGAGTTTATTTTAAAAATGCTAGAAACGCTTTTTTTGCTACAAATAGTGCTAACTCTTCTACTTGGCTGTTGTATTTCAGTAATATATAGAATTTATATTATAAAACCCTTCATATACAACAGTTAAAGCCCAAACCACGCTACTCTCGTTTGGTGTGTTGTGGAGTCATGTGTCGACGTTGACAGATTAGTGAATAATTAGGTTACAGCGCGGAAATTTTCCATAAGAATATTAAATTCATCCGGTGTCAACCGGGTATGAAATTCTGGTGGAAAACTATAGTGCCATCGGTGCGTTGAAAGGGGTAAGGGTAAACAGAGTTAAAAAGTAGTAGATGAGGTTTGGCGAAATGTCAAAGAAAGAGTGGTAGATACAGAATAAACATACAATTTAATAAGAGAAACAAATGTTAGAACAGATCAGATCAGATGATGCAAACGGTGTAAGAAAAGGAAATAGTAATAATATACAAAAATATTGTATGTTCCATGGCTAAAATCACTTTGAGGAGTTATCCGATTAAAAGGCTTTATATTAAAGTACATTTTTGTTAAATCAGTGTTCAGCATTTCTACATGAAATAGAAAAGCAAAGAACACTCCCAAACCATCACTTTCAACAGGAAATGGAAAGAAGACTTTTTGCAATATTCTGTTCTCTCACTAACTGATTAAATTTATCTACTGCGTTAATTATGCATTGATTTATAGTCAATTTGCATTTTTGATTATTATTTTACTACCCTTTAAATATAATTGTTCAAAATCCTCCATGCAACTTTAAAACCAAATGATTTTAGGTGTCGTGAACACTTGATAGTTCGTTTCGCCATTTTTATTAGTTTTTGAACGTTGCACTAGTATGAGTTAAAACACGCATACTAATGCAACTTACTTACTTCACCACGGGCAGCCATATTGTTTAGCTTGTAGGCAAACCCGAATGACAGCCGAGGTTTCCAATCTTTATAATTCATAATCTCTGGTGAAGGGATACGATCGTGCATCGTCGTCGTCATCTACGATGTGTCATGTGTGTATTGAAATTGTTCTCATCCCATCCAATCCAGAGTTACCTTTCCCAATTGTAAGCAAATTCAAGAGCTTTTTCTTTGAATTTTATTATGGAACTTTTAGGATTTGAAGCTTTTGAGAACAGATTTATGAAGTTGAGTAATTGAATGGTGAATAGTTATATTGAGTGAGTTTGTTCTGACGTTAGAGCTGAAATGTATTCGTGCTTCTTGAGTGGATTCTGATTTCAAATCGAGAAGCGAAATTCTCTTCTCAGAAGCGTCGGTTGAGAGTTATTTTTGGCAATGAAATGGTTTCAGAAGAGTTCTTTATGATTCCGGATGCTTCCAGACGTCCAATGGAAAACGACATTAATTTGGTTTTTTAATTTTTTTTGTTGAAACCGTCGCAACGATTTCAATTGAAATTCGTACTTTTAATGTCTAAAGCATGATTTTGGCATCAAAGTAATGGGCAAGTTCAGGAAAAGATATTTATGATACTGCAAAAACTACTTATGAATCTCATTTATTTATTAATGAGCCTACTCGACCCAAATCGAAATCTTGCCTTGATCACGTATTATAGTATATAGATTGCTTTACTTCTTGCCTTTTAAATAGATCTCAGCAACTGAAAATTGAATATAGTCTTAGTAATTCCAAGTAAATAAACCTCGGGGTTTCCCAAGGTTCTGTGCTCGGACCTCTTTTGTTTTTGATATACGTCAATTCAATTTTTGAAGTTCCTTTTGTTGGTAAGGTCAAGGCTTTCGTGGACGATCTTGCGTTTGCTTATGCTTCTAGTTGCTGATATTAATAATGACGTTCATTAGCTTAGGCTTTGGTTTGCTAATCACAAATTGATAAATTAGAAAGAAAATAAAACTTAATGGGGCACATTCATAGTCACTTTTAAACTCCAGTTTATCTTAGAATGGGGTTTATTCAGGTGCTGACACAACATAATGTACAATGAGCAGAGAACGAGGGTTGCTTGAGTGAAACTGAAAAGCCAAGGGGGGGTTAAAATCCTTAGAACAACAGGTTCATGAAATTTTTTGAAATATAGGTGCCTGACTGGCCCTTAAAAGTGCAATAAAGTTAAAAATGTTACCTTAATTTTATGGCACCACATTGCGTGCAACATACTTGACAAAGGCGGTCATTTTTTTTTTATGTGAGACAGTTTAAAGCGGGATTTTTTAAGTGCGAACCGTTTACTTAATAATTTGGGTTACGACGGTGAATCTACAGACAAATTCAGTTAAATACTAACAAAATCTAACACTAACAATTTTTATAAATATGATTTAAAATCACGAAAACAAATATAAACCAGCATAAAAGTTTTCATATATGCGTTTCGCCCCCATGTAATGGCAAACAATTTACATACCTAGTTCATTCTTTATTTTACACTTTTATGAGAGAAACGTGTTAAGAAGTACATAGGTATATACGATTCCAAGGGAACATACCAATCAAAATGCTGATAATGCCAATCATAGGTTTCGATTGAAATGAGAAACGGTTTTGCGAAGACTCCAAATAATGCCTTAATTCATTTATCCTTATATTCTCTATTGTGTTGCGTTAACATGCTGCTAGAGACTAATCTTCCAACTTTTAAATATAAAACGTAAAATTTTATTTTTATTGGAAGTGCCTCATTCAAAAGTTTGCCTGCCATTTCCTCACAATATGCTTATCTTGCAATAAACCTTCACTAATGTTAATGTACTTCTTTTCTTTGCAGATATTCTCCACACTTATGCCCGCCTGCCTTTTAAATGGATGAATACGCCAACGCAACATGGGATCTAGAAAAGCTATGGAATTCCTATAACCGTGCAAATGAATCCCTGAACCTGAACCACTTTCTCGAAATGATAAACCTTACCACCGCTGCTCCGAATATAACAGACATCTTCGGTCCCACAAGAGACTCCCTTCATGTTGTGATACCAGTAACAATAATCTACTCTCTTATCTTTTTAACCGGTGTAGTGGGTAACATTAGCACATGTATAGTGATTCGCAAGCATCGCTCGATGCACACCGCCACAAACTATTACCTCTTCAGTCTGGCGATATCAGATTTCCTGCTCCTGATATCGGGTGTTCCTCAAGAGGTTTACTTCATTTGGTCCAAATGGCCATACGTGTTCGGCGAAGTATTCTGTGTCGGGCGTGGGGTATTGGCGGAGACTTCAGCGAACGCAACAGTCCTGACAATAACTGCTTTCACTGTAGAACGTTACGTCGCCATATGTCATCCATTCCTTGCACACGCCATGTCCAAGCTGAATCGTGCAACAAAAATTATCCTCCTCATATGGCTGATATCCTTGCTGACCGCCCTGCCGCAGGCTGCTCAATTCGGGGTCAATAGCTTTTTCGGAGTGAAAAAGTGCACGGTGGTCAGGATAATCGTTGAATATTCATTCCAATTATCGACGTTTCTGTTTTTCTTCGCTCCCATGACCATAATATTGGTGCTGTATTTGCTGATTGGAGTCAAATTACACCAAGCCAACTCGTTAAAGTCGAACGGAAATATACTTTATCGATCCGGCAATGGGAGTAGTGTGAGGAGCAAAAATCAACAGGGGACCAAGCGAGTATTGAAAATGTTGGGTAAGAAAAGAACTAAAGACTTCACCTTTTCAAATGGAAAATGAAATACAATTGTGTTTTGCTTATATGAAAAAAAGGAAAGATAAAAGGAAAGTAATGGAATACATATACAAAAAAAAAATTACACATGTATCTACCTATAGAAATGAAATTTAGATGTGTATAGATTTTTTGTATGAATACCGAAAGAGAAACATTTGTATTTGGTATTGACATTTTTGTTTAGTATTTTTTTCTTTTGCACTTTTACGGAAATTGAATAAATTTAAAAATTCCTCTGATAATAGCTAATATTTCCACAATTTAGGGGTGGGAGGAGAGAGGAACAAAATAGGTATTTCATATTTAAGTCCTTTTGGACCTATTTCAATGAGAAATTAAGAAATTATTTATATTTTTTTTCCGAGCATTATTTTTTGGTTTTCTGCTGGAAATAACCAAAGCTTATACTTAAACGTGTAATTTACTTGATTTTCAGCCGAGAGAGTAGTGTTTATCCTAAAACCAAGGCTATTCATAAACTTAAGTTTCACTTCTGAAAGGCAGAAGCAAGGTATTAATCTGCAATCAGTTGTGACTTATGAAGATGGATTGATGGACTTAGAATGATTGATTGATGGATGAATTAGTAAGGGACCATTTGAAGATTGCTAGAGAAGATCCTCATTCATTCTACAAATTAGGTCCCCTTGTAAGCCTATTGGACGACACAAATAAATTTGCACATCATCACCATACAAGTCTATCGAGCAAACATTAGGCATTATCGTTTATAATAAGACAAAATAGGATAGGTCCCAAAATAGAGCCTTGTGGAACTTCCATCCGCAGATTTATTTATTTATTCACGAAGCAGAGAAACAGCGCTAATAGTCTACTTAACAATAATTAACAATTTAAGATAAATATATCGAAATAAATACTAACTTAGTAACAATCTTTTTTAAAACAGCCTCATAAATCAATAAATACTTCATAAAGAATTAGATTGTCTTAAACAACGAGTTAACTGTTCATTGGTTCCATAATTCCACGACTACGAACATGAAAACCAACCAACGAAAGCAAAATACAATATCGGAGACACACTACGGTAAAACATCATACCAGGGCCGGACCAACAATATGTGCAAGATGTGCAAATGCACAGGGCGCAAAATTCTGGGGCGCATTACCAGGAGCAAGAAAATGTAATCCGATCTTGTGCAAACAAAAAATATGTACTGCCATTTGCATTTTAACCACAAAACTTGTTCAAATAATCCCAAAATAACATCCATCACAACTGTGCAAAGTTATTCCTTGCACACTTTCATTGTTGCATTCAAGGAGAATTTAACTCAAAATATCACAGAATTAAAGAACTACGCATTAAAAGAATACCTCCTGGGTAAAAGTCATGTGGAAAAGTCTTATGCATGGTGTGTATCAGTGTATGTATGTATGGATGCAAATATTAAAAACGGCGCTCTCTACAAATCTTGCATAGGACGCAAATTTGGCAAGGGCCGGCCCTGCACCATACTATGGCATTTAGGAACATTCAAATGCAGATCGTTATAAGTACACTAAACAGATATAAGTTATAAAGATCGTTCTGTAGGTTTATGCAATCCGCAATAGATTTAGAATAATTTATGGTCGTCAGCATATATTACACAAAGACAATTAATAAAAACACTCGGAATATCATTGTTAAATAAGAGAAAAAGAAGGGGTCCTAAATGACTGCCTTGTGGAACCCCAGGAGTTACCACAACCGGCTTCGAAATAACGTTGTTAATTTGGACGTGTTGAATTCTACCAGTAAGGCAACAATAAATGACTTAAGAATATGAAATTAAAATAAATAAAAAACATCGCCTTTATGCTTTGGAAAATCTAGTTTCTCTATGTACTTTCTGTATGCCTACCATTCGTTAAACCGAAGTTATAAGAGTCCAAATTTGTTCGTATTTCTTTTAAAGTTTCATGGTTAAAAAAGCTAAATAAATAAAAAAAAAAAAAACTAAGGAACATCGCCCTTAGAGAAAGGTATGTTCTACCTAGTGTAATTTTTATTTTGTAGATACAATTTTAAAAAAGTAATGGGTATTGCCCCTAGGAAAAATTGCGCCCAACATTTTGGAGTTATAACTTTTCCAATATCAATGATACTTATGGAGGTATCCTCATCTCAAAGAAAATAAAACTTTGGATGCAGCGATCTTCAGCTTCATAAGATAGGATTCAAACCATTTTAATAAGTTAGAATGAAAACCTAATTTATGAAGGTTGGCAATTAATATTGAGTGATCAACCCTGTCAAACGCTTTATAGAAATCAGTGTACCTATATAACATCAGATTGATACCCTTGTTCAAGAGCATCGAATACATGATTGCTAAAAATCTTAAGATATTGGTCGAGGTTAATCTGCCACCGATAAACCCATGCTGCAGAGAGGAGATTATTTCTTTCACTGAGAAAAAAAGCTTATCATAAACATTTTTTTCCAAATAGTTTGAGAATTACCAGATATTTGACAAAAATGTTGCGATAGTTTATGACTTCATTTTTAGATCCAGATTTAAAAACAGGGTATAAACATAAGAATATTTCCATTGTTTTAAGAAGCAACCATCTCCAAGAGAGCGATTAAGAATTATAGTGAAATTTGTCAACAACTTTGCAGGATTACGAGCAGGTAATTCTAATAAAAAGACTTCGTATTGATCGTAACAGTTTATTAAATAAAAATTATACACGACTTGATCGCAAGAACTTGCTCTTGTGGTTAACAACTGTGTATAAAAAAAGTCAAAAGGACTATAAAAATTATTTTTTGTTTGATTTTTTTTGTTTATGAACAAATATTTTTAAAAATGTTCAAATGAATTATTGTTTATAATATTAAGAAGCATCAGATTGCAAAATAATAACAAAATCTGTCTAACCGTGGCAAAGATATACGCACAAATAACCCAAAAATAATACCATTTTCTCAAAAAAACAGCATACCAATTTCCGTGATGTGAATTTATTGAGAATAATCTGAAATGCAGTTTTCTTACAATTAACTTGGTTATTACAGGTACGAAGTTTAATCAAAATGGTTAGAGTCGTTTTCGAGAAAATTTGAAGAAACCAAAATATTTGTATGGCAGCTACGCGTTCTAGATGAGCTAAGACAAAAATTCGAGTTTCCCCTCTAGGGAATCACATAAAAATATGCTCTGTACAAAATTTAATGCAAATCGGTCCACCCGCTTAGGATCTAGCTCAAATTATAGTGGACGCACAGACGCATGGACGCGTAGACGCACAGACCGCTTCTCGATTATCGTAGTGTTAGTTTTGATTATAACCTCGAAATTTGTTTTTGCACGAAACCAATACTACCCCTATAGAGCAAGTAAAAAGAAGTGCAAACAACTATCGAGAGCTGTATTTAAAGACTTACATATAACATTTAACTAAATAGCGGGAGGATCATACGATCAGAGAAAACAAGTTATTTCGTTTTCTATTTACTTAAGCTGTATCGAATGAGAATAAACAACAGTCTGTTGAGCAAGTGCACATACAGTTAAATTAATTATTGACTACAACTTTTTCTTTTTCTTAAAAGTTAAATACTATGTCTGCCTTATGAAGGTTAACGCCGAGTCCACAGCGATCTGCCCAGTTTGTTAACTTGTTTAAAGCGTTTTGTAAGAGTTTTTTTTTTAAGGTCTTAAGATAAGGAATGGTTGTGAGTTGAAAGTCAATAGGTCCTGTCTCGCCAGGAACTCAAACTCTAATGCAAGCCATAGGTACTATTTTTCTTTTAAATTTCCTTTAAAGATCCTAGAAATCCATCCTAAAAACATCACCTTTCAAACATAAAACGAATTTTTAAAATCGGATAACATTTTTTGTTTTTTTTTTTTTACCCCATTTTACCTTCAGAGCCTTAAAGTATTCCTAGAAATAAATCTACCGAATATTGTCTTTCAAACACAAAAATATTTTTGAAATCGGACAGCTACAATTTTTATGTTATTTAACCATTTAATTGCATCAATACTTAGCCCTAAAGTAGTCCTCCATCCTATCAAATTATTTAACCCTAAAATAGACATTAAAAAAAAAAATTAGACCTTAAGCATTCTGCAAATAGGTATAATCTGTCAAACTCAGTTATAGTAAATATAGTAAAAATATCTAGCACAAAAGTGATAGTCAAAGTCCATATAAAAAATATTATTTTTCAAACACATACAAAAATATTCTAAAACAGGAAATTTTTTTTTGTTTACCCTAAAACAGCAAAGGTTTAAAAATTTAAAAAAGGTAAAGCCATAATCTTAGAATAACCTTGCAAATTCTTTGATATTCACCCAATAAATAGCTTAATTTGAAAAAAAAAAATTAAGAGCCCTTGAGTAATCCTCGAAGTCCAACCTTTTTTACTTTTCGAGCATAAAAACAAGTCACATAAATCGGATATTAATTTTTTTGTTTTAACCCCATTTTACCTTAAAAATAGCAACATTTTTAAAACTATATCCCGAGGCATCGAATAAAAATGACCTTTCAAACACATTCTGAATTTTTAAAATCGGACATGTGGTTTCTGAGATTAGCCCTACCAACAAACAAATCAATAGTCTGTCTCGCAGTTCTGTCTGTCTGTCTATATATATTTATATCAATTTAAACTCTAAGTAGCTGGAGGAATTTTTCTAAAACCACATAGGTTATTGGTTAAAAACTTTAAACAGTCTGATGTTAAGGTATTAGTATGATACTAGGCGTGTTTTTTTGCAAGTCCATATGGATTTGTTGAAAAAAACGACATCGGGACTTAGGAACTTCTTACTTACAGTACGTAAGTCCCGATAATTATCTGGACTTAGCTAAGTCCATATGGATTTAAGTTGTTGTTGTATTTACGTGTAAAACTATTAGTCCCGATGTCGTTTTTTTCGACAAATCCATATGGACTTGCAAAAAAAACACGGCTACTAATACTCTATTCTAACTTTAAAGCTCTTTACTAAAATGTTCTTAGTTTAAAACAATTTTTAACTAGTATCATGAGAACTAAGCTTGTTTTCTTAATAAACTCCAGCTGAACACACCTTAAACAATGACAGTTCGTGTAAAAAAGTAAGCGAACATACCTTTTTCCCATTTTCAATACCCAAAGTGACATAATATGGAGTTAGTATGATACTAAAAAGATGAAATAGGTATTTATGGTTATTTTAAATTGAATAAAATGTTAAAAAAGATAGTACGATGCTTACTCGTTTAAAATTTGGAAAATCATACCAAAAATGTGTTAACATCGTACGTATCATTTAAAATTTTGCGCCAATTGTATACTTTATATCCTTTCGTTAAACTTCTGTTGGTGCACTTTGGATATCGCTTATGGCATTCTTAATCGATGGTTGCTTAATTCTTTCCCGCCTTAAAAACACTACAAATTATATTCGTATTATGATAATGGTGAGCGTTTTGAAAATATCAGAATTTCGGCTCCGGGATCTTTGATAGGAAATTTTTGTTGGCAAATATCCCACATATGATGTGCTAAGATCCCAGAGCCGAAATTTTGCTTTTCAAGCTTCTATTTTTCAATTTGGTTTTACAAAATTATGCTTTTCAAAATACTGGCAAGGTGGCGCTACAGCTCGTAGAGTGCCAGGGCCAAGTGACCATAAAGCACGGTTACGATCTCGGTTGTCAGTTCACGTTGCTTCTTGCGAAAATCGCTCGTACAAAGTATCCAATTTGATCCAAAAAAAATTTGTTATCAATTTATCATCAATCGGTAGCACTTTCCGTTGGTGGTGATGGCAATGCCATCGTCAGTTTCAAACAAGTACGGAATCTCACGGACAGCGGCGATATTTTTTGCATATATGTTCCATTTCGTTGGCGTACGTTGAATATTCAAGAGGGGAAGAACGACCTACATGGCGGAACGCGTACATCTTTGCCACAATATCAAATATTCTAACGCATGTAAAACTGATAATAAAGTTTTACGCACGTCTTGCTCGACGCTTTAACTTCTCATAGAGATTTTACTTCCTTACTTTATGGGTACAAAAAAATGGCCGCCATGATGAACTGTCAAAATCTACCCGTCTCTATTGGGAAACCAAAAAAATTGACAAAATAATAAATTTGTCTATTCCTTTCCCAGTTTTTGACAGAAATACTTGGAGTTTTTCACTCATATAAACCCACTATAAAACTCTTTAAAGCATTCTGAAACGTCAAATTGATTATGAATAAATTTACAAGGAAACAAAAATGTAACGGGTGATTTTTTAGCTGGTTTGGTTTTGGCAACACTGGTTTTGACAGCTGACGTGTGTTTAGTACCTTGTGTCACTGTCAAACAGCTTCAGTTTGGTTTGCAATTTAACCATGGATCGTCTTACAAATGAACAACGCTTGCAAATTATTGAATTTTACTATCAAAATTCGTGCTCGGTTCGAAATGTTCATCGCGCGCTGCTTGTGTTCAGCGATGAGGCTCATTTTTGGTTGAATGGGTACGTAAATAAGCAAAATTGCCGCATTTAGAGTGAAGATCAGCCAGAAGCATTGCAACAGCTACCAATGCATCCCGAAAAAGCCACTGTTTGGTGCGGTTTATGGGCCGGCGGCATTATTGGGCCTATTTCTTCAAAGATGATGCGAATCGCAGCGTTACTGTCAATGGTGAACGCTACCGAGCGATGATAACAAACTTTTTTTTGCCCGAAATGGAAGTTCTTGACTTGCATGATATGTGGTTTCAACAAGACGGTGCCACATGCCACACAGCACGCGAAACAATGGCGCAATTGCGAGGCGAGTTTGGTGAACAGTTAATTTCACGTTTCGGGCCGGTCAATTGGCCGCCTAGATCGTGCGATTTGACACCACTAGATTATTTTTTGTGGGGGTATGTCAAGGCTAATGTCTATAGGGACAAGCCCGCTTCGATAGACGCACTGGAAGCCAACATCCATGCATTCATTCGTGAGATACCGGCCGATATGTGTGAAAGAGTATGCCAAAATTGGACTCAGCGGATGGGCTACCTGAGACGCAGCCGCGGTCAACATTTGCATGAAATTATCTTTAAACATTAAATTGCAAGGTTCAAACTATCGATTCAAATAAATATTTCATTCATTTTTTCGAATTTTTTGTGTTTTTTTTTTAAAAAAAAGTTCTAAGCCTCTTAAAAAATCACCCATTATTTGTTCTATTCAAATCTTATTAATGTCCTCAAATCAGTTCATCCCTTTCATTGTAAATATTTAATTAAATGTGTGGTTTCTGAACCGAAATTTTTCTTTTCTATAGAAAAATTAATGGCTTCATTTTATTATTTCCTTTTGTTCAAAATCAATTTGATGTTTGGGATCTTGTGTTGTCAACAGCGTATGTAAAATAAAAGCCATAAAATAAAAAAAAAATCATAACAGCTCTGAAATGAATAAATGTAATAAAATAACAACACACCCATAAATAAATTTATGAACAGAGTTATAAAAACTATATTACTCCCATGCAGTGTTGCGTCATGTAAACTATAAACGTAGACTACATGGTTGTCTACATGTAGACAATTCAATGTAGACAAAATGCACAACTGTCGACATAAGTTTGTCAACAATGTAGACAATTCGTAAGACACAACAGGGCCCCTATTCC
This sequence comes from Leucozona laternaria, assembly GCA_932273885.2. Taxonomy (NCBI): domain Eukaryota; kingdom Metazoa; phylum Arthropoda; class Insecta; order Diptera; family Syrphidae; genus Leucozona; species Leucozona laternaria. The sequence continues at coordinate 274,308,553 of OW026366.1, forward strand.
GGTTCTATGAGTTTTTCATTTTATCATTTCATTTTACCCAGAAATTTTATTCTGGTTACACCAATGATAAAATCAGCTGATTTTGTTCTGAAAGTGTGCTGAATGTGGGCTGAATGGAAAAAATTACATTTGACAGATCTTTTTTTATTTAGCTTTGTGTGGTTAATTTGTGTGAAATTTAAAACAAATCAAGAAGTTTTGTAATGAGTTCAATTGTTATTTATATTTTATTGGATGAAGAGCGAAGAAATTTTGAAAGGTATGCGCCAGTTATATAAAATATGTAAAAGTATTGTAATGTTTGCGGAGAAATTTGAGAGACACCAAAAATCCATTCGAAGTTCTTTCGCAAGATGGCTTTATAGACCTTTATCGTTTTCCCAAGCATTTTTTGCCGGGAATTTATTGACAAAGTGTCTCCATTATTAAAAAGGCCAAGTCGAATAAATGGCTTGCCCTCACACATAAAAGTGTTCGCAGCTTTAACATTCTTCGCCTAGTGGCAGCTATCAGCGATGTGTTGGGCAGGATTTACTTTTGACGCTTTCACAAACTTCTATCAGCCGTTGTGTCAATGAAGTTGCACAAGCTTTAAATGCAATTGCGGATAAGTTTATCAAATTTCCATCTAATGAAGAACTCACAAGTGTGAAACAGCAGTTTTTTGAAGTATCTTCTTTTCCGGGATTAATCGGTCTTATAGATGGAACCCACATAAAGATTACATGTGTATTATTGCAGAAAGGGTGGACACTCAAAGAATGTGCAGATTGTGTGTGACAGTAATTTTATAATACTGAATATTAATGCACGATTTGGTGGATCTTCCCACGATGCATATATTTGGTGACGCTCAATTTAACGATTCTTGTAGGAAAAACATCAGGCAGGAGAAAGAAACTATTGGTTGCTTGGAGACAGTGGATATCCTTTGCAACCATGGCTGATGACACCTATTTTAACAGCCACAAGTGAGGCTGAACAAAAGTACAATGTATCGCATAAGAGTACTCGCAATATTGTAGAGAGGTGTATTGGCATTTTAAAAGGCAGGTTTCGTTGCCTATTGAAAGATAGAGTACTACATTATAGTCCTGAAAAAGTTTGAAAAATGATAAATGCCTATGCAGTGCTTCACAATATTTTAATGAAGACTAGAGTGTCTCTACCTGAATATGTTGAAGAGATAGATGAAAGTGCACCGAACTCAAACTCAACAGTTTTTAACTCACTTCTATCTGAAGGTAAAAGAATTCAAACATCAATAGAGTGAATCAATATTTTCATTCGAATTGAAGTAAACAAAATTGTTACATTAAACAAAATTTTCAATAAAACTTTATTTTATTTTTAAATTGTTAGATATACTTAGATCAACTGTGAATGCACTTTTGTCTGTTTAGATTTTGTAAAATACAAAACTTAAATATGATGCACAATCATGCTCCGGTGAAGTTGCATGCTTATTTGTTGTTATCACATTGTAAGTTTTTCCAAAAAAACATGACCTAAAATCATTGTTATTGCTTTTGGTATGTGGATTTTTGAAAATTGTTTTAAATTTCAAAGCAATGACGCAACTTTAAAGAAGGATTTGTTTAGAATCTCGGGTTAAATAAATTATTTCTGTATGTCCCTTTGTTTCTAAGGGGTCGGAAGATTAATGGTCATTATTTTTTAAAACCATTTTTCGCAAAATTCATTTTCAGAAAATGTGATCACAAACCATAAAATTTCTTGGAAATTACTGGGCTTACAAAAATGGTTCGAATAATCCAAGATTCTAAATGAAACGTTTTCTTATATTTTCAAAACGTTTGCTTAATCACAAATTTTTCCTCACTTTATCTAATGGTACCTTATTTGTTCAAACAAATATTATAATCTTTACTGTTGTTTCAAAATTCATATCTTTTGTTTATTTTAATTAAGCTTTCAGAAATACATTTTAGGATTTAACATTTTCCCTTTCAACAATTAATGCTTCTTTTTGAAGATCTAATTTTTCTTTCTCGATCTGGATTTTTTGTCGTTTTAAATCAATTTTAGTATTTTCTATTTCATAAAATTTTTCGAAATCAATTTCCTTAAAATTGTTCCTTTGCCGCTTCTTGTTTCTTGTGCTGGTAGTGGCAGCTTGTACTGGAGGAATTTGAACTGTGGAGATGAAGTTGCAGGTGTTTCTTCAGTAAAGGGGGAGAGGGATTCACCGTTTCTTCAAAATCTATTTGATATCCTGTAAAATTTCATTTGTTTAGTTGTCATTTCTTACTGAAAAGATAACAAACCTCATATACGCCACTTTGAACACCAAATTCTGTCACCCCTCTATCACCATCAACATCCTGAGGGGTTGAAATCGTCAGAATTCTCTTCTCCAATTCCGTAAGCGGTTTAAATATTTTTGTGCCGTTTATACCACTTCGAACAAGGCTGTCATTGATTTGGGAGTTACGTTCTTTAGTATATTGCCTTAAAAAGAACTTTATATATTTCTAGATACAAAACAAAGGATTGAAATAAATTTACTTTAATTCCTGCCAAAACTTCTTCCACTTTTGGTCCTCTTTTCTGGCCCCACCTAAGGCATTAAGTTCCTCGGCCAAGGATCTCCACATTGCATATATTAAATCCATACCTGTCGTGGGTTAAGCCCAAGTGGTTCTCCAAAAAATCAATTGAATAGCTTTTTTGCTCCTCACTGGCTCTTTTTCCACGGTTTATCTTGGCATTATTCATATTGAATTCTGTTCTTTTAAACTGGCACAGGCACTTTTCACGTTTAGATATTTGATGATAAATAAGTTTTCAAATGAAAAATTTTTGACAGAATTACACGGAACAAGAATCGCAAGATCGAGTTTATCGATGAAATGCTTTTTCATCGCTTTTTTCACAGAACCGGAATAGCCCCCCCAGGAGATAATCCAAAAACAAAATACCATTTTTATCGAATTCTCGATAAATGGTACGAAAGAAAATAGAACCCCACTTTAAATCGGTTTTTTTTGTTTTTAATTCTAGAATATGCCCAGAATGATTTTGCAAAATTTTTAAGACAAATTAAAAAAAAAATATCTACCTACTTACAGCGTTTTCAGAACTTTAGTGATCCGAGCTTGGCCCGTCGTCATCCCTCTCATCAATTGTATTAAAATTATCATTGAGGCATCATCCGATTTAGAGCTGTGTAAATCGTTCATTTCAAATGATCGAATCGTTCAAGAATCGATTACCAAAATGATTCGATCATTTTAATCAATCGATCATACGATCATTATCATTCCACTCAATTCATTATTTCACACTGTACCGATTCGATTTTTGATGTGTAAACATCTATGTCGGCGGTACAGTGAAATAAAAACGTGGACTTTCCTCTGTGCGACGTTACGATGTACAACGTTACGTAGCGCGTACTCTCGGAAATGATTTGACATTTTGACACTTGTCAAATTAAAAGTGTTCTAATGGACTTAGAGAACCTAGAGAACTGTCGTGACTTTAGGTAATTTCCACCCATTAAATTGGCGTACTCCGTTTTTCGATCCGCTGTACCAAAAATGTTGACATATTTTGATACCTGTCAAATTAAGTGTTCTAGTGGACCCAGAACGTCGGCCTTGAGACTAAAGTAATATCCACCTCCTAAATCGATCGGCAGTCTCCGTTTTTCGATCCGCCGTACCAAAAATGTTGGCATATTTTGACACCTGTCAAACTAAGACAATTTTTTCATTTCGATTTCGATGAAATTCAATCTCCGAAGTTAACGAATACTGTACCGATTTTGATCGAACCCAATCTGACCTATATTTCTTTTCTCCGATTAAATATATTTATAATTCAACAGAGATTGATATCGAAAATCGAAATGATTGAGATTGGGATGGAAAATCGAGAATCATCGAAATGATTGAGATTGGGATGGAAAATCGAGCATCATCGAAATGATTGAGATTTGGATCGATTGAAACGAAAATTTGTGATTTCAATCATCACTTCTTTTCGATGATCGGATCAAAAAAATCGAATCGTTCCTGATTTACACAGCCCTAATCCGATTCAGATGTCATAGTTGAAGGTTTCCAACCATTCGTATTGAAAAATATAAGCGAAGCCTTTAGTTTTTAAATCAATATTTCATAATAAGATTTGCCATTGCACAGGCGGTTAACTAACTTCTTTGTTTTAGGTCGGCCAGACATACATATTTAGTGCACCCACGCTGTTGAAAATTAATTTCTGTAGAAAATATATTTGAAATTATCCAAACAAGTGGCTATGGCTATCGATTGTAGCAAGTGTTTCTGGAATCATTTCATTAAATTTGTGACGCAATTGTTTAAATTGTCGACATGATTTTTGAACAACACTGCTCCCATATCCTAAATATTATTTGTATCGAATATTGTTAATCGTTATTCAAATTTCAAGACTTACTTAGAGGTTCAGTTTTTCAATGCGAGATTAAAGTTAAACCCGAGTTAACTCATCAAATTAAGTGAGTTAACTCAGGAATAGCTGAACAGTCGTTCTGCATGCATGCTCCAACCAAAAACTGCTTTCTCGGCTAATGGTGGGTTAATTTACTTCTAGAGTTAACTAACTCTGGTTTAACTCACTACGGAAAAACTGGGCCTTACATGTAAAGGGTGTTTTTTTTTAGACGTGTGGTTTTCAATATGGCAATACATTTTTCGGAGTTGGTCTTTTCGACAGCTGTCACTTGATTTATGCTCAGTTTGGTTTGCCATTTCATAATTAATAGACTTACTCTTGAAAAACGTTTGCGAATCGCGCAAATTTACTACCAAAATAATGGTTCGGTTTACGCGACGCATCGCCGCTGCGTCCAATATTTGGTCGACATAATCGAAAAATCGCATAAATTCGAGCAACCATAGTTCGGTTTTGCACCACGTTTACTCTAGTGGACAATGCGCATCCTCTGAGACGCCTTACAGTGCGCATCGAAGACGCTATTGCTGCTGTCGAGGAGAGTATCGAAGAAGACCCGAATGAGTCCATCCGCCATAGCGCACAACAATTGGAGCTATCGAAAATTGGGCCCCTCGGCTGGAATTTATTCGAGCCAGCCACGGCGGCCACTTGTCCGAAATCATTTTTATAACATAAAGGCAAACCCTTATTTTTATAATAAAGCTAAATTCTTGGCCTTCTTTAAATCCACACGTCTAAAAAAAACACCCTTTATAAAGGACTAGAACTTGTACTCATTCGATTTTGTTCAAAACTTCAAAAGTCAATGTATGAAAATATAATTGTTGTGTATTGCCTAAATATTGAAGGTTTCTTTCTTTCCAAGTTAGGGTGGTTTTCCAAGTTTCTGATGGTTTTTGTGGATAGCTGTACCATAAATGGATTTATGGAATCAATTTTGCCTCCTTATAAAGCTTCTTGTTTGGGACACATATATCCTCGTTACTGGGTTCCTGTGAAGTCCTGTATATGTAGCTCCAAAGTATCTTCCTTTTAAAAAGTTAGATCTTCTTTATGTTGATGGTAAACCAAATGGGGCAGGCGTCCGTCAGAACGGGCCGGATCAGCTGTTTATAAATACATCAGAAGCTTAGTCCTCCTACTCAGTCCGTTTCTCTTCCCAAGAAGCCGATGGACCAGATGCAGGGAAAAATTGGCTCTTTTTTGCAAAAGTGCAGCATGCTTGTTTAATTGATAGCTATTGGTGAAATTCAGTACAAGGTACTTCGTTTTTGTCTTTGTCACTATCTCGGTCTCGGTGTTGTCTGGAAACTCGATGCTAAAGCTATCAGATGCAAAACGTCTTCGATTCCTAATTGCTGTTGTTGGTGTTCTAAAGCAGTTGAGCTCACTCTTGTTGCTGTTGATCTTAAGTCCCCATTTGAAGTAGTAGTGCCACAAGTTGCGGATGTGTTCCTCCACTCTTCTGGCTCAGATTAATACAGTGAAAGGGATGCTGCGTAGGTGCATACAGCTTCGTCTTCATCCCTGGAATATTGGTGGACTGATCCGCTGTATATATTTTGAAAAGAATGGGACCTAACTTGGATCCTTGTGGTCCTCCAGCACAGATCCTGTTCTTCGTCAAATGTTCCTTGCTAACCTGTACATACAAATTCCATGGGCTAGAAAATTGTTCATAATTCTTACCAAGTGGTCAGGTAATCTTACGCTGGACAGTTTGAATAAAAGTACTTTTACAGTAAAGTACAGTAAACATGCAATGGTCATAATCTTCTGGTTGAGTCCATGGGTTACGTCTGAATGCAGTCCAAGAAGCCACTCCAAAATTTTGCTGGCACTGGCACAGCTGAGCGAGATCGGCCGATATCCCTCCACGGTCGTCCTGTTGGTCTTCTTCGACACAGATACCACTTTTTCCGTTTTACATGTTTCAGGGCAGTAGCTGTTGTTCAGGCAGTTGTTGAAGATGATCATCAGCAGAAGGATGGCGAGGTTTAGTAACTTTTTAAGTACAGATTTAGAAATCCCATTTCCCGCTGACTTCTCGGAGTTTCCACATGAGTGTCAACTTAGCGAAACAACATTCACCGATGGAAAAGTGGTTAGGTGGATAATTAGCCGTTAATTAGTCGTTAATTAGTTGTGATAATTTAGAATTTGTCATTCCAAGTTTTCTATGTTTTTTTTGCTGCTTCGCTATGTTGATATCAACTAATTAACGGCTATTTATCCACCTAACCACTTTTCGATCGGTGAATGTTGTTTCGCTAAGTTAACACTCATAGTTTCCACCATGTATGATGTCAGTCGTTTCCTTGAATGAAGTGAACGCATCTTGTTCTTGTGAAAGTGAGATGACATTGGTTGTTGAAGGCTGCAATTTTTTCACACTTCCTTTTCACTTCTTCGATGAATTCAGGAAGGTGATTTGGTGAGCGATCCTTAAAGTTCTGCTCAAAGTGATTGCCAAAAGCTTCTGTTTTTTTGGATGGAGTTGTTGCAGATCCTTGTCCATGTAGGATGGTTTCTGGCATCGAGTTCTTCTTCCCAACAAGCTGATTAAATTTCTTGAAGGCATCGGGTCCCGGTTTTATGTCCTTAAGGTTCTTCCTGAATTCTTCCTCCTGGTGATGTTTCGCTGCCATATTAAACATGATGTTCAGACACTTCAGTTCGGAGTACACACGTCTATATTAGTTGATCCCTTTGTGGAATCTCTTGTGATATATCCGTTGGAGTTTCTTGCGGAGTCTCTGTCTGTGAGCGTATATGGCCTGAATATCCTCTGGAATATTCGAATAACGGCCCTGGTTGTTGGAGTTTTTTGCCCTTTCAAGGCGCTGTTGACTGCAGCTGTCTCGAACTGCTGAACAGCGCTATCAATTTGACTATTGGAAACGGGAAAGTTTCTGTTGGTTGGGATTTCCGGGAGTTCCCCTTCAATTTCAGCACAAAATCTTCTCCAGTTCATCCTTTCATGCCTGATGGGAGGCTCTGGCCATGGTTGTTTACAGAACTACAATCGAGTGCAACAAAATTGTAATTCCGGAGTTCAAGGAAAATATTGACGAAGTTCGATGCAACGATGTTAATCCAGATGAGATGTGTTTCTCGAGCAAGTCGGTTTTGACTGGTGGCATAACAACCAGAGAGAGATGCTCGGGATTTCCTTTTATACCCAGTCTTCCCTTTCTTCCATCCCTTGTTCAACCAGAGGGGGTAACGACTGTTAAAGTCTCCTCCATTGACACAACAGGTATGCTGATTCGACTTGTTCGACATGTTATTGTTGTTGGCTTTATCCTTCCCAGCACGTAAATACAAATGTTATTCAGTTTCAAACTCCGCATAGGATTGTATCTGTTCCATTTAACACAGCAGGAGCACATCTTACATCTAGCTCAAGCAATACAAGATACAAGCTTTCGGAGCAGTTTTCCCCGTATATAATGGGATGAGTTATGTATGTGCTCATCTGATAGTATTGTGTTGTGACCACATGAAATAATTTCATGAATCACGTTACTTAATCAAAGTTGAATAGCCATAGTAACAAAACAATTCTTCCTTTAATCCCAAGCACACATTCTTTCAATTTGATTGGATTGAGGGGAAAAAGAAAGGAAATCTTTTTCCTATTCTTCAAAGGACTAATTTAATCTTGTTGATTGCCTTCAGTGGGCGCAATTTATCTTCAATTCTTTGAATTAATTCTGATACTATTTGCATAATTTGCTATTTTATTGGCAAGTTATAATTCAAAGCCAAACAAATTTAAGTTCAATGTCATTTGATTTGCAAAGTATCTATGATGATGATATCGATTTTCGATGCCACGATGTCACTGTTAGTAATGTCGGTTGGGTAATAAATAATTATTCCAATTATTTTATTAATTTATGCAATTAATACTACGACATCGAATATAAGAGGAACATCCTTATTCTATATCGTAGTGGCTTTGCAGGGATTTTTTTTTAAACTGAAACAAGATGTCCCCATCTAAAAACATTTTCTTTCTTTTCTTTTTTTGCAAACTACACTGACGCTATTTCAAATAAATTCAAAAAAAATATTTACTTTTCATTTAAAACATAAACAAAAAAAAAAAACCGACAATATTAATTAATTTTTCCATTTGAAGTGGCATTTTTAAATTATAAATTTATCTCAAGCAAAAACAAAAATTTTGTGTGCGTTCTTTTTGGCGTATTTATACTAATTACAGTTGCAGTCGTTATTGCTTTCTTCCTATGCTGGGCGCCATTTCATGCACAGCGATTAATTGCAGTCTATGGCGGAGATGGCTTGCACAATTCTATAGTAATTAAGCTTTACAATGTCATGACGTATATCTCAGGTGTGCTGTACTATCTATCAACGTGCATCAATCCATTGCTGTACAACATAATGAGCAATAAGTTTCGAGGAGCCTTCAAGGTATGTGTTGGCGGAATAAAGTTATAATATTGTTGGTTAATTAACAATGCATATATACTGCATGTTGTGTATGCACAGGAGCAGACAGTTATGAAAATATTGTGTTTTGTTTTATCTTATGTGTGTATGTGATGCATATGAGTGACCTTTCAAATGGATTCAAAAATTATTTCATTTACTTTCAGTCTTTTTTATTTAGGAAACGTTCCAGTGTTTCGGTGGGAGGATCATCTCATCGTCGTCGTTCGTTGACGAACAGAGCCGCCAAAAACACGACCAAACAAGGTCGCAGCGACTGCGAACTGCACTCCACGAATCAGATTTTACAAGTTAGTATATTTATGCATATTGAGTAGGTATATGAAAAATTTTAAACAAAATTACCCCTTCCCCCACCCCCTTTTCTCCTAAATCAATCCAATTGTTCCAAAGACAAAAAAGGGGGGCTATAACTTTACAACCTCTATAAACCATCATCTTCCTTTAGACGTAGAATAACCACATAACTTTGCTTTAATTGTCATTTTTTTTCCTTGCAGGCAGTTCTCAGCGAGAGGAAAGTAACCAGTCAACTACTTCATGGCGGCTTAACCACCCCCTAGCTCAGTGTTCGGTCGCCGAAGAACAGTCTCTAACCAAATCGCCCTATTGTGATAGAAAAGCAACATGTGTTTCATCGAAAGAGTGGGTGACTATTAGAGATAATATCATCAAAATCGATGAATTCGATTTGCCATCCAAGGAAGCTAGTTTAAATGTTCTTTATGGCCGAGATGGAGAAATTGAAATAAGACTTATGCGACACAAAAAGTCAGCAAGCGAACCAGTGCGTAAGATTTGGTCGAGAATCACAAAATTTTGTCGATCAAATTCGGTTAAGTCGTCGGCAAGAGCTGGATTTTATACACCACCTATTGATGAGATCTATTTGAATCGATTTGATTTCACAGTGGCGCTGAAGTCTCGGCCAGATAAACATCATCATCATCATGTGATTTATGGAGACTAGGTCCGGCAGAAGTATTTGGCTTATGTGGTATGTATTGGATTTTTATTGAAGCTTAACATTATATAATTATTCATTGTGCGGAAATAAAGATTAACTTTTGTAATTTATTTCAACTTTCATTTCAATTACAAGCAATTAGTAATTGAATTTTTTTCAATTAAAATAATATGTAATTTAAAAAAAAAAATATACATTTCCATTACTTGTTATTGAAAAAATTCACTTTCAAATTACATAATTGAAAACAGTAATGGGTTCTTGCAAGTAATTGAAGGAAAGCACTGTGTTCATTACATTAAAGGTATTTGATTTCTTGGATTGTAATTCATTACATGCTTTTATTAATTTAAATAAATAAAAAACAACTTCTCGGCGAGAGCCATTGATATCAGAAAACCATTTGTGCAATATCATGTACAATGTAATTGACAAAAAATATAAATATATCTATTACATAACTGCTTTTTTGACGATTTTCGATTACATGTAATTAGTTATTCAAATTCTTCATTTACATGTAGTTAGAAATTGAAATTCTTCAATTAAATTTAAAAGTTATTAAAAAGTGTTTGGAGATTTCAATTACAAGTAATTGTAATTGAATTATTTTTGGAATCATTATTTTCCAACTCTTCAATTAATATTGTGAAATTTGGATTATTTAAATATGACTTAATTATGTGCACAGTAAAGAACGCTCCACTGATTTTAAAAATTTTGGGCAAGAAAGCAATTTTAAGTTTGTATAATATAAAATGCTAGTTATTTTATCAACGTAGGTGCCAAAAGTGGTTTCATGTCTAATAAATTATTTTCTAGGCTTAATTCTAAAAAAAAGAAACTAAAGTGCCGCGACTCACGGTTAATATATATGTAAACATCAACGTTTGACCAAGAACAGCTTTGAAGATCCAAATTGAGATCCGTAAATAAGTTGTAGACTACGTGCACGGATCCAAAACGGACTTGTTTGTTTGGAGGTGATCTTCAGACTTTTGTCACTAAACGTACCCAACATGCTTCATTGTAAAGTGTGACGTCGTAATGTCACACAGACGTCGTAATGATCACATTTTTTCTTTCACTCTACCGCCGGCATACATGTTTACACATCAAAAATCATTTATATTTGTAGTGACCTCACTCCATTAAATCCTTCTTCCTGCTGAAATAATTCTACTAAAATGTCAGCACAAAGTTGCTTCCACCCAAAATAGTAACCAAGTCGTTATCGGCTACTTTCTCGCCTTGAAAGCAAAACCGAATTCATTATTAAAATGTTAGTGTTTAGATTTCTTCTCTTATGACCTTTCTTCGTCTATAGAAATGAAAATGCTAAGTTCCAATCACCAATGAGGAAAATTAGAATTAGAGTTCTTTGAGGATCCGAACTAGGGACATTTCTATTCAACCTCTACACATCCTGAAAACACTCAGAATCTCCTGTTTGCTGCCGATCGTCGTACTGTTCAACGACAAATAAATATCATCATTTTTAGGCGTCCATATAATAACCGATAACACATTAAAATTAACTCGACTAAATGTGAACTTATCAAAATTCTCAGTCAGTATGAAAACCAGTCCGATAGATCACAACAAATGGCGATCACAAAAATACGTAAGGATATTTTCCATTGATTTGCTTACGTACTAACAAAATAAAATAGAAAGTAAACTTTGGTGATGTTGATACAAAGATAACTCTTAAATAAAATTAAGTGTCCGTATTTTTATTTGAAATAAGAATGAAAAAGTGTCCACGTCACGTAAGTTTAAAAGAGTGTCCATTTATAGGAACACGGTTTTTATGAGAAATTCGATGAAAAACTTTCATCATCATCATCATCGTCGGCTCGACAACCGGGGTCCGGTCCTGGCCTCCTTCAACAAGTCTCTCCACCCATCCCGGTCTCGAGCCGCCGCCATCCAGTTGCGCACCCCAAGGCTCCGGGCGTCCTGGTCTAAGCCATCTCTCCAGCGCAAGCATGGTCTACCACGCTGTCGTCTACCATAGAATGTAGCACAAAGAACTTTCCGAGCAGGTTCCTCTTCGCTCATGCGAGCTAGGTACCCTGCCCACCGGAGTCTACCGAGCTTAATTTTTGTCACGATATCTGCTTCAAGGTAGATTGCGTACAATTCATGATTGTACCGTCTCCGGAATCGTGAAAAACTTTAGTTCCCGAAAATGTGTCCGTTTTAGGGAATTGTCCGCCCATCGGAATTATCCACAAGTAGAGCTTTTACATTAAACTCAATAGATGCCTGCAAAGCTATTTAAATCCCCCGATCCCACTGAGGGAGATTTGGAAGCTATAGCCAAGACACATAATACTTTGGGTAATATGAATAAAACGGAGCACGTAGTCAGAGCAGGTGCTCCATAAGAATCAGAAAAGGTGCTTAGAAAAAAACGTACCTGCTTCCGTTTCGTATGAATACAATTATACTCCAACCAGTGAGCTCCTTCTCCTTCACACTGAGTAGGTGCTCTCATCTACCCGTGTCTAATTCAATTGTTTTTTTTTTTTTTGTATTTGCAACTTATTTCTATGATTTATAAAAAAAGCCTACGTAGGCTTCTATTTCATTCGGTATTGGTTTTGATTGAAATCATTTTTTCTTTAAGAATAAGGACTGTAAGAGGTGGAACTTTTTCTGTTTTGGCTCTCATTTTATTGTGAAAGATGGGAAATCGTTGCTTGACTTGTGCAAAACATCGTTAAATTTTAACTCGTTCGCGAGTTAGGCACTTATTGAAAGAATTTTTCTCAGTCTGGATTTCCATACGGAGTTAAAAGCCATGGAGTAAGTCCCTATCCTGAATCTTCAAGTGCATGATTTTAAATACACGAGAATTTTTCCAAATTCGTGATTTTTGTAATGCTTGTTAAGACACCACCCCTTGTTTCTGAACTATTTCCCAGAAAATGATTCAGCCAGATATCCACATTTTCTTTGTTGAATCTTTTTAAAGAAATCGATAATCATTTGAAAATCCTTCTCTTCTTCTTTTATAAAATTTGACCTTGCGGTTTAAAATTTTAATGAATTCCGCCATTTTTGAAAAAAAAAATATAAAGAGCTATTTACTTCAATGTTTAGCAATCAAATGAGCTAACTCACAAATAGGAGCAGGTACTCCTCTCAATGGAGTACGTGCTTTGCTTTATTCACACCTTATAATGGAGCAGATGCTCAATCATTGAGCACCTTCTTAAGGGTTTTATTCATACCAAATGGAACACCTGATCTTAAAAGTTGAGTTTTGAGCAAGTGCTCCTTTTTATTCATACCACCCATTGATACGGATCGTATAGCACTCAATGATGAAGAGGACAACACCTTCCTTGATGAGCCAAAGTTAGCCCATTACAATTGCAGAAAGTTTCATCTCCCTATACCCATCAACAACCAGAATGGTGTCATCCCAACCCATCACAAAACAACTGGTCACAAGACAACTCATCCCCGACCATTCATCTCAAGACCCAACTGGTACCGGGGCAACTCATCCCTGTAATAAGAACTAATGCCATGGATGTTTTGTGCTTGGGTTTGTGATTTAGTTTCTTGGGGATATATACAATATACATGCATATATTATGTACTGGGGTGAGTTGTCCTGGGATGAACTGTCTTGGGACCAGTTTAGTTCTGGGATGAGTCGTCGGGATGAGTTGTTTTGGGACCAGTGGTTCTGGAATAAGTTACACCCAACCCCTTCTCGATAAGGAGTGATTTGTCGAATTGATGAATTTCATTCATTTCTTCTCTGCATGGCTTATAATCCGGCTAGTATTTAATGTCTGCTTTAGAAAACAATTCGAAAGTTGTAAGTCCTTTTTTTAATTGAAACTGCAAATATTTCGTGTATTAAAACATATTGCAGACCATTATCCTACCTATAAATTGTAAATTAAATCCCTCTGAACATTGAACGAAAAGTATGTTTAATTATGTATAAAGTACACCTTTTAATATGCATCGTGCAGTAAAGATAAATAAACAATGAACGTAAATTATCCTCATTGTGAAAGCATATTGATTTAAGGGTCGGCACTAAACACATTTGTATATCAAATACGCATATACCCGATACTCAGAATGAGAATGAGAGTATTTAGCTTCCATATTTGCAGTAACAAAATGTGTCATTCACACACACAAAATTTTAATTCTTGGTTTTAAAGCATTTTGTAACTTAAATTTCTTTTAGTTTAAAAAAAAATAATCCCCTATTGCTACCCATGTTGTTGATTGACTGCTTCGCACGATTATTAACATTTTTTATAGAGGAGAGTTGTGGCAACAACTTCGTTGAACATAGTTTTATTTCTCAATTTTTTTCATCAACCTTTGCATTTTGAAAAGAAAAATTTAAATTGGTTTCTCCCACAGTACACGCATTCCCACTCATCAATAAATTTAGTGGCGCGACAGCTTTTGGAGATGGAGAGCCAGGCCAGAGCCTGGGATATTTTGCAACTCTTAACCATTCCTCTGTGCGTGTTTTTTGTTTGAAGAAAGTAAGCACTTATACGGTTTTCTGCCAAACACAAACGGCTAAGGTGAGAGGCACTTTAACTTATTCACGATAAGAAATTGTTGCCTGACATTTGTTCACTGCAAGACGGCTGAAATAAGACCGCGTACCGCAATCGAAAAATTAAATTAGACTGCGCGGTCTTAAATCATTTTTAAAATTAAGTGAGGCTGCCATACAAAACCATCCGCGGCTCTAGACATTTGAAAAGTATGGAAGTTTAATATTTAAAAAAAAGATGAAAATTAATTTTGATTATCTTTAAATAAACTCCTTACAGTCATAACTGAAAACCTTATTGCCTACTGATTACCGTTTTTTTTCATTTTCATTTGATGATTGCTCTGTTTCATGAACAAAGTTCTCATACAAACTGTTGTATTTTTATTCTATTATTTCACGGTGGAAATTTATTAGAATAGCAGGCAGTAAACTGTCAAACAAATTTTTATCGTCGGCAATTTCAAACTGTTGATGCTTTGAGGCGTTTTTAGTTTTGTTTCTTCGATTCAAATCAATGCAGCACTTATTATCTACCATACTGTAATGTTCTACCTAGGTTCGATAATACAACTTATTTCCTTTTAAAAAATAACGTTCACTTATTTACTATACAAAATAAACACACTTTATTTCACTTCAAATCATTATTATTATTCTCCAATCACAGTAGTATGCAATTTAAAATTCACTTTCGGATACACTTTTACTTCTTACTTTACGCTATCACATTCAAAATTAAACTGTGTCTACTCGCTCGAAAACATCCGTTTATATAGGGAATTAAATGGTTCTAGTCTCAACTAGTACCCACTAGAATATTCGAGCATCTCTTTCAATATCATTCTTTTTAAACTAGAAAGTTTGGTTTTCCTGATTTGTTCACTTCTTGGATTCAGTAATACCTAGTTGAAAGTCGGTATCAAGTGCTTGTCAGAGCGATTGTCTCAAAATCTATTCACGAATAATGTGGAGTACCTCAGGAAAGCCATTTGGAACCACTTATCTTTGTTTTGACTATAAATTAAATGATGTTGAACTGATTTAACCTCAATCTGACTTGGAAATTTTTACTCTGGCTATATGAGGGTTTCGAAAAAAATGTTCACCACTGACGACGCACAGTCTGCTACAAGCAGACTTAAGCCCGAACCACACTACTCTCGTGTGGTGTGTGTCGCTGTCATTCCAATGTATTTCATAGATTTCGACACAACACATCACACGATACAAATATGGCTCTACGCATATGAAATACATTAGAGCGATAGCGACACACTACTCCCCAACACACCACACGAGAATAATGTGGTTCGGGCTTTAAATATCTTTTTTACTTGGTGCCAAAAAAAACTTTCTTGAGCTAAGCATTAAGAAATGTCGAACCATAACGATTAATGGTGTGCCTGTTCTTACTGTAACCTCCATTTCATTCGCGAACAGGGACTCCTGGGAGTCATTATTAGCAAAGCCAACTCAACTCTTGGCTTCGTAAGACGCTGGTCAAAGGAATTTTCTTGTTCCTATATTACCAAATCCATTTATATTACTTTCTTTAGAGCTCTCCTAGAATATGCCTCCCAAGTCTATATGGTCACCATAATATCATTTGGTTCACATAGAACGTATTGAAGCCGTCCAGCGCAGATTTTTACTCTTCACTTTGTGGGGTCTTGGCTAGCTTGGCTTTTGAACCTTCAATCCCTCAAATGATCGTTTTTATTCACCAATTATTAAATGGGGTCATTTAATGCTTTAATCTGCTCCAAGAGATATCTCTGAATCCAAACCCTCATCAGTTAATTTCTGTTCCTTCTTCATTGCCAACCACTGCATTCTGTTTATGGCGAACCTTTGACTGAACCTTTGATGCAACGGAAGGCCAGCAATTGAAATAAATTCAACCCCAGCATAGTTAATCCTGCTTTTAAACAAGTTATCCTTAACTCATCCTTTTCTTAGTCCTATTTTACTTCTTTCAACTCTCTCACTTTGAGCATCTCTACCTTTATTATGTTTAACAGCCCGATTCTCCCCTTGTGACGAGCCACAAGTCACAAGCTCTTATGACAATTCCTTGTGAGGATTGTTGTGACTCGATAACATTTTTGGAATTCTCCCCCAATCATCACAAGGACACAAGAAAGCTCAAAACTAAACTCAACACAGCAAAGGTGAATTTTGTAGTGCCACAATTACAACAGCTGATTATTAAAAACATAAAAAAAGATTTTCAATTGGGCCAAGTATATTTATTCAAAACTTAATTAATCAAGTTTTCATGCATTTTTTAGCAATAAAGTGAGTAAAAAAAATTGTTTATATATATGTTTGCAAAATGGAAGTGAAAAAACTAGTTAAAAATGTTGTTTTCGAAAGCGAATGAGCCATTTGTTTCCTGCGTTAAAGAAAAAGTCTGTGCTGTTGTGAAAATCTTGTTTTTTTTTATTTCGGATGAAAGATATACCGAAGAAGATACTCCCAATAATATCCACTTTAATTTTCTCTTTCCTAATCTAAAAATATTCAATGTTGTTTAAAAAATAAATAGATCATGATTTCAAATTTGTAAAACACATGTAATTTGTGAGTTGTGACCTGCTATGAAGGAGATCACAATTTCGATTGTTTTTGTGACTCTCATAAGTTGTGACTCTGGGGGAGAATTCGAAAAATTCACAATATTAATTTCACCTCTTGTTGTTGTTGTGATCGTGATTAAAAGACAGACTTTTTATTTCTTAGATCAATTCATTTATTACTTAAACTATTATTATATTTTAGAAATGGTTAAGGCCACTAGGGCTGACAATGTGCGACTCCCAGAGAAAACTGGTTTAACTTTTAATTATACCTAGGTATATAATATACCGTACGTTAGCTCTATGAAATCATGGTATATAAAAATGATCATACGATTTTATTTACATAGTACATACAATATAAAATGTATCAAGGGGCTTACATACATATATGTAACAACCTTCCCTTTCTTAGATTCTGACTAACTAGTTCAAAAAAAATTAAAGATATATCTAAATTAACATTTTTTGTTTAAGTTTGTAAGAAACTAAGTAGATACATATCTATCAGGTTTTTGTTTAATTCTTTTAGAACGCCTTAAGGGCCTCAAAGTATCATTTTCGTATTCTTCTCTTTTTCGTTTTTTATTTGTTTTTAATTCAATTTTACTTTTAATGTGATTTTCGTTTTTAATTTTATTTCTTGGTTCAGTACAAATAATATCTTTTAAATTTTTTGAACAAGAATCTGCTATAAAAATTTTATCATTTAAGCTAGAGTATCTTAACTGATTTTCATGAACAAACTTAATGTAAGAGTTAATTTTTATCAAATATGTTAACCTACTCAATACTTTTTCGACTTTTGCAGGAATCCATCGAACAATATTCTTAAAATCGCTTTTGAACATTACAAACTCTCCTACTTTAAACTTGTTGCTACTTTTGAATTGTGAGCTTTTTAACTTTTTATCATTAAACATTTCAATAGAATTATTGGTACAAAATTTTTTATTATAATCGCAATTCATTTTAACTTTAGTATTTAATAAATCAAAATAAAATGTAGGTTTGTAGGAAAATATCAATTCTGAAGGTGTCTTGGACGTTGAAGTTGTAGGCGTATTTCTGTACGTGAATAAATAATTTTTAATTTTTTCTTGACAAGACGTTTCCCCTTCGAGACAAAATTTTTTTAAAACTCTTTTAACATTTTGTACGGCACGTTCAGCAAGTCCATTTGACTGGGGGTGGTAAGGAGGCGAATGAGTTAATTTAATTTTAAATTTTGTACAGTAGTTTTGAAATTTAAAGGAACCAAACGGTGGTCCATTATCACAAACGATTTCCAAAGGAAAACCAAACACGACAAAAAATTCTTCGAGTTGTGAAATAGTATTTTCAGCAGTTGTATTTTTCATTAATTTGATTTCACAATACCTGCTATTAGAATCAACAAGAATGAGAAAACTTTTACCGGCAAAATAAAAAAAATCTATATGAACGCGCTCTAAAGGAACATTGGTTTGGGGCCATTTAGTTGTCACTATTTCTTTTTTGATATTTTAAGTCTTTTGACAAATTTGACAAGACTTAGAAAAATTTTCGATATCCTTATCGCAATTAGTCCACCACACATAAGAACGCGCAATCATCTTCATACGTTCTATGTTTGTATGATTTGTATGCAAAATTTTTAAACAAGAGTTCACTAGACAACTTGGTAAAACTATGCGATTCCCTCTATAAATACAACCGTGATCTGTAGATAGCGTATTTTTAATTTTGAAAAATACAGAACAAGATTGTGGTATTTGTTTTGGCCATCCACTCATTAAAAACGAATAAACATTATTAAGAATATTATCATGTACTACATGCTCTTTAATAAGTGAGGGCTGAAGAAAAAAATCTTTTTCAGACGAAAAAAAAATTATACTAACAGCCTCTACGTCTGTACTTCCTTCTATTGGCAAACGAGAGAGACCATCGGCGTTTGACATGAGCGAACCGCGTTTATACGAAATTGTATAATTGTACATAGACAGAATAACAGCCCAACGCTGAAGACGGGAAGCAGCTACAGGGGGAGTTCCCTTTTTCGGATTAAAAATCTCGCGGAGCGCTTGGTGATCCGTATAAATGACAAATTTTTGACCGTATAAATAATTATGGAACTTTTTGACTGCGAACACAATCGCTAGAGCCTCTCTATGAAGCTGGGAGTAGTGCTTCTCAGACTCAGACAGAGTACTGGAAGCGAAAATAACAGGCTTCTCAACCCCATTGACCATGTGCGAGAGCACAGCTCCTACACCATACGGACTGGCGTCAGTTGCTACAATTATTTCTTTTGACGGGTCGAAAAGTTCAAGAATTTTGTTTGTTAAAAGCAATGTTTTGCAATTTTGGAAAGCATTTTGTGCCTCTGCACTCCAAACAAATTCAACTTCCTTACGAAGTAAATTATACAAAGGTTTTAACTTTGTAGACAAATGAGGTATGAATTTACCATAGTAGTTTATTAGACCTAAAAATGACTGTAATTGAGGTACGTTTCGAGGTGCAGGTGCCTCAGAAATAGCTTTAACCTTATCATCTTTTGGGCTTATACCTCGGACAGAAATATTATGACCCAAATAAGCAACTGACTCTTCCAAAAATTTACATTTATCGATGTTTATGCGAATATTATGTTTATTCAATTTTTCTAACACCTCAAACAAAGTTTTTTTGCACTCATCCTCTGAAGTACCACCAATGAGGATGTCATCGATATAACAAAATACGTTTTTAAAACCAAGGAGCACCCGATCCATAATGGATTGAAATATTGCCGGACCACTCGCGACACCTAAAGGTAATCGAAGACAACGATATAACCCTTTTAAAGTGTTAATAACTAACAAATCCTGACAAGCTGGATCGATGGCAAGTTGTTGGTACGCACCTGTAAGGTCAATCACGCAAAATACCGAACAATTTGCTAAATTTGCATAAATATCTTGTGGATTAGGCAATGGATAAAATGCGGTTTCTATAAATTTATTGATGGTGACCTTGAAGTCAACGCAGAGACGAATGTCTCCATTTGGTTTAGGGACAACAACTACTGGACTCGCCCAGCGACTAAATTCGACCGGTTCTATAACTTTATCATTACACATTTTAATTAACTCGGCTTCGACTTTTTCGGTATCAGTGAGGTATCAGTGATGATGGGGAGAATCGGGCTGTAAGTATAGATTTAAGAATTTATTATTTTTAGTTTTAAGGCTTGAGTTACACTTGCATCGTCTTACCCGAACGAAGACCCAAGCGTTAGTATATTCAAGGAACCACTTGAGCCCAAACAAGAGACGACGCTCAAGTTGTAAAAATAAACAGAACACAACGAAAAAACACCAAGAAGATGACGCTCAAGAACATAGGAAAATTACCAGAAATACGGCGCGCGTCCAAAATGGCCGATTAGCATCACCAGATAATCCACTTGACATCCCAGATACGATACCAAGATGATATCTGGATACAAAAACGCACTTCACTTCAAGTCACACCAACAGCACAAGAAGGTCGAACTCTCCTTCGATTGCTAAGCATTCACATTAATAAAGAATTTTTAATCATTTTTAAAAAACGGTTTTCAATTAAATAAAACTGATTTCTAGCTTGTATTAAGATTTTAATAAAAGTACATCAAGTAATATTCTGTATGGATGAATGCATTCAGGTTAACAAATTGCAATTAACTCGTCACTAAGAAGGTAGCCCATGCTTGGTTATATTTATTTATTTTTCATTTTTGAAAAAAATCAGGGGCAAAATTACCGCATCAGTGACTGATCGAGTGAGAGCTATCAATGATCGATTGAACGAGTAAAACCTATGCTATGGGGATGATGCCTCCATAACGTGAGCGGTAATGCCAAACTCACATAATTCAGTCACGTATTACTCGATAACTGATGCGGTAATTCGGCCCCAGGATAGGGTTAAAGTATCGGGACTGCCCCGCCATAATCCGGACGTCTGGCCGGCCTATATTGGATTCTGTAGCGAGTTTTTTATGTGTAAACATCTATACTGGCGGTAGAGTGAAAAAAAAACGTGAACTTTCCTGTGCAACGTTATGTTACGAAATCTGCTTTGCCCCGACAAAAAAAAATTGTTTTTAACGCGACCGACGATTAGATTATATTTTATCGCGACCACTAATTTGTTTTTTTTTTTTTTTGCCGGCAACGAAAGCGAATTGTTTTTCGCGCGACCGACGATTAGATTAATGTTTTATCTTTTTAACACTTATATTTTATTCTTTTGTTTTTAATTATTCCCCGAACCAAATGGACGCGAGACAAAAGAAAACAAAATCAAAACAAAAATAAATACTGCGTTTATATGGAGAATTCAATCGGAATCGAATAAGGAATTAGGTATTTGTAAACCTGGATCGAATCGAATCGGGATTACTCCCGATATATTCGATATATATTAAAATATAAATGTATACCTAGATCGAAGAATTAGAATGTAGTTTTCAGTTGATTGTTGGTGTGTGTGTGCTATTGTGTATTTATTTTTTGCACACAATAAAAACAAGACAGTCACTTCTATTTTATTTGAATTCTATCTTTCGATCTGGCATCTTCATATACCTGGATTGAAATTTCGATTCAGATTGAATCCGATCCGTGAATCCGCTCATGTAAAAGTAGTAAATAATAATCAGCTGTAGGGATTGACAATTGACTGTAGGCATGGTAGGATATCGGGTGCGTTCAGTGATACAAATCTTAACTTTAATTCTACGCTTATATGTTCTGCTCACAGATTAGCTACATGAAGATGAGAATGTTTCGTACGTTTCAACCTCCAAAACCCATTTGTTTACATTTTTGTATTCGTAATTTCTTCCCGCGTCGATGAATAGATGTGAACTGCAACAACAATTTAACCCGGTGTGTGAGGATCTCTACTGTCTATGTGTGAGGTTTTTATACACACATTCTCATTTTTTATCTGATATCTGACAGTTCAAGCTTGTAGGCAAATTAAAATGGCTGCCGGGGATTCTCATCTTCATGTAGCTAATCTGTGGTTCTGCTTTTAAACGATGCAACAATTTCTTCTCGCAATTTTTAAGCACGTAGGAGAGGGGCGTAGGTGGCTGGGATACACAAAATAGCTCAGGTTGAACAAATTGCAGAATTATCGGCTACTTTTGCACTTGCACAAAATTAACATTAATTAAAAATCACAGCTGCAACTTCCACTGACAACTGCAACTAAATATTATAAATATTTGCAATTTGGCTATGGTGTCATTTCATTGAAACCACGATTTTAGTGCTTTCTGCTGACAATTGTTGTTTGTCGATGCTCAGGGAGTGATGATGATGACCATAAACAATAACCATGTGTAATGTGTAGTCATCTTAAAGTTGAGCGTGAACTACGAAGCAGGACTTTCAGTACCGAACCTTCACCGTTCGTTGGACACTTCACCACCAGCCGTTTGGTGCTTGGAAATTTCGTTACAGCGGTTCCGCCACTGGGTATTTCGCTACCATTCTTTTAACACTAGACTTTTTAAGCACTGCCTACAGATAGGTAATGCAGCGTTAATTATTCAATATGTTTCTTTTGAGTACGTTCAGTAACACAAATTAGGCGCTTGGGCAAACGTTGATGTTTACACATATTTAACCGTGAGTCCCGGCACTCACACATTTTTTTTTTCGAACATGTAATCTTTTTACTTTTTGGCATATGCGGGGAACGTGAGGATAATTTTTCTTAATTATCCAGAATTGTCGTCCATTCACATGAAGTATACTTGTTTAATATTCTTAATTTAAAGCCTATTCCTAAAATCATTTTGATACTTCGTAAAAATGGGAATATTAGAAAAATTTTAAAGGAACGGAATATTTTGAACTGTCAAGTCAAAATAATAATTTTTTCAAGAACTTCGCCAAAACTTTCAATCGCCCCAATTTCTTGGTAAATTTTGCCAAGTCCTGTTCCACACATCTTAAATTGGGTTGTTTTGGGCAGAAAAAAAGGCTCAAAAGAGCAATCGACAGTAGTTTTTTTGGGAACGCTAATAGGTTCTTGTTTTGACGTTAAAAAAGTAGCAGGGTTATATTTCCCACAATGCCTTTCCAAGCTCTTTTGACAGTTTTTCTTCTCTTCAAAAGAAATTCATCCCAATTCCTCAAATTTTGACAATCTACGATCTACCCATTTCTGCTCAAAAAAGATAAATTAATACCTTTTTCAAGTAATCTAGTATTTATTTTTTTAAGTCTTGCATTTTCGTATTTATTTTGTCATCAAGTGTGTTGGATTGTTTTAGCTTAAAAAAAAACAATTACCTACATAAAATAACAAACGATTCATTTATTATTACTTTTTAAATTTCATATTCTAGGCCTCAACAAACGTCTATGCATCCTTGAGTCATTAAATTTTGTACGTGGGAGTAGGCCCAGTCGTGCACTTGTATGGGCTAATATTATATTTTATTAGACCATTAGCGTTCCTTGAAGTCTCTTAAATAAATTAAGTAAGCTGGGTTGTTTTATTTTTTTTTTTATTCAAATATATTAAATTTGTTTAACTACAGAATTCTATTTTTATCTTAAACAATAAATGAAAGCTATAAGAGAACATTTGCATAAATAATAAACACCAGACACAATTTATACTTTAATCACAAAAAAGGATTCATTTTCAGCATCTGAAAAGAAAAAATATACCATCTCCATCATCAACTCATGGAAAAGGAAACTCATGAATTTAAATGGCAATTAAGTATCCATTATGAATGGAAATGTCTGCTTGACACAGATAGTTGCATTACTTGCATCTTAAGAGTCCGGAGTCGAATATTTACATTTCGGACTTTTGATTTTATTACTTATTACTAAATTATGATATTATATCGAGCCCGAACGTAACTATTTTCCCGAGCAATTCGTTGGTTAACAGTAACCGGATAAAAGTGAGAGGAACGTTTTCGTGACACAAGATACTCTTGGAAGATTTTTCAGTTGTCACTTCCCCCGAAATAAACATTTTTGTGTTGGTAAAATAGATTGGGATTCGTTATGCAAATTCATATTTTTCTAAAAAAAAAAATGTTTTTATTTATTTATTCTTTCATCATCAATTGATTTAAAGATCTGCTGATTACAATAATTATACAAAGTAAACGATATATTGAAATCAATATAGTTTGGGGTACATATAAGAATAAAATGCAAAAACAATATAAATTACAGCAAATAAAAAAAAAAAACATAATCAATTACATAGCTGAAGTATTTTATTCTTAAATAGATCCCTATTCATACAAAGGTCGATTTCATTGCATACACAATTAAAAAGTTTTAAAGAACGTGTTATAGGTTCATTTAACCCGTAATTTGTCCTATGAAGAGCAATGTAGAATAATTCACTTCTGTTGCGAAGCATACGTGTAGGAACATACAAAGGAATAAGGGAAAGCAATTCCATAGAAGATATTCGATTATCCAAAATATCCTTAACAAAAACAATGCATTGAG
This sequence comes from Leucozona laternaria, assembly GCA_932273885.2. NCBI lineage: Eukaryota > Metazoa > Arthropoda > Insecta > Diptera > Syrphidae > Leucozona > Leucozona laternaria. Next base: position 274,333,114 of record OW026366.1, read on the forward strand.
CTTGCCTGCGACATTTAAGCGTTTTTAAATCTATGAAAGAGCATCTAGACTTATAATCCGGTAAGGATCCAACCCATTTAAGCTTTCTTAAGGCATAAGTGGTAAATCTTTTTTGAATTCTTTCTATTCGCAAAATATTATTTTCATAAAATGGTGACCAAATAACACAACAGTATTCTAGAACGCGTAATACTAAAGACATGAATAAGGTCTTTAACGTGTAAGCATCCTTAAAATCGTTTGAGTTTCGTTTTAAAAACCCTAACAAGGAATTGCCTCTAGAAACAACATAGTCAATGTGTAATCTAAAGTCAAGTTTAGAATCGAAATGCACTCCAAGATCATTAATAGTATTGACTCTAAGAAGTCTAAAATCATCGAATTTGTAGTCAAAGTTTATAAGAGATGGAGATCTTGTTGCGCTGAAAATTTAACATTTTGAATAGTTCAATTCCAGATGATTGTAGCTACACCATTTTAAAACATTGGATATGTCCAGCTGAAGAAATGAACAATCTGCAATTGAAGATGTTGAAAGGAAAATTTTGACATCATCTGCGTACATTAAACAGTTGCAATATCGTAGTACAGCAGGTAAGTCATTAGTGAATATAATGAAAAGAAGTGGGCCCAAATGACTTCCTTGTGGAAGACCAGATACGACTTCCATAATATTTGAAGAGCAGCCATCTATCTTTACACATTGCTTTCTATCGGATAAATATGACCTTAACCATTTGATGAAAACTTTATTAAATCCCAACCTTTTTAATTTTTGCAATAGAAGACCATGATGTATGCGGTCAAATGCTTTTACAAAATCGGTATAAAGGACGAAAAGTTTAGGTACTGCTGAAAGTTTGGAAATAGGTCTATAATTCTTTACTAAATGTTTAAGACCACTTATATATATAGGATCTATAAAAGATATTTTCCATTCTTTCAGAAAAACACTAGTTGAAAGAGATGTATTAAAAATACGGGATAAAACATAACATAGGGAAGTTGAACATTTGGATAAAAGAATGGGAGGAATCTGATCAAAGCCTGCTTTTTTTGTTGTATCAATATCATTTAAACTTTCCAAAACATCCTGTTCCGAGAAACTCAGTAACGAAAAGTCGGTCAAAGGGTATATATCTGGATAAAATTCATCAATATCTTCAATTAAATCACTGTTATACGATGTTTGAAAGAATTGTGCAAAAAGGTTACAAGAAGATTGAATGTTATTGGATTTTTGATTTTTGATTTTCATATTCCATATTTTGAGGAAAAGATGAAGCTTTTCTTTTGGAATTTATGTAAATCCAGAAAGATTTAGAGTTATTTTTTATACTCGATTCGGTATTATTTATATATTGCCTGTGTAAAAATTTATTTAAAAAATCAAATTCTTTCCTTAATTGAAAAAATCTTGTACGGTCTTCGAAAAAGTTTGTTAATTTGTAACGCTTAAATGCCTTATTTTTGGCGTTTTCTAAATTTTTTAGACGTTTATTAAACCATGGAAGTTTATACCTTTTCTTCCTGATAAAGGTAGGAACAAAACGTTCTATTCCTTCAAACACAATATTATTAAAATAAGTATTCATATCTTCTAAGGATTTACCCACCAGTGAATCCTTCCAATTAATAGAAATATAAAAGCTATTTAGCGCAATGAAATCTGCCCGCTTTATGATGAACAGAGTTATTAAGAAGAGGAAAATCCGAAATTAAAAAATGGTATTTTAAGTCATTATTTATAAATATTAAATCTAAAATTCTTCCCAAACTGTTTTTTATGTTATTTATCTGAAAAAGGCCCATAGCAGAAAATGAATCAACGACCAACATTTCTATGTCACTTTTAGCATCAAAAGGGATCAAAATTTGATCATCTTCCATGTAGCACCAGTCGATATCACCAACGTTGAAATCGCCAAGAATACATGGGAATTGGTTCATCGTTAATTCATTTACAATTGCTTGAGCATTTGAAACATGATCAGTATATAAATCTATTCCGCTGATAGGACGGATATAACTCACAATAAAAAACAAATCTTTAATTTCAGCAGAATCTTTAGAGCTTACCTTACACACATACAAAGCTGCTCAATTTCATCTGCATCATTCATTAAGTTACGTTGAGTACTGTTGAAAGTTGTTCGGACGGCAATCAGGACACCACCTCCTCGATCCCATCCTGTTTTAGTAGAACGATCTTTGCGATAAACATTGAAAGAAGAATCAAAAAGCTCACACGACATAAAGTTTGAATTTAGCCATGTTTCAACAATTATAATGACATCAAATTCATGTAGAGACGAAGATAAAAAAAGTTGATTTATTTTAGTCCGCAAACCACCAGCATTCTGAAAATAAATGCGAATTTCAGATAATTTTCTTCTGAGCTTTGGATCAATTATTTTATCTTGGAGTTGTCTTCCTTTTTCGGAAAATTTACAAATTTCTTTAATTGGACATGTCTAGGCCAAATTGATGTATTTAAAGCGGCATCAAAATGGCTTACAGGAATCCCCAATTTAGAATTTACATAACGGAGTGAAGAAAGATCAGCTTCTTTTTTAATTAGCTTCGAACAGCGCATAGTGCTTTTCGCGATATTCAATTTAGTTGCAGCATAATCTATGATATTTCAATAAAATTCTCTTTGGGTTTTGTAAATAAAAGTTTCTAGACTACATTTTGGAAGCAAACATAATTTAATTATTTTACTACACGAGATTATTTTTAGCAAAATGTTTTCAAGTCATATAAATTATAAAAAATAGTGTAAAGTCACCACAGTTACCCTGTATGAAACACAAGGATGAAATGTTTATAAATTGTTATATTAAATAATAAGAACTTTTGAACGAATTATTCAATGTGCCTTCAATAACCTTTATTATTTTCAAGTTGAAAATTCTGTTGAAGAATATGTATTGTCTTGTCACTTTCCGGCATGACTCCATAAGCAAACATGACTCCCAACCAAATGGAGAAACTGACTGAAACTGTTTGTCCTTCTGTAGTTCCAGATTTTGCCAGGGCCGTATTAACATTAAAGCAATGTCGGCAAGTGCTTATGGGCGCTGGTGAAGTCTATAGGGCCTACGACTCTGGGGAAAAATAAGTCTAAGGAGTTTTAAGTTGATGCTTTTGTTTTCGTTTCCCGAAGATTTTAAGGCTACTATATTTACATTAGAGCGACCAACGAATGAAAAACGAAAAAGTGTGATTTAAAACAATTTATAAACCTTACTTCTTCACAAATTGTAAACAAAATCGAAGAAAAATATAATTTATTGTAATTTTAAGATACTAAAATTTGCTTTTTAATTGCTAAAATAAGATAAATTTGAGAAGACAAATTGAGCCAATTGTTACGAACTGTCAAACTCTGTTTGCGTTCCATATACCATCCACACTTCAACGAACTAATTGTTCGCTCGCGACTTACCTAAAAATCAAGGTACATATATCAAAGGTAATATCATTAGCGTTTAAATTTTTGTTCAGTTTTGCGCATCTGTGAAAATGGCGGATCCAGTGTCTCTTTACTTGTCAAAATGCTTATATTTGTTGTTGTTTCTAGTAATGCCATGTGCAGTTTTCGTAGACACTCGAGCCGCCATGTTTAATTTCTGACTGACAACCTGCGCAATATATTACCTTAGATTTGTGTACTGTGCCTTAAAATAACCTTTGTTTTTGTTTTCTTGGTGGTTGGCGGCGACAAATAAAAAACCCATGTGAAACAAGTGTCAAAATGCAGGAATATTCGTTGGTTGCTCTCATGTGAACAGTCCTTTAGGTATATTTTCTTCGAATTGCGATTGGTAGCGAAATTTTCATATTTTTTTCACATGAGTGGCAGGGTTGCCACCTTTTGAAAAATTTTCCGAAGTAGATTTGCAAAAAAAATGCAGTAGATTCAATGTTTTTGCAGTAGATTTATATTTTCAAGAAACAAATTTTGATTAGTTAGTTATTGAAAGTTCCTGTGCCTCAGCATCGTCGACACTGTGATTAAAAAAACGCTTATTTTTAAAAATCTGCCTACCTATTACAATGTTAAAAGTACATACTTAAAAATATAAACTTCTGCTGGAACCAGCATCTTGATGAACCCATTGATTTTCCCTTCTGCAGAGAACTTTTTTTTTAATCACTACTAAATAGTAAATAAACACAAATAAACTTATATTTGTATCAATTTCCAATTATTTAAAACAATTTTACCTTTTGCGTGCAGATTTAATTAAAAATTTAACTATCTTTAACCCTTTTCTCACAATCAAAACAAAAAAAAACAAACTGAAATAAATAAAAACGTTGCGTTGACGGATTTGCTGTGACAGCTGTCAATTCTCATCAAAACAAAGCCGATAGCAGAAAGCTGTAAGCATAAATTAAAGGGTGGCTTTCATGAAGAATGAGAATGACTGCATTCAATGACAGATTTGAAAAATTATTTTATGGACTATTGAAAGATTTTTTTTTCGTAAAACCAAAAGTGCAGTAGATTTGATTTAGAGGCAGTACAGTCACAGCCCTGATGAGTGGTCACTGACAATCGCGTATTGCCATAAAATATAAAGAAGTAAAAGGAGTATTTGAGGCTTAATTCGAACGCATTTTCTACCCGTGCGTCAAGTCGGTCGGTTTGTGGAATGCGTTCTGATGTTGTTGATGTCAATGCCTCGAGAAGGTAAAACAAAGATTTATTCATGCAAGGCATTCCAAGGCACTTATGTAAATTAGTTTAAATAATGAGATGCGTAATGACGGACGTGTTTTTTGTGGAGGAAAGTAAAAAAAACGACGTTATGGCTAAAAAACATTTTAAATGTTTCGGGCTTAGCTTAACCACAGAGAATTCTCTGGGCTTAACTTAACGACACTTGTGCACACACTTTTGCGGTAAATTTTAATGTGCGCTCCGTATATGCTGGGGTGTGTACATACAAATCTAAATATTGTGATTGTGTTAAGCTACAATTAGACGGTCAACGAAAATGGTCAACGCATAGACTCTCTGACGTCAAAATGACGTCAAATTCCGTCCCAAAGTTATCTTGTCGTGTGATCGTAAACGCAAAATACTGTCTATGCGTTCACGGCTGCGTTGACACCTACATTGACATTGTTTTTACCTTCAACGCTTTTGACTTTTGTCGTTGAACGTGTAATCACTCTGAGCGAATGTTAGCACACATTGACGCAAAGCTTTGACCATAATCCCAACGTTGACATGGCACACTTTTCTGCCACGTCAACGTTGTGTGACTTTGACGAACTAGCGTTCAAATTCGTTAATGTGTTATGCGTTGACACGGTCAACGTTGACGGTCCATTGGCAGTGTGTTGATGACTTTTTTGGTGACGTCAGAGAGTCAATGCGTTGATCATTTACATTGACCGTCTAATCATAGCTTTACTGGCGTAAATTCCTTTTTTTTCCAGTAATGGCGACGCTAATGCCCTGTGTCATTTTTTTGTTTCAACCAAATCAGAACTTCCAAAAAAAATACATTATATTGTGTTCAACCAGTTATACATATACGGAGTTTCCAGTCTCTCATGATTTTACATACCTAAGTCGAGTTGAAATGGGTTTGGTTCGAATGCTTCAGTCTTGAAATTAAAGACAAACAATACTTCATGAATAAGAAAAAAATCATATTAAAAAGTGCCAGTCTTTCAGTGCTGGGGCCAAATTACCGCATTAGTGACTGATCAAGTGAGTGCCATCAGTGATCAAATGAACGAGTAAGGTAATGCCAAACTCAAATAATTCAGTCACGTATTACTGGCTGAACACAATAGACGCGCGTTCGATCGCGCGTTCGCACGCGCGTGATTATTAAAACTTATTTAACTCCCAGAGTCGCGTTCGCGGCTGCGTCTCCATTGTATTCACTTTAACGAAATTTCACGTATTTTAACTTTGACAGGTGCGAACGCGCGTTCGAACGCGCTTCTATTGTGTTCAGCCAGTTACTCGAAAACTGATGCGGTAATTCGGCCCCTGATTTAACTCTGAGTTAAACCAGACCTAGTAAATAATTTGAAACCGAGGGAACTCAGCAGCAGTTTTGAAGCAAATTCACTGACCCAACTTTGTCGGTCTTACTTGGATCATTGCAAAACGTAGTGTCTCACGCACATCTACAAATATTCTGTTTTCTTCCCCACACCATTTTTTCAGTTCATTTTTGTAAGTGGCGTAGCGAAGACATATTTTTTTGTTTCTTATAAAAACTTGAGAAATGTTCGCCTAATAATACAAATTTTAATGTCTCTCGTTGATTTCAGTTTCTTTAAATGAAAAAAGGCTTTCTTTTTCTGTGGTATAGGTAATGGTGAGCTCTCTTTCTCACAAAACAAGTGGGTGCCGCCAAAGGCAGATTTGATCTATATTTGGATCCGTATGCGCAGTCGCCCATACGTTATTGACTACGTACAGGGATCCAAAATGGACTAGTTGAGTTAACTCGGGATCTTAATTGACTTAAAAACTTGTTCTTGATGTTAACTTGGGTCTAACTCCGAAACTATATGATATCGTACTGAATAGTTGGGAATTATAATTAAAAGAATGTGGGCCAGTTTCACAGAGCACACTTCTTGCCTCAAAAAGTCGAACTTAAGTCTCCCATAAGGCAATAAAAACTAAGTTTTGCTAGTTCCTTTACTTGTCTTTACTGAAACTACCTTACCCTATTTAAAATAATTGTCAAATAACCAACTGAAATTCTCAATTTAACAGTTAAAATTCTACAAATTGGAAACTGAACATTAAAAACTGAAAAAAGAAAATACCTATCTAAGGGCAGAGAGGTTCCGAAACTGTACATTGCCTAAAGACATTCTCTGTCTATATGGCTTACGTCGAGTCGACCCTGGATTTGACACTTTGTGGGTTACTCTTTTTTGGAATGAATATTCAAATTAAGCGCAGAGCCAGCTGTCTACCTTTATTTTTACAGAAAGATGTGGGTATGTATTGACCAAATTAATTTAATATTCATTTTCATGAAAAAAACGAATTCGGAGAAATGTTAGCACATTTTAATTATCTCATTAGCGAATGATTCGTAATTACTAATTAGCATATTACATTCTTAGGTACCTATATGTGGTACAGTTCCCGGCGGTAAATTAAAAAAGGAGGTCATGTCACTCATGTGTTACTTAATTCCTTCAGAAGACAAAACCTGCTGGGTTTTTAGATTATATTCTTAACGGGGTGTTTTAAATACAAAAAATGCGTTATGTACCTTATGTGCCACACGTTTTTGGTCTTAAACTTCAAGTTCCCTCTGATAGAAAGATTTAATATTAAAATGTTTATAATGTAGGTGCCTACATTAAGGTGGTCGTTTTAAATTGCCTTTTTAGTCTTAAAAAAAGATGAAAAGTCAATTACCAAATTTACTTGGCAATCAAAACATTAATTTTTTTTTGAATTTTTCATCAGTCAAAACAATTTTTGTCTGGAAAACTAATTGCCACATATGTACCTACATATACATTAATTATTTCTATAAATTGTGGAACGCAAAGTATTTTACTGTGATGATTTAATTTGCGGATAATTTAAATATCGATTAAATAATCAAGACTTTACTCAGACATTATGAAACAAAACCTAAATATTTATCAAAACGTGAATTTGTGTTCAATTAATGATTTTTATTTGGATTTGAAATGAAAAGCATTTCAAAAAATATTGAAAAGTTCAAAGTAAAAGAGTCAAGAGACCTATAGAGGTCAAAAATCATAGTTGTTTGTATGCTAAGGACGACTCAGCATACAGCAACAAGAGACAAGACTAAGAGGAGTCGTTCATGGCTGGACATGGCTTCCATTATAGTTAAGAGTGTTACACGTTTGTTTTGAACAAATAGGTAGTTCAACAAGAGTTTTCAAATTCAATTTTATTTGCAGACGCCGTATTCCAACAAAAAAATGGAGAAGTCTATGTGAGACAAATTTTCGTATTGAAAATAATCTACCAAGTGGGTCTGGTGCCACTGATCCAGTCAAGTGGATTCACTTTCACAGCCTTAACTTTTTGATTCCCTATGCCAAATTTCCATGAAAGTAAGTTTTCAAAGATAAATTTTTTGGAACTTAAAATAATTTTAAGTAAATATGGATTCAGTGATTTCGGAAACTTTAGTAAATTCAATGAAGTGCATAATTCAATTGCTGGTTGATCCAATCATCAAACTTAATGGCTTAGCAAGATCCATTTTTTGTACTTCCAAAGGCTTAGACAAAACTCCAAAGTATGCACAAGGATACCAAATGTGCTTTCCACATTTCTTCTTGCTCTGAAGAGTCTATGAGTAATTGAAAAGGTTAATTATATAACATCACCAGTAGCGTAACTACGGGGGGGGCAATGGGGGCAATTGCTCCCTCCCCCAGAGCCATACAAAAAACTAATTAAAGTCATTTTGAGAAATAATTCCAAATAAACATTTTACAAAGCTGCAGATATGACACCACTTTATCATAAACTGTACAAAAAACTTCCATTACACCTAATAATGTAAATGAAGTCGACGTTACTTCCACAGATTTCAGTAAGGCCTTTGCTAAAATTTCGCATAGACTTATACTCTTCAAATTGTCCTCTCTCGGCTTTGAACCTTTATTCATGAATTGGATATCTTCTTACTAAGAGAACCGTTACTACAGCGTGCGCTTCAGATCGGCCCTTTCGAATCCTTTACTTGCTACCTCCGGCGTTCCCCAAGGCAGCCATTTGGGTCCACTTCTTTTTATTCTTACTATTAACGATATCGAAATGGTAATCAAACATTCCTTTATCTCACTTTATGCCGACGATGCGAAGTTTTTCAAGACCATTTCGTCGTCACGCGACACAACGCTTATACAACAAGACCTCGATAAATTTTCAGTCTGGTTTCTCAAAAATTGCTTGGACCTTAATGTTAACAAATGCCAATCAATCACCTTTTCGCGTAAACGCATCAAATCTCCTCCTCGTATCTACTTCCTTCATAACCAACCCATCTCAATCGTAGAGTCCATTCGCGATCTTGGCCTCCTATTTGACCAGGAACTTAATTTCCTTGCACATATAGATGACATAATTCTGAAAGCCAACTCAGCTCTTGGCTTTGTCAAAAGGTCGTCCAAAGAATTCTCCAACCCCTATGTATATGTAACAAGGTCGCTGTACATAACATTTGTTCGACCCCTTCTCGAAAACTTCGTACAATGCTATCTTTTTCAACACTAACCCCCGAAATTTAAGAAACCCTCGCCTCTTCTACTTGCCTACCCACGGCACCTCATATGGCTCCAACGAGCCTTTAACTCGAATGTTGCGAAGTGCTAATTCGAACGCAAACTTTTTCGACTTTAACCTAAGCAACTCCAGTCTTTAACTCCGTTTACTCAATCCTTCCCCCAATACATCCCTATCTTAGCTTTAAGCTTCGTAATTTTTAAGTTAGATTAAGTCCTTAGTTGTAAGTTAGATTAAGCTTGCATTAAGCCGAATAAATGGGGGTTTTGCCCCCACCTAAATTAAATTAAATTAAATTAAATAACCAGCCTGTACCCACTAATAACCGTTCTGCTTTTCACTTTGCTTCTTCAAGAATTTTTTTTTGCAAGTACATTATACAGGGCGATTTGCATAAGATGCTTCAAAAACCTAAAGTATGTATATGTGCTGGAGGGGGCAATTTTATGAAAAGGCTCTTAAAACAGAAAAACAACTAGATTCAAAAACAACATCCACCCTCACTATATTCCGTCATAACTTTTTTTAAAGACTAAATCAACTTGTTTGAGTGAATACTTTTGTGAAATTAATTATATTTTTAATCTGATTTTTATTCAAAATTTATCTATATTAAGTACTACCTCCGTTTTAGCTATTCAATGCTGTTATCAATTCAAGCCCAGAAACTGAGAACTCTTTCTTTCTTTTCTGAGTAAATAAAGTTGTTTTAGTGATCAGTTTTTGAAAAGTTACTTTAAACTCATAAAAATTAAAAAAAAAATTAGAACCATTTTTCTCAAAATTTTACGTATTTAATTACTGTTTTCTTAAAACTTTTTAGTAAAAAACGAAAAAACGGGATGCCTAAATGTCTTGTAATTTTGGAGAAATTTGAAAACAAATCTACATATATGTAAATCTACTTTACTGCTTACGTAGAAAAAGGGATCTTTAGAGCAACTTAAGCAACAGAAAGGAAATTTTATTTCTGTTATTTTCAATTTTCTAAAGAACAAGAAAAGATTTTAGCATCTGGTTTTTTGGCGTTTGACTGAATGAATAAGGGCATTGAATATCTATTAAAAACAAAAATACTACTTAGGCCCAGTTTTTCAGTGGTGAGTTAAACCAGAGTTAGCTAATAGAAGTCAATTAACCCACAGTGAACTGATGAAGCAGTTTTTCGGTGGAGAAAGCATGCGGCCCTTAATAACGTAAAATTTTGAACAAAATTTTAAAAAATTTTTTGGTTTCAAAATTTTTAGTTCCAGCATTATTTTTTCAAAATCTGTTTTCGAAATAAACCATATTTAAAAGAAAATACAAGGAGAAAAAGGTATAAGCGTTATTTTTTAATAATTCTTTTTCTCATTTTTTTTTAATTGCACCTCCTGACTAAATGGGGGAATAGACCCCCCCTCCTATACGATTATTTTCTTGTCTCTACCCAATTTACATGCTCTAGCTTTTTGTTACACCTTATGCGAATGACCCTGTGTAATCAGCCCTATCATCCGTTCGTAATGGTTCTGTGATAGTTTTTGTCGGGATTCGAAATAAGTTTCCGATTACGATGGAATTTGTGATAGGGCTGAATGTTTTGTTTTATATTTTGTTCCATCTAAAAAAATTCTTTGCCCCCCCCGCAAAATCCTAGTTACGGCGCTGAACACACAACACACACAACTGCCATAGGCACTGTTGAAAAACATTTTTTTATAATAATTTAAGTTTAAATGAGATCGAGACCGATACTGATTCGATAGTCGATACTGACAATTTATAATTTGACGAATCGTCTAGTCGTTCCGTTCCCATTTTTGACTTCATTATGCTTAGATCGATTTTTGTTGTGAGCCAGGGTGTGCCAGATTATTTTTCACCCTGAGCCCTTAATTATCTATAAAATATAATGTTTAATATGTTTTGGGCGGTAAATTTTGACTTTTAACTATAAAAATAATTTAATAAATTTGGTGCCGTGACAGCTCATGAAGAACCAGTGCATAGCGACTAAGAACTAGAGATGAGCAAAAAATCACGACCTGTGATTTTCGACCTGTAAGTCAAAAATCGCAATCACTGCCGGTGAGCGACTCTTTAATAAACCTGTGAGTGCCCTAAATGTGATTGAAAATCACAAGTGTAGTAACGACAATCGGACAATGAACTTTATGAACTGTGAACAAAACCACGACGAGAGAAAAGTCAACAATGAGTAAAATGAATCAGAACGAGAACTGTAGCCGTGATTTAGTTATTATTTTAGCAACTGAACGAAATCACAATACAGAAAAACAAAATATCAGGACTCATGATGAAAATATGAAGAACGATTAATTCTTTTATTTTTAGTATAGGATCTAGAAGGTAGAACTGAATTCTGAACTGAGGTCCTGGCCTGGTTGTGATTTTGTACACAAGGACAAGGAAAAGTGAAACTAAAATTTTGACATTGCGAATTTTCGGGTTTCCACTGGAGCTAGAGAGCTGGGGGAGACACTAAGGTAATTTCCACCTCCTTAATCGATTGGCGTACTCCGTTTTTCGATCCGCCGTATGTATGTTTTGAAAATTTTGGGCATTTGATATTTTAGACATTCGAGATTTTGCTATTCGATAATTTTGAATTCGGGACTTGAGATTTTTAGCATTTTTGTATTCATGGTTATGTGCTACGAGGTACTTTTAATTACTTATTTGTTCTCCTCATTTAATTACTTTATATTTTACAGAGAATTTTTTTTTGCCTCCAAAGATATTCCAAACTTGCCAATCACAATCACAGGTTAAACTCACAGTGATTCAGGAATCACAGTCACAGATATACCTTGATTGGAAAATCGCAGTTTAGCTCATCTCTACTAAGAACTTTCAACCATTCCTGTGTTCGTAAGTCTGCAGGAATGGAGGGACCTACGATTTATTTCTGAATCCGACCGGCTGAGGTGAGAGTCACTTAATCATAACAAGAGATATTTTTCATTTCTTCACAGGAACCAGTAGCTGTGGAAAATTAATTCCTCCGGCATCACAGTGTTACGCACTTACCATTACGCCACGGTCTATTACTTACTATACTTAAAATTAACTGGCTTTCTCATAATCTATATGTATGTGTAAACCAACCTCTTTTACTTTCAATGCTAAACTAGATTAGCTTTGAACCAAAAGAGCAAGTCGTGCATTTTTTTTCTTCCTACTTTTCGAATTTGTTAAACTCATAACTCTTTTCTTTAACGTAATAAATCCCTAGTCATAGCCATAGGCAAGGATCATTATATGCTCATAACTCATAAGTATACTAAAATCACATCCTAAAAGTTGCAGACATTTACTTTTCTTCAAAGGAATCAAATTTCATGTTAAAATCAATAGGTATACCCGTACCCCATATAATAATAAAAAAAAAGAAAACAAAATACAAAAAGGCGTCTCACAAGCAAATCGACATAAAAAAAAAACCAATTCAAATAATCGAATATCGAATATTGTTTCAGATAGCTCACCAATCTAACCGTCAATTTGTCTGTCAAATGATTATATAGATACCTTTACCGATATGATAGATGACGATGCATTAAAATGTAATAAAATACCCTCAAATTTGTGGCACTAATAAAGGGTGTTTCTTTCAAGGCACCTTTATATGAATCAAAAATACAATTAAGAAAATAACTCGTAGCCTACATGAAATTAGTTTCCAATGAAAACCCGAAAAAATAAAAAAACGCCTCCAAAAAGACTGTTGCATCAACACAAACTTGCTGCCTGAACACAATGGAGACGGAGCTGAAACTGGACCTGCAGTCTGACTTGCTGTCAAAATATTGAATACATATAATTTCAATGTTGCGAACATAACGCAACGTAGCTGCAGCTGCAAGAGTTCACAAACTTTTAACTTTTGCGTGCAGCATTTTTGATATTTCAAAATTGATAAGGCGTTTTTCTTTTTTAGTTCATCAGAGCAGAGTCTGAACTGTCAAACGAAAAATTGTGTTACTTTTTTCGGTCTGAGTGTTCAAAGCTTCAAATTTGTATTTCCTTTTTCGTTCTAAACGTGTTCTGAGCGTGTTCAGAGTGTACTCTATGAGCTCAGAATAAAATAACTGAGCAGACAGAGTTAAATGCTGAACACAAGCATTTGACAAGCTAAGTGTTCAGTTGTGTTTCAAAAATTGATCAGAATGCTCAGAACACGCTTCGTTCAGAGAATGTTCAGAACATGCTCTGACTCTGTTCAGAGTGAGCTCTCTTCTGATCTGAACTCAAAAAGAAAAACCCCTATTGAGGAACAAACCTATTTCAACTCGATGATTGTTTATAAAGGAGTTGAAATGAGTTTTACACTCTCTTCAATCCCTCATTTTATAGCTATCAGTCAGAATGTCAGAAAGCTGTACACCTGCATTGTTGGCACTCAAAAAACAGCACGTACGAGACTTTTTGGCAACTATTGTTGTTACAGCTCCAGTTCCAGTTACAATAGGTGTGTTCCTTTGGGCTCCAGTTCCAGTATCTACTGCCAAGTACTTCTGGCTGCAGTCAACTACTTCTACTCTGTGGTCGAAGTAGTTCAAAGTAGTTCATTAATCTAGTAACAGAATGTTTCCAAACAAGAAAAAGACATCACCGATTTTTGTTGATTTTTGTTGACGTCTCTTTCCTTTTGCTCACTACACTTCATGGTGAGAAAGAGATGGCCAGGAAGGGCAGGATTTTTACTTTTTAAATCAGTGGATTTTTTTAGCGCCGTTTTCTTATGTGACATCTGTTTTTTTTCTGTCTGTGATTTATCTTTTGGTACTTAAATCCTACAGAATCCATTTTGTTTTTAATTGGAAACATATTTACATATTTAAAAAAATTTACATTTTGTAAGTGAACAATTTCTAATTAATCCTTTAGAGAAGACAGATTTTTGTTTTTTTAACGACTGCTGAACGCCAAAGTGAGTTGGATCTGTTCACATAAGTTTGTGTTTATTTTAACAATACAATTTGGATTCACTTAAAAAAAAATCGGAGGAGATAGTCCAATGTGAACACCGTTTTCATTTTTGTTCAATTCTGCGCATCTGTGAAAATCCAGTGCTTCTTCACTTGTCAAAATGCTAATACTTATTGCTTCTAATTACTAATGCGATGTGCATTTTTTGGGGACACTCGAGCAGCCATTTTGAATTTCTGACACTTTCAATTCATAATAAATAATTCATAAGCTAGTTAGTGACTTGTGAATTAAGAAAATTTTAATTGATAAGCTAGTTAGTTTTTATTTAATTTGGTTATATACGGCGATTTACTCAAAATTCTTCAAAAGCTTACGAATTTACAAATTAGCAACTAGCTTATGAATTAAATTTATTTGATTCATAAGTCACTAACTAGCTTATGGATTAAATTTTGTTAAATTCACAAGTCTTTGTCTTCTTATGTCACTAACTAGCTTATGAATTAAATTTTATTAATTCACCAGTCACTTACTAGCTTATGAATTAGATTTTTTTACGTCTTGAGTCACTAACCTGCTTATGACTTAAATATTTTTCAATTCATAAGTCGCTTACTAGCTTATTAATTAATTTCTTTTTAATTCATAAGGGAGCCGTTAGATTGTGAATTAAAGCCAAGCTTAAGGTAAGAAGTGAGTTTTGCAACCCTGGATTTGTGTACTGTGATACGAGTAAACATACTTCCTTTTCTCGATCTTCCATCATCTATTCGTTTTCTGTTGATTGAAAATTAAAAGGGAAATTTTAATGAAAATTAATGATTCGTTGCTCGTTTCACACCCTATATGTATATTCGGTTCCATTTCCTGTCGAAAGTATTCGGTTCGTATTTGGTAGCCTTCGACGAGTGTGAACTGATGAGAACGCCGAGAATAAAAACCTCATAGGAAGGACTGATGACTTAGGGATTCCTTAATATGATATGAACCGTGTTTGTGTGAATAGAAATAGATAGGCGGAAACAGAAAACGAACAGCCTACTACGGGCCGTACAAAATGAAACCGAATAATGTGTGAAACTAGTCTTTCAAATTTTCAAAGATCTGATTTAATAATGGTACAGAAATATGGTATTTTCTTTCCTTTGTAACCCTTTGCCCGGGTGTATTTTTCCACTTCAATTTAATATTCAAAACCTCAAAACCTTTCTTCTCTATTATCCTATAACACTCTCTCACTGTGCCCATCTACACTATCTCACTAAGTTTTAGCAGATGTCAAATTCAAAATGTGAACAAATTCCTCAAATTATAAGAGGAATACTTTTGCCGGCTATGTAATCCGATTAAATTTAAATTTAACAAGTTAACCATCGAAATAACAAAAAAGCATTGACAAAAAACACCCTTTATCTAGGTTCATCTATCGCTTTCGTATAATGTGACGTGGTTTTTGTCGTATAATGTGAGGGTCTTTTTTAAATATGATTTTAAAACAAGGCCGTCTACATTCTTCAAACAAGATGTTTTTTGGAAATTATTTCTATCAGAAGCCTTTAGCTACACACGCATAAAATGAATTCACCGCATTATACCATGAAAGAAGGTCTATGGTCTAGGTACACGAAACTTACTTACATAGGCTTATAAGTCGTCGTTGATTTCTTATATACTATACTCTATACTGTATATTTATATTTTTTTCTTGACTCCATAAAGAGGATGATACTTACATACATATCCAATATTAGAACGTTTTAAGCCTTAAAGCACCAACCGACAATCCTATAACTTGGTTTTCGTAACTTTCTGTGTCACATCGATTTACCAGCACTGAATTAATGAGGTATTTTCTTGGGGGCAGAAGATATGTTTCCAAAACAAATTGATAAGAATAATTTTTGTCTCCCTTTTGTATACCTACATATACATTTGTATATACTATACGACGTATGTATGCATATACGTAATGACAATAATTTTTATACAATTGAACTTATAGCCTGGGGAATAGATTTGCAATTGATACAATAATTATTATTGTACTACGAATTTCGTTTGTGTATTGACATTGATACCAAACACCAATTACCTGAAATCAGACCATCAACCGTGGTCAATTGCATATATAATTTTCGAATGAAAAAATATACACGACTGGATTTATGAACTTGCGCTTGTAAAGTTAACAACAACTGTAATCTCGCCAGGTCGCCACACATTGGGTAGTTTTTCTCCAAGTCTGATAGCATGTAAGGGTTAAAAGTCATTCTAGGACAAAGTAAGAATATTGGGACTTTCCAAACCCTTTTCGTCACAATCAGTTATAGTGTTGATACTTTGGCAGCTCATTTCAAACAGCTTTTGAGACCCACGCCCACAATCTCTTCTTACCATAATGCCCAGCCTGAAATCTACATACCCGAACTAGATGATCAAATTTCAATATCTGATCTACAGGAAAGTCTGAAAAGAATGGAAAACAATAAGGCGTTGATGGAGTTCCGATTGATGTTTTTAAAAACTCCAGGCCAGGCGCGCACATGCAACTAAACAGTTTGGTTTCGATTTTGAGCACTCGGTATTATATTAGAGTCCGATGGTTCATATGCGTGGACTCTCATATAATCCCATAGTGCTCAAAATCGCAACCAAACTGTTTAGTTGCATGTGCGCGCCTAGCCTAAAGGTTATTGCGACTTATGGGATCTATAAGTCAATTTCAAAACATTTGGATTTACGTCCTCATTTAATAAGAGAAAAATGTTTAGTCGCCAAAACGGATCTTAACTGCATGTGAAACAGATTTTTATGTAAGTTGACACTTCACAAATATATTTTAAAAATTTGAAGGCGATTGAGGGTTACAGTGCCTATTGAATGAAAAAGTCTTCAGAAACTCTGCAAATGATGAAGTATGGGTCGTGACTCGTGAGTGTTATATATGGATTTACGCCATTTGAGGTATGCTTTGGTATTGCAAGCATTCACGGGGAGGTTCTATGAGTCTGTCTAATCAATCATCAGTTGATTATTGGCACAATGAATTCTAAAGGGTGTTTTTTTTAGATGTATAGAACTTTGACATGGAATAAAACAAAGGCGATTTTTTTTAAATTGATATGAAATTTAGTTTATTTGAAAGATAATCTTCTGGCATTATAATATATGACCACCCAGGCTGGCTCGGCCGTAGTCTTTTCCATCATTTGTGGCAATAACACGGCGAATATTGTCCTCCAAGTGGTCAATCATTTCGGGCTTATTGCTGTAGACTAGCGACTTCACATATCCCCACAGAAAATAGTTAAGCGGTGTTAAATCGCATGATATTGGAGGCCAACAACAATGCGTTCACCAAACGCTTCCTTCAACAAATCAATTGTGGCACGCGCTGTGTGACATGTTGCGCCGTTTTGTTGAAACCACATCAGCTCCCCCACATCAGGGAAATTCATTTCAGGAACAAAAAATTCATTAATCATGGCTCTATAACCGTCTCCGGTCGCCATTGTTTTTAAAGAAGTAAGGACCACCAGCCCATAAAGCACACCAATCTGTCAGTTGTTCTGTATGAAAAACGACGTCTCAACAATTGCTTGAGGATTATCTACACTCCAAATTCGGTTTTGCTTATTTACGTAGCCATTCAACCAAAAATTAGCTTCATCGCTGAAAAAAAATTTCTTTTGAAAATCGGGATCAACAACGATCTCTCGTTTCGAGCCCATTTTGCACGATTTGCATGCGTTGGTCAGGCGTCAGTCTATTTATGTTGAAATGCCAAACCAAACTTAAAGTAAATGGCCGCGTTCGGGCAACTATCCAAAGCTATCCGGATAGGTTTGTGTTGTTGTAATCGCATAGAAAAATTCAGCTGTTGTCAGAAACAAATCCTAAGCTATCCTAAAATTTTCGCGATACTAAACTATCCGATGGAAATTTGGGGAACAGCTGATCACAGCTGATTATACCTACATCCGACTACTTATTTTGCTTTTTGGTGTCTCGTCTGATTTTGTTCGTTTAAAGAATAAAATAACAAATAAGGGTTAAAATGTGTACCAGTGTGATATGATTCAGAAGGGATTTGCAATAAAATGGAAATCAAATTGTCGCGTTGAAAACTCAATAGTTTTCCTTTTAATAAGCTGCCTTGTCTTTTGACAGCAAATGTAACCTATCTGGTTTTGGTCGTTCGAAAACTTATTGGATACTAAGGTATCTTGGATAGCCTATCGGATAGTTGCCCGAATGCGGCCAATGGCTGCCAGTTAAAATAGTGTTGCCAACTTAAAGTTCTATACCTCTAAAAAAAAAAACACCAGTTATATGATAAAAATAAGTGCAACTTTATTTCCCAGAGTATTACCAATTGTCTTGATTAAATTTTGAATAAGACTTACTCTCTCTGATGTCTATTGCCTTGCCATTCTATATATAAAGCAGTTAGGAAAGACGTTCAAATCTAATAGGTTTCAACCGAACCCTAAATCTAGGGGATCACCTCATACATTCTTGTTTCGAGTTCAATGGCTAGAAAATCATTGTGTTTGTTTGAATCAAAGATAATTCAATAATTAAGTATTTTATACAAAGAACATATTTTACATACATTATGTTTGTATATGTATTTGTAATATCCAAGTGTATGGAAATGCTGACATAATTTTGTATATTTTATTCTTTTCAATATTATTTTATTATCATGACCACGAAAAGGACATTGATGATGGTTGTTTGTTTAATGATCCTACAAAAATCCTATTGATTGATTTCTTCAAGGCTTTATTTTTTTTTTTAGATTTATTCATAACCGCAAAGATAGAAAACAAAAATTGATGTATGACTGTATAATAAAAGTGTGATTCCAGACTGTTTACCGCCTTCATTACGCCTCACAAATGTTCAACGAATAAAAAGAATTCCAATTTAGATAATTTCAAATCGTAGAATCAATCTTTTTCAACCTACCTCTGCCTACATGAGTAATATGTAGGTATGTTTTGGAAAAAAAGAACATGTATTGAACTTGAATCTCATTTGAAAACCTTTATCCATTCCATATCTAAATGGTTTGATTTATATTTTGAAATTCTTTTCTCTTGTTTTTTTTTGTGTATTTATTGAAAGAATAAATCAATTGCCGCATATTCTATGGCGTGTTCTTATCAGAAGGTATTTCAATTTCCTTAGACCCTGTAATGTTAATGGGTGAGACAACAATAACATGAAAAGTTTGTATCCATTTGTTTGATGGATTTCACTTTGACAAATAACCTTTTATTTTAAATATTATACAATACGTACGTACAAATACATATTTTCATGTGTGAGATAGAGAGGGAACATTAAACAAAAAGGTTTTCTTAAATTGAATAACTTTCCATAAATGTTTCAAATCCTGAAAAGACACGCTGATACCAAGAAGCGTGGGACTCTTAGACGCACAAAAAGGACCAATCAATGAAAAATCTAATTTAATTTAAAATCGCATTGACGGGAGTTTAAAGTTTTTAAACTTTCCAATTGCTTTGAGACAAACAGCTCAAGAGGCTGAAGAACCTAAGTCTCCGAAAATTGGCTTGTACATTTTAGATGGTCTCTACTTTGGAGAATTAGGTATGTCATTTTATAGTCGCTGATTGTGTGATTCAACGTTTTTACTAACAATTTCTTTGTTTGTAGGTCACGATGTAGATCGTTATTTCTTCCATACCAAAAGGAACATTTACAATCCCACGAAGGTCTTTGTTTTAGAATTTTTGGTTGATTTTATCATTTGTTTTATAGAAGATTCTGTTGACCGAATCGTATTTTTAATTTTGAAGATTTTTTTCTTCTTCGGCTTTTTTGGTCACATTTATTAATTACAAAACAATTTCTTTAGTTTTCCCAACGTTTCGACTGAGTTTTCAGTCAGTCTTCTTCAGGGGCACTTTATTAACATGAAGAAGGACAAAAATTAGCGTATAACAAGATTCTATAGTTAACATTTTAACTTATACGATTCGAGTATAACGGTTGGGCCATCTAGTAATTTATTTTTAAATCATAGATTATTTTTACACTAATAGCTGTTTCCCGCTCGAAATCTTCACAGAAAGTCAGAATATGATAGGTAGTTAGAAATGGTGGCCCATCAGAGCAATCTAGCTCCGTGACCCGAAAAGCCCTGGAGCGCGCCGTTTTGATACCATAACTCGTATTGACCTGTTGGTTGAAAGTGGTTTTATTGCACGGGTTTACACATATACCCTCTTACGGGTCTTTAGACGCCCTTATTCAACTTACGCGCTGTCTAAGGAGTCCAACGGATGTGTGGAAGGAATTAAGGTCGAAGCTAGACCTAGATCCATTTCGCCGCGTTGAGAAAAACCATCAAATCTTTGATCTTTATATCAGAAAGTTAGTTTAGGTCTTCAAGAAAAGCCTTTCCAAATGATTTCGCTCTTAATCTGGCCAGAGCAGGGCATTTACAGAGGAAGTGAACTACTGTTTCCTTCTCCTCATGGTTCCCACAACTACAACTAAAAGTATTGAACGGAATGCCCAGCGTCGCCGCATGTTCACCTACGGGTCAGTGACCAGAACATCTCGCAACAACCCTGGCTATGTCTTACCTGGGCCTAAATATTTGCAGTTGTTCGGGATTTATTATAGATAAGCCATATCTTTCTGGATATAACGCGGTTTGTGAAACTTTCTCACCTGCGATTGGATTCAGTTAGAAAAATTGAGAATATTTTGTCCTTCATAACTCCAAGCGGAATGTTAACTCTTTCCGTAAGTAAGTAAGTAAGATTTTTTAAGAGGTTTAGAACTTTTTTAAAAAAAAAAACACAAAAAATTCGAAAAAATGAATGAAATATTTATTTGAATCGATAGTTTGAACCTTGCAATTTAATGTTTAAAGATAATTTCATGCAAATGTTGACCGCGGCTGCGTCTCAGGTAGCCCATCCGCTGAGTCCAATTTTGGCATACTCTTTCACACATATCGGCCGGTATCTCACGAATGAATGCATGGATGTTGGCTTCCAGTGCGTCAATCGAAGCGGGCTTGTCCCTATAGACATTAGCCTTGACATACCCCCACAAAAAATAATCTAATGGTGTCAAATCGCACGATCTAGGCGGCCAATTGACCGGCCCGAAACGTGAAATTAACTGTTCACCAAACTCGCCTCGCAATTGCGCCATTGTTTCGCGTGCTGTGTGGCATGTGGCACCGTCTTGTTGAAACCACATATCATGCAAGTCAAGAACTTCCATTTCGGGCAAAAAAAAGTTTGTTATCATCGCTCGGTAGCGTTCACCATTGACAGTAACGCTGCGATTCGCATCATCTTTGAAGAAATATGGCCCAATAATGCCGCCGGCCCATAAACCGCACCAAACAGCGGCTTTTTCGGGATGCATTGGTAGCTGTTGCAATGCTTCTGGCTGATATTCACTCCAAATGCGGCAATTTTGCTTATTTACGTACCCATTCAACCAAAAATGAGCCTCATCGCTGAACACAATTTTTCGATAAAAAAGCGGATCCTCGGCCAGCTTTCCAAGAGCCCATTCACCAAAAATTCGGCGTTGTGGTAGGTCGGCTGGCTTTAGTTCTTGCACCAGCTGTATCTTAAAAGGCTTTACGCCCAAATCCTTCCGCAAAATTTTCCACGTAGTGCTGTAACAAAGGCCTAACTGCTGGGAACGGCCGGCGCCGAATCGACATTTCGCGGTCTTCTGTCACACTAGCTGATACGGCCGCAATATTTTCTTCACTACGCACAGTACGTAAACGTGTTGGTGGTTTAATGTCCAACAAAGTAAATTTGGTGCGAAATTTGGTCACAATCTTCCGAATAGACTGCTCAGAAGGTCGAGAATGCCGATCATAAAATGGAAGCAGCGCGCGATGAACATTTCGAACCGAGCACGAATTTTGATAGTAAAATTCAATAATTTGCAAGCGTTGTTCATTTGTAAGACGATCCATGGTTAAATTGCAAACCAAACTGAAGCTGTTTGACAGTGACACAAGGTACTTAACACACGTCAGCTGTCAAAACCAGTGTTGCCAAAACCAAACCAGCTAAAAAATCTGTATATATATGAAGAGATGATCCTTGCCTGGTCTGGTCGTCGGCCCGCTCGTTTCCCTCAATGCCACAATGACCAGGAACCCAGAAGACAGTGACCCTGAGGTTGAAAGTAAAGCTTGATAGTTCATCTCGACATTGCTGGACAAGTGACATTTAATTTTACATAGTGACGTTAATTACCATAACAATTTATTGTCATTAATATAACATATACCCCCACGGAACGAAATGAGTGGCTTTACGCTTGAACAACGTTTTGAAATATTGAAAACTTATTTCCAAAGTGAATGCTGTGTAGCCCAAACAGTTCGTTTTTTGAAAAGGCGAAAAATCATCTTTTCTGACAAGTCGCATTTATATCTCGGCGGCGGCTTCGTTAACAAACAAAATTTCCGCATCTGGGGCTTGGAAAACCCGCACGTTATTGTCGAGAAGCCAATGCATTCAGAGAGAGTGACAGTTTGGTGAGGATTGTGGTGTGGTGGCATCATGGGACCATTTTTCTTCAAAAATGAGGCTGGGGACAACGTTTCGGTCAACGGTGGGCGTAACAGGGCCATGTTAACTGACATTTTTTTTTACTGAAATTGAAGACAGGGATTTGGACGACTTCTGGTTCATGCAGGATGGCGTGCCAAGCCACAATCCGTCACCAAATTCCCAAATCGTGTTATCAGCGGTCTTGACTTGGACTTTTTTTGTGGGGAAACGTGACGGACCGAATTTTTACCAACAATCACTAAAGGCCAATAACATCCAAGCAATCCGTGAGCTACAGCCCGAAACCATTAACAAGATCTTCCAGAATGCGCTTCTGCGAAGCCAGCCGAGGCAACCACTTCAACGACGTTGTGTTCCATAATTGATGATAATGTTTGCTCTTACTAACAAGGCCATAATACATGGAAAAAAAATTAAATTTTAGTCATTTTATTCTATTTTTAAAAAGTATTTGGCCCACCCACAGCAGCAGATCTGACAATATTGTAAGATCAACCATTCGTGTACACTTAGCTTCAGTTTGAAGAATTTTTGTGTTATTGAAATTGGGAAGATATTTTTTTTTCAATGCTGTGGCTAGCTAGAGCTGTCTTCTGAGAACTTCTTGTTTTAATGTCAGATTTGTGATTGGATTATGTGTTGTTCAACTGTTGTTTGGTTGTGCTAATATAGCAAAATTCACAATTGTCTGTCTCATTTTTCTTTGTGAGTTTTCTTATCGAGTGTTTTTTTTTACTTGTAAGCAATATTGATATGTTTAATTTTGTTTCCAATTGTTTTTTTTTTTGTAACTTTCTGCTAGTTTAGGCACATTAACCATACTTTTGCAAATCCCAGCTTTCTTTTCTTTCCTTTTCCTGTAATTTTTCGTGTGTCCCTAAAATAATTCACGCACATAAGGAGTTTGAGATATCATAAGGATCGTATTTTTCATTTTCTAATGAGAGTAGGTACGTCATTGGGAAAAGCGCTACACCATTGAAGACTTAGTTTACTAAGTGAGTGATTATAATGACAGCTATTGCTATAGCGATTCTTTTAGCTACAGTTACATCCCATTGTGTTCAGCCAGTGAAACATTAGGCGTGACCCTTGTACGGCCACTGAGCGTCAATCTGACGGAGGTGTTATCATTTCATGGCACATGATTCTCCGCTCAATATTATAAAAAAAAACGTGTGTTAACTTCGTGCTTTTAAGTTCTGGTGAAAAGTCTACTGCTGAACGATGACGTTTATCCAATATGGCGGATTTTTTTTAAAATGGCGGCCCATTATTTGACATTGTTGGCGAATGGAGTCACGGCACCTGGCAGTCATCGCGTGAACCTTCAATTGGAGATAGACGAAATCTTTTAAGGGCGAGCACACGACAACACAACACAACAGGGGCAGTAGCTTCACTTTTGATCACAAACAACTAATGTACATATTTTCCTGTGCCATTGAAATTTTCTAGATTGTTTATTTTTCACGGCACTGATTATTTTTCTTTTGGATTACCACCCACAGAATCAACAAAACAAATTTCACAGTTCAATCATACCAGTTAAAAGAGTTTCTACCACGTTATAAACCTTAAATAATAAAGGGGAGCAACCTTATGGTTCGGCCGTCGGAATACAATTGAATAATTTCTTAAAACTAAAGCCAGCTTTTCAGTCCACGCATTCTTCCCATCGAATATTGCTGGCCCGCAATATTCAGTACCACTGCATTGGTTCCCATATTATATCGCTGACCCGTTAGTAAATGCAATGGAGGATCATATATCCGGCACATGCATTATTATAGAGGCCAATGCCCTCCATTTGTTGTTGTTTTCTTGCTCCAAATGCGATTTGTGTACACTTTTTGAGGCCAAATTACACAAGATTAATTATGTTTTTTTATATATATTCAATCTGATTTAGAAATTAACACATGTCATTATTCTCTTACAAACATAATATTGATACCCTTTCATATAAAAATAATTCGTAAAATGAATGTATTTCGAGACCTTTTTTGGGTTTTCCTTATGGGATATACATTGAACGTCAAATCGAAAAAAAATCTATCTCCATTTGTCAGTACACGCATCGACTTCCAGGTGGTGTGGAAAGCAACTTACCAGTGGTGCGTTCTTTTTTTATACAATAGTTAACTATTGTTAATCTGTCAAATAAAGATGTTGAAGTGCCATTGTTAAAATTGTTAAAGAGTGTAACATTTCATTCAGGAACGATCAATGTTAAAAATATTGTTGATCTGTCAAACGCATTGGGTTGAACAAAATTAAAATACATTTAAAATGAATAAATCAAAGAAATCATTTGATTGCATCAAATTTATTTGAAAAAAAATACTTAAAAAATGTTTACAGTTTGTTAATTTTATATTATACATATAAACTTTATTTTTTTCAAAAAAAAAACGAATCTTCCAGCGAAATATAAGATTTTTTTTTAATTCAAAATGGACACAAATTTACTTGTTTAATATCTACCGAAATATGAACAAAAGAAAATATCAAAAAAAAGAATATTAATCATAAAATAACAGAAAACGTTTCCAAAAATCAAAATCGACAAAAAAATCTGTTAAATTGCAAAAGCAAATCCAAAAATTGAAATAGTTTCAACTCTAAAGAACGAAAAGTAAGCAAAAGATAACCACAAAATGAAAACATTTCCAAATTCAGCTGCTTTTGACAGATTAACATTTAAATTCATATCATCGAGATGAGTTGGAAATTGTTACAAAATGTAACATTCTGACAGCTCAACATTGAATTTAGGAACGATTTGAAGACGTCAGAATGTTACACAATGTTACAATTTGAGAATTTAGGAACGACCAAAGTGAAATCTGATCACCGATCCTCAAAGCATACTGGAGCGATGGGAAGTGTACTTCAATGAATTGCTAAATGGTCAGCTCACTGCAGAAGTGTAGGCTCCACTACTTCAAGAAGAGTACCCTATGTTGCCGCCACCAAGCATAGAAGAGGTTGAGAAGGCTATAGGCCGGCTAAAGAAACACAAAGCCCCGGGAGCCGATGGTATACCAGCCGAACTATTTCAACACGGTGGGCCAGCTTTACGTCAAGCAATTCATGAGATTATAGTGCACGTTTGGGAGCATGAAGAAATTCCAGAAGACTGGCGAAAAGGTATCATTTGCCCCATTCATAAGAAGGGAGATGTCACAACGTGCAGCAATTATAGAGGTATCACGTTGTTGAGTACCGCCTATAAGATACTCTCCTCTATCCTACAAGACCGGATAACCCCATACGCTAAAACCATCATCGGACAATATCAGTGTGGTTTCATTCCAGGCAAATCAACAACTGATCAGATCTTTACCCTTAGGCAGGCGATGGAAAAATGTCTAGAATTTAACATCCCAACATACCACCTGTTTATAGACTTTAAGGCCGCCTACGATAACATAGCCAGGGTAGAACCTTACAAAGCCATGAGGGAATTCGGCATCACACATAAATTGACACGACTATGTAGGTTGACCATGACCAACGTAACAAGCCAAGTAAAAATAGCCGGATTGCTATCCAAACCAATCAACATCTTTA
Organism: Leucozona laternaria; assembly: GCA_932273885.2. Lineage (NCBI taxonomy): Eukaryota > Metazoa > Arthropoda > Insecta > Diptera > Syrphidae > Leucozona > Leucozona laternaria. The sequence goes on from OW026366.1 coordinate 274,359,508, forward strand.
ATGGACTCCGACAAGGGGATGGTTTGGCCTGCCTCCTTTTCAACCTGGCGTTGGAGAAAGCAATCCGTGACTCTGGCACGGCAACAAGAGGGACCATCGTCAACAGGTCCAGCCAGATACTGGCTTACGCAGACGACATCGACATCATCGGAAGAACCGAGCAAGCTGTACATGATTCCTTCATCCAGATCGAGCAGGCGGCACAAAATCTGGGGCTGCACATTAGTGAAGGTAAAACAAAGTACATGGTGGCGTCGAATGCGAGAGGAACAGTTGGTCAAACAATCAAGGTAGCGGAGCACGAATTTGAAGTGGTGCAATCCTTTAAATACCTTGGGTCAATAGTAGCAGCCGATAACAATATAGAAGAAGAAATACGCGGGCGGCTTCTCAAATCCAACAGAGCCTACTATAGTCTGTCAAAGCTCTTCAAATCCAGAAATCTCACCATAACTTCAAAACTGCTGCTGTACAGGACCATGGTCCTGCCAGTACTCACATATGGATCCGAGACTTGGGTGCTTAGCAAAAGGCACTCCGACCTCTTAGCCGCGTTCGAGAGAAAAGTCTTAAGGAGAATTGTTGGCCCCATATGTGAGGAAGGACGATTCCGGAGACGGTACAATCATGAATTGTACGCAATCTACCTTGAAGCAGATATCGTGACAAAAATTAAGCTCGGTAGACTCCGGTGGGCAGGGCACCTAGCTCGCATGAGCGAAGAGGAACCTGCTCGGAAAGTTCTTTGTGGTACATTCTATGGTTGACGACAGCGTGGTAGACCATGCTTGCGCTGGAGAGATGGCGTAGACCAGGACGCCCGGAGCCTTGGGGTGCGCAACTGGATGGCGGCGGCTCGAGACCGGGATGGGTGGAGAGACTTGTTGAAGGAGGCCAGGACCGGACCCCGTTTGTCGAGCCGACGATGATGATGAAAGTTAACAATAGTTAACTTTTTAGAGAAAAAGAACGGAACACAGGTGTCAATAGTGTGTAGCTGTTTATACATACTTATATACCCATATGGGGATCATCTAATGTGTCTTTTGGAATGGGGAATTCGAAAATACCATTGAAAATTTTCAAATAAAAAAATCGGGATTAATAGAATGTAAAAAGGTCAATATGTTGAAATATGTCAATCAACGTTTTGAGATTATTTTTGTTTTTACATTATTATGGAAAATACTGACAAATGAAAGTTTCTTTAAGCCTTATTGCGGTTGATTTGAAAATATATTGCTCCAGCGTGAGTCTATTTATGATAAATTATCAAAAAAAATTAACCTCAAAACAACCGAGAGCTGTCAAATCGGCTGTCACAGGAAACAGTGTTGCCAATTTAAAGCTCTCTATCTTTAAAAGAAAATCCCTTTATATCAAACAGTCAACAGGTAAATTGCTTTTACATATTATGTCTTAAAATATGAATATAAGAAAGTATATAATCTATATACAGTATTTGGTCATCAATTGCGAATGTTTTGCTCATTTTTCCTTCATCACCATAAACAAGATTTATCAAGAAAGGCATTAGACGAATTTTAACCTACAAAAATTCAACAGAACAATATTTAAAAAAAAACATTAAGTTATCTAATTTCTTCCGGTGAATTCCAATTTCAAAATTTACTTCAATTTATATTTCAGTTTTTATTCCGATCAACAATGTGATATTTTTTTATTTGCAGGAAAGAGTTATTGCATCACAATTTATAGCATCTTAAATCGCTTTCGTTTCCTTAAAAATGTCCTTGAAGATAAATTTCAATTTATATAAATGGATATGTTAATGCTATGTAAATAATGAAGGTGAACATTAAATTAAATTGTAGGTACACTCAAGACGAAAGCATCGCCCACCGAACACACAACCATTCTGATGGTCTTAGTAATAATGTATGGCAACCACAAGTTTATGATGTGGCAAACACATCAGACAAATAAATCTCCATAAACTGACTACACAAATATAATTTTGTGATGCTTAAAAAATAATTGCCTTTGAATTGTAAACACCAACAATAATAATCCCAAGAAAATAGAAAAGCAGTCATTCAAATGTTTAACTATCGACTATCAAATTAAACATCTCCAGGACTAAAAATAAAAAGACCGCCAACTATAATAATTTTATATCGACGATTATATTTTATTGTCCTACCTACCGTCATAGGCCAGCACTTATAATCGCTTTTGATGACAATACCCTATCATTAAAGCTGGCCAAATTGAAATCAAATACAAATAAATAAACAATTGATCACAACAACTTTTTATTCATATCCAGGAAAGCTTGGCACCTACACAAACATCCTGATACGTGTCCACCATACAATATCTTGAAATTTATTTTGTGCGAAATGTAATTTCCGTTACAAGTATATAGAGCAGCCGTATATGTTACATTATATACGATACGTGCTTAAATGCGGGCACCTACCTATATAAGCTAACCTTAGTATGTCACACGTGTATCGATAAAATTTGTGTCTTTTGGATTTAGCTACTTAAGTTAAGTGCTATCACGAGCAGGGCAAATTAACAATTTGTTTGCCACAGATAACTATGTAATGGAAAGTCCCACCGCTACTTATTAAAAATTCGTATCCTTTGTTCAAAAAGACGTGAGATGCTATAAAGTGTCTTGTTGAAAATATATTCCTGATTTATTCTGGACTGAAATATCGTTATGATGATATACATAAAGCCCAATAGAGTCAACAAAGTTTTAACATCTCCATATTATACAGATAAAGATATTATGTAAATGCATTTATGTATACCTATATACATATGACTAAGACGGAACAAGGTTGGCTCGTCCTCGTTATCAATACGAAAAAGTAGGTACAAATAAATTTGTTAGGTTAGGTAAGAAAGGGGTGATGCTACGGCAAGCCGCTTCATCTCACTCGGATTGGAAATTTGTTAGAAAAAAGCTTTTGAGTCGAATCTCTAATAAAATAATTTTTCTTGGTTTGCTTGTAGCTGCCTGAAGAGATTTTTATGAAATTTCTGTTTAACAAAAACAATTCGGTTGTAAAGGGTGTTTTTTATAGAGGTATAGAACTTTGAAATGGAATAAAAGAAAGATGATTTTTTAAATTGCCATAAAATTTACTTTATTCGAAATATAATCTTCTGGCACTATAATAATTTAAATATGATTTCTGGCATACGACCGCCACGGCTGGCTCGGATGTAGTCTAATCTGGAGGACCAATTTTCGATGACATTTTTACAACATTTGTAGCCGTATATCGGCAATAACACCGCGAATGTTGTCCTACAAGTGATCAATCGTTTCGGGCTTATCGGCGTAGACTAGCGACTTCACACATCCTCACAGAGCGTTAAATCGCACGATCTTGGAGGTCACGATCACGGGTCCGTAACGTGAAACTATGCAGTCACCAAACGTTTCCTTCAATAAATCAATTGTGGCACGAGCTGTGTGACATGTTGCGCCGTCTTGTTGAAACCACAGATCCTGCACATCATGGTTGTTCAACTGAAAAGTCAGTAATCATGGCTCTATACCCGTCACCATTGACTGTAACGTTCTGGCCAGCATTGTTTTTAAAGAAGTACGGACCAATTATTTCACCAAACCATAAAGCACACCAAACAGTCAGTTTTTGTGGATGTAACGGTGTCTCAACATACACTTGGGGATCACGTCTCTCCAAATAAGAAAGTTTTGGTAATTCACGTACCCATTCAACCAAAAAAGGGGTTCATCGCTTAACAACATTTTCTTGTGAAAATCGGAATTAATAGCAATCTCGTTTCAAGTCCATTCACCGAATTTACGTCGCCGCTCCGACCGTGCCCGGTGGTCGTCGTTGATGCATGATGAAATGCCAAACCAAATTAAAAATAAATCACTTGACAACTGACAAAATGGCTGCCATCTAAAATAGTGCTGCCAACTTAAAGTTCTATACCTCTAAAAAAACACCCGTAGAATAATTTTTCTTGACTTGCTTGTAAATGTCTGAAGAGTTTTTTTTATGAAATTTCAGTTTAACAAAAACAATTCGATTGTTCAAGTAACGGATCTATGAATTTCACCTACTGACCTACCTACCTTTTAATATGAGGAAGTGCTTAGTATATTCATTTCTTGGAAAGGAAAGGTATCTACCTACTACACATAGCCTGCATCTTCATTACTTTATTGTCCAATTATTCCATTGCCATGGGAATAGATAGAAATAATAAATTTGGGGAAAGCAATGTGTGTTAGAAAAAAAAATATAGGGACTGTAAAAATCAACAAACAATCAGTCAATTGTTATGTTTACTATTTGTTCAGACTATATCTACTACAGCCCGCGTAGGGCAGCAAATTTTGTTGGGGTGTTTAAAGTGGTACGTACAGTCTGGAATTTTATAAAAAGCTAAATAATGGGTGATTTTTTAAGAGGTTTAGAACTTTTTAAAAAAAAAAAACACAAAAAATTCGAAAAAATGAATGAAATATTTATTTGAATCGATAGTTTGAACCTTGCAATTTAATGTTTAAAGATAATTTCATGCAAATGTTGACCGCTGCTGCGTCTCAGGTAGCCCATCCGCTGAGTCCAATTTTGGCATACTTTTTCACACATATCGGCCGGTATCTCACGAATGAATGCATGGAAGTTGGCTTCCAGTGCGTCAATCGAAGCGGGCTTGTCCCTATAGACATTAGCCTTGACATACCCCCACAAAAAATAATCTAATGGTGTCAAATCGCACGATCTAGGCGGCCAATTGACCGGCCCGAAACGTGAAATTAACTGTTCACCAAACTCGCCTCGCAATTGCGCCATTGTTTCGCGTGCTGTGTGGCATGTGGCACCGTCTTGTTGAAACCACATATCATGCAAGTCAAGAACTTCCATTTCGGGCAAAAAAAAGTTTGTTATCATCGCTCGGTAGCGTTCACCATTGACAGTAAAGCTGCGTTTCGCATCATCTTTGAAGAAATATGGCCCAATAATGCCGCCGGCCCATAAACCGCACCAAACAGTGGCTTTTTCGGGATGCATTGGTAGCTGTTGTAATGCTTCTGGCTGATCTTCACTCCAAATGCGGCAATTTTGCTTATTTACGTACCCATTCAACCAAAAATGAGCCTCATCGCTGAACACAAGCAGCGCGCGATGAACATTTCGAACCGAGCACGAATTTTGATAGTAAAATTCAATAATTTGCAAGCGTTGTTCATTTGTAAGACGATCCATGGTTAAATTGCCAACCAAACTGAAGCTGTTTGACAGTGACACAAGGTACTAAACACACGTCAGCTGTCAAAACCAGTGTTGCCAAAACCAAACCAGCTAAAAAATCACCTATTATTTTCAGCTTAACTATAAATCCTAACTGTTCGCAATGGTCGTTCACACACATGGCAGAGCACATAGCTACCAGAACAATTTCTATACTCAAATTGGTGCAGAATCTCTTAAGTTCAAGCTATGCATCCGCAAAAAAATTATCAAACAAAAATAATCGAGTCATAGAGGTAACATCACTTTAGAGAAAGCTATTGGGAAAAAAATAATTTCGTTTTTTGAGAAATTAAAATACTCGCTTTTAAAATCCATCAGGTGAACGTAGTTTTTCTACTGCAAAGTAATCAAATAATATAAACGCTATTCCTTAATTTAATGGAAGCTCAAAGATATGAATGGAATTGAAAATGAAATCGAAAAAAGCTATTAAAGTTTATTTCAGTGGCTGGAAAATTCCCTACACATACAAAATAATGTATGTAGACCAAACGCAAATTTTGATGCGATATCGAAAGTGAGCACACACACCATACGACTAACTCACGATTTCATCATCTGTCGTATGCAACCGCTCGTTTTCGCACTACAGCATTCGACGATGCGATTTCAGTACAGCGGATACTTTCGTTTACACACGATACAATCATCGTATGCGATTCAACTTTTGTACGATAATCGGTACAATAATTGTATGAGACTAGAGACATGCCAATTAATAACAGTTATAACAGTTTCTCGCTATTAAAAGTGGGCATGCTATAACGCGCTTCGCACGCCTTGAAAAAAAACTCTTGGTGCCTGAAGTATGCTCACCTGGCCCTGCGGGGCCGCAAAAACAGTACTTTTATAAACCAAAACAGGGTGATTCGCATAAGGACTGACATAAAGCTAGAGATTGTAGGTTGAGTCGAGACAAGGAAAATATCGTATATGAAGGGAGGGGGGGGACTATTTCCCCGCGTTTAGCCAAGAGGGGCAATTTTCTAAAAAAAAATGACTTAAGACATAACAAGTTAAACCAACAATGCCATGATATAACTTGTTGTTAATCCAGAAATCTCTTATTTATTGTGTTTTCAAATAAAGTTGTTTTAGAGAATAGTTTTTTTAAAAATTAATTTTCAAACTCAAAATTTTGAAAAAAAAAATTTCTAATTTTTTTCAAAACTTTACGTACCTAATTAAGTACTGATTTTGTTTTCAAAATTCAATGCTCTCATTAGTTTTTGAAAATCGGGTGCTCAAATTTCAAATCTAGAAAAACAAAATCAGTACTTTATAACGTAAAATTTTGAAAAAAAAATGTTTGAAACTTTTTTTTTTTAATTTTTTTTTAAAAATTTTTAGTTTTAAAATTAATTTTTCAAAGCTGTTCCCTAAAGCAACTTTGTTTGAAAACACAATAAGAGAAGAGAATTCTGCCTTTACAAAAATGTAAACAGTAGGTCTTGAAATGCAAACAAAAATAAAATCGAAAGGTTGAGGTTTTGTAGGTTTAACTTTTATTTTTTAATATTTTTTTTATGTTTTAAGTCATTTTTTTAGAAAATTGCCCGTCCCTGCTAAACGCTGGGGAATAGACCCCCCCTTCTGTACGACTTTTTTCTTGTCTTGACTCAACCTACTTGCTCTAGCTTTTGTCACACCTTATGCGAATCACGATATCGGTACAACTCAAGTCGGTACGACTTTTTTTTTCACTTGTGACCTTTTCTTTTCCTTTCCGGATCATAAATAGCATCATATGATTATTAAAGAGTTCTTTTTTATATCAAAAACTTTTCTTAAAATATTTTCTTCTTTCTGAGACCTAAATCAAGTCATTATGGTATCTACCCTTCTCTCTCTCTCTCTCTCTCTCTCTTTCTGTGTCTTCTTAGAAATCTGAGAAAACATTTGTTATTTAGTAACAAAAGTTTTGTATTGAATCAGATGGTTGAAAGGAAAATCCTTGATTTATTTATATTGCTTTATCCCAGATTTTTCTTGTCACTTTAAATTCCAAACTAGGGGGCTTCAACCCTTTAAAATCGATTCCATTTCTAAGACTATCTAAAATAAATGATGTTCATAGGGAAATTTTATGTATGTTTTGTTGGCAAGGAAATCCAAGCCTAAATTATTCTTTAGAATCACGTTCGAAATGTAAAACCGAAAAATCAACCGTATCACATAAACATAAGCGATTTACAACAAACCAAGAAATCTGATAACCAAATCCATATTGTACAATCGAAATCGGGTGGAACACAAAAGGACAAATGGTATATGTAGGTTGAAAAGAGGGCCAGCTACATTAGAGCTTTTTGGATAAATGAAGCCCATATGAGAGCAAAACTATACATGCCGGAGTATATGTTATTTGAGAGATAAAAACATCTGTGATTTTTATAAATTAAGAAATGGTATGGAATTTAAAGTGGAATCGATATAAATAGAAAGAAGTTTGTCAATTTCATAAAACCAAAATATACAAGACAGTCACTCACGAGTTTGATATGTTAAATATTTATCGACTAACAATAAATATGTCATCTTTATTTTTTTTAATTTGCGTGTTATAGTTTGTGTTCTATGCTTTCGTGCATCGTTAACATGATTGCTGTTCGGGTAAACGTACTTGTCTACCAAAGTGGTATCACCTTGACGACCGTGAGATAATTCCAGTGCGTGAACTAGAATATCTCTTGTATACTGGCTTGTGTTTGGGGATTGTCGTTTGGTTTTAAAGTTTCTCTTGTTTTGTTGTATTGAATTAATTCAACGCCTTACTTTTGGTGGGGGTGTTGCAATATTATTTCACGAATTTAAAAGATGATTATGATGACGTAAAAACTAAAAGACCGCGACTCAGGATAATACGAATCCAATTATTATTTACTAAACACAAACGAATTTATTTAATTATTAAAATTGTGCAACCGGCACACGCGAAGGTAAAGATTGAATTGACGAACTGTCAAACGATCAACCAAAGACAAGAGATAAGAGAGAAAACGCGAATATTGCAACAACACTGCAACAACGATGCAGCCAACCAGCTAGTCAGCTGGGGGTGGGTTCGTCGAATTAAAGAATATAATGTGTACACGAAATGTGAACAATTTGAATCGAATTCGAATGATAAAAAAAAGGGAATTTAATTAAATGTAGGTAGGTAAATACAGGGGCGTACTAACGCTAAATAGTGGGCGCCAGGAAACTGTTGAGGGTCGTTTGCCTTAACCGGGAAGCTGAAATTCATCTTCAAAAATATGAAGGAAACGGAAATGTTTTTATTCCCAATGGAAAGTTCAAAGAATTTATTTTAAAATATCTGGCAAACCTTGGGTTGCGCCCCGAAATTTTTCGATAAAAAGATGAATATAAAAATGTATTATTGTTCGAAGAACAATCAAAAGAAAGAAATGAAACAAAGAAAAATTACAAAGCAAAGACCGTAAGAATGGACCGCTATCACTCGGTATCGAAATAAAACGGATAAAGAAAACAACTTTAAAAATAGGTCACGAGTCCCACAAAATTACAAGGATTAAACCGAATGAAACAAGGGCCAACCGAATCTTTTATTCCCAATGGCCGAGTTCAACGCACATCTGAATATTCAGAATTCTCAATTTTTGAAGCTCTTGATTGGACAGCTGTCAGAAGTCATCTGAATTTTCAGAACTTTTTCTGACAGCTGGCCAATCAAGAGCTTCAAAAATTCAGAATTCTGAATATTCAGATGTGCGTTGAACTCGGACAATCACTTAATAAAACGAATTATTTTAAACACTCTACTCAATTTGTCTTTTTTTCCAACTAGTTCCTTTTCCTTCCTGTTTCTTTCCTCACTTATTTATTCGCCCCGTTCTGGCGACTCCAAATCAATAATTCCTCTTTCTCCAAATTATCTCCTTCACCGAAACACTTTCAAAATATATCCTAAATTCTAAACTCTTTCCAAAATTACTCAAACTATAATTTATATTTTATTTTAGACTTTTTTCTTTTCTTTTAAATTTCTCAAATTTTTAAAAACCTCTATCGGCTTAACTGGTCAACCAAGAAGTGGTTGGTCATGCGTAGCCTTGGCCTCTCTCTCTCACTCACACACTCACACTCGCAAACAAAAGCTTTCGTGGATATCGGTTGCGGTACCACTCCGACGTTGAGTTTCATCGAAACCACAGATTAGCCACATGAAGATGAGAATCCCCGGCAGCCATTTTAATTTGCCTACAAGCTTGAACTGGCAGTTATCAGATAAAAAATGAGAATGTGTGCATAAAAACCTCACACATAGACAGTAGGGTTAAATTGTTGTTGCAATTCACATTTATTCATCGACGCGGGAAGAAATTACAAATACAACAATGTAAACAAATGGGTTTTGGAGGGTGAAACGTACGAAACATTCTCATCTTCATATGGCTAATCTGTGATCGAAACTCTCTATTACTCACACAATCAATAGATTCCCCAAGTTTTTGACATTCTCCCAAAACTTGATGAATCCTCGGCCGTATTCAGACTTATTCACAATACCTATTTTCGGGAAAAGTAAAAGAACTGCAAAAAGTTGAAAATATTATTCTGAGCATTCTCTCAGCTACTCTACTCAATTAAATTTTCTGAAAATGCTTCGAAGGAGGAGACTACAATTTATCATCAATTTTCTAAACATTTTTGAGGAAACGAATAAGGAAGGCAAATACTCAGATCAAACTATCTATTGCGAAAGCTACTATTCAGTGGACTCTTGTGCAGATTTGGGGAATTGGGGAATAGCGTTTAGCGTTCCACTTTTTTCTACGGTCAATGTTAGATTTATATTAAATTTAGATTTTAGGATGGGCTTATAGCCATGTTTCAAAAGAAGCTAACTTTAGGTTGGTTTAAGGAAATTGTTGTTTTGTTGTTATTTTAAATCCACTTTAAGTGTACGTGTATTTTTCGTTCTGCCGTCGTCTCTGAATCTTGTTAATCGTATTATGAGCTTTCTCGCTTTCTCTATAGATGGCGTGCGAGTCTACAGCCCATCCGCTGGCTCAACACGATCGAATCAAATGGTTACCTACTTTGTTATCCTCTCCGAGTCACCCTCCCAGAGGACAACGGACGTAAAAGTGGGATCGAAAAGTAGGAATGGTTGGGATGGAGGCAAGATATCAACGGTTAGATCATGACACCAAACAACATGGTCAGAAGAAGGTTTTAAGAACCAATTAAAGAATGGTTTTTCTTGTAACAGGGGGAAGTCGTAATAATTACATAAAATGACTTACTCTTATAGTGGTAAAAAGTAAGTGTCTTTATTTTATAAATTAACTGTCTCATATATACTAAATACCTGGAAGACCGAGCTTTGCGGTTGCCCCCTCTAGATTTTTATTAAATAAAAATAGATAATTTTAAATGCTTTTTGATTTAAAATGATAAATTTAATTTTTTCTCGAATCAAAATGCATAACAAACAAAATATTTTATTACATATTAGAAATTCAATTAATATTTCCATCCAAATATCTCCATGTCAATTAGCTTTCCAGTATAGTTTTTTTTTCTAAATTATTGGCACTGCACACATAACTAAGATAATATATTGTGCATCTTTAAGAAACTCAGTGATCCGTTGTCACCCATGATCTTTCGATGAAAAAGCACTTTGCCATCAAACTGGCCGAAGCAGAAGAGCCATAAATTACACGTATAAAAGTCTCATGTACAATTCGACAAAATTAAGGTGTTTGAAGGTGTTATGCGATCGATAATGTGCTGCGGAGCCCAGGTTTGGGGGAGAAAACATTTTGAAGATGTCGAAAAACTGCTAAGCTCCCATCAACCACACCTAAATATACGTAGATACTATAAATCGAGACCGGCATATTACGACTATTTTTATTCACCCTAAAACTCAGCATGATTTATATTAAAAAAGTTCTAAATGCAGAAGATAATACACGGCTTACCAAAGTTCTTGCAAAAAGAGCATTACGGTAAAAAAAATAAAAAAACTTTTCTTCAAAGATTGGGAAAACACATCCAATAGATATGATTTTTGATTTGTGTGAGAACAATTTTCCTGACTGGCAGAGACTCACCTAAAATTTTGTATTGGAAGTAAAAAAAAACGATACGCGGGAAAAATATCAGCCAAGCTAAAAACTCAAGTTCGGTAACACTGTATCGAAGCCTATCACAATGTTGACTACATGAGCTCGAACCTCTGTACTTAGTAAATATTGGTCTTAATACGAGAGAGGAGAATTGCTCAATTTAAACTGGACGCCTCATCGTGAAGACCTCCCAGCACGATGCTGGTGTAACTTGGTATAGCATATTGCCAAACTGCACTTAAATATAGACAAAGAATAATAGATGAACATTTTTGAATATAAACCAATGTAAAAGAAAAATTCAATTATAAACATTTTTCAAGATAGGAAATGCAGGCAGTTATTTCCTATTTCGCGAAGTTACTCTCCGTCGCGTAGTTGGGCTTTTGCGCAGATTTGGGAGATGATGACTAGTGGTTAACGTTCCATCTTTTACAAAAAGAAATAAATTACTGTTTTATAGGTTGGGCAAACATAACCATTCTCACAAGGAGTAAAATCAGCATCGGAGACCAACTGTCGTTCGAGCTTTTGTGGGCATTCAGTTTGTGCAGACCGCCCGTCTGTCTAGAATTATGAGCGTTCGGGGACCAATTGTCACCCGCGCTTGGTAATAGTGATTTAGAACAGACCACCCGTCTGTCAAATATAATGCAGTGGATCAATCATCCACTTAAGTGCCAAATTTGACAACTTTGATAATTTGTTTCTTCAAAGTTCTGAGAGAGTTAACCAATGGCTGATGGACCATGCCTGCCCTTCTCTCTCTCAGTAAGTTGAAAGAAACACCTGTAAAAGAAAGTTGAAAAGAAAAGAACCTAGGATGGGAACCGAAAGAGTATTTCTTGTTACGGCAAATTTTTCCGTAATAATTTATACATAAACTCAGCTACATTTTTAATAGAAGTTATTTAAGCACTCCGTAATAAGTAATTAACACTTTCTATATTTTTGTTATCTTTAATTCAAAATACTATTTTCAAAATAAAACGTTATTCCTTGTGATTGAAAGGCACGTCTGTTCTCTTCCTTGTTAATATTCGAATCCCGCCATGAACCATATTTAATATCCCTCTCCCAACGCCGCCGGTGTTGTCGCCGTCTCTTTCCCTCACCAACTTCTCCTTCTATTCCGCTACACATTTTCTTTTTCTTGACTATAAAAAATAATTTTTTAAATTTGTTGTCAATTCTCACCAGACGGCTTTGCCATGCTTAAAAATGTACAGTCGTTTGTAAAAAAATTATTTAATTTCGGTATGCAACAATGTACCATCAGAAGCTTAAATAAAATGTTTTCAGACACTGAATAATTTAAAATTTAATTAAACATAGTATCACGCAGCTATGTATATCAACTTCATTTTGTTAAGGTCAGTGCTATATCTACGTGTGCTGTATCTACCTACGTAAATCTGCTATAGTCCATGGCGGTAAAATTTAAGGGGCGGAAACGAAATTAGCTTGCAATACAAGAAGAGAAATACAGGAAACTTTACTTTTAATGACGAAACAATCATAAAAAAAAGTATGACATCTTAAAGGTCAGCAGGTATTTGGTTAAAAGTCACCCTGGGGTCGCCCCAAAAAGCGTTTGTTTGAATAACCTGAAGTCACCGTGGTGAAAAAATTCTGTGTTTTTTGAGACCTGACCCAACTCAGGCGATAACTTATCGCGTCGTTAAAAAATGAAACGATTCATTCCACACTTAACGCCTCTGGAAAAAATTGGGTTTCTGTAACTCAAAGCGATAAGTTGAATTTTCGTTTTGTTTTGATTGGAAAATCCATTGGAAGGCGATAGGTCTGTCAATCTGCTTGACATTAAAAAAAACAGATGTGAAAATAGCAATCGAATTGTTTATCTTTATATTTTGTTAAAAAAAAGTTAAGAGTGAAGTGCTTGATAATATATAGACAGATATACATAGATATTGTACACTGCTTTTTTTGAGGAAGCTAAAAAGAATAAAATGCGTATATTGAACACTACCGCCGCCGGCCGCAGGCTCCGAGATGAAATGAATCCATTTGAAATGCCAGAGGAACGATTAAATGAGATATTCCGACTAAGCTGAAATGCAGCGCAGATTTTGACGGAGGAAATGCTACCATTTTTGTCTCAGAGACAGAAAAAACTTCATGCTTTGCCACTTGCGAATTCCTTTGTTTTGAACAAATATTTCATCAAAGAATCTTTTAGGTTCTTGTCACTCTGAATAAAAAAATAAAACATTCAATTTTCTTTAATTTCTTGTTCTCAGTCATTCATTACGAAAATTATTTATTTTGTTTCCTTCTTTATATTTGTTTTCTCTTTTCGTTTGCAATAATTTTAATTATTCATCTTTTATGGCCTGCTTTTGGGTAGGTGATAAATTTTGACGTTTGAAATGAAAAAGTTAACGATTCTCAAAGATACAGAAACGGATTTTATCGCATTTTTCCAGGTTTTCTATTCCGCGTGTTCCCGTCGATAAGATTATCGACTGTCAAAGTTATAGAAACCCAAAAATGCGATAATCTGATTTTCGTTTCAATTTTCATCGTTTCTCGACTATTTTTATCGATGCGATAGTTACAGAACATGGGTCCTGGGCCCTATTTTATAAACATTGACAACTGCGACAGATGACAGGTGACAATTTGTAAATGACAACTTGACAAATATCTAAATTATGTCCCTTGAGAAATTGTAGAATTGTCGGATAATTTGCGACGATTGTCAAGATTTCGGATCATAAAAAAATTGTCATGACAATGAATTGTGAGGGATTTTTTGAAAATTGTCACAAATTCCCCGACAAATTTGTAGTGACAATTTTTTTTATGGAACAGAAAATAAATACGAATTACAATTTTGTCAGTATATAATTGACAATTGTGACAGGCAATTGAGTCTCGGTCATGAAGTTACAATTTCGGTTAAAAAAAATTTAATATTATGTTTTCAAGTGAGAGTGATGTAGAATTCGATGTGTAATTTCGAGAAGTACGCCATCCTCGAATTTTTAAAGAAAGAATTAACAATGATTTTGCTGCATTAAGTGATTTTCAATTTAATGAAAAATTTCGCGTCTGCAAAAGTACAGCGGAATATATTTTGTTAAAAATTGGTCGACACCTCCAGCATCCCACAAAAAGAAATCATGCCCTAAGACCCAAGTTTTATGTGCGTTACACTGGTTTGGAAGTGGAGGTCAGTACCATGTAGTTGGTGACGGACAAGGTGTTTCAAAAAGTTCAATTCAGCGTTGCGTTAAAAAATTTTGCAATCTGACGGTAGATAACCTTATGGGGGAAGAAATCCGCTGGCCTGCGGAAAATATTTATAACATCCAAACCTCAACGTTTTAGACATTTTGCGAATTTTGCTTGTTTTGCTGGCATTGTTGATGGCTCTTTAATAAGAATTGATGCACCGACTGAAAATGAGTCAGAATTTGTTGACTGAAATGGTGGATGGAGGCCATTTCCAAATGCTTTAATATAAGGAGACAGCGGTTATGGACGAAAAAGTTGGCTAAATCCACCAGTTATTCCACACCAAATAGAACAATCTGAAGCATTGCAAAGCTTTTTGAGGGCTCTCATAAGAAAACAAGGAGACTTGTAGAAAATGCATTGGAGATGCTGAAAGAAAAATTTCCTTGTCTAAGCTATTTGAGATTGTCACCAGAAAGGTTATTTTGGCTTGTACAGTACTGCATAACTTGGAAAAACGTTTGGGAAGTGGACATACACCATATGAAATGATGGATGAAGATAATGGTAAGTTAGAATAACATTAAATTTTGTAAGCATATACCGAAATAATGTAACGTATAGATGCTGAAGATATACTTGATCTTATTGAAGACGAAGATGTCACTACCAACGAAGTCAACGAGCCTACATCAATTGCTGTTTTTCGCACGGTTGTATCCACATTTTCTTAAACATACAACAAAAATTAGTGGAACTGAAAGTAATGTTGCTCTAAGTAACTAAAAAATTATGAAAATAAAAGAACAATAGTTTTACTAAATAAATCATTTACTATATGTCAGTAGAACATAAAAAAAATTGTATTTTTTGTATGTACTTGTAAAACTGTTAACAAAATATAAGAAAAAAAACATTAAAATTAACATTAATATACACTTTCGTCCATTTGTCATAAAAAGAATAAATTAAAACATAAACTCTGTATGAGATGGCATCGACATTTGTTTCATTTTCATTTAAATTCTTCGCAAACTTTGGATAGCTGCGGGTCTTACCCTTACTGAGACTAGACGAAAGCTAGTGATATCGTTAATTCTGCCCTTAATAACCCTATGCCGAGTATATTTACTGTTATATAGATTCTCTAGCGCAACGAAAATTACAAGTAGCGATTAATGATGCGGTAAGATATATTTACGGTTTGCGTAGGTATGACCATGTATCTAATTTTACAGAGGACTTGCTTTGAACCTCCCTCAAGCGCCACATAGATGCTAGAAACTGCATCTTCTTACATAATATTATTATAAATAAGACTCCAGTGTATTTGAACGACAAGCTTAGTTTTCCGCTCTCGGTTAGAACATTTTGCCTCATTCCACCTCGTTTTCGATTTTTTAACTCTTCACGCCTCTTCTTTATTTATGCAATTAAATTGTGGAACTCCTTGCCGATAAATTTAAAAACAATCTCGAACACAAATCGTTTTAAAAGTGCTATACTTCTACATTTTTCAGTCCTATTTTAACTTTATCTTTCCCTGTAATACCCTTTCACTTAGCTGTTTTACTCAATATTGTAAATTTTAGTTTTTAGGTTATTTTTTTCTTTAATTATATTATATTTCCCTTACAAATTATACATTTAAATTTATGTATATCTAAGTAATGAATATAAAAGATATTAATCTTAATGTACCTATTTTTAATTGAATTGAATTGAATTGAATTGAATTGAATTGAACTCAAATTGTTGTTGTTATGATCAATCAGTTTCGTCAGAATCCGCTAATGCATAATTAAGGGCCTGAGATAAGATGTCATTTTGTATGACTGGTTGTCTCTCTTCACACAATTTCTTAGTAAAAACTGAAGGTGAATGGTTTAGTTCTCTTTCTTTTTGTACAATATCCAGCTCTTTAAGATAACATACCCTTTCTAGTGAATTTTCTCAATTTCATGTTTTGTGTTATCTTATTGACTCCTACTCGTTTTTTCCAAACGATGTCTTTTTTTGGGCAGTGGATTTTCACAGATATCTTCTTCTAACATATATCGGGTTTTTCAATAAAAGCGCTACAAACGTGTTTTTTTTAAATAAAACAAAATCCGTTTTGGATATCAATGAAATTCTTTATTCTTGGGAAAGTACGTTCGATGCCATTATGTATGGAACTCAATTTCTTTTGCATGGCCACCACGGGCACGCTTGCAGAAGTCCAGACGCTGAACCCGATTTTCGATGGTTTTCAAGCATAAATCGGCCGATACTGCTGCAATTTCACGTTCGATATTCGTACGAAGTTCATCAATCGTCGCTGGCTTGTTGGCATAGATCATAGACTTGACGTAGCCCCACAGGAAATAGTCTAACGGCTTCAAATCGCAAGAGCGAGGTGGCCAAGCGACTGGACCATTTCGTGAGATAACACGTTTTCCAAACTTGGTTTACAGTAAATTGATTGTGACATTCGCTGTGTGGCTTGTGGCGCCGTCCTGTTGAAACCACATGTCCTCCAAGTCCATATCATCCAATTGGGGCCAAAAATATTCGGTTATCATTGAACGGTAGCGATCCCCATTCACAGTAACGTGCCGGTCTTGATCATCACGGAAGAAGTACGGCCCAATGACGCCGCCTGCCCATAAACCACAACAAACCGTAATTTTTTCGGGATGCAATGATGACTCATGGAGTACGTGTGGATTGCTGCCTGACCAATACTGCATATTTTGTTTATTGACGAAGCCATTCAGCCAGAAATGAGCCTCATCGCTGAAGATGATTTTTCGATGAAAATCCGAATCATTTTCAAGTTGTTGCTCAGCCCAATTCACGAACTTACGACGCTTCTGGTGGTCAAGCGGCTTCAGTTTTTGCGTCAATTTAATCTTGTTAGGATGTAGGCCATGATCTTTTCGCAAAATTCGCGAAGAAGAAATTATTTTTATTCATTTTGAAGACATATTTGAACCAAATTTGAAATTTTAGAACTTTTTTTTCTTGCTTTAAATGTCAACAGCCCTTGAGCGTTTTTTTGAGAATCGAAAACCCCAGGTTTTTTTTGACAGTTCTTGGGGTTGTCAAGAAAACCTGGGTCAACCCTGGGTAAAGTTCAACGAACGAAGTTAATGATCTTTTAAATGGCATCCTTTTTTGACAAATATCGCAAAAATTAGGTGCTAAAAATCCCTGATAACCTTGAACAACTGATTATAACCATTTTTGAAAAATAGTCTATGGCTGAGAAAGGGAATTGCACATTTCTGGCCCAGAGTGTACACGAACGAGTTTGTTATCAAATCAAAGGTAACGTGAAGCCCGATACATGAGTAAAATATTTTCAAAATCGTTAATGGGAAAGTCAAGATATTCGGGCTTGAAGTTGCCGATAGCAAAATAATGATTTCAGATTTTGTTCCAAATAATTGTCCATAACGAGCGAAATAATTGACGTAGAAAAATGATATTTTTGTCTTTTAAATAATACTAAAGTAGCAGTTAAATAAATACTAATACGATTTTGATAGAAAATTGTAGATATTGTAAAAAAAGAATTTAACCAAGAACTGATATTAAGGGTATCACCTGTTATAGGGCCGTGTTTTTGATTTACGACTTTCTCATTAACAGCTCGATTGTTTTCAACCAACATTTCAAAACGGGAAGTCCTTCAAATTTTTTTTTTGATAACAATATTTTGAAAAAGGGTCAATGAACATTTTTGAAATTACGGCCTTAGGTAAGTTTGTAACCAATGTATTAATAAATAATTAAAAAAAAAATTAATTTTACATATACAAAAATTATATTTTAAGAAAGTCTCTCCAACGAGCGGTTGATTTTTTTCTTATAGTTAGAAAGTGATACTTGGTGTTTATAATTTCTGCTTTGTCTATAAAATTGTTTTTCTTAATCTTTTTTTTTAATACAAACAATTTTTTTTATATTTCTAGAAACAACTTGAGAGAAACAAATTAACTACTAGCAGTGGACATAGTACCGTGTTTGATGTTCAACGAACTTACTTATCCAACTACTTAAATTATGTTAGATTGTTCTTGTACAACGAAATTTGATTTTTATTAAACAAAAAAATATAATTAATAACACAGAACTTTGTAATATATGTATATGAAAAGCAACTTATAAGTGAAAAATTATAAAAAATTACTTTACACAATATAATTTTACGAATTTAAAATTTGTTCAATTAAAAAAATTTTTGTGTGTGTTTTGGACAAGCTTTTTAAAATTATTGAAAGATCTGTTAATTATCCTGCTCTAAGAAGGAATAAAAATAACTATGTACATATGTGTATTTTAAAATGCTTTTGAAATCGAATTTTTACTGATGTGATCCCAATTAAAATATATGTAGGTATATAAGTTAAATATGAAACAATTAGCTTAAGAATAAATTATATATTTAAGACATAAAATAAAATATTATGCTTAAAAATTTAAAAAAAAGACAGTATTTTTAATTACATATACGAAAAACTTTTTACTAATAAAAGGTAAGTCAAATTAAAAAAAAACATATTTGTGTACTGACGTACGCGCGCTAAAAGTAAAACTTCTTTTCTCTCAAACAAAGCCTCTCGCCTCTGTCATATTCTTACTTATAAACGTACAAACTTTTTGTATAAACCAACATAATAATTAATTGTTGATTTAAGATTATAATGAATTCCTTACAAATTGGTTAGATAATCAAACTAAAGTTGACGATTTTCGCTTAGCCATTACACCCCGACTCCACAGGGCATTCAGATGCCCAACATCACAACCACAATCCAATCAGCGAATTTTTACCGCTGGGCAAATTACTACTACTACCTACCTACCTACTACTTCTACCTTTTTCCTTCAACATTTACCACCACATTCAGCGAGAACCAGAAAAAAACTCACACACATGAAACGTCAAATCTCATTCGCAAGCTTTGAACAGCGGTCATGTCGTGTTGAAAAGTAGTTTTCGTCGATATGTTGCTGCACGGACATGGATTTTTGTGCCTCCATTGGATTTTTTCTAGACATGTTCATAATCCGAGCATCGTTCATACCCAGTGGAGGTGGCATGTAAGGGCCAGCTGTACAAACGTCGATGTCGGTCAAACTTTTATCCGTGGTTCAAGAATTTTAGTCCAACGATTCCGGCGAGTTAACTGAGGTTCTCATTTGATTCAAATTTTTATCCGTGGTTTAGCAATTTCAACTCACCGATTTCAACTTACCAATTCACCTCAGTAAAATCTCCTAAATTGGGACGAGATTTAAGAAAGGAAACGAGACGCAAGAAAACGAGACGAGACCGTGACATTATTCAGTATAAGCATTTTGGAATTATAAAACCATTTCCCAATTCAATGGCAAGAGACTTTTGACGAGATTTAACAAAATAATAATATTAGCTGCATTTTATTATCCTTCAAATCTGATCCGGATAAGATCATGATAATAAAACAAACAGGATCACGGTGAAAAAAATGTTATATACCCATCTCTTTTCTTTTTGTCCTTTTTGTATTTATTTGTAGGTATTCGTTGTCTTCGTTTTTACTCAAAAAGCCATCTACCCGTCAGCGTTAAAATTAATTTTTGCAAGGAAGTACTAAAGGTGTGGGTTCAAAAATGGATTTGCAAATCCAAAAGCAAAGCTGGACCTGGAATTGTTTTTGTAATAAATGTATTTTCGTGTGCAAATCCAATCCGGATCAGATCTGGGCGAAATTAAAATACCTACGGCTAGTAAAGCTTACTGATTTACAATTTCTTAATCAATTAATTTTACGTAACGTGACGACGTGAAATGCTTTATTATGCATATCCTCGTCATAGTTTGAAACTAATTTTAAAAGAACGACGAGATCTCGTCACACTCACGTCTCGTTTTCTTATCGCATCCATTGTGTTCGAGGACTAATTCCAAATGCATATGGCAATGCTGTTTTAGATTTGTCAGTGGTGCGTTCTTTTTCTATACAATAGTTAACTATTGTTAATGTGTCAAATAAAGATGTTGAAGTGCCATTGTTAAAAATGTTACACAGTGTAACATTTCATTTAGGAACGATCAATGTTAAAAATATTGTTGATCTGTCAAACGCAATGGGTTGAAAAAAATGAAAATACATTAAGAATTAATAAATCAAAGAAATCATTTAATTGCATCAAATTTATTTCAAAAAATTATTAAAAAAATGTTTACAGTTTGTTAATTATATATTAAATAAACTTTATTTTTGGAAAAAAAGCGAATCTTCCAGCGAAATATAAGTTTTTTTTTAGATTCAAAATGGACACAAATTCACTTGTTAAATTTCTACCGAAATATAAACGAAAGAATACATCAAACAAAGAATATTCATCATAAAATAACAGAACTCGTTTCCAAAAATCGAAATCGACAGTATAAATCTATTAAATTGAAAAAGGAAATCCAAAAATTACTATATTTCAACTCAAATGAACGAAAAGTAAACAAAAGATAACCACAAAATGAAAATATTTCCAAATTCAGCTGCTTTTGACAGATTAACATTTCAATTCATATCGTCGAGATGAGTTGGAAATTGTTACAAAGTGTAACATTCTGACAGCTCAACATTGAATTTAGGAACGATTTGAAGACGTCAGAATGTTACACAATGTAACAATTTGAGAATTTAGGAACGACCAAAGTTAACTAGTTAACAATAGTTAACTTTTTAGAGAAAAAGAACGGACCACAGCGGGTTAAGGATTCCTCGTATATGGCTATGCTCGTCTACGTTTGTCAACATTCAACAAGATAGTTTTGTTTACTTTGTGTTTTTCTTATTTTAGGTAAATTTATTTGTTCATTTTAAGTAGTTAGTTTATAAGTTAAGTTGGAAAAAACTGATTTGTGTTATCTAGCATTAAGTGTTTAATAATTTAAATTAAAAATATGGTCGAAAAATATATTTGTTTGTTTTTTTTTTTTAATAATTAAAATCGTTTTCTGTTCTGGTGGCTGTTCTTCGCTGTGTTTAATTAAAAAAAAAACAATTTTCATGTGGTTTTTTAATGAAATTATGTGTTTAAATGTTGTGCCGGTTAGTTTTTGTGGCTTTTTTGCCAAAAAAACATTCTTTTTCGGTATAAAAAGATGTTTTTTTTTAAATAATTATTGGTGGGTAAAAGTTTTTATATAGAGCTATGGAAAAATCAGTCGCGAAAAATTCTGTCGGTTTTTGACAGATAAAAAGTGTCGGTTTGACATGTCACTGACAGCTCCATATGAAAATTTTTACCCCACACGCCGGAAAAGAAGTTTTACTTCAAAAAAAAATCAATGACCCTGAATGACTCAAAATTTAGACTGGCGTACCACAATATCACCATATTCAAGCAGAATTTTCTTATAATTATTATTTTGTAATATATTTAATTAAAACAATCTCTTAAATGTTTAAATAAATACCTTTTTATTTTAAAATAACAGTTAAAAGAATCTGTTTTTTATAACAAAATATTTTTTTAAATGTTTACTTTATCAACTTGGACTATATTAACAGAGATTTTCAACTTCATGTAAGTTATAATACTCTTAAAATATAATTACGTGTGTAGTACAATTTTTCAAATTCATATGGCCCCTGCCTGAAATAAATATAATAACCTGAAACGAATAACTAATTACAGTCGGTATGTTTGTGAATATATTTTTCTTTTCGTTTTCTTAGTATTTTTCCAAGCCCTAATTCGCCATCAGAAACTAAAAGAAAATAATTGGCATACAAAACAGAATCTACTTAAAAAAGAAGCCATTCAATCTATTATTTCTCTTGATTGTTTCCTCTACGATGTTTAGACAATGTCAAATTGCACTACATTCAGATAATCGAATGTTCCCAATTTCACATAAAATAGATTAAAGTGGAGAGGGTAAAAAGGCTTCATAGTTGTCCAACCCAAAGTACTAATTCTACAACATTTTTTTCTTCATCCTCTCTTTTATTATTTGGTAAAATCAACTTGGTTTTTATCTCATTCGATCAAGTATTAAAAATCAAGCGTCATTGTACCAAAAAAATTTGTTAAATTAAATAAAAAAATAAGCACGACTTGATCGCACGAACTTGCTCTTGTGGATAACAAGTTGTGGGATAACAATGTTTAAAAAAAAAATATTAAGTGCAATATTGTTTATACTATTGAGAAGCATCAGATTGCAAAATTATTACAAAATCGGTTTAGCAATCAAAAGGAATATCCCAAAAATAAGCCCATTTTCTCAAAAAACGTGGAATACCTAATTCCAGTATGTTATTTTTTTTGAGAAAAACCTGAAACGCAGTTTTCTGACAATTACTTTGGCCATTCAGAGTCCATATTTTAGTTAGCAGTATGCGAAAATTTGACAAAAACTAAATTTTTGTCTCGCAACAACTCGTTTTAGGTATAAGCTAATAATGAAAATTCGGATTTCCCCTCTAGGGAATCGCATAAAAATGCTCTGTACAAAATTTGAAGCAAATCGGTCCTCCCCTTTAGGCTCTAGCTCAAATTACAGTGGACGTACAGACTTAGTACCCGTGTGAAAAAGATTTTTATTTTTATGTGCCGTACGATAGGATTTGGCTTCCATACCTTTGGAATTGCAGTCCTGAGCACTGAATATCACGCCATAGGCTATTACCACTTGATCCACTATATATTGCAATCGTTATAAAAGTCATGTTTATGCGGCCCCACAGGGCCAAGGTCATCCACCGCCGCCGGTATAGGCATACTTCACCGGACACCCAAAATTATCGAAAACAAAATATACGGGTACACAAATATGTCTACAGCAAATGTAAAAAGCCCCGACTCTCCGTGGGTGAAAAGCTTCGGATTTCATAATCGGCAGGAGTTTCTTTTGTCTAATTTTTATTACAAAGAATTTGGTGAACTATTCAGCCGAGAACAATCCCTCTTTTGTTATTAAACATAAAAATAAATTATTTTTTTGCGATATGTAAAGTTATGTTTTTTTCTCAAAAGAACTATGTTACGGTAAAATTTTGCCGTAACAAGAATTACTCCTTTGCTTCCCCATCCTAGGTTCCCTTCTTCCCAACTTTCTTTTACAGGTGTTTCGTTCAACTTACAAAGAGAGAGAGAAGGGCAGCCATGGTCCATCAGCCATTGATTCACTCTCTCAGTACCTTGAAGAAACAACTTATCGAAGTTGTCAATTTTGACACTTTCGTGGATGGTTGATCCACTGCATCATATTTGACAGACGGTTGGTCTGTTCTGAACCACTAATTCCAAGCGCGGGTGACAGTTGGTCCCCGAACGCTCATAATTCTTGACAGACGGGCGGTCTGTACAAACTTTACATACAAAAAGCACGGACGACAGTTGGTCTCTGATGCCGATGTTACTCCTGGTGAGAATGGCTGTTTGCCCAACCTAAAAAAAAGTAATTTATTTGTTTTTGTAAAAGATGGAACGTTAACTACTAGTCCTCATCCCCCAAATCTGCGACGTAGAGTAACTTCGCGAAATAGGGAATAACTGCCTGCATCTCCTATCCTGAAATTTGTTGCTAGTTTTTTTTTTAAATGAAAGGCGAAAAATGCACGCGGGATGAAGTTGAGTTTCTTTTCGGTTTTTGGAAACTACCTTTTAAAAATAGTTTAGTGGGTGAGAATAGGTGGCTGAATGCACCCATTGAATTGCCGCCCACTGGAAGTCGTACAAGTGGTTGGCGAATTCAATGATGACGGTGTACGAAGCTTGGGTGCAAAGTGCGAGTAGGAAAGGCTGCTGGGTTTCAACTACGTTGGCTCACTCACGCCAATATGCTGAGTGTTGCTGAGTAATGACGTGACCGAAAGCCACGTCACTGATTGGCCGAAAGCACTGGGGCATTGGAAAAAAAAGAAGAGGTCGTCCAGGCAAGGTGAAAGCCTGGATGAACACTTCTTACCTGTATTGAGTACGAACCAGAGGTTCTTAAAAAAAAGGCAAAAAGGCAAGTTTCAAAAGTCAAAAAGAAATTCAATTTTTTTCGGTTGCGATTTTTTTATATATTTAGCAAGGAAGATAATTGTTGTGGAGTGACTTAAAAGTCGAGTGGCGAATTTTGTGAAGATTCGGACTTAAAAGTCTATAAAATTGGTGGAAAGAAAGTCCAGATAAGTTGTCGTCAGGGAGGATGTTAGCAGGAGTTATAAAAGCTTAGTATAGTGTTTTGTTGAAATTAGTTTTCTTTGATTATATTAATTCGTTTTCCAGAGTTATTTGTTTTACTCATTTTTAATTCTCCGTTTGGCTATTGCTCCAAAGTTTTCCGATAAAGCGGAACTCGCGACCCGTTTTCCATTTTCCGTTTGTTCTTTCGGGACCAAGTGTTAACGGTCCATCTTCTTAGTATCCATCATCTTTGTATAAAAGATCTTGGGTTTTAGCCCTACTTAATTGCAAGGTTTAGCAAGCAATTTAATAAATAATATTTAAATTCCCATTCGGAATCATAATTAACTTCTTTCATTTCAAACACTTTCACCGTCGGTTTCGCTTCGGAGGTTTGTAATTTCCTTATTCAAAAAAAATTACTGGCGCCCTTATTTTCTTTTCCAGCTACGCTCCTGTGGCCATAAACATATCAATTAATATTTCTTGATCAACATCGTCAATCAATTCAATTAACTTTTTTATCATTAAAAAAGTGTTAAAAAGTGAACCCATCCCTTTGCTGAGCATAGCCGTAGTGGCAGCACTTTTGTTGCTGCCAGTTGCACTCTTTTTTTAATTCGCTCTATTGCTTCGCCCGGCTGTTTTGACAGTCGATCTTTCGCCCTTAGGTAAACGTTTAACAAATATAAATTATTGTTCGTCGATTCGGTACGCGTCGTGTTCTTGTTTGTTTTTGTTTTAATATATTAATAATTATAATAATATCGTTTCGTTTTCGCGAATTAAAAGTGTAACAACTATTCATACAGTTAGCTTTGGGGGCAGCCGTCAGATTTCCTACATATCTCATCGTTTCTGTTGAAATAGTAGTACATTATATCAGAACCCCTGGTCGAACTTTCAAAGAAAATTCATTTTGGGCTAAGCATAATTAACTATCCTATAAATAACTTCTATAAATGGGGTACCCAATGGAACCTAAGACTATCCTCTTAAGGTACGTTTCACACACATTCGGTTTCATTGCGGTGGCACCTGATATAAGTGATAACCGATGAAAACGGCAAGAATTAACACCTAATTAGACACCGAATAGCATCGATAACGGTCCTACGACACGAATAAGTTTCACTCAGATTCAAAACGGCACGTTTTCGGTGTCTAAGGTACAAAAGAGTAATTGTAGCATTCACACATATATCGTTCTACAAGGTTTAATTTTGTAATTGTTTGTCTATGGGCAAAAAACACATAACTAGTGAGGCCGAAAAAGTTTCACTAAGTTTCCGCTACAAGGCCCTAGTTAGTATTAATGCAAAATTGTCTAGTCCCTCGTCTATGACAAGATTCTTTTTCCTAGCGGGATTAATATTGAATACAAAATTAAAAACAAAATACCTATACAGCAAAAATTTAATTTTATGAGTTATCACCATCCAATACACACTGCCTTAGATATGCGAAAACCTGTTTAAAGCTGAGTCAACAGTTATTGCAGTTTACAACGACCACGCCAGGGCATTTACCTATATCATAATGCTTGCGCCGGATATATGATCCTCCATTGCATTAACTAACGGGTCAGCGATTTTATGTATATCGGAACCAATGCAGTGGCACTCATTATTGCGGGTCAGCAATAATTCGATGGGAAGCAATGCTTGGAAGGTAAAGTCTTTAAGTAAATAATTCAATCGTATTCCAACCTCCAAACCGTAAGGTTTCTCCCCCTAAATAAAGAATAATTATAATGTAGTAGAAATCGTTTTGTTTGAGTTAAACAGTACGTCGAACCGTTGTTCGCGTTTTTTTTATCATCGTCGGAAAGGATGAATTTAACTTATGTATTTAAAACTTTTTGTATTTGTTCCCGTTTTTTTTATTATTTTTATTCCAATAATGAACCGATTGCTTACATTTTTAATAGTCAGCCTCTTTATAGCTGTAAAGAGATTTTAGTCTTCCGGGTTGGAGGGGGTCGTATAAATCTGAAAAGATTCCAGAGAAATAGGGCACAATGCCGAACACAGAATAGTTTTCTTTGTCGATATATTTATTTAGTCTAATAACAATATTAATAAGGGGATCGGTAAGACAACTATCGCGGTCGAGACGCCGATTTAAAATGAATAGACGATAGCCAAGTCCGTCGCCAAGCCACCAGCCAAATCACCACAAGTTTATAGTTTTGAACCACAAGTTCATACAAATTAATCATAAATTTTTATTAATGTACATATATATATGTATGTACATTTAAATTATCTGCATTGATAATTCATTCATTCATAATTTAATTTTATTTCAATGTTACATCTTTGTCACCGTTATACAAATTCTGAATTCTCACTTGAAATGCGGCTTGTTTCATTGTGGCTTGTGGTGATTTTCATTATATTGATTGCACGATTTGTCACGATATTAAAATTCATTTCACTATGGAACGTTTTGGATTTCAAGTTTTGAAAATAAAGAGTCCGCCATCTAACGTTTTTTTTTTCAACTAGTGCTTATTTCGTGAATGGTAACACTTAGCTCATGTCTGATTTGACAGATAATTAGTTTTATCCTTCCGCTAAACGAATATGGTTGTGTATACGCTTCGCTAAGTAGGCCTGCGATCGACTTAGAGAAGATGCCGATTTTGCCAAAAAAATCATCTGTTCAGATGAAGCTCATTTTGATCTTGGCGGGTAGTAAACAAGCAAAATTGTCGCATTTGGGGCACAGAAAACCCGCACGCATACATTGAAAAGCCGATACACCCACAACGAGTCACTGTTTGGTGCGGATTTTGGTCCAGAGGCATAATTGGGCCATTTTTCGAAAATGAGCAAGGAGTGGCCGTTACAGTCAATGGCGATCGTTATCGGGCCATGTTGAACGAATTTTTGTTCACAAAAATTGAAGAGGAGGATATTGGCAACATTTGGTTTCAACAAGACGGCGGCGCTACGTGCCACACAGCCGAAGCTACACTCGATGTCTTGCGCCATTTTCAAAAAAAAAAAGTAATTTGGCGGACCATTGAAATACCTGCCAATTTAAGATATTTAGAAGGTGAAAATTTCGTGCTGTCAGAAACAGAGTTCAATAACCACAAAAATATTCTTTTGGGAACTCGAAGCTCCATGAAATTGTTAGCGCGAAAGCGAAGTGTTGGCTTGTAGATGGCACTTTTGCCGTTGTACCTACAATTTTCAACCAACTTTTCTCTATTCATGGCTTAAAAGAAGGAACAGTGGTGCCGCTTGTTTTCTGCTTAATGAGCCATCGTTCAAAAGAATCATATGACCAAGTGTTTTATGTCCTGCTACAGGTTGCTTGAGACTATAATATTCACTTAAGTCCACATACTATAATATCGGATTTCGAAAAAAAACTATAACAAATTCAGCAAAAGACTATCTGTTCGTAACGAAATTCAAGGGATGTTTATTTCATTTTGGACAAATTCTGTGGAGGAGAGTCCAGAAAGAAGGCTTCGCAATAAAATATGGAAATAGCGAAAGATTTTCAGCATAACGAGAGCAAAGTCGTAGCAAAATGGTTCAAAGAAAACTATGTTTCTGGTAAGGACTGTAGGTTCTACTGCTGATGGAAACCACTTTCCAAGAACACAAAATAGTGTAGAGGCATGGCACCGACGGACGCCTTAAAGTTGTATTCGGAAAACAACATGTTGGAACATATAAGCTAGTAGAAGATTTGTCAAAAGAACTTTTATTAGCAAAGATGAAAATAGAAAAGTTACGAAGTGGAGAAAGAACATCCAGAAATAAAATGTATATTAAAAATTTAAAAATACAATCAATTCTTCGAAAGATAGAAGAAATGGAAAAAGTTGATTTTCTTAAAAATATAGCTTTGTCTTAAATAAACAAGAATATTTATTTAAGTGAACTAATTTTTTATTTTGTGTTAAATGTAAATAATTGTTTTGTGAACTTATGTTTTTCGTTTTGATGTAAATATGTATATATTAAACTAACCGTTACTAACCCATTACTAACTGAAGTGAGTTTTTATGTTTTATGTTCGGCGAATAAATTTTCAAGACGAGATATTAACTTTATTTCAATCTGTAAAACAAGTACTAAACAAGTATTGAAAAAAGTACTAAAATTCGGGATTAATCCCGAAAATTTTCGGGATTTTTCAATGGCGGAATTTTGTCGTTCGGGATGTTGAAATTCGGGATTTTGTCGTTCGGGATTCATAAATTCGGGATTTTGTTATTCGGGATTTTGTTATTCGGAATTTTGTCTTTCGGAATTCATAATTTTCATGATTCGGGATTTTGTCGTTCGGGATTGTGATACGCTCCCGAATCTGGACCAGCGAAACGCACAACGTTGAAGGCTGCTGAAAATCCACAGATGTAAAAGGCTTTATATAGATGGTTTCAAAAGCAAAGAGCTAAACACATTCCACTTTCTAATGACATTATAAAGTCAAAGGCAATTCAATTACACAATAAAATAAAGTAACGAACATCATGGTATTCGAAAGTTGAAAATCTGTGGTGAAAAGTTATCGAATAAACATGAACTTGTTAAGCCGTTCGTACAAAAATTTCCAAAAAAACATAAAGGAACCTAACATGACTGAAGCGTTAGCGCCAGGACTAAAGTTTTTTCATAACATTGTAACATAAGAAAAAAAGCTATTTCAACTATAATTTGTATTGTATGTATTTGTACAAAAAAATAAGACCCAGGAAGTGCAACAACCTCGGTTATTGCAACTACCCCAATTTCTATTAGTTGCGTAAATCGAGTTTGTACTGTATTTAAAGGTGAACTCCGCTCGTAGTTGGTACGATAGTGGATGATTTACAAATGGTGAGGTTTATCAAATGCTTTGCTAAAATCTGTAAGAACACAATCTATTTGTTTTTTTTTTTTTAACGAATATATACAAAGCCTCCGCTAGCACTGTAAGAAAAGTGACAGTCGAATGGCCTTTTGAAAAACTATGCTGATTGGGAGCGATAAACGATTTTGTATAAAAACCATAATTTGCTCAGTGACACTACCATGAAATCCAAAAATACTAGATCAATGATGTACACTTGACATATTTGTGTAAGAAAAGAGCAAATGCTATTGCCATAGCACAAGGTCATAAAATTCACAGAGGCCAAAAGTTCGCAATCATAGAAAATATGCGCCATTTGAAAAAAAAAATGCGGGGTAGTTGCCCAAACTATTATCGCTTATTGCAAAATTTTGTCCAAAAGACTTATATTACGCTGTTCTAGGGCGTCTGCCCTTTTCGTGCATGCTTCGTGAAATCGTGAGTATACGTAAGTTATTGACTGCTTTAGTATTTCGTGAATGTGTTCCCTTAGAACTTTTTGTTTGAGAGCAAGTGTTGGGTTCTACTAATTATTATTTATACAGTTAAAGTAAAATTTGCTTAATTGTTGAGAGCAATCATCAACACTTTTTAAAAAAGTAGAAGCGGCCTTATAGGAATAGGAATCGGGGCACTATTTGCTAGTGGACATACTTCGGCATCCAGAAATGTTATGACAATTTTTTCTCAAAAAAATCAAAATTAATAATATCCGACATCCCCCAATATCCGAGACTTGTAAATAACCTACCCTTTAAAAAGATAAAAATGAACATCCACACAATTTCAAACAAACCATGCCTGCCCTAACGGCTACATTCACAAATGAATTCTTGATTTTTATTTAGTACACAACCTGTGCAATAGATCCATTCCATTGATATGCCTCTCTCTGCTTACTATAAATATCACAAAGTGTACAACAAATTTAATATTTGCCATTTGATCATGATGAATATTTTTAAAATACATTCATTCATATAAATGGATATGTACGATAAGAGTATACTTAAACCCAAACAATGGCAAAAAGTCGAGTGAAGGTAACAATAACAAAACACTATTGAAGTAAGATGCATATA
Source organism: Leucozona laternaria (assembly GCA_932273885.2). Taxonomy (NCBI): domain Eukaryota; kingdom Metazoa; phylum Arthropoda; class Insecta; order Diptera; family Syrphidae; genus Leucozona; species Leucozona laternaria. The sequence goes on from OW026366.1 coordinate 274,390,204, forward strand.
CAAAAAATTAACAAAAAACCTTAAAGTAATAAATAAAATATAAAGAGTACGTATTTACGCCTCAATGCACAATTATTGTTTCATATGAATCTACTTTTTTTGGGAAGAAATGCTTAAAATTTTTGACATAGACAAAATTGTGGTCGTTCCGACATGACAAGTGAGCTGACAACCGCGTTATTAAAAAAAAACTCATATTACTTAAACTTAAACTTATCAAGGGTATGAATCTGAAGGTTTTTTTTTATTCTGATCTTCTACCTCGATTGATTGTCATTTATACATTTCAAAATGACAGTATCGGTTAAATATTTTAAAAAAACATTTTTTTTTCTCTCATGAAATTACTTGAAAATTTTCAACCATTTACACTTTCGAAGTCATTTAATGACTGTGTATATATATTAGCTGCGTTTTATTGGTAATTTATAGCTAGCGCAATAATCAAGTAACAATAAAACGCCTTGGCTGTGTTAATAAAACGCTTTAGCAACTTTTGGCTGTGTTCGCTACAAATATCATAGATCACATCCATTTTGTCTCCACCAAACTACAAATATCATCCATTATGTGAGTGAAAAACAACATTAAGGTTCAAGACATGAATACTTTTCAAGAGCGCCATCTTCATCTTCAAAGTTCTAACTATGTATATCCACTTTTATATCCACTCTTTTACTGGCTAATTTATCGACACTCTTTGTTTTTATTTGCCAAGGGAAATTTTACTGCGTTGGCTAAAAAATTACCAATAAAACACGGCTATTAATAAATTTAATAATGACTGCCTTAAGAAATCACAAAATGAAAAAAAAAAAAACAAACGAAAAAAAATATTTAAAAAAACCTTCAGCTGACATCAGTACTCATATTGTTTAATAAATGGACAAATTTAAGGGATTGAGTGTTAAATAATACTCCCGTCTATGCAAAATTTCCGTATATCATATCCCTCTTGGGCATTTAATCTGACAAAAAGGACAGTCATTTTCATCCTTACTCAAGTACTTTGTATTTCTCTATTTTTCAAGTCCTCTTTACCATAATTAATCTGCAATTGTGAAAAGGTTTTCAGTTCTCATAATATATATACATATGTATGGCTGTGTACACATATTTTCTGTCCTTCGTGTATGAAAAATGGTTTACTTATTCACACATGCGACATACCTTCAGGTGTTTTATTATAAATGTGATTACATTTTCTTCTTGAATTGAGGTTAAATTATATAAACTTAAATTTAATATTTAAATTTTATTCTCGGGATATCATACATAGCTATCAAGTATACTCTACAGTGTATTGGGATTTAACTGAATTACGAATAATAAAAAAACTAAAGATGAATTGCAGTATCATTTATTTTCTTATGGGTATTCTGTTGTTAGTTTTGTAATTTACTTACTTCTCATTATGCTCGTATGTACCTATGAAGATGTTTTGTAATAATTTTCTAAGTGGGTAAACAACTTAGGAAGAGGATGAATATGCTAACATAGGTATAAATAGTTAAACAATTTGTAAGATTTTAATCCCCAAAATAAATTAAACTTTAAACACACATTTAGTCTGATTTTGAATTTCACATTTATAGAGAAGATATTTTGGAGGGTTAAATTTCAATTACTCATTCTTTTGCATTGTAAGTTCTAGGTTTAATATTATTTTTGTTTCTCTTCTGTAATGTAATACGTCATTGTTTGGGGTTAGGGGCATTTGCGAATCTATATCTACTTCAAAAGTGAAGGGAATTTTTTTGTGAAAATTGACAGATGTAAAATTGAAAATGGAAGCAGTGTTTGTTTATGTACAGTGTAATAATTAATTAAATTTAATCTTATTATTTATAAAGGGTGATTTTTTAGCTGGTTTGGTTTTGGCAACACTGGTTTTGACAGCTGACGTGTGTTTAGTACCTTGTGTCACTGTCAAACAGCTTCAGTTTGGTTTGCAATTTAACCATGGATCGTCTTACAAATGAACAACGCTTGCAAATTATTGAATTTTACTATCAAAATTCGTGCTCGGTTCGAAATGTTCATCGCGCGCTGCTTCCATTTTATGATCGGCATTCTCGACCTTCTGAGCAGTCTATTCGGAAGATTGTGACCAAATTTCGCACCAAATTTACTTTGTTGGACATTAAACCACCAACACGTTTACGTACTGTGCGTAGTGAAGAAAATATTGCGGCCGTATCAGCTAGTGTGACAGAAGACCGCGAAATGTCGATTCGGCGCCGTTCCCAGCAGTTAGGCCTTTGTTACAGCACTACGTGGAAAATTTTGCGGAAGGATTTGGGCGTAAAGCCTTTCAAGATACAGCTGGTGCAAGAACTAAAGCCAGCCGACCTACCACAACGCCGAATTTTTGGTGAATGGGCTCTTGGAAAGCTGGCCGAGGATCCGCTTTTTTATCGAAAAATTGTGTTCAGCGATGAGGCTCATTTTTGGTTGAATGGGTACGTAAATAAGCAAAATTGCCGCATTTGGAGTGAAGATCAGCCAGCATTGCAACAGCTACCAATGCATCCCGAAAAAGCCACTGTTTGGTGCGGTTTATGGGCCGGCGGCATTATTGGGCCATATTTCTTCAAAGATGATGCGAATCGCAGCGTTACTGTCAATGGTGAACGCTACCGAGCGATGATAACAAACTTTTTTTTGCCCGAAATGGAAGTTCTTGACTTGCATGATATGTGGTTTCAACAAGACGGTGCCACATGCCACACAGCACGCGAAACAATGGTGCAATTGCGAGGCGAGTTTGGTGAACAGTTAATTTCACGTTTCGGGCCGGTCAATTGGCCGCCTAGATCGTGCGATTTGACACCATTAGATTATTTTTTGTGGGGGTATGTCAAGGCTAATGTCTATAGGGACAAGCCCGCTTCGATTGACGCACTGGAAGCCAACATCCATGCATTCATTCGTGATATACCGGCCGATATGTGTGAAAGAGTATGCCAAAATTGGACTCAGCGGATGGGCTACCTGAGACGCAGCCGCGGTCAACATTTGCATGAAATTATCTTTAAACATTAAATTGCAAGGTTCAAACTATCGATTCAAATAAATATTTCATTCATTTTTTCGAATTTTTTGTGTTTTTTTTTTTAAAAAAGTTCTAAACCTCTTAAAAATCACCCATTACATAGATCTAAGTGTTACGGTCACAAGATCAACTGTCAGCCCTTCTACCTATAACCTAACCTAACCTTTGCCCGGTATGTATGAAACGGTCTACCGTGCTTGGTGGTGGAGCTAGCAACAGAGCTCTTTACCAAAAATATCAATATATCCCTCTCTAGTTTATTTGAAAACGTAAAAATCATCGCTCTGTCGAAACTGAAATTTATTTTTCTTTTCCTGAAAACAAATTCTAGCATTATGTGCAATATATACGCAAATAATTGTGATACCCTAGGAAATTGTATCCCACTTAATGTAAAAACCTATGTGTTCTGTGAGCAGTCAAGCCATTTAGAAGCGTTGACGAAGTTCAGAAAGCTGTTTGCTGAAGTTCTAGAAAGATCCTCTAAGCCATCAAAAAAATGATTTCCTCTAGGTGTTTCTTTTTTAAATGACAGACTGCTGGGCAATGACAAAGGAAGTGTAATTTATCCTCATGTGCTTCTTCACCACTGTACCCTCTACTAAGGTCGTCAGTACTAAACCTCATTTTCTTTTTGTGGTATCCCAGTAGGTTGCGTCCGGTGATTATGCTGACAAGGGAACGAAAATGTTTTTTTTTGTTCATTTGCATAATTTTGTCTGTCCTGATTCTTCCGTTTCTATGCCACTAGAACAAGAAAAAGGCAGAATTCGCAAATATTTCCTCGAAGCCGCAAACGATAGATGGTCAGCTCTTGATACTTGTCGGATCTCGAGGAATCTATGGCCAGACATCTCAAAGAAAAAAACAGACTCCCTTCTCAAACTAAGCAGACCTCAACTATCCCTTTTTGTTGGAATCCTAACGGGTCACAACTCAATGGGAACCCACATGCGCAGAATGGGCATCAGCTCATCCGACTTGTGCAGAGGGTGTCAAGATGAAGAAGCGGAGGAGGGCTCCTATCACTTCCTTTGTGAATGCCCCAGCTTAGTAAGAACTAGAAAAAAGTCCCTCGGAGATTACTTCTTTGATGAACTGAGCGACATCTCGTTTTTGCCACTAAGAAACATCCTGAAATTTATTCAATGTTCGAGTTGGTTCAAGGAGGCCCTTCATGCCCACACCTAAACTCCTCTAACTCCTTCCCACCCTTCCTCTTCCTTCACCTCAACTATTTCCTGGGGACCACAATGGATCCATTGAGATCCGAGTGCGATGATGCGGCTTGCCGTATTTTCACCCCACCTAACCTAACCTAACCTTTGTCTGTCCTCTGCTTATTGAAATTTGGCCATAATTTTCCAGTTGTGTCTCAAGCAGGTTCGGTACTTTGATATGTCGTTCGGCTTGACTTGAATCAAGCGACGATCCCGTTCTCGCCAGCTCATCAGCTCTTTCGTTTCCCTGTGTATTACCGTGACCAGGAACCCAACAGAGTCTAATGTTATGCTGCATACCAAGAACCCTAAGCTCTTCGCGACAGCAAGTTACAAGATTCGAATGTATCTCGGTGACAGAAACTGCTTTAATTGCTGCTTGGCTGTCAAATAAAAGTGTGATGTTAGCTCGTGCATGGTATCACCATCATGGATATTTGCTTAGCTGCTTTGGTCACTGCCAAGACCTCAGCTTGGAAAATGCTGCAAAAGTCCAGAAGTCTGAAGGAGCTAGCTAGTCCCAGAGTTTCCAAGAAAATTCCTGCACCAACTCCAGTGTTCATCTTAGAACCATCAGTGAAGACAGTTATCGTAGATTCGTTACTGAGAGGTTGGTTGTTTTCCCACTCCTCTATCTCAGGAAAAGACGTAGTGAAGGGTCTGTTCAAAGTTAAATGGGGTGTTGCGTAGTCTTTGCAGATATTATTTCCCACATATCTCAAAAGAATCTTAGTATGACCCGTTGTGCTTTGTTTCCAGCAGTAAGTCTGGCTTAGTCGCAGGGCACTGTATGCTTCTGATTGATGCACGAATAGATCTAGGGGTTTCAAGTTGAGTATCACTTCCAGTCCCGCTGTGGGGGTGGTTTTTAACGCCCCTGTAATACCTACGCATGCTAATCTTTGAACTTTTGTTAAAGTTTTCAGGTTTGTTGTTTTCTCAGTCGCATTCCACCAAACTAGATTGCCGTATGTTAGTATCGGTCTAACAATTGCCGTGTACATCCACCTGATAATTTTTGGGTTGGGTCCCCAGTATTTTCCAAATATCCTGTTGCAGGAATAAAATGCGACCATAGCTTTTTTTGATATTTCTTTAGTGTCAATATACACATCAGCAATATGTGGCTACAGTACAGTTGTTTGCCATCCATATGTTTATATTTCTTTAACTTTTTTTATTAACTTTATATTCTCTATATTTTTTATTCAATTTTTATTATAAGCAAATAATTCATTATTCCAAATGAGATCAAACTACGTATTTATGTATGGGGTATTACCATATTTAAAGAGTACAATAATTAAAAGACATAAATATTTGAAGATGGCTTAAAATGATTACTGTTCGAGTGCTTATGTGTATCGTTATTAATATTGTAAGCACATCCATTTTACTAACTGCCCAGAGCAATTAGGCAGGCTCCAGCTGAACATACAGCTTACTGGATGAAAATACTTCCTACAATTCTCACAGTCTAGTTAACTAACAGCACCTATGGCAAATGTATAGAAATAACAAATAGTCACGCTACCAAATACAGGGGCGGATTAATTTATTTTAACTTCAAGATGTTTTTTGAACAAAAATTAATTAATATTTAATATGATAAATACTCTGACAAATTTATCTTTGTCAAATATTGACATTTGTAAAATTTGAGGAATATCACTTTTTTCAATTATTGAACTTTATTGATCGATAATATGTTTGTATGCGGCGTATTCATAGTCGTTTTCTAAACTCATCTTTTACTAAAAAGAAGGTTAAACAAAGAGATAAACGAGTGCAGCACCTTTTTTTTAACTGAATTACCTTCTGTGTTGATTAAAATATTATTTTTTTACTTCAAATTTTGGAGAAGTAAACCAAAGTCATCAAATGTATTCATAGAAAATTTATTCAAACTTAGTTTTAACTTCGCAATAATTTAAAAAAATAAATATGCCCTAATATCACTCATCACACGTGGAAAGTGTTCCTCTTGCGTGCGTTTTACAAATTGTGTTCCATTTATATGTTATTTTACAACGCGTTAAAGCACACCTGAATTTTATTCACGAGTGTAACTGTCGATCTATAATTTATGCCACGCTTTAAGGTTTCGAGATTCGGGTAAATCGTTTTCGTGGTATTGCAGTATACTGTGAATGCGTTATCAGCTGCGTTGACGCTCTGGTTGACACGAATTTTAGAGTCAAGGCAACTATTATTTTTTGTAACCGTGGGAGTCACCCCGTCAACGCAGTTAGGACACAGCGATAGATTGCAGATTAGTGCATTGTTTTACGTATCAAGGTTAGGTAGAGTAAACGGTAAAAAGCACGTTGATGCAGATAACACGTCAACGCATTTTGGAATGACTGGTGTCATTCGGTTAATCTTCCACGATTCATATACGTTGACAGTATATTGATGATATTTTTGGTGATGTCAAGGAGTGAAAGCGTCAATTGTAGCTTAACGTGTTATGACTTAACAAAATTTCAGACTCAATACTCAAGGGCCTTTTTTCGAAATATTAATAACACGGTCTTGGAAAAGTGTGCATGTAGAATTAGAAGCAATTTGAACAGATTTTCAAATGACTCAAAATGCTTCGTTTGTTTCACATAACTATTTGCATGTTATCGAATACATTGATACACTTTGATTTAATTTTTTTGAAACCTAACCTAATTGCATGAATTGAATGAAATGTTCAATTATCGTTTCCAAAAGTTCACTGAAATTCATTTATTCATTGCAAATTGACATATTATAGGTATGAATATTATGAGGACATTATATATTATTTAGACAACTGTTGGTACCTATGTGTTTATTTTATAGTTTTATTTTATCAACTGTTTGGCACTTACGGGCCATTGTCGCGCCTGGCGGGACATCTGGCATCCCTAGGCGCAGGTATTAAGCTTTATTATTTTCCCCGAACAGACAAATGTATGGCTTTATATTTTATGCATTGGCAGTTTTATTTTGTCCCCGTTATTTGTAATTGTATACATAAAGGTGACATTGAATATTACCCAATTTTTTTTTAATAATTTGACTCCGCCTTTTAGACGAGTTTTCTTGAAACACTCTCAACAACTAAATTTAAATACGAACTTATCCAATTTATTCACGCAAAACAATTAGAGAATTATTTACCAAAATCATTTTTAGATAAATTATGGAAACAAAGTTTATCAAAACTTAAACTTAACATAGATAGTGCACGAACTAATCACACTTACTTACTCCTATGGTTCAAATCTATAAAGATACAAAGGATGCCCTTCATTGAGTAAAGGTATACGTGTGAAATATCCATGTTTTCCTGATCGACTACATTATTCTTCTAAGGATTTTTTTTATTTAATATTGAGAAATATCTACCAAACGCACATACATATATTTGAATGCTGATTATGATTTTATTATATTCTGTATGTAAGTAAACGCGGCTTAGCAGATTTTAAGCCCTTATGCAAGGAAAGATTAAATATAAAATTATAAGAGGAAAAATAAGAGGAAGTGATTTGAGTTATTTTATTTGAAATTAGGGCGTTGTCCTGTGGTTGAAAGGAAAAACTTTGTAGTGCCCTTAAAATGAATAATGTCCTGGGTAAATAAATCACCTTATTTTTGCATTATGTATAATGTTAGGGGAATTTGTTAGGTTCAGCTGTTTTGTTCAATGATTTAAGTTAATATAATGAAGTAAAATTTTTAGATATCCATGAAAAATTGCAGATATTAAATTTTATTATATCTATCTGGCTTTATATAAATGTATATCTAAAATATACTTACTGCCTGATGGTAGGGTAAATATGCTGACACTGCATAGAAGTTATAAACTTCTCGCCACATCAGTTTCGTGGGAAAGATGTCTTACTGTCATGGTTCATGGTTTTAGATTTGTCACTTGATATATACTTGGGTTTTTGATAGATATGTATCTTTAGCCCGGGAAAGATAGAGATAGAAATTTAGAGCCGATTGCTGCAATGAAACTAAAATATTTAAGTTCGACATTAGAGCTTATGTTACAGTTTACGCTGAGGAAAAAGTAGAGCAATAAGCCCTCATGTTTAACTTAAATATTAAAGTTTTGTCTCTACAAATGTGTCTTAGTAAGTTAGAAATGTATCTATGATGAATTTTTAAAAGTTTTAAAGAATATAAAGCTATGGCTTAGCTGTTAGCATGTTACATATTTTTTTTTTTTGTAAAATAGATAAAGTTGATTCTGTTACAAAAAACACTTTTCTGTATTTGAATATGTGGTTCGCAGGTATTTTTATAATAGATACTAATTATGTGGAAGCAGTTGCGGCAATTGGAGAGATATTTCGAAGAAAAAAAATCAAGGAAAAGAACAAACTGAAATAGACGGGGAAACAAATTTCAAAAGAAATACCTTTTACGTTGTGATGAACTTTTGTGAAAGGCTGAGGTTAAGCTCGTCGGTTTCCAAAGAGTACCTACGAACTTAAGATTTAAAGACTTTCTTTACTAGTATAAATCCAAAATCTTAACCTAGTTACATTTAAATAACATAGTATGTTTTATTTCTTGAGTATCTGTTCCCTCGTTAGTAGTTCGTTTGGTTTTTGGAATTTTTCTCTATTACGGGGATTGGGATATTTCAGGTCCACTGATGATGATCGTGAAAATCAGAGGTGAATACAGGTTGTGTTGTAAGGTCCCGGATTGCTATCCAAACCAATCAACATCTTTAATGGACTCCGACAAGGGGATGCTTTGGCCTGCCTCCTCTTCAACCTGGCGTTGGAGAAAGCAATCCATGACTCTGGCACGGCAACAAGAGGGACCATCGTCAACAGGTCCAGCCCGATACTGGCTTACGTAGACGACATCGACATCATCGGAAGAACCGAGCAAGCTGTACATGATTCCTTCATCCAGATCGAGCAGGCGGCACAAAATCTGGGGCTGCACATTAGTGAAGGTAAAACAAAGTACATGGTGGCGTCGAATGCGAGAGGAACAGTTGGTCAAACAATCAAGGTAGCGGAGCACGAATTTGAAGTGGTGCAATCCTTTGAATAACTTGGGTCAATAGTACCAGCCGATAACAATATAGAAGAAGAAATACGCGGGCGGCTTCTCAAATCCAACAGAGCCTATACTATAGTCTATCAAAGCTCTTCAAATCCAGAAATCTCACCATAACTTCAAAACTGCTGCTGTTCAGGACCATTCGTCCTGCCAGTGCTCACATATGGATCCGAGACTTGGGTGCTTAGCAAAAGGCACTCCGAGCTTTTAGCCGCGTTCGAGAGAAAAGTCTTAGGAGAATTGTTGGCCCCATATGTGAGGAAGGACGATTCCGGAGACGGTACAATCATGAATTGTACGCCATCTGACTTGAAGCAGATATCGTGACAAAAATTAAGCTCGGTAGACTCCGGTGGGCAGGGCACCTAGCTCGCATGAGCGAAGAGGAACCTGCTCGGAAAGTTCTTTGTGGTACATTCTATGGTAGACGACAGCGTAGTAGACCATGCTTGCGCTGGAGAGATGGCGTAGACCAGGACGCCCGGAGCCTTGGGATGCGCAACTGGATGGCGGCGGCACGAGACCGGGATGGGTGGAGAGACTTTTTGAAGGAGGACAGGACCGGACCCCGGTTGTCGAGCCGATGATGATGATCCCTTAAATATGTCTGTTAATTAAACCAATAAAGTCTTTAAAGCTTTGTAGCATACTTGAAATTATTCCATCAGACCCTGATTTGCAGACTTCCACCATCCTTCTATCCACGATTTAATTACAGATTATACTACCAAGAACATTACCCTACCCCTTACGCCTTGTTTAGTTCCATAGTTCAAATTACACACAAAGCTTGCTGTGCTAATGAAATTCGTTGATTTACAAAAAATTGTAATTTTTAAAGACTTCTATTGAAATTATTTTGTACCCCCCAGAACATATTTTGATGTTAAACCTACATAAGAAACTCTTTCAAACAATCTTATTTTCTATTCCAAAACATAATTATAAACTCAAAAAGGGTAGAAATAATAACTTATACCAACAATATAACGAAATTAAATTCCCTGGTGCAGATAATAAAGGTCATCATATTTTTAAACAAACAAAAAATACAAAACAGCAACAGCAACAAAAAGATACAATGACCTAAAGGTCTATAGTCTTACTCAATACTCATATACACAAATGGTAAGGTTGTATCATCATCGGGTCAATATAGCCAAAAGAAAAATAGAATGTTGTTTGTATTTACTATTTTAATCAAAATTAAATTGTGTAAAAAGAAGTTATTTCATTGACTGAGCTTAGTTCAATTTAATCAAGGAGCAAAGTGGGAAATGGGAATACACTGTCAATGCAAACAAATCCCTGTGATGACTGATATAGCCATAAAGCGGTAATCCTTAAAAAAATACTGTACTATGAATTGAAGTCAAATGTATAAGAAATATAGGTCACAGGGATCAAGAAAAACTTTATGAACCACAAAAGCCTCAAATAATACCTACATAAGATTTGCTCCGTATGACCATCACTCTGGCAGTGCAGAAGTGTAAACAAGATATTTTGTATTCTTTGGCTTTACAGATAAAACTCAATCTGTTGAGTTTTTCGCTGTTAATGTTTTCAAATTCAAAAGGGGAACATCGAAATCGCATATTTTCGTAGGAAAATACGGCTTAATGTTCGCACTATCTCTTCCTTGTATAAGAAAAAAAGTCAATTTTCCTTACAAGTGCTATATCCTTAGGAAGAAAATAAGTTTTCATATGATACGAAAATGGCCCATTTATAGCCTTCACTATATCTCATCATTGAAAATTGTCATCTATAATTTTGAGACGTTTTAAAACCTAAATCAGGCGTTACTTTGGTATCACTACGATCATGACTTCAATATTTGGAAAATAACTATAGAAATGCGCCCTTACTGCTAACAAAAAAAGAAATAGCATAAAGGGTGTTTTTTTTAGAGGTATAGTACTTGTAAATGGAATAAAACAAAGATATTTTCTTAAATTGACATGAAATTTACTTTTTTCGAAAGATTTAATTATGATTTCTGGCATACATATGAACGCCACGGCTGGTTCGGACTAAGTCTAATCTGGAGGTCCAATTTTCGATGACTTTTTCCATCATTTGTGGCCGTATATCGGCAATAACGCGGCGAATGTTGCACTCCAAGTAGTCAATCGTTCCGGGCTTATCGGCGTAGACTAGCGACTTCACATATCCCCACAGAAAATAGTCAAGCGTTGTTAAATCGCACGATCTTGGATCATAGGTCCAAAACCCGAAATTATGCGTTCACCAAACGCTTCCTTCAACAAATCAATTGTGGCACGCGCTGTGTGACATGTTGCGCCGTTTTGTTGAAATCACAGCTCCCCCACATCAAAGCGATTCAATTCAGGAACGAAAGATTCATTAATCATGGCTCTATAACGGTCTCCATTTAATTTAACCCTCTGGCCGACCAAAAATGAGCTTCATCGCTGAAAAAAATTTCTTGTGAAAATCGGCGTCAACAACGATCGCGTTTCGAGCCCATTTTGCACAATTTGCATTTGCATGCCATGTTCAGGTGTCATGCCTGAAACATAATGCGACGAGGAAACGGGACGTGAGCGTGACGAGAACTCGTTGTAGTTGTCAAAATAGTTTCAAACAATGAAAGCATACCTGGATATACACAATAACCAAACTAAAAATAAATCACTTGACAGCTGCCAAAATGACCGCCAGTTAAAATAGTGTTGCCAACTAAAAGTTCTATACCTCTAAAAAAACACCCTTTATACATATGTATATTGGAATAAGAACAGATGAAATAACTCCTGTAAAATTAGACAAATGAAATAAATCCTTGCGTTTTATTTCGTTAAGAGTTATTTCATCAAGATTGGGAGTTATTTCATTTTTAACGAGTTAGATTGTGTTTTATAATTTTGTAAGAATTCAGAACAATGTCTAAAAAAAGACAACCCATAACAATCCACCAATAACCACTTAAGAATTCTGGCATCTCTAACACTCAGATAACTACATGTTTGATTGTGAAACACTTCAACGAATTTTAAAGCTTAATTTAACTCCTTTGGTTTTTCAGCAAAAGAAGAAATTTTATTAACGTCGAGTCGTAAAAGTATTATGTATTAGTATTCATTCACACTCAATTAATTCTTTAAGTTGATTGAAGAGGAATAATAATAAACGGTGAGGATTCAAAGACAGACCACCACCTGTTAAGTTCGACAGTTCCATAAAAGACGATTTATATAATTGATAATAATTTATGGTTTTAATTGTTCTTGAGGTAAGTTGTTGGTTTAATTAACTTCTTTCTAATTACATGTCAGACACCTCAAGTGGTTGAAGAGTTTAATTAGTTGTCATTCGTTCAAGGTGATGATGCAGGGTCGTAGCTAGAGGTTTTGGGGCAATGCCCTTCCTTAAAATGGTACGATTTTGTATATTCTTTCATTTCATTTCACCAAAAAATTAACGTCGTCTGACATTTTCTTTCCTCTCCTGCATTCAACAAAAACAAATGTGCTCTTGTGGTTAAGATCTGTGTGTAACCAAACATATTTAAGATGCATGATGTTATGATAATTTTAACCAGAAAATATTAAAAGGGTCAAAAGTACTAAAAGTTTGATTTTTGTTTGATTTGTTTTTTGCTAAAAAAAATGTATTTCAAAATTTTAAAATGCACCAGTAAGCAAAATTTTAACAAAATCGGTCTAAACATTAAATAAATATACCTGAAACGCAGTTTTCTTGCAATCACTTTGGTCATTACCGGTACGGAGTTTAAAAAAAAAAACTATTATATGGCAGCTATTCGTTCTAGATGATATTAAACAGAGATTCGAATTCCCCTCTAGGGAATCACATAAAAATGCTCTGTATACCAAACTTGTTAAAAAGGGCAAATGACTTCTTTTTATTAAAATTTGATATTTCTTAAGAATTCTTGTGCTATACTCAGGTGAACACCTGTTGTATTATGAAAAACAAAAGTCGAATGACATCGAGGTAAGTTAAGCATCATTTGCAGTATACTTTGTTTTGGCACACTTGAAGATTTCTAATGTAACACTTGGCGCAATTTCCCCAGACCTGTCACTGAAATCCATATAACAAAATTGATTGGAAAACAACCTTGTGTATAATGACTATATATATTGGTATATATTAATAATTGGATAAAGCATTTTTATTGCAATATTTACTTTCTCTAATGTTTTATTGATGAGTTCATTAGAAATAAGCCGTTTGTCAAGGTTGATTCCCATTTTATAGAACTTTCATTAACTTCCAGCTCATTGCTGGGAAGAAATGCTTGCTTTCTTTTCGGGTGAAAAATATTGATTTTATATCTTTCCAGTTTTTCTTCTTTATCTTCCATCTGTGAAAATAAAATACTTAATAAGAATTGCAAGTGCATTTGAAGATTGGTCTCCATGTTGAGACCAAACTCATGCGATGAAAGTTCGCAGAGGTGTCGTCTGCATAAATTCCTGTTTCGCAATATGGTATAGCTGTGGCAAATCAAATGTATGGATGTTGTATAAGACAGGAATAAGAAATTAAGAACTGAACCTTGGGGGACATATACTGGACATTTACTAGGACGGATATACTTCTGTCAACATGCACTTTAAAACATCTTCTAGGTAAAAAACTTTAAACTTACTAAGGAAAATTGGTATTCCAAATATTTTCATCTTATAAATAAGAGAATTATGCCAAACGGAGTCAAGAACCTTTTCAATAAACAGGGTCATTCATATCGTGGTTTCAAGTTGGTAGCGCTGCCATTTGACACCTGTCAAACTCAGCTGTCATTTGAAGTGTAATAATAGGTTTGTTCGTTGAGCCCTGAAGTCACCCTGGGGTAGCCCCAAAGCGATTTTTGAAACACCTGAAGTCACCCTGGTGAAAAAATTCTGTGTTTTTTTGAGACCAGGGGCTCAATTCCGCAAGTGTGAATAGTTTTCCGTGTACACTTTCTATTCACGCTCAAAATATGCGTGAATAAATTTGCCTATCTGTGTAGGCTTTATCTGTCAAAAAGATTGCACCTCACTCTTGCGGAATCGCATAATTTAATGTGTACACTGATTTTTGTGTACTCAGACAAAACTCACGCTTGCGGAATTGGGCCCCTGGGGTCGCCCTGAACTTGCCCTGAAGTATAGAACTAGGTATTTTGTTATGGCGAGTTGAGGTAAAGCAAAAACTGCCAATGTGACATGAGTTGTTATGTGCATATGTTTTGTTGTGGATTCACGTGCTGCAGGTTATTTGTTATATTTGGAAAAAAAATTGAAAGAATATACATATTTAATTTAATGCTTATGAATAGTAATACAAAATTGAAAGGGTAGAAGTTGTTTTTATTCATTTTTAAGACATATTTGAAACATATTTTAACTTTTATTATCGGAGCACAGAACTTTTTTTCTGGCTTTAAATGTCAACAGCCCTTGAGCGTTTTTTGAGAACCGAAAAACCCAGGTTTTTTGACAATTCTTTTGGGGTTGTCAAGAAAACCTGGGTCAACCCTGGGTAAAGTTCAACGAACGAAGCTAATATTAGTTGAATGTTTGGCATTTACGAAAATGGATCGCTTAACAATCGAACAACGCGTTAAAATTATTAAAGCTTACTACAAAAGTGGTGATTCAAACGTAGCCACTTTTTTCGCATTACGTGATAATTATGGTCGTCATAATCGACCGACTAAGCAAGCAAGTGGAAGCGTTAGCCATTAGGTACTGATGTTATAAGGCGTGTGCATCATCGTTATGCATGCTCAGTCGGAAATATTTCTGCTCCAAGTGCAAGTGTTGCTGATGAAGTGTTTAAGGGCAACCTCATGCATGCATGCTGCGAATCTACCCTAGGCGGCCATTTGAATGATATAGTTTTTCACGGTTAATGGCAAAATCCAAACAAACCGAGTTAAAGAGTCCGTTAACTGTCAGAGGAATAAAGTTATTAGACTCTTAAACGGTCAGATAACAGCATTGAATTTTTCAATCAAAAATAAACACTCAGTTAATTATTTTATAGAATAATAAGAGATGATGTCAAATTAAAAAAATATTCAAATCAAAACGTCACTTTTACTCGTATTTCGTATTTCGTATTTCGTGTTTATTTTTTATTTTATACCATTGGTTTGCATTTGAATTATATTTAAAATAGATTATAAAAAAATAGTTATGTGGGTTTCGTCATGCCGTCCGTCGGCGTCAGTCGGTCTGTGCGATAAAGTGACCATTCGTCCCACATTACGTGGGACAGTCCCACATTTACACAAACTGTCCCACTTCGAAAATTGTCCCACAAACGTCCCACCAAATTATAAGATGTCCCACGCTGTCCCACAAAATCAAAATTGAATTTTTCGATCGTTTATTTTATAATTTATCATAATAAATTAACTGGGGGGTCATTCCGTAATTCGATTATCGCCACACGATATCGTTTTGACGACAGCCTTGCATCACGTAAAAACAATAATCACTATCGACTGAAAGATATCGTCTTGACGATCGAAAATTTGCTTTCCGTAAATCAAAAACCCTCAAAACGTGATCGTTAAATCGTTAGCATTTGAACGATACCTATTAAGCTATCGTTTTGTTTGATTTTGTAAGCAAATTATGCATTTTGTCATATGAAGCAACGAAATGTAGGGTTTTCAATAAGGGCGGGTAGTTGTTTTCGGTTGATCCTGGGTTTCGTTGACGCAAAGGCGTTGGCTGATTGTCCACTGAATTGGTCAACTCAAATTTGGGCACCAAACTTTGGATACTCGGCTTGGGAGGACAACCACGTAAACCGTAAAATGGGCGCAACGCACGTATCGTTGCCTAAAAGATTTGTATATTGAAGTCTTATCATTTGGACGTGTTGTTTAATCGTGTCACTTGCCATGGTGATTTGACATCAGTAACTAAATAGTAAACAACAGATTTGGGGTAGGTGCAAGATTGGTTATATGCAGTTTTCTTGGATTTAAAGAACCCTCACTGTATATATATATACCTCACTGTTTAGGTGTGACAACTAATTTCGCGTACGCGTGCCTTTAGACAGTTTCTAATTAATTCTATGTAGCTTTGGATAGATGGATAACCGATTTGGTTATAGGCGACATCAAGTTTTGGCTTCACATTCTTTTCACTTCTTAATAAAAAATGACATTTTTTGGGCGATACTGACCTACATATAGGTTAAACCATTGTTTAATGTATTTTTTTTAATATTTCACAAATAAATATTGGATAAATAACTTTTCCATTGGTCCAAACATAAAACAACACAAAAATAAATTACTGAATTGTCATTAATGACAATGATTGACAAGTCAATCCTTCTCAAACTGTGATTTAGTGATTGTGTTACGTGAAGCAAATTGATGACGATAACGTGCACGATTATCGTTTTAAAAATTACGGAATGGCCCCCCTAAACGCTACCAACATTACACAAAATTAGATGCATAAACATAACGACTGAATGCAACTGGTAATAAATTACAAAACTGGAATAATGAAAAAATATCAGCTGCTATAAGATGGGTGAAAATTTTCTCACATTTAAAAAACTGCAATATTCCTTACCAAAACTCGAAAAAGTTTGTTGATTATACCCTCTATTTGCCGGGGACTAATGCGTCGACGGAAAGAATATTTTCAATTGTGAACAAATTGTGGACGGAGGAGAAGTCACAACTATGTCGAAACAATTAAAGCGATATTGGCTGTGAGATCGAGCTATTCAAGCTGCGAAAATTTCATACAGGAAGCGTCAAAAAATAATAACTTATTGCAAAAAATTCATTCATCAGAGATATATGGCTGGATAATTTATTAATTTATACACACATAATAAATACATAATAGAATATATTTTTTGATTGTTTTCCTGCAAATCTTTAACTTTGATGTGCATTTAAAGAATCATTAATTGCGATAAATTAAATTTGCAAATATGTGTGTGCACGCCCCAAAGTTTCACAATGAAATGAAGTGCAAAATTTTTTGAAATTAATTTTCCTAGATTAAGAGAATATAAAGTGAAGAAAAGAAGTGTTTTTTGTTCTGCAACCTACTTTAATAAAATTGATATTGTCCCACATTTAAAAAAAAATATATATATATGTGTATTATTTTCGGGTGAGTTTCTTTACTTTGTCCCACATTTTGGCTTTTTGCATCTGGTCACTTTACTGTGCGAGCACTGTTGTTTGGAGCCTAATCGGATGGACCGATTTGCTTCAAAATTTGGTACAGAGCATTTTTATGTGATTTCCTAGGGTTTGAATTAGAATTTTTGTTTTAGCTCATCTAGAACGGGTAGATACCATACAAATATTTTGGCTTTTTTTCAAATTTTCTCGAAAAAGGCTTCAACGATTTTGATTAAACTTCGTACCTGTAATAACGAAGTCAATTGTAAGGAAACTGCATTTTAGGTTTTTGCCAACAATTCACATAACAGAATTAGGTATTCCACGTTTTTTGAGAAATGGGTCTTTTTTTTGGGTAGTTCAAGTATGTACATATATCTTTTTTTGCAATCTGGTCCTTCTTCATAGTCTAAACAATTTTACTTTTTAATGCTCTAAACAATATTGCATTTAACAATTTTTCATATAATATTAAAAGCAATATGAAAAACAATTTTTTTGACATTTAATTTATTTATTCCTAAGAATGGCCGAGTTCAACGCACATCTGAATATTCAGAATTCTGAATTTTTGAAGCTCTTGATTGGCCAGCTGTCAGAAGTCAACTGAATTTTCAGAACTTTTTCTGACAGCTGGCCAATCAAGAGCTTCAAAAATTCAGAATTCTGAATATTCAGATGTGCGTTGAACTCGGCCAATAACTCCTTATCCCGCTCTCAGACGGGCAGATAACTTTATTCCACTGGTAAAAGATTTATTCCTAGGAACTAGTTGTATTTGATTGTTGAAAAACTGATTTTTAGTCTATCTGAAGAATAAGTACTAACTGATGGCTTAACTGACTATTGAAAAACTGGTCCTATTTATCTACAGGGTGGGGCAAAAATAATTCGGACTCATAAGTCACATTTGTTGTTGTTTCAAAGTGCAAAATGTTGAAATTGTTGTTGTTGCAATATATTTTGAGGCGCCTCAAAGTTTCTAACGCTAACAACAGTCCGTACTCAGGCTTCCCAATTTAAACAGGATCTAAGACCATGTCCAAGAAGCAATTCCTTCAAGTAATGACATTTTACTCGAAAACTCCCTGTAGATACCTACCTATACATATACTTTATCGAAAAAGCAAACTAAGAAGGAAGCTGCTCTTCTTTTTATGACATCAACGCCAAGAGTTTCATCTTGAAAATGTCTTCCCATTTTTAAAGGGGTCTCAAAGGTCGGTGACCTCTAGTCATTAATAATTCAAACAAACCTAGGTACTCCACATTTTCACAGAAGCCACGTAGTCGAAATTATATCTATCTTCTAGCAAATTTGTTAAATATCCGCATTTTTATGACGAAGCCACTATAGCCCCATGCTCTGCAAGGACTCATCAAGAGTGTCACGTTGTAAACATCAATCCTTGAAGCTTTCAGCTAAGAACCTTGGTGCTCTAGAATTTTATAAATAATTTGGCATAAATTATAACTACCTATCGCTATCAGGTATCAGGTAGCATGTAACCAGAAACAAAAAAGACAAATCCGTCAGGAAGTCAACGTCAATAAAAATGAAATAAAATTGTATCTAAACTAGTGGCAAAGATACATACATGCATACGTAAATATATGGATTGATACTATTTCTTTGTATACATTTTTTTTATTGCAAAAATAGAGACTAAAATAGATTGACATTCGAATTTCGAAGATTCTGTGATCATACATATCTGTTACTTGGGGCCTTGGGGGTTTATATCGTGAATATAATATTAACATATGGGTGGTCGATAAAAAAGCAGTATAAATAATATATAGTGAAATGTTTCGGTTAGTTTGATTTTATTTGTATCAGGTGCTCCATTGATTTTTGAAGAACCGTTGATAACGTTTTGCATAATTGTATACCTATACTTGCGTTGAAAACGTTATATTTTTGTCTTTAAATATCCTCCTATTGATTCTATGTAAATAGAAGGAAGAAATTAAAACAATCTTTTTTAAGCAAACTGGAACACTAATTCCAAACATACTGGCATCGATAGGACCTTCAAATGAACAAATACTTTCGATGATATCTCACACACACTTTATTCTATTTAAATTTGAAGAAGCGCTTAATGAAGGACCCTGTAGATATGTATTTTAACTTGGCAAAGGGGTAAGGCAAACTACACATATTATGAGCATCTTTAAATTGCACCTTTGCATGTTTGCTGTATTAATTATTATTACCTATTATAAGTAATTAATATATTGCTGTTGTATTTATTATTATAAATAATTACTAAATTGCCCTTCTGGCAACACTTACATTGTCACCCAACTAACAAAATTGCTTCCGATTTCCGACATCAAAACATTATTCGTAGCTAGTGCTTTTATAACCATTCTGGCTGGAAATCATGTAGTTATAGGAGTTAAACTTGATATAATTCATCGCTAAGATATTCTTTGGAGCTACTTTTATCATTGTTATAGGAACAATGAGTCAGTATTTCTATAATCACACTATATCCATACTATAAAATGATAGAAAGTCTTAATTCCTGTATCGCTTGTATAATCAATGCTAAGATGCATAAATCTGCGAATGTATATGGCATTTGTATAAGATATCTTTATAGAAGGGTTATTGAAAGAGTTTTAGCAAAGACACTAAACCCGTCGGGTTGTTATATAAGAATATGGTTCATATATAGGGTCAATAACCTGCGTGAATAATTGATAAAAAAAACTATTCACTAACACTACCGTCATCAAAAGTAATTTTGAACTACACTAGAGGATATATAATACGGAGTGCTCGTTTATACTCCGTATTATATATCCTAAGAATGTATTACTGTCGATGACGGTATAGTTAGTAAATTTTTTTTTTTTATCAAGTATTTACGCAGGTCATTGAACTGACTCATTGTGCCTATAACAATTATACGAGAAGCTCCAAAGAATATCTTATCGATGAATTATATCAAGTTTAACTCCTATACTTGACTTTCAGCCAGAATGGTGATATATAAGCACTATAGCTACGAATAATGTTTTAAGATCATCGCTAATGAAACACTATATATTCTTTCTTCTTTAACGATAGTATATAGCTACTTATATAATAGTTTTGAAAGCATCTATAAGAAAAGCCAATGTGGTTTTATAGGAAATAATTCATGATAAAACTGAACCCGATTCGACACTAGGTTTGTATATTCGAGATTAGCGGAGCGGTTAGCGAGCAAGACTATTAGTGCGAAGGGACCAAGGTTCGATTCCCAGACTTGCCTACAAATGTAAGTAATTTTTAAAATAATTATAATAACAATAATCATGACAAAAATAATAAAATAATTATCACTTAAGAACTTTGCAGATAATCATGTGTAAAAAGCTGTCAGAAGATATGAAAAATATAAAAATAATAAGTACAAAATAATTTTTTTTTTATTTTCTACATTTTTCTATAAGCATTATATACTTGTAACAGTAAATCTTCTCTTCATATCTACAATCGAAGCAAACGGTGCAATAAACCAAACATTCTCCGATTCTTGTTATGGTAATATATATTATCCTTTAGTACCTCTATAGCATAACTTACGCCCAATTTCTTCACAGAAGTACTAAGCCAGCCTAGTACCCAGTCTAGCTAGACCAGGTACTAGCTCTGGTACTCGATCCTAATGAAAAGAAGGTACCTGAGCATTTCTTCACATCACTAGTACCGGATCTAAGTTCACCAAGCGGTACTAGGACTTAATACGTCTAAAACTGGTCTAATTCTGATTTTGACAATATTTTGAAATTTCAAATATTTTTTTGATATTTATTTTGACTGAAAGATTTTTATTTTATTCAATTTTCGAATGAATTATGTCAACTTCACAAAAAAGGGGACATAATATCCATTCCACGATATCTGTGACCTGTCTCATCAAACATCAACTATGAAATTTGTCACTGTGACCCACAATTTTCCGGTCTTCAATTTACGCAGTTAGTATAGCAAAACGGTCGTCGTCGTTGCTACAAGCCAATAGAGAGTGGGAAGATGAAGAATGCACACAAAGTCCTACCGATATTTACAGGAGTGATCAGTGCTGCTCTGTTTTGAATCAGCTTCCAGATGAAACATTTGATTTAAGCAGTATAACATTGTGTGGCTTGGAGAAATACCCTTTGTTGTGTGCATTCCATGTTCGGTTTATGCAAGGCATTGGTCGCGTTCGGGGAACTATCCAGAGCTATCAGGATAGGTTTTGTGTTTGTTTTAATCCCTTATGGAAACCGCTAATGCAAAAACAATGCATATCTGAAAATTTTGGGATATGTGCGGAAGGCCTTTATAATACCTTGTCGAAACTATCTACAAACTACAACACTATTGATCGTTTTAGATATGACGTTGTTTCTTGATATAAATCGTGGCAATATATACTTTTACGACTGCATTAATGTCCATGCAGTACAATTGTACAATACATATATCCGTTCTTTTTATGTCATCCCACGTATAAAAATGTAACAAATATATATATAATATAATTTATTATGGTCCAACTATTAAAATGTACTAAAGTAAAGGCCGGGTCAGTACGAAGTCCGCTGGCAAAACAAATATTTTAAATTACGACCAACAACAATTAAATTCAGTCCCTACACTTATAAGGCCATTACAAAATAGGTACACCTACACGCTACACCTACATACATAATGTATGTACCTACCTTAAAAAAAATAAAACGAAAAATCCACAAAATCAATAAAAGCCGAATTTATTACCTATTTATTAAACAATAACCAAAAAAATATCGAAAATCAGCAACGAATTCATTGAAGAAAATGAATGAAATTTCTCTGATTCAGGTATTAGCGCCCCTAGACTGCCGATTTGAAAGTCCTAGCTAATACCGAGTCCCAAATAGTACTCGGTACCAACTTGACAGAACTAGGGCTTAGTCCTTATGTGAAGAAATCATTTGGTACCGATTTGAGTACTAACAACTGGTATAATAACCAGGTACTAGCTGATTTTGAGGAGCCAGCTAGTACCGAGTTCTAATTGATATTCTGTGCCAAATTGACAGGACTAGGGACTAGCACTTGTGTGAAGAAATGAGTTGATACCGATTTGAGTACTAATTTTAGGACTAGTACCGGTACTAGCATTAGGACTCTGTGAAGAAATTGGCCGTTATAAGTCTATTTCTCGGAGTAAAAAAATTTACTCCATGAAGGTGTAATAGGAGTGAAAAAACGGCGCCCTTTTAGCTCTTTGGAGTACTATAACAAACTTATATACGTGTGATAAATAGTAATAAGAAGCTTCTCTAGATAAATATAGAAGTAAAATTGTTAGTTGGGCATGCTATACCATTTTTCCAGAAATCCATTCTTTATATTCCATTTTTAAACCAAATTGTTTTAGTGAATTTTTTTTGAAAATTAATTTTGATACTCAAAATTTCAAAAAAAAAAAAAAAAATGAAAAAATGTTATTCGAGCTATTTTTTTTCAAATTTTTATTTTATGTTTTTAGCATTCAATCCTGAAAAGAATAGTCTAAATACTTTTTTTTTTTTTTCATTTCTCGTTTTTCAAAATTTTGAGTTTGAAAATAAATTTTGCAAAAACTATTCATTAAAACAATTCGAAGTCACTATGGGCTTTAAACTATTCTTTAAACTATTAAGAAGCATTAAGAAGTTGCGAAATTTTAACAAAATCGGTTTAACCATGGTAGAGATACACTCGAATAGCCCAAAAATAAGACCATTTTCTCAAAAAACGTGGAATACCTTATTCCGTTAGGTAGGTATGTGATTTTTTTGAGAAAAATCTGAAACGCAGTTTTCTTACAGTTGACTTTGGTTATTACAGGTACGAAGTTTAATCAAAACCCTTTCCAGGTGCACAAATGTGCACCCGTTTAGGCTCTAGCTCAAATTACAGGGGACGCACATAGACCGACAGACGGCATGACGAAACCCACTTTTTTGGATTTTTCGATTATCGTAGTGTTAGTTTTGATTACAATTTTTTTTTTACACGAAACCATTACTTTATTGCCCTATAGAGAAAGTAAAAAAATTGTGTGAGTGCCGGGGGACTCACGGTTAATATGTGTAAACAAAAACGTGCGCGGATCCAAAACGGACTTGTTTTTGCTTGAAGGGGATCTTAAGATTTTTTCCACTGAACGCACCCATCCTAGTATGCAGATCGTAACGTTGCACACCGTAACGTTGCACGACGTAACGTTGCACAAGGGCATTCACGTTTTTTTTCACTCTACGGACAGAATAGATGTTTACACATCAAAAAGGAAATAGTAGCCGTGTTTTTTTTTGCAAGTCCATATGAATTTGTCGAAAAAAAACGACATCGGGACTAATAGTTTTACACGTAAATACAACAACAATTTAAATCCATATAGACTTAGCTAAGTCCAGATAATTATCGGGACTTACGTACTGTAAGTAAGAAGTTCCTAAGTCCCGATGTCGTTTTTTTCGACAAATCCATATGGACTTGCAAAAAAACACGCCTAGTATGACATTATAAGTGTTGCCCTTGATTTTAATGAGTTTATTTTTTTTGAAAATACTTCTCTTTCCTAAGCAGGGGTAAATCTGTATTATAGAGATCAGTGGGGTAAATAGACCCCCCTCTTATACGATTTTTTTCTTGTCTCAACTCAACCTAGGTACACGCCCTAGCCTTTTGTCGTATCTTATGCAACACACCCTGTATATTGTTGGAATGTAGAACCTTTCTTTTGTTCTTTTTTTACGGGTACCTATAGGTAAGTATACCTTAATTAGGTAGCATATTTTTTTTTTTTACAAAAATGACTTTTATCAACTGTAAATTAAGTTAATTGTGATCTGAATCAAGTAAAAAAGATAAAAAGAACAAACTAATATTTTTTTTAATGAGGTATGTATGTATGTAGGTATACATACAAAATACATTTGTATGTATAAATATCGCCTCATCGAAGGGTCCATTTTAGTAATTAAAATAAGTAAAACATTTTAGTAATTAAATAAAGTAAAAAAGAACTTCCTAATTTAGTATAAATAAATGTGACCCTTAAGAGTTTGAGCACGAATACAAAGTTCTGAGGAACACGTAGGAATGTTATAAACCTTTTTTTTAATAAGTATTTGAATAAGAGGTACCTACCTACTGAACCGATACTGCCTTTTGTTTTTGAAACAAAGTAATTATGCTAGACAGGCAGAGATTTTGTTTATGAACGAAATTTTACAATCTGCTACAGTAAATTATTAACTAACCAACTTTGAATGTGTAATTCGGAATGTTTTCTTATTTTTCGTTTCTTTTCGACTCTCCTTAATGTCCTTATTGTAAAATGATTTCTACTTGCTCTGTAGTCAATAGAGGTCCAAATAAATGAGTTTCGTCATTGGTCATACCGTCCGTCGATCTGTTCGTCTTAACTTCCACTGTGCATAAACGGGTTGACTGATTTGTTTACTTTTTTTAATCGATGAGTTCTTGAAATTAAACCCTAACTAAAAGTGAGACAAAATTAAGATAGGTATTCAAATTAAAAAACAAAAATAGTGATTGTCTAAAAAAAATATGTATTTCCACTAGCTATTATTTTGTTAAATTATAAACGCAGCAATTTAATTATTAGTTTCCATAAACTCATTATCTTGTTTCGAACGGATCCCTCTACTTGGTGTTTAGCTTACAGAGATAATTTCTTGGAGTAGTCCACCTGTCTGGTCTGTAGAGTCATATCTCTCATGAAAATCAAATCAGAGGTTTCGAAGATTACTCAGAACAAACCCACAGTTTAAATCACCATAATCGATGCTCAAGTAATTGCATTTATTTCGAAATAAATTTACATATGTATGCGGGAATACCTATATTTATGTATGTAGATTGAAGAAGTTGATACAAAATTACGTTATGTAAATAAAAACTCAAATTATTGATACTAGAAAAATAGAAGTATAAATGGATAGGTAACTTACATATATCGAAATTCATTATCAGAAACGGTAGGGGCATTTTACGGAATTTTTACAAAAAAAAAATTATTCCAGTAAAAAGTCTTTAAATTTATCTTCTAAAGCTGGATTTACATCTTCGTTCTTCATTCAGTGAACGTTGTTCGCTGTTCGTTCTTCCTAAAAACAACGAACAACGAAGAAGCATCTAGATTATTCCGTTTTTATATTCAGTTCCTTCTTTACAGCTAAATGGATAACAACACATTGTTGGCAGTGGCGGCGCTTTTAACATTGAACAAAAAAGAAAAGACCCTGCTGGACGAAGAGTTGGCTACTTAAATGTACACTAGAATTAATCTTTCGTAACTTAGCTACGGAGAGTAATATTTCTTAAATTGTTTCACAATTTTCTATCTGTAAAATTATAAAGTAATAATAAGATAAACGTGGAGAGTGTCCCAATTCATTGCACGGCACTGAAAAAGAATGTTCGATTAAAAAATTTTCGCATTTACACTCACGTTGTATGTTGTTCGGGTAACATCGAACACCGAAAATTCAAAGCCACTTTGAATTTATTCGTTCTTCGTTCGGTGTTCATTCGTTGTTCGGTGTTAGCATTTAGACCTTCGTTGTTCCGCGTACGACCAACAACGAACAACGTACACGGACGATAAAACCGAAGGTCTAAATCCAGCTTAAGGCAGGCATCGTTTCTGGGTAAACAAGTCATCACATCACTCTGACAACCATTTCGCAAAGAAAAACGTAGCAAAAAACTGAGCACAGCCAACTTCACAGTTTTCATATATGCATATCAAAATTAATAAAAAAATAATTTTGGATTAAAATAAAATCCAAATTTATTTTCTTAAAATTCGATACCTACATATTTGAAAAGAAGACTGATGATTTTATTTTTTGAAATTTAATTTTTGACTACACAAATAAAATTGCCGTAACCGGTACGGTACCACACCGCCGATTGAGTGTTGGATCTTTAAGTGCTGCCATTTAGTGCTCAATATTTGAAAGCCGTCCGTTTAAGTGTCAGATTTTTCGTTTCGGGATATTTTGTGTTCGTGTTCGCAAAGTAGTGTAGATTTTATTAGAAATGGTTAAATCGCAATAAGAATTCATTTATGTGTTGAAAGAACGACAGCGAACTACCCAGTGGCGGAACCGCTGTAACGAAAATTCCAACCACTAAAAGGCTTGTGGTGAAAATCTAGTGGTGAAGTGTCCAACGGTGAAAGTTCGGCCCTGAATAGTCCTGCTTCGGCCGTAACGACTACTACAGTTTTAAATTTTATTCTCATACACTTTGATTAATTAAATAAATTAATACGATGGTGTTCATGGCGTTGTTGTCATTTTCACACATATTCACATATTTCACACTTTCACAGGTTGTTTAATAATCAATTTGATATTAAATTATAGTGATTTTTTAATCATTTACCCTTTTAACTCTTTGATCCATGTACGCATACATATGCAACACGGTTTTCTATATTTCATTGTTTGTGACCAACAATTGTTAGATCGCAATAAAAATATGTTCTTACACATTTTAGCACTAAACTTAACCAAATTTTGTCTTGAATTATAGCCGTTTGCTAAAACAAAACTTAAAAACTGAGGAAAAAGTAGAACCTTATCTTGAACTTAAATATTATAGTTTTATTTCAGCAAATGGACCTTAACCTAATTCAAAATCCCTTTTAAACTCGACCGATTTTACTGTCAAGAAAAAAAAAACAGGGTAATATTTTTTAAATAATTTTAATTTTATTGCATCTTAGGCCTTAAAGCTACAATACAAATATTTTCCAACGTCACATCTTTGCCAACATACGATCTCAAGGAAGTATTGAACCCGTTCTTCCTCAGGTACTCGACTCTGCTGTAGTCCAGAACTCGTTTGCACTGGATACCTATTTGCTCTCGCTCTTTCACCGCAACATCATCAACAGTTGTGTCCTCATTAAGCGATTCCTCATCAATCAGTTTCCTTCGTTCTCTACTGAAGCCAGTGCCACATATCGCCCAACTGGCCATTTTTGTGATCAAAGCGAACTCCTTTTGAGTCAATCCGTTCTCCAGGAAGAACTCCTTCCCGACAAATGGCTTCCATTCGCATCGATGATGGCAGCAAAGTGCTATCAAAATGGCTTCTGTCTTTTGTGTGTCGTCCTGCAATATACATCGAATGGTCAGATCTGTAGCTGCGCCACACAAATGTTTGCTCACAGCAACGATGCTCTTGGAATCGTCGAGTAAATCCAAACCGGACATCTTGAAGTCGGCAATGTCCGCCCGAATTCGATGGACAATGTTGCGGTCCTCAATTTTGTTGTCCTTTTTATGGCGATGGGACATTCTGTCGATGAGGATGACCTTGGATTTCTCGTTGCCTGTGAGGGCCTGGGCCAACCAGTACGAAAGATGTCCCTTGCCAGCCCCGAATTCAATGAAGCTCGTACGCTCTTTGAAGAAACCACTGTTGTCCAAACAACCAAGAAGAGAGGAAGTTTGTATCAAGTGCTTCCTCGTCTCGAAGCCGTATTCTTCATTTGCGAGTTCTGCCTTCAGCACATCGTGCGAGTGATCCATTTGAATTATTTGACCATCCACATACTTTGTGCAGAGTTCCTTCACTTTGTCAATTATAGCTTTCAGTTCTTCCGGTGGAACTTCGCTTAACTTTGGACATTCTGTCGGAGAAGTCCCGTTTTCTCCGTCTTCCCCACAATTTACACCCGGAACGATGTATGGGGGGAGATTCTCCAGCGGCCTTGCATTGCAGATCTTTAGGTGCTTCCGAAGGTTCTTCTTGTAGACAGAATGTTTACTGTCCAGAGGACAAGGAATTCGTGCACCTTGCAAAACTTCAATTTCACTGCCATCGGCGGTGCTGTCTTCTATTTGCGGTTCGTGTTCACCGCAATATTCTTTGCCTTTGGCAACAGTCATTTTGCAGAAACGTTTTTTTCGTTTTACGAAATGTTTGCATTTTTGTTCGGCAGAAGATGGAGTTTCGCCTTGGTCATTGTTGGTGGTTTTCTTCGCTTTTTTAACTTCTGGTTCCATTTGGGTAGGATTACTTTTCGCGTGGATTAAAAAATCAACACTTCGAAGTTCAAATTTTTGACAGGAAGAACTGTCATTTTTTTCAAATGTCATACAAGGAGGTACGTTTCAGGTTTTTGAATACAAATATTTTTCACAGGGTGAGTTAATAGCTTTTGTTTTCAAATAATTGCATCACTGATTGAACACAATAGAAGCGCCGCAGATTTCAAATACCGAAATATCAGATTAAGATCCAGATATTTCAATACAAATTTTAAGTTAATAAATTGCTTAAATTATGTTTCATTAAGGTTTCACTGCATGCCAGACATTTTGCAAAAAGTGGAAATAGCGTACGAAAAAGCATATGAAAATTGTGTGTTGATTTGTGTTTTCAGATTTATTTGATAGATCAAACATCATTTTTTCGCAAACAGGCATATATCTCTAGAGCATGTTTTTGATTTTTCTACTTTTTGACACTTTTTTTGGAAAATTAAGTAATTTTGAAATTAACAGAAAAGTTGATTTCATTGCAAATTACTTTTGACAGATCATTTAATTTTAAATTTGATTTGGCGGTTTTTCGCTTTCTTTTGTTGTTTTATTTACTTCTCTTTTTATCCATCGAATTTTTCACAATGGATTCTTGGGTGGAGGCTTACATGCAATATTATAACCACATTTTATGCAATTTTGTTGGATTACTTCCAAAAAATGCCATTTTTTACCAATTTGAATCAAAAGTTCTGTCAAAGTTTATTAAAAAAACAAAAATTGTACTAAACAGGTGGAAATATGGGTAGTTTTGGGTAGTAAACAAACAGACCTATATTACCTTACTCCTTTTTACCAATAGTCGAAAAATCAAAAACTCAACCATGGGCTAGAGATAACTACAATAGTGTTCTAAGAAATAGTGTTTGATATATCGAATCATATGAAATGACAGATCATACAAAATTTTCAGAATTTTTTTTTCACTCATGCATCTCAAGCGCAAGTTTCTGTTTTTCACTTTTTGCTGAAAGTCTTGAATATAGTTAGTTAAAGGCTTAAGGCTTAACTACATAAGCCAAAAAAGTACAAAAGTGTAAATTTTCCAACTCAATTTGGAATAGTTTTTCTGACTGGAAAACTTATAAAAATGATGCAGAAAAGTTAAATTTTGTATATTATTTTGTATATTTGTATATTCTTTTTCACAAAACAACTGCGCTAGTGGGAAAAAATATTTTTACTTTTGTACAAAAGTACTTTTTGGCTTATGTAGTTAAGCCTTAACTTTCATATCTAATAAAAATACAAATTTTAATATTCGTAGAAATTCGCAGTTTTGTCTCAGAAATCTCAATTCGTGTTTGAATGGTAATTGATAATTAACTACAAGTTGTACAAAACTAGATTCCCTTCACTTTTCTACTAATGTCAAGTATGCAAAGAATCCTTGGTGACATTTCTTGCACAACTTATGCTGGATTTACACGACTGACAAATTGGGATTTTGTTTGTCATTATACTGCCAAAAGAAAGAATTTTTCCATTGTTCTGTCATTTTTTTGACAGTTAAATGCCAGAATACTGCCAATTTGTCAGTCGTGTAAATCCAGCATTAGTAAATGTGTGAACCCCCAGAGATTTATTTTTTTTTCGTGGAACACACCCTTTGATTTATGAAATTTCGGAATACACAAAAAAAATTTTTAACCTATGGATCTCTGCCACCAAATGTCAGAAGTGTCAGTGTGAAATTAAAAAAAAAAAAAAAACAATCTGACAGCACTCCCTGGTTGGAAAACAAAATCAAATGCCGAAGGCACGAAGGCGAGCCAAACAAGTCGTGTGTTTAATAATAGTGATTAATATGTAATAAAATTAGTTTTTTTGTATCAAACACTTAAAAAAATGTTCACTAAAATGTTTAAACACTAATTAATACGTAATTCGATCGAAAATTTAAGTTCTCAGTTCCAAATACAAAAAAAATCAAATGACCGGTTTTTGAACACTGCCAAGAGCATGTAAATATTTTCCAACCAGGGACTTTTTTTGTTGTTGATTTTAATTGTCAAATTAGAAAGAGAAAAGACAAAGACAAATCTTGGAAGACCTCTATTAGCACAGATTCATTTTGAGAAATGAATTCCATTTAAAGTAAATTCTTCTTTTTATCTGTAGTATGTGGTTAAAATTGACAACTATCACAGAAAGTGTCAAATTGCTAACAAAAAAAATTAAAAAAACCAAGTGGCGTGTGTATTCAAAACGTTTTGCAGTTTTTTACTCAGCTTTTTATCATAAATTCATAATTTATTTTGTTTTTTCCATAAAAACCATCACATAAAAATGTAAATAAATGCCTTAAATATTTATTTCAATTCAAAAATAATTGCATATTTCTTACTTTTGCAGGGCTCTCGTCAAACCAAAATCTGAACTCACCCCCGAGGAACTGGCTCGCCAAGAAGAGGAAGAATTCAACACGGGACCGTTGTCCGTACTCACACAATCCGTCAAGAATAATACTCAGGTCCTTATCAACTGCCGCAACAACAAGAAACTCCTAGGACGCGTTAAGGCTTTCGATCGCCACTGCAACATGGTGTTGGAGAACGTGAAGGAAATGTGGACAGAATTGCCGCGCACCGGTAAAGGTAAAAAGAAGGTTAAGCCGGTAAACAAGGACCGCTTCATCTCGAAGATGTTCTTGCGCGGAGATTCTGTAATCTTGGTTCTACGTAATCCTCTGGCAACAGCAGCTGGAAAGTAAAAAAAATGCAAATACAAAAAGTCATGTAAAATGCGCTCGCTCTAGGTCTTAAGATATTTCAGTGATTAGTGTTTCTTCTTTTTTAATACAGAACAAATATCAAGAATTTAACAAATTGTTTTTATATTAAAATTAAAGTTGTTGTCCTAGAAAAGGCCTAAATTGGGGACTGATGCATTAACAGTGAAGATATTTTCATCAGCATTAGGAACCTAACAAATTTATTTTCAGCAGTATAACGATTTTAATTATTGGAGATGATAAAAAACTATCAGTAGACCAGGATACTATCGAAAGACAATCGGTGCTTAGCCAAACACTGCCATCGGGCTTTAGACTTGAATTTTTGTTTCTAATCAAAGTTAGGAATCGTACCTTAAATCAATTTACAAGAGACGTGCATACCTACAAATCAAAAGTTTCAAAAGAATCCGTGAAAGAAAATGATAGTATGGACGTAGATGACAGATTGTCAGTACACTTTTATTGGAGTATCAAAAAGACCATAATTTCAGTTCAGTTCATATGAATGCTATGCAATTAAAGAATTGAACCCATCTATTATTTTGCAATTTGTGAACAAGAATTGGTTAATCAGTTAGCTCCGGTATAAAGCATTGAATTTAAAAGGCATAAAAGATCGCATCGAAAGCAAATGAACGCGAACACGAATATCAAATCTTGAGACAAACTTAGCAAATTATTTCAATCGCACCAGCACATATAATCTATCTGTAGGTACATAACTAGTTGTTTTCAAATATTTAAATGTAAACGTTATCTTAGAAGTTTCAAACGTTCAGTTACAATTTTTGGCTAAAATGGGAAGGTGCTTTTTTATTGGATTAATTGCAATTGCAATCCTCAGAGTGGCTTTAGCGGCTGATCCCGAAATAACTGGGTTTTTGAAGTACATAGGGGTTATACCGGATTGTGTTGCTGTGGACGCTGTTGGTTCCCTAAAGGTTCGAGAACGATCCAAATTCGCATCTTGTAAAGTTTTGAGTATTCTAGGTAACTTATAACAGTTGTCGAGAGCGGACGTGCTTTTTTATTCGCTCTGATAATCGTATTTAATTCAGTTAATTATATTTGATACACGCTTTCAAGTGTTATTTATTTAAAATTTGGGCGGTATTAACTATTTTTGGCGGAAATCTTTTAAGGATGGAATGCCAAAAATGCAATACTGCTATAGTGGGAAAGTCTTCAATTAAATGCGATGGTATATGCAAAAAAGTATGGCATCTGTCGCCAAAGTGTTGTGGGCTGGACAGCTACAGCAGTGGTATTATACAAACAGTGAAAATGATTAAGTTTATTTGTGATGATTGTTTAAATCAAATTCATAATGTTGACAGTGTAATTAATGATATTAAAAAAGTGATAGACGAGAACAACAACGGGTTGAAACAGTATAAAGAAGAGTTCGCGGCATCTTTAAAACAAAACAGAGACGAAATTAGAGAGGTTTTAGAAGCAATGGAAAAGAGACACAGTGAAAAATTAAATTCGTTTAATAATACGTATAAATCGATAGAAAACAGTGTTAATGAAATAAAGAAAATTAGTGATTTTAATTTAACTTTGAAAGATCAAAGTAGTCAAATATGTGATGGTGTTACTAAGATAATAAATGCAACAGATTCGATAACGGATATAAAAAATCAAGTGGTCAATAACGCGAGTGAAAGAGATATTCAATTGAAGGAAAGTGTGAAAGATATAACCAAATCGGTAAATAAGCTTGCTGTAGAAATTAAAAAGAAAAGCAACAGTGCTGACAGTATGGTTGAAAAGAAATCATACGCAGGTGAATTAAAGAAAAATTCTCAAATTAAAGTTACACCAAAGGATTTAAATCAAAGTGCGGAAAAGACAAAGTCTGAAGTGAAATCAAAAGTGAATCCATCTACTAGTGGTATTCAGGTATCAGGAATTCAAAAGCTGAACAGTGGAGCAATAATTGTGTCGTGTGATAATGAAAATTCTATTGAAAAATTATCCAGTGATGTTAAAGATAAACTTGGAGATAATTATAGTGTAAATGTTATAAATAAGAATCCGAGGGTTAAAATATCTCACATCTCGGACCATTTTGAAGAAAATGAATTTATATCGTGCATTCGTAGGCAAAATGATTTTTTAAAGAATTCTGAGATAGAATTCAAAGCTATGTGGAAGCGAAAGGGTAATAGATCAGTCTACTATACTGCAGTAATAGAAATGGATGTGAAAAGTTACAATGAAATCATGAAAGTTGGTAAGATTAGTGTTGGATGGGACAAATGTGAAGTGAGTGAAGCTATTTATGTAAAAAGATGCTACAAATGTTTGGGTTTTGGTCATTTTAGTAAGGATTGTGTGAGTAAAAAAATGATTTGTTTTAAATGCGGGGGACAACATACTAGTTCTGAATGTACTGCGACATTTTTGTCTTGTGTGAATTGTGTAAAAATGAATGAAGAATTACAACTAAATTTAGACGTGAATCATAATGCTTTAGACAATTGTTGTGAGGTTTATCTTCGCAAACTTAAAATAGAAAGGAAAAGACACTTATAGCAACCCACAAGTAAGAGGAAGGCTATTTCGTATTATCTAAATGCGCAAAGTCTTCTTCACAACAAAAGCCATTTAGAATTATTGTTAGATGATTGTAAGCCTGATGTATTGTTGCTTTCGGAATCCCGAGTAACAATAGATATAGAAGAATGTGAATATAAAATAAGTAACTATTCACACATTGTCTGTTTTTCGCATTCAAGGCATACAGGAGGTGTAATGGCTTACATAAGAAAAGGATTACGGTTTGAGGTGGTCAATGTTACACAGTTTAATAATACTGTATGGATTTTAAAATTGTATGTATGGTTTGAAAGTAAAAAAAGGGTGTTTGTTGGTATATACAGATCACCGAGCTCATCGGTAAATGATTTCTTATATTTTTATGAAAATTGGTATGCAGAGCATTTGGAAAATGAAAGTAATGTAGTAGTGATGGGAGATTTTAATATTGACTTGCTAACAGATGATATTAACAAACTGAGAATGTTAGATTTAATTACTGATCAAGGTGATATTCAACTTATAAAGGAGGCTACAAGAATTACAGAAAATTCTCGAACATTGATTGATTATGTGTGTGTTAACATAGATACGGAAGATGAATATAATGTGTGTGTGGATAAAAACTTTAAGGTGTCTGATCATGAAACAATTAGAATAGAAATAAAGTGTGATAATTATAAAAATGATTTACAAAAGAAGAGGATTCTTAAATATTCCAAGTTTAAATTTGATAACCTTTTGAACAGTAATGGCTTTTCTGAATTGTTTTATGAGCAGGACTTTAATGATCTGACGATTAGATTTAGTGAGAATATTCGAAGATGCTGCGACGCTATGACTGTTGAGAAAATTGTTGGAGTGGATGTGGATTGTCAGTGGTATAACAGTAATCTATGGCGAATGAAACAGAAAAAAATAGCGGCATTCAGAGCTGCAATTTACAGCAGTAATGCTGTTAATTGGCAGAGATATAAAATAATTCGGAATAAGTATAAACTGAAAGTTTTGGAAGCAAAGAATCAGCATATTCGCACACAAATACAAGCTAATAGTCGTAATCAAATCAGTACATGGAAAGTGATCAAGTCTCTAATTTTGAAAAACAATAAAAGTAAAGATATCACTAACGTTAAGTTTGGTCAAGAATCTTTGAATGATGAATATCAAATTGCTAATAGGTTCAATTCTTATTTTATTCAGAGTGTGATCGAAATTAGTGACTCAATTCCTTTTCAGCAATATATTCCACCAAATATACAGCTGAATTGTGTTTTTAACTTTCGCTACTCAAGCGTGGAATCGTTGTGTGGTCTCATTAAACAGTTAAATAATAAAAAGGACTTAAGTGGTGTTAACAGAGACATTATTTTCAAATCAATCGAAATAATTGGTCCTGTGCTAATGAAAATTGTTAATAATTCATTGTGTGGTGGGATATTTCCAAGCAATTGGAAAGAATCCACTGTTATACCGGTAGAAAAAGTGGTAAACACAGTTAAATGTGAAGAGTTTCGTCCGGTGAATATGCTGCCTACATTTGAAAAAATACTAGAGCGTTATGTAGCTAATCAACTACAAACCTATTTAGAAAATAATAATATTTTAATACAAGAGCAATCGGGGTTCAGGAAAGGTCACTCTTGTGAAACCGCGTTAAATTGGTTAATATATGAATGGAAAAAAGAAATTGACTGTAATAATTCAGTAATAGCAGTGTTTTTGGATTTTAAGCGTGCGTTTGAAACAATTGAAAGAAATATATTAGTGCGAAAGTTGGAAATGTATGGAATAAGGGGCAATGAATTGAACTGGTTCAAATCATACCTTACAGGTAGGACCCAAAGAACAAAGGTTGGCAATACTACATCTAATGCGATGGACGTGGAGCTTGGAGTCCCTCAGGGATCAGTATTAGGTGTGTTACTTTTCCTTTTGTACATAAATGATATTAAATGTGTGTTAAAATTTTGCAAAATTATGTTGTTTGCGGACGATGCCTTAATATATATAAGTGGAAAAAATGCTCAATGGTTGGTACAATGTTTAAATGAGGACTTGGAAAGCATAAACAGGTGGCTTCAAATGAATAAAATGAAATTAAACGTGAAAAAGACAAAATGTATGAAACTTAAAGTGAATGAACCCATAAACGTATACATGGATGGTGAAGTTATTGAATGTGTTGACAGCTTCAAATATCTCGGAGTAGTTTTAGACTCGAAGTTAAATTTTAAAGAACATGGAAGATATGTGTGTGGAAAAATTGCAAAAAAAATTGGTTTTCTTAAAAGAATAAGAAGAGACTTGACGTTTGAGAGTACTTTGCTACTATATAATGCGATTGTCTTACCCCATTTTAATTATTGTTCGACACTATTGTATGCATGTCAACAAGTAATAGTAAATCGGCTGCAATTATTGCAGAATAAAGCGATGCGAGTGATATTGAGAATGAATGTCTACACCCCGATAAGAGTGATGTTAGATTTGTTAAATTGGATGAATGTGAAACAGAGGCTAAAATATAGTGCTTTGTTATTGGTATATAAATTGAAAAATAATATGGTTCCTGAGTATTTAAGAGTTAATATTGTCAACGTTGGAGATGTTCAACCTTATAATTTACGGAATTGTGAAAATTTAAGACGAAATAGGTGTAACAGAAGCAGCACTCAGGACTCAGTGATGTATGTGGGAGTAGATTCGTATAATAGGCTTCCAAGTGAATTAAAAAATGAGCGGAGAATAAATGTTTTTAAAAATAAGCTAATTTGTTATATAAAAAGTTGTGGATATTAATATATATGTGTTTTAATTATAAAGGTTTTTATGACCTCATATATTGAGTTTTCTAGGGCACACAACAGAGCCTAATCTCCTGCAATGCAGAGATAGGTACTCTTGGCGTAAGCTGAGATGGTTCCAGAAACTCTGTTATTATTATTATTATTATTATTATAGTGGCGTACTTGTGAATAAAGGAAATGAACTGACACCTACGCAAGTTAAAAATCAACCAGCTGTGTACTGGGATGGCGACGAAAATCTCTTCTACACTTTGATGATGATATATTCTGACAAACCAAACGCCAAAACTGAATCCAAGCATATCCAATTCCATCACTGGCTGGTGGTGAATATTCCTGGAAAAGATATTAGCTCAGGTGACATTATCAGCGAATATCTTAGTTCTGGTCCATCGAAAGATTCTGGATTGTATCTCTATGTTTTTATTCTCTACAAACAACCTACAAAACTTGAGTTTGAAGAAAACTTTATAAATAGATATTCAATTGAAGGAAGATCAAATTTTTCAGTTGCAGAGTTTACAGCTAAATACGATTTGGGATTGCCTCTGGCAGCTAATTATTATGTAGCTCAATATGATGACTATGTACCAACTGTTCATGCTCAGATTGGATATTAAAGTATACGGAACGATAGAAGTTTATTGTGTGTGGATATTAAAATATAGCAAAAAATATATTAAAAAATTATAAAAGATGGAGCGTTTATGCTGTCTTGAATGTTACCTTTCAATATTATATACAAATTTGCTGTTCGTTTGTTCATTAAAAAGTAACTGATTGAGCTGAAACTCAGACAATATATGTTCCATATGAAGTGAAATGTTAGTAACATACATCAAAGTCATAACATTTTTCTCATAGATGACGCTTAATGCCAAAATATGTATGTTGGGTCCATTGGTTGTGTGTGGCATATTCATGCGTTAGCAAACCAATACATTTGTTCGTGTGCCCACACAAAGAACATTGTTTATTTACAAGCATTTGAATAAGTTTTTATTTAATTCTACTTCAATTTAAAAACAATCACAACCACGGTGTGCTAAAATTTACTATAGGGGTAACCGCTAATTGTTATTAGCTTCGTTCGTTGAACTTTACCCAGGGTTTTCTTGACAACCCCAAGAATTGTCAAAAAAACCTGGGGTGGAATCGGCTAAGGTGATAGTTGATTATCAATTTTTTGATTGTCACTTTCACGATAGCTGTCTCTATCCTATCTATAGGGAAGGATAGAGTGAGCACTCGTAAAAACGACAATCACTTTATAAAGTGATCACTTTATTGTTACGCGATTCGGGCCCTGGGTTTTTCGGTTCTCAAAAAACACTCAAGGGCTGTTGACATTTAAAGCAAGAAACAAAAGTTCTGTGCTTAGATAATTAAAACTTAAAATTTGTTTCAAATATGTCCTAAAAATGAATAAAAACTACTTCCACCGTTTCCATTTTGTATTGCTATTTATTAGCATTATATTAAATTTGTATATTCTCACAATTTGTTTTCCAAAAATAAACAAATAACCTGTAGCACGTGAATCCACAACAAAACATACGCATAACAGCTAATGTCACTTTGGCAGCATTTGCTTTACCTCAACTCGCCACAGCAAAATACCTAGTTCTACTGCAGGGCGAGTTCAGGGCGACCCCAAGTCTCAAAAAACACAGAATTTTTCACCAGGGTGACTTCAGGTTTTTCAAAAAAAGCTTTGGGGCGACCCCAGGGTGACTTCAGGGCTCAACGAACAAACCTATTATTTTTTATTCGAAAACCGGTTTAAAAATACAGTCGCGTGACATATCAAATTTTTTTTTAGTCAAACGAGCAAATTAAAAACTTTAATTGGTCTAGGCAATTTTCAGATCCTAACATAAGGAAATCACAACCTTTGTACGAGCTTAACCACAAAGAAATTAACCTGTAGAGTATACAATATTTTAAACCACAAATGTCCCCGATAACCATGTTCATATTAAAAAAAAATCGAAGCAAAACAGCGTAGATTCCTCCGTTTCGCACTTAGAGAGCTTCCACGGTTTGACAACAACAACGTGCCCCTATATAAAAATCAGTTTAGGCTCATTAACTTACTCTCTCTCTATTTCTCTAAAAAACCATGAAAATTAACTGATACTATTTTTGTGCATCAAATTCTGTCCGGGGTAGCTGATTCTCATGTCCTCCTTGTAGTAACGAATAACTGTGGTCCGTTCTTTTTCTAACAATAGTTAACTATTGTTAACAATAGTTGACAATTGTCGTTCCTTTAAGGCTGTCCCAAACCAACGCGAAACATGCGCGCGAATATGCGACGACTGAATAATGTTCGAAGATTCGCATCGCGCCAGTGTGGGTGCTCCCATTAATCTCCATGTAAATAAATTAAGACAGGCGGAAGTTTCGTCGTCGCGCCGAATGTTTCGCGTTGGTTTGGGAGAGCCTTTAATCAAAAATAGTTACGATTTGTAACTATTTGACACATTAACATCGTTCCTAAATTCATTTTGAAGTGTCAAATAGTTACGTTTTGTAACTATTTTCAACTCATGTCCATGATATGAATTGAAAGTGTTGATATGTCAAAGTGCAAATGAGTGCCGATTTGTTTACAAAACAAATCAAATATTTGGTGCTTTTTGTGAAATAAGAAATACGAACAAGATCAAAATGCATTTCTTCCAATTAAAAATGAGAAAGCAGAATTTACATTACAAAAAATATGATTTTGTGCCATAAAAATGATAATATTAATATTTTTTTTATTTTTCATTAATATTCGTTTGACAGATCAACAATATCTACAATAAATCGTTCCTAAATGAAATCGTAAAATTCTAACAATGTCTAACAATGACACTTCAACAATTTTTTTTGACATAACAACAATAGTTAACTATTGTTAGAAAAAGAACGTACCACTGTCATATTGAGTGAATCGATTGATAATTGATAGAATATTTGAGAAGATACGATAGTTTCATAGATTTCACACGCAGATCAAACAAATTACCAATTTTCAAACGCCTGGGACGAAAAGCTACGTCCCAGTTTGATCAAACCCGTATGAATTATATCAGGACACGATGTTATTCTTTTGTGTTGTATTATCAAGGTGCTTGTTATATTTAGGTCGAATCTTGAGATCTTATCTAGAACAGATATTTTTGCAAAAAGATCAAATCTTTTCTACAACGAAAAACGAAATAGAAGAGAGTGGTAGAGGTGGCGGTGAGAATTTGCTTATGACTGAAAAGAGAGAGAGGGTATATACCACTGAAAAGTTCAGTGTGTCCTGCTTACGATTCATGTTATTTATGTCATTTAGAAAGTACAGCATACTCCAGAAATAGTGGGCCGCTTAGAAATGTGCTTTTCTGTTTAAAGATCTTTGTCACCTTCAAAATGAGGAGAATGGCCACATTCTATAGCATGACTAGCAAGCGCAGTTTTGGTAGGATTGTTAGTATTGATATCAGATCTGTTATTGGACATTCGTTGACGAAGGAATGTTTTTTTTTTTTTTTAACCAGAAAACACCTCATGTATACAAATTTTGTATCGAACTCGGTTAGGCCATTAACGAGAAAGTCGAAAAAAAGATTCTGCCTAGAATACAAAAATTGTTGGTATTGAAATTGTTATAGCCGTTCCGAAGATAAATATTATAACCTCCTTCATAACGGTATAATGGCAGGTACATAGGTGCCGTTATTTTTTAACCAAAAAATCAATTTTGCCTAAAAATGCTATTTTCCAAGTTTGAAGAAAAAATGCTTCAGTGGTTTAGACTAGGTCGAGTACATGCAGCCATACAGCAATCCATACATAAACCATACATACATATAGGCACATTGTCTGTATTTTTTCCGTGTTCTTTATCATCGTAATACCATATTCTATTGAAACCTCGAGTTCGATTTTTTTCCAAAAGAAAATTTCAGTGGGTGAAAATCGATTGTGCTAATTCTTTATGCCTAGAATCCTTTAAGACTGAAAATTTCATAAAAATCGGTTAAGATATTCAAATTTTATTAATCTAAGACTTCATCTAGATATATAAATTCATTACAAAGGTTAAAAAATACCTTTAAAGTAGGCGTATAGAAAAATTATGCAGGACTAAATATTTAAAAAGAATATTATCTTTATCTAAACACAAATTGTCCAAGAGCGGTTCCCTTTCCTTTTATGCGGCTTATTGTTGATTTGTGAAAATAATATTTTTCACAAATTGTCTTTACTGAAAAACCCTTTTCTAATTCTGATAAAATATCCCAATTTTGTAATATTTCTTGTAATTGTAACATCCATCCTGTAAAAAATTTCCGTAGACACTAATTATAATTAAATCGCAACCCATTCAAATACACACAGTTGCATGTTATGTGTTTGTGTATTATTTTTACAAGGAATTTTGTTCAGACAAACTAGATGTAAATTAACGGCAGGAATACAGAATTAAAAGGAGAGCATGCAAATAGAAAACAGATGATTAAACACAAGAAGTTGCACAAATCGAGGTAGTATTTTTGTAAAGTTGCACTTATAGAGTCAAGACGTGCATCATTTAGTGTTGCGAAATTCGAGGAGTTGCACGAAACGAGAGTTGCGTAAATCGTATCAGTGGGTGTTTTAAAAAGGAAATGTAATGTGATGATTAATAATTATACCTTCGACCTACCAACCATTATCTTGGCTTAATATTTCATCAAAATTGATTGAATGATTCAGTTTTTGTCGCTTCCGCATATAAAGTGCCCTACTGTATAAAGCAGGTATCTACCATTACGCCATGGGGTTTATTAACTATACAACTTGCATAGTGACATTTTCAAAAAAAAATCTAATGGGATTTTATTTGTGTGTTGTAAATTTGATGTTTCGAAAACAGCTTATTTATTTTCCTTCAAAATTATATTTTAATTATATAATCAAATACTGAAGTTTGGGCTATTTATGTTTGCCCAAAGAGATAATCCCATAAAGCAAATCTCCAATCTTATATCTATGACTGCCTTGGTTTAATTAAGCATGATTTTTTTTTCTCTCAGAGCACCTGCTTCAAAATCAATTGGTTATAATCACTTAATTTAACTATCGTG
This sequence comes from Leucozona laternaria, assembly GCA_932273885.2. Taxonomy (NCBI): domain Eukaryota; kingdom Metazoa; phylum Arthropoda; class Insecta; order Diptera; family Syrphidae; genus Leucozona; species Leucozona laternaria. The sequence goes on from OW026366.1 coordinate 274,432,012, forward strand.
CCTGTGAATAAATAAAATTCTGAGTTGAACTAATACCTATTGCTGAGATTATTATCTAAACACAATCAGAATGGTGCTGCTATATAATTTGCAGGAAAAGAGACGTGTTTTTAATAAAAAAAAATCTAATCGATCAGACAATATTCAAACCGATAACATTTTTTGTCACGAAAGACTGCAATTACTTACCTATTTTTGTTTTGTGTAAATGTCTTTGGTTGCAAGTTGCATGCCTCTAACAACCGCCTACAATTTGCGTACACACAGAAAATGACAACAATGCTGTGTGCGATGACTTACATAGGTTGGTATTTAAAAAAAAAAAAACAAGCCGGTTTCGTGCGGCAACAACAAATTCAAAGGACAGAACACAGACGAACGCACGTCCGATGCCGATCTAATGATCTAAATGTTGACAAACGACCAGTTTGTCTGAAAACGCATTAAACCACATTTCAAAATAAAATTAACACACGAACACCATGTTGCAGGGGCAGTACCTATATATAACGAGTATCTAAACAGCTTTTGCCTCGACAAAGTGTTAAGTGGGATCAGAAAGTTCACTTCGCCACTCGTCTGCCCAGCTGTTTAATCATTTCTCTTCAAGCATTGATCTCAGACGGAACGTGGGTCGAATTCGCAAAATGAAGCTTTTCTATTTAGTTGGAATAGTTGCGGTTGTTACGGTTGGAGTAGTCCATGCGGGTGACTCCGATGTAACTAAGTTTTTGAAGCACTTGGAGGTCATACCAGACGTTATCACCGAAGGAGCACGCGATTTCCTCAAGGTTATTATCATTTGAAGCAAATTTAAAATTTTCATCACCTAACAATCGAGAGATATTATTTTAGGTCAGCTACGATAGTGGAGTGTTTGCAGATAAAGGAGTTGAAGTGACACCCACACAAGTGAAAAATCAACCCAAAGTAGAATGGAAAGCTGAGAAAAGTGCATTCTACACTCTGATTCTGACCGATCCGGATGCACCGAGCAGAGCTGAACCAAAGATGCGCGAATTCCATCACTGGCTGGTGGTTAACATTCCTGGACAAGATATCTCCGCTGGGGAAGTTCTCACTGAATACGTCGGTTCGGGTCCACCAAAAGACTCCGGCCTGCATCGATACGTTTTCCTACTTTACAAACAACCAAAGAAATTGCAGTTTAACGAGAAACACATCTCCAAGAACTCCGCCGAAGGACGTCCTAACTTTTCGGCCAAGAAGTTCGCAGCCAAGTACAAACTAGGGGCTCCTCAGGCCGCTAATTTCTACCAGGCTCAATACGATGATTATGTACCAACAGTCCATGCCCAGCTTGGCTTTTAAGATGTTATGTGTCAGTTTTGTTATTTAAGTTATTGTTTCTTTTGAAGATGAATAAATTTGCAGAAATTATTCAAATTAATTTGTTTTTATTTTTTTCGTTGTATATTTAATGTGAATTTTAATTTATTTCAACTTCAACCGGATTTTCTCATTTCATCTTGCAGTTATGCAAGAAGTGTTTTAGATTAAGGTGGCATATTAGTTTCGGTAATATGAACTGGAACTGGTTTGACAGAAAAACTTATTGGATTTGCTTTGATTTGATTAATGTATAGTTGGCATTTTTTTTTTGTTGGAGCAGCATGACTAATATGAAAATAATGCCTACCGTTATCTACCCGGTTTGCATGCGATATACCTACTACTTTTATGGACAAATAATAAACTAGAAAAGAAACTCGTCTGGTACAAATTGAATTTTGAACAATGCAACTGGTTTGTGACAAATGTTTGACCTTGGAACGTTTTTTACTACAGAAGTTTATATTTTATTCCTTTTTTATATGTTTTAGTTAAAAAACAATAACTACGTATATTTAACAATTTTCCTTTATGGAACTTCTTTGAGAAGAGATTAAGGCACCAGTTATAGCTACAGTGGTGGTCCAGTATAACGAATCAGATGCGTAACTACGGGGGTGGGGCAAAGGGGGCAATTGCCCCCCCCCCCCCAGCCGTACAAAATACCTATTCAAATTTCTGAACGCTCATTTTGAGAAATTGTTCAAAATAAATATTTTAAAAGAAGAGAATTGCAGATATGACACCATTTTATCATAAACTCTACAAAAAACTCCTTCATTATAGCAAAAAAACTAGCCTGTACCCACTAACCGTCGTGCTTTTCTCTTTAATCCTTCAAGATTTTTTTGTAGGTATGAATGTATACGATTTGCACAAGATGCTTCAAAAACCTTAAGTATGTGAGCTGATTCGAAACAAAAAAAAATCTTATGGTGGAGGGGGTCAATTTTATGAAAAAGAGTCTTAAAATAGAAAAAACGACTCAAGAACAAGAGCCACTATAAGCTCACTATATTCCGTTATAACTTTTCATATATTAACGTTCTTTTTAAACCAACTTGTGAGAGTGAATACTTTTTGTGAAATTAATCCGATTTTTATGCAAAATGTCCATATATTAAGTCCTTCCTCAGTTTCAAATATTTAATGCTGTTATTAATTCAAAGCCCAACACTGAAAACTCTTTCTTTCTTTTTAAATAAAGTTGTTTTAGTGAGCAGTTTTTGAAAAAACTAAATTTCAAACTCAAAATTTTGAACAAAAAAAAATTTCAAAATATTTCTTTTTTTTTTTTTAAATTGTGCGTAATTATTTACCATTTTTGTTTTTAAAATTTAATGCTCTTATAAATTTGTAGTTAAAAACAGAAAACCGAATGCCTAAATGTCTTGTACTTTTTGAGAAAATTGAAAATATCTAAATCTACTTTACTACCTACGTAGTGGAAATATGATCTTTAGAGCAACTTAAGTAACGGAAATGGAATTTTCTGTTATTTTTAATTTTCTAAGAACAAGAAGAGATTTAAGCATCTGGTTTTTGACGTTTGACTAAAAATTAAAAAGAGCACTGATTATTTAAAACTTTAATAAATTTTGAACAATATATTAAATTTTTTTTTTCAAAATTTTTAGTTTGAAAATTATTTTTTCAAAAACTGTTTATCTACTAATTAAACATTATTTAAAAAGAAAATACAAGAGGAGATTTCCAGCTTTTTAAAAAAGCCATAGCATGGCATTGTAAGTATTAACGTTGTTTTTTAATAATTTTTTTTTTCAATTCTCTTTAGAAAATTGCCCCTCCTGACTAAGCGCGGAAAGACTCCCCATCCTATGCGATTTTTTTCTTGTCTCTACCTCACCTTCACGCTCTAGCTTTTTGTTACACCTTATACGAATCACCCTGTATAATGTTTTGTTTTATATATTGCACATCTATTTTTAAAGAAAATTGTTATTGAAAAGTTTTCACTTGCACTGAAAGTTTTTAACACGTCTTTCGAAAGCTATTTTTTTTTGTCAAATTTGTGTTTGATAATGAACAACGCACAATAAATTATTTTTATAGCTGTACTGACTGAATACTTTGTTTAATTATGTAGAATTCGTTGCAACCAAAAAATAAACAACTCGTTTAGAACATTGTTTAGAAAAAATTCGAGTTCTTTGTTGTAAGGAATTCGCCATTAACGAATGTAGAAAATAAATTTGTAAAGTAATGCCTGATTCACAATGCGACGAGGAAACGGGACGTGAGCGTGACGAGAACCACTGTCTTCTTTTCTAATCACAAAATCGTCCCCCAATTCACAATGCGGCGAGCGTTTTTAAGACAAAAACTCATTTTTGTAAAAAATAAATCAATAAAATATAATCAAAATAACATACAAAACAATTTATCAATATCTTTATTTGTTAAATACATTTGATCATTTCTTTTTTGAAAAATCTGTAAATTACTTAGCAAAAATGAAGATCGACGTCACGACGCGCCTTTCTTTAATTTTTCGAATTCTTGGCGTGACGTGACAACGAGAAACGCCTGATTAGGTTTTTCCAGAAACTATCTTTGTCTTTTCTCTTTCTAATTTTGACATAAAAATATGTAGGGAAAACAAACAAACGACCATTCACAATCACATGTTTTTGTTTTCCCTACATATTTTTCTGTCAAACTATTGTTTTTTTTTTTTTGCTTGTTTGGCACTGAAGTTTGGTGGAAGTTCCAAATTGTGTATATCCAGATATGCTTTCATTGTTTCGTCGCCACATTGTGAATCGGGCTTAACTAGTGTAGATATGTTAGCCGTGTTTTTTTTGCAAGTCCATATGGATTTGTCGAAAAAAACGACATCGGGACTAATAGTTTTACACGTAAATACAACAACAACTTAAATCCATATAGACTTAGCTAAGTCCAGATAATTATCGGGACTTACGTACTGTAAGTAAGAAGTTCCTAAGTCCCGATGTCGTTTTTTTCGACAAATCCATATGGACTTGCAAAAAAACACGCCTGTTAATATCTATGTATCTTTATGATAATATTGGTAAATAAATGTTTTTTTTTTCGTGTTTTGTTAAGTCCAACTAATTCGTCTTCGTTTATGTAAACAGATGCTCAAATTTTCGTTCGCTATGCATAAAACTGTAACGGATTTGCAAAATACAGTTTTACTTTCTATTTTCCTAAAGATTTGCAAGAAAAAAGTATTCGATAGAACGAATTTTCGATAGGTATAACGAATGCACTCTGGGCATTAAATAATTCGTTTTACTAGAACAACATACTGTATTTTTGAAAATTATTATGAATAAATAAATAAGTTTGGTGTCGCCACAACTCGATCAGAGCTAGGGCTTAGTGACTTACAAGTAACAACTTTCAGCCATTCCTGTGTGCATGATGTTTTCGGCAGAAATGGAGGGGACCTACAAATTTCTCCAGCTAAGGGGACTAAGGTGAGAAGCACCAATTCACGACAAGAGATACTCTCGGAGGATTTATCACTTCCTCGCAAGATGCAGTAGCATGTCAGTTCTTCTTTGTAACAATTATGCCACCGGCTGCTATAAAATCATTTTTGTCATACAATATTTTTTTTTTTTTTATTTCCTTGAAAACGACTCTAACGATTTTGAAGAAAACTGCGTTTCAAGTTTTTGGGAAAAAATCACATAAAGGATATAGACATTCCACGTTCTATAAGAAAATGGTGTATGGAATAGAATACCGGTTGGGTATATAGAAGTCCAACGCTGTTAAATCGCACGATCTGCTGGGCGGGCAATTCAGCATTGTGAATACAAAAACGAGAAATTTTACGACCATCAAATGAATTGAATTGTTTCGTAGGCTGTAGGTAGATATATGGAATTTGTGATGTGTGTTTTCGACTTGTTGAAACCACGTCTATATCTTGCAATTAAAGCACAACAATATAATAAAATGCCGCTATAGCGAACACAGTGTTATTGCCTCCATTCCAAAATCCGCATGAAATAGTGACACGTCGTGGATGCATTATTTATTTCTCAACAATCACTCATAGATTTTCAAGTTGAAAATGATTTTGTTCGAAAAAGCTTGGCAGTGCTTCATTATTTCATTATTTTTAAGATATTGCTTAGCAATTTTCGCTAGTTAGGTACCTCAAAAATGTGGCGCGAAATTCAAATCTAACGTGAGTTATCGGTTGGGCTTGTTGGCATATAAAAATATATTACTCTTCACGCAAGTTTTTTTTTCAATTTCAAATGTATTTTTTTATTGTTTTGAGAAAAAATCAAAATATTTCCATGTAAAATTTATATACATACATATTCTATGTACATTATATGAAATTAAAAAACAAAATTAAACAAATCAGGCCTTGAAAGACCCCCGAAAATGGTTACATAAGCTCAGTTAGATAAATTTGATAAAGATCTTAATTTAAAATAATAGATATTAGTTTTCCGAACATTTATTTCTCAATTGATAAATCCAGCATGAAGAATTGGAACATAATCATCGTATTCTGCCCTATAAAAGTTGCCAGCTACAGGAACGCCCAAATTGTACTCCTTTATAAGATCGCGTGCCTTTGTTTTTGTACGTCCTTCCCTTGTTCTGAAATATGAATTTAAAATATGTACATGCATATATTTATATTCATTTATATAGTAAGAAAAATAATATTTTAAGATAAGAATCTTACGTCTTCGGGATATATAGACTAGTTTTGATAGAGTTGGGTTGTTTGAACACCAAAAAAATATAACGGTGTTTGCCAGAGCCTAGTGGCGGCCCCGAGCCAACGTAATCCACAACAGACTGTCCATCCGATACCTTGTTTCCTGGAATATTTACAACCAACCAGTGTCTAACTTCGCTGATTTGTGCAGATGCATCTGGATCAGTCATCAAAACAGTGTAAAGTGCATTTTCGTCTGCATCCCAGTGCAGTGTAGGTTGATCCTTTACTTGAGTTGGTGTTAATTCATTTCCTTGATCAACTATTACTCCACTTGGATAGGTGACCTAGGATAAGTATAGAAAACATTGAAATTACTCTGAAATCATGTGACGTTTTTTTGCGCAGAAATATCTAAAAAGTTTTTACATTGTAACGGGTGATTTTTTAGCTGGTTTGGTTTTGGCAACACTGGTTTTGACAGCTGACGTGTGTTTAGTACCTTGTGTCACTGTCAAACAGCTTCAGTTTGGTTTGCAATTTAACCATGGATCGTCTTACAAATGAACAACTCTTGAAAATTATTGAATTTTACTATCAAAATTCGTGCTCGGTTCGAAATGTTCATCGCGCGCTGCTTGTGTTCAGCGATGACGCTCATTTTTGGTTGAATGGGTACGTAAATAAGCAAAATTGCCGCATTTGGAGTGAAGATCAGCCAGAAGCATTGCAACAGCTACCAATGCATCCCGAAAAAGCCACTGTTTGGTGCGGTTTATGGGCCGGCGGCATTATTGGGCCATATTTCTTCAAAGATGATGCGAATCGCTACCGAGCGATGATAACAAACTTTTTTTTGCCCGAAATGGAAGTTCTTGACTTGCATGATATGTGGTTTCAACAAGACGGTGCCACATGCCACACGAAACAATGGCGCAATTGCGAGGCGAGTTTGGTGAACAGTTAATTTCACGTTTCGGGCCGGTCAATTGGCCGCCTGGATCGTGCGATTTGACACCATTAGATTATTTTTTGTGGGGGTATGTCAAAGCTAATGTCTATAGGGACAAGCCCGCTTCGATTGACGCACTGGAAGCCAACATCCATGCATTCATTCGTGAGATACCGGCCGATATGTGTGAAAGAGTATGCCAAAATTGGACTCAGCGGATGGGCTACCTGAGACGCAGCCGTGGTCAACATTTGCATGAAATTATCTTTAAACATTAAATTGCAAGGTTCAAACTATCGATTCAAATAAATATTTCATTCATTTTTTCGAATTTTTTGTGTTTTTTTTAAAAAAAAAGTTCTAAACCTCTTAAAAAATCACCCATTATATGTATATAAATGTTAAATCTTCTTATTCACAATTCTGACAGACTGAGTCTTTTATAGCACTTAACAATTGGATAATACATAATTTAATTTTACTTAATCTAAAGAAATATAATTAATTGTTGCGGTAAAATTTACCACAACAAGTTTCACCAGTCTATTCTTTTTTTCCTTAATCCTTTTAAGCCTTCCTCTCTCGTTGTGGCTCCAAAATACTTGTAGAGTTCAGTGGAAACCTGGTTACCATTAGCCAGAGTCCTGCTCTTAAAGTATTCTGGAAAAGCAACCAATATAGGTATCCGTGAATCAATGTCCTGTGTGACGGGCGGTCCACAAAAACACATACGTGCGACAGGTGGTCGGCACAAATACTAATCGTGTGACAGATGGTCCACGTCCATCATAGAAATAAACATTGTGTGACAGGTCGTCCGCAAAAAAATCAAGTATGTGACAGTTGGTCCAGATAAGGAGAAAACATGATGAACCCGCCCCTTGTTCAACGACATGTGTGACAACTATTTCACACCAACGTAAATTTAGTATGGCTTAATGCCCAGCCTAAATTGTCTTGAACACAAATATAAAATCACTTCGCGATGTGTTTCCCTATCCCCTTAAATTCTGAGCGAAGGTCTACGGGTTTTAGTAGTTCTAACTTTCGCGTGAATCAGGGAATCCTGGCTTCTCATATGATTCGAAAAATGGCAGAGATCCCATCTGACAAAGAGCTTTCCTCCTAATTCGTAGTCTGGGCCGGTTTGGGTTGGGGGCATTGTTCGCGACATTAAATAGTTTTTCGTTTATCTTTTATCTATGGGAATTGACGGGTGGGGACTGAACTTGTCCATTGAGCCACTTTTGGAAAGAGACCGCATGCGTGGCTCGATTCGACTACGGCGCACACCCTAGCAAATTGGCGGGGTGTTGAAGTAGACCGTGACCGAATAACACACGGACAGGCGGTCTGAAAGAGATGGTAATATTTATGGAATTGACGGCATGTACGAGTAAAGTCCGCCATGATGAAAAATGACTTTTGGATTTTGGTTCGAGAGAATTGGTGGTGTTAAAAGCTTTACAACGAAAAATTATCGGATTCGAAATCGAGTTTTCTTACGTTCAGAGTAGAGTGTGAAAAATTCCCAGTTCGGGGGATTATTGAAGAAAATAGTGGAGCTATTTTCTGGCAGGAGGAAAAGTCTTGGTCAGAGGCGATCAATAGGAGAGAAGGTATAGCCAGTGGGGCATACAAGAAAGAGGAGTGAGGATCCTGAGGAAAAGCTAAGTATTTGGTTGTTGGCTTTGTCCAGAACTTAGTATTTAAATAGTGAGTTTTATTCGTTTGGTTTTGTGGCCAGAAAAGTGGCAAAATTTTACCTCGGTTAGGCCTTCGTTTCGTTTCTTATATTCTCCCGAAATTGCGGGACTCGCGACCGTTTCCCATACTGTAGTTCGTTCGGGAACTTTCCCACAGTGATTTTTCTTTGTGCATTTTGTGACACTCAATTGTTATATTTTTATTTCATTTTATTTTAACTTGAACTTTTCTTCTTTCTTTTATTTGGAAAATTGGCCCTCTGCCAATTTCCAAAACTTCGATAGAAAAAATTCTGGGTTTTCTACCTATATTTATAAAGGTTTCCCAGATACATTTCAAATAAATTTTATTAACTTCCCATTGGGAATAAAAGCATTTGCGTTTCCTTCAAATATTTGAAGACGAATTTCAGCTTCCCGGTCAAGGCAAACGACCCTCAATAGTTTCCTGGCGCGCACCCTGTAGCGTAAGTACGCCCCTGTATTTACCTACTTATATTTAATTCGATTCCTTTTTTTATCATTAACAATTAATTATCAAGATAATTCGATTTGGATTGCTCGCCCTTATTGTATACATAATATTCTTTAATTCGACGAACCCACCCCCAGCTGACTAGCCGGTTGGCTGCATCGTTGTTGCAGTGTTGTTGCAATATTCGTGCCTTCTCTCTTATCTCTTGTCTTTGGTTGATCGTTTGACACACAGATTAGCCACATGAAGATGAGAATCCCCGGCAACCATTTTAATTTGCCTACAAGCTTGAACTGGCAGTTATCAGATAAAAAATGAGAATGTGTGTATAAAAATCTCACTCATAGACAGTAGGGATCTTCACACACCTGGCTAAATTGTTGTTGCAATTCACATCTATTCATCGACGCGGGAAAAAATTACAAATACAACAATGTAAACAAATGGGTTTTGGAGGGTGAAACGTACGAAACATTCTCATCTTCATATGGCTAATCTGTGGTTTGACAGTTCGTCAATTCGACTTTTACCTTCGTGTGTGCCGGTTGCACAATTTTAATAATTAAATAAATTCGTTTGTGTTTACTAAAGATTAATTGGATTCGTATTATCCTGAGTCGCGGTCTTTTAGTTTTTCCGTCATCATAATCTTCTTTTAAATTCGGTAAATAATATTGCAACACTAAATAATATATTCGAGTTATTATATTTAGTTATTATTATTATATTTAATTTCTTTTGTTGTAAATTAAAAAATATGCACGACTGTGTAGCACGAACTTGCTCTTATGCGCGATCACATTGTGGTTCTATAGTCTGAAATAAATTAGCTATGGGAGTGTATATTTTATCCATTCACCAAAACTTAGTTTAGTTGCAGGTGGTATTATGTGAGTATACAAAAATTAACAATATAGCCTAGTGTTGCACATATGCAATATGCATAAAAGGAAATTATATTATTTAAACTGGTAAATTGTTTTAAATCAACAAAATTACAAAGAAATTGATTAAAATACTTTAAATCTGTTTTAACCGAACGCGATGTACACCATCTGATTTCTTATATAAATCTTAATTTATGAGAAACAAAATTTCAAAATCGTATGAGCGGTTTTAAAAATAATTAATTTTTTATAAATATATAAATATTTTTATAAAAATACATTTTTGAGAAAAAAAATTGGTATGTCAATTTTAAGTATTTGTTATGTTAAGTTAAAAATTGAACTTCACAAAAAAATCCGCTACCCGTTTTCGAAATATCGAATTTTCAAAAAAATAATTTTGAATTTTTTTTTTTAAATCCGAAAATTATTTTTTAGAAAATTTCGCTACGCACTTATATTTATATTTTATTACAAGCTTCTGTATACAAAATCTAATTTTATTCGGTTGATCAGATATTGAGATAGACAAAATCAAAGAAACCGTTCTATGAGATTTACTGTTAATAAACATAAAATATAAAATTTAAAAATTTTAAATGGTAGATCGTACTAATTTTAACACACAAAAAACTTTTATCAAAATCGTTGTTATGATTTCATTTATAGGGAGTATGTACCATTCCAATCATGGTGAACAGTTCTAAGAATCGAAAAAAGTTTCATAAGCAAAAAGAATTTCAATTTCAAAATAAAAGAAAAAATACTTAAATTAAATAGCGTTTTAATTGTTTTTCTGATTACTCCCAGAAAAATGGTGTGTTTGACAATGACGTCTTTTTCCAATATCAACGATCAAATGTGGCTCTACGCTCTCTCTAAATGAAATATATTGTAGCGATCACTGATCTTTATAATACATTGCATAGATATCAGTGGTAGCGAAACACCACTCCAAAACAGACAACACATAACATGAGACAAGTGTGAATTCGGCTTAAGAGTACCTAAACCAGAGAAAATACACTCTCCGGAACCAAATAAAAATTACCTAAATCAAACATGTCTACTTCCAAAACATCATTTTAGCATCAAAAAAAAAAATGTTTTGTAGGGATGTAGGTACTTTGAAATTAAATAAATGAAACACAAACTGATTTCACAGGATTTTTGTTATTGGATTGTTTTTAGTTTAGAACCAATTAATAAAAATATACATTAATGCATCTGCTGTAATAATAAAAATATGCGAAATAATATTCAAGGCTTTATAATATCCAATTCAATATGTATGTTAAATCATAACTAAACCATTAGTACATATTGGGTGTGTTGCCTTATTTTTTCCGGATAAAGAATAGAAAAGACGGAAAAGGCAAAATATCTACCCAGAATATCCAGAATCGAATAAATAAGGAAACAGATCTTAATTGAAAGAATATCCAACTATCAGCTGTTTGTTTTCATCTCAAAAAATCATTTTTCGTTTATTTCTTTGTTTTGCAAATTGTAAATTAATTTTTCGCGCACGCATAAGCATCATGAAGATACAAAAATAATTATCACAAAAACATGTTCACCCATTTCTATTTCATTAAATTTCTTTTCATCCATGGCAGAGGCAGACGGCAGACAAAATAACAATACCTAATTGTAACCAATGAAAAAAAATGAAACGTATCTGTCAAAGTAGAGAATATTCCATTTACACTAGCTCTTGACTAGGAACAGAAAGATCGCATTCCAATAATTCTAGAACGAATAAAGAAACAACAAAAAAGTATATCCAGAATATTCCAGAGAATAAAGAAACGCAAAAGCGGTGTTCCAGATATTCCGAATATTCGGAATAAATAAAGAAAAACACCCATTATGTACATAGGTATAACTTTTATTTCTGCAGTTGTTGCATTTACTACCCAAAAAGTCACTCATTACAAACAAACTTTCTTGGTTTTATATTAATCAATTGTTTCTTCTAAATAAGAAATCATAAATTGCATAAAAACTTTAACATTTGCAAGAAATAGAATAACCAACACAAAAAGGAGAATTATTGTGAGCTTTACAAGCGCCAGCAAAATAGAAACTAGATCTATTCGGGCATTGGGTTCCAGCTTACGATATTTATGATCTAAAAATAAAACATTTGGAAAAGTTTATGTTCAAAAACGTATACGATTTCGTTATTAAAATTTTAACATTGCTCCATAGGAGCGCTTCTGCTGAAATAATTTTTTCGAAATTAACTTTAATTAAAAACAAACTTACAAACCGCCTTACGCCGCGCCGTGTCCAGCGTAGACACGGGTAATGAAGTGCGTGCATTCAGTTGCGTTAAAAACTGACAGATTACTAAATCAAACCTGCGTTGACACATGTAAATGTCCAACGTAGACACGATATTGCAGTGAATGCGTGCAATGCGATGCCTCTTCATCGCACGCAATATTTGAAAATCAAACGTGTTTACACTGAATTACTAAATTTAAGTTAAAAGTAGCAAGAAACGCATATCGTGTTGTAATTGGACACAACACGCACTCCACGCAAATAAAAGCGGTGCGGGCGAGAAAACGCATTGCCCGAAAAATCGTGCCCGTGCTTACGCTGGACATGGCGTTAAAGTAGAAACTTGCGACTCCATGCTTTCTGCGCTTAGCTTAATCGAGGATAAGCAAGTAGAAGAATGGGTTTCCGAATTGAATTTAATTCAAAAATATAGAAAAGATGTTCCAAATAATTAAATTATTTGCAACATATTTGTGATATTTTATTTTTAGTAAAAATACCTAAACATATATGTATGTATTACTATTAAAACTCAAATGTCGATATAATAATTTATATTTTCTATTTATAACGTAGGTACAATACAGCTATAAATCTATTAATGAAAAATACATTTTCTGTGTATTTATTATTTATTTGTATGCTAGATTTTAACGACTGACAAATTGGCAGTTTCTGTAAAAAAAACTAGCAAAAGATTAAATTTGTCTACCTATTCATTTGATTATAACTTGATTTTTTTTTAATGAAATACATTATATTGTTTATTTATTTTTTTTGTTTTTTTTAAAAGATATTAATAAATATTCACTCAGTAAAATAAACTTAAGCAAATTATAACTTTTATACATTTCGGTGTTTTATTTAAAGTTTATAGGGGACTCCTTTTTTTACTCCTTTTAAAAATTTACAAAAGTAACGCTGGCAGTGAGATCTTCATTCAATCTACATACCAAATCTTCCTGCAAGCCAAGCGGACGGGATATAAATATCTGAACATCATCAGCACATAGATGTTACCGAACATTCGAACAAACCTTTGGAAGGTCATTTATAAAAATACAAAACAATATATAGGTCCTAAAATAGAGCCTTGCGGTACACTCATCTGCAAATTAAAATCAGATTGCACCTGACCAATATTCACTCTTTGGCTACGGTTACAGAGATAATTTTTAACCAGAAGCACGGCCCTCTCAAGAAACCCAAAATAGTAATTCAGCTTTTTGCAAAGAACATCAAAGTTTACTCTGTCGAAAGCTTTTGACAAATCCAGGAGACAAAGAATAGTTACATTGTCAAGGTCATATTGAACCCTTATGTCATCTTGAAAACTTAAAGCAATTTTCTTCGATCTAGTCACGCATATGTATTTTTTTTTCGAATCAAAAACTTGCCCTTTAGTTTTGTATGATAGAAAAAACAGGTAAAATTGTATTGTGTATGAAATGATTAATTTGATGCTATAGAGAGTAAGTAAATTACCTTGCAAAGATTATTTGCTTCAAACATAAATGACAGTTGTATTGTCAGACATAAATGCTTCTGAAAACGTTCGTTTCATTTGGCAATAGATGACAAATCTTCTTCTGAAAAGAAGACGAAATCGATTCTGGATTTGAATAAAGAATGAAAACCATCATAGACACGCACTCATGCGCATTTTAGAATTGTGAGTGAATTTCTGGATAAATTCGACTTTACCTGACCTACTTTATTTTAATTACTTTCAATTTTGGAGCATATGTATGTATATGTAGCTAATTATTATTATCATCCAAACATATACCTATAATAATCTCACCATTTTCTTCCGGATTTCGAAACAAAAACACCATTAGTTAAAATTATTGTCATAATGATGGTTATGGAACAAATATCACCTGCACAATTTTAGTTGGAGCAACATCAATTACATCGGGTATAATTCCAGCCTCTTGCATTTTTAAATTATCTACAGAATTATGCCGTCAAACACTTATAACGATAAATATAAACTAAAAAACTAAATAGAATACTTAACGTAACCATACTATATTCTACTCGTATTGTAGGTAGGTAGGTTCACTCTCACTTTACACTCATACTATCTACACTACATACATGAAACATGATACATCTATGTATTATAAAGTTCAACTGCGGGGCTTTGAGTAATTGAGTTATAACAACACAAACACTCAATCTCAACTGATTTTGAGTGACTCTTAACGTGGCATTTCTTTAAGGGCACCTACATACCCGCAGCACAGTGCACACATTTTTTTTTTAATTTCTGTGCGATTCTGCGCATCTGTGAAAATCGATAGAAAATGGCGGATCCATTGCCCTTTCACTTGTCAAATGTCAATATTGATTGTTGTTGTTTCTAATCTAGTTTTTGTAGGCACTCGAACTGCCATTCTTATTTCTGGTACATTTAATTTTGACAACCTGTGCATCAGAGGTGTAAAGGAATGCTATACTTTGGTAATGCAGTTAATATAATCACAGTTAATTAACATAACTTTTGAACGCCAGTTAATACTTTGAGTAAGGTGCCAGTTATAGCTTTCATTGAAACTCATCATTGAAAATTTTAATGATTGGTTTTGAGGGACTTAAAAAGCAAAATCAGTGCATATTTTGATGCCAATGTTAAGGCGGTGACTTAATTATTAATTCTTGCCAAACAAAATTGTCGTTTTGGCCCAACCGTCCACACAAAATGACATTTATTATTTCAATGATTGAACTACCTTACCACTGATCATTGAAAAACAAAACGTCATTTTTAAATTAAACGCAAATTGTTAACAACTGGACTTTTTGTTTTTGATTGTTGATGTGAGATTGTGACGTTTTGTACATAAAAGTGATTCAATGCGTTTGTTAACTTACTGTCTTAAATATTAGTTTCTCCATTTTGGAGAAATTCGTTCTCACTTTCGAATTTTGACAGGTTTTAAAGATTGTACTGAAAAAAGATACCAAACAGACCTATTAGGACCGTATCTCAATCCAGTGGTTGTGGAAAGACACCCCTCCCTCCCCATCAAGAAGGTAAGTACTATGATATTATGTAGCTAATTATTTAAATCAATTTAAATACATACCTACCTACTTTAATAATAATTTGTACAATAAAAAAAATGTGTTTTATAAAAGTGCCATCTTGTTTATTGTTAATTAAATAATTTCAAATTTATTTAATAAATTATTATTCATTTTTACAATCTATAAATCTATTGAATTTAATTTTTTTTCAATTTATTACATAATAGTAATTCAATATTTAATTAATTAAGCTTCGAATGCAAAACAGGAACGTAATCATCATATTCTGAACGAAAGAAATTGCCAGCTACTGGAATGCCTAAATTATATTCCTTTATAAGGTCGCGTGTCTTCTGTTTAAATCTTCCTTCCAGTTTCCTTAAAAAAAATAAAAAGGGTAGGGGGTTCCACCCCACAGTAATCCATTACAGACTGTCCTTTTGATAAATTATTTCCAGGAATATTTACAACTAACCAGAAAATGCCCTCTCTTATTTCGACATGTACATCTGGATTAATCATTAACAATGTGTAAATTGCATTTTCGTCCGCATCCCATTGCAATGAAGGTTGGACATTAACTTGAGATGGTGTAATATCATTTCCTTGGGCTACTATTATTCCACTTGGGTAGGTGACAACAACAATTTATTTTCCCAAAATAAACAACTTCCGAAAGTTGAATTATTTTTAAAAAAAATTGAATTTTGTATATGAAACAAATAGTTTTTTTTTCTGCAAAACCACAAATGACATTGTTGATTATAGGCCAAAAAACTGGAAGATATGAACTCCAAGGATAATTATTGAATATCAAACGAGTCTGCCAAATCCAAAAAAAAAAGCTTTAGCTCAAATAAAAGGCTTTAATCACATCCTTTAAGAAGTTCAAATTCAATTTTATTTTCTACAAGAAAGACCAAATCAGCAAATGTATACCTATTTGTAATATATAAACTTTAAAACTCATATAATGGTATAATGAGTAATCAAAAATATACTTCCAAATGCTTTTGACCAACAAAAATAAGCGGTTACGCAAACATAAATTTAAAGATATTAATTTTAATTTAAAAAATAATTACTAGTTCACCTTTAGCAAACCAAACTAGGCAGTTGCGCTTATTCTTTTAAACTTTACCCAGAATGTGAAGGTCAAAAGTACGTGGAAGACAATTTTGTTCAACAACCTTCTCTTGCTCAAGATAGAAAGAGCCGAACTTAATTATACTAACTAGTTAATAACTAAAATTAAGAACATATACTAAATATGTGAGTTGCCATTTTTTGCAAATAGTAGTACTTAACACAAAAAAAAATTCATTTTACTCTGCTGATATTATTTAAATTTAATAAATAGTTAATTAATAGATTTCCTAAATAATTAATAGAAAAGTGACTCGATGACAGACAAACCAAGAGTTTTGCGATCAAACTTTGTAAATCATCTAAAATTATACTAAAAACTTGTTTTTTTAAATTAAGGGCAGAAATAGAAATTGAAACAAATTCTAAAAAGCCTTGAAAGAATGTTGTAGAAAATGTATTCAAGTTTTCAACACTGCTCTTAACCTTAACCGCATACGAAGCCAAATATGGCTTTATGCAGTTATGTGCCTTTCCCTCCTCACTTCAATAAAAAAAAAAAATGATCAAAACACAACAGGATCCTCTTCTGTGCATTTCTGAGAACAAATAGCTGTACTTTTCAACTCGTGCACCAAATAAGAAGGAAGATATTCATGTTTCCAGGTCAGTCGGTTACTTATTGTCATTGAAAACGGAAGTGTGAAAAATTTTTTTATTTCAAATAATAAAAACTTTGGTGTTAGGTGAGTTAAGTGGTCATGAAAATATATTTCTGATTCTGTGTCTAATTCTCTTTGAAACGAATGTATTTTTATAAAAAAAAAATTATCTTGCTCGTTTGAGAGGTAAAAGTGTACAAGCCATATTTGGCTACAATATATTGGTTAAAAATATACAAATTTAGTAGAAATGAAAGACGTCTTAAAACAACCCAAAGAAGTCGTTTTAAGCGTTTTTTATTTTGTCCCCTTTAAAAAATAATTCATGCGGTAAAGGGTTAATCTGTCTGTCTTATCGTTTTTTTGCTGATCTAGTGAGATATCTCAGAACCACACAAGAATAAATTATAGCTGATTTAAAAAGTTATTTGAACTCAAGGAAATTATTTTAGGAAAATACCACTATTAACAAAAATTTGAAAATTTGTGTCTTGCGCTCAGCGTTGCCAACCACTTTGGGCAAAATAATGCCTCACTTGCGAAAAGAAGATGCCTTTTTTCAATAAAATTTTTTTTTATAACTAAACACAAATATAACTAAACACAAATATGATTTAAATAACGAAACAATCCTTTTTAAAAATCACAATACAAAATTTATTAAGGAACATTTAAATTACAAAATATATGAACATTTTTAATCGAGATCAATTCAGATCATACCAATTTTTATTTTTGAAAATCGTCTTTGCGTGAAGAATTCCACTCAAAGCTTCTGGCTTAGGTCTTTTTCTCAGCTTTGTTTTATTTAAACTAATGCCTTTCAACCGTCGTCGAGGAATGCGGCAAGGCAAGCATATACAAATTTTTCAAGAAAGGAGGAGGAGGAGAAGGACATATAAGAACCATCTCCTTTTTCCAATTGAAATGCCTTTCTCCAAAACTGGGATATAAGATCTCTTAAAGTCTGTAGCAAGATTTAAATTTCTCAAAGGAAACCACAAATAAATGTTTAAAAACTTTCAAGGTTGCAATCAAAAAAAACTAACACTACGATGACCAAGAAGTCCGAAAAAACGGGTTCCGTCATGTCATGTCGTCGGAATATCAGGAAGATTTTTTGCTGTAGACCTGCAAATCAAGTCTCTATCTCCAATGGTTTAACCCGACCCAGTTCCCTCGTTGGCAAATCTCATGATGACTCCTTCAGCGGCCACGTGTTCTGGGGTTAAGTGGAGGATCACTTCCAAAGCTGCTGTGGGGCATGTTCTCATTGCTCCAGTAATGAATATGCATGCAAGCCTTTGAAGTTTTTGTAGTTATTTCATAGTCCCATGCAACCAGGGCCGTAGCCAGGATTTTGTTTCGGAGGGGGCTTGCTTTCAAGTCTTACCAACAATTCTTTGAACAAAAAAAATATAAACATATTCCAATTCATAGATTTTTATTAGCATTGCTCAATGCTCATATGCCTTCGAGACACTGTTTTAATCATTTTCATCGTTGGAAAAGTTCACTACGTAGTGGACAGTCACAGACTAAACAGGGTCTTGGCCAATACAATTGCTCATATATATCAAGATGTAGTTCTTCACATCGCTGCAGTAATGGTTTTGGTCAGGTTTCTAGAAGTTTGGTCGTCAACGAGAACAAAACCTACAAAACTTCCCGAAGCATACAGCATTTAGGGTATGTTAAACAATAAACAGTCGACATATCGAAGGCATATGGAAAGTTGTTCAGCGCCAGGAACGTCCATGTATAGCCCGTTTATTGTATATTTCGGTTGAGACAATATCAGAACATGTCTCCAGGATTTCGTTTTGTACAGCTGAGCCCAAATACCCTGTGTTTTTAGAGCTGGTAATGACGTGATTCTTTAAATTGTTGTCCCCAGATTCAATTCTGAACTGCAGGAGAGCATTTAGCTTTCCATCTTTTTTAGTGGGCCGAGTAAGATATATAGCTCCACTATGGTCGTCACCTCTTGTTCTGCACAAAATAAAATAGTCTGAATAATAGGTCTTATTACAGATCTTTTTTCAGCTATTGCTTTTGCATTGGGTAGCAGCATCTTTTTGTTTTCCAGCAGCAATGTTTTCCAGTCACCCATATCATTATTTCTATTCATTTGTGGTTTTTATTATTCTGAGATCATATAATTTGAATTGATATTAAAAATCTTTAGTTTTTACTAAATTTGTTTAGATACAAATCATTTCGGGAGTGGCGTCAGCCCCTCAAGCTCACCCCCTGGCTACGTGCCTGCATGCAACCATACCATAGGTAATGATGGGTCTTACCATCATGGTCTACATATATTTGGGGATATCTAACATGCAAGTCTTATCATGAGGGCTTTTGTGGCTTTTTCGACAGTTAATACAACGTATTTATTCCAGAGGAGTTTAATATCTAGAGTTATATTTAGATATTTAACTTCCCCCTGGGTCGCGATTTCTTCTCCAGGGAACCGAATAGGTTTCATGCTTGGCAGAAGCCTCTTTTTGGTTGTCTTGGTGGGGTTGATGATAGACTCACTAATAGACACAATTTCCTTGTTGTTGACAGTCCTCTTTGGATTATATCGCAAAAAAGTTCCTTGGAACTTCACTAAGGCTGTTATTGCAATTGCAATCATCATCAGCAAAGCCAATACAGCGTATGCATTGGAAATTAAGATTTTCTAGTAATTCATCAACTACAAGACTTCACATAGTATGGATGGGTGACATACGCACGACACTTTGTCCACTATGATTTTTAATTGAATGTGATTACGGCCCGTTTGCTGAAACCAAACTTAAGAGTTTATGTTCTACATAAGATCTTATGTGACAATTTACGCTGATTAAAAAGTAGAACATAAGCCTTTAAGTAGAACATAAAAATTTATGTTTCGTATCAGCAAACGGCTCTAAATGCCAAAAGTTGTGTGTTTGCCATTTTTAACACATAGATAAATAGAATTTCTTTTGCTGATCTATAGGATTTTATGCCTTGCCTACTTGGTTCAATTTAAGTGATCTAAGGTCCGATAAAAATTTAATATCGACAAAAATTATATGCAAACTTTTTAAGTTTCACTGTAGAAGACTCATTTCTAGAGTACAACATATATTTCGCAGTGATAGATATGAACAACCACGTTGTATTTAATTTTATTGATATATGTAGGTATTTAAAATGTCATTAAAAAAGCTTCTCATCATTGAATTCTCATTATTTAATTATACACACGCACATTTAAATTATTCTCACTTGCAAAAGTTTCGTCGGACCAACATCAATTACATCGGGTATTATTCCAGCTTCTTGCATTGGCCGAGTTCAACGCACATCTGAATATTCAGAATTCTGAATTTTTGAAGCTCTTGATTGGCCAGCTATCAGAAAAAGTTCTGAAAATTCAGATGACTTCTGACAGCTGGCCAATCAAGAGCTTCAAAAATTCAGAATTCTGAATATTCAGATGTGCGTTGAACTCGGCCATTGTAATAAAAGCACAACAACTACGCTTGACGATAAAACTCACAAAACTAATCTTTTAAGTAAAATATATCAACTAAAATAATTATAGATGGTCTGAACTATTCGTGCTATTTTATTGTTATCTGAAGCCGATAGAAAATATTTAGTTTAGCTTGAGTTGGGGTGATATCGTTTTCTTTGGTCAGCTGTTACTACTAGGGTAGATGACCTGCGTTAAAAAGCAAATAAAAATATAATTTTTATATACATCGGTAAAATTTAATATTGATATGATAAGAACAAGAAGAAAGAAGATCAGTAGATCCTATCTAAATAAATTAAAAATGCCACCAGTTTTGTTTATGTTCTAAGATTTCGCATTGTCATAATATTTTATTGAAATCTAGAGCTATAACCTTGCTGAATAAAAACAAAACCCTAAAACTATGGATTTAAAAGCCTGTTTAATAGTAAAAAGGGTTTTATGAAATCGGCCATTTACCTAGAGAAATAAAGGAGGTAAAAAAAAATGTTCGTTTTGGCATAACCGCCCACATAAAATGACTTTTATTAGCCGTATTTTTTACAAGCCCGGGGAGATTTGGTTAAAAAAAACCACATCGGGGATTAGCGACGCCATTACAGAAACAAAATGGAGTTTTCATACAAACTATCGATAACAAGTATGCAATTCACGCCGGTAACACAGTTTTTCTCCGTGCTTAAGTTAAGCCCAGAGAATTCTCCGCGCTTAGCGGCTTAGCTAAGCCCGCAGGGGCTTAGTTTTTGTTACATTTAACATGTAAATTGCAGGACAGGACGTCGTTTTTTTCGATCGATTTCCTCGGGGCTTGCAAAAAAACACGGCTATTATTTCAATGATTGAACTACCTTACCAATGATCATTGAAAATTTAAACGTTATTTTATGGCGTAGTTTGTTATTGAACATTATTTGTTCCTTTTTGCAAACATTAGGCGTGTTTTTTTGCAAGTCCATATGGATTTGTCGAAAAAAACGACATCGGGACTTAGGAACTTCTTACTTACAGTACGTAAGTCCCGATAATTATCTGGACTTAGCTAAGTCCATATGGATTTAAGTTGTTGTGGTATTTACGTGTAAAACTATTAGTCCCGATGTCGTTTTTTTCGACAAATCCATATGGACTTGCAAAAAAAACACGGCTATTATGACATTACTTTTGCCCCACTTTGTATAAGTTTCACTGCAGAGATTACACTTCAAGAAAACACCATGGATTTCGCAATACATAGTTAATGGGCGCGTTCGGGCAACTATCCAAAGCTATCCGGATAGGTTTGTGTTGTTGTAATCGCATAGAAAAATGCAGCTGATAAACCAATCAGCTGTTGTCAGAAACAAATCCCAAGCTATCCTAAAATTTTCGCGATACTAAACTATCCGATGGAAATTTGGGGAACAACTGATCACAGCTGATTGTACCTACAACCGACTACTTATTTTGCTTTTTGGTGTCGCGTCTGATTTTGTTCGTTTAGAGAATAAAATAACAAATAAGGGTTAAAATGTATACCAGTGTGATATTAAATGGTACTGAATACTTAATTGATGATTCAGAAGGGCTTTGCAATAAAATGAAAATCAAATCGTCGCGTTAAAAACTCAATAGTTTTCCCTATAATTAGCTGCTTTGTCTTTTGACAGCAAATGTAACCTATCTGGTTTTGGTCGTTCGAAAACATATCGGATACTAAGGTATCTTGGATAGCCTATCGGATTGGCACCCGAACGTGGCCAATTTATATTTTTTTTAATTGATTTTCCAATATTTCAAATGTCATTATAGGAAAGCTTTAAAAGAATTATTATCATTTTACTGACACGCACATTTCAATTCTTGCCTCCAAAATGTTAGTGGGACCAACATGAATTAGATCGAGTACAATTCCTGCTTCTTGCATTTGCGATTAAACTAAATTGCGTATGCTTAAATTTTTACGAAAAACTCACCTAAAGTTATCTTTTAAGGAGGATTAGGTTTATATTAACTCAAATATTAGATATTTTTCACAATTTGTGTTCATTGTTATGTGTTATCTGAAATCGATTATAAATAAAGAATCAATATTTCAGGGCAAAATGGACAGCTGATATCGCAAAAGTTTTAATTTTGAAAAATACTATTTCTTCAGCTTTTACAAAAATGTTAGACTTATGTTCAGTTTCACAACTATTTAACAGGCCTTAGGGCTTTCTGAAATCGGCCATTAATCAATAAAATTGAAGATAATTTACAACAGCTGAAAAGAGCTTTGTTCAGTGGAAAATAACGCAGATTAGAACACCAAAAGACGCTTATCTGGTTGGCAAGGTTCTGATAAAAGGAAATGTGAATGAAAACTTGTATAATATTTTATTTGACTAAAATCTTATTGTTGTTTCAGCTTTTAATCGTTATATCTCTGATTATGACTTCATGTAAACCAGTTTCCTTATGACCTCAACTAGTTATTTACAAGTATTTTTGGGAATCTATATCGTATTTTTTTAAATCGAAAAATGTTGGTATTGGAATATTGGCACCATTGGCACATTGTTTGTATGAAATCAAAGATTTTCCAAAGGTGCCAGCCACAGATTATCCCCATGAAGATGAGAATCCCCGGCAGCCATTTTAATTTGCCTAGAAGCTTGAACTGGCAGTTGTCAGATAAAAAATGAGAATGTGTGCATAAAAACCTCACACATAGACAGTAGGGATCTTCACACACCTGGTTAAATTGTTGTTGAAATTCACATCTTTTTATTGACGCGGGAAGAAATTACAAATACAACAATGTAAACAAATGGGTTTTGGAGGGTGAAACGTACGAAACATTCTCATCTTCGTGTGGCTAATCTGTGGTGCCAGCCATTACTGTGAATCTGACAGATACAAAACTCCAAAGAGAGTTATACTGTTATATACATATTTATGTATTTGTTTGTATAATATTAAAACAATAGGTGTGTTTTTTTGCAAGTCCATATGGATTTGTCGAAAAAAACGACATCGGGACTTAGGAACTTCTTACTTACAGTACGTAAGTCCCGATAATTATCTGGACTTAGCTAAGTCCATATGGATTTAAGTTGTTCTTGTATTTACGTGTAAAACTTTTAGTTCCGATGTTGTTTTTTTCGACAAAATGTCCCAATGTCCAACAATATTAAACATTAATAATAAACTTGATACTTTGTATTCGATATCGTGATGGCATTCATACGTGGGAACAGAAACTAAGTCAGCATTTATGTTGTCGATGTTTGTTTCCACTATCATGCTTTGCTCTCATGATCGAATACTAGGTCAGGATAGTAGAATGTTTTCATAAAGAATATGCTCAAAGTGTTTTGTTATATTACAATATCATAATTAGGGAAATAAAAGGTAATTTTCGTATCTTTAAAAAATGGTGTTTGCTTTTAAAAGTATGATTTTATTTACAAAATGATTTCTTTTCTAATCAGCGTACATGTTAATATAACATGTTTCATCGCATTTTGTCACATGATAAACAAACGACTCTCGACAAATTGGTGTATTTGTTATAAAGCAGCAAAAAATGGTATCTAACTGCTGATAGGGGGCACTGTTTCACTTTCAGTAAAGGTAAAGTCCTAGTTGATTCTCGGAAAACTGAGTGCCTTTGAACTTACTGAAACTTGAATAGCGACCCCTATGAAAGCTTCGCATTCGAATAAAAACAAGCACTCCATATTATATATCCTCTAATAGGGCTTCAAGTTTGCACACCGGTGTCATGACACTTCCCCATACACATCACACCACTGGAGACACCGACACAAAAAATGAAAAATGTTTGATTTTTGGTGTCGGTGACTCGATTGGTGTGCACACAAGTGTTGTATCTATGGGCCCTATAAGGTTTTTGTATAGCCCAGTTTTTTTTTGCACCTTTTCGTCAATGGGCGTGTTCAAAGGATGTCTTAATTTTCATAATTCTTAATTTCTGGAGCTTCTAATTAGCCAGCTTTCATAAAAAGTTAGATGTCTTCCATATCTGTTAGATGACATCTAAAGTTTTATGAAAGCTGGCCAATCAGATTCTCCGAAAATTCAGATATGCTTTGAACGCGCGCAACGAAAGGGGCTTCGCGCTCATCTTACTTTAAATAAGTTGACAGATGTCTGCATTTATAGACCAAGAGGCCACAGAAAATTTTTGAGTGTGGAAGTTTAATCAGGAAGTACTCACGTGTATTGTAGCAATTAACACTATATAATATAAATTGCCGAACATTTTCTTAGGGAACCAATACCTTGACTTAATACCTACCAGGCATCTGTTTTTATGGTATAACAGCTTGACTTAGTAAATAATACTGAAATTAATGTTTGAGTTAATCTCATGGTGTTATAATGTTTTTAGTTTAGCTGTAATTATTTAAAAGCCGAACAAAAAACAAATTCTTGAACAGTTGTATTCGATTTAATAGCGGGTAAAGATGAACTATATTAAATTAATTTTGTGTGTTTTTGTGTTTGGCTACACTTTTGGTAGTGAAACTTCTGTAAAATCAAAAATGGAAGAGTCTGGTATTGTGCCTGATGTAATTGACGAAGCACCAAACGAATATCTTAAGGTATAAATGATTGAAAAATGTTTGGTTGTTTTAAATTTCGAATTTTACGACATCAATCAATTAATTTTTGCCATTTTTACACTTTCCCTAGCAAAAATTTCCCTTTAGAAATGTATAATAATTGATTGACATAAATGAACAAATCCTTTTGATTCTGAATATACTTTAAGATTTAAATGATTCATTAAAGATAAATGGACGAATGAATTTAAATGATTCATAAGATGATAAGTGAAGTTTTCTAAGACCGCATTTACATTGCCCGATTTTTCCAATGCCGATTTTCTTTGTTGTTGTAATCGTGTGAGAGAGAATGGAAAAATCGTGTGGAACATATCGGCTGTCCCTCGAAATCTCGCACAATTAGAACATCAAAGAAAAATCGGCATTGGAAAAATCGGGCAATGTAAATGCGGACTTACCTAGGATTTTGGATTCAAATCGATTCAGAAATGAATTCATAATTGAAGATTTTGTTCACTTTCGTATAAGATACAACTATCATAAATGATACTGTTCTGAAGGGAAATGTTAGCTTGGGTTACTCCATTTTAGAGTTGGCTATAATAGGTGTGTTTATTAACGTGAAATTTATTGCAAATTTTCACAATTTGCTGCCAGAAACCATAGAAAAAACCCAAGGGAAACTTGGTGGAAATTTCACGTTACCAAACAGGCGTAGTAATAAAGGCTTGTGCAATTGGCGCGGGTAGAATTTGGCGGCCTCTGGCGGCCATGTTGTTTTGGTGACATCTGTCAAATCTATTGTTTGTTATTCAGTTACTGGTGCCAAATCACCATGGCAAGTTACACGATAGAACAGCACTTCCAAATGATAAAACTTTAATATCAAAATCTTTTGGGGCAACGTTATGTGCGTTGCGCCAATTTAATGGTTTACAAGGTTCTCCTTCCAAGTTGATTGTCCAATAAGGTTGGTGGCCAAAATTGAGTCGACTGTCAGTATAAAGGATCAGCCAGCGGCCTTGCGTCAACAAAACACAAGATCAACCCAAAACATCATCGCTGTCTGTGAGAGTCCGTAGTTCTTCGAAAACGATGATGTCAATGTCATCAGCATCAACCGATAGCGCTACCGATTGATGATAACCAATTTCTGCTGGCTCCAATTCGATAATATGGACGTGAACGACATGATGTGGTTCCCCTCCAACTTGATTAATTTTAAGTGAAAATTACCATACCATAAATGTTTGATAGGTCCTGTCAACAATTTAATTGTGTTAATAAACTGATACCTATTTATATTTTCAATAATACCTATCAAACTATGTATATAGCAATTTCGTGCGATGCCTCATTCATGCATTTAATTTTTCCTCTAAATGACATACATAACTCTTATTTTTTGTTTTTAATCAGGTCAAATATGCCAACGATGTTGAGGCACAATTAGGAAATGAACTCTCTCTAAATGAAGTCAAATTCTTCCCAAATTTAGATTGGAATGCCGATGAGAATGCAAACTATACAGTTCTTATAACAGATCCTGATGCACCGGTTCCATTAAAAGAATTCCGACATTGGTTGATTGTTAATATTCCCGGCAACGATGTTTCAAAAGGAAAAATCATTTTGGATTATCTTGTCCCTACACCTCCAGCTGGAACTGGATCACATCGTTATATTCTTCTTGTATTCGAACAACGAACTACAATCGAAACTAATACTTTTGTTGCAAATAGGTAAACAAGAATTCAGTTTATTGACTTTTTTTCAAAATTAACTGCTCACTTTAATAATATATTTTTTTCAACTACAGCTCAAAGGAAGGCCGTATAGGGACAAAGACACGTGATCTAATTAAAGAGTACAATTTGGGACCAATTAAAGCTGGGAACTTCTTCCGGGCTAAATTCTCCAAGCTCATCTAGGTGGTCCATTACCAACAACGAAAGCAGTTCAAGTTAATTTTTCATTAATAATTTTGTAATTTCTTATTTTTCCGCGAATCAGGATTCAGAATCATTAAAATCCCATAATTTTGATAGATTTGGTTTAAGTTTTAGACAGGAGAATAAAAAAGGATATTTGTATGGTCTTTACGTTCTACAGCCTCTTTAATTTTTGAAAACAGAACATAAAAAAATAGATTTCAATAAAACATAGGTATGAATCTATAAAAGTGCTACGGTAACTTTAAGCATGGTTAAATAAGAAGCAGACTTTCTTAAACCGAATTACAATTCAAAAGCTGCTGTACATCATCGAGTTTAAGAATGCTCTTCAAAATAGCCTGCGGGTGCGGATTATGTGTAATAATTTTAATGGCTTACGAATTTAAATTAAGGAACACGAGGAATTTTATTTTAAAACAGTGGGTCTAGTTCAAGCAAATTAGAGCCTCAGTAAAGATCATTTTTTCAAAGAAATAATCTTTAGAAAGAAAGAACCGCGAAACTATGCGGTTAATAAACGTTTCCTTCAAAATATTAATTGTGGCACGAACTGTGTGATATGTTGCGCCTTCTTGTTGAAACCACAGCTCCTGCACATCATGGTTGTTCAATTGATGAACTAAAAAGTCAGTAATCATGACTCTATAGCGGTCACCATTGATTGTAACCTTCTGGCCAGCATCGTTATTAAAGAAGTACGGACCAATTATTCCACCAAACCATAAAGCACACCAAACAGTCAGTTTTTGTGGATGTAACGGTATCTCAACATACACTTGAGGATTATCATCACTCCAAATACGGCAGTTTTGTTTATTGACGTATCCATTCAACCAAAAGTGAGCTTCATGGCTAAAAATTGCTTATGAAAATTGGGATCAACGGCAATCTTGTTTTGGGCCCATTTGGGCACAATTTGGAAGCGTTGTTCAGGCGTCCGTCTATTCATGTTGAAATGCAAAACCAAACTAAAAATAAATCACTTGACAGCTGACAAAATGGCCTCCAGTTGAAATAGTGTTGCCAACTTAAAGTTCTATACCTCTAAAAAAACACCCGTTACATATAAACCAATGTAAGTCGATCAAGACAAAAAAAATAAGTCAACTTTAAATATCCATACTCCCATTTTCCGCCAGAACTGGTTCTCTGGCTTTACCTTACCTTTGCTCTGCTCAGTGCTCCCCCTTGTGCTAGGATGTCTAGTCTCGGTTATAAAGGAGAAAAGCATGAACCAGCTGACAGTATTCTACGAGTAAGACATTCCTTAGATTCTGAATGCTTAATTTTACACCAGCAGAAGAAATGCTGAAAACTTTCACAAGTGAGAAGATGGATCAAACCGACGGACGTGACAGACTAAATGAGATGACGATCATGTAATAGAACATTTTTAATGGAGTGCAAACAAGTTTTTTTAATTCCTTTACATTTTAATTTTCATATTTATTACTCGCATATTTATTATATTAAGAGCCGTTTGCTGATACGAATCATAAATATTTATGTTCAACTTACAACGCTTATGTTCTACTTTTTCTTCAGCGTAAACTGTAACATAAGCTCTTATGTTGAACTTAAATACTTAAGTATTGTTTCAGCAAATGGGTCTAAGTAAGGGATTGTTTCACAATGTCTGATTAAAGTTCTTCATAAGCAACTTGGAACTTATTAGTTAACTATCAAACTCACTAACGTTTCACAATGTGCGCGGTCAACGCTTATGTGAATTTTCAGAATTTTGAATTTTTGGAGCTTCTTATTGGCCAGCTGTCATAAAAAGTAAGGGTTGCTGATTCCTGAAAATTGATTTTTAACTTCAAGTCATCGCAATATCGCTGAATCTAGTCGAAGTCACGATGAAAAAGAATTCTGATACCGTAATTTTTTGGGACCTTTCCGTATACAATGAGATAATCGGCATACGCAATTGCCTGAGTTAGACTACCTATCAAATGGCTGGTGTAAATTTTGAATAGAATCGGCGAGTTTCCTTTTGAAGATAATTTTTAATATGAAATGATGCGGTAGAGCTTTTGACAACAAACTTTCTACCATTGAGCATATATAACAGTGATTTACTTATGCCAAGTCTTAGTCTGGTCAGCTTTAAGCTGGATTTACACCTTCGGTTTTATCGTCCGTGTACGTTGTTGGTCGTGGCCGTAACAACGAAGGTCTAAATGCTAACACCGAACAACGAATGAACACCGGGTGAAGAAAGAATTAATTCAAAGTGGCTTTGTATATTCGGTGTTCGATGTTACCCGAACAACGGACAACGTGAGTGTAAATGCCAAAATTATTTAATCGAACATTCTTTTTCAGTGCCGTGCAATGAATTGGGACACATTCCACGTTTTTCTTATTATTACTTTATAATTTTACAGATGGAAAATTGTGAAACAATTTAAGAAATATAACTCTCCGTAGCTAAGTTACGAAAGATTAATTTTAGTGTACATTTAAGTAGCCAACTCTTTGTCCAGCAGGATCTTTTCTTTTTTGTTCAATGTTAAAAGCGCCGCCACTGCCAACAATGTGTTGTTATCCATTTTGCTGTAAAGAACGAACTGAATATAAAAACGGAATAATCTAGATGCTTCTTCGTTGTTTCATTGTTTTTAGGAAGAAAGAACAGCGAACAACGTTCACTGAATGAAGAACGAAGATGTAAATGAAGCATTAGATAGAGACCCTTTAACCATACGGTGCCGAAAGCGTTCTCCAAATCAACCACATAGGCACCCGAAACTGCTTTTTAGATTTGTTCCTTTGGATATCAGAGAGCAATTTAGACGCAGCATGAATTGACGATTCCGGAGACGATACAATCATGAATTGTACGCAATCTACCTTGAAGCAGATATCGTGACAAAAATTAAGCTCGGTAGACTCCGGTGGGCAGGGCACCTAGCTCGCATGAGCGAAGAGGAACCTGCTCGGAGAGTTCTTTGTGGTACATTCTATGGTAGACGACAGCGTGGTAGACCATGCTTGCGCTGGAGAGATGGCGTAGACCAGTACGCCCGGAGCCTTGGGGTGCGCAACTGGATGGCGGCAGCTCGAGACCGGGATGGGTGGAGAGACTTGTTGAAGGAGGCCAGGACCGGACCCCGGTTGTCGAGCCGATGATGATGATGATGAATTGTGTCATGTCCCACCTTTAAATCGAACATCAACTATAATTTGAGGGATGTTCGATTAAATTATCGGACATCCCCGATACGACCTGATGGTAGTTGAGGATGGAGATACGGCTTGACCCCGATAAACTCGAGATTTAAGTCGTCCTGTGGTTCCATGCAGGAATCTATGCCCTTCCTGAAGCACCATCTTATAAGTGTTGATGGCTGAGACCTTTTGTTTTTGGGCTGCTGTGGCTGCTGCACTTGACTCTCCTGCTGCTCTCTCTTATCTGCCGAGACCGCCTAGAATCTGGATATACGAAAGTGCAAAATACATGAAGTTTTGGAGGTAGTATTGCCTTTGTTTCCTCTGGTTTCCTGAGATGAAACCAAGACCAAGACGAGATCAAGGCTTTTCTCGTCCCGTGGGCAATCCTAAAAATAAAATACATCTATGATATTTTTGTCTTTGATTTATTTATTTTTTATTTTTTTTTTTTTCAATAAAAGCACATTTTTATTTCTGTGGTCTAAATGATTCATGGAGAGTATCAACATAGTCGTCATATTGAGCCTGGAAATAGTTACCAGCAACTGGGTTTCCCAAATTAAACTTTGTTACATAATCCCTGCTTTTGATATTAGTCCTTCCCTCAATAGTTCTTTTTTTTATTGAAATGAAGAATTACTTTGAATTAATCAAATAAAATTTTAAATTTGTAAATATATGTAACTTACGTTTTAGATACAAATTGATCAGTTGGATAAATATCTTTTTGCTTGAATACCCAGAAGATATATCTATGCAGACCAGTGTCTTTTGGCGGTCCAGCACCAATATATTCAAAGAGAGTTTGTCCTTTTGACAAATCATTGCCTGGAATATTACAAATCGACCAATGAAGAACTTCTCCGTGTTTCGGATTTTCACGTGATGGTGCATCTGGATCGACCATTAAAACAGCGTAAATACCATCAGCTTCTGCTTCCCATGTTATTTGAGGTACATCTTTAACTTGGGTTGGTGTTAATTCTTTTCCAACTTCAACTGCTACCCCAGATGGATAAGTTACCTTGAAAATAAAACTTTCAATAATTATTATTTTTTTTCTATTTTATTGTTAGCTATATAAATAAAGAGTTCATACAGTTGCGATTTTCTCTGGAACATAATCAAGAACATCGGGAACAATTCCATTACTATCCATATTTTAAATGCAAAATTAAACACCTTCGTCTCACTGGTAGTTAAAGAAACTGATTTGAAAACAAATTGTTTAAATTTTGTACTATAAATTAAAGCTTTGTTTATCAATTAAATTAATCATTCGCACGGACGTTCAGTTTCCAGAAACGATTAATTTTGATAATTGCCAAAATAAAACTCGATAACGTATGAAATTAATATCAGCTATCAGATTCAGATATTTTTTTGGCAATCACGCTCAAGTCAAAAGCGGTAGAACTTACATAACGATAACTATAAATATTGTTGTACAAAACAGCAGTAGCTGATATTTTTTAGCTTATTTGTGGGCTTTAAGTCAATAAATAAAACAAAATTTTGTGTGTTTAGAGCAGTTATCTATGGTTATAAGTGTGATCATTAAATCTAGGTAAAGAAAGAAATAATTAATATAACGGGTTTCTTGCATAAAATGCGACAACAGGCTAAGGCGAGGATAGTTTGGGTCGAGACAAGAATAAAATCGTAAGCGAGGGCGGATGGACAATTTTCCCAAAAACTAGAAGACATTTATGCATCTGAAAGTTGTAACTCCAGCCTATAATAACTTTGTGGTAGCTTACACAAGTGGTTGTTGTTCAAAACCTTCGTTGAATCATCTGGTTTTTAGTGTTTGACTAAAAATTAACAATATACTATTGAAAATTGAGAAACAGAAGTGCTACTTAGCTCCAGTTTTCAGGGCAAGAGTTAAGTCCGAGTTAGCTTATCCTTCAAATACTTTTATCCCGGGTTAACCCAAAAGTAGGTTTTCAGTAGAGAATTAAATTTAACTCCTGGGCCCGTATCGCGCAAGACTAGAGCGATCGCTTTATTAAGTGATTGTCGTTTTTATTATTGCTCTCTCTATCTTTCTCTATAGATAGGATAGAGAGCTGCTATCGTCAAAGCGACAGTCAAAAAATTGATAATCAACTATCACCTTAGCCGATTCCACCCCTGGGTTGTCAAAAATCTATGGAAATCGAAGTGCAACAGAATAGAAATGAATGTTTCGCTATCGTATTTTTGGCACTCATCTTTCAAAAATACAGGATGTTTTTTTTAGACGTGTGGTTTTCAATCTGGCAGTACTTTTTTCGGAGTTGGTTTTTTTGACAGCTGTCACTTGATTTATGCTCAATTTGGTTTGACATTTCATAATGAATAGATTTACTCCTGAACAACGTTTGCAAATCGTGCAAATTTATTATCAAAATAATGGTTCGGTTCACGCGACGCATCACAAGAAAATTTTGTTCAGCGATGAAGCTCATTTTTGGTTGAATGGGTACGTTAATAAGCAAAATCGCCGTATTTGGAGTGATCATAATCCACAAGCCATTGTTTGCTCTATGGGCATACGGAATCATTGGTCCATATTTCTTCAAAAATGAAGCTCGCCATAATGTAAGGTACAGTCAATGGGGAACGCTAGCCATGATTAATGACTTTTTCGTGCCTGAATTGGAGAATGTTGATGTGGACGACCTTTGCTTTCAACAAGATGGCACTAAATGCTATATATCCAACGAAACAATCAATTTGTTGAAAGAAACTTTTGGTGAGCGCATTATCTCGCGTCGTAGGCCTGTGGTGTGGCCTCCAAGATCGTGCGATTTAACGCCGCTGGACTATTTTTTGTGGGGTTATGTGAAGTCGCTTGTCTACGCAGATAATCCCCAGACGATTGACGCCTTGAAAGAGAATATTCGGGGCCAATTGCTGACATACGGCCCCAATTGCTGAAAAAAGTGGTCGAAAACTGGGCCTCTCTGCAGGAATTAATTCGAGCGAGCCGCGGCAACCACTTGCCCGAAATCATTTTTAAAATAATGGCACATCCTTATCTTTATAATAAAGCTAAATTCTTGGCCATAACTTTAAATTATATGCGTTTTATTTCTTCTTGAAAACCACACATCTAAAAAAACACTCTTTACCTATGCAGCTAATGCGGAGAACCATGGAGCTTTGGCCCAGAGTGTACACAAACGAGTTTGGTATCAAATGAAAGGTGACGTGAAGCCCCATACATAAGTAAAATGTTTTCAAAATCGTTCATGGGATAGTCGAAATATTGGGGCTTGAAGTTGCCGATTGCAAAATAAGGATTTCAGATTTTGTTCCAAATAATTGTCCATAACGGGTGCAATAATTGACGTGAAATGATATTGATATCAAATGAAAGGTATTTTTCCTGTCTTTGAAATAATAACAAAGTCTTGATATGTTTAACACATTTTGAGATATAGAATTTTGACTTCTAGAAAAGCCACTTTTTTCACATAACGGGAATAAGCATTACAGTGCTATAATTTTGCAATCTGGTGCTTGTTAATAGTTCAAATAATATTGCATTTAAAAATTAAAAAAAAATGTGTGTTAGTTTCGAATTTTTAACATTTTCTCTTTAAAGATAGGTATTGTAATAAAAGGTGTGTTTTTGTACTCACTTGCTCACTTTAAATGAAAGTGCAAAAAACACGCCAAGCAAAAAAGTTATAATATTTATTATTCTGTTTTCGCCATTCGCCATTAACTAAGCGGAATTGTTGTTGTGTTTTACATGGAAATTGCTTTTTAAGCGGGTATAGGATAGGTACTTACATGCACTTAACACAACAACTATTACTGAAGCATCAACATTTATCTTCACTACACCCAGAGAAAAAGTCTGTGTAAAATTGCCTTAAACGCCTTAGGTAAAATTTTTCGTATGGATGTTAGTTTTCGAGCATAACTCTGCTTAGTTTTAAGGCAAATTGAGTACGCCCTAGGTAAAGTCAAATAGGCTAAATTGCCTTAGAAAACTTAGTTAAATTATTTTGTATGGATGTTATTGGTCGAGCATAACTTTGCCAAGAACTAAGTTAATTTGAGTACGCCCTAGGTAATATGAAATAGGCTAAGTTGCCTTAAAAAACTAAGGTAAAATTTTTTTATACGAATGTTATTGGACTAACATAACTTTGCACAGAACTAAGGTAATATGAACGTCCTAGGTAACGACAAATAGGCTGATTTGCCTTAGGGGACTAAGGTAATTTTATTTTTTCGAAATGTTATTTGACTAGGCTAACGTTACCTAGAACTAAGGTAATTTATGTACGTCCTAGGTGACGACAAATAGGCTGATTTGCCTAAGGGGACTAAGGTAATTTTATTTTTATGAATGTTATTTGACTAGGCTAACATAACCTAGAACTAAGGTAATTTATGTACGTCCTAGGTAACGACAAATAGGCTGATTTGCCTTAGGGGACTAAGGTAATTTTATTTTTATGAATGTTATTTGACTAGGCTAACGTTACCTAGAACTAAGGTAATTTATGTACGTCCTAGGTAACGACAAATAGCCTGATTTGCCTAAGGGGACTAAGGTAATTTTATTTTTATGAATGTTATTTGACTAGGCTAACGTTACCTAGAACTAAGGTAATTTATGTACGTCCTAGCTAATTTCTTTAAGTCTAAGATGACTTTTAGTTAAATTTTTACTTAGTTCTAACCTAAATTTACCTAGGGCCTTATGTATTTTTCTCTTCAATCATCTTAAAATGTGTAATATTGCCTTAGATCTTAGGTAATTTTACCTTAGCACTAGGGCAATTTTCCCGCCAAAAATATCGGTTAGTGCTAAATTTACGTAGCTGACAGGAGCGTTCTAATATTTTTACTAGGGAGGGCATCCGCATTCCTTAGTTTACCTATTTTAATGTGACAAGGGCGTAGCCAATATTAAGATTAAAAGGAAGAGCTCCATTGAAAAAAAAATAATGGACATCACATTTAATTTCGTTTTGTTAACACAGACAGTTATTCATTTTATTTAACAGCATCTGATTTAATTGTTTTTTTTTTTGTCGTTTTCTCGAGTCATTTGCTCGAGTGACAGTATTTCAATAAGTACTTTGTTTTTATAAATATAATTTAATTATTAACTGAATAGACTTTATTTTTCTATGTGATGTGAGTAACATCTTCCCTTTTGAACTTCAGTAAACTTTCATACAATTAATTTGTGATGGAAGCACAAGCAAGAATGGGTTCATTTTGAAAATGTGAACGCTCACTCCAGTTGTTTTTTTTTTGGATTTCATAATATTTTGTTATTTTGCTATCATGACAAGTATTTTATTGAATTTGAACGGATGGTTTTTGCTGGGGTGAGTAACTTAAAGTTGCCTAGTGGGCGGCAGCCGGCAGGTCTAACACTTTTAACAATGGCACTTAAACATTGTTTTTTAACAAATTAACAATAGTAAACTATTGTATATTAAAGGAACGGACCACTGGATTTACATATTCAGTTTTGTGCGTTACGACACGGAAAATATTGACAGAAGGAAGTGAATAAATGAGTGAATGTGGGGACATAGAGAATCGATTCTCGATCGGATGGTCGCCAAATTTGTATCCGATTACCGTTGTTCCGTTTGTACTTCTTTGTTATTATTACTTTTCAGTGATTGAGTCAAACAGGAAATTGGAAACATATACATACACTGAAGTTAAAGTTTGAGCGTATAAATTCTTTATGCAACACCAAAAAAAATTGAGAAGTATAGTAATCTAAAAATTTGAATGTATGAATCCCAACTTTTAGGCCTGCCGCCCACTAGGCAACTTTAAGTTGCTAACCCCAGCAACTTTAAGCTGCTCCCGATTCATTTACATTGGCTAACTGGGCAACTTTTTTGCCGGGAACTTTCAATCGATTGGAGTTGCTCGTGGAACTAAGTTGCCGCAACTTTGGCCTGGTGCCCACTGGGCAACTTAGCTTCCGGCAACTTTTTGTTGCTGGGTGTTGCCGGCAACTCCGAACAACTTCGAGCAACTAAAGTTGCTTGCCATCGCCCACTAGCAAATACCGAGCAACATCCGAGTAACTTTTTAGAATTTATGTTTGTATTTTGTATCTAATTTTCTACAGAAACGTGTTACACCTACACCTGTCTCAATTTGACCTGTCCAAAATGCAAAATCAATATGTAACATTTAAATGGACTAAAAAAGAAACGTCAAATATTCAAAAGTTGTTGAAAGCTGCTCGGAAATTGCTTAGTGGGTGGAGCCAGCAATATAACTTTGCCGGGAATTAACTTTCGCGAGCAACTCGGAGTTACTTAAAGTTGACGGCAACAAAGTTGTCCAGTGGCTGCTCTCCCATATAAGCCAATGTAATTGAATCTGGAGCAACTAAAAATTGCGGGGGTGAGCAACTAAAAGTTGCCTAGCGGGTGGCAGGCCTTCCAGCAACTTCCGAGCATCTTCTGGCAACTTTTGAAAATTTGACGTTCTGTTTTAAGTCTATTGAAATGTTGCATTGATTTTGCATTTTAGACAGTTCAAGATGAGTGTAAGTGTAACATGTATTTGTAGAAAACTAAATACAATGAAAATGAAAAAAAAAAAAAATGATCGGAAGTTGCCTTGTGGGCGATGGCAAGCAAATTTTGTTGCTCGAAGTTTCCGGCAACACCCAGCAACGAAAAGTTGCCGATAACACCCAGCAGCAAAAAGTTTCCGGCAACCAAGTTGCCTAGTGGGCGCCAGGCCTTATGTATATTTAAGGCTGAAAACATACTAGATCAGACAAAACTTTTTTGTTTCACAAGGCAACAAAACTTGTTTTGTTTCAACACAACCTAACCCAACCGAAACGCAATGTATAGCAAACTAAATCATTTAACTTTTCAGTTTGGTTTAGTGTGTATTGAACTGATATAAATGACTTCCAAATAATTAAAATACCTTTGGCAAACAAACAACGAACATGTTTTTGTATTTAGCATTTGATTCTTTCGCTTTATGTGGTGTTTAAAAAAATGTTTTCTTTCGTTGTGCTTTGATGAAAACATGTTTTTTTTGTTTCGCTTGGTTGGTTGAATACAGAATCCAATGAATGAACTGCGGGAGAGTCGAACTTAATTTTGAAATGTAAACTACCAGCGAAATGTCAAAATTGAGTCCGACTCCCTCCGCAGCTCATTCATCAATTTCTAATTTTTTGGTTTTCATTGCTTGCACTCGTGAGAATTCAAATAGGAATTATTTACTTCTACACTGACAAAAATTGAAATAAATATAAAAACAATAGTGCATAATTTGATTTTTTTTGCAATCTAAGTAAGGTTGTTTTCTTATAGTTTGACAAAATAAACTTAATAGCACTAAACTAAATTCCAAAAGGAGGCTTATGTCCCCTTGTCCTATCTGCCTCCAACTCATCCCCCCCCCCATTTGATGCCAACTGCCCCTTGCCATATCTGCGTACGCTCATATTATGTGACTTTTCGGGCAGCTCTACTAAATGGCGTAATATTACTGTAGTACATTGTTTTTCTCCATGAAATTTGACTATAATAAATTATTGTTAATAGTGTTTAACTTTCATCGTTCTTTTATTCCTACATTGAGTTTCGTGGCGAACGACGTTACTTTTATGGAGTAAAAGAACGCCGAATTTTAACTATTGTTAACAAAATTTGAGAAAAAGAACGCACCACTACGATATTACACAGTTTTCCCGCCTATTTTCTTGAACTGTGTAATATTACCTTAGGTATAAGGTGATTTTACCTAAGTACTAGGGCAGTGTTCCCGCCAACTGTATCTACGAGGAAACTTTTACAAATCCCTAAGCTAACTTTGCCTAGGGCCTAATGTATTTTTCACCCAATCTTCATTAGCTGTATAATATTACCTTAGGTATAAGGTGATTTTACCTTAGCACTAGGGCAATGTTCCCGCCACGCGTCCTTACTTTTGAACCTTTTACCTAGGCCTAAGCTAATTTTACCTAGGGCATAACGTGATTTTGGCGTTACCTGTGTTAAATCACCTAAGTTCTAAGGTGATTTTGTGTTAGATCTTATGAATTAGCATAGTCCTAAGGTAAAAGTCTTTTCAAGTTCCGTTATTTTATGTGATTTGCGTGGAATAAAATCACTTGGTTCGTAGTTTTCATGGTGAGCACTTGAGCAGTTGAATTGAAGATCTAAAAAAAAATTTTAAGCAAATAAAAGTGATTTAAAAACTTAAAAATTAAAAACAAAACCACAATTGTAATCTATAAATAAAGTAAATCGTTTTGGATAATTTCAAAGTAAGTATAAGTACCAAGAAACGTTTTTAAAATAAGGAAGCTGGTGAAAAAACGCGGGGCTGCCCTGTACACATAAGTTTTTATTTTAGTTTTTGGCGTCTTTTAGTTCGAATCCTTTGAAGGTTTGAAGATTTTCTATGAAAAACAGGTATTTCCTATACAAATGGGGCTTTACAAACAGAAAACTGCTCTCTTACTAAAAAACTTTCGGAACATATGTATGCATTTATATTAGCCACAAAAATTTGATGGTACAGCTCCGCTATTGTTCACCAGTTCCTTATACTATATTTTCATTATATACCTATCACTCAGAGAAAAAATAGTTATTTATGTGTCCTCCAATTCTTATCTAAGACTTCTGAAATAGAACAAGTAGTCATCGGATATTTTTTTTACATCAGATTATGATAAATCATATGACTTCTTTTATCATGTAAAGTTTCCTTTCAGTTTTTTAATTTTTATTTTGACTGTGTACAAATACATATGTGTTTGCTTTCATAGCTATTTTGAGTAGGTTCTTGTGTTTATTCAAATTATTTTAGGCGTAACATAAAAAGATTAAATATATTTTCTCTTATGTCAAATCAAAATCTTTTCTATACTGAAATCCAAACTGAGTTCTTAACGTGCCGCCTCCACTGTACATGAACGATGACCAACATCACAACCACAATCCAATTCTACACATTTTCATAATCCGAGCATCGTTCACGCCCAGTGCAGGCGGCATGTTAATCGAGTAAAAAAAACTGGCTGAAAATCCAACCCCAGTCCAATTCCATCTTTCAGTCCAGAATAAAAACGTAGGAACTAAATCATTGGCCTTTTCGGGAAATTATCTTTGTCTTTTCTTTTTATAATTTGACAGTTCGTCAAATCCGTTTAGAGGGTGAACAAACAAATATAAATATACATATACAACCACAGCTCTATTCAGTGCATTGCAGGCGGTTTTTGATTATTGGCTGTGTTTTTTTAGAAAAAATAAAAATGCTTGATAGTATTTGATTGTTAATTTATGCTGGACTTACACGACTGATAAATTGGCAGTATTGTGGCGGTTAACTGTCAAAAAACTGGCAGAAGAATGGATAAATTCATTCTTTTGGCAGTATACTGACAGAAAACTGCCTATTTGCCAGTCTTGTAAATCCAGCATTAGTATTATAACATTTAAATCAATAACGTTTTCCCGTAACCGCCAGTCCATCAACAAATACACAAATCAAATTACAATGTTCACTATTCGCACCTTTAAAAGAGTTTGTTTGTCCTCGAAATAGAGCAGTACAGTAAACTTGTTTTTCTTTCTGTTTATACTGACAATAGGGCAAGCTTCCGAATTAACTTGTGGTGCCTTTTTTTCTAAATAAAGTTAACTATAGTTAAATTTGATCGTTCCGTTAATTGAGGAAAGTAACTATATGTAACTTTATGACGTCATTCCAACTCATCTCCTTGGTATGAATTGAAATGATTAATCTTTCAAACACAGCTGATATTGGAATGTTTACATTTTGTGGTTATCTTTTGTTTACTTTTCGTTCTTTTAATTTAGAATTGCTTTAGTTTTTGTAAATGCATTTTCAATTTAACTGATATTTTTTGTTGATTTCGATTTTCGGAATTTTTCTGTTATTATCTGAATTATTTTATTTTCCGATATTTTATCCTTTCAATTTGGTCGATTTTTATTAAGACATTTGTGCCCATAATGAATTACAAACAAACTGCAGACATTTTTGTTAATGATTCGATTATTTGCATAAATTAAGTTAAGGTATAAAAATTAAATTTTAAAATTGTTTCCATGTTTGAAATAATTACAATAACTTTAGCAAAAAATTTAATTTAATCACGGTTTTTTTCATGATTATTCTTTATAAATACATATATTTCGATTTCTTTTTCAACCCATTTCGTTTGACAGATCAACCATATTTTTAGCTTTCATCGTTCTTAAATGAAAGATAACCAAAGTAACTTTTGTAACTATGACATTTCAACTTTTATTTTTGACACAACAACGATAGTTGACTTTAGTTAGAAAAATTACGCATCACTGAAAAAAATCAATTTTACTCAAAGGGCGTTCTCTTTTTATTTAAATTAATTATTTATAAATGTTTTCTTTATTTAATAATCATAATGTTTTCTCATATAATAAAATCGTCCATAAACACTTGATGAAGTGTCAGAATGTTATGTTTTGAACTCGGCTATACAATTACGATTGTTTCATTATTCGTCTTTTTGACAGGTACTTCTGCTATTAATTTCGAGCTTCTTTAATTTCGCATTCCTTTCAACAAAAGAATCAATAATATTCCGATTTTTTTCTGAACAAAATCGATTCTTTTCTGTCAAAACAAATCTTGCTTTTTTAGCAAGATTTCACATCGATTTTTCACACACTATAAAGATTTCGCATTTCTAATACGTCAAATTGCCGTGGAATTTTGGGAACAAAAATTGTTTTTTTGTATGGTTGAAACGAATTCTAAATAATTAAACAAAATATTCAACAATTAATAATAATTGCAATCACACTAAAAAATTGATTCTTTTACGAATTCCTTTCAATTGACAAAAATCGAGTTGGTTTAGAAAAAAATCGATTTCTTTGTTGAAAGGAATTTGATACAAAATACCTGAACCATTCTATTCCTGTTTTCGACGTTTAAATACTGAATGTTTTTTTGTAATATAATTAAGTAGTAAAATAGTAACAACGTCTATTTCACTTCTAGTGCACTTTCATACATTATTTAGTTAAAGTTATTTTTAGTTCTACAAGTTCTTCCGACAACCCTGAACATAATTTTAAAAAAAGTCGAATAATGAATCAAATGAACCGTGTAAAATATGTTTTTGTTATATTCTCCTTTAAGCATAGTAAACAATATCGACCAAGTTTGACAGCTTTGCGCACGATGTTCATGCTCACAAAAAAACTTGATAGCAAATTTGCGTCACAAACCATCATTCAGAATGTACCTACAATCTATCAGTCGTGAGCAGATCTGTCAAACACGATCGATAAGGCGTACCGTGTTAAATTTAATCTGTGCAAAATTTTGAGATGGATTTAATTTGTGATTAATGATTTGCACGATTGACCAATCGGCAGCATTTCTGTAACAAAAAACTGGTAAAAGAATATTCAAAGTCATTCTTCTGGCAGAAATACTGCCAATTTGTCAGTCTTGTAAATCAAGCTTAACTTTTGTTTAAATACATTTCGTTCTATCGAACCAGAATTATTTTCACAAACAATAATATAATTTATAAGAAACGGAACGCACTTCCAATATGTAACGAGTAAAAGGACTGAATGCGTCTTTTTATTAACAAAATAACGAGAAACCGAATGAACGAACTCAACGAGCAACCCACTGAACGAACTCAAGTAGGAGTTCCACGCTTGGCCTTTTTAAATTTACAGTTCCAAATTTTCAACCAACGCGACGCGAATTTTTAAAGTCAATCGGAAAAGTTTAATATAAAATAATAATTAATTATATTTTCGCGACCTCTTTTTGTGTGTTTTTGTGGCGGCACGTTTTAGTGAAAATTGGCGAAACATTTTTATCGATAAAAAAGGTATGTCATTATTAATATGTTATTTCTTTTTACAAGAATATATGTAGGTATTTTCTACTTGTGGAGCTGGTGACTAAAAGCGGACCTGTCCATGATAAAAATTAATGGGACAGGTTCGCTTTTGGTCGCAAGCTCCTTGTTTTGCCACCGTATTCATAAAAATGTACATTTCCCACAAGAATATGAGGTGCTGGCGAATATAACAAGCCCTGCCCACGTTAGGTTTTTTGCTCTAGAAATTAGAACTATGTAGATTTCAAATTAACTAATTGCGAGCTTCCTCTTCAAAGCTCACATATTTTTGAGCCGTAAGCACATACAAAATCAGTGGGTGCATAAGAGCGTCCCCAGAAAAGAACGTCGCTTCGGTTCCTACAGTTCTATTGGTGAGTGAACTAATAGCGTACGTCCAAATGGGAGTAGGTAAAGCACCTCACGTTGCATTGGTTGAATATAGGTATAAGCCGTGTTTCCTTGGAGGTTGCAATTAGCATTTTTTGTTTTCAATTTAAAGTGATTTTTCAGAATTTGGCTTCTAGTTGCAGTACATAACACTTTACTGAAAAATTCGAAAAATACCCAAATACATTTTGAGTTTTCTAGTAAAGTATTAGCTTGATTGCAATGATTCTTTGGTTAATGACTTCTAATTTACACCCCCTAGCTGTTGGCATTTTTCGTTTTCAATTTAAATTGATTTTTCCGAATTTGGCTCTTAGTTGCAGTACATAACACTTAACTGAAAAATTTGAAAAAAAACACGAACACATTTCGAGTTCTTTATTAAGGTAGTAGGTTAATCACAATGGTTCTTAATTTTCTGAATTATAAGTTACATATATCCCCTTACTGCTGGCACGTTAACAGTTCTAAATTTTCAATCAACGGCACGCGAATATTTGAAGTCAATCGGAAAAATTAAAATTTAAAAGATGTATTTATATTTTCGCAACCATTTAAAAAAAAAAATTGTGAGATATGTCATCATTATTATGTTTTTACTTTTAACCAGTATAAAGGAAAGCAAAAGCAATATCATCATGCGACATTAATGTGATTTCTTATTACATTTTTGGTATTTTCAATTATCTTCGCAAAATTAAATTTGGAATTTCAAAAATTTGTTAAATCATTAGGTAATGGTTACTAGAGAGAAGTGACTAAGATCGATCACAATAGTTACAAAAATAACAATTTTTCCTCTGAGTGTGATTAGTTGAATCTTTTTAACATAGGTATATACAAAATATAATATATATGATATACATAAAAGTTAAATCCATATTCACAGTTAATGAGCTGGAAATGCAGTGCTTTATTTGTTTAAAAGAATTTAATTGTTTGAATATATTGTTCAGCCATTTAAAAATTCTACATGGATGTGATAAAAAAAGCAATTTAAAATGCTTTGAAAAGTCTTGTGAACAGGTATTTAATGGGTTATCTTCATACAAAAGACATTTAGGTATTCATTTAAAGGACTTAAATAAAAAAGTGGAACCACTTAATAAGAAAAATGATGATGTGGAAGAAAATTTAAGTTCAAATGATTGCAAATCATCTAGTATAAATGTAATTGAAAACAAGTTTCAAAACAATCATGATTCATCAAATAATGATCAACATTTGCCAACAGTAAGCGGCAGTGCAAAAATTATTGAAGCTCAATCATACAAAAGCATAATAGAAAACAGCATGCTTCAGTTCATTTTAAACCTCTACAACAACAATAATTTCACTAGAAAAGATGCAGTCACTATACAAAAAGATCTCGAAAAT
Source organism: Leucozona laternaria (assembly GCA_932273885.2). Lineage (NCBI taxonomy): Eukaryota > Metazoa > Arthropoda > Insecta > Diptera > Syrphidae > Leucozona > Leucozona laternaria. Next base: position 274,476,016 of record OW026366.1, read on the forward strand.
CTGATTTTGTCACCTCTGTTTGAAATTATGTTTAACATAAAAATGTGTGAGCATGATAGTAAAAAAATAGAAAACATAATTAACGAATATAAACAAAATCTTAATGCATTAAATACTGAGTATAAACTGCAAAAATTTCTAGAAAATCGAGATTTATATAAAAAACCCAGAGAATTTGACATTAATAGAGAAATTTCGCATGTTATGATTAACGGAGAAAGTAATTTGGAGGAAAAGGTTGAAAAAGGTATTCTTATGGACTTGAAATTTGAATTCCGGAAAATTTTTGAAAAACCAGAAAATCAAGAAGTACTTACAACATTTTTGAACGAACAGAATCCGACAGCAAATATGAGTACTTTTATGAAAGGAAAATTATGGCAACAAAAGAAAGCAATGTATAGAAATAGAGCAGTAGTTCCATATTTTCTGTTCGCAGACGATTTTGAAGTCAACAACCCACTTGGATCACATAGTGGAGTTCATAAATTAACGGGAGTGTATTTTTCAATTCCAATTTTTGAAAATTATTTTAAAGTCAGTGATATTTATCTGGCTGCTTTAATCAAGGCTCATGATATTAAAGCCTATGGAAATGATTTGACAATTTTTAACCTTGTTCAAGAAATTATTTCTCTAGAAGTTGACGGCATTGAACTGACCTTAAATAACCAGAAAACAAAGATTTATTTAATAATGGGCATTATCTTGGGAGATAACTTAGGACTTAATCAAATTCTGGAATTCAGTAAATCTTTCTCTTCTCACCACTTCTGCAGGTTTTGTTTGGCACCAAGTGAATTAACTAAAGTTATGTGCAAAGAAGATTCAAAGTTTATAAGAACTGAAGAAAACTACAATGAAAATTTATCTGGGGATTTTTCATCCACAGGAGTTTACAAAAACTCAATTTTAAACAAAATTCCTTCTTTTCATGTTGTAACAAACTTTTCAGTGGATCTTATGCATGACGTATTCGAAGGCGTTGCACATTACAATCTAACGCATGTCATAGAACATTATATAAGAAACAAAGTATTCACATTAGCCGAACTAAACCAATATAAGTTAACATTTTCGTATGGAGATACTGAGAAAGGAAATGTTTTTAAAGATATTACTGTACAACACCTGAAAAGAAAAAAACTAAACGCTTCAGCAAGAGAAATGTGGACATTTGTTCATTATTTTCCTCTGATTGTCGGTCACTTGATCCCAGCTAATGATAAAGTTTGGGAGTTCGTTCTTATTTTCATAAAAATAATAGATATTTTGCTTTTGCCACATTGCAACGATTATACATTACATGAACTTGAAAATCTTATTGGAAAACATAACATGTTATATCAAAAATTATTTGGGGATACTTTAAAACCAAAACATCACAACTTAATGAACTATTCACGGATAATACAGTATTCTGGGCTTCCAAGATATTATTGGTCATTTTTGTTTGAAGCGAAACATCAAGAGCTGAAATCATACGGTAGAGTTACATCTAGTCGCAGAAATATTTTACTTTCTATTGCAACAAAATCCCAGTTCAAATTTGCTTATAAAACTTTAAAACCAAGAGAAAATTTTCTTCAGTATTCACATCATGATGAAATACTCACTGTAGTTGAGAACATGAACTGTTTAAATTCCAACTTAGTAAATGCTAATGCAAAACACTTCGAAAAAATTGAATATCTAGGCACAGTATACAAAAAAAATCATTACTTGTCTATTACAAATGAACTACTAATCGTGAAATTCTTTTTAATAGTAACCATAATTGTAAACGAAGATCAAAAGATTTATATACTTTGCAAAGAAATACCAACAGTATTTTGCGATCATTATATGTCATTTGAAAAAATAAAGGCAAGTCAAGAAGATTTTTTAATTAAATCAATCAAAGAATTTGATGGACCACCTGTAACTTCTCATAAAAATTTATGTGGTAGTGACTTTATTCGAAAAAAAAACTTCTTTTCATAGATAATAACAACACTACAAAATGAATGAACAAAACTCAAATAATTCCACAAGTAAACTACAAGAAACCAGCTGTAATCCTGAAATATCTGTTGAAGACATTACAGCAACTAACAACATATGCATGGAAACGAATCTTCCATCAAATACGACACCGATCCTTGTTATTAATTCAGAAGGTCAAATATCTTTTCTTAATCAAAACGAACCAACTTTAAACATGATTGCAGTTGAAAATAACCTTCTGCGTCCACAACAAGATCATGACGGATTGGCGGATCTGCTCAAATCGTGGGGGCTTTATGATCAACTTTACGTGTTTCTAAAAGGTAATAATATTTCTAAAATTAAAAAAAAATTACCCAAAATGGCTTTATTAACAGAAAAAAATATCGATATTGAAGGCTTGAAATGCATGAAAGAACGACATATTGACGAATTCTTTTTGGAACATAGCGACTTTAATACAAAAATGATCTTTGAGACTAAGTTAGGCTTGTGGCAAAACGAAAATGTAAGTAATATGAACTCTAGACTGTTTTTATGAAAATTATAATTATTATTACTATTTTTATAATAATAATCATTATTGTTATCAACTAAACATATTTTTATCTTAATTTTAACAGGGGATTTTTACTATTAGCCCAAAGCCTCAACATAAATTGACTCAAGATTTGGCAGTAGAAACTTGGCTTAACACCATAAGTAGCCCATCACCAAACAGTAATACCTCCGATTTTGATGTAAGTGTGAATTTTACATCCACAAATATTAATAAAACGACTTTGATAAAGGTATACGAAGAAACTTGAGACCTCAAATTACAGTATCTTTCTAAGTGTATGTTTATCACAACCACAGTCTGAAACGATTTTCTTGAAACTTGTTACTATAGTTTTTTTCATAAATACAATTTCTCTTGCGCTATATAAACATAGATCCTTTAATATTGAAAGTCAAATATGACATCACCTCACTTATATAAAATATAAAAAATATAGCGTGATCTTTAACTCTGTCTGTATGTATTCGCAGCTCTACCATTTAAGCTTTTTTCGGAAGAGTTATTTTGAAATGTTTGGAATTATTTGACAAGGAAATATTGTCAGATATTTTAAAATGGTTTTTTGGTTAAGAGATTTTCATTAACCTTGAATATGGCCTTCACAAATCATTTTAAATGGACTTTTACCTCCATCATCAAAAGAATGTTATTGTAAATTTACAATTGAAGACTCAAAATAATCTTTTTTTGTAACTATAAACCATTCTTCAAAGGAAAGAGAAGAGTGTTTAGATTTAAAAATGAAACTTCAGCAAAGCTTGCATATGGTATAAATATATACATATATGTACCATACCCACCAGAGTATTTTTTGGTTTGGGTTTTACTAAAATTTTGGTATTCAATACTGAAAACGCTCCGAAAATTCCTTCAGTGCAAAGCTTTTTAAATAATTTGATACCAAAAATTACTGTCAGTTTTTAACATTCACTGTATCATTTTTATAAAATTGAATTTAACAGATATTTTTTTTGTAATTTTACAAAAATCAATGTTTTGAAATAGAGAATTTTTATATAAAAGGCAAATTTTTTTACTAAACCAAAATATTTATCTTACAAATTTAATGTTTCGCAAATTAAAACATATTTATTTCTCTAAAGCTACATAAATAAAAAATAATAAAGACAACCATATTGATTACAATTTTTATAAACAGAATTATGGCTTTGATTTTGTAAAATTACATCAGTTTACGATAGAAAGAATTTAATTCAGTTCCCCAAAGACAAATTTGCAACAATAAAAAAAATAAAGAGCTCAAAATAGGAATTATAATCATATATTTTGGACAAAGGTCTTGCGAGATAACTAAAATATAGTGTACACAAATCTTTTACGTTTACATCATCAAAACATTATTATGGTAAATTCAAAAAAATTAAAATTGAAGACTAGAAAAACTGTTTCATTTTTGAAGTTGAAAAAGCTAGTCAAGTTGAACAAATTCTGCAAAAAAAAGAGGAGAATGTTTTAAGCCAAAAATTAAACTTTAGCCTAATATAATAGAAGTTGGTGCAAACAGGTCAGGTCAAAGGAATATTAGAATCCTATAGTACCAAAAACTTCTTGAGTCCAAAGATAGTTCAATATTTCACAGTATTGGAAAAAAACATGACGGTCAAAAGATTTAAAATTTTGGCAGACGAAATAACAAAACATGTTTTCTAATGAAAACTTGTTAATAGATTAAGACAACGTTTCTTAATTGAACTATTTCTATTACTTTTTTCGAGGCAAAAACAAAGTTCCCCTGAAGGGTACAACTTTCGACCGATATAGGGGACAACGAAATTCCCTGACACTGACACAGGTTTGTAAAACTTTTAACAAAGATTGTAATAAAGATTTTTAGTTAAATATTTGTTGTAACTGAGACGTGTTTAGTTATAAATTTTTAGTGAGAGATAAAAATATGTGACCCCGGATTTATCAAAACCATGAAAACAATTTTTTCATAAGAATTAGTTTTTTTATTCAATCTCCATTAAGTTTTTTAATTTCCTATTTTGAATAGGTACTGACTTAAGTAAATTAAATTAAGTCTTATTGTATTTAACTTATTAAATAATTTAAGGTATCAGTGCTGGAAATTTTGAAGAAAACAGAGCAGGGGAGAGGAATTTTAGAAAAGTATAGTACCAACAACTTCTTGACTCCAGAGGATAGAACAAACATTGTGCGCAAGATCGTTCAATATTTCACAGAAAATGGAAAAACCATGACGGTCAAGAAATGTGAAATTTTGGCAAACGAAATAACAAATATTTTTCCTAAAGAAAGTTTGGCAAGCTATTATATATATGATAAGACTAAGAAAATGTTTTTTTAATTGAAGTTTTTTAATTAATTACAACAGAGTTCCTACTTTGTCCGAGGCAAAAACAAAATTCCACCGAAGGGTAAACTTTACGACCGATACAGGGGACAACGAAGGTGTCTGGCACAGCTGTATAAGAGTGAACCAAGGTCATTGAAAAAACCGAAACTCTTAGATGTTCCAAACGAAGATTGCAATAAAGGTAAAAGTATTTTTGCAAAATTAAATTAAAATGAAACTATATTAAGTGATCTGTTTGATTTGAATATTCAATAGAATCACTAAGCGAAGCAGAGATGCAGACAATCTGTGACGAACTGAAGCAAAATAGGAACTGGGAGGCAGTTATAACGCAATGGATGGACACTATGTCATTCCGAAGAAAAATGATCGACCAAAGCAGTGACAATGACATCCAGACAGTCCTTCAGGAATGGCCCTTGTACAAGTACTCGCGGGCCCCAGAATTGGTTATAATTTGTTTTTAAATAATCAATAATTTGACGTTTTCAGGGATAGTTTCGACAAAATAAATTCTAAATTAACATTAAAAAATTATAGTAGAAGATATTTTTGAAAACAAAATAAATCAAATATTATTTTTTCTATCGTATTAATTATTGTTTTTTTGTTTTATTTATTTCCAGATTAATATTGATTACAAATTCCTAAAACCCAACAATGGCTTCGATTTTGTAAATTGGCAAAAGTTTCGGACCGCAGCCTTAAAAATGTTCACCGAAAGAGTTAAATCAAGTTCATTAAAAACATATTTGAACGAGTTGAAAGAAAAAATTGAAGAGCTCGATATTGGTACGAAAATTTATTTCTAAATTATATTTTTGGCTTAAAGGGTATTTGTTTAACAGATAACTTAAATATAGCGTACACAAATCTTTTACATGGAGTGTTACCTCCATCATCAAAACATTATTATGGTAAATTCAAAAAATTTACAATTGAAGACTCGAAAAACTCTTTCATTCTTGAAGTTGAAAATGCAAGTCAAGTTGAACCCATTCTGCAAAAAAAAAGAGAAGAATGTATAAAGTCAAAAATGAAACTCCAGCCTATTATAATAGTAGTTGGGGAAAAATTCAATTATAATCAATTTTACGTGTCCTTGGACAACGTAAAATTCAAATTAGAATCATATATAGACTGTATTGATTTTTATGTAAAGCTTGCATATGTTTTAAATATAGAATACCCTCCGCAGTGTTTTTCGGTATGGGTTTTTATTCAAATTTTTTTTTTTAATATTCAAGACGGTCCAAAAATTCCTGCAGTACAAACCTTATTAAATGATTTAAATTTTGTAATAACTTGAAGTTCAAAACATGGGCTGTATGTAGGTAACTATAAATTACCTTTTGGAGGTAGCTTGATTTTTTTTTTAAATTCCATATTTTTGATAAATGGATTTTGATATGATTTTGCAAATTTAATTTTCAAAAAATTAATGTTTCGAAAATGATATTGAATTTGTTTGAACCTTTAAAAAATTAAAATTCTTTGAAAGTTCAATATTCAATTTTAAATTTGATTTTTAAATTGTAGGTATTTTTGAAAATGGAGTATCCGCCTAAATAAATTTTTGTTTAAATTCCCCCGTTGGCAGGGGTAATTTTTTTTTTAAAAATTGACTTAAAACTGAAAAAAATTATTAAAAAAACATCGGTGACACTTACAATGCCATGCTTAACCGTTTTTAAAATCAGAAATCTCTTTTTTTTATTTTTAAATAAAGTTATTTTTAAAAAAAATAATTTAAAAAAATTTGTAGCAGATTTAGATATTTTCAATTTTCTCAAGAAGTACAAGACATTAAGCATCCGTTTTGGATATAAAAATAAAAATACATTAATAACGTACAATTTTGAACAAAATAAAAAAAAGTTTTTTTAAATTTTGAGCTTAAAAATTAATTATTCAAAAACGTTTTTCAAAATAAAAGAAAAGATTTCTTATTTTAAAAAAAGGTACTGCACAACATGGCATTGCAGGTGATACAGTTGTTTTTTAATATTTATTTTCTGTTTTAGGTCAATTTTTTAGAAAAGCGCCCCTTCTGGCTTAAAGGGGTAGAATAGGCCACCCTCCTGCACGATTTTTTTCTTGTCTCGACAAAAGTAAACGCAGAAAGTAAATCAAGTTATCTCGAAAGCAACAATTAAAGTAAGGAATATGTTTTCTATTTGAAATTGTTTTGGAAAACAAGCCTTCAAAAATTATATTCATTTGTTAAAAAACAATATCAACATAAATATATTACAAGTTTAATTAATTAATAATAATTGCATGTGTTTGATTTGCTCTAAAATTAATATTTAATAAGTTAATCGGTACCATAATTAAAAGGGAGTTTTATGTAATAAATCCTATGGTGCCATTATATTATATATTTATATATATTTTGTACATACATTTTGTAAAACGGAAAACAAATTTCTATGTGTATTGTGTACACCTGTAAATGATAATAAAAAATGTGATTTTTTAAGATAACGTTTAAGAAAAAAAATTTAATAAAAATATTTAAAATTATATAAAATTTCTTCTATTTTTTCAAGGACTTTTCTTTCAGCTATAAGACAATTTAATTTGGTAATTATTCTAAGACAGGTGCCAATTTTGGTAAAAATAAGGTTACCACGAGCAGCCAGAAGGAAGTACATTGAAATGCCTTAGTATAGGCAAAGAACTAAGGCAAATTTACCTAGGAAATTAGCTAATTCCGGCACAAATTTAGGTAAAACTGAGATCGTTTTACCTTAGATTATAGGGTAAGTCAACACATTCCTAAGCTAAAATACTAGGTAAATTCTACCAAATAACTAAGTTAAATTGCCTTAGTATAGGCAAAAAAAACTAAGGTAAATTAACCTAGGAAATAAGCTAATTCAGGCGCAAATTAAGGTAAAATTACCTTAGATGCTAAGGTAATTCAGCACGTTCCTAAGCTAAAATACTAGGTTAGCTCTACCTAGGCACTAGGTTAAATCACCTTAGTATAGGCAAAAAAACTAAGGCAAATTAACCTAGGAAATAGGCTAATTCAGGCGCAAACTTAGGTAAAATTACCTAAGATACTAAGGTAATTCAGCACGTTCCTAAGCTAAAATACTAGGTTAAATCTACCTAGGCACTAGGTTAAATCACCTTAGTATAGGCAAAAAAACTAAGGCAAATTAACCTAGGAAATAGGCTAATTCAGGCGCAAACTTAGGTAAAATTACCTAAGATACTAAGGTAATTCAGCACGTTCCTAAGCTAAAATACTAGGTTAAATCTACCTAGGCACTAGGTTAAATCACCTTAGTATAGGCAAAAAAACTAAGGCAAATTAACCTAGGAAATAGGCTAATTCAGGCGCAAACTTAGGTAAAATTACCTAAGATACTAAGGTAATTCAGCACGTTCCTAAGCTAAAATACTAGGTTAAATCTACCTAGGCACTAGGTTAAATCACCTTAGTATAGGCAAAAAAACTAAGGCAAATTAACCTAGGAAATAGGCTAATTCAGGCGCAAACTAAGGTAAAATTACCTAAGATACTAAGGTAATTCAGCACGTTCCTAAGCTAAAACACTAGGTTAAATCTGCCTAGGCACTAGGTTAAATCACCTTAGTATAGGCAAAAAAACCAAGGCAAATTAACCTAGGAAATAGGCTAATTCAGGCGCAAACTTAGGTAAAATTACCTAAGATACTAAGGTAATTCAGCACGTTCCTAAGCTAAAATAATAGGTTAAATCTACCTAGGCACTAGGTTAAATCACCTTAGTATAGGCAAAAAAACTAAGGCAAATTAACCTAGGAAATAGGCTAATTCAGGCGCAAACTTAGGTAAAATTACCTAAGATACTAAGGTAATTCAGCACGTTCCTAAGCTAAAATACTAGGTTAAATCTGCCTAGGCACTAGGTTAAATCACCTTAGTATAGGCAACAAAACTAAGGTAAATTAACTTAGGAAATAAGCTAATTCAGGCGCAAGTTAAGGTAAAAATGGGATAATTTTACCTTAGATGTTTAGGTAAGAAAATAAGTCCTAAGGTAAAATGTTAGGCTAACTTAGCCTAGGACGTATAGGCTAATTTAACTTAGTTCTAGGTAAGATTAGCGAAGCTCAAAACCATTTTTTTTTACCTAAGCGATTTAGGCTAAATTAGGTTAGAACTAAGCAAGCTCAAAACGGCCTTAGTCCTAAGCTAACTTAGCCCCCGATTTAGGCTAATTTTACACAGGTTTTTCTCTGGGTGTATTAGCCTGCATTACAGTTGTTAACCACAAGACCAATTTTCATGCGATCCAGTCGTGCATATTTTTCTAAGTGAATTCTTAGAGTTTTTTTCAATGTCACAGTTAAGATTTTTAACACCTCATTGGCCGGATATTCACAAAAAAAGGTATGACACATAAAAGGTCAGTAATTGGAAAAAAAAAATTCAACTCCTTCCCCATAAATTTTTGTAAATAATTTTTTAAAGTTTTTTCAAGGTCGTACTGATTTTAGCATCTTATTTTTGGAATATTTGCGAATAACCGACAAATAAGGTGCTTAAAATCGCTGATGAGCTTGTAAAACTTAAATCATTGGTTAAAAACATCCCATGGCTTTCTCAAACTAGTTGAACTTTTTCGACCAATGACTATTTAGATTGCATACTTTTTTCGAATATACCTCATATGCGGTGCTAAGATCCCACAGCATTCATTAACCACGCTTTAGGTTACCGTTGCACTTTTATAGACTAATATTTTGTTTTAATCGAATGTACTTACACTTTTGTATATTTATTTTGAAATTTGAAAAGGCTGTGAAACGGAAAGAACACACAAATACAGGGTGTCCGCCGGGAAGGTATACTACTTCGTTTGTTTATAATTTTTGATTAAATGAAAGAGAATGGATCTTATATTGATAAATGTTTTATATTATGTCGGCAATTATGAATGGAATTCAATATCAGGTAAATGTCCGTCTCTGTTAGTCTTACAAATACGAACCCTTTTGAGCACATTTTTCATTAAATTCTCACACATTTCACGCGGTATTTCATTAATTTCATCACGAATATTTTGTTTGAGTTGCTCAAGCATTTCTGGTTTGTTTGCATAAACCTTGCTTTTCAGATATCCCCACAAAAAGAAGTCCGGAGTAGTCAAATCAGGCGACCGTGGAGGCCATTCAACATCACCATTTCTTGAAATAACTTGTTGTGGAAAGAGGTCTCGCAGTAATTCCATTGTAATCCTGGCTGTATGCGATGTAGCACCGTCTTGTTGATACCACATGTTAATCAAGCCCAATGCATGCAGTTGTGGCGTTAAAAAGTTTTCAATCATATCACGATATCGCTCCCCATTCACAGTTACCGTCGAATTGAGGTTGATGGATTGTTTTGAACACTTCCTTGAGCAGTAGCAACGTTTTCAGCTGATCTTGCAGTAAGTTGTGGTCCATGCTTGAGCCTATCACCTAGACCCTCTTTCTTCGAAATCATTCACTACACGATAAATAGTGGGTTTTGTTGGCACGTTCCAAAAATTTCACGTAACTTTCCCATCGTCACAGTAATCGATGTTTGATTTTGATAAAATGTTTCAACGATTAAAACACGTTGGTTTATCGAATATTTTTCCATAATAAATTTGCCACGTGTCTACTTCACGACTGCCAAATATGAACTGTCAAGACTAATGTTTATCAAAATGGCGGCAAAACAAAGTAGTATACCTTCCCGGCGGACACCCTGTATATCCCTTTTTATTATAATAATCTTCTCTAAAACTATTTTTTAAACCAAATCTATGAAAATATGGGATTAAGACGCATTAAGATTTTTTTTTCGTGAAAAACTAACTTAAACTGCTTTCGTTGTTGGCAATGGTCCGCCTAGTTGAGCGTGAAGAACAGGTACATAGTCATCGAATTGAGCTCGGAAAAAGTTCCCAGCTACAATTGGTCCTAAATTGTACTCCTTTATAAGATCACGTGTCTTAGTCCCTGGACGGCCTTCTCTTGAACTGTGGTAAACACAAATTTAAAAGTAAAGCATTCACTTTCCAGAAAAGTCGAAGAAAAAAATTCTCACTTACCTATTTGGAACGAAAGTATTATTTTCAATAATATTGGGCTGCTTGAAAACAAGAAATATATAACGATGTAATCCAGTTCCCTTCGGAGGTCCGGCGCCAACATAATCGAAGATAATTTTTCCTTTTGAAACATCGTTGCCGCGAATATTAACAATCAACCAATGTCGGAATTCTTTAAATTGAGCCGGTGCATCAGGATCTGTCATAAGCACTGTATAGTGTGCATTCTCATCGGCATTCCAATCTAAATTTGGAATAAATTTGACTTGCTTTGGGGTGAGTTCATTCCCTAATTCTGCCTTAACATCGCTGGTGTATGTAACCTTATTTAAAAAAAAAAAAAACAAAAATAAGAGTTACATTTATGTTATTTAGAAAATAAAATGCACGAAATTGGGAAATTGTAGGTAATGTCAAATTTTATTAAATTCACAAATTTGGTGTAAGAATCTAAAACCCAATATACCTACATATTATCATATTCATATATCTTTACATCTTCAGTAAATAAAAATCATAGAAACCGAGAAGCGAGTTCGTAAACAGAGGATTGTAATCTTTGTTACATCGCCTACACACTTTAAGTCCATCTATTTAGGTTCTCTAAAGCCTCTTATGTTTATTTTTGCTGATATGATAAAGACTAGCACAACTAAATAAAATTAAATGATCTTAAAATGCTAACCGAACTTCTCTTTTTTTCAAACATTGGAACTCAATCATTTTTACCTGAAGAACTTCTTTTGGTGCTTCGTCAATTACATCAGGCACAACACCATATTCTTCCATTTTTGATTTCAACAAAGTTTCACTACCAAAAGTGTAGCCAAACATAAAAACACACAAAATTAAATTATTATGGTTCATCTTTACCCGCGATAAAACCGAATACAACTGATGTTCAAGAATTATCTTTTAGCTCAGTTTTGAAATTCATTAGAGCTTAAATTAAAAAATAACTCCATTAGATTTACTCAATCATAAACTTGAATATAATTTACGAAGTCGAGTTTTTATATCATAAACCTGTTCCTGGCATGTATTAAGGTATCATACGGTGTCGTTTGAACTGAAAGCGTAGCTTTCCAAACAGAACGCGGTCGGGCGGTGTTGTCAACAATTCACAAGCATGAAAAGAACGCGACGGTCAATTTTTTGTTGTAATTTTTTTACAAAAAAAGCTAGACCTCGCTCTGTTTGGCGAGCCCTTTAGGTTCTTATCAAATCGGTTCAATCCAGCGCAAATTGGGTGACTGAGCTATGTTGTTCTGTGGTGCGTTCTTTTTCTAACTAAAGAACTAAAGTTAACTATGGTTGATGTGTCAAAAATAAAAGTTGGAATGAACCCCCAAGGCTGAGACAAGCCAAATTTAAGGTTCTTTTTAGACGTGTGGTTTTCAACAAGAAATAAAACGCATATTATTTAATTTTATGGCCAAGAATTTAGCTTAATTATAAAGATAAGGATTTGCCATTTTGTTTTAAAAATGATAATTCCAGCCGAGAGGACCAATTTTCGACAGCTCCAATTGTTGCGGGCGATGGCGGATGGACTCATTCGGGTCTTCTTCGATACTTTGCTAAACAGCAGCAATAGCGTCTTCGATGCGCACTGTACGGCGTCTCTGAGGATGCGCATTGTCCACTAGAGTAAACGTGGTGCGAAACCGATCCTTGGTTGCCCGAATTTATGCGATTTTGCGATTATGTCCACCGAATATTGGATGCAGCGCGCGATGCATCGCGCGAACCAAACTATTATTTTGGTAATAAATTTGCACGATTTGCAAACGTTGTTCAGGAGTAAGACTATTCATTATGAAATGGCAAAAGATACTGAGCATAAAACAAGTGACAGCTGTCAAAAAGATCAACTCCGAAAAAAGTATTGCCAGATTGAAAACCACACGTCTAAAAAAAACACCATTTATTACTGGAGTGCTACAACCAGCAACCTACTTTCACATCTGCTATTAGTTTAAGAATAATAACGGGTACGGGTAGCCTCACTGACTGATGCAATATTTAAACCACTTGCAGATTCTGGTGCGCTCAGAAGAAGATACCCCTCCGCCCTTGACCATAGCTTAGACACCGTTTAGATTGGGAGGATTGAGTCCGGTATCACGGCAGTTTGTAGGCAAGAGAAGTGTGGCGTGAGGGATCTCGTGAGGCACGAAGAAAACATAAAAACCTGACTCATGAGTGCCATTTGTTGTTGATTCAATGTGCGAAATGTTGAGAAATTGTTTTTGTGTCAATGTATTTTGAGGTGCCTCAAAGTTTCTTTTATGTACCCACGATGAGACTCACCAGTCCGTACTCAATTTTCCCAATCTAAAACGGCTCTTAGGTATAAGCACTTGTGCTTTGTGCTTCAAAAACACAGATATCTAGGACTTTGCCAGGTAATAGAGAACGAATTACGCTTTCTCCCAAATCAGTGCTGAGGCCTGGGGGCATTTTTAAGAGAAATCCCTTCAACCAGTCGGAAAATTCCGTCCCACAAATCTTCTTTTTTTTCCCACAGATATTACTCATAAATTTCATTACGTATATACCTAATTGCAGATTTTTTGAGATTTTTTTAAGGGGTGATTGAGAGCACAGTACACAAATCTAATTTAATATATTGCACAGGTTGTCAAAATTGCAAGTGTCAGAAATTAAACATGGCGGCTCGAGTGCCTCCAAAAACTGCATATGTCATTACTAGAAACAACAACAAATATTAGCATTTTGACAAGTGAAAAGACACTGGATCTGCCATTCTCACAGATGCGGACAACTGAACAAAAATGAAAACACTTATGATATTACCTTTAATAGGTGTGTTTTGTTGAGCTAGTTACTGGACCAATTCCGCAATGTTCCACATTAAGCCATATAGTTACTGAAAACTAAATGTGCTGTTAACTTGTTGTTGGTAGAATTTGCATGTGACATTTCGGCTTAATGTGAAGAATTTCTTAATGTTCACATTAAGGAGCTCAACAAAACACGCCTGATATGTGTACTGGGGCTTGAGAGGGAATCTATGATTTGAATTGTCAATTTTAAAATGTTTGCCTTATATATTCATACGTATGTATACCTATGCGTAGTGTACAGTGGATACAAAAAGTATTGGTAATCATAGTTTTTTTAGTTTTATTCCATTTTAACGACTTTTTACAAAATAAATTAAAATACCTAGAAACCAGTAAAAAGGAGTAAACTTCATGAGGGCATTTAAATTCATTTTAATCACAATATAAAGAAAAAATTACGGCTCAAAAAAGTATTAGCAAAAGAAACAAGATTTAATAAGAGTAATGAAATCAAAATTTTAGTATTTTGTATGTAATCCTTTGGCATCAGTGATTGCTTGCAATCTTTTGTCCATCGAATATACCAGAGTTCTTGTGGTTTCACTAGATATTTTGTTGCACTCTTCCATTATTACCTTTTTTAGTTCAGATTTATATGAAACTCTATGTTTTCTCACGGCTTGTTCCAAATGGCTCCACAAATTCCCTATTGGATTAACTTCAGGAGATTGTGGAGGAGTTTTAAGTTGCCTGGGAGCAATATAGTGCAACCACTCACGAGTTTTTAAGGCGGTGTGCTTAGGATCGTTGTCTTGTTGAAAGACATACGAATTCCTTAGTCCGAGTTTTTCAGCACTGTCTATTAAATTATTTCGCAAAATATCGATGCACATTATAGCTGTCATATGGCCTTCAATAAAGGTCAGATTGCCAACGCCATTTGCCGCCATACAACCCCAAACTAAAACACTCCCTTCACCATGTTTCTCCAAACGTATTGCCTTCCATCGCTCCTGAAAATATTATACTTTGACTCATCCAAAAAAAAAAAAACAAAGTCAAAACGTTTCTGTCTGTTCACTTCCGAAATGATTGGTTTTTTTTCTCGCAGCCCTTCCGTAATACTTCGTGTAGAACATTACGAAGAGTCTGCACACTAAAGTTCTTACTGGTAGTGTTTTCCATTTGTTCTGCCTGGTTGGAAGCACTTTTTTTTGGAATTTTTTGCACTTCTCTCAAAATATCACGTTTTTCCCTATCAGAAAAAAATAACGGGTCGGCCTGTTCTTTGCATGTTTTTTGTTGACCCGGTGTTTTCGTATTTTTTTATGACACTTCGAACCGTGAATAAACTTATATTTAACTCTACTGATTATTGCACGGTATGTTAAACCTTATTGGCGCAAAATAACAGCTTTGTTCTTATTACTTAGCTCCTCAGACTTCCGTGGCATTTCGTACTTCACTAATTCACTACCTTTTTTCTTCTACTAGCCTCCGGTACTTTACTAACGGCACTCATTTTAAGATCAATAAGTATTGTCAATACTTTTTTCACCTATATTTTATAGTTTTTTCGTATTCTCTTGCTTATCTTTTAATCGAAGTAAATAAAAACACACTCAGAAGGTGTACTTTTGTTCAATTCTTAAGATAAACATACATTTTCATAATAATCCTAAAATCTAAAATAAATAAAATTGCCAATACTTTATTTTATCCACTGTATATGTTAATTACATACAGATATTTACTGATATTTTTTAACCTAACTTTGCCCTTTTTAATATTTTTTTTGCTAATAGGCGTGTTTTTTTTGCAAGTCCATATGGATTTGTCGAAAAAAACGACATCGGGACTAATAGTTTTACACGTAAATACAACAACAACTTAAATCCATATAGACTTAGCTAAGTCCAGATAATTATCGGGACTTACGTACTGTAAGTAGGAAGTTCCTAAGTCCCGATGTCGTTTTTTTCGACAAATCCATATGGACTTGCAAAAAAAACACGCCTAATGTCTTTTTTCAGTTTGTCCCTTCAGAGGTGAAAATTTCCATAGAAAGGGATTTTTCCCAGGATCCCCTAGCACTGCCCAAAATAGAAAGAGCTAAAATGAGTAATTTCAAGAAGCTCTGAATATAAATACAATAGATTTTAAGGTCGCAGTTTAACTTTAAAATCCAATTCAATCACCTCCTTCTGTCCACTATTTCAACTTCATTGTAACTGGAATAATTAATGGATTTATTGATTCTGCATCGAATGTTTGTCGATTCAATATGAGTCGGACTAGTTTAAGAAGAAATTTACCTAATTACAACCAAACGGCGGCGCTAGCTAACAGTCCTCTTAATCAGCTAGTAAATATTTTATATAAATTATTTATTCTTATTGCTTCTAAAAAAATGTCAATCTCTGCTCTAAGTCGATAAAACTTTGTTTTTAAATGAATTTTGATTTTAAGTAAACAGCATTACCGTATTGAAGTAAATATATTTTTGTCACAATTCTTACAAGAATTTACATATATTTCTGTTAAAACTCAACTTAAATTACTTACAACTTAGCGTTTCCTTAATTTTCAAAACTAATTCCCCTGTTTCGCAATCTTCATACTAGGTTGGCAGTTGTCTTCGATGTCCCAGCCTGCCCCTCCAGTTTCTTCATCTGTCTCCAATAACCTTTTTTGAAGTTTCCGATCATGCAACCCATCCTCAAATTGATCACACCACAATAAACTCTCTGGTGTCCATAACCAAATGGGTCAAAAAGATCTTCAAGAGCCTGTCTTTGACCTTGAAAGATGAAGATCTCATTAGATTTTCGATTGCAAAAATTTTGATATGCTTCAACAAGTTTAGTATAAACTTTCTTGTCGTCATTTTTTATATCTAGCGAGTTAAAAATTTGAATTGCGCCTGCACCCAAAGCACTTAGAAAAATCGTAACCTTAGTTGGTTCATCTTGTTTGTTTAGATCAATTGCTGCAGCGAATACTTCAAAACTTTTCCAAAATAGTGGCCAATTCTCTGCTAAATTTCCCTCTAATTTTAATTCTTGGCATTCATTACATTGGTTCCCAAGTCTTAAGTGCTTTGCACATGAGACACGACCAGTGAACTGCGAATTGGTAATCGTCGCGAATTTTAACATTTTATTTTTATGCGCGGTCGCTGACAACTGCGAATTGTCAAAAAAATAACAAGTAAAAAGAGTGTTTGAGGTTAAATTCGAGCAAATTTGTATTCGTCGGTCTAAGCAATGCGTCCTAATGTTGTGGATTGCCTTACGTTTGACAGTTCGCAGAAGATGAGTTGTTGTACGCGTAGACAATAAGGGTATTCGTGCAACGTCGGAAACTTTCCTACGTTGTAAAATCGTAAGGTTTCCGACGCAAGTTTCATGAATGCCCCTCAAAAAATTCTGCGTAAATGATGTGGTAAACCAATCAGCTGATTCAGCCAGCGTCATAATCCCATTGAAAAAAAGTTTAAAACGTTTACCATTTTCGTTTACGACGTTTACAACACAAATTCTTATCGGAAAGTTTACGATTTGTTGGAAAAGATTTTCCATACAAATTTTGACACTTCGTTTACGACAGCGTTAACTTTCCGACGTTTACGATGTTAACAATGGTTTTCCGATGTTGCATGAATACCCTTAATGTTACACAATTTTCCAATTTAAACTAACTTTACGCAGTATTTTCTGTTTCAATTTGTTGATGAGATGATTTATTCACTTCGTCGAAAAGTCAGAAAAAAAATAAGTTGATATTTGCTTAAATACGTATTCGCAGGTCGCTGCTCATACTTATGCAATGAACAATCTAATGAGTAGTATCTACAGTAAAAGTAGATAGTAGATATAGGAGTTTGTTCTCCAACTTTTGAAACTTTGACAACTAAGCTTTAAACTATTCTTTTAAAAATTTAAAGCCGAAGACAAAAACACTTGGAAATCATGTACTTAAAGGTGAGCCAGTATTTATTTGAAGTTAATAACAGAATGAATCATTCAAAATTAACGGCGGCGATATACCAATAAGCAATTCTACCAAACAACAACAAAAACATAACGACACTTTAAGAGGTATATCCTGAACCCCGAGGCACTTCCTAATGACTGAAAGCCATTTAGAAGCAGGGATGCGTTGGTTTATCTTAAAACCATGATGGAAAGCTTGCTGGGAGTAGGATACTCGACGAGCTTCTAAAACCTATCGACAAAGCCTTACTTGGTAAAAATCACGACGAAAATGCAGTAGCTGCAACAGAATAATGTGGCGGGCGTTTTAATCCAACTTGTAGCAAATGGATGAGAGATGCTTCACACTCAAGCAACAAGTTAAAAAGGTACCTTGTAAGAAAATCCAGAGAGAAAGTTAGTAAATATTTCATATTCCATATCAAGATGATGACAAACAAAATAATCCACATGAATGCGACTGACAACAAAATGGCTATTGCCATCGTTGAAAATTGAAATGCTGGAAAGTGAAGATGAACCACACCATACTGAAGTCTGCCATTCAATTACGAAACGAAAAAGAAAAACTTAAGCACCTATTAAAAAAAAAAAAACAGCTGATATGTATATACACAAAAAAAAAAAAAACAAAAATAAAAAAGTTTTAATTCGTGGACAAACACTACAAATAGATTATAAAACATTTTGTTTATTTAAAAACAATAATAAATGCAACAAAGAAGATGGAATTCATTTTCGTTCTTGAGCAGCACATCAGCGACAGTTGAAGAGGTCACATTCATGTCATACCCATTATGGCGAAAACACAATACCAGGGTCCAGTGGTGTTTGAAGGCGTATAAGTTTTTGTATTTGGTGCTAAAGCCATTCTGATTCATTTGGTTTTCGAATTCAAAATGCTGCCAGTTAAAGTTAAAGTGAAATGTCTGGAAATCTTACATCTGTTGCTGGGCAAGGAACGTAAATAAATAGATGATTAATTATGGTCTTTTAGGCCTGCCACTAGGCAACTTATAGTTACTCCCGATTAAATATCATTGGCTTATATGGGAGAGCGCCCACTAGGCAACTTAGTTGCAGGCAACTCGGGGCAACTTTTAGTTGCTGACCCCCACCCGCTAAGCAATTTCCGAGCAACTTTTAGCAACTTTTAAAAATGTAACGTTTCTATTTGTAGTCCATTCAAATGTTACATTGATTTTGCATTTTAGACAGGTCAAATAGAAAACTAAATACAAAAAAAAAAACAGGCTTTTTTCTTTTTTTATCTCCGAGCGGGGCACTGAGCTGTTCAAGAAAGAACTATGTTACTTTTTTAACTGCCGGCAACACCCAGCAACTGAAAGTTGCCGATAACTAAAATTCCTAGTGGGCGCCAGGCCTTAGGAGAAGGAAGAAGATTGGGAGTTATGGTAGTACCGTAGTAGGATACTTCTCCAATAGTTTACACTTCATCTAAAAGTTTCCAGAGGGGTCTGGCATAGAGACATCTAATTGATTTGAAACTTCAGTTCAAAGGCAGGAAGATATTGACTTTGGCACACTTAATAAGTAAAGGCTCTCCCAAACCAACGCGAATACTTCAGAGCGACCTGTCTTAATTTATTTACATGGAGATTAATGGGAGCACCCACACTGGCGCGATGCGAATCCTCGAACATTATTCAGTCGTCGCATATTCGCGCGAATGTTTCGCGTTGGTTTGGGAGAGCCTTAATAAGTATTTGCCATGACGAAATAGGTACAGTACACAGGAAGAAAAAACAGTATGGGCAATATTTAATAGAATTCTAAATTATGTATATAATTCAACAACAAGATCAGCCACAATTAAATCCACTTCAATTTTCTCTTAAAAAATTGCATTTATTTTTTTTTAGTACAGTAGTCTCTCGATAATGTGAACTTTACTCTGTTCAACAAAAATTGTTCACCAATGGCTTTCATAACTTCACGAAAAACAGATACAAGGTATTCTCATTACCACCATCTTGGCATTTTTATGAGGTTACAATCATCTTTGGGTGTTATTTTCTTTTTAAAAGCTTCAAATCCCAAAAGTTTCATAACAAAATACACAGAAAAAGCTCTTGAATTTGCTTACAATTGGGAAAGGTAACTCTGTTTGGGTGAGCCTGAGCACAAACATCGTAGATGACGACGACACGTGCGCACGATCGTTCATCAGTATCAGTATCAGTATCAGTATCCCTTCAGCAGTCACTAATCCCATTTGGCTTGATGGGCAAAAAACATTATTTATATCTAAGCTTGATCCATCAACGATCAAGATATTAAAAACTAAGTATCATCTAAAATGGGACCTTCTCAAATATTAAATGTAGAGAAAATGTTGCATCGTAATCACTCCAAATATTCTTCATTTAAAATACGTGTCCCTGATTCAATATTTCATCTTCTTAATTCAGCAACATTCTGGCCGAAGGGTGTTATAATACACGAATTTGAAAATAAATTGAGCAAAACCAGGACAATGCGGAATCATCGACAAAGCAGCTTCAATAGGTACTTATATATTACCAAAACGTAAATGGCGTTCGGACTAAGAACAACAAGGTCTTTAAAAATTGCATTAACCTTTATCACGATGTCATTATAATTATACTGACTGAAACTTGCCTGAATAGTTCTTTTTTGGATACTGAGTTTTTTGATGTGACATATCAAATATATAGACGTGATCGCCACCAATTGGACGAAATTGACGTTGTTGGAGGAGGAATTATAATGGCTGTTAAAAACTCCCTTATTTGTCAATTGGTTGATAGTTTTATGCTTTGCGACTTTGAAGTCTTATGTTTAAAAATTAAAATGGAGTACGGATATCTCTTCGTTATCTGTACATATATCCCTCCAAAGTCTAATAACGACCTATACGAAAAATGTATTGAATGCGTAGAAAACATCCATCTTCAAATGGAGCCTGATGACGAGATCATGGTAATAGGTGATTTTAACCTTCTTTGTTTGGATTAATCCTAATGATTATAACAACTATTATGTTGTTATCGATAATAGATGGCATGTCTTCTTGTGGATTGAATCAATTTGACGGAGTTTCCAACCGATTTGGCAAAGTCTTGGATCCGGTATTTTTCTCTGACATTTTAAACGCCGATGCTGCAGTTATGCCCTCCACTGTAACATTAATTGATGAGGATTGTCATCATCCAGCCTTAGATATATTATTGAGTCTGAATATGTGTTATCCTAATAACTTAACAAACAAATTAGAATTTAACTTTCGTGAATGTAATTTTGTTGAACTGTTTAATTTATTATGTAGTATTGATTGGAAACAATTATTCCTTTACTGTGATATTAATAATATATGTTTTAAATTTTATAGCGTTCTATTTGACTGTTTTTATAAGACAGTGCCAATGAAAAAATCATTTGGTAATTAAAATGTACCACCATGGTTTGATCTGCAAATGAAAAATTTAAAAAACAGAAGAAACAAAGCTTAGGTGAAATACAACAAAACTAGAACTGATGTAGACTGTAGAACTTTCATGAACCTTAAACAACTATTTTCAGACTATTTAAACTCTTTATATGAAAATTATGTTCAGAAAACAGAAAACGAACTGAAAACTAACGCAAAAAACTTTTGGAATTTTGTAAAATGTTAAAAAAATGTAGACGGCTACCCTATCTCTATGTCATATTTATATACAACTAGTCATGAGCCAGTGGTTTTAGCTAACATGTTTGGAAATTATTTCAAAGATGCTTTCGACGACTCAAATTTGAATGAACCTGCCTCCTGTTCCACCATACTTAATTTCCCCCACCTTAATTCAATTAATTTTGCAATTAGTGAAGATTCTAACTCTAAACATTCAGAAACTTGATGATTGTTATAGCCCGGGACCTGATGGCGTGCCATTATTTATTTTGAAGAAATGTGTTTCTTATCTCTCTCATATCCGTTATATATTCTTTTTAATGAATCTTTAGCTCAATTTTCCCCAAAATTTTGAAAGAGTGCATTTATAACGCCCATCCATAAGAAAGGATCACAAAGCGAAATAACTGATTACCGACCTATCGCTAAACTGTCTGTGATTCCAAAATTATTTGAGTCAATCATATGTAAGGTTCTGTATTTCAACTGCAGCTCAATTATTTGCGATAATCAGCATGGTTTTGTTAAACAAAAATCAACTACTACAAATTTGTTCCATTTCACGTCCTTCTGTCTTGATGCTTTTGAAGATAGGGAGCAAGTTGACTGTGTTTTCACTGACTTTAGCAAAGCGTTTGACAAGTTATGTCATAAAACACTATTACTTAAACTCAGGAACCAGGGATTTAATGATTATTTTTTAAAATGGATATCGTCTTATTTAGAAAATAGATGCTAAAGTGTTTCTTTTAGAAATGAGCGGTCGGCTCAGTTTTTCGTTAACTCAGGAGTTCCTCAGGGTAGCCATCTTGGCCCAGTTTTATTTATTTTATTTATAAATGACATAATCTCGATCATTTGAAATTCTTCTGTCCTTATTTATGCTGATGACATTAAACTTTACAAAAGAATAAAATCGTCCACTGATTGTATACTTTTACAAGATGACCTTGACAGATTTAGGGAATGGTGCAATTTAAATCGTCTTTTTGTTAAATATTGACAAATGCAAAACTATGTGTTTTTCACATTAAAAAGACACAATTACACATAGTTACTTGTTTGATTTGTCTCCCTTGAATATATTGTCCGTATTTTCTGATCTTGGCATGATTCTGGATTCAAAACTGACATTTAATGATCACTTAAATTTTATAAAAAAAAGGCTAATAGAGTCTTAGGATTTGTAAAACGTTTTTCGCGTGAATTTCGGAATCCTTACGTTTTAAAGTTTCTTTATGTATCTCTTGTGAGACTAATTCTCGAGTACAGATGTGTCATATGGGCCCCTTACTACTCTGTCCATATAACTAGATTGGAAGCGGTGCAGAGAAGATTTTTACGCTTCTGCCTTCGACTTCTCTAATGGTCACAAATACTTATTCTACCTCCTTATACTCATAGATGAAAAATAATAGACCTCCCATTACTCTCTAAACATAGGCAATATCTTCAATTATGTTTCATTACTAGAATTTTAAGTGGAGATGTATCAGTTCTGTGCAAGATAAATTTTAGTTTAAGTCAGTCAAGTTTAAGAACACAACAGCCTTTGGTCCCATTATTTAGTAGATCTAACTATGGTGCATATAGGTAGCCCTCTTAATCAATTAATTTCAATTTTTAATAAATTTTACTTTCAAATATTTTTCTAAAATGACAATTTTAAATGTAAATTAAAGCTTTGTTGTATAATAATAATGCACATTAAGATTTTAATTATTTTATAAGAATTTTGTTGTACATATTATATCATGATAAAAAATATTGTAAAGTTAGTATTTAACGATTTGTCAGTAAATAAAAGTAGTGTTTATGCGGCCCCGCAGGGCCAGGGCCCTCCGCCGGTGGGCTTACTTCAGGCACCCATAGAGTTTTTTTTTCAATTCGCGCAAAGCGCATTTTGTTTTATTCTATTAGGTATAATGAACATTTTTTAAATTTAAGTTTTAAAACTATGATTTACCACCTCTATGTGTTGCCCGCTTGCTGCCCATCGCTAGTGTTATCATGGTGATGATATTCCAAACTCTTATTTTAGACATACTGAGTAATCCATATAGGCATTTGTAATCGAGTTAATTCTTTGCCCAAATCGTCGTATCAAACAAAACACAAATGATTAGATGATGCGATAATGGAATTTTGAAACAAATGCAGTGATAAGTTCAAATTGAAGGCAGCAGTGATTTCCCACCATGACGTTTCAAAAAATGACTTCCTATCTAATCAGTATTTCTTGAATAAAAGATAGGTATAGACTTTTATATAAAAACTCGATTCAATTATTCTGAAATAAGTTTCTTTTAGCTTCCACTGAGACTAAGACGTTTAACCTAAACATCAAACATGGATAGTAATGGAATTATTCCCGACGTTATTGACTCTGTTCCAGAGAAAATCGCAACTGTAAGAGTTCTAATAACATTAAATAATGAAATAAAATATTAAATAAATTGTTATTTTAAAGGTAACTTTTCCTTCTGGAGTAGTAGTTGAAGTTGGCAAAGAAATAACACCAACTCAAGCTAAAGATGTTCCAAATGTCACATGGGATGCGGAAGCTGATGGTTTTTACAATATTGTGATGGTCGATCCAGATGCACCATCACGTGCCAACCCTACACTGGGGGAACTTATTCACTGGCATGTTATTAATATTCCTGGCGGTGATTTGTCCAAGGGACAGACTATTGTTGAATATGTTGGTCCTGCACCACCGAAAGATTCGGGGCTCCACAGATATATAATCTGGGTATTCAAGCAAAAAGCCGTTTTCCCAACTGATCGCTTCATTTCAAAAACGTAAGTTAAACATTAAAAATTTTAATTGGGTAACTGTTGAATCATTACATAATTATCTATTTTGATAGAACTCATGAGGGAAGATCCAATGCCAAAACAAGGGATTTTATTACAAAATATTATTTGGGAAACCCAATTGCTGGAAATTATTTTTTGGCTCAACACGATTCGTATGTTGACGTTCTCATGGCAGGGTTGAAGTCACAGTAAAATATTATAGCAAAATTTATGACAAAAATGAATATTAAAAAAAAAAATTATTAAAAACATGTTTTTTAAAATTTCATTAAAATAATATCAAGCTTTTGTACTATGTACATTTACATATTTATAAACACAGTAAAATTGGGCAGTGTGTGTGAAAATTGGGATTGAGAAAATACAAAGATATTTGGACCAACTTCGGACTATAAAAGAAAAATTTGCCGCAAAATTTTCGACATCCTGAAATGTAAGCATGATAATATGTTTTAACATTTTAGTATCTTACTAAATTGACAACATAAAAATAACTAAAATATATATACAATGAATAAAATAAATAAAATAAATAAAATAAATAAATAAATAAAATAAATAAGAAAGCAGGGAAGGACGAATGGGTTGTAGTAGCAACGTACGTAAATGGTGACATAGATAAGAAGTTGGAAAGCTTATGGAGATGGATGAAGAGACATTCAGAAGAAGAAAGAGTACTAATAGGGTGGGATTTTAACGCGAGAACAGGGTTAGAGGGTGGGAGAGTGAGGAATACGGAAGATGAAGAGTATGGGAGGAGGTCGAAAGATATAAAAGTGAACGCCAAGGGAAGGAAGCTTACGCACATGATAGGAGAATAAGGGTGGGAAATATTTAACGGGAATATAGAAGGGGATGAGGAAGGAGAATTCACGTATACAGGAAGCAGAGGGGAGACAGTAATAGATTATGTATTGGGGGACAATAGGACGAGAGGCGGGATAGAATGGATGGAAGTAGCAGATAGAGTAGAGTCGGATCATCATCCATTGGTGATCACGATGAAAAAAGGAGAAAAAAGAAAGAGGGACAAAGTAAAGGATTAAGAGGGAGATTGAACGAAGTGAGGAGGTAGGGGGAAGAGAAAGGAAATGGAAAATGAGAGGATGGTGGAATGAAGAATGTAGGGGAAGGAAAGCAGAAGTAAGAAAAGAGTTAAGGAGTTGGAGGAAAGATAGCGAGACGAAGGAAAAATACAGGGAAGAAAAAAGAGAATAACAAGCGATGTGTGAGAAAAAGAAAAGGGAGGTGCAGGATGAGATGATAAGAGAAATTTCAGAAGCTAATACCGATAACAAAGTATGGGAAATAATAAACAGAGAGAGAAAGAAAAGAAAGAGAATGGGGGAAGGGATTGAAAAAGACGAATGGAAAAGATATTTTATGAGCCTAGTTGGAGGGGTGGAAGAAAGAGTGAAATATAGATGCTAAAAAACTTAAATTTTCATTTCGTTTGCATAAAGTGAAATTTGAGAAAATAAATTGGTGTAGGTATAAACAAATTGTAGTTGTTCGCAGCCAGCAACTTACTTTCGAAATGGCAATTTAAATGTTCATTGATCCATCGATACTTGGAGGCCACCATGTAAATGTGGCTTTAATTAATATTTAACGAGGCTTATAAATATAAGGAAGCTCTATGGAGTTCTCAAAATTAAAAGTATGATCAAGTTCTTGCATCTTCCAAATTTTATCTAAGATGGTGCAGTGGCTAAAGCGATGGACTATTATACAGGAGGTTCCGAGTTCGATCCCTAAAGATGTAAGAAAAATGTTTGTGTTTTATAATTATTTCCAATACATTAATTAATAAATAATTTTAGTGTGATATATACTTTCAGGTAAAAAATAGATTAAAAACAGAAAAAAACACTTCGAAAAAATTGGAAATATAATAAATATTTTTTTTTTATTTGTATACCTACCTCGTTAAGAGCTGTATTATCAGCTTCTAATAGGTACATTAAAACTACCAAAATAACAACTAACACCTCTATTAAACTTGCGTTTTTTCATTTATAGAATCATTAACGAGACTATCTGTCAAAACGTAAGTTTCCTTAAAACTGTGCATAGCGCTCGATAAGACTTCGTTTAGATCTAACAAACACTTGTTCGAATCTCAAACTTTTATAAGAACTGCGCATGGTACCTGCACGAAGATGTACCGAAGTCACTTTAGAAGTTTTAAAAAGGTTATTTGAGCCTCTATAATGTTCTCCTTGTTATGTTTAACGAAGTTTTACAGCATTTTCAGTTAAAGCTAACCGAATCTGAAATGTTAGTTGGGTATATGGGAGAGCGCCCACTAGGCAACTTAGTTGCAGGCAACTCGGGGCAACTTTTAGTTGCTGACCCCCACCCGCTAATCAATTTCCGAGCAACTTTCAGCAACTTTTAAAAATTTAACGTTTCTATTTGTAGTCCATTCAAATGTTACATAGATATTGCATTTTAGACAGTTCAAATTGAGACAGGTTTAGGTGTAGCACGATTTAATAGAAAACTAAATACAAAAAAAACCAGGCTTTTTTATTTTTTAGCTCCGAGCGGGGCACTGAGCTGTCCAAAAAAGAACTATGTTACTTTTTTAACTGCCGGCAACACCCAGCAACTCAAAGTTGCCGATACCTAACTAAGAAGAAAGAAATAGTTTTCAATTCATCTAAAAGTTTCCAGAGAGTCCGGCATAGAGACATCTAATTGATTTGATTGATGAAGATATGGACTTTGGCAAACTTAATAAGTAATAAGTATTTGCCATGACAAAATAGTTACAGTACAGAGGAAGAAAAAACAGTAAGGGCCATATTTAATAGAATTCTAAATTAATAGAATTCTAAATTATGTATATAATTCGACAACAAGCAACAAGGTAAGCTGCAATTAAATCCACTTCAATTTTTTCTTTTCTAATCTATTAAAATTGCATTTATTTTTTTTAATACAGTAGTCTCTCGATAATGTGAACTTTACTCTGTTCAACAAAAAATGGTCAACAATGGCGTGTATAACTTCATGATAAACAGATACAAGGTATGCTCATTAGATACACCCAAGTCGCCATCTTGTCATTTTTATGACGTCACAATCATCTTTGGGTGTTATTTTCTTTTTAAAAGCTTCAAATCCCAAAAGTTTCATAACAAAATACACAGAAAAAGCTCTTGAATTTGCTTACAATTTGGAAAGGTAACTCTGTTTGGGTGAGCCTGAGCACAAACATCGTAGATGACGACGACACGAGCGCACGATCGTTCATCAGTATCATGCCTGATTCACAATGCGACGATTAAACGGGACATGAGCGTGACGAGAACCGCTGTCTTTTTTTTCTAGTTACAAAATCGTCGCCCAATTCACAATGCAGCGAGCGTTTTTACAAAAACGCAAATCCAAAAAATCCATTTTTGTAAAAAAAAAATCAATAAAATATAAACAAAATAACTTACAAAGAATAGATTTATCAATAACTTTTTTTGTTAGACACAATTTGATAACACCTTTTGTGAAAAATCTGTAAATTACTCAGGAACAATGAAAATCGTCGTCACGTCGCGTCTTTTTTTCAATTTTTCGAATACTTGGCGTGACGTGACGACGAGAAACGCCGCATTGTGTATATCCAGGTATGCTTTCATTGTTTGAAATTGGTTTGACAACTACAACGAGTTCTCGTCACGCTCACGTCTCGTTTCCTCGCCGCATTGTGAATCAGGCTTCAGTATCCCTACAGCAGTGGGATACAACGGTCATGGTGGAATGAACGACTTTTTGCGGAGGATTACAACAACAATTCGCATTCGTAAGTCAGTGGCTTACTAATTGTTCAGTGGATTTTTTTCCCAATTCAGTGTCGTGAGCGTGCATCAGGCGCCACTGCTTTGGAAAAAGCTCTCCCATAAGCCGTGTTCTGACAATTTTTGTTGAACAGAGTATAATTAAAACAAGGCGTTTTCGGATTTTAGAGGGTTTCACATTACTGGAACATTTTTCAGTTCTTATAAACTGATTGAAACAACTTTCGTATTCATTTATAACAATATTTCCTAAAGGACAGTTTCAACATTTATTAAGTTTAAAAAAAATGAAAAATAAAATAATGATGATAAGACTTCATAACAAAAAGCATGACAATTTAAAATGTTTCTACACAACTCGCGGGACTGGTATGCAGCTGCATTAAAAATTTTATAATATGTATAGACAAACAAACACTTAATTAGTCTCTAATATCGCACGAGTTATCGTCTTAAGTCAAGAAATAATAATTTGTTTGTTTGTATTCAACTTGTTGTCATCTTTGTTCATCAAAACTCAAACTTGGACTTACTTAAATTATAATTTAAAAATACATATACCCAAAAGCACTTAATCCATCAGCCACTCTCTGATCAAAGATGACCGTTAAGCTGAAGCTTAGGCTTTAAATAAGTGCACAACATGTGGCGTTAATTGCAAAACGTCTGTCGTCAAGTCCAAAACACCTGCACTTCTTATTTTTGTTTTGCTCGTACTTTGTAGAGCTGGTGAGTTGAAGCAAAAATAGGTGTCAGGCAGTGAAGTGCCCATGTACATGATTATGTTGGGACGTGACTTACGCGTCACGCAAAACTAACAAGAGAAAAAAATTGTGTGAGTGCCGGGACTCACGGTTAATATGTGTAAACATCAACGTGCGCGGATCCAAAACGGACTTGTTTTTGCTTGAAGGGGATCTTAAGATTTTTTTCACTGAACGCACCCATCCTAGTATGCAGATCGTAACATTGCACACCGTAACGTTGCACGACGTAACGTTGCACACGAACGTTCACGCTTTTTTTTTTCACTCTACCGCCAGCATAGATGTTTACACATCAAAAAGAGAAATATAAAACTTTTACCACAGAAATTCACATTTTAGAGTTCGAAAATTTCGGGAGTTCACATTATAGTGATTACAATGTAAAGTTTTGGCGGTTCACATTTTAGAGAAATTCACATTATCGGTAATTCACATTATCGAGGGACTACTGTATATTGAGTATGAAATAAAAATATTAAATCACAAGTAATGTGTAAAGTTGTGACCTGCTATGGTGGCGATCACATTTTCGATTCTTTTTGTGACTGTGTTGTGGGGGAGAATACGAAAAAGTCATAATTAATGTCACCTCTTGTGACTTGTGAGGTATTTATCAGTGATGTTGGTGAGGATCGGGCTGTTAGTAAACAAGAAGATAGCGTAATTTACTAGGAAGTGACTAGACATGCCAATTATAACAGTTTTGGTTTATAAAAAGTACTGTTTATGCGGCCCCGCAGGGCCAGGGCCCTCCGCCGGTGGGCTTACTTCAGGCACCCATAGAGTTTTTTTTTTTTCAATTTTATTGGTGAAAAAATGTTATA
Source organism: Leucozona laternaria (assembly GCA_932273885.2). NCBI lineage: Eukaryota > Metazoa > Arthropoda > Insecta > Diptera > Syrphidae > Leucozona > Leucozona laternaria. The sequence continues at coordinate 274,505,662 of OW026366.1, forward strand.
AGTGTTATAAATTGGCATGTCTCTAGTCTCGTCCAATTTACAAATGTTTGGCAAAGTGGTATACACATTTCACAAAAAAATATTTAAATTAATAAATGATTTTAAATGTCAAAATAATCGTTTTTAGGTATTTTCATATAGGTATATTGAATACAAAACACAGACCCAGCTTGGAACGAGGTCCCAATTTCAATATTCATCGTGACGGTAACATACAATAGGTACAAAAACAAGTTTAACTCAACTTGTAACGTTGTTGTCCACCAGAGAAAGGTCTGTAAATTTTAATTCCACTTTCTTTTATTCTATTAGGTATAATGAACATTATTTACATTTAAGTTTTAAAACTATGATTTACCACCTCTATGTGTTGCCCGCTTGCTGCCCATCGCTAGTGTTATCATGGTGATGATATTCCAAACTCTTATTTTAGACATACTGAGTAATCCATATAGGCATTTGTAATCGAGTTAATTCTTTGCCCACATCGTCGTATCAAACAAAACACAAATGATTAGATGATGCGATAATGGAATTTTGAAACAAATGCAGTGATAAGTTCAAATTGAAGGCAGCAGTGATTTCCCACCATGACGTTTCAAAAAATGACTTCCTATCTAATCAGTATTTCTTGAATAAAAGATAGGTATAGACTTTTATATAAAAACTCGATTCAATTATTCTGAAATAAGTTTCTTTTAGCTTCCACTGAGACTAAGACGTTTAACCTAAACATCAAACATGGATAGTAATGGAATTATTCCCGACGTTATTGACTCTGTTCCAGAGAAAATCGCAACTGTAAGAGTTCTAATAACATTAAATAATGAAATAAAATATTAAATAAATTGTTATTTTAAAGGTAACTTTTCCTTCTGGAGTAGTAGTTGAAGTTGGCAAAGAAATAACACCAACTCAAGCTAAAGATGTTCCAAATGTCACATGGGATGCGGAAGCTGATGGTTTTTACAATATTGTGATGGTCGATCCAGATGCACCATCACGTGCCAACCCTACACTGGGGGAACTTATTCACTGGCATGTTATTAATATTCCTGGCGGTGATTTGTCCAAGGGACAGACTATTGTTGAATATGTTGGTCCTGCACCACCGAAAGATTCGGGGCTCCACAGATATATAATCTGGGTATTCAAGCAAAAAGCCGTTTTCCCAACTGATCGCTTCATTTCAAAAACGTAAGTTAAACATTAAAAATTTTAATTAGGTAACTTTTGAATCATTACATAATTATCTATTTTGATAGAACTCATGAGGGAAGATCCAATGCCAAAACAAGGGATTTTATTACAAAATATTATTTGGGAAACCCAATTGCTGGAAATTATTTTTTGGCTCAACACGATTCGTATGTTGACGCTCTCATGGCAGGGTTGAAGTCACAGTAAAATATTATAGCAAAATGTATGACAAAAATGAATATTAAAAAAAAAAATTATTAAAAACATGTTTTTTAAAATTTCATTAAAATAATATCAAGCTGGAAAAATTAAGCTTTTGTACTATGTACATTTACATATTTATAAACACAGTAAAATTGGGCAATGTGTGTGAAAATTGGGATTGAGAAAATACAAAGAAATTTGGACCAACTTCGGACTATAAAAGAAAAGTTTGCCGCAAAATTTTCGACATCCTGAAATGTAAGCATGATAATATGTTTTAACATTTTAGTATCTTACTAAATTGACAACATAAAAATAACTAAAATATATATACAATGAATAAAATAAATAAAATAAATAAAATAAATAAATAAATAAAATAAATAAGAAAGCAGGGAAGGACGAATGGGTTGTAGTAGCAACGTACGTAAATGGTGACATAGATAAGAAGTTGGAAAGCTTATGGAGATGGATGAAGAGACATTCAGAAGAAGAAAGAGTACTAATAGGGGGGGATTTTAAAGCGAGAACAGGGTTAGAGGGTGGGAGAGTGAGGAATACGGAAGATGAAGAGTATGGGAGGAGGTCGAAAGATAAAAAAGTGAACGCCAAGGGAAGGAAGCTAACGCAGATGATAGGAGAATAAGGGTGGGAAATATTTAACGTGAATATAGAAGGGGATGAGGAAGGAGAATTCACGTATACAGGAAGCAGAGGGGAGACAGTAATAGATTATGTATTGGGGGACAATAGGACGAGAGGCGGGATAGAATGGATGGAAGTAGCAGATAGAGTAGAGTCGGATCATCATCCATTGGTGATCACGATGAAAAAAGGAGAAAAAAGAAAGAGGGACAAAGTAAAGGAGGTTAAAAGAACAAAAACGGGAAGGTGGTCAGAGGAGATGAAACGGGAATACGAGAGGAGAATGCGAGGAGTTAGACTGGAGGAAGGAGGAGAGGAAGCAGAAAAGAAGATAGGAAAGAGGATGAAGAGGGAGATTGAATGAAGTGAGGAGGTAGGGGGAAGAGAAACGAAATGGAAAATGAGAAGATGGTGGGATGAAGAATGTAGGGGAAGGAAAGCAGAAGTAAGAAAAGAGTTAAGGAGTTGGAGGAAAGATAGCGGGACGAAGGAAAAATACAGGGAAGAAAAAAGAGAATATCGAGCGATGTGTGAGAAAAAGAAAAGGGAGGAGCAGGATGAGATGATAAGAGAAATTTCAGAAGCTAATACCGATAACAAAGTATGGGAAATAATAAACAGAGAGAGAAAGAAAAGAAAGAGAATGGGGGAAGGGATTGAAAAAGATGAATGGAAAAGATATTTTATGAGCCTAATTGGAGGGGTGGAAGAAAGAGTGAGAATGGGACAGAGGGAACAAGAAGAGTGGAGGGCGAGACTGAAATCAGCAAAGAGGAAATCAGAGAAGTGGTGAGAAAACTGAAAGAAGAAAAAGCAATGGGAATAGATGGGATACCGAATGAGGCATTTAAATATGGAGGATAACAAGTGATAGAGGTAGCATGGGAGATCTGTAGAAAGGTTTGGAGAGGAGACGGATGGCCGGAGGGGTGGAAAGAGAGGGTGATCGCACCGATAATAAAGAAAGGGGCAGGAACAAAGGTAGAGGAATACAGAGGAGTAACGCTCATGCAATCGCTATATAATTAATTATGATGGAGGCGTTGGAGGAAAGAGATGTGAGAGAAGGCCTGAGGGAAAGAGTGGATGAGGTCTACGAAGAAACGAGTAGTAGAGTGAAAGCGGGAGGAGAGATTCGGGAAACATTTTGGACGGGAAAGGGAGTAAGGAAGGGGTGTCCCATGAGCCCAATACTGTTTAACTTATTGACGGCGGATATAGAAGATGAACTGAGCAAGGGGAGTTGGGGAGGGCTAAAAGTGAAAGGAATGAGAATTTGCTCGCTGGCACAGGCAGATGATGTGGTGATAATGGCAAAAATGAAGAAGAGATGCAAGGCATGATAAGAAGACTAGAGAAATATTTCCAGAGGAAAAGACTGGAACTAAATGTGGGAAAGACGAAAGTGATGAGGTTCAGGAAAGGAGGAGGAAGGAGTACAACAGTAGGACTGGAGATGGAAGGGAAAGAAGATAGAAGAAGTAAAAGAATTTAAATACCTGGGGTATGTGTTCAAGAAGAATGGAGGGCAGGAGGCACATATAAGGGACAGAATAAAAAAGGCAGCAGCGGCAATGAAGGAAGCATGGGGGATCGGAAGGAGGAAATTTGAGAAAGTATGGGAAATTAAGATGTGGCTTTTTGATACTCTCGTGTGGACGGTGATGGGATATGGAGCGGAAATATGGGGATGGGAGGAGCGACAAGAAATGGAAAGGATGCAAGAGAGGCCCCTTAAATGGACGCTAGGGGTAGAATGGCAAACTCCAGGATATATGGTGAGAGAGGAAACAAAAAGATATAAGATATCGATAAAGGCAGGGAGAAGGGCATGGAATTATGAAGAGAAATTAACAGCAGGGAAAGGAAGCGAGATAGCCAGGGAGTGTTTAGAGGAGATGAAAGAGAAGGAGAGAGAGAGGGATGGACGAGAGAGAGGATCACGATGGGAGCAAGGAAGAAAAGAAATGAGGGAAGAGATAACAGTGCAACTGGATACGATGGAGTGGAAAGAGAAGACAAAAGAGAGCAGGAGAAGGAAAGATGGGAACTAATAAAGGAATCCAGATTCAACAGGTGGTATAAAGAAGTAATGACAGAGGGGATTCCTCAATATTTGAAAGCAGGATGACAGAAAGAACAAGGAGAATAGCAAGACTCAGGCTAGGGAATGAGGTGAGAGAAAGGTGGTACTGGAAACGAGAAGAAGAGAGAATGTGCAGAATGTCTGAGGGTGAACAAGAGACGTGGGAACATATCATAGAAAGATGCAGATCAGGGGCAGAAGAACGAAAACCTATAGGTGAAAAAATGAGGGAAATAATGGACGAAAAAGGGAGAGGAGAAGAGTGGATAAAGGAACTGGAGGAAGTGAGAAGGGCAAGAGAGAGGGGAGGAGAAGAGGGAGAGTAGAATGGAAATTGGAAGTAGTAGACTTGTAACCCTTAGAGGAATCAATAAAATACAAATAGAAATAAAATAAATAAAATAAAATAAAATAAAATAAAAAAAGAAAAATCCTAAGAATCTGGAACCATAAACCATTCTATTTGTGTTCTTTCCTACTAAGGTTTTTGATACTTTGCTGCTTTAAGCTTTTAGGAAAATTAAGCTTCCATTTTTAATATTGGCTGTGCGACAGCCCATGAAAAACCACCACACTATACCATTCCTTTGTGCTTGTTGGCCATAGAGGGGACCTATATTTCAATGCCGAATCCGAACGGATAAGAATAGGGTTGACAAACATGACAACAAAATAAATGTTTAATATTGGAATAACTTTTATTTAAAACCAATGATGTATATGAGTCAAGTTTAATCTAGGTTTAGGGAGAAAATATTTCAAAGCTTAACACTAAAGTATAAATTTTATACAATAAAAATAATTATCAAATTGAACACCACGGGTGCATGTTTTTGCTAAACAAATTTTTACCAAATTGATTATAAAAATTAGAAATCGGTTTGCTTTCGTTCATATAAAGCTGAAAGATTTTGCTTCGCTAAGAGTTTGATTCTGTAAAATAAAAAAATCACGTTAGCATTTATCAAAGCTACATTTTTTGATCAGAAAAAAGATTATGAATATACCTGTCTTCAACGATACCAAGTGGCTGTCGAGGTACAAGATGGCAAGTTGATTGTCTGAAATGGAACACAAGGGTTCATTTCTGTAGTGATTAACAACCTTTAAAAAAGTACTCACCTATATATAATCTTCTCACGATCGGCCCAAGGCCAAGATCTCTCTAATTTTTCCATCTGCAAAATAAGATCAAAATGTATAAATCGATAAAATATTAAGTTTTAGAGAGACAGGAAAATCAAATCAAATTCAAACTTCCCCCAACAACATTGCTATTACTCACCTTCTCTTGTTTCTCCTGTCTAACTAAGTCCTCCTCTGTTGGTTCCCTCTCGTCTTCAGTCTCTTCTTCGATATTAACTTCGGGCACATTGCTTGAGTTCCAAGTGTATTGCTGTTCTTCTTCACTGTCGTCTTCATTGGCCTCCGTTTCCGTTTCCGTTTCATTCAAGTCGAAGTCAATAGTTTCTGAGACATAGTCTGACTCAGGAGTTAGATCTTTGTATCTCTTGCATTCCTGCTCTAGACTATCGGCTTCGGATAAAATCTCATCGTTTTCATCGCTCACCGAATCCATTTCATCGCTCTCATATGTCCTATGTTTGTGTGAACTTGGTTCAGGGGCAAGAAATTTGTCGAAAGTCTGGGACACAGTTTCAAGGGTTGACGAGAGAATTTTAGGAATTTCAGCAATTTCTGAAAGCTTACGCTGCATTTCACGAAGGCGTTCTTCAATACTTGCTACATACACATCGAAAACAATAAACAATCTTTTATAAAGTTAAGTGCATCAGTTACGGAAAGCTCTTAATCCAATGTTGATTTTTAAATAAATTTTATTAGTAACATTTAGAAAGCGTTTATAAAAAGAAAATCCAACACAATATTTGTTTAACTTAATCAAAATTTCTATTTTGTTTTTGAAGCACCGGGCAAAATTAATAGCATATCCTCAATAGTACGGCTTCTCAGATCGCTGTTATCTTTATTTTCAGTAAAGAAACGCCTTATGTTTCGGATAATTCTGTGATGTGGAAGCTCCTGTTAGATAATGGGGCGAGGGATAGAAGTTAAAATTGTTAATTTATTAAAAATAGGAATTAAAAAAAAAAAAAACAAAGGAATTTAATGACAATCACCTCCTCCTCCTCGTCGGAACTCTCTTCTTCGCTTAATTCAATCACAACTTCTTCGCCATCGACTATTTCAACTTTGGTCTTGTGTTTCTTCTCCTTTGCGGGCGGCGGAGGTTCTTGCCACATAATAGGATGCCAGACTCTTGTGCCAAGCAATGGGGTAGGGGTAAATTCTAAAATTACAAACAAATAATAAAAAAAAAAAACAAAAGCATTATTTACAGAGTTTGGAGTTTTGATTTTATGGGCAATTAAATACAACATTAAATAAAAAAATAAATTATGAATATTATTACAGTCAAACCCACTTAAGTAAAACCCGCTTAACTTTAAAAAAACGTCTAAGTAAATAATTTAGCCAACTGTCGTGCATTTTTTAACAAATTTCCCACAGATAACTCCGATTTACTGAAACCCCCTTAAGTGAAAAACCAGCATATCTGAAAAAAAAAAAACTTTATAGAGAGACACATTCTGCTGGTAGACATGCTTCTAACGATTGGCTGGAGAATGTTTTGCCAGTGATCCTTCAAGAATATGATCAAGACTATCTAAATATAATGCTGATGCATCCGACTTAATGTTTAAGGGTCTGCCAACCGGAACGTTGATGAATCGATTTCAAAAAACCTTCAGAAACATTAGTCACATGAAGATTTCTTTTGGCAATTCAGAATAAACGGATCCTGATTTTTTTTTTAAAACTGAGATCCGCATAACTAATATTTTTTTCGATTAACCAAGATCCGCTTAAATGAAACTTTTTTTCAGTTATCCGAGGTCCGAGGTAATTTAGTTTTGTTGCCGTTTCACTTAAGCGGGTTTGACTTGTCTAATGAATCTTATCAAATTGTATATGCAAGATCTCTGATGATGTACAGATGTGGTTTTATACATTTTAGTTCTTAAAATAAAGGCGTTTAATTTACTTAAAATTTAAAACCCTACAGACAACCAGGGCATAGACCACGTACGACTTACTGCTTGAACACAATAGAGTGCTGCAACATATGTAGCTGCCAAAAAGTGTCGTAGGTGCTTTTTTGTACGTGTTCACAATGCAGCTGTACAACTTTCTGACATTCTGACATGAGGAATTAAAGAGAGCTTCAAACTCATTTCAACCCCAATATAAACAATCATCGAGTTGAAATGGAGCTGTTCGCCTCCAGTAATTTTTAAATGTCAAAAATTCTGCACGCAAAAGTTAAAAGTTGGTTAACTCTTGCAACTGCGGCTGCAGCTCCGTTTGCACCTACGTTGCGTTGTATTCTCATCATTGAAATTATGTTATTCAATATTTTGACAGCAAGTCCAACTGCAGCTCCGTCTCCATTGTGTTTAGGCAGTTAAACGATCATTCAATTGAAATAAAGAGCAAGACTTCTATTTTCCTTTTATGTGAAAAAATTTAAAATGTCAAATGCAAAAGGCCTAGCTTTTTAAAACATTGGCCAAATTACCGCATTAGTGACTGATCGAGTGAGTGCCATCAGTGATCGAATGAACGAGTAAATCCTATGGGGATGATGGCTCCATAAAATAAGCGCTAATGCCAAACTCACATAATTCGGTCACGTATTATTCGATAACTGGTGCGGTAATTCGGCCCCAGGTTCCGGTTACCATTTCGTAAATGAAAAATGAAACGAATCCCGCTGAAAAAGCAACAATTCATTTCATATAAGGATGATTAATTTTGGAAATAAGTAATTTTCAGGAACGTGAAGAGGCTTCTTGACAACGGTTAGTGAAGATCTCTATACAATCTCTGCAGATTCTTCAAATTAGAGAAAGAATTGATACGATAATAATTCATCATTGAAGTTTGCTGGGTTCGGGCAAGTCTCCAAACTGTACAACTGCACTACACTTTTTCGAAACGACCGACACCTGGAAGCACTCGGGAATCTGGCATTGGTCTGTTGGTTGTTCAAAACAGCACTTAATAGCCTTTTTTGCTGGGGGCCCTAATATGCTAGGATGGGATCCTGAAATGCACCATACAATGGGTCCAAATGTTATGTTCTTCCTCTAAGAACAGGAGTTTGAAATGCAAATCAGAGTTAAACAGGGTTGTATACTAAGACCAATACTTTTTTAATAGTGATAATTGATTTGCCGTATGCAGCTTTGGCACTGAAAATAGACAGGTTTAGTGAATTCTGCAATCAAAATTAAAGCACCTGCGGACTACGTGGATGACGTGACATATACTATGCGTATCTACTCTCTGATAGAATCATGTATCTCCATCAAATGATAATAAGAGAATCAGCCCGGAACTTCTTCAGCTATCCAAAAGCAACAGAATATTATTTCTCGATGACCGGTTTAGATAGTAGAGAATTTTTAATAGGTAACTTGGAACTTGAAAGTATTGTCTCCTTATCTACTGAAAACGGATCTGAACAAAATATCATGACAGTCGAATTTGGGAAAGTAAAGGCTGCGTTCGTAGATATAATATATTCCGTTCCAAGGTTGTATGTATACTACTAAATATATACATAGGTGCAGTTCTATATATATACCTAGCTATTTAAGAAATACTCTCTAAGAAACATCTTAAGTCTTTCTGGTAAAACCGTGTTTTTAATTTTGAACTGAATTTGAGAACGGGTCAAGAACCCATGTGTTGCAGATCTTCTCCTTTGCATTATATAATTGGGATGGGAACAGAAAAACACTCCGAAAACGTAACTGGGAACCGGCAATCGAGGGCTTTTGTAGTAGTTGGAGTGAAAAAGGAGTACCTTCAAAAAGAGTACTCTAAACGTCCAAGCAAAAACGTCATGAGTAAGAACTTTCCCCTAAACTGTTGTACATTCTCAGTGTGTTTCTTTCTTTCTTCCGGATAAAGAATAGAATAGATGGAAAAGATGAAATGTTTATCCAGATAAAATGGATTAAGATACAAAACTAGAATAAAATGAATCACATTGATATGTCAAAACAATTGAATACACATTCCGAAAGTGGAAAAATTGATTTTGCAAAAATTTTGGAAAAATAATGGGATGGCATTGTTTTTAAATTATTTTATTTACACCAATGTGAATATGCAATAAAAGAAAATATATATGAACGTCAAATGCACTCAACGCGCCCAATATTCCTTCTATTCCAATTTAGACATTGGAAAGAATGCATTACAAATATTCTAGAATGAATACAAAAAAACACACGTTTATCACGAATCTGTGCTGTTCTGTTCTGTTCTAGTCTACCTATTTTGCCACTGAACACAACTTTTGTGGATAAAGAAACGCAAAACGGAAAAATGCCTATTCCGAATATTCTAAATGTTCGGAATGAATGAAGAAACCACAGAAGATGAGAATGTTTCGTACGTTTCACCCTCCAAAACAAATTAATCGGTGACTGAAGATCCCTACTGTCTATGTGTGAGGTTTTTATATACACATTCTCATTTTTTATCTGATATCTGACAGTTCGAGCTTGTAGGCAAATTAAAATAGCTCCCGGGGATTCTCATCTTCTGTGGAAGAAACACTCTGTCTGTCACTTTGTGTTTCATGAGGTTGTCTAGTACAGTTTAGTACACACAATTTTCTGCACTTACTCTTGAGGTGGTAAAGTGAATGAAAAAATGTCGAAACGTCAATTGATACTGATATGGCCACCTATTAATATATGGCTATCTATTTTTCTCTGCTTGAACGTACTCCTTGCTAAGTATAGCCTTCTGAATGCACTCATCTGCCATTTAATGCTTTTAAGTTATAAGCCTGAAAATTTCATTGGTTGTATTTGAACTAACTGCCATTTTTTTCATTCAATTTTGACGACGCTTAGCAAAGAGGACGTAAAAATCTTAAAACTACATTATTAGGCGCTTCCCGTTGGAGGTTGCGAAGTACTTGTGAGTAGATGAAAACTAAAATCTAGTACCTTCATCTACCCATGCTTTCTTCGCGAGTAGATGAGATTTGTAGGAAAACTAATTTTGTGTGTTTCATTCAAAATAGCTAGCAAAGTATTTGGAAGTACTTCGCCACCTCCAAATGAAAACGCCTATTATTATAACGATTTATATCCCTTCAGGAAATTTTTCTCTATTTTGAATTACTTGCCAAGAAATGTCTTGTTTCCATTGTGCTCTAAAAGCGGCCGCTACAGATACTAATACTAATACTAATCTATGTATTTTTCTGACAGTTTGCACACACTTTTGCTGTTCTGCTGCGTTCTGATACAGTTTTTCTTCATTAAACACTCTTCATTAGCCCTAAACGACGAACATGCTCGCCGAACTTGTTCGTTTGCGTTATCCCCTACAAGGCGAACAAATTTGGCGAACATTGATTTCGTTCCGATTTTTCATAGAATAAATATCATGTGCGATGTCTTTAATCCGTGATATGCACTCAACGACGTTCACAGCAAAAATGAGGTTTGCTCGCGAACATGGACCTACACGGCGAACATCGAAGCCAACGAACACGGCAAAATCGAAATTTTTCGCCAACAGCGAACCGTTCGCGAACCATGCCTTACACGACGAAAATATAGCGACCATAAACAAGTTCGGCGAGAATATTCGTCGCTTAGGGCTACCTTCACTCAGTTACGCAGACATAACAAATGTATGTAGGTAGTTATTCCAATGTGACATCTTTAATGGTTAGAGCTAATAAAGGGTGATTTTTTAGCTGGTTTGGTTTTGGCAACACTGGTTTTGACAGCTGACGTGTGTTTAGTACCTTGTGTCACTGTCAAACAGCTTCAGTTTGGTTTGCAATTTAACCATGGATCGTCTTACAAATGAACAACGCTTGCAAATTATTGAATTTTACTATCAAAATTCGTGCTCGGTTCGAAATGTTCATCGCGCGCTGCTTCCATTTTATGATCGGCATTCTCGACCTTCTGAGCAGTCTATTCGGAAGATTGTGACCAAATTTCGCACCAAATTTACTTTGTTGGACATTAAACCACCAACACGTTTACGTACTGTGCGTAGTGAAGAAAATATTGCGGCTGTATCAGCTAGTGTGACAGAAGACCGCGAAATGTTGATTCGGCGCCGTTCCCAGCAGTTAGGCCTTTGTTACAGCACTACGTGGAAAATTTTGCGGAAGGATTTGGGCGTAAAGCCTTTTAAGATACAGCTGGTGCAAGAACTAAAGCCAGCCGACCTACCACAACGCCGAATTTTTGGTGAATGGGCTCTTGGAAAGCTGGCCGAGGATCCGCTTTTTTATCGAAAAATTGTGTTCAGCGATGAGGCTCATTTTTGGTTGAATGGGTACGTAAATAAGCAAAATTGCCGCATTTGGACTGAAGATCAGCCAGAAGCATTGCAACAGCTACCAATGCATCCCGAAAAAGCCACTGTTTGGTGCGGTTTATGGGCCGGCGGCATTATTGGGCCATATTTCTTCAAAGATGATGCGAATCGCAGCGTTACTGTCAATGGTGAACGCTACCGAGCGATGATAACAAACTTTTTTTTTCCCGAAATGGAAGTTCTTGACTTGCATGATATGTGGTTTCAACAAGACGGTGCCACATGCCACACAGCACGCGAAACAATGGCGCAATTGCGAGGCGAGTTTGGTGAACAGTTAATTTCACGTTTCGGGCCGGTCAATTGGCCGCCTAGATCGTGCGATTTGACACCATTAGATTATTTTTTGTGGGGGTATGTCAAGGCTTATGTCTATAGGGACAAGCCCGCTTCGATTGACGCACTGGAAGCCAACATCCATGCATTCATTCGTGAGATACCGGCCGATATGTGTGAAAGAGTATGCCAAAATTGGACTCAGCGGATGGGCTACCTGAGACGCAGCCGCGGTCAACATTTGCATGAAATTATCTTTAAACATTAAATTGCAAGGTTCAAACTATCGATTCAAATAAATATTTCATTCATTTTTTCGAATTTTTTGTGTTTTTTTTTTTTTAAAGTTCTAAACCTCTTAAAAAATCACCCATTATAAGTTGGAACGTAAGTTTCAATCATGATTAATTTTAATCCCTACATTTCCATTTATCTACACATCATCTTTAATAAAAAGCTTAAAATAAACTTCAATCCTATTTCTTCCTTTCTTATGCGCACATAATTATTTTTTTGGAAAAACCAAACACTTCAAACAATCGATGTGATAATATTCTAACTATTTTTTACTATTTTCTGCACACAATGTTTTAATCACACAAAGCATTTTAATGTTGTTAAATTCAATTAAAAAACATTATTCAGAATTTCACTTACCTTTTGGGGGCGGCAAGGGTTTTGGAATTCTCAAAACAATAGACTTCTCTTCTTCTTGTGGATTATCGGTGAATTCTTCGTCTTCCATTCTTTAAAATTACATCAATTCTGGATTACTCCCAATTCTAGCTTTTAAAATTGATATTTCGAAACACTTACCCTCTAGCAACCAAGTAAATTTTCTTAGCCGACGAATCTATAATTTCCTGTACTTTGGCCAATGGCAAATTCGTAACGTCTATCTCGTTGATTTCGACAATAATATCGCCAAGCCGAATGCCTCCTTTGTCAGCCAGACCACCGTCTGTTACCTAAAATGAAACCGACACAGAAATTTCGTAATTTTTTTTGTTGGCAAAATTATATAAAAAAAAAATCCCGACATTTATTAATTGAAATACAAATGTAGATAATTTTGTAGCTCAATATTGAAATTAAATATTTTACCAAGAACGAAATTTTAAAAATCTGTTTCTTTCTTTCAATAAATCCTAAGATACGGACGAGAGTGTTGTTTTCGAAAAGTCTTGAAGCGGACTGACCAGCCATTAGCTAGACGCAGACAATAATGAAAATTGAAAGATTTTCAGTCGAAGATCCCCCAACAAATCGTTCTGATCGTCATAACCTACTTTATGAGGCCTTTGGGTCGGCGCATAATTCTTGAATAATTTGTGTTTTTTTTTTGTTTTGAAAAGAAGAAAAATGTTTTTAAATGTTTGTAGCTATTTATTAGTTATTTTTATTTATCTTGTTTGGCTGTGGCTGCACTCCTAGGAGCTGATTGTTGATGCTGAATCTGAATGGGGTATTAGGGTTACCTACTATATATATTTGCAATGTTCACCAAGTTGTAGTTTCCTGTTTCCGAACAGGTGTGAACGACCTTAGAAACATCGGTGATTGAACCAATTAGTGTTTTTGAAATTGAAAGTAGGTAGATACAAAAAAAAATAAATATTGTTTTGGTTTTCGAAGATTCATTCTTCAAATAATTATATTTACTTTATTTTTTGTATTCCTATTTATCGTTTTTGTTTTTTTTGCCAAATAGATTGTTGAAAATAGATTTCTGCAGTTGCTTTTGTTTATTAGTAAAATGTGTTTTTGGTTTTGAAGATTAATGGACGCGTTGGTTATTCCAAAAACGTTTTTGAGAATATATATGTATACACGGATACTATTTCGGTTTCGAATAAATAGAAAGATGTCTTTTCATCTGATTGGTTTATTTTAACAGGCGGGCATGTGGTTTCACGTTGATATTTGGTTGCTTTCATTTAACAGCATTGGCGTGTGCCTGAATTTTGAATTCTGAAAAATAATTTGTATTTGTATTTTTATTTGTTTATTTTGTTTTGTTTTAAATTTTAAAATAAAAATTGTTAATTGTTGCGACGTTTGGCATAAATGTTTTAAAATAGAAAACTTAAGCAGCTGCTTTCGAATACATAGTTATATACATTATGTATTTATATGCAAACGAGATGCCTTCCTTGTTTTAAATAATTTGTATCTTATACATTTTGTCGCTCAGTTGTCGTCTTTATTTTTAGTGGATAAACACTAATGTTTTAAGAGTTTGTTTAGGTTGTAGATACTTAAGGGTATTATTTTCTAAGAGGATTTGTGGGCTTTAGTTATGAAATTTTGGACAAAGTTTGTATTATTTTAGTTTATTTTAGATTCATTAATAAGTTGGTTTTATTAAAGTTTGGTTTTATTAAGTTTTTTCTTTTTTTTTAATAAAATATTCATAATTCAAGATTCAATATTAAAGTCACTAGATGCTGCTTTTCCTTACTATTATTACACCTATATTATAGAGAGATGGATGTAATGATAGATAGCCACCTCGTGGTACACCAACCAATGCGATCGTGCTCTGGTCCTTCTCAGAGCAAACTGAGAAAACGCGTTGGACTGCCTCCAACACTGCACAAAAGGCTAGAGGCACAGATTACCCACATAAATATGAGAATCCCCGGCAGCCATTTTATTTTGCCTACAAGCTTAAACTGTCATATTTCAGATAAAAAATGAGAATGTGTGTATGAAAACCTCACACATAGTGCCTGATTACATTGGTCGTTTTACTGAAGAGCGCATCGCGTGAGACAGGTAGATTTCATGTGCGTAAAAAAGAGAAGGTGGAATCTACCCTCTCTTTTTTAAGCACATAAAATCTACCCGTCTCACGCTATGCGCTCTTCAGTAAAACGACCCATGTAATCAGGCACATAGACAGTAGGGATCTTCACGCGCCTGTTGAAATTTTTGTTGCAATTCACATCTATTCATCGACGCGGGATGAAGTTACAAATACAACAATGTAAACAAACGGCTGTGGCAGTTTATGTCACTAAACTGCCAAAAGAATGAATTTGTTCATTCTTCTGACAGTTTACTGACATAATACTGCCAATATGTCAGTCGAGTAACGTTCTTTAAATCCTCAATCAACCCACAGTTACTATTGAAGACTATTATGAAAACATTAATGACAAATGACTATGGAAATAGACTAGTAGAATGGGGGGACTCAAACCACATGTACTTGTTTATTCCTTGACGCATCAAACGATAGATCTACTTTTTACAGCCGCAGAATTCCAAGAGAGAGAGACTAAAACACTGATCTGTCCTTCATTACCAGCGATACGGAACATCACTCTATCCCTTCTTCCAGGACAGTGCTGTCGGCTTTCACGTAAATCCAACACGGCATCCGGTTCGTCAAATCCCACCCCCAATGAGGATTGCATTCAAAAGCTGCGATGGAATTTCACCAAGGCCGATTGAAATAATTTCGCTTATGAACTCGACTCAGGCTTACGGTTCATACAGCCACTATAAAAACTAAAGTGAAATGATTATCAAGTCATCATCGATAGTCACCATCACCAGTGCCTACGTTCGATAAAATCAGTCGAGAAAATTTTAAAATTGTAGCAAATCGTATTCACCAAATTTATCCATGCGAGAGTTACAGAACGTAGGCACGGAGTTGTAAAAGAATGCAATAATTTGGTATTAAATTTCCAGTCAATTAACAGTACTTTACGAATGCAGTGGAATACTTTATACTATAAGTAGTTTACTCCAAACATTTAACTTCTAGTCAATTTTAAAGTCTTTAGTAATGCATTTATTTTATTTTTGATGGGGGCAAAAACCCTCATTTATTTAAAAACTATGAAATCTAACAAATATGATGAGGATGAATTAGGGGGGGGGGGGGGTGATTGACAAGACGGAGTTTAAGGCAGGGTGAACTGAGGTTATCAATCTAAAGTCGAAGTTGAAGTTCTCATTCATCCTTTTCAGTATACGAGTAAAAGGTTCATTGAAGCCGTAAGATGTACGGAGATGAGGATTTCTTTATTCGCCAAATTCAATGGGAAGTGACAATCACATTTTTGTTGTGAAAGTCTTGAGCTAGCACATGTTGTGTTATCAATATACCCCGAATGAATTGGTTGATAGCGACTGTTAGCTACTTATCCATTATCACAAATCAGCTGACTCCACTTCGGTTAAGCACGAAGAATTTGTTCAGCTTTCTTATACAGTTGATAATCCGTTAATTCTATTATTTCCTTGGGGTAGAGTACTCGAAGAGATGTTATCAAGCTCTAAATTATTAATTGCAGATGATATCAATACAAAAACATAAACCAGGAATTGTGTTCATGATTTACAATCGGAGTGTCTATCATCCTAACCATGATTCATAAAATAAAATCTAAGAGTTGGTCGCACGTACTTGCTCTTATCTGACACTAGGGTTTTAAAGTTTGAACTAACAATTTATACAAATTATTTTAAAAATATTGGCGAAAAATTTTAAACAGCCTGATGTTAAGGTGTTAGCATGATACTAGTTAACACTTTACTACTAAAATGTTCTAAGTTTTAAACACATTTTAACTAGTATCATACTAAACCTATTTTCTTACGAAACTCAAGCTGAACACGTCTAAAACAGTGACATTTCGTGCAAAAAAGTAAGCAAACATACCTTTTAAAAGTTTTTATATGTCAAAGTGACACATGGATTTATTAACATGTTAAAAAGATAAAACAGCAATCTGGCGATTTTAACTTTAGCAAAATTTTAAGAGATAGTATGATGTTAAACTCGTTTAAAATTATCAAAAACCTCTTTTCAACCTATTATCATACTAAAAATGATTTAACACTTTACTAAATCGTCTAAAATTTCGCCGCATTAAAATTAGTTATGGTATCCTAAATTTTATGTCATCTAATGGAAATCAAGTTTAGTTAAGGGTTTAGTACTATGACGTATTTATAGTAGTATGTACTATGTATGTTATGTATGTTTGTAAAAATGAACAATATAGCACGTGTTGCGTTGTCGAACTGTCAGTTAAAAGTCTAGTACGCTAATGCTGATTCGAAAATAAATCGTTTTGTGATCTCCATCAGAACAAAGAAATCCGTGCGTAAATACAGTGGAAAAATATCCGTGGAGAGTTTCTACATTTGCCACAAAAAAATTTACTTATATTTCGCATTTTTCTCGTCAAAAAAATGTACGTTAATAATTGTTAATTATAGAGCACAAAATATCCAATTTTTAATTTTTTTTTTTCTTGCGACATATGTATGTACTATTTAGGATTCGTTGGAGAAGTCTCCGCTCTTTTTTGGCAGAAAAGTTGTTGCCGAAATTCCAGTTCGGAATGTGCTTATTTTTAAAACTACAGAATCTTCAAATGGAATGAAACATAGATGAATTTTTTTTTAAATTGACATGAAATTTACTTTATTCGAAAGATAATTATAATTTAGATATGATTTCTGGCATATATTCGCCACGGCTGGCTCGGACGTAGTCTATAATCTGGAGATCCAATTTTCGATGACTTTTTCCAACATTTGTTGCCGTATATCGGCAATAACGCGGCGAATAATATCCTCCAAGTGGTCAATCGTTTCGGGCTTATCGGCGTAGACTAGCGACTTCACATATCCCCACAGCACGATCTTGGAGGCCAACTCACGGGTCCGTAACGTGAAACTATGCGGTAACCAAACGTTTCCTTCAATAAATCAATTGTGGCACGAGCTGTGTGACATGTTGCGCCGTCTTATTGAAACCGCAGCTCGTGCACATCATGGTTGTTCAATTGATGAACGAAAAAGTCAGTAATCATGGCTCTATAGCGGTCCCCATTGACTGTAACGTTCTGGCCAGCATCGTTTTCAAAGAAGCACGTACCAATTATTCCACCAAACCATAAGGCACACCGAACAGTCAGTTTGTGTGGATGTAACGGTGTCTCAACATACACTTGAGGATTATCATCACTCCAAATACTGCAGTTTTGTCTATTGACGTATCCATTCAGATTCAACCAAAAGTGAGCTTCATCGCTAAAGAAAATTCGCTTATGAAAATTGGGATCAACGGCAATCGTGTTTTGGGCAAAATTTGGAAGCGTTGTTCAGGCGTCAGTCTATTCATGTTGAAATGCCAAACCAAACTAAAGTAAAAATAAATCAATTGACAGCTGACAAAATGGCCGGGAGTTAAAATAGTGTTGCCAACTTAAAGTTCTATACCTCTAAAAAAAACACCCTTCATTATGAAAACAAAACAATTTTAGGTTTTACCGATAAACTCTATATTTTCCACATTTCGGAGCCTTACGGTAACGAATACAGTGTATAATTTTGTATTGTTTTTAAATTAAAAACGAAAGGAATTTGATTCTTGACATAATGAGTTGTATTTTGAGCTTTTATAGGTATACACAATTGGCACTCTAACTCTCTCTTAACTTTCTGGAAAGTTTTTCTTTTCTGAAAAGATGTCTTAAACTCCCCAAAACAATATGCCCTGCCTTGAAAATATTTTCACTCAAGTTGTTGTTTAAACCAAACCCTTAATGTAGAAATGATTGTGCAAAGGCTTTGCAAGCTACCGATCGTTTTACGAAATCCCCTAAATCAGGTACTTAAATTTTGTCTTAATACAAAAAAAAGATTTCTAATTTTTTTTTTTTTTTTAAATTTATCCCTCAATGTTAGCCTGGCCATTTCCGGGACATACCCACCTGAAAGACTGTGATCGGCATGTGAAATTGGGCACCGCCAGTAATGCGGAAACCCCATTTTGGATCATCTGGTGCCGCATAGTTGTCTGACTCCACGTCGAATGCTGGAAATCCATCGGTATCGCCGATACCGCCTGAGGCTTTTAAAATTGGCAGATGTTTTGTTGCTTCCACAGGTGCATGTGCAAAGAATCCAAAATTAGCTTCCGGCATGATTTCGAATTGTAGTTTCGTTTTTAAAAATCTATATTCACTGTATTGCACAATTCAAAAATATCTTTATGTTGCTCTAAATTTAGAACCGAACTTCCTTCCTTTAGGTTGCTTTTTATTTCGAGAGTTTTTCACTTTAATAAAAAATTTTCTTCACAGGCACTTTTCCTTTTTAAATGTTAAATTACATAACAAAGGGTATGATTTTTATTCTTATAGGTTAAACCTTATTTATTTTGAAAAAAATGCAATAAATGTATAGCACTGTCATTTATTTATACAATCACACGCAAAGTTCTTAACCGAATTTCGTTGATATGATTTTATTTAGAATTTTTTTTTGGGAGAATAAATTAATATCAAATAATATTAGAGTGCAACAATTATGTTTTTTTTTTTTGATTTGGCACAGGCAAATGCAATCGCGCGACTAGAAAAACTTTAGATATGTAAATCAGCAATCAGTGAGGCGCTGATCTTTAATTAGTTACATTTCTTACAAGTCTTTTACAGCAGAAACTATAAAAAAACCGAAAAGTAAAAACAAATAAAACAAAAAAATGTCTCAGTTTAAAAAAAGAAACAAAAAGATAAATGTGTAAGTATCTCTGCTTGATGTCTTCTAAAACTAAAGAGATTTCAATCGATTATGTGGAACATAGCTCGAGACATACTACAGCATACGAATTTCATATCAGAACGCCCAGCGTTTTCGTCACGATTCTAATTAGTTTGTTGTGTGTATGTGGACGACGCATTTAGAGTTTCAACATCGAAGATGTGAAGAAATCGTGAAATTTTTTCAAGGAGAGTTCGTGTCTTGGGAATATTTTATTGTAGTTGAAGACACAAACCAAAATTGAATTCGCTTCGCCAAAGTGCAGACAGGGAGTCGGAAAATGTTTTTTGTTTATGGTATAATACAGGGATTACTCTGTGTCTGTACGTTGCCACGCTTTTTAATGTAATATGCACTTTGGGATCGCATGAACTTGATCCTGTGGCCAGATATTGCGAATTTATGGCAAGATAAAGTGTTAAAAAAGTCAAAAGTACTAAAAACTTGATTTTTTGCTTAAATTTTTATTGAAATCTATCTATCTATTGAGGCCCAGTTTTTTCGTGGTGAGTTAAGGAAGAGTTAGCTAACTCTAGAAGTAAATTACCACAAGTTAACTGAGGAAGCAGTTTTTGGGTGGAGAATGTACCTATATGCGGAGCGACTAAAAAACTCGGTGGATAAAACATCAAAATATTTCGAGCCCTTTCCGCCATTTTATCGTACGCGACAAAAATAAAATTTTACATTTTTTTTTATTTTTATCCCAAGTATTTAAACTAAAAGGACCAAAAGGTCAGAAGTTGTTTACATATATGTATATGTAAATGAAATTTACTGATAATAATCTTGATACATTTTCTGACAAATATCCGTTATTTTTGACGTTTTTGTCGCTTACGATGTTTTAATACTTACCAGTTCATAAAAATACAGATGAAAATTTCGGTTTATTTGAATTTTAATGGAATTTTTACATTTTAAAAAATAATAAATTAACTTAACAATGATAATGATAGCTAACTTCTTCATTATATAGAACAACAAATGTCATTCATAGTTATGCATATTAGAGGAAAGCTGTTTGATTTAAAACTTCTTTGACTATAGAGGACAATCCCAAAAATTAAAATTCATTAAGCTGAAGATAGCTGCATCCGAAGTCTTATTTTCTTTTAGGATAGGATAGGTATCAATCAATGGGTTTTTCAATAAGAGCGCTACAAAAGTTTTTTTAAATAAAACAAAAACGGTTTTGGATATAAATGAAATTCTTTATTCCTATGAAATAACGTTCGATGCCATTATGTATGAAACTCGATTTCTTTTGCATGGCCACCACGGGCACGCTTGCAGAAGTCCAGACGCTGAACCCAATTTTCGACGGTTTTCAAGCATAAATCGGCCGATACTGCTGCAATTTCACGTTCGATATCCGTACGAAGTTCATCAATCGTCGCTGGCTTGTTGGCATAGACCATAGACTTGACGTAGGAAATTGTCTAACGGCGTCAAATCGCACGACCGAGTCGGCCAAGCGACTGGACCATTTCGTGAGATAACACGTTCCACGTTCTCCAAACTTGGTTTCCAATAAATTGATTGTGACATTCTCTGTGTGGCTTGTGGCGCCGTCCTGTTGGAACCACATGTCCTCCAAGTCCATATCATCCAATTGGGGCCAAAAATATTCGGTTATCATTGAACGTTAGCGATCCCCATTCACAGTAACGTGCCGGTCTTGATCATCACGGAAGAAGTACGGCCCAATGACGTAGCCGCCGGCCCATAAACCACACCAAACCGTAATTTTTTCGGGATGCAATGATGACTCATGGAGTACGTGTGGATTGCTGCCTGACCAATACCGCATATTTTGTTTATTGACCAGATTCAGCCAGAAATGAGCCTCATCGCTGAAGATGATTTTTCGATGAAAATCCTAATCATTTTCAAGTTGTTGCTCAGCCCAATTCACGAACATACGACGCTTCTGGTGGTCAAGCGGCTTCAGTTCTTGCGTCAATTTAATCTTGTAAGGATGTAGCCCAAGATTTTTTCGCAAAATTCGCCACAACGACGTCACACAGATGCCCAACGCTTGAGAACAACTGAAGCCTCAGCGGCAGCAATATTCTCGGCACTACAGCACTTCTTTGTCTCACTGGCACGGGAACATTTTGCACTGTGCCTGTGGATTCAAATTTGTCCACTAGACGCTCAATTGTTGATCTGTTGATTACCCCATGTAGAACATATACCTTTCTCAAGATTTAGCCTTTTAAACCCTTATAACTTTAGGATCAACGAATGTTAGATAAAAAAATGAACATGGAAAAAATAGATTTTCTAAAACTTAAACGCGGTGTTTTCTTATATTCTTGTATGTCCTGTTCGTAAGTCATTTATTGTTTCCTAGCGACAAATATCTATCTACTACGTACCTTAATTTTTAGGTATTTGTTGTCTTTTTTCTTTACACTGCCCGCAAGAGTGGGAACTAATTTTCTGATCTTTAAAATAGATCCACATAGAGAACAGGATCAAAAGTTGTTGCTGTATTACGTGTTAAAAAATGATCTTGATCAACACGGCTATTTAAAAAAAAAAACATGCTTGGTATATTTGTTTCACAATGTCTGATAAAAGTTCTGAGTAAGCTACTTGGACCTTATTAGTCAATTATAAACTCATTTTACGTTTCACAATATGTGAATAGTCAAATTTATAAGTAAAGTTCTAAGTATGAAGTGTCTCTTTTAACAGAGCAACGAAAATAAATATTAATTATTTTTTTTTGAATTTATGATCAGTAAAAACTATTTTGCCTGAAAAACTAATTGACAAATAAACTTATTATTTAGATAACATGTGAAACGCAAAGTTTTTAACTGGATGGATTTAATTTTCGGATAATATAAATGTCGAACTTAATTGATGCATACTCTCTTCTTCTCTTTATAGTGATAGTGAGATTAATGAATCTGATGTAGAAATTGTGCGCGTTCAACGCATATCTGAATTTTCAAAATTCTGAATTATTGGAGCTTCTGATTGGCCACCTGTCATAAAAAGTTAGATGCCATCTGAATTTTCAGAACTTTTTATGAGTTATTGGAGCTTCTGATTGGCCAGCTGTCATAAAAAGTTCTGAAAATTCAGATGACATCTAACTTTTTATGACAGCTGGCCAATCAGAAGCTCCAATAATTCAGAATTCTGAAAATTCAGATATGCGTTGAACGCGCACAATTTCTACATCAGATTCATTAATCTCACTATCACTATAAAGCACAAGTTTATTTTGAATAGATGAACTCATTAAAATTTTTTGAAAAAAAAGCTGGCATAACCATTTGAAATGACACAAAACAATTATTGAAGTAAGCCCTGCAATTTAGAAAAAAGTACTGAAGATATCCGTTTAGTTGATTTGATAACATTTTTAAATAAAGCTGTGTCAACCAGCACATTGGGACAAACTTTAATCTTGTGATACCTATTTTCACTAATCTGATAGTTTTACTTTGTAACTGCACATTACATGATGCAGACTCCACCAGCCAGGGCCGGCCCCAGCCAAACTTGCGCCCTATGCAAATTTGTAGAAAGCTCCCCTTTTTATATTTGCATCCATACATACATAGAGTAATGCCCGATTTCATAAAGGACTTTTAAATATTTAAAAGCCCATTTAGAGTTAAAATAGGATTTTTGGGTTTCACCAAGTACTTTTAAATTTAAAATTATTTTAAATGCCCTTATAAACTAAAAGCCCATTTTCGTCTCAATAAATTTTAAAAGTGGGATTTGTGAAGTCTAATATGTCAGATGTCAGCCGACGAGTAAGAAAATTATAGATGATAATTTGGAGTCACTTTTTCATTTAATTTCTTGCAAATATAAATTGTGAATAGGTCGAAACAAAAATATAGTTTGTGTGTAACTAATAATCTTTTAAGGCTCTCCCAAGCCAACGCGAATACTTCCGAACGACGACAAGACTTTCGCCTTTCTTAATTTATTTACATGGAGATGAATGAGAGCACCCACATTGGCGCGATGTGAATCTTCAAACATTTTTCAGTCATCGCATATTCGTTCCGAATGTTTCGCGTTGGATTCGAAAAGCCTTCATAATTTTTTTGCTTTTAGAATAATTGATTGTTCATCTGAGGATGAAGAACAACATAAAGTAAGACGTCCAAGAATATTGCGAGTTCATATTGGAATCCGTTCTCCAAATATTTTTTTTTTCGTAGCATTTTTTTCTACATATAATGCTTTTTCACGTGCATTTCGAATGTGAGAGGGAAACAACCTATTTCCATATTTAGGGATGTGAGGAAAACCCAATTTTAACTAAAATTTCCCTAAAATTTCCTTTTTTTAGATGGTGAAACTGGAAATATTTAAAGGTCTGATAAAATTTAAGAGGACTTTAGATAAAAGGAATTTTAGTGTATTTTTATGAAATCGGGCATTAGTGTCGCAAATATGGCCCACCCTTAACTTTTTTTGTAAATAAAACAGTCAGCTTTTCGGTAATTGACTTGTTTCTTTTTTTAATACTTAAAGAAATTATTTTATAATCAGCCTTCATAACAAAAGCATAAAAAACAACTTTACTAAAAATATATAAATAAAAACCTAAAAAAACTCATTTTAACATTTTTCAAAAAAGTGCTGCTAATATGGACCGCCTTGTGTTAAATATGGACCAGGTTGGGGTATATGGTAAATGTGATGGTCCATATTACCGACACTTTGTTTTTTCGCCCGGTGTTAAATATGGACCAGGGTGGTGTATATGGTGCATGAGGTGGGCCAGCCTTTTCGTTGTACTTTTAATTTAAACCAACTTTAAAAAATATATTTAAAATTTTGGTTTCACATAATGAAATATAAATCTAAGCACAACTAAGTCTCCAAAAAACATTAAAATATCTGCGCAAAAGTTAGTATAAAAACACTTACAAAAATGTACCAAAAAATTATATGGCCAATGTAAAAAAATTCAAACTTCAAATTCCGCGCATATTTCCTGCTCCTGAGTCTCCACTTTTTAATATATCAAAACCACTAAGATTATCTTCGAAATAAATGCACAGCGGGTAACCTATGCTCTTCCAGTAGGGAAATATTACGGTGGGCCATATTACCAACATGGGCCATATTTGCAGCACATACTCTACACTGATACACATGCATAAGACTCTTCCACATTAACCAGGAGGTAGACTTTCAATGCATAGTTCTAGTGTGCTCTTTAATTGTACGCTATTTTGAGCTTAATTCTCCTTATTGAATGTAACAATCAAAGTGATGTAAGTTATTGTGCAAGAAATAACTTAGCACAGGGATTATTTGAAAAAGTTTTGTGGTTGAAATGCAAATGGCAGTACATATTTGTTTGAGCAAGATTAGATTAGATTTTCTTGCTCCTGGTAATGTGCCCCCAGAATTTCGCGCCCTGTGCATTTGCACATCTTGCACATATGGTTGGTCCGGCCCTGCCACCAGCTATAAATAATGGCACGACTTTTTTGTACATGATTTAAGAAATACTACGCCGCTTGCGATATTTACCATTAAGAATAAATTTTCTATGTCGCTTACAATATAATTTATTTCCTCTGTAACTTTTTTTTTTTATATTGATATGATCATGTAGAAAGATGAGAAATAAAGTAAGCTTTCGAATGGCATAAAAAAAAGATTTCGTAAAAAATGTCGCTTACGATGATTTTGCGGGAAGGGCTCGATTTGTTAAGTTAATCCCGAGTGAACTCACCAAATTTGATGAGTTACCTCGGTATTAACTTTATTCTCGCACTAAAAAACTGTAAAATAAATCAAATATATACAGGCAGGGCCCGATCCAACTTTTTCGCCGCCCTGGGGAAAAAATTAATTTACCGCCCTTTGCAATGACAACATTTAAGTTATAAACATGTTTTTGAAGAGATGGTGCGATCTTTAACCGACTTTGGTCATCATTTCGAACCGTTTGTATGTAATATTGTTGAAGTTATATTATATTCACATCCATATGTTAGAGTATATTAAATCACATGAGTGTATGTGTCCTGTTTTTGTACATATTTGTTTACAAATTTCTCAGAAATAACTGATAGGATTTAAATAATTTTTTTTCATTAAAATACAAAATTAATCAAAATCGGTTCAGATATACACCAAAATGTTTTATTATAAGTAAGTTTATATTTATTTATATTTTGTTACATCGACTTGGCCTGGCGCAAATCCTCGTATCTAACAATCCAAGTGGGTGCCGGGCGGGCAATAAGCACTACAGTTGTTTTGTGCGATGTCAAAACAGGTGTTTAGCTAAGGTCAGGGTGAATTGCTGTGAAGTTCCTTTACTTTTCTATAGTTCAATTTCTCAGCAATGCACTCTGACCATTGATACGAGGTTCCTGATTTTCAAGGTGGTGTGAGCGTTCTCAGAACACAATCCGTGCCGAAGAAATGGAAGGCTGGGGGACAAACCAGTCATTAACGAGCTCTTTCGGGTGCCCAGGCACAAGGCCCGAAATATTCTTTGCCTTACCCCGGTATATCGGCTCTACCGGGGCTCGACAAACTTTTTCCGACTTACTCGTGGGACCAAAATAGATATTCAAAACCCCAAACCCCCGTACGATGACATGACAAACGTGGACAGACCCCAACAACAACAACAACAACAACAACAACAAACTACACCAAAAGACGTTGACATGACAGACATAAACGAACTTGGCAGCTTATTGGAAGATGAGCTGCTTGCCTCCAGCCAGGAGACAATAGTCAACGTCGGTGGCGAAGGCAGTGCTCGTAGTAGTACACCTTCGTCACCAAAACCGTCAGTTAGCACCCAGAACACCAGGGGTGGGCAGATGCTAACTACAAATCAAACCAAAAGCCATCCAAAACAAAAACATAAGTCCTACAGCTCGATTCGCAAGGCTCGCTTCAATAGTGCTGTCTTCGTCCTTAAGAAGATTGCTGAAAGGGAAGAAAAGCAAGCACTTAGCGAACGCGATCGCGAGGACAAGCTTAAATTCTCCAAAGTTGTCGAGGAATACAACAAGTTCTTGGAGGGCGCTGCTCTAAAGAGGAATGAGAACGTTACTAAGCGTAACAGGTCTCAGGATGAGACCTCTCAGCCCTAGAAAAAGAGCAAGGCTCTTCCAGTTCTTGTGAGTAAAAAAAGTAACAATCTACCATCCACATCCGGCAGTCAGCCAGTGGCGAAAACCCTTAGTGAAATCGTCAGGGACGACCTCCAGGTTGCGCTGACGGACGAACTTTCCTCTACGGGAAAGCCAGTCCTCGAAGCGTGGAACGCTATCGAGGCCAGACTGCAGGGTATGGTGGTGGATCTCATTTTGGGAGGACAGGGAGGGCTCTCTCCATCTTTCAACTCTGCTGAGACGGTAAGAGGATATAGGGTGATCAAGTGCAAGGATCAGTTCTCGAAAGAATTCCTTGGCAAATGCGTCGCTAAGATTAGTGACGCATGGAAAGGCATGAAGCTCAAGCTAATCCAGGCCAAGGACATTCCTAGACGACCGAAGGCTCGCATTTGGATACCCTATATGGAAAAGCTGGATGGAGAGAGCTTTCTCAAAGTCCTCAAAAGCCAAAACCCGGAGGTTGTTATGGATGACTGGGTCGTCATAAAAGCTGAAGGGGAGAACAAAAACAAATCAACGATGTCCTTCCTTCTTTTGATTGACGAGACAGGAAGGTCATCAGTGGTTAAGGCAAACAATCGTCTGAACTTCGGCATCAGGGAAGCCAAAGTGAGGATACTGCCAACTCAAGGGGACGACACAGGAGAGGTCGTAGATTCTGACATGGTGTCAGACCCAGCGAGTGTGGCAAACCGAACTCCAACACAAAATGCTGAAATTCACACAGATTAATCTGAAGCACTCAAAAAGTGCTTCAGATAATCTTAAAATCTTCCTAAGGGAGGAAGATGTGGATTTCGGCCTTATCCAAGAGCCATGGGTTAGAAGCCAAAAAGTATGTGGACTTCAGGATAACCTATACAACCTGTTCTACATCTGTAACAACAATAACCAAGGTAACCCTCGTACATGTATTCTTGCTAAAAAACATTTAAAAGTGTTTCTCTGTCCAAATTTTAGCACTCCGGACCTGACAGTTGTCAGACTGGAGTCCAAGAGTAAAGGTGGGCTATATTTAGGCTCAGCCTACATGGCCCACGACCGTATAGCACCGCCCGAGGAAGTAACAACCTTGATCCAGAACACCAACATGGCCAACCTCATACTAGGATGTGATGCCAATGCCAGGCACACCGTATGGGGCAGCACGGTAACCAACGAAAGAGGTGAGTCCTTATTCGACCATATAATCACTAACAACATGTCTATCTGTAACCAAGGCAACACCCCAACCTTCGTTTTCCCGAGCACGGACACTTTCGAAGGATGGGAAGATGTGCTGGATGTTACTCTAACAACCAATAATGAACTAGTCAGGGTAGAAAACTGGAGAGTGTCTACTCTGAGATCATTTTCTGATCACAGGTATATACTGTTCGATTTAGGTCTTAAAATTGAGCCCCCTACCCCGTTTAGAAACCCCAAAAAAATCGACTGGAAGAAATTCAGCCTAATAGCAAATGCCAAACTAAAAAATGTACCAAATCTTTATCTAGATTCTGTTGAAGAACTGGAATCGAAAGTTAACACTTTTGAGACAACTATGAATGTAGCATTCAAAGCGTCCTGTCCAGTCAGGTACAGCAAAAAAACCTTCCCTCCATGGTGGAATGAAGAAATCTCAAATCTTAGGAAGATAACGAGAACTACCTTCAATATCTGCTACGCAAATAAACAATGACAACCCTACAAGGACTGCCTTAAAAAATACAAAAAAGCAGTATCCTCAGCCAAAAAACTGGCCTGGAAAGAGTACTGCGAATCTATTGAAAACATTAAAGACTCAGCTAGACTAGGCAAAATATTGTCTAAACAGCACTCTTGCCCATCCATCCTCAAACGGGAGGATGGTAGCTGGACAGAGGACTCAGCCGAATCTCTAGAGGCCTTAATGACAACCCATTTCCCAGGCTGCAAAGAATACAGCCTGGAAACAGAAACAGTCCCAAGTGGTCAGCCAGAACACTTGGAAAATATTCATGCTATTATTAGTAAGGAAAAGATCTCTTGGTCTATCAATAGCTTTTCACCATACAAGTCACCAGGTGTAGACTGTATAATCCCTGTCATGCTACAGAAATTACAAGATATAGTTATACCCTGGTTAGAAGCCTTCTTCATTAACTGTTTCAGGTTTGGCCATGTCCCCAAAACGTGGAGACAGGTCAAAGTGGTCTTCATCCCGAAGGTGGGTAAAAGGGGACATGAAGCCCCTAAAGACTTTAGACCCATCAGCCTCACCTCCTTCGTTCTGAAAACACTAGAACGGTTAATTGACATATACATTAGAGGCATTTTAGATAGAAATCCTCTTTCCAAATCACAACACGCCTACCTCAAGGGAAGATCCACTGAAACGGCACTTCACGAGGTAGTACGTACCATCGAAAAAACAATTCAATACAAAGAGTATACCCTAGCAACCTTCCTTGACGTGGAGGGAGCTTTTAATAACGTATCAGCTACTTCGATTCAAAAATCTCTTGCCAAGTTTGACGTTGATGTTCACGTCACAAAATGGATTTTATCCATGCTTAGATCAAGAATCAGCCAGGCTACGTTGGGTAGCAATCGCATAATCAAACTAGCAGATAGGGGAACACCTCAGGGAGGAGTTCTATCCCCCCTATTATGGCTACTTGTCATGGACACAATTCTGTGTGAACTGGATAATTGCGGGGTTAAAGTGGTGGCGTATGCGGATGACCTGGTGGTTATGACATCAGGGGCGTTTCCTACGGTGATAAGCAGCATCATGGAAACTGCTTTAAGAAGAATCAGCTTCTGGGCTACTAGCTGCGGACTTAGTGTCAATCAAAATAAGACAGAAATGATGCTCTTCACCACTAGGACTAAAATACCTCCCTTTACCCTGCCCAAACTAAACGGTCACACTCTCTCTCTATCAACAAAAGCTAAATACCTAGGAGTCATCCTGGACCCTAAGCTAAACTGGAAAATCAATATCGAAGAGCGTGTAAAGAAAGCAAGTATAGCTTTCTATGCTTGTAGTAAAACATTCGGAAAAAAATGGGGTCTGCAGCCTAAGATGATATTATGGACATACACTGCTGTGGTTCGTCCAATCTTAACATACGGATCGATCGTATGGTGGCCAGCCCTAAGCAAAAAATACAACATAGAAAAATTGAAAAAGATTCAAAGAACAGCTAGCATAGGTTCCACAGGTGCAATTAGATCTTGCCCAACCGATGCACTAAGCGTCATTCTTAATCTTCTTCCTTTAGATCTCTTCATCAAGTACATGGTATCCTGCAGTGCAACCAGGCTTAAAGAAACAAACTGCTGGTCGGAAAAACCCTATGGTCACACAAAAATTCTGGAACTGTTGCCAAGAGACCTGCGTTCAGTCCATACTGACTATCAAACCCCTTCTCTCAACTTCGGAAAAAGCATCAATGTGCTTATTCCTACCAGAGACGAGTGGAATAATGATTCGGTGATAAGTGAGTATGACACCACAATCTTCACCGACGGTTCAAAGATGAATGTTGGAGTTGGGGCGGGTGTTTTCTCGGAGGCATTGAAAATAAATAACTCTTATCGCCTACCTAACACCTCCAGCGTATTTCAGGCCGAGGTACTAGCTATTAAAGAAGCCTGCAGGGTACTCAAACAAAAAATAATATCTAACCAAAATATCCACAATGTGGCCATCTGTATAGACAGCCAGGCTGCAATCAAAGCAATTGATAGCTGCCTGGTAACCTCAAAGTTGGTAAATCAATGCAGAGGTGAGCTCGCAGGCTTTGGCGAAAGCACTAAAATCTCACTCATATGGGTCCCAGGCCATAGTGACATCCAAGGCAATGAGCACGCAGATGAGCTTGCCAGGCAGGGATCAGCCCTTCCCGTCTCTCAGGCAGAAGAAGTCGACCTTCCACTGGGATTCGTGAAGGGCAAAATATATGACCATTTCCTATCTGAATCAATAAAAAGGTGGCAAGGTCTGTCAAACTGTAAGATATCTAGGAAGATATGGCCTACCTATGACAAAAACAGATCAATTGAATTAATAAAGCGAAATAGAACAGATACGGCCAGGATCGTTGCAGTCATCACTGGCCATTGGCCAATAGGAGAACACGCGGCTAAGCTACGGATACCTTTTAATAGTTTCTGCCGAAGCTGCAAGAATCCCCTAGAGAGAGAAACCATCGAACATTTTCTCTGTGACTGCCCAGCCCTGGCCAGGTCTCGCTTCCTGGCATTTGGAAGCCCTTTTCTTGATAACCTAACCGTGCTGTCGAACAAAAGGATAAATGACTTTATCTCTTTTCTAAATAGCACCAGATGGATCTAATAGATCAAACAATAACTTCACCACAGCACTTGCATTGGAAGTGGGAGGACTGGCGATGGTCTAACGGGATCGGTGAATCGGTAGTCGTGGACTGTATCGCTATCGACTCCGGTTCGGGCCCGATGGACCATTGCTGGGCTAATAAGTTAGGTAAACAAAATAAATACAAAAATCATATACAAATATCGTCACTAACTCCCCGCACTACCTCTTAATACATAACTGGGGAAGGACTTAAAAGTCTGCTAAAACCTAACCAGGTTTACCTTGACTTTGAAAAAGCCCAACCACAAGTAAATCTAGTGATAGGTTGGCTCTCAACCCAACTACCTAGCACACAGTGTGAGCTTAACATTCCCCTGAGGTCGAGAGTACAGACCAAAACCTAGTCCCTATATCAATCAACAAACTCGGCTTTAACTTTTCGGACAATCACCACCTCTATAACTGGTGCAAACCTTAAAGCACTGATATATACCTAGTAGGTATTACCTTGCTTAGTATAGGCAAAGCCACGAGTGGATCTGGTGAAGGGCTATATGGTTGGATCGCAACCCCACCGGAACCACCTAGCACACAGTCGTGAGCTTGGTGCTCTTGTAAGGCTGCGTGATAAAACAATAACCTAGTCCCCCAAGTAATTTTGTCTAGTTTAATAAAAGAAAAAAAAAAAAAAACAACCCCTATATCAAGAAACAAATCAGGTCAAACGAGTTATGGTATCAAAACGGCGCACAACAGCGCTAATTGGGTTCTACGGGAACAGGTGTTCTCAGAACCGCCATTTTACCTACCTACCTACCTACATCGACTTACTTGACCTATTTTAACTTGGTCTATAGGGCAAGCATTGGTTTCGTGTATAGAAAACAAAATTGAGGGTTTAATCAGAACTAACACTACGATAATCGAGAAGTCCAAAAAAGTGGTTTCGTCATGCCATCTGTCGGTCTGTGCGTCCACTGAAACGGAGTTTTTTTCAGTACAATTTTGATTTGGGCGTTTTTTCTTAGCATTTGGGTATTATTTCCTTTTTCTGGATTTTTTTGGGCGATATTTACTATTTTGGGCGTTTTTTCCTCAACAAAAAAATTAAAAAAAAATGGAAATAACGCCCAAATCGAGGAAAAAAAAAATAACAACAATTGTTCAGAATTTTTGTTGGGCAATATTACCAAATCGAATAGTCTGGTCTGTTATCGATCTTCCAACCTCTCCCCCTTTGATACGTACTACGAATTGTAGTCTATCGAAACAAGGTATGGAGAAAATGAAGACGGAACCAGACAGCATACTTAAAGGCGCTTAGAAAAATGCATTTGATAAACAAAAACAACCCATTTTCGATCTGTGACGTATAAGTGGTCTCAGACGGCGGAATGCGTAGTGCATACGGCTTCTAAGACTGAGCAAATCTGATATCGTGGGTTCGATCCCTATGGTGGGCATGAAGAAAGTTTTTCATGATAAAATTTTATTAAAGCTCAGCACCACTAATAAAGAGGAGACTGATGATAGGCGGCTTGGCACACCTTGAAACAGCTGTATCTCTAGCCAAATAAACGAATTATAAATTACTTCGTAAACAATTGGTGGTAGCATCTTTAAAGTGTTGTTGTTGTTCAAAAATTCAATGTTATTGCCTAACGCCTTTACTTTATGGGACTTTTCATTGTACAACCTGCTTGATAAACGGAATAATAAATTGTTGTTTCTTTTTAAATTCTAGATTTCTATTTTCGAGAATTTAGTTTGCGGAATTCTGTATTTGCGAGATTGTTAAAAACTGGAGTTTATGTAACTGCAAGATTTTGAATTAGAGATTTGAATTAAATTTCCGACGGACCTATAAAAACGTATTTAGGGCCAATTTTTCAATAGTCAGTTGATTATTGCGCTCGATATTTCACAGGCATTTGATAAAGTTTGGTATATAGTTCTTCATCAAAAATGCGAGCTTTTGGTATCGATGGAGCTCTCGTTCGTTTGATTGGTAATTTATTACCTTTCTGACCGTTCAATTCAAATATTTTTGGATGGTTTTAAGTCTGAAGTTCGCAAAATAAAAGCTGGTGTTCCCCGACCCTATTTCTCATTTTAATAAATGATCTCTTATTTGAAACCACTTATCCACCTCACTGCTTTGCTGTCGACAGCGCTCTTAGCCTTTGATATTCATTTCCAGATTCACATCACTGTTCTTCAAATGTGGAACTGCAACTCTTCAATGGCAGCATATGACTAGCTTATTAAATTCCGATCCAAACGTGTTGAATTATATGCATCCAAAATCCAGAACTGTCGTTAAAGCGAAATATTCCCCCTTAACCATTACCTATGAATGGTACTTGCATGTGCATTACCGATCACATTTTGTGGAATTATCATATTTTAGATGCCTATAGCTAAAAATGCAGCGAGATGCTTAGATTTCTTGAGGAACTTTTTTCCCCTTCTGATCTGGCTACAATTTATAGGGCATACATCTGCCGAAAGCTTGAGTATAACTCTCATATCTGGTCTGGTGCCTCTAAGACATTACTACATCTGCTGGATATAGAAACCAGCATAGAGCTTTGAAGCAGATAGGTGACAGATCAATTTCCGAAACATTTGTTTCGTTTGAACATTGTCGAAAGGTCTCTAGCTTATCACTGTTTTATCGTAATACTCGTTCTGTCAGGAATGCTCATCAGTACACCCTTCAGCCTAATTGTGGACATACCGTTAAATACAGAGATTCTTTCTTTTCAGTGAGATATTGTGGATCGATTGCTACAAAAGCCGTACTGCCTTTCATTGAGCAGCTTTCGTTCTTCAAGGTATTTCTTAAGTGTGTTCACAAATGCTGCTTTACAACTACTCGGAAAGTGTCCTGAAGAATAGGATAGATAGAAAAGATTGCGCAGTGGCTTAGCCAAAGTGGAAGAACACTTCTTCAGAACAATGGGTGATATGCCATCAGTGCATGGCGGACTTATGTATGTCGAGATCCTTGAGTATTCTAGCGACTATCCGTGTGCGAAAATAAACTGATAGTTAACTGAATGTTTTATTGATGATTGAAAAATCGGCTCTAAGTCTAATTACTATATCAATACAAAATAGAATATCAACTATATATCACACTGTAGTTTGTTGAAACCTGATGATATCAATATGAAATGCACACTCACGTTTTTCTGAACTTGAGGCCATTAAAACTTATTTTGAAAAGTCGTCGTGTTTTAAATATATAAGATATCTATGGCCCTCCGTAAATATATAACTATTGGTATGGCTTAATAATATAAAGGATATTAGATTTTGAATTTTTAAAAATTAGTTTTGAAATAAAATAAATGAATATCAAATAAGTACCTACATTTTAAAAAAAAATTAAACTTTGTATTTTTGTATAAGACAATAATAATTTCGCCATTGAGTACGGTGGCAATGAAAAAATTAATTGAATTTCTTTCGCACGAATCATTGAAGTCAAACAAACAACAATTGTTTATTTATAATCGAATCGATTAACGACAACTAAGTTTAGATGACCTTCGACCTTGATAAATCAACCATGACCAAAAATATACCGTCTCGTTTAGTTTTATGCATATTTTTTTTTTATTCACGTATGTAAATTAAGAGCAGTCATTGTCGTCTTTTTGATACTTCTTAAACCTAATGGAATCGAACTTATACTATGATTTGATACAAAAATAGTTCCTTACGGAAGAGCCTCTCACGAACACAATAATGTCAATGGTTGGGCTATTCGCATAAAATTTTAAAGGTGGCAATCTAGGATCTAGGTTTTAGAATGGTATTAAGGAGATTTTCTCCTGGCTGGTTGGCAGGGCGTGGAGAAGGCGTCAGCGATCTGGTGTGCGGTGTTCCAGGCTCCTTCTTTCCAATTCTTGATGTTACTGCACGACGGGCTCTGATCTTTTCTTCCATTCTGCTGTAAACCATGAAACAGTTTGACTCCTTATATATTGGTTTTCGTCTATCATTCCACGGAAAGACCCATTGGATGGGTGTGAAATCGCGTCTCCATGGTCTGCGCGGTTTGAACCAAAAGTCAACTGTGAACTCATCGTCGCTGTCAGCATCGTCATCTCTGTAAAGACGGAAGCAAATTGATTACATAATGTTTATAAGTAAACCCTTAAATCAAACTCACCCTCTCACATATAACCGCAGATATTTTCCTGACTTCCGAATCAAGGCTTGCGCCTCATTAAAGGTGAGATTCTCAGCAGGAGTGTCATTGATTTGGGTGATTATGTCACCAAGGCGGATACCTGCTCTACGAGCCAGGCCCGATCTGGTCACTCCTATTACGGTAAGTGGCTCGAATTGATCGGTGCCCCCTGTTATCTCAATGCCCCATAGGCTGTCGACAAAGCTCATAATCCTTCGATCTGTTTCAAGAGTGTACGTAATTCGCACCTCGTATTCCACATTATCAAAGGCATCAGATGTATACTTGGGAACCCTCATTTTTGAACCAAATTATTCTAAAAACACAAAAGAAAATATTTTTGTATGTATAAAAAAAATCCACTAATAGAGTTTATGAGTTTAAAAAAATATTACTTGCTATTTTTTAGGAATTTAAGGAATCTGTCTTTAAAAAAACGGTCCAACAAGAGGTTTCACGTTAAAAAATTTTAATTTCACAATTTATACACCCGAAAGAAATTTCTATTGCTGATAATCGCTTGTTTCTAACAATTCGATTAAAATTCAATTAAACCAATATTGTACTTCTTCGAGGTATTTATAATGAGCAGATTCATGGTCACTTGATTTGATTCGATTTAATTTCGTCATCAATGTCAATGCTACACTAAAATGCATTCTTGCCACGATGTTGACCAAAGTGAAATAGTGAAGTAATTATAGTAAATCAGGGGTGGTGAGTATTTTATGAGCGTATATCGTCTCGTTTAGTTGGTTGCTAAATAAAAAGTTCTGCACGACTTTGGTAATAAATAAATCTTTGAATTAAATAAATGGGTAGTATAGTCACAGTCTCCTTAAAACTTTTCTTACGGAAACAGTATGTGTTTAGTTCAGATTAATTTGTATGGTATGTGTCAATATACTCAATAATAATTTTAATACAAAATAGTTCCGCAATTTGATTGTATTCATTAAGTCATATTGAATCTTAAACTGGAGTTGAGAAATACCAAAGTAAGGACCACTTACTCAACAGCAGCTACTTAAATTATGCAGACCTACACAGTCTCAGAAGTATGAGCAGCATTCCTTAGCAAAATTTGTCAGTTTTCCTGTATGTTGATGTGAATGTTAAGTAATACAAATTTGTGCAAAGTTCGGTCGACATAATCGCATAAATTCGACCAACCATGGATCGGTTTCGCACCACGTTTACTCTAGCGGATAATGCGCATCCTCAGAGACGCCGTACAATACGCATCGAAGACGCTATTGCTGCTGTGGAGCAGAGTATCGAAGAAGATCCGAATAAGTCCATCCGCCATCGCGTGCAACGATTGGAGCTGTCAAAAATTGAGCCTCTCGGCTGGAATTTATTCGAGGCGGCCACTTGCTATATAGAATTCACATACAAAAAGAGCTTTATAACCCAATTTGTTCCCCGTCGTTTTGTTGCAAAGCTTTTACTATGCTGTATATAATTCTCAAGCAAACACGGCTGATGTCTTATTTGTTCGCCGTTATTCAGCACCAACAACTTATCACTAATCACTTAGCAAATATCATGACATTATGTCATCCCACCGCCAGAAAATCGTATCAAGATTCATGGTATTTATTTATTTATAAGTGATAAGTTGTTGGTGCAATAGGGCCCTGATAACGTGACTTTGGTAGCGCAATGCGTAGTGCATATGGCTCTGAAGTCGTTTGGTCTATGTTCGATCCCCAGCCGGGCAAAAAGTTTGTTTCTCATATTTCATTGAGTAATGAGATCAATAAACACTTTCTAAAAATTTAATAGCAGAAGAGATTTTATTAAAAATTTAAATAAATTAAATCTAATAGATATTTTAACATATGTATAAGTATAATGTACATTTTAGATACAAATATATATTGGAAGTTCAAATGCATTTAAAAAAAAAATATATCAGCTATGTATGTATGTTAATTTAACTTCAATGAATCCACGGAAAAATTAACCTGTTTATACAGGACATCTGTCTGTGGATCGTAGTAGGCTGTCAGAAAATTTACCCCAATCGCCCCGCCCAATTTGTATTTTTGGGCGAAATTAAGAGCCGAAAAATTCAGACGTCCTTCAAGAGTATTTTTATCCACTCGTTTCTCATTCCATATTAATTTTTCTAATTGCCGGAATATGAAGTAAAAGTATCGATTGGGGCCGAAATTTTTTGGTGGACCAGCACCAACGTATTCAACTAAAACGTCTGCTGCTCCAATATCTTTTCCAAGAATATTTCCAACCAACCAAGCAAGACCATCTCTCATATAAGGATCCTGACGGGATGGTGCATCTGGATCAACCACCATCAGAGTATAGTAAGCATCCTTATCAGCATTCCAATCTACAACAACGGGCTGGTTCTTTGATTCTGTTGGTGTGATATTCTTGCCTAGATCCAAAAATGCGCCATTATCGAAGACAACCTAAAATTACATAAAAGATTCTTAGGATTGGAACGAAAGAAATTCCAAGTTTTTTTTACAAACCGTGATAACTTCTGGAGCAGGTGCAATAATGCCCGGAAAGGCTTCATTTATTTCTAAAATTGCCTGATTATAATTTGATCCGGCAACACGACTTAAAGCTGCTGCAGCTAATAACCCCAATATAACGAAAGACTTCATGATTTTTTAAATATATTTTGAGTTTTCAAGTTTTTCTCAGTCGAATACTTCTGATGTGTGCAGCTCCAAATGAGAATTGAAATGCAACTTGAAAAATTCGTCTTTTATACACAGTAAGCTTGTGCTTTAATTCAAGTATTGTGGATGAGAGTGTGACCTTGAATTTTAAAATAAATTTAATTTTCGCGAAGGTTCACATTTAACGTACAATGTTGGTAAATAAATAAAATACTTGAAGTAATAAAAATAGACAAAAGTGTAGAAAGAAATATTACAAATACGTACATTGTACATATGGGTTAAACCTAACAGCTGCTGACACCTGAGCAATATTAACTGAGGCATTAACAACATTTCGAAAACGTTAGAACCTTTTAAAATATCAAAGTCATTTAGGTGATTCATTTAAATGTTTTTGTTTTCCAGAAGTACAAAAAATTAAAAAGTCAATTTTATCGGGTAATCTTTGCCATCATTCAAAAGAACCATTTTAAACATTTATTTTTCAAACCAAAATTGATTTCAAATATTGACCGTATCTGCGGCTAACAAAATATGGTATCTATTCTGGACGGGAGCAATGTTGGCATTCAATTCCTCCATCGTAGCTTCGTGTAAAATCAGAATAAGGTGTAGGTATCTAATCTCTAATGCAGCTAAAACGCAGAGAGAAAAAAAGATTTTTTTGATTTATAAAGAGTTCGTACAAGAACTACCAACTACCTACAGCTTAATTATTTCATATTCAGAAAGAAGAGAACAACATAAAAGCATAATATTAATTATAAAATTATAAGTGCCCAATAATATTCTGAAATTGTTTAAATATTGAAGTTTTAAAAGAGGTTTATCTAATTGTTTGTGATTTCTCTTAAGTACTTAAGCTTTCATTAAAAGCTGTGTTGATTAAGCTTAACAGGCTCTTAAGACATTGGTTATGTATGTCCATTTGCCAAGCTTATGTGACAGTTTACACAAAAACATTATTATTTAACACTTTCTTGATATATACATACATACATTACAACGTCAATACACAAAATGTATATAATTACATACCAGAGCTTTGAGCTGTGAGCGAAAGTATTTAAGTTGCGTATCAGCAAACGGCTCATAATAATTTAGTTATAACAGTTTCGTCAACTTATTGTGATGTTCTGTTTTATCTTAGTCTGAGGGCAATGTAAAAGATTAACCGGCAATATAACAGTGCACACTTACCTAAATAAGTGGCACTTATGTCTCCGATGTTGGTGACTTAAGTGCCACTTACGCTGGCTATAAAACTTAGCCTTAAGTCCTTATATAAGAAACATAAGTGTGCCGTAAGTGTCGACTCTGCAACTAGCTAGTTTTTCGTTTCGTTTGTGAATTTAAAAATCTGCGTGAGATCCTCTCTGATATCACTCGGAAAGGCTCTCACGCACACGCAGATTATAACGCAAAATATCACAGTTAAGTTAGAAATACAGTTTTTCAAATGAGGACCTCAAAATTTTGGGTAATTTTTTTCCTGGAACTGCAAATTAAACACATTCCATCACCGCCGGCCACCGCCTCCGATAAGAAAATAAAGGGTGTTTTTTTAAGACGTGTGGTTTTCAATCTGGCAATACTTTTTTTCAGTTGGTCTTTTTGACAGCTGTCACTTGATTTATGCTCAGTTTGATTGCCATTTCATAATAAATAGACTTACTCCTGAACAACGTTTGCAAATCGTGCAAATTTATTACCATAAAATAATGGTTCGGTTCACGTGACGCATCGCGCGCTGCGTATAATATTCGGTCGACATAATTGCCCAGCAGAGTCGGTTATTCGAACAACCATGGATCGGTTTCGCCACACGTTTACTCTTGCATCCTCAGAGACGCCGTATAGAGCATATCGAAGAAGACCCGAATGAGTCCATCCGCCATCGCTCGCCATGATTAATGACTTTTTCGTGCCTGAATTGGAGGATGTTGATGTGGACGAACTTTGGTTCCAAGATCGTGCGATTTAAGACCGCTGGACTATTTTTTTTTGCAGATAAGCCCGAGATGATTGACGCCTTGGAAGAGAATATTCGGCACGTTATTGCTGTCATACGGCCCCAATTACTGCAAAAAGTGGTCAAAAATTGGGCCTCGGCTGGAATTTATTCGAGCCAGCCGCGGCGGCCACTTGACCAAAATCATTTTTAAAACATAATGGCAAGCTTTTATCTTTATAATTAAGCTAAATTCTTGGCCATTACATTGAATTGCACATGAAAGAATCTAAAAACTGAAATAGACGAGAGAATAGAATATAGAAAAAAGAAACAAACTTAGAAAAATTCGTGTTGCCTAACCTATGTACATATATGTACGTGATTTTAATACTACGTTTTCACTGAGCACTAAATCGTGATTTAAGTGGATTTAGCATAAATCCTCTTCAAATCTCCAAGATTTACCATACAAATTGAAATCTCCTCAAAAGAAGATTTAAAATAAATCTCATTGAAATCTTCTTGCAAGAAGGAGATTTTCAAATCAAACAATCCTAATTTTGTGGAACGCACCCTTTTAAACGTCAGTTTTTCCATTGAAATGAAAAAAAAAATTATAAAATATTTTTGCGCGTTTGCTGTAGGAATAAAAATGCAAGTATTTATAATGTATATCATATACTTATAATAATATTTTGGTAAACAATAAAAATTCCAGATAATGCAACAACCAAAAAAAACAAAAACGGACAACCTAGACACTGGAGGGTGGGGAGCTTCTCATTGAAGAGTGGGCTGAAAAATTGTGTTTTTTTTTCTGTAATTATGGATTCTCCTATTAAATGTACTCACTCTAATGTTATTTTGAAGAATAAAATGGTGTGATTACAATAGATTTAGGTTACAAGACTCATTTTTAATAAATAGTTTATTCAAAATTAATTGTTTTATTGCTCAAAAATTGTTTTTTCCGTTTGCTGTACGTTTGCCGATTATATTTGTTTTACTCTTGTCAAATTGAGTTGACAATTGAAAGGCAATTCAGACTGAAAACGTCAAATTAATCTCCTTTTTTGTGGTGAAAACACTTCAAGATTAATTTTAAATCTCCTACCTTAAATCCCGGATTATCTCTTGGTGAAAACGTAGTATAAGATTCAAGTTGAAAACAAAAATAAGTTTTAAACAATCAGCGATATTAATTAAACATTATTTAATGGATTTTAATTTTCTTGCCAGTAAGTTTTTGTAAATGTTCAAATGCCAATAAATATTCCACACTCAGTTAACGGTGCTACTATGCCAATGAATGATTTAAGCTTTTACTTATTTAACTGGCACAGTGGCACGAGTTTCAAATAAAATAAAATTATTAATCGTGTGGTGCAGTTCGAAAATGAAAACAAACTTACTTTTTTGCTTTATTGAAATTGGAAAAGGCATTCTTATGTTGATATCGAATCAATTCGGATCAGTGCTGGTGGCTTTAAAGTCCTATTTCAAGCAAAATGAAGAAAACTGTGCTATTTTTATTGCTCCGTTTGGCAAGTCTTTACATGGTCGAATCATATGATTCGGAAATCATCAAGGCAATGCGGGATTGTAAAATTATTTCAGATGGCATGAGGGGAAGTGTTCTTGAGTTATTGAAGGTATAAACAATTAAATTATATTTTCTTTGAAAGATAAAATATATTCCTAAATTAATTTTTATAAAGGTTACATTCGAAAACAATGTGACAGCGAACCTGGGAAACGAAATTACACCATTCCAGACTAGAAATCCACCGGCCCTCGATTGGAATGCTGATGAAAATTCCTTCTACACAATTCTAAATCTCTGCCCAGATGCACCTTACAAAAATGATCCTTTTTTTGCGCTACTTAATACTTGGATGGTTGGAAATATACCTGGAAAAGACATTAAGGCCGGAGAAGTTTTGTTTCAATATGTTGCCGCTGCAACTCCAAAAGGAGCAGGATTAAACCGATACGCCATTCTAGTGTATAGACAACCAGAAAAGCTTAAATTTGATGAACAGCGTATAGATAAGTTCAATTTTCAAGGACGTTCAAAGTTTCCACTTACAGAATTTGAATCCAAATACGGATTAGGTAGACCAGTAGCCGCCAATTTCTATCGGACGCAGTTTGATCCTTATGTTTTGGTCGTTTTCAATGAGTTGCAATGTTGCATGGAATTGAATCTATTTTAGAAAAATTTAACATTGTGAAAAATAAATCGCATATACCTATACTATTAACCAGTTGACGTTTTTGAAAGATTACAGTGATTTTTCTAGGTTTTTTTTTATAATTAGAGCGCATTTGGTCCGCACCAGGCGCGGAAGTTCTACCAATCCGTGTGAAACATGACGCAGTACACACCACGTTGCACATACTGCAAGGACGGAGAGGGAAATCTTATCACCGATCCTCAAAGCATACTGGAGCGATGGGAATGGGAAGTGTACTACAATGAATTGCTAAATGGTCAGCTCACTGCAGAAGTGGAGGCTCCACTACTTCAAGAAGAGTACCCTATGTTGCCGCCACCAAGCATAGAATAGGTTGAGAAGGCTATAGGCCGGCTAAAGAAAAACAAAGCCCGGGAGCCGATGG
Organism: Leucozona laternaria; assembly: GCA_932273885.2. Taxonomy (NCBI): domain Eukaryota; kingdom Metazoa; phylum Arthropoda; class Insecta; order Diptera; family Syrphidae; genus Leucozona; species Leucozona laternaria. The sequence continues at coordinate 274,547,991 of OW026366.1, forward strand.
TATACCAGCCGAACTATTTCAACACGGTGGGCCAGCTTTACGTCAAGCAATTCATGAGATTATAGTGCACGTGTGGGAGCATGAAGAAATTCCAGAAGACTGGCGAAAAGGTATAATTTTCCCCATACATAAGAAGGGAGATGTCACAACGTGCAGCAATTATAGAGGTATCACGTTGTTGAGCACCGCCTATAAGATACTCTCCTCTATTCTAAAAGACCGGATAACCCCATACGCTAAAACCATCATCGGACAATATCAGTGTGGTTTCATTCCAGGCAAATCAACAACTGATCAGATCTTTACCCTTAGGCAGGCGATGGAAAAATGTCTAGAATTTAACATCCCAACATACCATCTGTTTATAGACTTTAAGGCCGCCTACGATAGCATAGCCAGGGTAGAACTTTACAAAGCCATGAGAGAATTCGGCATCCCAAATAAATTGACACGACTATGTAGGTTGACCATGACCAACGTAACAAGCCAAGTAAAAATAGCTGGATTGCTATCCAAACCAATCAACATCTTTAATGGACTCCGACAAGGGGATGGTTTGGCCTGACTCCTCTTCAACCTGGCGTTGGAGAAAGCAATCCGTGACTCTGGCACGGCAACAAGAGGGACCATCGTCAACAGGTCGAGCCAGATACTGGCTTACGCAGACGACATCGACATCATCGGAAGAACCGAGCAAGCTGTATATGATTCCTTCATCCAGATCGAGCAGGCGGCACAAATTCTGGGGCTGCACATTAGTGAAGGTAAAACAAAGTACATGGTTGCGCAGTTGGTCAAACAATCAAGGTAGCGGAGCACGAATTTGAAGTGGTGCAATCCTTTAAATACCTTGGGTCAAGAGTAGCAGCCGATAACAATATAGAAGAAATACGCGGGCGGCTTCTCAAATCCAACAGAGCCTTTACTATAGTCTATCAAAGCTCTTCAAATCCAGAAATCTCACGATAACTTAAAAACTGCTGCTGTTCAGGACCATTCGTCCTGCCAGTATTCACACATGGATCCGAGACTTGGGTGCTTAGCAAAAGGCACTCCGACCTCTTATCCGCGTTTGAGAGAAAAGTCTAAGGAGAATTGTTGGCCCCATATGTTAGGAAGGAAGATTCCGGAGACGTTACGATCAGGAATTGTACGCAATCTACCATGAAGAAGATATCGTGACAAAAATTAAGCTCGGTAGATTCCGGTGGGCAGGGCACCTAGCTCGCATGAGCGAAGAGGAACCTGCTCGGAAAGTTCTTTGTGGTACATTCTATGGTAGACGACAGCGTGGTAGACCATGCTTGCGCTGGAGAGATGGCGTAGACCAGGACGCCGGAGCCTTGGGGTGCGCAACTGGATGGCGGCTGCTCGAGACCGGGATGGGTGGAGAGACTTGTTGAAGGAGGCCAGGACCGGACCCCGGTTGTCGAGCCGATGATGATGTTCAAAAAGTTTTAAATCTTCTAGAATCTAGATTATGTTCTAAAAAACCAGTTCGCTACCCAGGTGGAAAAAATCGACCAATAATTCACTTCCGAAATAGGTATTGAGTTTTCAAGAAAAAGTTAAATTTTTTTTTAAATAAGATTTTGATATAAAGTAGGCGTATTTTTTGCAATCCCGGAGGAAATTGGTCGAAAAAAACGACGACGGGGCTAAGGAATTTACAAGTTAAATGCAATAACGATTAATCCATTCGGGCTAAGCGCAGAGAATTCAAGGGGCTTTACTTAAGCACGGATAGAAAAACTGTGTTACTGGCGTGAATAAACCTACTTTTTATCGATAGTTTGTATGAAAACTGCATTTTTTTTCTGTAATGGTGTCAGTTATTCCCGATGTCGTTTTTGTTCATCCAAATCCCTCTGGACTTGCAAAAAACACGCCTTTAATCTCTCACTTAAACTGGTTAAACACGCTCCATTAAAAAAAAAAATTATCAAAATCCGTTAAACCATTTCGGCGAAAATTAAACAAAAAGTGATAGCTATGGAAAAAAAAAGTTTCAATTAAGTGGAGCGCGGTTCAACACCGCAATAATTGAACTTGGTGCCTTCTTCAAAATGTTAAGTTTTTCCTTAATGTGTCCGAGTGTCCACTTTCTGCTGTATGTTATTGTAAATTTATTATACCTAGATACTTATACTTAAAATTACCTGTTGAAACTAGTTTTCAAAACTAGTTTCCTCAGGAGCAAAACCGCAACATTAAAATCCTTCTAAACTAAATTCTTCGGTTTTTATTCATAAAACAAAAAAAAAAATGCTTGGCCTTTGACAAGCTAACACAATATTAATAAATTAACTCTATTCAAACGGATACTTCACGCATGCAGGTATACAAACATTTTCAACAAGAACATTATACCTATTGTGTTAAATTAATTTAAAATTTGTTTAAATCAAAGCAACAATCTAACTTATCATAAATAAACAAAACATAAAAATCAAACTGAGTGCGATAGAAATTGACAGCTTTCGGACAACCAAGATTATATTTGGATACAAATGATTCTAGTGGAAACTTTTCACGTCCTTGAAAATGGGAGTTATCTATGTGTTGTTCTGTAAAGTTAATCTTGCCTGCTGGTTGTTCATACACAATAATGGCGTATCGATTGAATCCTACTCCTTTTGGAGTTGCAGAGCCAACATATTCAAATAAAACTTCTCCGGACTTAACATCTTTTCCAGGGATATTTCCAACCATCCAAGTATTAAGTAACCCGTTAAAAGGATCATCTGCACCGGGTGCGTCTGGATCAAGACAAACGATTGTGTAAAAAGCATTTTCATCAGCATTCCAATCGAGATGCGGTTGATGCCTTGTCTGGAATGGGGTTATTTCGTTTCCCAAGTTCGCTGTAACATTGATTTCGAATGTAACCTAATTGGAATTGAGCAACCCAAAATTATTTTAGATATACAAAAACGATTTAGGATATTTTTGTGTTTATTTATTAATAGATATTCTTACCTTCAAAAATTCTGGACCTAGTTCACATTCCTCAAAAACATCCGGAATAATCTTATACTCCTTCAAGGCCGTAGTTATATCAGAATCATTTGCTTGGCCTTGGACTATGCAAAACACTGCAGAACATAGCAAAACCGAAAATACAATTTTCTTCATTTTTATGCTTTCAGCAGAGATAAAAGATCTGATCCGTATTAAATGGATGCCAAAATAAGAATGTGATGTTAACCCAAGTTCAAGATGTTTTATTCAGTTTCATATTCCACATTATTATAATAACTTTTTATTTGGAACTCGTGCGAGTAATATAAGCAAAAATTCAATATTGACACAGTAGATTTATTAGGTGGATTAGGTAGTGACTCGACTCATGCTAGAACATTTGATGGACCTAAGTTTTGTATGGTATTTGAAAGTAGATACACGTTGAAAATAATAAAATATGATTATTATCATTATAACATATACATATGTATTATATAAAATGAGACTTTTGTTTGTTTGTCAGTTGTCAGATATACTGTCGGAAAATGAACTTCTGGGATTTTGATATGTGACCTTTTCCATCTTATGCTGGATTAACACAACTGACAAATTGGTTGTATTTCTGCCTGCCAGTAAACATACATTTACACGAAATCAAATAATGGTGCTCAGACAGGGGTGGACTAAGCTTTTTTGCCACTCTCGGCCCAAATTTGCAAATTGCAGTTCAATTCAATTTTTGTTTGAACAGTCATGCTCGGTGTGAAGTATCTATTAGTTTAAAAATTGTCAATTTTTTTTTTTAATTTTTACTCGAAAGTAATTACACTAATTGATGTCTAAACATCTATGCGTGCGGAAGTTTTAAGGGACGACATAGCACTGAAGCTACCACAACCTCAGCGTGTCGCACCGAACAAGAGGAATCCACGGGACATTTATTCTTTTATAGTGTGGATTTAAAGTCCAAATTTCTATCATTATCCTTAAATTGTTCCTTTTTGTGATTTTTTTTTAAATTTTTTATACAATTGAAGTTGTTTTTTATGTTTTGTTTTGTTAAATACACAGAAAATAAAAATTATTTAATCGTTTTTTGTTATTGAAAAAAGGTTTTAAGATGAAAAAAAAATATTTTATAAACTGAATACAATATCACTAAATATACCACATAGCCGGCCCATTCCACAACATAGCTGTCCCAATCCTCCTGGAGCCAGGATTGCCTCAACAGCAGCAGCATGTAAACAAACCAAGTTCAAAGAGTGATTGGAGCAGAGTATAAATTCTGCTTTGAGGTTTATGTTTTTCAGTCTTTGTTGCACTCCTGTGTACTTTCCAGCCATGACAGCAGAATTGTCAAATGCTTGACCTCTGCAGTCGATTATATCAAGACCATCAACTTTGAGCTTACTGAAAATCATGTCAGAAATGAAATATATTTTTTAATTTATTGTTTTTAACTTTTGAAAACTACAGCTCAAAATTGCCACCCCTTTCAGAGTGCCACCCGGGGCCTCTTCCCCCTTGCCCATCGCTTCCCATTGATTTAAAGTCATTGCACTCATTTTTTTTCTGATAAAAATAATGGCAGGTTTCTGACCATTTACACGATTTCGTCATTAATGTACCTACAGAATTAGTTACTGCCAATTTGTCAGTCCTTTGTTTTAAAGATAGGTAATATTATAGCCTGAGAAAAACAGATTGTAGAGGGTTGAAAAAATTATATCCTAAAAAAAATTGTGTGAGTGCCGGAACTCACGGTTAATATGTGTAAACATCAACGTGCGCGGATCCAAAACGGACTTGCTTTTGCTTGAAGGGGATCTTAAGATTTTTTTCACTGAACGCACCGATCCTAGTATGCAGATCGTAATGTTGCACACCGTAACGTTGCACGACGCACGTAACGTTGCACACGAACGTTCACGTTTTTGATGTGTAAACATCTATGCTGGAGGTAGAGAGAAAAAAAAAAAATTAACGTTCGTGTGCAACGTTACGTCGTGCAACGTTACGGTGTGCAACGTTACGATCTGCATACTAGGATGGGTGCGTTCAGTGAAAAAAATCTTAAGATCCCCTTCAAGGAAAAACAAGTCCGTTTTGGATCCGCGCACGTTCATGTTTACACATATTAACTGTGAGTCCCGGCACTCACACAATTTTTTTTCACTCTACCGCCAGCATAGATGTTTACACATCAATATTAAAATTGATATAGACGCAGAATCTCTCCTTCTTCAGAACATCCAATAACCAAAGTCCCCCAAAATCTGCGTATTGGTTTGTTTTATAGCCGAGTTCAAACAGGAGAGATATGGATTTAAAAAATGACTCGTCTGAGCGCCTTTTTTAAAATGGCAGTCCTTTCCACACGTTTTTGAGTTCCGAAAACTGAGATTTAGTTTAGTGTCGATTTATTCCACGATATTTAATTTAAAATCCTTTAAAAAAATGGTAATTTTAAACTCCCTATTACCAGTACTAAACAGACTTTCGTCAATGAATATGTTTGAGTTGACAAAGATTTTCTATATTTTGAATGTATTGTTTAACTCACTACTCACCTTGATAAAAACAAAACCTGTCAAAATTTAAATACAAACTCCATTCAAAGCTTTTTATATTTCCAATATTCAGATCAATAAACATCCATAAATGTATGTATAGTTGCGAACAATATTTGCTTAAGTCTTATGATTCAACTGCTCTCCTAATGTCTGCCTCTGCAACAACAACAGGTGGACGAACTTCAATACCTCTAACTGGTGACTTATCCAAGTGATGAAGAATTTTGTATACTTCGCTTTTATCCAAATCGACTTTCTTCTCTGGTTTCTGGTATTTCATAAAGTTAACTCTGGACAAAATGAGAAATAAAATCGTTCTTACTTATTTGTATTTGAATATATGTTTAAACACTAATTTTTAAAACAACAAGGGATGATTTAAAAAAATAGTAAAAATTTATTGTACCTACCTCTTTTCTTGCTGCGTGGTCACCGAGCCACAATTATTTTCTCTAAAAGTTGATGAAAAAAAGCATGCAAATGGCTTATGAGCACAGAAATGACAATTTAAAAAAAAGTTTTACCTGAAAAATGTTCGCGTCAAATGCCTGTCATTGAAGCATCGGTTCCAGAGTGCAATCTAAAACCAAACAACAACAATTATCGGATGTTAGTCACGATCGATGGGGGCTGTATATGACGTAATAAAGGGAAATAACCTCAAATGGAAAACAACTAAATATTAAAAGGAAATTAACTCCTACTTTCATGATGAGAAGTTATTTCCCATCTGATGTTGATGCCACCTTCACAAATGGGGAAAAAAGAAAACATAGAACAACAAGGTCCTTGAAACAATTTTTATTCCACGTTTGATCATAGGGGATGAGTAAAAAATAATAAGCTTATCTTGTATTACAAAAGGCGCTGTGTACTTTAGATTTGTATAGTTCGTGTTGAGAAATGTGTGTTTGTAAGTAAAGGTTTAATAATTTCCCAATTAAAACGGACAAATTACCCATTGGAGTTTATTTCTTCAAAATAAATATTTATTTCTGTACTCAGATTGATGTGTATGGACATCGTATTGGAAAGAAAATAAACAACATTCATAAAGCAAAAGCCAACAACGCTACACAAGATGGAACAATTATTATTATATGTAATGAACGAAAAAAATGACTTATGTAAGTGTAAGAATACCTTTCATCGTAACCTAGTAGAGGACTTTCAAATTTATGACTGCCAAATGAATCGTATAAGATGCATTGATGGTTCGATTGAGTGATAATAAAAGAAAAAAAAAAAAATAAAACCGAATGCAATGATCGATGATTCAAATTAATGCAAGAAGCTGTGTATGTATATGAATTACGTTAAGCAAAATTATTAAAACAATTACCCGACAGCCGTGCCAGCAATAAGTTCTGCCTGGGCAGTCAAAGTCTCTGCAATAAACTCATCATTATAAGCATCCTTGGGGCGATACCATCGTCTGCCCCCTGGCAAAACTAATGGCCTCTCTTGGGGTACCAATGGACCGAACATGCGTTTTGATTTTCTACGCTTTTGGGTTTCCTTATGTTGCATTTGCTTTTGGAGCTCTTCAATAACACCATTTTCCTGAGAAGAATTTAAGAATCAAAAAGCAAAAGAACCAACATTTTTCATATTAAATAAAATATTTTTTTTTATTTGAATTTTGAAAATAAAAACTGTTTAGTTTTTGAAAAGATTTAACAAAAGTTTAATATTTTTTTTTATATTTTGAATGAAATCAGCTTTAAGTATTTTACATATTAAAGTGCACGGAGAGATGCTGAAAGAAAAGTAAAATATTGCCTTTCAAATGTATGTAAGTTTTTTATTATACATATTTAAAAAAAAAAAAATATTTCCAAGACTAAACTTATATTGTCAGAAAAATTCTTATTAATAAATTTTCTTTACCATTACATAGAGAAAGAATGTCTAAAATGTAATTAAGGTCAACAATTTTAGATGTGGAAAAGAAACTGAAAAGTTGATGAAGTTTGGGTAAGTCTGCCTTTCGTAAAAATGCTATTTATTTGTATCATGTTACATAATGTGTACGTATACATACTTTTATAACCATGCTTTATAATTGTATCTCAAAAATTTAACTTGAGGAATTTAGGAGAAATTTGTCAAATTATATGCAAATAAATCCCTGCCACCTATGATGAGCCAACAACAGTTTAACTGTTTTTGTTATCATAAATGATCCATATACATGTAGAATCACCCTATAAATAAATTTAACTTAACTCACCACACCGATGAAACAAACAAACACGCAAAGAAGGAAAGAACTGTAATGAAGACACCCTTCAAGAAAACCATAGATACACCATATAAAGATCACAATCTTTCGTACGTTTCACCCTCCAAAACCCATTTGTTTACATTGTTGTATTTGTAATTTCATCCCGTGTCGATGAATAGAAGTGAAATGCAACAACAATTTAATGGGGTGGGTTTGTTCTGTTTTGCTAGATCGACCATTTTGTATGTGCAAATAACGCAGCCATCTTTAAAAAAATTCCAACTCACCAGCTTTTCACCATGAAAATGGGGGATGTAAGGTGGGATATCGGGTTGTGTTGAAAGAAACACAAATTTAATAATGCTAAGTCCGCTATTAAACTACGACTTTAGCGTGATGAAACTTCATTAATTTTTTTTTTTTGAAAATTCATCTTGTGAGTCGTGCGCTGTTACAGATTGATTTTTAAATCTTGACACAAATTTAGAATTTCCTTTTAGTTTGATTGGTTATTGAAATTTTCAATGCTCTCTATATATATGTATGTATGTATATTAACATGTGCGATCTACAAACAACGGAAATAAATGAAGCGATTTGTTAAATAAACAAGGAATACAATAGGAAATGTCAAAAATCAGTGGCCAAAATTTGGCTCACGACCCACATGACCACCTCTTTACGCACAAAAGAAGTAATGACTAAAAAGTAAAAACTAGTCGTGTATAATAGCAGTATTTCGTATTGCCGTGAATGACACCATGTTTGGCCTTCATTCTTTTACTCTCATAATGACATTTTGCTGAACTGTGATTAGCTATCCAAAGAAATTTCTTGAACAGATAATCATGGAAAAGTCAGTAATAAAATAAGTAACGTGATTAGTTAGGATTATTTATACATTGAAATTTCGGTCTTCGATAGTTTTCTATTGTTACCGCATATAGCATAACGCTCATAAATACCCGGCGTGATTTGGTTGACAAAATGACAAAGGAGATAAGCGACACTATCACAGAAAAAAAAAGGAGTTTCCATAAAAAACTATTCATGCAACGAGATAAGTTTACCAATTGTGTAAACAAAAATAAGTTTACGCAAAAGTTTACGTGAACGTCCTTTTTATTCATTTGGATAAATGCTTGGTAATTGAATCAGCTGTTCGTTAAACGTCAAAAATTTATCTGTGCAAAAAAATTATTTCCTGAAAAATTTAAAAAAGTTAAATAAAACACGCAAAATAAGCTAAACAGAATTAAGTGCAACTATATGAATAAATTGCCTTTAATGATTTCCTCATTTTAGAACTATTCGCAAAAAATGATGGTTTGTGTATTTCCTGTTACAAAACTAAAATCCTTCTAATTAACTTTTAACAATAGATAAACAGAAGGAAAGAAAAAGTCACAATGAAGTTTGTATAAGTTTATGCAAATAAATTTGTATAGGTTTCCGCAGCAAAATCCTTAGATAATTTTATCCGATTTGCGTAAACCATTTCCCATACAAAATTTGACAGTTCATTTACCAAAAGATAAATTTATCTAGTGTTTTACGACGTTGCATGAATCCCCTTATTGATTACAAGTAATGTAATTCAAGCCAATAACAGAGTTTTTCTCCGTGCTTAAGTTAAGACCCGAGAATTCTGCGCCCTTAGCTAGGCACGGAAGGATTAGTTGTTGTTGCATTTAACATGTAGTTTATTCGCCCCAACTTTGTTTTTTTCGACTGATTTCCTCCGGGCTCCCAAAAAAAACACGTCTTAAGTTGTCTTACGACAGTTGCGTTGATTCTCTGATTTATTATTCTTATATTATTCTTTTTTTTTCATATTCACTGTTTGTTTATGTGGAAGAACGACCTTAAGTATTTACGCAAACAGAACTTCCATGCAGCACCACCTAGACGACAACTTATTAATCAACGAACATCTATGGCTGTCACAATTTTTTCGCCGCAGTTGCACTCCTCACACCGGACATAATTCTTTCGCCATTTTGATTTTCGATCTTCTTTTTCTCATATGTCAAAAAAGATCTTTCTTTTGAATACATCCTTGGGGCTGAACTACTTAATAAGATAAAACAAGAACAATTATTGTAATCTTTATTTCCATGTTCTTCTAGAAATAAAATACTACTGCTTCTATAAGGGCAATTGCGTATTGATTTTTCGAGCTCTCTGGCTGGACATCAAGGATAGTTTAAATAAAGTGAGAGTAAAAAACAAAAGACAATCGAATATACATAAATCGATTATAAATTTTCACTTTCAAAATTTGTTCCCACAAACTTATCCATATAAGGTCGGGTTAGCACTTGATACCTCGTTGCTCCATTTATTATACTTTTTGAACATACTCATGACATTTTTAAAATAACCGGCATTTTGGTGGTGAATGGACGCCAACTGTATATATGTGCAAATAATCGTGGTGAATGGACGCCAAGTGCATATGTGTGCGTGTTTCTCCTGAATTTCCCCTGATTTAGCTTGTAGGCAAACTCGGATGACAGCCGAGATTGTCATCTTTATATGGTGTATCTATGAAGAAAACTAGAAACTAGTCCGTTTTGGATCATTCCACTTGTCAACAACGTATTATGGACGACTTCGCATACATATCCATATATGGATATTCAAACCTTCGTTTAGAGGCTCAAATAAGTATGGAAATTAGAATCACCAGCACCACGGACCCACTTGTGCATGTATTGTGAGAAAGAGAGCTCACCATACTCAGTGAAAGCTGAAACCAAAACGGATCCAAATCGAATCAAAACAAAACTACTTCTCCAATCGAGTTTACATTTTTTTTTCTGGGAGAAACAATATCACTTTTAGATCTGAGTATAAATCTCGATGTGAAAAGGCTTGTAGAAAATTTGAGACGTTTTTGAAAACAAATCATTCTTTTCGTGAAACATCAGTTTCTTTAAACGTGGTCGACCAAGTGTTTCTTTTGATGAAAGTACTGAACGTACAAAAAGAATGAAAACTGCAAAATTGAGAGAGTCAACGCCGATAACAGAGGTTACCCTTTAGGACTGTTAGATCTCACCATAAGGCGTTTGATTAGGCTTTTCCAGAAACTATCCTTGTCTTTTCTCTTTCTAATTTGACATAAAAATATGTAGGGAAAACACACAAACGACTAATCACAATCACATATTTTTTGTTTTCCCTACATATTTTTCTGTCAAACTATTGGTTTTTTGTTTGCTTATTTGCCACTGACGTCTGGTGGAAGTTCCAAATAGAATCGAAGGATGTTTTAAATGTACCTACTAACAGTAGTTGAAATGGGAAACCTGTTTTTTCGAAATGGGGATTTGGCGGAAGTTCGGGACACAGCTCCTACAAACAAGCTTTCCATGCCCTTGAAGCAAGGTTTTTATTACTTGTGTTGTTCCGCTTAGACTTTCTTCTAATTTTAAGGTTGTTTGGCAAAATTCACGCCCGGGTTCTACAATATACTGCAGGCCATTACAAATAGAGTTTATAAAAGAATCTACAGAAATATCTATCTATTGCAGAAAAAAATAGAGTAAAAAACGAGATGAAGAATTTACGAAACACAACAATTTAAGTTGAAGAAAGACAAGTAGGTACAAGTCAGTCATACACTACTTTTTACTATTGGTGACGGCAAAGTTTGCAACGCTATTACGGAGACTTCACCCACGCAAAAGTGGTTCATATATGGTGCGTCATCTAAAGGCTTCAACGATATAGATTTTATGAAAACTTAGAGTTCAGCCTGTCCGTTCTTTATGGATGGATACGGTTTTTCGAAAACTTACTTCACTTATCCAACAAATTACCTCTTAAGAAGTGGAAGGCTCGAGGGCATGACAAAGATTATTGTTTCAGAAAACAGAAAAAAGACACAAAATTAATTCAGAGATCGTTATGTTTTGATAATAGACAAACCAAAACCTGGGTTTGGCAGTTCAATGATGGTAATACAGCAACAGGAAGACGTTTCTTTCAGAATCCCGAAATTTCCGCAGAAATTACAAATATTGATGTTGAAGTCATTAAAAAAAATACATACCTAGTATCATAGAGTACCTATATTACCTAGAGAACCGACCGGTACCCCTCTTGCCTTAAACACCCGCAAATTTTATTTGAGGTGGGTAAGAGAAAACTCTCTTATTTTACTCTTTTTTCCTTATCCGTGAATCCGTGTGAATGGTGGATATATAAACAAATTGGCGGCATTAGTTCAAAAAGGTACGTGTCTACGATTTGATTGTGCACTAAATGGTGGCATTAGCTCAAAAAGGTGCGTGTCTACGATTTGCACAATTAAATCGTAGACACGTACCTTTTTGAGCTAAAAAACCAAAATGCGCTTCCAATTTTCGGTAGGTGTTTTTGTTGTTTTTAACATAAATATTCAAAAATATTATTAAATTTACTACCCGGGAGCAACAATGACCGATATTCTTCATAGTTTATGTTGTTAATGCATGGGACAACAACTCCATACAAAAATTAATGGACTTTTATTCCTCTCAGTACAGCTTGTAGGGTAAAATTGAACGACCGCATAAGTCGGTTCTCTAGGTAATATAGGTACTCTATGTTACTGAGGAAGCAGGAAGGAATAGAGAGCATCATTCTCGAATATCTTTTAGAGAAAATACTAACAGAGATATTTGTAACTCTTTTTTATTAAGTTCGATCCTACAATTACAAGCATGAGAAAACTACCCGAAAAAAGGAACAATACCTACCAATTTAAGCACTAGCTTTGCTTTAAGCTCCCCCTATTGGACAAATCAATTACTTATTCTGAAGAAGAAAGCAGTGGTGAAGAAAAGGATATGATTTTGCTTTAAATTAATTAAAATCAATTAAGTTAATTTACATTAAATTATTTTTGTATTAATTTTTTTTTTTTGTTAGATTAGTTTTAGTAGGATCCTAGCTCTATTGGCTGATTTATTGCCACCGATAGGGTCATTCTGCACCGATAGGTGCATCTGCGTCGGTGGGCATAGTCACACAAAGTGCGTTATGTTGATGGCCGCCTACTTTAAATACCGAAAAACTGTTATAACTGTTATAAATTGGCATTTCTCTAGTCTCGTCCTTAAAAAAATGTATCAAAACAACGAAACGAGGTCCTAAATGTTTCATGAACCAAAAATAAATAGTTTTTACTCTGTCGGCTGGCTTTGGTCTTGCAGTAAGTGTGACGTGTGATTCTTTTTCAATTCCGGAGGGCATGATTGAAAAAAAACGACATCGGAAATTAGCGACTCCATCACAGAAAAAAAATTGAGTTTCCAAGCAACTTACCAATAACAAGTAGGTATGTCATTCACGCACGGTAACACTGTTTTTTTTTTTTCAATAATAACTTAATATTTTCTGCGTTTAGCTAAGCCCGAAAGTGATTAATTTGATGTTGCAATTTACATGAAAATTGTTAAGCCCCAACATCACTTGTTTCATCCAATTTCCCTCGGGCTTGGAAAAGAGCACGCCTAGTTGTATAAAATGGTAAGGTAGTGGAAACTGTAGTGTACAGAAAAAATACATCAAATACATGACAAATAAATAAACAAAGTGAAAAGAGAGACTGGTACCTGGTACCTATACAAATACAACACTGTTTTCACTATGGATCATTAGCAATAATAGCCGTGTTTTTTGAATGCCCCAAGCTATTATTCGAAAAAAAATGACATCGGGGACACGAACTATCGGTAGCAAGTATGTATCTCACGTCGCCACAGTGTTTTTCTCCGTGCTTAAGTTAAGCCCCGAGAATTCTCTGCGCTTAGCTAAGTCTGAAAGGGGTAGTAGGTGTTGCATATTGCATTAAACATTAAATTTCTAGGCCCCGTCCTATTTCCCCCACGCTTGCAAAAAAAGCACGCCTAATAAAATCTTACTAATTGCCAATTACATGATTGAACCATCAGCGTTGAATCTCAATTGAGTTGAAATCTTGAACCAAGGCCGACTTACGCTTTTACAATTGGCCTTTTAAGGAATTAACTTTGACCATCAGTGTTGTCAAAAATCTATCGAAAATAAAGTGCGATACTTTCGAAATAGGCTTTACTATCGAAACAGAGTGGGTGACACTATGCGCCACTATGGAAAGGGCGGTTTCCGATTCTTTTAGTTGCAGCTACCTAGCCAGGCCACATCTAATTGTGTTCAGCCAGTTAAGGGAAAGAGTCTTAGGTATATGTAGCTACACTGCTACTCGACTTTGTGAGTGTTTTTCAAGAATATTAAACTGAAGAAAGCATAGAATACGGCTATTTGAACAGCCTTATGAAACGATCACGCAAATATTGCCGCTGTTTCCGTAGTTTGTGAATAACTTTTTTCTATTGTAAGTTTTTTTTTTTAGAAAAATAAGTTTTCTTGTTTCGATGCATCTTATGAAAATAACCCTTTACAAAAAAAAAACAAAACAAAATAAAACGGTTTGTTGATTGCATACGATAGTCTGTTTTTTTAATGTTTTCAAAAATCTACAAACTATTTTTTTTGGCTAGTTTAGCTGTTGTGGCATTCATCATTGTATTTGACATAATATGCTTTCTGGATATGTATTAACTAAGCACCAGTAATGCTTGGGCTTTCCAACTCTTTGGGCAACATATCCCTCTCGCTATTATCTTCAAAATCAATCAAAGGAATTGGCCATTTTGGTCTTGGACTGCTTAGATTCTGCTGAACAGCTTGCAAGTATTGCCAAACCTGAGAAATAATATTTGAAGATAAATTGGGATGTTGCCAGATTTTTTTTTTGTTTTTTTTTTTTTTTGGAAAAATAACGCTTTGAAAATTTGCCATCTTGCTAAAGCTGCACAAACAGAAATTTGAGATTTAAATTAAAAAAAAAACTGGGATTGATTCACTTAGTATACTAAATACCGCGAAGTTTGTAATTCCGTCGCGTTGTATGCAAGATAATAAATTTCAATTAGATGGACACGAAATACAAAGTATTGACGAACTTACTTTCTTCCTCTTTAAATTCTGTTCCTCTTCCATTTGTTCTTCTTCAATATTTCTGTGGCTCGTTTCGAATTCCTGAACTGTGACCTCTTGCTTGATTGCGGTTTCGATTTCAACAGTTGTCTCCTCGTGATATGATTGTTTAACTTCAGTTTCAATAGTTTCAACAGATCTTTCATCAACCTCAACTATTTCCTTCTCAGTAATTGTAGTTCCCGTCGATTCAGCAGTTATAACTTCTTTTCCTTAAAATTATTGCATTTGTAAGAATTGTGTTTTTAAGCTCGAAACTTGTGAATTACCTTCTTCTTGTTTTACTTCTTCGTTGATTTCCGGAGTAGGTTCCTTAACAATTTTGGTCTGTAATTTGAAAGTTGGCAAGAGTTCACTTAATTGTTTGGTTACAGCGTCAAGGGTACTTTGAATCGTGGAAGGAAGATTGGACAAGGCAAGGAGTTGTTGTTGCACATTGGCAAGTTGCTGCTCGAGTTGTAATTCTTCCTCGGTCTTTTCTCGTAGCGATCCACTCTCTGATGGAGGTTTTCCTTCACGATCGACCGACTCGATGACACGCTCCTCTTTGGCAACAGACTCTGCCCTGATATTTTCAACTTCGTCAAGATTAGTGTAATTTTCTTCAGGCTTATCAGCTTCAGGTTCTTCCGTAGCTTCATCTACTGGTTCCAAATTGGGCACCTCGGTATCAGTGGGCGGCTCTTCTTCGATTTCCGGGGGAGGAGTTGCAGCTTTTGGTGGTTCGATTACTTCAGGTTCCAATTCGGGCTACAAACAATTTGTTGCAGTCTCAATAAATACAAAATTTATTTTAACACTTACGACTGGAGTAGGTGGACGTACGGGTTCAGGTTTCTTGTAGTTCTTAACAATTTTCACTTTGTAAGCATTTGCAGCTCTAGCCTCTGCCTCCAGTTGTGCCTTGCTCTTGGGTATTGGCCTATTTGGTTTTTGCATGAAAGTTGTCCATTTCTTCTTATCCATGTCTTTTTCTTGCTTGGTCTTAATCGCTTCTGCATTGAGTTCGCGAAGTACTTCACTGCTCTTACAAACTCCTGGCTTCGGGAATACTCTATTTACATTAACACTAAAAGTTTTCAATTTAGAGTTTTGTAGTCGAATATGAATGTGATTCAGTAAATTACCCGACAATGTTCTGTTCATCCAAAATCTCTGCTTCTTCAGACAGTAAGTAAGCAATTTCTTCATCTTCAATTTGACCTGTAGGTTCTTCATCCAGGACACCTTTATTTTCTTCTGCTTCTTCAATAATCGGATTTGGGCTTTTAGATAGTTCATGACTTTGAATAGAGGTGTCTATCATTGAATCGGGGGTTTGAGAACGTATGTGTTCTGGATTCCCCGATATGGGAAAGAATTTTTGTGTATCAGTTTCTTCTTCTTCTCTAAAATTAATACAAAAGTACAGACATTTTATTTGCAGATTTAAAAAATATTTTTTTTCAGTTCTTACCTTTGAACACCTAAGAAAAAGACGTTACCGCAACTTGAAATAACCCTATGAGCTTCATCATGAGACATCGGGCTAGTTGGATCATCGTTAATCCGAACAATAACGTCATCAAGTTTAAGCCCAGCTTCTTCAGCTAAACTACCTTCAGTTACCTAAAACAATTTTATTATTTTCATCAAGTGAGAAAAAATTGAAAATATTGGTGCTTGCTAAAATGTAAGTTCTCAAAACCCGAAGGAAAAGGCCGTCTAACAGCCATATTATCCGCTTTGAATTCAAGTGAACTTAAAATCCAAATTTATGAAATCCGGATTTATTTAATCTATATCCGTATTAATGAGAGCACTTTAAAGTCAATTGGATTCATTTAAATTGGATTTTAATCTGGGTTTAACGAGTAAATATTATGGTTTTGGATTTGGTTGGTATATAATGCCACAAATAATTGTTTTGAACCTCGTAATCTAAATAGGCAGTTATGAGCATTCGGTGAATACCATCCTTAATATTTGGATTTAAATTTATTTAAATCTGGATTTAATTTTGAATCAGGATTAAGCGAGAGAATAATATGGACGTAAATCTTGCCATGGGTATAGGTACCAATATTATTTCGAACAGTAGAACAAGTAAGATATTCATCTAAACTTTTATTTAGGAAACGCGAACCTATACAGATGGGTCAGACATCAAAGAGTTTAACTATTCTTGCGGATTTCCGTCGCTGAGATCTTTTTGAAGAATCTTCAAATTTTGTTGATGAACGACCACAAAATCTCAAACGAGAGCGAGAACAGTATATTGAGGCCTTTGAAAATTCGCCTCCAAACTTCATTTTTTGTTGCACAATTATTCTCGATAGCAGTAATTTGAAGTTCTCAATTGTTCAATGCATTTTTTTAACTTCGCATCCCTACGTATATAGGTAATTTAATATCCCCTTTTTTGGTTCCAATGATTTTTGAATTTCTAAATAAATATCGCTAGTTCCCACTGTTCAAGAGTTAAAGGAAGAAAACTTTGACAAACTAATTTTGCAAACACATCTCTGTTCGTTCCCAAGACTGCCAATATATCTACCAATTTTATAAGGTATATACACTGGTATTGCTATAACTCGCAGAAAAACTGTGTTACCGGCTTGAATAACATACCTACTTGCTATCGATAGTTTGTATGTAAACTTCATTTTTTTTTTGTAATGGCGTCGATCGCTAATCCTTAATGTCGTTTTGTCAACCAAATCCCTCCGAACTTCCAAAAAAAAAAACTCTCCTATATCTATCGAAAATCTATCTAAATCACAGCGCGATACTAGCCTTGTTTTTTTGCAAGCCCAGGGAGATTTGGTTGAAAAAAACGACATCGGGGATTAGCGACGCCATTACTGAAACAAAATGGAGTTTCCATACAAACTATCGATAACAAGTATGCAATTCACGCGGGTAATACAGTTTTTCTCCGTGCTTAAGTTAAGCCCCGAGAATTCTCCAAAGGGGATAAGTTGTTGTTGCATTTAACATGTAAATTGCAGGACAGGACGTCGTTTTTTTCGATCGATTTCCTCGGGGCTTGCAAAAAAACACGGCTACTATGATTTCAATAGTGAAGGGGTACGATGGCGCAACTATGGAAATCAGTATTGCACTTCAATTTTGATTGATTTTTTTGTCACACATCTGTTAGAAATATCTGTTTTTGTTCAGCTAGACCCATCGAATTTGTTGAGTTAACATGGAGGTAACCAGGGATCTAAATTGATGGAAAAATATGTTTCAGGAGCCACCTAAGGTTTAATCCCGAAACTGAGACAATCTTAAACAGATACCTAAGCTATATAGGGCTTATAAAGGTTGTTTTTTTTAGACGTGTGGTTTTCAATCTGGGAATACGTTTTTCAGTTTTTGCTTTACCTCAACTCGCCACAGCAAAATACCTAGTTCTACTTCAGGGTGAGTTCAGGGCGACCCCAGGTCTCAAAAAACACAGAATTTTTGCACCAGGGTGACTTCAGGTTCTTCAAAAAATGCTTTGGGGCGACCCCAGGGTGACTTCAGGGCTCAACGAACAAACCTAAAAGTAAAATCTATTTTTTCAAAATATACCCGGGTATGTACTAACATCGTGTAGATCTTTGAAGAGAAATAAGACAGTCATGGTAGAACTAATAATATGGCTCTCCCAAATCAACGCGAACCATTCAATCTGAAAAAACGACGAAAACTTTCTTGCCAAGCTGATATTAAAATTCGAATAAAGTCTACCCACACCAAAGTCGTCACTTTCTCAACAATTTGTCCATTTTTTTGTAATATTTTTTAGGAGTTGTTTTCGAACTCGATGACCGACGATAAAACGGTGTCAACAGCGAAAAATTCGATGCACTTTCGTCGTCGTCGTTCAACTTAATTGTGTCAGTCTGTGTTTTCTCATATTTAACGCCAAGTAAATTAATTTTGACAAGCGAAAATTTTGTCGTAGTTCCGAATGTTTCCCGTTGGTTTGAGAAAATATTTAATGTGTAACTACATATTTTGTATTAATTATGAATGAGATTTGTGTTTGTTTATAGATTTTTAAAATACCTAAACACTTCTCACTTCGCTTTAAATTTATGTTGTTCTCTCTTCATGTGGCGCTAGTGAGTGACTTCATCTTCACCTTCAATTGATTATTATAGATAGATGAAAGCGAAAGAGAAGTTCTCTTTAATCTTATAAAGACCACATGTCTTTATTTTTATTTGTCTTTTATTGACCGACATTTATAAACAACAATGTCTACCACTAACTTGTATCTCTGTGTATACACAAAAAGATGTCTTATCTGGGCCAAGAGTTCACTGAATTGTCGATATCTTTAGATTTGCGAATTCAGTCGATAAATTAATTGTTTCGAATGGCACTATTTTTCATCGAGTAATTTGAATCACTGCCAAGTTGAAAGAACTGCTAATATGCAAGATAATCTATAGAACTATAAGATTTTCATGGAACAAAATAATAATAGGGAAGTAATGTCACGAAACTCCATTCCGAACTCCAAAATTACATTTCTAATATTTCTAAATACAAACCAGAATAGAATATCAGTTAGCTTTAAAATCGATTAAAAATAAATTATGTAGAATTTTTATGATTCGAATCATTTTCTAACTGGATGAAATATGGAAAAGAAGGCAGTGACTACCTATAATAACTTAAATCAACAAACAAAAATTGGTTTAAGTTTAATAGGTACAACGCTTTCGACTTTTATAGAGAAACTTTAATTTTCATTCACTATTACGCAACACTTTTTTTAAGTAAAATCTTTGTTTAATATTATTAAGTATCAATTTTGTATCCTTTCCACTGTATTTTTTACAATAGATTTTACACATTCGATATTTTATAAATAATTATTTTTAAAAGATCTTTTTTGTACCTTGACGACCGTTAAAGGTATTTCAAAATCAGCTCCACCGACTAATCGAAAGCCCCAAGGGACGTTATCAAAACGACACATTTTAATGTCAATAACCATTTTTAAAATTAAATAATTATAATTTAAACTTGAGAAGACAAAAAAAATTAAAAAGAAATTATATTGAAGAGGATGTGTGTTTTGTCGAGATGCTTCGCGTTATCCAAATGGTGCGAATGAATTTTCTAAATAAATTGATTCCTGATCGATTGCATCTTATCGCAAATCGATGAAGAGAAAAACACAAGATAAAAATTGTATTTTTATCTCTATTTTATGTTATATTTTTGGCATGCGATACATTTTGAAGAAGAAGAAGAAGAGCTTATTGTTTGCCGGTGAAACGTGAATGCAGCGGGTATACAAAATCACGATCACATGGAGCTGCGTCCAATAGACAAAATAAACAATATAGGACCCTGAATGATTGCACGTTTTTTTTTTTGAAACAGGTGTGTTATTGTAAACAAAATATTAAAGAGAAGAAAAAAAAATTAAATTTCTCAGGTGTGAATTTGATTAAGATAAAAATACAGATTTGCTTAAGAGAAAGGGTGTAGCTTTTGAGCGATGGCAATGGCCAATACTTAAAACGCTAATAAATAACCATAGCAAACACTTTAAGTCTAAAGTTAGAAAATTGTTACATCAGCCACTCTGAGCCATTGACTTTATGCAACAATTCACATTTTTGTAAAGTTTCAAACAGTAAGTAGGTCTGTCTGGTAACGTGAATTTTTTTTAAATACATTTTTACAAATTTTCATAAATTCTCACTATGACGTGCTGTCAAAATCCATAGGAAAAAATACATTTTGCGAAACTCGTTGAAAGGTTTAGTTTACCATGGTGCCAGTTAGCTTTCATTGAAAATCATAATTAAAAATGAATTAATTAATATTTATTCTTGATTTTGAGACACCCTAAGGAGGAAGTTAACTGAGGAAGCAGTTTTTCAGTGTAGAATGCATGCAGAAAGACTAAACATCTGTTCAGTTAATCCTCAGTTAACTCACCAAGTTTGATGAGTTAACACGGGTTTAACTTTAACGTCGCACTGAAAAACTGGACCTTAAAAGCCAAATCAATGATTATTTTAATGCCAAATTAAAGTCTAATGCTGGATTTACACGACTGAGAAATTGGCAGTATTCTGTCAGTTAACTGTCAAAAAACTGGCAGAAGAATGGAAAAATTCATTTTTTTGGCAGTTTACTGACAAAAAACTACCAATTTGCCAGTCGTGTAAATCCAGCATAAAGTTTTGATGTTAGCCGCATTTTATTATCGCTGATGATCCATATGGATCATCTCATAAAAATAAAACAATACGGATCTTAGTGAAAACTTATTGTTGTATACCTATCTCTCTTTTCCTTACGTTTGTTTATTTTTCATATAAGTATTCGTTGTCCTTTCTGTTTACACAAACATTCCCTAACCATTTGCAAAGCTGAGAACGAAGAATAAAAACTAAACTTTTGGTTCAGGAAACGTGATCCCAATAGATCTCGTGTGTTGTTGTAGTACATGTATTTTGATGATCTATATGGATAATTGAATTAATAATAATTTGACCAATTATTTGAACTATGAATGTTATAATTTCTTATAATAAAAACCGGCTATTCTTGATAACAGCAAATTGTATTAAAAATAATTTGTCCATAACTGCAAAAGAACTCACTTTCTGGGTAAAATGAAATAATAATATAAAAAATATATATGAAAACTCTCGCTTAATAACATACAACATTTTTAAACAGAACCGGAAACACTTTAGTGGTGAAAGCACGAGGAATCTACGATATGCCAACTAAACTCCATGTCGGTTATATTTTCTATTTAAAAATGCACCTTCCTTATCGACACATTTTACCAACAAGCACTGAATGCTTCAAAACTATCGCTGTCAACAAGAATTTATCTCATGCGATTTTCAATAAAATGCACAACTGTCAAAATTCTCTTATCACTTCTGAAAATTAGAAAAAAGCTAAAGTTATTCCAAAATAAATTGGTTTCGCGAAGGTTGTGTGTTTTTCGCCTCCCATTTTCATTATTTTGAGATAAACTCTGAATATTTCCAACACCAGTTGATCAAAGTTCAAAGTTCAAAGTCTATTTATCAGATTTTAATTGAAAAAGACCTCAATTATTGTTGCCGGCATTGAAAAAAAAACAAGGTTAAAAATAACAGTGCACGATATTTGGCTTTAATTGAATTGACATGCAAATTAACAATTAACTATTGTTATTCAATTTCAGATCAATTACCAAAATGCTTCCAGTCATTCGCAATTGTGCCAGTCGAGCTCTTTATCAAAAAGTAAGAATAATTGTGTTTTATTTTTAGCATTCACTAATCGAAATCACTCTCGATTTGTGTTAGGTTAATTCTGTCCCGGTGCGGTATCTTAACCTCTTGGAATATCAAAGCAAAGATCTTCTACAAAAATACGCGGTATCAGTTCAGGAGTTCAAAGTTCTCGATGAAAAAATCGACAGTACTGTGCTGAAGGAGTTCGGTAAGTATTTATATTCACTCAAGCAACAAAACAATGCAAAATTATGATCTCTTAAGGTTTTGAGTTAAATTATTGTGGTTCCTTTTACTTTCGATTGCATAATTACTTATCGATTAACGATAATCTTAACATGCTTTCAATTTGTTTCTGCAATTTATCTGCTCCTCTGGTTAAGTATATTAATTGAATTGCGAATTGCCATTTGATCTCACGAAAACCGAGTTTAGTTTAATTCAAAAAGCTAAAACAACACGGTAGTTAAGTGGTTTCGGCTCTGCATGCCTTTCGTGAATATCCATATAAAATAACTTATGTACAAGCTGAATAGGATATTTCCAAATAAAAAACACTTCAGGAAATATGAGAATACACTCCGTTTCTCTTGATTGCTTAAGTATATTTTACAGAATGAAAGAAGGATATTAGGTATATAATGGTGACGCTGTAACAAACATATTCGGGAATAATCTATAAAATTTACCTTTTTGTTCATTTTTACGGACTTCATCGTCATCGTCGGCTCGACAACCGGGGTCCGGTCCTGGCCTCCTTCAACAAGTCTCTACACCCATGGCGGTCTCGAGCCGCCGCCATCCAGTTGCGCCCCCCAAGGCTCCGGGCGTCCTGGTCTACGCCATCTCTCCAGCGCAAGCATGGTCTACCACGCTGTCGTCTACCATAGAATGTACCACAAAGAACTTTCCGAGCAGGTTCCTCTTCGCTCATGCGAGCTAGGTGCCCTGCCCACCGGAGTCTACCGAGCTTAATTTTTGTAACGATATCTGCTTCAAGGTAGATTGCGTACAATTCATGATTGTACCGTCTCCGGAATCGTCCTTCCTCACATATGGGGCCAACAATTCTCCTTAAGACTTTTCTCTCGAACGCGGCTAAGAGGTCGGAGTGCCTTTTGCTAAGCACCCAAGTCTCGGATCCATATGTGAGTACTGGCAGGACCATGGTCCTGTACAGCAGCAGTCTTGAAGTTATGGTGAGATTTCTGGATTTGAAGAGCTTTGACAAACTATAGTAGGCTCTGTTGGATTTGAGAAGCCGCCCGCGTATTTCTTCTTCTATTTTGTTATCGGCTGCTACTATTGACCCAAGGTATTTAAAGGATTGCACCTCTTCAAATTCGTGCTCCGCTACCTTGATTGTTTTGTTCCTCTCGCTTTCGACGCCACCATGTACTTTGTTTTACCTTCACTAATGTGCAGCCCCAGAATTTGTGCCGCCTGCTCGATCTGGATGAAGGAATCATATACAGCTTGCTCGGTTCTTCCGATGATGTCGATGTCGTCTGCGTAAGCCAGTATCTGGCTGGACCTGTTGACGATGGTCCCTCTTGTTGCCGTGCAAGAGTCAAGGATTGATTTCTCCAACGCCAGGTTGAAGAGGAGGCAGGCCAAACCATCCCATTGTCGGAGTCCATTAAAGATGTTGATTGGTTTGGATAGCAATCCGGCTATTTTTACTTGGCTTATTACGTTGGTCATGGTCAATCTACATAGTCGTGTCAATTTATTTGGGATGCCGAATTCTCTCATGGCTTTGTAAAGTTCTACCCTGGCTATGCTATCGTAGGCGGCCTTAAAGTCTATAAACAGATGGTATGTTGGGATGTTAAATTCTAGACATTTTTCCATCGCCTGCCTAAGGGTAAAGATCTGATCAGTTGTTGATTTGCCTGGAATGAAACCACACTGATATTGTCTGATGATGGTTTTAGCGTATGGGGTTATCCGGTCTTGTAGGATAGAGGAGAGTATCTTATAGGCGGTACTCAACAACGTGATACCTCTTTAATTGCTGTACGTTGTGACATCTCCCTTCTTATGTATGGGGCAGATTATACCTTTTCGCCAGTCTTCTGGAATTTCTTCATGCTCCCACACGTGCACTATAATCTTAAATTGCTTGACGTAAAGCTGGCCCACCGTGTTGAAATAGTTCGGCTGGTATACCATCGGCTCCCGGGCTGTTTTTCTTTAGCCGGCCTATAGCCTTCTCAACCTCTTCTATGCTTGGTGGCGGCAACATAGGGTACTCTTCTTGAAGTAGTGGAGCCTCCACTTCTGCAGTGGACTGACCATTTAGCAATTCATTGAAGTACACTTTCCATCGCTCCAGTATGCTTTGAGGATCGGTGATCTGATTCCCCTCTCCGTCCTTGCAGTATGTGCAGCGTGGTGTGTACTGCGTCATGTTTGGTACGGATTGGTAGAACTTCCGCGCCTGGTGCGGACCTCGCTCTCGGCTTTTCTCTATTTCAAAGATTATGTTCTTCTCCAAGGCTAATTTTTTCTGTCTGTGAAGCCATTTTTCAATTCTTCTGAGCTCTTTATATTCGTCTTCGCGTGCCCGCGTTCTATGAGATTGTTGCATTGCTCGGTACGCAACATTCTTACGTTCAGTCGCTAGCTTGCATTCATCATCAACGTGAACGTTAATGAGGCTGATGTTCTTAAATTTGCCTCGCACGCGAAGGGTGCATACTTGCATAGCCTTTCGCTTATAGCGTTAAAGCCGATGATGGCAGACTTCATTTTTTCGCCGACTAGGAAGCCTACCCCGAGCACATGGTGTTTTGTATGACAGCTGTAATATAAGTCATAATCTTTCTTTTGTAGAACACTATTCCCTGTCCATCTAATTTCTTGTAGTGCTGTTATGTCAGCTTTATATTTTGACAGGGCATCGGCTAGCTGCTGAGCAGCTCGAGCTCTATAGAACGATCGTACGTTCCATAAGAAAATTCGTAAATCGTTTTTCCGTTTTCTTTGCGTGGGTTGTCGTTGTGAGACCAGTCCGTTTCCGAGGCGTGTTGCAGGTCTCGAAATTCGTTTAGTTTTACGGAACAGGGAATTAACCTGTTGCCAACCTGTGGAACCAGCCCGATCATATAAGCCAAACCTTTTTAAAGGCTTGTTTCTAGCGGCCGCCGCGAAGAGGCTATGATCACACTTCCACCAGTCTTGAATAGTTACGGCACGTACATGTTTTCGTATGCTACATGTTATTCCCCCTATTCGGCTGATGACTTACCGGACTTAGGTATGCAAATTTACCAATTAGGACAGTCGGAATCAAATTTAAGTGCATTTCGAAGAATATTCAAATTCATTCAAAAAATAAACTTTCGAAAAAGAAATGTTATTATATTAGGAAAAAAATAGGCTTAATTTGAGCTTAGAAAAAGCAATATCCGGATGCGTTATTGACTGTTCCTTATCGGTTTAAACATTGAAAATGTTTAAAGTGTCGTTTGTGTTAAAATATTGTGTTTCTAAAATTAATAACCTAATGAGAGGTAACGATCGAAGTGTAAGTTGGTGTTACAAAAGAACAAAATCAAAAAGAAAATTTTGTGTCTATGTTATAGGTTGTTAAGACAGTAAAGAAGTAAGAATCAAATTTGAATTTGGCATTAAAATTCAAAAAGAAGGGCCATGAAGCGAATACATACTTACAAATGCTCCTTATAAAGCCTAGTTCGCTGCTGATGCGAAACGAAAAATCGCCTAAAAACGACACAACGAAATCATAAACGAAAAATTTCGTTCTCCATTTCGTTTTGAAATTGATAATCGTAGCAGATTATTTTTGTAAACACACATAATAATACCTGCAACTAAACTAAGTTTTGGCAATTGGATAAAATATAGGCTCCCATAACAACGACAGTGTGATCGCACATAAGAGCAAGTTCGTTCGATTCAGTCGTGCATATTTTTTTTTTTCGTCTGGTACGCTTCTGATGCTTGGATAATTAAAACTTAAAATTTGTTTTAAATATGTCTTAAAAATAAATAAAAACAACTTCTTACGTTTCCATTTTCTATTTCTGTTTATTAGCGTTCCATTAAAATTCTTTTTCAAAAATAAACAATTACCTGCAGCACGTGAATCCACAACAAAACAAATGCTTCACAACTCATGTCACTTTGGCAGTTTATTCGTTACCTCAACTCGCCACAGCGAGATTTTTGTCTATTTTTTCATTTAATTTCTTCTAAAATCTCTTGTACCTTCCACACGAAGAAGCACAATCGTAAGAGATTTTATGTAGATTCCTAATAAATTCACTTAATTGACCGCACAGTTCGTTAAATGTGAAAATGAATGTCAAAAAAATCTCTTCAAATCGTTGCCGGGAAGATTTTCTTTTTCCCACTTACTTCGTGCTCTTCTCACCTTCAAACTGAAAGTCTCTAGTTTCCTCGTGGAAAAGGGGATTTAGTTACTAAACAGACATATTAATTCCATATGCCACTTTGACATTTACTCATTACTATCAAACTCAAAGAAAACTCATGGTTTGATTCGAACTGTAAAGAGGCTATTAGGGTCAGAGAAGTAAGCTTCTGTTATTATAAAGCCAACCCTACTGAGGAAAACCGGAAAAAGTTTCGACAAAACAGAGGGACCTGTAACTTTCACATTCGACGAAACAAATTTTTACTTGAACAAAAACTACGGCAAAAAATACAACAATGTCCCAAAGGTAGTAAACATTTTTGGTCACTTGTAAAAAAAACATACTAAATACCACCTCGTCCTCGGTTCCAACGCTCGTCTTCAGCGATAGATACACCTTTTGTCAGCTCACTAGGTAAAGCCAATTTGATTGCAGCACAGTTTGCTGTTAACTCGACGCTGCCAGAAGGTGATAGGACTCCTCCTGTAGTTGAGAGCGTAAATGATTTTATGGGACAAATCTATTTTGGCACTTGGGCAGTGGAAATATCTCGGGATTTACAAATCCGAATAGTATCCCTCTAATTGCTCTGAAGAGGTGTTCTTCAAAGCTGGCAAAACCACTGCGTAAGCTTTTCCATCGGTCCTACTCTACTGGTCTCTTTCCGAGTGGATGGAAAACAGCATTTGTCCAGCCTGTTGCTAAAAAAGGCCTGTCTTCTTCCCCCTCTCACTATCGACCAATTGCAATTACGCCCCTTCTTTCCAAGGTTGTGGAAACGCTGATTGATTTTTAGCTTAAGAAATATCTTGAAGAACGAAAGCTTCTTAATGACCGCCAGTACGGCTTTCGTAGCAATAGGTCCACTGGTGAAGTGGTGGCATTCTCAATAGAATGCTGTTCTAGGCAATTTCGTGGTCAATCCAAAATGTTAATCCTCTTCACCTGGAAACATTTCATTATTGTCCGGGAAACACGAAATGGGTCTTCAAAATCAATGTTATCTCCATGTTGAATTTAAAGTCTATTGGTATTGCTTAAAGCTATGCGCACCCCAAACCGATGGCGGTGGCGATCACGATAAACTTTATCGTGCGATGAAGATGCGATCAAAAATCTGCTCACATCAATGCGATAGATTGTGCGAAGGGCAATTTTCGAATAAGTTTGCGCATAGCTTAAATTCATTTAAAAATATCTACAATATTTCTTATAAAATAAACTTCATGTGATTGCAAACACAACAGTTGCAATTTAATTTGATTTCAAACCATACTTATCTCATATTTATTAAGCACGTACTAGAACGAAACGATCAATCTTTTTGTGATAAGGCAGCATGTTGCATTTTCCCTTTTTTTTTTTTATTTTGAAATTAAATTTTTGTTGCATTTGATAATAATTATCTCTTTTTCTACTTCGTTTACAGAATGTCCAGAATATGTAGTTAAAGCTCAAATTTTAGCTGGAGGACGAGGTAAAGGTCATTTTGACAATGGATTCAAAGGAGGAGTGCACATAACAAAGAAGTAAGCAAATATTCACAGACATTATTTTATCTGTGTTGACCCATTATATCCAATCGAACTGTATGGGACAGTTATAGCTGTACAACTGTGGTGTAGACACTTATTATCAGTCCTAAGCTGCTAAACATTCGCGTGAACATTTGTATTCTGCCCTCCGTGAGAAAGAAATGCTTACAAATTTAGATAAAACTAGAACAATTAGATTCTCTTTAGAATTAAAAAAAAAAAAACAAGTAGGTACTGACTATGATTTGCATTCGAAAAACATGAGTTTTAAATAAATAATTTGGGGCAAATTGAATGAAACGGTCTCTTGAAGCGAAAGATTCGATCGAATCGTATAACAGAATAGGGCTTATTATTATAGTGATATATAGTGGCTTATTAGTGGATCACGCAATAGCATGACCAGTTCTTTCTCGTACCTATTGAGTCTTTAAAAAAAATTATAAATTCTGAAGACCATATTTGTATTAAATGCTCTGGTAGAAGTAACATTTCCTCTTTTGGCAATATATTTTAAGCCAGATATTAGTCATACCGCCGTTTTAAGAAATAAGGTTACAAATGCCTAAATTTAAAAATTGAGTTAGCGGCACATAATGAAATTAGTTTCAACATACCAAGTCTGATCAGTATCAGTTAACGAGATTTCTACATACGATGGCGAAGGCTTTTTTCAAAGCAACAACAAATATAACCCCAGACTATGTTTTCTGTTCAATCAATGTACATATATATGTTATTAGCTTTAGTTCGTTTCCAGCCATCGCCTTTTCATATCTCATTTAATTATAAAAGCTAGGCTAAACTGGAGGGCAAGATGAAATAGCTCAGTCTCAATTAGTAAAGATTCAATTCAAAAAGGGTTACTTTTTATTAAAATGTCTCTATTGAGTTATTCAGCTGTACAAATATCTTCATATATTGACATAACAAACAACACAAGAATCAAAATTCATCTCTGACAGTTCAATTAAACTCACTCTTTACTTAGCATCAGTTTAAAAATGGCTATAAATACGCCCCTACATTATATAGATACTGACATTATATGCAAATACATTTTTGTTTTAATTTAACAACTTCATTTAAACACAAACAAAATTTTTCTTTCCAACAGAAAAGATGAAGTTCTTGATTTGACAAAGAAAATGATGGGACATCGGCTCATCACAAAACAAACACCAAAAGACGGTATTCAAGTGAAGAAAGTGATGGTTGCACGCAGTGTAAATATCATTCGCGAAACTTACCTCTGCATTCTGATGGATCGTGAGCACAATGGTCCGGTGCTTATAGCTTCTCCGGCTGGTGGGGTTGATATCGAAGCAGTTGCCGAACAAACTCCTGAAAAAATACTCACAATTCCCATAAACCTTGATACAGGTCTGACACGAGAACAAAGTCTGAAAATCGCCAAATTCCTAGAATTCAAAGGAGAATTGGTCGATAAGTGTGTGAAGGAAGTTGAAAAACTTTGGGAACTCTTTAAGAATGTCGATGCTGTTCAAATTGAAATCAATCCGCTGGCAGAGACAGATGCTGGGGAGGTGATCTCGGTGGACGCCAAATTGAATTTCGATGATAATGCCCAATTCCGACAGAAGGACATCTTCGAAATGGAAGACACCAGTGAGTCTGATCCCAGAGAAGTAGAAGCTGCGGCACATAGTTTGAACTATGTGGCCATGGATGGTAATATTGGTTGTTTGGTGAATGGCGCTGGTCTAGCCATGGCCACAATGGACATCATCAAACTTAATGGAGGCAGTCCGGCGAATTTCCTAGATGTTGGTGGCGGCGTCAAGGAGAACCAAGTTCTTCAAGCTTTTCGAATTCTTTCATCTGACCCGAATGTCAAAGCTATCATGGTGAATGTTTTCGGTGGCATTGTTAACTGCGCTACGATTGCCAATGGTATTGTTGCTGCATCGAAGGCACTTGATTTGAATGTGCCACTCGTTGTACGTCTCGAGGGAACAAATGTTGACGAAGCTCGAAATATTCTTAAAAATTCTGGCCTTCCCATTAAAACAGCGTCAGATTTAGATGATGCCGCACAAAAAGCAGTGCAAGCATTGAATTGAGATGACTATGATTTTGTTTTGTGTTTTAAGATTGTTCATTTTTTGTACCTCCTATTATTTTATATTTTTTTTATACATGACTTGCATTAATTTTGTTTACCATCATGAAATTAAGTTTAGTCGGTTAAGATGAATATGTAAGTCTAAAGTTGACCGAGAGTTGTACATCTCTTTTTTAAATGTTTGGTATTCCAAAGTAAGAAATATACGTACTGTTAAAAAAGTTTAGTAATGTTTTTTTATTGGACAAATTAAAATGTACGACTGGGTTGTTAGTACTTCTTCTTATATACGATCACACCACACTGGTTTTAAAGTCTGAATCAGTGGTGGATCAAGGATTCAGCCAAGGCGGAGGTAAATATGCTTGAGAAAAGTGTTTTTTGAAACACTGTTTCATCAAGACATGTGTTTTGAGAGAATGAGGTAAATCATAGAGGTTCATAAATTCAGAGTCGGGCACTTGCGCAAATAGTTTTAACCACAATTTTCAAAAATAATAGCAACTTTAAAACTTAATACAGTTTTTCGTTAGTATCATCATTTTATTTTTACTTGCGATATATTTAGGTATTTATATATGTACAGGCTCGGCAGGTAATATGGGTAGTAAAACCCACTCAAGATTTTTCGAGTGGGTAAATTACCCACTCGAAATTTCAGTACTTTTCAGAAAACCTTAGAAATTTTTTATCTCATACTCATACAAAATGTTTCGTTATTTTCCATTTTAATGATAAAGTGATATTTCTTATATTTATTTCTAATATTTCTTCAAATTCGAAGAAAATTCCGTTCCGATCAGATATTTGTATTCTGGTATTAAATTAAAAGTTTATATGCTCATTGAAGTTTAGAAGATACATTCATTCTTTTTCAACTACCAGGGTGTTTTGCGTTCTAATTTTAAAATATTAAAAAAAATAGAAAAGGGGAAAAATTAATGTTGTCCTTTTCCATCTTCATATTCATCAACTTCTGTTGAGCTAGCTATTTCTGTTTCTCTTTTACAGACGGGTAATGGGTTGTACGTATTAAATCCCTCAAGACAGTGAGAGCAAACTATGCTCAGCTGATGCTATTTTTCCATGATCGTTCGGTAGATCAGGAAACTGACAGTGCGGTATCAGCCAAATCGTCAAGTTTTTATGAATACATAGAGTCTTTTAATTGCAGTTTCTATCTGACATAAATGATTGAGATTTTCAACCGAATTGAAATCTTAAACATAGATTTGCAGAAGTCAGACCTCAGTGTTGTGGAATCGCTTCAAAAATTAGAAGGTGTTATTGATGTGCTGGGCGCCCGTGATTCCAAATTTGAGGCAATTTGGAAAAATTCCATAACAGCGGTAGTTGATATTGAAATTGAAGAACTCCTAGTTAACCGTCAACGAAAAGCACCAAAACGTATCTATCAATGAAGGTATCAAACAATTTTTTGAAATACTTGACCAATTATTATCATCTAACATCACTAAATGCAAGATTCATAAATGATTCTTCTGGTTTCTTCAAACTACTGGAACGATTCGCTGTAGGCCAAAAAGTAGATGTCGATGATATAGTTAAGTTCTACAAAGATGACTTTGATTATTAGCGATAGGGACATATTCCTACAGATTTTGAAAAGACAGAATGAGCAAGCAAAAAATTTAAGTGACGTAGTTGATTTTTTGCAAAAATACGCCTGGAGTCGAGGGAATATTCCCGAGTTTGTACGGTTCGTCCAGTTACTAATCACAATCCCGGGATCATCTTGCTCAAATAAACGAAGTTTCTCCGTTCTTCGTCGTTTAAAATTTTACCTTAGGTCAACAATGCTGCAGGATCGGCTAACAATATTGCTGTATTGCATGTTTATTCCGACCGAAAATCTAAATTTGGATGAATTATTAAATAAATTACTTTTAAAACATTCCAAATGAAGTGCGGTTTTCGCTTTAAAAACTATTTTTCCATCAAAAGAATAAATAAAAAACTCAAAATGAAAAAAATGTTATGACTTTTTTTTTATTAGCGAATTTAACCTTTTACATCTTACACCAACTACCCACTCGGGATGAAGCTGTTCTGTCGGGCCTGTATATGTATGTTTATATGTACAATGTATGGGTATGGTATGTTTTGCCAAAATTGTTTGGCAAACTGACGTTTCGCGGGGGTTCATTTCGATGTATTTCGTTTCGCATTTTTTTTATTTAGCATTTTGTTATTTCGCAATTTACGTTCTGTTTTTTTTAATGATTTGACAAATCATCATTTCGCAATTTTCATTTAATCTGTTGTTTGATTGGCTTTTTGAAGTTTGGCAATTTTTTATTTGGCATTTCGTTGTTTTGCTTTTTTTTTATTTGGCATTTTTTTTGCGCGAAGTTTTAGGGCATGTAATTTAATGGAAGACAAAAAATCGCAAAAAAATTGAATGCCAAATAAAAAAAAGCAAAACAACAAAATGCCAAATAGAAAATAATAGGTATCTACCATCCATTAAAAGCAACCATCAAAGCAACTAAACGGCGAAATGATCTATCAGCGAAATTATACAATGGCTTGACGATATTTCGCGAAAAAACGAAACAGAGAAACGTTATTTCGCGAAAAAACCTTTTTGCCAATCAAGAAACATCTTAACAAAAAAAAAAGCCAAAATTATCTGTTTTACAATCGATAAGGAAATTTTTTTTTTTTGCTCAAAAACGACTCACGATTTTGATAAGAAAATTTTGTATCGAAATTAGTACGATTTAAATTATTAAATTCTAGGTTCTACTTCCCATAGAACATTTTTTTTTATTTTCGACTATTATCATTATCTGATTAACAGATTAAGACCACATTTTTCATATGGAAGGTGGTAATAAGTGTAAATAATATTGCATATCAAAATTTTCAAAAAAGAATATTTTTGGATTTTTGAAAATTCGATATTTCGAAAACGGTTGAAGATATTTTGTGAAATTCAATTTTTAACTTTAAATACTTAAAATTGACGTACCAACTTTTTTTCTTAAATTTTTTTTAAAAAAATGCTTTTACTAAACAATTAATTAATTATAAAAATTCGGTTCAAAACGTTTGTGAAGTATATTTTAAACAATATAATTATAATTTTGTTAATTCAAAACAATTTCCCATTTAAAATAATATAATTTCACATGTTCTCTTTTTTGACTCTGATCTTTATTATTCTTTTTTTTTTATCAAATTCTTTTTTTACTCTTTTTTATTTATGTTTTCTTTTTGGACTCATTTTCTTTTTCCTGAATTTTAGTGCCTGAAAAAAATGTATCTTTCATTTTCATTACTATTTGTATTTACTTCTCTGTTGTCCCCTAAAATAAAGTATTAACAAACTGAAATATGAACCTACTTACTCGGGATCCATCTCCGAGCAAGTTCACTGACCCAACTTTGTCGGTCTTTCTTGGATCATTGCAAAACGGAGTACATATTTCACCTACAAAAATATTGTTGTGCGTAATTACTTGATTAGGGAAGTATTTTTTTTTTAATATTGGATCCGTTTTTGTATCGCCTTTCACTGAGTATTGTAAGCATATTGTCTTTCTCGCAATGCATACAAAAGTGGGTGAGCGGTGGTTCTGATTTCCATACTAAATTGAGCCGTCAAACCCAGTTTTGATTGTGTGGTGAGGGGGTGGGTAGTCTAAGGCCAGGCGCGCACATGCAACTAAACAGTCCGCGCACATACACCGGCGGACTCTCATATAATCCCGAGTGCTCAAAATCGAAACCAAACTGTTTAGTTGCATGTGCGCGCCTGGCCTAACAGTTTCGAAAATGTCTTCTTTTTTCATGCCTGATTCACAATGCGACGAGGAAACGGGACGTGATGCCTGATTCACAATGCGACGAGGAAACGGGACGTGAGCGTGACGAGAACCACTGTCATTTTTTTCTAGTTACAAAATCGTCGCCCAATTCACAATGCAGCGAGTGTTTTTACGACAAAAATCCATTTTTGTAAAAAAAAAATCAATAAAATATAAAAAAAATAACTTACAAAACAATAGATTTATCAATAACTTTATTTGTTAGACACAATTTGATAACATCTTTTGTGAAAAATCTGTAAATTACTTAGGAACAATGAAAATCGTCGTCACGTAGCGTCTTTATTTCAATTTTTCGAATTCTTGGCGTGACGTGACGACGAGAAACGCTGAATTGTGTATATCCAGGTATGCTTTCATTGTTTGAAATTGGTTTGACAACTACAACGAGTTCTCGTCACGCCCTCGTCTCGTTTCCTCGCCGCAATGTGAATCAGGCTTCAAACACGTTATGGACTCCCTAGCATACGTGCAACACGGTGCTATATTGTTCATTTAAATATACTCAGTAGTGTTGCCCCCCTAACTGGTGGAAAATGTAGCGTCGCAGATGCAAAACGTAGTATAGCTTTGTTTTCTTGAAAACGACATTTCCAATTGTTCAAATAAAAAGAACATAAATCAAGCTAACGATAATTTAAAATTTATAAAGATAACATAAATTAATAATAATTCACGAAAATGAATACCTAGTATAATAGAAAAATAAAATATCTTAAAAATTATTGCAAGTTCGTATTGATTCCTTATTTTTACATATTAGTATTTCTATAATGTGTTGCATCATGGCAAGAAAAAAATTGAGCGCATGTATTGTATGTATTATATAAGGTGGGTCAAAAACCACTTCAACATCCATTAAAAATTCCTTCAACTGCATTATTGCATCCACAGTTGAAATAATTTACGATTTCTCAGACTATTCTTTATTAAATTCAAGGTCGAAAAACTCCTTTCTTCAGTAAGCATGTAATTGCATACATTTTTGAAAGCTGACTTTTCTTCGTAATTGTTTGCTTTTTTTCAAATTAAGCCAGAATTGCACAACGTTTTCATAATAAAATTCTTATAAGAGTTCTTTAGAACCAACTAGCAACAGAAATTCATTATTTACGATTGTACGTTTTGTCTTTTTTTAGAGAACAAATGTAGCAAAAACGCTACAATTGTAGTAGGAGGGCAACGCTGATACTCAGACTCATATAATACTACCTTCAAGCTTCAACTTTATGCTGGACTTACACGACTGACAAATTGGCATTATTCTGTCACTATACTGCCAAAACAATGAATTTTTCCATTGTTCTGTCATTTTTTTGACAGTTAAATGCCAGAATACCAATTATCACTCGTGTAAATACAATTTATCAGTCGTGTAAATACAGCATTACTATGTTTTTGGTAAAAAGTTCGTGCGACCCAGTCTTGCATATTTTTTCATTAAAAAATAATGACGCCTACGAAATTTTTCCATTACAGATTTGGTGCAGTGTGAATAGGGATGCCAGACGTCCCGCCAGGCGTGGGACTGTCCCGCAAAACGGCATTTGTCTGGCAAGTGTCCCTTCAGTATATTCTGTCCCACAAATCCTAAAAAAAAATTCGTAAATCTGCATCTTAAATTATTCTATGCAAACGAATGTAGAAATAGCCGTGTTTTTTTGCAAGCCCCGATGAAATGCAAGCACAACTAATCCCCTTCGGGCTTAGCTAAGGGTGGAGAGTTCTCGGGGCTTAACTTACTTAACTTAAGTACGGAGAAAAACTAAAAGTTGCCTTAAATGGAAAGAAATTTTGCGACAGCTGGCCAATCAGAGACGAGAAACTTGCCTTGCCTTCAAGTCCCTACGTCTTCTGAACGTACCCAATGTTTCGTACGTTTCACCCACCAAATCCCATTATTTGTTTGAATTTTTTTTTTGTGATTATGTGGATGAATAGAATGTGAATTGCGACAACAATGTGTTTGAAGATCCCTATTGTCTATGTATGTGTGAGGTTTTTACACATCCATTCTCATTTTTATCTGCAAACTGACATTTCAAGCTTGTAGGCCGAGGATTCTCATCTTCATGTGGATAATCTCTGTTTACTTCAGGAGCGTAGTCGAGTCGAAATTTGTGCTAAGAAACTTGGGCTGAGGAGTTGCTTTGACATTATGTACCTACCATTTTACGAGTGTGTGTCTATCCATATCTACCTTAATGCATATGTACACTATATGAAGAGAAAAAACATGTCAACAGAATTTTGCTGAAAACAAAATTAATATTTTGAACTCATAAAAACAATTTGAGTTAATTGTACTAAATACGTTTATCTTCTAAATTTTTATATTTTTCTTGTATTCTTTACAACAATCTCATCGAATTACGGAATTTTGTCCTTATAACACTGTATTTTTTTTTTTTTTTTTTTTATAGTCTCTGGTGTTTTATTTAGTATTATTATTCTAATTTATTTGTTTAAAATTACACCTATTATAATTTACAAATTAAATTTTCTTATTCTAAAATATGTTTATTTATTTAAATTTTGATTCGGATATTACCGTTACTTTACCAAGTATTATATTTATTTTTTTTTGGTTAAAGAAAATAAAATGAAAATGTATGAAAGTATATAGAAAGAACATACTTCCATTGCTTCATATTTGAACACATTTTGACAAAAACTTGGACATTTTTTCCATAGTTAATAAAAAAATGCGTGAAAGATATAATCAACATAAATAAGTATTTATAATAAATTTCTTTTTTTTTTACATTTTAAATTTACGTCCTTCTGCTTGGGGCTCATATTTAAAGCAGAAGAAGTAATATTATTCTGAATGTTGAGTGCTAGAAAATTGCTCAAAATGTACATTTACATAGCTGGAAATTGGAACACAAAAGAATATTACAATTATTGTATAAAAATTCACAAAAAACAAAAAAAAAAAACAAATAAAGAAACAGTGTCAAGGGTGGGATCTATAGAGAAATTGTGTCCATATGTTAATTCTATTTTTCAAGTGCAAATTTATTAAAAATTTATAATTTGCAATCGAAAACTAAAATTTCAAAATTTAGGGCAAAAGTAATTTATAAAAATAAAATAAGATAAAATAAAATAAAAGAAATTAAAATGAAGTTAAATAAGATAAAATAAAATAATATAAAATAAAATAAAATAAAATAAAATAAAATAAATTAAAATAAAATAAAAAAAATAAAATAAAATAAAATAAAACAAAAAAATTCAAATAAAAGAAATTAAAATGCTGTTAAATGAAATAAAATAAAATAAAATAAAATAAAATAAAATAAAATAAAATAAAATAAAATAAAATAAAATAAAATAAAATAAAATAAAATAAAATAAAATAAAATAAAATAAAATAATATAAAATAAAATAAAATAACAAAATAATATAAAACGAAAAAGATGAAAGAAAATATCTTCACAAAAATTAAATACTACTAGCCCAAAATAAATACAAAACAAATAATCAAACTATTTTAAAGCTTCCGTCCAACTATTGAAACCACATAGAGCTTCCTGCACCAACATTCAGACTTACAAAAAAACGAAGCAATATTTCGTCTTTTTGAAAATAAAATAAATTTTAAAAATTCTTAACAAATAATATCACAAATATATAGTTACATGATATATATTATTAATTCTTTTCCATTTTAATAATTTTATTTTTTTCTTAACTTTTATTTTATAAATATTCTTATATCCTATGTTTACTTTTAAGTGCGAATAACCATTAACGTGCCCTTAATTTTAAATCTTATTTTTTTAAATCCTAATTTATTTCAACTGTCTGTAGAAAATACTTGGCTTTTTTTCTAATTATAATTAATTTATTATATTTATTTACTTATTCGAAAAAAGTTTAAAATTTTATTGTCTATTTTTTTGTTTAAAATATTTTATATATGAGTAATTAAAATACGTATTTTTTTATTCAATATTTTATTTATAGTTTTTCTACAATAATTTAACCCTAAAAATATATATCTGATATTTCTTTATTTTTTTTTTTATAATAATTGCATGTATGTATATATAGTTTTATTAAATAATTTTTTAGTTTAATTTTTGAAATTGACAATTGACTTGATTAGATATTTTATTCCAAAAAAAATAATTATAATAAATTTAACGATTTGTTATTTTATTTTTTTTTAAACTCGGATATGTTAAAAATGCGTGTATATTTGTGTGTCGTTTACGTCATGTGAAGGTCACCCTTGAGAATCCTTGTGAAGGTTTTCTTAAATTGCTGATTTGCTAGGGCATAACAAAATGGATTCATCGGGCTGTT
Source organism: Leucozona laternaria (assembly GCA_932273885.2). Lineage (NCBI taxonomy): Eukaryota > Metazoa > Arthropoda > Insecta > Diptera > Syrphidae > Leucozona > Leucozona laternaria. The sequence goes on from OW026366.1 coordinate 274,586,230, forward strand.
TGCGTAACATAAAAAGTACGAGAACATGTATAGGTGCTCATTTGTGCAAGGTGGGTTGGAGCAAAAGCCCTCAACCAGGGCTAGCACGTGATATGGTGTCCAACAGGCCACAAATGCTCCGAGAATGAATGAGATTGTGCGGAAGGCTTTGCGTGCTCGATTCTCCGATTTGGACTTTTGTCTACGGATGCTGAGTGGGATTTTCTTTCTGCCTTTTAAGTGTTGACCGATGGAGCGGATGAAGTCCCGCTTACCTGAAGTTCGGTTGGATTGAATGCCAGTGGCAGGTGACGATTCATCGGTTTGCGTTGGCTTGCCTCCAATCGAGGTCGAACCGGAACTCGTGCTGGGTGCAGCTTTAGAGGGTTCCTTGTCGGTATTGCAGTCTATTTTATTGGTGGAGGTAACAACCGGTTTGGGCTTCGTTGCAGTTCCCTTAGAGACCAGGGTTGTTGTGACAGTCGTCGTCACCTCTTGGACATTTTCCAAAATCTTGACGTTCGTTTCCTTGCTTGACCCTGGATGTGAAGATAAACCGTTATTTTTATTAGTATCAGCTTCGATCTGGGATTGTTGTTTGGGGCTCTGATTCTGATTGTGATGATGGGGTGCATGCTGGCTTTGGGCAGCCGCTCGGATGAGTGCCTTTTGCAGGAGTGTTGGGTTGGTGACATTTTGATTGGCTTGGGCAGCTGCATTAACGGGTGGAATCTTATGTGGGGGGAAACTGTAGGACGTTGAGAGACTTTCTTGGTTCGGCGAAGGGAGGATTATGGAGCTTTCGTCCATATAACGCAGGTCAGCACCGTCCATGCTCTTCATGGCATCGTAGTAAGTGGCTGTGAGGTCACTGGTAGCACTTCCCAGTTGCTTGTCAGAGCCTTCGGATAGAGGTGAGTTGCATTGGAAGCCTTCGGGTGGGGGAAGGATAGCTTGGACAAGGCATGGAATAACGTGTTCTTTGGGCACTTCAATCGGGTCAATGTCGACGGGAGATAGTGGAGAGCCTTTATTGTCATCACTTTGGAAATTCTCTGGAATGTAGGATAGCATTTCTGCATCCGATTTTAAGCGGATTTCCTCTGGTAGAGGATTGGAAATAACGTTACCTTTACTTCGGGTGGCAATGAGAGCTGCCTGCGCTCCAAACACAAGACCAATTGACGAGCGCTTTCGCAGCATAGCTAATTGTTGTTGCTGTTGTTGTTGGCTGCAGGCTTGGATCTGGTTTACCGAACTTTCGTCATCCGAGTCGAATGCTGGACTACTGGAGCGTTCGCTTTTCTCAGCCTCGGCGACATCCCGTTTCGTCTTGTCTTCGTTTTTAGCCCCCAGATCCGTTGAGTTTTGCCTCTCTGCCGGAGTTGACTCCTTTCGAGCAACTTGTGGAGCTTCTTTCTGGTCAGAAGAAGTTGAAGAAGTCTGATTGGATGCGGGCAAAATGGAACTGTCGGGAGCAGCTGTTTTGCCTGACTTTTGCCCGGCACACCCATCAGTGATACCAATACCTGCAGCGCGCCCGGCCATGCCAGTCATAGCGCCTGCACTCAATGCCACCATTGACTGCATCTTTCGTTGCTTAGCCTCACTGCGCTTCTGCATTTCGTAGGCAGTTTTGTAAATACCCCCGTACAAGATAAAGAGCACGACCAGAGTCGTCCAGTAGTAGCCAATGATGAGGGCGGTATTGAAGACGGGATCTTTGAGAAATTGCACAGCACACTGGCCAGGCAGGAGATCACGTTTGCCAGTAAAGTGCTCCCATCCAAAAATCGAAATGAAGAACAGTAACGCTGGAATGATCCACGTTATCGTGACCATGAAAATTACGCGGTTCTTAGTTCGCCAGCTGCGGTATTTCGCTGCAATCTTCACCGAACAAAACCGATCGATCGTAATCAGCAGAACTGTGTACTGTGACACCAAACAAACGGTGTAGTCCACGGACAGCCAAAGGTCACACAGCAACGGTCCCAGATCCCAGTAACCCATCAGAACGTAGACTGTGTAAAACGGCATAGACACCGTACCTGCAAGGACAACAAAAAGAAAACAAAAAATAACTATCAACCTCAAGGCAAAACATATATCCTGGCAATAAATTCGTTAATACCAATAAGCATATCCGTTGCTGCCAGAGAGGCAATAAAATAGTTGCTCGGCTGTCGTATACTGCGGTCGACTATAAATGCCAACAGCACCAGAATATTTCCGCCCACCGTCAATATAATGCATATCGCCAGGCACACGGCAATCACTATCGTCTGCCACAAATCAAATGGTGGCAATACCAATGCAGGTCCATCATCATCGGATGAATTATTTTTTCCTGTCACCGTAGTGGCATTTGCTGATTTATTGTCGTAGAGTGTATTGTCGTCGTCGGAGCTGCTCCAACCTGGAACTTCATTGGCGTTCTCGAACAATGAACGATAGAGGGCCAGATAGTTTTGACATTCGGTGTGTTTAACTATTCGCTGATAAAAGGATTTGCAAATGTTTTCACGTTCCTTTTGTATTCTCCTGTGGATATATGAAAAGAAATGTGTTTTTGAATTTTGCTATAGGATTAGGAGTAGATAATTATGATTGATTGATTATGATGCGACTACCTTCAAATTGGGTGAATATTTTTAATTAACAAAAATTGAGTTAACTATAGGTATACTGTACCTATACATAAATTCCTTAAGTATTTTGATGTTATAGTGGAAATATATTAAGGCACAGGATTATATAAAGTTTCGGAGTTTTCAATTTATTTTGCCTAATATAAAAGTAACAGACATTTGGTGAAGTTTTTGAGCAAACAAAAAAATGGTCACACGATTTATTTATTCCGATTATTAGATACTCGTTCACAAAAAAATATTAATAAGAACGTTTTATTTGTTGTTTGGATTAAGAAAAACACATTTCAACATACAGTATAGGTACGATGACCATATTTTTAAATTCCAAATAATGAAGAAAAAAAATTAAACCCGCTTTTTAATTATTATGTTTTTATTAAAAAAAAAAAAAAAAAATAACAGGCAACACAAAGGTTCACTCTTTGCTTTAGTTAATTAATATTGCAGAAGAAACTCTTAATATTTATGATAGGCAAAATAAATAAATAAATAAAATTTCAATCTTTACTGTAACTAAATTTTAAAGTCAAATAAACGCTTAAAACTAAATAAGTATAAGTAAGTCATTGTTTAATAACAAAATAAAAAGCTAGAGCGTTTAGTTTGGGCCTATACAAGAAGAAGGAGGGGAAATTTTTGAAAAAATTGACTTAAAACAGAAAAAAAAATATGTGAGTGCCGGGACTCACGGTTAAATATGTGTAAACATCAACGTTTGTCCAAGTGCCTGATTTTTGTTACTGAACGTCATCAATAGAAACATTGAATAATTAACACTTCATTACCTTTATGTAGGCAGTGCTTAAAAAGCTTAGTGTTGAAAGAACGGCAGCGAAATACCCAGTGGGGGAACCGCTGTAACGTGATTTCCAAGCACTAAAAGGCTGGTGGTGAAGTGTCCAAAGAACGGTGGAGGTTTGGTACTGAAAGGTCCTGCTTCGTAGTTCACTCTCAACTTTAAGATGACTTCACATTACACATGGTTATTGTTTATGGTAATCACTCTCTGAGCATCGACAAACAACAACTGTCAGCGGAGAGCACTAAAACCGTGGTTTCAATTAAATGACACCGTACCCAAATTCCAAAGGAACTTAATGGTTTGACTGACAGGGGCCGAATTAAAATATCCAGTTAGAACTGTCAACGAACTTGCTACCCTTATGAAACTCCATCTTTCCATCGAGTAAAACTTACAAAAAGTTCAATCTTAATTTTATACTGAACGAACCTCAAATGAATGTCACAATGAGATAGCCGGCGAATTATATATCTTGAGTTTTTAGAATATTTAGTTGCAGTTGTTGTCAGTGGAAATCACTAAAATCGCAGTTTCAATCGATTGACACCTACAATCGCCTATGGAATTGGACGCTGTGATTTTTAATGAATGTTAACTTCGTGCAAGTACAAAAGTAGCCGATAACTCTGCAATTTGTTCAACCTCAGCTACTTTGTATATCCCAGCCACCTACGTCCCTCGCCAACGTGCCTACAAATTGCAAGAAGAAATTGCATCGTTTAAAAGCAGTATAATGTAAACGTAGAATTTAAGTTCAGATTTGTATCACTGAACGCACCCGATATCCTACCATACCTACAGCCATTGATCTACCATACCTACAGTCAATTGTCAATCCCTACAGCTGACTATTATTATTTTTGTTTTGATTTTGTTTTCTTTTTAATCACTAGTGTCGCGTCCATTTTCTTCGGGGAATAATTAAAAATTAAAGAAAAAAATATAAAAATATAAGTGTTAAAATGATAAAATCGTCGGTCGCCCTAAAAACAATTTGCTTTCGTCGTTGGCAAAAACAATATAAATGAGTGGTCGCGATAAAGTATAATCTTATTGTCGTTCGCGTTAAAATAAATTTGTTTTGGTCGGGGCAAATCAGATTTCGTAACGTAACGTGTTACAACGTAAAGTGCACGACGGAACGTTGCACACGAACGTTCACGTTTTCTTTTCACTCTACCGCCAGCATAGATGTTTACACATCAAAAAAACTATTACAAAACAACAGTAACAATTTTAATGCCATGGCGCAAAATGGCGCAAAACATCTAGTCCTGTTGAAACAAAATGTTGCCAATATCCTCCTCTTCAATTTTTGTGAACAGAATTCGTTCACCATGGCCCGATAACGATCGCCATTGACTGTAACGGCCACTCCTTGCTCATTTTCGAAAAATGGCCCAATTATGCCTCTGGACCAAAATCCGCACCAAACAGTGACTCGTTTTGGGTGTATCGACTTTTCAATGTATGTGTGCGGGTTTTCTGTGCCCAAAATGCGACAATTTTGCTTGTTTACTACCCGCCAAGATCAAAATGAGCTTCATCTGAAAAGGTGATTTTTTTTGGCAAAATCGGCATCTTCTCTAGGTCGATCGCAGGCCCACTTAGCGAAGCGTATACACAACTATATTTATTCAGCGGAAAAACTAATTAAATGTCAAATCAGACATGAGCTAAGTGTTACCATTCACGAAATAAGCACTAGTTGAAAAAAAAAAACGTTAGATGGCGGACCCTTTATTTAATGCTCTTATTAAATTTTATTCAAACGCCAAAAACCAGATATGAAAATAACTTGCTAAAGTTGCTCTTAAGATATTCAGCCCTATCACAGAATCCATCGTAATCGTAAATTTTCGTAGCACATTCGTAGTGGAAAATCTCCTACGAATTTCGAAATTCCTGGAATTTCATATAACTGAATCCGAACACCGAAAAGAAAATATTTTTCAAGGATTTATACTTTAAATAAATAAATAATTTAATACAGTTGATGATTTCATAGTTAAAATTCAAATTTGTTCTCCATATTTTATCAAACACAAAAAGATTCCACTTGAAAATAAAAAATGATTGAAGGCTCATATGCATTTCTATCTGTTGTATTTGTAAACATATATTTATAAATAGGAGAGGATGCAATATTAAAGCATCAATAATTGCACAAATGAATAAATTTGTTTTGTAAAACTAAAATAAAGCTAAAAACACTTCCAATAAACAATTTCCGTACGTCGAACTAATTGTAAGTCAACAACAATGAGCCATAATTTGTTTCTTTACAGTGATGGTTCACGTAGGAAAAAAATCCTAACTCGTAGGGAATTTTCGCAAATGACACTGTTTGAAAAAATACTAATAGCTACATAATAGCGTTCTGTTTTTTATTATAGCTTATTGACAATCTTACTTTTGTCTTTCTGTGGAAATTACTATATTTTTTTTTAACTTTGTTAATTCAAAGATAAAACCAACGTAAATTTGTGAGAAAAACTTTCGGTTAACTCGCCGGTTATGGCGATCATGAAAAAATATCCTTTGGATAATTTATTTATATTCCTAATGAAAATTCTTTTTTCGTACAAATTTTCATCAAGAAAATTAATAAATGCTTTTTTAAGAAAAAAATATATATTGTCCCAAGGGAAAATATTTGTTTGCGAAAAAATTATTTCAAGTGATTTCTCATAGATTTTTATTTTTCTGATCGCTTAAAGCAACCCTTAACCTAAGAAAATTTAATTCACAAAAATATTCACAAATTATCAAAAATTCTCTTCTTAAAGTGTGTTCATTTCTTTGGTGTAGGGAAAAAATTGGGATTTTTCCAAATGGTGCAGGTAATTTTTTTTATTTGATGTATACCATCACTGTTTTTTTACTTCTCTCAATAATTTGACGTAAGACAGCTGATTTCGAAATTGAGAGTTATAACGATGAGGCAATGCTTTTTTCGATTCCATTCGGATTCTGTGAAGACAATTTTTTGTGGTTCGTAGCGTAGAAGTCCGTGATAGGGCTGACTATTTCCACTACGTACGTACTAAAGTACATTTAGTTATGTTCAGTTTTCTCAAAAAGTACAAGACATTTAAGCATCCGGTTTTCTGTTTTTGTCTAAAAATTTAAAAAAAGCATTGAATTTAAAAAAAAAAAACAAAAATATTAATTAATTACTTAAGATTTTGAAAAAAAAGTAGTTTGAAATTTATTTTTTCATTTTTTTTTAAACTTTGAGTTTGAGAATTTATTTTAAAAAAACTGTTCACTAAAATTACTTTATTTGAAAAGAAATAAAGAGTTTTCAGTGTTTGACTTTGTATTCATAAAAGCATTGAATAGTAAAAAACGGAGATAGTAGGTACTTAATATAGTGAGATTTTGAAGAAAAACATCAGATTTAAAAATAAAATCATTCACTCAAACAAGTTGATTTAAAAAGAACTTTGATAAGTGGAATTTTAGCTTTAAGAAAAGTTATAAAAGAATATAGTGAGGGTCGCTGTTGTTTTTGAATAATTGTTTACGATATCATTTTTTGTTCTTAACCAGCCCACATACTTTATGTTCTTAGTGCATCCTATGCAAATCACCCTGTATGTATATTTACCTAGAAACGAAAATTCTTGAATTAGCAAAGAGAAGAAGCACGGTTAGTGGGTACAGGCTATAGTTATTAGGTATAGATATTATTGAAGATTTTTTTTACAGTTTATGATAAAGTGGTGTCATATTTTTGCAGCTCTGTTCTTTTAAAATGTTTATTTGGAACGATTTCTCAAAACGAGCCTCATATCAAACATTTTAATATGTATTTTGAATGGTCCTGGGGGGGTGGTTTCCCCTTAAGTTAAAGGTCGTGGCTTATGCTGACTACATCGTTATATTGGCATCAGGGAAGTTCACATCCACACTGTGTGAGCTTTTACAAACTCTCTTGACAAGCTCAGTGATTAGGCCAGAAGTTGCGGATTAAATGTTAACCTACTCAAGACAGAACTGGTTTTGTTCACAAAAAAGAATAATATTCCAAAACGGCAAAATATCTCGGTTTGGTATACTAGATCGCAAAACTCAATTGGAAGGAAAAAATAAAGGAACGAGAAAGAATAGCTTCAATAGCATTCTAAACCTATAGTCATATTTTTGGAAAAGTATAGGGTTCTAGCCCCAGAACCATTCATAAGATGTACACGGCCATAATAAGGCCAATTCTTACATACGCATGTTTGGTATGGTGGCCAGCCCTATAAAAGGCAATCAATTTAAAAACTGACAAAAATTCAAAGGATGGCTTGTATTGACACTACTAGTGCCATGGAAACTACTCCAACCGCAGCATTGGAAACTTTTCATTCACTAGCCCCACTCGATTTATTTAGCCAATAGTGCTCTAAGACATAACCAAAGCAACAACTGGGTAGGAGGCCACTTTGATGAAAAAGATATTCAAGCAGACTAAACTGCACCGCACAGTGATGACAATCCAGTAGCCCTAACAGATATCCCCTCAAAGGACCTCCAGGTCAAAAAAATTGATCATGTTTCGGTTTTTTACTTATGGGTTCAGATGATTGAGGAGGTAAGGCCATGCATCTTCTCAGACAATCCACTCCTATAACCTAAATAGATCGATACGACCTCCAAATGTTTGCAGTGTTTTTAAAGCGCAAGCGCTTGCAATTTATGAGGCGGCAAAAAGTCTTCCCACTACTTAGTGCATCAAACATAGTTACCCTTCAATGGGTCCCAGCATATCGTGACATATATGTACGGTGACCATCCGTTCATTTTTATAATGAACAGTTCATTATTTGAAGTAGATGTTCATTATGAATTATTTTGTATTCAAAAACATAAAAATGTTCATTATTTCAAAAGCTGTTTATTATTTGTTTACTATTTTATCTAATTTTGTTGAAACAAAAACGAAAAACCATAATTCTTTTAGCAAAATGATAATGCGAACTTGCCCTAGCAAACTGAATGTAAAGTCGAAACTATGCAATCTATTTTAATTACTGAATTTTAACTATGAAATTACCTGTTTAGAGTTCAGAGAATATTTTAAACAAAAACCAGATTTAATTAAACAAATCTATTATATACCTTCTTCAGGAAAATATTCAAACATGTATAAAAATAAATCTTACCTGCCTGTTAGTTCCATATTTTAAATAATGAGGGTAATTATTTAGTTTTTAAGCGTTTATTTTACTCTAACATTTGGTGTAAGTAAGGACTGAATTTTATTTAATAAATAATAAATAAATATATTAAGAGTTCCTTCTGTTATATTTTATTTTAATTAACTAAAGCAAAGACTGAATCTTGATGTTATTGAATTATGTATTGAATTATTTTTTTTTTAAATAAAAAAAATAATAATTAAAAACCGGGTTTAATTTTTTGTTCATTATTTGGAATTTAAAAATATGGTCAGCGTACATATATGGTAACGAAATGGCGGATGAATTGACCAAATAAGTATTTTTTCTTGATCTGATCTAAGCCAAATTGAATCTTCCGTTTTTATACCACTTGCACAAGAAAAGAATGCTTTCCCATAGTCGCAAACGATAGATGGTCAGCAATTGATACTTGTCGTGTCTTGAGGAATCTATGGCCACACCTATCTAAGAAAAAAAAAAAAAACAGAACTAAGAAGACCTAAACTATCCCTTTTGGTTGGAATCCTAACGGGTCATAACTCAATGGGAACACACATGATCAGAATGGGCTTCACTTTTAGTGTCAAGATGAAGACGTGGAAGAGGGCTCTATTATCACTTTTTTTGTGAATGCCCTAGCTTAGGAAGAACCAGGAAAACAGCCCTCGGTGATAACTTTTTTGACGAACTGAACGACATCTCGGTTTTGCCACTGATAAACATCTTGAAATTTATTCAGATTTCAGTATGGTTCAGGGATGCATCTCATATACCCACACCTTACCTCCACTTACTCCTTTCCATATACCAAGCCTTATCCTTACCTCACCTCACATGGTGACCACAATGGATCTATTGAGATCCAAGTGAGATAATCCGGCTTTCAGTGTTATCTCCCCTCCAAACCTAACCTAACCTAGATATTTCTATCAATCTTTCATTTACACTGCCCGACAACCGATTAGCTCCCCCTCTAATCTTTCAGTGTAAATGCAAATAACTCGGAACTCTGAGTATGTATCATGCTCAATTTTTTTTTTTTTTATTCCCCTCCAATTACTCTCCCTCTAAAAAAAAGTTGAAATCTGCAAATGAACCGTTATTTTGTTTTGGGTATTCTGTCAAATGTGACAAAAATGAATTAATTTTTTTTGCGGCAGCCGATTAGCGCCTCTTCACTTTATTATTAATTTTTGAGTGTAGGTAGTTAGAATTTTCTTATTAAAGTTATCATTAGTTAATTTTGAACAATATGGGAAAAGCAAAACCGTTAAATGAGTCCGAAAGAGCCAAAATAAAGGCTTATAGTGAGTGTGGCCAATCAATCCATCAAAATTTCAAAAAAAATTAACCGCAGTCGTAAAGTTATTTCCTCATTTTTACGCAATGAGCATAACTATGGAAAGAATATGAAGGGCCGACCATCTTCTGTGATTACAGCAGCTGACAAGCGAATTATTTTGAGGCACGCGTCCAACTCGCACGACTCTGCAAGCCAAAATTAAAGAAAAAACCGGTGTAAAAGCATGCGTGCGGACCGTGTAAGGAATTATTTCTAATGCTGAACATTTAAAACGTCTAAAAATTAAAAAAAAACCACCTCTTAACCAACTTCGAAAGACGCAATGCCTCGATTTCTGCAGAGCGCATATGAGCTGGACGAGGGAGTGGCAGCTTGTAGTCTTTTCAGACGAAACAAAATTTAATTTGGAAGGTCCCGATGGCTATGCATACTATTTTCATGATCTTCGAAAGGAAGAGCATACTTAGATCGACTGCACAGCCGTGCTGGTCGTGTCATGGTATGGGGAGCTATAACGTACTATGGCACTATTGAATTGCAATTTGTTACTCGTTGTATGAATGCCACAGCATACAATTGTGTATTAAAAACGGCTTTCCCTGCAATCAAGGATATTTTTGGGCCCTTGGAATGGAAGTTCCAGCAGGATAACGCCCCTATCCACACCTCTAAGCTCGTAAAGTCTTGGGTTGAGCTCCAAAAGGTGCCCTTACTGACCTGGCCGCCATACTTGCCCGACCTTAACATTATAGAAATTGTTTGCGGGTGGTTAGCACGCAAAGTCTGCGAGTCTGGAAGGCAATATTAAACTGAATCGGAACTCATGGAAGGAATAAGAAGTACCTGGGAGACCATTTCACTTTATTACTTAAAGAAATTGTATGACTCTTTACCCAACAGGATGTACGAGGTCATATTGAACCGTGGTGGCACAACACATTATTAATTATTTTATGAATACATAAGTTATAAATGTATTGAATTAAAATAAAAACAAAAAAAATTAATTTTCTAACGTTATTCGGCATTTTCAAATGGGGGTTCTAATCAAATGTCCAACAAAAAAAGTGTGTTTTTCATATTAAATTCTTTAAAATTTTGTTAAAATGGTATTAGTTTTGAGTTACTATCATAGCTTTCATTTTTTTCGTGTATAATATTATAAACTTTCATTGGCAAAAAATTTATTTCAAACGTTTTATTCGATTGGCTGATATTAAGCCTCAAAGACAAGAAGCATAGGGGGCGCTAATCGGTTGTCGGGCAGTGTATTTTGGTCCTGATTAACTGGTGGTTTTTTTTTTTGGCGGTAGAAGTTATTTACTTCTTGGTACCGAAAATTACCAAGTGACTTTTGACGATTTTCACCACTGCAGAGATGAACCTTAGATCAACGTATTACCGTGGCATACAGTTATAGATCCTAGATTTCTTCTATTTGTTCAGTAAAATTCCTTCCAAGTTTTCTGGTCTATTACTAAATAAATTTGCTTAAACATAAAGGCCGACAAAACCTATATACTTACCACTGCGTTATAAAATCAGGTTTTATTGAAAATATCGGATTTGTCCTATTATTGGCATCCAATGTCGAATTAATATATCCCTCGGAGCTTTCAATGCCGCTTATATCAGCATATCGATGATCCATGACTCAGCAGCAAGGATCAGGATCTTAATATCTCCTTCTTCTTCTTCTTTGGCTGGAGAATTATTCAACTCTGCTCTCTCAGAAAAAAGAAAAAAACCACCCAAGCCAACAGCTCCATGATACCACCATTCGAATTTTTTTTTTTTGTCTGTCTTCACCCTAAATCGTTTTCGAATTATTATTACTTAAATTGGATCCTTCGTAATTCATTCGAACAACCCCGTAAGATATGTTTACATCCATTTGATGAAAAGTGGTTACAGTTGTATAGATTATGTAATCGGATATCGTGTGGTGTGTAAGCAAGATATCTGAAACGAATAGCAAACATAATAATTCATTTAAATAAAATTTGATTCTATGATTCATGTTTGAAGTAGGTATAATTGACGACACGCAAAATGAAAAATTATAAGCTGAGGCATATAGACTTCAAAAAGGACGATTTTCAATTTGAACAAAATAAATAGTACACAATCAATCAACCTTCAAGTTTCTTCATGCCATAAGAAAGCCATCATCATCGCACTTGAAAAAGGCGCAAAGAATTGGGGGATGGGGATGATGAACTCATAAAACATACAAATTACTTTTTTCGAATCCTATTCTTGAACTCGCATTTTATCGGTGGTAGTGGTAGGTACCTCGATGTTGAAAACAGAAGCCTGAATGGGCATGTTTTGCTGAAGTTAAAGTAGGTAATCCCGGGGTTTCACACAAAATCGATTACAGAGGGGCTATACCTACATACCAAAATACACAGTTTTCGTCGTCTTTTGTTTGCTTTTGTTCTGCAGAAATCCTATTGGAAACTTTATATAAACGTCAATTATATGTTTAAAAATAAATGCCTATCGCACCGCAAATGTATGTATTTTTCTACTCCTAACCTATGTTCTTGCCTGCCTTTTCATATCACCTGATGACTATCCCGGGCTAACGAAATATACCATCAAGGACGATGAGAACGCAAAACGCGATCGATACAAAAGCTTATTGAGCTATGAAATCAAAGGCGCGCTGATACTACCTGTAGCTAGATGAAGTTGAAGCAATTCACGCGAACCCATTGAACAAGATACTTACAATGGGTTTAAATTCCAGAGCTTTAAACCACCCCACTTATCGGTAGGCATAGTAAGGTGAAATACCTTTACCTATACATAAAGTGGGGTAGGCCTATTGTAAGTACACTTCGAGAAAAAGATGTTATTTTATATAATGTTCATACATGCAGCTGCTTATATCAATCAAGGAAGGTAAAATTCTTCATCTTCTGAGCTTTTTGGAAATAAGAAGAGGTTTTTGCAGGCGATTCCGATTTGATAGGCCTATAAATAAAAAAAACATCACATTCGTGATGTACGGCAAAAGAAAAAAACTACCTACATATATAAGGTTCATACATAAATTGAAGTAAGGATTTAGTTGGAAGAGAATTATCATATAGCATTGGGGAACTGGATACGATGAAGAAAATCTCGACGAAGTATTTTTAACCCTATTGATAAAGGGTTCTAAAAAAAGTGGTAATGCTTTCATATGTTCATTTAAAGTTTTTTTTTTTAAATTGCCTCTCCCGCGATCTTTTCCACCGACTTACGATTTTTACAAACAAAATTTTGGAATTTTAATCAAAACTAACACTTCTATATGAACGAGAAGTTCGAAAAGGTGGGTTTTCCGTTCGTCGTGTTCGTGCGTTGGTGCGTCCACTGTTAGTTGAGCTAGAGCCTAAACGGGTTGTCTGATTTGCAATAAATTTGGTAAAGAGAATTTTTATGTGATTCTCTACTAAATTCAAATTTTTGTTTAAGCTCACCTGAAACGGGTATAGCTGCCATACAAAAATGTAAGTTTTTTTATATTTTTCTCAAAACCAGCTCTTACGATTTTGATTAAACTTCGTACCTGGAATGACAAAAGTAATTTGAAGAAAACTGCGTTCCAGGTTTTTGGCGAAAAATGTACATAACAGAAATAAGCTTTACACGTTTTTTTTTGAGAAAATGCGGTCTTAATTTTATGTTATTCACATACATCTTTTTGATTGTTACACAGATTTTGTTATAATTTTTCAATTTTGTGCTTCTCAACACTAAAAAGAATATAGCATTTAAAAATTATTTAAAAAAAAAAAAATCTAACTGAAAAATAATCAAACAAAAAAAAAAACAATTTTTGATTTTTTAACATTTATCGGTATCATAGTATTTATTAGGCGTGTAAAAGTGCACAAAAATACGCCATATATTATAACAGTTATAATACCTACTTTTTTATATGCTTTTAGTTCATAAGCGGAGAGGTTTATTGGTTTATAGGCTTATCACCATTAACTAAGCGGAATTGTTGTAGTATCTAACATAGACAAATTTTGTTAAGCGGTTATAACGGGTGATTTTTTAAGAGGTTTAGAACTTTAAAAAAAAAAAAAACACAAAAAATTCAAAAAAATGAATGAAATATTTATTTGAATCGATAGTTTGACCCTTGCAATTTAATGTTTAAAGATAATTTCATGCAAATGTTGACCGCGGCTGCGTCTCAGGTAGCCCATCCGCTGAGTCCAATTTTGGCATACTCTTTCACACATATCGGCCGGTATCTCACGAATGAATGCATGGATGTTGGCTTCCAGTGCGTCAATCGAAGCGGGCTTGTCCCTATAAACATTAGCCTTGACATACCCCTACAAAAAATAATCTAATGGTGTCAAATCGCACGATCTAGGCGGCCAATTGACCGGCCCGAAACGTGAAATTAACTGTTCACCAAACTCGCCTCGCAATTGCGCCATTGTTTCGCGTGCTGTGTGGCATGTGGCACCGTCTTCTTGAAACCACATATCATGCAAGTCAAGAACTTCTATTTCGGGCAAAAAAAAGTTTGTTATCATCGCTCGGTAGCGTTCACCATTGACAGTAACGCTGCGATTCGCATCATCTTTGAAAAAATAGGCCCAATAATGCCGCCGGCCCATAAACCGCACCAAACAGTGGCTTTTTCGGGATGCATTGGTAGCTGTTGCAATGCTTCTGGCTGATCTTCACTCCAAATGCGGCAATTTTGCTTATTTACGTACCCATTCAACCGAAAATGAGCCTCATCGCTGAACACAAGCAGCGCGCGATGAACATTTCGAACCGAGCACGAATTTTAATAGTAAAATTCAATAATTTGCAAGCGTTGTTGGTTAAATTGCAAACCAAACTGAAGCTGTTTGACAGTGACACAAGGTACTAAACACATGTCAGCTGTCAAAACCAGTGTTGCCAAAACCAAACCAGCTTAAAAATCACCCTATATAATATGCACTAAAAACACAGCTATTATTTAACATTTATCTTTATGGTGTATCTGCATTACTGTTGTTCACCACAAGAGCAAGTTCGTGCGATGCAGTGAAGCAAGTTTTTTTTTTTAATTTATCTCAACTTAAGAGTTAATACAAAATATTACTTGTTTCTCTTCAATGTAGCTGCTATACTCCTTTTAAGAACTCCTAAGAACTTGCCTTGGAACATCGAAAGCTATTCAATTCGAGTACCAACAATGTTTCAGATTGGCTAAATATTTTGTATAGCTTTAAATTTTCATTTAAGTGATAACAAACTGATTAAGAAATGATATCTCTGTTTCCGACATGAGTAAAATCAGAACAGAATGAATTATTTTTCGTTCGAAGAATGGGTAAGTGCTCTGAATAGAGAATGTGGTTGTATAATCCTTGCATAATATTATTTCCTACGCAAAAAACTACCGAAATACATAATCAGTCTTATTGTGAGTTTCACCCGAACAACATTCCACCCGGAAAATCTTACATTTCACTTTTCGCCTATTGTGAGTTTCCCTCGAAATTTCATGATCGAAAAATTCCCCTTACTGTGAATATTGATTTCGGCAGGAATATAATGACATTTTCATTTCTTTTTTGTAGGCGAACAAAATTTCGTTCGGGCGAAACTTAAACAGCTTTTAAAATTCCGGGCGAATACAAATTTTTAAGGTGAAATATTTTTCTTTAGACTCCAGTTCAGTTAGACTCGATTTTGTATTTTAATTTGTCGTGAGTAAAATAGTAGAATGGTATAGAAGTGCGCACTTTAGACAAAACACCAAATAAAACAAAAACATAGAATACTTAACCATATATTTTTTTATATTTTTAGTTTATTATTTCAGTAACGAAAAAAATCTTAAAACTAACAACAACAAATTATTTATTAATTAGTTATTCATAGAAACCACAAATCGAGAATTGCGCACTCTTATAAAACCGTATCGTGTAAGAGTACGCAACTTAGTTTGTAAGAGTGCGCAGGCCAACTAACAAATTCCCGGAGTTAAGCTCTTCAAATCTGAAAAAAAAACTTCCATAAGATTCTTTTATATCCTTGTTATGAAACTCAAATTCGTCTCATAGCATTTTTATTTTAAGAGCGAAGCATTTTTTTAAATTTGAAAGTACTTAAATCCTATATCTAAATATATTTAAGTCTCATAAGTATCTCGTTATGAAATTTAAACTCTAAACGTCATTTTTAGTCTTTATAATCCCATAATAATGCTTAAATGAGACTATTCATAAATAAGTTTTTTTCTAGATTCTAATAGGAGCTACGACGCCAGCTTTGAATATCAAACGAACAGATGTTATAGTTGAATTGTACAGTGCGTTCTTTTTGTTCACAAAACTTGCTTGTGTTCATGTTTCTATCGGATTGGTTATTTCATTGGTGGTGGCAGATGTAATTTTCGATTTCAAAGAAAAGTTTGATTGTTTTCGTTGCGAGCAAGTTTCTTTGGCCGATTTTTTGTTCTCTTTGTTTACCTAATTTCGGGGCTGTAGAACTGGTAGTAGTGAATTTGATCATAAATATTATAACAACAATTTTCAGCACTGAAATATACTAAACAAAAAGCACACATTTCAAACTTAAGGTAGTTAATATTATTAGTGTTATTAAAAAGAGGAAACAATCTGCCGAAAAATCGATCTCAAAAGCATTATTTTGATAGAATTGATCGAAACAACCTTATAAATTGTGCTAATGGAAATCACCATGAGTGTCCCATAATGATTATGGTATATCTTATACTGTTGTTGTATTGGCTGTCATCAGCTTTGGAGTGATTCAATTAACTTTTATTGTTACTTTATTCGAAAAATTATTAGGTTATAATTTTGTTAAATTGTTTCAAAATGTTAATCTAACACAACTATCGATTTTTTGCTTTCTCATTTAAATTTCTTAATAAAAGTTGGCAATTGCAATAAAAAGGAACGCCCCACAGACAAATGTGTTTCGTTTGAAAGTTTAATGTCAAATTTAAGTCCCATAAGAGCATGGGAACTAATCCCATAAGAAGTACTGTCTCTCAGAGAAAATTTATATTTACTGAGAGTGATACTTCTTACGTGAGCTCAAACGTTCTAATGGGACTACAATTTGACGTTTAACTTTCAAACGAAACACATTTATCTGTGTTGCTTTCCGTTTCATCATCAGCCAAAGATCTCATAGAGATGATAAAACAAGAGTTAAAGTATCAATTAACAGCAGCCATTTTGCAATAAGAACAAAATGTTTTCATTATATTTTGAGGGTTATCGTAGCTTAAAAAAAAAATATGTGAGTGCCGGGACTCAAGGTTAAATATGTGTAAACATCAACGTTTGTCCAAGTGCCTAATTTTTGTTACTGAACGTCATCAAAAGAAACATTTTGAATAATTAACACTACATTACCTATCAGTAGGCAGTCCATTTGTTAAAAGGCTTAGTGTTGAAAGAACGGCAGCGAAATACCCAGTGGGGGAACCTCTGTAACGTGATTTCCAAGCACTAAAAGGCTGGTGGTGAAGTGTCCAACGAACGGTGGAGGTTCGGTACTGAAAGGTCCTGCTTTGTAGTTCACTCTCAACTTTAAGATGACTTCACATTACACATGGTTATTGTTTATGGTAATCACTCTCTGAGCATCGACAAACAACAACTGTCAGCGGAGAGCACTAAAACCGTGGTTTCAATTAAATGACACCGTACCCAAATTCCAAAGGAACTTAATGGTTTGACTGACAGGGGCCGAATTAAAATATCCAGTTAGAACTGTCAACGAACTTGCTATCCTTATGAAACTCCATCTTTCCATCGAGTAAAACTTACAAAAAGTTCAATCTTAATTTTATACTGAACGAACCTCAAATAAATGTCACTATGATATAGCCGGCGAATTATATATCTTGAGTTTTTAGAATATTAAGTTGCAGTTGTTGTCAGTGGAAATCACTAAAATCGCAGTTTCAATCGATTGACACCATCAATCGCCTATGGAATTGGACGCTGTGATTTTTAATGAATGTTAACTTTGTGCAAGTACAAAAGTAGCCGATAACTCTGCAATTTGTTCAACCTCAGCTACTTTGTATATCCCAGCCACCTACGTCCCTCGCCAACGTGCCTACAAATTGCAAGAAGAAATTGCATCGTTTAAAAGCAGTATAATGTAAACGTAGAATTTAAGTTCAGATTTGTATCACTGAACGCACCCGATATCCTACCATACCTACAGCCATTGATCTACCATACCTACAGTCAATTGTCAATCCCTACAGCTGACTATTATTATTTTTGTTTTGATTTTGTTTTCTTTTTAATCACTAGTGTCGCGTCCATTTTCTTCGGGGAATAATTAAAAATTAAAGAAAAAAATATAAAAATATAAGTGTTAAAATGATAAAATCGTCGGTCGCCCTAAAAACAATTTGCTTTCGTCGTTGGCAAAAACAATATAAATGAGTGGTCGCGATAAAGTATAATCTTATTGTCGTTCGCGTTAAAATCAATTTGTTTTGGTCGGGGCAAATCAGATTTCGTAACGTAACGTGCTACAACGTAAAGTGCACGACGTAACGTTGCACACGAACGTTCACTTTTTTTTTCACTCTAACGCCAGCATAGATGTTTACACATCAAAAAATATTCTAAATAAATTATCTTATTTGGTTTTCCATTCTGACCAAAACTTGTAAAAAGTTTTATAGGTCATATTCATCTTGTTTTCTCTTATTTGCTGTCGATATTAGTTGTATAAAAAATGGATTTGTATAACTTAGTATACAGCTACTATACCAGAGAAGAATAATCGGGGACATTCTTTTTTGTGTTATGTCATTATTTAAAATTTGTGAGAGCAGTATATTAACACGACACAAGTAAAATGGCATCTTTAAAAATAAGTTGTTTTTGTCAGTTTTTAATGACAAATATATTGGAAGATTTCAGAAAATCTTAATAATGAAAAAGCGTCATATTTTGTGCCACTCTAGATCCAATTTTTGTCATAAAAGCAAGATAATGACAATAATTGGGAAAAAATATGGTTTGAATGATGGCATTTTGTGAATTTTATAAAAACATACTTTAGTGATTTTTGCATCTAAAAAAAATATTAATGGTAACCCTTTTTCTTATTATAATTAATAACAAAATATTATAAATTATGCATAGTTTTGGAAGCGCGTTTTTATTTTTCGAAGCAAAATATGGAAATTAATAGATGCAATTTTAATTGCACCAAGAATTTAGCCTACATATGCAATGATTTTTACAAATATAATACGTCGTCAATTAACTTGTGAGATAAATACTCGCACCAAAAAACATTATTTTTTTACATAAAAACTATTCGCCTACCTTCTTCTAAAAGAAATTAAAAATGCGAAAGATATATGTTTTTTTTTTTAAGTTTACACACACTCGTTCTCTTGTTCTTTTCAAATTTCCTTCATATTCTATGATATATACATATGTAGTACCTATATATTAAGTATGTACTAAATATATGGCAATTTATGGATTTGTACAAAAAATTGCACTCGAGATTTTGATCGAATTTGACATTACGATGATAGGGAAGACGAAAAAAGTTGGTCTCGCAAAACGTCCGATTGTCTGTCTGTCTGTTCGGCTACAGTCAGGGCCCGCCCCAGCCAAACTTGCGCCCTATGCAAGATTTGTAGAAAGCGCCCCTTTTTATATTTGCATACATACAAACAAATACTGATACACATGGATAAGACATTTCCACATTACCCAGGAGGTAGACTTTCAATGCGTTGTTCTAGTGTGATCTTTAATTTTACGATATTTCAAGCTAAATTCTCCTTGAATGCGACAGTCAAAGAGATGTTAGTTAGTGCGCAAGAAATAACTTAGCACAGGGATTATTTGAACACGTTTTGTGATAAAAATGCAAATGGCACTACATATTTGTTTGCGCAATATGAGATTACATTTTCTTGCTCCTGGTAATGAACCCCCAGGATTTCGCGGCCTGTGCATTTGCACATCTTGCACATATGGTTTGTCCGGCCCTAGCTGCAGCTTAAACGGATGGGTCAATTTTCTTCAAACTTGTTACCTATTACCAAGTGGTTTTAAGGCATTCCCCCGACATAATTTTTTCCTTTTTTTAAGGACTAAAAGTAACAGTAAATGTCATACAAAATTTTTCGCCCAAAAAGGAAAATCATATTTTTCCGAAATCGGCTCTACAGATTTTTTTAAAAAAAAATTCTATAAATCTTATTACTTATAAGCTTGCTACAGTTTAATTAAAAAAAATGGTTCCGAAAAGTGGTTATTAATGGCACCTGCCATATTTTTGGCTCGCTTTTCTTTCTAGAATATTTTAAACAAAAATTATTGTAATATCTATAAAAATAACGATAGGAAAAATCTTTCTTAGGTCAAAAACTCCCTCGTGTATCGAAATCAGTACGATCTACCATAGAAGGTTTTTTTTTTATTTTCGACTATCTCATTATCTGATTAACCGATTATAACAACAATGTTGAACAGAAGCTTGTAACACGCGTATATATGATATTGAATATCAAAATTTTCCGAAAAATAAAATTATTTTTTGAAAATTCAATATTTCGAAAAGGGGTAGAAGATTTTTTTGTTTTGTTAAATTCAATATTTAACTCCACATTAATAAATACTTAAAATTGACTTCCAATTTTTTTTATTCAAAAATGTTTACAAAATATTATAAATAAAATAGTTATTATTATTTTTTTAAAAGAATACCCCTAGGGCCATATCCTAAGAAAACCTTATTAAACAAAAAAAGAATTTCCTCAATCGGATTTCTATTAAATTTTTACCCCATTTCACTCTACAAATTACAATTGTTTTAAACAAAATATCTTTGAAGCCATTTCCTGAGAAAAACCTTTCAAACGGATACGTCTTTTTCATTTTACCCCATTTGACTCTACGAAGTGAATTTTTCTAGTTATTCTGCTATTAGGGGAGGAGAGGAGACGAATCCAATAAATCAAAGATCTTTAAAATCGGTCCAGTCGTTCTTTTAACTAAACTCATTTTGTTTTATTTATTAAGATTTATTTAATTTCTCATTTAATTGTTTATAGAATTTTCTTTCAGTGTAAATGAGTTTGATTGAGAAGGACGCACATATAGACACAATACCTATACCTACTTAGATATTTTTTTGGGTGCTAAAAGGTGGCAAATCAAAGCCTTCTATTACATCTTCAAGTGTTCTTTGGGGCAAATAGGGTGGAAGTAGGTAGGTTAAGGATGACACAAATACACGATTTCGGTGAACTGTCTCACTTCACTGCAAACAAAAAATATCAAACAAGTTTAAATTGAAAATAGCGATGGTGAATACTATGTTGGTGATGGTGATGGTGACGGTGTCAACATGGGTCGAATCTCCTGCACCTTATGCTAAATGAAAAAGCAACAGAAGTAATCAATGAAAAAGCGTTTTTCTTGTGCCTTTGTCTGTTCTGTTCTGTTATACTTATAAGAATGTCACAACATTAAAATGTAAAGATGAAGTGAAGAAAATTTAAATGGAGAACCTATTTTTTCAGCCATTAAGTTATTGCGCTGGGGACAAACATATCTATTGTATTATTGTATACCTAGGAAGTGTATATCCATAGAGGTATACATCACAGGAAGGTTAAATGTGGAATCCCTGGATATGAAGACGAGAAACCTATTTTTTCTTCTCACAACACACAAATTCTTATGCGAATATAAGATGAAAAATCGGATATTGCTTTTCATTCTTTATTTTTTTTTCTTTCTTTCTTTCTTTCTTCATTTTGAAAAGAAAATGTTTTTGATTTGAAATGAAAGCATTTGTCTTGGTTTGTTATGTTAGCTTTATGAAGCCTGCTACTTAAATATTTTCGAAGGAAAATTCAATATAGAGTGATGTGAGTTGGTTGGTGGCAGTGTGTTTCCTATCCTATGATAGATTTATATAATTGATTTTCTTTCAGGTGGGAGTAGGCAGGTATAGGTAAATCATGGTTAGAGAGAAATGAGTCCTACATTCTACTTAAGTTACAGCAAAGTATAGGTTTTGTACATAAATCAGGGATGAAATCCTCTTCGGTGATTATATTCATTTAGGTATATAAAGGGTTTTCCAATAAGAGGTGTTATTTTGATATTCAAAGAAAAATGGCATTTTTTGAGATAAATGATCGGATGCTTATTTCATTATAAAGAAGAAGGTATGCCGTTAATAATGAAACACAACATCAGCCAAATGGCCGCCACGACCACGCTTACAGGACCATATCCTTTTCATGAAATTTTCCATAACCAAATCGCAAAGTGGCTGCCCTATGTCCTCGATAGCCTCACGAATTCCATCTTTGAGGTCTTGAATCGACGCTGGGCTGTTGGCGTAGACCTTATCTTTCACGTGGCCCCAAAGGAAGAAGTCGCAAGGTGTTAAATCACAAGATCTCGGTGGCCAATTGTGATCACCTCTTCGAGAGATAACACGGTCCGGAAACTTTTCCCGTAAAAGATCGATGGTTTCATTGCTTGTGTGGCACGTAGCGCCGTCTTGTTGAAAGTAAACGTTGTCCAGATCAATACCATCCGATTCCGGCCATAAAAAATCATTAATCATCTCTCGATAGCGCAATCCATTGACCGTAACTGTTGCTCCAGCCTCATTTTCGAAAAAGTAAGGTCCAATGACCCCGCCGGACCATAAACCGCACCAAACAGTCACGCGTTGAGGATGGAGAGGCTTTCAACAATAACTCTTGGGTTTTCCGAGCCCCAGATGCAACAGTTTTGCTTGTTGACGTAGCCTCCGAGGTGGAAATGGGCCTCATCAGTCAAGATGATTTTTCGATGAAATTCCGGATCATTTTCATGCATTTCAAGGACCCAATCAGCAAAGACACGACGTTGTTGATGATCAGCCGGCTTGAGTTCTTGTGTTAACTGAACTTTATAAGCCTTAAGACCCAAGTCTTTATGAAAAAAATACGGTGTAATGACGTTTGTGGAATGCCTAATTCCAAAGAACGACGAGGAATGGACAAACCTGGGTTTTCTTCAACACTTTGGGCTACAACAGCAATATTCTCAGTTGTTCTTGAGCGACGTGCACGGGTTTTATTCTTCACATCACTAACTTGTCCCAACAGCTCGAATTTGTCCACCAATTTCTGTATTGCGGTCCGACAAGGTGCTTCACGACGACCCAAAAATGTTTTAGTTTTACGAACCGTCTCTGCCAAATTTTCACCATTTTTATAGTGAATTTTAATAATTTCAATGCGTTGTTGAAGCGTGTATTGTTCCATTTTATTATATTATTAATGGCGTAGTTTCTTCTTGTCAAATGTCAAAAAATGACAGCTTCAAAAGTGACAGCTACCGAAATAGCGGGCTATTCAAAATAACACCTCTTATTGGAAAACCCTTTAGATTTAAAAGGCCTCTAGTCCATACAAATTCGTGTTTCGTCCCGGTCCGATCTCACTTGGACGGGGTCATCAGTTGACTAGTGAGACCTGCCTTAACAGTACGGAATTTTTATTAAGTTCAATTCAACTTAGATACATGAATTTTTTGACAAAAATCATTAATCTTGTTGGATATGAAGGGTCTTCCAATAGGGACTGCCGAACTTTGACAGTTGATAGCGGATATATTGTTGAAGCTATACATCTGTCAAATTAGCTGTCATTTATTCAGTCTGTTTTGTCAAATCCCCATGGAGGGATATAGCATTCAACAATACGTGCAAATGATAAAATTGTTTTATCAAAATGGGCGTTCTGTTTGGGAAACGTTGCGAGCGCTTTGCCCATTTTACGGTCGCCATACCAGTCATACCGAGACTCGAGAGGACTATTCGCCGAGTGGTGGATAAATTTGAGCCCAGTGGTTCAGGAAATGGTCAACCAACACCCGAAGATATGTCAACGAAACGCAAGATCTGTCGGTTTCTCGTCGCTCACAAGAGTTCGGCCTTTCGCAGACAACAACTTGGCGAATTTTGCATCGTGACTTGGGCCCTGCACACGGACCAAATTCAACTGACCCAGGAGTTAAAAGTAAACGACCAACGTCGTGTGTTCACTGAATGGGCTCTGGAGCAGTTGGAAACTGACTGTAATTTTCATCGAAAAATCATCTTCAGCGATAAGGCCCATTTATGGATGAATGGGTACGTCAACAAACAAAATTGTCGAATTTGAGACGATACCATAATCCACATGAGATCCAAGAGCGTCTAATGCATCCCAGTCAGTTGGTGTGAATTTTAAGCTGGCGGCGTCAAAGGTCCATATTTATTTGAGAATGACGTTGGCAGACTATTACCAATTTCTTTTGTACTAATTTGGATGATATAGACACCAAAGACATTTTGATTTAAAAGGTATGTATTTGCCTGAAGATTTAAATTGAGCTGGCTATAGATTATCCTGTGTTGCGACGACTGCGCTTCTGTCATAAATCCTTCATATGCACTGCGGCTCGATCCCTTTAATACTTTGTGAAAAAAAGTCTTCTGAGCTAGTATCTACTTAAATCGGCACACTTTCGCCTAATTTTACTCTCAGCTCCTCCCATCTATTGACTAGGTTTGCTCTTGATGATATATAATGCACTTTATTACTTGTTTGGGTAGCCTGTGCTCTTCCATCTCCAAAATTTTTGATACATAATCAAAATGCAATTAAAGGCGTCTAAAAACAATGGTGGTTTGGTTTTTACCAAATAGACCATATAATTAGGTGCATTCGACGGCAATTTAAAAATTCGCTTGAGAAAGTACCTTTGAAACCTATGTACCTCCTCAAATCTGGAACAGCCCCAAACTTTTGCTCCGTACAGCAGTATGGATACTGCAGTTGCACAGAGTATTTTAATGCTTGCATTATGTTCAATGCATTTATTATCAATGCAACGCCCCCACACTGCTGAAATAGCTCTTTCCGCGTCAGCTATCTTCAAGTCGAAATGTTTTTTCATGTTAACATTTGAGGTAATCAACACACTAAGATACTTGTACTCCCGCACAATTGTATGATTTTACCCTTTATAGTTCGACTTTTCGTTCCGAGCATATCTGAAGATCATCATTTTCGATTTTTCGAGATTAACTGACTGATTCCAAAAATCACAGTAGTTTTCAAGCCTGTTTATCATTCGCTGTATTCCTTTTACAGAGTCTCTTCCAGCAAAATTATGTCATCGGCGAAAATAGGACATGGTATCTGCATTCATCCAAACGCAATTCCTCCTCCGATTGCCTCCACGATGTCATTAATGAAAAGAATAAAAAGTAAGGTACTCAAGACACAACCCTGCCTCACACCCATTTGCGTAGAGAATTCAATGGAAATGACTGTACCATCCCATACATAAGGCACATTACTTTCCATCCCATCTTGTATAGGTTATAAAAAAGAGCCTCTCGCACAATGGGATCAAAAGCTGCACGGAAATCTACAAAGAAAGCATAGACTTAGTTTTGAAACTGTCCACGATGTTGACTAGAGTGAAGATCTGGTCCAAGTTCGAGTGGTTTTTTCTAAAACCTGCTTGAAATTCATTAAGTATTCCTTTATTATCTACCCAGTCAGTCTATTAAATGTCAGCGTACTGAATAACTTAACCGAACCATTTTCACGGTAGTTCACTGGGTTATTGTAAGCCCCCTTTTTGTGTAACGGGTATAATATTGCACCTTTTGAAGCTGTCTGGGACATTTGCTGTTTCAAATATCCCATTAAATTCAATGTAGCCATTAACGTCAACGCAGCCAAAAGTTCCATCGAACAGTTTTTGTAGAATTCTACTGGTATTCGGTCATCTCCCGGAGCTTTTTCTACTTTGGCAGTTTCAACTAACTTTTCGGAAAATCACTTACTCTATAACTGGCGCAAGCCTTAAAGCATTGATATAAACCTAGTAGGTATTACCTTGCTTGGAACAGGCTCAGCCACGAGTAAATCTGGTGAAAGGCTATATGGTCGGATCTCAAAATGAGGAAAACATAACCTAGTCCCTTAAGCAAATTCCATTTAGACTACTAACACTACCCCTATATCAGCCCCACGTTGGGAGCCAATTGTTGCACTTTTTCCCGACGAACCGAATCAATCAATTATTTGATTAAACGACGAATTACACCACGACCGACAATAAGAAAACACGACTTAGACTCACAAGGAAGCACACGAATAATAATCAAAAGAATTCCGAATTCGAATTCGAAGTTAGTGCAACAGGCAGCGATAAAAAAGTACTGCCACCACAGCTATGCTCAGTTAGGGGTGGGTTCAGGTTTTTTGTACTTTGATTAATGATTATAAAAAAGATGATTGTAATTAATCAAAACTACATACTGTGTGGACACAGGGACGTAGCTGAAATTAATAAAAAGGGTGCCAGTGTTTTGTAAAAAAAGGAAATCACAAACCTTCGGAGCGGAACCGACGGTGAAAGTATTTTAGAATAAAAAAAGACGAAGAAATTGTATTTGAAAAATGAAATTACTTTTAATCAAAATTTAAAGTGCTTGGGAAACCTTACGAGTAGGAGTAAAACCCAAGATCTTTTGAAACAACGAAAACAAAGAAGATTTAAGATTATAAGGTGGACCGTTAACAGTCGGTCCCGAAAGAATATAACGATTTTGAACCGGGTCACGAGTTCCGTAATTTTCCGGAATAAAACGGAAAGCAAAACCCAAACGGAATTTATGTGAAGATTTTATCACACACAATAAACGATTAGAAAAAAAAGAACACTATTCAACCAATTCAATAATCACTATATACTTATCTGGAATTTTCCTGCCAATTTTTCTCCTTTCTAGAATTTAATTTCCTCGTGATAATTTCACGAAATCCCTTCCACAATTTTTCCTCCAACTTTTCACAATTTTCCTTCAATTTTCCTGTTTTCAATTTTCTTAATTTGAAACTCAAATCGACAAATTAAATCTCTCTCGAATTTTCCAAAATTTTCTTTTTCTCAAAATTTTTTTTAAGATCTATATCGCTTTGTAGCTTGCCAAGAAGTGACCTTCCAGGCTTTCAACATGCCTGTATGGTACCTTCTCGTTTTCAAACCCCCGTGCTTTCGGCCAATCAGTGGCCCGGGATTTCGATCGCGTCATCATTCAGCAACACTACGTATATTTGCGTGAGCGCGCTAACGCAGTTGAAACCCAGCAGCCTTTCCTACTCGCACCTTCACATCCCAGCTTCATGCATCGCCATCATCATTGAATTCGCCGACCTCTGACATGACTTCCAGTGGTAAGCAATCCAATAAGCGCATTCAGCCACCTAATTTCCCCAATTCAATATGAAAAAGAAAACTTTTAAAACCGAAAGAAACCTAATTGTTCACACGTGCAATTTTCCCCTGCAATACTAAGACAAAATAAAATTGTGAAAAGTTGGAACGCGTTAAATCAATTTTTCAAAAGTTAGAAAGGAGTTTGGCAGAAAATTTCCACAACGCGAATTTAACCTACTTCGTTGGGGTTTTGCGCAGATTTGGGGGGAATGGGGTCCAGCTGTTAACGTTCCATCTTTTACAATTGTAAGTATAAATTAAAGCAAAAGTTTTACGTTGGGCCTGCAGCCATTCTCACAAAGATTGACTTCAGCAATCGGGGACCAAGTGTCGCCCGTGCTTTATTTAAGATTTATTATGGCCAGACCGTCCGTCTGTCAATTTTATGATGAGTGGGCCAACTACCCACCGGAACTGTCAAGTTTCACAACTACAATTATTGTTTCTTCACGATACTGAGACAGTGAAACAATGGCTAATGGACCATTGCTGCCCTTCTCTCTCTCAGTAAGTTGAAAAAGAAGCACCTGTAAATGAAAGTTGGGAAGAAAGGAACCTAGGATGAGGAAACGAAAGAGCAATTCTTGTTACGGCAAAATTTCGCCGTAACACAGCGCTAGTTGGATTCTTCGGGAACAGTTGTTCTTAGAACCGCCATATTACCTACCTACCTACCTAGCAGTTTCAATTACTTTTAGTATTTACAAAAATGTGAATGGCGAATTTTTGTTTTCAATATAAGACCGGACATATCACCTACTATTGACAGCTTGGGTAAAAAAAATATCGAGCGGACTGCAGAATGAAAACAGCTCAAAAGCGTTTCTATCCGTTACTCACCTACTTGTTTCTCGCCGCTGAACAAACGTTACCCATAATTTCACAATTTTTCAAAGTGATGTAAAGTCATTTAAAGATGGTGACACCGTTCAAGAAATCTCCTATTTGGATAGATAATCATGCTTGAATTAATATCTGATGGGTGTTGTTGTGAGTTATATACATTATATGGAACGCAATGAATTAAACAATGTCGAATTAACGATTACTAACTTCTAAATCTAAACTTATTCCTTAAAGGACACATAATAATATCGATTTCCATCTAACTACAACAAATTTCTTTGGAATTAAGAAAAAAGAGCAAAATCAGCATTTTATCTCCCTCAAGTCCTTAAACCCTTTTACACCATTATGTTTTCGGATTTAAGTCAATAGCCATTTCCAGCTCAGGCAATATTCCCAACGGATATCGGTTTTGTTCGTATCTGATGATAAAAGGTTTCGTTTCGTTTGGTTTGGTTTTACGTTGTAGGCGTTTCGTAAGAGCCAATCATTTCCCAGATCGTTAAATTGACTGACATGCCTTCGGGCTGCGCCAAGCAAACAAAATTATGTAACTTACAAACGTTTGCCATCCATTTCATGATGAGAGACTGTTTTGAAACAATAATAAGGATAATCTTTGTCTATGACAATGATGCGATATTTTACTTATGTTTATTGTATATCTACTTTGAATAGCTGCTAAAACGAAGCTACTGCCAAAGTTTTGCCTATAAGGAATAGACACCTATAGTACCTATACCTACCAGAAGGACATCGACCTGCCTTGACAAAGGGACAAAAAAAAAAACGACCAACGACCAGCGACAGCCGACGACAACGCACGTTCCAAAATGAATGGCAGTCAGTAGGCGACACTTATTAAAAAGCCGTAGGGAATTCCTTTGGTAAATGTTATGGTGCACAATTTTATGACATAAAGCTTCTGGGAATGGGACACGAATGAATAGAGGGGGTGCGATGATGGTTCAATGTTATGGCCACGGGATATTTTGAGAGTATCCAAATGTTTGTCCTGATCCTGGAAATTCATTATGTGCTTTTTGTGTGAAGTGCTTTTGTTGGAAGTTTTTTTTTTTTTTTTTTTTTTTTTTTTCTGTTGGTGCTCTTGGGAAGTTACAGAAAAAAAAATTATGAAGTCGATGAAGTAATGTTATTGTAGAGGGTATAAGAACTTGTTTCATAAGACTCATGTTCAACTTTTCTGGTATCTACCAGTATCTTGCTTGAAGGAAATAAGCCATGTATAGATATGTGTCTATAAAGAAAGGTACTGTGTACATATACATAAGCTATGCCTATACATAAAAGGGTGGGAATGATTTCATATTAGGCTGAAATAGCTCAAGGCATTTCTTGTTTAAGAGGCTACAAATGAAAGGAAATACGAATATTTAGAGTCTGTTCGTGTTGGAACAATGGTTCAACAGTTATGATATATTTTTCTTTGTGTTATTATAATATTTGTAAGCAGTAGGTAGGTTTCGGGTATATCTTAATGCTAGACAAAGAAAAATTAAATATTCACCTGGGTCACAGGTTCTTGTTATTGTTATGATTTTTCAAATAAAAAAAAGTAGACTGTCTGTGATGGTTCTTAAATACTGCCGAGTACAGGTTCATATTTTTACAATATTTTAGTGTTAAAAAAGTATCTATTTGCTGAACATTATTTCTTAGATTTAAATATTCTAGAAAAACATATATTGGCAATAGTTTCGAGCAACAGTATCTCTTGCTGGACTTACACGACTGGCAGGATTTTTGTCAGTAAACTCTCAAAAGAATGAATTTGTCAGTGTACTGTCAATTTTTCGGTCGTGTAAATCCAGCATTCCAACATTATCTGATGTAATATGATATCGGCTTTGAACTAAATGAATAAACTGGTGGCACGACAGCTCGTGGAAAACCAGGGCCTAGTTAACCATTCCTGCGTTCGTTTCGGCAACAATCGAAGAGGTCTACAATTTTCTCCCGGCAAATTTGGAAAATTTGACATTTTCTCGCAAGTGAAAATTTGTTTTTCGATTTCATCTCTATACCACAAGTGTGACATTTGTGTGTCTAATGCACTATCCATAACATCAAGGGCTACTGCAGTGGCTTGTTATTGTAATGGATTAATACATAAATGTATGTATTTTCATAGTAATGCAACAAATGTGCTTGCTTATGTTGATCTTGAATTGAAGAGACGACCATAAACCTATGTTAGGTTAGGTAGAAGGGCTGACAGTTGATCTTGTTACCGTCACATTTAGATCTATGTAGATCCGCTGTGATACCCTAGGAAATTGTATCCCACTAAATGTAAAAACTTATGTGTTCTGTTAGCAGTCAAGCCATTTAGAGGCATTGACGAAGTTCAAAAGGCTGTTCGCTGAATTTCTAGAAAGATCCTCTAAGTCATCAAAGAAATGATTTCCTAGGTGCTTCTTTCTTAAGTGACAGAGTGCTGGGTAGTGACAAAGGAAGTGTAAGGTATCCTCATGTGCTTCTTCATCTCTACACCCTCTGCAAAGGTCGTCGGTACTGAGCCTCATTTTCTTTTTGTGGTATCCCAGTAGGTTGTGTCCGGTGATTATGCTGACAAGGGAACGAAGATGTTTTGTGTTCATTTGCATAATTTTGTCTGTCATCTGCTTATTGAAATTCGGTCATAATTTTCAAGTTGTGGCGCATGTTTCAAGCAGGTTCCATCTTTCATTGGTTTTTTGTCTAAAATTATGTTACCAATATCCTGTTCGATGTTACAGTTTGGTACTTTAATATGTCGTTCGGCTTGACTTGAATCAAGCTACGATCCCGTTCTAGCCTGCTTTTCAGCTCTTTCGTTTCCCTGCACTTTACGGTGACCAGGAACCCAGCAGAGTCTAATGTTATGCTGCATACCAAGAACCCTAAGCTCTTCGCGACAGCAAGTTACAAGCTTCGAATGTATCTCGGTGGCAGAAATTGCTTTAATTGCTGCTTGGCTATTAATAAAGAGGGTGATGTCAGTGTGTGATATCGCCATCATTGATATTTACGTAGCTGCTTTGGTCACTGCCAAGACCTCAGCTTGGAAGACGCTGCAAA
Source organism: Leucozona laternaria (assembly GCA_932273885.2). Lineage (NCBI taxonomy): Eukaryota > Metazoa > Arthropoda > Insecta > Diptera > Syrphidae > Leucozona > Leucozona laternaria. Next base: position 274,617,408 of record OW026366.1, read on the forward strand.
AGTCCGGAAGTCTGAAGGAGCAAGCTAGTCCCAGAGTTTCCGATAAAATTCCTTCCGATAAAATTCCTGCACCAACTTCAGTGTCCATCTTAGAACCATCAGTGAAGACAGTTATCGCAGATTCGTTACTGAGAGGTTGGTTTTTTTTCCACTCCTCTATCTTAGGAAAAGAGGTAGTGAATGGTCTATTGAAGTTTAAATGGGGTACTGTGTGTAGTCTGTACAAACATTATCTACCACATATCTCTGAAGAATCTGAGTATGACCCATTGTGCTTTGTTTCCAACAGTTAGTCTGGCTTAGTCGGAAGGCACTGATGTATGCTGCTGATTCTTGCACGAATAGATCTATAGGGGTTTCAAGTTGAGTATCGCTTCCAGTCCCGCAGTGGGGATGGTTTTCAATGCCCCTGTATTACCTACACATGCTAATCTTTGAACTTTTGTTGAGGTTTTCAGGTTTGTTGTTTTCTCAGTCGCATTCCACCCAACTAGATTACCGTAGGTTAGCATCGGTCTAACTATTGCCGTGTACATCATACACCTGAAAATTTATTTATTTAGGAACACTATAAGGCCGGTATTCACCGAACGCTCATAAACGGCTCTTAAGTTTATGAGGCTCATAACTTGAAAATAATTTGTGCTATTAACCAAGCACTCATAAGTATTTTTCGTAGTCCGAAAATGAGAGCCGCTCTCTCACAACCATGACAAGTCCAAACTATGAAATGAAGTTGTTTTTAATTGAAAAAATTTAAAATCTAAAATGAATTTCGTTGAAGTTTTGCATTTTTTGTTTACATTTTGCCATTGATTCACTTATTTTCCTTTTGTTTATTTTAATGGCTTGTTTCTTCACTGAAAACATTAAAATTACAAAAAAAAACTGAAGAAATGTGATAGTTGACATGTGGAGTTTGAAAATTTTTCATGAGGTTTATGAACCTATTTAGTTATGAGCGTTTGGTGAATGCAGGCCTAAGTCTAACCAGAACCGAGACCCGCTGTTGGATGCGTAGTGTACATCTACAGTCAAATGTTTCACCTTTTGGTTTAATAATCCCAACTTTTGTTAAGACTTCTACCGCCTCCTTTTGTTATTGTTTTTTTTTTTTGGAAACGACTCCCACCTGATTATTCCTTGGTACTCTTGCTCTAAGTTTACAACGGATTGAGCTAGTGCGGACTGCTCACCGATTTTCTTCTGCTTTGCTATTAAGAGCAAGAAGGTTGTCCATTTTCGCAATTACTTGTTTATTCTTCGATCCATTTCATCAAAGTGTATCTTGGACCAAGACAGCACTGTCCTGACCGTCCCTCTCTTTTGCTAAGGGCGGGGAACGATTCTAATCTAATTTCATCTAATTTCTTCTAGTTTTACTTCGAAAAATTAAATATTATTATTATTATTATGCATTATAAATCTGTGCTAGAAAGATTTGATTTGACGAAGTCAGTCCATTTTTTTGGTTTTTCTTAATCTTGGAAAATTCCATTTATTTTGTTTCGCAATAATATGTGATGGATTTAAATACAATTATTATGTTTTTCACTAACATCCATATTATTAAATTGCTTCAAAACTATAAGTTCCATAGCAGAACTGGATTATTCGAAAATATTTTGACATCTAAAACCCGAAGACTTAAAACAAGCTTTGCATAAAACACGAATGAACTATTGATTCATAAAACCGTGCAAAGCTTGAGACTCTTATCTTATACAAAACTAGTTTTGCTATAAAACTAGTTTCGAAACACGTCAATATAATATGGCTGTGAGTGTTTTGAAAAGGTTTTTAAGCCCATTTCACATTTATACAACTATAACTTTTCAATTTTCAAATTTAAATCTGGGGCTCAAATTATACCATTCGCCATTATTTTAACAATTTTTAATTCGCTTTAAAACTTAAACTTAAAATGTAACGTAATCTCTCTTTCGAAATTGCTTGAAATTTTTGCATAAATACCTGTCTACGAAATAAAATAATTGTAATTGTATCACAACCCTTAGGGGAAATGCTTTGTCTTTTCATTTAGCAAAATTCATCGTTGCTTTCGCTTGCTTTGATGGTCTTTTTTCGTAAGCCATTAAAAGTCCTTTCGAACTATAAAAAGACAAAAAGTTTTCAAATAAACCAGTAAGGTTCAAATAACATAAATTTCACTTTTTTGCTACCGCTGAAAATTGGTTAACGCATCAACCAGGATCTACCTATCCCTTCGCTAAAGGGAATTATTAGACATCTCCGGGTTGACGTTCAAGTTATATGAACGTACAATGTTCTTTTTTCCCACTATCCAACTAATATTGGTTTGTTTCCTTTTTCCTCAATGTTTCAATCAAATAAGCTTTAAAAGACTCTGATGTATCACTAAACTGAACTTTCGACCTTTGTAAATTGAAATAAAAATTATTTCTATAGAGTAAAAATTCTTTTTTCAACAGAAAATTCTGAATCACCCTTTATATAAATAGAAATTCGCGTTAATATTTATGTAACAAAATTGATATTTTAGCTATATTCGCTTAAGAGTTATGATTTTTGCAACTATAAAGTCAAAACGGGCCACTGAGCACGCACCGTTTGAGTTATTGAAAAAAAAAAAAATTGATTTATGGGTAATCGTTGGAGCGGTTTTCTTAAAAAATTATTTTTATATTGGTTGCGATAGTAGTATCTAAATTTCACACAAAAAATTAGTACCTAATTACGACGCTTTGAACACTTATTTATTATTAAAGGGTTTTCCAATAACACGTGTTATTTTGAATAGCCCGCTATTTCTCTAGCTGTCACTTTTGAAGCTGTCATTTTTTGACATTTGACAAGTAGAAACTACGCCATTAATAATATAATAAAATGGAACAATACACGCTTCAACAACGCATCGAAATTATTAAAATTCACTATAAAAATGGTGAAAATTTGGCAGAGACGGTTCGTAAAACTAAAACATTTTTGGGTCGTCGTGAAGCACCTTGTCGGACCGCAATACAGAAATTGGTGGACAAATTCGAGCTGTTGGGACAAGTTAGTGATGTGAAGAATAAAACCCGTGCACGTCGCTCAAGAACAACTGAGAATATTGCTGTTGTAGCCCAAAGTGTTGAAGAAAACCCAGGTTTGTCCATTCCTCGTCGTTCTTTGGAATTAGGCATTCCACAAACGTCATTACACCGTATTTTGCATAAAGAATTGGGTCTTAATGCTTATAAAGTTCAGTTAACACAAGAACTCAAGCCGGCTGATCATCAACAACGTCGTGTCTTTGCTGATTGGGTCCTTGAAATGCATGAAAATGATCCGGAATTTCATCGAAAAATCATCTTGACTGATGAGGCCCATTTCCACCTCGGAGGCTACGTCAACAAGCAAAACTGTCGCATCTGGGGCTCGGAAAACCCAAGAGTTATTGTTGAAAAGCCTCTCCATCCTCAACGCGTGACTGTTTGGTGCGGTTTATGGTCCGGCGGGGTCATTGGACCTTACTTTTTCGAAAATGAGGCTGGAGCAACAGTTACGGTCAATGGATTGCGCTATCGAGAGATGATTAATGATTTTTTATGGCCGGAATTGGATGGTATTGATCTGGACAACGTTTAATTTCAACAAGACGGTTCTACGTGCCACACAAGCAATGAAACCATCGATCTTTTACGGGAAAAGTTTCCGGACCGTCTTATCTCTCGAAGAGGTGATCACAATTGGCCACCGAGATCTTGTGATTTAACACCTTTCGACTTCTTCCTTTGGGGCCACGTGAAAGATAAGGTCTACGCCAACAGCCCAGCGTCAATTCAAGACCTCAAAGATGGAATTCGTGAGGCTATCGAGGACATAGGGCAGCCACTTTGCGATTTGGTTATGGAAAATTTCATGAAAAGGATATGGTCCTGTAAGCGTGGTCGTGGCGGCCATTTGGCTGATGTTGTGTTCCATTATTAACGGCATACCTTCCTCTTTATAATGAAATAAACATCCGATCATTTATCTCAAAAAATGCTATTTTTCTTTGAATATCAAAATAACACCTCTTATTGGAAAACCCTTTATTATTGTTATAAGCTTTATTTGCCTTTTTAAATTACAATCACCAGCGCCGTAGTCAGGATTTTGTTTCGGAGGGGGGCTGGCTTCCAAGTCTTACGAACAATTTTTTGAACAAAAAATAAAAAATAAAATGAGACCAATTACCTCATCTGTATCAACATCAATATCCGAATGAACAGATGTCAAACTTGCATTGCTCATATCGCTTCGGGACACTGTTTTAATCGTTTTTATCGTTGAAGAAGATTCTTTCAACACACTGTTGTCACTGAAAGTGTGCCCAAAACCGTGAGCAAGAAGTAAAGTAAGTTTTGTCACATATATTAAGCAACTTCAAAACTTCGGTAGAAGGATCGAAGATATTTTTGATTTTTGTTTTGCTCTCTGGTGTTTAATTTTGGAAAGTTTTTTTTTTTGTAAGCGAAGGCATATGGAAAATTGTTCAGCGCCAGAAAAATCGATTGTTTCGTCAGCGAGGACATTGAAACTACTTGACTTGAATGTATTAACGGGCTTATTGCATATTTTGGTTGTACCAATATCAGAACATGTCTCCAGGATTTCATTTTGTATATCTGAGCTCAGATAGGTTGAGTTTTTAGAGGTGTTAATGACGTGATTCTTTAAATTATTGTCCTCAGATTCAATTCTGAACTGCAGGAGCGCATTTAGTTTTCCATATTTTTTTTGTGGGCCGAGTTAGATATATAGCTCAACTATCATCGTCACCTCCTGTTTTGCACAAAATAAAATAGTCTGAATAATAGGTCTTATTACAGCTCTATTTTCAGCTACTGCTGTTGCATTGGGTAGCAGCATCTTTTTTTGTTTTCCAGCAGGAACGTTTTCCAGTCACTCATATCATTATTTTTATTCATTTCTGGTTTTTATTAGTCTGAGATCATATTATTTTTGTTATTTTTATTTCGCAATATTTTGGCTTCTTCATCTAATACAGGGTTTTTCAATAAGAGCGCTACCAAAGTTTTTTTTAAATAAAACAAAAACGGTTTTGAATATTAATGAAATTCTTTATTCTTGTGAAAGTACGTTCAATGCCATTATGTATGGAACTCGATTTCTTTTGCATGGCCACCACGGGCACGCTTGCAGAAGTCCAGACGCTGAACCCAATTTTCGACGGTTTTCAAGCATAAATCGGCCGATACTGTTGCAATTTCACTTTCGATATTCGTACTAAGTTCATCAATCGTCGCTGGCTTGTTGGCATAGACCATAGACTTGACGTAGCCCCACAGGAAATAGTCTAACGGCGTCAAATCGCACGACCGAGGCGGCCAAGCGACTGGAACTGGACCATTTCATGAGATAACACGTTCTCCAAACTTGGTTTCCAATAAATTGATTGTGACATTCGCTGTGTGGCTTGTGGCGCCATCCTGTTGGAACCACATGTCCTCCAAGTCCATATCATCCAATTGGGGCCAAAAATATTCGGTTATCATTGAAAGGTAGCGATCCCCATTCACAGTAACATGCCGGTCTTTATCATCACGGAAGAAGTACGGCCCAATGACGCCGCCGGCCCATAAACCACACCAAACCGTAAATTTTTCGGGATGCAATGATGACTCATTGAGTACGTGTGCATTGCTGCCTGACCAAAAGCACATATCTTGTTTATTGACGAAGCCATTCAGCCAGAAATGAGCCTCATCGCTGAAGATGATTTTTCGATTTTTAGCGCTCTTAACGTTGAGGCCACTGACTCCGAATTTCGGTATTAAATTTTAATAATTTCGATTCGTTGTTGGCTCGTATATCTTTCCATCATGAAATGGCAAACCTTACTGAAGAGAAATGTCAAAAGAGCGGCAAGAAATATGGCGTCGTTTGCTGTCCCTGTTGCTCTACTTTTGTAGCGTCCCTGTTGAAAAACCCTTTATAAACGAAGAAATTAAAGTTCTTAACTGATCCAAAATCAAATAAACTATACCTAGATAGTCTTCTTACTTTGATAGATTGGAATTGATATTAAAAATCTTTAGTTTTTACTTAATTTGTTAAGATACAAATCATTTCGGGAGGGGCTTCAGCCCCCTCAAGCCCCACCCCTGGCTACGTGCCTGATAATCACTTAAATTATAATAAAATAAAATTAGTTTTTTCGCAATTTATTTATTGTCCAGCATAAGCCTCCCTCAGTGCTGCCCATATTTATCTGCATTTCGCGTCGTTATACCAGTTACGATTGAATTGTCTCAGGTCTCGTCCCATCTTCTTTTCGGTCGTCCTCTCGGTCTTTTATCGTCAAAGGGTATCCATTTGGTCAAATGTTTTTTTTTTCATCTTTGGCATCTATTCTTGATATGTGTCCAGCCCACCTCCATTTTAAAGTTTTTGTACTTTGTATCACGTCCACAGATTACCCACATGAAGATGAGAATCCCCGGCAGCCATTTTAATTTGCCTACAAGCTTGAGCTGTCAAATATCAGATAAAAAATGAGAATGTGTGTATAAAAACCTCACACATAGACAGTAGGGATCTTCACACCCCTGGTTAAATTGTTGTTGCAATTCACATCTATTCATCGACGCGGGAAGAAATTACATTCAACAATGTAAACAAATGGGTTTTGGAGGGTGAAACGTACGAAACATTCTCATCTTAATATGCCTAATCTGTGATCACGTCTATTATATCTTTCTTCTTTTCCTTTTATCTTCATTTCTTATTCTTTGGAATTGTCTAATTGTTAGCAATTTTCGTTCAATTTTCGTTTGGCAAATCCTCAGTTTCTCATGTGATATTGATGTAAGTCCAAATGTTTCAAGTCCGTATGTCATGACTGTTAAGATTGTGGAGTCCAATATGTATTTTCTCATGTCTCATTCCAGTATTGTTTCCAGGTGTTGTCTAATCTTCGGTCGATTTCCTTTTCATCCTGTTTTATAAAAGATTTCAACTGGCCTAGATATATATAGTCTTCTACATAGTCGGTGTTGTCGAGAAATGTGTCCTTTTTGATGTGTGGTGGTGGTAGAGCGAAAAAAATAACGTGAACGTTCGTGTGCAACGTTACGTGGTGCAACGTTACGATCTGCATACTAGGATGGGTGCGTTCAGTGAAAAAAATCTTAAGATCCCCTTCAAGCAAAAACAAGTCCGTTTTGGATCCGCGCACGTTGATATTTACACATATTAGCCGTGAGTCCCGGCACTCACACAATTTTTTAGTATGGTTTCTCATAATCTTTGTTTTAGTCAGATTAAGGCAAAGTCCATATTGTTTGATAGCGGAAGCAAGTTCGGTAATCATTGATTGCATGTCATACGGTGAGTCAGAGAGAAGAACTATGTCGTCTGCAATTCTTAAATTACTAAGTTTTTATCCAATGATATTAAGTCCGTATTTTTGTTGGTCCAGTTGAGTTGACTAAAAATATCTTCTAGCACTGTAGAGAGAAGAGTGGTGGTGATAATGGATCTCCTTGGCGAACTCCTCTTTTGATTTAAAATTCCCTTCCAATCTTGTCTGTTTTAACTTTAGCGTAATTCCTTGTATAAATGTTTTTCATTGTTTTAATAAAATTCTGATGAATGTTTTGTCAATTCAATTCAATTATTAATGACTTTTATTAAACAAATTTTCTTATTCATAGTTTGTATAACATTTCATTTTATAACATGGCTTTACGCCGTCTGCTTGATATTCAAAGAAAAATGGCTTTTTTTGAGGTAAATGATCGGATGTTTATTTCATTATAAAGAGGAAGGTATGCCGTTATGGAACACAACATCAGCCAAATGGCCGCCACGACCACGCTTACAGGACCATATCCTTTTCATGAAATTTTCCATAACCAAATCGCAAAGTGGCTGCCCTATGTCCTCGATAGCCTCACGAATTCCATCTTTGAGGTCTTGAATCGACGCTGGGCTGTTGGCGTAGACCTTATCTTTCACGTGGCCCCAAAGGATGTTACAATATTATTACTTGAATTTAAAAGAAGATTATGATGACGGAACTAATATACCACGACTAAGGATTATACGAATCCAATTATTATAAACTAAACAAAAACGAATTTAATTATTAATTATTAAATTTGTGCAACCGGCACACGCGAAGGTAAAGATCGAATTGACGAACTGTCAAACGATCAACCAAAGACAAGAGATAAGAGAGAAGACACGAATATTGCAACAACACTGCAACAACGATGCAGCCAACCGGCTAGTCAGCTGGGGGTGGGTTCGTCGAATTAAAAAAAAAATATAATGGGTACACGAAATGTGATCAATTTGAATCGAATTAATTTTGATAATAATTGTTAATGGTAAAAAAAGGAATCGAAACCAGGAAACTGTTGAGGGTCGTTTGCCTTAACCGGGAATCTGAAATTCGTCTTCAAAAATATGAAGGAAACGCAAATATTTTTGTTCCCAATGGGAAGTTCAAAGAATTTATTTTAAAATATCTGGGAAACCTTGGCTTGCGCCGGGATTAAAACCCAGAATTTTTTTGATAAAAAGGTAAATATAAAAATGAATTATTGTTCGAAGAACAATCAAAAAGAAAGAAATGAAACAAAGAAAAATTACAAAGCAAAGACCGTAAGAATGGACCGCTATCACTCGGTCCCGGAATAAAACGGATAAAGAAACCTACGTTAATAATGGGTCACGAGTCCCACAAAATTACTGGGATAAAACGAAAAGAAATCAAGGGCCAACCGAATATTATATTTTCACTCACTTCATAAAACGAATTATTGTAAACACTCTACTTATCTTATCTTTTTTTGTCCAACTAGTTCCTTTCCTTCCTGCTTCTTTTCTCACTTATTTATTCGCCCCGTTCTGGCGACTCCAAATCAATACTTCCTCTTTCTCCAAATTATCTCCTTCACCGAAACACTTTCAAAATATCTCCTAAATCCTAAACTCAAAATTACTCAAACTATAATTTATATTTTATTTTCAACTTTTTTTTCTTTTCTTTTAAACTTCTCAAATTTTATAAAAACCTCTATCGGCTTAACTGGTCAACCAAGAAGTGGTTGGTCATGCGTAGCCTATTCGTCTTCCTTGACCCCTCTCTCACTCACACACTCACACTCTCAAACAAAAGCTTTCGTGGAACTCGGTTGCGGTACCACTCCGACGTTGAGTCCCATCGAAACTCTCTATCACTCACACATTCAATGGATTCCCCAAGTTGTTGGCGTTCTTCCAAAACTTGACGAATCCTCGGCCGAATTCAGACTTATTCACAATAACTATTTTCGAGAAAAGCAAAAGAATACAAAAAGTTGAAAATATTATTCTGAGCATTTTCTCAGCTACTCTACTCAATATAATTTTTTTGAAAATGTTTAGAAGAAGGAGCCTACAATTTAATATCGATTTTCTTAACATATTGAGGAAACGAAGGAGGAAGGCAAATACTCAAATTAACTAATTATCGCGCAATCTACTATTCAGTGGACCCTTGTGCAGATTTGGGGAATTGGGGACTAGCATTTAGCGTTCCATTCTTTTCTGCGGTCGATGTTAGATTAAGATTAAATTTATATTTTAGGATGGGCTTATAGCCATGATTAAAAAAGAAAGTTAACTTAAGGTTGGTTTAATGATATTGTTGTTGTGTTGTTGTTTAGGTAATATCCACTTTAAGGGTACGTGTATGTTTCGATCTGGCGTCTTCTCTGAATATTGTTATTTGTATTATGAGCTTCCTCGCTCTCTATATAGATGGCGTGCGAGTCTCCAGCCCATCCGCTGGCTCAACACGGTCGAGTCAAGTGTTACCTACTTTGTCATCCTCTCCGAGTCACCCTTAAACTCCCAGAGGACGACGGACTCAAAATGGGGGTCGAAAAAAAGGAATGGTTGGGATGGAGGGGAAAACAGATATCAAGGGTTAGACCATGACCAAACAACATGGTCAGAAGAAGGTTTTAAGAACCAATTAAAGAATGGTTTTGTTGCGGTAAATCTTACCGTAACAAGGAAGAAGTCGCAAGGTGTTAAATCACAAGATATCGGTGGCCAAATGTGATCACCTCTTCGAGAGATAACACGGTCCGGAAACTTTTCCCGTAAAAGATCGATGGTTTCATTGCTTGTGTGGCACGTAGCGCCGTCTTGTTGAAAGTAAACGTTGTCCAGATCAATACCATCCAATTCCGGCCATAAAAAATCATTAATCATCTCTCGATAGCGCAATCCATTGACCGTAACTGTTGCTCCAGCCTCATTTTCGAAAAAGTAAGGTCCAATGACCCCGCCGGACCATAAACCGCACCAAACAGTCACGCGTTGAGGATGGAGAGGCTTTTCAACAATAACTCTTGGGTTTTCCGAGCCCCAGATGCGACAGTTTTGCTTGTTGACGTAGCCTCCGAGATGGAAATGGGCTTCATCAGTAAAGATGATTTTTCGATGAAATTCCGGATCATTTGCATGCATTTCAAGGACCCAATCAGCAAAGACACGACGTTGTTGATGATCAGCCGGCTTGAGTTCTTGTGTTAACTGAACTTTATAAGCCTTAAGACCCAAGTCTTAATGCAAAATACGGTGTAATGACGTTTGTGGAATGCCTAATTCCAAAGAACGACGAGGAATGGACAAACCTGGGTTTTCTTCAACACTTTGGGCTACAACAGCAATATTCTCAGTTGTTCTTGAGCGAAGTGCACGGGTTTTATTCTTCACATCACTAACTTGTCCCAACAGCTCGAATTTGTCCACCAATTTCTGTATTGCGGTCCGACAAGGTGCTTCACGACGACCCAAAAATGTTTTAGTTTTACGAACCGTCTCTGCCAAATTTTCACCATTTTTATAGTGAATTTTAATAATTTCAATGCGTTGTTGAAGCGTGTATCGTTCCATTTTTATTAATGGCGTAGTTTCTACTTGTTAAATGTCAAAAACTGACATTTTCAAAAGTGACAGCTACCGAAATAGCGGGCTACAAAATAACACCTCTTATTGGAAAACCCTTTAGTTGTAAAGGTCTGTCCATTCTTCGCCATCTAGTATGTTATGCATTTCGTTGTTTGTTAAATAGTTTTTGCCGTATACATCCCTTCTAGTTTCCATCAGGATGGGGCATCTACCAAGGAAGTGCAGCACGTCCTCTTGCTCTCTCATGTTGCCTAGTTCTCAAAGATTTGGATCAAAATTGAGTGGAAGTGTCTCTGCTCTTGTTTTGAAAACTATAGTAATCAAAGTTGTTTGATAGGTGGGACTGAAATAATTGTTGTTGCACAGGTTGTGGTAAAGCTTTGCGTAGATGAGTCTTTGACTCGATTCTCTTGATTTAACTTCTAATTCCTCTCTCTTTTTTGCTTCGACTGCATTTATGAGGCCGTATAGTTTAGCTTTCCATGAGCCCAAATCGTTAACTTGAAGATCAAGTGATAAGTTGCAATAATTTGCTAAGCGTTTCCATTCTACCATCCATGAGTTTTGTTTCCTTATTACCATCATACTAATTATCTTTGGTAACCTGTTATCATTAAGCATAAGCGTTTTTAGAACATAGTCTACTTGCATCTTGAGTGTAGAGATAAACAGCGGAGAAAGTCCAGTTTCTAATAAAAGTATGTGGTTTGGCGTTGTGTTTGGTAGCTTAAAAGTCCTCTTCAGAAAATATCGCAAAAGTTGTTCGACCTCATCAAACTCTTTATGGCCCCATATTTGCGCAGAATAGAACATAATTGCTTGTGAGGTTGCTTGAAACACTCTATACTTCACAGCCGGATCCACATGTTTATGTACCATAACACTCCTCCAGGTTGCGTTTAAGGCATTTTTCGATTTTGCTAGTTTTAAAGCAATATGTTTTCTCATGTTTAGGTTTCTGGTAATAACCATTCCTAAGTCGTTATATTCGTTTACAACCTCAATATCCTGACTTGATAAGTTCCATTTTTCGTTTCGACAATTTCTCCCTCCTGCTTGTCGAAAGATCATAACTTTTGACTTTGTAAGATTAATCTGCAACCTCCACCTCTCACAATAGTCAGCCAGCCTGTTTATCATTAATTGAAGTGCTTGTGGTGTCTCTGCAAGTTCTACGATATCATCCGCAAACATAAGATGGGTTATTCTCACCGTGTCGGTAACGTTTATCCCTCCAGTACGAAAAATGTCTTCGATGTAATCTATATACAGAGCGAACAGCAAGGGGCTGAGATTGCAACCCTCTCTTAGGCCGATTTCTACTTCAAAGTCTTCAGATAGTTCATTTCCGTTTAAAATAGCTGAGGTTGTATGGGTATACAGGCTTTCGATTACTTTCCCAAATTTCATAGACATTCCTTTGTTATATAGTTTTAGCATCAAAGCTCGACGATCTATCGTATCAAAGGCTGCCCTAAAATCTATAAAAAATGCGTATAATTTTTATTTTTTATTCATACAAGTTTCCACGATATTGGTAAGGGTATAGATTTGGTCGACTGTTGAATAATCTTTACGAAATCCTGCCTGACTTTCACTCAAAAGGTTATTGTTTTGAACCCAGCTATATAATCTGTTATAGAGTACTTTTGTAAGAACTTTCATTGATACATTAAGAAGTGAAATTCCTCTGTAGTTAACGGGATCGGTAACATCTCCCTTCTTATGAATGGGTTTTAATATTGCCCTGTTGAAGAATTCCGGAACTGATCCCGAGTCAAAGATACAGTTGAATGAAGCTGCAAGTTGTTCAATGAACTCAGGGGAGCTAAACTTATAAAATTCCATTGAAATCCCATCCGAACTCGGTGCTTTGTTATTTTTCGACGCTTGTAATGCCAATTTGATCTCAGAAGCTGTACATCGAGAGTCCAGTATTTCATTTTGAAAGAATGGGGCGGCGAACTAGAATGAGTTAGCTTGATGGTTTGTGGTCATTTCTTGAAAATATTTCTTCAGATCTCTTAGCTCTATGGGAATTGTTAAATTTTGGCTGTCCTTATTGTTTGTCTACTTAGTGCTTTCCAGATCTAATTGTGTTCCACTGTGTCAAAAACTTGACAAAAGTCAATGAATAGAATATACAGTGGTTTTTCTATATTCATTGTATTTTTCAATGAGCTGATTGATTGTCTGCAGATGATCGGAAGTTGAGAAGACTTCTCTGAAACCGGCTTGCTATCGAGGTTGTTTTTCATGAAGTGCTTTTTTGGTTATTTTGTATAATGTCTTTGAGAATAGTCTGTAAATGATTGATATCAGGCTAATGGGTCTATAATTATTATTTATGTCATCTTTATTTCCTTTTTTATGTATTAATATTATGGTGCTCTTTTGCCATTGGTTGGGTCTTTAAAATTGCATTAAATCATTAAATATTTTTGTAAATATTATGGTGTTTCAGCTTATATACCGTCATTTCCTGCACTTTTTTTCTTTTTTTTTAAATCGTCAATAGATTCTGCGATGTCTGTTTCCATAAAATTATATAAATTTGTCGATGTCGATGTAGCTATTATCAGTGTTAAGATTTTAACAATCTAAGATTGTTGTCTCTTTCATAGTCTGAATTGAACAAGGATTCGAAGAAACAAGTTGCAACTTCGTTATAGTGTCTTTTCTTAAGCTTGTTTTTTTTTTTTTATTTTTCCTTCATTGAAACTATCCACTCCTTTTTGTTGTTCAAAAATGTTTTTGTCTTTTTTATCGATTTTTTATTTTCAAGTACGTAAGGCTCAGTTTTTTATTGGCGAGTTAAGCCAGAGTTAGCTAGCTCTAGAAGTAAATTAACCCACTGTGAAGAGTGAACTGAGGATGAATTTTTTGGTGGAGGCAACATCATAAAACATCAAAAGCCTCAGCTGTTCAGATAATGCTGAGTTAACTCACCAAATTTAAGGAGTAACTTCGGGTTTAAGTTTAATCTCGCATTGAAAAACTGGGCCTTAGAGATACAAATAAAAAAAAATATCTGGAATTTTTTTTAAATTATTTATTATTGATTTAGGATGCAGCTTAAATTTGTTTTAGTTAAGAACCGCACCCTAATGTCTTTAATTATATAAAAAAATTAGCAAATTTTTATCATGGGAAAACCAATATTCAACTCAGGTATGTACTTGATAGTCTTTCTTCATTGAATATCCGCCTCACTTCAAATCCTGATGCTACAAAAATTTCTCTTAAGATCCCTATACTGACCGTCAATAAAATGCGAATACAAAAGAACAACCATATAACGTTTCTTTTGAATAAACATACATTTAAAAGCTTTTTATATAAGAGGCCATCTATCAATACAAAAAGGAAACAGCTATACAAGCAGGATATAAGGACCGACCGACGATGTCTGAAAAGAAAACAGAACACAGATGGATACAAAAGGCATAGAGGAAAAATAAACTGACAACCTGTCAATTTGCCCCTTCATTGAATGTACTCAACTGGCCACGTAGACGAAAGTATAAAGGCACACACAATAGGTGATCTACATCATCAACTGGGGTATCGATTTGAAGGAGATTAACTGAGTCTGGATTAAGGTACTCGTAGACCTACATAACATAGATACTCTTTTCATCAATTGAAACAAGGTATAACCGAGTTATGATGAGCAATAACTCCCAGGTAGAGCTAATGCTACTACTACTACTAAATACTACACTTATTTTGCAGAATCGACATTGAATAATTCTCTCTTGCTTCTTATATAAATCAGCTATGCGGCAGATTAGCCATAGAAACTTCACCCTTTCATGATGGAATTGGAAAGGCAGCTAATCTTGCACCAGGCATACTCTACTCATTCGTCGTCATTGCTACATCGATCTATCCATACTCTGCAAATTATCCTTTCACGTTTTATGTTAAGGACGTTGAAAATGCAGGAGAAGTGTTTTTTTTTTTTTTGATGGCATAATACTTTTTCCTTTTGTGACGCAAACTCTATACAAAACACACAAGACATGCAAAGCAGAAAATAATGTTCTTCTCCATGTTGTTGTGCCAACAGTGGTTTTCTCTACTTATTACGTACATACGTACCTATCGTCAGATATGTGCATACATAATATTTGAGCTTCGAACGTGCCCCAGTTGAATGGGCATCTCTTTGTGGTGCATAGTTTGTGGAGCAGCCGTATGATGAGATGACTATTTTTTTTTTTATTTTCAACTTTTTCTGCAAAATGACAATTGAGAGCAACAATAACAGCAATATTTCAATGCACTCGGCCGCACCAAGTACTTCATTATCATTATGAAAGAAAACTGCTTGCGAGGAGAGCAACGACATGATTCATGACGATACGATACCGTAAAATAAAAAAATCAGGGCCGCATTTAACATTCATAAACGGCACGCGGTAGTGGTTATCATGTTGGCCACATATGTAAAAATAGGGGCAAGGTGGGTAATTTTGAATTGGGGTAATTGTAAACAATAAAAACTGGTTATTCGACGAAACATGCCTATATTGTTCTAAAACCCATTATATTCCCGTTTTTCTAACGAGGTGTCAATGGGTTATACCTAAATGAAATATTTACGTTGACATGAGTTGTGATGCTTTTTTGTCGAGGCTGGGGTAAACTAGCGGGTGTCCAGGATCAATACAAAAGAAAGCAAGTATACTTTAAGGTTGTTAAGGTTCAAACTCCGATTTATTTTAAAACTAGCTGACCCGCCCAGATTCGCACTGGTAGACAAACCTAAGCTTCGCATAAAAATTAGATACAAAAGAAAGTAGGTATCTATACATTAATAATATTTAAGATAATTTTTGTAATCGAATACTTCTTTATGTGTTATAATCTACATTTATTACTTTCCAAACGCAGAAAGAATTTTTGTAATCAAAAACATTTTTTTTTGTGTTTATCCCTGCATATCAATTTTTTTTTTTAAATAACCTTTCCAGCACAAATAAAATTTTTGAAATCGGATGAGACTTTACACCGTTTCACCTTTTAAATACCAAATTTTTGAAAAAAAAAAAAAATCCTAAAGCCATCCACTCAAAATAACCCTTCAAACACAAAACAAATTACTTAAAGCGGACCATTTCTTTCTACCCCAGTTCACCCTACAAAAAATAAAATTTGAAAAAGAATATCCCTAAAGCCATTTCCTAAAAACCTTAAAAAGCCTTTTAAAAAAAATAATTTAATAAAAAAAAAAACTTATAAACAAAAGAAGAATTTTTAAATGGGACAATTATTACCCCATTTCACCCTACAAATTGCAAATTAAAAAAATTTCCTTGAAGCCATTTCCTGAGAATAATCTTTTAAACAGGCAGAGGTTTTTTGAATCGGATACGTCTTTTTCATTTTATCCCATTTCACCCTACAATGTGAATTTTTCCGATATTTTTATAGTTATTCTGCTATTCGGGCGTAGACTAATCCAACAAATTAAAGATCATTAAGAATAATCCAGCCATTCTTGAGTTATAAGCAACTAAAACGACTTTGTTTTATATGTATATTGTAAAATAAGATAAACATAACTTTATTTTCACTCCAATTCCCTTTTTACAATGGTTACAAATTTTGTTTCCTACTATAAAATAATAATATGGTAATTCATATAACTTAGATCTACGCTAAATACGTATGCTTCTAGCGGTAGGCCAGAAGAATATACGATAAGTCACCTGCGATGACGAACCTTATCCGCGCCACACTCAAAAGTATAGTGAAGGCGAGGGAATAAGGGGTTGGAGAGATTCTCCTGCCACTAAAACAACATTAGCGGAACAATCGATCAGTTGCCCACGAAGGGTCGACTCGATAAAAAAGGTACACTTAAATGAAGTGAAACAAGGGAAAAAACAGCAGACAATCTGCTTTACCTTTAGTCGCTAGCTAATGGAATAAACGGTGAGCGGCACACAGTAGCTTACTCTGCCTACGTACACTAAGAAGAAGAGAAAGCTTAGGAATAAGCGGTTAAGAGCGACTCCTGCCTCTAGCACAACACAAGAAGACCAAACGGGGGAATTGAGGAAACCTCTGTCCACGATTGTTGTGTATCCAGCTAAAAATGTCTTATCTCCAATAATAAGAAGTTGAATCAAATATATTATACCTACGTAAGATTTATTTAGTCTTTATTTGATAGCTTACAAAAAGTGACCAGATGGGTCGGAAGTCGGAAGCAAAAAGAAAGATAACCACGTTGGCTAATTGAGATTTAGTAGGAATATTAGTTCTTAGACATATCCGTCAGGTTGGCATCTAGGTTTCGTTCAGTATCTCAGCAGCGTTTGGAAATACATAACAGTCCTCACCACTAATGTGAAGTATAACCAAAACGATTCATTGGCTTCTTGTTTCGGTTGCTCCGTCATATTGTTTGCTGAGCATCTACATTCGGCTCGATCTCAGTTGTTGGTACCTCAACATTTAGAATTGTGCTTTCTAATCTCTCAAAATTTGACTCACTGTTCACTGGTTCATTAATCGGTGGTTCAAGGTTTTGATCTGAAAGAGTAGATGGAATTTTGGAACATAGAATAAATGGGTTTACCTAAAAATCAGAATCCTTAGATATATTTGATGGATCGATTTTGCACTTCATAATTTGATCCACGTGTCTTCGCCAAAGTTTTCCATTTACATTGATGAATTAGTGTAATAATCCATCTCTGCGTACTATTTTACCGAATTCCCACTTCATATCTTTGGATGTGTAATTTCTCACCTGTATTGTATCACCAGAAAAGTACTGTTTTCCATTTGAGTACAAAGCACCTTGTAATTTCTGTTGAACGGTTTCATTTGGTCCCGAACTAATCAAATCCAAACGTACTCGAATATCTCGCTGCAAGAACAAAACACATGGAGCAATTCCCGTTGTAGAATTTGGTGTTTTTCTGTATTGCATCAGATAATTAGATAGTTTCAAATTTAAGTCTTCATATTCTGCACGAATCTTTTTGCCTGACCATTAGTAGCGGGATGATAAGGAGCGGAGAACTTGTGAAGGATTCCATTCGCTCTCGTAAAATCCTTGAACTCCCCCGAAGTAAAAGTAGATGCGTTATCGCTGACTAAGGTCACTGGCAGTCCGAGGCGAGCAAAAATTTCACGCAATACGGCTACTGTCTTTGAGGCAGTCATACATGTAATTTGAACAATTTCTGGCCATTTTGAATAGGCGTCAGCCACGATCAAAAAATATTTGTTCATAAATGGTCCCGCGAAATCTATATGGAATCTCTGCCATGCACCAGTCGGGTATTCCCAGGGGTGTTGTACCTTTCTTGTAGATTGCTTCATCGCACTTACATGCAAAACATTCGAGTGCCACGTTCTCTATATCTGAATCGATGCGCGGCCACCAAACGTAGCTCCTAGCAAGTGCCTTCATCTTTACTATATCAACATGTGTGTCTCGTGCAATTCAGATAGGATGAGCTGTCTCAAGCTTGCAGGTATAATCACTCGACTGTTTTTTTAGAATTATTCTATTACTCAAAGAAAATTGTTCACCTTTATCTTTGAAATCCGGTTGCTGTAGTTTCTTCTTTCCCGTCAGTAAACTAAAATGAACCTTCATCTTTCGCTGTCTCTCTCACAATTTGCTTTTGCGTAACTGGAACAGACCTCTCGAATGCAAAGGTAGACGTGACAGCGCATCTGCATTGGAATGCTCATCCGTCGACCTGTACACAATGTCAAAACTAAAACCACAGATTAGCCACATGAAGATGAGAATCCCCGGCAGCCATTTTAATTTGCCTACAAGCTTGAACTGGCAGTTATCAGATAAAAAATGAGAATGTGTGTATAAAAACCTCACACATAGACAGTAGGGATCTTCACACCCCTGGTTAAATTGTTGTTGCAATTCACATCTATTCATCGACTCGGGAAGAAATTACAAATACAACAATGTAAACAAATGGGTTTTGGAGGGTGAAACGTACGAAACATTCTCATCTTCATATGGCTAATCTGTGACTAAAACCTTGAAGAAATTGAGCATAATGCAGCATGCGGGTTGCCACTATACTTGGCAGATTTTTATCTGGGCTAAAGGCTTATGATCAGTAATTAAAATAAACTTTCGCCCATATAACAATACTGAAAAAATCGCTTCAGGGCCCAGAATATCGCAGTAGCTTCTTTGTCTATTTGGCTATAATTTCTCTCAGACGCTGAAAGAGATCAAGAGGCGTAGGCAATTGGATGTTCCTGTCCGTTTGGAAACGTGTGTGCCAGCACCGCTCCCAGTCCGTATGGACTTGCATCTGTGGCCAATGACAAAGGTAGAGCAGGATCATATGCTACAAGTACCACATCCGAAGCTACCTCGTCTTTGATGAGATTAAATGCCTCCTCGCATTCCTTGTTCCAGCTAAAAACAACATATTTTTGTAAATAGAAGATGATAGAGTGGATGTAATTTGGCTGATAGATTTTTTAGAAATCTACCGTAGTAATTTACCAAAGAAGAAGAACGAAAACAATAGAAAAAAAATTATATTGTTTTTGTTTTAGTGGACTGTGATGAATTAAATTCAATTGGAAGTTTTTTTGTGACCTTTAGTCCAAAATGCGTTTCGCCCAGGTACGACAATTGGGCTCATCAGTTAGATGTTGTCGTACCCTTCTAAGACGCAAGATTTTAGTCGATGAATACCGACCGTCACAAAAAAAACTTCCAATTGAATTTAATTCATCACAGGCCACTAAAACAAAAACAATATAATTTTTTTTCTATTGTTTTCGTTCTTCTTCTTTCTTAAATCATGCCAGACCACGGGCACACAAACAATTCTACATAGGTGTCAGAGCTTAACCAAGTTCGCCTAGAAAAGTATAATTTGCAGCATGTCCGTGTTGCAAAATATATTTGTGTCGGTATTCATCGACTTAAATCTTGCGTCTTAGAAGGGTACGACAACATCTAACTGATGAGCCCAATTGTCGTACCTGGGCGAAACGCATTTTGGACTAAAGGTCACAAAAAAAAAAACTTCCAATTGAAGGTAGTAATTTACCAGCCGTAGCCAGCTTCGAATCTCTGTGATGTTCTTTGGGGAAGGCGCATTCATGATTGCTTGAATATTATCTTTTGTCTTTTCAAGCCCTCTCGCTGAAATCCCATGACCTAGGTAAGTAATAGATTTTTCAAAAAAATTACACTTATTAAAGTTCAACCGCAGTCCCACTGCTTTAAGTCGACTAAGTACTTCCTCTAAGCGAGCTATATGTTCTTGAAAATGTGTACCCTGGACTTTGATGTCATCAAGAAAAACACATATACCTTTGATACCTTTCAGCTTCTGTTGGATGTATCTCTGCCAAATCAACCTATTTACTTGGTAATCTCCTTGCATTGTTGAAATCGCTTGCATCTGCGCACTTCGTGAAGATAAGCCTCACTAATGTCTAGCGTTCTGAATATTTGTCCCCCTTCCATGGACGCGGCAAAGATGTCTTCTATTGGGGGAATCGGGAAATTGTCACTTTTCTGTACCTTGTTGAGTGTGATTTTGTAATCAATCAGCTCACAGTCTGATTGACCCGTCTTTTTTTAGAATTGGCACAACTGGTGTGCCCCATTCACTGAACTGAATTTTTGTTATTATACCTGCCTTCTCCAAACGGTCGATTTCTTGTTCCATTTTGCCTTGCATTGCATATGGAACCCTACGAGCTGCAATATAAACCGGTTGAGTGTTATCTTGAAGGCACTGAACCTTTCTTTTAAATCACGCATCGATTTCTCTTTTAGGATAGGTGACATCTCGTCCTTGAGCTGATTAATTTCTAGCAATTTGACGTCAAACAATTTGAGCCATTCCCTTCCAAAAATTGCGTCAACCTTTCCAGGCATAATGTATATGTTTGCATTAGATACTGCTGCTCCATATTCCACCTGCATGGTAGCATACTCCAGCGGATTAATCACCTCTCCTGTGTACGTCTGAAAAGGAATAGACGATTCATTAATACGTTTTTTAGGCCATGCTCTTACAAACTGCTCATGGGATATTGATGAGACCGCAGCTCCTGTGTCCAACTCTAAATTTTTCAAAACACCATCCAACCCGAGCTGCAACATAATTTTAGGTGGTTTATTTTTCTCTTCTGGGAGAAAAACTTAGCTCAGATGATTGATATAGAATAGATCATGATTATTTTGATCATCTCCCTGTGCATCGATTGACTGAAGTTGTTTTTGACTAGCTCTTCCGCCTCTATGCCTTTGCTGCGAGGTCTGCGAGGACGGCGCGGCGGCGTGCTACTCATGCATACACGTGCTAAATGTCCAATTTTCTTACATTTTGAACAAATTGTCTGAATGTGACGACATACATTACCAAGGTGCTGCTTATCCCCACAACGAAAACAACTGGTTGGTGCGGTGTGCACTTGTTTACCTGATGTTTGTTGCCGCTGCTTACCACATTTTTGTTTTTTTTATTAAAAAAATTAAATTTCGAAATTTGATTTTGATGATTCATTGAAATAGTGGCTTGAAGGTTTTGGATTTCTTTTGAATCCTTTTGTGCCGATAGCAGAAAATAAACTTTTCGGACGAAAAAAATGTAGAAACTTCTTGTGGATACACTACGTATCCCCTAAGACTTTTTATAAATAGGAATTCTACCTTTAAGCTAATGTACTCTAGATTGGTACACCGTAACTGGGTATGTTGGAAGACGAATTATTCGAGAAATCGAACCTCCTCATATGCTTGTTTGCGCTTTAACGAAATGTGTACTGGAAGGAAAACCAATAAAATACCCATCGAGCGCCGATATTTTGCTGAAGACTCTTGGAGGGGGGGGGGGGGGCCCTTGACCTTGTTATTTATTGTTCGTCAATAGAGGACACGAAAGTGAAGGTAACGCTTCGTTACAGAGCCAAGATTTTTTTGAGATGATTTTAGGTTCCAAAATTAACTTTTTAAAATAACATTAATAAACATTTGTATGAATTTTGTTCATTAAGTTATGAGAACTTTCATTAAAATAATCATGTTGCTTTAGAAGAAGCACTTACGTTGAGACAGTGAATCTTTCACCAAACAAGAAATACTTCAAATGAAGTGTTTCATTGCTGTTTTATCTTTTTAACATATTACTAAATCCATATGTCACTTTGACATAGAAAAAGTTTAAAAAGGTTTGTTTGCTTAATTTTTTGTACAAAATGTCACTGTTCTAGACGCGTTCAGCTTGAGTTTCATAAGAAAATAGGTTTAGTATGAAACTAGTTAAAATATGTTTAAAAATAAAAACATTTTAATAAAGAGCTTTAAAGTAAGTAAAGTGTTAACTAGTATCATGCTAAAACCTTAACATGAGGTTGTTTAAAATTTTGCGCCAGTGATTTTTCAACCCTTAAACAATCAACTCTCTTTTTGTTTTCCTTTGTCATT
Organism: Leucozona laternaria; assembly: GCA_932273885.2. NCBI lineage: Eukaryota > Metazoa > Arthropoda > Insecta > Diptera > Syrphidae > Leucozona > Leucozona laternaria. The sequence continues at coordinate 274,639,810 of OW026366.1, forward strand.
TTGTGAAAAATTTCATGTCCAAGAAATTATTATTTTTATTAATTTCTAAAAAATAAAAAAAAAAAACCAAAATGATTATAAACACAAATTTGGATATTATGCATATAACAAAACCTATTTTATCGAAATTCATTTGAGTTTCTTCTTTCTTGGGTTTTCGATTGGGCAAACGATTGAGTATTTTGTACAATCTTTTTAAAAGGTTGAGAAATAAGGTAACAAGCGAGATACGCGAAGCAAAAACAAAATACTTTGCCCCACGTCTGAACCCGTCCAAAGCACGATGTGCCCTATGGAAAAACCTGCGAGAAATTGGTGTGGGCAAGCAAAAAAATAGTACCGCTGATAATATTGATTGTAATGAACTTAATAGGAAATTCGTTTCTCTTCCAGGCCCAGAAGTCGTTAATGAAACAACGGAACTATCTGTTGAACATAATGTGTTTTCGTTCCCGTGTTTTAGTTTTTCAACAGTTGATGATGCCGACGTCTTAGAGAGCTGCATACAAATAAAATCTAATTCAGTTGGACTTGATGAAATCCACCCCGTTTTTGTTAAGGCTATACTCCCATATATTCTAAGGTATATAACCCATCTATTCAACACAATCCTTAAGTCTGGTGTTTTTCCATCTGCATGGAAACAAGTTAAAATTATACCCATTCCAAAAAATCAGAATGATTTTAGACCAATTACCATATTATCATTTCTGTCTAAGGTGATGGAAAGAATAATGAATACCCAAATTCGAAAATATCTTAACAACAAAAATTTGTTATGTGAAAATCAGTCTGGTTTTCGGCCAAAGCACAGCTGTACAACAGCTCTCATAAATGTTGTTGAAAATATAAGGCAAACTGTTGACTCTGACAATGTTGTTTTTCTCGTTCTTTTAGACTTTTCTAAAGCATTTGACACAGTCAACCACAATGTTCTATGTCGTAAGCTTGTAAATCAGTTTAATTTTTCTTCTTCCTCGGCGATGTTGATCCAGTCATACCTGAATAGCAGATCTCAAGCTGTTGAGATGGCAAATGGCAACGTGTCTGAACTTCTCATGTTGGACAGGGGAGTTCCACAGGGTTCAATAGTGGGACCACTATTGTTCTCCATGTATATAAATGACTTGCCTGCTTGCTTACAAAACAGTAAAGTGGATATGTACGCTGACGATGTTCAGATACGGAAAAGTTTTCCACTGGGTTTGGTTGAAAATGCAGCTGTTGAGGTTAATGAGGATTTAACCAAGGTTCATAGTTGGTGCCAGAAAAATGGACTCTGCATAAACCCACTTAAGTCCAAATGCTTGGTGATTTCTAGAAAGTTAATCGACAGCGGTGACTTCCCCAAAATATACTTAAATGATAATCAAATTGAATTTGTAGATTCAGCAAGAAACCTAGGCATTACTTTTACGAAAACACTTTCTTGGAATCACCATATCAGACTAACTATTGGTAGGGTTTACGGAGGGCTTCGTATGCTGTGGACTTGTCAAAAAATAACACCCTTAAAAACAAGAATCGTATTAGCCAAAACATTACTGATTCCTATTATGCTCTACGGCTGTGAAATTTTTAATAATTGTGATTATGAGCACAAGCGTAAGCTTAACGTTGCATATAACAGCATAGCTAGGTATATTTTTGGGTTAAGAAAATATGATCACGTCTCCCAATTTTCCAAATCTATATATGGCATCACTCTTGAAAATCTGTTTAAACTCAGAACCTTAACCCTACTCAACAATATTTTGCAAACTCGTCAACCAATTTACCTTTATAATAAGATATGTCATTCGCGCTCTCTTAGAACTTTAAATATTCGGCCTATACGTTACGTTTTTTTAATATCTGAGCGCCAGTTTTTTATAAATGCAATACGTCTGTGGAATTCTCTTCCCCGATCAATAAGGATGATATGCTGTACTAAGCTATTCCAAATTAGGCTCAAAGAGTACTTGAAGACGTTAACATAGTGATGATTTTCTTTTCTTTTCTTTTCCTTTTTTCCCTTCTTCTTTTCTATATTGTTTCTTTTCTTCTCTTTCATATTGAAATAATTAAGCAATATAGAAATTCTTCTTAAGTTGTTTTCTTTTCTTTTATTGAAATCTATTTTGCTAGCCATCTTTGAATCTTTTCTTTTTGCAACTTATAAACACATCATGTAAATTAAATAATTAAGTTTATACTGCTGTTTAGGTATTGTATCTTATTGTATAAATCTATGCGAATAAATATATGAATATGAATATGGACACTATCCACAACTCCACTGTACTCTAATATATTTGTACCTGTAGGTAGGTTTTCGAAATGAATTTACCGTTATTTTTGTCGTTGGTAAATATTGCTCAGGTGTCAGGTTTTTCCAATGTAAATATTTTCATATTATGAATCTATTTCTAGATATAAATTTTTTTTCTATTTGTTAGCTCAAAAGTATTTTATTTATTTACAAACGTTTTACGGAAAATGTGTACCTTCCCAAAAATAAAAATTGATTAAACAAAATTAAGGTCAAACTCTGTTATCGATAGAATTGGAATTAACACTCAAGCTGACTGTTTGGTATGAAAGGTATTTAAAAGACCAATTTTTAAATGGTTGATTTTTAATATGCATTTGGAGCTCCACACAGAAGGATTTGACTGACTTGAAAACTCAAAATATATTAAAAAAAAAATCATGAAAACCTTCGTTATATTGGGGTTATTAGCTTCATCTGTTTTAAGTTTTGTTGCCGGGTCAGATTATAATGAGGCAATTTTTGAAATTAATGAAGCCTTCCCACCGGGCATTATTGCAGCTGCTCCAGAAGTTATCAAGGTTTGCAAAAAAGCTTAGAATTGCTTTTGTTCTAATCCTAAGAATCGTTTATATAATTTCAGGTTATCTTCGATAATGGAGCATTTTTGGATCTAGGCAAGAATATCACACCAACAGAATCAAAGAACCAGCCCGTTGTTGTAGATTGGAATGCTGATAAGGATGCTTACTATACTCTGATGGTTGTTGATCCAGATGGACCATCCCGAACGGATCCTTTCCTGAGAGAAGTCCTAACTTGGTTGGTTGGAAATATTCCTGGAAAAGACATTGGTGCAGCAGACGTTTTAGTTGAATACATTGGTTGTGCTCCACCAAGAAATTACGGCGCGAATCGATTCTTTTACCTACTTTATCGGCAGTCAGAAAAGATAGAATTCAATGAAATACGTGTGGATAAATACACCATTGATGGCCGTTTTTATTTCTCGGCTCAGGATTTCGCCCGAAAATACAAGTTGGGCAATCCCGTTGGGTTTAATTTTCTAACAGCTTACTTTGATCCACAGACAGAGGTAATTTATAAGCAGCTTAATTGTTGCGAGGAATTCTTGTAGTTCTAAATATAACTGATATTAAAGGGTTTTCCAATAAGAGGTGTTATTTTGATATTCAAAGAAAAATAGCATTTTTTTAGATAAATGATCGGATGTTTATTTCATTGTAAAGAGGAAGGTATGCCGTTAATAATGGAATACAACATGAGCCAAATGGCAGCCACGACCATGCTTACAGGACCATATCCTTTTCATGAAATTTTCCATAACCAAATCGCAAAGTGGCTGCCCTATGTCCTCGATAGCCTCACGAATTCCATCTTTGAGGTCTTGAATCGACGCTGGGCTGTTGGCGTAGACCTTATCTTTCACGTGGCCCCAAAGGAAGAAGTCGCAAGGCGTTAAATCACAAGATCTCGGTGGCCGATTGTGATCACCTCTTCGAGAGATAACACGGTCCGGAAACTTTTCTCGTAAAAGATCGATGGTTTCATTGCTTGTGTGGCACGTAGCGCCGTCTTGTTGAAAGTAAACGTTGTCCAGATCAATACCATCCAATTCCGGCCATAAAAAATCATTAATCATCTCTCGATAGCGCAATCCATTGACCGTAACTGTTGCTCCAGCCTCATTTTCGAAAAAGTAAGGTCCAATGACCCCGCCGGACCATAAACCGCACCAAACAGTCACGCGTTGAGGATGGAGAGGCTTTTCAACAATAACTCTTGGGTTTTCCGAGCCCCAGATGCGACAGTTTTGCTTGTTGACGTAGCCTCCGAGGTGGAAATGGGCCTCATCAGTCAAGATGAGTTTTCGATGAAATTCCGGATCATTTTCATGCATTTCAAGGACCCAATCAGCAAAGACACCACGTTGTTGATGATCAGACGGCTTGAGTTCTTGTGTTAACTGAACTTTATAAGCCTTAAGACCCAACTTTTTATGCAAAATACGGTGTAATGACGTTTGTGGAATGCCTTATTCCAAAGAACGACGAGGAATGGACACACCTGGGTTTTCTTCAACACTTTGGGCTACAACAGCAATATTCTCAGTTGTTCTTGAGCGACGTGCACGGGTTTTATTCTTCACATCACTAACTTGTCCCAACAGCTCGAATTTGTCCACCAATTTCTGTATTGCGGTCCGACAAGGTGCTTCACGACGACCCAAAAATGTTTTAGTTTTACGAACCGTCTCTGCCAAATTTTCACCATTTTTATAGTGAATTTTAATAATTTCAATGCGTTGTTGAAGCGTGTATCGTTCCGTTTTTATTAATGACGTAGTTTCTACTTGTCAAATGTCAAAAAATGACAGCTTCAAAAGTGACAGCTACCGAAATAGCGGGCTATTCAAAATAACACCTCTTATTGGAAAACCCTTTATTAAGAAATAATTCGAAGTTGCAATATATTTTGTATGTTTGGTTTTCAAGAAGAAATAAAACGCATATAATTTAATGTTATGGCCAATAATTTAGCTTTATTATAAAGATAAGGGTTTGTCATTATGTTTTAAAAATGATTTCGGGCAAGTTCATTCTCTTCCAAGGTGTCAATCGTCTCGGGCTTATCTGCGTAGACAAGATTAAAAATAGTCCAGCGGTGTCAAATCGCACGATCTTGGAGGCCACGCCACAGGCCCACGACGTGAGATAATACGCTCACGAAAAGTTTCTTTCAATAAATTGATTGTTTCGTTGGCTGTATGGCATGTAGCGCCGTCTTGTTGGAACCAAAGGTCGTCCATATCAACATCCTCCAATTCAGGTACGAAAAAGTCATTAATAATGGCTCTATAGCGTTCCCCATTGAGAATGTAACAACAATGGCTTGAAGATTGTCTGTACTCCAAATGCGGTAGTTTTGCTTATTGACGTAGCCATTCAAATAAAATGAGCTTCATCGCGTTCTTTAGGCGTCAGTCTATTCATTATCAAATGGAAACTGAGCATAAATCAAGTGACAGCTGTCAAAAAGACCAACTCCGAAAAAAGTATAGTATATATACCCTTATTTCTACATTAAGCCTAGTACGCTGCTGATGCGAAACGAAATTTTGCGGTGGTCTCCAAAACAACAGCGAAATGCTAACGAAAACCACAGTGCAAAAATGACAACTGAAAGCGTCAAAAATTCCAAACAAAAAAACAAACACAAACGCAAAAAAAATGACAGAAAGCCATGTTGTATTGAAAGAAACAAAAAATACAAACTCGAACAAACCTCCAATGTCACTTTTCCGAACACAATTAATGGTCCGGGCAATTAATTGAGTGCGAAAAAAGAGCGGAGACCGCTCCAAATAATCTATCAATTTCGCTCATCGAACAGTGTACTGCAAAACGAAAAGGAGGACGAAATTTTTCGTTTATGATTTTGTTGTGTCATTTTTGTATGCGATTTTTCGTTTCGCATCAGCTGTGTACTAGGCTTTAGGCACAGATTAGCCATATGAAGATGAGAATGTTTCGTACGTTTCACCCTACAAAACCCATTTGCTTACATTGTTGTATTTGTAATTTTTTCCTGCGTCGATGAATAGATGTGAATTGCAAAAATAATTTAACCGGGGTCTGAAGATCCCTACTCTCTATGTGTGAGGTTTTTATACACACATTCTCGTTTTTTATCTGATATCTGACAGTTCAAGCTTGTAGGCAAATTAAAATGGCTGCCGGGTATTCTCATCTTCATGAAGCTCATCTGTGGCTTTAGGTATAAAAAACAAGAAACGAAGAAGAAGAAATGCTTTAAGACATTTTATTCTGAGCTCATAGAGCACGCCACTCTGAGCGCTCTAATGTGTCGGAGTTAAAAAAAAAACAAAATATAGACATTTTTTGACAGCTTTGCTCTGAGTTGAAAAAAAAGAAAAACTTCTAATCTGAAATAAGGCGAAGTCAATTCTGTTGAGGTCTCATATTTTATGATCTGTCAATTAAATCCTTTGTTCGAATTTTCGAACTTACTTTAGTTTTGTACATATTTAATCAATACTGATATGTCCCCTAAGTCCCCTATTACATGGTGCCTCTTTATCCTTGACTTTTCTTCGATATTCTCTTTGAAAATCATAGCGTGAGACTTATGTATATGCTATTGCATGATGATTCTTTGTTCCTGTGCGTGAAATTTGACAGCGCTCTTCTACTACAAAATGTATATAAAACGACTGGACCAAATCGGATACTTCTTTTTGCGGGTTTGTTCGTAATTGCTACGCGAAGGTTTAGGAAAATAGAAAAGTGGGAAAATTCTCAACAGGTGGCGTTGTAGGTCCACGTTTCGTTTCTTAGTTCAATTGAATTATCGCTCAACAGTTGGTACTGGAGGCGGTTAGGAAAAGGCGTTAGGAATATTCTTTTCTCAATTTTTTTATATTTATACGGTGAAATGGGGTAAAAATAAAAATATCCGATTTAAGAAATTCTTTTGTAGTTGTTTTTGTTGTTGTTTTTTGGTGGATGGCCTCAGAGATTAAGATGTAAATACGGCTTAGTTATGCACGAAGGACGCAAATAACCGGGTTTTCGCTAATTTAATAAATACCCGTCTAATTGATCGCAAGATAAAATACTCATATGAATTAAGCGGAAACACTGTATTTCAAAAATAAGGAGTAAATGTAGGCCTTACTAACTTATTTATGTAGGTTATACCTATATATGATACAAAAAGTAGCAAGACGGTAGTAATGGTGGAATTTTGTTTTAAAATTAAACTTTTTGTCAATTAAAAATGTTCTTCATCCTTCCGCAATTATATTTTAATTAAAGCCCCATTAAATTAAAAAAAAAAAAAAAAAAAAAAAAAAAAACTATAGAAATGCGGCCCTGGTTGTGTGTCAGGTTGCATGCTATGTTAATATAGACGTATGTTTTGTATTTGTTTGTTTTGTTTGTGCATCTGAGCTGAGCGTTTTTCCCCACAATATAACACGATAAAAATTCAACTGGTGATGGTCCGGATGGATAGCAGAGATTTCCCACATCCACTCCTTCCCATTGTATCGGCACTTCTTTCACATCACATGTGGGGCACTTCCCACTTCCCAGCAAAGAGGCCGCAACACAACATATCTAGAATTGTATTATTTTTTTTTTTTGTTTTACCTTTAGTGGGCCTGAATCCTTTATATAGTCCTGGTGCTATTGCCGTGCAAATAACCTTTCTCTTGGCATCACAATATACGGAAAAGGAGGACGAACACATTACCGTAATATGTTGACAATTTTCAACCAAAGCAGGAGGTGGCATTGGGGGATGGATGGTGTTTGGAGTAGAGTGGGGTGGGGTGGTAGTTGTGTTCCCATTTAAATGAATACCATTATGAATACTTCAATAGCTATAAAGGCGGCCACCACGTTACAAACAATAACCCCAGCAACACATTTGTTTGCAAGATGATGATGATGATGATGACGAGAGCTCACCTCACTTCGGCTACGGCTACGGCTACGGCTTCGGTTTCCATTGCCGTTACCGGTCGTGCTATTTGTTGCAGCAATAAGGCAGCATCAGCACTGCGGGTGTCCTTTGAGGAAGGTGGAGGTAGTGGTTGGAAGGCGTGTTAGTGGTCGTATGAAAATGAATATTTGCTCACGGAACATGAGGCTTTTGGGCTCATATATGTGAGTGGGAAATGAAAATGTACAAGCATCACACCATTCTCCTTGAAACCACACTGCTTGTTGGTGGATGACAACAACGACTACCAGGACGATGATGACTAGTAGGAGTGTCAATGGGTTAATGCATCTTCTTTTTCACGAAAAAATAAATAAGCATACAAATACAAAAAAAAAAATAAAATTTCAGTGTTGTGAGCCTTATTCCTAGGCAACTTGATACCATTGTTTGCTTTTGAAACAATATTAAATGTTAGAGATGCAAACTCATCCTCTGATTCAAGTGGGTATATTATTTCTCGGACGTTAGGAATATGAGTGTATATATTTGTTGCTATACATTTGGTTAGCCGGCTGGATGTGCAGAGAAGGGCTTCATCGGGGAGACCATCGTAAAAGTAAAAGATTAAAGGATAAAAGGACGAAGTGATGAAGTGAATGCATTTTAACCAGAAATGGGAGGTTTTCCTCTTTAGTTTTACGATCTTTTTTTTTTTTTTTTTCTGATTCTCTTAATGAAAACTCTGATTTGAATGGCCAAATGGGAGTGTAGTAACCCCAAATGATCAGAATTTTAATCCCTGCAGAGAAATCTGCCAGTTTTTGTGCTGAAGAATTTTTCTGTATAGACTTACCCATTAATATATACAGATACACACAAGCATATAAAGAAGGGTTTTTTTGTTTGGTGTGCACATCATGAAAGAATTATACACTTTAGTATAGGTATTCCTATTTTTGGGTAGGTTTGGAGATATAAGGGAATATATTTTTGGAATTTATACAAGCCCAAAGCGATTTAGTGGAAAATGATATTATTTTGGGGTGATTTGTTTATGTATATACCTACATACATACCTATACAACAATCCTAAATAATATTGAGTCAGCAACCTTTTGCACTTAGACAAAATCCCAACCTACTTTGGTTTTATGTTATTTTATTGAGTTATAGAATCGTTTCTTCATGTTTTATTTTTCGACGGAGGTTGTTTGGTTATAATTGAACTTGTTTTCCTTTGAGATATTTCAGAAAGTAGGTACCTAATCCTTTTTGAGTACATTACATTCTACGTACCTACCTGCCTTGAACTTTTGAAGAGTTATGCTTCTAAGAAATTTAAAATTTCATGTAAGCAGAAAGCAATTATATTCCAGTTAAAATGTGTATAAAGCTTATTATACGTTTCGAAGTCTAAGGTTTATAAGAATGTCGGTAGATAGGTACTTACATACATTAATTTTCTTTCCATTTTCCCCTCGATTGTTCTGACAATGGTTTTGAATGAAATAATTTTTTTTGATATTCAATTTAAAATTGCCAAATTATAATTTTATTTAAAAAAAAAAATTAAATAAAACAAATTTGCATTTTGGCATCTACTGAAAATGTCTGACTTTTAAGGTTATATCGGAATATATTTTACACATTAATATTACATTTCTTAACACTATATGGTCACTTCTTCAGGAAAATAGTGCGAATCAAGTAACCACAGGCACAGATATTGTCCAAATGACAAAAATCGGCTGACTTGTCATACTAACCTTCAATGGTCGTGGTAAATGTATGAACACGACCACGAATATCCGTGTGGTATGTAGCCAGCAGCTGATGCACGACTTGCTCTTGTAGGAAAATACTGTTTGTAACCCCACATTGAAGAAACATGATGAAATTTAAAGGCTGTTTTTTTAGACGTGTGGTTTTCAAGAAGAAATAAATCGATTCTAATTTAATGTTATGGCCAAGAATTTAGCTTTATTTTAAAGATAAAGATTTGCCATTATGTTTTAAAAATGATTTCAGGCAAGTGGCTGCTGGCCGCTGTGGCTGATTCGAATAAATTCCAGCGGAGAGACCCAATTTTCGACAGCTGGAATTGTTGCGCGCGATGGCGGATGGACTCATTCGGGTCTTCTTCGATACCCTGCTCCACAGCAGCAATATCGTCTTCGGTGCGCACTGTACAGCGTCTCTGAGGATGCGCATTATCCACTAGAGTAAACGTGGTGCGAAACCGATTCATGGTTGCTCGAATTTATGTGATTTTACGATTATGTCGACCGAATATTGGACGCAGCGTGCGATACGTTGCACCAACTGAACCATTATTTTGGTATAATAAATTTGCACGATTTGCAAACGTTGTTCAGGAGTAAGGCCCAATTGCTGAAGCGATACTTAAGAGCTAATGTTCTACATAAGATCTTATGTGACAGTTTCATCATCATCATCGTCGGCTCGACAACCGGGGTCCGGTCCTGGCCTCCTTCAACAAGTCTCTCCACCCATCCCGGTCTCGAGCCGCCGCCATCCAGTTGCGCACCCCAAGGCTCCGGGCGTCCTGGTCTACGCCATCTCTCCAGCGCAAGTATGGTCTACCACGCTGTCGTCTACCATAGAATGTACCACAAAGAACTTTCCGAGCAGGTTCCTCTTCGCTCATGCGAGCTAGGTGCCCTGCCCACCGGAGTTTACCGAACTAAATTTTTGTCACGATATCTGCTTCAAGGTAGATTGCGTACAATTCATGATTGTACCGTCTCCGGAATCGTCCTTCCTCACATATGGGGCCAACAATTCTCCTTAAGACTTTTCTCTCGAACGCGGCTAAGAGGTCGGAGTGCCTTTTGCTAAGCGCCCAAGTCTTGGATCCATATGTGAGTACTGGCAGGACCATGGTCCTGTACAGCAGCAGTTTTGAAGTTATGGTGAGATTTCTGGATTTGAAGAGCTTTGACAGACTATATAGTAGTAGACTATGTGACAGTTTACGCTGAGGAAAAACTAGAACATAAACGTTTAAGTAGAAGATAAATATTTATGTTTCGTATCAGCAAACGGCTCTAAGTCTATTAAATATAAAATATGCAAACCAAACATAAATCAAGAGACAGCTGTCAAAAAGACCAACTCCGAGAAAAAAGTATTGCCAGATTGAAAACCACACGTCTAAAAAAAAACACAGAGTCAAAAGCACTAAAAATTATTTTTTTTTTGTTTATAAAAAAAGTTTTTTACAAATTCTTAAATGCATTATTGTTTAAACTATGAAGAAGCATCAGATTGGTAAATTATAACAAATTTGGTTTGACCACGGCAAAGATATACTCGAATAACCCAAAAATAAAACCAACGTTTTCACAAAAAACGTGGAATACCTAATTAATTTATGTGTATTTCAAAAACCTAAAAGGCAGTTTTCTTATAATTGACTTGGTTATTGCAGGTACGAAATTTAATCAAAATCGTTGAGCCGTTTTCGAGAAAATTTAAATAAAGCAACATTTTTGTATGGCAGCTACCCGTTCTAGATCAGCTAAAACAAAAATTCGAATGTATCCTCCAGGGAATCACATAAAAATGCTCTATACCAAATTTGAAGCAAATCGGTAGATCCGTTTAGGCTCTAGCTCAAATTACATTGGACGCACAGACAGACAGACCGAAACACTATGGAGTAAAAGCATGCAAAAACGAGACAAAAGTCGATTTTTAAAATTGCAATTTTTTTTACTCTAACTAATTTAGCCACAGCACTAGCTCAAAGTCAGTGAAAAAGAGAACATATTTTTTTTGCACCATCAACAAAAAAAAGTTGTAATTTCAATTAATTATTTATTTAACATTTTGCAACTGTTGATATAATTTTTAACATGAATAATACAGATGCAGGTATGTTCTTTTGATTTTTGTGAAAAACTTGAGTTTTAATTAAAAAAATGCCTATAAAATGTATTTTTCTGTTTTTTGTTCTTTCTTTCTTAATCGTTTTGTTATTACTTTCCGTTTAATTCCGTTGAATTGTTTGTTCAAAATGATAAAATTAATCATAAAGCTACAGTTGCAAAAAAAATTGGGTGCTACAATTTGCAACCTTAGTTGTTATTTGTGTTAGAAAAAGTGATGTTTTGTGCATTTTTAAGCTTTTTCTTAAAAAAACGTAAATTTTGATATATTTGAAGGATCATCCGAATTAATAGTTTTTACCAAAAAACGTTTATATGATGTGATAAAAACATGTTCTGAAGGTGGATTTAAAGCTAAATTGGATTACTTAGAAAAATATTTGTTAGACAAGGCTTGTTGTGAGGAGGGTCAACTCGAAGAATTTAAAATTAAAATATGGCGTTTAAGGTTTGAATATGAATTTAAATAATGATATGTATTTTTGTTTATTGGAAGGCTTATTTATAGATTTGAATTTAAGAGCAGATGGCTTCGTTCTGCAAGAGTTGAAAGTCGTTTTTTACAAAAAAATGAAACTAAAAGGAAGTTTTGAAATTCCTAATAAATCAAGACCTGGTCGGCCCTCTAAATCCTTTGATGATCTTTGCCCTCGTAGTAAATGTAGACGAACTGAAGAACTTCGTCGATCGCATCAAACAGAAGAACTTTCTTTTGCAACACAAATAAAATTGCGGGAATCTGGTAAGGCAGTATCTGCAAAAGTCCTGAACGAAATAAATAACTCATTCTCCAGGAAGAGCCAAAATTTGTAAAAAAGCATTAAAGAATAATCCTTTTACTAAACGAGAAAAGATGTCAACTCTGAAAGCGCTTTGAATTTGTGTTGAGGCAGGTTGATCCCGAAAGCAATACGAAATTATGACAACGAGTGACAGTAAAATGTTTCCGAGTTATAGTACACTTAAAAAAGCAAAAATTGATTGCTATCCTGACCCAGAGTCTTTTATAGTTACGGAAACTCTGGCTGAGGTTAAATTGCAAAGCTTGCTTGATCACACCATTAAGCGCTTACTGATGTATTTGGATATTCGACAAACCTTAACTGAGGACGAAATGAAATCTTTAGAGCTCATTTCAAAATGGTGTTGCGATGGATCACAACAAACCCAATATAAACAAAAGTTTTAAAACCATTCCGATTCCGGTGCAAATATATTGCAAAGTTCTTTTGTACCTTTGCGATTGTTATGCGCTTCAAATCTGAAAATCGTTTGGCAAAATCCGACACCATCATCACCAAGGTATTGTCGACCTATAAGAATTATTTTTACTAAAGAAACTAAGGATATTACCCAAAGTGAAATTAATTATATAGAATCGCAAATCAATTCTTTAATGAAAACAAAACTGGATGATTTTGAGCCCATGGAAGTTAAACATACGTTGGCATTTACAATGATTGATGGCAAAGTCTGTAATGCTGCAACAGATACAAAATCAACTATGAAGTGCTATATATGTGGAGCAACATCTAAGGAATTTAATGATTTGTCAAAATCAAGAGATATTCAAACAAATACATTAAAATTCGGTTTATCAATTCTACATGCAAGAATTCGTCTTTTCGAAACCATTTTGCATATTGCTTATAAGCTTCCTTTAAAGAAATGGCAAATTCGAACACAGAAAGATAAAGATATTTTCAAAGAAAAAAAAAACGAGAATTACAAGAAAAATTCAAAAACCAACTCGGTCTAATAGTGGATGTACCAAAGCCAGGTTTCGGGAGTTCAAATGATGGCAATACAAGTCGTAGATTCTTTTTAGATCCACAAATTTCTTCCGAAATAACAGGTGTTGATATTCAGTTAATTTATAAGCTCAAGGTTATATTAGAAGTTCTGTACAGTGGATATAAAATCGATATTTCCAAGTTTGGTAAATTTGCATTCGATACAGCAACAATTTATGTGAATTTGTATTCTTGGCATCCGATGACACCAACAATGCACAAAATTTTAATCCATGGATCAACCGTAATTGAAAATGCGATTTTGCTAATTGGGCGGGCAGCTTTCGGAAGAAGCAGCCGAAGCTCGAAATAAGCACTTCAGACTCTACCGCCTTAATTAGCTACTCAAGGAAAAACTCAAGGAAAAATTGCAATGTAGATATTTTTAATCGTTTGTTATTAAAATCTGACCCCCTAATAACAAGTACTAGGCCTCATCCTATTAAAAAAACAAAATCTCTTTCGAAAGAAGCAATTGAAATGCTTATATCTGAGCATCCGATTCCATCTCCATTAGATGACTCTGAAGAAGAAGATAATAATAATTCTGAGGAAGAAAGCGAGTCTTGTTCAGAGTCTCTTTCGGAATAAACATTTGCCTATTTTAAGAAAATAAATCTTCGTATTGTCAAATAAACGTTATTTCTAATTAAAAAAAAACATTTTTTGTACATATATATAAGATTAAATATATTTTATACGTCATAAAATATTGTTTCAGATGGATATCTACCCATTGAAACCAAAAAATAATTTTGTCTCGTTTTTTCATGCATTTACTCCATAGTGCGACGACAGCATGACGAAACCCACTTTTTTGGACTTCTCGATTATCGTAGTGTTAGTTTTGATTACAACCTTAATGTTCATTTCGGGAACTACTTAGAAGTACCGGATTAAGCGGTGTTTTTGGCAGAAACGTAACAAATAAAGGGTTTTCCAATAAGAGGTGTTATTTTGAATAGCCCGCTATTTCGGTACCTGTCACTTTTGAAGCTGTCATTTTTTGACATTTGACAAGTAGAAACTACGCCATTAATAAAAATGGAACGATACACGCTTCAACAACGCATTGAAATTATTAAAATTCACTATAAAAATGGTGAACATTTGGCAGAGACGGTTCGTAAAACTAAAACATTTTTGGGTCGTCGTGAAGCACCTTGTCGGACCGCAATACAGAAATTGGTGGACAAATTCGAGCTGTTGGGACAAGTTAGTGATGTGAAGAATAAAACCCGTGCACGTCGCTCAAGAACAACTGAGAATATTGCTGTTGTAGCCCAAAGTGTTGAAGAAAACCCAGGTTTGTCCATTCCTCGTCGTTCTTTGGAATTAGGCATTCCACAAACGTCATTACACCGTATTTTGCATAAAGACTTGGGTCTTAAGGCTTATAAAGTTCAGTTAACACAAGAACTCAAGCCGGCTGATCATCAACAACGTCGTGTCTTTGCTGATTGGGTCCTTGAAATGCATGAAAATGATCCGGAATTTCATCGAAAACTCATCTTGACTGATGAGGCCCATTTCCACCTCGGAGGCTACGTCAACAAGCAAAACTGTCGCATCTGGGGCTCGGAAAACCCAAGAGTTATTGTTGAAAAGCCTCTCCATCCTCAACGCGTGACTGTTTGGTGCGGTTTATGGTCCGGCGGGGTCATTGGACCTTACTTTTTCGAAAATGAGGCTGGAGCAACAGTTACGGTCAATGGATTGCGCTATCGAGAGATGATTAATGATTTTTTATGGCCGGAATTGGATGGTATTGATCTGGACAACGTTTACTTTCAACAAGACGGCGCTACGTGCCACACAAGCAATGAAACCATCGATCTTTTACGGGAAAAGTTTCCGGACCGTGTTATCTCTCGAAGAGGTGATCACAATTGGCCACCGAGATCTTGTGATTTAACACCTTGCGACTTCTTCCTTTGGGGCCACGTGAAAGATAAGGTCTTCGCCAACAGCCCAACGTCGATTCAAGACCTCAAAGATGGAATTCGTGAGGCTATCGAGGACATAGGGCAGCCACTTATTGGTGATTTGGTTATGAAAAATTTCATGAAAAGGATATGGTCCTGTAAGCGTGGTCGTGGCGGGCATTTGGCTGATGTTGTATTCCATTATTAACGGCATACCTTCCTCTTTATAATGAAATAAACATCCGATCATTTATCTCAAAAAATGCCATTTTTCTTTGAATATCAAAATAACACCTCTTATTGGAAAACCCTATATTACAGATTAATGGAAGATCTTCGCGATGTGGAAGAAGGTTTATGTTTAACAATTCGCCTCTTAGTCGAAACGTGTTTGAAATTTGTTCTTTATTTAGTGTAGTCATCTTGGAAGTAGTTTCTTTCGTTTAGATTATATTTCAGCGTGCGATCATCCGATAAAGTGAGCTTGATGTCTGTTCGGTGCACACTTCTCTAAAATGTTCATCCAAACACATAATTATCTGGTACAGTGTTCTTTTCCTAGATGTACTCTGCTTACTGAGGTTTAAAGCAATGCCCGTCTGTGCCGCTAGTTCAATCCACTCCTTAACCCATCCTGTTTTGCTGTGTATAGCTTGTAAAGCTGCTTTCTTTGGTAAGCGATAATAATTGAACATACTCAGTAGCTTCTAAATATAGTCAACTTGCAGTTTCAGCGTTTTTATGAAGAGTGGAGATCAGCCTGTTTTTAGCATTATCATGATTTGGATTGTTTGTAGGAAGGTGGAATGTAAGTTTCAAATAAAATCTCTGGAGTTTTTCCACAGTCTCGAATTTTTTTGCTACCCACACTTGGGCTGCGTAGAATAAAATTGATTTTGATACTGCTTCGAAAACTTTATATTTGCTGCTGTGGGCGATGTTTTTTGTTGTTGACGCATTCTTTTCAAGTGCCATTGATAGTGATTTTAGCCTTAAGAAGTTTTTCATTTGGATGTTTTCGGTAAAATATAATCCTAAGTATCTGTACTCTTTCACTCTTTCTATGTTTTCGTTGTTGAAGTACTATTGTTCACTTGAGCTATATCTTCCTCCACTTTTTCTTTATTACCATCACATTCGACTTGTTAAGGTTCACCACCAAACTCCATCGCCTACCTAAAGTACTCGGACAGTCGATTTATCATAAGCTGAGGCGATTGCTATATGATTTTTCCAGCAAAACAATGTCGTCTGCAAAGAGTAAGACTGTAATGACCTCTTCAGCATAGCTAACACCTCCTGGTAATGCTTCTGTGATATCATCAATAAATAGTGCGAATAAGCTAGGACTGAGTGCACATCCCTGTTTTACTCCTGACTGCGTCTGGAACCACTCCAGACCGCTGCTGTAGTGTCCACGTACAAATTCTGTAAAAATTGTCCATATTTAAACGACATCCCGTATCCCAATTACATATTTTCAATAAAAACACTTCAATTTTATAGTGGAAAAATAAAATTATAAAAAAACCACTTCTATTGCTTTAGTTTCTGTTTTTAAAATATCAACCGTTCTTGGTCGAGTCTATTCTATCACTGATGCCAAGGCGCCAATTGGCATTCTTTTACATGATCCCTTTCTGTTTCATCGCTTAAGCTATATAATTTTATTATTGCAAAATCTTAAACATGGACTGCAGAGTTGCCAGAATCATGCAGTTCGATACAGATACCGAGACGAGACAAAGTTGTTTGAGACCGAGACGATTATGAAATCGTAGGCTAGGCGCGCACACTCAAAATCTTTGCAACTAAATATAGTTTAATCATTAGTTTACCGATGAGCGTGAATAATATAAACTATCGATAACAGAAAAGATGGAGTTTCCATATAAACTATCGATAACAAGTAAGTATGCAATTCACGCCAGTAACACAGTTTTTCTCCGAGTTTAAGTTAAGCCCCTAGAATTCACGGCTAGTATCAGCTTTGCACTATTGTATTTCTTTCATTCTATTGATTGCACAATGCAGGCCTTATGATATTGTAAAATAAAATGAAATTAAATTTGTGGGGGTGAGTGCACCACGAAAGTTACTCCTTAACTCGCCGCATTCTTAAAGAAGAAGCATTCGAATGAGGTGCACTAATACACACACATCACTGCTTTTTACTCGAAATGAAAATATTCACTGCACTCAAAGAAAAAAGGTCAACTACTGTCATACAAGTCCATCATGGAAGGCACTTTAGCAACCAAATTGTGGCAAGACAGAAAGTGAGCCTAGTCTAGCCTAGCCTTACAAAATATGATTCAAAATGATTATTATTTTTTGAGGTTAAAAGCAGTGCTAGCCCGTGTGTTATTATGTTATTGACCGAATTTTTAATTTAAAGAATTTCGTATGAACTTATAAAATGGAAGAAATCATAGTTTTGTTTGAGAACTTTTAAAATTTATCCTCTCACGCAAACTACTTGAACTACCTACCTAGAATCTTGATTGCTCGCCAGTAAAAATTCAGTTTGTTTTCAGTTTCATCGAAATTTCTTCGGAAGTTTTTAAGGGGTGGGAAGAGGTAAATAGTCAGTCTTGTGATTTCTATACAAATCAAGCTATTGGGTGAAATTCTTATCAAAAATGGTCCTAGCCTCTGAGTTTAGAACATTTAAACCCAAAAAGTTATTGGGTGAGGGATTTAAAGGTTGGCTATAATAAATTCCACCCGAGAGGGCCAATTTTCGACCACTTTTTGCAGAAATTGGGGCCGTATGTTAGCAATAACGCGCCGAATATTCTCTTTCAAGGCGTTAACCGCCTCGGGCTTATCTGAGTAGACAAGCACTTCACCTAACCACACAAAAAATAATCCAGCGGTGTTAAATCGCACGACTTTGGAGGGCACGCCACATACCCACGACGCGAGATAATGCGCTCACGAAAAGTTTCCTTCAATAAATTCAATGTTTCGTTGGCTGTATGGCATTTAGTGCCGGCGCCATTAAACATGGCTCTATAGCATTCCGCATTGACTGTAACATTATGGCTGGCTTCATTTTTGAAGAAATATGGACCAATGATTCCCTCTGCCCATTGAGCACACCAAACAGTGACTTTTTGAGGATTTAACGGCGTCTCAAAAATCGCTTGTGAATTATGATCACTCCAAATACGATCATTTTGCATATTAACGTACCCATTCAACCAAAAATGAGCTTCATAGAATATTAGACGCAGCGCTCGAAAAAAGGATTGCCAGATTGAAAACCATATACGTCTAAAAAGTAGTCGACCTCGACAGTAGTGCAAATAGTACCTGCTAGTATGGCTCTGGGATCTAAGCACCCCGTTCCGTTGTAAAAAAAGTATGCCTTCTAAAAGGACAGTAATTGTAATTGGTCAAAAAGCTTAACTATTGTTTCAGAAAATGGTCAACCATAGACATTTTTTTAATGAATAGATAGATACTCATAAGGTCCCCATGGATATTCGGAAAAAAAAAATTAAAATTTGCTCAAAAGTACCTTTTTAGATTTTTTTTTTTTACAGAAATAGCTCTAATTGAATTAAAAGTACTGCTTCTGGTTTTTAAAACAGTTTATAATATTTTTTTTAGATTTGTCATGAAAGGGAATAATTCTCGACTCCAAGCCTCTCGCGCACACGAATTGTCTCGACATTAACAAAACGAGGATAATTTTCAATCAATTGCACATTGTTTTTCATCATTTCACCAAAATGTTCACTTAAGAGCAGTATGCGTCATGGCGACTGACATTGCTCTATGCCATAACAATTTGCATTGCTTGGGAGCTGCGACAAAAACGTTCAGCTTGTGCATGATGTTTTACGTTGAAAATAAAGGGAGCTACAAAAAAGCTGCACTTTAAATGATAATTCTTCGAGGAAACCATTTTTTATATTTCTAACATCCTTCATTTAAGCTTTTAACGAAATTTGTATAAGGTATTAAATTGTTTTTCAACAGGGACGCTACAAAAGTAGAGCAACAGGAACAGCAAACGACGCCATATTTCTTGCCGCCCTTTTGACATTTCTCTTCAGTAAGGTTTGCCATTTCATGGTGGAAAGATATAAGAGCCAACAACGAGTCGAAATTATTAAAATTTACTACCGAAATTCGGAGTCAGTGGCCCTAACGTTAAGAGCGCTAAAAATGGAAAAATCATCTTCAGCGATGAGGCTCATTTCTGGCTGAATGGCTTCGTCAATAAACAAAATATGCGGTATTGGTCAGGCAGCAATCCACACGTACTCCATGGGTCATCATTGCATCCCGAAAAAATTACAGTTTGGTGTGGTTTATGGGCCGGCGGCGTCATTGGGCCGTACTTCTTCCGTGATGATCAAGACCGGCACGTTGCTGTGAATGGGGATAGCTACCGTTCAATGATAACCAAATATTTTTGGCCCCAATTGGATGATATGGACTTGGAGGACATGTGGTTCCAACAGGACGGCGCCACAAGCCACACAGCGAATGTCACAATCAATTTATTGGTAACCAAGTTTGGAGAACGTGTTATCTCACGAAATGGTCCAGTCGCTTGGCCGCCTCGGTCGTGCGATTTGACGCCGTTAGACTTTTTCCTGTAGGGCTACGTCAAGTCTATGGTCTATGCCAAAAAGCCAGCGACGATTGATGAACTTCGTACGAATATCGAACGTGAAATTGCAGCAGTATCGGCCGATTTATGCTTGAAAACCGTCAAAAATTGGGTTCAGCGTCTGGACTTCTGCAAGCGTGCCCGTGGTGGCCATGCAAAAGAAATCGAGTTTCATACATAATGGCATCAAACGTACTTTCAAAGCAATAAAGAATTTCATTGATATCCAAAACCGTTTTTGTTTTATTTAAAAAAACTTTTTGTAGCGCTTTTATTGAAAAACCCGATATTTAAGAAGTCTGTTCATTTGTTTTATTTTTAAATAAAATTATTTCTATTAATAATTTCCGACAAAAAATTACTTTTAAACCAACAAATTTTAAAAAACAAAAAAATTAACTGAACGAATTGATGATGATTGACCCTTGGCTACAGCGCTACCTATCGGATCCTAGCTCCTAGCATGACAGACGCACGATCAAGGCATTTTGATGAACATATTCAGCAAACTATGGTTAATTCGTAGGGTTGAACATCTCCTTAAACATGCCGTCTTGTCCACAAAGCATTCGAAGGCAGACAACGTAACACAGCCATTGCTTCCTATTTTTTTTTTTTTCAGTTTCAACTTTTGCACAATAGGCTTTCACTTTTCCCTTCCTATTCCTATTATTATCTATACATTTATCATGAACCACCAGATCCTAGTGGCTTATTTTATAACTCTCAACCATTCCTATCATTGTGTTTTTAGTTTGCAGAAGTTAAAATTTCACGAATATTAATTTTAATCAATAATTACTTACTACAAACGAATCTCTAAAACTTGAATTCTTTCCCTCTCACTCTCACTCTCGCTCTCAAATTCATAAATTAATATGAATTATATTTTGTTTTGTTTTGATTAATGATTTTCTTAGGAATTAGAATTGCCATTAAATTTCTCAAATATCAATTTGAAAGACCATTAATTCTAACAAATTGTTTCCATAAGTTGTAAAACCATTAAAGATTTGCCTTCCAAAGAATATAGATATACACCATCCAACAAGTGTCAAATTTGGATGAATTTATCAAAGAGCCTTGCTTTCGAAAAAAAATAAAATGGCCTTGTAATTAGACTGAGAGTCTGATGTAAAATGAAAAACGAGATAGAACCATGACAAAAAAAACAACAACCAGTCTCTAGCTTTATCTTCGTCCTCATTATTGCGATCTGTTTTCACTTCCTACAGTGGGGCAGACTCCTATTATTATAATGATAATAATTATGTTTTAAAAATGATTTCGGGCAAGTGGCCGCCGAAGATGGCTCTAATAAATTTCAGCCGAGAGGCCCAATTTTCGACCACTTTTTGCAGCAATTGGGGCCGTATGTCAGCAATAACGCGCCGAATATTCTCTTCCAAGGTGTCAATCGCCTCGAGTTTATATGCGTAGACAAACGACTTCACATAACCCCACAAAAAAAAGTCCAGCAGTGTTAAATCGCACGATCTTGGAGGCCACGTCACAGGCCACGACGCGAGATAATGCGCTCACCAAAAGTTGGCTGTATGGCATGTAGCGCCATCTTGTTGGAACCAAAGGCTTCATTTTTGAAGAAATATGGACCAATGATTCCCTCTGCCCATAGAGCACACCAAACAGTGACTTTTTGAGCATGTAACGGCGGCGCACAGTGGTGCGAGAGCGGAAAAAAGTCTTTTGAAAAAGTCATGTCTATCGTTTTAAACTTTATGTTTAAGTACTCTTAGATAACCCGAGCGTATGATTTAAAAGTATTTTTTAACATATATATTGTATGTTCTGATTTACAAGCCCTCAAAGTTGAAAAATAATTTTACTCAAATCGCGAACTGTATTTTCAACAAATTTTGAGATGTTTTTTTCCGAAGTTCCTGTAGATAAATTCTCTAGCTTCTTAAATAATTTAATTGGTTTATTTTCAATTATCTAAAAATAAAAAAAAAATATTGATTATTTATAAAAGATACCTTCTATAAGTAGCCTGAAGCTTAAGTACTAAGAAAAAATGCTTTTTTTTTAAACTTTTTGATTTAAAAAAACAGCTCCAAAAGATACCAAGAAAGTAAGTATGCCACCATATGCTCCATACACTCATGTTAAAGCACAGAAAAAATCAGCTGCAGATACGTGCAGATGTGGAAGTTATGCTCAAAAATGTTTCACTAAATCGGATTTCAAAAAACTCCGTCTTGACGGTGGTGTTTACCAAAAAGTTTGATTTCTTCGGTATTAATTGTCAGAATGAACTGATTAAGCCCATTTTTTTAAGAAAAAATGTCAAACTTTATTTTAAAAATAAAACAAAATTAATACATTGACCCAGGTCTGAGAATTTCGATTTTTGCGAAACCATTTATTTCTGCCTGGAAAATTTTTCAACTTTCAACTCAATTATCATGAAAACAACACACGAAAAATAATATAGTTTTATGATATTTTGAATGATATGATAGAGCTTAATACAAAATAAAGAAAAGGATTAGGGATAATCCTTTATTTTTTTTTTATTTTTCGCTAAAAGTAGGGCAGGTAAAAATAAAAAAAGTGTTCTTTTTAAAGTTTTATTGCTTTGTTTTTGTTCTGTATTGCGTAATTTTTTATTACCTGTAAGGATTAGTAATGGCTTATTAGAATAAAATCTCTTACTTAAATCTATTTATATAAAGGATTAATGAAAAAAAAGTCAGTATTGAGTTATTGAGCATTTGTGCAAGGTGCAATAAGTGAAAGTGAAGTTAAATATAATAACAAACATATATAGTGAATTCAATACATTAAAATGGATTCAATCGAAATTCCTTATTCGGTGTTGTGTAGTGAACTTATTACTAATGGGTAAGATGTTCAAAATCTTCGACCATATTTTGTAAGGAAATACCCCAACTTAATTTCTGAGCAAATAGAAACTGTGCTATCAGAATTAAAGAAACGTTTTATTTCTCATTTTTTAAGTCGATGGAACGCAGTTCATAGAAAAAAAAGTCATTTTAAAAAAAAAATACACTTATTGGCTCGAAGGAGTTTTCCAAGTAGACCTAACCCAAAGTGTATTGCCCGAAACGTCAACTAATATGGGAAGACCACGAAAGAGTTTTGACGAATGCTGTGATCGAGCTAAAAGGTATAAGAGGGACGAAATTAGAAATATATTTCCTCGAGAAGAGATAAACTATGCAGCAACATCAGAGAGCTTTTCCTGTTCACAATTTGATCCGGATAAGGCTCTTGCATTATTTATACAAGCAGAATTGTCGAAACGCCAATATGAAGTATTGAGACATGCACTAAAAGACGAAGGACATGATGTTTTTCCACCTTATATTAAATTACTGGAGGCAAAGAAAAAGTGCTATCCTTTAGATATAAACATTACGGAAAGCTCAGCAAGTGTGCAACTACAAAAATTGTTAGACCACACTGTAACAAGGTTATTAGAAGGAAAGACATCAGAGGAGATAACCAGAATTGTAGGACAGTCTTTAACACTGTTCACTAAATGGGGATGCGATGGTGCCTCTGGACAACCACAATACAGTCAAACATTTGACAATGAAGAAACTTCGGACGTTTATGACATCTTTGGTACCAATTCAAATGACTATGGAGGAAAACAGGGATATTATTGTGTGGAACAACGATCGATTATAAATTTAATTTTATAATATATATATATATTCAAAATAAAAAGTTAAGATTTTACTAAAAAAAACTTTTATTTAAATATAACATTAAAACCCTCAAATTTTATAAAAATGTCAATAACTTTTTTTCTAACAATTTTTTCTTGATCAAATTTTGACCAAGCATGTATAAGACTAATTTTAACATGTTTGTCAAATTTCATTAAAATTCGTTTAATAGTTCAGATTTTACAGACTTTTTTCCGCTCTCCCATACAAACATCAAAACACTCAAATTTTAGAAAAAAAAGCCAATAACTTTTTTACTAATGATTTTTTCTTAACCAAATTTTGATAAAATGTGTATAAGACTAATTTAAAAATGCGAATCAAATTTCATCTTAATCCGTTAAACAGTTCAGATGTTACAGATTTTTTTTCCGCTCTGCCATACAAACATCAAATCCCTCAAATTTTAGAAAAATGTCAATAACTTTGTTTCTAATTATTTTTTTTCAACCAAATTTTGACCAAATATGTATAAGACTAATATAAACATGATTGCCAAATTTCATTTAAATCTGTTGAACCGTTCAGATAAAACAGACTTTTTTCCGCTCTCCCATACAAACCGAACCACTGTGCGGCGTCTCAACAATGGTTTGTGGATTATCTACACTCCAAGTGCGGTAGTTTTGCTTATTGATGTAGCTTTTCAACCAAAAATGAGCTTCATCACTGAAAAAAATTTATTGTGAAAATCGGGGTTAACAACGATCTCGTTTCGAGCCCATTTTACAAACATTGTTCAGGAGTTGGTCTATTTATTAGGTAATGGCAAACTAAACTGAGCATACATCAGGTGACAGCTGTCAAAAAAACCAACTCCGGAAAAAGTATTGTTAGATTGAAAAGCACACGTCTTATAAAAACACACGTTTTAACTTCGCCTTAAAAATTTTATCAAAATATTGTGTTTGCCCAACCCCCCCCTACACCCCCCCTTTGAAAAATCCTACTTTATTTTAGAAAACATTTTTTTATTTTAGAACTTCCTAGAGCATTCTCAGTAATATCGTTTACCAAATTAAAAAAAAAAAAAAAGTATTTCAAATTATTTCTGAAAATGTCTTGAACTTGGCTAAAAAAATATTTATCTAATTTATTCAGGTTACTGATTCTAACCAATCTTTCAAATATTCTATCCCATAGTGCATCGCCAAATGAATACACATCTATAACGAGCTCCAATGCTGTATCATATAGCTCCAGTGTGCTATTTGCCTGTGACATTCTATCTCATCCTAGAGCGTTCTGTTCCGTTGGTACCGTTATTTCTGGGATGTGATGGGATGGGTATAGCCTAGCCGCGTGCGAATGATAGGCGCTATACGACCGACGACGGTGTTTTACAGTAGAGAATTTGTGCGCTAAATAAATCTGTCGTTCCCCATTTCCCATTGAACAAGTTAAAATACACAGGAAGATGGATGGAGAAGGATAAGTCAGTCGAGCGGCAACAATGACGTCGCACTCGTCCCTGATAACGTCCTGGCAAAATAAGTGGCGCTGATACAGTTATGTTCGGGGATGCTAACTACGATAGGAGAACCTATATACATTCATATACCTATATACCTATACTATTTGATGCACAGAATGTGTTTATGTTTGGTGCTATACACTGTACTAGGTGTGTAGGAAGATGTAGCGTGACAGTGGAACTATTTATAAAATGACCTCGAAATTGAGGAAATAACAATGTTTGCCGACAAGTCAATTGGAAAATGGTGTTAAGGGTTGTTACGATATTTAACTCTATTTCACTGGGAAGCGGATTTTCCTGTTTCGATCTTCAGGTGTTCTCTGCTGTGCACTGCACACTTCCACCATTCATTCAAATGCATTCATTCATTCATTTAGCAAGAGGAAGCTACGAAGCAACATCACAAAGCGAAGCGACCGTGACGGAATGGTTGGGTGATGATGGTGCATCAGTTAGGTATATATACAAGTCGAATAGAATTATTTCCGACTATAGGTTGTAGTGTAAAATGGAGGGCTGTAAGCCTTCAGCAAAGTTTCACACCTTCTCGAACTTATGGCTTCGAAAATTAACAACGCCTTCTCTGGTAGATATTCTTCGAGACCTCGCGAGGAGTAGGTACCATCAGTAAAATGGGAAGGTGGTAATTGGGAAACGCTAAGAGGCATTAAAATCAATAAATCAATTATTATCAAGTTTAGATTAAGGAACGGAATTTACCCAGCCATAGCCAGCTGGAAGCCTCTTAGTGAGCAAGAAGATATTATATGGTTATATGGTAAGTTGTAGGTAAATTGGAAATGACTTTAATGCTGATTGGGAACTTGTGATTTTCTCTCGAAGATATATTATTGGTTTACCTTTTTGGCTCTAAGCTGATTTTGCAATCAATTGATGAACTATAATTGGTTGTCAGGTTGTATGATGTTGAAAGAGTCCTACTTTATTCAGACTATTCCAGACCATTGCCAAAAAGACATGTGTGTATGTGTGGTCTTTTGTTTGGGTCCTTTTCGATATATTTTATAAGGTAGCCCGATAAGGAATTTTCCAACTGAATGAATGCACAAATGCTCTGCCAATTGAATGCATTTTTAAGGTTGTAGGTATGTAACGGGTTATTTTTTAGCTGGTTTGGTTTCGGCAACACTGGTTTTGACAGCTGACGTGTGTTTAGTACCTTGTGTCACTGTCAAACAGCTTCAGTTTGGTTTGCAATTTAACCATGGATCGTCTTACAAATGAACAACGCTTGCAAATGCTCGGTTCGAAATGTTCATCGCACGCTGCTTGTGTTCAGCGATTAGGCTCATTTTTGGTTGAATGGGTACGTAAATAAGCAAAATTGCCGCATTTGGAGTGAAGATCAGCCAGAAGCATTGCAACAGCTACCAATGCATCCCGAAAAAGCCACTGTTTGGTGCGGTTTATGGGCCGGCGGCATTATTGGGCCATATTTCTTCAAAGATGATGCGAATCGCTACCGAGCGATGATAACAAACTTTTTTTTGCCCGAAATGGAAGTTCTTGACTCGCATGATATGTGGTTTCAACAAGACGGTGCCACATGCCACACAGCACGCGAAACAATGGCGCAATTGCGAGGCGAGTTTGGTGAACAGTTAATTTCACGTTTCGGGCCGGTCAATTGGCCGCCTGGATCGTGCGATTTGACACCATTAGATTATTTTTTGTGGGGGTATGTCAAGGCTAATGTCTATAGGGACAAGCCCGCTTCGATTGACGCACTGGAAGCCAACATCCATGCATTCATTCGTGAGATACCGGCCGATATGTGTGAAAGAGTATGCCAAAATTGGACTCAGCGGATGGGCTACCTGAGACGCAGCCGCGGTCAACATTTGCATGAAATTATCTTTAAACATTAAATTGCAAGGTTCAAACTATCGATTCAAATAAATATTTCATTCATTTTTTCGAATTTAATTGTATTTTTTTTTTTAAAAAAGTTCTAAACCTCTTAAAAAATCACCCATTATATGCTATGTGATATATATTTCTTTGGGGTGTAATTTAAATTTATTTTGGAATCACATGCATGTGGTTTTCTGGGAAATGAATCGATTAATTATCTGACACTTGAGGCGATGAGAGTATGTAAATCTACATTGTGTATATGTCACAGGTCGATAGGAAATGTATCGACAAAATAATTTCATTAGAAGGATAATCTACATAAATAAAGCTTTGATGAAATTCTCTGTGTTCGGAAATGTCAGCTTTGTATATTAATTTGATACTGAGTTTTGCAATTCAGAATTTTGTAAAATATTTGTGTGTATAAAAAAATAAGCACCTGGATACCATAATTAAATAAAATATGACTTAAAGAAAGGATACTGTTGAACTGGCAGTAAATTTTATAGAGCTTCCCAAGCCTTTAAAAACAATGTGTACGTGGATGACTCCCTGACTGGTTCAGAGAGGATTGATGACGCTCATGAGTTGCTTAATGAGATAGTTTATCTACCCAAAGCAGGTAATTTTGAATTGAAAAAATTTTGTTCCAATCATCCTATGATTTTAGAATCAATTCCTGAAGAAGATAAAGAGAAACTAGTTACGTTTCATCAATCTGAGATAATCAAAACACAATGGCTAATATGGGATCCTTCACAAGATGACTTCAAATTCAGCTTCAATGACGAAAAGGTAAATAAAACAATTACATATTTAACAAAGCAGTTTTGGCCGATCTTGCAAGACTTTTTGATCCTCTTGGCTTACTTGGGCCTATAATCGTCATTGGCAAGCTATTTTTACAAGAGTTGTGGAAATCAAAACTTTTTTGTTGGAATGACAATCTTCCAACTGAAAAGGCTCAAAAGTGGATGAACTACATTGGCCAATTCTCCCTCATGAACAAGATAAGCATTCCACGATACGTTCTTCTTCCTTCTGCTAAGACAATTGAATTTCATGCCTTCTCCGATAGTAGCTTAAGTGCGCCTTTGGTTCTTGCGTTTACTTAAGATCCATTGATGAAAGCAACCAAAGCTTTTGCCAACTTCTTTGCTCAAAATCAAGAGTTGTGCCGTTAAAAGCTGTCAGCATAGCCCGCCTGGAACTACAAGCAGCAGTACTTATGGTGGAATTTGTGGATAGGGTAATTCAAATACTTCCAAAGAAAATTGACAAGGTATGCTTTTATACAGATTCTACAACTGTGCTAGCCTGACTTAAATCACCCTCTTACACCTGGGAAACTTTTGTTGCAAATAGAGTTGCAAAAATTCAATCAATTTCATAATTTCATCAATGGCAAGAGGATCAAGCTTAGAAGGACTTTTCAAATCATCAATATGGTTCAACGGCCCAGAGTTTCTTAGACATGGGGGAAACTATTAAATTTAAGGAATAGGAATTTCCTGAAATTCATTGAGTTAAGATTTCAGGCTCTTAAAGCCATCAAGATCCGAGATGACAAGAAGAAGTTCCAGAGCCTGGAAGCCACTACTAGCTGTGATAATGGAAAGAAGTCAATCGTGGCCATACCCCCCAAGATGGATCAGGATATAGCATTAATTTGCCATTTTTGCAATTCAAGTAAGCATGGTATTTACAATTGCAGTAAATTTTTGTCTCTTTCAGGTGTTGAACGAGGAAAAGCTGCTTACAGGCTGATGTTTTGCAAGAATTGTTTGAAGAAAGACCATTACACCCAATCATGCTCATCCCGAAAATGCCAAAAATGCAACATGCCCCACAACACACTACTTCACCAGCAGAACCGACAGCAAAAATTACATCAGCCTCAAGAAAACGGCAACAAATCATCAACTACACATCAGTGGGGTGAGAAAGGTGTTATAAACAAGGCTCCACAGCCAATACATCAAGCGGTTAATGCAGCAGCAGAAACACATTACAAGAAGCGTCATGTTTACCTAGCAACGGCAGTGTTCAATGTGATGTCATCGTATGGTGTGAGAATCCCGTGGAGAGCTCTTCTTGACTCTGGATCCCAGTTGAATTTTGTCACAACATCGTTCCTACAGCAGTTAGGAATCAAGAAGCATCGCAAGGATACTTAAATCAGCGGAATAGGTGCTCAAAAGTGCAGATTGGATTTCGTGGCCTCAATAACATTTGAATCCAGAACATCGAGTTATGAAGCAACAATTGAAGCGAACCTCATGTCTCGTATAAGTGACTACCAGTGCAGTCAAGAAATCGACATTTCCCTGTGGCACATTCCAACTCCCATCCAGCTGGCAGATCTTTCTTTCTGCAAGACTGATCAAATCGACATGCTGTTGGGAGCTGAACTTTTCTTTGTTAATACAAATATAGATTTAACGGATAATAAGTGCAACTATGCAAAAAATTCCAAGCGTGAGAACAGATGAATAGCAAATCTAAAAAGTGGAACACGAGAAGCGTGAACTATACAAATTTCAACTGGTCACACACTTGAATCAATAATGATATTATTGTTGCAACTATGCATACAAAAGATTTACGAAATGAAATGATCCATTTGGCCTTACAATATAACCGGCCGCATGGTTAAAAGCAAACAAAAATATTAAAACGAAATTTGAACATTAAGAAACAGAAATGAAATTTAAACAGATACCCTCTGAGCTGCGCCAACTATACAGACATAGGCATCAGTCTCCTTAACATTGCGTACAAGATCTTTTCTGCCGTATTGTGTGAATGCCTTAAGCCGGTTCGTCCACAACCTGATAAGTCCATATCAGTGTGGCTTTAAACCATGAAAGTCAACCAAGTATTCACATTACGGCAGATCTTGAAAAAAACCCAGGAACTACAAATCGATACCCACCACCTATTTATCGATTTAAAAGCCGCGTGAGTTATATGTGTACTTTTATAATTATTTTGAATCCACAAGAATAATTGAAAGGCTTGAGTTTGTTAATTTTTTGTTCTTTATTTCTCCACAACTTAAATCCAACTCAACAAGTCTCATGGCTATCCAATAGATAGACACCTCATATAGGCTTAAAATTAAAGGTCAATGCATTGAGTTTCCTACGGCCTTCGGGCATTTCCAGGAAAAATAATGCATTGTCATATTATAGGTTGCGAAGCAACACAAATGTGCCGTCGTCAGGTTTGCTGACTTGCATTTGTGTAACTATGTGACAGCATATCTGTTGAGACGAACTATATAGGGCAAAGTCTAGTTTTGGCATCCCTCCCAAACTCGTCTGTTTGTTCAGGATACCGATGGAGAACGCACGCTGCTCCATCAAGGTCGCCAAAGATCTCACCGACACCTTTGATGTCAAAAATGGGTTTAGACAATACGACGCGCTGTCATGCGACTTCTTTAACATCGTACTTGTATAAGATTAGTGCAAAACTCTGCCGTCAACACTAGAGGCACAATCTTTCAAAAGTCCGTACAATTACTCGCATTCGCTGACGATATTCACGCTATTGAAAGAACACAGCGTGATGCCAGTAGCGCTTTTGTGAGCATTGAGGTGGAAGCGAAGAAAATGGGTCTAGCGGTCAACGAGGGCAAGACCAATTAGGTATATGCTGTCATCGACAAAAGACACCCAACACCAACGTCTTGGACAGAACATAACGATATACAGCTATAACTTTGAGGAAGTTATAGGGACTTCGTCTACCTAGGCTCCGCTATCAACAAAGACATCAACGATATCAGCACTGAGATCAGACGATAAAGAACTCTTGCCAATCGCTGCTCCCTCGGACTAAGAAGACAATTGAGTAGCAAAGCCCTCTCTCGAGCAACTTAAGTGTCCCTAAACAAGACGCTGATCATCCCTGTCCTGCTATATGGTCCAGAGGCATGGAGCTTATCGAAGGCGGATGAGAACGCTTTAGGATGTTTTGAGAGAAAGATTTTCCGGGTGATTTTTGGTTCTGTCTGCATAGGCGGGAAGTGGAGGAGAAGGTACAGCAACGATCTGTATACGAGCTGTACAGTGACACTGATATAGTCGAAAAAGTAAAAAGACAGCGACTGAGATGGCTGGGTCATTTAGAGCGAATGGACGCCAAAGCTCCAGCCCGAAAAATCTTTCAATCCAACCCTGAGGGACGTCGCAGTAGAGGAAAACCGTGACTCAGGTGGCCTACGCAAGTGGAAGGGGACCTCAACTTGGCGTGCGGAGACTGGAGACAGCTAGCTAGGGACCGAGCTGGCTGGAAGAAGCTTATTGGTTGAGGCCCTGCTTCACTCCGGTACAATAGCGCCACCTTAAGTAAGTAATTAGATTTGTTCCAGTTGAAAGGAGTGGTGGTATAACGTACGGGTATTACGGTTGCCAAACATTTATAGAAAATATTTAAATTCATAAATTTAAAGTGTATAATTCCCCCAACAATTTCTATTTAATTTCAAGGGAGTTGAAAGGTCCAAAAAATTATTTTATAAAATATATTACAGGCAGTCAATTTTTTTTTTGAAGATAACCCTAAACCCAAAATATCAATGAGAACTCATTTCCCAAAAACCATCGAAATAAAATTGATGTGCACTCCGTTATCAAATCACTTTTTCACCACAGAGACATTGAAGAAGGTTTTAACCTTTTTTATACGGTCTATATTTTGTAGATGATGTCAATTCTATGATGATATATGTTCTTTCTCGTTTTCAAACATACTAAACTCGTCCACACTAATGTAATTACAATTTTATAAAAGGTATATATGATTGTACGTTTAAATAGGGTGTATAAAACTCTCGAGAAATTCCTTTTTACCTTAATCTGGTTAACCCCGAAGTCAAGTCGGACAGAAAATGTTTTTAACTCCTGCAAAAAATCCGTTCTAATGGGCTTATCTATCTTTTTTGAATTATCATCCAAAGAGATTTTCATCATTTAATTGAGAATTCGTTCATTGCTTTGCATTTCCATATAAGGAATTCTTTTTTTGTCACCATCTCTACGACCAAAAAGGTGATAGTATAGGTTAAACATTTGACTTTACCAATCTCAGTGATACCAGCTTTATGTTTTTCAATCAGATATCATTAAAATAAATTTGATCATTTGGTTAATTATTCTGTTTCTTCAGTGATGCATTGAAGATGAAAGTTAAAATTTTAACTAAATTGGTCGAGTGAGAGTCATTGGAGTGTTTCTTTCCAATGTTATGGGTGAGAAACTGTTAGTCATGATTTTATAAATTACTCTCGCAATATTCGAAATTAATAATAAAAAAAACATGATGCCCTTTAAATAAACCAATATAACCGCCGTAATATTCAAGCCGTTTAAAACTCGGTTTAAAAGTCCCTAAACAGACTATACATTAAACCAAAGTAAACCGACAGAATTTAAACGACAAAATCTAGTTTAAATTCGTAATATTCACCCCATTTAAGCAAAAAATGACATTTGGTTTAAGTCGGTTTAAATTTATGATTCAAACCGAACGTCGGATAGCATTGCAAGTATGAGAAAAGAATGGCTTTCGGGCACATGTTTGCTGATTTATTTATTAATCATTTCAAGAAAGAAAGACAGAAAGTGCCACCAAAAGAAAAAAAAGAGATATCAACTAGAGCAAGAGGAATTGCTGGTGAAGCAAGAGGAATAGAAGTTGAAGCGCCGAAAGGCAGAATTCTGGGCCAAAGCAACATCAAAATTAGAGCAAAATATTGTATATTACTATTTTATTCGTTTTCCATTCGTGCGTTCATTTAATAGTTCATTAAGAGTATCGCCGACATTTCGAACTTAGCTCGTAGCTAATCACTAGGTCCACTCCGCCACTTGAGTATGAGTATTGTGAGATGCTTTTTGTCATAGGCTGAGGTATGCTCGTCGGGTCCAGGGTTTCACCAAAGAATCAACAAACTTTAGTGTATTTGAGGTTGTTTTTATTCACCAATCGCTGGTCTTATAACTTTATGTACTGTTATGCAATATTATATGCTTATAGTTATTTACATTTATATAACCTTATAACCTAGTTTTATACAATTCAAATGTTTAGCAATATATCCTAAATTACAGTCTGAGATAGCAGACGTCACTAAATTACAATCTGCGATAGCAGACGTCACTAAATTACAGTCTGAGATAGCAGACGTCACTTAATTACAGTATGAGATAGCAGACGTCACTAAATTACAATCTGAGATAGCAGACTTCACTAAATTACAGTCTGAGATAGCAGACGTCACTAAATTACAGTCTGAGATAGCAGACGTCACTAAATTACAGTCTGAGATAGCAGACGTCACTAAATTACAATCTGTGATAGCAGACGTCACTAAATTACAGTCTGAGATATCAGACGTCACTAAATCACAATCTGAGATAGCAGACGTCACTAAATTACAGTCTGAGATAGCAGACGTCACTAAATTACAATCTGTGATAGCAGACGTCACTAAATTACAGTCTGAGATAGCAGACGTCACTAAATTACAATCTGAGATATCAGACGTCACTAAATTACAGTCTGAGATAGCAGACGTCACTAAATTACAGTCTGAGATAGCAGACGTCACTAAATTACAGTCTGAGATAGCAGACGTCACTAAATCACAATCTGAGATAGCAGACGTCACTAAATTACAATCTGAGATATCAGACGTCACTAAATTACAGTCTGAGATAGCAGACGTCACTAAATTACAATCTGTGATAGCAGACGTCACTAAATTACAGTCTGAGATAGCAGACGTCACTAAATTACAGTCTAAGATAGAAGACGTCACTAAATTACAATCTGAGATAGCAGACGTCACTAAATTACGGTCTGAGATAGCAGACGTCACTAAATTACAGTATGAGATAGCAGACGTCACTAAATTACAATCTGTGATAGCAGACGTCACTAAATTACGGTCTGAGATAGCAGACGTCACTAAATTACAATCTGAGATAGCAGACGTCACTAAATTACAGTCTGAGATAGCAGACGTCACTAAATTACAGTCTGAGATAGCAGACGTCACTAAATTACAGTCTGAGATAGCAGACGTCACTAAATTACAATCTGTGATAGCAGACGTCACTAAATTAAAGTCTGAGACAGCAGACGTCACTAAATTACAGTCTAAGATAGAAGACGTCACTAAATTACAATCTGAGATAGCAGACATCACTAAATTACAGTCTGAGATAGCAGACATCATTAAATTACAATCTGAGATAGCAGACGTCACTAAATTACAATCTGAGATAGCAGACGTCACTCTAACTACTTAAAACCTGGGCTTCCACTGTCGCTTCTGGAACCTAAGTCCTTCAAAATGGAGACTCACCAATTACTCGGGATTGGTACTGATTTCTACTGTGGCAGAGCTCGATTTTATGGTGCTCATCCACGGTCTCTTATATATATTTCGGTTTGAAACGAGTGTGAATTATAATTTCACAAACAAAAAGTATTATTAATATTTTCTTACTCTTATGCTTGGCTCTTTCTAGAGTCATTGTTAACGGTGATTCGGGATTGCTTTGTATGTAATTTAATAAACGGCGGCTGTGAAGAAGAGGGTGTAATGCACCATTACAGTATCAACCACTACCGCAAGGACCAGGAGTCCAAGAATCGAACTTTTGGATTCATGCGGTGAACGCTAATACTATAAAAATAGCCACTCGTTGCACTTGGATGCCATACTCGATCTTCGCACGTTGCATTATTCGATATGGACGCCGAATTCGCACTTCTCTCATGCCTCCCTCTTCATCTTCGTCGCTTTACGACGAGAATGATGCTGACAATAAAACCGCATCTATGTCAACAATGGCATTTTCCATCTTGGCAAATAGAATATTTTTGAATGTAAAATAAAATCCTAAAATGCCAACAGAAAACGGATGCACTGCTAGACTGAATATTTGCACTGATTGAAAAAAAAATAATTAAATGTTGAATATTAGCTAAAACCATTTAAACCGTACCTAAACGACACAAAAAATGTCTCGTTTAAGTTGAAGTCGGTTTATCGTAGTTAAACCGATCATTCGGTTTCTAATTATTGATAGCGTCAGTTTAAGTGAGTGAATATTACCGATTAGTCGGTTTAAAAATTTTAAACCGACTACTGAATTTAAACTGATTTTAAACGGCGTGAATATTACGGCCGTAAGGAACTGACAAATATTTAGTGTAATTTGTGTTTGAGTTTTGTTACGGGTGTGACGTTTTAGGCAACTTATAATTTGGAATTTGAAATCTATAAATGATTATTTACTGTTGAATATTTCATGACGATTATGCCGTATTTTTTGTATGATCTACAGAACCATTACACTTTATTTTGACATTTTTATGTGTGACAAGTATGTTTTCTACACATGAAGAGAATACAATAAGCATATTCTAATGCGAAGTAATTATCACCACAATAAGTTGAAAATATCTTTAATCGACAAGTGAAATTTGTCTTACATGAAAGTTAAATAATTTCTCACTCCGAATGTGAATTTGTTAAGTGGGGGGATTTCCGTGGAATTACTTTCTTGCACAGGAAATTCCATACACCTATCTAAAAACAACAAAACTCAAAATAAGTTGAAAAATGGAAAGATACATCTTAAAAATGCCAAACTGTTACGCTTGTGACACATTTGTTTAAACTAAAAATTTTAGACTCGTTAGTATAGTTTTCAAATTTAATGAAATTTGGCATTTCTTTCTCCAAATTATCACATTAATACAAATTTCGTTGTTGTTTTATTTAAGTAGATATTTATCTGGTTGTAGGTATATACATATATATCTTTCTTACGGTTGTGACACTTGAAAATTTATAAATCAAGTACGCATTAACTCAGGTCTTATTAACTTCTGAATAGTCGAATTACTCTCAATTTGTATCTTGAGTTTGGTTAGTGGTATAGTAAAGGGATTTTTATTATGCAAAGGGGTTATAGCTAGTTATGCTTTATATAGATTTTTTACTTGCGCTAAACAAACACATTTTTGAAAAAAAAAATGTTCAATTTAATTAAAAATTTGAAAATACCGTTATGCTTTAGCCGAGGAAAATTAGACTTTCACTTCGAAAAAGCTGAATATTTACGGAGAGATATTTTGTATCTGTTATAATATCTGCCCTACATATTTTGATTTTATGTAAACTGTCATTTTTTTTGTTGATATAATTAACCAAAAAAGATTATATATGTATAATACTTTTTTTTTATTTATTTATAATGAAGAACAAAAGTACTACCAAAAGGGATATGTTTTTTTGTGTTTAAATATTTTTTTTTCAAAATTCTTAAATGTAATATTGTTTAAACTATTTGGAAGCACTATAATACACAATTATAACAAAATCATCAAATCATCAAAAAGATATACGCGAATAACGGAAAAATAAGACAATTTTCTCAACAAAAAAAAAAACGTAAAATTTTTATTTCCGTTCTGTGAATTTTTTTTCCGAAAACCTGAAACGCATTTGTCTTTTAATTCAAAATCAGTGGACGCACAGGCACACAAACGCTCAGACCGACCGACGCAAGAATGGTATGATGAAATTTTTTGTTTACAAAACTTATAATTGTTTGGAATTTAGTTTAAAAAGAAAAGTTTTACACATTTTGACGTCACTAAATTACAGTCTGAGATAGCAGACGTCACTTAATTACAGTATGAGATAGCAGACGTCACTAAATTACAATCTGAGATAGCAGACTTCACTAAATTACAGTCTGAGATAGCAGACGTCACTAAATTACAGTCTGAGATAGCAGACGTCACTAAATTACAGTCTGAGATAGCAGACGTCACTAAATTACAATCTGTGATAGCAGACGTCATTAAATTACAGTCTGAGATAGCAGACGTCACTAAATTACAGTCTGAGATAGCAGACGTCACTAAATCACAATCTGAGATAGCAGACGTCACTAAATTACAATCTGAGATATCAGACGTCACTAAATTACAGTCTGAGATAGCAGACGTCACTAAATTACAATCTGTGATAGCAGACGTCACTAAATTACAGTCTGAGATAGCAGACGTCACTAAATTACAGTCTAAGATAGAAGACGTCACTAAATTACAATCTGAGATAGCAGACGTCACTAAATTACGGTCTGAGATAGCAGACGTCACTAAATTACAGTATGAGATAGCAGACGTCACTAAATTACAATCTGTGATAGCAGACGTCACTAAATTACAGTCTGAGATAGCAGACGTCACTAAATTACAATCTGAGATAGCAGACGTCACTAAATTACAGTCTGAGATAGCAGACGTCACTAAATTACAGTCTGAGATAGCAGACGTCACTAAATTACAGTCTGAGATAGCAGACGTCACTAAATTACAATCTGTGATAGCAGACGTCACTAAATTAAAGTCTGAGACAGCAGACGTCACTAAATTACAGTCTAAGATAGAAGACGTCACTAAATTACAATCTGAGATAGCAGACATCACTAAATTACAGTCTGAGATAGCAGACATCATTAAATTACAATCTGAGATAGCAGACGTCACTAAATTACAATCTGAGATAGCAGACGTCACTCTAACTACTTAAAACCTGGGCTTCCACTGTCGCTTCTGGAACCTAAGTCCTTCAAAATGGAGACTCACCAATTACTCGGGATTGGTACTGATTTCTACTGTGGCAGAGCTCGATTTTATGGTGCTCATCCACGGTCTCTTATATATATTTCGGTTTGAAACGAGTGTGAATTATAATTTCACAAACAAAAAGTATTATTAATATTTTCTTACTCTTATGCTTGGCTCTTTCTAGAGTCATTGTTAACGGTGATTCGGGATTGCTTTGTATGTAATTTAATAAACGGCGGCTGTGAAGAAGAGGGTGTAATGCACCATTACAGTATCAACCACTACCGCAAGGACCAGGAGTCCAAGAATCGAACTTTTGGATTCATGCGGTGAACGCTAATACTATAAAAATAGCCACTCGTTGCACTTGGATGCCATACTCGATCTTCGCACGTTGCATTATTCGATATGGACGCCGAATTCGCACTTCTCTCATGCCTCCCTCTTCATCTTCGTCGCTTTACGACGAGAATGATGCTGACAATAAAACCGCATCTATGTCAACAATGGCATTTTCCATCTTGGCAAATAGAATATTTTTGAATGTAAAATAAAATCCTAAAATGCCAACAGAAAACGGATGCACTGCTAGACTGAATATTTGCACTGATTGAAAAAAAAATAATTAAATGTTGAATATTAGCTAAAACCATTTAAACCGTACCTAAACGACACAAAAAATGTCTCGTTTAAGTTGAAGTCGGTTTATCGTAGTTAAACCGATCATTCGGTTTCTAATTATTGATAGCGTCAGTTTAAGTGAGTGAATATTACCGATTAGTCGGTTTAAAAATTTTAAACCGACTACTGAATTTAAACTGATTTTAAACGGCGTGAATATTACGGCCGTAAGGAACTGACAAATATTTAGTGTAATTTGTGTTTGAGTTTTGTTACGGGTGTGACGTTTTAGGCAACTTATAATTTGGAATTTGAAATCTATAAATGATTATTTACTGTTGAATATTTCATGACGATTATGCCGTATTTTTTGTATGATCTACAGAACCATTACACTTTATTTTGACATTTTTATGTGTGACAAGTATGTTTTCTACACATGAAGAGAATACAATAAGCATATTCTAATGCGAAGTAATTATCACCACAATAAGTTGAAAATATCTTTAATCGACAAGTGAAATTTGTCTTACATGAAAGTTAAATAATTTCTCACTCCGAATGTGAATTTGTTAAGTGGGGGGATTTCCGTGGAATTACTTTCTTGCACAGGAAATTCCATACACCTATCTAAAAACAACAAAACTCAAAATAAGTTGAAAAATGGAAAGATACATCTTAAAAATGCCAAACTGTTACGCTTGTGACACATTTGTTTAAACTAAAAATTTTAGACTCGTTAGTATAGTTTTCAAATTTAATGAAATTTGGCATTTCTTTCTCCAAATTATCACATTAATACAAATTTCGTTGTTGTTTTATTTAAGTAGATATTTATCTGGTTGTAGGTATATACATATATATCTTTCTTACGGTTGTGACACTTGAAAATTTATAAATCAAGTACGCATTAACTCAGGTCTTATTAACTTCTGAATAGTCGAATTACTCTCAATTTGTATCTTGAGTTTGGTTAGTGGTATAGTAAAGGGATTTTTATTATGCAAAGGGGTTATAGCTAGTTATGCTTTATATAGATTTTTTACTTGCGCTAAACAAACACATTTTTGAAAAAAAAAATGTTCAATTTAATTAAAAATTTGAAAATACCGTTATGCTTTAGCCGAGGAAAATTAGACTTTCACTTCGAAAAAGCTGAATATTTACGGAGAGATATTTTGTATCTGTTATAATATCTGCCCTACATATTTTGATTTTATGTAAACTGTCATTTTTTTTGTTGATATAATTAACCAAAAAAGATTATATATGTATAATACTTTTTTTTTATTTATTTATAATGAAGAACAAAAGTACTACCAAAAGGGATATGTTTTTTTGTGTTTAAATATTTTTTTTTCAAAATTCTTAAATGTAATATTGTTTAAACTATTTGGAAGCACTATAATACACAATTATAACAAAATCATCAAATCATCAAAAAGATATACGCGAATAACGGAAAAATAAGACAATTTTCTCAACAAAAAAAAAAACGTAAAATTTTTATTTCCGTTCTGTGAATTTTTTTTCCGAA
Organism: Leucozona laternaria; assembly: GCA_932273885.2. Taxonomy (NCBI): domain Eukaryota; kingdom Metazoa; phylum Arthropoda; class Insecta; order Diptera; family Syrphidae; genus Leucozona; species Leucozona laternaria. Next base: position 274,679,710 of record OW026366.1, read on the forward strand.
AACCTGAAACGCATTTGTCTTTTAATTCAAAATCAGTGGACGCACAGGCACACAAACGCTCAGACCGACCGACGCAAGAATGGTATGATGAAATTTTTTGTTTACAAAACTTATAATTGTTTGGAATTTAGTTTAAAAAGAAAAGTTTTACACATTTTGACGTCACTAAATTACAGTCTGAGATAGCAGACGTCACTTAATTACAGTATGAGATAGCAGACGTCACTAAATTACAATCTGAGATAGCAGACTTCACTAAATTACAGTCTGAGATAGCAGACGTCACTAAATTACAGTCTGAGATAGCAGACGTCACTAAATTACAGTCTGAGATAGCAGACGTCACTAAATTACAATCTGTGATAGCAGACGTCATTAAATTACAGTCTGAGATAGCAGACGTCACTAAATTACAGTCTGAGATAGCAGACGTCACTAAATCACAATCTGAGATAGCAGACGTCACTAAATTACAATCTGAGATATCAGACGTCACTAAATTACAGTCTGAGATAGCAGACGTCACTAAATTACAATCTGTGATAGCAGACGTCACTAAATTACAGTCTGAGATAGCAGACGTCACTAAATTACAGTCTAAGATAGAAGACGTCACTAAATTACAATCTGAGATAGCAGACGTCACTAAATTACGGTCTGAGATAGCAGACGTCACTAAATTACAGTATGAGATAGCAGACGTCACTAAATTACAATCTGTGATAGCAGACGTCACTAAATTACGGTCTGAGATAGCAGACGTCACTAAATTACAATCTGAGATAGCAGACGTCACTAAATTACAGTCTGAGATAGCAGACGTCACTAAATTACAGTCTGAGATAGCAGACGTCACTAAATTACAGTCTGAGATAGCAGACGTCACTAAATTACAATCTGTGATAGCAGACGTCACTAAATTAAAGTCTGAGACAGCAGACGTCACTAAATTACAGTCTAAGATAGAAGACGTCACTAAATTACAATCTGAGATAGCAGACATCACTAAATTACAGTCTGAGATAGCAGACATCATTAAATTACAATCTGAGATAGCAGACGTCACTAAATTACAATCTGAGATAGCAGACGTCACTCTAACTACTTAAAACCTGGGCTTCCACTGTCGCTTCTGGAACCTAAGTCCTTCAAAATGGAGACTCACCAATTACTCGGGATTGGTACTGATTTCTACTGTGGCAGAGCTCGATTTTATGGTGCTCATCCACGGTCTCTTATATATATTTCGGTTTGAAACGAGTGTGAATTATAATTTCACAAACAAAAAGTATTATTAATATTTTCTTACTCTTATGCTTGGCTCTTTCTAGAGTCATTGTTAACGGTGATTCGGGATTGCTTTGTATGTAATTTAATAAACGGCGGCTGTGAAGAAGAGGGTGTAATGCACCATTACAGTATCAACCACTACCGCAAGGACCAGGAGTCCAAGAATCGAACTTTTGGATTCATGCGGTGAACGCTAATACTATAAAAATAGCCACTCGTTGCACTTGGATGCCATACTCGATCTTCGCACGTTGCATTATTCGATATGGACGCCGAATTCGCACTTCTCTCATGCCTCCCTCTTCATCTTCGTCGCTTTACGACGAGAATGATGCTGACAATAAAACCGCATCTATGTCAACAATGGCATTTTCCATCTTGGCAAATAGAATATTTTTGAATGTAAAATAAAATCCTAAAATGCCAACAGAAAACGGATGCACTGCTAGACTGAATATTTGCACTGATTGAAAAAAAAATAATTAAATGTTGAATATTAGCTAAAACCATTTAAACCGTACCTAAACGACACAAAAAATGTCTCGTTTAAGTTGAAGTCGGTTTATCGTAGTTAAACCGATCATTCGGTTTCTAATTATTGATAGCGTCAGTTTAAGTGAGTGAATATTACCGATTAGTCGGTTTAAAAATTTTAAACCGACTACTGAATTTAAACTGATTTTAAACGGCGTGAATATTACGACCGTAAGGAACTGACAAATATTTGGTGTAATTTGTGTTTGAGTTTTGTTACGGGTGTGACGTTTTAGGCAACTTATAATTTGGAATTTAAAATCTATAAATGATTATTTACTGTTGAATATTTCATGACGATTATGCCGTATTTTTTGTATGATCTACAGAACCATTACACTTTATTTTGACATTTTTATGTGTGACAAGTATGTTTTCTACACATGAAGAGAATACAATAAGCATATTCTAATGCGAAGTAATTATCACCACATTAAGTTGAAAATATCTTTAATCGACAAGTGAAATTTGTCTTACATGAAAGTTAAATAATTTCTCACTCCGAATGTGAATTTATTAAGTGGGGGGATTTCCGTGGAATTACTTTCTTGCACAGGAAATTCCATACACCTATCTAAAAACAACAAAACTCAAAATAAGTTGAAAAATGGAAAGATACATCTTAAAAATGCCAAACTGTTACGCTTGTGACACATTTGTTTAAACTAAAAATTTTAGACTCGTTAGTATAGTTTTCAAATTTAATGAAATTTGGCATTTCTTTCTCCAAATTATCACATTAATACAAATTTCGTTGTTGTTTTATTTAAGTAGATATTTATCTGGTTGTAGGTATATACATATATATCTTTCTTACGGTTGTGACACTTGAAAATTTATAAATCAAGTACGCATTAACTCAGGTCTTATTAACTTCTGAATAGTCAAATTACTCTAAATTTGTATCTTGAGTTTGTTTAGTGCTATAGTAAGAGGATTTTTATTATGCAAAGAGGTTATAGCTAGTTATGCTTTAAATTGATTTTTTACTTGCGCTAAACAAACACATTTTTGAAAAAAAAAATTCTTCAATTTTATTTAAAATTTGAAAATATTGTTATGCTTTAGCCGAGGAAAATTAGACTTTCACTTCGAAAAAGCTGAATATTTACGGAGAGATATTTTGTATCTGTTATAATATCTGCCCTACATATTTTGATTTTATGTAAACTGTCATTTTTGTTGTTGATATAATTAACCAAAAAAGATTATATATGTATAATACTTTTTTTTTATTTATTTATAATGAAGAACAAAAGCACTACCAAAAGGGATATGTTTTTTTGTGTTTAAATATTTTTTTTTCAAAATTCTTAAATGTAATATTGTTTAAACTATTTGGAAGCACTATAATACACAATTATAACAAAATCATCAAATCATCAAAAAGATATACGCGAATAACGGACAAATAAGACAATTTTCTCAACAAAAAAAAAAAACGTAAAATGCTTATTTCCGTTCTGTGAATTTTTTTCCGAAAACCTGAAACGCATTTTTCTTTTAATTCAAAATCAGTGGACGCACAGGCACACAAACGCTCAGACCGACCGACGCAAGAATGGTATGATGAAATTTTTTGTTTACAAAACTTATAATTGTTTGGAATTTAGTTTAAAAAGAAAAGTTTTACACATTTTGTACGTTTTTTTTTTAATTTTGAATATTTTTAAGGGTTGTTGGAAGCTAGTTTCTTATTTATGGAATAGTATAGCTCAGTTGTGTTCAGCCATGTTGCGACCTTAAACTCGTCTTCTGGTGTTGAAGCTATATGCGAAATAGGTTGCCGGAATCTTGAATCATCGTAGTATTCTAGAATTGCTGTCATTTTAAATATATTGGGGCACATTCAAAGTCACTTTTAAACTCCAGTTTATGTTAGACCTGGGTTTATCCTATCTAAATAATATTGAATAATAGCCCCAGTCTAAGATACACTGGAGTTTAAAAGTGACTATGAATATGCCCCATTGTCTATACTAAAAAACTTGAAATAGAGCTGGTTCTATTAATTATTTTGAAGATTCTTTATGCTGTAGATTAACAAGCCTATATCGGTATGCGTTTTTGATGCATTTCCCCATGCCAGTAGGTACTCCATATGTACCTTAATTGGAATTCAACTAGCGAATAATAAACTTATTTTTGAACATCTTTGTTGAATATGTTCGCGCCATAAGAAGTGTTTGTCTATTGTGACTCCGAGATATTTGATTGATTTCACTAATTCAATGGCATCACTTTTTTCGAAGTCGGACATTTTGGGTTTTTGAATGAAAATACTCATTTGCTCCTCTTGATCGTTCTGTGCACGAATATGCATCATCTTCCTTTTGGTGGCATTAATGACCAATCCAAAATCGTGACACCATCGAGATACTTCATCAAACTACTGTTGCATTAATGAAATGGCTGTTTTTAGACACTTGTGCCTTACAACAATTGCTATGTCGTTTGCGTATGCCAAAACGGTACTATTCTTAAAGATTTGAAGAAGTGCGTTCGTAAAAAGTATGAAGAGAACAGGACCTAGCTCTGACCCCTGTGGTACACCATAATTAGAGTTTTTTACTCATCTCCATGAATTTCCAATTTTAAATTTAAAGGTTCTTCCTATGAGGTAGCTCTCCATTCATTTCCAAAGCGTTTCTCTAATGCCAATATTTTAAAGGACATCAAGTAGATTTTCGTGACTCAACGTGTCAAATGCCTTGCTAAAGTCCACGAATATTACCAGCACGTGATGATTTTTATTGAGACTTATGTTAACAGCGTTACAGAATTCCCCGTCCTTTTTCCTTTTTGAAATCCATATTGGTTACGTTGTAGCTAGCGATGTTTCTCAATGAATTTGGTTAAACGTCTTACGAAAATTTCTTCTAAGCATTTTTCAACAACGGGCAAGTTTAAAATGGGCCTATAGTTTTGAATTTCGTTCTTCTTTCCTCTTTTATAGGAATAACTGATATCTTCAAAATTTTTGGAACGCATCCTTGCGTCAGACTTCGGTTGATAATTTTTTGGATGATTAGTGTTAGAAAATTTGCATTAATTTTTATGTCACACGCTCTTATTCCGTCAATTCCTGGGCTATTATTCGTATTTAGTTTGAGATTTAGATTAAGAATTTATAAAAACGATTCCCAAATAATTACACGTGTTTTGCTGAATAAATACACGTGTAACACGAATACACATTACAATCGGAGGCTATAACATTTAACATATAGATACACAAAAAATTAAAAAAAAAAAAATCAAATAAAATATATTTTCATGAATGAATGCCAACTGAATTTTATTTTAATGTTTATTTATTTTATTTATTTATTTTATTGCAGTTCGATAATTTTGTTTACATTAATGTACCTATGTTTATTTAAGAGATATAGAAAATTTAATTCTTTACATCTTCAATATTTTTGATACTAAAATAAATATAATTTTAATAAATTAAATACATTTTTTAAGGGAAAAGCTATACAAGAAAAAAACCCTTATATGATACTTAAAAACTGAAATTGCACATAAAACCAAAAGCGAACGATTTGTGATTTATGAATTGATATAAAATTCGTATAGCAAAATTTGTTTTGTTGATAGTGTTGGCAATATGTTTATCAAAAGTAAATTTCTTATAAAGTGTAAGACCCAAATACTTGCAGCTTTCAGACCAAGCGATATCAGTAAAGTTTAGCTATAACATTGTTTGTGGCAATAAATCTGATTTTCGCCGCTGAGTAAACCAAATTGCCTGCGATTTTTTAGCATTAGCCTTGATTTTCCATTTATGAAAAAAAGTTTGTAGGATATTCAGTGAGCATTGCAAACTTTGGAGGGCGTCTTGAGGGAAAATACTGGATGAAAAAGGTCTAATTTAGTGTTTATGTCCAAAGATGGCAAGTCTGACATATGGAGGTTGAAAAGTATGGGCCCTAGCAGAGAACCCTGCGGAACGCCACTTACTACATCATATACAGATGATTTTACACTGCCCGTGTGTATACAGCAAACTTTCTGTTAAATAAAAAGCTCCCTACTAACTTAACACGATATGTCGGGAAATTAAACATAATAAGTTTGTAAATCAACCCCTGGTGCCACAGAGTGTCGTAGGCTTTTTCAATGTCAAGAAGAACTAGACCAGTCGATAGCTTTGAACTTAAATTACTTTTGACGTGATTTTTAATTCGTAAAATTTGGTGGCTTGTGGAGTGTCCGGCTCTAAAACTAAACTGCTCATTAGGGTATAAGCTTGCATCCTCAATATGGTACAACAGTCGTTGCTTAATAAGCTTCTCAAACAGCTTTGCTTAATAAACTTAAAGGCCTATACATATTAGGATCAGGCTTTGCTTTACCAGGTTTGCATATAGCTACAACTTTTGCTATTTTCAAATCATTAAGGAAATATGAAAGAATCATACAACAATTGAAAACCATTGTAAGAAATTCGGTGGCCGTTGAAGGTAAGGCTTTAATTAATCTGTTGCTCATCCCGTCAAGCATAGATGATTTTTCTTATTTTATTTGTTTAATCAACTCGTTCACTGAACTGTTCTTAAAAAAGTTGTTGCTATTAACGTTGCTTGGTAAGAAATTGAGCTCTTTGACTTATGTTAATGTTTTTTCACCAAAGAATACAAAGCGTCAAAATGTTTTGTATGTAGAATTGTGTGTAGTTTTGAGATATATGTTTAAACAAAATTTAACTTAACCCTTTGAACCAACTTGACTTAAGACTGAAACCTGTCTAATTTCAATAAAATCGTTAAAGCCATTTGCGATAAAGTCAGAATTGTGGAAACCGTTTGCAAGAAGATAATGTTGCCTTCATGCCAGAAGAAAATGAATAAATGTATATGTTAATTGCTAACTTTAATACATCTTTTCATATTCAATGTTATACTTTAACTTAGAATGTATATGTAGTCTGTCAAAGCTCTTCAAATCCAGAAATATCACCATAACTTCAATACTGCTGCTGTACAGGACCATGGTTTTGCCAGTACTCACATATGGATCCGAGATTTGGGTGCTTAGCAAAAGGCACTCCGACCTCATAGCCGCGTTCGAGAGAAAAGTCTTAAGGAGAATTGTTGGCCCCATATGTGAGGAAGGACGATTCCGGAGACGGTACAATCATGAATTGTACGCAATCTACCTTGAAGCAGATATCGTGACAAAAATTAAGCTCGGTAGACTCCGGTGGGCAGGGCACCTAGCTCGCATGAGCGAAGAGGAACCTGCTCGGAAAGTTCTTTGTGGTACATTCTATGGTAGACGACAGCGTGGTAGACCATGCTTGCGCTGGAGAGATGGCGTAGACCAGGACGCCCGGAGCCTTGGGGTGCCCAACTGGATGGCGGCGGCTCGAGACCGGGATGGGTGGAGAGACTTGTTGAAGGAGGCCAGGACCGGACCCCGGTTGTTGAGCCGATGATGATGATGATGAGATGAGTAATGTAGATTTAATTCATATTAAGTTGACCCAGATACACGAATGTGAAAACAGAACAGTTTGCTGTTTTCATATGAGTGTCCGCAATAGTTTTACGTTTCCGCACCACGTCACGCCATATGAATTTTATAATTTTCTATAAACGTAAAGTTATAAATGTAAAATAGACAAATTAAGCAGATTTCACACATAACACATTTAAAGTTGCGAAGTTGCAGAGTTGCCAACTACACATGCTACATGCTCACTTTGATCAATTTAAAGACAACTTGGGGCATAATCAAAAGAGCAAGGGGACCACTTCCACCAATAAGTGATGAACTTTGAACAACGTTATCAAAGACAATATAACGAGAACATGATTGTGAGTGATTTTTGAAAATAAAAATACATACATACATATGTAAATAAAAATTTGTATTTCTTTAATACACAATTGAAATTAAAAATAAAGATTTTCTTTAAAATATGAAATTTCGTTCTGACAAGTAATCATAATCAGACAAACAGAACTCAGACTCAAAATTCGTGTAGACTTATGTAATCAAACAAAAATACTGCAAATTGACCAGAGTTACTCTGTGCTTCAAAATCGTCCTAACCGAATCAATTCTGGAATCACTCGTTGACTTTGGCGTAAAGGGAATTGACAATATCCTTGCTCAGCGATAGAAGGATTCAAGCTACTTTAGGTAATATAAAAGCGACCAACCACGTCAATAGAGGTTCTATCTCCACTTTTCTGGATCCTATAGTCATGAACAAAATTCTTGTTAAGTTGGAGAGATGCGGGCTGAAGGTTGTTGCATATGGGGATGATTTGGTGATATTGGTTTGAGGAAAGTTCCCACCTGTGATCAGCGAGATCACCGGGACTGCTTTGAAGAAGAATATAGTAACTGGGCCACGAGTTGTGGACTTGGTGTTAACCAAAGTAAAACTGAACTGATGCGTTTTACTACCAAAAACAAAAATACCTCCCTTCACGCTGCCCCAACTCAACGGCAAAGTTCTCTCACTTTCTTCCAATGCAAAATTGAAGAACGGGTTAAGAAGGCATGTATAGCCTTTTATGCATGTAGTAAGAAATTCGGAAAAAAATCGGGCCTCCAATCAAAGATGATACTGTTGACGTACACAGCCGCGGTACGACCGATCCTTATGTATGGCTCTATTGTCTGGTGGCCCGCACTAAACAAAGAGTATAACATAAACAAACTTAAGAAAGTTCAAAGAACAGCTAGCGTTGGCACCACAGGGGACCTACGTTCCTACGCACCATTTACCACTTGATTTACACATTAAATATACTTAGTATCGTGCAGCACGTTGAGACCTAAAGGAGTCAAATGTTTGGATTGCTAACCCATATGGTCATAGCAATATCACAAGTTTGATTCCTAATGATATACCTTGCATACAGACCGAGTATTGCACTCCTGTTCTGGATCTTAGAAGGGATTTTAAGTCTTATTTCCATCCACAAAGGACTGAAAGGATGACGTCGTGACGAGAGACCTAGACACAACTATTTTTACTGATGTTTATCAAAGATGGCATGTGGTGTTGGTTCAGGAATTTTTGTCCGAATCCTTGGACATCTCTAAGTCCTTTCGGCTACCTGACTTTGAAAGTGTATTTCAAGCTGAAATACTAGCAATAAGGGAAGCATGCAAGATACCCCAACAAGACCCTAACCAAAACCGGACAGTCATGCTGCTGTTAAAGCCATTGATTCGGCTTTAACATGGGATGAACTACTAAGCCTTAATGTCAACCTCGGGGTTACTATTATCTGGGTTCCATGTTATTGTGGTATTGCGTGACATGAGCGGTCTGACGAACTGGCTAGGCAAGGATCAGCTCTTCATAGCTCACTTGCGGAAAGAGTTCCGCTTGGAGTTATGAAAAGCAAATTATTCTCAATTTTTCTTACTGAATCCAAAAGTTTAACAAACTTCGTCATATCCAGAAAGATATGGCCCATCTATAACAATTCTCGAATAACTGACCTGATATTTAGGCCCATCGGAGACATAGCCAGGGTTGGAGCGACATGCTGGTCACTAGCGAACATTTGGCAAAGCTGAGCATACCGTACAACACTTTTTGTCCTAATTGTGGGGACCATCAGGAGAAGGAAACAGAGTAGTTCACTTCCTCTGCAAATGCCCTGCTCTGGATAGAATGAGAGCGAAGTCATTTGGAAAGGTTTTTCTTGAAAACCTACACGAACTTTCTGATATAAATATCAAAGATTTGATCGCTTTTCTAAATGCAACAAAATGGATTTAAGTCTAGCTTCGACCTTAACTCCTTCACTACATCCGTTGAACTCCTTAGACAGCGCGTAAGCTGAATAAGGGTGTCTAAGGACCCCTTAGAGGGTTTATCTGCAAACCCCTCCAATAAAACCACTTTGAACTAACAGGAAAATATACAAGTTATGGTATCAAAACGGCGCGCTCCAGCGCTGATTTTTTCACGGAGCGAGGTTAATCTGGACCGCCATCTCTACTTACCTACCTACCTACCTTGCGCTTAATAATGTCAATTGAATTTTTTTTTAAAGTCAAATTATATCGAAATGATTTCGAAAACACTTACATATTTAAAATATTAATTTACATACATATGTATGTACATATTTTTTTTTAAATATTTTCAATATCTTAAGACCTTATTAAAATGGTAACCCTACAGATAAAAGAGGAAAAAAAACAAGAACTTCCCTTTTAACAACACACCACGTTGGTAATCACTTCGTAACAAACAAACCTTTGTACTTTGTCCTTCTTCATATCCCTTTCGATAGAGTAGAAAAAAATTATGAGCTTTTAGCTGTACAATATATACAGTTTTGAAAATATGACTTCCATGTTCATACCATACCCTCGGAGCCAAGGGCGTTCTCTATCACTTTCCACATTGGACCATTATGCCGTAGGGTACACACTGCTGTCAGTAGGGAGAAATTATGTATAGAAAATGAGATTTTTCATGAATTTTCGGTTGTAAATGAAGATAATACGAAACACAAAAAAAGATCCTTCCTCTCAGGTTGCATACATGAATGAAATCAGGGCAATGGATTGTTAAAATTTAATTTGTTAAGTATCTTGGTTTGAATGAGGGAATCTTCATTCCATATTTTTTTGGGTTTTCTTTTCCAAGCATAATAATTTGCTTTTTTTTTTTTTTTCTAAACTCATAGCCTAGGTATACGTTTGTCCGTGTTTATTTTGTGTATTTCATTGGAGAGTTGGGTCACTCGTGCGTATACGTAATTTTCTAGAAATAACTATCTCTCTAACATGCGCCGGCCAGCTTGTAGTTAAAATACTTTGAAGTACCTAACATATATTAATTAGTTCATAATTACTGTTATTTGAGGCAGTACTATTAGCACACTTAGCACGTACTTATGTATGTGTTTCAATTCGAAGTGGATTAATTGTGCGGGTTTTTGTGTGGAAATTGAAGAGTTGCGTGCCATTTAATTTCCGTGATTCGATGGTTTAGTGAGGACTTTTTGCTTATGTGATTTAAAATTGTTCAACACATAGCTATTTCCTTATAATTATCATGATTGAGTGATGTGTATAGAGTTAAAGGGTTGACATAAAATAGGTCTTTTATGTTAATAGTGCTGTAAAATATAGTTGGATTTTTTTTTGAGCCAAAGAATATATAAGAAGATTTGTCAAATGGCCCTATTGTGAAGATTTATTCTCATGATTCTTTCTTTTGTATTGAGGAAAAAAGGGTGGTTTTTAAGTTTATAGAGATTGAAATGTGCTGAATATTCGAAGGGATTTAGATTTTATTTAATGATAAAGTATTTGTGGTTCCATTACAAGATGTTTTTTTTCTTATATATTTACGATTAAAATCTTCAAATATGGAACGTTAGTTGAATTTTCCGCTGCTTTATTCAACACATACAGGCTACCAACCTTTTGCTTGGAATTTTTTCTTGGTGGCCATTTTATAAAAATGAAATGATTTGTAAGGGTATATTAATACAGATTAATTTCACTTTAGTCAGTACGACTATGTCCCAATAATTGATGAAGAAAAAAATTGTATTAATCGTTGTCTGATTAGAAACATAAATATTTAAGTTCAAATTAAACTCTTATTTGCTCTTTTCTCGTCGTAAACTATTTCAGCCCTATTAATAAAAAAGCCTATTCTAAAGGGTCCGCCAAATAACTTCTTTTTTTTTTGAAAATGGCGCAAAACATCGAGTGTAGCTTCGGCTGTGTGGCACGTAGCGCCGTCCTGTTGAAACGAAATGTTGCCAATATCCTCCTCATCAATTTTTGTGAACAAAAAATCGTTCAACATGGCCCGATAACGATCGCCATTGACTGTAACGGCCACTCCTTGCTCATTTTCGAAAAATGACCCAATTATGCCTCTGGACCAAAATCCGCACCAAACAGTGACTCGTTTTGGATGTATCGACTTTTCAATGTATGCGTGCGGGTTTTCTGTGCCTCAAATGCGACAATTTTACTTGTTTACTACCCGCCAAGATCAAAATGAGCTTCATGTGAAAAGATGATTTTTTTTGGCAAAATCGGAATCTTCTCTAAGTCGATCGCAGGCCCACTTAGCGAAGAGTATACACAACCATATTCGTTCAGCGGAAGGATAAAACTAATTATCTGTCAAATCAGACATGAGATAAGTGTTACCATTCACGAAATAAGCACTAGTTAAAAAAAAAACGTTAGACGGCGGACCCTTTAGTATTAATTAACACATTGTTAACATTGTTTGTTTCGAAATCTTATTCAAATATCATTCATGTAATTATATTATAGCTATGATAAGTATCACAATTAAAAGCTTGTATTACACTCAAAAAAAAATCTATCGTTGCAAGCAGTACGATATAAGGAACTCTTAATCTAAGCTTTTACCGGTTGTTTTAAGCAGTAATCCCTAACTGTGAACGATTAGCTGTTTGTTTTCATTTCTTTATCATTTTAGAGGAAATTCAGAAAAATATCGTTTAAAAATATTACTTAAACCGATAAGCATAAACATCTTCCTATGGTGATAAGATAATAGTTTAGTAACCACTAACTACATTTCCTTATATAGCAATGCTTAATATCAATAATGTCTACCGAGAAAACTGATCGCTATGCATGATAAACATACTTATAATCATAGAGAAAGTCAATCAGAGGAATACTTCTTCAGAATGTAATGAACACCTCTAAAAACATTTACTGTAAACGGTATTACTTAATACATTCATAGTTTTAAGTCTTATTGATTAGTGTTAAATGTATTTGACTCCAAACGCTAAAAGCGATTTTCAGAAGCTGTTAGAGTTTACCGCGAAAGGTAAAATCAATAATTTTAAAAGAAAATCCAAATTAGTGCAATAGCGTCTGTACACTTAATGAATAACTCTTTAAACGTTTACCTAAAAACATAAAATTGATTACTATTCTAGATTAAGGAGTTTTAGATAAGCGTGAGAGATATTTGATTTCGAGCGGGAAAATCATCTTTTCGAAGCTTAATGTCGTTTGCTACAAAAGACTATAACAATTATTGATTCAAAATAGCTTTTATCGGCCTTTAGTCCATAAAAATTGGCGTTTCGTCCCGGCGATCTCACTTGGACTCATCAGTTGACTAGTGAGTGCCTTGTTTTATGGACTAAAGGCCGATAAAAGCTATTTTGAATCAATAATTCAACAAGTCCAATTAAATAGTGCTAAGTCTTCTACTTGGCTGATGTATTTCAGTAGTATATAGAATTTGTATTATAAAAACCTTCATATAAAAACAAAGCCTGGCCCTGGGCAAAATTTCCAGCTTAATGATTAAGAATTTTAATCTTGTTGGATATAGTTCACATTGGATTTTTGTCAAAAAGTTCATGTAAGTTGAACTGAACTTAATAAAAATTGCGTATTGACAAGGCACTCACTAGTCAACTGATGAGTCCAAGTGAGATCGCCGGGACGAAACGCCAATTTTTATGGACTAAAGGCCGATAAAAGCTATTTTGAATCAATAATTCAACAAGTCCAATTAAATAGTGCTTAGTCTTCTACTTGGCTGATGTATTTCAGTAGTATATAGAATTTGTATTATAAAAACCTTCATATAAAAACAAAGCCTGGCCCTGGGCAAAATTTCCAGCTTAATGATTAAGAATTTTAATCTTGTTGGATATAGTTCACATTGGATTTTTGTCAAAAAGTTCATGTAAGTTGAACTGAACTTAATAAAAATTGCGTATTGACAAGGCACTCACTAGTCAACTGATGAGTCCAAGTGAGATCGCCGGGACGAAACGCCAATTTTTATGGACTAAAGGCCGATAAAAGCTATTTTGAATCAATAATTCAACAAGTCCAATTAAATAGTGCTAAGTCTTCTACTTGGCTGATGTATTTCAGTAGTATATAGAATTTGTATTATAAAAACCTTCATATAAAAACAAAGCCTGGCCCTGGGCAAAATTTCCAGCTTAATGATTAAGAATTTTAATCTTGTTGGATATAGTTCACATTGGATTTTTGTCAAAAAGTTCATGTAAGTTGAACTGAACTTAATAAAAATTGCGTATTGACAAGGCACTCACTAGTCAACTGATGAGTCCAAGTGAGATCGCCGGGACGAAACGCCAATTTTTATGGACTAAAGGCCGATAAAAGCTATTTTGAATCAATAATTCAACAAGTCCAATTAAATAGTGCTAAGTCTTCTACTTGGCTGATGTATTTCAGTAGTATATAGAATTTGTATTATAAAAACCTTCATATAACAATTATTGTTAAATCGAAAACTAATCAATGCAATTGTATATGGATAATTTATGAATAACTCTTTAAACATTAACCTCAAACCATATAATTGATGAATATTGTAGATTTAGAACTTTAAGATAGGGGTGAGGGATACATATTTCATTTCGAGCAGCCAAAGCGTCTTTTTTAAGCTTAACGCCGTTTGCTACAAAAGACTATAGAAATTAGGTTCAAAGAGAAGACAAATCAGTGGAAAAGTGTTTCTACAATTTGTGAGTATCTGTTTGAACATAGTTATTATCAATAATAAAGTTTGAGGTAAATGTTCAAACAGATACTCGCAATTTGTAGAAACACTTTTCCACTTATTTGTGTTTTCTTTGAAAAAAATTGCTTAAATCTTTTGAAGCAAACGGCTTTAAGCTTAGGAAAGACACTTTGGTTGATAGAAATCAAATACTTTTCTCACTTATGAAAAAGTCCTTAATCTATCGAAATGTTTTTAATTTGTAGTGGCCAAAATTACTTTTCTAAGCTTGAAACAGTTTCCTCCAAAGATTTTAGCAATTAATTTCAAAGAGATCACAAATAAGTGCTTAGGCTTAGGAAAGACGCTTTGGCCGCTAGAAATCAAATATTTTTCTCACTTATCCAAAGTCATAAATTTTGAATAGCTAGTCAGCACTAAACACCGCGTTTGAACCCTTTCCACAGTTACATAACACAGCACTTGATGATGAACTTTCTTGCTCGTTACTTGCAGCTTGTATTGCGATTATGCGACACCGTTCTGATAATGGAATAAATTTATGTAAATGTTGATGAAAAGCTGTTTTCAACTACTGTCCTCTTTTGTTGTTTTCCATTCAACAAAATGTGATGTTTTGGAAAGGAAGTATGGTCTTAAATATTCTCTAGATGACGAGCCATTTCGGTCGTAAAAAGTAGCATGTATTAAGCTCTTGCGACAAAGTTCTATTAAACAAATTATGTAAATATAGTTAGTGATTTCTTTTGATTTTCTATTCCAACAGTGGCGCTAGAGCTTTAATGGCATAGACTAGATTTTAAATTTCATCTGCATGTAGAGGGGTTTCGATGTCTTCAATGTTGGCTTTATAAAATCTTAATGCTGCAAATGACGACCGGCAGTGTCAATTTTTGTTTAAAGTAAAATTTATTGAAAAGAAAAACTAAAAGTTATGAAAATATTCCCATTAATACCAAAAAAAATATAAACATAAATTATGTAATATAACCAGAAATTTAAAATATTAATTATTTGGCTATCCTTTTATGCTTTTATGTATTATATTTTATACTATGAAAGTTAATTATTTATGTCAGATGTTAGTTTGCAATTTTTTCTGTCTTAAATATAATTTGTTTTTTTTATAAAAAATAAAATAATATAATTATTATTATAAAAGATTTTAACAAACTATATCCATGGAAAACCATTATAATGTAAGTTTAAAAAAAAAATCTTTCAAAAAATTAGTTTATATTCTTTCCATAAAAAAATGTTCTGTATGTTTAAAAAAAATATTTTGTATATTTCAAAAAATTAGTTTGTATTCTTTCCAAAAATAAGTCTAAGTACTAACTTTATATAATTATAAATACATACAAATATGCAAATGTAATGAAATTGTTTTGTTTTTTAAGCTACATCGCTTGAAACAAAGGAAAAATATTTTACTTCTTGGAGCGCATTGTTTTTGGATATCGACTGTGATGATAAGGTATCTTATTAATTGTTTTCTTAATTTAGTCAGTTCACGTAAAATTCGAGCTATATAGTTGTATGTACGAGTTACTATAAGGTTAACTGCAACAACTAAAGAATTAAATAATTAATAAAATATTTTATCATGGCAAGCAAAGATTCACAGCCTTGTTTATTTAGCTAAACTTTGAATCTCATCTACAAAACAGTTTCGAGTAAACGCATTATTAACGGTGATAAACGATATTGCCATTAAAGTTAACCTTCATGAGAGTTAGGGTTTAGGAGATCACTACTATGATCATGTAGTTAAACTTTGAATCTCTTATACAAGATCGTTTGGAGTCAAAGCTTTGTTTATGGTGATACACGATATTGCCTTTAAAATGAACCTTCTTTAGAGTTAAGGCTTATTGAAATAAAAGTATTTCTGTAAAATAATAAATCTGTTCAGGTCAACAAATGTAGTTATTATGTAGTTAATCTTTGAATCTCATCTATAAAATCGTTTGGCGTAAACAATATTGCCATTGGAGTCAATCTTCTTTGGAGTTTGTCACAAACGCTTTTTTAATTATCCTGAATAAACTGAAGAGTTAGTGTTAACTGGTGAACGCACTTCTCTTTAAAAGTATATCTTTTCAGATAAACCGTATCTCTTTTTGTGACAAACGATATTCACTATGGCGTTTATTTTGTTAATCTCTGTGTCGTATCAACAAAACTGTTAGGATTTAACCCTTATATACTACATAAGGAGGTTGATTCAAACGATTTGGTAGGTACGACTTGACGTTTAACACATGTGCATTAAGCAATATTCGAACTTGAGGGCATCAAAATTTATTTTTATCCGGATGTAGAATACTGTGTGTTGTAAAACACATTTCTTTTAAAAATCATCTTTAATATAACTTGCAACTAAAATATAAAGCAGCTACCACAGAAGCTCTAAATCAGTTTATAGTAAGGTATTTTAGAGTTTGGTCCCTTTTAACGCTTGTGGCAATGGTTTTTCGCATTGTGAGAATAGATTTTTTTTTTGAGTGTAGTTTAAAAGATATAATTTTTAAAAATGCAAAAAAAAAATATAATTTTAAGTTTCTGTTGTTGATCATAGTTTGGATTGCAATACATTTCCTATCAAACATCATATGTCTGCATTCAATAAGTTATAATTGTGAGGTTAAATTAGACAGTTTTTACATAGCTTGGGCTATTAAAAACAAACATCAAAATTCCCCTAAGAAACAACATAAAGTGGCGTTACTTTTTCTCATTAATCTGAAAATGCCAAAATCAGACAAATCTTGACGACCTGAAAATGCAAATACATAATTTAATTTAAATCTTTTTTCCTTTTGACAATTATATACAAAGCTTTGCTCCCGAAAAGAAAAATCTTTGCTGGTTTACCATGCAAATCAAATATTCTAAACTTCCATGCCACTGATTCGGTGTCATCTTTTCTTTTTTTTTTTGTTTTTTTTGCCTATTTTGTTTTGTATATAGATACACCGCAGCCTTTTGAAATAAAAGAAATTAAAATTTTAACTGCAAACAGAGGCTTAGAGTTCCCCTTAAGAAAATAAAATCCATAAAAAGTATAATATAGCAAAAATTACAGTTTGACTTTTTTAAGACATACAAAAAAAGAGGAAAAAATTATGTAAGAAATTATTTTTAGAGAACGGCAACAGAGAAAAAGGGAACGAATGAACGAAAAAAAAATTATAGAAAGAAGTGACATCCCCACAATCACATTAAAAGCCATCATCCCTCCTTCGTCCATGGTTATGGCAGTGATTGCACGTAATTAGGAATTAGGACATTCAGTTCAGGGTTTTAGAAGTTATAGAGACCAGTAGCGCGTGCTGGTGCTGGTGTTTCTTCCTTCTGTGTGTATAGCCGGCTACGCTCTGGGGACCAAAAGGAAGAGAAATATCGCATGAACAATAATATGGAAGACATGAATTATGAAATCTTTCTGTTAATATCAAAAGAAGGCCAAGGAAATAAGCCTCCGAATCGGGGTAGTTGGCTGAAGCGATATTAACCAACAGCCTAAGAATCAGTGTGGTGAGTGTAGTACATTTCGAATTCTTTATTTCATGGGATCGAAATGACTTACGACCCGCGTTGAATCTCATTTAACTATATATAGAAACACCCCCGAATAAAAAAGACCATAGCTCAACACCTACCCCTCTGGGCTCGTAATAATAATGCATTGTTATCGAAGAGCCATCATTCTGGTTTTATTTTATGTGTGTGTCCTTGGCGGGCGGTGGCGTGGGGCGTCAACAGAGACGGATTGGAGTTAGATTGAAAAAGAAACAGTTTTTGTTTTTGACGTTGATGTTGATCATTTACTAACTGCTTCGAACTTACTTTAAACAGTGAACATTGTTTGTTGTGAAATTACATATCTCTTTAAAAATTATAGAAATTGATTAAGGGCCAGTTTCACACTTACCGGAATAAGTGGCACTTAAGTTTCTCATATTAGGACTTAGGCTAAGTTTAATAGAATGCTTAAGTGGCACTCAAGTCACCAACATCGGAGACTAAAGTGACACTTATTGAGGTAAGTTTGCACTGTGAAATTGCGCCTTAATCTTTAACGTTGCCTACTTAAGTGTCACTTTTCTGACTGTAAAACTGAGCTTAAGAGATGAGATGATTCACAAATCCTCAAAGAGTATCTCCATTCTCAATTCATAATTTTGACTACTCGGTTAGACATCGGATTACCTCCTCGTCCTCATTGTCTCAAACAATTTGCCTAGAAAGGCATTTCTGGTTATACACGTGGAAATCGGGTAGGTACAAACGCCTGGGAAGGGTAGACGGTTTGAAAGGACATCCAGCCAAGTTAAATAAAGGAAGTTTTTGCTTTGTTGAAAATTTGAGCTTCAAACGTAAGAATTGTCATGCTGCAAAATCACACCTCTTGTGATAGTGCCTCTTCTTTTCAATCTAAAAGCGATATCGCTTGAGACAGTGACCGCTTGTTCCAATACCACCTTAGACACTTCGACTAGCGTTTGCTGCTTTTGTTGATTTTTTTTTCTATTTGCAATTCGTTTGTTCACATTCATCAAAAATTGGGTCTCGTCACTAAATTTGGCAGATGTTGCTTTAATTAAATGATGGTCGTTATAACCTAAAAAAATTATAACGTCCCAATTATGTCTCAGTTAAATTGATCACATTTGGTTCTCGGGTGGTCGACTATGACAATTAATGCAGAAGAACAAACAGTGATTTTAAACATTTCTTAAATACATAACATATTATTATATTTGTGGCAGCGATATCGATAGCGTTAGATTTTTATTTAACTTTTTCTGCTAACGACGATCCGATTGTAAATAACCTTATTGATACATGCGTTAACGAACTTAACAGCACCTCAATATCTTTTCGTGCTTATGAACAAATCACAGTAGAAGATATATCGGGTTTTTCAATAAGAGCGCTACAAAAGTTTTTTTAAATATAACAAAAACGGTTTTGGATATCAATGAAATTCTCTATTCCTGTGAAAGCACGTTTGATGCCATTATGTGTGGACCTCGACTTCTTTTGCATGGTCACCACGGGCAACGCTTGCAGAGGTCCTGACGCTGAATCCAATTTTCGACGGTTTTCAAGCATAAATCGGCCGATTCTGCTGCAATTTCACGTTCGATATTCGTACGAAGTTCATCAATCGTCGCTGGCTTGTTGGCATAGACTTGACGTAGCCCCACAGGAAATAGTCTAACAGCGTCAAATCGCACGACCGAGGCGGCCAAGCGACTGGAACTGGACCATTTCATGAGATAACACGTTCTCCAAACTTGGTTTCCAATAAATTGATTGTGACATTCGCTGTGTGGCTTGTGGCGCCATCCTGTTGGAACCACATGTCCTCCAAGTCCATATCATCCAATTGGGGCCAAAAATATTCGGTTATCATTGAAAGGTAGCGATCCCCATTCACAGTAACGTGCCGGTCTTTATCATCTCAGAAGAAGTACGGCCCAATGACGCCGCCGGCCCATAAACCACACCAAACCGTAAATTTTTCGGGATGCAATGATGACTCATGGAGTACGTGTGGATTGCTGCCTGACCAATACCGCATATTTTGTTTATTGACGAAACCATTCAGCCAGAAATGAGCCTCATCGCTGAAGATGTTGTCAAGCGGCTTCAGTTCTTGCGTCAATTTAATCTTTTAAGGATGTAGGCCAAGATCTTTTCGCAAAATTCGCCTCAATGACGTCACAGAGATGCCCAACGCTTGAGAACGACGTGTGAGAGACACATTTGGGCTTTCTACAACTGAAGCCTCAGCGGCAGCAATATTCTCGACACTACGGGCACTTCTTTGTCTCACTGGCACGGGAACATTTTGTACTGTGCCTATGGATTAAAATTTTTCCACGAGATGCTCAATTGTTGATCTGCTAGGACGATTATGACGACCATAAATACTGAAGAGAAATGTCAAAAGAACGGCAAGAAATATGGCGTCGTTTGCTGTTCCTGTTGCTCTACTTTTGTAGCGTCCCTGTTGAAAAACCCTTTATTAACTTATTGATGTGTAAACATTATCTACACGGTTAATATGTGTAAACATCAACGTGCGCGGATCCAAAACGGACTTGTTTTTGCTTGAAGGGGATCTTAAGATTTTTTTGCACTGAACGCACTCATCCTAGTATGCAGATCGTAACGTTGCACACCGTAACGTTGCACGACGTAACGTTGCACACGAACGTTCACGTTTTTTTTCACTCTACCGCCAGCATAGATGTTTACACATCAATAATTACTTCTGTTTAAGTGAATTGATTGAATATAATTCAATTAAATAAGTTCAAGTGACCTCAACTCCAAAATGCATTTCGCCCAGGTATGACAGAGTGGGCTCATCACTAATTCCCCTAGAAATATAAAATTCAAAATTCACATTCTGAGATTTTTATAAGAATTGGTAATTTCTTGGTGTTTTCAAAAACTCCGATTTATCGTTTTTTAGAGTTATTTCTGATTCCCCAATTTTGTATGTAAATAAATCAAATAAAAGGTTTTTCAATAAATTGGCGGCCTGTGGCGGCCATGTTGTTTTGGTGACATCTGTCAAATCTGTTGTTTATTATTCAGTTACTATGATGCCAAATCATGATGGAACAGCATGCCCAAATGATAAAACTTCAAAATCTCTTGTGGCAACAATGAGAGCGTTGCGCCCATTGGTTGGCTTTCTAAGACGACTATTCAATGTTTGGTGGCTAAAATTGAGTTGACCGATTCAGTGAACAATCAGCCAACACCCGTACGTCAAAGAAACGCAAGATTCACCGAAAACATCTCCGAGGTTCGTGAGAGTCCTGAATTCCTCCAAAACGACGATGGCAATGCCATCACCATCAACGGAGATGATAAACATTTCGTTTTCAGTAAAAAAACATCCTATTTTTTTAAATGTTTTTCTTTGGAAATTGCTTTAGGTACAGGGTGGTGCAAAATTAATCACCCTATCGGAAGGTATTATAATTTTTGCAAATGGCGTCGTACGTCAATCATGTTTGACATTTGTGAACTAGACAGCTGCAGTTTACCAACACCAGTCAACTTCGAGTGAATTAAATCAAATTCTCAAAGTTGACAAGAAAAATCCTCAAATTTTGTGCAACTTAGGTCCAGTTTTTCAGTGCGAGATTAAAGCTAAACCCGACTTAACTCATCAATTTTGGTGTGTTAACTCAGGATTAACTGAACAAATGATTTTGATGTTTTATCAACCGTTTTTTTTGCAGTCGTCTTGCATGCATCCTCCACAGAAAAACTGCTTCCTAAGTTAACTGTTGACTAATTTACTTCTAGAGTTAGCTTACTCCGGTTTAAATCATTACTGAAAAACTGGGCCTTAGAGTCAATAGATAACTTTCTGCCTTCGGAAATTGAGAAAAATTTCTTGAATAGTCAAAAAAAACCCAAGGGTGCGCGTACAATAATGCGATAGCTGAGCCTTTAAATTTTAAACTTTAACATTTTCTAAACGAAACCCTCATATTTTTGCGCCAGAGTCCGGCCTGTTCGTGGTGTCCCAAAATCGAGAATCAAAATCCGTCGCTGGTCATCGTCGAGGCGTATGGTGTTCCCTATTCGTCAGAAAGAATGTGACCGGCCCGTGATAGCGCAAAGGCTACTGATAAATATCTTTGCAATATAGGCAAAGTTTTTATAGTCAATTTGGGGTTTGTTGAAATTTATGCAGCCGAAAGAACTGGGTGCGACGTGGACGTGAGAGATGGAATTCAAGAAATATTCTCTTTTCTTTCGCCCTCACACCCCCCGTTTAAGATCTATCTTCCGGATTGCCACCGAGCCGCGCCACCACAGTTCTTTGTATAGTGCCATACTCATTAAAGTTTCATTTTTTTGTGTGTGCGTGTGTTGGGTTCGCCATTTCTTTTTCAATCTTTCCTATCATTTCCGGTTCTTATCAAACATGAAAGGGTAGGGGCTTAAATAGAGGCATTGAGGCACAACGTTGCTTAAAGGGATGACTAAAGTTAACAAGATGCATGATGTAAACAAGGAATAGGAATTGGGGTTGGTGGTGTTTGAAAAAAAGGATGCCTAAACCTTGAATTTCTATCTGGAGCTGATTGTAAAGGAAATTTTAACTTTCATCACGGAAATAAACAAGTACGGTGGTGGTGCTGTTAAGTGCTTCGTCGTCGTCGGTCTTTGGTCGTGTCTGTTCGGTATGATGCGAACATTTGTAAGTTCTTTTTTTTTTGTTACTGAAATTGGGTACTAACAAGCTTGTGTTTTTTCTGTCTTCCTTTTTTATCATTATTTTTTTTTCTTTCTCGGGACTTTTTTGTGGTTGTTCCTGTTGAGACTAGGCTACATCAGGAACAATTTCCGGAATTTTATATTGCGATTGTATGGGTTATGGGAAAAGAAGGGCTGCAAAGGCTTGACTTCTTTAAATTGAATGAGCAACACAAACTATACTGACGGGCTCGATATGGTGGCTGAGTTGATATTCTTGAATTAAGTAACGGAAGAGGTAAAATGTTTTTCCTGGTTGGTTGGTTTGTTGGTGGTTATTTGGATAAAAAAAATAAGGATTAAATTGTTTGTGTTTTCTCTTTTTAAATTATGAAGTT
Organism: Leucozona laternaria; assembly: GCA_932273885.2. NCBI lineage: Eukaryota > Metazoa > Arthropoda > Insecta > Diptera > Syrphidae > Leucozona > Leucozona laternaria. Next base: position 274,702,687 of record OW026366.1, read on the forward strand.
TGAAGGTGTTATTGAGTGAATTTTCTTTTTAGTTTTTTTTTTTTTTTCTTAGACGGAGGTTTGAGAAGAAACCATTGGTAAAATTTAATTAAATTATAAAAACGCAGTTATGATGCCGAGATGACTGGATTGAGTTGTACATTATTAAATTAGATATCTCTATTAAAAGAAGAAAAGCACAAAAGAGGAATTCTTAGAGCTTTCTTTGAATCTCAGAAATAATTTAACAAAGGGGGGCTTAACCACAGACTACATTTTGCATTCCTTCTTAGCTCTATGCAAACTCAAACTATCCTATATCTACATAAATGTAACTATGCATTAATGGCGAATAATCATCTTTTTTTTGAAATTAGTATTTTCTTTCAAATAAAAAAATATTAATCCCTTAATTGAATTCAAGTTACGACTTAAAGTTAAATTTATGCCTTAATTTAATTTGTATTTAATATGAGCAACAAACAGCACATTTCATGTATTTTGTGAGACAAGGAAAAATCGTATTGGAGGGATGTCTACTTCCCCCTTTTTTTTTCTGGTTTTGCTTTTAATTGAAACTGTTTCAGTGAATAGTTTTTTTTTTTTTTAAATTAAGTTTGAAACTTGAAATTCTGAATTTTTTTTTTAAATATATTTATTTTCAAAATTTTGCGATATTGGGTAATATTTTTGGTTTAAACATTCAATTCCGCATTAAAAAATTATGAAACAGAAAGCTCTTCCATCAGTAATGCTGATATTTCAACGCTCAATCTTTCTGAATCCGATATCCTAAATGGTAGATATCTCAAAGTTAAAATCTGGCTTGAATCCTGATCGGCACTATTTCATAAACATTGATAAGTGACAATTCTACAAATTTGTCGCTTTTATCTAACAGGTTTTCATTGCATAACAAAATGGCATTTTTTGAGATAAATGATCGAATGTTTATTTCATTATGAAGAGAAAGGTATGCCGTTAATAATGGAACACAACATCAGCCAAATGGCCGCCACGACCACGCTTACAGGACCATATCCTTTTCATGAAATTTTCCATAGCCAAATCGCAAAGTGGCTGTGAATCGACGCTGGGCTGTTGGCGTAGACCTTATCTTTCACGTGGCCCCAAAGGAAGAAGTCGCAAGGTGTTAAATCACAAGATCTCGGTGACCAATTGTGATCACCTCTTCGAGAGATAACACGGTCCGGAAACTTTTCCCGTAAAAGATCGATGGTTTCATTGCTTGTGTGCCACGTAGCGCCGTCTTGTTGAAAGTAAACGTTGTCCAGATCAATACCATCCAATTCCGGCCATAAAAAATCATTAATCATCTCTCGATAGCGCAATTCATTGACCGTAACTGTTGCTCCAGCCTCATTTTCGAAAAAGTAAGGTCCAATGACCCCGCCGGACCATAAACCGCACCAAACAGTCACGCGTTGAGGATGGAGAGGCTTTTCGACAATAACTCTTGGGTTTTCCGAGCCCCAGATGCGACAGTTTTGCTTGTTGAAGTAGCCTCCGAGGTGGAAATGGGCCTCATCAGTCAAGATGATTTTTCGATGAAATTCCGGATCATTTTCATGCATTTCAAGGACCCAATCAGCAAAGACACGACGTTGTTGATGATCAGCCGGCTTGAATTCTTGTGTTAACTGAACTTTATAAGCCTTAAGACCCAAGTCTTTATGCAAAATACGGTGTAATGACGTTTGTGGAATGCCTAATTCCAAAGAACGACGAGGAATGGACAAACCTGGGTTTTCTTCAACACTTTGGGCTACAACAGCAATATTCTCAGTTGTTCTTGAGCGACGTGCACGGGTTTTATTCTTCACATCACTAACTTGTCCCAACAGCTCGAATTTGTCCACCAATTTCTGTATTGCGGTCCGACAAGGTGCTTCACGACGACCCAAAAATGTTTTAGTTTTACGAACCGTCTCTGCCAAATTTTCACCATTTTTATAGTGAATTTTAATAATTTCAATGCGTTGTTGAAGCGTGTATCGTTCCTTTGTTATTAATGGCGTAGTTTCTACTTCTCAAATGTCAAAAAATGACAGCTTCAAAGGCGACAGCTACCGAAATAGCGGGCTATTCAAAATAACACCTCTTACTGGAAAACCCTTTACAACGACAATTTTGTCACTGTCAGACTATGACAAATTTGTCGTGACAAGTTTGTCATTGTCATATTTTGACAAATTTTTTGTAACGTACACAAGAGACTGAATTGATCTACAATATTATTTATATATGTACATATTGTGTACATTCATAAAAGTAAAAGAACTGTGTTTCTCTTTCATTTAATTTTTGACCTTGTTTACAATTCGTTCCAGAGTATTATTTTAGTTTTAATACTCAAGTCAAGTGCAGTTAAAATAACAATGAATGATACACTAAAAATAAGTGTTCTTAAAATTTTACTCAAAAATTAAAACATTTTATTTGGAAAATTCAGCGAGACATTGGACCCATGAAGTGAAAGTTAACAAATCGAAGGAAATTACAGGCCAAGCTAAATCTTTCAACGCAATGGACTTTAAAATAGATTGGAAGCATTTTCGAGACACTATATGGCAGAATTGGCGAAAGAGAACAATTGTGAATAATAACAAAATATTTTGTTTAACATACCACAAATATGTTAAATACTAAATTCTAGGAAAAAGTAGACAAAAGAACTGGTTCAGGAGGAAGTAAAAAATGTATCATAGACGAAAGTGATAAAATAATTCTTGAAATAGTGGGAAAAGTTTCACCCATTATTGAAGGTCATCCCGTTCCTGAACCATCTGGAGACGACACAACCGCAACACAAATATATATGTTAGAAGAAGATATCTGTGAAAATCCACTGCCCAAAAAAAGACATCGTTTGGAAAAAAAACAAGTAGGAGTCAACAAGATAACACAAAACATGAAATTGAGAAAAAATTTTTGGAAGTTAAATTAAAAATTTTAGAAAGGGAATGTTATCTTAAAGAGCTGGATATTGTACAAAAAGAAAGAGAACTAAAACTTTCACCTTCAATTTTTAACTAAGAAATTGTGTGAAGAGAGACCACCAGTCAAACAAAATGACATCTTATCTCAGGCCCTTAATAATGCATTAGCGGATTTTGACAAAACTGATTGATCATAACAACAACAATTTGAGTTCAATTCAATTAAATTCAATTCAATCCAATCCAATTCAATTCAATTCAATTCAATTCAATTCAATTCAATTCAATTCAATTCAATTCAATTCAATTCAATTCAATTCAATTCAATTCAATTAAAAATATGTACATTAAGATTAATGTCTTTTATATTTAGTACTTAAATATAGATAAATTGAAATGTATAATTTGTAAGGGAAATATAATATAATTAAAGAAAAAATAACCTAAAAACTTAAATTTACAATATTGAGTAAAGCAGCTAAGTGAAAGGGTATTACAGGGAAAGATAAAGTTAAAATAGGACTGAAAAATGTAGAAGTATAGCACTTTTAAAACGATTTGTGTTCGAGATTGTTCTTGAATTTATCGGCAAGGAGTTCCACAAAAGGCGTGAAGAGTTAAAAAATCGAAAACGAGGTAGAATGAGGCAAAATGTTCTAAGCGAGAGCGGAAAACTAAGCTTGTCGTACAAATACAAATATAATAATATTATGTAAGAAGATGCAGTTTCTAACATCTATGTGGCGATTGAGGGAGATTCCAAGCAAGCCCTCTGTAAAATTAGATCCATGGTCATACCTAAGCAAACCGTAAATATATCTTACAGCATCATTAAATGCTACTTGTTATTCTCGTTGCGCTAGAGAATCTATATTACTTATTTATTTATTTATTCTATCAAGTGTATAAACTTTCTTAGAATGCTAATATAAAATACATATAACATAAATACAATAATAATAAAATATATAATAATTTTAAATTTTACAATGAATTTAATATTGTGGTTTTACAAAGTTCTCTGCTCATGTTAAAATCTATTAAATGAAAACAATTATTAAAATGAATACAAGCATTGGTTATTGGATTGTTATGAGCATAGTTAGTAGAATGCCCAGGGATGTAAAAGAAATTGTTTACTCTTGGCCTAAGAGAACGCTGAGGTGCATAAATGCCTAAAAGGAAAAGCAGAGCTGGACAGTCAATATGACCAGATATGATATCATGAGCAAATATTGCAAAATAGTAAGATCGTCTTGTAACAAGATGTTTTAAGCCAATGAGCTTACATCTTGATTCATAAGACGGCATATGCGGATACGGGTATAGTTTTCGTAACGCGAATTTTGTAATTCTCTTTTGAATTTTTTCAAGTCGAATCATGGTAGTGTTATGATAACGGCTCCAAATAACAGCACAATATTCCAATATTGAACGAACTAAAGAAACATACAACGCTTTTACAGTATATGGATCATTAAAATCCCTAGAGTTTCTAAAGATAAAACCAAGCATAGCATTAGCTTTTGATGTTATAATTATAATCTATATGGGAATTAAACTTTAGCTCACAGTCAAAAATTACTCCTAAATCCTTTTGTTCATATACTCTTTTAAGAACACTGTTGGAAATATTGTATCCAAATAAAATTGGATTTTTTAAACGATTTATGGTCATAACTGAACATTTGTTAATATTCAGATCTAAGAAATTTTTTGAACACCATTCAGTTAAAGAATCGATGTCACTCTGAAGTTGCCAACAGTCAGACATAGATTTAACAGTTACTAGTAATTTAAAATCGTCTGCAAAAAAAAATTTTTGGGCATATTTTATAACATCAGGTAAGTCGTTAATAAAAATTAAGAAAAGGAGTGGACCAAGATGACTACCTTGGGGAACTCCTGAATAATTGTAAATAATTTAAGATGACATACTTCCTATTTTTACGGACTGAGTCCTGTTGGTTAAATAACTCTCAATCCATTTTAGAAATTTAGAATGAAAATCAATAGCTTTCAACTTGAAAATAAGAATATCGTGTTGTACGCGGTCGAACGCTTTTGCGAAATCCGTAAAAACAACGTCAACCTGATATCTATTATCCATAGCTTTAAGACAATAAGTTGTAAAAATTGATAGATTAGTAGTGGTAGACCTCCCACTCACAAATCCATGTTGAAATTCTGATATTTCTTTCTTCTTTACTATGGCTTCAAAAATCTTCGGTATAATCTGAAGTTTGGCTATGGGTCGATAATTTTCAATAGCTTGTTTAGGTCCGGATTTATGAATTGGAGTAATAAAAGAATGTTTCCACGAATTTAAAAACACACCTTCAGACAGAGAGAGATTGAAAATGGTGAATAGGGGGCTAATAAAAGAATAACTACAGTTTTTAAGAAAAATTGGAGGAATATTGTCGGGAGCCAAACTTACCGATTCATCGAGATTAGATAATTCCATTTCAATCTCAGCTTCAGAAATAGACATGGAACCAAAAGCTATGTCAGAATCTAACGAATTATGACGTTCAAGAATTGATGGTACTAGTTTATAATTCGATTGAAAGAAATTTGCGAACATATCACAAATATTGCTTAAATTATTACTAATAACACCATCAAAACTCATTGTTGACGGTATTCCCGCAGATTTCCTCTTAGTTTTTAAATAACTCCAAAAAGCCGATGAATTACTTTTGATCTTTGATTCCAGAGACCATAAATAATGTCGATATAAAAATCTTTTAAGAAACTCATATTCTTTTCTTAAACGACAAAACACAGGCTTAAAGGTGACATCAAACCTGCTTCTTCTTAAAGCACCATACATAGCATTCTTTAAATTACACAATCTCTTATTAAACCAGATGGGTTTTTTAGAATTCACAACTCTTTTTGTAGGAACAAACCTCGAAAAAACATTCTCTATTACACCAATATTGAGAATACTTGTCCAATCAATAGAAGACATATAATTATTAATAACAACATAGTCGATTTTTAGAAAATCATAACGGACATAATTACTATTAATTTGCATTGAATCAGAATTAACTATAGATACATCGAAACTTATATTGGGAGCTTTATGATGAATACCACAATTATTTAACAAATAATAGTCAGGTTCTGTGACCATTGCATCAAGTTCACTTGAAGTAAATACTAGGTTAAGCCACCTTCCCAAATAGTTTTTGATGCAATTAATTTGGATTAAATTTAAAGTAAACAAAGAATCAATAACTTCAACTTCATAGTCTTTGCAAATATTATAAGGAATAAGGAAACTATAATCATTAGCTATATGCTTAATGTTTGAAATATGAGCTGAATAAATATTTAATGGAGATTTCGGTGGTATATAAGATATAATACAAAACAATTTAATAAACATATTATCTTCAGACCGAATACAATCTATTCTTACACAAATTTGCTCAATATCGTCAGATAAGTTAAATAAATCAATTTTTGTACTGCTAAGTGAAGAATTAACTGCTAGCAAAACACCTCCACCTCTTGTCACTCCAGCAACACTTCGATCATTTCTGCACTCAGAGAATTAATATTTTTTTTTGCGTTTGTGGGTAACGCATTTCATTTGCACTAATTGTAATACATTTGCTGGAAGGTTATTACAATCCCTACAAAAGTATTCCATTCGTAGTAACTGTAATACAGTTGGCACAAAAATTAGTTCCATCACACCAAACATATTGTGAAACAACCGATTCGTTTGCAGCCTAATTTGCATGAGTTCATTGCGGTAAACGTAAGTATTTTATAATTCAAACTCCATGTTGTTTGTCAGCACATGTCATTGTTTATAGCAAACGAATGAATCGATTGTGAAGTACCCTTTCAGAATGGAGTTTGCTGCAAAGAATTTCAAGTTTATTGTACAAATTCAATTCTTTTGCACCAAAGTGATTACAAAATTGCGATGGCTGTTTTCGTGGCGAAAAAGAAATTAATTTATAGCAAACGAATGACCGTTTGCAGGTTACATATTTTGTCATTTTGATTTAACAAGTTGCTTCCATGTTTATGGTAAACACACCATACTTTTGTGGCAAACAAATCGTCGATTTGAGTTCTCTACAAGATAAATTCGTTTCCAACAAAATAATTTCGTATTTCTTCCCAATCCATTCTAGAACCATGCACTATAAATTGCACTTAAAAGACTGTACAAGTTTTAAATGAAAATCTCACAGGCATTTAATGAAAAACTTTATTTACTTACATGTATTCAATGGCTTTAAATAAGCATTTTTCTAAATATTTTGTTTATGAGTTCAAAGCGGTTACTCTACCTTCTTATTTTACGGATTCCCAAAAGCATTTGTTTAAATTTTTTTTATTTTGGCGACTCTCCATTATGCAAGCGTAGAAATTTTTTTACAGTAAACTAAGGGTCTCAATAGAACAAAAATGGAGTTAAACTCCTTAGAATCCGTGAAGTGGACAGGGCAAGGTACTTTACAAATTACAAACAAATTTGTTAATCACTTTTTACAGTGTTTCTTCATTGTTATATTAGCCTAGTTATTCTATTGAGTTGAGACCCTTAGCTCGCTGTAAAAAAAATCAACACTCTAGGCGTGCTACCATAATGGAAAGTCGCCCCGAAATATAAATAAAAATTTCCTCACATTAAAATTTAAATATTTATTACTTTTTGAACGATAAATCTACGGAATAAAAGTATGAAACTGTTTAAAGGCACGTAGTTTCGGGTACGCAAAATTAGTTCTCATACCTAAACAGTGAGGTATATATACAGCGAAGTTTCTTTAAATCCAAAAAAACTGCAAATAACCAACCTTGCACCTACCCCAAATCCTATAGTGAAGCCAAGCAGGGGGTTGCAGGGGGCAGCATGCCCCCGATACATACCTCACTGTTTAGGTATGGGAACTAATTTCACGTATGCGAAACTACGTGCCTTTAGACAGACTTCAAAAAAAGTATCCGCGTGTAAAATTTCGTGCTGCCGTCATGGAAAATTGAGCCGTCAGGTAAGTAAATATTATTTCTGCGATAAATATGTTTCTAAACTTTTTCCTCTTCCAGAACATATAGTCCGTTGTTTCGTACTCCTCAAAACACGCCTTCAATCTATTCAGCTCTGCATACCTGCTCGCAGATTCGTAAAGACAATCCTCCGAGTTGGAGTCGCCGAACGAGATGGACGCCTCCGCAGTTGCGACTACATTCTTCAGACTGGCGACACGCCCACGTAAACTAAGGTCACACCGATCGATTTGGCCGACTTGGAATTGCCCTAGACTGAGTTGAATTGACCATAGATGGGCCAGACATCGCTATTGCGGGTAATGTGTTCGAAAAAGAACTGTCTGGAATTTTCGTGGTGTTTCGCCCGGCAGCGGCGCCAATATGACTTGTTGTGTTGTATCCAAACTTCCATTCTCACTACGCGGATAAATAATTTATTTTTCTATATAATGATAATCTAAAACAAGAGTACCTACTCATGACTGAATAGTTTGCAAAATTCCTTCTTTAAAATTACTTACATAATTTTCAATATGCGATTATATATTTATCTCCGGTGGCCGTAACGCTCATAGAAGGCAGCATCGCATAAGCAGAATTTTGCTGAAAAATAAAACGCACGACTGGGTCGAACGTACTTGCTCTTATGTTCAAGACGCTGCGGGTTTAAAAAGATTGTGGCATGTTCATAGTCACTTTTAAACTCCAGTTTATCTTAGACTGGGGTTTATTCAATGTTATTTAGATAGGATAAACCGAGGTCTAAGATAAACTGGAGTTTAAAAGTGACTATGAATATGCTCCATTATATTTAAATACATGGAAATTATGAGAGAAAATGTTTAGAAGCATGAAATACGATAGCTAAATCATCTAAAATAACTCCTTTAATAGTTTGAGGCGAAAAAAGAGAATGCCATATGAACTCTTGATTAAATATGATTATACATAGGTATAGAATCATATAAAAATTAATCAAAATCCGTTCGGCTAAAAAAATTGAAGTGAGAAGAACCACCAAAACCACTAGATATGTACCAAGTTTCAAGAAAATCGATCCAACCGTTTACGCCGTAGACGAACAGACAGACAGACAGAATTGTGCCACCCACTTTTTTCGTGTTCTCTATCATAGTAATGTCATGTTTGATTGTTATCTCTAAATTTTTTTTTGCACGAATCCAAAACCTTACGCTATAGTGCCTATATCGCATGGAAAATCATTCTTCCGCCAAAATAAAACAAATTCAACGTCTCATGTCATGCGTTGCCATAGCAAAGCAACGCGTGACGTTGCCTTGAAAAAGATCCCAATTCTTTTGTCGACACCAGTGATGGCACATAAAAACAAAACAAAAATCCCATGCCATATAAGACCTTTTTACCTTTTACCTACAGCAACTTAAAGAAAATACATTAGATACTGGCGCAAAATACTAATCGATTAAGAACGATACTAAAAATATTTAAGTAGAGATGTTCAGCAGGAGTTTATGAGTTTAATAAGAAAATATATAAATATATATATTTAAAAATAATCACAAATAAAGAAAAATTTAGAAAACTTCTTTAAATGAGCGAATTGTTAAGGAGTATCATACTAACCTTAAAATTAGGCTGTTTAAAATGTTGGGCCAGTGTTTTTTTCTTTGGCCAAAGCATTGCATTCATTTTTAATAAAGTTTCCTGCATAGGTATACATAGATTGTTTAATCTAATAATTAAAATAAAATTAATAGGTATACAATGACTGTACTGGCTGTGCGGTAAATACAAACATTTTGTAATAATTAGTAGGTCCTACCAAGCAATGTGCATTTTTTTTTTCAAGAGAATTCAAATCCTCAACTTAAAAATCCTTACGTCAGTGGGGGCATTTTTCTTTACATATACCATCACTGATATTATTTGGTTTCCATGCGTTGAATCCAATGGTAGTGTTACCTATGCAGAAACAAAAGGTTTTTTCAAACCTGCATGGTGAATTTTACATGCGGTAATTTCAATCTGCAATCATATTAGCATCACGCTTTCGTATTGTGTATTATATCTGTATATTTTTTTCTTTTTTACTAAGACTAACTACATTTTCACTACTATTATAATGTTGAAGAAACTTAAAAAGAAAACAAAGATACATGTACCTACCTTATTTTAATATCTGCTTAGCTAATATTACTATTTGCATTTATAAAACTCAAACATTTTATGTTTGCATTTAGGTATGATATAGGTACCTACTTTTAACCTACCAGAACAAAGACTCAATTTGATTTGACAAATTTATTCAGTGGCATTGTCGTTTCAAGTTTCTTATAAGATAATGACTGTTTCCCATTATTTTCAGTCTCGTACCTACATAAATCAAAATTCTTGGAAAAATTCTACTTCTGCAATTATAAATTTAATCGTTTATAAACATGTCATTGTAAAGAAAATATTATGAGAAGGCCAGAGAAGTTCGATCTTACCTTCTTGAACATCGTACCATTTTTTATTAGACTAAAACCTACGTAGGTAACACTGCCATTATATTTGACGCATGCAACAAATACCAAAAAAAATTTAAGCATTGGATGAGTTATAACCGAAACGAAACTACGAGTGTTGAGCATAAAAAATACGTTCTTTCTCCCTCGCACTCCTTGATTTGAAGAGTCGCCCAGGTGCTGTGTCCATATACATGCGTTGTGCAGTGCGAACAAATTCAACGCATGTATTTTGCAAAATGTATTGCTATAAGGCCGAGACCACACTATGTTTTTTCGTTTCAGTAATAATTTCGTTTTCCACAAACTGCTTTTATCTGCCTACTACCTAGGTATATATGTATATTCTTTTTTATTATTGATTATTTTTGTTCACCTTGAATTCTGATCTGTTTGTCTGGTACTACACGACGACTTTTGCGTCGTGACTCTTCTTCGAATTTTCTTTAAAATTTCGTCCTGTGAGTCGTGCGCTATTACACCATGAATTGAGAGTCATAAATCAAATTTAGCAATTCACTTTTATTTTGTTTCGGTAGTGAAATTTTCAATATATACCTTAACAACAAAACAAACAACAAATATAAATGAAACGATTTTGTTCGAATATTGAAATTCTCAATGCTCTATATCTTATGTATATAAAAATCGTTTCATTTATTTTTGTTGTTTGTTTGGTTGCTATGAGAATTTCATGCCGAAACAAAATAAAAGAGGACTGCCGAATTTGAGTCATGACTCAAAAGTCATGGTATAATAGCGGACAACTCACAGGATGAAATTTTATAGAAGAATTCGACGAAGAGTCACGACGCAGACTTTACATTTTCATTTCTACAATTAAAAGAGGAAGAAAGAATAATAGTTTCAGAAGATCTTAATAGCGTTTTCCAGCTTAAACAAAAAATTGACTTGTTATAATAATCTTACACTGTTCTCATTCTTTTTGTTTTGTTTTTGTGCGTTAATCTATCAGTGAGTGTGAGGCCTAGCGTACACCAAACTATTTTCTAATTTTAGTTCAGAAAATTTTGACATTTCATTAATCCCACCGAAGAACACAATTTTTTTTGCAGTAACAATTTGATCGAAATAGTGTAAAAACTTCAAAATATGGTTCGTTTTTTATCTGTTAATCCATTAGCTGTCAAACTCTACAATATCCATGGATAAAAACATTCAGAAACTTGATTAAGATTTTTATGCGTTCCAAATGACACTTAAAAAGAAAAGCTCAAAATTAACCAAAATGAAGTAGGTTTTACCTAAACGCAAATCAATTTCACTTAAACGCAAATCAATTACACCCAAACTCAAATAGATTTCGCCCAAACAAAGACACATTTAACCCAATCCCAAATAGAATTAACCCACAAACAATACAATTTGCGGGTTGATTCTATTTGTGTTAGGGTTAAATGTATTTGCGTTTGGGTTAAATGTATTTGCGTTTGGGTGAAATCGATTTGAGTTTAGTTGAAATTGATTTTCATTTACGTTGAACCTATTCGCTTTTTGATTAATTTAATTTGCAAATGCTTTATTTTTGCAATTTTAACATAATTCCAATTTGGACATGATGCATGAACCACCAAACATCTGCTTCTATATGAGTATTTAAAAGTGCAAATAAATTTTTTGTTATTTTTTTTTTTTGTGAATATTTCTGATTTCTGAAGTGCATATTCGTAGGTTTTTAAGGCTCTTGCTAGTTGAGCTGAAGTTTATCTTTTTGAAACTTTAGTGCCTGTCACATTGTCTTTTTACTGAAAGGCGCATTCAGTGAGAAAGGTAGATTTTATGTGCTAAAGAAAGAGAAAGAAGATTCCACCCAAAATCCGTCGGTTCGCCACTTTTAATAATAATTCTTGGCATTAGCATGACGGATTTTTCATTGCGCGAGTGAGATAACTGATAAGGATCTTTTTGGCATAATGCTATGTTCCCACCAAAATGCAATCCAGGATATCGGTTGAAAACTTTTGACATTTCAAGTTGATGGAACAGGATTTCATGGAAGCTTCAGCGAAATCACAATGAAAATTCTAGATTTCAACGAAATCCTATTGAAATCCCGCTCCACCAATTCTAAATCTAAAATTTTTTCAGCTGAAACCTCAGATTTCGTTTTGGTGGGAACATAGTATAATGTAGATGCGAGGATTATGGCAACGACTTTCAGTTAAATAACAATGTAGACAGGCACTAATACAGAAAAAATCCTTTTAGACCAATAAACCCTTCCCTATCTCATGCAATTAAACTCTAAACATCTCTCACTCGAGAAATTAAAAAATTTTTCATGCCCATGCCGAGAACTTTCTTTCACTCATTAATAAACCTATCTCACACAATGCGTACAAAAAATCAATGCAAACAGGCACTAAATTCCCGAGGAGAACAAAAGAAACACAAATACTTTTTTTCAGACTAAAAGCGCATATCTATTTCAATAGTAGTATGTAAGTAGCCTTAAGAAATTTAATTCACAACTTCGCGCTGCATTGAGAAACGTGCGTCGTCGCATTGGCAATCGAAAAATAAGCGTTTCAAATTCAGTTTCTTTATTCTTTCAGATTTCAGTACAGTTTTAGATTTGAGTGCGCACAGTTTACGGGACGAATTTTATAATATACCAACGCCAACGCCATTCCTGTTAATAAAGTGGAAAAAATAATTAGATGTCATAGCAAAGGTTTGTTTGTTCAATTTAGGTAACTATTTTTATATAAAACATTCATTAATCAATTTGCATAAGAAATTTATTTATCAACATGTAGATTTTCAATTGAAAATCCATAGCCAAATCGTTTGTACCTACATATATATACTTTTTTTGTCTCTACTTAAGAAAGCATTTGCCATGTGCCAAAGCCAAATCGGCATTTTTGTTTTACTTTCAGTACAGTTTCCGAGACGATTTTAATTCTTTGGTACCTACTTTCAGATTTCAATACAGTTTACAATACCAATTTCCATCTTTGGGTTTATATTTTCAGTGATTTTCATATACCTAGCTTTTTTCACATTTAAAAAGCCTTTAATAATGCCAAAGCCAAATAAGCATTTTAGTTGCAATTTAAGTAGGTACAGTTTACGAGACAAATTTTGTATAGTATACGCCATTCCTGTTAATAAAGTGAACAAAATTATTTGATGTCATAGCAAAGCTTTGTTTATTCAATTTAGGTAACTATTTTGATATAAAACATTCATCAATCAACTTGCCTAAGAAATTTATTTAACAACAAGCGGATTTTCAATTGAAAAAAGTTGAGGGATCGTGATCTCTTCTAGTTGGGAAGATGTGAAGCCACTACCTTGGCTATGGTAATTATTGGCAAATAAGCTTTTCAGTATTCAGTATCACTTTCAGATTTCAGTGGAGTTTATGTTCACTACTTTGGCTTTGGCAATTGGCAAAAAGCATTTCACATTCACTTTCAGATTTCAATACAGTTTACAATACAAATTTCAATCTTTCGGTGTATATTTTTAGTGATTTTCATGTAGTGTTTTTTCACATTTAAAAAGCCTTTGCCAATTGCCAAAGCCAAATAAACATTTAAGTTTCAATTTCAGTAGGTACAGTTTACGAGACGAATTTTATAATATACCAACGCCAACGCCATTCCTGTTAATAAAGTGGAAAAACTTATTAGATGTCATAGCAAAGGTTCTTTTGTTCAATTTAGGTAACTATTTTTATATAAAACATTCATTAATCAATTTGCATAAGAAATTTATTTATCATCATGTAGATTTTCAATTGAAAATCCATAGCCAAATCGTTTGTACCTACATATATATACTTTTTTTGTCTCTACTTAAGAAAGCATTTGCCATGTGCCAAAGCCAAATCGGCATTTTTATTTTACTTTCAGTACAGTTTCCGAGACGATTTTAATTCTTTGGTACCTACTTTCAGATTTCAATACAGTTTACAATACCAATTTCCATCTTTGGGTTTATATTTTCAGTGATTTTCATATACCTAGCTTTTTTCACATTTAAAAAGCCTTTAATAATGCCAAAGCCAAATAAGCATTTTAGTTGCAATTTTAGTAGGTACAGTTTACGAGACGAACTATAATTCTGTAGTTTACGCTATTCCTGTTAATAAAGTGAAAAGTATTATTAGATATAAATATCATACCAAAGGTTTGTTTGTTCAATTTAGGTTATTATTTTTATATAAAACATTCCTTAATCAATTTGCATAAGGAATTTATTTATAAACTGTCTTAAGGCGCGTAGTGTTGCGTACGCGAAATTTGTTCTCGTACCTAAGCAGTGAGGTATATAAAGTGAGGTTTCTTTAAATCCAAAAAAACTTTGAATATAACCAACCTTGCACCTACTCATACATATCTCACTGTTTAGGTATGAGAACTAATTTCGCGTACGCGAAACCACGTGCCTTTAGACAACCTCATTTATTTTTCAACATGTGGATTTTCAATTTAAAATAATCAAGGCATCGTGATCTCTTAAAAAACCCATAGCCTAATCGTGTCTACTAAAAAAAGCATTTGCCATGTGAAAAAGCCAAATAGGCCTTTTAATTTCACTTTCAGTACAGTGTTCGAGACGAATTTTAATTCTTTAGTACCTACGTATACTCCACTCCGGTTAAAACAGTGACAAAAATTATTAGATCTTCATAGGAAAGGTTTGTTTGTTCAATTCAGGTTACTATTTTTATATAAATCATTCATTTATCAATTTGCCTAAGAAATTTATTTAACAACTAGCGGATTTTCAATTGAAAAAAGTTGAGGGATCGTGATCTCTTCTAGTTGGGAAGATGTGAAGCCACTACCTTGGCTATGATAATTATTGGCAAATAAGTTTTTCAGTATTCAGTATCACTTTCAGATTTCAGTGGAGTTTATGTTCACTACTTTGGCTTTGGCAATTGGCAAAAAGCATTTCACATTCACTTTCAGATTTCAATACAGTTTACAATACAAATTTCAATCTTTCGGTGTATATTTTTAGTGATTTTCATATAGTGTTTTTTCACATTTAAAAAGCCTTTGCCAATTGCCAAAGCCAAATAAACATTTAAGTTCCAATTTCAGTAGGTACAGTTTACGAGACGAATTTTGTATAGTATACGCCATTCCTGCGCATCGACTGAGATAGGTGTATTTTATGTGTGAATCGAAGATTTCACCCAAAATCAGGCGTTTCAATTTCAGTTTCTTTATTCTTTCAGATTTCAGTACAGTTTTAGATTTCAGTACGCACAGCTTACAAAACGAATTTTATAATATACCAACGCCAACGCCATTCCTGTTAATAAAGTGGAAAAAATTATTAGATGTCATAGCAAAGGTTTGTTTGTTCAATTTCGGTAACTATTTTTATATAAAACATTCATTTATCAATTTGCATAAGAAACTTATTTATCAACATTTTCAATTGAAAATCCATAGCCAAATCGTTTGTACCTACATGTATATACTTTTTTTTGTCTCTACTTAAGAAAGCATTTGCCATGTGCCAAAACCAAATAGGCATTTTTGTTTTACTTTCAGAACAGATTTCAATAGTTTACAATACAAATTTCAATCTTTGGGTGTATATTTTTAGTGATTTTCATATAGTGTTTTTCACATTTAAAAAGCCTTTGCCAATTGCCAAAGCCAAATAAGCATTTTAGTATCAATTTCATTACAGTTTACGAGATGAAATTTTGTAGTCAACGCTATTGCTATTCTCCTTTTTTTTCAACTTTCGGCGTCCATTTTCAGAGATTTTTTTTTTCAAATTTTGCAAAATTATTGCAGAGAAGAAAATTTTAAAATGCGTTCCGTAAGTTTTCAAATATTCCGGTAGTTGAATAGTTTTCTTTTGTCAAGGAAACGGTTAGAACTCGATTACGCGCAACTCGCCTCCCACCAATTGAATCGAGGTTTTCTGTATTTTCTATCGCTCAACTTCCCATTAAGGTAGCTTGAATTTTCACACACGGATATTTTCATTCGGTAGATTTATGGTTCAAACTTCAAAGTAAAATATATCATAATTTCAATGTGGAAACTCATTATTGATCTGTTAATAGTTCGAATGATCTGCTTATGGTTCAAATAAATGAGCCTTTGGGTTAAATCCATTTGGTTTTGGGTTAAATCTATCTGCGTTTCGGTGAAATTGATTTACGTTTAAATTAAATCTATTTGCTACTTAGTTAATTGAGTTTGCGAATACTGTATTTATGTAAAAATATCTCTTCGCTAGGAATAGTACAGATAATCTTGATGTTGGATGTCTGAACAGAGTTTACTAACTCCACTGACTCTTCAGACGTCGAATTTGCCATTTCTTCATTTTCAATTATTATTAATGAACTTATTTGTGATTCTTCTCTGTAGCCAATTGTTTAAATGCGATATTAATAAATTTGTATACATAATGCTGTGAGTACAAAAGTGGTATATCCTACTTTTTTTGAGTGTAAATTCCGTGGGAAACTTAGCAATGTACTCAGCAGTTTCAATAGTATTATCTTGCAAGTTTTTCCATTTTTTTTTTTTTTTCAATTATATCATCGAATTATGTACGTACCATACCTCCATACCTATGTATGTAAATGTAAGAAAGCTTCTGTACGAATTATTTGTACTGAGTAGATTTATAAGTCAAGAATTTGAATTGAAAATTGAGTCATACCTACATACATTTTCATGGATCCTGTAGGCCAATAGAGAAGATTTGTATAGGAACCCGATACAAAAGTTTTTCAGCTTTCCATTACAGTATCACGCCTAGGTGTTTTTTTTTTTTAGAGAGGTAAAGATCTCAATATAATAACTTTAAAATATTACGATGTGATTCAACATTTTTTTTTTGGTTTTGTGCCAACTATATATAAAGGGTCCGCCATCTAACGTTTTTTTTCAACTAGTAATTATTTCTTGAATGGTAACACTTAGCTCATGTCTGATTTGACAGATAATTAGTTTTATCCTTCCGCTGAACGAATATGGTTGTGTATACGCTTCGCTAAGTGGGCCTGCGATCGACTTAGAGAAGATTCCGATTTTGCCAAAAAAATCATCTCTTCAGATGAAGCTCATTTTGATCTTGGCGGGTAGTAAACAAGCAATATTGTAGCATTTGGGGCACAGAAAATCCGCACGCATACATTGAAAAGCCGATACACCCAAAACGAGTCACTGTTTGGTGCGGATTTTTGTCCAGAGGCATAATTGGGCCAGTTTTCGAAAATGAGCAAGGAGTGGCCGTTACAGTCAATGGTGATCATTATCGGGCCATGTTGAACAGATTTTTGTTCACAAAAATTGAAGAGGAGGATATTGGCAACATTTGGTTTCAACAAGACGGCGCTACGTGTCACACAGCCGAAACTACACTCGATGTTTTGCGCCATTTTCAAAAAAAAGAAAAGTTATTTCGCGGACCCTTTATGTTTTTTTATTCGTATCCTTTACACTTGAATTCATATACTTCATAACTTCTTTTTTCTTTATCGGTAATTTTCAGATCTTTTTAAAAATTTCTTTAAAGTAACACGCACATCATTTGGGTGCTTTCAAGCGATGATTTCTTATAGCCCTTTTATTTTCTATGCAATGATAGAAATAATTATTATAGATACTAAAGTTTAAGAGAACTTCTTTCCACATATCTATTGCAGTTACTTAGAAGGCTTCAATAAAAATGCTACTTTTTATAACAGCTACACACCGAGGATTATCTTCGATAATAAAAATAAAAGGATCATCAAGTTGTGATGAGTTAGAAAAAGCTGGTAGGTAATCTTTAATTATTAACCCATTTAAGGACATTAAAGGTAATCATTCGTCTAATCGACAAAGTAATGCTCAACTCCGATTTTTAAAAAGAAGTTGATGTGAAATGTTTGTAACTTTAAATAATAAATTTTTCTAATATACGAGTCTTAATTTTTGAAAAGCAAATTTGAAACTATTCGTTTGTTACCATTTTAGTACAACAAAAAAACAGTATAATATGAAAAAAAGTTAACATATTTCATTAAAGAAGACAAAACATTAACATATTAAAAATAACAAAAAATAATTAATAAAAAAAATGTTGAGCATTAGGTACAAATCTCAAGTTTATGATTCCTTCATTATATACTCTCCTTACTTTTTTTGACATGCTAAGTTATTCACGTGTCGGACAATATTTTATTTTTCTTCCTTATGTTCATGTTTATTGCAATAATTTTATTTCTTTCCTACATGATTTTAGTGAAAAATCATTTTAATATCAAAGGGAACATAAAATACTTCGATGGAAAAACTTCCTCTTATATCCACGAAGATGATGTAATGGATTACATAAACCAGTATAAATCATCACCAGGATGGACATTAGGAGTGCTAGACGAAGAAAAAGATATACAAGGTAAAAGTTTATAAGATTTGAGGCACTCCCAAACCGGTGCTACTATTTTAGTGATTTTAATACCTACCAAAAATACATTTTAGTTTGTTTTTAGAAATAATATTTTTTCTTAAAAAGGTTGTCATAGATTTTGATTATTTTTTTCAAATTAGCTTGAAATTAACTTGATTGTTAGCGCTACTGTTTATATTTGACAGGCCAACGTTTTGCCGTCGCGTCGGTCGCTTAGATTGATTCGCTTCGGTTTGGGGTGCCTTTATATTTTTAAAACTGCTGTAACCATTTAAGATAAGTTGTTCCTATCGCATTAAAATAATTCCCTACTTTTAAATACGAAGAATCACAAGGAAGTTCAATTATAATACTTGAAAACGAAGAAATAGCACATTCGACGTCTATAGAGTCGGTAGAGTCAGTAGAGTTAGTAGACTCTGTTCAGGCACCCAACATCAAGATTATTAGTACTATTCCTAGCGAAGAGACATCTTTAAATAATAATACTTCAAGATTTGGAGGGGTCCAAGAACATGTTTTAAAAACAATCAATGTTGAGGTAAAAACAGCTTTTATGATAATTATTATAATATTTGAATCTTTTCACAAAACACATGATACATAATTGGAAATTTTCAGAAACGATTTGTATCAGCTATGTTGTTCTTATTGGTGTTTAAATAAACAAATATCTCACATAAAGGCGGTATTACATTACCATATTGTACCCTGTACACCTACACCTACACATATTTATAATACGGAATATATGTATGTATATGACATCATGTATGTACGTTACATACATTTTGTCATATATGTCTATCATAGCTTTATAGGAAGTTTGCCATGAAACATGAATGTGCAAAATAAATTTTTTCGAGGTGGTTAGTTAGTTTTATAATTTTATTTATACTATCAGCCAGGTTCTACATTTCACTTTCACTCGAAATGAAATTGATATCAATTGAAATTAGATTGACTTCAATTTCATTTCGAGCGAAAGTGAAATGTAGAACCTGGCTGTAAGTATTTACTTAAAGATTTTGTAGATTCAATGATTGAGTTAAAGTTGACAAACTTGTGTAACGGGTTTCTATACAAATCGTCTGTATTGGCCTGCAGGTTCCATAAACTTACATAAACGTTACTCAAATTTCAAATAAAATTTTTTATTCTTAGATTTCCTCCTTTAAACCTTAAATCAGTGCAAATATATCTGAATGAAGCTTTTTTAAATTTACATACATATGAATGTTCTGTATGTACATATGTACTTTGCAAATAGTATAATTGCTGTATATGTGAGCAGTCGTATTCTCTGGCCCTTTTTATTAAGTTTTTTTAGTGAAATTCTTTGCATACATTTTTGCCAATAAGGGCTTTTCGCTAATCGTGGAATGCTTTGACATATAGATAGGTTACATTTGGGCCTGAAAAGAGATCTCTTCGAGTGCCTGATATACATATATGTTTTTATATAGTACCTAGATACTACTATATATAGCTACTAATTTCATTTATATATTCCGTTTTTTTATATTTTTTTTTTCGTATATAGATGCTTATAAAACATAAACATATAGATCTTATAATTCTGCTTAAGATATTTGAACAGAACGCCTCTTTGAAAAATTCAGAAAAAATTAAGCTTAGTAAGCTTATGATACAATTTTTATTACAAGATGACATACAATTGGAGTAAGTGATTTTTTTAAAAGATGTCTAGGGTATAAAGTTAGCTCAGTAGATAAATGAATGTAAAATATTATGCCCTAAATTTACTCAAAGTAATATATTTTTGGCTAAAAGTTCATTATTTACAAACAAAATTTTTGAATATCTGTAATTTTATCAATACAAATATTTTAAGTTTGTCGACTGAGCTCTTATCTAAATTTGAAATAGTTAAATATTACTTAATAAATGCTTGCATTTTTAATCAGATTGAATCGCCATTCATTTGCGTATATTGCTTCAGTAATAAGCGAAGTATTTATTGGCGAGACAAAAGAAGAGTATTACACGCCTGCAATTAATGGCCAAAAAGCTTCTGGTAAATTATATGACACATACTCAAATTATAGAAATTTACTTTCAAGCGCTGGTCTCATCTCCAGGAGATCAAGGAGTTCAAAAAAGGATTTAAACTCAACAATAGGTAAGAACGGGTTTGTTCTTTTTTAGTTGGCAGGTATCCAGCCACGTATTTTTAGAAAATGAATAAGAAATCCTTTGTAATAAAAAAAACTATCTTTTTTAACTCTCCTATTTCAAACCAAAAGTCTATCCACGTTTAATTAAAAAAGTAATGAATATCGTTAAAAAAAAAAAAAAACAAAAACTATGTCACATTTGAATCTATTTTAAGTTTATTAAACTGAAATTAACGTAAATTAATTCATTAATATTTCACGTTTGAAATTAAATTTTCGAGTGAGTTCTTTGCTACCTAGGAACAAAGAAATTTAAATTTTTCTCTTTTTACTCTCTACAAATATCTTTTAGTCCGAATTATATTGGGCCAAACGTCTAATTTACTATAAATAATAAAAAATATAAAAATTATTATTTGAAACGATATTCTGATATTTCAGTGAATACCTGCGAAGACAATTACGAAGACTTTAAATTTATAGAAGAGTACATTGAGCCATTCGATGACATAATTGAAAAGTGGAAAAATTGCTTTGCAATAAGGTGGGAAATTTTGCAAGACAATAAAATAGAAACTGCTGAGTACCTGGCAAAGTTTCCAATATTTACTCTCAATGATAATAGAATCTTCAAGTTGGTAAGCAGAGTTTAAATATTGTTGCATTACCTTCATTTTTGATTTGATCACAGTTCGAAATAAATGTATGTAGTCATTTGTTTTATTCCCTCTTAATCTATCATTATTAATTACATATATTTCCCAAACAAATTGTTTCGAACGTGTGCTCTATGCCGTGATTGCTTATTATTTTTTAAAAATAGTTACTTCAAATCATAGACACACCATATAAAGATGACAATCTTTCGTACGTTTCACCCTCCAAAACCCATTTGTTTACATTGTTGTATTTGTAATTTAATTTTGTGTTCATGAAAATATGTGAATTGCAAAAACAATTTAATGGGGTGGGTTTGCTAGATCGAACATTTTTTTATGTGGAAATAACGCAGAAATCTTTAAAAAAATTTCAACTCACCAGTTTTTCACCACGAAAATGGGCGATGTTAGGACCCACATGACCCACTCTTTATGTTCAAAAGAAGTAATGACTAAAAACTAGTCGTATATAATAGGAGTATTTCGTATTGCGTGTGCGTGTTTCTCCTGAATTCCCCCTGAACTAGCTTGTAGGCAAACTCGGATGAAAGCCGAGATTGTCATCTTTATATCGTGTGTCTATGCTTCAAATATTTCGTGTATTGTTTAATTATTTATGTATATGTACTAATATCGCCCAGTGGTCGAAGTTCGACCTTTCTCTATTATCTTTTAATGTCTTATCAGGAACATATAAATATAAAAATTAGATACTGCCGGAGCGATTTGCTATACCTTTCGAATCTTTCGAATAAAAAAAAAATTATGAAAATATACAAGTGCCATTAAGTTAGTTAAAAAGGGAGATATACAGCCCTATTCTGCTAAACGTTCGCGTGAACATTGGCATTCTGCTATCAGCGGGAAGGAAATGATTGTTCCATAATGCCTATTAATTGCGATAAAAATAAAATGAATGCTATGAAATTCTCTTTAGAATTTCAAAAATAAAAAACTGGTTAAGATTTGCATTCGAAAGACATAAGTTTTAAATAAATGATTTTGATTTGAAGAAAATTGAATAAAACATTCACGTGAATCGAAAGATTCGATTGAATCGTTTAGCAGAATAGGGCTGATAGAAATGTGTTTACGTATTAGTATATAGATTGTTTATTTGTATGTTTAATTTTTTGAATGTACTGCATATTTTGTTTTTATGAATGTGTTCTTTTTCATTATTTTACTAACCATTCTCACATCTGATTTTCTTCCATCAGTTTTTCGAAGATTCAAAAATTTTGCACCCGACCATAACCTTGAATTTGAATTGGGAAATCTGTAATGAGATTTTGGAAAAAGGATCTCTTTTGAAGGATCCTACAGTTAAAAAGTGGATTGGAGCAAGTGAAAGCTGCAGCGGAGGTACTACTTAGTATTTTATAAATGTTTTTAATTTATTTTTTTTTTCTTAGGAAATAAAAAGGCTGTAAGCCTTTTAATACTACCGTATTTATTTCCCTCGACTAAAATTAAGGCAAGGCAAGGAAAACAAAGTTATAAGGCATCAAAGCTTGAAATTCAAGAAAAATTCATCCTTTATTTTGAGGTGATTACCTTTAATTTAAAGTATTTTAAATCATATTTTTTACACTCCGACTTTTGAAAATAAAATTTAACTTTACAAGAAACTAACTTTCTGCAACATCATACATTTTTGTTGTTTTGAGTAGTGATATTCGAAATAAATATAAAGAAATAATAACTTAAGAGAGTATGTCTTTTGATCTCGTTTTTAAATTAAAAAGATTATTATTTAGATATACAAATCGGCAGATAAGCAAAGAACAAAACAACATATATGTTTAAAAAGTATTAATTGAATATTAAGGGACACCCAGGTTATTAATCTAATTCGTTCCTTAATATTCAAGTCTTAATAATACGGAATAAACAATAAACAGACCTCTTTGGTTATTCCTCAGAGTGTCCTTCACCGCTGCTCCAAATAGAATGAAAAATAATTAGTTTTAGCGGCTCCTTTTATATACATAATTTATTTATTTCAATCTCTATTTTTTTCGTAGACATTGGGAAAAGCAGATGATTTTGAGAGACAGTCATTGGAGTATAATTATGGACTGCAACCTCGAATTGTCTTTGTTGGCAGTTTTGACAACCTCAAAGCCTACGTAACACTGACTGACAAGAGATATTGCTTTGAGGACCCACTTGAAGCTGTTCAACAATGCTTTTATTTATACCAGGCGCTGAATATAAAATATCCAGCAGAGAGCACATCTGTTTGGACTTTCATTCAAATTTACATTTTTAATGTAAGAACCAAGTTTGATCAATCATCACCGAGTATTAAGGCGCTATGGAGCAGTCTAAACAAAAAGTAAATATATAATACCAAAAAATTGTTTACTTATTCCCATAAATTATTGTAATTATTAAAAAATGGAGTGTAACTACTGTAAAAAATCATTTATTTCAATTAAACTGTACTCAGGCCATTTTAAGAAAATACATCCGGGTCTTCAACGTTTTACTTGTAACAAAAGTTGTGGTAGGGTTTTTTCGATTCTTTATAAACATATTGCCCATATAAAAAAACATCATCTTCATAAGCAATATCATATCTGTTCAAACTCATCTCCTGAAATCAATAATCAAACTGATAATTCGATTCAATATGATGGAACTGAAGCTGATTCAAGCTTAACCTTAACAGATTTTAAACAAATTGATTTAAAAAATGACCTTTCTAAAGATTTACTTAAGGTTATTTTAAAAACCTTAAATGATGATAGAATTCCAAGAAGTACTGCCCTAGACATTTTCAAAAACTTGTTCTCGTTTTACGATAAATACCTTTCTCTTGCTTTTACCGAAAGTGGACAAAATGAAGAGATTTGTTCTATTTTAACTTCTCTTTTAAGCCCCAAATTTCTTAAATCTGAGTTCTTGATTTTAAAAAAACTCTCAAGTATGAATATATTGGTGGATTTTCATGATATTCAGCTTGGTTCTGAATATCAACAAGTATATTCAGCAGATAATGAAATAAAAATCACTCAATGCGATTTCTTTTTACAAATAGTCAATCTCAAACAACTGTTCACTGTTTTCTTCACTCAATCACCTATTTTAAAACTGATCGACGATTATATTAATCACGTACGAAAACAAACATATACAATTGTGAATATAGTTCAAACTCCTCTATGGGAAAAAAAGCAAAAACAATTTAATCCTGAGAATGGCACTAGCATTTTTTGTATACCCCTTCTTATTTATTTTGATGATTTGAGTATCTCAATCCTTTGGGCTCCCATAGTGGAATTCAAAAAATTGGAGCAGTTTATATAAAAATTATGAGTCTTCCAGAATACATTTCTTCGAAATTATCTCATACACTTTTGGCAATGCTCTTTTTTACGGAAGATAGAAAAAAGTTTGGTAATGCAACCATTTTGAAACCTTTAATTGATTATCTTAACAGTTTGCAAAATGAAGGGTTACAAATTAATTTCAAACATTTTAAAATTATTAAATTGATTCCATGTTTGATAACTGGCGATAATTTAGGTCTAAATTCTATATTAGGTTTTACTGAATCATTCAATTCCTTACATTATTGTCGATTTTGTAGATGCTCAAATGAAAATATGAAAAACTTAGTAGTAGAAGATAGCACGCATTTAAGAAATAGAAACAATTATCAAGATGATATAAGTATAGCTAATCCAAAGATTAGTGGTATTAAAGAGGATTCAATTTGGAATTCATTAACAAATTTTCATGTCGTTGATAATTTGAGCGCTGATTGTATGCATGACTTGTTGGAAGGAGTTTGTCACTACGACCTTAATATTATTTTAAAGTCCCTCATATTGAAACATAAATATTTTTCTTTGCAACAACTTAACCGGCGAATAGAAATATTAAACTTTGGTTCGGCCACACAAAGACCACCTCTCTTTAACTCAGACTCCCTTTCAAAAAATAAATTTAAGCTTTCAGCATCAGAGATGTATACTATAATCACTCATTTATCGCTCTTAGTAGGAGATTTGGTTGAAAATACATGTCCAGAGTGGAAGTTGTATTTATATTTAAGAGAAATAATTTTAATAGTTTTTAGGAAGAGGCATCACATATATTCAACAGAATATTTAAATAAATTAATATCTGACCACAATTCTCTTTATATAAAAATTTCAGAGAGTCATTTGAAACCAAAGTTCCATTTTTTGTTGCATTATGCAAGAATAGTAGCAAATGTTGGTCCAATCGTAGCGATTAATTCGATGCGTTTCGAAGCCAAACACCAAACGTTTAAAAAATGTGGTTATATTTCTAATAACAGACTGAATATTCTTAAAACGATGAACATTAAACATCAATTCAAAATTTCGAATTTACTTTTAAATTATAATGAACTTTGCTTGAATTTCTACGATCATGGGCCGACTTTTCACTTAAAAGCAACTGAATTTGTTAAATTCAATTTCAAAGCATCTGTAAGGGAAAATATCTTAAAAGTTTCATGGATAAACTTTAAAGGTTTATTATTAAAAGATAAATTAGTTGTATGCATTGGGCTTTACGAAAATAATGATCCTATATTTTGCTTAATAGAGCATATAGTTAGTGGGGGTGAGAAATTTTACCTGTGTCTATCACATATAGAAACTGCGTGCTTTGACATTCACTATTTTGCATACAAAATAAAAAAAATTAATTCATTTTCAGTTTTTGATTTGGAGGCTTTTCAATACTTTCATACTTCTAGTGTATCAATTTCTAATAATGGTGATTTGTTTGTTATTTGGGATTTTTAACCATTATGTTTTTTCATCTAATGGGTTTCAGGTCTATCTATCTATCTAGGTATCTTTCTATCCAGCTATCTATCTATCTATCTTATTTATCTATGCATCTTTCTATATACCTAGTCAGTCCATAAGTTCTGTTACATTTTAAAAGCGCAATAAATAAAATCTATTAAATATCATACCATATAATTTATTTCTTAGATAAATTCAGTTTGGTCTATAGCGGCCCGCACTGTGTCGATGGGTATCGATGATGCTGCTGTTATAAAAGCAGCTTTTAGGCTATCCTAAAGCTGCTTTAGCAGAGTTTTGTTGGAATACCCATCATTCCCCTTTAAAGAGAGTATTTGTTAAGCTTTTTACAACACCCTCGAGAACATTCTCCTGATGCACTTTTTCACCTGTTTTCACACCTTTTTCACAAAAATGCAGTGATGTGACACCTTGATGCGAAACTCCCCTCCAAACTATAATAGAAGCAGGGTGGTACCCGTGCTGAACTCTTGGAACAACTTTTTTTGCTCCTTTTGATGACGTCGCATAAATTTTGTCATTCTGCTTATTGAAAACTTCTCCGATTGTAAAAATGTTTTCATCCGTAAAAAAAATATTTTTGTGCTTCTTTCAAGCCTAATTTATTTTAAGGCTTGGAGTTAAAAGGTGTCCTGTTGATCGACGATAGGCTTTTATATGAAGATCGTCTTGAACCAGCCTTGACATGGATCTGCCGGATATTTCCAATTCTGTCGATATGATCTGCTTCCAAAGAGGATTTCTTCGAATTCATTCACGCACAGGTTTAACTTTCGCACTCGTTCGAGCGACGCGTGGACGAATACTTCTTGGTCTATCCTCTACTTCTGAATCTTTTATAAACCGACTTATTGTTCGATAAACAAACATTCTCGATTTATCGAGTGGTTTTAAAAGTTCAAAAATTTAATTTGAATTTTGTCCGCACTTATGCTAAGCGATTACCGCGACTCGATTTCCTTTTACGCCTAATCCGTGTTAACCGATCAACAGTTGAAACTAAACTAGCTTCCATTCTCTATACTTATTATTCCTACTGGAAGATGACAAATGTGCTCTTAAAATCGTGTAACAGAACTTATGGCTAGACTAGGTATCTAAGTATCTATCTATCCATCAATATAACTATCTTTCAATCTTTCTGTCTTGCTATGTAGCTTTCAATTAATCTATCTATCCTGAGGTGCATGTATGAACAATTCATAGGGAACGCGGTCAAAACCAGCAGCCTTATTTGTTTTTGCTTTACCTAGTACTTCCAAAAGTTCAAGCTTTCATTTAATCTATCTATCCTGAGGTGCATGTATGAACAATTCATAGGGAACGCGGTCAAAACCAGCAGCCTTATTTGTTTTTGCTTTACCTAATACTTCCAAAAGTTCAAGCTTTCATTTAATCTATCTATCCTGAGGTGCATGTATGAACAATTCATAGGGAACGCGGTCAAAACCAGCAGCCTTATTTGTTTTTGCTTTACCTAGTACTTCCAAAAGTTCAAGCTTTCATTTAATCTATCTATCCTGAGGTGCATGTATGAACAATTCATAGGGAACGCGGTCAAAACCAGCAGCCTTATTTGTTTTTGCATTACCTAGTACTTCCAAAGTTCAAGCTTTCAATTAATCTATCTATCCTGAGGTGCATGTATGAACAATTCATAGGGAACGCGGTCAAAACCAGCAAGTTCAAAGCTTGTAATTACTCCGTCAGGGTCCACATCAATAGAACCTTCCCATGTATCTTCTATTGGTCCCAGTGCCTGCAGTGGAGGATTTAAAAGTTGTTGAAAATGTGCTATTTATGATACATTGCTCTAGTTTTTCTAACAATGATTTTTGCCCAACCAACAGTTTTGAAAACCTTATACTTTTATATAGGGTTACATTTTCGGCACTATAAACAGGAAATCTTGCAATGGTCTAAAAGCAGTAAAAAAATTGTATTATTTCGAATTAATTATTTTTTACAATTGTTATTATTAAAATTAATTATCTTTTATAAAATAATACCATAAATATTATATAAAACTAGAAATAATGTACACATCATAAACATTTTTTTTTCGTATCAATAAATTGATCTTCGGAATATATCTATGATTAATATATATGATATCTATGTAATGTAATATTAAATTAAAAAAATAAATACATAACTGCATCTACAGTTCATATTTTTAAATTGAAAGATCGGAATCGTTTAAAAGCAGTATTAGCAACTTTTGAGTTAAATTTCAATAAATTGATTAAAACAGTAAACAGATTTAAATTAAATCGAATTAAATTGTTTCACAATTATGTATTATTACAAATTAATTATCTTGTATAAAATAATGAAATGAATACTATATAAAATAGTAAATAATGTACACATCATAAAAATGATTTTTTTCCTATCAATAAAATGATCTCCGGAATATATCTATGATTAATAATTATGACACCTTTGTAATCTATCAATAAAATAAGAAAATTAATACATAATTGCATCTACAGTTCATATTTTTAAATTGAACTTGACTTCATCTTTTAAAGCTAAGTGTATGTATAAATTAATATTTCTATTATATGCAATGAAAAAGCAAGAAGTAACAATAAAACTTGAGATTGAAATTAAATGTTTTTAAATTTTATTTGTTGGAACTAAAGAAGAAGTGAGATAAAGTTGATTTAAATCGATTATTGGAAGCTGATTATTTATTATTATTTCCCCAAAAATTATAAATTAATCCTTATTTTGTTTCAGTGTTACTGTGGGAATCCATTTTGAGCAAAAGAACTTGATATCAATTAAAATAAACTATTAGATCATTTCATTAATATTTTTGATCCTGGTAATGGAATTGCATTGCCAAAACAAAGAAAAAAACAAAATGATCAAATGAACTAACATTTATTTTGGTTGATATCAACGTTAGTTACATGTATCAGGATCGATTTTCCCAAACGTGCCACTAATTTGCTACAAACGAATTACGATGCAACCACAAATGTATAATTCGTTTAACCCAAACGCATCGCCTATTTGTTGCGTCTACCTCAAACGCACACTTTGTTTGCCACAAACACACTTCATCTACCTCAAACGCATCGTTTTTTGCCACAAACAAACTTTGCGTCTAACTCAAATACATACTTCGTTTGTCACAAACACTTTTCGTCTACCTCAAACGCATCGTTTTTTGCCACAAACAAACTTTACGTCTACCTCAAATGCATACTTCGTTTGTCACAAACACTTTTCGTCTACCTCAAACGCATCGTTTTTTGCCACAAACAAACTTTGCGTCTACCTCAAATGCATACTTCGTTTGCCACAAACACTTTTCGTCTACCTCAAACGCATCGTCTTTTGCCACAAACAAACTTTGCGTCTAACTCAAATGCATACTTCGTTTGCCACAAACACTTTTCGTCTACCTCAAACGCATCGTTTTTTGCCACAAACAAACTTTGCGTCTATCTCAAACGCTTAGTTCGTTGCCACAAACAAACTACTTCTATCTCAAACGCATACTTCCTTTGCCACAAACACATTTTTCGTCTACCACAAACGCATAGTTTGTTTTTTCGTCTACCTCAAACGCATCCTTTTTTACCACAAACAAACTTTACGTCTACCTCAAACGTATTATTCGTCTATCTCAAGCATCATTTGTTTGCTACACACAAACTTTACGTCTACCTCAATCGCATTATTTGTTTGCCTCAAACAAACTGCATCTACCACAAACGCATAATTTGTTTGTCGCAAACAAACTAACATCTACCTCAAAAGCTCTACCTGTTTATCACAAACGCAAGATTAGTTGCAGCAAACGTGCGAAACAATTTGATTCGTTAAAACCGAACGGTTGATACGTTTGTCACAACTTTACCATTCCTTTGTCATAAATGCATTTATCGTTTATGACTAACGATGATTCGTTTGTCGCTAATACAAAATTTGTTTCAAAAAAACCAAACTCGTTTGCCACAGATGATTAAATGTTTGTTACAAAAGTATGAATTGTTTGTCCCAAATGAATTTAAGAGTTTGCTGCAAACAAGACAGCAAAATTCTCCAGCAAACGAAAAATCCGTTTGGGCAATTTTTACGTTTGCAGCAAACGATTCGTTCTCTCAGTGTGTACACAACAAATCTGGCATCAAATAATTCCGACGTAAGTATATAAGACAAGCTTGCATATCACTGACTTTAGCAAGGCACTCCAAGTAAGGACAGATTATACACGAATTGCACCTCAAACAAAGATTAGCATTCAAATCAATCACATTAGCAACATTATCACTTATCTTAGTGCAGGACAAATGAACTTTTGAAGAACAAATAATACAGCATAAAGTTTTTTCATTGTTTATTAGTTTTTCACATTTAACGCAATTAGTAGACATTACGGCAGAGAATACAACTAAAGCACGTCTTGTTCAGAGCACGACAAATCGCGAATTTGAAACAGTAAACATACTCGGCATAGGTTATTAAGGGCAGAATTAACGATAGCACTAGCTTTCGTCTAGTCTCAGTAGGGGTAAAACTCGCAGTTATCCAAAGTTTGCGAAGAGTTTAAATGAAAATGAAACAAATGTCGATGCCATCTCATACAGAGTTTATGTTTTAATTTATTCTTTTTATGACAAATGGACGAAAGTGTATGTTAATGCTAATGTTAATTTTAATTTTTTAAGTTTATATTCAAATTTTTTTTTTCTTACATTTTGTTAACGGTTTTACAAGTACATAAAAGAAATACAAATTTTTTTATGTTCTACTGACATATAGTAAATGATTTATTTCGTAAAACTATTGTTTTTTATTTTACTAAATTGTTTGTTACTAGAGCAACATTACTTTCAGTTCCACTAATTTTTCTTGTATGTTTAAGAAAATCTGGATACAACCGTGCGAAAAACAAAAATTGATGTAGATTCGATGACTTCATTGGTAGTGACATCTTCTTCTTCAATACGATCAAGTATATTTTCAGCATCTATACGTTACATTATTTCGGTATATGCTTACAAAATTTGATGTTATTCTAACTTACCATTATCTTCATCCATCATTTCATATGGTGTATGTGCACTTCCCAAACGATTTTCCAAGTTGTGCTGTTCTGTACAAGCCAATATAACCTTGCATGGAATTGCTGGTGACAATCTCCAATAGTTTAAACAAGGAAATTTTTCTTTCAGAATGCCCAATGCATTTTCTACAAGCCTCCTTGTTTTCTTATGAGAGCCCTCAAAAATCTTTGCAATGCTTCAGACTGTTCTCTTTGGTGTGGAATAAGTGGTGAGATTAGCCAACTTTTTCGTCCATAACCGCTGTCTCCTTATATTAAAGCATTTAGAAATGGCCTTCATCCATTTTCCCACCGTCTTGCTAAAGAGCTATTTCTTAGAACCCTATAGCATCGTAAACGGATCCAGGCCATTGGGCAAAAACATAAAAAAAACTCATAATTTGGGCCGCACACAAACATGGCATTAATTGAGTGGTCACCATTTCTGTCAACAAATGCTGACTCATTTTCAGCCGTCAACAATGCCAGCAACACAAGCAAAATTCGCGAAATGTCTAAATCGTTGAGGTATGGATGTTATATTTTCCGCGGATTTCTTCCCCCATAAGGTTATCTACCGTCAGATTGCAAAATTTTTTAACGCAACGCTGAATTGAACTTTTTGAAACACCTTGTCCATCACCAACTACATAGTACTGAGCTCCACTTCCAAGCCAGTGTAACGCACATAAAACTTGGGTCTTAGCGTCAAGGGCATGATTTGTTTTTGTGGGATGCTGGAGGTGTCGACCGATTTTTAACAAAATAATTATTCCGCTGTACTTTTGCAGACGCAAAATGTTTCATTAAATTGAAAATCACTTAATGCAGCGAAATCATTCTTTATTGATGTGTAAACATCTATGCTGGCGGTAGAGTGAAAATAAAACGTGAATGTTCGTGTGCAACGTTACGTCGTGCAACGTTACGTCGTGCAACGTTACGGTGTGCAACGTTACGATCTGCATACTAGGATGGGTGCGTTCAGTGAAATAAATCTTAAGATCTCCTTCAAGCAAAAACAAGTCCGTTTTGGATCCGCGCACGTTGATGTTTACACATATTAACCGTGAGTCCCGGCACTAACACAATTTTTCTTTTGACGTACTTCTCGAAATTGCACATCAAATTCTTCATCACTCTCACTTGAAAACATAATATTAAATTTTTTTTACCGAAATTGTAACTTCATGACCGAGACTCAATTGCCTGTCACAATTGTTAATTATATACTGACAAAATTGTAATTCGTATTTTGTTTTATGTTCCATAAAAAAAAATTGTCACTACAAATTTTTCGGGGAATTTGTGACAATTTTCAAAAAATCCCAGACAATTCATTGTCATGACAATTTTTTTTTGTGATCCGAAATCTTGACAATTGTCGCAAATTATCAAATTTTGTATTGCACAGAATTCAGACAATTGTCAAGTTGTCATTTACAAATTGTCACCTGTCGCAGTTGTCAATGTTTATGAAATAGGAACCATCTTTTGTTCTGAAGGAATGTCAGTTCTCATTATCTGATTATTTTTAATAAATCCCTTTCTACTGGACTCTTTCTGAATCAGTGGAAGTTTTCATATGTATGTCCGATTTACAAAGCTGGCCCGAAAAATTTGGTTGTTAAATATCTTGCGATTTCTAAGATCTCTGCAATCCCCAAACTATTTGAACTTATAGTAAAAGACCATCTTTATTTAAAAAAAAGGAACACATCTGTTTTGAGCAGCATATGGATTTCTGTCAGGTAAATCTACCTCAACAAATCTGATGCTTTATTGCAAATAGGTCGATACTATCTATACAAATTTTGTCAAAGCATTCGATACAATTTGTCACAAAATTCTTTTAACTAAGCTTAAAATTTTTGGTATTCATGGATTGCTTTTGAAATGGATATCCAGTTACCTTAATGAGAGAACGCAATGTGTGAAAAAAGGGCATTTTATATCTAATACCATAAACGTTTCGTCTGGAGTTCCTTAAGGTAGTCACCTTGGGCCACTTCTTTTCAATATTTTTGTAAATGATATTCCATTTCTTCTTAAACATGCCTTTTGTTTGATGTATGCTGATGACATACAAATTTGTATGTGCATCAAAAAAAGAAATGATCATCAAAATCTTCAAAATGATTTAAATAATTTAGCTGTTTGGTGTGAGAAAAATGTTCTTCCTTTGAATATAAGAAAATGTAATGTTTTTACAGCACATCGTACTTTAGTCCCTATGATATACAACTATACCAAATTTTCAAACATATTCTTGATAGCAAATTTGAGATTCGTGATCTTGGAGTCATCATTGATCCAAAGTTGTCATTTTCGTTGCATGTAGGTAGACTATGTTATAGCTAGGGTAAATATTCTAGGCTTGGCTTCGTCAAACGAAATTGCAGTGAGTTCTCAAATATTATGCTATAAAATTGGTGTACATGTCTTTAGTTCGTCCAATTCTTGAATATAGTTCAATTGTATGGTTTCCTTCTTCTTCTGTTGGGATAACTCGCATTGAAAGAGTTCAAAAGGCTTTCACTAGATTTGTGGTCATCAGGCAACTGAAATGGAGTATAGATACTCCTTCATATCCATCAATGTGTGCTTTTATTGGACTTGATTCCTTACAAAGAAGGCGATCTGTTCAGAAAACTTCTTTCGTGATGATCAAGACCGGCACGTTACTGTGAATGGGGATAGCTACCGTTCAATGATTAGAGAATATTTTTGGCCCCAATGGGATGATATGGACTTGGAGGACATGTGGTTCCAACTGGACGGCGCCGCAAGCCACACAGTGAATGTCACAATCAATTCATTGGAAACCAAGTTTGGAGAACGTGTTATCTCACGAAATGGTCCAATCGCTTGGCCGCATCGGTCGTGCGATTTGACGCCATTAGACTATTCCCTGTGGGGCTACGTCAAGTCTATGGTCTATGGCAACAAGCCAGCGACGATTGATGAACTTCGTACGAATATCGAACGTGAAATTGCAGCAGTATCGGCCGATTTATGCTTGAAAAGCATCGAAAATTGGGTTCAGCGTCTGGACTTCTGCAAGCGTGCCGGTGGTGGCCATGCCAAAGAAATCGAGTTCCATACATAATGGCATCGAACGTCCTTTCACAAGAATAAAGAATTTCATTAATATTCAAAACCGTTTTTGTTTTATTTAAAAAAAATCTTTTGTAGCGCTCTTATTAAAAATCCCAAATTCACATAAAAGAAATACGAAATTTTATGTGTAAAAGCATAAAAGTATTCAGAAAAAAAAATTTACGTAATTTAATGACTGTTTTTAAGTGGTCTGACAAGTTAACAGGCCCAGGTAAAGTTTGTCCGAACACCGGATTTATAAGTATAGATAGTTTAAGCTTTCATTTGATACCACATTTGTACAAAGCCCCGATGATGTAGATTCACATCAAAAATATATTTGGCCGGACAAGCGGAAAACCACTGAAAACTCTCCATTGTCCTTATGGTATAACGTATAACTTAACATCAGAAACCGGTACCGAAAGTGTTCATTTTCTGATGAAAAGCCCCCAAAAAAGTCGATCCGACCACCAGTTTTGTAAATTTCTAACAAATAGGAAGTGAATTTTGCATTGCCTCGATGAGATAGGCAATCTTACGGTCCCCTTCCATACTAAAATGTCTGTCTGTACCTTGACCTACAGTGGTGATCTAATAGAGGTGACATTTTTCAGGCCCAAAAATAACTATAGTAAAAAATAAAAAAAAAATATACCTCGGAAACGTTTCTAACGGTTTTGATTAAAAAATATTTGAATCCACCACATTCTGATTAACAGCTTTTCCTATTTCGATCAAAAGTAATATTCCGTACAAAAAATGTTCAAACGAATATTTTGTGCAGCTAAAAAAAATCAAATTGATGCATTTTTTTGAAAATACGGTTTAAGATGGATATCAATTACACCTTCTTAAAAATTGTGTTTGTTTCTTAATGTTGAACCTTTATGTAAAGATATAAAACCATTCCAAAAATTGTTTTAGTTTTATTTGCACACATATTTTTTTCAATAATTCAGACGGCCGGTGTGGCGGCATTCTTCATTTGAGATTAAAACATTTTTAGAAGTTATTTTAGCAATTTAAAGAAAGAAACCGAATGTACAACAACCAGCCTGAGTGTAGCGAATAAAAATGCTAGTTGATTCAAATGCAAATGGTCAAACAATAAAAATTACATTGGGCTGGACTTGATCACGTGACTTTAGTAGCGCAGTGCGTAGTACAATTGGCTCGGAAGACGCTTGGTCTATGTTCAACTCCCAGATGGGCAAAAAGTTTTGCAGTCGTTAAACAAAACAAAAAGCAGTGATCGTTGAAGGATTAATTAGAAATTTTTCTCCTACGAAATTTAAGTGTTATTAAAATAAATATGTTTCCACTACCATGGATTGAGAATTAGATAAAGTACAGAGACGTCGTGGGAGGAGACAGTTCGATACAAACACCGCCCTTTAAAGAGATTTAATGTATTTTAACTTTGGCAGGTAAGGACGCGGGTCATGACTTCTATTGTGTTCAGCCACTTTTGGAATAAAGAATCTTTTTTTTTTTTTTACTTTCAGTTAGTTTTTATTTATAAAATTTACTTTTTTAAATACAAAGTAGATTTCTTTGTTATAGAAAAATGCATACGTTCTGACTCGTCTACTTCTTGGCGGCCTGTCCAACCTTTGCCTTATTTGTACCACGGATCTTCTTCATTCTGTTTCTGCGTTCCTTACGCTGTTTCTTTTGTTCAAAGAGACTATGACGGGACAGACGATGCTTGGGTTCGAACCTCTTGGCGAAGTCAAACGTGTCGTAGATCAGACCAAATCCGGTGGATCTAACACCTCCGAAGTTGGTTCTGAAACCGCAGACGAAGCACTCATCTGGGGTGAGTTTGTACATGCTGGTGTGTTTTACGCGGATGTCTTTCTTGTTGACGAACGAGAGTCCAGGGTGGAGAACATCCTAAACCATTTGTTTCCTACAAAGCAGGCGTTTTGTCATGAATTTCCTGGTACGGATTGTGGTGGTGTTTCCGGACATTTTAAAGAATCTGTTTAAATACTAAAAAAGTATCTATAAACATTTCTTTAGTGCAAGCACAATTTTTAGAAAAATCTTTATACAGTTATATTGCTATACAACATTACGTGGTATGAATTAAAAGGAGAACCTTCTCAAAACTCAACTTTTAAGAGCAGTTGCTCCATTTGGTTTGAATAAAACTCTTGAGAAGGTGCTCAAAGATTGAGCATCTACGTGTTTGATAAGCACCTCCTCAAAATAAGCACCTGCTCCTTTATAAGGTATGAATAAAGCAAAGCACGTACTCCATCGAGTGAAGTGCCTGCTCCTATTTGTGAGTCAACTCATTTGATTGCTTAACGTTGAAGTAAATAGCTCTTTATATTTTTTTTTCTCCATAAATGGCGGAGATCATGCCAATTTTAAACCGCAAAGTCAAATTCTATAAAAGAAGAAGAGTAGGATTTTCAAATGATTATAGCGTTCTTTACAGATTCAACAAAGAAAATGTGGATATCTTGGCGAATCATTTTCTTAGGGATAAGTTATTCAGAAACAAGGGGTGGTGACTCAGCAGGCATTGAAAAAATGCGAATTTTTCCAGGTTTTCAAACTGGAATTGGAGAAGAAGTTTGAGTTAAGACAAGTCAACGATCTCTAAAACTGTTTCTCTTGTAAGTGCGGCAATAATCCAGAAGTCAAACCATTGGATCAAATTCCATACAACTAATGAAGAACTGCAAAATGCAAAACGCGAATGGCAAGAAAAATACAACTTTCCTTCAGCAGTAATATATTGCACTCAAGTTCATATCATCAAACCAGTTGTTCATGGGAACGAGTGCGTTAACAGAAAAGGATTCCACAGCATTAATATATGTTGATCAGGCGAATTAATGAATTAACAGGATCGGTGCATGATTAACAAATTTGGAAAAATTCTCGCGTATCAAAATTTGGCAATGGAAAGAAGCTAGTGTCATTTTACTTGGTGATTCAGAGTACGGACTTACTCTCTGAATAATAATTACGTTTTTACGTAGGGTTTTCCAATAAGAGGTGTTATTTTGATATTCAAAGAAAAATGGCATTTTTTGAGATAAATGATCGAATGTTTATTTAATTATAAAGAGGAAGGTATGCCGTTAATAATGGAACACAACATCAGCCAAATGGCCGCCACGACCACGCTTACAGGACCATATCCTTTTCATGAAATTTTCCATAACCAAATCGCAAAGTGGCTGCCCTATGTCCTCGAAAGCCTAACGAATTCCATCTTTGAGGTCTTGAATCGACGCTGGGCTGTCGGCGTAGACCTTATCTTTCACGTGGCCCCAAAGGAAGAAGTCGCAAGGTGTTAAATCACAAGATCTCGGTGACCAATTGTGATCACCTCTTCGAGAGATAACACGGTCCGGAAACTTTTCCCGTGAAAGATCGATGGTTTCATTGCTTGTGTGGCACGTAGCGCCGTCTTGTTGAAAGTAAACGTTGTCCAGATCAATACCATCCAATTCCGGCCATAAAAAATCATTAATCATCTCTCGATAGCGCAATCCATTGACCGTAACTGTTGCTCCAGCCTCATTTTCGAAAAAGTAAGGTCCAATGACCCCGCCGGACCATAAACCGCACCAAGCAGTCATGCGTTGAGGATGGAGAGGCTTTTCAACAATAACTCTTGGGTTTTCCAAGCCCCAGATGCGACAGTTTTGCTTGTTGACGTAGCCTCCGAGGTGGAAATAGGCCTCAGCAGTCAAGATGATTTTTCGATGAAATTCCGGATCATTTTCATGGATTTCAAGGACCCAATCAGCAAAGACACGACGTTGTTGATGATCAGCCGGCTTGAGTTCTTGTGTTAACTGAACTTTATAAGCCTTAAGACCCAAGTCTTTATGCAAAATACGGTGTAATGTCGTTTGTGGAATGCCTAATTCCAAAGAACGACGAGGAATGGACAAACCTGGGTTTTCTTCAACACTTTGGGCTACAACAGCAATATTCTCAGTTGTTCTTGAGCGACGTGCACGGGTTTTATTCTTCACTTCACTAACTTGTCCCAACAGCTCGAATTTGTCCACCAATTTCTGTATTGCGGTCCGACAAGGTGCTTCACGACGACCCAAAAATGTTTTAGTTTTACGAACCGTCTCTGCCAAATTTTCACCATTTTTATAGTGAATTTCAATAATTTCAATGCGTTGTTGAAGCGTGTATCGTTAATGGCGTAGTTTCTACTTGTCAAATGTCAAAAAATGACAGCTACAAAAGTGACAGCTACCGAAATAGCGGGCTATTCAAAATAACACCTCTTATTGGAAAACCCTTTATATAAATCCAGATACTCCTCAGAAAAATTAAATTGCCTAGCTCGCGAACGAGAGTTATAATTGATCGATGAACATAAAGAGTTCGACTCTCTTACTTACAATTGTAATCTTTAATATAATATAAAACAAAGTCGTTTTAGTTACAACACTTATAACTCAAGAACGGCTGAACCGATTTTAATGGTCTTTGATTTGTTGGATTCGTCTCCGCCCCGAATAGCAGAATAACTATAAAAATATCGGAAAAATTCACTTTGTAGGGTGAAATGGGGTAAAATGAAAAAGACGTATCCGATTAGAAAAGTTCTACCTCTCATGAAATGGTTTCGAGGATTTTTTTTTTTAAATTTGCAATTTTTACGGTGAAATAATGGGGTTAAAATAAAAAAGTGCCCGATTCAAGAAATTCTTTTTATAGGTATTTGAAAGGGTTTTTTTTAAGAAATGTCTTTAGGGATATTCTTTTTCAAATTTTATTATTTGTAGGGTGGAATTGGGTAAATATAAAAAAAATGGTCAGATCTAAGGAATTCTTTTTGTGTTTGAAAGGTTATTTTGAGTGGATGGATTTTTTTCAAAAATTTGTTATTTAAAGGGTAATTGGGTGTAAAAACGGATAGTGTTATCTGATTTCAAAAATTCTGTTTGTGTTGGAAAGGTTATTTTTAAAAATTTGATATGTAGGTATAGAGTTATTTGGGATGAATGCGTTGGGAAAGTAATAAAGGTTGGACTTAGATGATAATTTTTTTTGAATTTTGCCACTCATAACGTGAAGTAGATTATAATCCATTAAGTAGTATTTGATTACAAAAATTAGCTTAAATTTTTTAATTTATATATTATTTTGTAATTTTTATTCGAAGCTTCTTAAATAAAAACTGATTTTCAATCAAAAAAAATACCGAATGAACGCTTACGTTGGCTTTTTTTTATAAATCATAGAAATGATTTCAAATACAAAAAAAACCAATTGTATTTGACTCGGGGTAGGTATGAGAGCACCTCTACTCCGTGTGAAGAAGGAGGGACTCAATAGTTGGATTATAATTTTATTCATACGAAACGGT
The DNA here is from genome assembly GCA_932273885.2 of Leucozona laternaria. Lineage (NCBI taxonomy): Eukaryota > Metazoa > Arthropoda > Insecta > Diptera > Syrphidae > Leucozona > Leucozona laternaria. Next base: position 274,742,698 of record OW026366.1, read on the forward strand.
AGCAGCAGGTACTGATTCTTATGGAGCACTTGCTCTGAGTACGTGCTCGTTTTTATTCAAATCACCCATTGTGTACGAGCGCACTTATACATAACAGTTTTTCAATTGGCGTGAACTTCTTTGAATAAATATGCGCTATCGAGTGTATTATAGAGATCAGTGATTTTAATGGACGATACTAGAGACATGTAAATTTTTAACAGTTTTTTAACATTAAAATTGGGCGGGAGACTTGAAAAACAAAACTCTGGGTGCCTGAAATATATCCCCCGGCGAAGGGCCCTGGCTCTGAGGGGCCGCATAAACAATACCTACTTTTATAAACCAAAACTGTTATAATTGGCATGACAAGAAGTCGTTGCATTCCAAAAAAAATATAAATTTTATTTGAAAATTCAATAGGTAATTATAATATAATATTATAAATATCGGTTTTTTCAATGAGAGCACTACAAAAGTTTTTTTTAAAAAAACAAAAACGGTTTTGGATATCAATTAAATTCTTTATTCCTGCGAAAGTACGTTCAGTGCCATTATGTATGGAACTCGTTTTATTTTGCACGGCCACCACGGGCACGCTTGCAGAAGTCCAGACGCTGAACCCAATTTTCGACGGTTTTCAAGCATAAATCGGCCGATACTTCTGCAATTTCACGTTCGATATCCGTACGAAGTTCATCAATCGTCGCTGGCTTTTTGGCATAGACCATAGACTTGACGTAGCCCCACAGGAAATAGTCTAACGGTGTCAAATCGCACGACCGAGGCGGCCAAGCGACTGGACCATTTCGTGAGATAACACGTTCTCCAAACTTGGTTTCCAATAAATTGATTGTGACATTCGCTGTGTGGCTTGTGGCGCCATCCTGTTGGAACCACATGTCCTCCAAGTCCATATCATCCAATTGGGGCCAAAAATATTCGGTTATGATTGAACGGTAGCGATCCCCATTCACAGTAACGTGCCGGTCTTGATCATCACGGAAGAAGTACGGCCCAATGACGCCACCGCCGGCCCACAAACCACACCAAACCGTATTTTTATCGGGATGCAATGATGACTCATGGAGTACGTGTAAATTGCTGCTTGACCAATACCGCATTTTTTGTTTATTGACGAAGCCATTCAGCCAGAAATGAGCCTCATCGCTGAAGATGATTTTTCGATAAAAATCCTAATCATTTTCAAGTTGTTGCTCAGCCCAATTCACGAACATACGACGCTTCTGGTGGTCAAGCGGCTTCAGTTCTTGCGTCAATTTAATCTTGTAAGTGTGTAGGCCAAGATTTTTTCCCCAAATTCGCCACAACGACGTCACAGAGATGCCCAACGCTTGAGAACGACGTGTGAGAGTAACATTTGGGCTTTCTGTAACTGAAGCCTCAGCGGCAGCAATATTCTCGACACTACGGGCACTTCTTTGTCTCACTGGCACGGGAACATTTTGTACTGTGCCTGTGGATTTAAATTTTTCCACTAGACGCTCAATTGTTGATCTGCTAGGACGATTATGACGACCACAACGTTGAGGCCACTGACTCCGAATTTCGGTAGTGAATTTTAATAATTTTGACTCGTTGTTGGCTCGTATGTCTTTCCATCATGAAATGGCAAAACTTACTGAAGAGAAATGTCAAAAGATTGGCAAGAAATATGGCGTCGTTTGCTGTTCCTGTTGCTCTACTTTTGTAGCGTACCTGTTGAAAAACCCTTTAGTATCAGATGGCACAATTTTTATGGGTGCAGGGACATTTTCAAAATTTTGATTTGATATACATCTTATTTATTATGCATTTTACTTTATCGCAACATAAATTTTCATTTGCACCCTTTTCATCTTATTTTTATAAATAATTCGTATAGCTAACTGATAAATTATCACATTATTGCCTGATTAAACAGCCAATAGGTTTCAATCAAAAGTTATACAACCACGACTGGACTTTATTCTCAATTATACATTTATGTTCCCTTAACGATTATTATTCACGATTAATGGGTAAGCCATAAAAATTAATTGAAGCGACTCAACTCATCATTGAATGAAATTGTGAGTGGGACGTTTTTATATCCACACATCCCATTAATGTTGACGAACAAGCAAATTACAAGGAAATCTCTACTGGTACGTGACTACTTTCACACATGCGGTGCCTTATTATTAGTTTTTTTTTCTGTGTAGCTGTTGTTCACTTCAAAGCTTTGTGTAAACGCTTTTTTTTGATGACAACTTCATATTACATGTAACTCTTACTTTTACATTATAATTACACTTAGAGTGTGTTGGATGGCTTAACAATAAAAATAAAATCCAAATGATTTTTTCCTGAAATCGTGCGTTCAATCCGAGAAATCTTATTTGCTGTAAAAAAAATAATTTCAAATGGAATAATGCAGAGCAAACAGTTCAATAAAGCTGATTGAAGTGTTTCAGTCAAAGAAATTTGTAAGGGTGCAAGAAAACAGTCTTTTTATATAAATTTTTGCTTTAAAATTTTCGAATTAAACAGGAACCTTAATCAAAAAAGAGTTCAATTGGAAATACACCTTTATTCGCAGGAAGTAAGCCAGAAAGTTTTCTTGCCCCTCTAACCAACTGCTAAAAAATATTCAAGTCACACCTGCAAAAAGCCCAAAGGTAAGGTAATTATCACGGTTTAAAAGAAAATAAATTGTTTGCGCCGAAGGAAGAGAATGCCCTCCTTTTTGAACTTATTTCTTTGTTTCAACTTTTTGCATGAAAAACAAAATTGTTTTGTTCTCATAATCGAACATAAAATAAAAGTTCTTAACAATAAAATTTAAAACAAAAAATTCCATAGGAACTTTGAACTCCAGCTCTCTTTATCACCTTTGGAAATCTGATATCGTGTCCTATGTAAAGGGTGTTTTTTTTTAGAGGTTTAAACTTTGAAATGGAATAAAACAAAGATGATTTTTTGTTTTAAATTGACATGAAATTTACTTTATTTCCCCCTCATGGTTTTCGCCTTGTTGTGGCGAGGGGGCTTACGCCTAACTCTTCAGCAATCCAGCTGCGGAGTAAGACAACTAAGAAAACCAACAAAAGCAGAGATGTCAATCTAAAAGAATGGATAAAAGTTTACAGAAAGAAAAAAATCGAACGGGGATATACGTTCAAGAGTCGGCGGAAGTCACGGCTGCCGGGGAGGGCTTGGCTTCGCAAGAAGCTAAGTCGCCAGTGACGAAAGTAAACTTCAAAGAAGAAAAACGAGAGCTAAAAAGACAACCGGTCATTCTCTCAGTAGATCTCCTTCCCGACATAGATAGTTTAACTATCGAAGGTACGGAGACCTCGGACAGACCTCCTTCCATAGGTAGTCAAACCGAGGACGAGCTACTGATGGAACCGAGTCAAGAAGAGACTATGCTGAAGTCTGCTGCACCCCTCAAAGCTTCGAGGCAACGCAGCAACTACAGATCCTCCAAAAGATTCGTGGAAAAGGCCGAGTTGAAAGACCCTGCGACGCTCAGTTCGAGAGATAATGCTCTCCTAAAAAAGCACAGAAAGCTAGTTAGGAACTTTGAGCGGCAGCTGGCAGAGACTGCCACTGGACCCAGGGGAACAACAGGGCAAGTGAATGCCGAAGAGTCGGAGAGCAAAGGAGTAGATGCTGCCAAATCTAGGTCTGTCCCTAAAAAGGCAAACCGTGAACAGGCTGGCAATAACTTGACCGCTCGGAACGACAAGGGTAAAGTTCGGTGGACTTCCAGCAAGAAACAGCTAGCCAACGCTAGGAAAGACCAAGCACCGGCAAGCACCTCTTCTGGAATGAAACCAGGAACGTCGAAGAGACAAAGATCGGAGGAGACAGTCAAGCAAGACGGTGCTAAGAAACAGAAAACCAACAGCTTCGACACCACCCCGATTGACCTACAAATTGCTATTATAAGCCGTGACGACCCAGATGGGAAAATCTCGGCAAAAAACTGGCTTCTTGTGGAAAATGAGATCATCAAAGCTATGATGGCAGCATCAGAGAACGATAGTTCTGAAGACTATATATTTGATGGTGCCGGATGGCGGCGAGGAGTTAAAGTGGTCTGCTGCGGTGACCAGAAATCACGGGAGTTCCTGAACCGTACAATCGCCAACATTGGCGAACTATGGGAAGGTTCCTCCCTTGAGGTTCTACCCGCCGCAGCTCTACCACTCCGCCAGCAGTTTAGCATATGGATCCCCCCTCCTGCAGAACATGAGGACGCAGCCATTCTTAAGCTGTTGGCGAAGCAGAACAAAGAGCTTCCCATTTTAGAATGGAAGCTCCAACACTCAAGAAAGAGTCATGGAGGCGAAGGGAAGGACCTCTTGTTTGTGGCAGACAAGAAATCTGACCTTCTGCTGAGAGAAAGAAAAGACGTGTTGAGGTATGGTCTCGGAACCGTAAAGGTTAAGAGGCATGAAGGCAAAGGGGAGTCAAAAGCTGCAAGTGGTGCAAATAAACCTGCACCACGCTAAAGCAGCAACGTACGACCTTACGCTCTACATGTCTCAGGAGAACGTGGATGTGGCCTTGATCCAGGAACCATGGTTAGGCAGAAACCGAATCCGAGGGTTGAGGTCAAAACACTACAACCTTTTCAATTCCACGTCAGATGAAGGTGATATTAGAAGTTGTATCCTAGTGAAAAAATCAATTAACGCTTTCTTCCTATCTAGGTACAGCAACAAGGACAACACGGCAATCAGCGTCGAATCGAATGAAGGAAACTTCATTTTAGCGTCGACGTACATGCCGTACGAGGAGGAGAGCCCACCATCAAAAACTGTCCGCGATCTTGTGGTCCATGCCACAGCAAGCGATACACCTTTGGTGGTAGGATGTGATGCCAACGCTCACCACACTCAATGGGGCTCAAAGGATATCAATAAAAGGGGTGAGTCAATTTTTGAACATATTCTCTGTTCTAATTTATCGTTATGTAATAGGGGCAATCACCCCACCTTTCGAAACAAAAACAGGGAGGAAATCATAGATTTGACTCTTATTAACAATAATAGTAAAATTTCAGTTGAAGACTGGAGAGTCTCACCTAAAGAATCTTTTTCGGATCACTTTAGGATACTCTTCTCCATAGACAGGAACTTTACTGAAAAGATACCTTACAGGAACCCAACTAGAACGAATTGGACAGAGTACGAAAAATGGCTAAAAAACTGTATTGATCCACCAGAGGACAATACAAGTCTAAGTACTTCAACCATTGACACTGTTGTCCAAAACTTGTCAAGCAAAATGAGAATGTCTTTTGAAAAACACTGCCCTTTATCTCGTTCCAATAACTCCACTAAACCACCCTGGTGGAATGGTGTACTAAAGAAACGTAGAACAGAGGTTAGAAAACTTTTCAATAAAGCTAAACTGAGTAAATTAGAAGAGGACTTAAAGTCTTATAGAGCCGCACTTAACACTTACACCAAAGAGTTAAGGAAGGCCAAAAAGGATTCGTGGGCTAAACATTGTGAATCCATTGAAAAAACAAGCGAGGCGGCAAGGCTCCGTAGAACCCTGGCCCTTAATCCCACGATCCCGGGGTACATAAAACACCCTGATGGATCATGGTCGAACTCGAGCCTAGAAACGCTTGAACTCTTCTTGGAAAATGCATTAAAGGATTTATCTTCTTGGGCAACTAAGAACGGTCTCGGGGTCAACCCCACCAAGACAGAGCTAGTTTTGTTCACGAAGAAAAGGAAACTGGAGGGCTTCAACCCTCCCAAACTAAATGGCATTCCTCTAAAACCTTCTAAGGAAGCTAAATTTCTAGGAGTAATCCTTGACTCCAAGCTTACATGGAAGCGTAATACTGAGGAAAGAATGAAAAAAGCACTATGTGCATTCTACACATGCAAAAAGACCTTCGGTGTACGTTGGGGTATGCGACCGCAAGTCATCCAATGGATGTACACAGCGATTGTCAGACCCATTCTTACCTATGGCTCTATTGTATGGTGGAAGGCGGTGGAAAAATCAAGCTATCTCAAGAACCTGAATAAGGTACAGAGACTAGCCTGTGTAGGAATAACAGGGGCTCAAAGAACCACACCACAAGCTGGATTGGAAATGATCTTGGACCTCCCGGCTCGGGATGAGTTCATAAAGTGCACGGCAGCCAAAACTGCAATTCGTTTAAGAGAACTGAGTTTTTGGAGGCACAGCACTTATGGCCACGGGTCAATCTTACAAAGATATGACACGATTCCAGGACTGAGGGAGACCACCGATTACATCCCCCCTTTACTAGATTTCGATAGGAAATTTTCTATTTTCATACCAGAAAGACAGGGTTGGGATCCCAATTCACCTATAAGTAAACAGGGTATCCCTTTCTACACTGATGGTTCAAAAATGGAATCAGGAACAGGTGCTGGAGTGTTTTGCCAATCTTTCAACATCAGAGCGTCATATACACTCCCGGCTGACTGTAGTGTCTTTCAGGCCGAGATCTTTGCCATTTGAAAAGCAGCTGAATTGGCACATCACGAAAAGCTAAGCTCTTCGGAGATTACTTTTTTCGTGGACAGCCAGGCTGCTATCAAAGCCTTAGCCAGTGAGACCATAAGATCAAAAGCAGTTTTAAACTGTAGGAAGGAATTAAACAAAATCTGCCACACTAACCAGGTAAAGCTCTGCTGGGTTCCCGGACATAGCAATATAGAAGGGAATGATATAGTAGATGAACTAGCCAGGAAAGGGTCAGAAGCAGACACAAGTAGTAGCGACCATTCAGTTAGGGGACCACTCGTCCCGATTGGGGTACTCAAGAGGAAGATAGACCTTAAACTAAAAGAGAAAATCAATATCTCCTGGAAATCCAGGAACGATTGTGTAATCTCTAGAAGTTTATGGCCTAACACAAATGAAAAGGAAACTCGGTATATTCTATCGCTGAGTAAAAAGAACATTAAAATCTTGATAGGTGTACTAACAGGTCATTGCGCCATTGGCACAATGGCTAACAGAATAGGGGCATTTGCACCCGGTTTTTGTAGGAGCTGTCAGGATGAGGAGGAAATGGAGACCATTAAACACCTGCTCTGCGACTGTCCGAACCTCCAAACCAGCCGACTCCGTCATTTCGGAAACAGGTTTGTTGGAGAACTGGATGATCTAGCACAGGTCTCAATGGCAAGCATGAGGAAATTTATAGATAGCACAGGCTGGTTCGTTAACGAGCCAGTCTACGCTAATCAACAGAATTGAGGAGCATCGATGCTAAATTTTTACTTTTACAGGGGATCACAATGGACCAGTAGGCCCCCGTGTACGCAACAGCTTCATGCTGTGCACACCCCTTACAACCTAACCTAACCTAACCTACTTTATTCGAAAGATAAACCTCCTGGTTTCTCTTAGGGCTACACTGAAAAAAAATATTATTCGTAAAATAAATTTCTTGGCTCAACGAAATTTTCGTTGGCTCAACGAAAAAATGTAATTTTTCGTAAAATGAAAAGTTCATTAGTTAATGAAATCGCTTCATACACGTTTTTTCCTACTTTTGAGGTGATTTCAGCAATTTGATTAAGTCTTTCATTGTTGTATGAACAATTTTCATCATTTATTTAACGAAAAACTTCGTAATCGTATGTAAGTAATCGTTTTTAACGAAGATTCTCCGTAATTTGATGAAAAGCTGTAGTTATTTAAAAAAATTTTTACATTTTTTGACGAAATTTCATCAAATTATGAAAATATTTCATAAAATAATTAAAATTTCACGTAGATTTAAGAAAAAGTACATCAGTGAATGAAAATAATTCGTTTATCGATTAAATATTTTTCGTTGACAGATGAAAAACTCCATTATATTATGAAATAAATTCGTTGCTTGATTAATTTCTTCATTAATTTACGAAAAGTTTTAATCATTTTTGTATGAAAATATTTCGTTGCTTTATGAAAAAAAATTCATTACTCAACGAAAAATCTCGCCAGTTAACGAATTCGTTTTTCGTTGATTTATGTAAAATATCATAGCTCAACGAAAAATATCGTTAACTAATAGAGGCATCTTACGTCGATTTATGGAAAACTTTATAGTTCTACGAAAAAAATTGTTATATTAAGTATGGATCTTACGTTGATTTATGAAAATTTTCATGGTTCTACGAAAAATTTCGTCATCTGACGTATGCATCTTACGTTGATTGATGAAAAAATTCGTTGTTGAACGAACGATTTTACAAACATCGATGTATAACTTCATCAAAAAATAAAAAATATCGTTACCCAATGAAGCTTTTGCTTCGATGGAAAATCCGTTTTACAAAGTATCTTAATAGCTTTTCCACGGTATCGTACTGTTTAGCCCCCCAAACTTGTGCTGCGTATAATAGTATCGACTCCCATACTGCTTCGAACACTCGAAACTTGCTGCTGTGTGCTTCATACTTGTTGGCAAAACATCTTCCCCATGTGGTACATAAAGCAGTTTTAGCATTTATTAATTTTTCTTTAAGGTGTCTCTCCATGTTAAAGTTTTGCGTGAAATATCAACCAAGAGGTACTTTGTACTCTTTAACCACTTCTATTCGTTCGCCATTGAAAGTCCACTGCTCATTTTGACAGGCCCTTCCTGAATTCTTTTTGAAAACCATAACTTTCGACTTATCCAGATTCAACGTCAGATTCCATAAGGTGCAGTATTCTACAAGACAGCACAATGTCATCCGCAAAAAGAAGGGCTTTAATAAACGGGCTACCAAATTCAATACCCTCTGGTAGATAGACTGTTATATCGTCGATAAATAAGGCAAACAATAGAGGCCTCAAGGAACAACCTTGTCTAACACCAGATTTTGTTCGAAATGTTTCCGAAGTACTATCACCGTTCCAGACCGCTGACCAAGTATCTTTGTGCAATAACTTCTCTATTAAATTGCAGAACTTTAACGACAAGCCTTTGTAATATAGTTTATACTGTAATGCTCTGCGATCTTCAGTGTCGAAGGCTGCCTTAAAGTCTACGAAAAATGTATAGAGTTTTTGTTTCCTTGCAATCGCGTTTAAAACTCTACTTCTGAAAACGAAGATATGGTCTACTGTTGAATACCCGGCCTGATATTCTTTTAGTTGATGTGTGCTGCATATCCACCTTGTTAGTCGGTTTTTCCAGATCCGTTTTACTTCCTTTTGCCTCTTTAAATTGATTCGGTACCTCGCCTAACTCCATAACTTCGTTCAACAATGTTGTTATTTGCCTCATAAGATTTGTGGAACCATATTTGTAGAACTCAGTAGGGATTATGTCCAGCCCCGGGGCTTTTCCATCCTTGAGCTCATTCAAAGCTACCATTACTTCTTGTTCTGTTATTTCACCATCCATAATTTCACATTCGATCAAAGGCGCCGCAAAATGAAGAGTACTTATTTCCACGACCGGGTTCAGCAGATTATTGAAGTGGTCTGCCTTAACGACTGAGCTTAGTTCCTTGTTGATGATAAAAGTTTTACCGTTCAGTGCATTTGCAGTTTTCCAAAATTCTGACGCATTTTATATTTCGCGCAACTGGATGGCGGTGGCTCGAGACCCGGATGGGTGGAGAGACTTGTTCAATTAGGCCAGGACCGGACCCCGGTTGTCGAGCCGATGATGATGAATATACATTTCACTAAAATGACCGTAGTTTGAATTACGAAATTGCTTGAGCCACCCAAAAGACTTTTTTCTGGCATTTTTGTAGTCTTCATCGAACCATGGTTGCCTTATTCTTCTATCTACATAGCTTGTTGTTCATTCTTTGTAGTTTAACTGATTTATTGATGGGTAAGCTGCTATTATTATCGCTGCTAAGTCCCCGAAGTTCATATTTTGTTGTGTATTCAGGCTGATCTCTAACTTTCTTAAATATGTTTCCGCATACTTTTCTTTCAATTTAAGCATCGGTAAAAGCTTCATCTGTTGTGATTCTTCATTTTCCACTACTTCAAGACCAAATGTGACCGCAAGTGGGAGATGATCGGACAAGGGTACTTGTTCGATTTCTAAATCACTGACGGTATCGTACTGTTTCCAGTCACCACCCAGGAGGCTTAAATTAATAACCGAAGTCCTCTGTCATCCTACAAACGTAAAATTTGCAGTTTTATCTGATTCGCAGGCCATATTCATTACATAACTCCAGCAACTTTGCTCCTAATGCATTAAATAATTTAAATATGATTTCTTTAATATGACCACCACGACTGGCTCGGACGTAGTCTTATCTGGAGGTTCAATTTTCGATGACTTTTTCAACATTCGTGGCCGATTATCGGCAATAACGCTGAAAATGTGGTCCTCCAAGTGGTCAATCGTTTTGGGCTTATCGGCGTAGACTAGAGACTTCACATATCCCCACAGAAAATAGTCAAGCGGCGTTAAATCGCACGATCTTGGAGGCCAATTAACGGGTCCGTAACGTGAAACTATATGCGGTTGCCAAACGTTTTCTTCAATAAATCAATTGTGGCACAAGCTGTGTGATATGTTGCCCCATCTTGTTGAAACCACAGCTGCTGTACATCATGGTTGTTCAATTGATGAACGAAAAAGTCAGTAATCATGGCTCTATAGCGGTCACTATTGACTGTAACGTTCTGGCCAGCATCGTTTTTAAGGAAGTACATGTACCAATTATTCCACCAAACCATAAAGCACACCAAACAGTCAGTTTTTGTGGATGTAACGGTGTCTTAACATACAATTGGGGATTATCATCACTCCAAATATGGCAGTTTTCTATATTGACGTATCCATTCAACCAAAAGTGAGCTTCATCGCTAAACAAAATTCGCTTATGAAAATTGAGATCAACGGCAATCTTGTTTTAGACCCATTCACCGAATCTACGCTTTGCCAGGTGATCCTCTGTGGCTTCAATTCTTGCAATGCTAAACCAAACTTAAAATAAATCACTTGACAGAGTTGACAAAATGGCCGCCAGTTTAATTAGCGTTGCCAACTTAAAGTTCTATACCTCTCAAAAAAAGCGCCCTTTATATACCTACTCAAAAAACACAAGGAAGATTCATTTCGCACTGCATTACCGCCATTAAATCATTTAAGTCATAATAAAATTAAACAAAAGAACAATTTATATTCGCAATTAAAACACTTAATGTAAATTAAATCGCTTTTCATTCTTTTGACAAGTTTTTATGTAGGTATGTGTTGTGTGTGAGGAGGATGTATTTAACAAAAACGTATACAAAACAGTTTATGCCAGCATTTCCTATATACTTTGGTTACAATTTACACGAGTGTACACTTGTGTATAGCGGTTTAATTACTTCGAGGTAATGGAGAAAAGTGCTAAGGATTGTTTGCAAAGTTATATTCGGTCCTTGTCTACGCTTGTTTACCACCATAAAACGATTTAACTTTGTTCGAAGGGTGCTGAAGCTGGCTGGCCTCCCTTTCCAAACATAGTCGATGTCCCATCTCACTCACCATCAAAATAAAAAAAGTTTTCGATCTGAACGGAAGTAAGGCACCTTATTTACAATATTATATGCCAAAGGTAAAGGATATTAATTAAGCCTTAAAGTCGGTTCGCCTCTTTAATGAAGGTTTCCGCCAGGATGAGTACTGTGTGAATCTGGACAGGAAACGGCCCGGCGCGACGGCGGCGGCGGCGGCGGGTGCGAGGAATGCGAAAAATCCTTCCACACAGCCAAAACAATTAATTAGACTTGGATGTTGAGCAACTAGGATTATTTTATTTTTTTTTTCCTGATTGGTGAGCCAATCAATGAAGCACATATCAGCTCCTAAAATGGGAATAGAAGTTTTGTGGAATTTATTGCGTGCACAACAGATAGAAATGTTTCTTAACTAAAAGGTAATACATTCTTATGGAGAAACCATTAAAATCAACATAATGACCCTTATCAATATTGCCAGTATATATAAATATAAGAAGGGTGGGATTTTTGCTATTTCAGTTAAATAAGTAGGGTTACCATCATCAGTTTCTTTTTTGAACAGGAGAGTTATGTAATTAAAGGCTTTGTTTGTCGGTTTTATTTTTTCATTGAAAACAAATACAGGGTCATTCATTTCGTGGTTTCAAGTTGGTTACGCTGGCATTTGACATTACTGTCAAACTCAACTGTCATTTGAAGTGTCATAATTCGCAAAGAAAACGGAAAAACGATTTACGAATATTCTTATGGAACGTACGATCGCTCTATAGAGCTCGAGCTGCTCAGCAGCTAGCCGATGCCCTGTCAAAATATAAAGCTGACATAACAGCACTACAAGAAATTAGATGGACAGGGAATAGTGTTCTACAGAAGAAAGATTATCACTTATATTACAGCTGTCATACAAAACACCATGTGCTCGGGGTAGGCTTCCTAGTCGGCGAAAAAATGAAGTCTGCCATCATCGGCTTTAACGCTATAAGCGAAAGGCTATGCACCCTTCGCGTGCGAGGCAAATTTAAGAACATCAGCCTCATTAACGTTCACGGACCTACGGAGGAGTCCTCAGACGAAGAAAAAGAGACTTACTACGAACAAGTCGAGAGGGTCCTCAATGCCTGTCCAAGGTATGACGTAAAAATCATCATTGGGGATTTGAATGCAAAAATAGGTCGGGAGCCGGTATTCAGGCATTACACAGGCACCCATAGTTTGCATGAGAACACTAACGACAATGGACTTCGAGTCTTAGAATTGTTAGCATCGAACAACATGGTCGTTGCGAGTATTAGGTTCCCGCGTAAAGATATCTACAAAGCCACCTGGATATCACCTGATGGAGTCACTCGTAACCAAATTGACCACGTGTTGATAGACCGTCGCCACTACTCGAACTTGATGACGGTACGAACGTACCGAGGTGCCAATATCGACTCGCATCACTATCTTGTTGGTATGGTTTTCCGAGGGCGGATTGCCTTGCGAAGACGTATTGCATCCGCCGATCAGGTTTGAATCAACGCGGCTGCTCTGCGCAATGAAAACACCAGTAACACCTTTGGTAATGCGTAAGGACTCGCCATAGAACTGGGTAGAGTAAGTCCTGGAGCCAGTATGCTGGGCGTAGATGAGAAGTGGACACGCCTTAAGAATACTGTCATTAGTACTGCCAACTCCATCTTAGGCAGCAGTCGTAGAAATCGGAACGACTGGTTTGATGATGAATGCAAGCTAGCGACTGAACGTAATAATGTTGCGTTACGCAACTTGCGTACCGAGCAATGCAACAATCTCATAGAACGCAGGCACGCGAAGCGATATAAAGAGCTCAGAAGAATTGAAAAACGGCTTCACAGACAGAAAAAATCAGCCTGGGAAATAGAGAAAAGCCGAGAGCGAGGTCCGCACCAGCCGCGGAAGTTCTACCAATCCGTCCGAAACATGACGCAGTAAACACCACGCTGCACATACTGCAAGGACGGAGAGGGAAATCTGATCACCGATCCTCAAAGTATACTGGAGCGATGGGAAGTGTACTTCAATGAATTACTAAATGGTCAGCTCACTGCAGAAGTGGAGGCTCCACTACTTCAAGAAGAGTACCCTATGTTGCTGCCACCAATCATAGAAGAGGTTGAGAAGGCTATAGGCCGGCTAAAGAAAAACAAATCCCCAGGAGCCGATGGTATCCCAGCCGAACTACTTCAACACGGTGGGCCAGCTTTACGTCAAGCAATTCATGAGATTATAGTGCACGTGTGGGAGCATGAAGAAATTCCAGAAGACTGGCGAAAAGGTATAATTTGCCCCATACATAAGAAGTTAGATGTCACAACGTGCAGCAATTATAGAGGTATCACGTTGTTGAGTACCGCCTATAAGATACTTTCCTCTATCCTAAAAGACCGGATAACCCCATACGCTAAAACCATCATCGGACAATATCAGTGTGGTTTCATTCCAGGCAAATCAACAACTGATCAGATCTTTACCCTTAGGCAGGCGATGGAAAAATGTGTAGAATTTAACATCCCAACATACCATCTGTTTATAGACTTTAAGGCCGCCTATGATAGCATAGCCAGGGTAGAACTTTACAAAGCCATGAGAGAATTTGGCATCCCAAAAAAATTGACACTACTATGTAGGTTGACCATGACCAACGTAATAAGCCAAGTAAAAATCGTCGGATTGCTATCCAAACCAATCAACATCTTTAATGGACTCCGACAAGGGGATGGTTTGGTCTGCTTCCTCTCCAACCTGGCGTCGGAGAAAGCAATCCGTGACTCTGGCACGGCAACAAGAGGGACCATCGTCAACAGGTCTAGCCAGATACTGGCTTACGCAGACGACATCGACATCATCGGAAGAACTGAGCAAGCTGTACATGATTCCTTCATCCAGATCGAGCAGGCGGCACAAAATCTGGGGCTGCACATTAGTGAAGGTAAAACAAAGTACATGGTGGCGTCGAATGCGAGAGGAACAGTTGATCAAACAATCAAGGTAGCGGAGCACGAATTTGAAGTGGTGCAATCCTTTAAATATCTTGGGTCAATAGTAGCAGCCGATAACAATATAGAAGAAGAAATACGCGGGCGGCTTCTCAAATCCAACAGAGCCTACTATGATCTGTCAAAGCTCTTCAAATCCAGAAATCTCACCATAACTTCAAAACTGCTGCTGTACAGGACCATGGTCCTGCCAGTACTCACATATGGATCCGAGACTTGGGTGCTTGGCAAAAGGCACTCCGACCTCTTAGCCGCGTTCGAGAGAAAATTCTAGAGACGGTACAATCATGAATTGTACGCAATATACCTTGAAGCAGATATCGTTACAAAAATTAAGCTCGGTAGACTCCGGTGGGCAGGGCACCTAGCTCGCATGAGCGAAGAGGAACCTGCTCGGAAAGTTCTTTGTGGTACATTCTATGGTAGACGACAGCGTGGTAGACCATGCTTGCGCTGGAGAGATGGCGTAGACCAGGACGCCCGGAGCCTTGGGGTGCGCAACTGGATGACGGCGGCTCGAGACCGGGATGGGTGGAGAGACTTGTTGAAGGAGGCCAGGACCGGACCCCGGTTGTTGAGCCGACGATTATGATGAATATTAGTTTAATGTTTGTCATTTACGATAGTGGATCGCTTATTAACAATCAAAAAATGCGATAAAATTATTCAAAATTACTACAAAAGTGGTGATTCAAACGCAGCCGTTTTTCACGCATTACGCGATGATTATGGTCGTCATAATCGACCGATTACGCAAGCAATTGGTAAAATTGTGAAGAAATTTGAAGAGAGTGGAAGCGTTACTGATGTCGTAAGGCCTGTGCATCATCGTTCAGTAGAAAATATTGCTGCTGCGAATTTATCGATTTCCCCGTGTTCGCAGTAATTGAAAGTGTCGTACCACTCAATATTGCGTATTTTTCATTTGGACTTGCATCTCCATCCTTATAAAGTTCAAATTACGCAACAATTGAAGTCTGCTGACCATTCACATTATGTTCGAACAACAGACAATAAACACCGATTTTTCGAACAACATTTTCTTCAGCGTTGAGGCACATTTCTCACTCGGTTGGTATGTAAACAAACAAAATTGCCGCATATGGGGCTCCGAAAACCCACAAGTGATCGAAGAAGTGCCGTTGCATCCAGACCAAGTGACTGTTTGGTGTGCTCTATGGTCGAAAGGTGTCACTGGTCCGTATTTCTTCGAAGATGCCAATAGACAGACGGTTACAGTCAATCCGGAGCGATATGGTGGAATGATAACCGATTTTTTTGCCCGGCGATTGAAGATCATGACTGGCAAAATATATGTGGTTCCATCAAGATGGGGCAACAAGCTATACAACACGACCAATTATGGCTTTATTGTGTGAGAAGTTTCCTGGTCGAGTGATTTCACGTTTTGGCGAAGTCAATTGGCCACCAAGATCATGCGATTTGACACCGTTAGATTTTATTCTGTGGGACTACGCAAAAGACCGTGTTTACGCAGATAATCCCCCATTTCTAGACGCAATTATCTGAAAAGAATCGCCTGCTGCAAATCTTCCCGAGGGGACCATTTGAATGATATATTGGTTTTCACATCACTTAATGGCAAAGTCCAAACTTTATAATGAAATACAATTTTCATCAAAAATGTATCGCTGTATGTGTTATAATTGGCTTTACTTTCGAAACCGGAAAATTAATGACCCTTTACTTCTGGTGGAGTAATTATTAGTTAGTTAAGTTTGTATGTTTGTTTCCAATTAAATATTATTGGTGAAATAGTCTGTGTTTATCCATAACCTTAGAGCAATGTGTGGCAGCTGCAATACAACTATACGATCATGAGTACGTAATTATAGCCATTTTTTTTTTTTTTATTATAAGAGATGATCCATTACAAAAAAAACATCGGGATCACTTTTCAAGAACCTAAAATTTAGTTTTATCTCTGGCGTGTAGATGGGGTTTCAGTTTTGTAAAATGGTAAGTTAGTGTAAACTGAAGTGAAAAGAAAAAAATATGCACGACTGGATCGCACGAACTAGCTCTTGTGGTTAACAACTGCAATGCATACACAAGTTGGAGACAAATGGTTCAATAATAAATGTGTTTTTTAGTGCATGTCTTCTTTTCTGTTGAATTTATAACTGAATCCTTTTATTGAATAATTTCAACTTAATGCTATTTTAGCTTGCAATGCAAATAATGGATTTGCTTGCATGGTATACAAATTATTAACTTAATAATATTGTGCTGACTAATATAATAAAAGGAAGTGGGCGGAAATAAAGTGTAAGGTGCTGGGTATAGGAATGTGAGTGTGGGAATGGGAAATTAGGTACATATAAGAATACCTAATGTAATTGTTATTAACTCCTCCCTTTCTTAATTTTGAACGTCCACGTTCATCATTTTTAAAACTTGCATTTTTATAAGGTATTTATCTAATGGTGGTTCCACATGATCTGAGTTGCTTCTAAATGTAACTATTCTTGGTTTAATTTTTGTATATAGTAGAACAAGAATGACCATGTTGAGTATTCCTGAGAAGGAGGATACCACATCCACTTACTCGTCTCTAAGGTAACGTTAAATTCCTTAATTTTTTTGGTTGTTGATAAAATGTAACTTGTGCAAGTAGGGTAGAGAAATCTTTTCGTTGCAAGCGACTTCGTTCAAAACTGTCTTCTTCGGGGCTGGAAGGTGAATCACATCGGATGGCTGGTTTGTTCGATTTATTTTAATTTTGGAATCGAAGGTTATCAGGAAGGTACCATTTAGTATAATGGGCTGGTCTTTGTCATTAATTGTTATATTTTCGTCTCTGGCGATAATAATTCCATCAGCGAACTCTTCAATTTTTAAGAGGTGATCGGCTTGAATAGTTGGACATTGTGTCGTGTGATTATTAAGGAGCTGAGAAAGGCAAGGATTTTGGCGATCTATTTTACAGTAAGAATATAATGGAGCTTTTCAACATGAACCTAAAATTTTGTAACTGTGAACAACTGGAGCAATTTTGAATAATTTACAAATTTCTTGTACTTTAGGAATTTTAATTAAGTTAATAGTACATTTTAACATCAGCGACATTTAATAGGTCGATTAATTCAGTAATAACATTTTCTCTTATTTTAATGTATTCTATTCCTTCTATATTTAAAATGAGGGGATTAACAATATTATTTTTTGCTAATATTCAAGAGTAAACATCCGTGTTCAAATTATTTATTACAATTCTGTTTCTTCTAGACATGATAGAAGTCAACTTTTCATAGTCATAAGCCGCGTCGTGTTTATTGATATCATTTATATTAAAATTATTAATTCTATCTGTTATTTCATCTAATCTATTCTGAATAAGGGTGTTTATATCAATCTGTCTGTTATTGGATCTAGTCAATTCATCTTCTTGCATTTTTAATATTTCCATATCTTGGTGGTCGGGAGTACCTGCGATAAACTTTATTGCAGAACCTATGAAATCTATGGATCGCCTGTTTCTAATGGGGGATTTCAGCAGTTGGAGCAAACGCTCTATTTCGTGTACATCCTGCAGCAGTACTTCCTTACATCTTTCATCGTTTAGTTTATTTAACACATTGCTATTATCCGATATGATGGTTTCGATAAGCGAAAAATTTGTTACATGCTTCAAATAAAAATATTCTTCATAAATAGCAACGTCGCCTGCTGGTGTCGTAATAAATAGGGCAGAAGAATAGTCAGTTATCCTCGTAGATCCTAGCGATATTAGGGTAAATCTGAAAGTAGAGTATTACCTCAAATTATTTTTGTGAGCTTGCCTTCCGTCAATTACAACAGCTGTGCCTAGATCTGCCTGAACAGTTTTTTTGATTATATACTTTAGATAATTTATTTTCTATTCTCTTATTCGTTTTTAAATATACCTTTTCTCCTGGTTTGAATTCTTTGGGGTTGGTATTATTATTGTGAAATTCAAGGTCTTTATTCTGTTTGGTTTTGAGTTTCGAAGTCATGTCTGAGGGCTTACAACCTGTAATTGAATGTATTGAGTTATTATATTTGAAGGTTGCTAGGAGCATTAGTTCAACAATATCTGTTGTAGTTTCTTTAGTACACCTAGCTATTTCGGCAAGAGTAGAATGAAATCTTTCAACCTGTCCATTGCTTTGACTATGGAGAGCTGGTACAGAATGTGTTGAAATATTAAATTAATTTTTTAGCAATGCTTGTGTTTCAATCGATGTAAAAGCACCTTCATTATCTATAACTATTATTTTCGTGTTTCGAAATTGGGAGATAATTTCAATCAATTGATTTTTTTATGTCAATAGAGTTTCTAGACGGAATGTGTTTATAATAGCAAATTTGGAAAATTCGTCTATACATGTTATGAAATATTTTTGGCTGGTATTGTAAATATCTAAGTGCAGAATCTCTCCTACATACGTGTGAATTGGTGTTGCACCGATTGGATGTTGCGTTGGTCTGCGCTGATATTTATGAAACGTATGTGTTACATAGGTTCATAAGATTTGGGAAATAGTATTCAGATGTTATTTGTCTGTAATTTTCATGTGGTCCACTATGAGCTCTGTTATGCTCGGTTATAATAAGTTCTTCTTGATCGTGTTCGTTAAACACATCTTGAACAAGCTTTTTTGCATATTTCATTTTTACTTTGGGGAAAACTGTCATGACAGTATTTTGTACTTTTCCTCAAGTTTCAAGGTCGCAATAGATGCCATTGACCGCGTTCGTATTAAGAACATCACGCATTATTTCGATAAGTTCTTCAACGGATCTAAATGTTATTATATGCCTAACCTGTTCTTGGAAAAGAATTTTAACTTTTTTGCTTTTCTCAGAACCTTGACTAATAAAGATTTGGATGGGATTTTCTACCGTAGGTATTACTTTCGTAAGGGACTCCTCACTATGCAGGGTTTGTCCGGAGGTAGAGTGAGTGTTAATATGTTGACGAGATAATGCGTCTACTACCTTGTTTTCCTTACCAGGTTTATAATGAAAGGTTGGAGAATATTCTTCAATAAATGATCTCCATCTCTTTAGTTAAGTATTAGGATTTTTTTCGGAAATCGCAAACGTGAGTGGTTGGTGATCTGTATAAATATGAATATCAGGAGCACCATATATAATATAATTGCAATGCCCAGACTATCGCTAGCATTTCTCGTTCATTTGTAGCGAAATCCTCTTCGGATTTACTCAAAGTTGGAGATATCATTGTGATAGGTCTACCACCTTGAGAGAGAACTGCGCCTATTGCTTGTGATGAAGCATCGGTAGTCAAATCTAAGGGCTTACGAAAGTCGGGATAGAATAGTAATACATCTTCGGAGGCTAAAATGTTCTTTATTCTATTAAAGGCACATAATAGCCTCAGTATCAAAAATAATTTTGATGTTCTTAGACTTATTCGTTCCTACATTTCCGTTTTCTCCTCTGAGATATTTTGTTAATGGTTTGGTTATCTGAGCATAGTCTTTTACAAATCGACGGTAATAACCAAAAAGACCAAGAAAAGATCTTAGTGCTCGAAGTGTTTTTGGCACTTCAAAGTCAATAATATCTTTGACTTTATTGGGGCAGGTTTTAATACCGTCTCCAGATACAAGAAATCCTAAAAATTCAACCTCATGCCTGAAAAATTTACATTTTTCTGGGGATATACGCATGTTGGCGTTGAAAAGTTAAGAAAATATAGATCTTCCAAATGCTCTTCCTCTGTTTGAGAAAAAATAATTACGTCATCGATATATACATGACACATTTTGCCTATATCGCTCCGTAGTGTGTTATCAATTGTTCGCTGAAATGTACTTGGAGCGTTTTTCAAGCCGAAAGGCAATCTGCAAAACTCATACTTTCCATTATTTATGGAAAACGCCGTTTTTTCTCGGTCCCTTTCTTCTAGGAGAATTTGATGGAAGCCGGATTTTAAATCGATCGGTCTATAATATTTTGCTTGCCCTTAATTGGATAAAATAACAGAAGCTTCAGTAATCGGATACTGATCTGGTATAGTGCGTTCTTTTAATTTCCTATAGTCAAACACTTATCTAGATTTCGGAGTACCTACCATAGGGGTGTTATAAGGGGAATGTGATGGCCCAATTATACCATCTTTGAGCAATCTCTTAATTTCTTTGTTTACAAAAGGAATTGCTGCCATATTATATGGTCTTGGTTTAGAATAGATTGGTTCGGAATCTAATGTTCTAATGGTAGTTTTTATGTCTGTATTGAAAGGTAATCTTTCATCTGGTTGAGCGAATACTTCTGAAAAGTCTTCTATCAATTTTTTAAATTCATTTCTGATGGTCTTAGGAATTGTTTTTATATCGATTTCTAAATTATTTACATGCTCGCATTCTAAGAATTTAATTTGCATTTCGCCATTTTCATAAATTAACAAAGAGCGTCTTGTATCGATTTGTGCTTTTATTTCCATGAGAAAATCATATCCTACAATCGCATCAAAGGTTGATAATTGGGGAAGGATACAAAAATCTATAATTTTATCACAAAATTGCATTTTACATTTGTGAGTTATTTTATTTTCACCGTGAATGGTCTTTACCTTAAAATTTGTATTATTAGGGATTGTTTTCAAATAGGGTATTTGTCTAATATAGTTTTTGGCTGTACCAGTGTCTACTAGGATTCTAATTGGAGCTATACCATTTAGTTTCTTTTCAACATATGGGGGAGCCGACTTTATTCTAAAAAATTAATCTGATCTTCGCATTCTTCATCATATTCGTCTACGTCTTCATATTCTGTTTCGTACTCGGGACTTTTCTTCAGTTCCTGGTCGGTATTTTTGGATTTAACGAAATTAATTCGTTGAGCTTTCGAAAATGCCACTCTATCGGACTCGCGTGAGCGTTTTGGTGTCCTGTTTTCATGAGTTTGCGGCTGTTGCCTGAGGGTCTGTTTATTACTAGCCTCAGACACCGCTGCTTGAATATTTGACCTCTTGCTTCGTCGATAAATTGACGAGTTATCAACGCTCATATGATCATATGGTTCTGCTTGGTGGCTTTTCTTCTGTTGGTTATTTATGGTTGAGGAAACTTGTGCTTGGGTTTGGGCCTGCTCTATAGTCTCTTAAATTGAGGGTTGCTTCTTGACAGACCACTAGGACTAGTATATGATAAGTTTTTATCAAATGCTCTGGAAAAATTATGTCGGTATTGGTTTGCTTCAAGTTCCTGTGCCTTCGCCAATGCAGAAGGTAAATCTTCACAGCCAGCAGAAAATAATATGTTACAAATAGGCTTATTAAGACCAGAAATGAATACACGTAGGGCATCTGCTCGGTATTTTGAGGCTAAAGAATTAATTAATTCATTATTGCCTGAAAAATCCATTGATATCTTATTCGTTATTGAAGTGAGATGTTTTTCTATTTTGTCGTAATAGTGGTGGATGGACAAATTTCACTGGCATAAAATGCTCATTTGATTTTCTAATACGTGCAGTGGTCGTTTGTCTGCGTTTATCGAGACGCGCAATGATCGCGTCGAAATTAAGGACCGTACTATAAGAAGAAAGTATTAAATCGGCGGAACCGACAATTTTATTCCTTATAATGGCAACAGCCTGATAGTACCTTTCCAATCCCTTATATGGGTCGAATAACTTGATTGCGGTCTTAGCCGCTTGACGCCAAGAAATGTATGTCGCGCGTTCACCTGCAAAATCTGGTATGGATTTTACGACATCAACTGATATTTGACACGGTATGTCAGGTGCTACAGAAATAGGTTCGTATAAAATTGCGGTTGGGGATAAATGTACGGAATTTAATTTATCGGATAGCTCTGCGATTCTTGAATTTACACTATTTACTGTCTGTCTACTTTCTGTTATCTGATTCCCCATTCTCCTGACTATTGTCTCACATGCTGCTTCAACAGCTACCCGCACGGCTGAGGCTATTGTCTGTGCAATTTCAGAAATTTTTTTGATTTAAAAAAATATAATTTTATAATTGATAGTATTAATTGCAATAATATTTGATAATGATTAATGCTTAATG
Source organism: Leucozona laternaria (assembly GCA_932273885.2). Lineage (NCBI taxonomy): Eukaryota > Metazoa > Arthropoda > Insecta > Diptera > Syrphidae > Leucozona > Leucozona laternaria. Next base: position 274,765,198 of record OW026366.1, read on the forward strand.
ACACAATATAACTTTACAAATACATTACATAAATTAATAATAATTTAATAATCGATAGTATAGAAATAGATAGTAATAATAATTAATAATGAAATGACAATATATCTTTACACATACATTACATAAATTAGCTTCATCATTTTTCTTCGTTTCAAGGTAGACTCACATCCGCAGCAGAAGGTTTTTTATTATTTTAATGTTCCTTAGGTTTATTTTTACAGAAAAACACTGTTTCGAAATACATTTGGGTTGATGAGCCGACGAACGATGGATCTTATTAAAGTATTTTTTTTAATTCGCGTGTTTTTGTTTTTGATGACTTAATATTTTTACGCAAAAAGGTTTTTAAAGCACAACGAGATTTGGGAACAAAGGAGGAGAAAGAATTCCTAATTCAATCAGCTAAGTATTTGATTATTTAGTTCTGTCCAGTTTTTATTCGTTTGGTTTTGCGGCCAGAAAATTGGCAAAATTTTACTCGTATAGGCTTTCGTTCCGCTTTCTTTTATTCTCCCGAAATTGCGGGACTCGCGACCGTTCAATTTGTTTCTGTACAGTTGTGGTTTTGTGATTTTACTTCGTGTTCTCGTAACACAAGGAAATTGTTCTTTTGTGCATTGGCCCTCTGCCAATCTCGAAAAACTTTGTTGTACTTTGCTTTTAGATGTGAAAAGATTCTGGGTTTTAATCCAGACTTCGGCCATGGTTTCCCAGACACCCCATTCAGATTAGTAAAACTTTAAATTTCCCATAAGGAAATTAATTTCAGACTTTTATTTCGCAATTTTGGAGTTCATTTTACAGGTACTGGTTAAGGTAAACTACCTCCCAAAAAGTTTCCTGGCGCCCACTTTCGAAAGTAAGTACGCCCCTGTACTTATCTTCTCGCTTTTATTATTTTATTTTATATCATTTTTATATTTTATCGAACCCACCCCTTAGACTGAGCTACGGGAGACAGTACTGTATGTGTTGTTGGTTGCTGATTTGTCATCGAACGAACCTGTTGTCATTTTCACATTTCGGATTTCATTTTCAATTAAATTCATAAGTCGTGTTGCACGCCGCCGGGATCGTGCTTTCGTTATGTTTTATTTAACATATAATTCTATTTATTAATTAATCGTATTCGTTTTGTTATCGTGATATTGGAGTCCGTTTCCCAATATTACAATTATAAAGGGTCCGCCATCTAACGTTTTTTTTTTCAACTAGTGCTTATTTCGTGATTGGTAACACTTAGCTCATGTCTGATTTGACAGATAATTAGTTTTATCCTTCCGCTGAACGAATATGGTTGTGTATACGCTTCGCTAAGTCGGCGTGCGATCGATTTAGAGAAAATGCCGATTTTGCCAAAAAAATCATCTTTTCAGATGAAGCTCATTTTGATCTTGGAGGATAGTAAACAAGCCAAATTGTCGCATTTGGGGTACAGAAAACCCGCACGCATACATTGAAAAGCCGATACACCCAAAACGAGTGACTGTTTGGTGCGGATTTCGGTCCAGAGGCATAATTGGGCCATTTTTCGAAAATGAGCAAGGAGTGACCGTTACAGTCAATGGCGATCGTTATCGGGCCATGTTGAACGAATTTTTGTTCACAAAAATTGAAGAGGAGGATATTGGCAACATTTGGTTTCAAAAGGACGCCGCTACGTGCCACACAGCCTAAGCTATTCTCGATGTTTTGCGCCATTTTCAAAAAAAAAAATTTATTTGGCGGACCCTTTAGTTTCACGTCGGTTTGCGGTACAAAATCTTTGCAATACTGTCTTTAGAATTTACCAATTTCTGTCTTTATATACGTTCTTTAGTTTAAAGCCAAATTATAAAAGTCCTAATGCAGTTTTCTTCAATTACACCAGCAAAATTACCTTTCACTTCGCTAAATAAAAATCGTATTAGGTCTTAGGTGGTTTACAGTTTGATGTTCATAAAAAAAACACTGGTGCGCTCCAGTGCTCCGTTTCTTAATTTTCATCAATATTCTCTTGTCTAAAACTTTGAATACATTAAATTGTTTCGCTGACAACACAACCCTCAGCTTTTCTGATTAATTTGTAGTCCGTCGAATATGGAAGTACAACTGCAGCATATGGTTAGCTCATTACAGTGGGCTCGAAAATCTAAAATTTGAGGATCTACATATTCCCCCGTTAAGCCAGGTGGGGTAGTTTTCTAAAAAAAAATGACTAAAAATAGACCCCCTCCTATACGATTTTTTACTAATCTCGACCCAAACTACACGTTCTAGCTTTTTGTCACACCTTATGCGAATCACCCTGTATATCAAATAATTTTCAAGAACAAAATATTATCTGTTGCTTTTTAAAATAGTGGTTCGGATTCCGAAATATGGTCAACGTCTATTTGATAAAAAATTAAACCTACATAAAATGTAAAAGAGTGTCAGATGTTTTTTTCAAAGGAAATTGAATTTTAATTTTCTCAACTAGGTCAGTGAAGAATAAAATAAAATAAAAAAAAAAAAAAAAACAGGCAGAAATTCAATTCAACAGGCAAAGCCGCAAACCATCAGTTTGGTGCGAAAGCATTTTTTTTTCTTTTTTGTTTGCCCAGAGTGGATGCGGTTCGGGTGGAAACATTAATTGTGATTTAATTTGCATTAGGTTAATGCTTTAAAAGTATTTGGGTATCCATCCAAATATACTATGCTGCAGGATTGTGGCTTTTAGGAGGATTTGTGATGGAAGATTAAATTTCAATAAAGATTTTGCTTTTTTTTTGGTTTTGTAATTTATTCGTTCATTTCATTCGATTTATTTTGAGTGAGTTGAGATTTAATGGAATTTTCTGTATAAGCTAGGAGGATATTTCAAAATATTTTTTCTATTTGTACATATGTATTCAAATCTCGTAGAATCACCGAGATCAAACAAAGACCGTCGGTAATTTTCAGTCCAAGCCAGTGCTAGGGGGCGTTTTTAAGAGATATCCCTTCAACCAGTGCTAAAATTCCCTTTTTATGCCACAATTGTTTCCCTTCTTATTTCCCACCAAAAAAATCAATATATTTTCATAAAGTACGACGTATTTAATTCAAGTTATTGATGCTTTAATAAATTTCATTAAATAAAGAATTTTATTTTGCTATATATTCTTTCTGTTAAGATAAAGATAAAGTCTTATTTGAGCTAGTACTTATTTTTTAATTGAAAGATCTTTTAGGAGGACTTTTTTTTTTTTTCATTTCGTTAAAGCGTAAACACCGGATCAATAATAACTGAATTCTCTTTAACTAATTTATAAAATTTTGGCCTCAAATATAAATAAATTTTGCAAAAACGCAGCCGCTGATACTGTAACGAAGCGTTCCATGCTACGTTTCTCCACCGCACTCTACCCACCATTACATCAGCAGAACATCGATTATTTTTTAACCGACTCAATTCACAACCAATGCAAACAAGTGACGTCACGCGAAATAGTATTTGTATTCATCGTTATGGAGTTCACACTAACTGTCACCAGCAAATTTCAAATGAGGACCTAGTAGGAGAGATGAGCTAAGTCGTGAATTTGCATTCACAGGTATAACTGTGAATGCTATTTCACTGTGAATGTAAACTGTGAATTTCATTTCGTAGTGCTGACTTTCTGTGGGACTGAAAAGTAAAAAAAAGACATGCGAAACCGCATAAAAATACAAACGCTGGTTACCCGTAAAAGAGAGTTTTCAAAGACAAGGATTTATCGACTTTTCCGCAACAAAATTAATCAACGGAAATTTTTCAAAAAAAAAAACTACAAGGCAACAAACAGTTTGAAAAACGGGTTGGGTACGAAATCACTTTCGGTGGTCTTCGAAGCTCTGTTTAGCCGAATATCGCGATAAAAATTGTTTTTTTCGTAAAAAAAAGTGTCGACAAAATTTGTAAAAAACTAAATAAAAGTAAGAAATTTCAAAAAAAAAATTGTCGAAAAAAGTTTTTTGAAAAATCATGTGATACATCCATTGACAAGTGACACTCCCTAGATCACAAATATGCAATTTTTAATTCTCTAAGATGTCTAACTTAGCAAGAAATTACGTTTGATGATGTCAACTTTGGGGGGTCTACGAAGCTCCGTTTAGCCTCAAATCGCGTTTAAAGATAAAAATAGTTTTTTCTTATAATGTATGTTGTCAATTGGTGTGCTTGCAGTTTATGTTTAATAAACAGTACTTTGGGTGGCCCGCTCCGCGGGTCTTAAGGATTTTAACCCCCTTTTTTGGGGACACACAAAATTTCTTCAAAAAAAAATTATTGAAAAAAAAATATTTGTTGGAAAAAAAAAAATTTGATGAAAAAAAATTGTTGAAAAAAAAATTATTGAATCAAAAAAATTAGTTGAAAAAAATATTTTTGACAAAATGTCCAAAAATATTTTTGGCGAAAGTCCAAAATATTTTGGTCAAATGTCCAAAAATAATTGGCCAAACCAATCTCTAAAGATGAAGGAGGTCTTACCCCCTCGTAGTTCTAACAAAACAAGAACTGAATTTTTCCCGAACCAACAGTTCCTTAAATACTTTCCATTTATAAAATAAATAAATCAAAATAAAATATTTTATTAATAGTTCTAAAATAGTATTGAAAATCCCGCCACATATTTCCAAAAATATCTATAAACCCACCTTGAATGTATCACACAAAGTATTGATACAACAAAATGGCCCTACATACACTGCACCTACACAGCGCATTTTTTTATTTTCCAATCAAACACGCATTTATACATTCATTTTGCGAGCTTACAACCCTTTTTCTACCTAACCTTCTTATCGTCTCAGCAACCGAATCCCATTCCACTTCAAATTCAAACAATTGCGTTATGTGATTACGCCTGTATCTCCTGCTTTCACAAGCACACAAACACAAGCAGTTCATTAACTCACAGGTTTGTGAATGTAGCTCTTTTAATTCTTAACTTTGGTTGGATAGCATAAGCAATAGCAACGCAGTAAATCTTGAATATTAGTGAATAGTGAATATTCACGGTTTAACAATTCGCAGTTGTGTGATGTATGATGTTGCGTTGTGACTAGCGATTAGAGATTTTTTCATTCACAGGTTAGCCATTCACAGTTTAGCCATTCACAGTTTATTCGCAAGTTGTTAACAGGTTGTGAATGTGAATTTTCATTAGCTGTGAATAAGTAGCAGTTCGTGATTTTTGGCTCATCTCTCATCTCATCGAGTAGGCTCGAATGCAGGAAAGTCACCCTTTTGGTCATTGCTCAAGTCATATAACGCAATAGTAACTAGATTATAGAATCTGTTTCGCTTTCGTTGCTGACGGTTTCCCAAACTGGACTTTTCTAGTTTCGTAACAATCCCTATATAATGGGTGATTTTTTAAGAGGTTTAGAACTTTTTTTTAAAAAAAAACACAAAAAATTCGAAAAAATGAATAAAATATTTATTTGAATCGATAGTTTGAACCTTGCAATTTAATGTTTCAAGATAATTTTATGCAAATGTTGACCGCGGCTGCGTCTCAGGTAGCCCATCCGCTGAGTCCGATTTTGGCATACTCTTTCACACATATCGGCCGGTATCTCACGAATGAATGCATGGATGTTGGCTTCCAGTGCGTCAATCGAAGCGGGCTTGTCCCTGTAGACATTAGCCTTGACATACCCCCACAAAAAATAATCTAATGGTGTCAAATCGCACGATCTAGGCGGCCAATTGACCGGCCCGAAACGTGAAATTAACTGTTCACCAAACTCGCCTCGCAATTGCGCCATTGTTTCGCGTGCTGTGTGGCATGTGGCACCGTCTTGTTGAAACCACATATCATGCAAGTCAAGAACTTCCATTTCGGGCAAAAAAAAGTTTGTTATCATCGCTCGGTAGCGTTCACCATTGACAGTAACGCTGCGATTCGCATCATCTTTGAAGAAATAGGCCCAATAATGCCGCCGGCCCATAAACCGCACCAAACAGTGGCTTTTTCGGGATGCATTGGTAGCTGTTGCAATGCTTCTGGCTGATCTTCACTCCAAATGCGGCAATTTTGCTTATTTACGTACCCATTCAACCAAAAATGAGCCTCATCGCTGAACACAAGCAGCGCGCGATGAACATTTCGAACCGAGCACGAATTTTGATAGTAAAATTCAATAATTTGCAAGCGTTGTTCATTTGTAAAACGATCCATGGTTAAATTGCAAACCAAACTGAAGCTGTTTGACAGTGACACAAGGTACTAAACACACGTCAGCTGTCAAAACCAGTGTTGCCAAAACCAAACCAGCTAAAAAATCACCCGTTAGTTTGTTTGTGTGCCTATGCAGTGGTGAAATGTTATATCAACGACATCACCTCATCATATCCATAAACAAGTCTTTAACTTTGATCAAACCTGCCAGTTAAAATGGAAAACTTTAATGAATAAATTATCACTACGTTGAGACAAACCACGAGTGTGACAAGGCGAAGAGCTGCTAGAGACCCTCAGCTCATCAGATCAGCTGAGAGCATTGAGGTAGTGAGAGCTTCAGCCTTCACATGTTGGAGGTTTTTTGTTCATACAACTTGATGAATGTGAATTAAGAAGGAGACTTTTGGTTCCAATAGGGCAAAGCAAAGGCTCAGACTTCAACGGCATCGATGGCTGTTTTGAAGGAACACCTCATCTCAATAAGGGGTAACTTTCAGAGACCCCTTTCGATTTTTTTGGATATTACGTTTTTATGCTATCAGCCAAGGACCTTATAAGACCTGAAAGTCAACATCCGGGCCAAAACATACCTACATAACGACTGCTATGATGGTAAGGGCTTCAGTTATAATGGTCAGATCTTAAAGGACTTTAAATGTATGTACAAAATCGAGCAGAACTACATATAGAATTAAGTCAGCGTATTGCCCAAACTTATAAATAGTTTGAGCTTTATTGGTCAGATTTTCAACGTTTAGGGTTTTAAAATTAAGGTATAATATCGGGCTACACCGTGTATTAAGTCTGAGAAGCTGCTGAGATTGCAAAACCAGCTAGACTTAGAACTAGAGTTCTAAAGGTCAGATCTCGAAGGTTAATACTTTAAGTATAAATTACTTGTAAGCAACAGCCTGTATGAAGTCTGCGAAGCAACTGACCAAAAGTATTTGCGACTATATTTAGAATTTTGCGAATGACACGGGCACCTCAGCTTATACACAATTATAAACAAAATACAACAATCTGATTCATATGAAATGGGATTGACTGCCTTTAGAATAATTGTAGTTATGTTCCAACGTGGACTCGAAATGAACCCCACGTCAGGTTTATTACTTTTTGTGCGTCTTGTTATGGAGATTCAAGGTAAAATTTCAAAACATATAAATTAAAAAGCTAGCAGAATGGCATGGAAAAAAGGCTGTCAAAAAGGGCCTTGATTATTATCAGACTTGATTTATCTACCAATGAGTTGACAATTGAGTTGTGTGTCTACATGGTTGGGAGAAAATCTACCAATCTCTCTTAAAATTTACTGTCAGAAGTTGGCTGTCAACCTACTTCCAGATAGTTGGCTGAATACCTGTCAATGAATTGTAATAGATTTATAGATTTTCTTCCAACTGTGTAAGCACACAAATTAATTGTCAGCTCATTGGTAGATAACTGTCAGACATTGACAGACAAAGACAAAAAATTGTCTGACATTAAACAAATTTTATGGTGTTAAAAAAAGTACATCTGATAATTTCTTCATTGCCACATGCGTCACACAACGATATAAATTGGCAGACCTAACAATAAATTGTGTGTTTACACGATAATCAAATAATTTAGGATTTATCGTCTTACAATTAAGTGTCAGATACACTTTTTGACAATTAATTGCAAGACTACACGACTGTCATGATTGTGAGATTTCTTAGAATTAATTGCCAGAAAATTATCATACAATTAATTGTCAGAAAAATTTCCTGACAATTCATCTGATAGATCTGACAATATTGTAAGATCTACCAAACGTGTTCACTTAATTTTAGTTCAAAAAGTCCTAGTTTAAAGCAGCTGATGCACATATTTAATGCTTTCCATATTTTATGAAATTCAGTTGTTGGGTTTGCTTAAGACTTGGAAAGAGGAAGCTAAATTAGTAGTCAAAAGGTTTGGCTAAAATCTCTTGAATGCGAATACAAACATGATCCAGAAGTCATGGAGCCTCTTATTAAATATTTGAAAAGCAATATTGGTAGCTGTGCATTTAGAATGAAACAACAACAGCTTAAAATGTGCTACCACCATTATAGAAATGTATTTCCACGACTGTCACTGTAATCATCCGGCTAATTTTAGTGACGTCATTAAGAAGCGAACCATATACCAGACCTCTCAATGTCCTTTTCATCTCACGTGTAAGAAATCAAGAATTTCCGAAAGTTCATCACCGATTGACAAGAATTTTTGTCTCAACGTTGCATTAGGATGCGTCCTTATTTTTATATACAGCGTTATATGGAGGCAAGAGAAACACACGCTTTATGCCTTAAGCCGGTACCAGATTTGTCTCGTGTGGTGTGTTGTAGTGATGTGTCGCTAGAACAATATTTCTGCATAGAACAATATTTGTCTCGTCTGATGTGTTGTTGTGGAGTGGTGTGTTGTGTTGTGGCGGAATCCATCTTGTTATTCTGATTGCGCCATACCCCAACCACGCTGTATCACAGAAACGCTTTTCTGTGTGCGGAAAAGAGACAGACCGTGCTCGTGGAAAGAGAATTATTAAATATCTAAAGAAAAATTGATAGTTTTCAACACAGGACGCTTGATTAGTATGCACAGTCAGCGACACAACAGACCACTCCACAACCTATCAAACGAGACATGTGTGACTGTTTCGGCTTTATTGAGATCTCAACGCTCTCAGTTACATGAACAGGATTCCTATTCCAGTCGACGAAAGAAAAATAAATGCAAAAAAAATGCAGTCTATGTTATTAATTTACGTGGTAGGGGTGATCCCCTCACCAGGGACCCCAGGTACCATGAGCTTTAGTCATGAGGAAGTGGGGTTAAGGTTCCCTTTTGTAGCATTTCACGAATATTTTGAAAACTAAGGCCCAGTTTCACAGTCAGAAAAGTGACACTTAAGTGGGGGAATATGAAAGATTAATTCCCAATATCACAGTGCACTGTTACCTGAATAAGTGGCAATTATGTCTCCGACATTGGTGACTTAAGTTCCACTTACGCTAGCTATGAAATTTAGCTTAAATTCCTAGTATGGGAAACTTAAGTGCCACTTATTCCGGTAAGTGTCGACTGTGAAACTGGCCCTAAGCGTATTAGTGGAAAAGTCGACATAACAACATGACACCAAATCAAATATTCTACGGAAAAAGTCTTATTCAAATTTTCACTAGGAGCAATACTAAGGGAGATGCAATATCGCGCCGAATATTCTCTTCCAAGGCATCAATCGTCTCGGCCTTATCTGTGTAGACTTCACATAACCCCACAAAAAATAGTACAGCGGTGTTAAATCGCACGATCTTGGAGGCCACACCACAGGCCCACGACACTAGATAATGTTGGCTGCATGGCCCGCCGTCTTGTTGAAACCAAAGGTCGTCCACATCAACATCCTCCAATTCAGGAACGAAAAAGTCATTAATCATGGCTCTATAGCGTTCCCCATTGACTGTAACATTATGGCCGGCTTAATTTTTGAAGAAATATTGACCAATGATTCCCTCTGCCCATAGAGCACACCAAACAGTTACTTTTTGAGAATATAACAGCGTGACGCCTCAACAATGGCTTGTGGATTATAATCACTCCAAATACGGCAGTTTTGTTTATTGACTTATCCATTCAACCAAAAATGAGCTTCATCGCTAAACAAACTTCGCTTATGAAAATTGGGATCAACGGTAATCTTGTTTTGAGCCCATTAGGGCACAATTTGGAAGCGTTGTTTAGACGTCAGTCTAAACAATATTTAATGGCAAACCAAATTGAGCATAAATCAAGTGACAGCTGTCAAAAAGACCAACTCCGAAAAAAGTATTGCCAGATTAAAAACCACACGTCTAAAAAAAAACACCCTTTATAAATCAACAATAAAACTCAAATCTGAAAGAATATTTGAAGAATTTATTATCTTCATCTCTCTTTTGATTTCTAAATAGCCGACTCACAGCTTTGTTTAACGAAATATTACAAAAATAATAAATCATAATACCAGATGAATTATTATTGTTGTGTAGGTAGAATTATCTACCTGAAGTTAAACCAAACTATGGAACCATAACGTAGCAGCAACGATATCTTATTTTATTTACTTCTTACAGATTTATGGTCTCATAAGGACTCTCTTTGTTTTTTGCATAAAAATAGAAGTAGATTATGTACTTTAGAAACAGAAATATTGATTTTACTATACAGCTCTTGAATATTAGACAGTAGATAAGATATTTGTATACCAACTAAATCAACACATCATATCATCAAACAAATCCCTTACCTTCGCCCTCACAAATCAACGTTGTGTGAATTTCGTCTCTACACTGAAAACAATGTCAACAAGATCTAATACGAAAGTTTTTAAAGAGTTACATAAATCAAGAATTTTATGTTTTTTTATTGGCCAAATAAATTCGCGTATAATTAAAATTTTTAATATTTTTTCTTCTTCTTCCTCTTCTTCTTTTATTTTTAATTGAATATTCTCAGAATGAGGATTAGTATGCTAAGCAAATATAATCATGTGTTTCTTATTCCGTGTAGCTATGTACCTACACAATATAGAGGTTTGTATATGAAGGATTAGGGTGAGAAAATTCGTAGAACTCCCAGAAGACACGCTTTTCCTCCACCACCCTCTCGATAATCAAATTCAAAACCAGCAGACAGAAAAAGTTGTAGAATTGCCTGTCATGTTTTCCCTCAACCATAAGGAGCAACGGAAGTGGTTGCTATATGTATTTAAGGTTGGGCTTTGGGTATATGGTTGTGTTTTTGGGAGTTGAGTAATTTTTTTTGGCACAGCTTATATTTATTCGAATTTGAAATGGCAAATAGTGTTTTTTGTTTGTAAATTGCTTTGTAGACAGAAGTAAGACAAAAGAAAATTTTGTTTACTTATATATGTATGTATGTATATGTATATTTATTTTTTGCTCAACTTTATTGTTTGTACGGGAAAGGTTTTATGAAGCTATTTGAAATCGGATTTGAGTAAACCGAAACGAATCGATAAGAAATGTCAAATAAATGAACATCACAATTTGAAGGAGGTTTATTCTTCTTTTTGACACATTGGATTTATGTTTCAAGAATTTAGTACCTTCCTCAAATTTCAATCAATTCATTTTTGTGTTTGCTAAGGGAAATTCAGCATCCAAATTTACAGTACGAGGGTGAATCATTAAGTTTCTGTGTTTAGTGAAAGATTGCATTACCATATATTATATCGTACTGAGTTATAAGTAAGTTTTTATTTAACAGCCATTCGTATTAACGTAGTATCTCAGGAACACCTACAAAAATTGTTTGTTTTTATTTTCCCCACACCTTATTTTCAGTTTATTTTTTGTATTTTTTGTATTAATAATACAATTTTAAATGTTTATCGTTCATTTCATTTTCCTATAGTGCCACAATATGAGTGTAAAAGTTTCTTTTAATGAAAAAAAAAGGGTTTGTTTGTTTGTTATAGGTAATGTAGAACTTAATTGGAAAATTAATTTTTTTTTGATTCGATTCGGATCCGTTTTAGTTTCAGCTTTCACTGAGTATGGTAAGTTCTCTTTCTCACAATACATGCACAAGTGGGTCCGTGGTGAGTCTATAATTTATATACTCATTTCAGCAGCCAAACGCAATTTTGAGGATACATATTTGTATCCCTATATACGAAGTGGTCCATACGTTGTTGACTACGTGCACGGATCCAAAAGGGACTAGTTTGCTTGAAGGGTTGTTTTTAACTAATGTCAAGTTTACCTGTTGGAGAATTCTTGGGAGCATCCTTTAACGAAGCGAATTGCTGAATTAGCATTAACAAATAAATCGTCGATATGGATGAGGAAATTCACTTACTGGTCACACAATATGCCAATATGGGAGAACATTTTACAGGTTTTCTGGCTAAAGTTGAAAAAGTGATTGATTTGTATTTCGTAATATAGGGTGGCCCAAGTAAGACCTCCCTATGTAAATGTGAACAGCTCTAGACGTTATTCTGGATCACCAGGATTGAGATTTTGGACCAATTGGAGTTTCGTTAGGGTACAGGTGGAGGTCTTTCTTCAAAATTGTGCCACGCGGTATAAACAACTGTGATGCTTTTTTTTTCTATAGCTGAGGTAGTTCAGCGGATCCAGGGTCAGACCGAAGAAAGCAAGAAAAACTTGGTTTTTTTTTGAAGAGTTCAGAACTCCAACTATTCGTCAACTTTATTTGATTTTCGAGGCTTACAATCTAATTTTACTTAATATAAAGTTTTCCTAAATAACTAACATGGTACTGCATATAATTGGGATAGAGTCCCCGGCCCTAGTCGAAACTGAAGGCACAAAATAATTACGCGGCCCGAAAGCCAAAAACTTCGAAACTACTATCTAGTGCACCACGCACTCAGCAATGTGTTTCTTGGTACTTCTGCTTTCGTACTCGAGAATGGTAGGTACAACAATGGTAAGGGCAGAAGACGAATTTCCGTTCAAATTGCACCTTCACTTATCATCTCTGTGGGCAAGAGTAAGTGTGAACTATAAAGGTGCAGAAGAACTCGTCCAACATTTCATCATATCCTATGTTCGTACACCTGGCTTATGACGATGAACTGTGTATCCGGTGACTGCCGGTCGTTATTATTTGAATTTGAAAATCCAATAATAGTGGAAGTGGCAGTTGGGTCGGTGGTTGAGGGCGATGTGTGGTGGGTGGTAGGTAGAATGATGGTTTGTAGATGGAAGAAAAATATGTAACTTCGTTACACAACTGTGTTGAATGTCGTCGGTCGTCGTGTCTATTTTTTTGGCCGATTGTCTATAACAAGGTCTGTCCGTACTTCTCAGACCTCTATAACGTTCCCATATCGCTAAAATTGGGTTTTAGTCTTTTGGCTCACCCTGCATTTAACTTCAAGCTGTTATTAATGTACAATTTTGAGAAATGTTCATGTGCATGAAGTTATAGCACTGACATAACTATTTAAAAAAAAGTTGTGGTGTAATGTCCTGATGCCTTGTGCCGTAAATATTTAAAAAAAAAGCAAATTAGAAAGGACCATCATGAGCAAATTTGTATGGATTTTGCGCCATGAAAGCTTATGGAGAGTACTTTATTTCACGGCAGCTTAATTGAAATCGAGCGCGAAAATGCTGTTTTGGAGCATTTTATTAAAAAAGTATTTAAATTGGAAAACAAATTAAACGGGTTTTTTTTTTTTTAGACGTGTGGTTTTCTGGCAATCCTTCTCTTCGGAGTTGGTCTTTTTGACAGCTGTCACTTGATTTATAATCAGTTTGGTTTGTCATTTCATAATGAATAGACTTACTCCTGAACTACGCATGTACATTGTGCAAAATTGGCTCGAAACGAGATCGTTGTTTATCCCGATTTTCACAGGAAAATTTTGTTCAGCGATGAAGCTCATTTTTGGTTGAATGGGTACGTTAATAAGCATAATTGTCATATTCGGAGTGATCATAATCCACAAGCCATTATTAATGAGGGAATCATTGGTCCATATTTCTTCAAAAATGAAGCCGGCCATAATGCTACAGTCAATGGGGAATGCTGTAGAGCCATGATTAATGGCTTTTTCGTGCTTGAATTGGAGGATGTTGACACCTTTGATTTCAACAAGACGGCGCTACATGCCTTACAGCCAACGAAACAATCAATTTATTGAAGGAAACATTTAGTAAGCGTATTATCTAGCGTCATGGGACTGTGGCGTGGCCTCCAAGATCATGCGATTCAACACCGCTGATGGACTATTTTTTGTGGGGTTATGTGAAGTTGCTTGTCTACGCAAATAAGCCCGAGACGATTTTGGCCTTGGAAGAGAATATTTGGAGCGTTATGGCTGACATACGGCCCCAATTGCTGCAAAAAGTGGTCGAAAATTGGGCCTCTCGACTGGAATTTATTCTAGCCAGCCGCGGCGACCACTTGCCCAAAATCATTTTTAAAACATAATGGCAAACCCTTATCTTTATAATAAAGCTAAATTGTATTATATAAATGTAAATAAAATTAAAAAATTTAAATTATTAATATTTTTTATAATTTTATTTAATTTTAAAAATTTTTAAAATTTTCACAACATTAAATTATTTAAAACAATTAATTTAGCGACGCGTTTCGGTTTTTATAAACCATCATCGGGCTCAATTGTGTGACTTTTGCCTTGAGCCCGATGATGGTTTATAAAAACCGAAACGCGTCGCTAAATTAATTGTTTTAAATAATTTAATGTTGTGAAAATTTTAAAAATTTTTAAAATTAAATAAAATTATAAAAAATATTAATAATTTAAATTTTTTAATTTTATTTACATTTATATAATACATTCATACACACAACATGGAGACTACACCACAAAGAAATAAAAAAAGCTAAATTCTTGGCCATAACATTAAATCAAAACCACACGGCTAAAATAAGTACCCTTTATTAAAAAAAAATAGACTCATTGAACAGTGTTTAACTTTTTTTGAAAGCAAGAAATGTTCATTTTTATTTTGTTGATAGATCAACTTATTTTTATTGACAGTTTTCAAAAAATTACTTTCAAAAGAAAAAAATGTTAAAAAATTAAAAAAATTAATACTGATTTTTTCAAAATTTCGAAATTTAACACGCATTGGCCTAAGCCACCTTCCCGTTGAAAATTAAAAAAAATTCACATATGTATATATACATATACTTATATAACTATAAGTAACAATAAGGCTGTGTTTTAACTTAATTCTTTTGTTTCTTCTTTATTTATTTTTCCTGTTTTAAAAAAGTTCTTCTTGTATTTGTTTTCTGTATTAGAGAGATAGTTTCACAAATTCGAACAAAGCTTTTCAGTCAGCTTCATTAAGAACACCAGTCATTTCTTCTTGGCTGAGGGTACTTTTACGAAATACGCTCCTGATGCGAGTTTCGCTTAAGATTGGCCACTTACGAAGAAAGTGGAAAATGTTCTCTTTCTCCATTCGGTTACATAAACTGCTGATATCTGGGCGATCGTTTCGATGTGGAATAAAGTTGGCAGCAACTCTACTCTAGTTTTTAAAACGAGTGACAAGAGGGTGGTTGAGTACCTACTCTTCTTTGAAATAGTTGTGCGTTAGGAGGTTGTAATCAAACCTTGCGTAAATAAACCTACTAAAGTGTCATTAATTTTTCGGTTACGAAAGTAAAGCTAAATAAAACGCACACAGCGGTACATTTTTGATGAAAATTTTATTTTATTATAAATTTTGGACTTTGCAATTAAGTGTGAAAAACCAAATCATTCAAATGGCCGCCTCGGGAAATTCGTAGCATGCGATTCTTTTGAGGTAATTTTTAACCACTTTTTTGCCCATTAAGGGCGTTATCTCTGCCATAACATGAGTACTGTTGGTTTTTAATGCTTCTACAGTTCGGGGATTATTTGAAATTACGCAACCAGGAAACTTCTCACGCAATAAAGCCATAATTGGCCGTATTGTGTGGCTTGTTGCCCCATCGTATTGGAGAGCCTTTAACTGTTACCGTAAATTCGGATCATCAACAACACTTGCACTTGCAGCAGCAATATTTTCGACTGAGCGTACATTAACGATGATGCACAGGCCTTATAACATCAGTAACGCTTCGACTCTCTTCAAATTTCTTCACAATTTTTTCTATTGCTTGCGTAGTCGGTCCATTATGATGACCATAATCATCGCGTAATGCGCGAAAAGTGGCTGCGTTTGAATCACCACTTTTGTTATAGTAATTTTTCATAATTCAAACGTTGTTCGATCGTTAAGCGATCCATTATCTTAAATGACAAACATTCAACTAATATTATGACACTTCAAAAGACAGCTGAGTTTGACAGGTGTCAAATGCCAGCTAAGATGGTTAGTCTTTGGTATGGCAACGACATTGCAAAAATATAAAATATTTAAACGATTGACAGAAATTTTACCGTAAACTTTACTTCCACATGTTTTGTAATCCCAATTTTATTGATCAAATATAAAATAAAAAGAATTTATTTGAAAGCTTCCTTTTGAGGTCAGCTTAAATTAAGCAGTAGGTGGTTTTGCCATCGTTATACCCATTTCTATAGAATGAGCATTAAAATCAAACGAATAACGAACAGAGACCAAGGACAGGTCAACGAGTAAGTAGCTGTGTTTGAAGTAGACGGACGTGTTTACCCTTTTCTCGCCTTTTTTTATATTTTTATTGTATGATTGTGTGGTTCCCCCTTCTCTGATGGCGATATCCCAAACCGGTGTCTTATGTTATAAATCAAACATTGCCCTGCAATAATTCTTTTGTAAGTCAAATAAAATATTAAAAAATGTTGAAAATCTGGATTCAATCAATAATTTTTTTGATAAAATAAACTGAATGTAATGAATGAATGAATGAATGAATGAATGAATGAGATATTCGCTAAAAACAAGTTTTGATAAACTTTCACTCGCAAAAAATATGAATTCGAAATATAAAAGAAGAAGTTGTAAGAAAATTAAAAAAAGTTATATAGAATAGAGGGCCTTACGAGCCCATATATACCTTTAAAGTAGCTGCTACGTACATACCTAAAGGGTTTTCCAATAAGAGGTGTTATTTTGATATTCAAAGAAAAATGGCATTTTTTGAGATAAATGATCGGATGTTTATTTTATTGTAAAGAAGAAGGTATGCCGTTAATAACGGAACACAACATCAGCCAAATGGCCGCCACGACCACTCTTACAGGACCATATCCTTTTCATGAAATTTCCCATAACGCAAAGTGGCTGCCCTATGTCCTCGATAGCCTCACGAATTCCATCTTTGAGGTCTTGAATCGACGCTGGGCTGTTGGCGTAGACCTTATCTTTCACGTGGCCCCAAAGGAAGAAGTCGCAAGGTGTTAAATCACAAGATCTCGGTGGCCAATTGTGATCACCTCTTCGAGAGATAACACGGTCCGGAAACTTTTCTCGTAAAAGATCGATGTTTTCATTGCTTGTGTGGCACGTAGCGCCGTCTTGTTGAAAGTAAACGTTGTCCAGATCAATACCATCCAATTCCGACCATACAAAATTATTAATCATCTCTCGATAGCGCAATCCATTGACCGTAACTGTTGCTCCAGCCTCATTTTCGAAAAAGTAAGGTCCAATGACCCCGCCGGACCATAAACCGCACCAAACAGTCACGCGTTGAGGATGGAGAGGCTTTTCAACAATAACTCTTGGGTTTTCCGAGCCCCAGATGCGACAGTTTTGCTTGTTGACGTAGCCTCCGAGGTGGAAATGGAACTCATCAGTCAAGATGATTTTTCGATGAAATTCCGGATCATTTTCATGCATTTCAAGGACCCAATCAGCAAAGACACGACGTTGTTGATGATCAGCCGGCTTGAGTTCTTGTGTTAACTGAACTTTATAAGCCTTAAGACCCAAGTCTTTATGCAAAATACGGTGTAATGTCGTTTGTGGAATGCCTAATTCCAAAGAACGACGAGGAATGGACAAACCTGGGTTTTCTTCAACACTTTGGGCTACAACAGCAATATTCTCAGTTGTTCTTGAGCGACGTGCACGGGTTTTATTCTTCACATCACTAACTTGTCCCAACAGCTCGAATTTGTCCACCAATTTCTGTATTGCGGTCCGACAAGGTGCTTCACGACGACCGAAAAATGTTTTAGTTTTACGAACCGTCTCTGCCAAATTTTCACCATTTTTATAGTGAATTGTAATAATTTTAATGCGTTGTTGAAGCGTGTATCGTTCCATTTTTTTTTTAATGGCGTAGTTTCTACTTGTCAAATGTCAAAAATGACAGCTTCAAAAGTGACAGCTACCGAAATAGCGGGCTATTCAAAATAACACCTCTTATTGGAAAACCCTTTATATTTTATAAAACATCCATCACTGTGAGTCTTTCAATGTCCTTGCTTTGGTTCGACCTTCTTTTGTCCCACTATTCTTTTGAGAAAATTGAATCGAAATAAAGAAAAACTTTTTCACAAAAACATCAATTCTCTATACTTACCTACTTATTGTTCTTTTTTTTTCTTCTTTTAAAAGGGTTGTTGTTATCTATCTATCTTCTCTTCATAATTTAAAGGTTGAATAGGTACTCTTGACTAACGACAAGGACAAGAACGAGGGCGATACGGTAGGGTTTCATTCGTATTTGTGTATTTCTCCAAATAACGGAATTTAATGTAGGCATACGGTTTTTCTTAGAAAACATCCCTTTAGCTTAACAAATTTCTTTTTTCTTGTATTTTCTTGTATTAAGGGATATTTTGGTTCATGTTTGATTGAATATAAAATTGATGCTTAAATTGGATTTATGTTATTAAAATGCTCATATTGTGTAAGGATTTTTGAAAAACTTCTGTTTACCATAATTGGACATGATGTCTTGTCGGTTTCAATTTTATGTTGCCTAAATCTTATATGAGTTATACTCTGAGTTGTGGACTAAGACCCTTACAGGTTTTAAAGCAGACACATTTATGGAATTATTATGGTGAGGTTGGATATATTTTTTCTAGTTTTTACACAAAAAAAAATGAAGAAATTTTTTCTATGTATTTATGGTAAGGGGAAAGTCGTAAATTGAATAAATCTGGTTAATTTGTTTTTTATTTTGCAGATTGATTTTTAGAAATGGATAACTGTGACACTGAAAAAAGAATTTGGATTATCCGCCGCTAACACGCACTGATGGAGTCCGTAGTTTCCGTTCAAAGAGAGTATAGGCGCAAGTTTGGCGGCAATCCTCCGAGCAGATGGACCATTATGAGACTTGTTAACAATTGTGCCGAGTATGGGACAGTCGAAAAAAGACCCTACCATCGAAACCCTTTAGTTCGGACGAAGGAAACAATCGCTGCTGTAGCTGCTGCCATACAAACCAATCCAAGAGTTTCGACAAGAAG
Organism: Leucozona laternaria; assembly: GCA_932273885.2. NCBI lineage: Eukaryota > Metazoa > Arthropoda > Insecta > Diptera > Syrphidae > Leucozona > Leucozona laternaria. The sequence goes on from OW026366.1 coordinate 274,784,305, forward strand.
CTTATCTGCTCAAATTGGGTATAAGCAGATAGTCATTGCAGTCAATTATTCACAATGATTTGGACTTATTCCCATATAAAATTCAAATGATTCAAAATAGCTTTTATCGGCCTTTAGTCCATAAAAATTTGCGTTTCGTCCCGGCGATCTCACTTGGACTCATCAGTTGACTAGTGAGTGCCTTGTCAATACGCAATTTTTATTAAGTTCAGTTCAACTTACATGAACTTTTTGACAAAAATCCAATGTGAACTATATCCAACAAGATTAAAATTCTTAATCATTAAGCTGGAAATTTTGCCCAGGGCCAGGCTTTGTTTTTATATGAAGGTTTTTATAATACAAATTCTATATACTACTGAAATACATCAGCCAAGTAGAAGACTTAGCACTATTTAATTGGACTTGTTGAATTATTGATTCAAAATAGCTTTTATCGGCCTTTAGTCCATAAAAATTGGCGTTTCGTCCCGGCGATCTCACTTGGACTCATCAGTTGACTAGTGAGTGCCTTGTCAATACGCAATTTTTATTAAGTTCAGTTCAACTTACATGAACTTTTTGACAAAAATCCAATGTGAACTATATCCAACAAGATTAAAATTCTTAATCATTAAGCTGGAAATTTTGCCCAGGGCCAGGCTTTGTTTTTATATGAAGGTTTTTATAATACAAATTCTATATACTACTGAAATACATCAGCCAAGTAGAAGACTTAGCACTATTTAATTGGACTTGTTGAATTATTGATTCAAAATAGCTTTTATCGGCCTTTAGTCCATAAAAATTGGCGTTTCGTCCCGGCGATCTCACTTGGACTCATCAGTTGACTAGTGAGTGCCTTGTCAATACGCAATTTTTATTAAGTTCAGTTCAACTTACATGAACTTTTTGACAAAAATCCAATGTGAACTATATCCAACAAGATTAAAATTCTTAATCATTAAGCTGGAAATTTTGCCCAGGGCCAGGCTTTGTTTTTATATGAAGGTTTTTATAATACAAATTCTATATACTACTGAAATACATCAGCCAAGTAGAAGACTTAGCACTATTTAATTGGACTTGTTGAATTATTGATTCAAAATAGCTTTTATCGGCCTTTAGTCCATAAAAATTGGCGTTTCGTCCCGGCGATCTCACTTGGACTCATCAGTTGACTAGTGAGTGCCTTGTCAATACGCAATTTTTATTAAGTTCAGTTCAACTTACATGAACTTTTTGACAAAAATCCAATGTGAACTATATCCAACAAGATTAAAATTCTTAATCATTAAGCTGGAAATTTTGCCCAGGGCCAGGCTTTGTTTTTATATGAAGGTTTTTATAATACAAATTCTATATACTACTGAAATACATCAGCCAAGTAGAAGACTTAGCACTATTTAATTGGACTTGTTGAATTATTGATTCAAAATAGCTTTTATCGGCCTTTAGTCCATAAAAATTGGCGTTTCGTCCCGGCGATCTCACTTGGACTCATCAGTTGACTAGTGAGTGCCTTGTCAATACGCAATTTTTATTAAGTTCAGTTCAACTTACATGAACTTTTTGACAAAAATCCAATGTGAACTATATCCAACAAGATTAAAATTCTTAATCATTAAGCTGGAAATTTTGCCCAGGGCCAGGCTTTGTTTTTATATGAAGGTTTTTATAATACAAATTCTATATACTACTGAAATACATCAGCCAAGTAGAAGACTTAGCACTATTTAATTGGACTTGTTGAATTATTGATTCAAAATAGCTTTTATCGGCCTTTAGTCCATAAAGTGCTAAGTCTTCTACTTGGCTGATGTATTTCAGTAGTATATAGAATTTGTATTATAAAAACCTTCATATAAAATTCAAATGGCTTACAAACTGAACGCAGCAGACTTGCCGATTCGCTTGGAATTTTGCCAGAAGATGCTTCATATGGTGGAAGAGGACGGAAACATGTTGAACTGTCTTTTTATTTCTGACGAGGGCCATTTCGATTTAAACGGCAACTAAAACAAACAAAATTGTCGAATATGGAGTGCTTAGAACCTACAGTTACTCCATGAGACGGAATTCAATCCACTTCCTGCCACAGTGTGGTGTGTAGTTTCATCACGGTGCATTGTCGGGCCCTACTTTTTCGAAGAAAACGGTCACACCGTTACGGTTACTGTAGGCCCTTACTTGAGCATAGAGAGAGTTTTTCTATCCAGAATTACGCCGAATGAGAATTTCTTTAAACTCTGTGTGGTTTCAGCAAGATCGTGCAACTCCTCACATAGTCCGGCCTGTTATGACAGAATTGCGACGAAAATTTCTCAGTTAACTGATATCCACAAACTCCGTTGGCCTCCAGGTCGCCTGACCTTACTGCACCTGACTTTTTCTTGTGGATTTATTGTAAACAGGAAGCCTACAAAGCAAAACCAACAAATTTGAATGAACTAAAGCAATCCATTTGAGAAACGATTGGTGTCTCAACTCTCCAAGCAGTAATGAACAACTTTTTGTTATGATGCCGCACATCCATCAAAGAGCAGGGGGGCATTTAAAATCCATTATTTTTAAAACTAATTAAGCTATACATAATAAAAATGAATGAGCTTTAACATGAATAAAAGAAAAATGAATTCCATACAATGAAAAAAAGTTATTTAAGTTTCTTAATGCAGCAATATTCATCAGCCACCCTGTACATTAGGGTGGATCGTTTTAGTATGAAAAAATATTTTTTTCGCAAAATCGAGTTCGGCCGCCGGCCGTTCAAAACTTGTATCAAAGTTTACCCTTAAAAAATCCAAAATATTTTTTGATTCAAAAAAGTTTCAACACTGCCCCAAGCCACTTAAAATTTTAACCTTTTTTTTGATACAGTACTTTATATTTTCAGTACTATTATTTCAGGAGAATTAAACAAAAAATATGAGTAACTAATTTTTTGAATCAATTAAAAAGTGGCCTGACAGAATTATGTTAATATTATGAAATAAGCACAGTTATAAGTTCATGGGCCAAAAGTCCCTAATTGACCTTTAAACCACTTATGGGTTATAGGTTCATTGAAATTTAAAAGAACACAACTTCACAGTAACTTTGAAATCTAAACAAAGACAAATCAGCTCTATCAAAATTACTTTAAATAGATACAAATAAATTAAAGAATTGGCAATATTAATGGTCAGTATCAAGTATTGTGCAGTAATATTTACGCTGTAGGAGCTGTATTGCGCCATTATTGCGGATAGTGCAAGATATTTAAAAAAACTAAAATTTGTGTCTGCAGCTTCTAATATCATATGTGTTCACGCAATAAACAAATACAAAATAAAAAGACAGAAGGGCTATAATCTTGGAGAATAATATTGCACAGTGTAACGGTGGCCAATTTCCACTCAATTTTGTTTGGCTAGTATTTTGGGCAGTAGTATGACTTTGTATAAACGACGCATTATGAGTACATATTTTGAAAAAAATAGTGCAAACATTAATTCGAAAAGCACATTTTTTGTGTAACACACTTTTAAGCTTGCTTAAATGGGCTGATGGATGGCTCAAAAGTCCACAGGAATTTTATGAGGACTTTCGACCAACCACAATGGTTGATTTGTGGATTTAATAGCCACCTGACCTCTGGACCTATGACGCTACGTCTTGTGCTTTGACTACGAAAACTCATTTTTTATATAAAGTGAAACTTTTGTCAATACAGTACCTAAAGCCTAAGGGAAGTGCTATACGATCGATACTATGAACAGAAAATTCAAAGCCCAATACAGTAGCTCGTCTCACAATAACGCATTACAAGGCTCTCCCAAACCAACGCGAAACATTCGCGCGAATATGCGACGACTGAATAATATTCGAAGATTCGCATCGCGCCAGTGTGGGTGTCTTTGACTCAATAATATATGCCAGCCGTGGGCCTTAGGGTCATTATTTCACTATGAATGGAGCCACAGATGTTTAATTTTGTTGAATATAGGTCAAAAGTCCATAACCTTGACAAACGAATAAGTTTCATGAAACAAAGTCTTGAAGTCAGTTCCACTGGTATTTTAATCCTCCTATTAGATATTGATTATAAAAGCAGCTCCGCGAAGCCACGGATCAAAATGTTCTAAACGCCTCATATATAGAAGTTGCTCCTGGCGTAATAATTATGGTAGGTACGTTCGAATGTGACGACAGAGCTGCCTCTCCACCTAAAAACAAAAACTGCCTCTTAGCGGGAAGAGACAAATCCTTCAATAGAATCTCTAGTCATGTCTTGTTGTTAATTAAGCCATTCGTATTCGGCAGAAAATTGTAGGCAGAGATTATGAATTATAAAGATTGGAAACCTCGGCTGTCATTTGGGTTTGCCTATAAGCTAAACAATATGGCTGCCCGTGGTGAAGTAAGTAAGTTGCATTAGTATGCGGTTTTTAACTCATACTAGTGCAACTTACTGATTTCCACCACGATATTTTGAAAACCTGATGGGTTTCAATGGGCACGTTCAAAAACTAATAAAAATGGCGAAACGAACTAGCAAGTGTTCACGACACCTAAAATCATTTGGTTTTAAAGTTTCATGGAAGATTTTGAACAATTATATGAAAAGGGTAGTAAAATAATAATCAAAAATGCAAATTGACAATAGATCAACGCAGGAGTATAATTTAATCGGTTAGTGAGAGAACAGAATATTGCAAAAAGTCTGGTTTCCATTTGCTGTTGAAAGCTATGCTTTAGGAGTGTTCTTTGCTTTTCTATTTCTTTTAGAAATGCTGAACACTGAATTAATATATATGTACATAAATATAAAGCCTTTCATCGGATTACTCTTCAAAGTGATTTAAGCCATGGAACATACAATATTTGTTTATATTATTACTATTTCCTTCTCTTACACCGTTTGCATCATCCGATCCGATCTGTTTAAACATTTGTTTCTCTTATTAAATCGTATCTATATTCTGTATCTACCACTCTTTCTTTGACATTTCGCCAAACCTCATCTACTACTTTTTAACTCTGTTTACCCTTACCCCTTTCAACGCACAGATGGCACTATAGTTTTTTTCCACCAGAATTTCATACCCCGTTGACACCGGATGAATTTAATATTCTTAAGGCTTGACTACAAAAGCCAGAAAATACTTTTGTACAAAAGTAAAAATATTTTTTTTCCCGCTATCGCAGTTGTTTTGTGAAAAGAATATACAAATTTTTTTTTAAACCAAAATTTAATCTTTCTGCATCATTTTGATAAATTTTCCAGTCAGAAAAACTATTCCAAAATGAGTTTGAAAATTTTCACTTTTGTATTTTTTCACTTTTTTGGCTTATGTAGTTAAGCCTTTATGGAATATTTCCGGGCTGTAACCTAATTATTCACTTATCTGTTAACGTCGACACATGACTCACACCACAAGAGATTAGTGTGGTTTGGACTTTAACTGTTGTTGCAAAAAAAGTGGTTCTAGTATTTTTGAAATAAACTCAAAATATTCAAATTCAACTCATCACAATCTTAGCCACAACATATAATGTAAATTTAGTAAGATCTGTGTCATTATTTAATCATCTGTTTTACGCAGCTTTGTATCATATCTAATTTCGATAATAACTAATTATTACTGTTTGATTAAATTACCCTAAGGTAGCTGGAAGTTTCGATTTCTATAAAAAATATTGACTTAAAGCTCACACGTGAATGGCCAGCTATAGATTTACGAACAATATGGGTGCACCCTAAAATATTCTGTTTGCACCATTGAATCTTTCCGAACACATCCCGATATCCCACCTAACATCCGCCATTTTCGTGATGAAAAGCTGATGAGTTGAAATTTTTTTTTAAAGTTGGCTGCATTTTTACACATACAAAATGGTCGAGCTGTAAAACAGAACAAACCCACCCTGTTAAATTGTTGTCGCAATTCACATCTACTCATCGACATGAAACGAAATTACAAAAAAAACAATGTAAACAAATGGGTTTTGGAGGGTGAAACGTACGAAGGTTTCCCATCTTTACAATTCATAATCTCTGATTGTAGGTCGGTGCTGACAGAACACACAGATGATAGGTTGAGAGTTGTAAGTCACCAATCCCTGGTTCTCACCAAACTGAGATCTAACTCCATAATTTATAATTACATATTATATTGCTCGTCAATCAAAGATAAAAAAAAAAATCTTTTGCTCTATTTTTTCTATATGATTTGTTTGAAAAATAAAGCATATTTTTACAAATTTTCAAATGGTTTGGGGCAGTACAATGAAATGAAATATTTCAAAGTTTTCAAATATACAATTTTAAATGTATTTGATAGTGAGAACTTTCTGTCAGTAGACGAAATCGAAATTTAAAAAAAAAAAATTTCGATCCACCCTACTTGTACATATCTACACGATTATCCTACCCTGGCCTACATCGACAACACGCTGTCACTGACAACCAGATCTGCACGAAATCAAAAAAATTAAAACTCCATAGTTTGGTTAATAAGCTTTTGTTATGTTATGTTTGTTAAAGCACTGCAACATCTAGAAATTACAGCAAAAATACAACAATGCATATTAAAAGATTTTCTGATTTGCAACCATTATTTAATTCAATCTAATTTATGAAGCTAACCATTCAAGCTGATTTTGAGCCCTAGACTATCTACAGAAGAGAATCTTTGAAGGAATGAATTGAAATCTACGCATACCCACTCTGATCAAGCCTTGATCTCCTTGGTTCAACTTGAAAAATTTGTCTAGAGCGTCCAGGCGAAGTTTCAGATTCAACCATTCAAAAAAAAAAAATATGCGAAGTTTATCTTGTGGTTAAAAACTGTGTGTACAGTGATCCAGAAGACCCAAAAAAATGACATGAAACCTGTATGTCTGTATTCCTGTCTCTACCTCGACATACAGCCTAAACGACTGAAGCTATTTTCTTCAAATTTTGGGCTTAAAGTTTTTTAGTGATTCCCTAAAAAGTAAATTGAAATTGTCTTTTTAGCTTCAAAGATAATGGTACTTGCCATACGACCAACTTTCTTGTTTACAGATTTATGAATAATTAAGATCACAAATTTTTTTTTACAATATTTCGAAAACGGGATTTTTTGCAATAATGTTTTCAGGTGTATAATAATAAACACATAAAAATGGCATCTCTTTTTGAAAAACAAAAAACTAAATTAAAAAATTTAAGCTCCAATATAAGTTCAATAAATTACGCTGAGGAGAACATAAATACATAAATTTCGAAGAGGCAAACGGCTCGAAGGGTCTTAAAAGTTAAAAAAAAATTAATTCATTAGCTTGTTAGTGACGACTTAATTTATTACGACGATGTGAGCACCAACAGTGTCACAACCTCATACAAGAAATATTGAGTTTTTGATGAGCAAATGTACTAATTTAGAAGACGTATTATGAATTAAAATAGAATTATTTCGTAAGTCATACATAAATCACTCGCTAGCTTATGAATTAAGGCCAAGCCTAAGCTAAGAAGTGACTTAAGCTCTTGCAACCCTAAACAAACCCTAAGCTACGTACAATTTTCTTCTAAATTTAATGTTTGAAAATTTGTATTTTTTTCAGTAATTACTGTTTATTGAAACAACTTAAGTTGGAAAAAGTAACTAACTGACTGTCAAAATTCGGCTTTTTTTAAATTCTGTAGGTATGCTCAAAATTCTGTTAATGCAAAATTCTATATGTGCAAAATTAAGTTTACAAAAATTCTGGTTAAAAACATTTTAACAAAGCGTTACTATTTTGTTTACCTGCTTAACCCCCCAACGTCCGAACCGAACCATTTCATTGGGTTCCAAAACTAAAACAAGTTTAATAGTTACTTTATCAACCACACCGAACCCTAATTTAATCTACCGTATCGAACCCTGATGTAATTTCTATTTTATACACCGCATCGCCCGACCGAACCCTGGGTTCCTTACACGTTTACTGCACCATTGCACCGAACCCTTGGTTGTTTCTACGCTTTGCCCATATTATAGGTTTACAGGCAACAAGATGTTGAATAACTGCCTGAAAACAATGGAGACGGAGCTGCAACTGGAGCTGCAGTAGGGCTGTGTCAATCAGGAACGATTCGATTTTTTTCATCCGATCATCGAAAAGTATTAATGACTGAAATCACAAATTTTCGTTTCAATCGATCCCAATCTCAATCATTTCGATGATTCTCGATTTTCCATCCCAATCTCAATCATTTCAATGAATCTCGATTTTCGATATCAATCTCTATTGAATTATTAATATAATTTATCGGAGAAAAGAAATATGGGTCAGATTGGGTTCGATCAAAATCGGTACAGTATTCGTTAACTTCGGAGATTGAATTTCATAGAAACCGAAATAAAAACATTGTCTCAGTTTGACAGGTGTCAAAATATGCCAACATTTTTGGTACGGCGGATCGAAAAACGGAGTACGCCAATTTAGGAGTTGGAAATTACCCAAAGTCACGCCAGTTCTCTAGGTCCATTAGAACACTTTTTATTTGACAGGTGTCAAAATGTCAAATCATTTCCAAAAATAGCGCTACGTAACGTTGTACATCGTAACGTCGCCCAGAGGAAAGTCCACGTTTTTATTTCACTCTACCGCCGACATAGACCAATATGAAATAATGAATTGAGTGGAATGAAAATGATCGAATGATTGATTAAAATGATGGAATCATTTTGGTAATCGATTCTTGAACGATTCGATTATTTGAAATGAACGAATTACACAGCTCTAAGCCGCAGCCGTTACTCGCTGTCAAAATATTGAATACACATGATTTCAATATTGCGAATACAATGCGACGTAGCTGCAAAACGGAGCCGCAGCTGCAAGAGTTCACCAACTTTTAACTTTTGCGTGCAGAATTTTTAACATTTCGGAATTGATGGAGGCGAACAAGGCCATTGCAACTCGATAAATGTTTATGTAGGGCTTTGAAATGAGCTTCAAGGTCCTTGCGATTCCTCATTATCACAAAATTCACAAAAGATCCAATTAGCTGACCCATTTGTTGGGTCAAATATCAGAAAGCTGTACAGCTGCATTGTGGGAACGATAAAAGAAGCACGTACGATACATTTTGACAACTATTGCAGCTGCAGCTCCAGTTAAAGCTGCAGCATTCAGTATTGTGTCAAAGCAGTAAGCAGACATATATGACGTTGTTGACATTTTTGATTTTATTCGCGTCCTCTGAGCTCACAGTTACTATAGTCTGAAATATTCATAAGGGGTGATTGAATTTCTATACAAATTCGTCTCCTGCCTTTACCTATCGATTTGTAGTTTATATCAACTTAGAGTACCTAAAGGAAAGAATACCCCGCTAGTTAAATTATTTCGAAACGATTTAATTTAGTAAGCAAAAAGAGGCAAGCTGCTGATGCTGCGTACGAAGTGTACTAGTTAGATCGTTAGAAGCCACTTTTAATTTTTGGGTTGAAAAACCTCTACCTCCTGTTATCCCTTTCCCCAGCGATTTCTTCAACAATCCACTCCGGCTGAGTGTATTCACAGACAAAGCCTAGCCTCAATTTATTATTCTTTTGGTCTTTTGCCAAAGGCACTCAAAAAGTACTACAGACAAGCTTGTTTCTGCGAACAGAGCACGGGTTCTTCTCATAGTCTGCTACTAGGAGCAAAGGTAGCATTGTACCTGATTTCTTCTACAATCCGCTCCTTCTGAGTGAATTATTGACAAGGCTTAGCCTGATCCGATTTTTCTTCTGGTCTTTGCCAGAGGCAGGGGACGGAATCCCAAATGTTTATTTCTGTAACTTCCCTTCTTCAAAGAGTACCATAGACAAGCCTGTTACCGTGAACCGTAGGCCGATTTTTCCCCAGGTTTTTGCTGGAGGCAGGGAATCAGTCCCAACCGATGTATGTAATACTTTTTTATTTATACTTAACACTGTTTATTGTACACGTACAGTATATGCAAAACCATGTTATGAAATAATTTTTAGAATTCAAAATAATTGTAAACGCTGTAAAAGTAAAAAATCTAAATAAATAAAATTGATTGTGATTTGGATTTTAGAAACTCTTAACCCAACCCAAGTTTTTTGCTTTCTTTGGGATCAGCCCTGGACACCGACGTGCCTACCTCAGCCTCAAATAAAAAACCATCACAAAATTAAAATTTAGAATTAAAATAATGACCACATTTTGTAACATTTCGTGATTTAAACTTCATTCAAAGACAACAAGTAGGTATACAAATAATTTGACTATCTCTTCTTTTGTTGGACTTTAGTATGGAGACATTCTTTTTAGATAAGAGAGTTTAGAGACAAGCTTTTTGGTTGTGTCTCTGGCCTAGTCCATAACCCCAAGTTAAGTAAGACAGTAAGTGCCTAAGAACATTGTAGAACCAGGGGCCAAATTACTGCTTCAGTGACTGAGTGAGTGCCATCAGTGATCCAATGAACGAGGAAAAATAAAATGAAAAAATAATACAAACAATAGTTCTTTCATTTTTTCTTCAGAATTCGCATTCCTTAGACACTGTCAGTGGGCTGTCCGTATATCGAATGATATTCCGTTTCCATCAGCCAGAGTCCTGCTCTTAAAGTATTTTAGAAAAGCAACACCAATAGGTCTTTGTACTTCGTCGTAGTTGTGTGACGGGCGGTTCACACTGACCGGCAATATTGTATTGTGTGACGGGCGGTCCACAAGATAACATAGAGGTGCGACAGGTGGTCGACACAAACACTTATCGTGTGACAGATGGGCCACGGCAATCATTACAATATAATCGTGTGACAGATGGTCCACGAAATCATCGAGTGTGTAACAGATGGCCCACATAAGGATAAATAACAACTTGCTCACACCAACCTAAATTTAGTATGGCTTAATGCCCACCCTAAAGTGTCTTGAACACAAAAGTAAAATCACTTTGCGATGTGTTTCCCTATTCCCTTAAATTCTGCGCGAAGGTCTTCGGGTTTTAGTAATTTTAACTTTCGCGTGAATCAGGGAATCCTGGCTTCTCATATGATTTGAAAAATGGCAGAGATCCCATCTGACAAAGAACTTTCCTCCTTATTCGTAGTCTGGGCATCGTTCGAGATATTAAATAATTTTTCGTTTATCTTTTATCTATAACGGGTGGGGACTGAACTTGTCCATTGAGCCACTTTTGGAAAGAGACCGCATGCGTGGCTCGATTCGACTACGGCGCACACCCTAGCAAATTGGCGGGGTGTTGCAGTTAGACCGTGACCGAATAACACACGGACAGGCGCAGGCGGTCTGAAAGAGATGGCAATTTTTATGGAATTGACGGCATGTACAAGTAAAGTCCGCCATGATGAAAAATCACTTTTGGATTTTGGTTCGAGAGAATTGGTGGTGTTAAAAGCTTAACAACGAAAAATTATTTTGGATTCGAAATCGAGTTTTTTTACGTTCAGAGCAGAGTGTGAAAAATTCCCAGTTCGAGGGATTATTGAAGTTAATAGTGTAGCTGATTTTTTAGCTGGTTTGGTTTTGGCAACACTGGTTTTGACAGCTGACGTGTGTTTAGTACCTTGTGTCACTGTCAAACAGCTTCAGTTTGGTTTGGAATTTAACCATAGATCGTCTTACAAATGAACAACGCTTGCAAATTATTGAATTTTACTATCAAAATTCGTGCTCGGTTCGAAATGTTCATCGCGCGCTGCTTCCATTTTATGATCGGCATTCTCGACCTTCTGAGCAGTCTATTCGGAAGATTGTGACCAAATTTCGCACCAAATTTACTTTGTTGGACATTAAACCACCAACACGTTTACGTACTGTGCGTAGTGAAGAAAATATTGCGGCCGTATCAGCTAGTGTGACAGAAGACCGCGAAATGTCGATTCGGCGCCGTTCCCAGCAGTTAGGCCTTTGTTACAGCACTACGTGGAAAATTTTGCGGAAGGATTTGGGCGTAAAGCCTTTTAAGATACAGCTGGTGCAAGAACTAAAGCCAGCCGACCTACCACAACGCCGAATTTTTGGTGAATGGGCTCTTGGAAAGCTGGCCGAGGATCCGCTTTTTTATCGAAAAATTGTGTTCAGCGATGAGGCTCATTTTTGGTTGAATGGGTACGTAAATAAGCAAAATTGCCGCATTTGGAGTGAAGATCAGCCAGAAGCATTGCAACAGCTACCAATGCATCCCGAAAAAGCCACTGTTTGGTGCGGTTTATGGGCCGGCGGCATTATTGGGCCTATTTCTTCAAAGATGATGCGAATCGCAGCGTTACTGTCAATGGTGAACGCTACCGAGCGATGATAACAAACTTTTTTTGCCCGAAATGGAAGTTCTTTACTTGCATGATATGTGGTTTCAAGAAGACGGTGCCACATGCCACACAGCACGCGAAACAATGGCGCAATTGCGAGGCGAGTTTGGTGAACAGTTAATTTCACGTTTCGGGCCGGTCAATTGGCCGCCTAGATCGTGCGATTTGACACCATTAGATTATTTTTTGTGGGGGTATGTCAAGGCTAATGTCGGGACAAGCCCGCTTCGATTGACGCACTGGAAGCCAACATCCATGCATTCATTCGTGAGATAGTGAAAGAGTATGCCAAAATTGGACTCAGCGGATGGGCTACCTGAGACGCAGCCGCGGTCAACATTTGCATGAAATTATCTTTAAACATTAAATTGCAAGGTTCAAACTATCGATTCAAATAAATATTTCATTCATTTTTTCGAATTTTTTGTGTTTTTTTTTTTTTAAAAGTTCTAAGCCTGTTAAAAAATCACCCATTATTTTCTGGTTTTGTGCGGGACGAAAAGTCTTGGTCAGAGGCGATCAATAGGAGAGGAGGTATAGCCAGTGGGCATACAAGAAAGAGGAGTGAGGACCCTGAGGAAAAGCTAAGTATTTGGTTGTTGGCTTTGTCCAGAACTTAGTGTAAAACTTGATTATTTTCGTTTTATTTTGTGGCCAGAAAAGTGGCAAAATTTTACCTCGGTTAGGCCTTCGTTTCTTTTCTTCTATTCTCCCGAAATTGCGGGACTCGCGACCGTTTTCCATACCGTTGTTTGTCGGGAACTTCTCCATAGTAATTTTTCTTTGTGCACTTGGTGACGCTCCATTGTTATATTTTTATTTTATTTTATTCTAATTCGAACTTTTCTTCCTTCTTTTATTTGGAAAATTGGCCCTCTGCCAATTTCCAAAACCATTGTTAATTTTTCTTGTTATTGAAAAAATTCTGGGTTTTCTACCTATATTTATAAAGGTTTCCCAGATAAAGGTTTCCCAGGAAATTAAACCCTTCGTTTATCTCCTTTGGAATTGTTCTTTTTTTCAGTTTCTTTCAAAAGGTAAGTACCATAAAACTTCCTGGCGCCCATTCTTCTCAAAAGTACACCCTGTACTTAGTAATTTCAGATATCATTTTGATTCAATTTTATTAATCGCTTTCGATTAATAAAATTTCACTTCCATCGAACCACCCCCATACTGAGCTACTAGGTCGCAGCACTTTAATTGCTGTCGGTTGCACTGCATCGAACGAGACCATTTCGTAATTTGACATTTCAACTTCATTTCAAAAGAAAACTTTTCCTTGTCGCGACGCACGCCGGTTTTGGTGCCTTCGTTTTCTATTAATTTTTAACTTTGTTTAATAAAATCGTTTGTGTTTTTGCGGATTTTATTTATCTGCCGTCCCAAAGAATTATATTAACAATTCATCCTAAGTGATTAATTCGCGTTCGATTAATTTTGCAACACTGCGAAACTGATGCGGTAATTCAGCCCCAAAATTTTGAAAATCACATTTTTGACATGTAGATTTTCAAACAGAACTATGACCCTTCACAATATTGTAGGAGTTAACGATATTTTTGAATATTTTCTTTTCTGTTTTAAGTCAAAGGTTTAGAATTTTCCCTCTCACCTAAACGGGGGGAAAATAAAACACCCCTACTTCATTCGACCCAACGCCTTTACATACAAGCATTTTGATGCTCGGTTATGTTGGGAACATTTTTCCGACACAATCAAGTCTGATGTACATAAATAGTCTCAAGACCCTCTATATTCCGAAAAGATGCTTAACACAATGAATATTGTTTTCCTTTAAATCGGTTCTGATATGCTATAATAGCAAACTAAAGGGTTCACCGCAGTCTGAATAAGTTGATGAAGGACATGTTGGCAAGAGTGGCAGTATCACCCCTGGAGAAAATCACAATATTCAGCTTACCTAAATGCCAAAGAAACTTAATGATTAATTTGAGACTTCAAGTTTAAAAATTTCCCCAAAAAGTTAAATAAACTTCAACAAAACTTGTGGGCCAGCTTGTTTGACATCTCTATCAAAATATAAGCTTTATCCCAAAAACATTATTATCCTTTGAAGTGGCTTCTCAACAAAACAACACAACCCAAAAAACAAATGCCCCTTCAACGGCCCTCAACATAAGCCTGGCGCGCGTATTTTAAGTTAACATATTTGAATTACCACCTTTCTGGTAGTCTCCGAAATGTCCACAAAAATGCTCCTCATCCACTTGTGTATATAGGTTAAATACTTTGCCTTCTGATGTACCTATATATGTAAGTTTAACTTTTATCTCCACTTAACAAAGTTTAATAGTGTTAATCCTTGCCACAGAAGCACTTTAAAACAAACTTAGGCCAACCCTTAGTTGACGGCCTTAATAATTACCCAAGAACCATGTGCAAGGGTGTGCCCTGTTTTTTTTTTTTTTTACTATTCATATCCACACATACATTTTATGTAGTATACATGTGTCTTTACTTGGTCCTTTTGCTGATGTTACAACATTCTGCTCTAATCATGTAAGAGTTTCAACTCTTTGTCATCGTAAAAATAAATTTTGAATACGTAATCTATATGTAAAATTATTCAGATTTGCCAATGTCCTTGAGTCTCATATACTCATGCTTAACATCGTAGTATGGCTAGGAGGACTAAGACGACATGATTAAAATAATATAATAATCTACATCCTAGACACAACTAATGAACACAAAAGAGGCAGGTATTGGTATTATTGCCACAATTAATGTGTATCCAATGCTGAACCATCATTTATTGCCTTGAGAATGTAATGAAACACTCGAGACTTTCTTTACTTCAATATAATCAGTTTAATGGGTTTCTTGGATTGGAACAGTTTTGGAATTAGTTCGTACCGATACGGATACTAAAATTATATACGATGATATTGTGAGTTTGCACGTTGTCGTCCTTGCCTTCATCGTCCTTATCATCAAGTAAGGTTGCCACTTTGGTCAATCTCGACCAAACTTTCTAAAGGGTTTTCCAATAAGAGGTGTTATTTTGAATAGCCCGCTATTTCGGTAGCTGTCACTTTTGAAGCTGTCATTTTTTGACATCTGACAAGTAGAAACTACGCCATTAATAAAAAAGGAACAATACACGCTTCAACAACGCATTGAAATTATTAAAATTCACTATAAAAATGGTGAAAATTTGGCAGAGACGGTTCGTAAAACTAAAACATTTTTGGATCGTCGTGAAGCACCTTGTCGGACCGCAATACAGAAATTGGTGAACAAATTCGAGCTGTGGGGACAAGTTAGTGATGTGAAGAATAAAACCCGTGCACGTCTCTCAAGAACAACTGAGAATATTGCTGTTGTAGCCCAAAGTGTTGAAGAAAACCCAGGTTTGTCCATTCCTCGTCGTTCTTTGGAATTAGGCATTCCACAAACGTCATTACACCGTATTTTGCATAAAGACTTGGGTCTTAAGGCTTTTAAAGTTCAGTTAACACAAGAACTCAAGCCGGCTGATCATCAACAACGTCGCATGAAAATGATCCGGAATTTCCTCGAAAAATCATCTTGACTGATGAGGCCCATTTCCACCTCGGAGGCTACGTCAACAAGCAAAACTGTCGCATCTGGGGCTCGGAAAACCCAAGAGTTATTGTTGAAAAGCGTCTCCATCCTCAACGCGTGACTGTTTGGTGCGGTTTATGGTCCGGCGGGGTCATTGGACCTTACTTTTTCGAAAATGAGGCTGGAGCAACAGTTACGGTCAATGGATTGCGCTATCGAGAGATGATTAATGATTTTTTATGGCCGGAATTGGATGGTATTGATCTGGACAACGTTTCCTTTCAACAAGACGGCGCTACGTGCAACACAAGCAATGAAACCATCGATCTTTTACGGGAAAAGTTTCCGGACCGTGTTATCTCTGGAAGAGGTGATCACAATTGGCCACCGAGATCTTGTGATTTAACACCTTGCGACTTCTTCCTTTGGGGCCACGTGAAAGATAAGGTCTACGCCAGCAGCCCAGCGTCGATTCAAGACCTCAAAGATGGAATTCGTGAGGCTATCGAGGACATAGGGCAGCCACTTTGCGATTTGGTTATGGAAAATTTCATGAAAAGGATATGGTCCTGTAGGCGTGGTCGTGGCGGCCATTTGGCTGATGTTGTGTACCATTATTAACGGCATACCTTCTTCTTTTTAATGAAATAATCATCCGATCATTTATCTCAAAAAATGCCCTTTATTCTTGAGTTGAAAATAATTGGCAGTATTTCGAAATCTCGATTTAAAAGTCTCGCATAACGAAATCTCGCAATAATGAAATTTGGAAAACTAAATTTATAAACTCGCATTATAAAAAGTAACCCAGTACACACCAGTTTTTTTTTACAGAAAATACTTAAAAATAATTTCAAACTAATAAGTAAAGCAGAAGTTAGAACGAGTTGTAGGGAGTGAGAGAGATTCTTAATTAGGAAGAAGTGATATGAAAGTCGAAGGTATCTCCTGCGTTATTATAGCGAAACGCAGCGTTCTTAAGATAGGTTCAAAGAGGCCGTAATTTGTGCGGTGATGAGGAAGGTGGAAGAGAGGAGTAGATATCTGACGTGACATGAGTTACTATATAGATGGGAAACATTTCTAGAAGGAGGGATGAGTCTATGGTCCCTGCTTAAATCTGGTGCAGAAAGAAAATATCCGCAACTAAGCGACGTTTTTGAAGGGCTTGCAAATTAATCAATTTTAAACGATCTTCATAAGGGGGTAATATGAGATTATCAGACCAAGGGACACCGCGGAGTGTAAATCGAGTAAACCTAAGTTGAACAGCTTCGATTTTTTGAGAATGAGAGTTCTGATGGGGCGATCAGGCTTGGCTAGCGTATTCAAGGAAGAGTCTAACGAAGTGTAAGGATTTAGTGATGTAGGGATTCGATAATTCTTTAGACCAACGTTTTAAGAAACCTAGAGAAGAGTTGGCCTTGTTAATGATATGATCAAAACGGACTCGGAAATTTAAATGCCTGTTGCAAATAACTCCTAAGTCACGAATAGAGCAGACAAAATGAATAGCAAGAGCGTGAAAACAATATATTCGAGAGGGAAGGTGTAATCGCTTACGTGAGAAACTTATGGATTGACATTTAGCAAAATTGAGTTTTTAGAAATTTTTGTCTCACCATATTTATATGGAACTAAGGTCGTTTTGAACTAAGAGAGAGTCAGAGAGAGAAGAAATGACCTTTATTAGTTTCATATCATCAGCGTTAAAAGAGACATTGGAATCATAAATGACATTATCATTTTTATGTAAAGATAAAAATGTATGGCCCAAGTTGGCTGCCTTAAGGAACGCCTGACAAAAAAAAAACAGAGATGGGATGGGAGATTGAAGACTTGAAGATAACTCGCTATATTGGCCGTTCTCTAGGTATGATCTGAGCTATGAAATAAAGAGGGCTTTAAGTTTAAGATAAATAATTTGATGACTGATTATATCAAAACCTCTGTGGTGATAACGTCCACTTCATTTCCTTTCTCTAATTCATTTAGAATCTTAGAAACGAATTAAGTAATATTGGTTGTAGTGGATCTGCCTTTTAAGAAGCGAGTGATTTTGTGAAGAAGAGCTTGGGAATGGGGGAAAGCTTGACTATAGGCCGGTAGCTATAGCAACATCGTTCTTCACTCCAATAATGCTGAAAGAGGCTAACATAGGGAGTTAGCACCTTTTTTTTTTAGTAAAATGACAGGCAATCCATCCGGACCAGAGGTGAAATCATCTGTAAGTAAACTTATATTTTTGGCTACAATATCAGCATTTAATCAATTGATCTGAGGGAGGTGCGTGGGGTAATCTTTAAGTAACTATTTATTTATTTATATTTCTGACTTTACGAAGGCCTCGCAAATCTTTATTACACCAGGGAAGGGATAGGAAAAGACATTTTTACGCGGAATATAAGGGACTGACTGTACGAGAAAGTTAAAGATATACATGTAGAAAAATTCCAATGTGATATCAATTGAGATGTTGTTATTCAAGAGGTAACTAAAATCAAAAAGATTTCCACATAGCTTGTGGATTGATCTGAAACAACTTATGAATACCAACGCATGTATTGAACGAGAACTGTAGCTATAAAAGAGCTTAAGATTTTCAACCCTGAAGAAAAGACGATTTTTTGTATTGATTTTCGACTTTATCGAAAACGGTTTAACTGATTTTGATATCCAGAGGCTTCTAAAAAGTAGTATTGTTTACAAATATTTCAAATAATTGCTACTGTCAGGCCCCGATCTTTTTGGGGACGGGGTGGATATCTTAAAGATGTCAAAACCTTAGCTGCTGAAATCGACAGTGAAGTGTGAGACTTTGAAAATGTAAAATTTAAACATCGTGTTGACACTAAAAAGAAGCAGTTTGGTTACAATATTAATTTTCTTTAAATGGCAACCATTTTCTTTGGCCTTGGAAGAAAATTATAGCTTCCTAGAACTCCTACCAACCAAGCAACCGAACCAACAGCCAGTCAGTATGTTTTTTGTGTTGTTAATAGTTATGGGAAATTTTTAATGGCTATAACTCATTGCGTGAGCACTGCCATATTAAATATGCAAATTTTCGAATTAACTCTAACCAAAAGCAGGAGCTTTCTTACGGTAAGTTGAAACCTGACGAGACGAGGATGAGAAGTTTTGTTTCACAAATTTATTTATTTCCACTAAGTGCTGTGTGAACATTAAGAATTATAATCAATGTTTGCCTTTTTATTACGTATACGATAAATTATAAAACGGTTTTTTATTCAAATAGTGTTAAACAAAACTTACGAGTGCTTGACAAGCGATGAAAGGATTTATAAAGTGACTGGCTGGCTGAAACTGACTGAATTATTATCCTATTTAGAAAAATATTTACGGTTGTGAAATAATTCAGAAAGAAAGTTTTTGTGCTTAAAAAGCGGTTGAATATTTAGAAAAGATAATTTTGTTGTTCTTTAACATGGAAAAGGGAATTGAACAGTCGAAATCAAGTGTACAGAATTTGTTGAATGTTGAGGTTCAATAAAGAAATCAAGAAATCACGTACAAGACTGGATCGCTAGTATTGTTTTGAATTTTTGATGTGTAAACATCTTTGCTGGCGGTAGAGTGAAAAAAAACGTAAACGTTCGTGTGCAATGTTACGTCGTGCACCTTACGTTGTAGCACGTTACGTTACGAAATCTGATTTGCCCCGACCAAAACAAATTGATTTTAACGCGACCGACAATTAGATTATACTTTATCGCGACCACTCATTTATATTGTTTTTGCCAACGACGAAAGCAAATTGTTTTTAGCGCGACCGACGATTTTATCATTTTAATTTTTAATTATTCCCTGAACAAAATGGACGCAACCCTAGTAATTAAAAAGAAAACAAAATCAAAACAAAAATAATAATAGTCAGCTTTAGGGATTGACAATTGACTGTAGGTATGGTAGGTCAATGGCTGTAGGTATGGTATCGGGTGCGTTCAGTGATACAAATCTGAACTTAAATTCTACGTTTTAAACGATGCAATTTCTTCTTGCAATTTTTAGGCACGTAGGCGAGGGATGTAGGTGCTTGGGATATACAAAATAGCTGAGGTTGAACAAATTGCAGAGTTATCGGCTACTTTTGTACTTGCACGAAGTTAACATTCATTAAAAATCACAGCGTCCAATTCCATAGGCGATTGATGGTGTCAATCGATTGAAACTGCGATTTTAGTGATTTCCACTGACAACAACTGCAACTAAATATTCTAAAAACTCAAGATATATAATTCGCCGGCTATCTCATTGTGACATTCATTTGAGGTTCGTTCAGTATAAAATTAAGATTGAACTTTTTGTAAGTTTTACTCGATGGAAAGATGGAGTTTCATAAGGATAGCAAGTTCGTTGACAGTTCTAACTGGATATTTTAATTCGGCCCCTGTCAGTCAAACCATTAAGTTCCTTTGGAATTTGGGTACTGTGTCATTTAATTGAAACCACGATTTTAGTGCTCTCCGCTGACAGTTGTTGTTTGTCGATGCTCAGAGAGTGATTACCATAAACAATAACCATGTGTAATGTGAAGTCATCTTAAAGTTGAGAGTGAACTACGAAGCAGGACCTTTCAGTACCGAACCTTTGTTGGACACTTCACCACCAGCCTTTTAGTGCTTGGAAATCACGTTACAGCGGTTCCCCAACGGGGTATTTCGCTGCCGTTCTTTCAATACTAAGCTTTTTAACAAATGGACTGCCTACAGATAGGTAATGTAGTGTTAATTATTCAAAATGTTTCTTTTGATGACGTTCAGTAACAAAAATCAGGCACTTGCACAAAAGTTGATGTTTACACATATTTAACCGTGAGTCCCGGCACTCACATATTTTGTTTTTGTTCAAAAGTGCTACAGGGAAATTGGGAATATATTTTTGTAGAATTATAGAACTTTAATGTTTTGCATTTTTTTTTATCATAATATATTATTACAATTGCTTCAAAACATTATGAATTTTATCGAAATCCGAGTGCGAAATTATGAAATTATTCTCTAATTTTGGAAAATTCGAAAAAAAAAATAATTTTTCAATACATTTTTATAATTTTTGTATTAAACGTTTTAATTTATTACGAATGTTAATGTGTAATGTTTAAGATTAATTAAAGCTCAAGTAGAAAATTTAAATATACAGAATTTGGGATATAGATATTTATTTATTTTTGTATTTAAGTCTACCCACGAATACAACTTTTATAGACTCTATTAACAAAAAAATATAAGCGGTAAAGTTAAAACAGGATTTAAAAATAATTAATAAAATACATAAAAAAAAGCTATTTTTAATACTATAGTTGCTTACAATTTAAAATAAGTTCATAATAAGATTTTTTTTAAATTTATCTATCCATGTTATAATTTCTATATATATAAAAATGAATCGTGGTGAGTTCGGATGTTTAAAACTAGAGAACGACTGCACCGAATTGGGTACTTACTTCTATGGGTTTGTTTGTAATTGTACCGCGAAGGTACCGCTACGTCCAATTTATGGTCGTCATAATCGTCCTAGCAGATCAACAATTGAGCGTCTAGTGGAAAAATTTGAATCCACATTCACAGTACAAAATGTTCCCGTGCCAGTGAGATGAAGAAGTGCCCGTAGTGTCGAGAATATTGCTGCCGCTGAGGCTTCAGTTGCACAAAGCCCAAATGTGTCTCTCACACGTCGTTCTCAAGCGTTGGGCATCTCTGTGACGTCGTTGTGGCGAATTTTGCGAAAAGATCTTGGCCTACATCCTTACAAGATTAAATTGACGCACGAACTGAAGCCGCTTGACCGCCCAGAAGCGTCGTATGTTCGTGAATTGGACTGAGCAACAACTTGAAAATGATTCGGATTTTCATCGAAAAATCATCTTCAGCGATGAGGCTCATTTCTGGCTGAATGGCTTCGTCAATAAACAAAATATGCGATATTGGTCAGGCAGCGATCCACACGTACTCCATGAGTTATCATTGCATCCCGAAAAAATTACGGTTTGGTGTGGTTTATGGGCCGGGGGCGCGCGTCATTGGGCCTTACTTTTTCCGTGATGATCAAGACCGGCACGTTACTGGGAATGGGGATCGCTACCGTTCAATGATAACCGAATATTTTTGACCCCAATTCGATGATATGGACTTGGAGGCCATGTTGTTCCAACAGGACGGCGCCACAAGCTACACAGCGAAGTTTGGAGAACGTGTTATCTCACGAAATGGTCCAGTCGCTTGGCCGCCTCGGTCGTGCGATTTGACGCCGTTAGACTATTTCGTGTGGGGCTACGTCAAGTCTATGGTCTATGCCAACAAGCCAGCGACGATTGATGAACTTCGTACGAATATCGAACGTGAAATTGCAGCAGTATCGGCCGATTTATGCTTGAAAACCGTCAAAAATTGGGTTCAGCGTCTGGACTTCTGCAAGCGTGCCCGTGGTAGCCATGCAAAAGAAGTGGAATTCCATACATAATGGCATCAAATGTACTTTCAAAAAAATACAAAATTTCATTGATATCCAAAACCGTTTTTGTTTTATTTAAAAAAAACTTTTGCAGCGCTCTTATTGAAAAACCCGATAGTATTCAATTACAAAATTTGTAATTAAATGCGAAGCTTAGGTCTACCCGTGCGAAGCCGGGCGGGTCAGCTAGTATAATATAATTATATTTCAATATAATTACTAAATAAATTATAAATAATGCATGCTGGAGTTTATTTAGACCATAATTAGTCGTATGCGTCTAGGTACAGCGTTTTTCTGGGACTCCATGGAATAATGCAGTATTCTAACCTAGAGCGTATTAAGGAATTGTTTACCTAAAGCCTTTAAAGCTTATGGATTTTTAAATTCTTTTGAATTTCAGAGAATTGGTTCTTGAGATTATGTAATTATAATGCAATGAAAATTTTAGCTTCCAACCAAAGACTACGCCAAGATATTTCTGACTTACAACTCTCTTAAAGATAGTGCTATTAACGTTATATTTAGCTACAAAAGGTGAGGTTAATCTAGTTAACAGTATTTGGAACCAAATTTCTAAAATTCGATAACGTTGTTGAAGCATTTTTGTCATCACGATAAAATCGCAAAAACTATTAACTGAATAAAAATTTAACTGACAGTTGGAATCTGACAATAAGTGGTGTATTAAGTAAGTACTGGGCAAACAAGAAACGCCCAGAATTTGAATAAAGGGATTTGCAACTTTCAGCTCCACCCTATACGTATGACATGGGTTGCAGAAAAGTGGATCGTTTTTCATCAGATACACTTGATGTTGTGTTGCAACGTCCATAAAAGAATAAGACGTTTTTTGAAAAGCACATTATTTAACATTTTGCCCAGAGTGGTTGGCAACGTTGGATCTGCGTTAATATTTTACCTCTCTCTTTGTACTCTATTTATTTTTTTAAATTTTTTTTTCCTATTAATCGGAAAAGAATGTCAAATGCTTTGATATTATGCGCTGCTGCAGGTAAATGCCTTTCTAATAGTAAAATTTTTGTATTAGGTTCCATTCAAAAACCGTGTTAAAAGTATGTACCACAAATTTCAGGTTTTCCATTTTACTATATACATACACACATATATGATGATAATAATTTTAACTTTATGCCTGTATGTGTAAGATATCATATTTTAAACAAAGCCTTAACTGTACAGCACTTCGTTAGTAAGGAATAGAAGGATAGGATATAATTTTTTTGGCTCAGTTGATTAAAAATGAGGTAGGTATTTATAATCTAATGGAGTCCCACGGGTGGCATCCGGTTGAAACTGAGGTTATAAAGAAAAGAATGCTGCCTAGAATTCTAGATAGAAGTCAAGTACTATACATCCATTGGTGCCATTGCTACCCCTTATTATTCTTATTTAATTTGTAAGTTACTAGTAGATATATTCCCCTGCTTAGGGGTTTCCTGTAAGAAATTTATTTCCTATTGAGTCTGTTTACAAAGGGCAAAGTATTGGATTCATGTACAAACAAATTTGTGTTTTTAATCAAACTTAACATGAATAATGATGACATTTAAATTTAAAAAAAATCGGTATACCGTCCGTCAGTCTGTGTGTCCGAGAGTCTGTATAAATATCCAATGTACTTCGATCTAGATGCAGATCATTTTAATGTTATTCCATAATTTTGCGTAGAAGAAGAGTTAGCATTTTTTTCTCAGCTCATCTTGAATGAGTAATTGCCATACAATGACTTTTGTTTTTTTTTTTTAAATATTTTAAAACTGCTCTTACGATTTTGATTAAACTTAATTTATATTATATTTTAAGGAAAACTGTGTTTCAGACTTTTGCTAAAAAATTTACATAACGTTTTTGAAAGAAATTTGCCTTATTTTTGGCTAATTGCCGATTTCTCGTAAATGGCTGGACTTCCTTTTTTCCAATTTTTCAATCTGAGGGCCCATTGTTTTGCAATTCCTTATGAAAGCATCTTGTTTCAATAATAAGTCATGTTGGAGGGAGACAAACAAACATTGTTTTCTTTCGTTTAGCTGTATCGTGTATGTATCGGCAACATCTAGTCATGTAAAACATCAAAAATAATGCGTATACGCCACAGTGAACCGATTTTAGTTATTATGATTTATCAATAAACTTTAGTAAAAGTTCGAAAGCTGGTGAGAGATTTCCTTAGAAAATTTTAAACCACTACAAAAAAAATAGAGCGGTTATTTTGTCTGTTTTTTTTTTTAAGGTGCAAAAAAGAGTCGCCCAGTTGTGTCCTGTAATGAAAACGAGACACAACCGAACTAACATTTCAGCTTCTTTTAGCTAAGAAATATTCATATTTGCAGGCTTAACCTTATATAAAGCCTCTATACGGCCTTCTGTGGAAAAGAAATTCTTATAGATGTCATGAGCTCGATAACTAAAAAGAAATAAGAAAAGGAAGACTAACAGAGGTTAAGAGCTGACACTCTAATAAGGCTCTATAAATGATATAATAGAAGGTTAAAGTAGGTGTCACTTTATAAAAGCTCAATAGAGGATTTTATAGAGGTTGCTGTCAAAAGATATTAATAAGGTTTCTATAAAAATTTAATAGAAGCTTAATCGATTACTTCGGTGAAACCTGCCACATCTTATTTATCGAACCTTTAAAGAAAAATCAATTGACATATAGATTTTCTAGAACTTTTTTTTCGAATACCTCGGTTAATCTTGTCAGAATTTAGTTTAGCCGAGTTTGAAAAATCTTGTATATTGTTTCTTAAAATATAAAAATTACAATGTCCACTTCATGGAAACGAATAAAAAAAATTAGGTCGTAGAATTATGCTCCAGAGAGCACGTCAATTAAATATGCAGAGGAATGCATAAGATCAAGAAAGACCACAAGAGAGCACAAGTCAGGTCAGCACAAGAAATCATCACGTCTCTCCAAATCCAGAAGGTTAGACTATTTTTGTTGTTTTTTTTAATTTTATCTTATGTACTCGTCAATTATTTAAAAATTGACCAGCAAACAAACAACGATACATCCTTTGAAGAATCAAGCGAAGATGAAGACGAAGTAAAAAAAGAGTATTGGCATAATGGCATAGAAAACTTTAATGAGGACCGACGAAGAAAAAGGCGAGAAACACAAACAATGTGCGCTCAAAATTTGTGTCACAGATTAGCCACATGAAGATGAAAACCAACTGCAGCCATTTTATTTTGCCTACAAGCTTGAACAGTCAGATTGCAGATAAAAAATGATAATGTTTGTATAAAAACCTCACACATACATAGATAATAGGGATCTTCAAACACCTGTTTCAATTGTTCTTGCAATTCACATCTTTTCATCGACGCGGGATGAAATAATAAATACAACAATGTAAACAAATGGATTTTGGAGAGTGAAAGGTACGAAACATTCTCATCTTCATATGGCTAATCTGTGATATGTGATTTGTGTTTTAACCTCTCAGAAACTTGGCAGCATAAATCTATGTAACTTTGCAGAACTTTTTGCTTATGCTTACACCGCGCACACACTTTACTGTACATTCTTTATAAGCGAGGTTATACTTTAAATATACCAACAAATGAACACATTTTTCATTTAACTAATGCAGACTGGGGGAGTTACGGGCTTCAAATCAAAAGGTGGAAATATAGAGAAAAAAAATTTTATGTTTTCCCTCATTCTTCAGATTTTTCAATAAATGGAATTTCTTTCTAAAACGAATCGATTATTTTCTGTAAATTGAAAGGAATTTGTAAAAACTTCTAAAGAAAACGGAAAATATTATTCATCCTCGCGAATTGTATTTTTGTTATTCTATTTTCGTTTAGAATTTGTATTTATATTCACTTTTTGTTTTTGGAATGTCAAATCGAGCAAGATTTGTCTGTTTTTTGTACGAAACAATGTCGTGACATGCGAAAAAAAATCGCGGTGAGCATAAGTATATTTTTTTGGGTTGATTCATAATTAGTAGTTGAAAAAAGAAAACTTGTTATCCTCATACAAAATTAATTTCTTTATTTGCTTAACAAACGTTTTCGAGAAATGCTTTTCTCATCTTCAGGTTTGTAGCAAAAAAGAAATTAATTTTGTATGAAAATAATTAGTTTTCTTTTTATACTACTAATTATATTAGAACTCATATAGTTACGTTCAGCAAGTAAGTTTTACGAATTTATTATTGATTCACAGTTCGATACAAAATTTAAATTATTGTAGCTGATGATTATTTGTCAAGCTGACAGCTGAAAATTGTATTGGTTTTGGTAAAGACCAGAACGGGATAAATCTGGCGAAAAATATAGATTTGGAAATTTGTTTGAAAATCAATTTATTTTTATGGGGCAAATCGGCGTTTTGACAGATCCAGATGCTAAAAAACTTAAATTTTCATTTCGTATAAATAAATTGGTGTAGGTATAAGCAAATTGTAGTTGTTCGCAGCCAGCAACTTACTTTTGGAAATAGCAATTCAAATGTTCATTGATTCATTGATACTTGGAGGCCATCATGTAAATGGGGCTTTAATTAACATTTTATCGAAGCTTGGGCTTACAAATATAAGGAAGCTCTTTGTAGTTCTCAAAAGGAAAAGTATGATCAAGTTCTTGCATGTTCCAAATTATATCTAAGATGGTGCAGTGGCTAAAGCGATGGACTTTTATGCATACAGGAGGTTCCGAGTTCGATCAAAACAGATGTAAGAAAAATGTTTGTGTTTTATAATTATTTCAAATACATTAATTAATAAATAATTTTAGGTGATATATACTTTCAGGTAAAAAATAGATTAAAAACAGAAAAAAACACTTCGAAAAAATTGGAAACATAATAAATATTTTTTTTTTTTATTTGTATACCTACCTCGTTAAGAGCTGTATTATCTGCTTCTAATAGGTATATTAAAACCACTAAAATAACAACTAACACCTCTAATAAACTTGCGTTTTTACCTTTATAGAATCATTTACGAAACTGTCTGATTTACTGATTTACTGTCAAAACATAAGTTTCCTTAAAACTGTGCATAGCGCTAGATAAGACTTCGTTTAGATCTTACAAACATTTGTTAGAATCTCAAACTTTTATAAGAACTGCGCATGGTACCTGCACGAAGATGTACCGAAGTCATTTTAGAATTTTTAAAAAGGTTATTTGAGCCTCTATAATGTTCTCCTTTTTATGTTTAACAAAGTTTTACAGATTTCTTATGGAAGTTAGAAAGTATTTTCAGTTAAACCCAACTGAAGCTTAAATGTTAGTTGGAAATTGAACCACTTAACCAATTTTAATACAATGTTCATGACTGACTGAATGACTGACACGCCCACACAAAATGTAATATAACTTTTTTCGATCTTCGTTTTGTTCATTAGCTCTGTTCAAACCGGAGGAGTTGGGAATACCCTTGGCAAATTAACTCAAATTCACACCAAATGTCCAATATTTTGACTTTGGGCCTCTAATAACTAGTTTCTACTTGTGTTTCGGCTCAAATTCTAGATCAGGTATTCGAAATAAGTACTTTTAGAAAATCTATTTTTTTTTTTAACGGTAGCCCTACGATGAAACTGCCAAATTGATGGCATGTATAGTTTGCAAACACATTCAAATTATGTGTTCACAAATGCAAATGCAAATTGGCTTGAAACGAGAACCTTGTTGATCCCGATTTTATCAAGAAATTTTTTTTCAGCGATGAAGATAATTTTACGTCAATAACCAAAACTACTGCATTTGGAGTGTAGATTATCCTTAAGCCATTGTTGAGACGCTGTTACATCCTGAAAAAATCACTGTTTGGTGTGATCTATGGGCAGAGGGAATCATTGGTCAATGGGGAGCGCTATAGAGCCATGATTAATGACTTTTTCCTGCCTGAATTGGAGGATGTTGATGTGGATGACCTTTGGTTCCAAGAAGACGGCGCCTCATGCCATACAGCCAACAAAACAATCAATTTTTTGAAGGAAACTTTTGGTGAGCGCATTATCTCGCGTCGTTGGCCAAGATCGTGCGATTTAACACCGCTGGACTATTTTTTATGGAGTTTTGTGAATTCGCTTGCCTACGCAGATAAGCCCGAGACGATTGACGCCTCGGAAGAGAATATTCGGCGCGTTATTGCTGACCTGACATACAGCCCCAATTGCTACAAAAAGTTGTAGAAAATTGGGCCTCTCGGCTGGAAATAATAACTTTTAAAACATAATCTCAATCCCTTATCTTTATAACAAAGCTTAATTCTTGACCATATTTCTTCTTGAAAACGACACGTCTTAAAAAAAAAAACAACTTTTATTATTTATTTATTTATAAACCAATATCTTGCTAAAATACAATATAAAGTCTTCAATCATTAAAAATATAAATATGAGCAACAATAAATCTGAACCCAAGTACATTTATCAATTCAAATCATCATTAAAATATACGTTCAAACAATTATGCCCAGTTTTTTAGTGGTGAGTTAAACCAGAGTTAGCTAACTCTAGAAGTAAATTAACCCCCACTTAACTGAAAAAGCAGTTTTAGGTGGCGGATGCATGAGAAACGACTCAAAAAAAAAACTCTGTATATAAAACATCAAAACCATATGTTCAGTTAATCCTGAGTTAACTCACCAAATTTTATGAGTTAACTCGCTCTTAATTTAAATCTCGCACTGCAAATATGGACTTTAAATGGGTTACGTGAAATAACGCCCTGATACACGAAATAAAGCCTTATGTCGCCTTATCTCCATATTTAAGTGGAAATAACGCCACACAAGTCATGTGGCCTTATTTCAATTACTGCTATGTTATACCTAAGGCCTGTCGGGCATTACTTCGTTTTTGAAAATTTTTAAAAATAAATTTATAATTCAACTAAAATAAATCAGAACTAAAAACTAATAACTATAACTTCCGGCCAAATAAATTCTTTTTATAGTTTCTTATTTATTAATTTTTAAAAAATTATAAGGTAATAGAGAATAATTATATTTCATATAATGCTGTCTTCTTTCCATGCTTGAATGTGGGCATGTGTCGATGATAGGTTGTAAATAAGGCCCGCCGGGTCTAATTTCGATTTCTACAAGAAATTAAGGCCACATTCTGAATGTGGTCTTATTTCGTTGGGTGGCATTTCACGTCATCCTTAAAATGAACTCTTCGGAAAAAAAGTCAGTTTTTCATTATAAAATTTATCATAATTATATATGATTTCTACAATTTTCTTAGAATTTTCGAATGTCATGAGAAGTTGTTGTTGATCTTAGGCTTTATAAAAAGTTGAAAGAAATTCTGGAAAATACTAACAACTTTAATAAAACGTCAAAATTCTGTGTCCTTTATATCTTGATCAAATTGTTGAAATATTAAATGCTTGTATATTGTTTGTAAAAACGTTTAAAATCTAATAAATATTTATGGCACAGAATATTTAAAGCTACCTACCAATAAATCTATTCTAAACGTTCACCTGTTAGGTATCACATATACTAGCATGAAATACTTACTATAATAAACACTAGACTTGCTGATTAAAAAAAAAAAAACAAAATTAATCATGTTTTAGTTTTTAATTATAGAGCGAAAAAAATTCACAATAATTAGTATTCAAAGCTTTTTTGAGCATTTTCGTTTGTTGCCTTAAGCTTCCTTTTTGCCTATTCTACACTCTTCTAATTCGCTCAAAAACAAACAATTTCCAATAATTTATTCTTTTCCTTTCGCATTTGCATTTGCATACCTGGACTGTTGTTAATTTCTTCATTGCCTACATTTTTTTAACAGGCTTCTTCTAAAACCATAAAATTACCATTTTATAAGTTGTTATGGCTTTTCAGATCTATATACGTGAAAACTTCATCAAATTAATCCTAAGTGCGATTGAAATGGTAGTCCCAACGACCTCAATGCCATCCCAATTGTTTGCCCTCATCAGAATTTCATTTAAATTTCATTTTGACTATTTCCTAAATTTGTGAACCATTGATGAATAATTAATTTTATTCATTTTACATAGACATATACCTGCCATAACGACAACTTCTCCTCGTGGCACTGGCACTGGTATATCTATATCACACGAAAAGTAAGCTCGAAATAATAACAAATGGTAAAAAAAAGTACAACACACAAAATCAACATAATCAAACATAAATTAGCATTCTAAGTTTACCTCAACAGTGCTCCTGCATTGCAAACGAGGTAGGTACTCTTTGCCAGGTTAACTGCGGCCATATACCAGTACAAGGATATTTATATGCAAATGCTAAAAATGTGTCTGCATTAACAGGTGAAAACGTCACTGCCGTTTCCGTCGCCGAAGCGACTTTTCAAAACACTCAAGCTATACAGCGCAAAAAAAAAAAACAACAACAAAAAACAACCCGAAAGAGAACCGCACTCGACAGACCACCCAGAACTCGAGAACCTATATATGATGATGAAGACCGAGGCCGCCAGGCAGTCTGGTGCATTTATAAATATTAAATTCCTTTATTGCAGGACGCGACGTTCATAATACTCTAGATACCAACGACTTGCATTCGAGACTTCACTTTTTAAAATTTTTTTTATTTCTGATTCACAACATGAAGGACATCAATAAAATTGCATTTCCACACAGACACGAAGACAATAGGCAATCATTATTTTTGTTGTTGTTGTAATTATACACTGATTCACTATATAATAAAATGTTAAATAAAGTAGAAGGCCAGGAGAAGAATCAAAGTTAATCCTGATGTCATTCACTTTATAGCCACAGGATATCTGTGATGCGCCACCAAATACTAAGCACCGATTGCTAAAAGCAGCGATTGCCTCAACGCACGACAGTCAACTGTCTTCGACACCAAAGTTAGCAGGTAAATGTACCAAGGACCCAACACATTGCACGAGATAGACATAGAACAGAAGGCCCAAACAGTAAGGTTCCTGGTACGAGCTGCCGCCTTCCTCAGATTTCTGCACTACCAAAACCGAGAAAAAGTACCAAACTGTTTGAATTTTGTACGGAAAAAGGACATTTCCCCAGGAGTACCGACTGCATTTGGCAGGGAGTGCGCATGAGCTGATTCTCGCAATGAAAACAGAATACATATGTTTGCGAATTCCTTACACTTCTCTGAGATAAAACTCACAGGACACCGCCAGCCGCTTGCCATCTCCCACAGACCAACACGCTGGATTGCTAGGCTTTTTACATTAAGTAAGTCGTCCTGTCATAACGCTATACTAACGCCACGCCATCCATTGCCACACGCCGCACGCCACCCCATTGCACTTTGCCGCCCGGCCACTTCACTCTCGCTCGAGTGGTAGATGGGAATTTTTTTACTACTGGCATTGGGATCCTATCGCCGAATGAAACGCGTCAAAGAAAAAAATTGCGCTCGTTCGAAAAAAAAAAAAAAACACGCAAGGACATAGAAACAGGCACTGATGTGCTAGAGCAAGGATCCTATGGTATGAGCGAGTTATTGAAATTTATTTTCTGTCTTTTTTTGTGTTGCTGTAGGTAACATGTAAACATGTAAAGTAACGCTGTTGCATGCTTCTAGCTGTAAGTTTGTGTTGTTTGACTATAGATATAGGCTATCATATATACATAGGTATGTGTACCTACTGATTCTGCGAGGCTCACACACATATTCCGGCAATTTAATTGGCGATTTAAAGCAAGCGGAGTGAGTGTGCCTATTTTGAAAGTGTATTTCAGCCTCGACAGTTTGTTTATTTCGCTTTATCATTTTACACGGTTAAAAAATTAGAGTTTTGTATGAGAAAAACATTTAGAACAAATAATTTCTTTTAAATTATACTTACCATTAGGGTGACTCAAAAACACACTTTTTCAAAAATCATTTCGAATTGACCTAAATTATGAAGCTACGTGTTGCCACTTATTATTCGTATGTAATAAATTTATCCTTAAATCCTCTTAGGCCCAGTTTTTCAGTGTGAGATTAAAGTTAAACAGGAGTTATCTCATCAAATTTGGTGAGGTAACTCAAGATTAACTAACCAGATGCTTTTGATATCAACCGAGTTTTTGCAGTCGTTCCAGCGAAAAATTAAACTACTTCTCAGTTAAAAGTGGCTTAATTTGCTTCTAAAGTAAGTTAACTTTGGTTTAACCCGCTTCTGGAAAAATTGGTCTTAAAATCTCGAAATTTATGTTATTAGTGAAGCAGGTTAGAAATTAATCTTGTTGCATCGTAAATATATACCCTAGAAGCGTAGCGTGGTAGACGTGGTGTTGGGCAGAGGCTTTGCGTGGCATTTTACCAGGGGTGGCAATTATGGAGACAAAGTACTAATTAAATGAACTTCATCAATTTAGGTACACTATTACAGATTAATTTAACATTAAGACAATTTGAATACAATTAAAATAAAATAATAAATTAGAAGAATTGATAACGGGCGGCTCGCGGCGTCTCTTTCACTTACGCTTAAAATTTCTATAAACCTTATAGCATTGCATGGAGAACAAAAAAAGCTAATTTCAGGCAACAGAACTAAAGTTGGAACTTTGTCCCACAAAGACGATTTGCGGAGAAATTATTTGTCACGAGTACGATTAATTTAACGCCATAAAATAAAAACTGATTCTCTTAGTGGGACTAAATAAAGGGTTATACAATAAAGGCGGGTAGATGTTAAAATACAATAAAAGAAGCTGTGTGTGAGCGGTGAGGTATTAACAAAATTCTTTTTTTTATTTCAAAGGCCTATGTATGCGATCATGTAAGGAATATTACATCGTTTAAATGCCCGCCTCTGCTTCTTCCGTTTGCACGGATCCGAGTGGTCCAATTTCCAATGACTTTTCCGCATAGAACCGGCTGAATTTGAGCGATGGTATGTGTTATATTCACCTTAAGGCCATGGGTCGATTACGGTTTTTTTCACATAGACCTGAGCGGATTCACAAGAAAAATTCTAGCGGAGTCAAATAGCATGACCTTGGTGGCCAATTCACGTCATCTCTGCAAGAGATAACTTTACACTCAAATCGTTCATGCAGAATGTCAATCGTGGCATCCGCTGTGTGGCACGTAGCGGTGCAGCGGTGGCCAGTGTCGTGCTGGAACCACATGTCGTCTAGGTCCATTTGGTTCAATTTGGGTCACAAGAAATTGGTTCTGTAGCACTCGCCATAGAAGGTGACCGCCTCACCAACGTCGTTTTCAAAAAATTATGAACCAATAACGCCGCGCACCGGCTCAAAATCCACACCAAACATTAATTTTTTTCACCTGGTGAACATTATGTGGGTTGGTGTCGTCCCGTATAGGGATTGTTAACATAAGCCATTCATCAAAAAATGCATCTCGTCGCTAGAGTTATGCTGTTTGTACACGGCTATATTCTCTGCTGATCTTGCGTTCCTTTGACGTACGATTGATGGCTGATTGAGACGAACCGATCATCTCAAATTTGCCCACCTGAAGATTCGACTGTGCAGTGCCACCACGTCTACTGTAAAATGGGTGCAACGCACTCAATTTTTGCACAAATGAACACTCATTTTGATAATAAAAATGTCACAAAAACAAAATGGCCGCCAAAATCTACCCGCGCCAATTGAAAAAACTCTTTACAAGATGAGAGTGTAAAGAAAGACCCCCTATTTTTGAATTTGTTATTGATGTGTAAATATCTTTGCTGGCGGTAGAGTGAAAAAAAACGTGAACGTTCGTGTGCAACGTTACGTGGTGCACTTTACGTTGTAGCACGTTACGTTACGAAATCTGATTTGCCCCGACCAAAACAAATTGATTTTAACGCGACCGACAATTAGATTATACTTTATCGCGACCACTCATTTATATTGTTTTTGCCAACGACGAAAGCAAATTGTTTTTAGCACGACCGACGATTTTATCATTTTAATTTTTAATTATTCCCCGAACAAAATGGACGCAACACTAGTAATTAAAAAGAAAACAAAATCAAAACAAAAATAATAATAGTCAGCTTTAGGGATTGACAATTGACTGTAGGTATGGTAGGTCAATGGCTGTAGGTATGGTATCGGGTGCGTTCAGTGATACAAATCTGAACTTAAATTCTACGTTTTAAACAATGCAATTTCTTCTTGCAATTTTTAGGCACGTAGGCGAGGGATGTAGGTGGTTGGGATATACAAAATAGCTGAGGTTGAACAAATTGCAGAGTTATCGGCTACTTTTGTACTTGCACGAAGTTAACATTCATTAAAAATCACAGCGTCCAATTCCATAGGCGATTGATGGTGTCAATCGATTGAAACTGCGATTTTAGTGATTTCCACTGACAAAAACTGCAACTTAATATTCTAAAAACTCAAGATATATAATTCGCCGGCTATATCATAGTGACATTTATTTGATGTTCGTTCAGTATAAAATTAAGATTGAACTTTTTGTTAGTTTTACTCGATGGAAAGATGGAGTTTCATAAGGGTAGCAAGTTCGTTGACAGTTCTAACTGGATATTTTAATTCGGCCCCTGTCAGTCAAATCATTAAGTTCCTTTGGAATTTGGGTACGGTGTCATTTAATTGAAACCACGATTTTAGTGCTCTATGCTGACAGTTGTTGTTTGTCGATGCTCAGAGAGTGATTACCATAAACAATAACCATGTGTAATGTGAAGTCTTCTTAAAGTTGAGAGTGAACTTCGAAGCAGGACTTTCAGTACCGAACCTTCACCGTTCTTTGGACACTTCACCACCAGCCTTTTAGTGATTGGAAATTTCGTTACAGCGGTTCCCCCACTGGTTATTTCGCTGCCGTTCTTTCAACACTAAGCTTTTTAAGCACTGCCTACAGATAGGTAATGTAGTGTTAATTATTCAATATGTTTCTTTTGATGAAGTTCAGTAACAAAAATTAGGCACTTGGACAAACGTTGATGTTTACACATATTTAACCGTGAGTCCCGGCACTCACATATTTTTTTTTTTAAGTTTTTCACGATCTTTTCCGCAATTTTTTTGAAAAATATTCAAAAATGGCTGTTTTAGACCCAAAATCGGTTTTTGACCTAGCTTTCCTTTTTCGAACATAGAACTTTTTAATTTTTGTTTAGGTTTCAAAAAGTGCTCTGAACATTGTTCCAAAGAATTAAAGTTGTGAAAGGCCTTCAAAACGTTATTTTCAAAAACCCAAAAATCAGCTCTCCAATATTTTATATATAAAAAAAAAAAAAATCGATTCATATTTCTTTTTGATAAAAACATGTGTTAAGAAAATATTGTGTCCCTAAATCGAATTTTAAGAAAATATCGACAACTCATTCAGCTCTTTTTTCAAAAATCAAAAATCCAAATGTTTTTCAAAGTTTAAAATCGCTCAAACCCAATTGTTCCTAAGATTCATCCAAAAATATTGAAAATTGAAGACTTTAAATAAAAAAATATCCTATTATAATAATTGTTCTGGCCCCCCTTTTCAGAAATCAAAAATTCAGAAGATTGTTGGAGGTTGTTGTAAGGCTTTTAAAGTTGTTCCAGATTTTCGTTTCTTAATATTGATTTTTAGTATGAAAAATTTCAAAAACACATCTATTTATTATCAAGAACAACCTGGAGCAACTTTCAACTTCTAACTTCACACACACTTACAAGAATATCTTATTTCTGTCGTGCAGTCATCAGGCAGGTGTATAATGTATATATCAACAGTTTTTTTGGACAATATTACCTCAGGAGGGCCGCTTATTCGCGGGTTCAAATGATTTTAACGCTCCGTTCTTTCTTCTGGCCCGGTCACACAAAATCGTTGCTCCGCTTAGTGGCAGGCAGGCACAGATACAAGTGGGCATGGGTGCAATTGCCCCCTCCTCCCCTAGCTCAAGAACGGTAGAAGTAACTTGGCTCCATCACACAAAATCGTTGCTCCGCTTAGTGGCAGGCAGGCACAGATACAAGTGGGTATGGGTGCAATTGACCCCTCCTCCCCTGGGTCAAGAACGGTGGAAGTATTTGGCTCCATCAATAGACGGATTTGGGAAGGAAGTGCAAGGCTTGCTAGCAGCTGAATTGGACACATTAGCGTGAATTGAACTCATTTCACGTAGCTGTGAATAGCGATGAGATAATTGTTTCAGTTCATTAATATTGCGAGCAGGATACAAAACGGCCACATAATTGGAACGATCTCGAAATCCATCGATTATAAATGGAATTGTTTGTCGTACATCAATATTAGCACGAGATGCCAGCTCTTGGATCTTCAAAATCCATGATTTTGCTGAGCTGAAGGTGGTTTTTCGCATTTTATCAATTACTTCAGATAATGAGTAACTGTGGCCAAAATTTGAAAGAAATTTTTCACGGAATTCATCATAAGTCTTGGAATCATCAATTCGTAAAAACAATTCAGCAGCGGAATTAGGTCGCATTAATCGACGGATAGATTTTAAACGGAAAGTAGAATCACCATTAACTGATTCGAATATGCGTTCAAATGTACATATCTAACCACTTATATGCATCGTATGAATCATCACCAGAATACTCGGTAATCGAGTGTTTATTGTCTTTTAAAGAAGGTGCAACAGACCTAAGCGATTCACTTTCTTCGTCTAACAATTTCAATTCGTTGCGTAATGAGATTAACTTCTTTTTCTTTTCAAGTAAGCGAATTTCTCTTTCAATAAGAGCTTCTTCGTCATCCAATTGTATAACATTCCTCGGAATTATGTTTTCTTAAATAACTGGTAGATTAGCTATGTATATATGTATGTATGCATGAATAAAATTATTTTCTTTACGATTTCAGTTAATGAGTAAAAATTATGCAAATCAAAAAAGGGGTTATAGTTTTTCATGATATGAAAGCTGAATTATTTAGATACAATTATGATTTTAGTTCTACTGATTTGATTATTAAGGTAAAGATCTTAAAATGCATTAAATAAAATAAGCTATATTCTAGTACCACTTTACTTAAGCTAAGGAAAAGAAGGGGATTTCGGGGTACACAGTATTTTCAAACTGTCGGCTGCAGGCGAAATTTAAAAAGTTAAAGGTTTTATAAAACGCTATTAAATTGATTGAACTGGAGTTATAGAGAAAAGGTTTGTGTAGCAAAATTATTATTTATTGATTCTTTAAAAACAAGTAAAATACTATACAGACCCAATAAATTAAGAAAGCTAAGAAGTAAGTAATACAATAATTACTGTCATGCTTGCAATTATGTACAGGATTTTTCAATAAGAGCGCTTAAAAAAACAAAAACTGTTTTGGATATCAATTAAATTCTTTATTCCTGCGAAAGTACGTTCGATGCCATTATGTATGGAACTCAATTTCTTTTGCATGGCCACCACGGGCACGCTTGCAGAAGTCAAGACGCTGAACCCAATTTTCGACGGTTTTCAAGCATAAATCGGCCGATACTGCTGCAATTTCACAATCGATATTCGTACGAAGTTCATCAATCGTGGCTGGCTTGTAGACTTGACGTAGCCCTTCAGGAAATTGTCTAACGGCGTCAAATCGCACTACCGAGGCGGCCAAGCTGGACCATTTCGTGAGATAACACGTTCTCCAAACTTGGTTTCCAATAAAGTGATTGTGACCTACGCTGTGTGGCTTGTGGCACCGTCCTGTTGGAACCACATATCCTCCAAGTCCATATTATCCAATTGGGGCCAAAAATATTCGGTTATGATTGCACGGTAGCGATCCCCATTCACAGTAACGTGCCGGTCTTGATCATCACGGAAGAAGTACGGCCCAATGACGCGCGCCGCCGGCCCATAAACCACACCAAACCGTAATTTTTTTCGGGATGCAGTGATGACTCATGGAGTACGTGTGGATTGCTGCCTGACCAATACCACATATTTTGTTTATTGACGAAGCAATTCAGCCAGAAATGAGCCTCATCGCTGAAGATGATTTTTCGATGAAAATCCAAATCATTTTCAAGTTGTTGCTCAGCCCAATTCACGAACATACGACGCTTCTTTCGATTCGTTGTTGGCTCGTATATCTTTCCATCATGAAATGGCAAACCTTATTGAAGAGAAATATCAAAAGAGCGGCAAGAAATATGGCGTCGTTTGTTGTCCCTGTTGCTCTACTTTTGTAGCGTCCCTGTTGAAAAACCCTTTACATATAGTGTACCATTAAATTTAGTAAATATATTAGAATAAAATGCTTTAGTTGGCTAAATTATATTTATGGGTTTTTAGGATATCGCTTATTTTGATTAGGTATAGATAAGTTTACAACCCAATGGGATAAAGTACCTATACACTTTTGATTTTTGCTCATACCTATTCTAAGCCAAATTTTAATGAAAGAGATTCTTTTCAATTGTTAAGGATTTTTATTTAACAAATAAAGAATTTTGAAACCTATTTTGTTGACCAAATTGATGAACGAAACATTTTAAAAATCAAAGGAGT
Source organism: Leucozona laternaria (assembly GCA_932273885.2). Taxonomy (NCBI): domain Eukaryota; kingdom Metazoa; phylum Arthropoda; class Insecta; order Diptera; family Syrphidae; genus Leucozona; species Leucozona laternaria. The sequence goes on from OW026366.1 coordinate 274,823,040, forward strand.
TAAAAGCTTTTATTTATAGTCATATTTGAACCAATTTAATTCCTTTACTTTGGCGGAATGGGGAATTTTTGATATCTGAATTTGTAGTTAATTAAATGCTAATTTATTGGATAAACCAAAAATTTGTAGCTCGCATAGTTTCTTATAGTTATTAAAGTTTCCACTAGTAAAAGTCTGAAGTTAACGTACGCAAATACGAAAATAATAATTCTCTTGGTGTCCAAAATTGTACCTTTTTAAATGCTTATTTGTTCCGCATAAATTATTTTTGTAACATTTATCTATGTATCATTTTTCATTCGTGAATTAAAATAATAAAAAGGAAAAGAAAATAAATGTTATTGAATTTGACAAAAGGATCTTTGTCTTCGGTTTTAATTCATCTTTAGCTGGACAGAATAATATGAAATTCGTATAAACAATGGTTTATTTTGAACTCTTTTCCGCAGTTGAGTTTCAGACGCGTTTTTTTTTTAAAGTGGTTTCCCCAAGAGGCCTACTACGCTACCATTATCTTAAACATGGTTAAGTATATCAAACTTTTTTAGTTTCCTTTTTGCGTTTTTTGCTTTTGCATTCAAAATTTTTATTTTTGCTCTAAGAAGGACTTTCATGGAATGTGTTAAGAGATTACTTTTTATGTTCCATTTGAGGACATGGAAGTGAAATGGTACCAAAGCACTCTTGTTTGAGTTTCTCAACTATTTCTAAATCATAACATAAAATTTCAAAATTTTTGTCGAAACAGTATATTATTTTGTCAATCATTTCCTTTAGCTCTTCTGTTGGAACTTTGAGTCCTCCTTGGGTTGTCCTCTTATATTGTCTTATATCTAAATATAAGGTTTTCGGTGTTCTTGTACATTTTTGTCTGATCTTTGCACATAAATTTTTGACAAATTTTGCAGAATTTTTTTTTTAAAACGGATTGGGCAATGTAACTAGCAAAATATGTCCTTGCAAGGTCTTCCATTGTAACATCTGTTTCAATCTCATTTGTGTCCTCAGTATCGGAATCGTCAAACTCACAAAAGTTTGAGGATAGGTCATCAGCTAGGGCCCGGATTTCTATGTAAATACATACCTTTTTTGGACAGCAGTGGAAGCAAATGAATAATGTGGTTTTTCGAATTAAGAAATTTCTGTTGAAATGGCATTCAATCGTTAGCGCATATTTTGGCATATTTTGCTATAAATGAATATTTAAGCTTATTTAGGATATTTTCTCCACCATGTTTACCTTGAATGTGAATAAAAAAACGTGCTTGGATATTCCACAAATGAGATTGTTTCATTGAAAAATTATCCGCTAACGCCTGTTGACGTAGAGAGATCATTTTCGATGTACAAAAACTTCTTAAGACATACATACCTATTTAAGGCATATTTTTCTTTGTATTTTTTATTAACTTTGTGCTGTGACAACTGTATAAATAAAAGACTCAATTATTTTTGCTTTATTTCAATGTTTTTTTCATTTACTTTTTGAATATTTTTGCAGCACATTTTTGATTTTTTATGGCATATTTTCGATTTTTGATGGCATATTTTCCAATTTTGTGTGCATATTTTAGGTACATATTTTGTGTTTTTTTTTAGGACATACAAATCCGGGCCCTACATCACAAAACTCCGAAGTGAAGTTAATTGAATACGTAGCTGCAAAATTGAACATATGTAAACTTACTATTATTCAATGTAGTTATATTTATTATATTAAATACAGTTTTTTGAGTGCGAGATCAAAGATAAACCAGAGTTAACTCATCAAATTTGGTGAGCACCTTCAGGATTAACTGATGAAGATGCTTTTGTTGTTTTATCCACCGAGTGCATCCTCAACTGAAAAATTGCTTCCTCAGTTCAGTGTGGGTTGATTTACTTCTAGATTTAACAAGAAGAGATTTTAGCATCCGGTTTTTGATGTTTGACTTAAAATTACTAAAGGCATTTAATATTATAAACAAAAATACTACTTTATAACACAAAAAAAAATTAGTTTGAACAAATTTTTTTCAATTTTGTTTTCGAAATTTTGAGTTTGAAAATTAATTTTTTAAAAAATATTCTCTAAAACAACGTTATTTAAAACACAATAGAATAATAGATTTCTGGCTTTACAATAAAGTGTATCATGACATTGTATGTGTAACTTTTTTTTTCTGTTTTAAGTCATTTTTTTTAGAAAATTGTCCACCCTTGCTAAACGAGGATAATAGACCCCTTCTCCTGTACGATTTTTTACTTGTCTTAACCCGACCTACACGCTCTAGCTTTTTGCAACACCGTATGTGATGGTACATCTATGTACATATTTTTCTTATCTAAAGACTTTTAATGAACAACAAAACGCACTAAGTTCAGCTTGTTAAAACCAACAAATTATTATTAAGTCTCTAAATTGTCAACGTAATACAACATATAAAATACTAACAGCCATAATATTGACTGATTTCAAAACTAGTTTTACGACAAAACTAGTTCTATAGAGGTTTCGAGTTTCAAGTTTTGCAAAAATCGGTATTATTCAAAATAGTTTTGACATTTAAAACTTGAAATCTTGAAACTAGTTTTCGATAAAACTCGAAATATATAAAACCAGAAATAACTAGTTTTAAGACCTTTAAAACTAGTTTTGGAGTTGATTCATATTATTAATATAAAATTCAGCATTTTTACTAGGAATTTCACTTAAATAATTCGACAAATGGCACGTAATGCAGTATTCCACGAACTAGGGATATACAGCCAGGTTCTACATTCCACTTTCACTCGAAATGAAATTGGTATCAATTGAAATTAGATTGACTTCAATTTCTTATAGCAAGAAGAAGACAATTTGCTCTTCGAAGACTTCTTATTTTCTGATAGCGAAGAAGGTTATGAGTGCCGGCAACCATACACTTTGCGCAGCCATGAAGACGTTGATGAATCGGATGATTTGTCGTTTTATCAACGCTTCAGGTTGACAAATCGCACTTTTGAGCGTGTTGTGGATTTGGTGAAGCCACACGTTAGAAATACCAAATAGAGACGGTGAGAACCAAATATAAAGTGAACAAGGTATGTGAATCTAATAGGGAAAAGTGTCCTTCAACAGATCTTGTTACCTTGGCCCGAAGCTTCGAGTAAAATGTTGGAGATATAGTGCGTGTATCCCAGCCTACCGTCAGCAACTAGGTATTTGCCTATAGTGTGTGAGGGGTGCAGTAGGGGTATCATTCAAAGCGCAGGATTTGCGGAATACAAAAAGCGCGACGCGCACGTACCAATGATTCACCGCACTTCAAATATGGCTCCACCGCAAACACGCGGTGCGCTCCCGACCAGTGACTCATGGCGACTATCAATTGAGCAAATCCTGCGCTTTAAATGATACCCTTCCTGCTTACCTCAACCCGCTAGTATTTCGATTATCGCAATTTAAAGTTCAAAAATTCCCGCCGGACACCCTATACCTACTGCTGGGAATAGATGCTACTTGTATTTTAATTTAAGACTTCCAACCTACAGTTTTTTTATTTTCTTCACATGAAAATGACGTAAATAATAATTTCAATTTGTTGTTAAACTACGAGAAAACTAGTTTTATGTGTGAAACTAGAAATGTGTTTGAAAATTAAAACTAGTTTTTATCCCAAAGTGAACAATACCGATTTATTGTGAAAACTAGTTCTAATACATTTTTTCAAAACTCGGAATTAAACTAGTTTTAACGAAAACTAGTTTTGTTTCAAGTTTTACAAATTGTGAATAATATGGCCGTAAAACTATTCCCAAATAGTTTTTTTTTCTTTCTATTTTTCAATACGTAAAACAAATCCTCACGTTAGCTTCACATCTTCATGTAAATGTAAAAAATTATACACAACTTATACAGATAAAGAAATATACATGCAAACATTTTCTTTCCTCAGGATTGAATATTGTAAACAAATTTCAAAACAAAACAATATATTGAAGCCTCATCGTCATAGAAACCAATACAAAAGGGAACAATTAAATTTATAAATATCCCTTTGAAAATTGGTTTGTGTACACAAAAAACCCCAGATCATCTATTTCGTTTCTCCTTTCCGCCGCGGCCTTGCCTTCTATATATGTTTATTCAATGATAGTCGTATGTAAGTACATACTATTTGTCCTTATAGATTTATAGTAGTAATATGTTTGAGAAACAATATGTCATTTAAAAAATTAAACAATTATTGAAAGAGAATAAAGCTGATTAATGCCCGATTTCATAAAAATACACTAAAATCCTTTTTATCTAAAGTCCTCTTAAATTTTATCAGACCTTTAAATATTTCCAGTTTCACCATCTAAAAAAAAAGGAAACTTTAGGGAAATTTTAGTTAAAATTGGGTTTGCCTCACATCCCTGGATATGGAAATAGGTTGTTTCCCTCTCACATTCGAAATGCAAGTGAAAAATCATTATAATGTAGAAAAAAATGCTACGAAAAAAGTATAAATGAAGAACATGAACTCGGAATATTCTTGGACGTCTTACTATATGTTGCTCATCATCCTCAGTTGAACAATCAATTATTCTAAAAACAAACAAATTATGAAGGCTTTACGAAACCAACGCGAAACATTCGGAACGAATATGCGATGAGTGAACAATGTTTGAAGATTCACATCGTGCCAATGTGGGTGGTCTCATTTATCTCCATGTAAATAAATTAAGAAAGGCGAAAGTCTTGTCGTCGTTCGGAAGTATTCGCGTTGGCTTGGGAGAGCCTTAAAAGATTATTAGTTACACACAAACTATATTTTTGTTTCAACATATTCTCAATTTACATATATTTGCAAGAAATTAAATAAAAAAGTGACTGCAAAATATCATCTATAATTTTCTTACTCGTCGGCTGACATCTGACATATTAGACTTCACAAATCACACTTTTAAAATTTCTTGAGACGAAAATGGGCTTTTAGTTTATAAGGGCACTTAAAAGCATTTTGAATTTAAAAGCACTTTGTGAAACCAAAAAATCCCATTTTAACTCTAAATGGGCTTTTAAATATTTAAAAGTCCTTCATGAAATCGGGCATAAGTCTTTCAAATAAATAAATTCTTTCTATCGGATAGTGAAGTTTGAGATTTTAAATTTTATAAATTCACTTCATATTTTACAAGGTGTTTTTGGTAAAAAAAAACACCTTTTTATCTTCTTTTGATTCTTAATTTTCATAGGCAATGAATCGTTCATAATAAATTTCATCAGTCTACCAATTATTTTCAAAGAGTTATCGGTAATAATCTAGCTGTTGTACTCTAAGTAAGAGAAGGCCAATCATTTTTCTCAACAACTCAACAATTTCTTATTTTTTTTTTTTTAAATTTTGAGTTTGAAGGCAATTTTATCAAAAACTATTCAAAAAAAATATTTTGATTTAAGAAATTTTAAAAATCGTTACAGCAGTTTTCTTAAAATAAATATTTTTGTTTGTACATAAAATTTGTTCATTTAATATACTTATATAATTTAATGTAAAAAATCATTAACTTGTTTGCAAAATATGGATTTTTCAAAAAAAAAAAAAATGTATTTCAAAATAAAATTAAAAAAATATTTTTGGAAAATTTTTGTCTGGAATACTTTTTTAATTAATAAGGATTTCATGCATAAATTTCATGATCAAAATCGATGACGCCGTTAATTAGTCATAGTAAATAATACAATGGTACAATTTTAAAATTTAATTTCCCCACTTTAGCATCACTAAATAACCTTAAGTTCAAAATTTCAGACACACAGACAGGCAGACATAATGGGGGACTAACTTTTTCGCGTCTCTATCAAAGACTTGTCTGGTTTGATTAGAATCTCGATGTCGATTTTTTTTTTAAATCCAAAATACTTCTATTGGAGGTACCATTAATGATTCAAAATAGCTTTCAACGGCCTTAAGTCCATACAAATTGGCATTTCGTCCCGGTGATTTCACTTGGACTTATCAGTTGACTAGTGAGGGCCTTGTCAATACGCAATTTTTATTAATTTCAGTTCAACTTACATCTTGTTGGATATAGTGCACATATAGTGTCAAAAAACTTATGTCAGTTGAGTTTTTGACGTTGTCCTTAAAGGTATAACAACGTGGTTATTGAGTTAAAAAGGTGGTTTGACATTTAGCTTTATTTTTTAAGCTTAAGACATTTCAATTACCTTCTTATCGCTTCGAAGGTTAGAGCTATCACTAAGGTAACTTGGAAACTTAATGTGTGTTACACACAAAACTTTATTTGACAATTAAAATTTTCTTGTAAAAAAATTGTGTTTCAGAAAGCACATGAGTAAGTTTAGAGCTTCTTTTTTTTCAATTTAATTTAAAATATGAAATCTTTCTTTTTTGTCCTTTCTTGAGAGAAAAACTTATGTACCTACTCTTAATTTCTTTTTGAAGATTTTTACTCAAAACATATCAATATCGACGAAAGTATTCAAGGTTAAATCCATGACACCCTATTTCAATTTAGAATGCACATTCCTGGTTTCATGCGAATCAAGCTGATATATTTACATTTCTAACCGTGTATATTTACCCTTATATACCAAACCAGAGCAAAGGACCTTCACATTCAACACACTCGATTCGGTCGGTTGGTATGGTCGTATGCAATCGGATAGAATGTAGGACAGATTTTTAATCAATTATCCTGCGTAGCCTGGAGCGTAATTTTCTTTTGTGAACAAGGAACGGAATTAAATGGTAAAATCGTGAAATCCCTTAAAGAGCGCTAGCGGCCGTAAGCTCAGTTTATCCTTTTTTCCGTTGTTGGTTTTGCTGTTGTTGTTCGTAATTTGGTACGTTTGTTTTATTGCAGAGCTGCCGTTTCTACTTCAACAAATATCTGAGATTCATAATGCAGCTTTTTTTTTCGTTGTCGTTGTCGTCGTCGTCATCGTAGTCGTAGTTGTCGTCACCATATCCTTATCATCGTCATCGTCCTTGAAAAGATGAACAACCCGCGAGGCTTGACTGAAATATAAAGTGCTGAATTAAGGTTTGCGTGTTGGATAACTAAGTAAATATAGTGTGTGGCTAGAAGGATGCGTGTTAAGCAGTTAAATAATGGCTGTGTACACACCTTAAATATCGGAAGAGCCAAATAATGATTGAGATTTAATAATAAGGACGATGAAATGGAACTTCTATACCTTGAGGTATCTCGTGTCTGTTTCTGTATTGGATGGCCTTCTATTTGTGTTTGTGTTATTAAATAAGATTTGCTCGCCTTGGTTCCTGGTTGTGCTGTTTGTAGCACTCACTTGCCAGATACTAGCACGATAATCCTTATAAGTAGCTGAAATCTTTGTAATCCCTTATCATGCAGCCGGATTATGTGGTGTTAAGTCGCGATGTAGAAACTAGATAGCGAGTCCTGATGGCTGCTCTAGTGAAAATGTCTGTATTTTCAAAAGGATGAGGTTTATAATTTGTTTGTTTTTTTTTTCTCAATGAGAAATGCTTATAAATAATAGACGGGATGTGCCCCCCCTAAGTAAACGTCTCTTAGTAAATATGATGGATATATAGGTGGTGATACTGGATGAGATACAAGTGAAGGGAAATAGAAACCCAAAATAATTGTGCGGGGTGAGAATTTATTGAAAATTCTATTTATTTGAAAAGAAATCGACTTTTGTGGCCTTAAAAATAAATGGACATGGGCGCTGAGTCATGAATTTATTCACAGGGCAGCTTCATTTTCAGTGTTGTCTGGTGGAAGCTTTTCGTATTTCTATATTCTACAGGTACAAAGGTATGAATTTAACACCTGGGTTCACAAGAAGTTAAATCAATCAGGCCCACAATGCTGTCAAACTTTGGGTAGGTAGGTATATGGAATAATGATTAATGGGAATTTAGAAAAGTGTGTGCATGGTAAAGAGGTGAAAGTTTGTTTTATTCAAACAAAACAAAATAGATGAAAAACACGTGAATTTTGATGAAAATGCGTAAACCCACTGTTATGGAGGTCATATACATGTGTATTGGAATGTACATTCTCATATTAAACAAAGAGGATGAATTGCGTTTCATATTTTAGAAACTTATGTGGCTTTCGTTTCAACCAATTCAGATCTGGGTTTCAGATCTTGAATCTTACTGGCAAAACGAACACAAAACGTGATTTTATTTTGTTTTGTGATTGTATGGGTGCCACTTTTAAAACAACACGGGTAAAGGTCACTTTTCTTTGATGTGTGTGCAAGTGCGTGAGAAAATCTGTGTAAATCTTGCTAAAAATCGAGACCTGCAAAATCGACTTCAGATCGACAAAAATTCGATTTTTTTGGTCGAAAGGAAAGGAAAAACTTGTAAAAAATCAAAAAAATCAAAAAAAAATCGAATTTTTTGGTCGAAACGAAAAACACATTATTATGAGCATTACCCCACTTTTTTCTGGTCTTGGTGGGTTAAAAAAAAATATTTGTTATGTTTTAACATGTATATTATGTATATACAACATACATAATATACAGGGTGGCTGATGGAAACCGCTACCATATAAAATTCAAATGGCTTACAAACTGAACGCAGCCGATTCGCTTGGAATTTCGCCAGAAGATGCTTCAAATGGTGGAAGAGGACGGAAACATGTTGAACTGTCTTTTTATGTCTGACAAGGGCCATTTCGATTTAAACGGCAACTAAAACAAACAAAATTGTCGAATATGGAGTGAGTGGAACCTACAGATACTCCATGAGACGGAATTCAATCCACTCGCTGCCACAGTGTTGTGTGTAGTTTCATCACGCTGCATTGTAGGGCCCTACTTCTTCGAAGAAAACGGTTACTGTAGGCCCTTACTTGAGCATTGAGAGAGTTTTTCTATCCAGAATTACGCCGAATGAGAATTTCTTTTAAATATGTGTTGTTTCAGCAAGATGGTGCAACTCCTCACATAGCCCGGCCTATTATGACAGAATTGCTACGAAAATTTCTCAATAAGCTGATATCCAGAAACTCCACATTCCGTTGGCCCCCCAGGTCACCTGACCTTACTGCACCTGACTTTTTCTTGTGGATTTATTGCAAACAGGAAGTCTAGAAAGCAAAACCAACCAATTTGAATGAACTAAAGCAATACATTCGAGAAACAATTGCGGCTATTCCTGTCTCAACTCTCCAAGCAGTAATGAACAACTTTTTGTTATGATGCCGCACATGCATCAACGAGCAGGGGGGGCATTTAAAATCCATTATTTTTAAAACTAATTAAGCTATATTTAATAAAATTGAATGAATAAAAGAAAAATGAATTCCATACACTGAAAAAAAGTTATTTAAGTTTCTTAATGTAGAAATATTCATCAGCCACCCTGTATTACAACTAATTATTTGTTTTTTGTTAATGGGGTACCTATCTTAAGACTCTAACAAAAGTTCAAAGAACGGGAGGCATTGTAGTCACAGGAGTAATGAGAACCACCCCAAAAGCGGGGCTTGAAGGCATCCTTAATCGTAAGCCTCTTGAATGATTTGTACAAGAATTAGCAGCTAAGAGTGCACTACGACTAGGCCAGACAAATGTCTGGAAACACAGTCAAGTAGGCCACGCTCAGATTCTAAACAAATATCTAGGTAGTAATGTCTGCACAGACTACATTACCCGTACTTAGATTTCTAATGACCATTCACTTCTAAAATTCCAAATCATGGAGAAAAGACAAGTATTTGTTAAAATTCATAGTAAAAAATGAAAAATTTGTTAGTTGTGTGGTATTATCCACAGTCAAGGGGGGGTAAGTTATCCCCCCCCCCTTTTGCCCCTAACTTCGCGCTCCTATGCATATATAAAGTTTTTCCTCAAATTGATTGCCAAATGTGATAAATTCTTGAAGAAGCCATCTTGTTAAATGGCGACATTCGGTAGTGCGTCTGTAAATACGGGAAGTCGATGTTTTCATATTCTATCGGAATCAAAAAGGAGAAGAACAGTGATGTGCTTTCTGCTTTCCAGCCGAGGTTTTGCTCGTCGGTCTTGCCAGGGTCGTTCTGAAGAAAAACACGAAACTTCAGTAGGAAAGGTCTTATAACCTTAATACAAAATCTTTATTCAAACAACTCTTAAATAATATATAACAAAATAATAAAACTGGTTTTGATTGTATTAATCTTAACAATTCGGCGGTTTACAGGCGGCGGTGGTTATACTAGTATTCCATGGGACGTCTAGGTCCATAGACATACTTCGGTACGGGTATATTCTGGTATTCTGGATTTGGTATTCTGGATTCCGTATGTTTACGCCCCAGGCTTTCGCACTGGCAGATCAATAGGTTTTGGGAGCCCCTAGTGGCTTCATATCAGCAGGTACTACGCCCCTGGTGGCTTTCGGAACGGCAGGCTTTCGCACTGGTAGATCAGTAGGTTTGAGAGCCCCTGGTGGCTTTACATCAGCAGGTACTACGCCCCTGGTGGCTTTCGGAACGGCAGGCTTTCGCACTGGTAGATCAGTAGGTTTGGGGAGCCCCTAGTGGCTTTATATCAGCAGGTACTACGCCCCTGGTGGCTTTCGGAACGGCAGGCTTTTCGCACTGGTAGATCGGTAGGATTTAAAGCCCCTAGTAGCTTATAAACCAAGCTAAAACTTGATAGATCGACAGGTACCAAAGCCCCTGGTGGCAATTTTAAATCAAGATGATACTTGATAGATCAGCAGGTACCAAAGCCCCTGGTGGCAATTATAGAAGTTCTAAACTTCGAACTAAAGACCCCTTACCACGGGTGGGGGAAGCCTGAAGAACGAAATGATCGAACAAGCTAAGAGACCGAATCGACTTTACTCGTCAGCAACGAAAGCCAAACTGATTCTATAATCTAGTTTACTATTGCCTTATATGACTTGAGCTATGACCAAAAGGGTGACTTTAATGCATTCGAGTAGGTCTTCATATGATATTTGCTGGTGACAGTGAGTGTGAACTCCATAACGATGAATGCAAATACTATTTTGCGTGACGTCACGTGTTTGCATTCGTTGTGAATTGAGTCGGTTAAAACACAATCGATGTTCTGCTGATGAAATGGTGGGTAGAGTGGGGTGGAGAAACTTAGCATGGAACGCTTCGTTACAAGATTCGCGGCAAATGTAGCGAGAAGAGTCAACGATATATTTATACTTTTTGGAATACATTTTTAGACCTCGTGAGTCGTGACACACAAAACACGTTGTTCCTTTGAAAAGTGCGTGTGCAGACTAATGTGACTGTCTGTCTTACGATCCCACACCCGAAACCCCTCCTCGCCCCCAAGAACCAACCAAAACACTTTATATTTGTTTTTCATTGTTTAATGTACAAAAGCAAACTTTGTTTGTTATATATATATATACATTTATTCATTAATTAACAGACTCAAAAAAATTTTTTTTTTGTTGGGTATTTTGTTGTTGCCAATAAATATCTGAAATGGCAAATACCAAAAAGACTGCAATATATTTGAGAGCATTTCACAATTCAATTAATATTTACCTGTAGTCATAATTAAAATAATATATTCACCATTCCGAAAAGAATTTAAAGATATTTAAAAATATATTCTCTCCATTCATATATTTGTTTTGTTTTTTTTTTTTTTTTCTTGTGCCAATTGTTCAACTGAAAGCAATTTATTGATTACGAAATTGCATACTTCTTAATTATATTTGTTTTATTTGTGTTTTCATTGACGGGAAGTTTTATTTGTGTTCTTGAAGAGATAAGCAAACTTACATCAAAACAAGTCATGTGTGCGTATGATACGTTGATGCCTGGGTTCAAATAATCGACGCGGAAGATAAATATAAAAGGTTATTGTGATGTCCAGAATCCAGATAATGAACAACATTTGGAATATTTGTTGACTTCTATTGAATCTCATGCGATAATTATGCCGATAAATAATTTCATTTAAAATCGTTTATGGAAACCCTGCTTAGTATACTGGCGTTAAATAAGAAGTAAACTCAAAAATAAAGTAAGGTTCGCCAATAGCGTGTCACCACTAATTCAAAAATGCAGGAACTAGGACTTAATTTACTGCTGCAATATTAATTCAAGTGCTTTACGATTTGACCTAGAAATACACTTCGACAATTTAACTTAAGATCCTTAAGCTCCAAAAAAAAAAATGAAAAGAATGGTACTAAATTAAAGGGCTACCCAAGACCTCTTTAAAAAGGTACAAATCAACTTTCCAGTCTTACTCCTTCATGGCCACATAGTCTTGTGGAACCTTGTTGGATTGCTTGTGTATCAAGATAGCGCTGCCCCCGCCACAAAAGAAATTGAATGCAATTACTGCATACAATTTGTAGAGTTTTTATTTTGGACTTTTTTGTAAGAAATTAAAATAGCGATTCAAAGATTTAAAAAAAAAAAAATTATACATGCTATATAACTTAGGCTTAACAGATTATTATCAGTAGTATGTGGATATACAAAAAGTGAGCTTTTTTAAGGCTTTGTCAATAAGAAACGATTAGATTTTTTTGATCCTATCAGCGAAAAGTATTGATGATAGAAATCACAAATTTTCATTTCAATCGATCCCAATTTAAATCATTTCAATGAATCTCGATTTTCGATATTAATCTCTATTGAATTAAATATTTGACTGTATACTGTTGTCAAAAAAATTTCTGCAAGTTTAAGATTTTTTAAGATTAAGAATATTTATTTATCAATTGGTTTTATACAGCTACAATTGGCTTAAAACTAACTTATAACTAAAAATAAATCATATCAACTCAGCAAAAGGGGCCCAACGTACTTCAAATGACTCTAAACAATGCTAATTTCTACAATATATTTATATTTTTGATTACTTAATCTACTTCATGAAATTCTTAATATGTTTATAACTATATAGTTGGCCCTCCCGGCTTGGCACGCGTAGATATACCTAAGCTTCGCATAAAAATTACAAACGAAAATATTACTTTTCGACTTTTTGTAATCGAATATGTAGGTACTATTTTCTCGGTTTTAAGCCACTTCACGTTATGTTAGAATATATTTTTAAAAATATGATCCTCTAAGTCTAGCCTCTGGTCTCTATTCCTTTCCCAACACCGACAGAATTTTTGTATTCGAAAACAACGTTTTATTTTTATCCCATTTCACTCTATAAATAGCATTTTTATAAACAATCTTTCAAACATAATTTTTTAAATCAAACACCACATTTCGTTTTTACCCCCTTTCAACCTTTAAATACCAAATTTTTGAAAAAAAAAAAAAAAATATTTCTAAGGCCATCCACTTAAAATATCCCTTCAAACACAAAACCAAATTCATAAATTGGACAATTTTTTTAATTTTACCCCATATCACCCTTTAAATAAGAAAATTTTGAAAAAGAAAACCTCTAAAGCAAATGCCCTTTCAAACACCTAACGAATTTTTCATTTCATTTCAATTTACCCAATTTCACCCTGCGAATAATAAAATTTGAAAGAGAATATCCCTAAGCCCAACAAAAAAAAAAGAATTTCTTAAATCGGACAGTTATTTTTATTTTTACCCCATTTCACCCTACAAATATTAAAATTTTGAAAAGTAAAATCCCAAAAGCCATTTTCTGGGAAAAACATTTCAAACAAAAGAATACCAATAAAGCAATTTTCCTAGGAATGCCCTTTCAAACAAAAAAGGATTTTTTTAAAACGGGTGGACTTTTTTCATTGTATCCCCTTTCACACTACAAAATTAATTTTTCCGATAATTTAATATTGATATTCTGTTCTATTCGGGTCGGAGACGAGTCCAAAAATCAGAGATCTTTTATATCGGTTCAGCCGTTCTTGAGTTATAAATGTTGTAACTAAACCGACTTTGTTTAAATATTAAAAAGATTATTGTTGGGTTTAGTTAAAAATTAGGTCGAAATTTATAACATGGTATTTCATATAACTTGGTTAGCAATAGTATGTCTATTAAGATAAAATAACACGTTATTTCATATAAAACAATATTTTGTTGTCCTATTTAACTAACACGGTATTTCATATAATGTAATGTGTCCCCAGTACGCAACCTGGGGAAAGAAACGGTCGGAAACTCTCAGAGGAGAACCTTGTCCAGTGAACTTCTTAAAGAGGAGTCCAAAGGAACAAAACGGGGTCGGGGGTCCTTATCGGAAGCCCTATGTCAATAGTAAACAACCTACGGAACAAAGCGGTCAAAACTCACGGAGGAGAACCTTGTCCAATGAACTTCTTGAAGAGGAGTCCAAAGAAACTAAACGGTCGGGAACTCTGTATAGAGACCCTTGTCCTTAGCACACAACCTAAGGAACAAAGCGGGTGGAACTCATTGAAGAGAACCTGTCCAATGAGCTACTTGAAGAGGAGCTCAGGGGAACAAAACGGGGTCGGGGGATCTTACAAATAAATAATACTAATACCAAATAATAAAATAATAATGTCTGCTATATCTAATGCCCTGCAATTCTATAAAAAAGTTAGATTGGCTTCTCAACTGAGTAAACTCTGCTAAGCAATGCCTATCTGTCACCGAACACCCTATAAAAAGGCTTTTGTTGCGGCCGATCTTTAAATCTCTATACACTAGATTGGTACCCACACTTGGACGAGAAAGAAAGACAATTTTGTTGTTTTCTTTACCCCGCCTTATAACATCTGCGGCTCTAACATAGTGTGAACTATGAAATTTAAACTACAAAATCGTATGAGATTTCCTCGTCTCTTATTTTACACGGGGTAAATGTTAAGTTGTGCCATATGCTTTATATGAGGATGTTTAGCTCTATGATTAGGGTATCGGTAGGGGTTGTAGGTGGTTGCTCTGTAAATTGTGTTTTGATGAGAATTTATGATTAGGGTACATGTACACTATGTATAATGTAAAACTAAATGATTATGGCGTATGTAGAACTGTAACGCTTCGTTACAGAAACAATTTTGTCTCTTCATAATGCTTCTTGTTTGTACATATTTCCAAATTACTGGAGTCCTGTACAGCTCCCAAGTATCTTTCTTTCAAAAAGTTGGATCTTCTTCAAATACACTTTGGTTGAATGGTAAACCAAATGGGCTCATATGTACGCCAGAATGGGCTAGATCAGCTGTTTATACATAAGAAGTTTAGTCCTCCTACTCAGTTCGTTTCTCTTTCTAAGAAGCGAATCAACCAGGTGCAGGGAAAAGTTGTCTCTTTTTAGTTTAAGACCTGCGTGCTTGCTGAATTGAAAGTGGTTAGTGAAGTTCATTCCAAGGTACTTCGTAGCTTGATGCTAATGCTATCGCAGCGTGATGCAAAACGTCTTTGATTCCTTATTTACTGTTGTTGGTGTTCTGAAGCAGATGAGCTTGCTCTTGTTGCTGTTGATCTTCAGTCCCCTTTTGAGGTGTAGTAGTCCCACAAGTTGCTGATGTGCTCCTCCACTCTTCTGACAGCGATTTCCGGTGAAAGGGATGTTGTGTAGGTAATCAAGAAATCGACATACAGTTTCATCTTCATCCCGGGCTGGTCCGCTGTATATACATATGTATGTTGAAAATAATGAGGCCTAATTTGGATCCTTGTGGTACTCAAGCGCTGATCCTCTTCTTTGTCGAATGTTCCTTCCTAACCTGTAGTGCAGGTACATACAAAAATATATGGGTTAGAAAAGTTTTGATGATTCTTACCAAGTTGTCTGGTATAGTCCTGTAGGCTGGACAGTTTGAATAAATGACCTCTTATCAAAACTGTATCGAAAATCTTTTCGATGTCCATAGTAAACACGCAATGGTCGCATCCTTCTTGTTGAGTCTATGGGTTTCGTCTGAGTGCATTCCAAAAACCGGATGAATAGTGATGGAGTGTCTTCCTCGGAAACCATACTGGAAATCAAGTCTGACCTATTTTTCCCTGCAGAAATGGTTGAGCTTCCTCAAGATGATCCCCTTCAAAATTTTACTGGCACAGAGCACAGTAGAGCAGCGAGATTGGCCGATATCCCTCGACGCTCGTGGTTTTCTTCGGTACAGATTCCATTTTGGGCGTTTTCCATGTTTCAGGGAAGTAGCTGTTCTTCAGGCAGTTGTTGAAGATGATCGACAGCACTAGGATGGCGAGATTTAGTAACTTTTTAAAGTATAAAGTTAGATACCCCATCATTTTCCGCTGACTTTTTGGAGTTTTCACCATTTACGAGTACAATGTCAGTAGCTTAATCGAATGAAAGTAAAAGTATCGTCAGTTAGTGGGTCTATTGCGGAATTTTCCTCAGTGAAAGTGGTGACTGTGGTGTTGAAGGCTGAAATTTCTTTATACCTGCTTTCCACTTCTTCGATGAATTCAGGAAGGGGACTCGGCGGGCGATCTTTTGATTTGTGCTTGAAGTTTTTGGCGAAAGCTGCTTTCTCGGCTGCAGTTGTTGAAGATCCTCGTCCGTGCAGGATAGTTTCTGGCATCGAACTTTTCTTTCCAAAGAGCTGATAAAGCATCGGGTCCCAGTTTGATGACCTCAAGCTTCTTCCTGAGTTCATCCGCCTGGTGATGTTTCACTGCCTGGCTAAAACTTTAGTTTGGAGTACACACGTCTATACTCGTCGCTCTCTCTCTGTATATCCTTTAAAGTTTCTTCAATATTCTCTGTTTGTGAGCCTACGGCGTGAATTGTATATGCTCTGGAATATTTGCATATCTGGCTTCTTGGAGTTTTCTGTCTTCTCAGGGTCCTGTTGACTTTTCTTCCAGTCAGACTATGAATTTCTTACAGTAACACCGTTTGAGAGTGCAAATTTTTCCTTCCATAACAATATGCACATTTAATCATCCAGTCCTCGTCATTTATGTATGTTTATCACAATTTCAATTCCTCGCATAAATTAAAATAAATAATTAAAAAGATCATACTTCTCGTAAATCCTTGAAATTAAAAAGTCAGCCTAACAAGCACCACCCACTAAAGCGTTATAATTTTATTAATTTCAGTGGTGAAGTTAACTTCATTAACATAAAACTATGTATATCTTCCCGCTCCTTTCCATATCTTTCATGTCCTTGGGAGTTGGTTGATATATAGTCCTCACTTTACTCGTTGCTCACATAACTTTCGCTTTATGTCGTTGTGTTAATTATGAAAATGTAATAAGAAGCAATCATGACAACGAGTTAAGTGCTTCAGTTTCTGGTGGTGCTGCCTCCTCTTGGCCGAAGCCGAATAATCCTTTATTGTTTTACACGAAAGCCGAAATAATAAACAAACTTGTGATGATGTAGGTTTTCAGGGAATTTCCTTTAGTTTCAAGGCATATCGTTTCTCTTTCTCTCTGTATCTCCGACATCAAGCTAAAGAAAAATCCTCAACGATGCACTAAATATGTAATAACATCACGTATTATCTCTGGCGTGTATTATTATATCCATCCACAGCCTCAAGATAGGATCTCTTACTTCATAAATAACTTACCACGTCACTTTCCGACAAAAACTCTTATACTAATAGCCAAGTTTACTTTTTCATTGATGGACATGGTGTAAGGAAACACTGTGTTCAAGCTATACGAACGAATACGATAGTCAATTTGTTTGGCGGATCAATATTTTGTTGAGAGAGTGAGGCTATGAAAAGGTCCTTTCCAGTTGGTGAGAACAAAAGTATACAGTATCAGCTTATTGAGATACAACATTTTTAATTAAAAAAATATCCTGCACTTTTGTTCTCACAGAATTAAGTTTGAATGGAAATTTTATTGTATTACGAAATGATGACCGATTTAAAAAAAAATATCTTTTTTCAAGGTAGGTATATATTGCCAAATGGAACACTCAGACGCTAATAATATAATTTATTTACCCTCATCGTCGTCCCATTTGATAGGTTTTACTGTAAATACATTTTCATACGAATAAACAACGTGCCGCACTTCTTCATCACATTTTGGCTGCCTCTTTTGTTTGTGTATTTAGTAATTCACTGAAAAGGTTGGCGTGCTATTTTTATCCAATTAATAAAAAATTAAGCTCAATAAATCCATGTTGAAGGTATGTTTATCCCATCGGCGAACGCAGCACTGTGTACTTAAGTATATATCAATAAGAGACAGAGGTTCCTATTTTAAAACCTTGCCTGATGATGTGTCCATTAAAACCTTCCGGCGTATAGGAAAATATTTCTCGTGGTTTGGGATGACGTTGGTATCTTTAAATTTGTAAGCTTTAATATAACAAAAATATGTATTTTTGTTGTGTTATTACATTGAATTATTTTACATTTTATTTTAAATTAACTTAATGGGATGTTTCACAATGTGGGAGTCAAATTCGTTGAGTCTTTTGAATGCATTCAAAGTACCTACTCGAGGGTGCAATTATTTATTTAAGTATTTTTTTTTCCCCAAGGAGCCTTTTAATGCAATCATATTAAAGACTTTTCGAATGCAAAGAATGTAAAAGACTTTTAAAAAACTTTGAATAATTTAAGCAGTTTTTGATAATGCATATTTTTTCAATTGTGAATTTTGTAACATTTTGTCTAATATCTTGTAAAGGGTTTTCCAATAAGAGGTGTTATTTTGATATTCAAAGGAAAATGGCATTTTTTGAGATAAATGATCGGATGTTTATTTCATTATAAAGAGGAAGGTATGCCGTTAATAATGGAACACAACATCAGATCAGACCACCGTCAAATTGGAGAGAGATGGGCTACCACCGCTCATTATAGCATCTTGCTATATGCCTCATGACGGAACAGAAGGACCACCAGCTGACCTAACAAGACAGTTAGTCCAACATGCTGCGGAAGAGAAACACGACCTAGTGCTAGGATGCGATGCAAATGCGCATCATTCTCAGTGGGGTAGCACTGACATCAATACTAGAGGTGAGTCTCTTTTTGAATTTCTTATTGAAAACAATTTATTAGTAGCAAACAGGGGTAGAGAACCAACATTTGTGACAAAAAATTGTAAGGAAGTGCTCGACATTACCTTAACAAGTAACTCAAGCACAGTTCCAATAGAGCAATGGAGGGTGTCAAAGGAGCAATCATTCTCTGATCACAAAATCATTGAATTTCTCATACCAGACACAATAGCCTCCCAGAAACCGTTTAGAAACCTACGAAATACCAACTGGGATACTTTCAATAGGGAATTAGAGAATAGGATCAAATCCTTAGAAATTAATTCACTAAATGGACCTGAATCCTTAGATAGAGCTACCACCGAATTCACAGTAATTCTAAACAAGGCTTTTGAAAAAGGATGTCCACTTAAACAGGAAAGGAAAGGTAACAAGAAACCGCTTTGGTGGACACACGAACTTGGCAATATTAGGAAAGAGACAAGAAGACTTTTCAATACAGCCAAACGAAGTAGATGCGAATTAGACTGGGAAGCATATAAAAACAGTCAAAGAAAATTCAAAGCTGAAACACAACGGGCGAAACGAAGCTCGTGGATAACCTTCTGCAACCTAATTGAAGGAAGCAATGAATCAGCGAAACTAAGAAAAATTTTAGCTAAAGAACCAGTTCCCCTAGGGTCTCTTAAAGATCCTAATGGTCAATGGACTGAATCATGTGGTGAATCGCTGAAACTCCTTATCACAACTCATTTTCCTGGATGTAACTTTGATGTTAATAACCTAGAAGATGAAGTTCAAACAGAGCACACAGTACCACCAGATATTATAACGGAGGATAAGATAAATTGGGCGATAAACTCGTTTTCACCCTACAAATCTCCAGGAACAGACGGCATCTTCCCCATGATGCTACAGAAAAACACTAAACACGTCACCCAACATCTTAAGAACTTCTTTATAAGCAGCCTTAAGTGGGGATATATTCCTCTGGCATGGCGCGAAGTAAAAGTAGTCTTCATACCAAAAGCTGGGAAACCAAGCCACACGGAAGCTAAAGACTATAGACCCATTAGTCTTACATCGTTTGTTTTGAAAACTTTCGAACGGCTAATAGACATACACATACGAAGCATCCTTAAACCGAATGTGTTGTCACCTGTCCAACATGCCTACACGAAAGGAAAAAGTGTTGAAACGGCACTTCACAACATAGTAAGCATAGTAGAAGCGACACTCAAGAACAAAGAGTTCACTCTAGCTGCCTTTCTGGACATTGAGGGAGCTTTCAACAATGTACAAAATGATGCGGTAAAAAGAGCACTTGTAGATCTTGAAGTAGATAATGCCCTCATAAACTGGATTATCTGTATGTTAAAACACAGACGGATTAATTCAAAACTAGGGGACGCACAGATCAAAGTATCCACATCTAGGGGGACTCCACAAGGAGGAGTTCTATCACCGCTTTTGTGGATACTAGTCATGAACGAAATCCTGATTGAATTGGACCACAGCGGTGTCAAAGTGGTTGCCTACGCAGATGACTTAGCGCTGCTGGCGACCGGAAAATTTCTTTCCACAACCAGTGAACAGATTAACTACGCTCTGTCAAAAGTCTGTACCTGGACGAGGAAATGTGGTCTTTCGGTCAACCCGCAAAAAACCGAAATGGTACTTTTTACTAACAAAAGGAAAATACCAGAATTTGTCCTACCGACAATAGAAGGAACCCGACTTAGTCTATCAGATCACGCCAAATATCTAGGCGTAGTTCTTGACAAAAAGCTAAACTGGCGCATGAACGTTAAAGAAAGAGCCAATAAGGCCATGATCGCTTTTTACTCCTGCAACAGGATCTTTGGTAAGACCTGGGGTCCAAACCCTAAAATCATAATGTGGATGTACACGGCCATTATAAGACCGATCCTTACATATGGTAGCCTGGTTTGGTGGAGCGCGATGGATAAATCAACTAATTATAAAACTCTTAACAAAGTTCAAAGACTAGCGTGCATAGGAATCACAGGGGCAATGAGGTCCACGCCCACTGCGGGAATGGAAACCATACTCAACTTAAGACCCCTAGATCTGTTCGTGCAAGAGGCTGCAGCCTACAGTGCTCAAAGACTAAGCCAGACCAATAGCTGGAAAAAGAGCTCCGTGGGTCATGCACAGATTATCAACAAATTTACGGAGGGGTATGCATGCACAGACTACACAACCCCCCGTACAGATTTTGAAAAACCATTCTCTGTCTCCATCCCCACAAGGGAGGAATGGGATGCTGGTTTACAACAACCAGATAAACCGATGGTAGAAATTTACACCGACGGATCGAAGACGGATATAGGAGTAGGTGCGGGCTTCTTCTCAGAGTCCCTCGTCTTAGCCAACTCTTATAGGCTCCCTGATTACAGCAGTGTCTTCCAAGCAGAAGTTCTGGCAGTGATTAAGGCTGCTGAACAGGTCTCAATGCTGGCGATACCACAGGCTGATATCACCTTTTACATTGACAGCCAAGCAGCGATCAAAGCTATCTCTGCCACAGAAATAAGATCCAAGCTGGTTTCATGCTGTCGCGAAGAGCTAAAAGTTCTTGCCGCGCAGCACAAGATCAGACTCTGCTGGGTACCTGGACACAGTGGAATTATAGGAAATGAAAAAGCAGATGAACTGGCAAGGACTGGTTCATCATTAGAACCAAGCCTAACAGACTCCGGTGTTAAAATTCCACCCTGTGCCATTAAACAGGAAATTGGTAAGAAGATAGTAGAACTTACCAATGAAAGATGGAACTCACTCGTAACTTGTACCACTACAAAGAATCTGTGGCCTAGCTACAATAAGAAAAAAACGGACAAAATTATGAACCTGAAAAAAAGATCCCTGAATCTTTTGATAGGAATTATCACAGGGCATAACCACTTAGGTTATCATAGAAAGAAGATGAGACTAAGTACTGCAGACATTTGCAGAGGCTGCGGAGACGAAGAAGTGGAGGAGGATACCCTTCACTACCTAGGTCATTGTCCGGCACTCTGCAATATAAGGAAAAAATTTTTGGGTAGCTATTTCTTCAATGATCTAGCAGAAATCTCGAAGTCAACAGGTGATAACATCTTAAATTTAATGAACTTCATCAACGCCTCCAAATGGCTTGATACTCCATAGGATTTCATAGGTTATATATTTAAAGGGATGGTCCAATCCATCAGGGTACCACAATGGATCAATATTGATCTAAGTGTGACGGGAACAAGATCCACTGTCAGCCCATCAACCTAACCTAACCTAACCTAACATCAGCCAAATGGCCGCCACGACCACGCTTACAGGACCATATCCTTTTCATGAAATTTTCCATAACCAAATCGCAAAGTGGCTGCCCTATGTCCTCGATAGCCTCACGAATTCCATCTTTGAGGTCTTGAATCGACGCTGGGCTGTTGGCGTAGACCTTATCTTTCACGTGGTCCCAAAGGAAGAAGTCGCAAGGTGTTAAATCACAAGATCTCGGTGGCCAATTGTGATCACCTAACACGGTCCGGAAACTTTTCCCGTAAAAGATCGATGGTTTCATTGCTTGTGTGGCACGTAGCGCCGTCTTGTTGAAATTAAACGTTGCCCAGATCAATACCATCCAATTCCGGCCAAATAAAAATTATTAATCATCTCTCGATAGCGCAATCCATTGACCGTAACTGTTGCTCCAGCCTCATTTTCGAAAAATTAAGGTCCAATGACCCCAAACAGTCACGCGTTGTGGATGGAGAGGCTTTTCAACAATAACTCTTGGGTTTTCCGAGCCCCAGATGCGACAGTTTTGCTTGTTGACGTAGCCTCCGAGGTGGAAATGGGCCTCATCAGTCAAGATGATTTTTCGATGAAATTCCGGATCATTTTCATGCATTTCAAGGACCCAATCAGCAAAGACACGACGTTGTTGATGATCAGCCGGCTTGAGTTCTTGTGTTAACTGAACTTTATAAGCCTTAAGACCCAAGTCTTTATGCAAAATACGGTGTAATGACGTTTGTGGAATGCCTAATTCCAAAGAACGACGAGGAATGGACAAACCTGGGTTTTCTTCAACACTCTGGGCTACAACAGCAATATTCTCAGTTGTTCTTGAGCGACGTGCACGGGTTTTATTCTTCACTTCACTAACTTGTCCCAACAGCTCGAATTTGTCCACCAATTTCTGTATTGCGGTCCGACAAGGTGCTTCACGACGACCCAAAAATGTTTTAGTTTTACGAACCGTCTCTGCCAAATTTTCACCATTTTTATAGTGAATTTTAATAATTTCATTGCGTTGTTGAAGCGTGTATCGTTCCATTTTTATTAATGGCGTAGTTTCTACTTGTCAAATGTCAAAAAATGACAGCTTCAAAAGTGACAGCTACCGAAAAAGCGGGATATTCAAAATAACACCTCTTATTGGATAACCCTTTATTTTAACTTGCTCTATAGCATAAGGCAAGTATTGGTTTCGAAATCGAATTTTTGTTTTAGCTCATCTAGAACGCGTAGCTGCCACACAAATCTTTTGATTTCTTAAAGTTTTCTTTCTTTCTTCTTTCAACGGTCTGCAGCTTAAGGATCGAGCCAGTGCAACGCGGACTCGACCCGGAGCGCAGACGGTCGCAATGTGCGCGAACAGCCCTCTTTAAAGTAATTCTGAAAGCTCCTTAGATGAACGCGCTTAATATCCCGGTATTTAATTAATCCGGTTATTGGGTGTCTTCATAGTCACTAAAGTGTCCCCGAGGACTCTTTTCTTCTTTAATGGACTCGGGACACATTTAAAAAAAAAAACTTTCAATTTATTTAAAAACAAAGAAGACTGAATATTACATTGATATATATTATGCACTAAAATGTTTTAACTTTATTCTGAATTTTCTGTTAAGTTTTTTTCTTTTATAAAACAATAAAATACTACCTACTTACGATTTACCTACTTTAATTCGTATTTTTTTAAATGTTATGCATTTATCTTCAAAAGGACACATTTTTTCATTCAGAGGGACACACATAAAGAATTTCGCCTGAGGTAACACTGTGTGATGCTTTTTTGTCGAGGCTGATGTAGACTCGTCGGTGTAGAGGGCTTATCCCAAAGAAGGCACAAAACTTGGGTGTAAGAGTTTCCAAACTCCGAATAAAAAAAATTGTGTGAGTGCCGGGACTCACGGTTAATATGTGTAAACATCAACGTGCGCGGATCAAAAACGGACTTGTTTTTGCTTGAAGGGGATCTTAAGATTTTTTCACTGAACACACCCATCCTAGTATGCAGATCGTAACGTTGCACACCGTAACGTTGCACGACGTAACGTTGCACACGAACGTTCACGTTTCTTTTTCACTCTACCGCCAGCATAGATGTTTACACATCAATAAGTTTATTTGATTTTGATATTTTATAATTACAATACAAGACTTAACATTGGCTTAAATTACCTAACATGTTATTTCATATAATCTTAAAATACTAAGTTAACACGGTATTTCATATAATCTTAAAAATAACAATAGGATTGAAGTAAATACAAGTCTGCTCCCGATCTTCAGACAGCGTCCGCCGTACACTTAGAAGAAGTGCAAGATGGAAAAGTCGATGGGATTCGTTGAACGAAACTGAAGGAAAGTCAATCGCGAGTCTAATTTAATTATTTACAAACGGGGGAGAAGCCTAAAAAAAAAAAACGGTAGGGGTGGTGAAACCCAAAAAGTGCGATTCCTGATGTTACACTTCGTACCCAACAGTGAATCTCGGTTGGCTAATTAGTTTATTCCGTTCCAGAATAAACCAATTGGCACGGTATGGTATTCTAACTCTTCCTTTAGTACACTTGATTGGTACTGACAGTGACAACAGCAAAGATAGAAGACGAAATTACTTGAAAATCACACTTCCCCATATCACATTTACTGACAACCACAGATTAGCCACATGAAGATGAGAATCCCCGGCAGCCATTTTAATTTGCCTACAAGCTTGAACTGGCAGGTATCAGATAATAAATGAGAATGTGTGCATAAAAATCTCACACATAGACAGTAGGGATCTTCACACACCTGGTTAAATTGTTGTTGCAATTCACATCTATTCATCGACGCGGGAAAAAATTACAAATACAACAATGTAAACAAATGGGTTTTGGAGGGTGAAACGTACGAAACATTCTCATCTTCATATGGCTAATCTGTGCTGACAACAGTGAGTGGGAACTAGTAAAATGCAAACGAAATGAAAATGTAAACAACATTTAACAACATACGTAATCACCATCTGGTGGTAGGTATACATAATACGAGTAGAGTGGAGGTAATCGATTTAACCCAGGGTTCGGTGTTACGGAGCGGAAATTCTAATACTCACCCCAGGGCTCGGTAGTGCTTAGTGGTATACGAAATTAATTGCGGAACAGGATAAAAAAAACTGGGGCCAAATTACCGCATCAGTGACTGATCGAGTGAGTGCCATCAGTGATCGAATGAACGAGTAAAACCTATGGGGATGATGACTCCATAACGTGAGCGGTAATGCTAAACTCACATAATTGAGTCACGTATTACTGGATAACTGATGCGGTAATTCGGCCCCTGGTTTCGGGTGATTGGTACGAATGATTGGTGCGGCACGGGATGCTGGTCTTCGGTTGGCAGGATTAAAAAGTGTAAAGCTTCGATACAACTGGTGTCTTCATCTGTGGAGCCCATTTTGACATGTAATATTGAATTTTGATAATTACCTATTCTTTTCTCCTCGCCCGAAGTTGGCTACGCAGTTTCTTTTCTCTTAAAAATAAAAATCTAAATTAACAAGTGTAGAACTATTGAATAATTAAACTTAAATGTAATTTATAGAAAAGAAATAAAAGATTGAATAAAACGAACGTGTAAAAGAACACAACACAAAGCACAACCAAAGAAAACCATCGCTTTAATTTTATCTAATTTTTTGTTGCTGTTGGTGCTGTTGGCGCTGTTGGTGCTGTCGGTGCTGTTGGTGCAGTTGGTGCTGTAGGTGCTGTAGGTGCTGTAGGTGCTGTTGGTGCTGTTGGTGCTGTTGGTGCTGTTGGTGCTGTTGGTGCTGTTGGTGCTGTTGGTGCTGTTGGTGCCGTTGGTGCTGTTGGTGCAGTCGGTGCTGTTGGTGCTGTTGGTGCTGTTGGTGCTGTTGGTGCTGTCGGGGCTGTTGGGGCTGTTAGTGCAGTTGGTGCTGTTGGTGCTGTTGGTGCTGTTGGTGCTGTTGGTGCTGTTGGTGCTGTTGGTGCTGTTGGTGCTGTTGGTGCTGTTGGTGCTGTTGGTTCTGTTGGTGCTGTTGGTGCTGTTGGTGCTGTTGGTGCTGTTGGTGCCGTTGGTGCTGTTGGTGC
This sequence comes from Leucozona laternaria, assembly GCA_932273885.2. Lineage (NCBI taxonomy): Eukaryota > Metazoa > Arthropoda > Insecta > Diptera > Syrphidae > Leucozona > Leucozona laternaria. The sequence continues at coordinate 274,849,246 of OW026366.1, forward strand.
AGTCGGTGCTGTTGGTGCTGTTGGTGCTGTTGGGGCTGTTGGGGCTGTTAGTGCAGTTGGTGCAGTTGGTGCTGTCGGTGCTGTTGGTGCTGTTGGTGCTGTTGGTGCTGTTGGTGCTGTTGGTGCTGTTGGCGCTGTTGGTGCTGTTGGTGCCGTTGGTGCTGTTGGTGCAGTCGGTGCTGTTGGTGCAGTTGGTGCTGTTTCTGCTGTTGGTGCTGTTGGTTCTGTTGGTGCTGTCGGTGCTGTTGCTGCTGTTTCTGCTGTTGGTGCTGTTGGTGCTGTTGGTGCTGTTGCTGCTGTTGGTGCTGTTGGTGCTGTTGGTGCTGTTGGTGCTGTTGGTGCTGTTGGTTCTATTGGTACTGTTGGTGCTGTTTCTGCTGTTGGTGCTGCAAGGAGTTGCTGTTGGAGCCGCCACTTATTTGCAGACCCCATTGTCGCAAAGTAAGTTGTGCAAGAAGCTGTCGGTGTCGGCCCCTTTTTTTGTTGTGCTCTAACGATTTTGGTTACACTTCGTACCTGTAATAAACAAGTCAAGTAAGAAAAATGTGTTTCAAGTTTTTCTCAAAAAATTCACATAACGGAACTAGATATTCCACGTTTATGGTCTTAGTTTTGGGTTATGCAAGTATATCTTTTCGATGGTTGGACTGATTTAGTTATTATTAGTTGTAATTAGTTGCAATCTGGTGCTCCTATATAGTTTAAACAATATTGCATTTAAACATTTTGAAAAAAATCGTTTTATAAACAAAAAAAAATCACATAAAAAATCAATTTTTTAGTGAGTACTTTTGACTATTTTAATATTTTCTCGTTTAATATATGTATATACATCATGCATCTTCAATATGTGGTTACACACAGTTATTAACCACAAGAGCAAATTCGTGTGATCAAGTCGTGCATATTTTTTTCTTCTCATATAAAATGTTGCAGTGCAGTAGGACCCACAGAAAAAATCCCGTGGGTAATATTTCTCCAAATAAAAAGAAATAACACCGTGGTATTTTGTTCCACTTTTGAGTGGCAATAAGGTCCACAAAAATAAATTATTAACACCCACGGGAGTGCCTTCTGAATTGGCATTAAAACTTTGCTTTAAGATAGTTTCCAATTGAATGATTTCAAAATTAATCGATTTTGCTTTCCAACCCTGCAATCAAACCCCTTGGATTTCCTCAACAGTTTTCTTAGACAGCAGTACTCTGGGTGGCCCAATGCGCGAGTTGAAAAGATTTCAACTCCCTCTTTGAGTCTCAGTGGCAACTCAATATTCGAGGCGATAAATATTTTCAACTGTTTTTTTTTAGTTAAAAAAATAAAATTATTGGTTGTTTTTGTTTATATTCTAATCACTTCTTTATTCCGTAATTATCCGTATAGTAAAATTAATCCGAAGTCGATATCTTTTTTTGTTCTCGAGATATTCGAGCCGATTGACATTTTAAAAGTTATTTTTTTAAATTGCTGTAATAAAAAATATGCACGACTGGGTCGCACGAACTTGCTCTTATGCGCGATCACATTGTGGTTCTATAGTCTGAAATAAATTAGCTATAGGAGTATATATTTTATCAATTTGCCAAATCTTAGTTTAGTTTCAGGTGGTATTATGTGAGTATGCAAAAATTAACAATAAAGCCTAGTGTTGCCACATGCAATATGCATAAAAGGAAATTATACTATTTAAACTGGTAAATTGTTTTAAATCAACAAAATTAGAAAGAAATTGATTAAAATACTTTGAATCCGTTTTAACCCAACGCGATGTACACCATCTGATTTCTTATATAAATCTTTATTTATGAGAAAAAAATTTTGAAAATCGTAGGAGCGGTTTTAAAAATAATTAATTTTTTATACACAAAATTTTGTTAACATTTTTGAGAAAAATAATTGGTACGCCAATTTAAAGCATTTATTAATGTTGCGTTAAAAATTGAACTTCACAAAAAAATCTGCTACCAGTTTTCAAAATATCGAATTTTCAAAAAATAATTTTGATTTTTTTTTAAAAAATCCAAAAATCATTTTTTAGAAAATTTTGATACGCACTTTTATTTATATTTGTTACAAGCTTCTGTATAAAAAATCTAATTTTATTCGGTTGATCAAATGTTGAGATAGTCGAAAATCAAAGAAACCGTTCTATGAGAGGTACTGTTAATAAACCTAAAATATAAACTTTAAAAATTTTAAATGATAGATCGTACTAATTTTAACACACAAAAAAACTTTTATGAAAATCGTAGGAGTCGTTTTTGAGAAACAAAATATTTTTCTTAACGGTTTTTTAACATTTGTATGGGAGGCACCGTTATTTTTGGGTATTAGAATAATTTTTGTCAAAAATCTTCTAGATAAAGTTAAAAAACTGCTATTAACCAAGTTTAATAAAAATCGACCAGGTCGTTTTTGAAATATTGAGTTTTCAAAAAAAAATATTAAAACTTTTTTTAAAAATCTAAAAACTATTTTTTTGAAAATTTTGGTACACAATATTATTTAGAATGTGTCAATACTTCTTCATAAAAAAATTGATCAGAATCAGTTTAACCGTTTTCGAGAAAAGCGAAAATCAAAAAAATGGTTCTTTGGGAGGTACCATTAATAACCATTTTTCGGAACCATTTTTTTTATTAAACGGCAACTTATAACTATTTAAATTTATTGAGTTCTTGAAAACAAATTCGGTAGCGCTGGATTTGAGAAAAATAAGTTTTTCCTTTTTGGCCAAGAAATTTTGTATGACTGCTACTGTTAATTTTGGTCCTAAAAAAAAAGAGAAAAAAACGGGTGGGGGGAATGTCCAAAAAACGCTAGGTACCAAGTTTAAAGAAAATCGACCCATCCGTTTAGGCTGTAGTCGAACCGACAGACAGACAGACAGACAGACAGACGGACGTTTTTGCGAGACCCACTTTTTTTGACTTCTCCATCATCGTAATGTAAAGTTTGATCAAAATCTCGAGTTCGATTTTTTGTACGAATCCATAACTTCCCATATAGTACCTATATCGCAAGTAAAAAACGGCTAATTGAAAATTTTTGAAAACCTTTTCAGAGCTTTATGACGGTATAACCTGTAAAATAAAATTTATTTGAAGTCGATATCTTAATTCGTTCTCGAGAAAATGTGAACGAAAGATGGTATCGCAAACGTACGCACACACACACATAGAGTTATCTCTCTAAAAACGACGGATTCTGATTCTAGAGACGTGAAAATATGGTGAAATTTTCAATTCGACAAATAGCGCCGATTACAATAATTTCCAATGGGAAGTTAATGACTGTTTTCACTAAACCTATCGCACAACACATCGCACCACTCTCTAGGATCGGTGCGTGGTTCAGAAATTAGATCACATAAAACATTTTCCCAGGAGTTTGGCAGCATTGGTCGAAATCTCAAAATAACGATTCTGTGTCCCCCTATACAATGACACTTCACATGAGTTTCTAGATTAAGTGGCTTAAGCAATATGACCACCTTTAAGTTACTATGCGAATATTAAAAATTAAAAAATAACTATTGCCAGCATTTGGTATCACTGAAACAATTTCAAAATTACCGCTTTCACTCAACCTATCCAACAACACATCGCACGACTCTCTAGAAACAGCGGTTCAGAAATTTGAGCGCAAAAAAAAGATTTTTTTTCAGGTATTTGGAAGCACTGGCCGAAATCTCGACGTCTGGACGTCGGTTTTAGAGGTCGGACGTCCAGAACTTTTGTCTTTCTGTAATATTGGAGTAGGGGACTGGAGATACTCACATTAACATTAAAACATTTATGGGGTCGTTTTGAGTAAATTATAGTGTTACCAAAATGAATAGCAAATAAATGAAAAATAAATTCTAGCGTAAAGGGGCAACTTATCAAATTTTTGGTTGGGGTATGGTGCAGGGTTGCCAGTTTAGGTGTTTTCCTTCTAGATGTATTGTTTTTTTTTTTTGTCGTTGGGTGATTATCTAGGGTGATAAGATGTTTTGGGGGAAAGCTGGGGGGATTATTTCAGAGCTAAAAGGTTGAGAAATCCAATGGGTATTGAAACAGCTGACAGTATTCTACGAGTTAGATACACATTTTAAATTTTAATTTCTTTATATATTTATTAATTTTCATTTTTATTTATTTCTCGTTAGCTAACTCTAGAAGTAAATTAACCCACAGTGAACTGAGGAAGCTATTTTTCGGTGGAGAACGCACGCGGAATGACTAAACAAACTCTTTGCATAAAACATGGAAAGAATCTATTCAAATATGATGATTTAACTCGGGTTTAACTTTAATCACGCACTGAAAAACTGGACCTAAGGGCCGATGTCCGATTAAAATTCTAAATAAGCAAATTCGAGCTTACTAGTCAACCTCGTTTATGTTTCACAATATCTTAATAGTGTAACTTATAACTAAAGTTCGAAGTACATATTTAAATAGCCCGATGAAGTGTCGATTAGCAAATTTTTGTCAGGAAAACTGGAACATCTAATTGACACATACATTTATTATTTCTAAAAAATGTGAAACGGTAAGTTTTTTTTTCTGTGAGGATTTAATTTGCAGATAATTTAAATATCGAGTAAATAATCAGAACATTACTAAGAAATTGTGAACAAAACCCTAAACAAATTTTCTTGTATTACTAAGTACGTTTTTTACAAATGTTTTTTTTTTTTATTTTATGTACCTGCTCAACTATTGTGAATTAATTAAATTTAAAATAAAAAACAAATTTAAAATGTGTGAATATAAATAAAAAAGTTGAAAAAAAATTGAGGGTTTTTTTGTTGATAAAATATGGTAATCTGGGGGGTTTCTAAATTTTTCTGTATGGAGAAATTTTTTTCATCTGGCAACACTGGTATGGTGTTATCAAGAAATGAACAAAATGCCTAAAATGAATAAAAGAACACAAGCGATGAATTTAAGTTAGCGTAGCTATTTCTGGAAAGAACTATAGAAAAAAAAAGTACCTACGTCGCGTCGGCGTCGTTGTTAGCTGCCAAGTGCCAACCAACGAGATTCAGTGGACGATAATTGATTCTATGTAAAGCCTGAAAAACAGTGTGCACTTAGAAGCTTATGACTTTGGTTCTAATTGTCCGATTATAAATATTAAGGTATTTAATTTAATATGAAATGTCAGGCTCCAAATTGTGGATCAAAATTATTGTGATTTGTGAAAGCGAGAGTTATTGTGGGAGCGGCCGCGGCGACTAGGAAAAAAAAACAATTTCCGATGTTAACCAAATGAATACTTTTATCATACTGAATAATTATTTTCTGTTTTACAATAGGTTTATGCAAATTTTGTGTGCTTATCCCATCGCTTTATGCAAGGGAAAGGTTCAAGAATAACATTTATGTGTATGTCAGCAATAATTGAAATATAATATATATGGTGGGAGGGAGAAAGCATTCTGAGATTGTGAAGTTGTGTGTTGTGCTGTGCTTGTGCAAAGATCAGGGCTGCCGTTTTGAAAATGAAAATTAGTATGGGAGTATTTCAGAGGATTAGAGGGGAGTATAATGTTATTGTGGGGAGTAGGCAATAAAAAAAAACATTCACCACTAATATTAACAATATAAACTTTATTAAAATATTTTTAAAATTTGTACTTCAATTCATATTTATATGTATGTATTTAAATGAAAACAAATAAAACAACATTTGCATTTTGAAAGGCACTGTCAAAGTTAATCTATTTTTTAATCGATTTGTGTGGTGGAAACAATACATAGATTTATTAAATCTAAATTGAGATAAATCCTAGGTAGAAACATAGTATTATTGGTAATAACTACACAACAGCTCCTTTGAAGGCACCCATTGTGATGCATGGAATTTTGAAGAATTTTTAAAATATTATTCACTGAGCAGTTTCTATTTTTTGATTTTATTAAACACTAGCTGGCCCGCCCAGCTTCGCACGGGCAGACAAACCTAAGCTTTGCTTAGAAATTACAAAAGAAAATATAAATAAATATTTAAGCTAATTTTTGTACTACTTTATTTTATACTACTTTATTGGTTTTAACGTACTTCATGTAGTGAATGGTTATATATGTAAAAACATGATCCTCTCAGTCCAACCTTTATTACTTTCCCAACACAGAAAAGATTTTTGTAATCACTTTTTTGATTTATCCAATTTCACTCTATAAATAGCAATTTTTTTTAAATAACCTTTCTGAAAAAAATCCCTGATGCCATCCACTTAAAAACAACCATTCAAACACCAAAAGAATTTCTTAAATCAGATAAGAAAAACTCTTAAAACAAAAACGAATTTCTTAAATCGGACAGTTTTTTTTATTTTTACCCCATTTCACCCCATAACAAATAAATTTGAAATAAATATCCCTTAAGTCGTTTTTTAAGAAGAAACTTTCAAACAAAAAAATATCCCTAAATGCATTTCCCAAGAAGAACCTTTCAAACAAAAAACGAATTTCTAAAATTGGACTTTTTTAAATGTTTGCGCCATTTCACCCTACAAATATCAAAAGTTGAAAAAGCATATCCCAAAAGCTCTTTCTTAACAGCCTACAGTACTAGGTGTTGAGCGGTAATTGAATTTAACTGACAAACGAAATGTGAACCTATAGCGCCACCTGTTTATAGTTTTCCAAAGTTTCTTTTTGGCTAAACCTTCGCGGAGCAATTATTAACAAACCCGCAGAAGGAAGGGAGTGGCAGTGAATGCCAGGGGAGTACAAATATCCCCTTAGTACTCGCTTCGGAAGCACTGGCAACGATGTGAGAACACCATTTATGAATTTGAGTAAAGTGGCCCATAAACACAACACTTGTGTGCACATCGGTGTCATGACACATCCCCATATAAATACATCACACCCATCGAGACACCGACACAAGAAAATGAAAAATGTTTGATTTTTGGTGTCGGTGTCTCGATTGGTGTGCACACAAGTGTTGTGTGCATGGGCCCTATTAGGTATTATGGAGGATATGGAAATGGCCGAATGGGACTATATGGGACTCTTTACAAACTGAGAGAGTTCCTCAATCAAGTAACATTTTTCCTCTCATAAGATGCTCCGAGAGCGCTACGAGACTTATTTTAGGGAGCTAAATGCACTCTTGAGGAGTTCTTCTAGATTCTTATAAGATTGTTAAAAGCCTTAAATGGCCTAGTTATGGGAGCCTCTTGATCCTATAGGAAGAGTTTTATTCTTCTTATGCGATTATAGACGCCACTTTATAAATCTAGTAAAGCTCTCTGAACTCTTCCTATGGGAGTGCGTCTCTTCCTACAGAAGTTGTTAAAAAGAGAACGAGTGTGTGTAAACTTAAAAAAACATATATCTTTCGCATTTTTAATTTCTTTTTTTGAAGAAGGTAGGCGAATAGTTTTTATGTGTGTTCGTGGTTCTCTCATGTCAAAAAATAATGTGTTTTTTGGTGCGAGTATTTATCTCACAAGTTAATTGACGTAGGTATTATATTTGTAAAAATCATGGCATATGTAGGCTAAATTCTTGGTGCAATTAAAATTGCATCTACTAATTTAAACATTTTGCTTCGAAAAATAACAACGCGCTTCTAAAATTATGCATATTTAAAATATTTTGTTATTAATTATAATCGTATTATAGGGTTACCATTAATATTTTTTTAGATGCAAAAATCACCAAAGTATGTTTTTATACAATTCACAAAATGCGATCATTCATACCATATTTTTTTCCAATTACTGTCATTATCGTGCTTTTATGACAAAAATTGGATCTAGAGGTGTACAAAATATGACGCTTTTTCATTATTAAGATTTTCTGAAATTTTCCAATATATTTGTCATTAAAAACTGACAAAAACAACTTATTTTTAAAGATGCCATTTTACTTGTGTCGTGTTAATATACTGCTCTCACAAATTTTAAATAATGACATAACACAAAAAAGAATGTCCCCGCTCATTCTTCTCTGGTATAGTAGCTGTATACTAAGTTATACAAATCCATTTTTTATACAACTAATATCATAAGCAAATAAGGGAAAACAAGATGAATATGACGTTTTGGTCAGAATGGAAAACCAAATATGATAATTCATTAAGAATATTTTTTTTTAAGCTACTGTAACCCTCAAAATATAATGAAAACATTTTGTTCATATTGCAACATGGCTGCTGTTGATTGATACTTTAACTCTTGTTTTAACATCTCTATGAGATCTTTGGATGATGATAAAGTCCCATTACAACGCTTGAGCTCCCGTAAGAAGTGTCGCTCTCAGTAAATATAAATTTTCTCTGAGAGACAGTCTTCTTATGGGAGCTAAAATGCTCTTATGGGACTTAAGTTTGACATTTAACTTTCAAACGCAACACATTTGTCTGTGGGGCGTTCCTTTTTATTGTAATTGCCAACTATTATTAAGAAATTTAAATGTGAAAGCAAAAAATCGAAAGTTGTGTTAGATTAACATTTTGAAACAATGGAACAAAATTATAACCTAATAATTTTTCGAATAAAGTAACAATCAAAGTTAACTGGATATAGCTTGGTGTTATTTAAATCACTCCAAAGCTGATGACAGCTGATGCAACAACAGTATAAGATATACCATAAACATTATGTGATACTCATGGTGATTTCCATTAGTACAATTAATAAGGTTGTTTCCATCAATTCTATCAAAATAATGCTTTTGAGATCGATTTTTCGGCAGATTGTTTCCTCTTTTTAATAACACTAATATACGTAATATTAACTACCTTAAGTTTGAAATGTGTGCTTTTTGTTTAGTATATTTCGGTGCTAAAAATTGTTGTTATAATATTTGTGAATATGATCAAATTCACTACTTCCAGTTCTACAGCCCCGAAATTAGGTAAACAAAGAGAACAAAAAATCAACCAAAGAAACTTGCTCGCAACTTTTCCTTGAAATCTAAAATTACATCTGCCACCACCAATCAAATAACCAATCCCATAGAAACATGAACAGAAGCAAGTTTTGTGAACAAAAAGAACGCACTGTACAATACAACTATAACATCTGTTCGTTTGGTATTCAAAGCTGGCATCGTAGCTCCTATTAGAATCTTGAAAAAAACTTATTTATGAATAGTCTCATTGAGGTATTGTTATGGGATTATAAAGACTAAAAATGACGTTTAGAGTTTTAATTTCATAACGAGATACTTATGAGACTTAAATAGATTTAGATATAGGATTTAAGTACTTTCAAATTTAAAAAATGCTTAGCTCTTACAATAAAAATGCTATGAGACGAATTTGAGTTTCATAACAAGAGATTTATTCTTAAGTATAGCAATAAGATTTAAAAGAATCTTATGGGAGCTTTTTTAAGATTTGAAGAGCTTAACTCCGGGAGTTTGTTAGTTGTGCACTTATGTCCAGCGATGCCAACTGAGGCTTTTGTATGCCTTTTAAGCATTATTTGAGTGTATAAGGCTTTTAGGCTTTTTTTCCCCCAAAAATGATTTTTTTTATTTCATATAAACTACATTTTTTTCATTTATTTGTGTTGTTGGTCTTCTTCTCATTTATTTATTTATTTTTTGAAACATTCTCAAAATTATTGCTGCATTCCTCAGCGATCGTTGAAAGGATTTTTTTGGGGAATTAATTTAAAGCTGAGAAATAGACTTACGACAGAAACTTTGAGTGGAATTCTTCACGAAAAGACGGTTTTCAAAAATAAAAATAGCTCTGATCTGGGATTAAAGCGAACAGCGAACACACTTATCTTTGTTTTAAAAAAATATTTTTATGATTTTAAGGAACAGGACTATCTGGATTAAAAATGTGCAAAGCTATATATTTTGTATTCCATAAGCAGTGTTGCCAGATGAAAAAAAAATCTCCCCTCAGAAAAATTTAGAAACCCCCCAGATTACCACTTTTTATCAACAAAAACCACTAATTTTTTTTTAACTTTTTATTTTTATTGACAGCCCCTAAATTTGTTTTTAATTTTAAATTAAATTAATTCACAATATAGTTGAGACGCTACAATAAAAAAAAATTGTAAAAAAGGTATTAAAGTTCTGACTATTTATTCGACATTTTACTTATCCGCAAATTAAATCCTCCTACTCCCAGTAAAAAAAAAAAATTCAGAGGAAATAGTTTTGCCTGATAAAAATTAAAAAAAAAAAATTGTTCATAATATTAAAATTGTCATGTAAATTTGCTAATCTATTCAAATATTGTGAAACATAAGGGAGGTTGACTAGTAAGTTCTTAGTTGCTTATTTAGAACTTTAATCAGACATTGTGAAGCAAGCTCTTAATTCCAGTTATTCAGTGTGCGATTAAAGTTAAGCCCGAGTTAAATCATAAAAATTGGTGGGTTAACTCAGGATTAATTGAACTGATGCTTTTGATGTTTTATGCAACGAGCTTTTCGAGTCATTCCGCATTCATTCTCCACAGAAAAACTGCTCCCTCAGTTCTATGTGTTTCAATTTTCTTCTAGAGTTAGCTAACTCCGGTTTAACTCACGAGAAATAAATAAACATGATAATTAAAATATAGATATAAAGGAATTAAAAGTTTTTTTTGCACTTCTTTAAAAAAGTTAGAATACATTATCGTCATCTTCGTTTTGGCTGTCGCGTGTCGGTTTGATACATTTTCTCACTTGTGAAAGTTTTTACCATTTCTTCTGTTGGTGTTAAATTCTGAAATCCTGAATGTAAGGAATATCTACGTAGAGTACTGTCAGCTGTTTTAGTACCCATACGATTGCTCAACCCTTTAGATCTAAATTAATCCCCCCAGATTTCCCCCCAAACATCTCGTCCCCCCAGATTACCCTCCAACGACAAAAGAAGCCCCTAAATCTTGGGGGAAAACCCCTAAACTGGCAACGCTGTCCATAAGTACCTTTGTAATTTAAATGACTAAATTAATTGATATTCCTTGATAATTGTGATTTTTGTTTAATAAAGGATTGTTTTGTTATTTTTTTTTATCATATATGTATTTAATTACAACAAAATTAGGTGAACCTTTTTTTTTTTGAAAAAGGCATCTTTTTTCTCAAGTGAGGCATTATTTTGCCCAAAGTGCTTGGCAACACTGCTTATGTCCGATGTCCGTTAGCTCAGTCAAAGTAGAAAATCTATTAAATGTTTACATAAAATATCTAAGATGGACCTCGGTGTACAAGTACATTTCTGTGGGAATTACGTCCGTGGATATTTTGTTTCTGGACATTATGTCATCCCGTCACTTAATATTAAATAAATTACATTAAAAACAAACACTATACCTGGTAATAAATTGTACATCCTTAACTCCGATCCTGATGGTTAAATATAACAGCAACCTATTGACCTTAAGGCAATTACATGAAGAGCAAAAAATGCACTCCCTTTTCATTTTATCCTTGAAACCCAAAAAAAACATTGCAAAGCAATAAAAACCTATCAAGAGAGAGAGAGAGATAAACAGTGATTTAGATTTGAAAAAAAAAAAAACTATTCCTTAGCAAAATAAAAAAACGATACAATATCTAGTTGCAGAATACCATTCGATTCCACATCATCGTAGTCGTTGCTATATAGGTTTTTGTGGAGAAGGAGGTGAGCTTTAGGGAATTGTTGTCTTCCTGGCGCACTTCCAACTTGTTGACAGTGCAAACTGAGGCCCTATCCACATCTATAGCCATTGCAAGGAACTGTATATCTATAAAAGTATAGGTACAGAGTATTGTGTAGGTATTGACTCTATTGAAAGAGCCATTAAATCCTTTTGAACACAAATTGCTCAACCATTACCATCTCTTATTGTTGTTTTCTATTTCTAATTTGTATTCGACAAATCAGCTTACCAAGTGGGAGAGGAATGTTGTATTTCCATAATATCTAACTATTGCATTATGTTCCGGAAATTGGAATTTAAAGCAAATCTTTAAATACCCTGCAGCATCTATGTATAGCTATTAGGGTGTCTTTTTTTTTATTATTTTTTACACAAATAATTTTTTTACAAACAGGCACCCCCTAATTCAAAATACATTATATGCCCTAAAAAATCTTCCCGAGTGGTTGTTTTTGTTTGCAGGAAATGAGTGGGCCTTCGATTTTCTGCTGAATCCTAACGGGGAGAGAGATTTATTCATGACAATAAGAGATACTCGTAATTGATCTACATGTTAGAGAACTTCTCAACGAAAACAATTTGTGCAACTACCAACACGCTTACCTTAAAGGTAAATCAGTGGAGACTGCTTTGCATGAAGTAGTTTCACATATAGAGAAAAGTCTTGAACATAAAGATTATACCCTGGCAGCATTTCTTGATATCGAGGGTGCGTTTAATAACGTTAAAACGGAATCGATCAAGACTGCCTTAGTTGAAGTTGGGGTTGAATCTGTCACTGTCGATTGGATCTTCACCATGTTAAATGGCAGAATTATCAACTCTCAAATAGGAGTTAGCACTATTGAGAAAACAGAGGCACACCACAGGGAGGAGTCATCTCACCCCTGCTCTGGATCCTCGTAGTCAACAAAATTCTCACAAAGTTCAAAGAACAGGGCATTAAAATAGTAGCATATGCAGATGACATAGTGGTTTTGGTATCAGGCAAGTTTCTTACCATCATCGAAAACCTTATGGAAAATGCATTAAAGGATTTATCTTCTTGGGCAACTAAGAACGGTCTCGGGGTCAACCCCACCAAGACAGAGCTAGTTTTGTTCACGAAGAAAAGGAAACTGGAGGGCTTCAACCCTCCCAAACTAAATGGCATTCCTCTAAAACCTTCTAAGGAAGCTAAATTTCTAGAAGCGTAATACTGAGGAAAGAATGAAAAAAGCACTATGTGCATTCTACACATGCAAAAAGACCTTCGGTGTACGTTGGGGTATGCGACCGCAAGTCATCCAATGGATGTACACAGCGATTGTCAGACCCATTCTTACCTATGGCTCTATTGTATGGTGGAAGGCGGTGGAAAAATCAAGCTATCTCAAGAACCTGAATAAGGTACAGAGACTAGCCTGTGTAGGAATAACAGGGGCTCAAAGAACCACACCACAAGCTGGATTGGAAATGATCTTGGACCTCCCGGCTCCGGATGAGTTCATAAAGTGCACGGCAGCCAAAACTGCAATTCGTTTAAGAGAACTGAGTTTTTGGAGGCACAGCACTTATGGCCACGGGTCAATCTTACAAAGATATGACACGATTCCAGGACTGAGGGAGACCACCGATTACATCCCCCCTTTACTAGATTTCGATAGGAAATTTTCTATTTTCATACCAGAAAGACAGGGTTGGGATCCCAATTCACTTATAAGTAAACAGGGTATCCCTTTCTACACTGACGGTTCAAAAATGGAATCAGGAACAGGTGCTGGAGTGTTTTGCCAATCTTTCAACATCAGAGCGTCATATACACTCCCGGCTGACTGTAGTGTCTTTCAGGCCGAGATCTTTGCCATTTGAAAAGCAGCTGAATTGGCACATCACGAAAAGCTAAGCTCTTCGGAGATTACTTTTTTCGTGGACAGCCAGGCTGCTATCAAAGCCTTAGCCAGTGAGACCATAAGATCAAAAGCAGTTTTAAACTGTAGGAAGGAATTAAACAAAATCTGCCACACTAACCAGGTAAAGCTCTGCTGGGTTCCCGGACATAGCAATATAGAAGGGAATAATATAGTAGATGAACTAGCCAGGAAAGGGTCAGAAGCAGTCACAAGTAGTAGCGACCATTCAGTTAGGGGACCACTCGTCCCGATTGGGGTACTCAAGAGGAAGATAGACCTTAAACTAAAAGAGAAAATCAATATCTCCTGGAAATCGAGGAACGATTGTGTAATCTCTAGAAGTTTATGGCCTAACACAAATGAAAAGGAAACTCGGTATATTTTATCGCTGAGTAAAAAGAACATTAAAATCTTGATAGGTGTACTAACAGGTTATTGCGCCATTGGCACAATGGCTAACAGAATAGGGGCATTTGCACCCGATTTTTGTAGGAGCTGTCAGGATGAGGAGGAAATGGAGACCATTAAACACCTGCTCTGCGACTGTCCGAACCTCCAAACCAGCCGACTCCGTCATTTCGGAAACAGGTTTGTTGGAGAACTGGATGATCTAGCACAGGTCTCAATGGCAATCATGAGGAAATTTATAGATAGCACAGGCTGGTTCGTTAACGAGCCAGTCTACGCTAATCGACAGAATTGAGGAGCATCGATGCTAAATTTTTACTTTTACAGGGGATCACAATGGACCAGTAGGCCCCCGTGTACGCAACAGCTTCATGCTGTGCACACCCCTTACAACCTAACCTAACCTAACCTAAGAGATACTCGTGGAGAATATGTCACTTCTTCGCAAGTACATATTACATACTTTCAAATTTGAAGTCTGACAGAGGACTAAAGTCTTTGATGACTAAAGAGATCAGGGGCCTATACCACAAAATTACAAGTATTGTACAAGACACCAATTTTAATAAAATACAAAGGTTTGTATACCACGCACTATGGCCACTCCATAATTATTCTGAACTCATTTGGAACACTTCCAAGAAGCGTGGACTTCACCATTACACCACAGTTACAGTTCGATAAAAAAAAAAACTTTCCGGTCACCCTGGTTATGAATCCATCCATTTCAACACTGTTGGAGTAAAAACTGATGACGGGGTTGGTGGTGGTGTATACTCAGACGGGATGAAAGAAAGTCTCTCCTTTCGCCTTCCCGATCATTGTAGCGTGTTCCAGGCGGAATTTTTGGCCAGAGCTGGATCTCAAGCGCTCAAAGAGTCACATCGGTTCCGCAATACTTAGGTGTCATGAGCGGACACTTTTCTTTAAATGATTTCTGCAGAAGCTGTATGGATGAGGAAGAGAAAGAATTAATTCCTCACCTTTTCTGTACTTGTCCTGCTCCATACTAACGACGCACGGCGACTTAAACTCCATCTCGGGAATTACTCTACTACAATGATCCATCCTCACGCAAATGTTGATATACGTAATCTCGAACGCTTTCTAAGGAGCTCCAAGTTGTACAACGGAGAAAAGTTCTTAGCTTTTGTGGTATCACAATACGTAGACGAAGTGTGTTACTGACTGTAAGAATCTACTATGTTTTTATTAGTGTGTTATTCCTTCCTTATAGTCCGTGTGTGCTGCATAATTCATTTTCTCAACAATAGGTAAGACAATAGCTTCAAGATGTGCTTCTGACACAATCGCCTTTCCTTCATCCGATCAATAAAGTTGCCTTAACTTCATCAGAACGGCACCTAATGGAATAAAAAGAACTATTTAAGGTCTCAATTCCTCAAAAGCCTTGGACGTTGAATATCTGTTTGCATCACTTGAATGAAACGATGAATTTGGATGGATGGGAGCATTTCCATGTTGATAAACAAGTCGATGAAAGAAGGATATACGTTCCAAGGAGGATGCAAATGGCTATAATAATACCACTTTTCAAAAACGGAGATGACTCTGATTTCAACAAATATCAACCAATATCAATTTTGCCTATACTATCAAAAATAATTGAAACCGTAGTAAATCAGCAGCTGCTTCAGCACATTGATCGATATAACCTTTCAAATTCTTATCAATATGGCTTACGGAAGAAATCTGGTACGAGCACCGCTTTAACCGATATGATCATGTATCTTCAGCAGAAAAAAGACTCCTTGCCTATATGTGTTATAACGAGGTGTTACATGCTTACCACTTTAATTCATTATGTGATGTGCTTTTTGCTTTCCAGCCGAGATTTTGCTCGCCGGTTTTGCCAGGGTCGTTCTGAAGGAAAACACGAAACTTCAGTAGGAAAGGTCTTATAACCTTAATACAAAATCTTTATTCAAACAACTCTTAAATAATATATAACAAAATAATAAAACTGGTTTTGATTGTATTAATCTTAACAATTCGGCGGTTTACAGGCGGCGGTGGTTATACTAGTATTCCCTGGGACGTCTAGGTCCATAGACATACTTCGGTACGGGTATATTCTGGTATTCTGGATTTGGTATTCTGGATTCCGTATGTTTACGGTTGTCAGGCGGACGATTCCTTTCTGATCAGCTGAACCTGTAAACTATAAGCAGGGTTTAAGACGTCTAATAGCTAAGGATCGGCAGGTAATACGCCCCAGGCTTTCGCACTGGTAGATCAGTAGGTTTTGGGAGCCCCTAGTGGCTTCATATCAGCAGGTACTACGCCCCTAGTGGCTTTCGGAACGGCAGGCTTTCGCACTGGTAGATCAGTAGGTTTTGGGAGCCCCTAGTGGCTTTATATCACCAGGTACTACGCCCCTGGTGGCTTTCGGAACGGCAGGCTTTCGCACTGGTAGATCAGTAGGTTTTGGGAGCCCCTAGTGGCTTCATATCAGCAGGTACTACGCCCCTAGTGGCTTTCGGAACGGCAGGCTTTCGCACTGGTAGATCAGTAGGTTTTGGGAGCCCCTAGTGGCTTTATATCAGCAGGTACTACGCCCCTGGTGGCTTTCGGAACGACAGGCTTTTCGCACTGGTAGATCGGTAGGATTTAAAGCCCCTAGTAGCTTATGAACCAAGCTAAAAACTTGGTAGATCGGCAGGTACCAAAGCCCCTGGTGGCAATTATAGAAGTTCTAATTTTCGAACTAAAGATCCCTTACCACGGGTGGGGGGAAGCCTGAAGAACGAAATGATCGAACAAGCTAAGAGACCGAATCGTCTTTACTCGTCAGCAACGAAAGACAAACTGATTCTATAATCTAGTTTACTATTGCCTTATATGACTTGAGCAATGACCGAAAGGGTGCCTTTCCTCTATTCGGGTAGGTCCTCATATGATATTTGCTGGTAACAGTGAGTGTGAACTCCATAACGATGAATGCAAATACCATTTCGTGTGACGTCAATCGATGTTCTGCTGATGAAATGGTAGGTAGAGTGTGGTGGAGAAACGTAGCATGGAACGCTTCGTTACAATTACCACCAACATCGCTATACCCAACAGGTACCTTTAGAATTGCCGATCCATAACCAGCAACCCTGCGATACCCAACAGGTATTAGAATTAGGGTTATCAAACTAACAGCATCAACGCCAACGACAATAATCAAAACGACAACACGAGATAAGCATTATATGAGGCCAACACACCAACAACAAACACAAGATATTTTCATTTACCTCCTTACACTTAACACTCACTTGTTACCAGCGTTAGAACATTTACTCGAATTTTGAGAAATAAAATAAATCTACTCCACCACTTAATTTTTTTTTAGATCTACTCCTTTTTGCCCACAATAAAAATATCAAACATTTTTTAGCCAAACTATATGAAAGGGCTGTGTTGTTCAGTTTTTTAACCAACTCTGGCTCTGAACGTTTAAATTTAAAACTCTATTCAGTTCTCAAAGTGAATTTGTGTATGTGATTTATTTTGGTTTTGTTAAAAATACAATTTTTGAAGGTTTTTTCTTTCGTTTTCAATCTACTCCAGAAATTTCCTACTTATTCCACTTTTTTTACAAATCTGCTCCAAAATTTTACTACTGAGGTTCTAACGCTGCTTGTTACGGAAAAGGTATGATGAGGAGCCACTTCGGCGAATGAAAATTACCCTTTCGGTCAGTGCTCAAGTCAATAGAGTCAGAGACCAGAGAAAACTTGATTCAATAAATCAGTTTCACTTAAGCTGTGGACGGGACGAGTGAGGTCGATTAGGTCTAATTGCCACCAGGGGCTTCGGTATCAGCGATCTAGTAGCACGTAAGCCTAGCTAATGTTGCCACTAGGGGCATATACCTTACCTACGATCAGGCTTATGCCTGTGATCTTGCCTTCAGAGCTTACACCTGTGATCTTGCCACCAGGGGTTTATACCTGCTATCTGCCCCCCACCAGGGACTATACCTGCGGATCTAATATTGTTAGTTAATTAGCCCATCTTATAAGCCGGTCTATCATTGGGATATTGTATAAGTACTATATGAATTTCTTATGTTACATTTTGTTTCTAATAAAGAATTTTTTATATTGAAGTTTAGTGTTTTTCTTCAAAATCCACCCTGGCAAACCGGCGAGCAAAACCTCGGCTGGAAAACAAAAAGCACATCACAATGTATAGAAGTTTATGGTGTTTAAAGTAATAATGATCCAATTAAATATAGAGTGCCACAAGGTAGTATTCTTGGACCAACACTTTTTTGCATTTATATTAATGATATTGTGAAATTAGATCTCAAGTCACGTCTTATTCTTTTTGCAGACGATATATGTAAGTCTCTTGTATTCAATTCAATCAAAAAGTGATTTGGAATACAAGTCAACAATGACCTACTCTCAATTGGAAACTAGCTAAATTTCTCAACGTTACAAAAAAACAACGAAGTGCATCATGTTAAGTAAAAACAGAGATATCGACCAAATAAAAGTTGAGCACAAGAACAATTTAGTCGAGCAGTTTGAATAATTTATTCAAATTTCTCGGTTTATGGGTTCGCTGATCACTTAACTGGAAATATCAATTAACAAACTTTCCAAGAAACTATCATCTATCGGGTTTTTCGATAAGAGCGCTACAAAAGTTTTTTTAAATAAAACAAAAACGGTTTTGGATATCAATGAAATTCTTTATTCCTGTGAAAGTACGTTTGGTGCCATTATGTATGGAACTCGATTTCTTTTGCATGGCCACGCTTGCAGAAGTCCAGACGCTGAACCCAATTTTCGACGGTTTTCAAGCATAAATCAGCCTATACTGCTGCAATTTCACGTTCGATATTCGTACGAAGTTCATCAATCGTCGCTGGTTTGTTGGCATAGACCATAGACTTGACGTAGCCCCACAGAAAATAGTCTAACGGCGTCAAATCGCACGACCAAGGCGGCCAAGCGACTGGACCATTTCGTGAGATAACACGTTCTGCAAACTTGGTTTCCAATAAATTGATTTTGACATTCGCTGTGTAGCTTGTGGTGCCTTCCTGTTGGAACCACATGTCCTCCAAGTCCATATCATCCAATTGTGGCCAAAAATATTCGGTTATCATTGAACGGTAGCGATTCCCATTCACAGCAACGTGCCGGTTTTGATCATCACGGAAGGAGTACGGCCCAATGACGCCGCCGGCCCATAAACCACACCAAACCGTTAATTTTTCAGGATGCAATGATGACTCATGGAGTACGTGTGCATTGCTGCCTGACCAATACCGCATATTTTGTTTATTGACGAAGCCATTCAGCCAGAAATGAGCCTCATCGATAAAATGATTTTTCGATTTTGAGCGCTCTTAACGTTGAGGCCACTGACTCCGAATTTCGGTTGTAAATTTTAATAATTTCGACTCGTTGTTGGCTCGTATATCTTTCCATCATAAAATGGCAAACCTTACTGAAGAGAAATGTCAAAAGGGCGGCAGGAAATATGGCGTCGTTTGCTGTCCCTGTTGCTCTACTTTTGTAGCGTCCCTGTAGAAAAACCCTTTATAGCAGGAGTCTTCGGGAATATAAGTTCCAAAAATGCGATTCTTTTGAGGTAATTTTTAACCGCACTTTTTCGCACAATTCGGGTGGTGTCTCGGCCATAAATTGAGTAATGTTGGTTTTGAATGCGTCTTGAGTTCGGGGATTATTCGCGTAAACACGGTATTTTGCGTAGTCCTACAGACAAATCGCATGATCTTGGTGGCCAATTGACGTCACCAAAACGTGAAATTACGCGACTAGGAAACTTCTCACGTAATAAAGCCATAATTGGTCGTGTCGTGTGGCTTGTTCCTCCGTCTTATTGGAACCACATATCGTCCAAGTCATGATCTTCAATCGCAACCCAAAAAAAATCGGATTTCATTCGACTATTCGACCACAAATGAATGACCCTGTATTTTTAAATACTTCGTAAAATTAACCTTTATACACTATCATGCTCTCAACAGGCATAATAATAAATAAATAAAATAAATTATTTTTAAAGAATATTTTGTTTGGATTTCCATAAAAGAAGTGGAGATAATGAATGCGTATACAAACGACACATTAACTTTGAAGTTGAGGAAGGTAATTTAATTGAAAAATTTCTACAGCGTAATGATTTGCCTTCGCATTATCTTTATCTACCAATTGCTACAATTTTTCATTTTTTTTTTCAACTAGTGCTTATTTCGTGAATGGTAACACTTAGCTCATGTCTGATTTGACAGATAATTAGTTTTATCCTTCCGCTGAACGAATATGGTTGTGTATACGCTTCGCTAAGTGGGCCTGCGATCGACTCAGAGAAGATGCCGATTTTGCCAAAAAAAATCATCTTTTCAGATGAAGCTCATTTTGATCTTGGCGGGTAGTAAACAAGTAAAATTGTCGTATTTGGGACACAGAAAACCCGCACGCATACATTGAAAAGCCGATACACCCAAAACGAGTCACTGTTTGGTGCGGATTTTGGTCCAGAGGTATAATTGGGCCATTTTTCGAAAATGAGCAAGGAGTGGCCGTTACAGTCAATGGCGATCGTTATCGGGCCATGTTGAACGAATTTTTGTTCACAAAAATTGAAGAGGAGGATAGATATTGGCAACATTTGGTTTCAACAGGACGGCGCTACGTGCCACACAGCCGAAGCTACACTTGATGTTTTGCGCCATTTTCAAAAAAAAAAGAAGTTATTTGGCGGACCCTAGTAACTTCTTAAATAAGATATAATAATAACTTCTTAAACCAGCAAAGTCGACAATTTCCTGTTAAGGGTGTTTTTTTAGACGTGTAGTTTTCA
This sequence comes from Leucozona laternaria, assembly GCA_932273885.2. Lineage (NCBI taxonomy): Eukaryota > Metazoa > Arthropoda > Insecta > Diptera > Syrphidae > Leucozona > Leucozona laternaria. Next base: position 274,870,008 of record OW026366.1, read on the forward strand.
AGAAGAAAAAGAACGCATATAATTTAATGTTACGGCCAAGAATTTAGCTTTAAGGGTTTGCCATTATGTTTTAAAAATGATTTCGGGCAAGTGGCCGCCGTGGCTGGCTTGAATAAATTCCTCCAATTGTTGCGCGCGATGGCGGATGGACTCATTCGGGTCTTCTTCGATACTCTTATCCACAGCAGCAATAGCGTCTTCGGTGTGCACTATACGGCATCTCTGACGATGCGCATATTATCCACTAGAGTAAACGTGGTGCGAAACCGATCCATGGTTGCTCGAATTTATGCGATTTTGCTATTATGTCGACCGAATATTGGACGCAGCGCTCGATGCGTCGTGCAAACCGAACCATTATTTTGGTAATAAATTTGCACGATTTGCAAACGTTGTTCAGGAGTAAGTCTATTCATTATGAAGTGGCAAACCAAACTGAGCATAAATCAACTGACAGCTGTCAAAAAACCAACTTCGAAAAAAGTATTGCCAAAATGGCAACACCTTTTACAATTGTTAAATTTTAGTTTTGTGGTATAGGCCCCAAGTTGCTATTTGGAATGAAAACGGCAAAACCGTTACATTGATTGTCAAACACTCACATTTTAAACTTTGATAGAACCAAGAATGTAAAATACTTTATAAAGTTTCATACAAACAAGTCTGATGCAAGCAATCAAAATTACTGAATCCACTTTTTTGGCTCCTCTCTTCATTCTAGTATTCAATTAAAATGAAATCTCGGGTTCAATTGTTCTGTAGAAGAGCCCGCATAGTTTGAATATGTTAGGTAAACCCTATTGAAATCGAAGCTAAAAGAAAATCAATTTTAATTCCATCCCAACCGAATTAATCCCTAAAATGAATCTGAATCTCTGTCATTGCCAGAAGAGATATTGATCGACTTGATTTGGTTTCGAATTGCCTCAAAGCGAGACCAAAGTGCGAAAACGGAAAAGGTGATTTGGTTACCACCAATTTTGCATATCAAAAGGACAGACAATCGAATATCATCGATTATCCGTCTTTATGTGATAAAACCATTATCAAGATAAAGATATCCTGCTGGCTGATGACAGGCAAACGAAAGAGATATATAGATATGCTTCCAGGGATACTTCATACTTATACGCTTTACAGAACTCGAAGCCCCTATAACTATTTGTGGAAGGATTAATTAATTGGATCCATTGCAAATGACGATGCAACTAATCGCGTTGATGGGTTTTTCTAATTGGTTTGGGAAATGGAAGAGACAAATGGAAATAAAAATGCATTATTTGTCTTCCTATGCAGCAGCAAGGCAAGGAAACCAGTCACAAGTTTTCCATTTATTTTCCTAATATGCACAGCGTCTACGGTAGGAAGTACACTTGCGGGAACAGCATTCATCACTCATACTGCAGACGCTTCCAATTTCTTTGCATTGTTGACCGGGGGCCTTCTCAGGAAGCAAGAGGACAAACCAAGAGGTTATAGGATGATAGTTAGTTGATACTCTCTGTTTTATGAATAAAATTATAAATTCATGTTTTGTACCTTGGTTGTTGTTGCAGTTGCTGCCTTAGCAAAAGGATGAAGGACCTCAACAGCAGGAACAGGAGCTGGAGCAGCAGATGAGGTTTCACTAATAAGGGTTGTTGTTGTTGTCGTTGTAAGCGTCGTCGTTGCCCCAGAATCCAATGAAAGACCCTGATGAGAGAGTGGAGAAAGTTGGAAATAAGTAAAGAAGGTTATAAGAAAAGCAACAGCTCCGCCAGGAAATTGGAATTTAAATTAAGTTACTCGTACCTGCGACAGCAAAAGGCTGGAAACCATCATCGCGAAAGTGAAAATGAAAACTAAGGACTTCATTGTTGATGCTATGATGTAAAACAAGTTGCACTGATATACTTGAAGTCGAAGTAGAGCTGAAGACACACCAATGACTCGATGCTTGAAAGTGGCTGCAAGTTTTCTTTTATAAAGAACTTTCCCAACTCTCAGCATCGAGGGCAAAATGATTTTTAATTTGTATAGTTTTTGTTTTTTTTTTTTTTTTTTGGTTATATCTTATCATTGGGGTTGAGATGAAATGTAGGTTAGTGGGTGCGCTGTGCGCTACGACGGTTTTTGTGTTATCAAATAAGATAAAAAACACAAAAGCTCAAGGTTATTTTTCTCGAGCTGAAAATTATTTTATGACTCATTTCAGTCAATTAATTAAAAGTAAGTTGATGAGTCTGACTTTAGTGTAATTGTTGATAATTCGAATTTATTTGATTTTGTTTTTTCTTGATTTTATCATGGTTTGGCGCAGTTGAGGTTATGAAAATATAATCTTATCAGCAATAAATTTAAAACTTGATTATGCGAAAATTGGTGTGTGTCAATGTGGAGGTTTTATTGCAAAACAAAAGTTATATGGAAAAACAAGTGAAGGGCTTCTTCATATTTCGGGAAACTTCGGGCATACTATGCGCCGTTAGTGTCTGAAGACAATCATCATCCAGCGCTGAATTTTTCTCTTTTTCTGGGTTCAGACAACTTTAGTAATACTTTCTCTGAAAATGTTTATACTTTTAATTTTAAAAAGACCGACTTTATAAAACTAATTACTTTGTTATCACAAGTAAATTAGTCTTGTCTAAATAATTGTCCTAATGTTAACTTGACGGTCTTAGAATTTAATAATACTTTGTTTGATTGCTTTCTTAGATCTGTACCTCTTCATCATCATCGGCTTGACAAACGGGGTCCGGTCCTGGCCTCCTTTAACAAGACTCTCTACCCATCCCGGTCTCGAGCCGCCGCCATCCAGTTGCGCACCCCAAGGCTCCGGGCGTCCTGGTCTACGCCATCTCTCCAGCGCAAGCATGGTCTACCACAAAGAACTTTCCGAGCAGGTTCCTCTTCGCTCATGCGAGCTAGGTGCCCTGCCCACCGGAGTCTACCGAGCTTAATTTTTGTCACGATATCTGCTTCAAGGTAGATTGCGTACAAATCATGATTTTACCGTCTCCGGAATCGTCCTTCCTCACATATGGGGCCAACAATTCTCCTCAAGACTTTTCTCTCGCACGCGGCTAAGAGGTCGGAGTGCCTTTTGCTAAGCACCCAAGTCTCGGATCCATATGTGAGTACTGGCAGGACCATGGTCCTGTACAGCAGCAGTATTGAAGTTATGGTGAGATTTCTGGATTTGAAGAGCTTTGACAGACTATAGTAGGCTCTGTTGGATTTGAGAAGCCGCCCGCGTATTTCTTCTTCTATATTGTCATCGGCTGCTACTATTGACCCAAGGTATTTAAAGGATTGCACCACTGTTCCTCTCGCATTCGACGCCACCATGTACTTTGTTTTACCTTCACTAATGTGCAGCCCCAGATTTTGTGCCGCCTGCTCAATCTGGATGAAGGAATCATGTACAGCTTGCTCGGTTCTTCCGATGATGTCGATGTCATCTGCGCAAGCCAGTATCTGGCTGGCCCTTTTGACGATGGTCCCTCTTGTTACCGTGCCAGAGTCACGGATTGCTTTCTCCAACGCCAGGTTGAAGAGGAGGCAGGCCAAACCATCCCCTTGTCGGAGTCCATTAAAGATGTTGATTGGTTTGGATAGCAATCCAGCTATTTTTACTTGGCTTGTTACGTTGGTCATGGTCAACCTACATAGTCGTGTCAATTTATTTGGGATGCCGAATTCTCTCATGGCTTTGTAAAGTTCTACCCTGGCTATGCTATCGTAGGCGGCCTTAAAGTCTATAAACATACCATCTTGTTGTTGGGATGTTAAATTCTAGACATATTTCTATCGCCTGCCTGAGGGTAAAGATCTGATCAGTTGTTGATTTGCCTGGAATGAAACCACACTGATATTGTCCGATGATGGTTTTAGGGTATTGGGTTATCTGGTCTTGTAGGATAGAGGAGAGTATCTTATACCTCTATAATTGTTGCACGTTGTGACATCTCCCTTCTTATGTATGGGGCAAATTAGTCTTTTTCGCCAGTCTTCTGGAATTTCTTCATGCTCCCACACGTGCACTATAATCTCATGAATTGCTTGACGTAAAGCTGGCCCACCGTGTTGAAATAGTTCGGCTCGTATACCATCGGCTCCCGGGGCTTTGTTTTTCTTTAGCCGGCCTATAGCCTTCTCAACCTCTTCTATGCTTGGTGGCGGCAACATAGGGTACTCTTCTCGAAGTAGTGGAGCCTCCACTTCTGCAGTGAGCTGACCATTTAGCAATTCATTGAAATACACTTCCCATCGCTCCAGTATGCTTTGAGGATCGGTGATCAGATTTCCCTCTCGGTCCTTGCAGTATGTGCAGCGTGGTGTGTACTGCGTCATGTTTCGGACGGATTGGTAGAACTTCCGCGCCTGGTGTGGACCTCGCTCTCGACTTTTCTCTATTTCACAGATTATGTTCTTCTCCCAGGCTAATTTTGTATGTCTGTGAAGCCGTTTTTCAATTCTTCTGAGCTCTTTATATTCGTCTTCGCGTGCCCGCGTTCTATGAGATTGTTGCATTGCTCGGTACGCAACATTCTTTCGTTCAGTCGCTAGCTTGCATTCATCATCAAACCAGTCGTTCCGATTTCTACGACTGCTGCCTAAGATGAAGTTGGCAGTAGTAATGACACTATTCTTAAGGCGTGTCCACTTCTCATCTACGCCCAGCATACTGGCTCCAGGACTTACTCTACCCAGTTCTAGGGCGAGTCCTAACGCATTACCAAAGGTGTTACTGGTGTTTTCATTGCGCAGAGCAGCCGCGTTGATTCGAACCTGATCGGAGCGGCGGATGAAATACGTCTTCGCAAGGCAATCCGCCCTCGCAAAACCATACCAACAAGATAGTGACCCGAGTCGATATTGGGATTGAGGTTGGATAACATCAAGTAACATACTTTACCACTTATTATTTGCAAATAAATAGTCCTTTTATACTCCTAATAATTGACTATTCACTGTAACTTAATTTTTATTTGAGCAAATGTTAAAAAGCTCTTTCAGTAGGTTAAAAGCTAGTTTTATTAGTTATTTTTGAGGACACAAAAATGTTTTGCACCATTTTAAAAAGAACATTAAATAGACAACTTTCTAAAATAGTTGGCCTTTTATGCTCTCATACATTTTTATTTTTTTAGAGATGGTCAAACTTTGGTGAAAAGAAATATTTTATCATTTTTGTACTAAAAAATTAATTTTAAAAATCAAAATTTAAAAAAAACCGCAACAACTAGTTTTAAATTTGACTACATATCTATTAGTACAGACATTCTAGAATATTATAAAAATTAAAAAAAAACAATTAATTCACTCGTGGTCGCAATGTTCAGAAATTAGAGTAAAGTCGTAATTTTTATTTTTTTTTTGAAAAATCGCCATAACATGAAGGCCGCATGTGCAATATTTTTTTCTGAAAGGTATTAAGGCCAGCTTTACCCAGTTGCAAGGTTATCCAATACTTACGGGACACCATGAATATAGATTAATTAAACTGCTTTGGCAAAACGCTACAACAATGAAGATCCACAAAAACACAAAACAAAAGATGAAGTTGTAAGTTGTAGAATAATGTATGTTTCTTAAGATAACGGAAAATATCAGCATTTATGCTTCCGACACTTAAATGATCTTTAGAAATTGTAAATCAATAAGGTTTAATTCATTTACAAACCATTGAAGAATTAAAAACTGGTTGCCTGTTTGTTAAGTTTAATTTATAAATTTACTAGGTACATAAACCATGTTTATTTCAAACACACTTTATGTAATTTCCTTAAGTTTCTGATAAGTATTTTTAATAACAATATTTAAAGAAAAAATTAAGGTAATTTAATGACTTTTGTTTAGTTTAAAGTGGTCGGACAAGTCAATGGCCCCAAGTAAAGTTTAACCGACTACTGGATTTGTAAATAAGACAGTCTCAGCTTTCATTTGATACCCCATTTGTCCTTTTCCGCGATGAGGTAGATTAACATCAAAAATACGCGTTTTCCGTTATGGTCGGACAAGCGGAAAGCCCCCGACTTTGTTTGTCCGACCAAAAGTTTTGACATCTACTACAAAAATACTTTCGAATGCCATTAAAACTATCCATGGAGCTTATGGTATAACCTAACATCAAAAAACGGTACCGGAAGTGCCCATTTTCTGCCCAAAAGCCCCCAAAAAAGCCTGTTCGACCACCAGTTTTGTAAATGTCTCGACATTTTCTACCAAACAGAAAGCGAATTTTGCATATCCGCGATAACTACGTAATCTTACGGTCGCCTCCCGGACTAATAGGATTTTGCAATTGGCGCTGCTAGAATTTGGCGGCCATATTGTTTTGGTGACATATCTGTCAAATCTATATTGTTACTGATGCTAAATCACCATGTCAAGTAACACGATTGAACAGCGCGTCCAAATGAAAAAACATTTAAATCAAAATTGCATGGGTCAACGATACGTATGCGTTGCACCCATTTTACGGTTTTCATTGTTGTCCTTCCAATTCGATTATGTAAAGTGCGGTCGCCAAATTTGAGTCGACCAATTCGCTGAACAATCAGCCAACGCCCTTGCGTCAACAAAACGTAAGATCAACCGAATATATCGTTGCTGACTGTGAAAGTTCGTAGTTCTTCGAAACGACGGTCATCATCAACGGATAGCGCTACCGATGGATGATAACCAATTTTTGCTCGCTCCAATGGGATATTACGGATGTGAACAATATGTGGTTCTAACAGAACCTCACTACTTGCCATGCAGCGAACGCTTAAATTTTCCATTTAAATACCCACCCGCCCTTACTGAAAAACCCTATATTTTTTGTTTTGAATTGATAAAATGCCAAAAAACGTAGACAATTATGAAAGCGCATCCACAAAATGTTAGGCTTAGCATTTTTAAGCGAAACAGCCAATTGCAAAAATGTCTTCAAATAGTTGATCCATTTATGCTTCAAATAAAATATTTAAAATATGAGAGAAAATTTATTGAAATCAGTGATTTATAGAAAGTATTTTAGTTTGACTCAAATACCTTTATTTCAAGCTTTTTGAAATAAAACCATTTTTAAGGAACAACATTCGAGGTCTGAAATTTAAGAAGCTGTTGGTATTTCAATGCTATTTTAATAAATGCCTTTTTATTTAGCTTTGTTTGCATTTTATTTAGGTCGGCGAAATTACTTGCCTGATAATGACAAAGCACATTAAAGACCAAATACTCGTACTGCTGCAAGTGCGCTACAAGCACATAAAAACTCGCTCCCATTAAAATCTCTGATTTTTTTAATTTGGAAATAAAAATAAAAATATTTAAATACTTGACTGGTTTGTCTTAATATGTACGATGTGTATGTATCCGTAACAAAAAATTAAACAATCATGTGCTTGCGTTGAATTTTAACCCCAAAACGCCAAAAAAAATTGCAATTTTGTAATTATCGGAAAGTTTTGAAAGATAAACTTAATAAGGCCTTCACAATAAAAGATAAAGGGTTTTCCAATAAGAGGTGTTATTTTGATATTCAAAGAAAAATGGCATTTTTTGAGATAAATGATCGGATGTTTATTTCATTATAAAGAGGAAGGTATGCCGTTAATAATGGAACACAACATCAGCCAAATGGCCACCACGACCACGCTTACAGGACCATATCCTTTTCATGAAATTTTCCATAACCAAATCGCAAAGTGGCTGCCCTATGTCCTCGATAGCCTCACGAATTCCATCTTTGAGGTCTTGAATCGACGCTGGGCTGTTGGGGTAGACCTTATCTTTCACGTGGCCCCAAAGGAAGAAGTCGCAAGGTGTTAAATCACAAGATCTCGGTGGCCAATTGTGATCACCTCTTCGAGAGATAACACGGTCCGGAAACTTTTCCCGTAAAAGATCGATGGTTTAATTGCTTGTGTGGCACGTGGCGCCGTCTTGTTGAAAGTAAACTTTGTCGAAATCAATACCATCCAGTTCCGGCCATAAAAAATCATTAATCATCTCTCGATAGCGCAATCCATTGACCGTAACTGTTGCTCCAGCCTCATTTTCGAAAAAGTAAGGTCCAATGACCCCGCCGGACCATAAACCGCACCAAACAGTCACGCGTTGAAGATGGAGACGCTTTTCAACAATAACTCTTGGGTTTTCCGAGCCCAGATGCGACAGTTTTGCTTGTTGACGTAGCCTCCGAGGTGGAAATGGGCCTCATCAGTCAAGATGATTTTTCGATGAAATTCCGGATCATTTTGCATTTCAGGGACCCAATCAGCAAAGACACGACGTTGTTGATGATCAGCCGGCTTGAGTTCTTGTGTTAAGTGAACTTTATAAGCCTTAAGATCCAAGTCTTTATGCAAAATACGGTGTAATGACGTTTGTGGAATCCCTAATTCCAAAGAACGACGAGGAATGGACAAACCTGGGTTTTCTTCAACACTTTGGGCCACAACAGCAATATTCTCAGTTGTTCTTGAGCGACGTTCACGGGTTTTATTCTTCAGATCACTAACTTGTCCCAACAGCTCGAATTTGTCCACCAATTTCTGTATTGCGGTCCGACAAGGTGCTTCACGACGACCCAAAATTGTTTTAGTTTTACGAACCGTCTCTGCCAAATTTTCACCATTTTTAGAGTGAATTTTAATAATTTCAATGCGTTGTTGAAGCGTGTATCGTTCCATTTTTTTTTTAATGGCGTAGTTTCTACTTGTCAAATGTCAAAAAATGACAGCTTCAAAAGTGACAGCTACCGAAATAGCGGGCTATTCAAAATAACACCTCTTATTGGAAAACCCTTTATATACTTATTTTCTAATATATACGATCCAAATCGGGTTGGTGGAGGAATGCAAGTATTGGTTTCACAAAAATTTCTAGGTTGTATAATCAAAATTAACACTTCGATAATCGAGAATTTAATAATGTGAGTTTCGTCACACCGCCTGTGTCGGTGTGAGCATCCGTGCTTATTCTCTTATATACCTACTATAGGGTAACCCATATCAGATAGGAATGATAGTTTTCCAAATTTGTATGTTTCAGCAGCAGCTGTCAAAGTTACCAATGACATCCAGCTTTCAAATTATTCAGTAAGGTTTGCTATTTCATTATGCATCGTTTCACGCATGTCGTACCTGTGGAACTCATCAAAAAATATTATCGAATTCCGGCTCAGTTGTAAATACGCCGCAACGTGAATTTCTTCGTTAGGTCCGTACTCCGTATGTAGACAATTCGTCGCACCATGGAAAAATTTTAGCGTGAGTACCTACACTCTTTTGGATCTTAAACCACCAACCATATAGAGATTGGTGTGCGTAATGGAGAAAACACATCCTCGCCGTAGCGGCCAGTAAGTATCGAAAAAGACCCAGAAATGTCGATTCACCGCCGATAAGCTGATTTGGGCATCACCAGAGAGTCAGCCCGGCTTATTTTCTAATTGGGTTTGGGCCTACATCCATATGATATTATGCTGACGCAAGAATTGAAGCCGGATGACTATAGACAACGCTGTGAGTACTCCAATTGGGCGCTGGAAATGTTGGCCCTTTTGGGCTCAGCGGCTATGTCAACAAATAAAACTGACCTTAGATACAAGAGCGAACACCAAACATAAGTTTTCAGTAAGCAAATTTAACTAAAAGTCGTATATCTTTCAATGGCAGCTGGCCATTCAGAAATCTAAAAAGTCAGATGTAAAACGTAATGCGTTGAACGCGCTCAATAGAAAGAATCAGTAATGAATCTATTACATAAAAAAGGAGACACAACAGGTATAATTAATAACAGTGTACAAAGTATTTGCAAAATGGATTCGGAATAACCTAGATGGACAACAACCAAGAGATCAAGCTGGCTTCCGACGAGATTTTAGCACAACGGACCACCTTCAAACAATAAATCAAGTCATAGAAAAGTCCAACGAATATCAACTTGCCCTAAAACTATAAGCCTTCAAAGACTTCACCAGTCTAACATTAAAAAATTTGGAAGTCACTAAAAAAATCAAAGTGCACACGACCGCAACGTCCAGAATTTCTCTAGAAAAAAAGGGAAGGCAGTTTCATATTAGTAGGGGCGTAAGGCAAGGAGACCCTCTATCGCCACCATTTTTTTCTGCTAGATCGGGAATCTTTAGGATTGAAAATAGGAATGAAAATAGATAATTTAAGATTTGCAGACAATATTATCTTACTAGCGCCATCATGTCAAGACTTAAAAAATGATATATTAGAACTGCAAATCCATTGCCAAACTGCTGACCTCGAAATAAACACAGAAAAAAACAAAACTGATGAGCAAAGGAGAACGAAGGGAAATTTATATAAACGGCGAATAGAATAAAGAATTACCAACACTTGAAAACAATTTTGGAAACACAAATTTTTTTTTAATTTAAAACTTAACCAAAATTCCAGAAAGTATCTTTTCGATGAATCAATCTTACCCGCAATGACGTACGGAACGCAAAGATGAAGCATGTTAGCTAATTCAGCACAAAAGCTTGCGACTACACAAAGAGCTATGGACAGGTCAATCTTACAAATATCCAAAAGACAACGAATTCGAAACGAAATTGTGCGGTGCGGCGAACGACGGATTTTGTAGACATGATAGAGAAAGCAAAATAGCAAAAATGTAGCTGGGCAGGTCACGTAGCTATACTCTGTTCAACAAAAATTGTCAGTACATCGAATATATAACTTTCACTTCTCAGTCTGGTTACAATGGCTTGCATAAATTTGTCCCTCTTTAAAGCTCCCACAGGGTTTCCGTAGTTTAAATTATAAATAATACTTCACATTTCAAATACTCACTCATAAATTTGTTCTCAAAAGCTTCAAATCCCAAAAGTTCCATAACAAAATGCACAGAAAAAGCTCTTGAATTTGCTTACAATTGGGAAAGGTAACTCTGTTTGGGTGAGCACAAACATCGTAGGTAGATGACGACGACGAATCGTCCACGATCGTTCATCAGTTTCTCTTAGACATGGGTAACTCAGCAAAATTTTCTGCGCTGATACACTAACTCAAGTGCACTTTACTGTATCAGCGTAACTCACTAACTCAATAGCGCAATTTTTTTTTATTGCTTCATTTGATACACAATTACCCACTAACTCAATTGCGCACTGCGCAGTGCGCAGGTCGTCTGTAATTTTTTTGTGAGTTACAGAGAGAGTTTTGTGTGGCGTCAGATAGATAGATAATTTCGCTTTCTGTATCTCTCCAAATCAATAGTTGAATAGCAGACCAATTGAAGAACTTATTGTATTCACAGTGCCAATCGCTTGTTTATGGTCAATCTTTTTGCAACCGTAATGGAAGAAAGATTTTCCTTGGAAAAAGCAGTTGTGAAATGATTAAAATGAGCTACGCACAGCCTTTTTTTCATTTGCATCATCGCATCGTTCATCTGTTTGTGTGGCGTGGCTAGCGCTGCGCTCCCACAGACAAAAAGCGCTATTCAACTATTGATTTGGAGAGTGACATATTGTGCGTTGGTGCCTTTGCGTTGTTGAGTTGCTGAGTTACACATTGCTGTATCAGCGCAGATAACTCAGCTGCTGCTTCAACTCACTGCGCCAACTCAGCGCGCTGCGTTACACATGTCTAGTATCCCTTCAGCAGTGGGATACAACGGTCATGGTGGAATGTACGACTTTTTACGGAGGATAACAATAACAATTCGCATACGTAAGTCAGTGGCTTGCTAATTTGTTCAGTGGATTTTTGCCCAATTCAGTGTCTCGAGCGTGGATCACGCGCCACTGCTTTGGAAAAAGCTCTCTCATGACAATTTTTGTTGAACAGAGTAGGATGAGCGCCAATCGCTGGATTTGGAGAGGTATGAACTGGATACCTATGGGCGGCTCACGAAGAATAGGAAGGCAGATAAAACGGTGGAGAGACGACATTTACCGACAAAGTAGCAGATTGGAGAGTGTTGCCAGAAACAAAGTAGCGTGGAAAAATTTGGGGGAGACTTATATCCACGTCATGTAGTTCAACTAGAACTTGAATTCAAATTAATTATATTTTTTTTTAATTGAATTTAATTATTAATAGTAAAGGGTCCGCCATCTAACGTTTTTTTTTCAACTAGTGCTTATTTCGTGAATGGTAACACTTAGCTCATGTCTGATTTGACAGATAATTAGTTTTATCCTTCCGCTGAACGAATATGGTTGTGTATACGCTTCGCTAAGTGGGCCTGCGATCGACTTAGAGAAGATGCCGATTTCGCCAAAAAAAAACCATCTTTTCAGATGAAGCTCATTTTGATCTTGGCGGGTAGTAAACAAGCAAAATTGTCGCATTTGGGACACAGAAATCCCGCAAGCATACCTACATTGAAAAGCCGATACACCCAAAACGAGTCACTGTTTGGTGCGGATTTTGGTCCAGAGGCATAATTAGGCCATTTTTCGAAAATGAGCAAGGAGTAGGAGGATGTTGAACGAATTTTTGTTCACAAAAATTGAAGAGGAGGATATTGGCAACATTTGGTTTCAACAGGACGGCGCTACGTGCCACACAGCCGAAGCTACACTCGATGTTTTGCGCCATTCTCAAAAAAAAAAGTTATTCGGCGGACCCTTTAGTAGAACCTTTTTTTGTTTCTAAAAATTGAATATGTAATCAAAATTAAATGATAATAAAAGATAAATAAAGATTTTATAATAATAATGGCATATACGCCACATTTATTCGACCAAATCATCAGAAATTGGACCGACCATTTAAAGCACTGCCAGCGAAGCCTATAGGCGGCCATTTGAATGAATGATGAGATATTCCATACAAAAGGGCAAGAATATAACTTCCAAATAAAGGCAGAATCAATTTTATATCTCACACCATTGATTTTTTATTTAATTTTTTTTTTCATATTGTTCTTTTCCCTTTATATTTATATGAAAGGACTTTGAAGAATTAAACTAATTCCAATGTTAACCAAACATTTACAAGACCTTTAGATCTTGTGAACCAAATCTACTTCCACAATATATTTTTTTTAAATTGTTGAACTATTAGTCCAGTCATTTGGTTGAAAAAATAGGGGTTACCTGGAAAGTTTTCCGGGAGTTTTGAAAATTGGCAATTTTATAGATTTCGACGTGCTCTTTCAGAATTTCAACTTTGCTACCTCGTATCTTTGCCGCTCGCGGCGCAATATTGGAAAAATGGCGCCTAAAAGCAATTTTTTGATAATAACTCCTTTCCGACACGTTTTACAGTAAAAACACATATGTACAAAATGAAACTAGAGAAAATTTCCTACAATTTATGTCTCAACCTTCTTTTTCTAAAATCAATAGTTTCGGCGTATGAGCGTCGCAAACCATTATCCGTCTACGTCAACCCGCAACATTTAATTTAAACTGATCATATTTGTGAATTATAAAATTTTAAAATCATACTAACATTAAATATTGTACTGTATATTGAAAACCTGTTTCGCTATAGTCTGTTTCTGCGTGTATAAAGGAATGCGTCGCGTTTGTTTCGGGCCCCTTTTGTCCCTGTCCATCGTTGACACCTACGTTGACATTGTTTTTACCTTCAACGCATTGACTTTTTTCATTGAACGTGTAATCACCCTGAGCAAATGTTAGGACACAATGACGCAAAGCGTTGACCTATCACCAGGTTCAGCAGTGGTATGGGAACGAACAAAATGCAGAGCAATGGGGATGGAAAAAAGACAAGAACGCGCTAATTCCTGCATAGGCGCCCGCGCGATTTTTCCAAGGGGGGCAAACAAAATATTTTGATAACATTTTTAAGGCGATGTTATATTTATTTCCTTGAAAGTTAATGTAATTTTTTGTATGGTATTCACCTTTTTTTCTTTTAGGGTAATAATAAATACAATAATAATGCTCATAACCATTACAAGACATAAAACAATTTTTTTGTATTTTTATTCGTTGAAAACAGGAATTGCAGTTTTCTTAGTTGTTTACCAAAACGGTATATAATTTTACTATATGACTCCTTATCTTCTTTTACTAGGTTTTAGTTTTGGTGAATGTTCATCATCCACAACGCATTAAGACTTTCATCGCTCATATTTGAGCTTAGCCAAGTTTTTACCTTTCTAATGTACTGAATGATCGCTCTGCTTTACTTACATATTGTGGCGGGAATGGAAAGTCCTTTAGATAGTGCTGCGAAAACCGATAAAATTCTTCCGCATTTTTCATCACATCACATGTAGATATGATATATTAACTTTGGTCAAAATTCATCGTATTGTGGACTCGGCAGAAAAATTATCCAAAAAGGATCCATATTTATCAGTTTTCTTTTGGACAGTCAAATTGAAATTACATGAGTCTATGCTCTGCATATTTTTAGGATATTGTAACGATTTAATAATTACCCAACTACTTTGAATTTGAAACAAGAGAAAATCCTCTAACTGTTTGCAGAGCCATCTCTCGGGAAAACTAAACATCAAACCTTCAACCGTTCACAGTGCCATCTTGTGATTCAGCTGAGTATCAATTCCAATGTTCCATCTGTCAGCGACTGGAAAGGAAACTTCCAGAAGGAGATATTCTCGAATATTCTAGTGGATACTAGTGAAGACTAGAACTATTTACTTCCCTATACATATAAGGAGAGGTTTTCGAGCGAGTAGAGACAGTTTAATTTTGAATGTGATAGCGTAAAAGTAAGCAGTAAAAGTGTATCCGGAAGTGAATTTTAGATTGCATACTATTGAGACTGAAGAATAATAAAAACGATTAGAACTGAAATAAAGTGTGTTTATTCTGAATAGTAAATACGTGGAAGTTATTATTTAAAGGAAATAAGTTTTATTATCGAACCTAGGTAGAACATTACAATATAACAGAAATATTGCATTTTCTTCTGAAAACCGCTCTTTAACCATGAGGCCACACGAGCAAGTACTGGCAAGCAAGTTGGGTTCATACATTGCTATCTGTGTACTGGCTGTGACGTAGTTGGCACTCCACTTGCCAAGCAAGTTGCTTGCAAGTAGGTCGTTCTTTTTCTCTACTATACTAAACAATTTTGGTTGATCTTTCAAACAAAATTTGGAAAGACTATTAATGAAAAATGCAAAAATGGTTAACAAACTTTAATAATTGAAATTATGGACAACGAAACATAAGAGGGAATAACATATACTTTAACTAAAATTCATGTAACAAATAAAAAAACTACAGGTGTCAAAATACATTTTGTTAGCTATCTGTCTGTTAAGCACAAAACTTTCAAATTCCATTGAAGGTTGTATACGATGTCAATGGATAAAAAAAAACCTCTAAAAATCCGAATTTTTTTCCATTTTATTTTCCGCTCTGGAAAAATGGATTTTTAGGGCAATCGGTTGACATTTGGAACGAAATATTCTCGAATCAAATATAATTTTTCCCCTATCTGTCAAGCCACAAGCTTTCAAATTCCGCCTACGATGTCAATGGATTAAAAAACCTCTGAAAATCCAAAATTTTTTCCATTTTTTTTCTGCTCCGGAAAAATTCATTTTTAGGGCAATCAGTTGACATTTGGAACGAAATATTCACGATAGGATCAAATATAATTTGTCCCCTATCTGTCAAGCCATAAACTTTCAAATTCCATTAAAGGATGTCTACGATGTCAATGGATTAAAAAACCTCTAAATATCCGAATAATTTGAAATTTTATTTTTGAAAAGGGCAATTTTAGAGCTTTTTGGTAATTTGTATCGAAATATTCGCAAATGTCAAATATTCTGTCAAGTTTCGTAAGAAAGTGAATTTTAACATTTTTAAAATGCAATCAAATTCCACACTAAATTTATTTTAACTTATTTTTTGCACAAAATCTAATTAATTCAGATATTTAAATAAAAGGAACGATGATTGTTGACTATAGTGTAAAAAATGAACGCCCTACTTGCTTCTCTACTGGCTGCTCAACTGGCTTCGAAAAAGGCAAGCCAGTTGACGAGCAAGTTGCTTGGGTTTATATGTGTTAGTGAAAAAATGTGAATGTATTGCAACTTGCTTGCCAGTACTGGCTCGTGTGGCCTCCGGGTAAGGGACATTTTCAGAGAATCTTAAATAATTATCGGGTTGAGGACGAAGGAATATTGTATCGGTGAGTTTGTTTCTTTACAATTTTTGATTAGCTCAATTCAATGACTTATTCACTCAAACATTTTCATTTATTTCTCGAAGCGTTTTGAAAGAATAGTCAGCATTCTTCCGATCTTCTTCAAAATGGTTGTTCAAGAAAATGATCTGATTTTGTACACTTAATTGATTTTGGTCAAATTCCTGTAAAATATTTGCGACTGACTGGTTCAAGTACCGTCGAGTAAAGAGCCATTATGAACGCAGACTAAAAAAGTCGAATTCGAACACCAGTAATAAAGTTGAAGGGCTCCTTGTTTTGTAACACAGTGCAGTGATTCCATTACAACGACTATGTTTTACCTGCATACTCGTAGACTTTTGTCTATATCGTCCCAACAGCATATCACCACTCAGTTTTTCCAATATTTTGTTTGTATGACTTAAACGTTTAGAGTAAAAGAGTTATGTGAAAAATTTTTCAACTGAAAATTAAATCCATTTTTATGATAAGTAAATGATTTTCATTGTCTACAAGAAGGGCCAAAACGATAGAACTCAGTGATTTATTCGACGAAGGTCCAGAGTCAGAGGAGGGCAAGTAATGGAATTTGACGAAAAAAGTGAAAAAAAATGACCAATTATTCAAAATTCCCAGTTAAGAACTGATAAAGTGTTGGTAGAAAAGAGTCGTTGCTAAGAGCCAGGGGAGGGCAAGTGCCCCCGGGCCGCTTACTCTACCTCAAGTTGACGTGGAAATGAATTCTTCTGCCGGAACGTGTGTTAAACTACTCTTAGCGCAGCTCGTACGCCGAAACTATTGATTTTAGAAAAAAAAGGTTCAGACATAAATTGTAGGAAATTTTCTCTAGTTTCATTTTGTAAATACGTGTTTTTACTGTAAAACGTGTCAGAAAGGAGTTATTATCAAAAAATTGCTTTAAGGCGCCATTTTTCCAATATGGCGGCGCGAGCGGCAAAGATACGAGGTGGCAAAATTTGAAATTCTGAAAGAGCACGTCGAAATCTATAAAATTGCCAATTTTCAAAACTCCCGTAAAACTTTCCAGGTAAAAGTACCAAATGACTGTACTATATGTACTATACAAAAATATTTATTTGACCCAAATTTCCATTCCTCCTCATTTAATAATCCCACCATCACCACCACCGCTCACTCCTTTGATTCCTTATAAATTTTATCAAATTAACTTTTACTTAAATTCAACTGAAGGTATATTTTCATACACCTACAAAATAGTTGTAATTAATCTTATTAACAAAAAACTCTCCCTTCAAAATAAAAAGCAAAAAAAAAAACAACCTGTCTCCATCAACTTAATTTCCATTCATAAGCGGCTTGGCTTTTAAATATCCTTCACCATCGTTTAAGCACTTTGTGTGCCTTTCCCTTTTTTGGTTAAGATCTCCAAATTGAAAAACTCTTTCCGTTGTTGGTTAAATTAAAATATTTCATCCTGATGTAGAAGAGCTTGTTCAGTAGTTTTACAAAAGAAAATAAATGATATTTATTCGTCTCAGGTAGGAAGGAGCTTTATATAAAGCTCTAGAACTAAGTCGCAAGTTGTTGCTCTATGGTGAAAGTGGATTAACTCTTCATTTAATCTCCAGAGCTAACTCACCAAATCGGTAACTAACTCCGAGTTAACTCGAGATTAAAATTTTCCCAAAAACACTTTTCAGGAGTTAACTCGAGGTTAACACTGAAACTCGGTTGATATTTGTACTGAAAAACTAAGCCTTAGGCTTAATCCTAAGCGAGGGAACAATCTTTGGGACACAGTTGGATACTCTTGATTGACTATAGAAGCTTTTAAATATATAAGAGCGAACTCAATACAATGTTAATCCCCGCCAACTTTCGCATGTTAAACCATTTAAACCCAAACGCCACCAGCAAAAGGTGCCTGTCGTCCTGAAATGTTGGTGTGGTGTTACATTACAGAGTTGCCAACCGAAAAATCAATTTTCAGAAATTAGCTTTTTTGATGTGTAAACATCTATGCTGGCGGTAGAGTGAAAAAAAAACGTGAACGTTCGTGTGCAACGTTACGGTGTTCAACGTTACGATCTGCATGCTAGGATGAGTGCGTTCAGTGAAAAAAATCTTAAGATCCCCTTCAAGCAAAACCAAGTCCGTTTTGGATCCGCACACTTTGATGTTTACACATATTAACCGTGAGTCCCGGCACTCACACAATTTTTTTTTATAAAACCAATGCTCTTCGTAAAGGAAAAGAATACAAAAAAGTTAGATGGGCTGAGCACCTGCTAACGGAATAAAAGAACCCATCATATACTGAAAGTTATATACCTACCATCAGTTTACACAGGATAATATAGGTACAAAATGTGAAATAACTTTTCATTATTCGAGGAATTCAATAGAACCATTTGTTGGAGTTGCTCACTATCACTATCATGTCACCCCGAACATCCAGTCGTGAATAAGTAATATGACATTTTTGTGTCTGTCAACTATCAATTTTTTTTCCTCGAAATGAATGCAGCGTATTAATTTCTCTATCAACTTTACCAGTTTGCCTCTTATAAAAATATACATACATATGTAAATACATACATATGTGCGTCTGTAGTACCTACATATGTGTATTTAAAAAAAATATCATTGACCTGTGTATGACGGAGAAAATATTTTTTTTTTAATAATTCACGAATTCGAAATTCGTTCTCAATACTGAGGCAGTGAGGCATATTTAAATAAGCCCTACTTTACTTGGGCTGTGTGCAATCGGGTGAGATATTCAATCATTTTTGGTTTAGTGAAAGTTGATATTTTATATCAGCTTTTTGTAAAAAATAAAATTGAAATGTTATTTTATGTTAATTTTAAAAATGGGTGGCTTTAAAGGGTATCTTTTTGTCATGACACAAGATTTTCTTTTATAAAAAAATAAATTCAATTAAATCATTTTGTTGGAAATATGGGTTTTTGTTGTCTATAAAAACCAGAGGTGTATAGTATACGCACGTATTGGAAAAATGGGGACCTGTTGTCCTTAGTGGTACATTTTAAAAACGGGCAGATGTTATAAAGTTTTCAGTTTTTCCACAAAAAAATCTATTTGAGATACAAATTTTGGATTGTCGAAATTTACAAAGTTATAATTACTGCCAGAAAAAAATTTTTAATATCTTATTTATTTTTTATTAATGTGTTAACATCTATGCTCGCGGTTGAGTGGAAAAAAAACGTGAACTTTTCTGTGCAACGTTCCGTCGTGCAAATTACATTGTAGCACGTTACGTTACGAAATATGCTTAGCCCCGACCGAAATAAATTGTTTTTTAACGCGACCGACGATTAAATTATATGTTATCACGATCACTTGTTTATAATTATTAACTATCATTTATATACCGATACATTTTAGCTTTTTTTTATATTATTTTTCTTTTATTTTTTTTTACATTCGCCCGAGACACTAGAGCATAGATAGAAAACTATAAACAAAAACAAACCAAAAATAATAAAAGCTTTACATATAGTAGGATATAGGGTACGTTCAGTAATACAAATCTGAAGATCACTTTACTGGCTGAACACAAGAGACGCGCGTTCAAACTCGCGTTCGCAGATATTCTACGTTCACATATACTACTTTAAAACGATGCAATTTCTTTTTTTAAACACGTTGGCGAGGCACGTATGTGTTAGCTGGGGTACAAAATGCTGAGGTTGAACAAATTGCAGAGTTATCGCTCTTCTTTTTGCATTTCCTTATTGTTTGAGTGTGTTTTACTTTCTTTCGTCGTCCACTCTAGTGGAGTAAAGAGTGCAGTGAGATGATACTAGCCGTGTTTTTTGCAAGTCCCGAGGAAATTGGTCGAAAAAAACGACTTTGGGACAAAAGAAATTTCATGTTTAATGCAACAACAACTAATTCCCTTCCGGCGAGGAAAGGAAAATTCTCCGGGCTTAACTTAACCACGGAGGAAAACTGTGTTACCGGCGTGAATTGCATACTTGGCATGTTAGATAAATGAAGGTAGCACGATCCGGTACTGGCTAGACTATTGGGTACATAAACTACATATCGAATTCTTATCTGTGTACTTGCTGCGGCCGGCGTAGGTGTTCGTCCAAAAAAAAAAAATCGATTGAACAAATATCAACAATTAACATTTGGAATAAATTTAAATCTAATGCTGCATTAAACGACTGACTAATTGGCGGTTTCCTATTAGCAAACTGTCAAAAAACGCATAAGAATGGACAAATTCATTGTTTGGGAAGTCTACTGACAGAAAACTGCCAATGTGTCATTCGTTTAAGTCCAGCATAAACCTAATGCTTGATTTATACGATTGACAATTTGGGGGTTTCCTGTCAGCAAACTGACAAAAACTGACAGAAGAATGGACAAATTCATTGCTCTTGATGTTTATACTACGTTTTCATTAGAGCAAATGAGGTAATTTCTTTGAGAATTTCCAAATTCGATACGAAATTACCTCATTTCCCATACAAATTCACATTTCGAAATGAGGTAATTTCAAATAAATTTGCACGAATTTTTTTAGGAAATTACGTAAACAATTTATGAACACACCCAAGTAGAATCCATTCAATGTGGAATTCATTGAAAACAATAAAAACAAGCCACATCAAAGTCAAAATGAAATGAGCTGTCAAACGAAATTAGCAAATTTGCAATGAAAACACTTTTTTTTGAAATTTGCGAAATTACCTCATTTCAGCTCTAATGAAAACTTAGTATTACTGACTGAAAACTGTCAATACGTCAGTTATTTAATTCTAGCATAAACCTTATGCTGGATATATACGACTGACAAATTGGGGGTTTCCTGTCACCAAACTGTCAAAAGAATGGACCAATTAATTGTTTTTTAAGTCTACTGACAGAAAACTGCCAATATGTCAGTCGTTTAAGTGGAGCCTAAACCTAAAGCTTGATTTACCGAAGAATGGACAAGTTCATTCATTGTTTTTGATGTGTAAACATCTTTGCTGGCGTTAACTTTCCTGTGCAACGTTACGTTGTAGAACCGTTACGTTAGGAAATCTGCACAGTAGGATATTAAGTACTTTCGGTTCCTCAAAACTGCGCTTGGACAAACGTTGATGTTTACACATATTAACCGTGAGTCCCGGCACTCACAAAATTTTTTTTATTCCATTTTATTTTAAATTTTTTAAACTAAAAAATTCAAATAAAAAATTATCCATACAATCTAAAAAATAAATTGTTGAGCAACAAATTAACAATAAAAATGTTCAGAATTATTTCAGCGGAAACTTCAGGCAATATCCCAGTAGGAAATTTCGTACTCAATGAAAAATTAAGGTGAAAAGAACAATGAATTCATGAACTACTTTTTAAGAAGAACACCATGTTATGATTTCATTAGAAAAAGGTATTGCCTTTTTCCTCAATTTGGTATTTTCATACCAACTACCCTTTCTTTTACCTAGTACAAAAATTAGATTGAAGTCAATGCTTGCAGTTCAACATACAAATTCAGTAAACAAAACCATGCAATGATTTAACTGATGAAAAGTAATGCATAGCTTCATGAGTTCGTGAACTAAGTTGTATCCTGTGTGTTGTTTAGACTTCTTCCCGCGAAAGAGAATTCTTTACCTGCCCTGACAAATGCGAGGATTTCCATGATGAGGAGTAATGCACAGATTCATAAGTATTCTTTGTTTTTTTAATTCTTATTACTCACATTCAGTATCAACACAATTGGTTAAGCTTAGATCACACGATTTGTGTATACACAAATATTTGTGTATAAATTTGTGTATTATTGTAAAAAAATACACAAATCGTCTGAACCACAAATTTGATGTACACAAATGACGTACACAAACGATTTTAATGTGCAACTATGATTTTAATGATTTGTTTTGTAAAATGGCACCATAAGGACATACAGGGTGATTTGTTTTAGATGAAATGAACACATTTACGTTAAGCCAAAAATCGTATCGGAGTGGTATTCGATTTGTTGGCGTCCAAATTGAGCGGCTCACGGAGACAAAACTCCTATTGGGCTCCCTTCGTTTAAGCAGGAGGTGAATTTCTCTATAAAAGTAGAAAACAAAGAATTGAAAAACGACGGGAAGTTGTACAAAACAAAGCTTCTCTTACGCCAGAAATCCATTCTTATTTTGTTTTTAAATAAAGTTGTTTCCAACTCACTTTCTCACCTTCAGAAAATCGTCTACAAGAACTTTGTAGATTGCATCCAGCATTTCTGGAATAATGGTGGAAATTGTATTCTGTGGAATGCGGAAAAGATACTGGAGCGAGCGAAAACTGTCGCCAGATGCCAGAAAGCGCAACGTCAAGACTAGCCGCACAGATGGCGGAATACTGGGACGCATAGATGTATCGGCCTTCTCAATATATGGCGTTACCAAAGCTAGCAAATGATCGAACTGAGCGGCCGACATTCGTACGAAATTTCGATACAATTGCGGCTCTTCGGCACGTAGTTCCACAAGTAATTTTGCGCAAAAGCCCTCCGTCTCACGGTGGCCAAGCCAATTTTTTCTCCAACAAGTTCGCGCTTGCGTACTATTTCTACGACCTGTCTTTCGTCTTCTTCGTCACTTTCGAGTAAATACGCGGCTAAACTATTGGCAAGACATTTTTGATGTGTAAACATCTATGCTGGCGGTAGAGTGAAAAAAAATCGTGAACGTTCGTGTGCAACGTTACGTCGAGCAACGTTACGGTGTGCAACGTTACGATCTGCATACTAGGATGGCTGCGTTCAGTGAAAAAATCTTAAGATCCCCTTCAAGCAAAAACAAGTCCGTTTTGGATCCGCGCACGTTGATGTTTACACATATTAACCGTGAGTCCCGGCACTCACACAATTTTTTTTTGGACATTGTTTGATTGAAATTATTTAATTTAACCGGATACACTTCAATTCACTATCAAATAAACAGAATGACATAAACACAAATGAGTACACAAATTTCATTTGTGAAGAAATACACAAGTCGTCTGAACCACAAATTTGTATACACAAATTAATTTGTGTATAGCATATTTGTGTATATCTTTACACAAATGAAATTTGTGTTTTTTTTTTTAAATACACAAATCGTCTGAACCACAAATATTTGTGGCATAGATAAATAGCATTTGTGTTCAAATTTGTGTTCAAATTTGTGTATAATATACACAAATGAAATTTGTGTATATACACAAACCGTCTGATCTAAGCTTTACAAGTAATAGTATGAAAATCATTTTTGTATATTCTTTTTACTGATTTCTATAGTCAGTAAATAGAATATAATTTTTGAAATAAAACATTTCAAGTAATTTTTGAAAAATTTATGTTTTGAACATAATAATAAGGGTATTCATGCAACGAGATAAGTTTATGGTTTGTGCATTTTCTGTTACAAAAGTAAAATCCTTCTAATTAACTTTTAACAATAGATAAACAGAAAGAAAGAAAGAGTCACAATGACGTTTGTATAAATTTATCCAAATAAATTTGTATAATGGCCTTTTCGATTGGAATCAGAATGACAGTTCTTCTTCTGAAAAGAAGAGAAATTTTGCTTCTGATTTTGTTTTCAGAATTGTTCCAGAAGGGTTCACACGTATCAAATCGTTCTCCCGGATTACCAATCGAAAAGGCCATAAGTTTCCGCAGCAAAATCCTTAGATAATTTTATCCAAGATGCATAAACCATTTCCCATACAAAATTTGACAGTTCATTTACCAAAAGATAAACTTATCTTAAATATAAACTTATCAAGTGTTTTACGACGTTGCATGAATCCCCTTAATAAGGTAAAATGAAAAAAAAAATCTATTAATTAATTTATGAATAAAAAAAGTTCTATTTACGAAGTGATTTCATTGGTGAATATTCACAGTTGCTATAACATACCGCAGAGTGACATGTTACGAGCCCTTCCGGAGATATTTAGAGGTACAGCTTTGGAGTGGCTACGCATTAAGAGAAATAGTTTCACCACCTGGGAAGATTTCCGTCAGGCTTTCCTACAACAATTTCTACCGGCACGCTACGTTCACAAGCTAGAAGACGAAATTTTTCGCAGACGTCAAGGTCCACGTGAAAAAGCCAAAGACTACATTCTAGCCTCTCAATACTTGATACGCCAGCACCCACGATTAACGATAGCCGACAATATAGATCGGATTTTTGACAGCCTGTGCCCCAGAATACAGGTATTATATAAAGCGTCAGTATTTTAAAACGATTGACGAACTTGCCCAGTTGGCTGAAGAGTTTGAATCAATCAAAAACGATGAACGGAACGTTCGCCCTTCGCAAAGAACCAGCCCACTTATTACTCCAATTTCCCGTAACCCACCTGCCACTGCCATTCCCTACGATCGATTCACCCATTGCTGGAACTGCAAACAAAGGGGTCATCGTAAGGAAAGTTGTCAAAGACCTTTCAGGATATTCTGTTCAATTTGCGGGGAAGACGGAAGATTATCAAAAGATTGCACATGTCGCCGAAATTCAGTAGTAGTCATCAACACACCACTTTTACATGACCGTCGCTGTTTCTTGCGAATAAATTTCAACAACCAGACTTTCCAAGCCTTGCTCGATATCGGATCAACGAAATCCTTTATAGGCAATACATTGAGAAAACTATTCCGAGAATTACATCTGCCAATGCAAGAGTTACACCGCACCGTACATTTAGTAAATGGCGAACCAGTTTTAACGACTGAGCATTACACGGTTACATTCACATGGAGGGACTTACCCTTTACAGGTGAAGTTACATACCTGCCTGAGTTTGAAAACGATATGTTAGTAGGAATGGATTTGCTGAGGCAAGAGTCGACCTACAAATCTTCATTGGGGGGATACCCGTCTCAGTTAAGAAGACCATTGGAGGTTTCGAAGGAAATTTCAAACGCTTGGCCAGTTCTCATTTTCCAAGATACCCTTCTTAACGTGTTGAGAATATTCTAAAACCCGACCAACCGAAATTAAACCAAACCACTGATGCATCCCATGCGACCCATTACAGCCGGACCAAATTAAAATTTACTTAATATCCTCGTCCGTTATTCATAAACCGCGCGCCGATCAACATAGCATTAAGGCGAAGAAAGGGCATTCGAGTATTCCTCAGGCAAAACATAAACATTTCCCCGATAAATCCCGCACTGCCAGAAATCCTCAGTCGCCAAGCCTCCATAAGTATCACGTACCAGACCGTACCCAGCAAGGTAATCCGAATTACACACCCACCGTCCGCCCCACCTTTTAGGATAATCAAGACCAGCAATCACCAGGCTGTCCCAGGAACCCTTATTCTCATACATATCTTAAGAAAAAGCCCCAACGCCGTAAAAACGAAATAATTGGTATTTCTGGCTACGCACTCTGCCTACAATCAAAAGTCAGGTACTCAGGCCGACCTAAAATTTAAGAACCACGCAAAGAAGATCGACGTCCATCAATAACTTCCCAAAAGCCAGTTATCAGGATTGAATTTTTGTTTTTAGTTTTTTGTTTTGCTTTGAATTTAGTTTTTTGGGTTTCACCACCCCTACCGTTTTTTTGAGGCTTCTCCTCCGTTTGTAAATATTTAAATTAGACTCGCGATTGACTTTCCTTCAGTTTGCTGCTGAAGGCGGGGAACGAATCCCATCGACTTTTCCATCTTGCACTTCTTCTAAGTACACGGTCGACGCGCGCCGTCTGAAAGCCGGGCCCAGACTTGTCTTTCCTTTAGCTTGCCGCTGAAGGCAGGGAACGAATCCCAACCTGTCTGTTCCGTCTTGCGCTTCTTCTTAGTGCATGGCGGACGCTGTCTGAAGATCGGGAGCAGACTTGTCTTTACTTCAATCCTACTGGGTAACTCAGAAACTACAAATCTACCTACCTACTTAGCCCCTCGGACCTATTACGTCTGTGAATTTCCCCTTACGGGCATAAGGCCTGGAGTAGGGCTCTCGAAGTATTGCAATTGCAGTATTTGTACTGCTTTTAGAAACCCCGCACTGCCGTACTGCCTATATGACCAAAGTACCTACTGATTTTTTTTTTCCTCAACTACTTTTCCATGCAAAGCATTTAACCGCCGTAATAACGTCGAATAGCATCGCAAGTATGAAAAAAACTAAAAATGGATTTTCTTGGAAGTTATTTTTAATGTTCTCGGAAACTAGAAGGCTTTTGAGCATCTGTTTATGTAAAGAGAGAGGGCACATGTCCATTTTGTTCATGCGGTAAACGCTAATACTATAACGACAAATAAAAATGCATTTATTTTTCGAATTGACATTTTATATTTAAATAAAACAAATTAATTAGTGTCATAAACACACAAATGCACATTCGAAATTTTCTTTTATTTTTTTTTATCGTTGTTGACGTTGGGCAAAAATATCAACAATGGCGTCCACCGCTTTGCGTCTTACAGATATTTTTTTGAACGATTTGTTGCGAATTGAATTCTACTTGATTTGGTTGCAGCGCGACGGTAAGTACTTTCTGCAATCTTCTCCCATATCTTTACATTATGTTATGCAAGACGGCAACACTGCGATAGTTTTTTGTATGACTGCCACTCGTTGTAGTTGGATGCCATACATGAGAATGGAAAACCGCCTCTTCAGAAGACCATACGAACGCTTGACCTGATTGCGTGTCTTCGATAATGACTTAGGGTAAGCCTTTTCCGATTCAGTTAATTGGTCAATTCTACCGCCCCGATGTGTGAATGGCGTGCACAAATACGGTGTGTTCGGATAGCCAGCATATCCAACAATCACATAATTGCCGAATGCGCCGGGATTGAACTGATGACGAAGACCGGAGCTTTGAAATATGAGCGAATCGGCTGTTCTTCCTGGCCAAAGTCCTACGCAATTTTGAATGCGAAGATCAACATCGCAGATACAGTTTGCACATTGAAGTAACTGTTAATGGCGGGGCAAATATCTGGCCGGTCCGTAATCTTTTGAATAAACGACAAATTTTCGTATCGAAGTTTATTTCCTGATAAATAACAAGTTAATATTTGTTTAATTTAAAGGAAAAATAGCTTACAATTTTAGTCGATTAATGTAATGGCGGCGGATCGAACCTTCCAGCTTGTCTGTTATTTTAAAAGTGAAAATGAATACTTGAACGGGTTCAAATGAAAATGGATGATGAGTGCATCCAGATATTAGCGCATTCAGAATGAATGCGTCCAAAAATAAAGTTCTGTTTGTTTCGGATACGTTCCGTCGCCACAATAATTTAATAAATAATCATTTCATAAAGTGAATAAACCAATAAAATTGAATATTAGCTAAGACCCAAGAATCCATACGGTTAAAAGCGTATCAATAAAATCAATATTTTACGGAGCCTTATGCTTAGGCCATCTTCAATTATATACGTATTGAAGATATCTATAAAGGGTGATTTTCTTAGACGTGTGGTTTTCAATGTGGCAATTCTTTTTTCGGTGTTGTTTTTTTTTGACAGCTGTCACTTTATTTATGCTCAGTTCGGTTTACCATTCAATAATGAATAGACTTATTCCTGAACAACGTTTGAAAATCGTGCAAATTAATAACCAAAATAATGGTTAGGTTAGCGTGATTTTTACAAGAAAATTTTGTTCAGCGATGAAGCTCATTTTTAGTTGAATGGGTACGTTAATAAGCAAAATTGTCGTATTTGGAGTGATCATAATCCACAAGTAGGGTTACCAGACGACCCCCTTTAAGGGGGATAGTCCCCCTTTTGCACAGGAAAATACCATTTGTCCCACCTATACAAAGCTTTTTCCCCCTTATTAAGTAAAAATTCAAACAGAGATAACATTCAATTGAAAACTGTAAAAATATTTTCATTAAATATTTCTGTGAACACATCCATTTGAAGTTCAAAATCCTTTCAAAGCTGAACGAATCCACTCAATGAACTACATCTCACTTCACTTTTTTTTACTCTGGTGTTATATTTTGCAAAAACATATTTTGTCCCCCTTTTTGAACACTTGTCCGCCATAGAAAACTCGCAATGTCCCCCTTTTCGTTATTTTAAATCTGGTAACCTCATCTACAACCCATTGTTGAGACACCGTTAAATCCTCATAAAGTCACTGTTTGTTGTGCTCTATGGGCAGAGGTTCCGTATTTCTTCAAAAATGAAGCCGGCCATAATGTTACAGTCAATTAGGAACGCTATAGAGCCATGATTAATGACTTATTCGTGCCTGAATTGGAGAATGTTGATGTGGACGACCTTTGGTTCCAACAAGATGGCGCTAAATGCCATACAGCGAACGAAACAATGCGATTAAACACCGCTGTACTATTTTTGTGGGTTTATGTGAAGTCGCTTGTCTACACAGATAAGCCCAAGACGATTGACGCCTTGGAAGAGAATATTCGGCGCGTTCCACAAAATTAGGATTGTTTGATTTGAAAATCTCCTGCTTGCAAGAAGATTTCAATGAGATTTATTATAAATCTTCATTTGAGGAGATTTAAATTTGTATGGTAAATCTTCGAGATTTGAAGAGGATCTAAATCGTGGTTTAGTGCTTGCAGAAAACGTAGTATAAGGTAATATATTGCGTAGGTTGTCAGTCAGAAATTAAACGTGTCGGCTCGAGTGCCCACGAAAACTGTAGAAAAAACAACAAATATAAGCATTTTGACAAGTAAAGAGACACTGGATCTGCCATTTTCATAGATGCGCAGAATCGTGGGCACTCCAGCCGCCATGTTTAATTTCTGACTGACAACCTACGCAATATATTACATCTGCGCGAGTTAAAAGTTCCAATTATTATAAGGAATGAAAGGTCCAATATACATATAACTTAAATTGGTTTAGCGAGTTTATTTTCTATTTAATTTATTAAAAGAATAATAATTTACAACAAGCTTTGTTGAAAGCCAAAATGAATATGAATATGATTCTGAATTTATATTTACAAAAAATAATAAAACAAAGTTCATGAAATACTTAATAGCAAATATTTTATCAAAGTGTTTAGTAAAGAGGTGTTTTTGTAACTCCTCCCGCTTAAGTATGAAGTAATAATTAAAGTTTAATTACTTGAGAAAAGTAAATGGTAATAACACTTATAGTACACATAAACAAATAAAAACAATAATGTTAAGAATACGATTTTTGATGTTCATCTAAACTCGAAATCGAACTTCCTGGTTAAAGGAAAGTTAATTAAACAAAATACAAACAGCATACAACATATAAATCGAAATAAGCTAAATAATTTAAGTTAAAAATTTAAAGATTTAAATTGATTTTTTGAAACTTCAGCAAAGTAAACAAAACAATTAGTGGATATAATTATGCTTTCAGGAGCTAGGGTAAGATTGTTTTACGTTTTGTTTTGATTTTTTGTTTATGTACTTTTCTTTTATTAGTATCTACAGTCAATTTGTCATTTTTTACAATAATGTGATCGTTAAACCGCGGGGCCAACTTGTTCCTTCTATCATCCAGCTCGTATACAATTTCATCAGGTTTAAAGTTCGGAGGATCTTTTCTTGTTTTATTTAACTTAGCAATTAAATTTTGTTTATTTTTAAGACTTTGTTCATGTATGAGCTTTGTTAAATGTTCATAGTTTTTTATATGATTTATTAAATAATCTTGCTCGGTATTTTTAATGTGATTTGTAAAAAATGATTGGTTCTTATTAATGTGGCCTGATAGTAATTCAAAAGGTGTAAGTTTTGTAACAGAGTGTATTGAATTGTTGTATGTTAACACTGCCTCATCAACAATTTCAGAAATTGGTTTTTGCTTGTTTTGCGTTTGAATGATACGTATAATTTCTGTGAGTGTGGAGTGGAATCGTTCAATTGGAGAGTTACCATTTGAGCTTTTGGCACAAATTGTGTGATGGTCGATATTATAAATGTTTAAAAAGTCCTTAAAGAGAGTTGAAATAAATTCACTACCATTGTCCGTAACAATTTTTCTGGGAATACCGTGGTGCGAAAAGAAATGTCTTAAAGATTTAACTATATTGAGACTATTACGACTCGAAAGTAAATATACACAAGAAAATTTTGAAAATTTGTCTATAATTGTTAAAAAGTGTTCTTTGCTGACAAAGTATATATCAATATGAACTATTTGAAATGGTTTCGATGGTGTTTCAGTTTCTGAGAATTTTATTTTTACTCCCTGACGATCATATTTAAGCTTGTGACATATTTCACAATTATTTATTATCCTTGTGATTGTATTTTTCATATAGGGAAAATATGATTGTCTCTTCAAGTGTTCTAAAGTCTCTGTTATCCCTCTATGGTGAGATTTATTGTGATAATCTCTTATTAATTTTTGTTGTGCGTCGTTATCAATTATATCTTTTAGCATAGTTTTACATCTAACTAATTTAATAGCAGAATTACAAAAATATTGCGAAAATACAGCTTGAACAGACTGGAAAGTCTCATCATCAGTTAATATTGCTGTCATTTTTTTAGGTGTTATGTAATTTTCAAGAATAAATACAATGGTATCTGTATTCGTTGGATTGTTATGCTCAATTGTATATCTTCTTTTTTTTCCAAAAAGGGTTTGTAATCTTGCTGAAAGCTTCTTACGTCTCCTATTTTTTAGTATGACTATTTGATTTGTGAATTCATTAATAGGTCGTTCAGAAATAGGAATTCCATCGTTTATATTTTCAAAAGCTGAATGAACTGTAGAAATATTTTCTAATTCATCAATATTGTTTTGAATTGAAATAGCATCTAAATTGTCTTCTGCTTCATTTAAATTTATTTGAATCCGAGACAGAGCATCGGCATTCATATTTTGTTGACCTTTCTTGTAAACAATGGAATAATCAAACTCTTCCAGTTTGAGTCTCCAACGTACCAGTTTTGAATTTGGCTCTTTTAAAGAAAAAAGCCAAGTTAATGGTTTATGGTCTGTCACGATTTTAAATTTCCTACCATAAAGGTAAGGTCGAAAATATTTTGTAGCCCAGACTACTGCTAACAATTCTTTTTCAATGGTGCTGTAGTTTTGTTCCGATTTCGACAAGGTCCTACTTGCGTAACAAATCGGTTTATCTGAACCAATAAAGCTTTGCGAAAGCACAGCACCAATTGCGACATTGCTTGCATCAGTTGTTAGGTTGAATGGTTTACAAAAGTCTGGGTATTGGAGTAATGGGTCGTTACATAGTAAAATTTTACAGTTTTCAAAGCAATTTATGTACTCAGAATTTGGGACAATTTTTTCTCCGTTTCGTAAACATTGAGTCATTGGTTTGGTCAAATTCGCAAAATCCTTTATAAATTTTCGATAGTAGCCTAGAAGACCAAGAAAAGACTTGATTTCCTTCACTGTCTTAGGTAAAGGAAATTTTTGGATTGCTTGAATTTTCTCAGGATTGGGTTTTATTCCATCTGATGTGACAATGTGTCCAAGAAAAGATACTTCTTTACAAAAAAAATCTGATTTGGAAAGTTGTATTTTAAAGTTAGCATCTTTAAGCCTATCAAATACCGTTTTTAAACTTCCAACGTGCTCTTGGAGAGAGGTGGAAAAGATGATAATGTCATCCATATACACTAGGCAAATTTTGCCAATTAATCCTCTTAAAACATGATCCATAACACGTTGCAATGTCCTAGGGGCATTTTTCAAGCCAAAAGGCATTCTGACAAATTCATAATGCCCGTTATCAACCGCGAAAGCTGTTTTGGCCACATCTTCGGATTTCACTTCTATTTGGTGAAATCCAGAAGCAAGATCAATAGTAGTAAAGTAAAGACATTTTCCGAGTTTGTCCAAAATTTCGTTTACGTTTGGAAAGGGGTACTTATCGTCAACAGTTTTTTCGTTTAATTTGCGATAATCCACTACCATTCGCCATCTTTCTTTTCCATCTTTGCCCCTTTTTTTTGGAACTATCCAAATAGGAGAACAGTAGGGGGAAAAACTTGGGCGAATAATGTTCTGGTCAAGCATATCAGTAATTTGTTTTTGAACCTCGTCTCTTAATGCATAGGGATAGCGATAAGATTTACTATATACAGGTGCATCATCCTTTGTTTTTATCTCGTGTTTAATTTCATTAGAAAAAGTTAACTTTTGCCCTTCATGAAAAAAAATATCCTGATATTTGTTTATTAGATCTGCCAATGTTTGTTTTTCTTCTTTGTTTAAATGATCAGTATTTATAGTACTATCTATATTGTTTAATTGTTCACAAGAACTGGTAACAGAAAAGCTATTAGACTCTATATACGAATGTTTGTTTAGACTTATTGTTTTTATAGGTTGTTCAACGACAAACATCTGTGCATCACTGGAGTTGTTAATTACTTCCATATATGAGAACCAGTCTTTTGATTTATAGATTCCTTCTGATATTGTCAAACTGTTTTGAATAGTTGTTGGTTTAACGTAAATGTTACTCGACTCAACATCGACTGGTAAATAACATATCTTTTTGCTAAACGCTGGAACTACGTAAGTTGGTGATATTAAATTCGGTTTAAATTGTATAGGAATTTTTGTGTTACTGGTTTCTAAAAATGAATTTTTTAAATCAATGTTCATACCAAGATTTGTCATTATGTCGGTACCAAAAAGGCCATCAAAATATTCGTGAAACTCAAAGACAATAAACGATACATTCTGCTTTGAATTTAACTCCGGCAAACCACTAAATATAATTTTCCTGTCAACGAAATGCGATTTAAATACTGTTTTAATTTCTAAAGGTTTTATTGGACAAGTTTTCATATTTTTCACAATTCTGGGGCTAATAAAGGATCTGTTGCTGCCAGTGTCTATTAAAAATTTAAGTATATTGCCATTCAAACTAGAAATAGTGATATATGGAAGTAAATTTGAGTTAAAATTATTCAGATCTATGTAGCCAATTGATTTTCCGAGACAGGTAGACAAAAATTTTCGTCATCTATCTCAGCGTCAAATAATTCATTAGAATTTAGCAGGGGATCTAAATTTTCAAATGGTTCTGTAGGTTGATCTAATTGTTGACTAATTTTAGAATTTTGCATGTTGGGACGGTAGCTTTCAACGTTGAACACTTGGTTTTGTTTTTGAGGAAAGTTGTTTGATCTGAAGGATCTATTAGAAATTCTGTTAGTATTTCCACTAGATAACTCCATAGGAATTGTTTTTGAAGTCTGTTTATAGCCGAAATTTGGATTATTGTTAGTTCTGTAAAAATTGGATGATGTGTTATGTGAGGGATAACTTAAATTGTGAGCATAGTCATTTGAAATATTTGTGTTTTGTGTATTTATTGGATTTAGGGATTTATATTGTGTTTGTGAGTTTTGGGGAAAAAATGGCTTGTTCTGCTGGTTGTATTGTGTATTATGATTTGAAAAATTCATATTTGGTGTGAATTGGACGTTTGGATTTCTGTAATTTTTTCTATTATTTGTTGTATTTGTCTGAAAATGAAAATTTTGATAATATGTGCAATTTTGTTCCTCTAAACAATATTTAAAAGCTTCAGATAAGACCTTTGGACGCATTGCCCTGATTATAGAGCCTAAAGGTTCTCTTAAACCTGTCAAAAAAGTATTTAAACACATTTCACTGTATAAAGTTTTTTTGGATTCAATGACATTTGTATGTTTTTCATGTATTCTTACATGATTTATCATAGTGGAAAGAATTTCAACAACTTTGGAATAAAATTCTTCGACACTATTTTGGCTTTGTCTCAATCTATGAAGATCTCTTATTAAACTTGTTTCATTCCGTTTGTCTGAATAATGAAGTATTAAATTATCTTTTATTTCTTTCCAGTCAAGAGAAGTACCGTACATATTTAAAATTTCGTTAGCTTGGCCAATTATTTTATTCCGTATGGCACGTAAAATAATCCTTGCATAGCTCTGGTTCACATGTAACATGAGACCCAAAATCTCTTCGACGTTGTTTACAAAATCATAAAGCAATCTAGGATTCCCATCAAAGGTCGGGATATCCTTAACAGCGTCAGGGATTCTAAACGTGTCAAAAATATTAACGCCATTTTCGCTTTCAGTCATGGTAATGTTTTATGATTTTGTAAACAATTTTTCAGCGGAAAAATTTATATTCATATGCGATACCTGGATACTATATTTTGTTTAATTTCCCTCAATTTTTTTTCTTAAGGGTGCGAATAACCAAAAAGCAAAAATCGAATTTAGACTCACCTGAACAATAATTTTTTGTTTGTGTTTCTTGAGAAAAAGTATATATTCTGATGAGAAACTTAATTATAACTTTGATAAAGATTCCGGTAACTGACGGTTGATGGATTCTTCATGTATTTCGAATATGTTTATAAATTCTTCTTCGTCTTCTGTGTTGATAACTTGACCCTTGATTGTTGATGAGTTCTTCAAAATGCTTAGTTGATTTTATATTTCATGTATGGATTTCCTCAAGAAAATGTACAAAAATTGTTGAGAATCCCTCAAAATCTTGATTTTATTCGATATTTCGTCAATGTAAAGCAAAATCTTTGGCCAATATTCCTTCTGTATATTTCTCGAAGGTTAATATTTTTTTTTTTTTTTATTTCTTCTGGTAGGTTTTTTGATGCAGTTTTTCATATACATATATGTATAAACTTTTGAAAAATATGCATTCCGGTAGACTGCGCCAGTTAAAAGTTCCAATTATTATAAGGAATGAAAGGTCCAATATACATATAACTTAAATTGGTTTAGCGAGTTTATTTTCTATTTAATTTATTAAAAGAATAATAATTTACAACAAGCTTTGTTGAAAGCCAAAATGAATATGAATATGATTCTGAATTTATATTTACAAAAAATAATAAAACAAAGTTCATGAAATACTTAATAGCAAATATTTTATCAAAGTGTTTAGTAAAGAGGTGTTTTTGTAACTGGCGCGTTGGCTGTCTAGGGATAAAAATGTAAGTATTTACAATATATATTTTTTATAATAATATTTCACAAAACAAAACAAATTCCAGATAATTGAACAACCAAAACAGAAAAAAAGCAACGGAGAACCTGGGCACTGGATGATGAGGAGCTTCTTATTGAAGTGTGGGCCGATAAATTGCCCGATTTAAGAGAATTAAATTATCATTGTCATGTTAGTTTGAAGAATCAAATGTTGCAAAGATAGATTTAGAGCCATTTTGTTCACTACAAGATGTAGATGAACTCAACTTGAGGATTTTTATTCTCAAGGTGTGTGTTTTTGTTTTTCTTCAATCAAAGCTGACAGTTTCAACTTTCGATTCTCAACTCTCGAGTTGATCAACTTCTGGTTTTCTCAACTTCCGAAGTTTGAAGAAGTTGAGAGAGCAAACTTGAGAGTTTTCTGTCAAATTCAAATTTTTAATACATTTTATTGCAAAATCATCCATCGTCTGCTTCCGGAAGCGAAGACGAAAAAGAATTGAAAGAAGAAATAGAAAGAAGAAATTTAAAGAAGAAGACAATACAAAATGTGTAGACGGGTTGGGCTCGAAAAATGGGACGACCATGATCTTAGTTTAAATTATGCTAACTTACATATGTGTAGATCGCGCGAATTACAACCAATTACCCAATTATTGATTGTGCTGAGGTATTATGAACTCGGTTCAATTCAGTTCGCTATTGCTGATTTTATTGGCGTAAGTATTTCAACAGTGCATCATATTGCGAAGCGGGTATCAAATGCAATTGCTAACCTTGCGCCCCAGTTTGCATTTGCAACTGGCCATAGTCTTCTTCATCTGCGGAATATACCACTTTTGGCAACTTATTTTTTTCGGCCATCATTTATTTATTTATTTGTATTTTTCAATGCACAAAAACCAACGGAACTTTAATTTTTAAATAATCGCACAGAATAAATTCAAATCTAAAGTTGAAACATACGTACATATCTGTCAAAAAAAGTTGCAATGAGAGAGCACATCGAGAGAGAAAAAAATTTCCCCTCCATTGGATAACTTGCGAATTTGTGCTACATAAATTTCTGTGTGCAAGAAGAGTAAAGTCTGTCAAAACACCCAGCTGTTAGCATCTGTTGCTTTTAATTTGAAATTGTGGTTCCTGATATATGAAAATTAACTTCAAAATAATAAATAACCTGGGACATTTTTAATTTATGTATTTTTTTTTTTTTAAATTAAACGCAAATTGTTAACAAAACCAGACTTTTAGCATGTGATTGTTGATGTGAGGAGTAAAATTCTGACGTTTTGTACACAAAAGTGGTTCAATGCGTTTCTTAACTTTCTTATAATTTTCTTCATTTTTGACAAATTCGTTCTTACTTTGGTGTTTTGACAGGTTGTACACATTTTGCTGAAAAAGATACCAAACAAACCTATTAGAGCCGAAATATTTTTGTTGTTTTCTCTTTCTGTATTTCATACATCGAATTTTGACATTTTAATACAAAAGATATTCAAAGCTTTTAAAATAATTTCCATCTGGGTAATGTGTTTGTAAGGTTGGCACGTATAATTTCTTAACTGATTTGGAAATTTGAAATTGATTGAAAATAATTATTTAGTAATCTAATTTGGTGCAAATTTTTTTGAAATATCGTCATTTCTAAATGTGCATTTTTATGGGAAATGATGTAATTTGCAATTGGGTTTGGAAATTTTAAACGAAATGACCTCATTTGCTTTATAGTGACAACGTATAGTATTAGAGTCAAAGTAGCGGTCGTTTGATTTCACCAAGCGATGCCTCATTTCTGTTGTTATTTTTTTCTGTGTCAAAAAACATACATATACATATTTCCTTGATGATAAATCATTCTTCATAATAAATGCCGAGTGATCGACGATGGGCAAAATAAAACTAATTTAATTAGCTGATTGTTACTTGCAGCAATACAAATATTTAACGAGTGCCTTTTTTAGAAGCCCAGAGGGAATTAGGGACGGTATCACAGAAAAAAATTTACGTTTTCGATAAGAATGAGATTAAGACCCGAAAATTCTCTAGGCTTAGCTAAGCCTCAGAAAAAGTACCTACAACTGCATATTCTGAAAAAAGATTCAGTATAAGGGCAACCAAATTAAATGCATCACATACCAACGGCCTCGATTCTCTGTTTATCAAAAAATTGAGATGGGTTGGGTATGAAGAGGGATAGGATTTTCTTATAACCAATTTTCATTTTATTCAAATATACAGGGTGATTCGCATGAAGTGTAAAAAAAATGTAAAGCGTCGAGATATGTGCAAAAATCGTATGAGATGGGGATCTTCCACAACAGCCCCCGCCCCCTCCCCCGTTTAGAAGACCAGAGAAATTTTCTTAAAAACTGACTTAAAAGAGAAAAAAATTATATATACCTATACCTTTCTGTGAAGCCTGAAATCTCTTCTTTTATTTTATTTGTGAATTAAGTTTTTTAGTGAATAGTTTTTGAAAAATTAATTTTCATAATCAAAATTTTGAAATTTTTTTTTTTTTATTTTGTTTAAACTAATTTTGTTCAAAATTTTATGTTTTAACGTTTTAAAATTTTAATTTATGTTTTTAATATTTAATGCCCGAATGATCCAATTTCAACTACCTGCCTATCGTAGATTTAGTTATTTTCAATTTTCTCAAAAACTAAAAGACATTTAAGTATCCGGTTTTCTGTTTTTGATTAAAAACTAATAAGAGCTTTGGATTTTTAAAACTCCATTAGTACAAAATTACGTAATTATTTTTTTTTAAATTAATTTAATTTTTTTTTTTTTCAAAATTTTGAGTTTGAAAATTAATTTCTCAAATATTTTTCCTTCAAACAGCTTTGTTTGAAAACTAAATAAGTAAGTAAGTAAGTAAGTAACAAATTCATTTATTTTTAGTAGTTAACTTCAAGTTAACATAATTTATGAATCTTAAAGCTATGGCTTAGCCGTCAGCCTGGTTAGCATGTATAAATATAGTAACGTTACGTAAGTATACAATCGTGTTTCTGTTTATATAATACAAAGTATTCAATGAATTAACTTAAAAATCAAAAATATTCATGTATTAATAGCATTCTGTACTTAAAGATTTCTTCTAAATATTTACTTAATGTTTTCCAGTCGCATTCGTTAAGTTATTTAAGGGTTTTTTGTACGGAGAGGGTGTTTTTACCAAAGAAGAAAAACCTGTATGGTTTAAAAATTGGGCAGATACTTAAGAAGTGGAAGCAATCCTCCTTTAGCTTAAGGTTGCATATCGAACAGAATTGGTTAAAGCTTCCGTTGTATGGTCTTCCATTTAAGTTGAGTTGTTCAGACCTTGTCTTAAAAATTAAAGAGATCTGTTTGTAGCTAAGCGAATCATGAAAATAGTTTTTGTGGAGAAGGTTATAGTTAAGCTGCGAGTATAATAATCTGCTTTCCGATTCACGAGCTTTTTTAGTAAATGCTATACGTATAGCGTCTTCATTTTTCTGGATAATGCGGTATAACTGTTCTTTCAAATTATTTAAATTGTTCAAATCAATGTGGAGTGTTTCACCACAGGTATAGCTTATATTTTGCCACATAGCCAACCACCAGTCTTTGTTCCTTAATTCGTACAAAAGCATTTTTTTGGTTATTCTAGAGTCGTCATACTTCGATGTCTTCACAATGAAATCGGCTTGTGACTTGAGCGTACTTGTTAGGAGTTTTGGAATTCCAGTTTCTAGGTAGAGTGCATAGCTTGGTGTGGAGCAAGGTAAGTTGAAGAGTTTTTTTCAAAAAATTTCTTTGGAATTGCTCAATCACAAGATATTCATCTGCTCCCCAAACCTGAGAAGCATAACAAAGAGTTGATTTTACAACGGCTTCAAATATCTTGTATTTGGCGGATAGGGTTATTCTACAATTTGAAAACACGTTTTTCCATGCGCAGTTCAACAAGCTTTGTGATGTTTTTGCTTTTTCTATAAGATGTTTGTTGAAATCCAATGTTGTATTTAGATTGACCCCTAGATATTTGATTTCGTTGGTAACCTCTAGGATATTTCCGTTGTAATACCATCTATAACTGCTCTGGCTCCGAGAAGATCGTGAGAATACCATCACCTTAGATTTATCTGCATTAATCATCAACTGAAGATGTTCTGGCGATTCAGCTAGTATGACAAGATCATCGGCATATAGCAAAACATTAATAAGACAATTTGATATTCGTATACCTCCAGGAAGCTCTTCTGCTATGTCATTTATATAGAGAGAGAACAGTAAAGCGCTGAGAAGACACCCTTGTTTTACACCAGTTGTCGTTTCAAACCATTCTGAAAAGACTGTGCCATCCCAGACTGCTGCTTTCGTTTCCGTATACATTTCTTTAATTACTTTTAAAAATTTTGAAGGCAATCCCAACTGTGATAGCTTATATAGAAGAGCGTTACGATTCACTAGATCAAAGGCAGCTTTAAAGTCTACAAAGAACGAGTAAACTTTTTTGTTCCGCGCTTGAAAAGCGTTAACAATTGAAGTTAAGGTAAAAATGTGATCTGTTGTAGAAAAGTTTTTCCTAAATCCTGCTTGAAGATCTGAGAGAATATTTTTCCTCTCCACCCATTTTTCAAGTCTCTCTACTAGTATACCGCAGAATATTTTGGCTATCGTATTCATAAATGAAATACCTCGATAATTTCCAGCAATGTCAAGGGCGCCCTTTTTGTGAATGGGGAAGATAACAGATTTTTTAAACGATGAGGGGATATCAGCATGCGAGAAGACTTTATTATAAAGTATTAGTAAGTGGTTTAAAAAATAGGGTGTTGCATTTGAATAGAACTCATAAGGAATTCCATCTTCTCCTGGAGCTTTTCCATTTTTCGCTTTCTTCACTACCGCTTTTATTTCCAAAACTGTTATATCTGAGTCCAAAGATTCATCGAAGATTGATGGTTCCGCATACAGGATCATAAGGTTTGAGTTAATTTGGAGGAGTTGTTTAAAATGAGTAGCGAGAATTTCCGCAGATAATCCAGCACCTATTTTATGAGTTATTCCATTTATATCTCTAGCAATCTTCCAGAACTCCTTTGTATTTTTAGTTTCTCCAAGAATGAGTGCTTGTTTGTTTTCAAAATCTACTTTCTTTTGGAGACATACAGTTTTGTAATGGATATTTGCTTCGATGTACCATTTTCTTAAATCGGGGTTATGTGAAGAACGTAAGACTCTCAAAAGTGCAAACGATTTTTGGCGTGCTTTCAAACAATCCTTATCGAACCATTTTTGCTTTAATGGTAGGGAATTGTATAGTATTTTCTTCGATGTAGAGCTTCGTACGAATTCTGTTAACTGGTTACATATAACATCAGCAGATTCAGTTGATATAAGGTTGGTTTCGATTAAGTTATTCAGATTACGTTGGTAAGAGGCAGATTCTTCATTTTTCCATTTGAGTCGTGGTAATAGCTTGAGGTTTACGTTCTGGGATGGTGTTTCGTTTGAAAATGCAACTGCAATAGGCATATGATCAGAGAACGTTTTGCATTGAACTTCAAATTTTTTGATCCGCTCGATCCACTCTTTATTCACCGCACAAAAATCGATGACTGATCGCCCTTGACCTCCTATGAAGGTAAAGTGGCCCTCATTATCTCCTCCTGTACAGCCGTTTAAGATGATAGAGTCATACATTTGTAGCAGCTCAAGCATATCCACGCCATTTTTATTACAAATGTTGTCTTTTGATGTCCTGTTTGAGTTAGAGATTACCGGATTAATTATGTTTTGTAATGTAGTGATTTGGGAGTTGTTGAACCTTGCGTTCCAATCTCCAATTAGTAAAACGCTATTATTTGCAAGCAGTTGCATGGTGTTATGAAGCTTCTCAAAATCCTGATCCCATTTGTTACAATTAATATAGTAAAATAATAGGTAAAATGCACATATTGTTTTGGTGTAGGAGTTTGACTACCGTTGTTCCTTCAACTTGCTCAAAATCGTATATAATATAATTATGATTTTTTTATGCCAAACAAATGTCCACCACTTGCACGACCCCTAATAGAAGTTTTAATTGCTTCACCCCATATAAGCTTAAAGTCTAAGAAATAGTTTTTGAATTTAATAATTTTATCTTTAGTAACATGTGTTTCCAACAAGAAAAATATATCAAAATTTTGAACATATTTGAAAAAGTCTACAAACAGTAGTTTATTATTTAATCCTTATATATTAAAGGATAAAATATTATAAATTTTAAAATTATTTTGACTGACGACTTTTAATTCTCAGACATTCGAAATTTTTCTACGACCAGAACTTTCATGTGACACCCCTGGTGCATCTGCAGCTCCCGATCTACTCCATTTAGATTGACGTATTTTTGACATTGACAGTTTGCTTTCTCTGACATCCCAAAAGTTGAGCTCACCAAACATATTTTAAAAAACTAAATAATAGAAGAGATATCTGGCTTTACGGACTGGTAAAATCATCATAATTTTTACTTGTGATCTAGGTACTATATGGGAAATTATGGATTCGTACAAAAAATCGAACTCGAGATTTTGATCAAACTTGACATTACGATGATAGCGAAGACGAAAAAAGTGAGTCTCGCAAAAACGTCCGTCTGTCTGTCTGTCTGTCGGTTCGACTACAGCCTAAACGGATGGGTCGATTTTCTTTAAACTTGGTACCTAGCGTTTTTTGGACATTCCCCCCACCCGTTTTTTTCTCTTTTTTTTTTTAGGACCAAAATTAACAGTAGCTGTCATACAAAATTTCTTGGCCAAAAAGGAAAAACTTATTTTTCTCAAATCCAGCGCTACCGAATTTGTTTTTAAGAACTCAATAAATTTAAATAGTTATAAGTTGCCGTTTAATAAAAAAGATGTTTCCGAAAAATGGTTATTAATGGTACCTCCCAAAGAACCATTTTTTTGATTTTCGCTTTTCTCGAAAACGGTTAAACTGATTCTGATCAATTTTTTTATGAAGAAGTATTGACACAATCTAAATAAATTTTCAAAAAAAATATTTTTTAAATTTTTAAAAAAACTTTTAATATTTTTTTTTTTGAAAACTCAATATTTCAAAACGACTTGGTCGATTTTTATTAAACTTTGTAAATAGCAGTTTTTGAGCTTAGAAGATTTTTGACAAAAATTATTCTAATACCCAAAAATAACGGTGCCTCCCATACAAATGTTAAAAAACCGTTAAGAAAAATATTTTGTTTCTCAAAAACGACTCCTACGATTTTCATAAAAGTTTTTTTGTGTGTTAAAATTAGTACTATCTACCATTTAAAATTTTTAAAGTTTATATTTTACGTTTATTTACAGTACCTCTCATAGAACGGTTTCTTTGATTTTCGACTATTTAAACATCTGATCAACCGAATAAAATTAGATTTTTTATACAGAACAATGTAACAAATATAAATAAAAGTGCGTATCAAAATTTTCTAAAAAATGATTTTTGGATTTTTAAAAAAAAATCAAAATTATTTTTTGAAAATTCGATATTTCGAAAACTGGTAGCAGATTTTTTTGTGAAGTTCAATTTTTAACGCAACATTAATAAATGCTTTAAATTGGCGTACCAATTATTTTTCTCAAAAATGTTAACGAAATATTATATATAAAAAATTAATTATTTTTAAAACCGCTCATAAATGAAGATTTATATAAGAAATCAGATGGTGTACATCGCGTTGGGTTAAAACGAATTCAAAGTATTTTAATCAATTTCTTTCTAATTTTGTT
The DNA here is from genome assembly GCA_932273885.2 of Leucozona laternaria. Taxonomy (NCBI): domain Eukaryota; kingdom Metazoa; phylum Arthropoda; class Insecta; order Diptera; family Syrphidae; genus Leucozona; species Leucozona laternaria. The sequence continues at coordinate 274,912,809 of OW026366.1, forward strand.
GATTTAAAACAATTTACCAGTTTAAATAGTATAATTTCCTTTTATGCATATTGCATATGTGCAACACTAGGCTATACTGTTAATTTTTGTATACTCACAAAATACCACCTGACACTAAACTAAGATTTGGCAAATGGATAAAATATATACTGCTATAGCTAATTTATTTCAGACTATAGAACCACAATGTGATCGCGCATAAGAGCAAGTTCGTGCGACCCAGTCGTGCATATTTTTTTTTCTGTTTTAAGTCATTTTTTTTTTTAGAAAATTGGCGCTAGCTTTTTGTCACACCTTATCCGAATCACCCTGTATAAAGATCGTTTAGTTAAAAAAAAAAATAAAATTACGGGAGGGTGGTTGAAAAATATTCACCTCTTTGGTTTTAATACTCTTATCCATATAAGTTAATCAAAACTGCTAACTCTTTGTATGTGCCCATTATCCCCTACATTTTTATTTTCTCTTCAGCGTATTTATCTCTGTATATAATATGTTGGTACCCCTGATGCCAAAAAAACAGCTAAAACACAACTTAACGCTTTCACATATAAGAAAGTGAAACTTTATAAGCACCTTTATTCGCAATCCATATAAAAACGTATACGTCCTACTTGTTATTCAAAACAATAATCGATTAACTGAATTCTACGCCAAAAAGTGCAAAAAAAAAACACAAAATAAAATCAATTTATTGCTCGTTACAACGGTCATATACGGGAAGATATCTTTTCAGAAAATAAACCATAGGTACTATACTAAAACCGGTACTTTTACTTCACAACAATAAATTTATTCAAAAATAATAAAATTTATTACTGATCTACAGACATAACATTTGCATATCAAACGTCATTAAACTTAGTGCTACATGGGAATTTCCCTTGAATTAAAACAAAAGTAAACGTAGGCAGGTAGGTACTTCACTTACTCCAAAGGAATCCAATTCCACGAAGAATTCACCATGACAAATGCTCTGACTGTCCAATAAAGTTCTTAAATCAACTTCTGATCAAATGGAACTGCGAAGCAGAATCAACAAAAAATAAACCACAAATATACATACATATGTACATGTATACGTATACATACATACATATGAAGAATTAAGATTAATGAAAACGAATTAAAACCAGTTGGGAAAAAACAGCGACATTAGTTTTAAAAAATCATTATCAACAGCATCTTCCATAATAACGTGGTTGCCACACTTGATGGAAATAAAAATAAAATACAAATTATTTAAATAAAAAGAAATTACAACACTGAAATACTTTAAAAGCTATACATAAATACCACATCACGCATTGTCTTTGTTTTATGTAAATACAAAACCTTCATCCACATCTACCTGAATAGAAATGCCGATAGTGGAACTCCCAATAGGTACGTAGTATTTTTTTACCAGACTATTTTGGGCGAAAATGGCAGTGTGAACGGTGTCCACACTGGACTGTCTCCTCCAATTTTGTTTGACGTCACTGTGCTTTTGCTCACTTCCACTTCATGGTGATAAGGAGATGGCCAGAAGTAGGTATATCTTTTTATGGTTCCACCGATTTTCTCATAATTTTGTTATCTTGTGCTCCTCAATAGTCTAACAGCCATATTATTGACTTGTTTCAAAACTACTTTCAGGGCAGAACTAGATTTATAGATGTTTGGAAGTGGACAAATCGGTATTATTAAAAAATATTTTGACACCTAAAACTTGAAAACTTAAAACTACCTTTGGATTAAACTCTAAATCCATAAAACCGTGCAAAACTTGGGACTTCAAACTTCTATTAAAACTAGTTTTGCTATTAAACTAGTTTTCGAACAAGTCAATAATATGGCTGCAAGCAATATTGCATTTAAAAATTTAGACAAACATCGTTTTATAAATTAAAAAATATCTAACTAAAAATAATTTTTTTCGTGTGTACTTTTGACTCTTTTAACATTTTCTCTTTAAATATATAATTATGTCATGGATCTTTCATGTGTGGTTACACACAGTTGTTAACCACAAGCGCAAGTTCGTGCGATCAAATCGTGCATTTTTTGAAGTAAAACTTCTTTTCCGGCGTTGGGGGTAAAAATTTGCATATGGAGCTGTCACTGACATGTCAAACCGACACTTTTTATCTGTCAAAAACCGACAGAATTTTTCGCGACAGATTTTGCCATAGCTCTATATAAAAACTCTTACCCACCAATAATTATTTAAGAAAAACATCTTTTTATACCGAAAAACAATGTTTTTTTGGCAAAAGAGCCACAAAAACTAACCGGCACAACATTTAAACACATAATTTCATTAAAAAACCACATGAAAATTGTTTTTTTTTTTTAATTAAGCACAGCGAAGAACAGCCACCAGAACAGAAAACGATTTTCATTATTAAAAAAAAAACACAAACAAATATATTTTTCGACCATATTTTTAATTTAAATTATTAAACACTTAATGCGTGATAACGCAAGTCAGTTTTTTTCCAACTTAACTTATAAAATAACTACTTAAAATGAACAAATAAATTTACCTAATATAAGAAAAACACAAAGTAAACAAAACTATCTTGTTGAATATTGACAAACGTAGACGAGCATTGCCATATACGAGGAATCCTGAACCCGCTGACAAATCTAAAACAGCATTGCCATATGCATTTGGAATTAGTCCTCGAACACAATGGATGCGATAAGAAAACGAGACGTGAGTGTGACGAGATCTCGTCGTTCTTGTTAAATTAGTTTCAAACTATGACGAGGATATGCATAATAAAGCATTTCACGTCGGTTGTCACGTTACGTAAAATTAATTGATTAAGAAATTGTAAATCAGTAAGCTTTAATAGCCGTAGCCGTAGGTATTTTAATTTCCCCCAGATCTGATCCGGATTGGATTTGCACACGAAAATACATTTATTACAATAACAATTCAAGGTCCAGCTCTGCTTTTGGATTTGCAAATCCATTTTTGAACACACACCTTTAGTACTTCCTTGCAAAAATTAGTTTTAACGCTGACGGGTAGATGGCTTTTTGAGTAAAAACGAAGACAACGAACACCTACAAATAAATACACAAAAGGGCAAAAAGAGATGGGTATATAACATTTTTTTCACCGTGATCCTGTTTGTTTTATTATCATGATCTTATCCGGATCAGATTTGAAGGATAATAAAATGCAGCTAATATTATTATCTTCAAAAGTCTCTTGCCATTGAATTGGGAAATGGTTTTATAATTCCAAAATGCTTACAGTGAATAATGTCACGCTCTCGTCTCGTTTTCTTGCGTCTCGTTTCCTTTCTTAAATCTCGTCCCAATTTCGGAGATTTTACTGAGGTGAATCGGTGAGTTGAAATCGGTGAGTTGAAATTGCTAAACCACGGATAAAAATTTGAATCAAATGAGAACCTCAGTTAACTCGCCGGAATCTGTGGACTAAAATTGCTGAACCACGGATAAAAGTTTGACCGACATCGACGTTTGTACAGCTAGCCCTTACATGCCACCTCCACTGGGCATGAACGATGCTCGGATTATGAACATTAGAAAAAATCCAATGGAGGCACAAAAAACCATGTCCGTGCAGCAAAATATCGACGAAAACTACTTTTTCAACACGACATGACCGCTGTTCAAAGCTTGGGCATGAAATTTGACGTTTCTTGTGTGTGAGTTTTTTTCTGGTTCTCGCTGAGTGTGGTGGTAAATGTTGAAGGAAAAAGGTAGAAGTAGTGGAGAAAGGAATTTCTGTATGTTTCCCTTGTATGTGAAACGACATGACATAATTTGCCCAGCGGTAAAAATTCGCTGATTGGATTGTGGTTGTGATGTTGGGCATCTGAATGCCCTGTGGAGTCGGGGTGTAATGACTAAGCGAAAATCGTCAACTTTAGTTTGATTATCTAACCAATTTGTAAAGAATTCATTATAATCTTAAATCAACAATTAATTGTTATGTTGGTTTATACAATATGTTTGTACTTTTATAAGTAAGAATATGACAGAGGCGAGAGGCTTTGTTTGAGAGAAAAGAAGTTTTACTTCTAGCGCGCGTACGTCAGTACACACATATGTTTTTTTTTTGCTGCAAAGATTGTTGTTGTGAGTCGCTGTATGCTTGTAAAGCTTATCACATCATCTTGGAAATTGTTTTGATTTTTGTTTTCAGCACTGATTTTGTTTAACTTAAATTTGCTTATAAGAGGATTCCATGTTGAAGATAGATTAAAGATTTGATCACGATTTAAGTTTCTATATTTTTTATTTCTATAGCTCACGTTCCATAATCTTGTCACATAAAACGTTTTCATGGCAACCGATTTCGTTTTATCGATTAGTTTTTTTACACTTCAGATTCTTTGTTGTAATGAGCTTAGAGCAAGCTGCAACCTACAATCAGAGGCTCATCATAAATGCATGTGTAGTATTTAGATTCGGAAAAAAAAAATTGTGTGAGTGCCGGGACTCACGGTTAATATTTGTAAACATCAACGTGCGCGGATCCAAAACGGACTTGTTTTTGCTTGAAGGGGATCTTAAGATTTTTTTCACTGAACGCACCCATCCTATTATGCATATCGTAACGTTGCACAACGTAACGTTGCACACGAACGTTCACGTTTTTTTCACTCTACCGCCAGCATAGATGTTACACATCAAAAATGTAGACTAACACTTACATAATAATAATAAATGTGTGTAATAACTATTGTCAAGAATTAATCTTATGAAATGATCCTCGTTATATTGAGCTAAGTGCTAAGGGTTCACATAAAGCGGATTTGGTAACTTCGTCATTTTAAGTGACTTTAATATGTTTAAGTTCATTTAGCGTATACATATATAGCTGATATTAAACGTTTTAGTGAAACACTTTTGTACGAAAAGCCATATAACGAGAAACGACACTCTTTTCTTTTGTGACAGTTGAAAGGATTAGAACGATGAGAATGGAATGAAACTTAAAATATCATTTTTAGGTGTGTTTTTTTATGGATACGTTCAGTGTTTCACTTGAGCGGAGTTCATTCAGAACAAAATAATAAACGGAGGGCAGTTATCCGTACTGATTTGTTTGAAAAGGCCCTGCAAAAAAAACCGTGATAAATTTATTGCTATGCATGTAACCGAAAGTTTCATTTAAGCGGAGTGCATATAGGCAGAGTCGACTGTATTTCGATTTTCGATTTTTTCTTGCATAAATTCATATTTTTTTAATAATTCAGGCGGCTGTGTTTTTTTTTATTTTGAGCTCAAAACTATTTTAGGAGTTTATATAATAATTTAAGGAACAAGTTTCATGCTTCTTTATTAGTTTCTCTAATTTATTATTACCCATCCTTCATAATATTAAATCTTTAAATTCTAATGGACTTGAATCTTGAACCACAATAGCATGAACAAAAGATTATAAGATTATGTCACTTCTACGTCATAGAAGACAAAACAACAAATGTGACAGCCAAGAAAATTTCAGTGAAGATATTTTTGGTCCGCGGGCAATTAATTGTGTGCGAAAAAAGAGCGGAGCTCTTTCCAAATAATCTGCTACAATTATCAATTTCGCTCATCGAACAGCGTAGGTATTTCAAAAAGAAAAGGAGGACGAAATTTTTCGTTGTGTCATTTTTGTATGGGATTTTTCGTTTCGCATCAACAGCGTACTAGGCTTAACGTGGAGGAGGTTTCGCTGTTACTTAGGTTTACCGTACTAGTAGTGTTACCGCAGGCGAAATTATTTATGTGTCCCTCTGAATGAAAAAATGTGTCCTTTTGAAAATAAATGAGTCCTTTTGAAAATAAATTCATAACATTTAAAAAAATACGTAATACCTATCCAAATTTGTTTTGTATTGTTTTATAATAGAAAAACTTAACAGAAACTTAAAAATAAAGTTAAAACATTTCAATGCATAATATTACTCTTTGTTTTTAAATAAATTAAAATTTTCTTGAATTTAAATGATCGTGAAAAAATGTGTCCTTTTAAAAAAAAATGGTGTGACTACCGGGACTCACGGTTAATATGTGTAAACATCAACGTGCGCGGATTCAAAACGGACTTGGTTTTGCTTGAAGGGGATCTTAAGATTTTTTCACTGAACGCACCCATCCTAGTATGCAGATCGTAACGTTGCACGACGTAACGTTGCACGACGTAACTTTGCACACGAACGTTCACGTTTTTTTTCACTCTACCGCCAGCATAGATGTTTACACATCAAAAATGTGTCTCCGAGTCCCCTGAAGAAAAAAGAGTCCCCAGGAACACTATAGTGTCCCAATGGTAGCACTGCGTACTACCTCTACCACTGACTGTAGAATTTTTTGCCCATATGCTTAGCTTTGGCTACATGTGCATAATCAGTAATCGATGTCTTTAATGAAGTGTGTAATACGAAGTACAATTCCTCACATTGCCAGCACGCTATAGATTGTTTTCTATTGCCATCGAGCTCTTCAATTAACGATTGAATTGTTTGAAAGTCTATGTAATGCCTTTCTAGACAGACTAACCCGGATTTCCAGCTCATGAATACCTAGTAGCCACAGCCACAAATGATTTATTCGCGATAAAATCATAATTGCGATCTTGTTGTCCGATGACAGTCTGACGCTTGACCTTTAATTTCTGTACCTTTGTGGAAAAATTTAATGCTATTTACAAGTTTTAGAACAACCTTTCACCTTTCATTCCGCAGCACGAAATCCCACAGATAGAAAATACATGCAATTAAATCCCGCAGGAAAGTACTCTGCGGGATTTTCAATACTTTTTAAAAAAAAAAATGTTGGTGATTTCGAATATAATATTTTTCTGGACTTCTGAAACTGGACAAAGGTGGAACTGGACAGAGATCGAGGTTTTTTTTGGAAGAAAATATTTAAAAAAAAAATGATTTTTGGAAAAAATAAAAAAAAGATAACTTTTTTCCTAATCTTTTTTTTTGTTTATTTTTTGAAAAAAAATTGAGATTATTGAAATGTATTTTGTTTCTTTTTTGCAAATAAAATTAAAAAAACATTAAAAAATTGAATTTTTAAAAAAAAAAATTAAAAAAGAGTTTCTTTTTACTTTAAAATTGTTGACATTGGCGCCTGCCAGGCGACTGAACATATCCTCTAAGTAAAGGAACGGAGTTACGTGAACGCTTTAGAGAACCGAAAAAGGGAGTTAAAAAACATTTTTTTTTAAATTGGAAAATAAAGCTTATAAAAATGTTTCCCTTGTCCAAGTTCCAGACTTGCCTCCAGAATTTTGCCCTAGTTCCAGATCCACCTGCAGATAACCTTGTTTCAAAAAAAAATAATTGTACTTTGTCCAAGTTCCAGACCGACCTCCTGAATTTTTGTCCCGGTTCCAGATCCACCTCCAGAACCTTGTTCCAAAAAACATGTTTTCCTTTGTCCAAGTTCCACACCCACCTCCAGAACTTTTGTCCTGGTTCCAGATCCACCTGCAGAACCTTGTTTGAAAAAAAAATTGTCCAAGTAACAGAGCCAATTACAGAACCTACCCCATCGGACCCACCGCCATCGACCGACCAGATTCGGACACCAGACCATGAAACATGGAAATAAAAGCCGCTAGACCAACCTCCAAAAGACGGTGACATTTTGAGAACAGGAAGTCGCTAGAAGTCGCCAGAAAAAAAAACTAAAGAATTTTCTTTGTATTTATTTTTTTAAAGTAGGCAACAAGAAAACTTAGGAATATACGATCAAAGAATAAAATTATTAAAAACAAAAAAAAAAAAATCAGTCTCATTTTTAACACAAGTTTATTATAGCATACATAAAATTGAATATATTATAAATACAGTATCCTCCGCTTAACTGCACTGCCCATTTTGTCTGATTTTTCGGTCAGGTAACCGTAACATTTAAATGTTTTAAGTTTCTTATCTGCAGTTTTTTAATATCGATTAAGCGGGAAAATCAATTAAGCGTGGTTTAAAAAAAATCAAAAAAAACTGTTCTACTGTTCTGTTCTATTCAATTTCCATCCTCGTGTGAAAGAAGCCTAGTGTAGGGTTTTAAAGTGATTTAGGCAAACAAATTGAACACTTGAACACCTTGAACTTGAAACATAAAAAGGTAAAATTTATAAAAGTCTATGTATTCTGATTTAAATGAAGACGAAAAAGAAAATGAGACTGGTTTGTTTTCAAACAAAATGTATATGGCATATTTTTTCGATAGTATCGATATTTTTAAACTATCGGCGATAGTGTCGTTGGCAAAAAAACTATTAATACTATCGATAGACTATCGATGTTAATCCAACATTAGTTCACACTACCACACTCACTCACATTTGGATACAGTTTGCAATGTGGTCAAATCTCAAATTATTATTTAAACCAACAGGGACGTAATTTGAAATAAAAAGTATTATTTGCGTGTCGTAACTCACAAATTCAGAAGTCGATAGAAAAGTCGCTAGAAATAATCCAGCGACATCAAAATGTTTTTTGTCGCTTTCTAAGTGGAAATGACGCTAGACAAAGTCGCTAAAACGGCAACCCTACCTTTGGGTCGTCCAAAATTATAAGCCTCCATTCGGCATCTAGTTTTTCTACGTCCCCAACTTTTACTTGATTAGGGAGAAGTCAGAATAAATTAAAAAGGCTTTCTCCCAATGAAGAAGGGTTTGAAATTTTAACAGCTTTAGCACGAGATATTCAAAATTAATTCTTTTAAGGAATGTAAAATTCTTTGCTCAAATCATCATTTCAACTTTTGGGACAAGGTAAAACAATATTCTGAACTGGTTGTATCGAATTTCGTAAAAAAAAAAACAATTTTATTGAGTGCCTCCAAATTGATGAACTTTAAATCGATAAAATTGTTCAAAACAATATTCTTAAAATACAAAATTTAATACACTTTAAAATAATGGGATCGAAATTCCAAATTAATTAAATTTAAGGAGTAAGCCAAAAAATACAAGTAGGTAAGACTTGTTTTTTTTTTTTTTTATTTAATTGACCTTTAATACCTGTTGCTATATCTTTATTTGTTGCTTTATCTTTATTTTGGTCAAAATCGTAGTTGACTGTGTTCGTGCGTTGATTTGTCTGTCACTTTTTTTTCTCGTGTCACATGGGTGTATTCGAGTACCTGTGATGAAGTGAAAATTGAGATGTTTTTAGGATAGAAGAAGTGCTCGAAATGTTGACTTGAAAACGGAGTGAAATACACCGTTCGGAGTGACAACGACATCACTGTTGTGCATCTATAATATGTGTATATTTTTTGCCCAGCAAGGTGTACATTATTTTGCACCCAGATGAGTTTATTTGCTTCACTCTAAAATTTTAAAATGCGCTACAAAATGAAACTAAACTAGAACTGTGTCCTGTCACGGTCGCCAATGTTAATTTCGGTTATAGTTACCATAGCAAAACTACTTAGATAGAAGAAAAAAATTCTTCCAAATTAAAGTAAAGAAAATGAAAACGAATTTTTTTATTTGCGAGTTCAATTTATTACGAGATTGCTCATAATTGGGGTTTAGAAAAATTATTGGTGTTGACTATAGGTGCTGATGCTGAAGAATTTAGAATTAATTTAGAAAACGGTCGCCTGCAATCAAATCAAAACTACTAACCCTACCATCACCGACGAAGGCCCTGAGGGTCAATTCCCGATCTGGGAAGCTGTGAAGTGATACATTTTATCACAGCTTCACTCATAATTCGATTCTCGATGTGTGAAAAAGTGAAGCCAAATATCAAATTTTTTTCATTTGATAACTTTTTTATCACAGTCAAATCATTCTGTGAAGTAAGTAGTGAAGAAAGGATGGACATACAAAATAAGCGGGGAGCACGTTGAAAACTACCCGTGGCAAAAAATCGCAAAGCACTCAACACTTTTATGCCCGTGACATACATGTAGTACAGGTAAGTTGTAAAGAAATTTAATTTATTGAATTGAAAGTTATATTTTACTGGTGGAAAATTCTAAGTTTTGCGAAACAGACGTTCCAGCCTTTTCCAACGAGAAATTTAAGAACACTTTCAGAGTCGATAAGGCAACCTTTCAATACCTGGTCAACAATTTGAAGTGTTTAGAAAAACAGAATACATGTTGGAGACTTGATATACCGTTGGAAAAAAGAATAGCTGCAGCTTCTTCGGCAGAGTATAGAACCGTAGCTGGTTTGTTTGGAGTGGGAAGAACAACTCTGGGAGAGTTCGTGTTAGATTTTGCAGAGAAGTGTGCAACTCATTAGAGTCCATAGCTTTTGACGCTTATCCTCCAACACAAGAAAAAGTTCGTGATATAGTCAACGGTTTCGAAAAATTAGGTTTGCCGCAATGCTATGGTGCAGTGGATGGTTGGCATATTGAGATTAACCCACCGAAAACAGAAGCCGTCGACTATTATAACTTCAAGGGCTGGCATTCAATAATATTATTTGCTTCTGTTGACTACAGGTAAAGGTTTACGTACATCAATGTTGGAATACCCGGGAAAAGTAACGATTCAACAATATTCGAATGCTCAACAGTGAAAAATATTCATATGAAGGTTTAGAAGTAGAAATTGACAATGCAAATTGTATCATTAAAGTATGTTGTATATTACATAATAAATGTAATAATAGAAGTGACCTCATCAATCAATCCTGGATGTAGGGTTGCTTAAACATCGATAGTCGGCGCTTTCGATAGTATCGATAATTTTAAGATAAAACTATCGATACTATCGATAGTATCGATAGTATTTTTTATTTCAAAAGCCCTAGCCGTTGGTTTGTAATTTATCCATACGAATTCGAACCTGTGCCTACGTTCTGTGACTCTTGCATCGAAAAAAACAGTCGAGAAACGATGAAAATTGAAACAAATGACATGAGTTTTGTTCCGTTTTTCAAAGCTTCTCCACCGATTTTATCGATGCGAGAGTTACAGAACGTAAGCACTGAATTTGATTAAACTTACCACGTAGAACAAAAACAACAGGTGATACCACTTTCTACAGTGCCTACGTTCTGTAACTCTCGCATCGAAAAAATTTTGTCGAGAAACGATGAAAAGTGAAACAAATCATATGAGTTTTGTTCCATTTTTCAACGTTTCTCGAACAAATTTTATCGATGCAAGAGTTACACGTCGACTCATGACTCTTTTTGAAATTAAACGAGTTGGAAGGTGAGATCCGATCTCTTTTATCACTCCCACTCATTAAATTTCGAAAAGAGTCATGACTCTTGAGTGTAATAGCTGATATTGCAGTTTCTGTATCTTTTATCTCGTATAAATGTATAACCGCCATATTACTCACTAGATACATCCAGATTAAAGCTTAAATCCAGGTGTATTTACATTGAGTTTGTATGCTTTACATGAGGATTTAAATTTTTAATCTGGATGAATCGAGTGAATAATATGGCCTTAAGTGTTAGTGTGTATTTTTTAGTTTATGTTGCTTATTATAGGTTAAACCACTAATAAAGATGTGGGGCGAAAAACTATCGATAGTATTTTTAAAACTATCAATACATTCGATAGTTTTTTACTATCGATACTATCGATAGACTATCGATGTTTAAGCAACCCTACCTGGATGTCTGTGGAATCAGAATCACAGAGAAGCAGGCAACAGCCTCAGCGAAGCACGGTCAGCAAGAACGATGAATCTGGAAACGTAATTAGGCAAGCCATAATGAAAGAATGAAACACATATGTTAGCTCGCATTATTATTGCATTTTATTAATTAAAGTTGCTGTTAATTTATTGTTTTCCTCCATACGTTTAAGTATCCTGTCATCATTCTCTAAACTTTTCTCCATAAACTTTTTCCTTTGCCATATCAACAAAAACTTTCACTTACATTCCGCTTTCTCTTTTCTTTTCTAGGCACGGATGGTCCAGGTTCTGATGGCGAGAGTTCTTCTAGTAAAGATAAGGATGCCAATGGAGAATCCGATGATATGTCAGATTCTATTTTGTTAAAAAAAAATTGCGTGAGTGCCGGGACTCACGGTTAATGTGTGTTAACATCAACGTGCGCGGATCCAAAACGGACTTGTTTTTGCTTGAAGGGGATCTTAAGATTTTTTTCACTGAACGCACCCATCCTAGTATGCAGATCGTAACATTGCACACCGTAACGTTGCACGACGTAACGTTGCACACTAACATTCACGTTTTTTTTCACTCTACCGCCAGCATAGATGTTTACACATCAAAAATTTCTCAAATTTTACATTACTTCAGGCTTAATAAAAACATTACCAAAATGTACAGAGTTACAACCAACTTCTTCCATATTTTCCAGTATGTTGTTGCTTTTTTAGCCGCCCATAAATTCGTTTATTTTTGAGAAATACTCGCACTCGGACGGCGATCCACCCGAAGGTCCTATTTTTTGTTTTTCTGACCTGGAGGATACCTACAAATTATTTATAAAAACTTAAAGCACTAATAGAAAGGATTTTATGTATCTCCCTGTATTTCTTGGCCAAGTTGTTTATTCTTGTGCGCAATTCCAGTTCGCTCATTCTTTTATACATATATATGGGAATTTTTCATGTTCCCTCTTAGTTCGTCGATATGCTCCCTCCGAATGTTAATAATTTTTGCGATTTGCTCGCTTCCAAGACCTTTTCTTTTTTTGATAAATCACAAATAAAAAATATTTTCTGATAAACTTCAAAATGACAATTTCTTAAGTAAAAATACTTACCACCTTAAGAGAATGGCGCTATTTTCGCTAGGGAGATGACTATACCACGCAAAAAACCATAGTATAGATACCACGCTCATACCATCTTGCTCGGCTGTTATTACCGTGGTATACGCTGACAGACATGAGGTTCATTCCATACTGATCTCTATAATACACTGGATAGCGTATTCATGCAAACAAAATGACTCCAATTGAAGATTGCTATACGGTGCGCTTGGCACCAGGTTTGTATAACAGTATAACTTTTTTTTGTCAAAGTGGCTGAACACAATACACGCGAGTCATGGCACGCGTCCTTATCTTACAATGTTAAAATACATAAAATCTCGTTATAGAACGGTGTTCACATTGGACTGTCTAGTTCGACTGTTTTTTTGGCGTCTCTGTACTTTATCTCACTCACACTTCATGGTGAGGAAATGATTGCGAAGAAAGTAAGGATTTTTTGAAGATTGTTCATTTTTTTGACGTTTTCTTTTGAAAACGATCACGATCTTTTCGATCTGTGACGTCAGTGGTCTCAAGTGGCGGAGTGCGTAGTGCTAGTGCATACGGCTTCTAAGACTGAGTAAATCTGATATCGTTGCTTCGATCCCTATGGTGGACATGTAGAAAGTTTTTCATAATGAAATTAGATTAAAGCTCAGCACCACTAATAAAGAGGAGACTGATGATAGGCGGCTTGGCAAGCCTTGAAACAGCTGTAGCTCTAGCTAAATAAACAAATTATAAATTAATTCGTAAACAAATTGGTGGTAGCACCTTTAAGTTGTTGTTGTTGTTTAAAAATTCAATGAAATTGTCGGAATAAAGAATGGTCAAGTCGAATAAACTGACATCCTAGTATGAATATAGTAATTACAATAAATAATAATAATGAAATAAGTTTAACTTCTCAGAAAAAAAAAAAACAAATATGACAGACAACTGACAGAATTTATCATTTAGTACATTTTAGTACAAACTTTGACAGCCATTTATCATAAAGTGTTCGAGAATCGCTCAAGGCATGTTCATGAAGTGATAAAATGAAAAAAACTTGTATGAAAACTGAAATGATATTTTTTTATCACTTCACAACTTCATAGATCGGGAACTGATCCCCTGGTATGTCAAAATCTATGAATCCGATGACAAAACCAGTGGACTTGGATATCACCAGACAGGAAATACAAAAACCAAATCGATTACATCCTTTCAAATAAAAGATCTGTTCTAGAAGATGTCAGTGTTTTAAATAACTTGAAGTTTGATTCTGATCAACGACTAGTGCGATGTGCGAGCAAAACTGTCGATTAGTCACAACAAGAGACAACTTCACAGAGCAACAAAGAAGAGCGTCTCAAAGATCCTCACCGATGAAGCCATCAGGAATTACAATGTAGATCTACAACAACGATACCAAATACTTGCACCTGGGAATTAACCAATTCAAAATCTGTATAACATCATGGAAAGGACAATAAAGCAATCTGCAGAAAGACACATTCTGAAAACATCAACAAAGAAGCCCCAAAAAATCTCTAACGAAAAGTTGCAGCTTATTGAAGAAACCTCTCAATGAATCTGAAAGAATCAGTCTTAAAATTCATCGAGAAAAATATAGAAAATATGTCAAGAAGAAATACAAACTTTTAACGAAAACTTTCTAAAAAAGATATTAAATAGAAGAAACAAAATCAATCAAAAAAGCAATTGCGTCAATGTAATTTATATAAAGCCCAATTAAACAATTCTGATGTCCATTAACTTCAAAATACTGGCAATAACACTGAATGGCAATTAGAGCAACATTTTCCGAACTTTCTTAAAAGCGAAGTCAAGAATGCGATTCAAAGTTTAAAAAAACGAAAAATGTAAGGGAAGCGATGGAATCGCGGCAGAGTATTTAAAATACGCAAAATGTTCATTGGCCAACTGGTTGACAGATGTTTTCAATCAGGTTTTGGTCACCGAGGAAATTTCGGAACAATCTTAAAAATCAGAAATAATCGTCATCCACAGAAAAAGCAACATAGACGACATTAACAACCATAGATACACCATAATGACAATCTTTCGTACGTTTCACCCTCCAAAACGCATTTGTTTACATTGTTGTATTTGTAATTTCATCCCGTGTCGATGAATAGATGTGAATTGCAACAACAATTTAATGGGGTGGGTTTGTTCTGTTTTACTAGATCGACCATTTTGTATGTGCAAATAACGCCGCCATCTTTAAAAAAATTCCAACACACCAGCTTTTCACCATGAAATTGGGGGATTTAAGGTGGGATATCGGGTTGTGTTGAAAGAAACACAAATTTAATGATGCTAAGCCCGCTATTACACGACGACTTTGGCGTGATCAAACTTTTTTGAAAATTCCTCTTGTGAGTCGTGCGCTGTTAGACATTGATTTTTTAATCTTTACTCAAATTTGGAATTTCCCTTTAGTTTGATTGGTTATTATGGATGTATTTATATTAACATTCACCATACAGGTATACATTACGCTATACAAAAAACAGAAATAAATGAAGCGAATTGTTATATAAACAAGGAATACAATAAGAAATGTCAAAAATCAGTGGCCAAAATTTGGACTACGACCCACATGACCCACTGTTTATGTTCAAAAGAAGTAATGACTAAAAACTAGTCGTGTATAATAGCAGTATTTCGTATTTCCGTGATAGACACCATGTTTGGCCTTCATTCTTTTACTCTCATAATGACATTTGGCTGAACTGTGTTTTTCTATCCAAAGAAATTTTTTAAACAGAGTATCACAGAAAAGTCAGTACCTAATAAAATAAAAAGCGTGATTAGTTAGGATTATTTATGCATTGAAATTTCGTTCTTCGATAGTTTTCTATTGGTTCCGCCGATAGCATAATGCATAATGCTCATAAACGCCCGGAGTGATTTGGTTGAAAAAAAATGACATTGGAGATTAGCGACGCCGTCACAGAAAACATATGGAGTTTCCATAAAAACTATTGATTACAAGTATGTTATTAAAGCCAACAACAGAGTTTTTCTCCGTGCCTAGGTTAAGACCCGAGAATTTTGTGCCCTTAGCTAAGCCCAGAGGGATTAGTTGTTGCATTTTACATGTAATTTATTAAGGTAGAACTAGAATAGGCGGAAGCTTATGTCAAAACCTACCGAAAAGTAGCTCTCCGAAACGTCAATTTCACAAGTCACCCATAATGCACTTAAGTGTTTGAAAGTGAGAAAATAAATTAAATAATTGTTTGTTCAATGTCAATTGTCACAGCACAGAGTTTGCGAAACCACTCAAATTCGATGTGATATAAATTAATTAAAAGAAAACTTAACATTTTACTTCACTCCCTCATCAATCAGAAAAAAAGTCGAAAACTAAGCACCAAGCGCCAAATTGTTTTTAGAATTTATTATAACTTACTTTTTGAACATACTCATGATATTTTTAAAATAACCGACATTTTGGAGGTGAATGGAGGAATTCTGTCTATGTGTGCAAATAAATGGTGGTGAATGGACGAATTCTGCATATGTGTGCGTGTTTCTCCTGAATTTCCCCTGAATTAGCTTGTAGGCAAACTCGGATGACAGCCGAGATTGTCATCTTTAAATGGTGCATCTATGTTAACAACTATAGACCCATTAGCATAATATCTGGCTTTTATAAGGTTTTTGCAAAATGCTTGTTCATTCGCATGAAAGGAAATATAGAATTCAATCAACCTTTTGAGCAAGCCGGAATCAGATCTGGATTTTCAACGATGGACCATCTTCAAACAATTAGCCGAATTATAGAAAAATCAAAGGAATATAATAAAGGGTCCGCCATCTAACGTTTTTTTCTCAACTAGTGCTTATTTCGTGAATGGTAACACTAAGCTCATGTCTGATTTGACGGATAGTTAGTTTTATCCTTCCGCTGAACGTATATGGTTGTGTATAATCTTCGCTAAGTGGGCCTGCGATCGACTTAGAGAAGATGCCGATTTTGCCAAAAAAAATCATCTTTTCAGATGAAGCTCATTTTGATCTTGGCGGGTAGTAAACAAGCAAAATTGTCGCATTTGGGGCACAGAAAACCCGCACGCATACATTGAAACGCCGATACACCCAAAACGAGTCACTGTTTGGTGCGGATTTTGGTCCAGAGGCATAATTGGGCCATTGTTCGAAAATGAGCAAGGAGTGGCCGTTACAGTCAATGGCGATCGTTATCGGGCCATGTTGAACGAATATTTGTTCACAAAAATTGAAGAGGAGGATATTGACAACATTTGATTTCAACAGGACGGCGCTACGTGCCACACAGCCGAAGCGACACTCGATGTTTTGCGCCATTTTCAAAAAAAAAATAAGTTATTTGGCGGACCCTTTATAACCCTTTATTTCGCATTTATTGATTTTGCCAAAGCATTTGATACAGTTCGGAAAATCTTTATCCGGCAAGCGTTAATTAATCAAGGAGTGGAGCCGAAAAAAATTCCCATCACCAATTTTTCAAAAGACACGTGAAGCAAGGCAAGATGATCCACTCTCACCAGCGCTTTTTTCCGCAACCTTCTAAAAAAATTTCCAAAAATTGAAATGGGAAAACAAGGTTCTGAATAAAAACGGCAAATATTTGTCAAATCTAAGATTGTCAGATGAGATTGTTTTAATCGCCACAACCAAATATGAATTAGAAACTATGCTAAACGAGCTTTGCTTCGAATGCAAAAAAGTAGGTCTATCCACTAACTGAAAAAAAAAACCAAAATAATGTCAAATGGCAATCAATCAGAAGTAAGAGTTGATGATACCATTTTAGAATACGTAGAAGATTATCAGAATAATATCATTCAACGATAAAGATAGAACAATGTTAACCAAAGAATTACAAATACTTGGCGACAATTTTGGGATGTGAAGAATCAGCTGGATCTTAACATCTCGATTCAAACTAGGAAATGTTTTTTTGACTTTACATACTTTTAGTTTTAACATATGGTTGTCAAACATGGCAATCTACGCGACTCCTCGAAAATAAACTACAATCCTGTCAAAGAGACATGGAAAGATCGATTTTGAATGTGAGATTATCTCAACAGATTAATCACGAAAATCTAAGATCCCAAACAACAAAACAAAGGGTTTTTCAACAAGGACGCTACAAAAGTAGAGCAACAGGGACAGCAAACGACGCCATATTTCTTGCCGCTATTTTGAAATTTCTCTTCAGTAAGGTTTGACATTTCATGATGGAAAGAAATACGAGCCAACAACCAGTCGAAATTATTAAAATTTACTACCGAAATTCGGAGTCAGTGGCCTCAACGTTGAGAGCGCTTCTTCCAATTTATGGTCGTCATAATCGTCCTAGCAGATCAACAATTGAGCGTCTAGTGGAAAAATTTGAATCCGCAGGCACAGTACAAAATGTTCCCGTGCCAGTGAGACAAAGAAGTGCCCGTAGTGTCGAGAATATTGCTGCCGCTGAGGCTTCAGTTACAGAAAGCCCAAATGTGTCTCTCACACGTCGTTCTCAAGCGTTGGGTATCTCTGTGACGTCGTTGTGGCGAATTTTGCGAAAATATCTTAGCCTACATGCTTACAAGATTAAATTGACGCAAGAACTGAAGCCGCTTGACCACCAGAAGCGTCGTATGTTCGTGAATTGGGCTGAGCAACAACTTGAAAATGATTCGGATTTTCATCGAAAAATCATCTTCAGGGATGAGGCTCATTTCTGGCTAAATGGCTTCGTCAATAAACAAAATATGCGGTATTGGGCAGGCAGCACTCCACACGTACTCCATGAGTAATCATTGTATCCCGAAAAAATTACGGTTTGGTGTGGTTTAAGGGCCGGCGGCGTCATTGGGCCGTACTTCTACCGTGATGATCAAGACCGGCACGTTACTGTGAATGGGGATCCCTACCGTTCCATGATAACCGAATATTTTTGGCCCCAATTGGATGATATGGACTTGGAGGACATGTGGTTCCAACAAGACGGCGCCACAAGCCACACAGCGAATGTCACAATCAATTTATTGGAAACCAAGTTTGGAGAACGTGTTATCTCACGAAATGGTCCAGTCGCTTGTCCGAAATAAATACTTACCTAATTTTTACTCAAAAAGTAGCAACTTTGAGCTAAGGTAGATGACTAAAAAAACAATAATGAAAATATTTTTGTTTATAACTTTTAACTATTCTATTCTATCAATCTATGCGTGTACACCTGTATTTATTCTGTATAATATTTTATCACATCTCAAACACAAAACTAGATTTTTGTAAAAGTTTTTTTTTTTTTAAATGCTGCTTTATGCCACACTTCATCAAATAAAATACTTTGTTTACAAAATGTTGATAAGAAAAAAAAATTAATGGCAACCTTACAATTATATAGTATTGCGCTACAGAAATCAAAATTATGTAGGTAGTGGGTACAAGGTACATACCTACATAATATATCACCAATAACATCTGAACCAATGCAAATAAACAAGCTATAAGATTAAGTCTCTGTAGAGGTATAAAACTTACAGTCGGTAGTTTATAAATATTTTTGCTCTCTCAGTGTTAAACTCCGTTTGGTCTCTGACTCAGAGTCAGAATAAGCAGCAAGAGCTCTCAATAGCGGTCTTTTCTTTAACAAAAACAAAAGCTTGAATCATAAACAAGAATTTCTGTGGGAATTTCAATCATTCGCTTGTAGCCAGTGTTCGTGTTTGGATCGCAAATAATTAATTTCCACTGAAACTCGAGTTCCCAGTTAAATGAACCGAATGTTGATTGTATTTCTGGTGCTGGTTAGCTGCAGTTTAGCCCTAGCAGCCGACGGTGATAAGAAATGCAAAAAAAGTGGAGAATATGTAAGGAACTTTATCTTATATCTCAAATTATGGTTTTGATTAATTTAATTAAACTTTCCTCCCCCATCACAGTGCCAAAACCATTGGGATTGTTGCTCCAATACCTGCCTATCCTTCCTGTACAAGTGCTCGAATATAATTTCGAGTGATATTCAACCTATAAATCCGCCAGTGATAAGCAATAGAGTTGGGCTTGTAGAAGAGGTACCGCTCAGTAGCCCTGTTGAAATCGTGTCGTACGAATCGTTGCTCGAATACATTTTCAATCCCCTGAAATCGCAACCAACTGCAGTTGGAAGGGAATTAAATGCCATTATACCACGCCTGGACGTAGATGAGGTGCAAGTCAAGAGGGAGGAAGAGATTATCACGACAACTACGGAGGGACCTGCTCCGTGTCTGGAAATTGGAGCGAAGGTAAGATGGAAATAAACCAAGTTTTGGCTGTGAGTTTTGATTCAACTGGTATTTATGAATTCACAGTGCTATGCCAACGAAGAGTGTTGTACTAAGCGATGTCACGGATACCTGCACCAATGTGTAACTTAGAATTTAACCCCCGAGGCAAAAAAAATATTCTGATGCTGAATGAGAAAATGTAAACTTTTCTATCATATTTATTTGCATATGAATCTTTCATTTGAAAGATTTAAAATTTTTGTTCATTATAATGAAACAATAAAATAAACGTAATTTAAACGCAGTGTATTCTTAGATTCAAATAACAAGATGAAGCTTGAGTGATGTTCGATTTCTGAAACCTGGGAATATCAAAGTTCAAACTCATTTGCATTTGAATTTTTATAATCTTTTCTTTTGTTTACAAAATATTTTTTTTCAAACACGTACATATGTGACAGTATATGCCTTGAATTTTTTGTTAATGAGAACAAGTCGTTAACGCTTCATACAAACATAAACAATATGAAGGTATGTACTCCTTACGAAAATTATTTCAATAACACCCACATCTAATGAACTATTAAATTATTTTGAAATAAGTTCACAATGGTACCATCATAAATATCAAAAAATTACACGGGCCTTATCGTCAATGTTAAACATAATAAGTAGGTATACTTATCGTTTTTGTTTATGATATCAAATAGTATTGTTTACAAATATTACGACTTTACTTTTTAGAGGTTATTATCTTATATATATTTTGGTTATAGCTTAACCAAAACCCCGGAAAACATTTGCTTCGTCAATAAACATTCTGGTTACAGTTATAAGAGTTTGATATTTCCATTGGCGTGGCATGAATAATTTGAAAAAAAAAAACAGGAACTGAAGCAAAACATCGTAATCATTTGCACAAATGTATAAGAACCATAACTGTAAACTTGAAACAAGTTCATGTGATGTATATATATTGTTAGTCGATTTTCCATATTAGTTCAAGACATTAATACCTATATTATATTTTAATTACGAAAACTTTAAAAGTTGCTATCGTTATTTTGATTGTAATTTTTTTACAACTTAGGTCCAGTTTTTTGAAGTTTAAAACGAGTTAACTCATCAAATTTGGTAAGTTCTCAGGATTTAGTGAACAGATGCTTTTGATATTTTATCCACCGAGTTTGTTTAGTTGTTCCACATCCACTCTCCACCGAAAAACTGCTTCCTCAGTTTACTGTGGGTTAATTTAAAACACCACTGAAAAACTGGGCCCAGTTTTATTTAAAACATATGTAATTACTGTATAGAGCGTTTTAAAACTTTGTACAATCCCCCCGAACATTCGCATCTCCATACCGAAACATTACCTACATTATTTCTAATCTTGATGCAATTAAGGGTTACTTTATCATCCGCACCGAACCCTTATTTGAATTACAATGCCGAACCCTAGTCCTACTGAACCGTTTTATCGAACCACTCTTGAAAGATGAAATATATGGAAGCGGCCTTCCATGGAAAAAAAACTGCGGCAGTTTTTGTAATAAAGGGTCCGGTTCAACTAGTGCTTATTTCGTAAATGGTAACACTTAGCTCATGTCTGATTTGACAGATAATTAGTTTTATCCTTCCGCTGAACGAATATAGTTGTGTATACGCTTCGCTAAGTGGGCCTGCGATCGACTTAGAGAAGATGCCGATTTTGCCAAAAAAATCATCTTTTCAGATGAAGCTCATTTTGATCTTAGCGGGTAGTAAACAAGCAAAATTGTCGCATTTGGGGGACAGAAAACCCGCATGCATACATTGAAAAGCCGATACACCCAAATCGAGTCACTGTTTGGTGCGGATTTTGGTCTAGAGGCATAATTGTGGCATTTTTCGAAAATAAGCAGGGAGTGGCCGTTAGAGTCAATGGCGATCGTTATCGAGCCATGTTGAACGAATTTTTGTTGGAGGATATTGGCAACATTTGGTTTCAACAGGACGGCGCTACGTGCCCCACAGCCGAAGCTACACTCGATGTTTTGCGCCATTCAAAAAAAAAAAGAAGTTATTTGGGGGGCCCTTAAGTTTATATTTAAGCAAATTGGGCCAGTTTCAAAGATACTGTATGATAGCTTAGACGTAAGACAAACATTATTTAAATACATCTCTATGGAACCACGGAATAATTTAATTTATCTACCAAATCATATTACCGAACCCTGGGTTGTTTGTGTTTACTGCACCAATCAGTGTTGCAAAACGACTTACAATTGTACTTTTCTTGATACAATTGATTTAAAAAAAAATACGGAAGTACAACACTTCTCATTTCAGTACATTCCTTCGAATATACTTTGCTTAAGCTAAGCGTACACGATTGGTAAATCTTACAATTTTGCCAGAGCTGACAATGTCTGACAATTATCTACCAATGAGCTGACAATTGGTTGTGTGTGTATACACGGTTGGTAGAAAATCTACCAATCTCTTACAATTTATTGTCAGCAGTTGGCTGACAATTTATTGTCAGATAATTGGCTGCATACACACACACACAACTAATTGTCAGTTCATTGGTAGATAATTTTCATTTCCAGGTTATGGAAACTGCTTCATTTGCACTTTGGCCTGACTTTTTTCTAGATGTTTTTCGAGAGTGGAATTAAATGTCGTACGCAGATTTGCCCATTTGCCCTTGCATTCAGTTATGGTCACATTCCTACAGCATCTACTGCTACTTCTTGCCGTAAAATTTCTTTTGGCAACTTATAGTCGGGGCATCCAGCATCCCATACACTGCGTTGCATCTCAATTTCTTGAATTTACTTCGTCGTGTGACCATTCACTTTGAACCTTCTTCATATAGGATTTCTGTTTTTTTTTAATTTTATTTGCAGATTGCTGAGGCGGCGACTGCAAATTTTATGGCAAAATAGGCCGAAATTTTGCATCGGCTCCAATTATTCTTTCCAATTCTTGTCTTTCCCTGTTAAATTTTTAAATAAAAAAAAATATAAAAATTAACCTCACTGATGCATCACTAAAATCAACATCCAAATTCACTGCAAATTGTCTGACAATGAAAAAATTGAATGATGTTAAGAAAAGTACATCTGACAATTTCTTCACTGTCAGAAATGTCAAACAACGATAAAAATTGTCAAGCCTAACAGTAAAATTGTATGTGTACACGATTATCAAATACCTTACAATTTGTCATCTTACAATTAATTGTCAGATACATTTTCTGACAATTAATTGTAAGAGTACCTACACGATTGTCAGCTAGCGTACACACGATTGTAAGATTTCTTACAATTAATTGTCAGGCAATGATGTAAGTATACGGTTGTTAGTCATTGTAAGCATGTTTGTCACTGACAGATCTGACAATATTTTAAGATCTACGAATCGTGTACACTTAGCTTTAGGAAAATACATAATAACAATCCTTTTAAATCTTGTACAATCACTATCATTCCCGCCTTACCCATATCTATTCTAGGTATATTTTGGTTGTCATTGGGAAATGCAGTCGGAAGACGCAAGAATACATGTTTTATTGCCACGTATGAGATATTTAATCAAATAACTCTGTAGAAATTTTATAAACAAGAATGTCCTGGATTCAACAGACATTTCATCTCTCGATCTTAAGTCAAATCATCTTCCTTTACAAGATATATGTATATTGTGGCACACCCAGTGAAATTTGTTGTGCTTAATATTAATGAAAAAGATTTTTTTGAGTTTTAATTAAATACAAACAAAATTTTTTATCGGTTTTTGTGAAGACCTATCCGTAAAAGGATAACTTTGACAATGAATTTTCCCCAAATGCTATTTTATCGGGTGAAACAAATTCTATTACAAACCTTTTACTAAAATTTGTTTGGGCATATTTGAAGAAAAAACCGTTTGGAAGGGAAGATCTATTTGAACCCATGTATGCGGGAGGGGTAATTTTCTAAAAAAAATTGCGTAAAATTATTTAAAAAAAACGGCAACTCTTACCGCCATATTATTCACTAGAAACATCCAGATTAAAACTTAAATCCAGATGTATTTGCATTGAATTTGTATGCTTTACATCTGGATTTAAATTTTTAATCTGGATGGATCGAGTGAATGGCGGATTTCTCTTTCCCTAAAAAGATTACGACATTAATTTGTAACTTCGTTAATACTGTCCGTGCAGATAAAATATTATTTTTCTATCAACATCTTTGGTTTTGACAACTTAAACGCTAAAATCAAAACTTGCCGATATAAAGACCGATTTGCGTGTTTCAAAGTGGCGGATTTCACCAGAGTCATGGTTTGATTTAAACTTTTCTTAAAGCCTTCTTTCGAGTATGAAAACTCAGCTTTCCTGGATTCAAATCGCATAAGACGATCCACTGAACGATCGTCGTTTGGAAAGATGTAAACATACAGCTATCCTCAGAACAGTGATAGTTCTGTTTTTTTTTTTTGTTTTTGAAAAACTTATCGCCTGATGTCATTTTCTTAAATTTTCATATTTCCATAAATATTTGAAAGATACAAAAATAAAACAGATAAACAATATACAAACTTACGTGAATAAATATCAGAAAACAATTAGCAAAAATGTATTTGGTTATCAATCATAAACAACAAATATTTAGCTAGTTCAACATCGGGTGATAAATGTCTTTGAATAATTATATTGATTTTGAATCTATAATGTATATATTGATGATAAGCCAGCTACTAAAAGAATGAATCACATCAAAATCGCATTAAAAAAGAACAAATGCATACAAAAAATCTCGTCTAACTTTTAATATTTCAAAGTAAATTAGTTACACAGAACACTTAATTTTAAGAGTTTTCACAATTTGCTCTGTAAAAACCGCTACAACTGGCTCTACAAACAAAACTATTTGTCCAAACGAAATAATTTGTTCGATTATAAAGGCTCAAAACATTTGGTCATTCAGTAGACTTAAAAATTTTACATTATAGACCTTACCGAAAACCACTTGAGCCACTGTGAGACGTTCTTCATTTTGATTTTTTTTATCGAAATTTGTTATTGTGATTTTCCAGCTGAGGTAGGTCAGCGGGTCCAGGGTTCTTACCGAAGAAAGCAATAAAACTCGGGTTTAGATAGTTCAGAACTCCAGGGGGCATATTCATAGTCACTTTTTAACTCCAGTTTATCTTAGACTGGGGTTTATTCAATGTTATTTAGATAGGATAAACCCAGGTCTAAGATAAACTGGAGTTTAAAAGTGACTATGAATATGGCCCCAGTTCTTTAGACACTTTTTATTTCAGTTGTACTTAAAACTAGATTAACAGATTATTTTCGGATAAATCTTACAATTGTATTATAACTTAAATAAATAACACGGTATTGCATAAACGGCTACAGAAGGTGGGATAGGTTCCCTAGCCGACACCGAAGTGCGGTACGATGACAGGCGGTGGGATAAACTCCCTAGCCAACACCGAAGTGAAGGCACGGTACGATGGACAGGCGGTGGGATAAACTCCCTAGCGAACACCGAAGTGAAGGCACGGTACGATAGCAGGCGTTGGGATAAACTCCATAGCCTCCAAGCGATTCTTAAGGCAAAAATGTTATTTGGGATTAGCTCCCTAGCCTTATCGAATTGGAGGCGGATTTAATTGGTTTGGGATTAATCCCTAGCCGCAACAAGAAGTTGTGGCAAAAATAAGGAGGGGAAGGGGTTGTTTTACGGCTTAAAGCCAAAACTTAATAGAAACTTCTCACTGGTGTACTACACACCCAGCAGCTTGCTTATTGATACTCACTAAGTTCAAAGGATTGAATTAGCAGAACCACGGAGGATAAAATTTTCATGATTTGCAGTGGCCATTTCACCCTTGGTTATAGATTCGGCGGTAACAAGGAAGTGTGAATCGAGTGAGGTAGAAAAACACTACCCATTAATTTCATATAAGCTATTGAATTGTTGTCATATGCATTGGTTGTGTTGTGCTGTCCTGTGCTGTTGTTTGTAGGCAAACCTCGTCATCAATTCTCGTGGGCGCCTTGAGGTATGTGATGAAATTGTAATAGAGTTGATGATGTTGAAGATGTTGAGTTGGAGGATAGGCGCTGCTATGAAAAGGTGTAACTTCGTTACATTATTTGAGATTTTTGTTTGTGGGATTGTATACCTACCACTCCTAAAAAAATGCCCGCAATCAAAATGTTAATATATAATATTTAGTTAAAAAAAATATTATAAATGTGCAAGCGCCTGTCTACTTGTCCGGCTCATACAATTTTTTAATGGGTCTTTCATTAAGCGGTTCCTATCTGTAAATCTAAATAAAAACAGTGAGTGTGAGATAAATCATTGAAATTCTGTATTCGTTTGAATTTTGAAAGGCCTATCGATGCCATTACGTATGGAATTTAACATCTTTCAAATGTCCTCCGCGCCTTCTCTGGGTGGCACGTATTCGAAATGTCCAATTTTCCATGACTGGCGCATAAATCACGCTGAATTTGACCGATTGGCATGGGTTATGTTAGCTTTGAGGCCCGCTAGGGTTTGTGACTTATTCGCATAGACCTGCGACTTTAGAAAACCCCCTCAGGAAAAAGTCTAACGGGGTCAAATCACAAGCTCGGTGAGATGAGATGCGACCATGCCCTTGAATGGCTCGTGCAGAATTTCCAATGTGGCGTGAGCTGTGTGGCACGTAGCGCCGTTCTATTAAAATCACATATCGTTGGTGTCCATCGATGAATATAAGGGTCAGTACGGGTGGAAACTCATGTCTCGACGCAAAATTCTCTAAGATTTGGTCTGCGAAAGGCCGATTTCTTGTGAGCGACGTGAAATCGACTGCCTTGGATTCTCCTGCATACTCTCACGGACAGCGGTGATGTTTCCGGCATTTCGTCGAATTACGGGTGTTGGTTGATCGTTTGTTGTACACTGCGAATAGTCCTTTCGGTAGGACGATTGTGGCGTCCGTAGTCTGGGCGAGCGGAACGTTGCCCGAAGAGAAAACCCATTTTGATAAAAACAATTTTACCATTTGCACCTGTTGTTAAACGCTATATCCGCCCATGGTGATTTGGGAAACCAGACTGAATAACTGACAGCCAATTTGCCAGATCTCTCTTCAACAATATGGCCCCTATCAACTGTCAAAGTTCGGAAGTCCCTATTGGAAGACCCTTTACTTTTGCAATTGAAACTTTATAAAATGTGGTGCAGCAACAGATAGGTCAAGGCTTCAGCTATGTAAACATAACCTTATTTTTGTTTACAATTTTACCATAAATACTTTAATTAATGAGAAATTGAGAATGAAACTCCAAAACTATACAATTTTATTTAAGCACAATAATGTTGATATAATTCAATTATGGATGCTTTAAAATGTCGGATTTTTATTTCTATTGTTCAATGCAACAAAATTCCCAAAAGCACTCAGACTCAGGGTATGCAGTTCATATACAAACTCCACAACTTACTTAATATAGCGTCATCGACCAGAAAGCACCACGCACGCTTGTTTGAGAAAACAAACACTAAACTTTGCTCAAAATAATTGGTTTATTACTTCGAAATCAATTAAATTTATTGCATACACTTAAATCATGTAACACAAGGGAAGCAGCTTCATGAATATACATTCCATCGCAAGACATGTTTTCCCTAACGTTTTTCACGTGTCCTATATAGATATATAGGAAGGCAGACCTTTCTGTGAAATACAGTGCCATTGCATGGGGACCCTAATAAGCTGCCATGACATAAACAAAGAGCGAATAAGGGAAAAGAGCAACCTCTGGAACCTGGCGTGTTCAAAGACAACAAACAAATAGGTACAGGGAGAGTGGCTATGGCTATGGCTAAAGGTAGAGCGTAAAGGTATCCTCATACAAGGCTGGCTGAAGTTGAAGGTAACTATGGAGGACGCATATACCTATACCATACATAGATTTATTTATATATTTTCTAATCACGACTACATGACAAAGGTGGATCACGATGACAGAAGCATAACAATGGCATGTATACGACGACACTACGAGTACACAGGTACTCCAAAGGTGATGCGAATGACTATGGGACATCCTCGTCGACAACGCAACGACACGACAGTGTGTACGAAGAATATAACGGTGATTATATCGGAGGCACTGCAATGTTGATGCCAGAAATACACTTCTGATAAATTTTTGATAAAATTGCGATGATATGCTGGAGCCTGCTCAACGTCCTCCGTCAGGATCAGGATAACCAAATTCCAGAGCTTCCTCTCTTTTTGTCGTATACCTACCTACACCAATGCCACATAATGCGTTTGGGGATCGGTTGCCGTTCTTTGACGCAAGTTTTCGTTTTACCAGCAAACACATGCATTAACCATTAAATAGTTTCATTAATATGTTTCGTATCCTTTGAAAGGAACCCATCAAAAGTTCGCAAGCGTTGCATAGTTTTTGTCGTCATAAAAGTTTAAAAGACATACGAGCTTCGTTGACTTTGACAATGTGAGTTTTGAGGGTGGTTTCGTTATTGAAATTATTTTTTAATATGTTTGTGTTATTGAAGAATTTACATTGTACATAATATTATGTGGTAGATAGTGGATAGCAGAAGTCAGACATACGAGTATGACTTCACGTATGAACAAACTGTCAAAAAATCATTTCAAATCGCCTGAAACTCATTAAACTCATACGACCTCTCAAGAGAAAAGCATATTATTTTTTTGACATATGGACTGTGGAGTAATTTTTGAGAAAATCAATTTGTAACTAAGTCGTAGACGCGTGTAAACATACAAAAGCAAAACAATATGATTAAACTAATAGAATGACAGATCATTTGAGAAATCACACATAAAATATAATGACAGGTCATATGACTTCTCTTTCTATCATAATGCAAAGCAGTCTCAAGACTGGGTGCCCATATGCCCAGTAATTTAAAGACGACTCCCGTTTAGAAAAGTGCGTAGGTATTTGTTGGCAACATAAGAAAACAATCGGCAACAGAAGATTGTGTGTTCCGGGACTCACGGTTAATATGTGTAAACATCGACGTTTGTCCAAGCCCAATTTTGAGGATCCATATTTGGATCCACATGCTAAGTCGTCCATACGTTGTTGACTAAGTTCACAGATCCAAAACGGCCTAGTTCGCTTGAAGGGTATCTTCAGATTTGTGTCACTTAACATATCCAATATCCTTCTATGCTGAATTTCGTAACGTAACGTGCTACATCCTCAAGTTGGCTCAATGTATTTGTATTTGTATTTGTATTTATTGTTTGAAAAACGCTGTACATCAAGATAAACTTATAACTAGTACAGGATATAGGAAATAAAGTGAAATTACAATTAAAAATATTAAATATTAAATTTTAAAGTATTAATATAAAAAAAAAAAAAAAAAAAAGAAAGAATATATTTTGAATAAAATGCTAAGTTAAATTAAAATCGCATTCAAAAAGAAACGGGGGAGACAAAATAAACAAAAGTATATCAATTCAGACTGGAAAAGTGACTAAAGCATGCTTTAAGGAATTTTCTGTGTTCAAATTTCGACTTCACATGATTGGGTAAATCGTTCCAAAGCTTGACGGCGTAAAGGAAAAATTGCCTGCTTGAAGTCAAGCAGGTAAATGTAGAAGGTCGTAGCACTACATAGCGATTCGAGGAACAAAAAGTAATCTTATCAAATAAGTAGCTAGGCTCTTTCTCGTGAATAATCTTGAAGAGTAGGGAACAGCAACGATACTTGAGAAATGCATCCAAGTTACATCCGAGAAGTTGCCGAACTTCAGATGAAATATGATCAAACCTCCGAAGATTAAAAACATATCGAGCAACCGAATTAACGGCAACCTTAAGTTTTTGGAGCGATAGGGAGTCAGGATTGGGAAACAACTCACAGCCATATGATATTATGGGAATTATTAGAGCTTTAACAAGCTTCAATTTAACTTGTGTGGGTAAAATTGTTTTTGTAATTGATAGACCCCTTAGCGATCCATAAACTTTCGATATGATGGTATTTATATGAGTATCCCAAGTTAATTTATTAATGAAAATTATTCCAAGATTTTTTGCAGAGCTTAAAAATTCAACTTTGCACGAGTTTAAAAGAATGGGAGGAAAATCTGTGAAATGCGGTTGATGTTTGGATATTGGTATTGCTTTTGTTTTTACGGGGTTAAGTTTAAGACCATTGCGTTTGGCTCATTCACATATATCGCAAAGATCGGCGTTCAATTTTGATATTGCATCCTCAACCATACCGATAGGAAAACTAATATAGAGCTGAACATCGTCGGCATATATATGAAAACGACAGTAAGATATAACTGATGGTAAGTCATTAATAAACATTGAAAACAGTAATGGACCAAGAATAGAACCCTGAGGGACACCATTATTAACAGAAAGAAATGAGGACAATTTACTATTACATGAAACAGCTTGCATTCGATTAGTCATATATTGAAAAATAAGTTTATTAGAGGTATCACAGAAGTTAAAATATTGCGTTAGTTTATCACAGAGGATATTCGGATTGACACAGTCAAATGCTTTCGAGAAGTCCAGTAATGTTATCACAGTTGTATTATTTGCATCTATCGCCAGTCTTACGTCATCAGTAACTTTTAATAAAGCGGAAGTGAACTATGCCCGGAACGGAAACCTGACTGAAGTGGATTAAGATTTCCCTCAATGGAGGAAAAAGCTTTGTCGCAATTCAGAGACCTTGTGCTACAGCCACCTTAAATAAAAGCTTACATTGATTATTTTTCCGACTCCGAAGGCAAGAAGATGAGAACATTTCTCGTCAGACGTGGACCTGCTGGTGTGCCAGAACGTAACTTGATACAATCGAGCAATGGCAACATATAATTTGGTTCAATCTTCAAATTGACGAAATTCGACAGAAAATAGTTTACGTCGGCAACAATTTTGTTTGGCAGAAAATATGGAACCTAAGCAAAATGTGTCTATTAACAAAAAAACAGAATGAAATTTTGACAAATTTTATGAGTAGCCCAATGAAGAAAACACAGTAATTTTCTCTGGAAAAACTTGCTAACTCCCTAAACACATCAGAGGGCCCCCACAGAAAGGTCTTAAAGATTGGAAAAAGGTGATTATTAATGTGGCCGTATTTTTTGTTTTGTTAAAAACTTTTTCTTAGACTTCGAGTGATCTAAAATACAAAGTAAAAAATAAAGCTAAACTCAAAAGGCCCGTACAAACATGCAAGAAAACATTGATGAGTTGGAGGAAAAAATTATTGAGTGCGCTGGCCTGGGAAAACAAAATCCTTTGGAGTCCGTATCAGTAATTTTTCTGGCAACAATAACAAGGAAAACGACAAGAACAATGAACAGCAAAGTAACTATGACATACTCATGAAAGCCCAAACGTTTGGGAAGAAATAGTTCAAGACTTTCAAAATGAAACAGAAAACGATGAGAACATTTCTGTAGAAGAACCCACCGTTGAAAATAAAGGTAGTTCCGCAAATTCTTATTAATCCTAACATTCTTACACGCAGTGTATATAAGGCAACTCAAATCAAAGAAGAAATATCGAGTTTTTCAATAAGAGCGCTACAAAAGTTTTTTTTTTTTAAATAAAACAAAAACGGGTTTTGGATATCAATGAAATTCTTTATTTATATGTATGAAACTCGATTTCTTTTGCATGGCCACCACGGGCACGCTTGCAGAAGTCCAGACGCTGAACCCAATTTTCGAAGGTTTTTAAGCATAAATCGGCCGATACTGCCGCAATTTCACGTTCGATATTCGTACGAAGTTCATCAATCATCGCTGGCTTGTTGGCATAGACCATAGAGTTGACGTAGCCCCACAGGAAAAAGTCTAATGGCGTCAAATGGCACGACCGAGGCGGCCAAGCGACTGGACCATTTCGTGAGATAACACGCTCCCCAAACTTGGTTTCCAATAAATTGATTGTGACATTCGCTGTGTGGCTTGTGGCGCCGTCCTGTTGGAAGCACATGTCCTCCAGGTCCATATTATCCACTTGGGGCCAAAAATATTCGGTTATCATTGAACAGTAGCGATCCCCATACACAGTAACGTGCCGGCCTTGATCATCACGGAAGAAGTACAGCCCAATGACGCGCGCCGCCGGGCCATAAGCCACACCAAACCGTATTTTTTTCGGGATGCAATGATGACTCATGGAGTACGTGTGGATTGCTGCCTCACCAATACCGCATATTTTGTTTATTGACGAAGCCATTGAGCCAGAAATGAGCCTCATAGCTGAAGATGATTTTTCGATGAAAATCCGAATCATTTTCAAGTTGTTGCTCAGCCCAATTCACGAACATACGACGCTTCTGGTGGTCAAGCGGCTTCAGTTCTTGCGTCAATTTAATCTTGTAAGGATGTAGGCTAAGATATTTTCGCAAAATTCGCCACAACGACGTCACAGAGATACCCAACGCTTGAGAACGACGTGTGAAAGACACATTTGGGCTTACTGCAACTGAAGCCTCAGCGGCAGCAATATTCTCGACACTACGGGCACTTCTTTGTCTCACTGGCACGGGAACATTTTGTACTGTACCTGTGGATTCAAATTTTTCCTTTAGAAGCTCAATTGTTGATCTGCTAGGACGATTATGACGACCATAAATTGGACGTAGCGCTCTTAACGTTGAGGCAAGAAATATGGCGTCGTTTGCTGTCCCTGTTGCTCTTCTTTTGTAGCGTCCCTGTTGAAAAGCCCTTTAAAAGAGGAAAAGAAAATTACGTGGAGCAATACTATTGCCACATAGACAATAAATACTAAACTGGACGTCATTTATAAAATGCTTTACAGTTGTCAAAAGACCCTAAAGCGGAGACTTGAAGTCGAAGAGAAAAAGAGTTGGTTAGATACTCAAAAATAGTATCATTTCTTTTTAAAAATTGCATGAACATGCAATGTTCAAGACAATATCGTCCGTCCAAAGATACAACCTACCAATGAAGAATGGAGTGTTTTGTTTTTTAATTAAATTTCAGTACAGGGTGTTTTTTTTAGACGTGTGGTTTTCAATCTGGCAATCCTATTTTCTGAGTTGGTCTTTTTGACAGCTGTCACTAGATTAATTCTCAGTTTGGTTTGCCATTTCACAATGAATAGACTTATTCCTGAACAGCGTTTGCAAATCGTGCAAATTTATTACCAAAATAATGTTTCGGTCCGCGCGACACATCGCGGGCTGCGTCCAATATTCGATGAAGCTCATTTTTGGTTGAATGGGTACGTTAATAAGCAAAATTAACGATTTTTCAGTGATGATAATTCACAAGCCATTGTTGAGACGCAGTTACATCCTCAAAAAGTCACTGTTTGGTGTGCTTTTTGGGCAGAGGGAATCATTGGTCCATATTTCTTCAAAAATGAAGCCGGCCATAATGTTAATGACTTTTTCGTGCCTGAATTGGAGGATGTTGATGTGGACGACCTTTGGTTCCAAGAAGACGTGGGCCATGCAGCCAACAAAACAATCAATTCATTGAAGGAAACTTTTGGTGAGTGCATTATCTAGCGTCGTGGGCCTGTGGTGTGGCCTCCAAGATCGTGCGATTTAACACCGCTGGACTATTTTTTGTGGGGTTATGTTGTCTACTCAGATAAGGCCGAGACAATTGACGCCTTGGAAGAGAATATTCGGCCCCAAATGCTGCAAAAAGTAGTCGAAAATTATGCCTCTCCGTTGGAATATATTCGAGCCAGCAGCGGCGGCCACTTGCCCGAAATCATTTTTAATGGCGTATCATTATAATAAAGCTAAATTCTTAGCCATAACATTAAATTATATATATGCGTTTTATTTCTTCTTGAAAACCACACTTTTAACACGTTTAAAAAAAAACACCCTTTACAATAGATTTCGAAAAATCTGTTACTTATATTGTTTTAACAATCACCGATTCAACTATTGGTGATTCAAGCAAGGCAAAGCATAATGTATATACGGTACTTATTGTTTGTCAGCAAAAAAATTTGTAAAAAAAACTTCTATTTATAAAACATTTTAAAGGTTTTCCCTTTTATTATGACGTGTTTGTTGTCAAAAGTATGAAAATTAATTGATAAACCTGTGATTTGCAGCGTTGCCAGCTCTTTAAATCTATCGCCGATTTCCGATTAATTCTAAATGTGAGGTTTATTTGGGGCTCTGAGTGCAAAAGTGGTAAACAATACGCATGTACATATGTATAATTAATTTTCGAAACGGGTATTATATCAACTTAAAGAATTTAATATTTGATGTCTACAATCACCCAAGTAACATCGTTGGAGCTATTAGAATCAAGACTGTTCTTCTACAGCTCCTAGATAGTGAAATCCAAAGCTACAGCTCTGTTGGAGATTATTTCACAGCTCCCTACATTAAATTTTAAAATAATGTTCTATATTCGAAGTTTTAGAACATATTTAGCTCTATTAACTTTACAACGCTTCCATATTTAAATATATGCTCTCTAACATAGTTCATGATATCTTGCAACGAGCAAACTCTAAATATCAGCATACATAGAGGCATTGTAGAGCTGCTAACAACACATGCGCAAAACACTAACGCATAATCTGTCAAAATATCAAAAAATTGCTTTTACAGAGCTACACTGAAAGCGGCTGTAGAGTTGGATTACTAATATTCTCACACAAAATTTGGTGTCAAAATAATTCATCAATAGAGCTACAATAATGCACATATAAAGCTGAATAAATACTAATCCTCTTTCAAGACAATTCTCCCAATCATATTATAGATTTATAGGGTGTTATAAACTAGAACAAAAATTATTTCAACTGGAAAACTTGAAACAGTGGAAAATAAATTAATTAATTTCACTTTATAAGGGAAATCTTAAGATTAAAATTAGACACGGACTTCACAGTTTTTTATTAAAATAAATTAACAATGCAGTTTCCTAAAAAAATTAAAAAGTACTTGCTCCTGTAATTTAAGGTGCTTATAAAACTTTATACACTTCAATGGAAAGTAGGTACCTAGTCTTCGAATTAAAAATTATTTCTACAATTTAAAATTACTTTCAATTGTCAAAACACCCTATTTTCTAAAAAGCCCTGAACGACGAACTGACACATTGCTCTCAGAGCGATATTGCAGCTCTATTAAAGAGACATTTTGTCCATAAAAACAAAAATGGCGACACAAATGAAAATTATTTGAAATATTTGTTTCCATTCATTTAAAAACATTTAAAATCTTCACTTTAAATAGAAAACACAATATGTATTGCAATGTAAAAAGCTTTTTATTTCATGCTTCGATAAATTTATTTGCCCAATTTTTATATTGTTCAACTTAATGTTTTTCACATTTCATTGCTTAATATACACAATTTGGAAGGCGCGTTATAATTTTGCGAAGTACCTTCAAAACATTTATGAAAAAACTAAGCGCGCACTTAAAATTCACTGGCATTAACTCGAAAAATATTGATTAGATACATTATTTTCTCTAGGAATAAATAATAACTAGCTTGTTGACATCAAAATAAATGAAGTTTACGCTTCCTACCATTACACACATGAGTTATAGTGTGCTACTATTATATTTATTTATCATTTGGATTTCACAAACTAATACAAACAAAAATCTGTCAAAAGTGCTCCTTTTAGGATATCATATGATTATATTAAAGAGCTTCAAAGTCACTAGTCACTGATAACAAGCTGATAACGAGCAAAAATGTGCTCTCAAACTCAATGAATTAGCTGTGAGAAAGCTCTACAATTGCTCTAAGGGTGCATCTAGAGCTCTTTCTTAAATAAACGAGCTTTAAGATTAGCTCTGGAAGCGCTTTTAAAGCATTTAAGCAGCTAAAAATGTTTCTTGGGCACTCATTTCACTAAAACGAAAATTATTTTCAAACTAATTGGTTAAACAACATTTGCACTCGCAGTCTTTTTCAATGTCAAACTTAGACATTGTTTTAATTGAAACAATCATTTTATTTGTGAAAAAAAAAAATTAAACCCGAGGCCACACGAGCCAGTACTGGCTGGCGAGTTGGGTTCATACATTGCCTATCAAATTCGTATCTGTGTACTGACTGTGACGTAGGAGGCACTCCATTTGCCAAGCAAGTTGCTTGAATAATAGGATATTGAGTACGTTCAGTGAACAAAATTAAAAGTTCCCCTTCAAGCAAACTAGTCCGTTTTGGGTCCGTTCACGTAGTCAACAACGTATGGACGACTTCGCATATCTACTCATACAAATATGGATCCTCAATCCTCAAAACTCCGCTTGGACAAACTTTGATGTTTATACATATTAACCATGAGTCCCGGCAGTAACACAATTTTTTTTTAGAACTTTCTGGTGTCTTTTGTAAAGAAATATTTTACAGACGTAAAAATATAGTTTATAGCCTATCCGCCGAGAAATTAATTGTCAAATTTCATTGAAGGATGTCAAAGCTGTCAATAGAATGGATTAAAAAAAACCTCTAAGAATCCTAAAATTTTGAGATTTTATTTTTTGAAAAGGGCAATTTTAAAGCTTTTTGGTGATTTATAACGAAATATTTGCAAACGTCAAATATTCTGTTGAGCAATGTCAAGTATGAAAGTGAATTCTAACATTTTAAGAATGCCTACAAATTGCAAAATGCATTTCTTAAAACTTATTTTTGGAAAAAATCAAATCACTTCACAAATTTTAATAAAAGTTGTGAGATGCATTTTGTCATAGGCTGAGGTATGCTCGTCTGGTCCAGGGTTTAACCAAAGAAGCAATAAACTTTAGTGTATTCGAGGTTGTTTTTATTCACCAATCGCTGGTTCTTAAAATGTCTATATAATTCTTATTGTCTAATAGCTATGTACTTTTATACAATTTTATATGATTTTATAATTTATACAATTCAATATATATATATGCTTATAGTTATGTACATTTATATAACCTTATAACAAAGACTTATACAATTTAAATCTTAGCAGTTTATCCTAAATTACAGTATTAGATAGCAGACGTCACTAATTTACAGTTTGAGAAAGCAGACGTCACTAAATTACAATCTGAGATAGCAGACGTTACTAAATTACAGTCTGAGATAGCAGACGTCACTAAATTACAGTCTGAGAAAGAAGACGTCACTAAATTACAGTCTGAGAAAGCAGACGTCACTAAATTACAATCCGAGATACCAGACGTTACTAAATTACAGTCTGAGATAGCAGACGTCACTAAATTACAGTCTGAGATAGCAGACGTTACTAAATTACAGTCTGAGATAGCAGACGTCACTAATTTACAGTATGAGATAGCAGACGTCATTAAATTACAGTATGAGGTAGGAGACGTCACTAAATTACAATCTGAGATAGCAGACGTTACTAAATTACAGTCTGAGATAGCAGACGTCATTAAATTACAGTATAAGATAGCAGATGTTACTAAATAACAGTCTGAGATAGCAGACGTCACTAAATTACAGTATGAGATAGCAGACGTCATTAAATTACAGTATGAGATAGGAGACGTCACTAAATTACAGTCTGAGACAGCAGACGTCTCTCTAATCTTTAACTACTTAAAACCTAGGCTTACACTGTCTTTTCTGGGAACTAAGTCCTTCAAAATGGAGACTCCCCAAGAACTCGAGATTGGTACTGATTTCTATTGTGGCAGAGCTCGATTTTATGGTGCTCATCCACGGTCTCTTATATAAATTTCGGTTTGAACCAAGTGTGAATTATATTTTCACAAACAAAAAGTAATATTAATACTTTCTTATACTAATGAGTTGCTCTTTCTACAGTCGTTGTTAACGGTGATTCGGGATTGCTTTGTAAGCAATTTAATAAACAGCGGCGATGAAGAAAAGGCTGTAATGCATCTTTACAAAGGAACAATGAAAAAGTCACGCCATGAGCTGATGATCAAGTTGCTTAAGTTTGTGTGTATTAGTAATAAGATTTTAGGGTTTTGCGACTGGCTCGTGTGGCCTCCGGGTTAATAAAAAAAATTTCTAAACGTCAACATTTTTTTTTTAAATTTTGTCAAAGTTCTTAAGCTTACTGGCAACTATGAACACTCACAAAAACTTCAGTACAGTATCAGCTTATCAAATTAAATTAAAAGTTATGCCTTTGAAAGCTCTCGAAATAATATTGATAATATATTGTTCGTTCATAATTAAATGTTATCAGTGCGCATAGATAGGAAAACCATTCGGCTGAACTCAAAGAATCGAACCTTTGGCAAAAATAGTCTTTAGTTTATTATCAAAGTGCAAACATGTTACTTCAAAAAAGATTCGTTCGGTTACAAATCGCGGTTCTTGCTTTCGTCTGCATTCAAGTTGAATCCACGTTGTATTCAATCGCGATTAATGAGGAACATAATCCACCACTACGACTGCCCAATACTACCCTACCAATAAAATACCACCTTCACATCACTACACACATTCATCGGGAGATCCTGGCTTACACCGGAAATGTTACCATTGATCTTGCCGTGCATCAAGCAACGAAGGAAATTGTCCTCCATGGAGAACTTTTTGAAGATATTGTTGTGAATCTCTTAGATTTGAAAAATAATCAGCTATTCGAAAGTCTCAAGTACACAACCGAGAATGTGACTGATTTCTTGAGAATATCGTCGCCCATCGAACTGGAAATGGATCAGCAGTATCGTCTTGAGATACTTTTTGTGGGTGGTATTCGTCTGCAGCACTTTGGATTTTATAGGACAATTTACTTGGATGAGCTGAACAATACTATGTAGGTATAATGCGATTATCGCAAAAAGCTTCTAAAGAGACCCAGAAGCCCTAGGGTCAAGTTATTGAAAAAAATCATTATTAATCAAAGTCAAACATCAATTTAATTTGTGTTTTTTCTTATCGTGTGCTGAATTCAATCTAATAAAAAACAAAACAACTTTTTGATACGCGCGGTTAACAGTGGGACTATGGTACCTAATTAACAGAGCCAAAATCTTACCATTAAGCATCAGATACCACCTTTTATCTATCGAAATTTGAAATGTTTTGTGATGTTTTGTGTGTGTGTAGATATTATTTGTATGGACCAATGTAACCAAATTTACATCATGCAGTTATTTGTGATAGCCAATTAAAAACCCCTAAAGCATGTTTGAGACAAATAGCAGAACCAGTTTTTCAGTGCGAGGTTAAAGTTAGACCCGATTTAACTCTACGAATTTGGTGTGTATAAACTGAACACATGCTTTGATGTTTTATACACCGAGGTCGTTCCGCCTGCAATTCTCCACCGCCTGCTTCCTCAGTTAAGTGTGGGATAATTTACTTCTAGAGTTAGCTCTAACTCTGGTTTAACTCAACACTGAAAAACTGGGCCATAGTGCTTGAGACGTGAACGTAACTTAAATGTAGGCATCCAGATTAAAAAAAAAAAATTGTGTGAGTGCCGGGACTCACGGTTAATATGTGTAAACAGCAACGTGCGCGGATCCAAAACGGACTTGTTTTTGCTTGAAGGGGATCTTAAGATTTTTTTTACTGAACGCACCCATCCTAGTATGCAGATCGTAACGTTGCACACCGTAACGTTGTACGACGTAACGTTGCACACGAACGTTCACGTTATTTTTTTCACTCTACCGCCAGCATAGATGTTTACACATCAACAAAAGTCTAACTTCTTATGACATAAACGTCATATTTTAAACTACAAAATGTGAATGTTTACCGTAAACCTACCTAAATTAAACTAGAATTGGAATCTTAGAACAGAACTAATTTATGGAGACGCAAAATACCTATCATACCGTTTCGTCGTGGTCGTGAAGTGTGAAATGAATTGTATTCAATTTTACAGAGATTCAACAAATTTACAAAAATTAGAACAATAAATTCAATAATTTATTTACCTATGATTCACGGACCACTATTTGTCAAATCTGGATTACCTGGCATTTTGTTTGTGGTTGACTAATAATTCTCAAGATATCGCAAAAAAACGCTTTTTCCAAGATGGTGGCCAAATTGGGTAGTTTCAACCACAAAACTTGCTATTATTCGATATTCGATATTTCGATATTCTCATATCGTTAGCTTAAATTTCTAAATCAGATTGAGGTAAAATCAGCTCAACGTCATTTATAGTCAAAACAAAAATAAGTGGTCCCAAATGGCTTCCCTGCGGTACTCCAGATAAAGCACGAAATGGTTTGGAGATACTCCCTGTGAAGAGCACTCGATACTCTGACGGTCAACTAGGTATGACTGAATCCAAGAGATGAAAAAAAGAGGAAAACCAAGCTATTAAAGATTAAAAAGAATGATATTGTGGGAAATTTTGTCAAATGCTTTACTAAAATCTGTTGCAATGGCATCAACTTCTTTACCTTCTTCTAAAGGTAGCCCAAAACGACGAACATGCTCGCCGAACTTGTTCGTGCTCGCTATATTTTCGTCGTGTAGGGGCTGGTTGGCGAACGGTTTGGTGTTCGTTGGCTTCGATGTTCGCCGTGTAGGGCCATGTTCGCGAGCAAACCTCATTTTTGCTGTGCACGTCGTTGAGTGCATATCACGTGATTCTTTGAAGAATCAGAACAAAATGAATATTCGCCAAATGTGCTCGCCGTGTAGGGGATAATGCAAACGAACAAATTCGGCGAACATGTTCGTCGTTTAGGGCTACCTTAAGGCAAACAGCGTTTTTGAAACGAATTCAGTGACGTTATTTGTTGTGGATCGTCTTTTTAAGAACCCGTGCTGTTTAGAGGTACAAATTGCTTTATAGTGAACAAACAGCGACTCGTAAGCTATACTTTCAAAAAGTTTAGGCATAAAAGAGAGTTTGGCAATGGGTCTGTAGTTGGAAATATAATTTTTGCAACCTTTTTTGTGGACAGGGTTAATGAAAGAATTTTTACACATCTTAGGAAAAATACCATTTACAATGGAGAGGTGGAAGAGTTTTCTAAGAGGCTGTGCTAATTTTCCAATACATTTTTTAAGAACGATTGCTGGGAGACCATCTGGATCAGTTGATTAATTTTACGCACCACTGAAGATAGGGAAATGTCGATATCATGTAAAGGAGGTATGAGGATAATTGTACAAATAACTAAAATAGTTCAAGTCTACCTCGGTATCTCTAAAAGAAAATGCTTTGCTGCAAAAAGCTTGCATATGGTATGAGGGTCAGCAGACACATAGATTCACGAAGTCTTATCGTGGAAGGATAACCATCCGATTTTTTCTTGCAATTAATAAATTGGTAGAACTTTTTTGGGTTGGTAATAAGATCAGCCTGTATTTGATGGATATAATTGGAATAAAGGGAGTCACATAAGGTCGAGAAGTCGTTGTAAGATGAAAGATAATTAGAAAAGTCCAAACTAGACCTCGATTTCTGAAACTTTTGCCAAAGTTTATTACGTAGGTTACGTAGTTATACCAAGGAGGAGAATATGTGAAATTTTTTTGAAGTAAAAT
Organism: Leucozona laternaria; assembly: GCA_932273885.2. Classification (NCBI taxonomy): domain Eukaryota; kingdom Metazoa; phylum Arthropoda; class Insecta; order Diptera; family Syrphidae; genus Leucozona; species Leucozona laternaria. The sequence continues at coordinate 274,954,263 of OW026366.1, forward strand.
AGGGACTGAACTCGAAAAACAGTTAAAGATGTGGTTGTAGAATGTGTCAATCACTCAATCAATATGCATAGATTCGTCGGAGATGAAGTCAAAATTGATTCTACCAATGAGATCATTGAGTTTGTCAAAGTTAGTTTTACGAAAATTAAATTTCCGCTGCGTTAAGAGATCAGTATTATAATGTTCGGTGACATACGCGAAATTAATAGAAATGGGGGGGTGATAGTTATCAAGTTTGGAGAGGAGGTGATTACTTTCCGTGACAACAGAGTTGTCAGCGTCAGACGTGAAAATTAAGTCTAGTTGTCTTCCTCGATTATTTTTGATATCGCTCATCTGAACAAGACTAGAAGCAAGAAGTCGATCGGTGAATAAAACTTCTTTCTCCGATGTGGCATTAGTTGCAATGAAATAAATCTCGTTCTCAGATTCAGACCATACTAAATGAGGTTAATTAAAGTCACCTACAAGTATTACATATCGTAAATAGAATCCACAACAAAGTCAACAGCATCCGCAATGAGCTGATATTGAATTGCAGTCTGTAATGGAGGTATATATTAGCAGCATAGGATGTAAAGAAAACGTTTGTTCAGGTTAATTTTTACACATACAAGCTCAATATTGGAGATATTTGGAATGTTTACTAACGATGAGTCAAAATCTGAGTGTAATGCTAATAGCATTGAAGTCCTAAGGTGGGATGAATCATTATTAGAGATAGAAGACTCGGCGAGGGTATCCTTTCGAAATACATTAAAGTCAGAAGTAAAGAGTTCATTGCTCACAAGGTCTTGGGAGAGATTAGTTTCAGGAAGAGCAAAAACGTTATAAGGTAGTTTCTGAGATTTGAGGTATACTTACGAGGTTTTGGTACGAAGTCCCCGGACATTTTGATAATAAATTGAAATGCATTGAGGAGCCGCATTATTGCTTGGAAAAAGTTGCTGGGTGGGGTCAAGGGCCAGCTGTGAAGAGGAGAAGCAGTTAACGACGTTGTGGCTTGCTTGAGATCTTTGAAGATGTGAAATTCGTCTAGAGTTAAGATAATTGCAGTAAGCCAGAGACTTGAAGATTAGATAAATTAAAACATTCATGGTATTGAATAAAGATTATTTTTAGGGCAAAAAAGTCGCAAGGGAGTCCGCCCGAGAACGATGGTAAGAAAGCTGTGGAGGAACGATTATAATATGATGGATTAGGAATAGATGAGGCTGGACAAGGAGGTTGAGAAGGATTAAGAACATGTGAGTAAATGAAGTTAGTATATTTAGGTGCAGATGATTTTATGTTTGAGTAGGATGAAACAGGAGTGAGTACAGGGTTTAAATTAAGAGGGGGAAAATTATGGTTTTGAAGGATTAAGGAAGGTTGAGTACTATTTACAGCTGTAAATTGGGAAAATTGGTTAGAAGGGCAAGAAGGAGGAGTAAAATTTAAGGTGTTGTTGGGGAGAAAGGGATGAATGTTATTAAAGTTGGGATATCTACCAATTTTTAAATGCCATAGTTAGGATCGCGATCGTTATTGTATTCCTAGTTGGATGTGTTAAATTCAGTGTTGCAATCAATGGACATTTTTAAATCCTGTGCGAAATATTTAATTTTGTTTGAAAAAAAATGGAAAGTGCCAAAAAAGTGAGAAAATATAGTTATTTTTGAGAAAATCAAATAGAAAGTCATTGAATTTTTGAACAACAACAACAACTTAAAGGTGCTATCACTAATTGTTTACGAATTAATTTATAATTCGTTTATTTTGGCTAGAGATACAGCTGTTTCAAGGGGTGCCAAGCCGCCTCTGTCATCAGTCTCCTCTTTATTGGTGGTGCTGAGCCTTAACCCAATTTTATTATGAAAAACTTTCTATATGCCTACCATAGGAATCGAACCCACGATATCAGATTTGCTCAGTCTTAGAAGCCGTATGCACTACGCATTCCGCCACTTGAGACCACTGACGTCACAGATCGAAAATGGGATGTTATTGTTTTTCAAATGCATTTCGAAATTTGTAGACGTGTAAATATACAAAAGCAAAACGATAGGATTTCATAAATAGAATGACAGCTCACTTGAGAAATCATACATAAAATATAATGACAGGTCATATGATGCCTGTTTTTAACTAAAACTTTCACCAAGTCTCCCGAAACAATTTTTTTTTTCCTATGGGTTTTCACAGAATATAGTGAAAATTTGGGAAATTTGCGAAAACTTGAGAAAAATTTCACGTTACCAAACAGACTACGTTACCAAACAGATTTCTATTATCTATTGGGGTTTTCCATTGGTAGAATAGATCAATTTATTTTTGATTTGGATCTGTTAAAAAGACGATTTTTACCATTTTTGCGTTCCATTGGGCAAAATAAATTGATTTATTTTTGATTTAAAAACAATTTTGCAGTTCTAAATTTTTCGGCAGATTTACCCCTCCCTGCGTATTAACACAAACATAATTTACAGCTGTCAGTTGGCAAATGTGTTGTTTGATTGGATTAATGTCTTTGAAAATATGTGAGAAATATTTGATAATAAATGGAAAAGTTTTAAATGAATCGGCAACTTCATCAAGCTCATCTTTCTCTTCTAAAAGGGACGAAATTTGTTTCGAAATATTGACAGAGAAACGAAACTACACAAATACAATGACAAATATAAATCAATTTGAAATCGTGTTCCATTGGCCTTGAAAAAAATCAATTTTTAAATTGAAATCTGAATATATGTACCTACCAATGGAAAACCCCATATGACTTCTATTATCGTGTAAGGTGACCTTTAGCTCGGAATCTAAATTGATTGAAAAATATGTTTCAGAAGCGGTTTACACTGGCTGAACACAATTGAAGCGCGTCTGAACGGGCGTTCACACCTGTCAAAGTTAAGATAAATAAAATCGCGTTTAAGTGAATACAATATGTAGACGCAGCTATGAATGCGAGTCTGGGAATTAAATAAGTTTTAATAATTACGCTCCTGCGAACGCGCGTGTATTAAGTTCAGCTAGTTACTCGGCTTTAACCTCGACTATAAGTTCAACAAAAAAACGGCAGCAGGCATATTGGTATCACCAAAAAAATCGTCACATTTTCTTGTATTTGAGTTTTCTCTTTATTTCATGTCCTTAAATTATAAATAAATTTTAATAAGATCTATTAAAGCCTAAAGATCTCTTAAAGCCTAGTACGCAGATCACCCTAAATTTTAGCTTTCACTTTTCTCTCCAAACATCAGCTAAAACCCTAGCTAAATTTTGACGTAAGAACGCTTTGGAGAATATGTCACAGAAGACAGCTGTTCTCTGAGAAAAAAATTATATTCAACCATTTCAGTGATTTTTTTTTTCATTATTTCAAGTGAATTTAATCAAATAAAATGGATTCTTTTCTTTGACTTAGATAAATCGTTTGATTCTAACAAGTGACAGAGCTACTCAGCATCAGACCCTCACAACTGGTTGTCATAATTTCGCTTTTAAGTAACGTTCTCAAACATTATTCTTTTTTAACTCAAGACGGTGTTCACATTCGACTCACTCCGCGCGACTCATTTTGACATCTCTTTCTTTTATCTCACTCCACCTCACTATATGAGAAACTGAGGTAGGATTTTTCATTTTTTTATAAAAAAAATCCTGGCTCACTAGACTATCTCTTTTTCATCAGGAGGTGGAGTGAAATAAAACAAAGAAATGTCAATATGAGTCGCGCAGAGTGAGTCCAATGTTAACACCGTCGAAAGCAGATCATGGAACTGTCAAAAAAAAATCTTTTTTTTTTTTAACTTAGACTTTTTAGAGCATAAAAAGTATGTTTCTTTTTTCCATCGCAGCTAGCTCCGAGCTTGCTCAATTAGCTCAAAATAAAATAATCGAGCAAACTGAGCGAAATGCTGAGCGAAGCCAACTTCACACATAATTAAAAATTAAAAATCGATTCCCTATGAAATGACAGTTCAGTGCTCATGCTCAAGTGTGTTTCATAATTAAATCTGAGGACTCTGATCATAATCTGCTCAGCCTCAGAGCTCTGCTCTGATCGCTCAGCCTCTGCTAAGAGCTTTGCTCAGAGCCAAAAAGAAAAACCCCAAATAATATAAATTTTCTTCTAGTTCCCTTGGACATTGGTACAAAAATCACAGACAATGATTGTTAAATAAAAACACATTTCTTCCACTTCTATAGTGATTATTTTTTTTTATGGAAATGTAGTATTTTTTTCTTGGAAAGAATCATAACTTATTAATTAAGATTAAGATTGAATGTACTGCCACTGAAGCAAATAGCTTGGCTACACCGTTTTATCAGCAAATTGAGGTTATAGGTTCAAACGAAATGTTTTAACAAGTAGCTAGGTACATACATAATTAATAATTATGTCGAAATGATTAAATATTAATACCAGCGGGTATTTTGGTTGATATGTACATATCTTATTTCGAAGAAAAAATAATGTGGTTTTTCTTAAAATAATATAAATAATTTTTGAGGAAAAATTCACGGATCCGGTCACGTCAAATCTCATTCTCATTGTGTCATAAAAATTTTTGATTGAAAACAAGATTGAAAACAAGATTTATTTATATCGGCAAAGTTTTATTTAATTACATAAATGTAAGTTGGTACGCTCGCGTTGATCTATCATTTCCAAACAAAAGCAAAATTCTTCAGATATAGCTAGTGTTGTTAAACATCGTAGATAAGTACTGATAAGAGCATATAAAGCGCCCCATGGACAAGCTACTGCTTTGGGTCTTTAAAAGTGTGACTTAATGTATGTTATACTTATGTTATTTATCGCTAGAAAATTAAATAGATATTTAATAAAAATCATATATGGCTACAAAACAGATAAAGGGTGTGAATTGGGGAAGTGAAAGACTTCTTAGCAGAGTATAGCGATCGGTAGTGTGAGATTTCTTACTAGTTGGAAAAAATCGAGGATAGTAACATAATGGCGCGTTTTACTAGGTAAATCACTTATGACCCCATTTTGGTTTGTATATACTTGTAAGAAATTTCATTGTTGAGTAAATTTAAATAGTTTTTTTTATTTTTTTTTTGTACTTAATGCTGGATTGACATGTCTGACAAATTGTCAAAATGTCTGTCAGAAAACTGGCAAAAGAATGAATCTGTCCATATCTATTCTTCTGCCAATTTGTGATTCGTGTATCTACATTTAGCATAAGTTTTCTGGACTCACTCAATGACGGCTATGTAAAAAAGTGATAATCGTTAGTGTTTAGGGAACAAAAACATTTATGTTCTCTCTACCGTTTAAAGCTATGAGCAAACACATGCGATCACAGTGGCGATAGAGATAACAACATGGATGCTGCACATGTAAATCATTGGAAAGGCATATACTTCTACGTAATATGTGTGATTGCATTTACGCTCCACAGCTTACTTCAGGGCTATTGTAACGATTTAATAATTACCCAACTGCTTTTATTTTGAAACAAGAGGAAATCCCCTAACTGTTTGCAGCGCCATCTCTCGGAAAAAACTAAACATCAAACCTTCAACCGTTCACAGCGCCATCTTGTGATTCAGCTGAGTATCAATTCCAGTGTTCCATCTGTCAGCGACTGACACTTCTAGAAGGAGATATACTCGAATATTCCAGTGGATACTAGTGAAGACTAGAACTATTTACTTCCCTATATAAGGAGATGTTTTCGAGAGTAGAGACCGTTAAATTTCGAATGTGATAACGTAAAGTAAGAAAATGCGTGCATTTGTTATCGATGAATCTCTTCTTCGTTGGATTAGAAATTACCTTTCGCACCGATCAATACAAGTTGTATTGGACGGTTTCAAGTCTGATATCTACAAAATAATTGCTGGTGTGCCCCAGGGCTCCGTTTTGTCTCCGACCCTCTTCCTAATATTCATAAATGATCTGTTATCTGAAACTTCTAATCCATTAAACTGTTTTGCTGACGACAGTACCCTCAGCTTTTCATATTCGTTTCAAGATTCACATCCATGTTCTTCAGATGTGGAACTTCAACGGCAGCGTATGATAAGCTCATTAAATTCTGATCTCGACAGCATTGTCCAATGGGGAATCAAAAACCGTGTAGAATTGAATGCTTCCAAAACTCAATGCTGTCTCCTGTCGTTAAAGTGGAACCCGCCCCCCATGCCGCTATCCATGAGCGGTGCTTGCATAGAGGAAACTGAACAGCTTTCAGTACTCGGTATTTGTGTCACAGACCACCTTTTGTGGAACGACCACATATTTGACATAGCCAAAAACGCTGCTAAGTGTTTAGGTTTCCTCCGTCGATGCAAGAAATTTTTCTCCCCTTCTGATCTGGCTGTGATCTACAAAGCCTTTATTCGTCCAAAACTTGAGTACAACTCCCATATTTGGGCAGGTGCACCAAAAACCCACTTGAGCCTATTGGATAGAATACAAAAGAGAGCTCTGAAAATGATAGGTGAAAGAACTATAACGGAAACATTTACATCTCTTGAGCACCGTCGCAATGTTTCATGTCTATCATTATTCTACCGCTATTTCTATAAACAGTGTTCTAGTGAAATAGCCAGTTGCATTCCTCCCCTTAAACAATTCAACCGTAATACCCGCGCTTCTAGGAATGCCCATCAGTTAACCCTTGAGCCCAACTTCGGATGTACTGTTAAGTACAGAGATTCTTTCCTTAGTAGCACTACACGAATGTGGAATGTTCTACCCAGCCCTGTTTTCCCCTCCCATTGTGATCTTCAGACATTTAAAACCAATATGCATCGGTATCTCCTTTTCAATCCCCTCCAATCTACCTAATCGCTCGTGTTGCGTATATCATATTAAGGGTAGTCACAACCCCTTTAGTGCGCGCAAAATATATAAAAAAAAAAAAAAAGTAAGAAGTAAGAAGTAAGAAGTAAAAGTGTATCCAGAAGTGAATTTTGAATTGCATACTATTGTGATTGGAGAATAATAAAATAGCTTTGAAGTGAAATAAAGTGTATTTATTTTGAAAAGTAAATAAGTGGAAGTTATTATGCAAAGGAAATAAGTTTTATTATAGAACCTAGGTAGAACATTACACTATTTATCAAGAAATAAACGGGTAATACGTTCTGTGTCACACGTTCACGTTACGATTCGGTTTCAATATTAGCCGTGTTTTATTGTTAACTTTATATCTATTTCAGTAAAAATTTCCCTGGATAAACAATAACAACAACCAAAAAGTGCCGATAAATAAGCTAGCAAATAAGTGAATATAACAGTGAACAAAGATTGTTGAAATTTTGAAGATGAAGATGGCGCTGTTGAAAGGTGTTTTATTATCTATGGATCTGGATCAGGATCATCCCATGAAAATAAAATGATACGGATCAGTGACAACTGTGTTGTGTACCTATCTTTATTTTCCTCACGTTGGTCTATTTTTCGTGTACTACCTTACAATGAGAAGCCATTTACCCGCAACAGTGAGAACTAATTTTCGGATCTTTAAAACAGATCCAGATATAGAGCAGGGTCTCAAATTGTTGTTGTATGACATGTTAAAAAATGATCCTTATCCAGATCCGTAGATAATTAAACACGGCTGTTGTCCATGATATTTGAAATTTATAAATACCGAAGCAAGTTTCCACAAGTCATTGGCATGTCCGGGTAAAAACCGCATAAATTATTTGTACTTAAGAAAAAAACTGATTTTATTATTTTTTGGTGATATTTTGAATCAAATAATTCATATACGGCAAAATATAATTCGTTCTATATCTTTCAAGCTATTAACTTCTTCCAAGGGCTGATTAAATGTCATTTCCCACCAAACATTTCACGCCTTTTCGATAATCATGACATAAAGTTATGTGAACTATGCAAACACGGAAACAAGAATATTTTGCGAACACAGCCACAGAAATTTTTTGGGCCAGTATTGCTGAGCTAGCTAAAAATTACCAATAAAACGAACCTATTGTAATGTTTTACCAATGTTCGATAGTAAAACTTATTTCGTTTCAGTAATAACTTCCAATTATTTCCTTTATAAAATAAACACACATTATTTCAATTAAAATCTCAATAGTATGCAATTTACACATCATTTACTTATTACTTTATGCTATCACTTTCAAAATTCGCTCGAAAAAATCCCCTTAAATAGCGAATTAAATGGTTCTGATCTCCACTAGTATACCCTAGAATATTCTAGTATCTCCTTCCCGTGGTGGACAGTTGGCGGTGCTTAACTCTATCACAAAAAGATGCCGCCGTAAATAGTCCACAATCCACCCAGTCCACAGTCAAAGCAGGTTATGTTGTTAGATCTACTTTTAGGCGTTGTAATATTAGTCGTGGATTAGTAAGCAAATGCATACATTTAGGATTTTCCTTAGAGGATATATTGGGCACGTTCAATCACAAAATCTGAAAATTCAGATCTGAATTTATGCTGTTGAACGCACAAAAAATCTGAATTTTCAGTTTAAAGTTGTTGTGTCAAATGCTAGCATTTACTTAAAGGGTTCACATTAAAACAAAATAAAATAGAACTTCAATTATATTCTTAAATTAGAAATTAAGCGTATGTAGTTCTGGTGGTGATTTATTTAACTAAATCAGCAACAAATTACAGCAAGACGATGCACATAGGGGTATTTGCCTCGAAAAACCGCTCAAAAATATTTTTTTGTTTTAATGAAGTGATACTTGGCTGAAACAACTGTAAAAGGGATTTAAAGCTTATTTCTATCGAATTAAGGTATAAATAAAGTATTTTGGATGAATTTGGTTCATAATTTATTAATTTCTTCGATAAGGATGAAATGAATAGATGGAACTTAAAGTTATTCAGTGAACTCTTCCCAGGATTCTTCGTCATCAATACATTCCTCAGCTGTTTCCTCATCTTCACTATCATAAGATATTGTAGTATCATTAAAATTTGTTAATGTTGATGAATTAGGAATATGGGAAATAAGCATTTCAAGGGCTTCTTTCGAAAATTGCTTAGATCTTAAACTGGTTATTAGAGGATCTGAACTTAAAAGTAACCTAGAGATAGTATGAAAAATAGAATTATATATTATTTCCCACTTCTAATAAAGTTTTAAAAACCTGTTAAGTACATCCAAGTTGCACCTCGTCCTTGAAAACTTCCTTGCAAAATTTAACCGGTACAACCTGAAATGCTTGTTCCGTGCTTCTGCTGCTTCTTCGGATAGCTACCCAATAGGTAAAAGAGCATTTTGAATAACTTCCGGTCCATGTATAAGAATCTTGTGCATCGTTGGAGTCATGGGATGCCACGGATAAAGCTCAACATACAACTTTGCCGTATCAAAAGCAAATGCTTCAAATTTTGAAGCATCTATTTCAAATCCACTAGAAAGAACTTCCAATATGATTTTTAATCTAACTATGAGTTGCAAATCAACACCAGTTATTTCAGCAACTAGTTCTGGATTGCTAAAAAACCTTCGGCTTGTATTGCCATCATTAGTATTCCCGAAACCAGGTTTGGGTACATCAACGATGAGTCCGAGTTTTGATTTAAACTTTTCTTGTATATCAGTTTTCCTTTCTTTAAGAATAAGTTTTTTCTGAAAGAGTTCTTAGCTGCCATTTCTTCAACGGAATCTTGTAAGCAAGATGAAGAATGCTTTCAAAAAACCGTATCCTCGCATGCAAAATTGACAATCCAAATTTTATCGCATCTTTATCAACTTCTTTTCTTCTAGAAAGATCATTAAAATCTTTTGAAGGAAGTCCACAAATATAACACTTCATTGTAGATTTTGTGTTAGTTGCCGCGTTGCACACTTTTCCATCGACCATTGTAAAAGCTAACGTGTGTTTTACTTCCAATGTTCTATCGCCTTCTATCACTGTATTGTTCAATCTACTTATCTTGGATTCAATATCAGCTATTTCACTTTGCGTAATATCAAGAGATTCTTTTACAAAGCTAATTTTTATTGGACGGCAATATCGTGGCGAGGATGGCGTTGGATTTTGCCAAATAATTTTGTTGTTTGAACTACAAAACAAACGCAGGGGCACAAATGAACTTTGGAAGATATTAGCATCTGAATCGGAACTGCTTTCAAACTTTTGCTTGAATTGCGTTTGTTGCGAACCATCACATCCTCCGTTTCATTATCGTCACGTAAACTTTGCGTTCTTCTTCTCTTGCTCTGTACGCTAAGCTCTGTAAAAGGTTTACACGGCCGACCACGTCCAAGCGAAATTGGTACCTCAAAAACTCCCTGAAGACAAACTTCATTTTTTTTTTTAAATCTATCATTTGTCCGTTGCGAACTTTACCATCTTGAATTATATTCATACCTTAATACAATTTAAGAGATTTAAAGTTGAAATTGCATATACAAATAAAGTTCAATTAAATTAAATAGGTACCTTAAACGTGCAATTTCAAGCCTAAAATCTTTAAGTTTTTCCTCCGTGCAAGACGCTTTATTGAGTTAATAGCTCTGAAGATGATCTAATTTGGCATCGTTGAAAAAAAATTTAGGGGTTTTTTTTGATAAAATGTGGTAATCTGGGGGGTTTCTAAATTTTTCTGGGGGGATATTTTTTTTTTATCTGGCAACACTGTTTCAATTGTATGTCATAATTCGCTTATTTTCTCTCTAAACTGTTCTACTTTGAAGTAATTCTTGAAATTAATTAGTGTTTGTTTATTATTTTAAATTGTAGGGGGGGGGGGGGGATACCTTCGACAGCGGGGTACTTTCGACTTTCATGATTTTAGAAAGGCATTTGATTTTTAAATAAAACTTTTGATAAAATAACGTAACGCATAAGAATTTCCACAATTCTGCTATAAAATTTGGGGTGGTTAAAATGATTTTTTGATATAATCAGTGATTTTGTGCAAAATTTAATTCTGCACAAGGTGAGTGAGAAATGATTATTTTTCAATTGAATTATGTGGCTTTCAAATTCAAACTTTGGCGCCTATTATCTATAAACATTTATAAAAGCATAGCAAGGGACTTTTTCGACAAAAGTATATTAGGGGCTTTCGACAAATTAATGATACAATTTTTAGGCATTTTTCATTTTCTTCCAACTTGCTGAGCTGGCTATACACAGCACTTACTACAAAAAAAAAAAAAACTTTAATCAAAATTAAAATTTGTTGTTTGTTTTATTTTATTTTACAGACCACTAGCTTCAACACAATTTGAGCCAACCAGTGCCCGGTTGGGTTTTCCTTGTTTTGATGAACCAGCATTTAAGGCTAAATTCATAATCAGTATTACACACGGTAGTAATTATACGGCTTTGTCAAATATGCCTATAGATGGAGAACCCATTCAAAGGTAAGAGAAGACTTTTCTTTCAAGTATCTTCGCATTAACTTAAGTAATTTTTGGTAACCAAATATTTTTTTATAGTTCCGATGGCGAAATGACAACAACAACATTTCAAGAAACCCCCATTATGTCGACCTATTTGATTGCCTTTGTTGTGTCCAACTATGAACACATGAGTGAGATTGTTGATGGTATTGAGCATAGGGTGTTTTTCCCGCCAAAATCCAAAAACCATGGGAAGAAAGGACTTAAAAATTCCATCGAATCTGTGACGGCCTTGGGGAACTATCTGGGTATCAAGTATGCGTTGCCAAAGTTAGATCATTTCCCTTTGGACAAAACCTACGGATTGGCAATGGAAAATTGGGGCATTATCACATACAACAAAAGAAGCTTGATATCAGGCTTTGAAGGAACTGACACCCTCAAAGCAATCAAAATGACCCTCGTCCAAAACCACGAAATTGCACACCAATGGTTTGGTAATTTGGTCTCTCCCAAGTGGTGGTCATATGCATGGCTTAACGAAGGCTTTGCTACATATTTCGGCTACATTACGACCGAGTTGGTAACAAATCTATCTTTATTATTATTTTACCAAAACAATCTTTTAGAAATTGCATATTAGCTTATGGTCGAAATTTTGCGTGTGACTAATTTTTGCGTATTTAAATTTTCAGGTGCATCCCGAATGGAAAATTAATGAAATTTTCATCGAAAAGGAAGTTGATATGATTACACATTGGCCAATTAATCATTCGATAACGCAATATGTCGAAAAGGAAGCTGACATAAAATCCAATTTTGACGCGGTTTGCTATCAGAAATGTGAGTCATTTGTAGAAATATGTGTGTATACTATAACGAGTTTATAATGTTGAGGTAAATGCATTAATTCTGAAGTAGGTCTTTGGGTCCTACGAAAGTTAAATCTATCTTACGAACCTTACCCCAAACTTCATGAAGTATAACATGTTAAAACTTCAAAATAGCTTTTAGAGACATTTAGCTAGTCCACAAATATTAGACTCTCCCTAGGACCCATCAGTTAAGAGTTGACTTCGTCAGAGGTGGGTGATAGAAAAGCAAATATTTATATAGGGACTGGCTCTGCGATTTTGCCTCTAGCGATCATTTACAAATCTTAAGTTCAAAGTTTGAAGGAAATTTCTTCAGTGACTTTTCGGCTGAAGGTCGAAGTACAGACATATACATAAAAACAAACATACATACATACAAAAGTACGTACGTTCTTAAACACTTCAGAAGTTTGAGACGTTTTAAAAGATTTCATTAATTACTCCCATACATAAATCTGGATCAAGGCAAAACTCTTCGAAATGCTTGTGAGTAAAAAACTTAATTTTATGATAAAAAAAATATAATTTCTGATTCGCAACAAGGATTTGTTAAGGCTAAGTCCGCAGGCACACACCTTACATTGTTGTCTGATGCTGATTTTAACGGTTTGAGTAATTCATTACAAACTGACATTATTTTCACAGATTTTGGCAAAGCCTTTGATATGAGAAAGTTAATCACGAAATTCTTATTTTCAAGCTTTCGAGGTTGGGTTTTCTTTTAACCCTTGTTAAATGGTTATCTTCTTAATTGAAGGACAGAACCCAATTCGTAAAAATTGGATGTAAAACGTCTAAAAAGATTGATGTAACTTCTGGGGTTCCCCCAAAGATGTCACATAGGTCCGATGATGTTTATTTTTTTCATTAATGATATCCCATCTAGTCTTAGATTTTCTAGGCATCTTATGTACGCCGATGACTTGAAAATTTTTCAATCCATTGATACGTCAAATGATTATCTACTTCTTCAAGATGTCCTTCATGCATTGGCCAAATGGTATAACGTAAATCATCATCATCGTCGGCTCGACAACCGGGGTCCGGTCCTGGCCTCCTTTAACAAGTCTCTCTACCCATCCCGGTCTCGAGCCGCCGCCATCCAGTTGCGCACCCCAAGGCTCCGGGCGTCCTGGTCTATGCCATCTCTCCAGCGCAAGCATGGTCTACCACGCTGTCGTCTACCATAGAATGTACCACAAAGAACTTTCCGAGCAGGTTCCTCTACGCTCATGCGAGCTAGGTGCCCTGCCCACCGGAGTCTACCGAGCTTAATTTTTGTCACGATATCTGCTTCAAGGTAGATTACGTACAATTCATGATTGTACCGTCTCCGGAATCGTCCTTCCTCACATATGGGGCCAACAATTCTCCTTAAGACTTTTCTCTCGAACGCGGCTAAAAGGTCGGAGTGCCTTTTGCTAAGCACCCAAGTCTCGGATCCATATGTGAGTACTGGCAGGACCATGGTCTTGTACAGCAGCAGTTTTGAAGTAATTGTTGTTGGTGTTCTGGATTTGAAGAGCTTTGACAGACTATAATAGGCTCTGTTGGGTTTGAGAAGCCGCCAGCGTATTTCTTCTTCTATATTGTTATCGGCTGCTACTATTGACCCAAGGTATTTAAAGGATTGCACCACTTCAAATTCGTGCTCCGCTACCTTGATTGCTTGACCAACTGTTCCTCTCACATTCGACGCCACCATGTACTTTGTTTTAGCTTCACTAATGTGCAGCCCCAGATTTCGTGCCACCTGCTCGATCTGGATGAAGGAATCATGTACAGCTTGCTCGGTTCTTCCGATGGTGTCGATGTCGTCTGCGTAAGCCAGTATGTGGCTGGACCTGTTGACGATGGTCCCTCTTGTTGCCGTGCCAGAGTCACGCATTGCTTTCTCCAACGCCAGGTTGAAGAGGAATCAGGCCAAACCATCCCCTTGTCGGAGTCCATTAAAGATGTTGATTGGTTTGGATAGCAATCCGGCTATTTTTACTTGGCTTGTTACGTTGGTCATGGTCAACCTACATAGTCGTGTCAATTTATTTGGGATGCCGAATTCTCTCATGGCTTTGTAAAGTTCTACCCTGGCTATGCTATCGTAGGCGGCCTTAAAGTCTATAAACAGATGGTATGTTGGGATGTTAAATTCTAGACATTTTTCCATCGCCTGCCTAAGGGTAAAGATCTGATCAGCATCAGTTGTTGGTTTGCCTGGAATGAAACCACACTGATATTGTCCGATGATGGTTTTAGCGTATGGGGTTATCCGGTCTTGTAGAATAGAGGAGAGTATCTTATAGGCGGTACTCAACAACGTGATACCTCTATAATTGCTGCACGTTATAAGATCTCCCTTCTTATGTATGGGGCAAATTATGCCTTTTCGCCAGTCTTCTGGAATTTCTTCATGCTCCCACACGTGTACTATAATCTCATGAATTGCTTGACGTAAAGCTGGCCCACCGTGTTGAAATAGTTCGGCTGATAACGTAAATCAGCTGTTTCTTAATTTAAAAAATAAAAAAAAAAAATTTCAAATTCTTACATGCCACAGAAAATCTAATCCAATTATTCACGAGTATACAGTTAACAACATCATTTTAGAGAGGGTCTCTGTTAAAAAAACATCAGGGTGTAATTTTAGATATTAAATTTTCATTTTCGAATCATATTGACTACATTTCAAATAAAGCAAACAGATTACTAGGATTAATACGAAGAAATACACGAGATTTCACAGATCCTTTTACCATCAAAATTTTATACATTTCCCTAGTAAGATCGGTTCTTGAATATTGTTCCATAATTTGGAATCCCTTTTTCAAAAACGTATTACTAAATTGCTATTTTTCAAACTAGAATGGAATATTGAACTTCCTACATACTCAACTAACGGGTGATTTTTAAGCTGGTTTGGTTTTGGCAACACTGGTTTTGACAGCTGACGTGTGTTTAGTACCTTGTGTCACTGTCAAACAGCTTCAGTTTGGTTTGCAATTTAACCATGGATCGTCTTACAAATGAACAACGCTTGCAAATTATTGAATTTTACTATCAAAATTCGTGCTCGGTTCGAAATGTTCATCGCGCGCTGCTTGTGTTCAGCAATGAGGCTCATTTTCGGTTGAATGGGTACGTAAATAAGCAAAATTGCCGCATTTGGAGTGAAGATCAGCCAGAAGCATTGCAACAGCTACCAATGCATCCCGAAAAAGCCACTGTTTGGTGCGGTTTATGGGCCGGCGGCATTATTGGGCCTATTTCTTCAAACATGATGCGAATCGCAGCGTTACTGTCAATGGTGAACGCTACCGAGCGATGATAACAAACTTTTTTTTGCCCGAAATGGAAGTTCTTGACTTGCATGATATGTGGTTTCAACAAGACGGTGCCACATGCCACACAGCACGCGAAACAATGGCGCAATTGCGAGGCGAGTTTGGTGAACAGTTAATTTCACGTTTCGGGCCGGTCAATTGGCCGCCTAGATCGTGCGATTTGACACCATTAGATTATTTTTTGTGGGGGTATGTCAAGGCTAATGTCTATAGGGACAAGCCCGCTTCGATTGACGCACTGGAAGCCAACATCCATGCATTCATTCGTGAGATACCGGCCGATATGTGTGAAAGAGTATGCCAAAATTGGACTCAGCGGATGGGCTACCTGAGACGCAGCCGCGGTCAACATTTGCATGAAATTATCTTTAAACATTAAATTGCAAGGTTCAAACTATCGATTCAAATAAATATTTTATTCATTTTTTCGAATTTTTTGTGTTTTTTTTTAAAAAAAAGTTCTAAACCTCTTAAAAAATCACCCGTTATATGTCTGCTAACTTTCAAACGGTCGATTCAAGACGCAAATATTTAAGTGTATTGTCTTATGTTTATTAAAGACCTTGTCAGTAACCATGTTGATTGTCCTTAACTTTTAGAGCGAATAAACTTTTTTGCTCCTTTGAGAAGTTTCCGTGCTAATTTTCGTTTTCGCGAAACCATGCATAGAAGAAATTATTTGCGAAATGAACCACTTGCACGTTGTATAAGCGAATCAAATTCTGTAATCGATGATAAAGACATATTTTTGATGATATGTCTAGATTTAACTTTAAGAAAAGACTGATGATTGTTTTGTGCAAAATGAACCACTCAGTTGATAATATGTTTTTCACCGTTATCAAACATTCATTTTGAATTCAGCAATTCAGCATCTCTTTCAATAAATTCTACATATATAAATTAATCGAAGAAATTGTTTTTTTTTTTTTTTTTTTTTTTTTTGTTGCAGCTGCCAGCGTCATTAAAATGTTCCACCACGCCATCGGTCTCAAGCCATTCATCAAAGGTGTTGCTTTGTTTTTAAATAAATTGTAAGTATAAAAGCTTTGGAAGAAAGTCTTTAAATCAATTTACCTCTAAATGTATCTCAATGAAAACCTAAGCAAGATTTATTGTTTTAAAGTAAATATTCTGTAGCAGATGAAGAGGACTTATTTGGAGCACTTCAAACAATCATCGACGAGGAGGATGAAAATATTTTCAAAAATTCCGATGGAATTTCGTCTGTGATGCATACATGGACTCTTAACAAAGGAATACCTATGGTAACAGTTATACGAAACTATGACAATGACACCATAACATTTCTACAAAGATCCAATACCAAGAATGTGAATGAAAAATGGTGGATTCCGTTGAGTTTTGCAACTGCTTCAAATCCCAATTTCGACCAAACCAAGGCGGACTTTATACTACCACCGCATGGGGAGTTGACCATTCACCTCAAGGACATCAATTTGAATATTTCAAATAATGAATGGCTGATTGTGAACAAGCAGCAGACGGGATTTTTCTTTGTAAGTTACGATGATCGCAATTTCGGTTTGATAGCGGACGCCCTAAGTTCCGATTATGAGAAGATCCACATGCTTAACAGGGCATTGCTATTTCGGGACCTGGCTGAATTTGTTGACAAAGATATTGACGACATGAAGATGGTGCTGTTAGCCCTGCAATATCTAGAGAATGAGAAAGACTTGATGCCATGGAGCACTGCATGTGATCTGATTTTGGAATTGGTATCCAAGCTTTATGGAAGCACCACACTTGAAATGTTCAAAGGCTTCATTCGTGGTATCGTCGGAGACATCTTCCACAGGGTACATCGGCTTCCATCGGAGACAGGGAGCAACTCCAAGACGGCTGCAAAGATTCTAGAAGTTGCATGCAAAGTTGATCTACCCGAGTGCCTTGACTACACCAAAACTTTGGCCAAAGAATTCTTCTTTAATGGCCAGGAAATAAACGGTGAAGTTCGGGACACTGCATTGTGTCAGGGCATCAAATACAGTTCGGCTGAGGAATTTCAACAATTGTTGGCAAAGATGGTTGCTGCCAATGTTAGTTCCGATGAATATGATGACATCGTCTATACTATTCGTTGTATTGAGTCTCCGGAGAACATCAAGTTCTTCCTTAACTTCTTGGTGGGGGAAAATTCCACATTTGACGCCATGAGTGATTTTGAGAAAATGCAATACGTTTCCTTTTTGTATAATACCAATTACTTCTCAAGGCCTGTGATAATGCGCTTCATGCTCGAGAACTACAAAACCTTGTTCAAAACAGAAAATGTTGTCGAATATTCACTGTCACGAATTTCGAACTATGTCTCTGAAGACGATGGCCAAAAAGATGAGGTTAGTATTTATTTTAACCCACATGGGAGTTTTGTTGAATTTAATGTTTGTTTTATTTTGTTTGTTTCAGTTTCTGTTGCTATTGGCCAATATTAAAGAATATTTTACTAACCCTGTACAAATTTGGGATTTGAAAATCGGATCAAGGATAAAACAAGACGAACATTTTAAGAGGAAACACGAGAGAAGCATTTATGAATGGATTAGTGAAAGAGAACGTAAGGCAAAAAGTAATGCAAGTCCTGAAATTAGACCAAGTTTAATTGCTGCCCGGTACATTGTTGCTGCGGGATTTTTAAGTAATTTAATTAGTTTTGTATAGTAGTCGGGAGATTTTTCGTTAAATAAATTAAGTTTTCTTAGCTTTTCTATAATCCTACCTAAAAATATTTTTATTTTTTATTTAGTACATCAAACGAAAAGTGGGTGATTATGGGGAATATCCCTTTCTCTTTGAATTTTAAAGGGGCAAAGGAAAGACCGCAATTTGTGGGAATTCTTTGTTTATAAAATTTTACTCAAAAAAAAGAGATTATAAAAGAAATTCCAACAGAAAAAATTATTGAAAAAAAAGGCAAACTGGTGAAAAACAAATCGCCCTTTCAATAATATCGAAGACTTTTCGGATAAAATTGAATAAAGTTTATTATTTATTAACAAAGAAAATAATTTTCTGAAAAAAAACACCGATTCCGTGAATACTTAAGGAATATATCGGTTTTATTATGTGGCAAATAAAAAGGAAACTATTTGTTAGAAGAAAAAGGAAATGTAACGACTGGCTGAAAGGATTTCTTTTAAAAATACCCTCCCTCCCCCCCCTTCTCAACGATGCACACAGGTAAATTTTTCCAAAAAGCTGGCCAAAATTATTGTTTGTGTTTTTTTGTTTTATTATTGCATTGAAATATAAAAAAAAAGTATATTTTCAAAAAAAACAACTATTTCCAACCTAATATACAACCAAATTAGAAAAAAGAACGTGCAAAAAGGATGAAAATGGAAGTTTTTAAATTTGGTGTTTCTCAGATAAAAAGACAAAGCATTTCTATTGCGCTGCACATTTATTGCTTTTTAAAAATAAATAAATTAATAAATAAATACATTATTAAATAAAAAAAATAAATAAAAATAAACAAATAAATAAATCGGTACATATATTATAAATAAATAAATAAATAAGTAAATATATTAATATATAAATATATGAATAAATAAATAAATAAAAACAATAAAGAAATAATTGAGTAAATATCTATAAAAATATCTCGAAACCGCTTTATATCCTTATTACGGGACTCTTGTGCTTCTTCAACGAGCTGCCCAATTGGAAGAATAGCTTCAGAAATAATTTCAGGGCTGTGTATTAAGATTTTTTGCACAGTAGTGGGCATATTATACCATGTATATAGTTCCACACACAAATTAGCAGTATTAACACAAAATTCCTTAAATCGACTAATTTGAATGGGAAACGCACTAGATATTGTTAATAAAATAACACGAAATCTGCATATGACATTTTCATCTATATTGGTTGTTTGCGAAGAAGTTACAGAATCTTGGAAAAATCGACGGGCAGTGCTGCCATCGTTGGTACTTACATAGCCTGGTTTTGGTTTGTCAACCAATAGTCCCATTCGATTTCTAAAATCTTCTTGGATTCTCTTTTTGGTTTCTTCAACTTTTATTTTGTTTGCTTCTTCCATTGTTTAAGGGGCAGCTTATAGGAGACATGCAGTAAACATTCAAAAAATCTTATCCAAGCATGTAAAGAGGATAAACCAAACCTCAACTTTGATCTGTCATGGACTTGTCTGTTTAACACTAAGTCCATTTTGTTGAAATCTTTTGAAGTTAAATTACATTGGTAACACCTTTGATTTGAAGAGGTTTCTGTGATAGCATTGCAGACCTTTCCTTCAATCATTGTTAGCAGCATTTTATGTTTAACTGAAATGCTTCCCTTTATATGGTTTACCACCATTTCAGTCAAATTACTTATTTGATTTTTAATATATTCAAATTCTCGGACTGTTATATCAGTTGTTTCGTGAACGAACTGAATTCATATTGGTCTACAGAACCTTGTTGATGATGGACACGGATTTTGCCACAATATGATCTTGTTAGGAGATTCTGCGTCACCCGATACTAACTGTATTGGAACGAAAGATGTTAAAAATATGTTGGCATCAGAAATATTTGGGTCGGAACATCGTTGTTTGTATTCGCTCATACCCGAACTTCCATCACAAACCCATTTGGATATGAGATTAATATTGCATTTTTCACTAGAGTGCAACGTTTCTATAACATCTTCAATTCCTTGAAATGCAAGTTTTGAAGAGGTGCTACTGCTACGGATTCTGTTATCACCAAGTTTTCAGGATAACATTTTTCTTTGCTTCCAATACAGCTGCATAATTTGGATACATATGATTATTATGCTTTATTGCGGAATCTCTTAAAAGATTGTATTGGAACTTTGTTAACTTTGCTTCAACAACTTTGCTTCAACAACTATTGAAAACTTCCTCTGCTGTATATGGAACAATTTCTTGCTCCAATTTCTTAAAGCCTTTTTATTATTTTTCCCCGCGTGAAGGAGTTGAAAAAATTATGTCCTTCAGAACTTTTGAGGATTCAGCTTTTCCTTTTTCCCGAAGTTGCATCTGCGCAGCATAGCTAAACTCTTCAGTTGTATGGTTCATACGCAAATCGTCTGTTTTTCGTCTTTTTGATCTTTCGCTAAGGTCCAAAAAATCCATTTTTGGCCGTCCAACACAACCATGAGCTCGGCATGCAAACATAATTTCACTCCGGTGAAGGCCAGTTTTCATTTTGCCTTAAGAAGGTATTTATATTCCTTGTGGCAATTAACCACCTTCTTTTATGCTCAGAGACAAACTCAGACAAAATTTTGTTCGTTTGCTCTGAAATCACAATATTCTTCTCATTTTCCAAAGTTTCTACCAAAAAAATGATATTCACAGTAATGTCACGAGATGTGCAACTTCTCAAATACTCAGAAAGCTGATTTTTAGAAAGAAAAATGAAACTTGATCGCGATCCTGCGTAAAAAGTAAAAAAGCTCAAATAAAAAAAAAAAATAAAAAATGCCCTTCCGCATCATCTTTAAAGGATAATATTTTAGAAGACCGCAAAATGACGCAAAATATTTTGACTGTTTCTGATTAAGGAAATGCAAACGCAAATTTTAAGACTATTTTAATTACAGAAATATGCAGAAAAACTTAACTTTTGCATTATTAAAGTTCAAAAATGATAAAAATAATGTACCGATCAAATACTCTGCCTTAAATGGCCCTAAAATTAATTATCAACTTAACATTATAGTAAAAAAAAAAAAATATAATCTCATTTAAACATACCACTAGCAACAGAATCCATGTTTAATAAAATTTTAAAAGCACCCAAAAAAAAAGAAAAACAAGGATAAACCAAATCAACTTCTTATCACAGACCAAACCAGCTACTACACTTGTCTCTTTAAAGCTTGCACTTTGAAAGCATCTGCTGATTAAACCGTTATAATCTGCATTGTATGATCTATGAGGTTTAATGCTTACACTATTTGTAAACAAATTTGCATTAAAATAAAAACAACAAATCGCAAATTTTTTATTAATAGTTATGGCCAGCTTTTTGGGAAAATTTACCTGTGTGCGACACCAAAAATTAATCGAAAAGTATCTTGAGACGATCATGATTAATTTGAGGCTACAAAAGAAATATAGACGGTGACGTATTTGCAGCAGAGTGCGAAGTTGTCCATACATTGCTGAGGGCGTACACGCGGACACAAATGTTGAACTAATTAAAAAATTTGAGCCTCGAGCCCATATACTGCCTTGCAAAGGAGTTAAAGGGTCATTAAAAAATGCGATCATAACTACACTAGTACGAGGGAGGTCTAGATGGAAAATTCAGAGTTTCAAGAACTGTCGATTCTGACTGTTAAACGATTTTTATTTTGGAAATAAAATGTATTTTTCAACTTCTTGCAGGAACTCACATTCAAAGTGAAGAAAAAGTTTTGAATATTTTCGAAAGTAATTTTCACTATAAAGGGTGTTTTTTCAGACGTGTGGTTTTCAAAAAGAAATAAAACGCACATAATTTAATGTTATGGCCAAGAATTTAGCTTTATTATAAAGATAAGGGTTTGTCATTATGTTTTAAAAATGATTTTGGGCAAGTGGCCGCTGAGGCTGGTTCGAATAAATTCCAGCCGAAAGTCCCAATTTTCGACCACTTTTTGTAGCAATTGGGGCCGTATGTCAGCAATAACTAGCCGAATATTCTCTTACAAGGCTTTAATCGTCTCGGCCTTATCTGCGTAGACAAGCGACTTCGCATAGCCCCACAAAAAAAAAGTCCAGCGGTGTTAAATCGGACGATCTTGGAGGCCACGCCACAGGCCCACGACGCGCGATAATGCGCTCACCAAAAGTTTCCTTGAATTAATTGATTGTTTCGTTGGCTGTATGGCATGTAGCGATGTCTTGCTGGAACTAAAGGTCGTCCACATCAACATCCTCCAATTCAGGCACTAAAAAGTCATAAATCATGGCTCTATAGCGTTCTCCATTGACTGTAACATTATGGCCGGCTTCATTTTTGAAGAAATATGGACCAATGATTCCCTCTGCCCAAAAAGCACACCAAACAGTGACTTTTTGAGGATGTGACGGCGTCTCAACAATGGCTTGTGGATTATGATCGCTCAAAATATGACAATTCTTTCAACCAAAAATGTGCTTCATAGCTGAACAAAATTTTCTTATGAAAATCGGGATCAACAACGATCTTGTTTCGAGCCCATTTTCCACAATTTTCATGCTTTGTTCAGGACTAAGTCTATTCATTATGAAATGAAAATCCAAACTCATCATAAATCAAGTGACAGCTGTCAAAAAGACCAACTCCGAAAAAAGTATTGCCAGATTGAAAACCACACGTCTTAAAAAAAAACACCCGTTAAAATGCTGAAACAAAATTTAAAAATCCCAGTTGTGATTTTATTTCAATTTGGCATTAATTTCTATTCAAATCAAAAAAACTTCAATAAGCAATATTATTGTTAAATAAATCGAACTATGGCATAATACATTGCAATGAATGCTGCAGCAATCGGTCCCAAAGAATTTCTTCTAGCACCTGAGATTTTGTAGTTATCAGAGATCCAATCCAATAGAGGCTTCTGGTTCGAGTCGATCCATGCATAGTTAAACTGCATATTTTTAGTAACTGTTTTTTCAAGATCAGCCGAAATGCCCGGATGGTTTTCAACTAATTTAACTAGTCCAATCAACTGAAAATAAGTAAAAGCTTAGTAGATCACAAAAAAAAAAAAAAAGAATGCAACTAAACACTTTTACTTACCACTGAGCCAGTATTTGAATCGACAACATATTTGGACATTCCCTTGATATCAGCATCCAGAGGATTAGAGCCAACAAAACCGGTAGTAAGAGCGGCATATTCATTGTAATTTTGGTAAAGAAATTCAATGCAAGCCGAAAGTCCTTCCACACTTTGCGAATACGCAGAATTCAGAATTGTTATCCTCTCCTGAGACCGTAAGGTATTCTCATCCGATGTCCCGATTGAACTTTTGATAAATATCTTCAAATGGTTCGAGTTACGAGCACAACCCAATGCTGAAATTAGAATTTTCCTTTCAGCTTGGTCTTGCGAATCCATCAGACGATTGAACACATAATCGAACTCAGCGTCTTTGGAGTTTTTGAGACCGTTGCAATAGACCACAGATTGAAGGTTTGGCTCGATCTCGAGACCCTTGTCTACGAGCCCCGTTAGTTTCTCCAAACTGTCATCCAAACAGCTTTGAACTCCGGCCATACACGCCAAATTGATTGCAATGGTACGAACATTATTTGTAAAGTGTTGTTCTCCAGCTGAATATTGGATTCCGAGGCGGTTGTAAATATTTCCAACTAGATCAGCAACGAAGGCCTTGAATGCAGGGTATTGTATTTCTGCTCTAAAGAACATATTAAAAGTGTTGAGGATTGTACTGGCCGTTTCCCAGGGCGCATATTGGTCTTCATTTCGCAAATAAGTCATCAAGCGCAGGAGATAACTGTGCTGGAGTTTGAGTGTTGTACTCAGGGCATACGCATCGAACAGAAGGGAAGCCCTATTGAGAGTATGAATTTTGTTAGGATTCAAAATCAAGCTGCGCGTGATGAGATCCCAATTCCTTTCGTCATAGTTAACACGGTAGTATCCAGTCGATTGTTTGTTCAAAATCAACCATTCATTGGCGAACACCTTCGCATCCTCAACTACAAAAGACCGATTCTTGAAGTAAAATTTTGCAGTGGTATTGCGGAAGTCTGAGTTATTTGTGCTGGCATAGTTAACTGGAATATACCATAGTTTATTATCAATCAGCGCTGGATCGTTGTGGTAAGAAATCTGACTAACGCTGAATGATCCATCAGTGTAGTTTCGTGTCACGTTCAAAAGTGGAACTCCACCCTGATGGGTCCAAGTTTTCATCATAACATGAATTGAGTCTGGTAACTGATGGTTGGCCTCTGAGGCGGCTTCAGCGATTGCATCAAATAGATCATCTTCCTCAGCACCAGTGAATTTACTTTAAATGGCGTATAGATATGATTAATCATATATATCCATGTACATAAAAATATTAACTTACTTTTGGGTTAAGTATTTGTTAAGACCAGCCCGGAAAACTTCATCGGTTAGGGCATTTTGCCACATACGAAGCACTGCGCCAGATTTGGAATATGCAATGGTGTCATAAAGTGAACGAATTTCTTTTTGCTTTTCAACATAGTGCGTCATTGGGCGTGTCTTGTCTTCGCCGTCTAGCAATAGAGCCTTTTGGAATTCACTTATGATGAACATTTGCAAGATGTCCCATTCTGGATAGACCTATAGGGACAAATAAATACGTTTATAAAGGATGTTTTTTTTTTTGACGTGTGGTTTTCAAGAAGAAATAAGACGCATACAATTTAATGTTACGGCTGGCTCGAATAAATTCCAGCCGAAAGGCCAAATTTTCGACAGCTCCAACTGTTGCGCTCGATGGCGGATGGATTCATTCGGACCTTCTTTGATACTCTGCTCCACGGAGTCTCTGAGGATGCGCATTATCTACAAGAGTAAACGTGGTGTGAAACCGATCTATGGTTGCTTCAATTTATGCGATTTTACGACTATGTCGACCGAATATTGGACGCAGCGCGCTATGCGTCGCGCGAACCAAACCATTATTTTGGTAATAAATTTGCACGATTTGCAAACGCTGTTCAGGAGTAAGTTTTCTTTATTATGAAATGGCAAACCAAACTGAGCATAAATCAAGTGACAGCTGTCAAAAAAGACAAACTCCGAAAAAAGTATTGCCAGATTGAAAACCACATGTCTTAATGAAGACACCCTTTATATTTCTTAGGAAACAATATATCAAGTGGCAATAACGCGAATGTCAATTCAAACCATGAGGACTATAGTGGCCTAACTGATTTTGACACCTATTTTTAAAAAGTCCAAATCTTTTTTTTATACGAACTAATATATCAGCCTGTTTTGGAACAGTCAGTTACTAATTCAATCAACAGGTATAAGGCCTTCAAAAAGGTAATTCTTTTGCTATAATAAATATTAGTTTCCGCATTTTAAAAATGTATGAGACTAGAGGCATGCCAATTTATAACAGTTATAACAGTTGATCGCCATTGAAAGTGTCGCCTTGCGCGACTTGACAAATAAAATTCTGAGTGCCCAAAGTATGACCACAAGCGGAGGGATCTGGACCTGCGGGGCCGCATAAGCAATACCTACTTTTATAAACGAAAACTGTTATAATCGGCATGTCTAGAGTCACTTCCAAATTTAATACTCAAGATAAATCTTGAATAAACACAATTGCATATGCATTTTTTTTTTACGAATTTCCACCCACTGCCACGCCCATTTTTCAATAAAAGTTTAACTAAATCAGAAACTAATCAAAATACTTATATTTCTTACCTCATCGGCAGCTTTGTATGAGAAAAAGTTAGCAAATCCCTCTTTCAACCACAGCCATGTCCACCATTTAATTGTTACTAAATCGCCAAACCACAAATGAGTGTACTCATGGGCGATTATATTAGCGGCTTTTGTCTGAGTGCTCAAAGTTGACTTCTTCGAATTATACAACAGATTCTCCTCGCGATAAGTGACCAGACCCCAGTTTTCCATAGCGCCAGCAGCAAAATCCGGAATAGCAACTTGATCCAGTTTTGGTAGGACAAATGGTATACCGAAGTAATTTGCCAGACTTGAAATCATTCGAATGCCAGTGATTAAGGCAAACTCTTGATCTGCCTGAGTTCCATTGCGTGAGAAGACTTGTTGGGTCAGTTCATTCAAACTGCCAGATGTTGCCTCGAAGTCTGAGACGATAAATGCAACAAGATACGTTGGCATGTTGGGCGTTTGTTGGAATACGGTTTTGCCTGGACTTGATTTGCCAGTGTCTTTTGGCATATTTGAGATGGCCTTCAGGGAAGGATCGTGATTAATTGTGATGGTGAAGTTGGCCCGTTTGGGGGGTTCATCGTAGCAAGGAAACGCATGACGGGCATCAGTCGGGGCAAATTGGGTCGTTGCCATGTTTCTAAAAAAAAAAACATGATTGTCTTTGATTGTTTTTCATTTTGATCCGAAAATAAGCAGGGACTTATACTTACACAGTCTTTCCAGCTGAATTCGTGTAAGTAGACACATAAAAACCACCATTGTCCTCTCGCAACTTTCCTTTGTATTTGATTGATACTTCGTACATATTTCCTTCAACAAGTTCCGAATTGTCATCTGGAGTTAGCGTCAGAAATTCGGTATCAGGTGCATAAGAAAGGGAAAGCTTCGTTTTGGTCTTATCGGCGACATTTAAGAGTGATGCTTCGAAGCTCTGCAATTGTCGTGCGTGAACAACAATATTCTTGGTTTTGGCTTCAGCAACTTTAATGGTAATAACGACTTCTCCTTCAAAATTCAAATCTCCAGAATGAACTCTTGTGGTTAGAGTTATATCATACAGAGTTGGAACTGTGTTGTTGGGCAATCGGTAATTGGATTCGTCGATCTTGCTCTGGATATCTTTGATATTCCCTCCAATTGCAACATCATCTTCGATCAGATGGGGAAATTTTGTGATCGTTGAAGACTGGACAAATCCTGAAACCACAATAAGAATTGAAGCAAACTTAACTAGTGCCCTACACGCCATGTTTACACAGCAGAAAAACACAACTGAAAACATTCCGATACTTAAAGAACTTTTATATTTAAGATAGGCTACAAAAAGTGGGAGTCCCACTGATTGGTTGCTTATCAATCAGATCTTATATTTCAGATAAGCCAGAAAGCGATTAGGTCAATCTGTAGATATCGAACGAAGAACCTCGTATATGAAATATTTCTTCCAATATTGTCAATCAAACCATTTGTAGAAAAGAATAATAAATATTTAATGCCTCCATTAATCACACTTGTTTTTGTTTTATGACGAATACAAAGGAAACAAATTTAATCGCTTTTTTCGCAAAAATGTCGGATATTTAAAATTAAGCATTTTGAGCAGACAAAATTTTAATTGCAATCAATAAAAGTTATAACTTTTTAATGATGTTTTTCCCGAAGATATTCGTCTATTTTTAATTATGTGTAAACATTTGTATGCCGGCAAGCAGTGGGTTAATGTTAAAACTTGGGTCTTACGTGAAGTATGTACCGGGAAGCATGTTACGTGCTCTAACGATATGTAATACGTTACAAGATATAATTTGATATCCTGGACACTTGTTTACTTGCTCTATTATAGGGCAAGTATTCCTTTTGTGTAAACAAAATTTCGAGGTTTCAATAAAAGCTAACACTACGATGATTGAAAAGCTCGAAAACGTCATGACGTTCGTCCATCTGTGTGTCTGTGAGTCCGTGCGTCTGTAATTTGAGCTAGAGCCAAAACGGGTGGTCCGATTAACTCTCTTAATACCACCTACACCTACACACACCAACTTTTACTGGCGAAAAATAGTTTTAACTGTTATAAACAACCATTTCTCTAGTCTCATTCTTAAAAATTACTGTGAATGTGTTCCATTTGACTCTATCAATAACCTTGAACCGGCTTATCAATGTTTTTAATCCGCTTAAAAATGGCCCTTAACCGAATTATCAACGACTCTTAACCGACCTTTAGACGGCTTTTAATCTGCTTATCAAATATTTTTAATCTTAAGGTTCTTTTCGGCTTCTTCACCATTTTTGTTTGGTTGTCTGTGTCTATGTTCTCTCGCATTGATTTAATTGATCGAGAAACGTTAAAAATGGAACAAAACTCATATTATGATTGGCCTCATTTTTGAAAGCCTGCCAATTGAAGCCTTGGCGTCGGTCGTGTTATGCTGCTTATGCTTGTTTCGATGTGTTCGAGATAGTATCGATAGAATGTCCAGCAGTGGAAATAGTTCCTGCTCGTGCGGAATTTTGCTAAAGCGTTAACTTCTTCATCTGTTGTTTTTTTTTTTTTTTCAAAACTGTCACGCTAATATGGTGACCTCAACTAAAGGGTTTTCCAATAAGAGTTGTTATTTTGAATAGCCCGCTATTTCGGTAGCTGTCACTTTTGAAGCTGTCATTTTTTGACATTTGACAAGTAGAAACTACCCCATTAATAAAAATGGAACGATACACGCTTCAACAACGCATTGAAATTATTAAAATTCACTATAAAAATGGTGAAAATTTGGCAGAGACGGTTCGTAAAACTAAAACATTTTTGGGTCGTAGTGAAGCACCTTGTCGGACCGCAATACAAAAATTGGTGGACAAATTCGAGCTGTTGGGACAAGTTAGTGATGTGAAGAATAAAACCCGTGCACGTCGCTCAAGAACAACTGAGAATATTGCTGTTGTAGCCCAAAGTGTTGAAGAAAACCCAGGTTTGTCCATTCCTCGTCGTTCTTTGGAATTAGGCATTCCACAAACGTCATTACACCGTATTTTGCATAAAGGCTTGGGTCTTAAGGCTTATAAAGTTCAGTTAACACAAGAACTCAAGCCGGCTGATCATCAACAACGTAGTGTCTTTGCTGATTGGGTCCTTGAAATGCATGAAAATGATCCGGAATTTCATCGAAAAATCATCTTGACTGATGAGGCCCATTTCCACCTCGGAGGCTACGTCAACAAGCAAAACTGTCGCATCTGGGGCTCGGAAAACCCAAGAAAAGCCTCTCCATCCTCAACGCGTGACTGTTTGGTGCGGTTTATGGTCCGGTGGGGTCATTGGACCTTACTTTTTCGAAAATGAGGCTGGAGCAACAGTTACGGTCAATGGATTGCGCTATCGAGAGATGATTAATGATTTTTTTATGGCCGGAATTGGATGGTATTGATCTGGACACCGTTTACTTTCAACAAGACGGCGCTACGTGCCACACAAGCAATGAAACCATCGATCTTTTACGGGAAAGTTTCCGGACCGTGTTATCTCTCGAAGAGGTGATCACAATTGGTCACCGAGTTCTTGTGATTTAACACCTTGCGACTTCTTCCTTTGGGGCCACGTGAAAGATAAGGTCTACGCCAACAGCCCAGCGTCGATTCAAGACCTCAAAGATGGAATTCGTGAGGCTATGGAGGACATAGGGCAGCCACTTTGCGATATGGTTATGGAAAATTTCATGAAAAGGATATGGTCCTGTAAGCGTGGTCGTGGCGGCCATTTGGCTGATGTTGTGTTCCATTATTAACGGCATACCTTCCTCTTTATAATGAAATAAACATCCGATCATTTATCTCAAAAAATGCCATTTTTCTTTGAATATCAAAATAACACCTCTTATTGGAAAACCCTTTACTTCACACTTCATGCAATTCGATATAAATACTGACAAAAATAATAATTGACACTGCACAAAACACTCTCTGGCACTCTGACGGTAACTCGAGTACCCAATAGACTGCCACCTACGTCGATAAGTCACTTCGAGATCCCTAAATGCAGGCATGCAGCATTAGTCCGTGTTTATTGTGACACAATAAAATTAATCACGCCAATTACAAAATCTCCAATATTTTACTCACGTAGAGTCAGAGACTTTTAACACTTGTTTTATGTATTTCTTTCCCAAACGGTCAAACTAACACAAAGTATTCTCAATTCAATTCAATTCAATTCAATTCAAAGATTCATTTATAACAAGATTGCATTACATTCACTAGCAGCCCTATCACAGAATCCATCGTAATAAATCTCCGAAAGAATTGTATTCCTACGAATCACGAATCATAGAATTCACAGAATTCGACGCAATCATTCTCAATTTCGAAATCACCTGTCTTTCGTCAAGTCACTTAAAATCCTTGCGTTCGAGAAACTATCATATAACCTATACATCACCTATCAAAAAAACTTTCAGATACGTTGGGTTGTTGTTGCATCAGCTGTTTCACAAGCGATTATAACAACACAAAACTATCTAGATGGCTTTATATAGTTCCTCGAACGCGGCCAGTTATAAAGAAACAAATTTCGGTTCATATCGGTTGTTGATATATTTTTTTTAATATTTAAACAAAAAATATACACGACTTGATCGCATGAACTTGATCTTGTGGTTAAATATTGTGTGTAACCTCACATTGAAGATGCATGATGTGCCAATATATTTAACGAGAAAATATTGAAAGAGTCAAAAGCACTAAAAAATTGATTTTTCGTTTGATTTTTTTTTGTTTTTAAAAATATTTTTTTAAAAATTCTTGTATGTATTATTGTTTAAACTTTTGAGAAGCATCAAATTGCAAAATTATAATAAAATCGCTCCAATCATGGCAAAGATATACGCGAATAACCCAAAAATAAGACCATTTTCTCTAAAAACCTGGAATTACTAATTACGTAATGTGAAGTTTTTGAGAAAAACCTGAAGTGCAGTTTTCTTAAAATTGACTTGGTTATTACAGGCACGAAGTTTAATCAAAACCGTTAGTGCCGTTTTCGAGAAAATTTGAAGAAACCAAAATATTTGTATGGCAGCTACCCGTTCTAGATGAGCTAAAACAAAAATTCGAATTTCCCCTCTAGGGAATCACATAAAAATGCTACTCTGTACCAAATTTCATGCAATTTGGTTCACCCTTTCAGGCTCTAGCTCAAATTACAGTGGACGCACAGACGTACAGACGCACAAACGCACAAACGCACAGACGCACAGACCGACGGACGGCATGACGAAACCCACTTTTTCGGACTTCTCGATTATCGTAGTGTTAGTTTTGATTATAACCTCGAAATTTTTTTTTAACACGAAACCAATACTTGCCCTTTAGAGCAAGTAAATTGGATATTTTTTTTAAATTTGTATACATGGTTGTTTTAAGCCATCCTATTTACTACTTAGTACTTATTCATTACTTCATGTATACCAATTATAAAACTGAAGCTTGTACAATCTTAAAACATATTGAAAGATAGTGTGGAAGTGTAAATAATGCAATAAATAGATAAATAATAATTTAACAAGTCAACCGGCTTCTTGGAATAAATAGTACATTAATGGCCATATTATTCACTCGATTCATCCTAATTAAAAATTTAAATCCAGATGTAAAGCATCTGGATTTCAGTTTTAGTCTGGATGTATCTTGTGAATAATATGGCGGTAAGATTTGCTTTGATTTAAAAACAAGCCATTGTTCTTACCGAATGATGAAATAATTAAGTAATTCTTCATTTAAGACCTAGATAAAATCTTCTATCATGCCGAGATGGCAACTTTTATATAACTGAACGTCATCAGCGTAAATTTTGATTTTAGTTTGTGAAATGATTTAAGGAAGTTCATTTATGTATACGGAGAAGAAAAGGGCACCAAGAATCGATCCCTGGGGTACACCTGATGATGTTGAACGAAAACTTTATAACCTACCATTCACCATTACAGCCTGATTTCTTCCAATAAGATATCAATAAATCAGATGAACCGCAGAATTTGATGAGTAGAAACAGGGATAAGGATTTGGAACCAGCTGGTTTGGTTTTGGCAACACTGGTTTTGACAGCTGACGTGTGTTTAGTACCTTGTGTCACTGTCAAACAGCTTCAGTTTGGTTTGCAATTTAACCATGGATCGTCTTACAAATGAACAACGCTTGCATATTATTGAATTTTACTATCAAAATTCGTGCTCGGTTCGAAATGTTCATCGCGCGCTGCTTGTGTTCAGCGATGAGGCTCATTTTTGGTTGAATGGGTACGTACATAAGCAAAATTGCCGCATTTGGAGTGAAAATCAGCCAGAAGCATTGCAACAGCTACCAATGCATCCCGAAAAAGCCACTGTTTGGTGCGGTTTATGGGCCGGCGGCATTATTGGGCCATATTTCTTCAAAGATGATGCGAATCGCAGCGTTACTGTCAATGGTGAACGCTACCGAGCGATGATAACAAACTTTTTTTTGCCCGAAATGGAAGTTCTTGACTTGCATGATATGTGGTTTCAACAAGACGGTGCCACATGCCACACAGCACGCGAAACAATGGCGCAATTGCGAGGCGAGTTTGGTGAACAGTTAATTTCACGTTTCGGGCCGGTCAATTGGCCACCTAGATCGTGCGATTTGACACCATTAGATTATTTTTTGTGGGGGTATGTCAAGGCTAATGTCTATAGGGACAAGTCCGCTACGATTGACGCACTGGAAGCCAACATCCATGCATTCATTCGTGAGATACCGGCCGATATGTGTGAAAGAGTATGCCAAAATTGGACTCAGCGGATGGGCTACCTGAGACGCAGCCGCGGTCAACATTTGCATGAAATTATCTTTAAACATTAAATTGCAAGGTTCAAACTATCGATTCAAATAAATATTTCATTCATTTTTTCGAATTTTTTGTGTTTTTTTTTTTAAAACAGTTCTAAACCTCTTAAAAAATCACCCATTATAAGTAGCCTGAAGCTTTAGTACTAAGAAAAAATGCTTTTTTTAAAAACTTTTTCATTTAAAAAAACAGCTCCAAAAGATACCAAAAAAGTAAGTATGCCAACATATGCTCCATACATTCATGTTAAAGCACAGAAAAAATCAGCTGCAGATGCGTGCAGATGTGGAAGTTATGCTAAAAAAAAATTCATTGAATCAGAGTTCAAAAAACTCCGTCTTGACGGTGGTGTTTACCAAAAAGTTTGATTTCTTCGGTATTTATTGTCAGAATGAACTGGTTAAGCCCATTATTTTAAGAAAAAATGTCAAACTTTATTTTAAAAATAAAACAAAATTAATACATTGACCCAGGGCTGAGAATTTCGATTTTTGCGAAACCATTTTTTCTGCCTGGAAAATTTTTCAACTTTCAACTCAATTTTCTTGACAGCAACACACGAAAAATAATATAGTTTTATGATATTTTGAATTATATGATAGAGCTTAATATATAATAAAGAAAAAGGTTAGGGATAATCCTTTATTTTTTTTTTTTATTTTTTAAAAAGGTGTTTTTTTTTAAGTTTTATTGCTTTGTTTTTGTTGTGTATTGCGTAATTTTTTATTACCTGTAAGGATTAGTAATGGCTTATTAGAATAAAATCTCTAACTTAAATCTATATATATAAAGGATTAAAAAAAAAAGTCAGTATTGAGTTATTGAGCATTTGTGCAAGGTGTGTAAGAAAAATTTTTACTCTTTGATCAACCAATAAGTGAAAGTGAAGTGAAATATAATAACAAACATATATAGTGAATTCAATACATTAAAATATACATAGTTAGTAATAATATTTTATTCAAAATAAAAAGTTAAGATTTTACTAAAATAAAATTATATATAATAATTTTTTCTTGACCAAATTTTGACCAAGCATGTATAAGACTAATCTTAACATATGTGTCAAATAGTTCAGATATTACAGACTTTTTTCCGTTCTCCCATACAAACATCAAAACACTCAAATTTTAGAAAAAAAAGTCAATACATTTTTTTCTAATGATTTTTTCTAAGCCAAATTTTGACAAAATGTGTATAAGACTAATTTTAAAATGCGAATCAAATTTCATCTTAATCCGTTAAGCAGTTCAGATGTTACAGATTTTTTTTCCGCTCTCCCATAGAAACATCAAAACCCTCAAATTTTAGAAGAATGTCAATAACTTTGTTTCTAATTATTTTTTTTCAACCAAATTTTGAACAAATATGTATAAGACTAATCTTAACATGTTTGCCAAATTTCATTTAAATCCATTGAACCGTTCAGATAAAACAGACTTTTTTCCGCTCTCCCGTACAAACCGAACCACTGTGCGTCGGTGCGTCTGTGCGTCTGTGCGTTCACTGTAATTTGAGCTAGAGCCTCACCGGGTTGGTGGATTTGCTTCAAATTTGGTACAGAACACATTTATGTGATTCCCTAGAGGGAATTTTTGTTTAAGGTCATCTAGAACTGTTAGCTTCCACTTCCCTATAAATATTTTGGTTTTTTTCAATTTTTTTCGAAAACCGCTCTAATGATTTTGATTAAATTTCGTATCTGTAATAACCAAGGTAATTATATGAAAACTTCGTTTCAGGTTTTTCTCAAAAAAATTGCTTAACGGAATTAGGTACCTTTTCCACGTTTTTTGAGAAAATAATGCATTTAAACATTTTTAAGAATATTTTTTATAAATAAAAAAAAATCAAACAAAAAATCAATTTGTTAGTACTTTTGACTCTTCCATTGATTTATTAAAGTTCTAATTGATTTTTTAACAGTGTTCTTGATTATCTCTGTCCACATAGAAAATATTTATATTTGTTAATTAACGTGATATTTTTTACTATTATTTTGATTGCAATAATAATTATCATATAATTTAGCATGTCTATTATTAATTGAGTCAAGATTGTCATTGACCCAATTACAAAATCAATACATATGTATATCTTACGGATTTGCTGGCTGATAGTGGTTTTGATTAATATTTTCGTTATCTAGTTTGGCCTTGGCTTGAGATAAAAAGTTAGAGATGAAGTGCATGATTTATTTATGTAAGCCGAAAAAACAATTCGATTCATGAGTTTGATACTGAAATCACAGAAGAAATGTTTTTAGGTTTAGGGAGCCTGCTTAGTGCTTGTCTGCCTATCTGTATAAACATGTAACCAACACATTCAAATCACTCCGTGACGTGAAGACAAAATAAAAATGTAGTGAACTCGATCTAACAACAAGTACAAGTTTGTAAGTTGCAATTGCAAACAAGCAACAAGTTGTAATCCTTTCTCCATAGGACTTCTGAGAGTATTACAATCTACCATCCCAATTTTGTGAAGAAGCTTTTCTATACTTATTTCTTGTGATATTTGTAAGCATCCTTCTACAAAATCTATTTTCATACCAAGAAATAATTTTAAAGGTCCATAGTCTGACATTTCAAATCTCGAAGATAATGCTTGTTTCAATTTTTGAATGGATGAAATCTTATTACCAGCAATCAGTAAGTCATCAACATAGATTAAAGCAATTAATACTCCCTCTTCCTGTTGGCTAAGTCTTGTGTACAAGTAATAATCATGACTTGATCTTATAAATCCAAGTAAAAGTAAGTGCTCATTAAGCTTGTGGTTCCAGCAACGAGGTGATTGTTTCAAACCATAAATAGATTTTAAAAGCTTACATGCCTTACCCTCTCTGGCTTGTACACCTTCTGGTATGGACATATGAAGTTCCTCCTTAAGATCACCATGTAGAAACGCAGTTTTTATATCTAACTGATGAAAGTGATATTTTCGGTAAACACCAACTGCCAACAAAACACGTATGGTGGTCAACTTCGCAACTGGTGCATATGTCTCTGTGTAATCTACACCGAACTTCTGTAGAAAACCATTGCCATTTCGATCTTCTTTTATACTAAATACCCATTTTGACTTTAGCAATTTTGTATTTGAAGGTACATCCACAATTTTCCAAACATTATTCTTGTTCATCGAATTCAGTTCTTCATCGACAGCTCTCTTCCATAGATCCGAATCACTTCGCCCAAAAATGTCATTATAGTTTTCAGGTAAATTTGGTAATCGGCGCTCCCTTTCACTATGCCTCACAGTCTCCTTTTGGTGATTGTTGTTTGATTGTGAGGGGAGCGCATTATTTGCTTCTTCATACTCCAGATCAACATCTGCCAAGTCATGAGTCACTGTTTGATCAGACTCCTCTTCGCTTTGCATAATTTGTGGCTCAGAAATATTAGCCACAGCAATACCTTCAGATTCACTTTCCCCCTCTTGCTGGTGGCTCCATTGCATAACAACCTTTTAATTTTCTTTCATGTTTTCGCACTCTGCCAGGCTTTTGAACGGAAAAGTGGATTCTTCAAATTTAACATCACGGCAGGTGATAATCTTGCGTAAATCCATATCCCAGAGTCTATATACATTTGGGGCGTGTCCCATCATCACTCACTTTCTGCTTTTACGATCGAGTTTCTTTCGGCATTGATTTGGAACCCAGGCGTAGGTTTTGAACCAAACACCCTCAATTTGTTTAAATCAGGCTTAAATCCAAACCATAATTCGGCTGGTGTTCTTGAATTTTCCAAAGAACTTGTTGGACTCCGATTGATCGTGTACACAGCAGCAAGTGCAGCCTCGTTCCACATATTCTTTGGAGTACCCGATTCAATTAACAAGACTCTAATTGTTTCTGTAATTGTTCTATTAAATCTCTCAGCAACCCCATTTTGCTGTGGTGAATATGCAATTGTTGGTTCAACTTGAATACCTTTTTGCTTGTACCAACAATTTTGTTCATTTGATAGATATTCCCGTCCTTGATCCACTGTAAGTCTTGAAATTTTAGTACCGAACATAGCAGTGGATAGGGCTTCATACTCTTTGAATGCTTGAAAGACTTCAGACTTCTTCTTGATTAAGTAAATCATGGCGAAATGACTATAATCATCGATGAATGAAACAAAGTATATCGAACCATCCCTTGCAATTGGACTTAAAGGACCACTGACATCTAAATGGATTCTCTCAAGAGCTCGCTTAGCTCTGTTGCGTGTTCTATTGAAAGGTTCCCGAACTTGTTTACCCTCAAAAAACACGTCGCAAAAATCTATCTTGTGCCTCTGGATTTTGTTGGGAATTAAGTTATTTTTGACAAGAACATCCATTCTCTGTTGACTAATATGTCCTAGACGTCGATGCCATATCATAGCTTCATCCTTTATGCATACATATATTTGATGTTTGTTTCTTTATGAACACTTCAAGTTCATACAAACTTCCGCTTAAATTTGCTATTGCTATCAACACTTTGTCCTTTAAAATGAATGCCTTTTTTCCACAAAATTTAACTTCAGCTCCAGCATTCGTTAACTTACTTACAGAAAGTAAATTGTCTCGTAATTCAGGAATAAACAACACATCCCGTATTGTTAGCTCTGTTCCTGCATTGCTCAATCCGTTGATTTTGCCAATTTGTTTTGCAGACTGTTTATCATTCGCAACGTTTATTTCAACTGGACATTTCAACTCATCCATTTCTGAGAAGTACCATTTCCCATTGACGAGATGATCACTGGCTCCTGAATCCAGTTTGAAAATTATCTTTTCATTTTCGTTGCCTTTGATGCAGTCTCTGTCTGCCATAAAACAAAAACCTTTTCTTCTGACATTTTGAGCTTCCTTTGAGTTACAGTCTTTAGCTTGATGTCCGAATTTGTTGCATTTAAAGCACTTTCCATTGAATTTCTTTTTTTCGAAGTTTTTCTTTTTGCTTGAAAAAGCCGTTACCTCTTGCATTTCTTCTTCTTGACGCTAATTCAGTTTTATTTCTTCTGCTTTCAATCTTTCTTTTGTCGTAGAAAAAGTCAACTTTCCATCATCTAAGCTTTGAAGTGCAGTTACCAAGGGATCAAACTTTTCTGGCAAAGAAAGAAACAACTGCGCAAGCATATCCCCTTCTTCTATGCTTGCCCCAGCTAGTTTCAGCTGACGTTTCAAATTTTCAAATGCCAGCAAATGGGAAGTCACTGAATCTCCCGTTCGCATCCGCAATTTGGTTAGTTGCTTTCGCAGCAACAGTTATTGATGTCCTTGCGAATGCTGACTCCAGACTAAGCCACATCAGTTTTGCAGATTCTTTGTCCCTTACATAGCTCAGGCAGTCCGAATGGATAAAATTAACTAAACAATTTTTAGCCAATTTATCCCTCTTCAAAAATTCTGATCTTGTTGTTGCTTCTGTAGGAGGATCGTCGGTTAGAACGTTCCATAGATTTTTGGATTCCAGATGAATTTGGACTCTGAATTGCCAATCGTCGTATCCACAGCCGTTAAACTGGGGAATACCATGCACAAAATCTCTTATGTCGCCCATAACCTATTGTGATTCTTATTGTGCCGAAACGTTTCCAAAAATATTTACAACAGAAAACAATAATAAGTTTATTAAACGATGTTTTCAATACAAAGTTTAGTTTCAGAATGAAAATAATTAAGTTGAAAATTGATAAGTGATAACATATTAAAAAATGATTGCTTGATTTTCAACAGTTTGTAACAAAAATAATAAAACATAAAGGTAAGTATATTCGTTTATTTGTGGATTTTTATAAATGAAAATAAAGAAAGAAACGAAGCAAGTGGCATATTTTTTAATGTTGGGAACGGATGTAACAAAGCGTTACAAGAATTGCTAAACACCCTAATCGTTTACCTCCTATACATTTTCTCATATAAAGCATATAAATACTGTAATGTTCTACCAAGGTTCGATATTAAACTTATTTAATTTAAGTAACAACTTCCAATTATTTACCTTATAAAATAAACACATTTTATTTCACTTTAAATCGTTTTTATTATTTCTCAGTCTCCATAGTATGCAATTTAAAAATCAGTTACGGATCCGGATACACTTTTACCTCGTTCCATATGCTACCACTTTCAAAATTAAACTGTTTCCATTCGCTCGAAAACGTCCTTTTATGTAGAGATTAAATGGTTCTAGTATCCACTAGAATATTCTAGAATCTCTTTCTAGAACCTTCCATTCCAGTCGTGGACAGTTGGCGCACTGGAATTGGTGTTTAGCTGTATCACAAAAAGATGACGCTGTAAATAGTATGTAGATAAATAATCCGTACAGTCGACTATGTGTAAATTTATACCAAAGCACGTTATCTTGTAAGATCTACTTTTAGGCGTGTTTGCATTAGTTGTTGATTCATTAGTAAAAGCATACGTCAAGGAAAGCTTTTTCGTTGTTCTTTTAATTTTAACAAACTATAAAAATATATTTCATAATTATATGGAAAATGTAAAACAAAATAATACCTGCTATTCTGCACCTGAGTCTCATTAAAGGTATGTACGCAATGAATGCACAGCGGGTAACCTACGCTCTTTCAGTAGGGAAATATTACGATGGGCCATATTTGCTGCACTTACTCTATTCTAACTCAAAGAAAATTGAAATTTATGAAATTCCATACAATTTTGTACTTCATCTTTTCAGTTCACACTGACTTATAGGCTCAGATTTCATAAATGGGGGCGGGAAAAAAATGACAAAAGCTCCTTTCTTTTTCGTGAAAGTAAGTACCAATCATGTAAAGGGTGTTTTTTTTAGAATTATAGAACTTTGAAATAGAATAAACCAAAGGTTTTTTTTTAAAAATTGACATGAAATTTACTTAATTCTTCTGGCATTATAATTTAAATATGAGCCACGGCTGGCTTGGACGTATTCTAATCTGGAGGTCTAATTTTAGATGACTTTTTCAAACATTTGTTTGAATGTTGTCCTCCAAGTGGTCAATCGTTTCGGGCTAATCGGCGTAGACTGTCAAGTTCACATATCCCCACAGAAAATAGTTAAGCGGTGTTAAATCGCACGATCTTGGAGGCCAACTCACAAGTCCAATGCGTTCACCAAACGCTTCCTTCAACAAATCAATTGTTGCACGCGCTGTGTGACATGTTGCGCCATCTTGTTGAAATCACAGCTCCACCATATCAAGGCAATTCAATTGAGGAACGAACAATTCATTGTAATCATGGCTCTATATTGGTCTCCATTAAATGTAACCCTCTGGCCGGCATCGTTTTTAAAGAAGTAGGATGTAGTAGAAGAAGGACCCATGATCCCACCACCAGCCCATAAAGCACACCAAACTGTCAGTTTTTCTGGATGTAACGGCGCGTCTCAACAATGACTTGAGGATTATCTACACTCCAAATGCGTTAGTGTTGCTTATTGATGTAGCCATTCAACCAAAAATGAGCTTCATCACTGAAAAAAATGTTCTTGTGAAAATCGCGATCAACAACCATCTCGTTTCGAGCCCATTGTGCACAATTTGCAAGCATTCTTCAGGCGTCAGTCTATTCATTTCATATTGAAATGCCAAACCAAACATAAAATAAATCACTTGACAGCTGACAAAATTGCCGCCTGTTAAAATAGTGTTGCCAAATTAGATTTCAATACCTCTAAAAAAAAATATCAAATATCAGGCCGTAACTAAAGTATTTCATTTCGGTAAAAAATAGATAGGCATCGCTTAGCGGGGTTTATTCAGCTTAAGTAGCCAATCTAAATCTTTGTTCTTTGGTATTAAAATGTTAGGGACATTAGCTAGAGTATGGCAAGCTGTATCAAAGGTGCAAAATTTTAAACAGCCTGATGTTAAGGAGTTAGCATGATACTAGTTAACACTTTACTAACTTTAAAACTCTTTACTAAAATGTTGTTAGTTTTAAACACTTTTTAACTAGTACCATACTAAACCCATTTTCTTACGAAACTCAAGCTGAACGCGCCTAAAGCAGTGACATTCCGTTCAAAAAATGAAGCAAACATACCTTTTTAAAATTTTTCTATGTCAAAGTGAGATATGGATTTAGTAATATGTTAAAAAGATAAAACACCAATCTGGCGATTTTAACTTTACTTAAATGTTAAGAGATAGTATGATGTTAAACTTGTTTAAAATTAGCAAAATCCTCTTTTTTAAAAATGTTAGTTAAAAATGATTAGTTAAAAATGATTTAACACTTTACTAAATCGTCTAAAATTTGTCGCCATAATTTTTTAAAATAATATTACTTAGTATTTATTTATAAATGGCTTAACAGAAGAATCTCCGACCGTTTTGTTCATCTGAACTCCTCTTCAACCAGCTCATTGAACAAAGATCCCCTACAAAAGTTCCGCCCGTTTTGTTCCCTAGGTTGTGTACTAGGGACAAAAGCAGAGTTGGCTAACCTGGCACTTTTTCGAAAAAAAACTAAATTTTTTACGTCTGATTTTGTCTCCTTATTTAGGTATGTAGTTAAACGTAGTTAATTGTAATGAAACAAATTGTAACAGACATAATTTCCAATGTCAAATGATCTATCAGCTGTCACTTAGAAGTTTGAATATTGATTGTTTTGCATCGAAGCGAAGTGAAAATTCGGATGATAATGTAAACGGAAAAAGTTTTTACTGTTAATCTTTATTTTGAAATCGGATTTATGTATACATATATATATGTACATAATATGCTGTTTTGAAATTTATTTTTTTTAATTTCTTGTGTTTCGTTTATGAAATTCTATTATTTTTCTATATTTACTACGTATGTAGCAAACGTCAAGTAACATTTTTCCTCTCATAAGACGCTCCGAGAGCGCTACGAGACTTATTTTAGGGAGCTAAATGCACTCTTGAGGAGTTCTTCTAGATTCTTATAAGATTGTTAAAAGCCTTAAATGGCCTATTTATGGGAGCCTCTTGATCCTATAGGAAGAGTTTTATTCTTCTTATGCGATTATAGACGCCGCTTTGTAAATCTAGCAAAGCTCTCTGAACTCTTCCTATGGGAGTGCGTCTCTTCCTACAGAAGTTGTTAAAAAGAGAACGAGTGTGTGTAACCTTAAAAAAACATATATCTTTCGCATTTTTAATTTCTTTTTTTGAAGAAGGTAGGCGAATAGTTTTTATGTGTGTTCGTGATTTTCTCATGTCAAAAAATAATGTGTTTTTTGGTGCGAGTATTTTTCTCACAAGTTAATTGACGTATTATATTTGTAAAAATCATGGCATATGTAGGCTAAATTCTTGGTGCAATTAAAATTGCATCTACTAATTTAAACATTTTGCTTCGAAAAATAACAACGCGCTTCCAAAATTATGCATATTTAAAATATTTTGTTATTAATTATAATAAGTAAAAGGGTTACCATTAATATTTTTTTAGATGCAAAAATCACTAAATTATGTTTTTATACAATTCACAAAATGCGATCATTCATACCATATTTTTTTCCAATTACTGTCATAATCGTGCTTTTATGACAAAAATTGGATCTAGAGGTGTACAAAATATGACGCTTTTTCATTATTAAGATTTTCTGAAATTTTCCAATATATTTGTCATTAAAAACTGACAAAAACAACTGATTTTTAAAGATGCCATTTAACTTGTGTCTCACAAATTTTAAATAATGACATAACACAAAAAAGAATGTCCCCGCTCATTCTTCTCTGGTATAGTAGCTGTATACTAAGTTATACAAATCCATTTTTTATACAACTAATATCATAAGCAAATAAGAGAAAACAAGATGAATATGACGTTTTGGTCAGAATGGAAAACCAAATAAGATAATTCATTAAGAATATTTTTTTTTAAGCTACGGTAACCCTCAAAATATAATGAAAACATTCTGTTCATATTGCAACATGGCTGCTGTTGATTGATACTTTAACTCTTGTTTTAAGATCTCTATGAGATCTTTGGATGATGATGAAGTCCCATTACAACGCTTGAGCTCCCGTAAGAAGTGTCGCTCTCAGTAAATATAAATTTTCTCTGAGAGAAAGTACTTCTTATGGGAGCTAAAATGCTCTTATGGGACTTAAATTTGACAATTAACTTTCAAACGCAACACATTTGTCTGTGGGGCGTTCCTTTTTATTGCGATTCCCAACTTTTATTAAGAAATTTAAATGAGAAAGCAAAAAATCGATAATTGTGTTAGATTAACATTATGAAACAATGGAACTAAATTATAACCTAATAATTTTTCGAATAAAGTAACAATCAAAGTTTACTGGATATAGCTTGTTGTTATTTAAATCACTCCAAAGCTGACGACAGCCGATGCAACAACAGTATATATATATATATACCACAAACATTATGTGATACTCATGGTGATTTCCATTAGTACAATTAATAAGGTTGTTTCGATCAATTCTATCAAAATAATGCTTTTGAGATCGATTTTTCCGCAGATTGTTTCCTCTTTTTAATAATACTAATAATATTAACTACCTTAAGTTTGCAATGTGTGCTTTTTGTTTAGTATATTTCAGTGCTTAAAATTGTTGTTATAATATTTATAATCAAATTCACTACTACCCCCAAATTAGGTAAACAAACAGAACAAAAAATCGACCAAAGAAACTTGCTCGCAAAGAAAACAATCAAACTTTTCTTTGAAATCTAAAATTACATCTTCCACCACCAATCAAATAACCAATCCGATAGAAACATGAACAGAAGCAAGTTTTGTGAACAAAAAGAACGCACTGTACAATTCAACTATAACATCTGTTCGTTTGATATTCAAAGCTGGCGTCGTAGCTCCTATTAGAATCTTGAAAAAAACTTATTTATGAATACTCTCATTGAAGTATTATTATGGGGATTAGAAAGACTAAAAATGACGTTTAGAGTTTTAATTTTATAACGAGATACTTATGAGACTTAAATAGATTTAGATATAGGATTTAAGTACTTTCAAATTTAAAAAAATGCTTAGCTCTTACAATAAAAATGCTATGAGACGAATTTGAGTTTCATAACAAGAGATTCATTCTTAAGTATAACAATAGGATTTAAAAGAATCTTATGGTAGCTTTTTTCAGATTTGAAGAGCTTAACTCCGGGAGTTTGTTAGTTGGGATATATATTGTAGTACTGAAGTATTGTAGTTTATTCAATTAACTACGCGTAGTTATAGAAAATGTAGTTTAGTTAAGTCGACCAAACCTGGACAAAGATATATAAAGACCGTTTGGTTTGGTTCCTTTGGGCTCCTCTTCAAATAGGTCACTATAGAGTGTCCGATCTTTTTCTTCCCAGGTTAAGTGCTGGGGCCACATTATACGTTATGGTATCATGTCGTTTTAGTTATGTTAAAGCCACTGAATATTGTAGATATTACCTATATGAAATACTGTGTTCGTTTTTTTAAGAGGACAAATTAATATTGTATTATACGAAATACCTTGCTACTTACTAACTTAAGGTGGCGCTACAGTCCGGGATGGACCAGGGCCTCAACCAACATAGCTGTCTCCAGTTTTGCACGCCAAGTTGGATAAAGTCCTTTCCAACCAGTATGCGCCACCTGAGTCGCGGCCTTGCTCTATTGCGCTGTCCCTCGGGAT
Source organism: Leucozona laternaria (assembly GCA_932273885.2). Classification (NCBI taxonomy): domain Eukaryota; kingdom Metazoa; phylum Arthropoda; class Insecta; order Diptera; family Syrphidae; genus Leucozona; species Leucozona laternaria. Next base: position 274,998,665 of record OW026366.1, read on the forward strand.
TGTATTCGAAGACTTTACGGGCCGGGGCGTTGGTGTTCATTCGCTCTACATGACCCAGCCATCTTGACCCGTTTGACCAGGTCAGTCTCGCTGTACAGCCCGTACAGTTCCTGATTGTATCTTCTCCTCCAATCACCATCTATGCAGACGGTTTTCCTCTCATAACATCCAACAGTGTTCTCATCCAGTTTTGACAAGGTCCATGCCTCTGCGCCATATATTTATAAGGACCGGGATGATAAGTGTCTTGTACAGGGACACTTTAGTTGCTCGATAGAGGACTTTGCCTTCTTAATCCAAAGAATCACCGATTGGCAAGAGTTATTCCTCCGTGTGATTTGAGTGCTGGTGTCGTTGTCTGAATTAATAGCGGCTCCTAGGTAGACAAAGTCCTTAACTATATACCTCAAAGTTTTAGCTGACTTTGGTGATGTTTTCTCCAAGACGTCGATGTTGAGTGTATTTTCTTGATGACAGCATACATTTGGTCTTGCCCTCATTGACCGCTTAGGCCATCTTCTTCGCTTCGGCCTCAATGCTTGTTATTCTTCTAATATTGTGAACCAATTTTAAATGAAAAACGAACTATACAATATGTTAGAAACTAATTTAAAAAAAATGAAAATTAATCAAACCCATCGTTGCTTCTTTGGAAATAATCCGGCACACCGGCGAGCTTATCTCAGCTGCTAAGAAATAGCATCAACCAGATTCGGACTGGAACTGGAAAATGACTTCATCTGGTGGTCTAAAACTGTTTAAGTTGTATCTAAAAGAAGAATAAAAGAGAAAAAAACAAATAGTTAACGAAGAGAAATACTATCCTGAAATTCATAAAATTATCATAGTAACTGGGAAAAATGTATCCCCTTACTGAAAACAATTTTTTAAATAAATTGATTTTTTTTTTTAATTTTAAATGTTTAACTACTAATAGTTAAATAAAAACCAAGTATTCTTAAAGTTTTTTTCCACAGTCATTATATAGGGATATATTATCATAACTGGTGGCGTAGTGGTTAGTGCCTAATACCAGTCATGCCAAAGCTCTGGGATCGAATCCCACCCTATGTCACCTGGGACAAATGTCTTCTTCTTTTTGAGGGCATTGCCTTTCCTAACGAAGTATAGTGAACAATTATTGAAGATTATCTCTTGTCATTATAATGTGTCTCTCATCTTAGCCGTCCTGTTTCGGCGGACAATTCCAAGTTCCTTCCATTCCTATACAAACAACTTAAAAACTTAAGCCACGCATACAGAAAGTTGAGAGTTATAACTCGCATTATATGAAGGCCCTATAGAAGGCCCTAATTTTCTACAAGCTGTGACATCTACCGTATTTACTTATTGATTGGTATATGCCAAACTATAGATTTATCATTGATATCATACCTACATGACGTAAATGGGCAAAAAAATGTCGGTCGTTAAAAAAACAAAATAATTTGACATTTCTTATCTCTCTATCAAAATCTAACTTACGGTGAACCACTTTAAAATACTCAAATCTGACATGCAATTTATTAGATTAATATTGATCAGAAAGAACAAATTCAACCGAAGTGGTTCCGTATTTTTGTGTGTGTTGGTAGGAGTGAAATAGTTAGAACACAAATTACCCAGTACAATACAATCTTTAATAATTATTATAATCTGGACTTCGGCCGATAAGGTAGGTAGGTATAATCTTAGCGAACTGGATATCGCCAAATATAAAAAAACTGACACTTTTCGAATAGTTAGTGGAATAGTGATTAGATCAACATTTTGCAGGAGTGTGTGTATATGTATTTATACGGCTATGTTTCATAACTCAGGAAGGCCCAATCAAAAATACATCTTTATTATGACTTCACAATAAGATAAGCAGCCATTAATTTATAGACGTCTTATGATAAGCTATTAAGCTATTAATTGCTTATAAGTTCATCACCCGAACGGAACGTTATCAATAAGAGTTTTGTTTTTCTGCCGTTAACATGGCTCGACTGCAGCTAAGTACATTTGCTGCAATCCTTCTTGCTGTTGCAGGGATTGTTCAGACCTCAACGATCAAAAGGATTCCGCCACTTTTTGAGGAACACGCTTCACTTTGGCAGGATGTTCAAAGTATCGAAACCAAGGCCGACGTACCCAATTACCGATTACCCAACAACACCTTTCCCAATTACTACTATGTCAAACTGACCACGAAAGTTCATACAGGCGAGAAAAACTTCCAAGGAGAAGTAAAGATAAATATAAGAGTGGATGAGGCCAAAACCAAGAATATAGTGATTCACGCCCGACAATTGGCAGATTTCGATGCATCACTTATTGATGATGCTGGCAAAACAACCAAACTTACCGATTCCTATGAAGCTACTACGGAATTTCTGACCCTTACACCAGAGGATAAGTCAGAACTGATGCAAGGAAAGACATACGATGTGGTAATTAAGTACAATGGCAAGTTACGTGAGGACAATGGTGGTTTCTACCTGTCTACTTACACCAATTCGGATGGCAAGATTGTGTAAGTATTTTTTTTTTCTTTTTCTCAAAGAAGGAGTTTAAAATTATATATCCACTTCAGTTATTTGGCAACCACACAATTCGAGAGCACTGATGCTCGTCATGCCTTTCCCTGTTACGATGAACCTGCCAAGAGGGCCAACTTCACCATTGAGATCAATCACGATCGTTCGCTTAAAGCCATCTCAAACATGCCAGTGGACGTTGAAAAAACCCAGCCCGGCAAGACTGTCTTCCAACAAACTCCCAAGATGCCAAGCTATTTAGTTGCGTTTGTCGTGTCGGACTTTGAGACCACATCTGGCAGTTTGAATGACTTGACACAGCGAATCTTCTCCCGCAAAGGAACACAAGCCGATCAGGAATTCGCTCTATTCGCTGGAATCCAAATAACAGCGCGTTTGGCCGATTACTACGATGTGCCATTTACTCTTCCGAAATTGGATCAAGTCGCCGTTCCGGATTTTGCAGCTGGTGCCATGGAGAACTGGGGTATTGCCACTTATCGCGAGGAATATCTGTTGTATGATCCCAAGAAATCAACTTTGAATACTCAGACAAATATCGCCAATATTATTGCACATGAGTACACACACATGTGGTTTGGAGATTTAGTTACACCCAAATGGTGGACATACTTGTGGTTGAAGGAGGGCTTTGCAACATTGTACTCATACCAAGCTGCTGATGAGGTAAGTTTTAGTTTATTGTGATGATCGAGTAGTCCGAAAAAGTGGATTAAGCTTTCGGCATGTGCGTCTGTGTATCCGTGCGTAAATGCTTCCGTGGGTCAATGCGTCCGTTGTTACCTTGGGTCAATGGGTTAGTGCGTCAGTGCGTAATTTGAGCTGGAGCATTTAGCATTTCTGCAGGAAAAATTGAATCCACACAGTTACAAACGGTATCTTCGATCTTTATTGTTTTTTTCTTTTTGCCATCGTTAAGCTGCGATTAGATGGTCAACGCATTGACTCTATAACGTCTGTATGACGCAACTTTGGGACAATATTTTACGTCATTCTGACGTCAGAGAGTCAACGCATTGACCATTTGCGTTGACCGTCTAATCGTAACCTTACGGTCCTTAATAATGGAAGCTGAAATCTGAGTTTTCGGCCATTGTAGGGTATCTGCCATCTTGGTTTAATTGAGGTTATAGTTATTTTCTAAACGGGAAAAGGTAAAGATATATTCTTTTTGTAATCTATAGGTTTTTTAAATTATGGTAGATCAACGATATAACAAACAATTCGGAAAAATCTAAGAATCGAGATTATGAACGTTTAAAAGTTGAAAACGGGGTATGAGAGGTTTAATAGGGGAAGATGTTAGAAAAGTAGGATTTAAGCTTCTTATATGGTATCCGAACGACCTGTAAAAAAATACCGTAATGTCTAGTGCAAAAGATCGTTAGTATAAAAGAAAAGAGAGGCGAAGACAGAACGGAGCCTTGTGGTTCTTGTAAATTGAGCGTTCTTAAAGGTTGTTTCTAATCCAATAAATATGTGATGGGTACGTTTACCAATTGCATGCGTTTTTCGTTGGAGTATCAAACTTTTTGGAGTTAGATACCAAGTACAATAACCTTAATTTCTCCTAAGTTATCTAAAGATTAGTTCCCTTCCCTTCCCTTATCTTGTCAGATCAAATCACCGCTTTAACCTTATATTTCTTCCAAGGCCGTGCTAAACTGTCTCCTAGGCTACAGCCAACCAGCCTGTTTCTCAGTTAGTCCGGTCCTAAGCCAACTGAAAATTCTAAAATTCTACACACGCCGCTAAAACACTCATTTATTAATATAATTTCAGCCTAAAATTATACCTCGAAAATCAGCATCTCATATTTTTTTTTGTTCGTTTTTAATGTGCTTTTAGGTCTATCCAGAATGGGACATCATGCAAATGTTTATTGTTAGTGAATTCCAGAAAGGTCTTTCCTACGATGGTGGAGCCAATCCACGTCCAATGTCCCACTACGTCCAAACCCCTAATGAAATCCGTTCGCTATATGACTCTGTGTCATATTCCAAAGCTGGTGCTGTTTTGCTTATGTGGCAACATGCACTTACTGATGAAATTTTCCGAGCTGGTCTTAACAAATACTTGGTTCTGCTGTAAGTACCTAGAGTCTTATCACCTACTGATTTGAAAATGTATAACGAATCTAATTGAAATTCTAGTAAATTCCAAGCTGCTGAAGAGGATGATCTCTTTGATGCAATTGGTAAAGCTGCTAAGGATGCCAATTATCCACTACCAGATACTGTCAATGTAATGATGAAAACTTGGTCCAATCAGGGTGGAGTTCCCCTTTTGACAGTTACACGAAACTATGATGATGGATCATTCACTATCACCCAGAATGCTTTCCACACTAACCCTGCAGTGAATGATGAGAAAATGTGGTACATTCCCCTGAATTATGCCACCAAGAATAATTCAGACTTCCGTAATACCACTGCTGAGTTTTATCTTAAGGAGCGTTCAGTTGTTATTAACAACAAGATTGCAAACGAAGATTGGTTGGTTTTGAACAAACAATCGACTGGATACTATCGCGTAAACTATGATGAAAAGAATTGGGATCTCATCACGGACAGCTTGATTGCAAACCCTTTCAAAATTCACACCCTCAATAGGGCTTCCCTTTTGTACGATGCCTACAGTCTCAGTTCAACTGCTCACCTTAAGCACAACGTCATCTTGCGTATGATGCAGTTCCTTAAAAATGAAGACCAATATGCACCATGGTCAACAGCCAATACAATCTTGACAACTTTCAATAGGTTCCTTAGTGGAGACAAGGAATATCCTGTTCTCAAGGTTTACATTGCCGATATTGTCGAAAATATTTACAACCGCCTCGGAGTTCAATATTACACCGGAGAGCAGCACTTCACAAATAATGTTCGTACCATTGCTATCAATTTGGCGTGTATTGCTGGCGTTCAAAGCTGTTTAGATGACAGTTTGGACAAACTTAAGGGACTCGTTGAAAAGGGTACCGAAATCGAACCAAATCTTCAAGCTGTAATTTACTGTAACGGTCTTAAGAACGCCGGTGACGCTCAGTTTGATTTCGTTTACAAACGATTGATGACGTCTGCAGACCAAGCTGAGAGGAAAACTCTGATATCATCCCTGGGTTGCTCTCACAACCCGACCCTTTTGAAGAAATTTGTCGAAAGCTCAATCAGTGAGTCCGACGAGGTAACCCTGCGAGTACAAGAAAGAATTACATTGCTATCTTCGGCCTATTCACGTGGTGAAGTCGGACTATTTGCTTGCATTGATTTCCTTTCTGAGAACTATAATGCATATGCCGATCTTACCAGTGGTTTTGGAGGTACTAATCCCCTTGATTCTGATATCAGGGGAATGTCCAGCTATGTTGTCAATGCCAACCAAGAAGCCAGGGTAAGTTAAGAATTTTGTTTTTGCTTTCATGGAACATTTGTTAAGTTTTTTCTTTGTATTTATTTCAGCTTCTTGAATTGGTTGAAAAGGTCAAGAGTCATCCGGATGTTTCAACGAATCTGGAATCCTCTGTCAAAGCCAATATCAAGGCAAACTCTGATTGGCTTGACTCAAATCGTGATCCAGTCATGAAATGGGTTGTTGAAAATTACAAATCCTCAGCGGGCAGTATATTCGGATCAATTGTTCCGGCCATCATTGCCATGTGTTACGTCGTAGCTAGACTTTTCTAGACACATTTTTAATAAGTTATGTTTGTTTAAATTTAAGATTATTATCGGTGATTAATAAATTCACGTGTTTTGCAATCACTCTGTAGGAATGAATGATAACTTTTTGTTTTTTTTTTTTCTTTGACTTTGAAGGAAATAATATTTAATTTATGGTCCAACTCTTTAAAGTATTTCGCAATATCATGACACATGACAGCTTTAATAGCCGATTAGATTGCCAGGGTATATATTAATCTTTATTACGGGACAATCAATTTATTTAACCATTGACAGGCAGGTTTGCTGGTATATTATATATTTTAAACCTAATCTTAATGTTAACGTCTGTCAAAGTGGGTTATTGATTCATTTAATTTCATGCAGCCATCAAAATTGGTAATAAAGTTTATTGTAACCTTAAGTAGCTACATGGCAACAAATTTTTAGCAAACAACTTCAATTGCATAAGCTTTCAGTTATATCATGAAAGATTAAACTTTTTTTAGGCTTCCTTACACCAGTTTTAGTTGCTTTTTTCTGTAAGTTTAAAATACAGTATTCAGCAACTTTCTGAACCCATATTCCTATGTTATAGAAGGCCATTTTTTCACACTAATTTAACATTTATTTGATAATATAATAACGGTACTTTATGCCTTCAAAAGTTAAGCAAACGAAATCGTAATATTTTTTAGAGATCACTCGATTTTTGAAGAACTTAATTTTAGTTTTTGTTCTGTAGAAATACACGATTCCCGATAAGATAAGCTGTGTTTTTTGCAACCCCGGAGGGATTTGGTTGAAAAAAAACGACATCGGGGATTATCGACGCCATTACAGAAACAGATTGGAGTTTCCATACAAACTATCGATAACAAGTATACAATTCACGCCGGTAACACAGTTTTTCTCCGTGCTTAAATTAAGCCCTGAGAATTCTCCGTGCTTAGCTTAGCCCGAAGGGGATTATTTGTTGTAGCATTTAATATGTAAGTTTCAGGACATCAGGACGTCTTTTTTTTCGACCAATTTTGGTTGGTTCAGGGCTTCAACGACTGCGCTTCTTCCAGCCAGCTAGATCCTTAAAGCTATAGCTGTCTCCAGTTTCTTACACCAAGTAAGAAACTGGTTGATTGAGGTCTTCTTCCACTTGCGTGCGACATACCTGAGTTGCGTACTTTTTCTACTGTGCCGTTATTTAGGATTGGTTTTTAAGATTTAGCCACCTCAGCCGTTGGGATCTTACTTCTTGCACAGCCCGTACAGTTCGTTGTTGTATCTTTCACCTCCACTTCCCGTTTATGCTTCCGCCTGCATAAACGCGGAGTCCTCACCCGAAGAATCTTAACTTCAAAACGACCTAAAGCGTTCTTATCCACCTTTGACAAGGTCCATGCCTATCTGCACCATATAGAAGTATCGGATTAATTAGGGTCTTACATAGGGGCGCTTTAATTGCTCCATATAGAGGGCTTTACTACTCAATTGCTGAGTCTGAGTTGATAGCAGAGCATATGTAGACAACGTCCTTAACTACCTCAAAGTTAAGTATAACTGTATATGATGGTAATGTTCTGTCCATAAGACGTTAGTGTTGGGTGTCTTTTCTTGATGACAGCATATATTTGGTCTTGCTCTCATATTCCTTGCTTCTGTTGCAATGCATCACGCTTTGTTTTTCAAATGATGTCAATATCGTCGAAATATGCGAGTAATTAGACGGACTTTTGCAAGATTGCGCCTCTATATAGAGTTTTGCACTATTCTTTTAAGAACGATGTTAAAGAAAATCAAGAAATTGCATGACATCCCATCGCCTTGTCTAAATCCATTTCTGAAATCAAAAGTGTCGGAGAGGTCTTTGCCGAACTTGATAGAGCAGCGTGCGTTCTCCAAACGGACTAGTTTGGCAGGGATGCCAAGATCTGACACTGCCCTTTATCGCTCGTCTCTATATAGATGCTGTTATTCGCGGCCTTGAAATCGATATAAGGGTATCGTGGCTATCAATTTGAAGTTGCTGGGTTGTTTACAAGATCTGCCTTAATTTGAATTGGTCATTGGTGGACTTCGCTCTACTGAAGCCTCAATCTATCAGGTAGAACGTCAAAAAAGATCCTGTAGACTATGTTAAGGAAACTCATACATCTGTAGTTGGCGCAGTTCAGAGAGCTATAATTTCTTGGGGATCCGGCAAACAATGTTGAGGTCCCACTCATCAGGGATGCCATCAGGGATTCCTGGATCAGGAATCACCTGCCTCTTAAAACGATTATTAATTATTGCAACAGTATTTCGTGTAAAAACTCCATTATAAACTTAAGTAGACATAAAGAGATACTCTTAAATGAACGAAAATGTACATAAATATTTTCTCAGGTATTAATTACAAGATATTGCAATTATTAAACGTTTTTCGAAACTGCGATATCTTCTAAATCTAAACGATTATTCGATCAGAAAAGGAAAGCGGCAAAACCATTTTTGTATAGAATGCGTGTTTTTTGCAATCCCGGAGAGAATCGATCGATAAAAAAGAAAAAAAAGCAATTTACTTGTTCAATACAACAAAAACTAATCCCCTTCGGACTTAGCTAAGCCCAGGGATTTTTTGGGGCTTATCTTCAAAAAAGAAGCATGGATGACAGTTGGTCTCCGATGCTGAAGTTACTCTTTGTGAGAATAGCTAGCTACCTGTCCAACCTTACCTTCGGATTTATTTTCTTGGTAAAATACAGAGATATTAAAAGCGATGAACTAGAGACTTGAAACCTTAAAAAAAAACGTATTGTCATTCAGTTTGGAACTACGTTTAAAATGTCAAGTCGCTATCACGAAGTTCCTTAAACATCGATTTGCAACAAACACAAGCAGATGGACTTTCCGCAGAAAAAGAATTCCATGGAAAATAACTCATATATAAAAAAGTATAGTGACGTAGGTGTTAGTAGTCCTTGACATAATTTAAACCTTCCAACATTTTAGTTACACATTCAAATTTACTTCATGTCCCACTAGAAATATCAACAAAAAAAAATATTGTAAAACTTAAAAGGCTTGAAAGAACCTACAAAAAAAATAAGCCAAAGTCATCCGAAAGTTTTTCATCTTCAGAAACTTTTCATTTATGTACATACATATACATACAACTTAAACCTTTCCCAACTTGTGTGTTTGAACAGAGTGGTATTCGTGTTTATTAAAAATCCTGAGTACCTATGTATTTATATCTTAGAAGAAATTCATATTTTCTTACCAACAAAATAAATAAAGGGGACAAACTTTACACCTCACCTCCACCCAAATTGCAAGTCCGAAACTATAAACAGCAACTTTGATCGATGAGGTGATACACAACATCATGTTTGAAAGTTTTGGTTACTTTTTGTATTAAAAATGAATGATTTATGGTTGTGTTTCTTCCCTTAGTGTAGAAAGCGAATAGTTACCCTACATTTTTAATAAGTTTCAAAATATTTTAAATTTTTATTTGTCAAAAAAAAATAGTTTTACTACATTCTAGTGTATAAGAAAGTGTGTTCGGGTTATCGGTTTTTTGCAGCCTCAATAGACTTTTGATTTGATTGATATCAAACATTTTAAATACATTTTGCTCTTATAAATCAACCCTCTCACCCATACCACTTTTGTCAATTATTATATTGTTTACCCAATAAAGAGATTTAAGATAAACATTGTAAAAAGAAACCAGCAGTATATAAATTTATTATTTTTCAATTTTATTAGGGTAACAATAACCGATTACGAGGGCATTATAGAAGATTTCGATTAGGAGGGGATTTAAAAACTCATTGAAGAATTGAACATTTAATTGAATTTATTTAATATTGCAATGGTCTACCAAGGTTCGTTAACAATTTTTTTTTTTTTTTTCAAATAAACACACTTTATTTCACTTCAAATCGTTTTTATTATTCATCAATCTCAATAGCATGCAATTTAAAAATCACTCCAAATACCTTTTTACGAAAACAGCATAAAAATATTGCATTTTATGTAATGCCTTCTGAAACACTTTATCAATAGCTATTTTTTTTTTGCAAGCTCGGAGGGATTTGGTTGAAAAAAAAGACATCGGGGATTAGGGACGCCTTTACAGAAACAAAATGCAGTTTCCATACAAACTATCGATAACAAGTATGCCATTCACGCCGGTAACACAGTTTTTGTCCGTGCATAAGTTAAGCCCCGAGAAGTCTTTGCGCTTAGCTAAGACCGAAGGGGATTAGTTGTTGTTGCATTTAACATATAAATTGCTTAGCCCCGACGTCGTTTTTTTCGACCAATTTCCAAGGGGTTGAAATAAAACACGGCTAATGTAAAACGTCAACAACTGATCAGATCTTTACCCTTAGGCAGGCGATGGAAAAATGTCTAGAATTTAACATCCCAACATACCACCTGTTTATAGATTTTAAGGCCGCCTACGATAGCATAGCCAGGGTAGAACTTTACAAAGCCATGAGAGAATTCGGCATCCCAAATAAATTGACACGACTATGTAGGTTGACCATGACCAACGTAACAAGCCAAGTAAAAATAGCCGGATTGCTATCCAAACCAATCAACATCTCTAATGGACTCCGACAAGGGGATGGTTTGGCCTGCCTCCTCTTCAACCTGGCGTTGGAGAAAGCAATCCGTGACTCTGGCACGGCAACAAGAAGGACCATCGTCAACAGGTCCAGCCAGATACTGGCTTACGCAGACGACATCGACATCATCGGAAGAACCGAGCAAGCTGTACATGATTCCATCATCCAGATCGAGCAGGCGGCACAAAATCTGGGGCTGCACATTAGTGAAGGTAAAACAAAGTACATGGTGGCGTCGAATGCGAGAGGAACAGTTGGTCAACCAATCAAGGTAGCGGAGCACGAATTTGAAGTGGTGCAATCCTTTAAATACCTTGGGTCAATAGTAGCAGCCGATAACAATATAGAAGAAGAAATACGCGGGCGGCTTCTCAAATCCAACAGAGCCTACTATAGTCTGTCAAAGCTCTTCAAATCCAGAAATCTCACCATAACTTCAAAACTGCTGCTGTACAGGACCATGGTCCTGCCAGTACTCACATATGGATCCGAGACTTGGGTGCTTAGCAAAAGGCACTCCGACCTCTTAGCCGCGTTCGAGAGAAAAGTCTTAAGGAGAATTGTTGGCCCCATATGTGAGGAAGGACGATTCCGGAGACGGTACAATCATGAATTGTACGCAATCTACCTTGAAGCAGATATCGTGACAAAAATGAAGCTCGGTAGACTCCGGTGGGCAGGGCACCTAGCTTGCATGAGCGAAGAGGAACCTGCTCGGAAAGTTCTTTGTGGTACATTCTATGGTAGACGACAGCGTGGTAGATCATGCTTGCGCTGGAGAGATGGCGTAGACCAGGACGCCCGGAGCCTTGGGGTGCGCAACTGGATGGCGGCGGCCCGAGACCGGGATGGGTGGAGAGACTTGTTAAAGGAGGCCAGGACCGGACCCCGGTTGTCGATCCGATGATGATGATGATTAATATCCACACAACATGGAGACAACCACACAAACAAACAAAACTATTATAATTGACATATCACTTCCTAAATATTTATCTATATTTTTTTTTTAATTTATATGCGAAGCTTAGGTTTCTCTTCCCGTGTGAAGCCTGGCGGGCAAGCTAGCATTACATAATCGATGACGAAGTAAATATCAAAACAAAAAACAAATGAAAGTAAGTACCATTGGTTAAATTTTTCTTTTTTTTTTAAATTAATTTACTAACGTGAACTTATTTTTGTAAAATCGAGTTAAGGTGGCTCATAATTTATTAAAGTGATTCATGTTTTTTTTTTTCGTTCACACATCATTATTTAATTTCTGATTATTATTATTATTAAACAACACAACATTCATTGGTATAAGTAAGTATAGATTACGAGGAATTCAGAAAAAGTTTGATGTGGGGAGCAGATTTTTAAAATTATCTTAAACGGATGTAGATATCGCTGCTCTCGAGTGGTTCTCTTTCTAATTAAATCAAATATTTTTTTAATAGTTAGGTGCCTGCATAGTTGTTTGCAGTTGGTTAAATTGAAACATAAATTAGCATCTTTCTTATTGGAACCACCACAGTGTAAGCATCTTTTCAAAAGTAAATTTAATAAATAAATCTGGAGTGTTATAGTTTCGGGCCTATTGATTTATTACTAATTGTTTTATAGTTTGTCCTTATCTGCTGGACTCTTTATTAATAGATAATTCTGGATTTGGATTAGATATGGTTGATTTAGTGAAATTGTGTTTAAGTGAAATCCTCAAATTTGTGCACAATAATGTTTGTATAACTGCAGACAGCCCGAAAGAGTTTGAACTTCGTTTTCAGCTTTATAATAATCTTTAAAAATATACCTACCACTCTCTTCCTCGTACCACAATAATTATTGCTTTGTATGTACTAGTGTTGGATAAACATCAAAACATTTCACTATCGATAGTATCGATGTTTTCCGCAAAAAACTATAACTACAGTATCGATATTATCGATAGTTTTTAATTATTTTATTTATCAGCAACATGAACACACAGATGAATTTTTAATGCGCAAGTGCACTTGTCTGGTTAAAAAATAGTATCCTTACAAAATCGAGTCGCACTTCCTACAAAAAAGTACCTCTTTTTGCTTGTTTGAATAAGTGAAATATAACCATAAGGTAATATAATGAAAGTGATAGCAGCATCTTAAAAAAAAAAACAAAAGTATCAGGAATTAAATTTCCAGGGAAGTTTGGCCAATTTTTCGATGAACCTAATGAGAGATTACGTAGTGTAGTGGAAAAGTATTAGCGTTTCAAGTTTTCCAAGTTGGGAAACATTCCAAGGGAAATTTTATTCACGATAGCCCCAATAATTTTAAAAACAAGAATTATTTCTTTTCAGTTCAAAAATTCTCCACTTTATTTATTTTATTTAGAAGAGGAAAAAGTAAATGAGACTGGTTTGTTTGCAAAGAAAATGTATTTAATGCTTATTTTTTCGATAGTATTGGTGGTAAAAAACTATCGATACTATCGATAGACTATCGATGTTTATCCAACATTTATATATACTTAATCTACATGCTCAAAGAAAGGTTTCTATAGGTACATATTCTGAATGACTATGCAAGTATTTAGGTATATTGTTCATGAACTTTTTATTGTAATCATTACTCATTCATAAGTCATTCTCGTTATTATTTGATAAAGAAGAAATATTTATTTGGTTTGTCACGCTTATTTATGTTATTAATGTTTTTGTTTGTCAACTTTTTCTTTAACTTGTATGTAGGGTCGAAATCCTATGAAAAAGAATTCACTTATGATTCGATTTGAATCCTTTGACTTTCGCAATAAAACACCGATATGAAAATTTTTTGTTTCTTCAGAAATTGACCCGTTAACATAACCCTTGCCCTTTGTTAAAAAAGAAATGAGGATGAACAAAAAAATCTTCATATGAAGGATCCACCAACAACATATTTTTTTTTTAGATTTCCTTGTGCAGACTCATATTTTATGAAGAAAAATGAATGAAAACTGAGTGTTGTACTTTTTTATTTTATTTGACACAGAGAATACAAATCTCTTTTCATCTCCTACGTAAGAATTTGTAGGATTTTTGTGTTCATTCATAATTCATTCACATAACTGAAGGTTTCACAGATATTAGTATTCATTTTTGGTGAACAAAATCTGAACCTTCAGAAAAATTGTTGCTGGGTTGTCGGTCTTTCTTGGATCATTGCAAAACGAAGTGTCTCATGCACACCTGCAAAAATTCTTCGTGTCTATAGGTGTAGTGTATGGATCCTGAAGTGTATAGATCATATATCTACACTATGCGACACAATTTGAATGTAAAGAGTCTCCGTGTAAACGAGACCTTAATGCATCGTGTGAACTGCTAATTACTTTTATTGCTGAACGCACTCTTCAATACTTAAAGGCCTAACCATAATAGTATCATTCGAACTTAAGCAAATGTCAAATGTTTACTTAAGTTCAGAGCCATTTCAGTTATAGCCTTTTCAAACCAAACCCAAAACTGGGTTTTCCGCAAAAAGTTTACGAAAACTCACGAACCGCGATACTTTGAAAATCATCGAATTTTAAAATAAAATAAAATAAAATAAACAAACTCGTTTAAGTTTGGAGTGTGGTTGGAGTGAATGAATTTCAGCTAAAGCAGCGTAGAGCTGTGACGCTAAATCCATAATATAAAAAGAAATTAAATCATTCAAAAGGGGAAAAAATACACATTTTTATTTTTAATTTGGCACATCCAAATTCTCTTTCAGTTTCGCATTAAACATTTACATCTTGTGAGAATTTCTTTCAAAATTGGATATCAAATTTTAATTTTCATTTTTTTTTTATTTGAGTTTGAAAATTAATATTTCAAAAACTGTTCATTAAAAATCCTTTATTAAGCAATAAAATAAAAGAAGAGATTTCTGGCTTTACAAATTGGTATAGCCTGTCATTGTAAATATTACCGTTGTTTTTTAATAATATTTTTGCTATTTAAGGTAATCATGCGGATTATGGAATTCGCAATTCTGGATTCGCAGTTCAGTGCACTCGTTCCTCTTTACTCATTCGTCATGAAAGGAAAAGAGAACACAGCACTGCGATTCACCGTGAATCCATTATTGCGGTTTCCATAATCGGAACGAATGTTTTATAGAAAATTGCCCCTCCTGGCTAAAGGGGGAAATATACGTCCCGTTCCAATCAATTTTATTTTTTCTCGACCCAACCTACACGCTCTAGCTTTTTGTACTATTTACTTACTTTTACTTCAGATAGCGCTTACAACCCATGTTGGACTTAGGGTTACCAGACGTCCCCTTTTAAGGGGGACAGTCCCCCCTTTCTATACCAAAATACTATTTGTCCCACCTATACAAACCTCTGTCCCCCTTATTAAGTAAAAATTCAAACAGAGAAAACATTCAATTGAAAACTGTAAAAATATTTTCATTAAATATTTCTGTGAACACATTCATTTGAATTTCAAAATCCTTTCAAAGCTGAACGCATCCACTCAATGAACTACATCTAACTTCACATTTTTTTTACTCTGGTGTTATATTTTTCAAAATCATGTTTTATCCCCTTTTTTTTACACTTGTCCCGCCTAGAAAACTCGCGATGTCCCCCTTTTCGTTATTTTCAATCTGGTAACCCTAGATGGACTGGGGCCTCAACCAACAAGCCTTGCCAGCCAGCCAACGCACAGCAAGTTGGCTGAGGCCGTTTTAAACTTGTATGCGCCATCTGTTGGGGGTCTTTCTCTGCTTCGAAGACCCGGTGGGCTGGTCCGTTGATGGGCTCCACGTGTACCAGCCATCTTAGCCGCTGTATTTTCAGCTTTTTGGCCAGGTCAACGTCGCTGTATAGCCCGTAAAGTTCGTTGTTGAATCTCCTTCTCCAATTCCTTCGATACACACAGGACCAAAAATCACTCGAAGAATCATTCTCTCAAAGCACCCAAGGAGGTTTTCATCCGAATCTTTCACGGTTCATGCTTCTGTCCCATACACAAGGACCAGGATGAATGAGGTCTTGTATATATAACGTCTGCTTGGTTCTATGAGAGAGGGCTTTACTATACTTAAATGCCTTTCGAGCCGGAAGAAACAGCGGTTGGCAAGAGTAATTCTTCGTTTGATCTCTGAACTGATGTCATTTTGCGAGGTAAAAGTGGATCCCAGGAAGACAAAGTCCTTGACAACTTCGAAATTAAACTATCCATAGTTATGTTTTGGCCGATTCGATGATGTTGAGATTCTTTTCTCGTTAACAACATATGTACATGTCGTTTTGTCTTCGTTAACAGCCAATCCCATTTTCGCCGGCTCCGATTCAATACAGGGGCCTCATCACGTAAAATGAAAACGATCGAACGATATCGTTTTGGAGATAGCTATCTTTGTTTTTCTCTGCAGATATGATAGAGATAGCAATGGTGGAAACGATATCGTCCGATCGTTTTAGTTTTACGTGATGAGGCCCCAGGTAAATGCAACAACCACGGATCGCTTCGTTCTGCCGATTATGTCTATGTCATCTGCATAAGCAAGTAGTTGGACGGACTTTTGATAAATTGTACATGTGGTGTTGACTTGCGATTTGCGTACAATTGCTTCAAGTACCATGTAAAATAGGTTGCATGATAGCGCGTCGCCGTGCCTTAGACCTTTCATCATCAAACATCAATCGGTTCGGTGGTGTTCTTACCGACTTTGACGGAGCAGCAAGATTTCTCCATCGTCATCCTGCACAAACGGACGAGTTTGGCAGGGATGCCGAGACACGACATAGGTCTGTATAGCCCGTCTCTATTCAAGCTATCATACGCGACTTTAAAATCGATGAAGAGGTGGTGTATATGAATTTGGAATTCCTTGGTTTTTTTTTTCAAAATCTGTCGGATTGTGAACATTTGATTTGATGATTTGATCGACGGTTAACTTGCCTGGCCTAAATCCACACTGATAGGGGCCAATCAGATTGTTGACAAGATTTTATAAGCGACGTTCACGACAATAATTCCTTTGTAGTTGGCGCATGTCACAGCGTCTCCTTTTTTATAGATAGGGCACACTATGCCAAGGTTCCATTCATCGGTCATACTTTGATCTGACCAAATTTTAGAGATGAGATAATAAAATATTATATTATATTCGCTTTGATGCTTACTTAAGGTAGTACTAGAATAGTCGGAAGGCCAAGCAAGTGGTCGTAGGAAACTGAGCGAAGACAATGAATTCATTTGTTGTGCCCATAATTGCGATTTGGTACTGTTCGTCTAGTTTTCGTTAACTTTTGCCGTCGGACATGAAAAGCGCTCATCGACAGCTCATTCTTAGGTGGATAGTTGCAAAAATCAAAATGGTGAAAGAAAACGAAAAAGAATTTGGCGTTTGGTGCTTAGTTTTCGACTTTTTTTTCTAATTGGTGAATCTAATAAAATCTAATTTATATCACATGGAATTTTAGTGGTTTCGCAATATAAATAATTGAAAACCTATCACTCTGTGCTGAGAAAATTGACATTGAACAAACAACTATTTAATATGTTTTCTCACTTTCAACCACTTAAGTGCATTATGGTTGGCTTGTGAAATTTTCGGAAAGCTACTTTTCGGTAGGTTTTGACATAAGCTTGCGACAGCTTCCGCCTATTCTAGTTCTACCTTTAGCCTTAGATTCTATTTAAATTGTTCTATGAAAAACTTATTCACATGCATATTGTTCAGATTTGCTCGTTTGTTTTATTTACAGATGAAGTCCCTGCTTTTAACCTTGTTGAATCTGGCTCTATTCGCCACAATAACCAGTGTTTCTATAACAAACACAAAAGCTGAACCCGTCGCTGAGCCCAAAATTAACTTTAGAATTCCATCTGACATAATTCCATCCCACTACAATATATCATTAAGGCCATACCTGCTTAACGGAGATGGAAAAAATCAGTTCACTTTTGACGGTGAAGTTTCCATCGATATTGAAACCAATGAGCCCAACTTAAAGACCATTATTTTGCATTCGAAAAAGTTAACTTATAAGGTCCGTGAATTGTATGAGACAGCAACACCTCAGACAAAATTAAATATTACAAAATTCGATGAGGATTCCGTGACGGATAAATTCACTCTAACATTGGCAGTAGCCCTGAAACCCAAAACAAACTACACTTTGCATTTTGTCTACACGGGTTTGATGGAAGATGATATGGAAGGTTTCTACAAGAGCTCATATGTCGATGGCAAAAATAACACAAGGTCCGTTTCAAGCATTGTTAATTTGAAATTCAGGTTAATTGGAATTTTATTCTTCTCGTTTTCAGATGGTTGGGAGCAACATATTTCGAACCGATTAATGCTCGTCGTGCCTTTCCCAGTTTCGATGAACCAAAATTTAAAGCAACTTTTGATCTGACAATAATTCGATTTAAGAGCTTCAAGACCGTCAGTAACAGTCGCTTGATTCTAAGTCAACGTATTAAGTAAGATGACATGAGTTTATTTTATTTTTTGTTTGATAACGGTTTTTATTCTGAAGTAATTCCAGTACTTGTTTTTATTAAAATGTTTTTATTAATTCAATCTTTTCCAAAGGGTGTTTTTTTTAGACGTATGGTTTTCAAGAAGAAATATAACGGTTATTATTTAATGTTATGGGCAAGAGTTTAGCTTTATTATAAAGATAAGGGTTTGTCGTTATGTTTTAAAAATGATTTCGGGCAAGTGGCCGCCGCGGCTGGCTCGAATAAATTCCAGCCGAGAGGCCCAATTTTCGACCACTTTTTGCAGCAATTGGGGCCGTATGTCAGCAGTAACACGCGGAATATTCTCTTCCAAGGTGTCAATCGTCTCGGGCTTATCTGCGTAGACAAGCGACTTCACATAACCCCAAATAGTCCAGCGGTGTTAAATCGCACGATCTTGGAGGCCAACGCCACAGGCCCACGACGCGAGATAATGCGCTTACCAAAAGTTTCCTTCAAAAAATTGATTGTTTTGTTGGCTGTATGGCATGTAGCGCCATCTTGTTGGAACCAAAGGTTGTCCACATCAACATCCTCCAATTCAGGTACAAAAAAGTCATTAATAATGGCTCTATAGCGTTCCCTATTTACTGTAACATTATGGCCGGGTTAATTTTTGAAAAAAATATAGACCAATGATTCCCTCTGTCTATAGAGCACACCAAACAGTAACTTTTTGAGGATGTAACGGCTTCTCAACAATAGCTTGTTAATTATGATCGCTCACTAATGACAATTTTGCTTATTAACGCCCCCTTTCAACCAAAAATGTGCTTCATAGCTGAACAAAATTTTCTTATGAAAATCGGGATCAACAGCAATCTCGTTTCAAGACCATTTTCCACAATTTTCATGCGTTGTTCAGGAGTAAGTCTATTTATTATGAAATGGAATTTCAAACTGATCATAAATCAAATGACAGCTGTCAAAAAGACCAACTCCGAAAAAAGTATTGCCAGATTGAAAACCATACGTCTAAAAAAACACCCGTTATAATGTCCAAACCAAACAGTATGTCTAACGAACTTATTCAAAAAGTTGCTCAAATTTCCTTCTCCTTTTCTTATTTAATCAGCAAGGACTATTACAAAGATGTCTTCGCCACCACACCACGCATGTCCACCTACCTATTGGCCTTCCTTGTATCCGATTTCAATGAACGGAACGATATCGATGGTGAATTCTTTGTTGTTGCACGTCCCGAATATTTTAGTCAAACCGAATATGGTTTCGATGTGGGCCGTAAGCTTCTAGCTGAATTGGATAAATACACAAAACTGCCTTTCTACAAGACCGGTATGGAAAAACTGCATTTGGCAGCTATTCCTGATTTTTTAGCTGGAGCAATGGAGAACTGGGGTCTTATTACATACAGGTTAGCAAAAAAAAAAATCATATACAGTAACTGACGCTTATAAAAAACACGATTATAAGAAACACACTGATATAATGAATTTTTTTTTACAACACCGATTCTCAGTTTTCCTTTGAAATCTGATGTTTATAAAAAACTTTTGTATGACACAGTAAAAGTCCCATGTAAATGTTCCTTAAATGTGAACGAACACGCCCTCAGGAAATACATGCACTCTCAAAGAAAAGTCATAAATTTTCTCGTTCTTTTCTTCAAAAAAAGAGAATTTATTTTTTGTTGTTTAAAAATGAACGTTTTTTTCTGAAAGAATATTTTTATAGGAAACTGCTGTTACTTATATCCGTGTTTTTCTTATAAGAAATTTGTTTATTACATCCTTGATTAGGATACAAGAAACCGCTTATTGAAACAAAAATTGTTGCATTTTGGAGTTTCGTATAAGCGTCATTTACTGTAGTATATCAAAAAAAACTCAAACATTATTTTTGTAGGGAAGAAGCCTTGCTTTATGACGAAGGATCAACTACTCTTTATGCTAAACAAACTATTGCTGAAGTGATCGCTCACGAACAAGCTCATATGTGGTTTGGAGACTTGGTAACTTGCGAATGGTGGAGCTACACTTGGCTCAATGAAGGCTTTGCTACATATTTCGAATATTTCATCACAGCTGAAGTGGGTCGAATCTCACGAAACAGAAGAATGCTTTACTAAAAAACGTTTATTTTTCATTTTTGGCTTAAGGTTCACCCAGAAATGGAAATAGACAAACAATTCATCGTCGATAAGCTTCAAGTTGCTTTTACACTAGACTCAACAAACAACACAAATCCCTTAAGTGACATCACCGCAGCTTCTCCTATTGAAGTATCTCAGCTATTCAATGAAATTTCCTACAACAAAGGCGGTTCAGTCATCCGTATGATTAAACACGCTATAGGGGAGAGAAATTTCAAGAAGTCTCTTCAAGACTACCTCAATGAATTGTAAGTTCCAAAAATTATTTCGCTTTCTAGTAAGCTTTTATACTTTGTTTCTAGCAAATACACCAACGCAATTCCAAAGAATATTTTCGACCATTGGAAAGCTAATTGGCCCACATACACCAAGATGTTCGCGGACGGAGTTTTCGCAACTTTCACTGAACAAGTTGGCTACCCAGTTGTGCATGTTGAAATTGCTGATGATGGCAGGAGCATAACTATCGAACAGAAGCGTTTTCTCCTCACCCCAGGTGATGGCAGTGACCCAAATTTATTGTACACTATTCCGTTTACTTTCACAACAAACTTGGACAAAAATTTCACTTCAACAACCCCGAACTTGTACCTGGAAGCTAAGAGAGGTAAAACGACGGTGAATTTTAAGGAAGCTGTCAAATGGGTTATGGGAAATATCCAAGAAACTGGATACTACCGGGTCAACTATAGTGTTCCACTCTGGCATCAAATCCATGATGCCCTGCGTTCTGAGAATTGGGATGGCATCCACGAACTTAACCGAGCTCAGTTTGTTGACGACCTATTGGCTCTTTCTCGTGCAGGCGAACTTAATTACGATCTATCATTGATGTGTCTAGACTACTTGGAAACTGAAACCAACTACATGCCATGGAAAGCAGCATTCAATGGATTTGACTTGTTGTCCCATCGTATCAGCTTAGATATGAAGGAAAATTTCGCCTACTACATAATTAAAATTACCAAGAAAGCTTACAATGCGCTCGGCTTTGAGGAAAGAAAGACAGACAAACCACTAGACATTTATGCCCGCAGCAAAATTATCTCATGGAACTGCAAATACGGCCACAGCGATTGCATCGCAGAATCCCTAAAATTATTCCGAAACAGGCATAACAAACCTATTCCGGTGAATATTCGTGCAGAAGTTTATTGCACAGCCATGCGTGATGGCACTGAAGCTGACTTTGAAAGCCTCTATCAAAATATGAAGACCGAACTAGTTTCATCGAAACAAGTCTTGATTATTAATAATTTGGGCTGTGTTCGGGATAAGAAACTCGTCGAACGTTTTTTTCATATAGTTCTCAGTAATGATATTCGGCGCCAGGACAAGTCTCACGCTCTATCGACCCTTTACTCAGCAAATGCTGAAAATGTTTCCCCAGTTTTTGATCTTGTGATTGAACACCTTGAAGCTTTCAAAAATGCGTAGGTTCTTCTGATGTCACAGCTTAATATAAATTAATTAAATTTTTGTTCACAGCCTTGGTTCCAATTCATCAGTGGCAACTGCGATTTCAAAAATCGCGTCACGATTCACAACAAAAGAACAACAAAACAAACTCGATGCATTTATTTCAGTAAGTGGCAGTCAACTTGGAAGCTCTGAAATGGCATTGACCAAGGCTTCTAAGATAGTGAAGGAGAACCTTGCCTGGTCTGAGAAGAGTTTGGTCCCTGTGGTTAAATATTTGAAGAACTTTAGAAATAGTGCCACAAGTATAAGCACTAGTTCCTTAACCGTTGCTTTCGCGGCTGTTATATCTTACATGCTAAGAAAAATAAGTTTGAATACGTAGAATTTTCTTCTTCAATTTAATTCGATTTACATAGATATTTTTTTATTTTTAGAAACTATAAAACAAAAAAAAATGAAAGCTAGCGAGTAGACGTATTTTTGTCGCGCATACTTTTTATCAAGTTTTCTTTAAGTTTAAGAACCATTTAAGCACTTCTTGTTGAAAAGTAACCTTATTTTTTGGTGCGGTTGATTAATTTGTATGTTTTGGGTGCTGAGATCATTTATTACCAGCCATTGAAGTGATTTTCATATAAAATATATTACAAAACCTCAAAAAAAAAAAGTTAATATCTTGGTGTATTCACGATAATTTGATAATTTGCCTCTCAATTTACCTTAAAATGTCAAATCGTTCTGGTATAAGTGATCGTAAAACAAACTCACCACTTACACAACGAGCTTTTCTGTCAAAAATACCAAAGAAAAGCTTTGAGGATGACAGCGAAATGTGGAAACAAAATGGACGAAAGACTAGAGGCACAAAAGGATAGCATTACAAGTGAAATAAATTCACGATAATTTGATAATTTGCCTCTCAATTTACCTTAAAATGTCAAATTGTTCTGGTATAAGTGATCGTAAAACAAACTCACCACTTACACAACGAGCTTTTCTGTCAAAAATACCAAAGAAAAGCTTTGAGGATGACAGCGAAATATGGAAACAAAATGGACGAAAGACTAGAGGCACAAAAGGATAGCATTACAAGTGAAATAAATTCACTCATTACCACGAAACTGGTAGAAACTGAGGCACGAATTTCATCTAACATTAATGAACAACTAACTGTTACGGCGAAATTTTTCCGTAACAAGAATTGCTCTTTAGCTTCCCCATCCTAGGTTCCTTTCAACTTACTGAGAGAGAGAAGGGCAGCAATGGTCCATCAGCTATTGTTTCACTCTCTCAGTATCGTGAAGAAACAATAATTGTAGCTGTCAAACTTGACAGTTCCGGTGGGTAGTTGGCCCACTCATCATAAAATTGACAGACGGACAGTCTGGCCATAATAAATCATAAATAAAGCACGGGCGACACTTGGTCCCCGATTGCTGAAGTCACTCTTTGTGAGAATGGCTGCAGGCCCAACGTAAAACTTTTGCTTTAATTTATACTTAAAATTGTAAAAGATGTAACGTTAACAGCTGGATCCCATTCGCCCCAAAATCTGAACAAAACCCCAACGAAGTAGGTTAAATTCGCGTTGTGGAAATTTTCTGCCAAACTCCTTTATAACTTTTGAAAAATTGATTTAACTCGTTCCAACTTTTCACAATTTTATTTTGTCTTAGTATTGCAGGGGAAAAATGCACGTGTGAACAATTAGGTTTCTTTCGGTTTTAAAAGTTTTAATTTTCATATTGAATTGGAGAAATTAGGTGGCTGAATGCGCTCATTGGATTGCTTACCACTGGAAGTCATGTCAGAGGTCGGCGAATTCAATGATGATGGCGATGCATGAAGCTGGGGTGTGAAGGTGCGAGTAGGAAAGGCTGCTGGGTTTCAACTGCGTTAGCGCGCTCACGCAAATATGCGTAGTGTTGCTGAATGATGACGCGATCGAAATCTCGGGCCACTGATTGGCCGAAAGCACGGGGGTTCGAAAACGAGAAGGTACCATCCAGGCATGGTGAAAGCCTGGAAGGTCACTTCTTGGCAAGCTACAAAGCGATTTAGAGCTTTAAATAGATTTTGAGAAAAAGAAAATTTTGGAAAATTTGAGAGAGATTTAATTTGTCGATTTGAGTTCGAAATCAAGAAAATTGAAAACAGGAAAATTGAAGGAAAATTGTGAAAAGTTGGAGGAAAAATTGTGGAAGGGATTTCGTGAAATTATCACGAGGAAATTAAATACTAGAAAGGAGGAAAATTGGCAGGAAAATTCCAGATAAGTATAGTGATTATTGCATTGGTTGAATAGTATTCTTTTTTTTTCTAATCGTTTATTGTGTGTGATAAAATCTTCACATAAATTCCGTTTGTGTTTTGCTCTCCGTTTTATTCCGGAAAATTACGGAACTCGTGACCCGTTTCAAAATCGTTATATTCTTTCGGGACCGAGTGTTAACGGTCCACCTTATAATCTTAAATTTTCTTTGTTCTCGTTGTTTCAAAAGATCTTGGGTTTTACTCCTACTCGTAAGGTTTCCCAAGCACATTAAATTTTGATTAAAAATAATTTCGTTTTTCAAAGACAATTTCTTCGTCTTTTTTTATTCTAAAATACTTTCACCGTCGGTTCCGCTCCGAAGGTTTGTGATTTCGTTTTTTAACAAAAAAAATCACTGGCGCCCTTTTTATTACTTTCAGCTACGTCCCTGTGTCCACACAGTAATAATTAATTACAAACATCTTTTTTTATAATCATAATTAATAAAAGTACAAAAAACCTGAACCCAACCCTAACTGAGCATAGCTGTGGTGCCAGCACTTTTTCATCGCTGCCTGTTGCACTAACTTCGAATTCGAATTCGGAATTCTTTTGATTATTATTCTTCTGCTTCCTTGTGAATTCTTCCTTGTGAGTCTAAGTCGTGTTTTCTTATTGTCGGTCGTGGTGCAATTCGTCGTTTAATCAAATAATTGATTGATTCGGTTCGTCGGGAAAAAGTGCAACATAACAAAAATAAAAAAACAAATCACTGAGTTAGGTACACGAGTAACCAAAATTGAATCTTCTCAGTCAAACATAGACTCTGCAAACATGTTGCTAAAAAAAGATGTCAAATCATTTAACGCGCCACCAACAGATGTCAAAACCAATCTCTCTACCTGCACTTCCAAAATAAATAAGTTCAAAGATGATTTAACCGCACTTAAAAATGATTTCGACGAATTAAATAAAAAACAGGAGATTCAGGATAACCGAAATGTAGCTTGTGACGCGGTTCTTAATGGAATTCCTTTTTCACCCGACGAAAATCTTAAAGGCACTTTCAATCACCTTTGTTTATCACTTAAGCCTAGTACGCTGCTGATGCGAAACGAAAAATCCCTTACAAAAATGACACAACGAAATCATAAACGAAAAATTTCGTTCTCCTTTTCGTTTTGCAGTACGCTGTTCGAAGAGCCAAATTGATAATTGTAGCAGATTATTTGGAATGGTCTCCGCTCTTTTTTCGCACTCAATTAATTGCCAGCCTGGACCATTAATTGTGTGCGGAAAAGTGACATTTAAGGTTTTTTTGTGTTTGTATTTGTTGTATCTTTCATTGCAGCATGGCTTTCTGTGATTTTTTTGCGTTTGCGTTTCTGTTTGTTTTTTTGTTTGCAATTGGTGACGCTTTCAGTTGTCATTTTTTCGCTGTGGTTATCGTAAGCATTTCGCTGTCGTGTTGGAGACCACCGAAAAATAATAACAAACCGCTTTTTCTTCGTGACGTTAACTTTGGGCCGAGTGCAGAAAGCCTTATTTACCTTCGCGAGTGCTTGACGAAAAAATAACATTTTTTGCTGCAATCTGCACTGAAACTAACAAAAGTAAACAAACTTTCATCGGTGTTTACAAGGCGGGGACTAGTTTATGTTAAACGTCAAAATGATGATGCTGCTGTTCTTATTGACAAAAAAGAAGACTTGTCCAGGGTTGCCGCGATTGCTGTTTCTGCTAATACATGTTAAAAAAAATATTTTAAAAGCTCTTCTCTTTTTTTTATTATATTAAATTAACTTCTTTTTTCTATAACTGAGTAGTACCTATTATTTAGTTTCTTTTCCTCTTCCTATAAACCTATTTTTTTTCTTTCTTCCTGTTTACTTCAATAACATAACTTTTTATTTTTATTTATTTGTAAATTATTGGTAAAACTCTTACTCTTTTCGATAAATTTATAAAATTGTAGGATGAATTCCTCTAGTGTTGACGATGGTTTGGTTTTGCGTTCTATGATAAGGTTGATTTGCAATCAATGTATTTTTTTTTTGGATGTGGGGAAGATAAACTTTTGATTGGTACAGTTTACAGACGCAACAGATACGTTTATCTTTCATCACTCGTAAATCTCTTGGAAGAAATTTCTTTGATGTCAAGTAAAATTGTTTTGTGTGGGGATATTAAGAGTAACCTCTTAAATGAGAGTACCTTGTATAATATAATGGAATCTTTTAATCTCCCACCGGTAAATCTACATGTGCCGACTCATTTTACTGGTAGTTCCAGTTCGCTACTTGATGTTATTTTTGTTGGTTATATGAATGATGTGCTATTTTATGATCAACTTGCTGCACCTGCTTTTTCAAAACATGATCTTATATTTTTAACATTTAACTTTGTAGTGTATAGATACCCTTATACGATAAACACAAAGTCATGGAATATCATGTAGAACATTGTTTGCTATGCTTCGAGATCTTTGAATGATAATAAAAAAAAATATTCAGCCACTGACAAAGAATTTCTTGCTATTGTCTGGTCAGTGACATATTTTCGACCCTACCTCTGGGGAAAAATTTAAATTAGTCACAGACCATCAACCCATTAAGTATCTAAACAAAAAATACAACGGCAAAGAATTTTCAGTCAGAAATCAGCGATGGTTACTCAAATTTTTCGAATTTAATTAGGATATAGAATACTTAAGGGGTAAAGATAATAAAGTTGCAGATTTCTTGAGCCGCAGCAAGGATGTTGATCAAATAGATGGTGAATCTGACTCGAAAGCGGCAACTGTCCACTCAGCACCAGAACAACAGTTGGATCATTTTCCAATAAACGAAGAAATAGTCAATAAATATAAAACATAAATAATTTTATCTAATTTTGTTTCAACAGAAGTCGAAATGTGTCATGGTAGGAGAATCATCCATGTAGATATGACTAAAAATCAGATATATTGGGAAGATCTCTTTAATCGAACTCTTATAAAAGGAAAAGTATGAATTTATACGGAATTACCGTACCATGAGTACAACAAAATTCAAAAGTGTTTGATAAAACTTTTTAAGGATGATAAAAACTTGACATTTGTTAAATACACACTTAGAGCTCTCGAAGTAAAAACGGAAGCAGACATTTTTAAACAAATTTCCTTATACCAGGGGTATTCATGAAATGAGATATATTTACTAACTTCGTATTTGCGTAAATGTATTCTTCAGTTTGCATGAACGCACCTCTAAAGCAATCTTTGTATATCCTTATTACGTTGCTCGCGTATATAATTTTCCATACAAATTTTGCCATTTGATTTACGAGGTGATATACTAGGCAAATACGACATTGCATGAATACCCCTACCATGTCAAAGAGAGTAGTCATTCCGGAATTATTGAAACCTACAAAACTTTGTAAAATAAAGTTTATTTTCCAGGTATAGTGAAGCAAATATCCAAGGTAATAGGAAATTGTCAGGCATGCCAAGAAGGCAAATATGATAGAAAACCTATCAAACTTAAATTCAAGACTTCTGAAACACCTACAGAATCTAATGAAATACTACATATGGATATATACCATAGCGGACCCAGCTCTTCTAATCTCCCAAATACAAACTGACCAGGTATTTACAGTCATCAATCGAGGATGATGATTTAGTGGGTTCTGATTAAGATTTTTTCAAGTTAAAACATTCCAAAATTGGAGCATTTAAATTTAACGACACAAAATAAATTTTAGCTATTAAGCTTAGGAAAAGTTACATTAAAACCCAATTAAAAATGATAATACCGGTGCCTAACAAAGATTTTAAAGAAATTGATTTATTACCTACAGAATTCATTCATCTAAATAAAATAAAATTTTATTATAATCCCAACAATATTTATAAAGGGGTTTTCAACAGGGACGCTACAAAATTAGAGCAACAGGGACAGCAAACAACGCAAGCCATATTTCTTGGCACTCTTTTGACATTGCTCTGCAGTTAGGTTTGCCATTTCATGATGGAAAGATATACGAGCCAACAACGAGTCGAAATTATTAAAATTTACCACCGAAGTTCAGAGTCAGTGACCTCAACGTTGAGAGCGCTTCTTCCAATTTATGGTCGTCATAATCGTCCTAGCAGATCAACAATTGAGCGTCTAGTGGAAAAATTTGAATCCACAGGCACAGTACAAAATGTTCCCGTGCCAGTGAGACAAAGAAGTGCCCGTAGTGTCGAGAATATTGCTGCCGCTGAGGCTTCAGTTGCAGACAGCCCAAATGTGTATCTCACACGTCGTTCTCAAGCGTTGGGCATCTCTGTGACGTCGTTGTGGCGAATTTTGCGAAAAAATCTTGGTGTACATCCTTACAAGATTGAATTGACGCAAGAACTGAAGCCGCTTGACCACAAGAAGCGTAGTGTGTTCGTGAATTGGGCTGAGCAACAACTTGAAAATGATTGGGATTTTCATCGAAAAATCATCTTCAGCGATGAGGCTCATTTCTGGCTGAATGGCTTCGTCAATAAACAAAATATGCCGTATTGGTCAGGCACCAATCCACACGTACTCCATGAGTCATTATTGCATCCCGAAAAAAATACGGTTTGGTGTGGTTTATGGGCCGTACTTCTACCGTGATGATCAAGACCGGCACGTTACTGTGAATGGGGATCCCCACCGTTCCATGATAACCGAATATTTTTGGCCCCAATTGGATGATATGGACTTGGAGGACATGTGGTTCCAACAGGACCCCGAATAGCACAGACGGGTTTTCATTTGGTAGATATAACTCCAGTAAAACAATCAAGTTGTTGTCCATTTATTTCAGAAACATATTCTGGTACAGTTGTGTAACCCAAATAGCCGCATTTCTCCTCTTATTTGCAACGAACTTATGGTAATTGGGTTCTATAGAAGATAAATTTTGTCGTTTCTTAGTTTTATAAGTGTTATTTGAACTAAGAAATGTTAAATGTAACTTAATCTTACAATTGTGCAACTTTGATTGAACTCGACGATGAGTTTACTAATATTGCAAAAATGTTTATGCAAGGATACTTTGTGTTTAAAACAAATCACAATAACTTGAATAAAGTTTCATCGAAGTTGCTATTACTATTACTTTAACTTTTTCTGTTCTATTTTGTTATAATATAATGAGAAATAATGTTTCCGAAAACATTATAAAAGTCTCTGTAAAGTTATTGCTCAAATTCTTTTTAAATGTATAATACCTTTGAGATGTTATAAATAAGATAAACTTCAAAGTATTGAATAAAGTCAAAACGTCTAATATTGTGATTAAAAATGCGATTTTCAGTTATTTATGAACGGAAAATCTAATACAAACCCCATTTTTATCATTAAGATTGAACTTTTACTTTCAGAAAATTCTCGGGCCACCTACAAAATTAAAATTGGGCGGAAATTTGAAAAATACAAAAATAATCATGTTTGTATTTAGGCATTCAAGTTGCAAGAGTATTTATAATTTACATTTTTAAACGAAACTTTCAGCCGTTTCCATTGAAATTTACTATGGAAAACGTGATACTAACTGGAAAAATTAGTTTAATAATTTCGCATTTAAGATCAAATTCTAATAAAAAGTCATTAGATTGTGAACAATATGGCGCTTGTTGCAGGAAATATCAATAAAACATTGTCTCTTAAAACTAAAACTTACATGTTATTAAACCAAGGATGCAATAAAGTAGAAACTTAAGGCAATTAAATTCTCATTTTAACCAATTTATACTGTTTGTAAAACAGAGAAATATTCTTCTTAATCATATTTTCAAATCCCCGTTACTGAAACTAGTATTCTAATGTTAAAAAAACCATAATTTTTTTTAGGCGGAAAAAAAATGAAGCAACAACTTGCATTTTACTTTGGTCTATGTCCACCAGAGTTGCCGCACTTCACTTTTTGTTTATATTTTTAAAACATAAATTTTATATCAGATAAAACGTTAAATGTCAAAATATCAATTTTCTCTTTTTTCGAAACCCCATGGAATGTCAAATTAAAGAAATTAAATTTATCTATAATATAACGATAGATTAAAAAAAAACCCAAAAACATCAATTTCTGTGCCCTTTTTTTAATGCTTCATAAAATCTCGATTTCTAGGCAGCCTGTTGACATTTGGAACGAAATATTTATGAAACGTAAAAATGTGTTCATATGACAAGACATGCGATATAATTTTTCTATTTTTAGTTATGTGTGTTATGGTCATCTTAAAATCTACAAATTGTTTAATCTGAATTGTGACAATTTTTCAATCCAGCAGCAACTCTGCCATGTATAGTAACTCTTTTCATGTCTAAGCAATAATTTTTGTTTGTTTACTGTTCATTGTTGATTTGAATAAAGTATATAAAAATATACGATTAACATTTATAAAACATCTCTACTCAACTAAAACATCACTTGAATCTTAAGAAATGTTGAAGTTTTGTTTCAAATACAAACAAAATGTTTTTTTTTTCAATTCTAGTACTTTGGTTACCTATTTGTTTTATTGTCGTTTCAATCCTTGTTTCATGTTTACGAATAAGAAACCAAAATAACACAAAGTCTCCACCAATAAAAAGCATAAGCAGTTATGGTAGTTATGTTTCAACTCAGTTTCAACTAAGGAACGATGTGTATTCAAACATTTTGTTTGTGCATTCGTGTTATTCCAAATTTAACGAAACGACAACACAGCAAAACACATTTAGAGCTTCATCTTTGTTTTGACGTTGTTAATAGTAACAAGAAAATTGAAATGTAATTAAAAAAAAAAAACAATGGTGGAGATTTATGCTTACTTCTTTAAAAAAAAATAACCATTCGCTATTAAAGGAATGATGTATTTATTTCATTATAATATATACATTTTTTCGTTTTGAGAATAGACAACACCGATTGACTTATTGTTATTTATATATAATTGTAAACTTGTTCATTAAAATTCTGTTAAAATAAACATTTTGAGAGGAAAAACGTTACAAAAATGTTTTCGTTAGTTGTTTCCCCCTTCTTAATTATAAATTATATTAAAGTTACCCAAATGGTTTTACAGATTGTCACAAGAAAGTTATTTTAACATTTAATTTAGAAGATAACGAAACAGAAATTCAATAGATGTAATAAAAACTTTTTATCAACTTTCAAATGTTGGACTTGCTTATAACCCTTTAAGAACAACTTCAGTTTTTCGGGAACAAGTTCAAACTTTTACGAAACCGATTTGTAGCATTTTAATTCACAAAGTTACCACTGTTTTTCGATGAACAATTGAGAAACTGAGTTGCAATAAATAATGTTGCAGATTACTTCAACAAAACACAAATACAACCAAATTCTAGTTATAAATCGAATTCTGTGCTATTCGGGACGGCGCCACAAGCCACACGAATGTCACAATCAATTTATTGGAAAACAAGTTTGGAGAACGTGTTATCTCACGCGATTTGACGCCGTTAGACTATTTCCTGTAAGGCTACGTCAAGTCTATGGTCTATGCCAACAAGCCAGAGACGATTGATGAACTTCGTACGAATATCGAACGTGAAATTGTAGCAGTATCGGCCGATTTATGCTTGAAAACCGTCGAAAATTGGGTTCAGCGTCTGGACTTCTGCCAGCGTGCCCGTGGTAGCCATGGAAAAGAAATCGAATTCTATACATAATGGCATTAAACGTACTTTCACAGGAATAAAGAATTTGATTGATATCCAAAACGGTTTTTGTTTTAACTATTTAAAAAAACTTTTGTAGCGTCTTATTGAAAAACCCGATATAAATGACTTGAATAAAATGGTTATTTGTTTGATTGATGGCTTATGTAATTTTAAAATAAACAACAAAACTGAAATTTTAAATATCGAAGAAAATTTTGTAATTTGTAGAAATCTTAAAGGAGAAATTGTAAATAACGGTTGTGACGATAGAAATTTAATTTTAAGTGGAAATTTTATGATCAATATTAATAATTGTACAATAAACATAAGAAATATTTCAATATCAAATTTTAATATAGAATTTGTTCATACATTTTCCTACGAAGAAGATCAATGTAATTGTAAAAGAAAAAATTAAAATTTTGAAACGATGTTAAAAATGTACCAAATCGAAAACCTTAACCACATAAATGATTTAAAGTACCATAAAAACAACAATTATATTATTAGTTCCACTTCATTGTTATCATAGCCGTAATTATTATTGGAGTTCTCATCTTCTTAATTCAAAGAAAGAACAAAAATATTAAAATAATTATAAAAAACATAGAAACAAAATTCAATGAAAACAAAATTCAGGAGAATCTTGAATTGAAGGGGGTGAAGTTACACAAATGCAAGCCGGCAAACTTGACGACAGAACATTTGTGTTGCTTCGCAACCCATAAAGTAATGCAACACCACTTTCCGATGACGATGGGAAAATGTCTATATCTGAAGGCCATCGGAAAGTGGATGCATTGACCTTTTGTTTATTATAAACTTTATTTAATTATTAATTGATAACAATAAAACTACCGGCAGTCGCAATCGACCTGGGAAACACAGATGATCGGTTTAATACTACTTATAATTACTAAATACAATATAACATAACTCGCAAAGCGCGCAACGCTCACCCACTTTTAATGGCAAAAAACTGTTATAACTGTTATAAATTGGCATGTCTCTAGTCTCGTCCCTTTAATAAACCAAAACTGTTATAATTGGCATGTCTATAGAGTCACTTCCTAAATATTAAATCTGTATTTTTTTTTGTAATTTATATGCGAAGCTTAGGTTTGTCTACCCGTGCGAAGCCGGGCGGGACAGATAGTATTACATAATCGGTGATTAAGTAAGTATCGAAATAAAAAACAAATGAAGGTAAGTAATTTTTTTTAATTTTTGTTTTTTTACTCTACTACTATATACTACTTACTTTTTTACTCTATAGGGCAAGTATTGGTTTCGTGTAAAAAAAAATTCGAGGTTTTAATCAAAACTAACACTACTATAATCGAGAAGTCTGAAAAAGTGGGTTTTGTCATGCCGTCCGTCGATCTGTGCGTCTGTGCATCGGTGCATCCACTGCCTAAACGGGTAGACCGATTTGCATGAAATTTGGTACAGAGCATTTTTTTGTGATTCCCTAAAGAGAAAATTCAAATTTTTGTTTTAGCTTATCTAGAACGGGTAGCTGCCATACAAATATTTTGGTTTCTTCAAAATTTCTAGAAAACGATTTGAATTAAACTTCGTACCTGCAATAACCAAGTCAATTGTAATAAAACTGCGTTTCAGCTTTTTCTCCAAAAATTCACATAACGGAATTAAGTATTTTACGTTTTTTGAGAAAATGGTATTAGTGTTGGGTTATTCGCGTATATCTTTGCCATGGTTAAACCGGTTTTGTTATAATTTTGCAATCTGATGCTTCTCAATAGTTTAAACAATAATGCATTTAAAAATTTAAAAAAACATTTTTTATAAACAAAAAAAAATCAAATAAAAAAGCAATTTTTTTAGCAAGAGCAAGTTCATGCGATCAAGTCATGCATATTTTTAATTAATTAATTTATTAACGTGAACTTATTTTTGTGAAATCAAGTTAAGGTGTCTCATAATTTGTTAAAGTGATTTATGTTTTTTTTTTTTTTAACACATAATTATTTGATTTCTTATCAGTATCACTATTATTACATATATATATATAATTCAGAAATAGTTTGATGTGGGGAGCAGATTTTTAAAATTATATTAAACGGATGTAGATATCGCTGCTCTCGAGTGGTTCTCTTTTTTAATTAAATCAAATATTTATTTATAGTTAGGTACATATTTGTTTGCAGTTGATTAAATTGAAACATAAATTAGCATCTTTCTTATTGGAACCGCCACAGTGTAAGCATCTTTTCAAAAGTAAATTTAATAAATAAATCTGGAGTGTTATAGTTTCGGGCCTATTGATTTATAACTAATTGTTTTATAGTTTGGTCCTTATCTGCTGGACTATTTATTAATAGATAATTCTGGATTCGGATTAGATATGGTTGATTTACTGAAATTGTGTTTAAGTGAAATCCTCAAATTTGTGCACAATAATGTTTGTATAACTGCAGACAGCCGGAAAGAGTTTGAACTTCGTTTTCAGCTCTATTATAATCTTTGAAAATATACCTACCACTCTCTTCCACGTACCACAATAATTATTGCTTTGTATGTACTAGTGTTGGATAAACATCAACAAATTTTACTATCGATAGTATCGATAACTATAGTATCGATACTATCAATAGTTTTTAATTATTTTATTTCTCAGCAAAATGAACACACAGATGAATTTTTAATACGCAAGCGCACTTGTCTGGTTAAAAAATAGTATCCTAACAAAATCGAGTCGCATTTCCTACAAAAAAGTACCTCTTTTTGCTTGGTTCAATAAGTGAAATATAACCATAAGGAAATATTATGAAAATGATAGCAGCACCTTAAAAAAAAAGTATCAGGAATTAAATTGCCAAGGAAGTTTGGCCAATTTTTCGATGAACCAAATGCGAGATTACGTAGTGTTGTGGAAAAGTATTAGAGTTTCAAGTTCTCGAAGTAGGGAAACATTCCAAGGGACATTTTATTCACGATAGCCCCACACTCAAAAAAAAAATCTATTCTCACAATGCGAAAAACCATTGCCACAAGCGTTAAAAGGGACCAAACTCTAAAATACCTTACTATAAACTGATTTAGAGCTTCTGTGGTAGCTGCTTCATATTTTAGTTGCAAGTTATATTAAAGATGATTTTTAAAAGAAATGTGTTTTACAACACACAGTATTCTACATCCGGATAAAAATAAATTTTGATGCCCTCAAGTTCGAATATTGCTTAATGCACATGTGTTAAACGTCAAGTCGTACCTACCAAATCGTTTGAATCAACCTCCTTATGTAGTATATAAGGGTTAAATCCTAACAGTTTTGTTGATACGACACAAAGATTAACAAAATAAACGCCATAGTGAATATCGTTTGTCACAAAAAGAGATACGGTTTATCTGAAAAGATATACTTTTAAAGAGAAGTGCTTTCACCAGTTAACACTAACTCTTCAGTTTATTCGGGATAATTAAAAAAGCGTTTGTGACAAACTCCAAAGAAGATTGACTCCAATGGCAATATTGTTTACACCAAACGATTTTATAGATGAGATTCAAAGATTAACTACATAATAACTACATTTGTTGACCTGAACAGATTTATTATTTTACAGAAATACTTTTATTTCAATAAGCCTTAACTCTAAAGAAGTTTCATTTTAAAGGCAATATCGTGTATCACCATAAACAAAGCTTTGACTCCAAACGATCTTGTATAAGAGATTCAAAGTTTAACTACATGATCATAGTAGTGATCTCCTTTTGTCATGAAAATTATAATTGTTAGTCTGAATCAGATTTATTATTGGTCAGAAATACTTATTTCAATCAACACAAACTCTTAAAAATATTAACCTCATTGGCAATATCGTTTATCACAATTAATAAAGCGTTTACTGCAAACGGTATTATAGATGAAATTCAAAGTTTAACTCCATGACTATTGTAGTGATCTCCTTTTGTCATGAAAATTATAATTGCTTCTCTCAAGCAGATTAATTATTTAACAGAAATACTCACTTCAATCAACACAATCTATTTAAAATATCAGCCTCATTGGCAATATCGTTTATCACACTTAATAAAGCGTTTACTGCAAACGGTATTATAGATGAAATTCAAAGTTTAACTCCATGACTATTGTAGTGATCTCCTTTTGTCATGAAAACTATAATTGCTTCTCTCAAGCAGATTTATTATTTATCAGAAATACTTACTTCAATCAACACAATCTATTAAAAATATCAGCCTCATTGGCAATATCGTTTATTACACTTAATAAAGCGTTTACTGCAAACGGTATTATAGATGAAATTCAAAGTTTAACTCCATGACTATTGTAGTGATCTCCTTTTGTCATGAAAACTATAATTGCTTCTCTCAAGCAGATTTATTATTTATCAGAAATACTTACTTCAATCAACACAATCTCTTAAAAATATCAGCCTCATTGGCAATATCGTTTATCACACTTAATAAAGCGTTTACTGCAAACGGTATTATAGATGAAATTCAAAGTTTAACTCCATGACTATTGTAGTGATCTCCTTTTGTCATGAAAACTATAATTGCTTCTCTCAAGCAGATTTATTATTTAACAGAAATACTTACTTCAATCAACACAACCTATTAAAAATATCAGCCTCATTGGCAATATCGTTTATCACACTTAATAAAGCGTTTACTGCAAACGGTATTATAGATGAAATTCAAAGTTTAACTCCATGACTATTGTAGTGATCTCCTTTTGTCATGAAAACTATAATTGCTTCTCTCAAGCAGATTTATTATTTAACAGAAATACTTACTTCAATCAACACAATCTATTAAAAATATCAGCCTCATTGGCAATATCGTTTATCACACTTAATAAAGCGTTTACTGCAAACGGTATTATAGATGAAATTCAAAGTTTAACTCCATGACTATTGTAGTGATCTCCTTTTGTCATGAAAACTATAATTGCTTCTCTCAAGCAGATTTATTATTTATCAGAAATACTTACTTCAATCAACACAATCTATTAAAAATATCAGCCTCATTGGCAATATCGTTTATCACACTTAATAAAGCGTTTACTGCAAACGGTATTATAGATGAAATTCAAAGTTTAACTCCATGACTATTGTAGTGATCTCCTTTTGTCATGAAAACTATAATTGCTTCTCTCAAGCAGATTTATTATTTATCAGAAATACTTACTTCAATCAACACAATCTCTTAAAAATATCATCCTCATTGGCAATATAGTTTATCGCCCTTAATAAAGCGTTTACTCCAAACGATTTTATAGATGAAATTCAAAGTTTTACTCCATGACCATTGTAGTGATCTCCTTTTGTCATGAAAATTGTTATTTTTACTCTACGCAGATTTAGTATTTAACAGAAATACTTATTTCACTAAACCCTAACTCTCATGAAGGTTAACTTTAATGGCAATATCGTTTATCACCGTTAATAATGCGTTTACTCGAAACTGTTTTGTAGATGAGATTCAAAGTTTAGCTAAATAAACAAGGCTGTGAATCTTTGCTTGCCATGATAAAATATTTTATTAATTATTTAATTCTTTAGTTGTTGCAGTTAACCTTATAGTAACTCGTACATACAACTATATAGCTCGAATTTTACGTGAACTGACTAAATAAAGAAAACAATTAATAAGATACCTTATCATCACAGTCGATATCCAAAAACAATGCGCTCCAAGAAGTAAAATATTTTTCCTTTGTTTCAAGCGATGTAGCTTAAAAAAAAAACAATTTCATTACATTTGCATATTTGTATGTATTTATAATTATATAAAGTTAGTACTTAGACTTATTTTTGGAAAGAATACAAACTAATTTTTTGAAATATACAAAATATTTTTTTTAAACATACAGAACATTTATTTATGGAAAGAATATAAACTAATTTTTTGAAAGATTTTTTTTTTAAACTTACATTATAATGGTTTTCCATGGATATAGTTTGTTAAAATCTTTTATAATAATAATTATATTATTTTATTTTTTATAAAAAAAACAAATTATATTTAAGACAGAAAAAATTGCAAACTAACATCTGACATAAATAATTAACTTTCATAAAAAATATAATACATAAAAGCATAAAAGGACAGCCAAATAATTAATATTTTAAATTTCTGGTTATATTACATAATTTATGTTTATATTTTTTTTGGTATTAATGGGAATATTTTCATAACTTTTAGTTTTTCTTTTCAATAAATTTTACTTTAAACAAAAATTGACACTGCCGGTCGTCATTTGCAGCATTAAGATTTTATAAAGCCAACATTGAAGACATCGAAACCCCTCTACATGCAGATGAAATTTAAAATCTAGTCTATGCGATTAAAGCTCTAGCGCCACTGTTGGAATAGAAAATCAAAAGAAATCACTAACTATATTTACATAATTTGTTTAATAGAACTTTGTCGCAAGAGCTTAATACATGCTACTTTTTACGACCGAAATGGCTCGTCATCTAGAGAATATTTAAGACCATACTTCCTTTCCAAAACATCACATTTTGTTTAATGGAAAACAACAAAAGAGGACAGTAGTTAAAAACAGCTTTTCATCAACATTTACATAAATTTATTCCATTATCAGAACGGTGTCGCATAATCGCAATACAAGCTGCAAGTAACGAGCAAGAAAGTTCATTATCAAGTGCTGTGTTATGTAACTGTGGAAAGGGTTTAAACGCGGTGTTTAGTGCTGACTAGCTATTCAAAATTTATGACTTTGGATAAGTGAGAAAAATATTTGATTTCTAGCGGCCAAAGCGTCTTTCCTAAGCCTAAGGCCGTTTGCTTCAAAAGCTTTAAGCAATTTGTTTCAAAGAAAATACAAATAAGTGGGAAAGTGTTTCTACAATTTGTGAGTATCTGTTTGAACATAGTTAATTTCAATAATAAAGTTTGAGGAGATGATACTCATAAATTGTAAAAACACTTTTCCACTTATTTGTGATCTCTTTGAAATTAATTGCTAAAATCTTTGGAGGAAACTGTTTCAAGCTTAGAAAAGTAATTTTGGCCACTACAAATTAAAAACATTTCGATAGATTAAGGACTTTTTCATAAGTGAGAAAAGTATTTGATTTCTATCAACCAAAGTGTCTTTCCTAAGCTTAAAGCCGTTTGCTTCAAAAGATTTAAGCAATTTTTTTCAAAGAAAACACAAATAAGTGGAAAAGTGTTTCTACAAATTGTGAGTATCTGTTTGAACATTTACCTCAAACTTTATTATTGATAATAACTATGTTCAAACAGATACTCACAAATTGTAGAAACACTTTTCCACTGATTTGTCTTCTCTTTGAACCTAATTTCTATAGTCTTTTGTAGCAAACGGCGTTAAGCTTAAAAAAGACGCTTTGGCTGCTCGAAATGAAATATGTATACCTCACCCCTATCTTAAAGTTCTAAATCTACAATATTCATCAATTATATGGTTTGAGGTTAATGTTTAAAGAGTTATTCATAAATTATCCATATACAATTGCATTGATTAGTTTTCGATTTTACAATAATTGTTATAGTCTTTTGTAGCAAACGACATTAAGCTTCGAAAAGATGATTTTCCCGCTCGAAATCAAATATCTCTCACGCTTATCTAAAACTCCTTAATCTAGAATAGTAATCAATTTTATGGTTTTAGGTAAACGTTTAAAGAGTTATTCATTAAGTGTACAGACGCTATTCCATCATCTTGTGCTGTAATGTAAATGTGGAAAGGGTTTAAGCGCGGTGAGTTGTGTTAAAGTCCAAAAGCTAGTGCATTTGGATACGAAATAAAAACGAGTGAAGATTTTTGTTTTCTATTTAATAGTAATTATGATATCATAATTATAATGGATTTTTGAAAAACGTATTAAAAGCGCGTGGGAAATGTAAAAATTCAAAAAAGAAGAAATTTACTAAAAGTATAATATCAACTTATCAATGACAACACCAGGTCTTTAAAAACTTAGATAAATCATATAGTAGTTATTTATTAAAAAAAAAAACGTTTATTTGTACGAAATATTTTTTTAGGAATTATAATTAAAAAAGAGTTGACATTTTTGAAAAACGTTTAAAAAGCGCAATTTGAGTATGAAATAAACCATTCTTTACATATTATTTTTAAACGTGTTTGATAAATCTAACCGTTTTTTCATTTGTTGTCTTCAGAAAGAAGCCACTATTTTTTCAATTCCGAGCTTTTGCTTTTTGAGGTGAGCTTCAACAGAATTCTTTCCAAAATAGCAGGACCTTTTGATGAAATCGTAAAGTCAACTATACAACTATAAAGCCTTTATGACCGAAGTTTTTATTATTTGTAAATTTACTAAAGGTAATCTCAAATTATCAATGACAACAACAGGTCTTTAAAAACTTAATAAATCATATAGGTAGTAGTTTATTTGAAAAAAAAAATGTTTTTAATAGGAATTATTTTTTTAAGGATTTATAATTAGGAAAGAGTTGATAAATGGTTTTTGAAAAACCTTTAAAAAACCGCCTTTTGTCCACATTTACATAAATTTGTTCCACTATCAGGACTGTGTCGCATAAGCTTAATACAAGCTACAAGTAACGAGCAAGAAAGTTCATCATCTAGTGTTGTGTTATGTAAATGTGGAAAGGATTATGCGCGGTGTGTTGTGTTAAAGTCCAAAAGCTAGTGCATTTGGATACGAAATAAAAACGTGTGACGATTTTTGCATTCTATTTTATAGTAATTATGATATCATAATTATAATGGATTTTTGAAAAACGTATTAAAAAGCGTGGGAAATGTAAAAATTCAGAAATGAAGAATTTTACTAAAAGTATAATATCAAATTATCAATGACTACAACAAGTCTTTAAAAACTTGATAAATCATAGAGGTAGTAGTTTATTTAAAAAAAACATGTTTTTTTTGTAGGAAATGTTTTTAGGAATTATTATTAAAAAAAAGTTGATAAATGGTTTTTGAAAAATGTTTGAAAACCGTTTTTATCTACATTTACATAAATTTGTTCCACTATCAGAACTGTGTCGCATAAGCTTAATACAAGCTACAAGTAACGAGCAAGAAAGTTCATCATCTAGTGTTGTGTTATGTAAATGTGGAAAGGGTTTATGCGCGGTGTGTTGTGTTAAAGTCCAAAAGCTAGTGCATTTGGATACGAAATAAAAACGTGTGACGATTTTTGCATTCTATTTTATAGTAATTATGATATCATAATTATAATGGATTTTTGAAAAACGTATTAAAAAGTGTGGGAAATTTAAAAATTCAGAAATAAAGAATTTTACTAAAAGTATAATATCAAATTATCAATGACTACAACAAGTCTTTAAAAACTTGATAAATCATAGAGGTAGTAGTTTATTTAAAAAAAACATGTTTTTTTTGTAGGAAATGTTTTTAGGAATTATTATTAAAAAAGAGTTGATAAATGGTTTTTGAAAAATGTTTTTAATTTTCGTAAACTATTTTATAGTAATTATAGTATCATAATTATATTGGATTTAAAAAAAATTTAAGATTTGTATGAGTATTTAAGTGTTTTCTGTTTATAAAAAGTTCTCGAATGTATTTCCAAATTCAAAACAACAAATTGAGAGAGCTCCCATTTTGAGAAAGGCAACCAAAATCGACCTCTATACAGCGTTATCTGTTTGATAGTCTTTATTTTTCATTCGATTAAAATTTCTTTTCTTAATGAAATATATCTTGAAACCTCAATTTTTCTTTCTTGTGTTAGATAGAGTTGGTTCGTAGTCTGTTGTATTAAAACCCAAAAACTACTGAAAACATTTAGTATTCCACATCTAATGCAAAAAATTGGCGAAGCAATATTGAAAACCTTTCTTGAAATCCTTAAATTCAAATCGCTTTTCCTCAATGTTAACAATTGTAATTAAGTTATTCACCTCTTTTTCTTGTCCAATCAGATGAATTCTTGGCGTATTGATCGTATTTTGCTGATGAAATTCATGAGTATATTTCATAATTACAATGGATTTTTGAAAATGTATAAAGAGCGCGAGAAACATAAAAATTCAAAAAATGAAGAAATTTACTAAAAGTTATCTCAAATTATCAATGACAACAACAAGTCTTTAAAAACTTGATAAATCATACAGGTAGTAGTTTATTTAAAAAAAACATGTTTTTTCGTAGGAAATATTTTAAGGAATTATAATTAAAAAAGAGTTGATAAATGGTTTTTGAAAAACGTTTAAAAACCCGCCTTTTGTTCACATTTACATAAATTTGTTCCACTATCAGAACTGTGTCGCATAAGCTTAATACAAGCTGGAAGTAACGCACAAGAAAGCATTTGAATATGAAATAAATAGGAATGACGATTTTTATATTCTATTTTATAGTAATAATGATATGATTACAATGAAAAACGTATAAAAATCGTTTTTTTATCTACATTAATATAAATGGAGAAGTTTAGAAATAAAGTAAATTGGTTAAAGTTATCTCAATTCACCAAAGATATTTCAAAGTTTTTAAAAACATATATTAAGTTTATAAGTTTATTTAAAACCAGAAAATGCTTTTTTGTGATATATAGTACACATAAAGTCATAGTTGAAAATTTATTTAAAAACAAAAAAAAAACACATGATTTTTCATGTGTGGCTATGTATGTGATTATTGGGGTTTTAGATGTGGAACTAAAATATAAAATTTCGACCTATCTTATTCATCCAATGTATTGGTGTTTTCGTACTTTCTTAAAATGGTAGCTATATGCGTTCCAAAATTGATTTCTAAGCATTTACCCAGAAGAATCTATCTTTTTATCTACAGTCACTATTGCGATCGAAAATCTCAAGGAGTAACCAAAGTGAACCCAATTAGCTGAACTGTACCAACAGTCTTAACCTCCCGACGAGACGCTATATTGAGGTTTCGTTTGAAACATTGAGATTTCAAAAGGCCAATACTGATGACGTTGAGAACCCCTGCATGCAAAATTCTATAACATGTTAAACCTTATAGATATATACAAGTGGTACACCCAAAGTTCTTAAAAACTGAGATACATACATATACCTATATATGTAGTTTATTTTTCATTTATTTTTTTTGTAATATTTTATAGTTATTATAATTTTCAAATAAACCGCTTTTTATCCCTATATAACTGTAAAAAAAAATGTTTTTTTTGGAGGAAATATTTTGATATTGATTTTTGAAATGTTTAAAAACCGTTTTTATCTACATTTACATAAATTTTTCCACTATCAGAACTGTGTCGCATAAGCTTAATACAAGCTATAAATAACGAGAAAAAAGCTCATCATCTAGTGCTGTGTTATGTTAATGTATGAATATATTTATTAAAAGTAATCTCAATTTATCAATGATGAAACAATAAGATAAACGATATAATTTAGTCAAGAGCAAAAAACGTTTTTTTTTTTGTTATAATTAAAATATATATGATAATAAAGGACAATTCATTTTTGAAATGCGGTTTATCTAAATTTTTTTAAATCTCTGTGTATATATTTTTGTAATAATTGTATAGTATATATGTATGTATATAGTTTTAAGTTAAAAATGAATACTTTTGGCATAAAACGCATTTTTGATAAATCGTATGTATGTATGAGTAAAAATTTAAAAATTCAAAAATTTCCAGTTCACGAACAAGTCACCACTTGAAATTTTTGTGATTTTTGATGTATATTCTAGAGAAATTTCATCAATATTAAATACACGAAATGCATCTAAAACTTTTACTTTAAAGGCTTGATAATGTTTAATGAAACCACATGTTTCAACCAATTGGCACACAAAATAAAATTCTTCTAAGTCTGTGCAGAGCATGGTTTTTATAATTGCAAATTGAATGATTTCGTCATTAAATGAAGATGTTTCTATTACGCAATCATCTTCTAAAATAGTTCCATTAGATTTTAAGGACCTGATTTTATACATTATTCCAATTTCTTTTTTAATAGATAATCCAAATTTTTTATGTAAGTGAAACTTGCTTATTTCATTTAACTTTTCATATTTCAAGCCTGTATAAACATTATTTTGCATTAAGAAATATGCTGTCTTGAGTTGCATCTTGATAGAAATTGTTTTGATTAAATTTCTACGATTTTTTGTGGATCTTGAAATATTTTTCAATGTTTGATGTTTTGATTCAAATCTCAGTGCCCACTTATTTTTAAGGGGCCCAATGTTTGACATAATTGTAGGATAATGAAGGAGAATATGGGCCTTAAACTTTAAAATTTCCCCAAACAATTTTATGAATAGTTTGTGATGTTCCATTATTAAGTTTTTAAGCAAAGATGGTGTGTAATAAACATATTGTTCTAGAATAACAACACTTAAAATTTTTTTTAACAGAAGTATTAGCTGCCACTCTTGTGAGTTTGTGGGTATAATATCACCAATAATGAGAGGTAGATTCAGAATAAAATTTAACATTTCTGCTGCTGTAAATTTAATTTTTTTACATTCTAACATTGTTTCTGTAATGATGTCTGGTCTATTCTTAACACCAAAGTCAAATTTTTTAATTCTAAAATTTAGGGTTTCCAAAGACAATACTTTGTTTTTAATTAATTTATCTAATACTTTGCATGCATCTTCATGCGCAACACCTTCTGTTCCATACACATTTTGCTTTAATGCCAGTTTTGGACAAATCATTCATATTAAGATCTTCTTCATAATTACATCTGTTTCGAATAGGAAACCTAGTATCTGTACAGTATTTAAGAGAGTTTTTATCAATTTTACAAATTCGGCATGGATAATTGCAAATAAAGCATTCAGAAAAACCTGTAATTGCATGTATTCCCAAATTATCACCTAGCAAACTTACGAATACAAATTTGACTTTCTTATATGTCGCATGTTTTATCTCAATGCCTTCATTTTGAAGATAATTCAGCTCTCTTATTACGAATTCGAACATAGTTTCGTTACCATAT
Organism: Leucozona laternaria; assembly: GCA_932273885.2. NCBI lineage: Eukaryota > Metazoa > Arthropoda > Insecta > Diptera > Syrphidae > Leucozona > Leucozona laternaria. Next base: position 275,043,373 of record OW026366.1, read on the forward strand.
TTAGTACGATCATTAGAAAATAATAATGAACCGACAAATATAAAATCTAAGTTAGACTGCAAACATGGGGGCAAACAATCAATTTTGACATAAAAAGCTCCTATTTTATAAGCTCCAGCATGTGCACCTAACGCATTTTGTGGTTCAAAGTCATCAAAATATCCATCTAATGGAAGATACAAAACAGAAGGATTTTTTTCAAAAGTTTGTAACTTCTTTTCCCAAAATGGAGAACCCATAACGTTCACAACTACACCTTGTGATTTTAACTCTTTTATTTCGCTTACGTATTTAAGTACTGTGTCCAAGAAATTGATATCAACTAACAAAGCTTTAAAGATTTTTCGTAAAGGAAATACCATCAATGAGAACTTCATCAACTTAGTTTGAAGTAACTCATTTTTGTTTTGAACCTCTAATCGCTTTTCAACAATGTTTTCTTCTGGAGAAAAGTATAGACTTAGATCTTCTAAAAGACTTAAAAGTTTGTATTCACTGCAAGTAAAGCCTTTATGACCGAAATTTTTTATTTTTTCTAAATTTTCAAAAAAATCTTGATTTTCTTCCCTGGGGACAGTGGCTTCGAGATAGTCAAAAATTAATATATTTTGGTTATAGATTTGAAGCAGTAGCTCTTTGGATTTTTTTCTGGATATATTCTCGTCAGAATATATAGAAAGAATAAACTTCATAAAATGTTCGCGATAGTGACATAAAAATCTATTCGGATTTATTACATCCTTGACATTATTTCTAAGATCACAACATATCGCATAGCTATTAATTTCATTCAATTCTTTTTCATTGTGAATCTGTGAAATATTTGATTCTTTTTCTAAATACTGCTGTCCGCATGACTTTAAATGTGTTTTTATATGCTTAATTAAGGCTTTAGATGTGGAAAAAAACGTAAGACATAAAACACATTTAAAAGTTTTAAGATTTGTATGAGTATTTAAGTGTTTTCTGTATAGAAAAAGGTTCTCGAATGTATTTCCACATTCAAAACAACAAATTGAGAGAGCTTCCATTTCGAGAAAAGCAACCAAAATCGTCCTCTAAGGCGTTATCTGTTGGAGGGTCTCTATTTGTCCATTCGTTTAAAATTTCTTTTCTTAATGAAATATTTCTTGAAACCTCAATTTTTCTATCTTGTGTTAGATAGAGTTGGTACGCAGTCTGTTGTATTAAAACCCAAAAGCTACTGGAAACATTTGGATATTCTACATCTAATGCAAAAAAACTGGCAAAGCAAAATTGAAAACCTTTCTTGAAATCTATAAATACAAATCGCTTGTCTTCAATGTTTACAATTGTAATTAAGTTATTCACCTCTTTTTCTTGTCCAATCAGATGAATTCTTGGCGTATTGATCGTATTTTGCTGATGAAATTCATGAGCTTCTTGCTCAGTAGCAAACATAGGTAAAAAATTAGCTGCTGCGACTGCTTTTGTTGACCTCTTCGGTGTTATCGAACCTTTCTTAGACTTTAAAGGCTTCACAGGGAAAAAATATGGCAGTGCTCGAAGACCAAATATAGTGCATAATTCTAGTATTAAATAAAGCATCATTTAAATATTATTTTTAAAAATGTTCGGTAAATCTAACCTTTATTCCCCTTGTTCTCTTCAGAAGAAAACCACCATTTTTTCAATTCCAAGCTTTTGCTTTTTGAGGCGAGCGTCAACAAAATTTCTGCCAAAATATCAAGCCTTTTTGATGAAATCGTAAAGTCAACTCTTGTCTTGTTTTTGTTATTTTCCGAAAAATAATAACTGGCGTCTGAAAGTAGCTGAAAAAATAAAGTTTAATAAGCGAGATACAAAGGTGTACATTGTCATTCAATTATTTTTTTTTAAACAAAATTAAATTTAAAATAGAATTACAAAATACCAATTGAATTGTAATATCCCCCTTTAAATATTTGTAACGTTGAAAATATGCATCAACTCCATTTTCGCAAACAAATTTTCTTCGGCAACAGTAGGACGCAGCCCACAAATCCAAAAAGTCTTTTTCTTCAACCGAACTGAGAAGCAAGTTCCTATCAGCTTCTTCGGCTGATAAAGTGTTCAAAATATCTAAGGATGAACAAAAAAATACTCACAATTATTTTTACAATTAAATAATAACAGTGATTATTTTTATTTGGCCGCAATATTGAATAATGCACACAATTAATGAACTTAAGGAAGTTACTTTTGTTTTTATCATTCACATTCACGGTTGTTGTTTCTGCTAACGATCTCCGGTCTATCAATCCACATGCCTTAAGTGCTGTTCTTGCGTTCATTAAAGCACATAAAAGCTTTCCACCTGCTTTAATTTTTCCTATAGCGACCGAATAAAATGTTTCTTTCTCTTCAGTGGGGAAAATTTGACAGAGCAGCGTAGAAAGGTGAATATATTCGTGCTTTTGTAGCCTGAATTGCAATTTTAATTTTAATTTTAATTTTACAAAAAAATGTATGTACTATTTACAGTCTGTCGAATTTATCCAATAAAAGCGTATTGATTATGACTTTTGCTATTTTCGATCTGTCTGATTCGTCCAATGTTTGAGTGTTTTCGTACTTTTTCAAAATGATAAGAGATTCCAAATTGATTTCTAAGCAGTCGCTCAGAAGAATCTATGTTAAATTGAAATAAATTAAAACCTTTAGATGGAGAAATAAAATAAAATAAATAATAATTTAAATAAGTTAAACCAGAGAAAATTCAGCAGCAGATTAAATTTTTTTGAACAAAGCATGTTATTAACTTTTATTTTGATGATTTGTAAGAGATACATTGTTTTATTTCTAGTTTTATTCTTTTCAAAATTAATAAATCTGCAGCAGAACACCCTTCAAAAATAATATTTAAACTTTATGGATACCGTACTTACATTCATTCACATCAACTACTGCAGCCAGGGGCGTATTTCATAAAACTACAAGACTAATGTTCGGTTTCACAAATATTTAAGACTTCTAAATTTTTTATATGACGTATTTTGTAAGGAACAAACGTCATTTAAACATTTAAAATCCTGTTCAACAGTTAAAAGGGCTTTATGAAACCGGCCATAGTGATTATTATTCACGTGAAGAAGACTTCTGTTCATAAAGAAATCTAACAGCCTCATAACAACAATTATCCCAGACTTGTAGCTATACAAGTAAATTTAGAAAATAGACAATAGATAAATCCTTTAATCATGCTTCTTCGTTTGTTCTTATTCTTCTCTTTCATAATACTGTACATATTGTATGTCCCAATACTTTTTCAAACAAAGTTCACCTTTTTCTTTTTTCCTATATTAAAAAATCCTCAAATTGAACATTCGACCATTAGCAATCAAGTTAAAGGCTTTTAAAAATAGAAACATCAATTTTTTTTATAATATTGAGACTCTCGCTGCTGCTCCAACAAAATCAAATATTTATTTAATTTCATAACGTAGTAACGGACTTGTAGACTTGTAGTTTTGTAGCAGCTGAATCAATTCTTAATAGTTTAAATTGGCCCAGCTACAAGTGTAAAAAAATCAACTCAAAAAAGTACAACTCCATACCTTTTTCATGCTTGTAGCTACAATTCTACAACTACAAGACTAATAATTTTATGAAATAGGCCCCAACTGTAGTCCAAGGGCAACTCCCTAGCAATAACTTAATCAGCAATATTGATTTAATTTATTGATTTAACTACATTTATGAAAAACAAATGGATTGCTTTTAAACATAGAAACCACTAGCGTGCGATTCGTTTGATTGAATTTTTTCAACATCAGAAATTTTGTCTAACCTTGCCATTAAATTGCGTTTCTGTCTTAAAAAATCAAATAAACGGGTGAAAACCAAACGAATCCCACGCAAAAATCTGTGTTTAAAAGCATTCATACTGTAGTAAAATTAAAAAAAATTATTATACAAACAAGTAAGGTACACATAAAAAAGGTTACAAAAAATTAACAATATAAATAAAAACTAAAAACTAACTAACCTCTTTCGTAAAAAAAAATTTAGTTTCAGTCGACAAACTAAACGATAAAAAATTTGAATCGACAGACACGGAACTTGAAGACGCCATTATTAAATTTTGACCTTTATAAAAAATAGCAAATATATATTAAATTAATTTATTTGAAATATTAAATAATGGTACAAACTAAAGGTCTGCATGAATTTATTCATATGCCTCTTTTAAATGAGTACACTACTTCAATGTATTCTATCCATGTTTATTAATTTCTAATAGGGCCCATAGACACAACACTTGTGTGGACCCCAATCGATACACCGACACCAAAAATCAAACATTTTTCAATTTTGTGTCGACGTACCCATTGGTGTGATGTGTATGGGGAAGTGTCATGACACCGGTGTGCACACAAGTGTTGTGCGTATGGGCTCTATTAGAAACGAAGACTGCACACCATTTCATCCCTTTAAAACGAATCGAATACACTGTTTGGTTTCTCTCGTGCTTGAATCAAAAGGAACAAGTGCAAGCCTAACAGTTGTAAACACACCGAATACACCGAGTAATCCGGACACATATATTCATTTTTATCTATCTTTGATAAAGAAAAAGTTCTCTCCCACTAATAGATTATGGTTAGGGATGGACCAAACTGGTTTTACTCGGCGTATGCATAGGTGTATTCGGTGCATTTGCTGAATACACGATTCTAATGTTTTCGTTTCAATAGGTTTGTTATGTTTTTCAAGATATGAAGGGTGTGTTTGAAAATATTAAGAGTGCTTTGAAAGTAGTTTCGAGACATTCGTTGCAGATGTTTAGTAAGAACTAGTAAGTCAATCAACAAATTTCATGCCACTTGACAGACATAAGTGAACACTTCAGTTTATTTGTGACAAACTATAGTTGAAACGATATTCATCTTACAAAAATCTACGCTCATTTTGAAAAAACCATTTTTGAGATCGAAAATCTCAAGAAGTCACCTATTCAATAAGTAGGGGTCGATTCTGGTTCTGTGAAAAAGTGAAAAGAAAAAATTCTAATTCTGCGGAAATGTGAACCCAAACATTACAAAAATTTTAAAGAAAAACAAACTAAGTAACTATCAATTATTATTTACCACATTAACTTGTGAAAATAATCTTCCCGGCAAAAAATAAAGAAGGATAATGAAATGCAATTTTAAATGTGTTCAACGAAAAACCACAAGGCGAACAAAATTGTGCTGTGCCTAAAACATTTCTACTGTTAGAAAAGCGTAAAAGCAAAGTATCACACAAATCAACACATGCTAAAATATTCACACCTTAACTCTTAACAGCTGTGTTTTATTATCTTCTATCGGGATGCGGATCTGGATTTACTTTTAACACGTAATACAAAAACAAAATAGGTAACATAAACTTTTCAAAATTCAGATCCGGTTCCCGTTAGAAAATGATAAAAAAACGATAGAAGATAATAAGAAACACCTAATATATGCTATAATTTATATAAATATGAAAAATTTTGTTAGCAAAATGAAAAAAGTAAAAAATATATAAAAGACAAATTAAGATGGTTACCTATGTACACACAGGGGGGATTGTTTCCAATTTTCCAAAAGTAATCCTTTATTTTAAAGTTTTCAATTTGTTTTATTAATTAATTTATTTGTTTTATTACTTTCAGTTTGTAATTTTTTTTATTTTTCGTAAATCGATGTCGACGGCCGGCACCAAAACCAAAGAAAGAATGATTTGCAATAAAACAAAACACGTAATACAAAAACAAAATAAAGAACAATTTTCAAAATTGTTTTAGTACCACGTCTTAAAAGCAAATTCAGATCCAGATCCCGATAGAAGATAATAAAAAACGATTGAAGATAATGAAAAACACCTTTCTATGATATAATTTACTTTCCTATCAATAGTTTTGCTAGCAAAACGAAAAGAGTGAAAGATAAAGAAAAGACAAATCAAAATTGTTACCTATGTACACACAGGGGGGGTTGTTTCCAATTTCCCAAAAATAATCCTTTATTTTAAGGTTTTAATCTGTTTTATTAATTAATTTCTTTGTTTGTTTAACTAATTTATTAGTTTTACTAATTTATTTATTTGTTTTATTGATATCACTTTGTAAATTTTTTATTTTGTGCAAATGGCAACGTTTCAAAGCGCGTTCGCAGCTGTCAAAGATAAAATAGAAAACATCTAATGCAAAAACAGATTGGCACAGCAACTTCAGCAGCAACTTTGAGAGCAACGAAAACTTTTATATCAAAAGCCATTTGAAGTAGATGTGTTAATGTATTCACAGCCATTTAAGACCACTAGCTCTAAAATGAGTGATGCGGTTGTCAAAGTTGCTGTTGAAATTGCTGTGCCAATCCGTTTCTCGCATAATTAAAGTGAATACAATGGAGACGCAGCCGCGAACGTGACTCTGAGCTTAATAGTTTTAATAATCATGCGCGTGGGACGCACGTTCCAACGCGCGTCTATTTTGTTCAGCCAGTAAAAAAGAGTGGAAAAAGGAGTAGCTGCGAACAACCACTCGAAAACGACATTAATTTTCATGAAAGCAAAGTATCAAACAAACCTTAACAACTCTTAATAGCTGTGGTTTTTATCTTCTATCGGGATCCGGATCTGAATCTGGATTTACTTTTATTACGTAATACAAAAAATGAAATAGTGGAAAATGTTCAACATTGTTTTTGTAGCACGTATTAAGAGCTAATTCAGATCCAGATCCAGATCCGGATCCCGACAGAACATAATAAAACACAGCTAATATGTTTAAATTTATATCACTATCAATAATTTAGCTAGCCACAAAAATGAAAAATATATGTATATGAAAAATTAATAAAGATGGTTACCTTTCGCAAACATGGGCGATGTTTCCAATTTCCCCAAAAGTTATTTTTATTTTATAGTTTTTGATTTGTTTTATTAATAATTTTTTTAGTTTTTTTAATTCATTTATTGTTTAATTATTTTCACTTTTTTTTTTTTTATTTGCCAATAATATTAGTTGACGGCCCAGGTAAAAGAATTCAAATTGCATCATAAGTGAATTCTTTTCCGGTCAGGTTCTTCAATTTTGTGATTCATTTATGATTCAATTTTTAATTAAAATGTTTGCTGGGACGTAATACGAAAACGAAATAAAAGAAAATTTTCAAAATTGTTTTTGTACCACGTCTTAAAAGTAAATTCAGATCCAGATCCGGATCCCGATAGCAGATAGTAAAAAACGATTGAAGATAATGAAAAACACCTATCATATCGTCGTCGTTCAATGAAAACTCCCTTAGTCCATGTCTTGAAAAAGCTGTTTTAAACTAAATACCGAAATGAAAAGTTCTGCAAGACTTCCCCTGTCCTACATTAATATTATTTATAAATTTAAAAATCTTAAACTCAAAAATTATTAAATTCTTGTCTGTAAAAATATCCACTAAAAAATTCAAAAGTCCGAACAAAATAGAAATGGACTTAGGGAGTTTTCATTGATCGACGACGATATGATATAATTTACTTTCCTATGAATAATTTTGCAAGCAAAACGAAATGAGAGAAAGATAAAGAAAAGACAAATCCTAATTGTTACCTATTTACACACAGGGGGGGGTGTTTCCAATTTCCCAAAAATAATCCTTTATTTTTAGGTTTTAATCTGTTTTATTAATTAATTTCTTTGTTTGTGTAACTAATTTATTAGTTTTACTAATTTATTTATTTGTTTTATTGATATTACTTTGTAAATTTTTTAGTTTTTGCAAATGGCTGTCGACGACCGGCACCAAAACCAATGAAAGAATGATTTGCAATAATACAAAAACACGTAATACAAAAACAAAATAATAGAAAATGTTCAAAATTGTTTTTGTACCACGTCTTAAAAGTAAATTCAGATCCAGATCCGGATCCCGATAGCAGATAGTAAAAAACGATTGAAGATAATGAAAAACACCTATCATATCGTCGTCGTTCAATGAAAACTCCCTTAGTCCATGTCTTGAAAAAGCTGTTTTAAACTAAATACCGAAATGAAAAGTTCTGCAAGACTTCCCTAGTCCTACATTAATATTATTTATAAATTTAAAAATCTTAAACTCAAAAATTATTAAATTCTTGTCTGTAAAAATATCCACTAAAAAATGCAAAACTCCGAACAAAATAGAAATGGACTTAGGGCGTTTTCATTGATCGACGACGATATGATATAATTTACTTTCCTATGAATAATATTGCTAGCAAAACGAAATGAGAGAAAGATAAAGAAAAGACAAATCAAAATTGTTATCTTGTACGCACAGGGGGGGTTGTTTCCAATTTCCCAAAAGTAATCCTTTATTTTAAAGTTTTCAATTTGTTTTATTAATTAATTTATTTGTTTTATTACTTTCGCTTTGTAATTTTTATTTATTTTTCGCAAATGGCTGTCGACCAAGACCAAAGAAAGAATGATTTGGAATAAAAAAATGACATTATTTTCTTTCGTGAATTCCTTAATTTGAAAACACAACATTATTATTTAATATTGCAGAATTTTACTGTTTTTCTCTCGCTCAGAAAATAAAGTAAGGTAGTTATTAATATTTAAATGTTTTCCAAAAAAAAACACATACAAAAATGAATGAAAATACTTGTAGAGCAAAAAACTTTTGTGAAAGGTGAAGAAGAGTCTTTTAGGTAAACTAGGCTAAGAATAATGGTTGTGTTTTCTTGTAGGCCATATGGGCTTTACTCATATATAATAACCGCTTGGCAAGTATGTAATGGTGTGTTAAACGAAAAACCCACATGGCGAACAAAATTGTCTTTTGCATTCAACAAGTGGGCTAGAAATTTTCTACTGTAAGAAAAGCGTAAAAGAAAAGTATCAAACAAATCAACAACTTCTAAAATATTCACACCTTAAGAGCCATTTCACACATACCCGGCAACCGGCTACCGGCACCGGGCAAACAGCATTTGGCAAAGTAAACCTTATGGGACTTTTCACACATGCCGAACGGTGCCGATGCTGGCAGCCAGCAGCCGATCGCCAGACCAGGCAATGCTGCAATGAGACCGAAATGTAGAAAACCAAATTTCACTTTCACATATGTGTGGCCCGGTAGTTGTTTTCTTTGCTCCCCTGGTTTTAAGTTGGTATCTCCTGTGTAGGAGATAAGGGTTGTTTTGTCTTTTATGTCAAGTAGACTGGCAAGAGGCGATCGCAGAACTAAACAAATTCACATCGCATACCTAAATTGTTGCATGCCGGCTACCCAGTGCCGGGTATGTGTGAAAGTATACTTATATGTTGAAAAAAACGTGTAGTCGGTGCCGGTTCTCGCCGGTGGCTATGTGTGAAATGGCTCTTAGTTTTTAATAGCTGTGTTTTATTATCTTCTATCGGGATACGGATCTTAATTTACTTTTAACACGTAATAGAAAAACACGTAATACAAAAACAAAATAATGGAAAATTTTCAGTTGTTTCTGTAGCACGTGTTAAAAGTAATACGAATCCCGAAAAAAAGATAAAAAAAACCATAGAAGATAATAAAAAACAATAGAAGATAATAAAAAACACCTAATATTCATATATTATAATTTATATCACTAGATATGAATGATTCTGCTAATAAAACTAAAATTCTGAAAAATATGTAAAAGAAAAATCAAAATGGTTACCTATATACACCCAGGAGGGGACAGTAGTTCCAATTTCCCAAAAATAATCCTTTATTTTAAGGTTTTAATCTGTTTTATTAATTAATTTCTTTGTTTGTTTAACTAATTTATTAGTTTTACTAATTTATTTATTTGTTTTATTGATATCACTTTGTAAATTATTTATTTTTTGCAAATGGCTGTCGACGACCAGCACCAAACCAAAACCAAAGAAAGAATGATTTGTAATAAGAAACATTACATCATCCTCTTTCGTGAAAACCCAAGCCACGCATAAGAGGAACAGTAGGAAACAAGACATTTGATTCCTTACATCGTTTTCAATTGGATTTCCGTTCCTATCGGAAATGGAAAATTTGGAGTAACTTGCTGAACACAATAGAAGCGCGTTTCAAAGCGCTTTCGCAGCTGTCAAAGATAAAATACAAAACATCTAATGCAAAAACAGATTGGCACAGCAACTTCAGCAGCAACTTTGAGAGCAACGAAAACTTTTATATCAAAAGCCATTTGAAGTAGATGTGTTAATGTATTCACAGCCATTTAAGACCACTAGCTCTAAAATGAGTGATGCGGTTGTCAAAGTTGCTGTTGAAATTGCTGTGCCAATCCGTTTCTCGCATAATTAAAGTGAATACAATGGAGACGCAGCCGCGAACGTGACTCTGAGCTTAATAGTTTTAATAATCATGCGCGTGGGACGCACGTTCCAACGCGCGTCTATTTTGTTCAGCCAGTAAAAAAGAGTGGAAAAAGGAGTAGCTGCGAACAACCACTCGAAAACGACATTAATTTTCATGAAAGCAAAGTATCAAACAAACCTTAACAACTCTTAATAGCTGTGGTTTTTATCTTCTATCGGGATCCGGATCTGAATCTGGATTTACTTTTATTACGTAATACAAAAAATGAAATAGTGGAAAATGTTCAACATTGTTTTTGTAGCACGTATTAAGAGCTAATTCAGATCCAGATCCAGATCCGGATCCCGACAGAATATAATAAAACACAGCTAATATGTTTAAATGTATATCACTATCAATAATTTTGGTAGCCACAAAAATGAAAAATATATGTATATGAAAAATTAATAAAGATGGTTACCTTTCACACACATGGGCGTTGTTTCCAATTTCCCCAAAAGTTATTTTTATGTTTTAGTTTTTGATTTGTTTTATTAATAATTTTTTTAGTTTTTTCAATTCATTTATTGTTTAGTTATTTTCACTTTTTTTTTTTTTTTTGCCAATGATGGTAGTCGACGGCCGGCACCAAAACCAAAGAATGAATGATGGGGAATAAAAATGAAATAACATCATCCTCCTTCGTTAATAGCCACGCTTGAGAGGAACGATAGGAAACGAGACACTTGATACCTTAAGCTGAAAACACATTATTATTTAAGATTGCAGAATTTTATTGATTTTCTCTCCCTCATAAAAATAAAGTTAGTTAGTTAGTTATATTTACATGTATTCCAAAAAACACTTTAAAAAATGAAAAAAAGTTACTCAGAGTGACTCTCTAGAGCAAAAACCTTTTGTGAAAGGTGAAGAAGGGTATTTTTTTAAGTAAACTGGGCCAAATGGGCTTAATTCATGTATATATATCTACTACAACAAATTATTTCTTGAAAAAAATGTTGTTGTGACATTGCTAGGCCTCAATGAACTTGAGTCAAAGGGGTTGTACAAAATTTTCCGAAATTTGAAAGTAGAGAACGATTTCTTTTAAAAAAGGAATAATTTTTTATTTTTGAGAAAATTTGCGATGTCGCAGCATAAACTGTCAGAATAGGCAGTTTGTAAGAAATAAATAGTCCGCTTTTTCGAATCTTTTTAGTGAAACTAACAAGTAGATGTCTAATATATCGAGAATTGTCACTGAACTATCCTTATCCTTGTCACACCAGACTCAATTTGCATACAATTTTTCGCAACCATGTGTCGTTAGCGTATATTTGTATTTATAACTTTTGTCCCTCTTTTGTGCAAAAAATTTGGATTGTAATTAAGCCCTAAAACGATAAAATAATCTGGTTTTCCTTTGGACCAAAAAAATCAACTTTTTTATTTTTTGACCTTAGATCAACTTTTGCTTTCCATTCGATTTTTTTCAAATCTCAGATTTTAACAAGATTTACACGCACTTGCACACACGCCAAAATATTAGGTTGCATTTGGCATTTCGCAGTGTTGTTTACTTTCGATAAGAAGGTGGTGTTTGTTGGAAAAATTTACCTATCAACACAAAAATAATTACCCACACAATTACAAAAACAAATGAAATCTCATTTTGTGTTCTTTTTGCCACTAAAGATTTATGATCTGACCACAAAATCTGAAATGGTAGAATGGAAAACCACATTAAATAATAATATTGTGTCGTCACCTTAAGAATCAAGTGTCTCGTTTCCTTTCGTTCGCCTTATGCCTATGCGTGGCTATTGGGAAGTTTGCCCAGATGTCAGTTGAAACACGCAAAGAAAAAAAAAGCAAAGCTAGTCAGAGGTAAAACAAATTTCAATGGCGTAAATAGTAACAAAGTGATTAATAAATTCTAAATTGGCTCAAAATATTATTGTAAAAAAAAAGTTTTCTGTTTAAACTATTGCTTATTACAACTAAAAGCTCAAAGTTTTTTGTACTACGAATGTTAAAAACATAAACACTTTAAAAGTTTAGTTATTTTATTAAATTTGTTCTTTTTTGAATTTAGTTAAGTCCTAAAACGATAAAATTCTGCAAAATAATGTGGTTTTCCTTTCGACCAAAAATATCAACATTTTTATTTTTTAGCTTTGATCAACTTTTGCTTTCCATTAGATTTTTCAAATCTAAAATTTTAACAAGTTTACACGCACCAAAATAAAGTGACATTAATCTAAACGCATTAGGTTGCATTTGGCATTTCGCAGTGTTGTTTACTTTCGATAAGAAGGTGGTGTTTGTTGGAAAAATTTACCTATCAACACAAAAATAATTACCCACACAATTACAAAAACAAATGAAATCTCATTTTGTGTTCTTTTTGCCACTAAAGATTTATGATCTGACCACAAAATCTAAAATGGTAGAATGGAAAACCACATTAAATAATAATGTTGTGTCGTCACCTTAAGAATCAAGTGTCTCGTTTCCTTTCGTTCGCCTTATGCCTATGCGTGGCTATTGGGAAGTTTGCCCAGATGTCAGTTGAAACACGCAAAGAAAAAAAAGCAAAGCTAGTCAGAGGTAAAACAAATTTCAATGGCGTAAATAGTAACAAAGTGATTTGTAAATTCTACATTGACTCAAAATATTATTTAAAAAAAAAGTTTTCTGTTTAAACTATTGCTTATAACAACTAAAAGCTCAAAGTTTTTCTACTACGAATGTTAAAAACATGTAAACACTTTAAAAGTTTAGTTATTTTATTAAATTTGTTCTTGTGAACCTCTCCACTTCGGAAAACTTTTCGTACAAATCATATCTTTTTTCTAAAATTTTACATCCTAACTTTTACTTTTGATAAAAGTAAAACACCAGTTCACATACGAATATAATTTTAGAAACTAAGAAGTAGATGTCTCATATATTGAGAATAATTGTCACTGAACTAACCTTATTCTTGTCACGCCAGACTCAATTTTCATACGATTTTTCGCAACCATGTGTCGTTAGCTTATATTTGTATTTTTAACTTTTGTCTCTCCTTTGAGCAAACATTTTTGAATGTAGTTAAGTCCTAAAACGATAAAATTCTGCAAAATAATGTGGTTTTCCTTTTGACCAAAAAGATCAACTTCTTTATTTTTTGACCTGAGATCAACCTTTGCTTTCCATTCGATTTTTCAAATCTAAAATTTTAACAAGATTTAACACGCACCAAAATAAAGTGACATTAATCTGAACGTATTAGGTTGCATTTGGCATTTCGCAGTGTTGTTTACTTTCGATAAGAAGGTGGTGTTTGTTCGAAAAATTTATCAACAAAAAACTAATTACCTACACAATTACAAAAACAAATTAAATCTCATTTTGTGTTGTATTTGCAACTAAAGATTTATGATCTGACCACAAAACCAAAAATGGTAGAATGGAAAACCACATTAAATAATAATGTTGTGTCGGCACCTTAAGAATCAAATGTCTCGTTTCCTTTCGTTTGCCTTATGCCTATGCGTGGCTACTGCGAAGCTTGCCCAGATATTAGTTGAAACACGAAACCAAAAAAAAGCAATTTCCCGAAATGCCCAATTCACGAAAGAGAATGATGTAATTCTTAATATTGAACAAAATTAAAATCATCTTTTGTACTGGCCGTCGAGTATTCCTTTTAAAGTAAAGGCTCTCCCAAACCAACGCGAAACATTCGCTCACGACAGTTTTTTTGTTGTTTTTAGCATTGTGTATCTGACAAAATACGACAGATACACAATGCTAAAAACAACAAAAAACTGTCGTCAGCGAATGTTTCGCGTTGGTTTGGGAGAGCCTTAAATCTTAATTAATTACTTGATTGATTTTCTTATAATTTTTTTATATTTTTACTTAAAAAATAAATTATAAGATGTTAAACGGAAAACCCACATGGCGAACAAAATTGTTCTATGCATTCAACAATGGCCTAGAACAAGCAACGAATCAACAAATGCTAAAATATTCACACCCTAACTCTTAATAGCTGTGTTTTAATATCTTCTATCGGGATCGGGATTTACTTTTAACAAGTAATACAAGAACAAAATAATGGAACATTTCCAGAATTGTTTTTGTAGCACGTGTTGAAAGTTAATTCAGATCCAGATCCCGATAGAAGATAATAAAACAGAACTCAGATGTTAAAATTCATTTTACTATGAATAATTTTGCTAGCAAAACGCAAAAGGTGAAAAATATATAAAACAAATTATAAAAGACAAATCAAGATGATTGCCTTTGTACACACAGGGGGGTTGTTTCCAATTTCCCAAAAATATTCCTTTATTTTAAATTGTTTTTTGTTAATTAATATAATAGTTTTATTAATTTCAATTTGTAAAAATTGCGTTTTATTTTTGGCAACTCGTTTGTCGACGGCCGGCACCAAAACGAAAGAATGAATGATTTGCGTCATTTAATTTGTGCTACCAATAATCTAGTTAGAGATAAATGTTCAAATAGATACTCAAAAATTGTAGAAGCACTTTTCCACTTATTTGTGTTCTCTTTAAAAATAATTGCTATAGTCTTTTGTGGCAAACCGCTTTTACCTTAGAAAAGACGGTTTGGCCGCTAGAAATCAAATGCTTTTCTCACTTACCCAAAAGTCGTAAATCTACAATAATAATCAATAATATCGCTTGAGGTAAATGATTGAAGACATATTCAGAAATGGGAGAAACACTTTCCCACTTATTTGCATTCTCTTTAAAAATAATTGTTATCGTCTTTTGTAGCAAACGGCTTTTAGCTCAGAGAAGACGGTTTGGCCGCTAGAAATCAAATGCTTTTCTCACTTACCCAAAACTCCTAAATCTTCAATAATAAACAATAATATCGCTTGAGGTAAACGAGTTACGACATATTTACAATTATTTAAAACACTTTTCTACTTATTTGCATTCTCTTTTAAAATAATTGTTATCGTCATTTGTAGCAAACGGCTTTTAGCTTAGAGAAGACGGTTTGGCCGCTAGAAATCAAATGCTTTTCTCACTTACCCAAAAGTCCTAAATCTTCAATAATAATCAATAATATCGCTTGAGGTAAACGAGTTACGACATATTTACAATTAGTAGAAACACTTTTCTACTTATTTGCATTCTCTTTTAAAATAATTGTTATCGTCTTTTGTAGCAAACGGCTTTTAGCTTAGAGAAGACGGTTTGGCCGCTAGAAATAAAATGCTTTTCTCACTTACCCAAAACTCCTAAATCTTCAATAATAAGCAATAATATCGCTTGAGGTAAACGAGTTACGACATATTTACAATTAGTAGAAACACTTTTCTACTTATTTGCATTCTCTTTTAAAATAATTGTTATAGTCTTTTGTAGCAAACGGCTTTTAGCTTAGAGAAGACGGTTTGGCCGCTAGAAATCAAATGCTTTTCTCACTTACCCAAAACTCCTAAATCTTCAATAATAATCAATAATATCGCTTGAGGTAAACGAGTTACGACATATTTACAATTAGTAGAAACACTTTTCTACTTATTTGCATTCTCTTTTAAAATAATTGTTATCGGCATTTGTAGCAAACGGCTTTTAGCTTAGAGAAGACGGTTTGGCCGCTAGAAATCAAATGCTTTTCTCACTTACCCAAAACTCCTAAATCTACAATAATAATCAAGAATACCGCTTGAGGTAAATGATTTAAGACATTCACAATTGGAAGAAACACTTTTTCACTTATTTGTGATCTCTTTGAAAATAATTGCTATAGTCTTTTGTAGCAAACGGCTTTTAGCTTAGAGAAGATGGTTTGGCCGCTAGAAATCAAAAGCTTTTCTCACTTACCCAAAAGTCCTTAATCTACAATAATAATCAATAATATCGCTTGAGGTAAACGAGTTAAGACATATTTACAATTAGAAGAAACACTTTTCCGCTTATTTGCATTCTCTTTTAAAATAATTGTTATCGTCTTTTGTAGCAAACGGCTTTTAGCTTAGAGAAGACGGTTTGGCCGCTAGAAATCAAATGCTTTTCTCACTTACCCAAAACTCCTAAATCTTCAATAATAAGCAATAATATCGCTTGAGGTAAACGAGTTACGACATATTTACAATTAGTAGAAACACTTTTCTACTTATTTGCATTCTCTTTTAAAATAATTGTTATAGTCTTTTGTAGCAAACGGCTTTTAGCTTAGAGAAGACGGTTTGGCCGCTAGAAATCAAATGCTTTTCTCACTTACCCAAAACTCCTAAATCTTCAATAATAATCAATAATATCGCTTGAGGTAAACGAGTTACGACATATTTACAATTAGTAGAAACACTTTTCTACTTATTTGCATTCTCTTTTAAAATAATTGTTATCGGCATTTGTAGCAAACGGCTTTTAGCTTAGAGAAGACGGTTTGGCCGCTAGAAATCAAATGCTTTTCTCACTTACCCAAATTTCTTAAATCTTCAATCATAATCGATAATATCACTTGAGGTAAATGATTAAAGACATATTCACAATTGAAAGAACTCTTTTCCACTTATTTGTGTTCCCTTTGAAAGTAATTGCTATAGTCTTTTGTAGCAAACGGCTTTTAGCTCAGAGAAGACGGTTTGGCCGCTAGAAATCAAAAGCTTTTCTCACTTACCCAAAAGTCCTTAATCTACAATAATAATCAATAATATCGCTTGAGGTAAACGAGTTAAGACATATTTACAATTAGAAGAAACACTTTTCCGCTTATTTGCATTCTCTTTTAAAATAATTGATATCGTCTTTTGTAGCAAACGGCTTTTAGCTTAGAGAAGACGGTTTGGCCGCTAGAAATCAAATGCTTTTCTCACTTACCCAAAACTCCTAAATCTTCAATAATAAGCAATAATATCGCTTGAGGTAAACGAGTTACGACATATTTACAATTAGTAGAAACACTTTTCTACTTATTTGCATTCTCTTTTAAAATAATTGTTATAGTCTTTTGTAGCAAACGGCTTTTAGCTTAGAGAAGACGGTTTGGCCGCTAGAAATCAAATGCTTTTCTCACTTACCCAAAACTCCTAAATCTTCAATAATAATCAATAATATCGCTTGAGGTAAACGAGTTACGACATATTTACAATTAGTAGAAACACTTTTCTACTTATTTACATTCTCTTTTAAAATAATTGTTATCGGCATTTGTAGCAAACGGCTTTTAGCTTAGAGAAGACGGTTTGGCCGCTAGAAATCAAATGCTTTTCTCACTTACCCAAATGTCTTAAATCTTCAATCATAATCGATAATATCACTTGAGGTAAATGATTAAAGACATATTCACAATTGAAAGAACTCTTTTCCACTTATTTGTGTTCCCTTTGAAAGTAATTGCTATAGTCTTTTTTAGCAAACGGCTTTTAGCTCAGAGAAGACGGTTTGGCCGCTAGAAATCAAAAGCTTTTCTCACTTACCCAAAAGTCCTTAATCTACAATAATAATCAATAATATCGCTTGAGGTAAACGAGTTAAGACATATTTACAATTAGAAGAAACACTTTTCCGCTTATTTGCATTCTCTTTTAAAATAATTGTTATCGTCTTTTGTAGCAAACGGCTTTTAGCTTAGAGAAGACGGTTTGGCCGCTAGAAATCAAATGCTTTTCTCACTTACCCAAAACTCCTAAATCTTCAATAATAAGCAATAATATCGCTTGAGGTAAACGAGTTACGACATATTTACAATTAGTAGAAACACTTTTCTACTTATTTGCATTCTCTTTTAAAATAATTGTTATAGTCTTTTGTAGCAAACGGCTTTTAGCTTAGAGAAGACGGTTTGGCCGCTAGAAATCAAATGCTTTTCTCACTTACCCAAAACTCCTAAATCTTCAATAATAATCAATAATATCGCTTGAGGTAAACGAGTTACGACATATTTACAATTAGTAGAAACACTTTTCTACTTATTTGCATTCTCTTTTAAAATAATTGTTATCGGCATTTGTAGCAAACGGCTTTTAGCTTAGAGAAGACGGTTTGGCCGCTAGAAATCAAATGCTTTTCTCTCTTACCTAAAAGTCCTAAATCTACAATAATAATCAAGAATACCGCTTGAGGTAAATGATTTAAGACATTCACAATTGGAAGAAACACTTTTTCACTTATTTGTGATCTCTTTGAAAATAATTGCTATAGTCTTTTTTAGCAAACGGCTTTTAGCTTAGAGAAGATGGTTTGGCCGCTAGAAATCAAAAGCTTTTCTCACTTACCCAAAAGTCCTTAATCTACAATAATAATCAATAATATCGCTTGAGGTAAACGAGTTAAGACATATTTACAATTAGAAGAAACACTTTTCCGCTTATTTGCATTCTCTTTTAAAATAATTGTTATCGTCTTTTGTAGCAAACGGCTTTTAGCTTAGAGAAGACGGTTTGGCCGCTAGAAATCAAATGCTTTTCTCACTTACCCAAAACTCCTAAATCTTCAATAATAAGCAATAATATCGCTTGAGGTAAACGAGTTACGACATATTTACAATTAGTAGAAACACTTTTCTACTTATTTGCATTCTCTTTTAAAATAATTGTTATAGTCTTTTGTAGCAAACGGCTTTTAGCTTAGAGAAGACGGTTTGGCCGCTAGAAATCAAATGCTTTTCTCACTTACCCAAAACTCCTAAATCTTCAATAATAATCAATAATATCGCTTGAGGTAAACGAGTTACGACATATTTACAATTAGTAGAAACACTTTTCTACTTATTTGCATTCTCTTTTAAAATAATTGTTATCGGCATTTGTAGCAAACGGCTTTTAGCTTAGAGAAGATGGTTTGGCCGCTAGAAATCAAATGCTTTTCTCACTTACCCAAATGTCTTAAATCTTCAATCATAATCGATAATATCACTTGAGGTAAATGATTAAAGACATATTCACAATTGAAAGAACTCTTTTCCACTTATTTGTGATCTCTTTGAAAATAATTGCTATAGTCTTTTTTAGCAAACGGCTTTTAGCTTAGAGAAGATGGTTTGGCCGCTAGAAATCAAAAGCTTTTCTCACTTACCCAAAAGTCCTTAATCTACAATAATAATCAATAATATCGCTTGAGGTAAACGAGTTAAGACATATTTACAATTAGAAGAAACACTTTTCCGCTTATTTGCATTCTCTTTTAAAATAATTGTTATCGTCTTTTGTAGCAAACGGCTTTTAGCTTAGAGAAGACGGTTTGGCCGCTAGAAATCAAATGCTTTTCTCACTTACCCAAAACTCCTAAATCTTCAATAATAAGCAATAATATCGCTTGAGGTAAACGAGTTACGACATATTTACAATTAGTAGAAACACTTTTCTACTTATTTGCATTCTCTTTTAAAATAATTGTTATAGTCTTTTGTAGCAAACGGCTTTTAGCTTAGAGAAGACGGTTTGGCCGCTAGAAATCAAATGCTTTTCTCACTTACCCAAAACTCCTAAATCTTCAATAATAATCAATAATATCGCTTGAGGTAAACGAGTTACGACATATTTACAATTAGTAGAAACACTTTTCTACTTATTTGCATTCTCTTTTAAAATAATTGTTATAGTCATTTGTAGCAAACGGCTTTTAGCTTAGAGAAGACGGTTTGGCCGCTAGAAATCAAATGCTTTTCTCACTTACCCAAATGTCTTAAATCTTCAATCATAATCGATAATATCACTTGAGGTAAATGATTAAAGACATATTCACAATTGAAAGAACTCTTTTCCACTTATTTGTGTTCCCTTTGAAAGTAATTGCTATAGTCTTTTGTAGCAAACGGCTTTTAGCTCAGAGAAGACGGTTTGGCCGCTAGAAATCAAAAGCTTTTCTCACTTACCC
This sequence comes from Leucozona laternaria, assembly GCA_932273885.2. Classification (NCBI taxonomy): domain Eukaryota; kingdom Metazoa; phylum Arthropoda; class Insecta; order Diptera; family Syrphidae; genus Leucozona; species Leucozona laternaria. The sequence continues at coordinate 275,063,498 of OW026366.1, forward strand.
AAAAGTCCTTAATCTACAATAATAATCAATAATATCGCTTGAGGTAAACGAGTTAAGACATATTTACAATTAGAAGAAACACTTTTCCGCTTATTTGCATTCTCTTTTAAAATAATTGTTATCGTCTTTTGTAGCAAACGGCTTTTAGCTTAGAGAAGACGGTTTGGCCGCTAGAAATCAAATGCTTTTCTCACTTACCCAAAACTCCTAAATCTTCAATAATAAGCAATAATATCGCTTGAGGTAAACGAGTTACGACATATTTACAATTAGTAGAAACACTTTTCTACTTATTTGCATTCTCTTTTAAAATAATTGTTATAGTCTTTTGTAGCAAACGGCTTTTAGCTTAGAGAAGACGGTTTGGCCGCTAGAAATCAAATGCTTTTCTCACTTACCCAAAACTCCTAAATCTTCAATAATAATCAATAATATCGCTTGAGGTAAACGAGTTACGACATATTTACAATTAGTAGAAACACTTTTCTACTTATTTGCATTCTCTTTTAAAATAATTGTTATCGTCTTTTGTAGCAAACGGCTTTTAGCTTAGAGAAGACGGTTTGGCCGCTAGAAATCAAATGCTTTTCTCACTTACCCAAAACTCCTAAATCTTCAATAATAATCAATAATATCGCTTGAGGTAAACGAGTTACGACATATTTACAATTAGTAGAAACACTTTTCTACTTATTTGCATTCTCTTTTAAAATAATTGTTATCGGCATTTGTAGCAAACGGCTTTTAGCTTAGAGAAGACGGTTTGGCCGCTAGAAATCAAATGCTTTTCTCTCTTACCTAAAAGTCCTAAATCTACAATAATAATCAAGAATACCGCTTGAGGTAAATGATTTAAGACATTCACAATTGGAAGAAACACTTTTTCACTTATTTGTGATCTCTTTGAAAATAATTGCTATAGTCTTTTGTAGCAAACGGCTTTTAGCTTAGAGAAGACGGTTTGGCCGCTAGAAATCAAATGCTTTTCTCACTTACCCAAAACTCCTAAATCTTCAATAATAATCAATAATATCGCTTGAGGTAAACGAGTTACGACATATTTACAATTAGTAGAAACACTTTTCTACTTATTTGCATTCTCTTTTAAAATAATTGTTATCGGCATTTGTAGCAAACGGCTTTTAGCTTAGAGAAGACGGTTTGGCCGCTAGAAATCAAATGCTTTTCTCACTTACCCAAATGTCTTAAATCTTCAATCATAATCGATAATATCACTTGAGGTAAATGATTAAAGACATATTCACAATTGAATGAACTCTTTTCCACTTATTTGTGTTCCCTTTGAAAGTAATTGCTATAGTCTTTTGTAGCAAACGGCTTTTAGCTCAGAGAAGACGGTTTGGCCGCTAGAAATCAAAAGCTTTTCTCACTTACCCAAAAGTCCTTAATCTACAATAATAATCAATAATATCGCTTGAGGTAAACGAGTTAAGACATATTTACAATTAGAAGAAACACTTTTCCGCTTATTTGCATTCTCTTTTAAAATAATTGTTATCGTCTTTTGTAGCAAACGGCTTTTAGCTTAGAGAAGACGGTTTGGCCGCTAGAAATCAAATGCTTTTCTCACTTACCCAAAACTCCTAAATCTTCAATAATAAGCAATAATATCGCTTGAGGTAAACGAGTTACGACATATTTACAATTAGTAGAAACACTTTTCTACTTATTTGCATTCTCTTTTAAAATAATTGTTATAGTCTTTTGTAGCAAACGGCTTTTAGCTTAGAGAAGACGGTTTGGCCGCTAGAAATCAAATGCTTTTCTCACTTACCCAAAACTCCTAAATCTTCAATAATAATCAATAATATCGCTTGAGGTAAACGAGTTACGACATATTTACAATTAGTAGAAACACTTTTCTACTTATTTGCATTCTCTTTTAAAATAATTGTTATCGTCTTTTGTAGCAAACGGCTTTTAGCTTAGAGAAGACGGTTTGGCCGCTAGAAATCAAATGCTTTTCTCACTTACCCAAAACTCCTAAATCTTCAATAATAATCAATAATATCGCTTGAGGTAAACGAGTTACGACATATTTACAATTAGTAGAAACACTTTTCTACTTATTTGCATTCTCTTTTAAAATAATTGTTATCGGCATTTGTAGCAAACGGCTTTTAGCTTAGAGAAGACGGTTTGGCCGCTAGAAATCAAATGCTTTTCTCTCTTACCTAAAAGTCCTAAATCTACAATAATAATCAAGAATACCGCTTGAGGTAAATGATTTAAGACATTCACAATTGGAAGAAACACTTTTTCACTTATTTGTGATCTCTTTGAAAATAATTGCTATAGTCTTTTGTAGCAAACGGCTTTTAGCTTAGAGAAGACGGTTTGGCCGCTAGAAATCAAATGCTTTTCTCACTTACCCAAAACTCCTAAATCTTCAATAATAAGCAATAATATCGCTTGAGGTAAACGAGTTACGACATATTTACAATTAGTAGAAACACTTTTCTACTTATTTGCATTCTCTTTTAAAATAATTGTTATAGTCTTTTGTAGCAAACGGCTTTTAGCTTAGAGAAGACGGTTTGGCCGCTAGAAATCAAATGCTTTTCTCACTTACCCAAAACTCCTAAATCTTCAATAATAATCAATAATATCGCTTGAGGTAAACGAGTTACGACATATTTACAATTAGTAGAAACACTTTTCTACTTATTTGCATTCTCTTTTAAAATAATTGTTATCGTCTTTTGTAGCAAACGGCTTTTAGCTTAGAGAAGACGGTTTGGCCGCTAGAAATCAAATGCTTTTCTCACTTACCCAAAACTCCTAAATCTTCAATAATAATCAATAATATCGCTTGAGGTAAACGAGTTACGACATATTTACAATTAGTAGAAACACTTTTCTACTTATTTGCATTCTCTTTTAAAATAATTGTTATCGGCATTTGTAGCAAACGGCTTTTAGCTTAGAGAAGACGGTTTGGCCGCTAGAAATCAAATGCTTTTCTCACTTACCCAAAACTCCTAAATCTTCAATAATAAGCAATAATATCGCTTGAGGTAAACGAGTTACGACATATTTACAATTAGTAGAAACACTTTTCTACTTATTTGCATTCTCTTTTAAAATAATTGTTATAGTCTTTTGTAGCAAACGGCTTTTAGCTTAGAGAAGACGGTTTGGCCGCTAGAAATCAAATGCTTTTCTCACTTACCCAAAACTCCTAAATCTTCAATAATAATCAATAATATCGCTTGAGGTAAACGAGTTACGACATATTTACAATTAGTAGAAACACTTTTCTACTTATTTGCATTCTCTTTTAAAATAATTGTTATCGGCATTTGTAGCAAACGGCTTTTAGCTTAGAGAAGACGGTTTGGCCGCTAGAAATCAAATGCTTTTCTCACTTACCCAAATGTCTTAAATCTTCAATCATAATCGATAATATCACTTGAGGTAAATGATTAAAGACATATTCACAATTGAAAGAACTCTTTTCCACTTATTTGTGTTCCCTTTGAAAGTAATTGCTATAGTCTTTTGTAGCAAACGGCTTTTAGCTCAGAGAAGACGGTTTGGCCGCTAGAAATCAAAAGCTTTTCTCACTTACCCAAAAGTCCTTAATCTACAATAATAATCAATAATATCGCTTGAGGTAAACGAGTTAAGACATATTTACAATTAGAAGAAACACTTTTCCGCTTATTTGCATTCTCTTTTAAAATAATTGTTATCGTCTTTTGTAGCAAACGGCTTTTAGCTTAGAGAAGACGGTTTGGCCGCTAGAAATCAAAAGCTTTTCTCACTTACCCAAAAGTCCTTAATCTACAATAATAATCAATAATATCGCTTGAGGTAAACGAGTTAAGACATATTTACAATTAGAAGAAACACTTTTCCGCTTATTTGCATTCTCTTTTAAAATAATTGTTATCGTCTTTTGTAGCAAACGGCTTTTAGCTTAGAGAAGACGGTTTGGCCGCTAGAAATCAAATGCTTTTCTCACATACCCAAAACTCCTAAATCTTCAATAATAAGCAATAATATCGCTTGAGGTAAACGAGTTACGACATATTTACAATTAGTAGAAACACTTTTCTACTTATTTGCATTCTCTTTTAAAATAATTGTTATAGTCTTTTGTAGCAAACGGCTTTTAGCTTAGAGAAGACGGTTTGGCCGCTAGAAATCAAATGCTTTTCTCACTTACCCAAAACTCATAAATCTTCAATAATAATCAATAATATCGCTTGAGGTAAACGAGTTACGACATATTTACAATTAGTAGAAACACTTTTCTACTTATTTGCATTCTCTTTTAAAATAATTGTTATCGTCTTTTGTAGCAAACGGCTTTTAGCTTAGAGAAGACGGTTTGGCCGCTAGAAATCAAATGCTTTTCTCACTTACCCAAAACTCCTAAATCTTCAATAATAATCAATAATATCGCTTGAGGTAAACGAGTTACGACATATTTACAATTAGTAGAAACACTTTTCTACTTATTTGCATTCTCTTTTAAAATAATTGTTATCGGCATTTGTAGCAAACGGCTTTTAGCTTAGAGAAGACGGTTTGGCCGCTAGAAATCAAATGCTTTTCTCACTTACCCAAAAGTCTTAAATCTACAATAATAATCAAGAATATCGCTTGAGGTAAATGATTTAAGACATATTCACAATTGGAAGAAACACTTTTCCACTTATTTGTGATCTCTTTGAAATTAATTGCTAAAATCTTTGGAGGAAACTGTTTCAAGCTTAGAAAAGTAATTTTGGCCACTACAAATTAAAAACATTTCGATAGATTAAGGACTTTTTCATAAGTGAGAAAAGTATTTGATTTCTATCAACCAAAGTGTCTTTCCTAAGCTTAAAGCCGTTTGCTTCAAAAGATTTAAGCAATTTTTTTCAAAGAAAACACAAATAAGTGGAAAAGTGTTTCTACAAATTGTGAGTATCTGTTTGAACATTTACCTCAAACTTTATTATTGATAATAACTATGTTCAAACAGATACTCACAAATTGTAGAAACACTTTTCCACTGATTTGTCTTCTCTTTGAACCTAATTTCTATAGTCTTTTGTAGCAAACGGCGTTAAGCTTAAAAAAGACGCTTTGGCTGCTCGAAATGAAATATGTATACCTCACCCCTATCTTAAAGTTCTAAATCTACAATATTCATCAATTATATGGTTTGAGGTTAATGTTTAAAGAGTTATTCATAAATTATCCATATACAATTGCATTGATTAGTTTTCGATTTTACAATAATTGTTATAGTCTTTTGTAGCAAACGACATTAAGCTTCGAAAAGATGATTTTCCCGCTCGAAATCAAATATCTCTCACGCTTATCTAAAACTCCTTAATCTAGAATAGTAATCAATTTTATGGTTTTAGGTAAACGTTTAAAGAGTTATTCATTAAGTGTACAGACGCTATTGCACTAATTTGGATTTTCTTTTAAAATTATTGATCTTACCTTTCGTGGTAAACTCTAACAGCTTCTGAAAATCGCTTTTAGCGTTTGCAGTCAAATACATTTAACCCTAATCAATAAGACTTAAAACTATGAATGTATTAAGTAATACCGTTTACAGTAAATGTTTTTAGAGGTGTTCATTACATTCTGAAGAAGTATTCCTCTGATTGACTTTCTCTATGATTATAAGTATGTTTATCATGCATAGCGATCAGTTTTCTCGGTAGACATTATTGATATTAAGCATTGCTGTATAATGAAATGTAGTTAGTGGTTACTAAACTATTATCTTATCACCATAGGAAGATGTTTATGCTTATCGGTTTAAGTAATATTTTTAAACGATATTTTTCTGAATTTCCTCTAAAATGATAAAGAAATGAAAACAAACAGCTAATCGTTCACGGTTAGGGATTACTGTTTAAAACAACCGGTAAAAGCTTAGATTAAGAGTTCCTTATATCGTACTGCTTGCAACGATAGATTTTTTTTTTGAGTGCAATAATTTTAAAAACAAGAATTATTTCTTTTCAGTTCAAAAATTCTCCACTTTATTTAGAAACATACGTAATATTCACACAAATCTCCTGAACTAAAAACAGAAACTCACAATTCTATTGCAAACTCTCACTGCAATTCAATTTCCATCCCAGTGTGAATGGGCCTAGTTTAGGTTTTTAAAGTGAAGTAAAAAAATTTTAAGTTGAACACTTAAAGAAATTAATCAAAACAAAAAAATTCAAAATATACAAACGTCTTCAAAACTAAATAAATAATATTTTTTTTGCTGAAAAAGGCAAAATTTATAAAAATCTATGAAGGTTTTTATAATACAAATTCTATATACTACTGAAATACATCAGCCAAGTAGAAGACTTAGCACTATTTAATTGGACTTGTTGAATTATTGATTCAAAATAGCTTTTATCGGCCTTTAGTCCACAAAACAAAGCCTGGCCCTGGGCAAAATTTCCAGCTTAATGATTAAGAATTTTAATCTTGTTGGATATAGTTCACATTGGATTTTTGTCAAAAAGTTCATGTAAGTTGAACTGAACTTAATAAAAATTGCGTATTGACAAGGCACTCACTAGTCAACTGATGAGTCCAAGTGAGATCGCCGGGACGAAACGCCAATTTTTATGGACTAAAGGCCGATAAAAGCTATTTTGAATAAAAATCTATGTATTCTGATTTTAAAGAAGAGGAAAAAGTAAATGAGACTGGCTTGTTTTCAAAGAAAATGTATTTAATGCTTATTTTTTCAATAGTATCGATAGTTTTAAACTAGCGGAGATAGTATCAATGGTAAAAAACTATGAATAGACTATCGATAGACTATCAATGTTTATGCAACACTAGTATGTACTTAATCTAAATGCTCAAAGAAAGCTTTCTATAGGTACATATTTTGAATAACTATGCAAGTATTTATATTGTTCATGAACTTCTTTATTGTAATCATTACTCATTAGTCATTCTCGTTAGTACATATTTGATAAACAAGAAATATTTTTCTTTTGTTTGCCACGCAAAAAGTTTGGTAGTATTTCATTTTTGTACGTGAAATAAACTTATATTCTTTATTCAGGGCTATTTTTAGTTAATTTATTTGTTCATTAAATCAGAATAATTATCGCAATTTTTTTGTTTGTCAACTTTTTCTCTAACTTGTATTAAATAGCAAATTATAATAAAGAATATGATTATACAGTTGAAGTGGCTGGTTTAAATGGTTATTCGAAGACTCTTAATGACTCTATCATTAAAAACAACCGAAAAAAATGTCACAAAATAAAAATACAACATTATTTAGACAAAGTAATTTAGAAGCTATAAATGAAATGAAAAGAGAAGTCTTCAACTATGTTCCGGAAATAATGAACAAAAATAAACCGTTTGAAACAGCACAATATTTTGCCGGTTTATTCTAAAGCCGCGTCCAGATCAATAAAAATTTACGTTGTGCGCCGTGCGCCTTGAATTTTCTATTCGCCGCAAATATTTCCGTCGAAAATTTCTTATTTCGCAATTACTTTTTGCATTAAAGTGCCACGTGTCAGCGCTCAGTTTGAGCGGAAAGTAATTTTAATAAACTAATGAATCAATTTGTCCACACATCAAAACATCTTTGTGCCGCAAATATTTTCGTGTGCGCCGAAGATCCATCGGTATCCGATAGCGTGCGTCGAATTTGACACAAAAATTTGTGTGCGCCCTGACGTATTTTTTTGCGTCTACACAATTATTTGCACACAACGTAAATTTTTATTGATCTGGACGCGGCTTAATAATCAAAAACTTACAAATATTTTTTACATCTACGAAAGATAAAGTCGTTGATGAACAAAAATCTGACATATAATTATAAATACTATTGAATGTGGTGTATGTAAACGACGTTACATAGGCCAAACTAAACGCAGTATACAAGTGAGATACAAATAGAATGCAGAAGAAGGCGAGATTAGAATACCGCTTTTCTCTTTGGTATAGCGGTTTAAATTTTCTTAATATTATATGCTTCCACGTCGTTCAGTTAAATATGTCTGTTATAATAAATGATATTGAAATTTCCCTATATTTCCCTACAAAAGTGCGAAACAGGGAGTTACTTGTAAGTACGTTTTAACTTTGAAGTTAATAGAAATACTGCACTTTTGAGACGTAAATTGTGTTTGATTAAAAAAAAAAACTGGGTTTTCTGCAAGAAGTTTACGAAAACTCATAAAGCATTCACAATGAACCCCGTTTTCGTTTCACATTTTAATTGTTTTTAAATCATCTGCTATATGATTTCTTGAACACAATACCTGCTTTAGAGCTTTCATCATCAAACATCAAATGGTGTTCTTACCGACTTTGACGGAGCAGCGAGATTTCTCCATCGTCATCCTGCACAAACGGACGAGTTTGGCAGGGATGCCGAGACACGACATAGCTCTGTATAGCTCGTCTCTATTAAAGCTTTCATACGAGACTTTAAAATCGATAAAGAGGTGGTATGTATGGATTATGAATTCCTGGATTTTTACCAAAATCTGACGGAGTGTGAACATTTGAACGACGGTTGACTTGCCTGGCCTAAAATCACACTGATAGAGGGGCCAATCAGATCGTTGACAGGATTTTGTAAGCGACGTTCACGAGACTAATTCCTCTGTAGTTGGCGCATGTCAGAGCATCTCCTTTTTTATAGATAGGGCACACTATGCCAAGATTCAATTCATCAGGCAAACTTTGACCTAACCAAATTTTAGAGATGAGATAGTAAAATATAATAAAGGGTTTTCCAATAAGAGGTGTTATTTTGAATAGCCCACTATTTCGGTAGCTGTCACTTTTGAAGCTGTCATTTTTTGACATTTGACAAGCCATTAATAAAAATGGAACGATACACGCTTCAACAACGCATTGACATTATTAAAATTCACTATAAAAATGGTGAAAATTTGGCAGAGACGGTTCGTAAAACTAAAACATTTTGGAGTCGTCGTGAAGCACCTTGTCGGACCGCAATACAGAAATTGGTGGACAAATTCGAGCTGTTGGGACAAGTTAGTGATGTGAAGAATAAAACCCGTGCACGTCGCTCAAGAACAACTGAGAATATTGCTGTTGTAGCCCAAAGTGTTGAAGAAAACCCAGGTTTGTCCATTTCTCGTCGTTCTTTGGAATTAGGCATTCCACAAACGTCATTACACCGTATTTTGCATAAAGACTTGGGTCTTAAGGCTTATAAAGTTCAGTTAACACAAGAACTCAAGCCGGCTGATCATCAACAACGTCGTGTTTTTCTTGATTGGGTCCTTGAAATGCATGAAAATGATCCGGAATTTCATCGAAAAATCATCTTGACTGATGAGGCCCATTTCCACCTCGGAGGCTACGTCAACAAGCAAAACTGTCGCATCTGGGGCTCGGAAAACCCAAGAGTTATTGTTGAAAAGCCTCTCCATCCTCAACGCGTGACTGTTTGGTGCGGTTTATGGTCCGGCGGGGTCATTGGACCTTACTTTTTTCGAAAATGAGGCTGGAGCAACAGTTACGGTCAATGGATTGCGCTATCGAGAGATGATTAATGATTTTTTATGGCCGGAATTGGATGGTATTGATCTGGACAGCGTTTGCTTTCAACAAGACGGCGCTACGTGCCACACAAGCAATGAAACCATCGATCTTTTACGGGAAAAGTTTCCGGACCGTGTTATCTCTGGAAGAGGTGACCACAATTGGCCACCGAGATCTTGTGATTTAACACCTTGCGACTTCTTCCTTTGGGGCCACGTGAAAGATAAGGTCTACCCCAACAGCCCAGCGTCGATTCAAGACATCAAAGATGGAATTCGTGAGGCTATCGAGGACATAGGGCAGCCACTTTGCGATTTGGTTATGGAAAATTTCATGAAAAGGATATGGTCCTGTAAGCGTGGTCGTGGCGGCCATTTGGCTGATGTTGTGTTCCATTATTAACAGCATACCTTCCTCTTTATAATGAAATAAACATCCGATCATTTATCTCAAAAAATGCCATTTTTCTTTGAATATCACCTCTTATTGGAAAACCCTTTATTATACTCGCTTTGACGCTAGCCTTAGATTCTATAAAAAAAACTTATTCACATGCAAATTGTTCAGATTTACCCTTTTGTTTTATTTACAGATGAAGTCCTTGCTGTTAAAATTGTTGAATCTGGCTCTATTGGCCACATTAATCAGTGTTTCTATAACAAACACCGAAGCTGAATCCCTCGCTGAGCCCGAAGTTAACTATAGAATTCCATCTGATATAATTCCATCCCACTACAATATATCATTAAGGCCATACCTGCTTGACGGAGATGGAAAAAATCAGTTCACTTTTGACGGTGAAGTTTCCATCGATATTGAAACCAATGAGCCCAACTTGAAGACGATTATTTTGCATTCGAAAAAGTTAACTTATAAGGTCCGTGAATTGTATGAGACCGCCACACCTCAGACAAAATTAAATATTACAAAATTCGATGAGGATTCCGTGACGGATAAATTCACTCTAACATTGGCAGCAGCCCTGAAACCCAAAACAAACTACACTTTGCATTTTGTCTACACGGGTTTGATGGAAGATGATATGGAAGGTTTCTACAAGAGCTCATATGTCGATGGCAAAAATAACACAAGGTCAGTTTGAAGCATTGTAAATTTGAAATTCAGGTTAACTGAACTTTTATTCTTCTCGTTTTCAGATGGTTGGGAGCAACATCTTTCGAACCGATTAATGCTCGTCGTGCCTTTCCCAGTTTCGATGAACCACAATTGAAAGCAACTTTTGATCTGACAATAATTCGATTTAAGAGCTTCAAGACCGTCAGTAACAGTCGCTTGATTCTAAGTCAACGTATAGAGTAAGATGACAGGAGTTTATTTTATTTCTTATTTGATAACGGTTTTTATTCTGAAGTCATTCCAGTAGTTATTTATTTTTATTTAAATGTTTTTATTAATTCAATCTTTTCTATAATGTCTGTCTGTTCGGAACAAATTTTGTAATCTATTTGAACCAACTTTCTAGAGGGCTAAAGACTTAAAAAGACTTCAACATAGCTCAGAAGTTGAAGACAACACAACATGTGTGTTAAAAGTAAAAAGTCCCGTCGGTGTACTGACGGAGTAGTTAAGTAAATTCGTTGAACACAGTCCCTTTTTATAACATACAACTGATCTACAAGCTGAACTATGGAAAAAATTCTCAACAATTGATCAAATTTTCAGTCTCACATCAAATATTTAGGAGTGAAGCTTAATTTCACGCTAGATTTCAAGCAGCATATTGCATATTCAGGCATTACGCAGGCACCCATAGTTTGCATGAGAACACTAATGACAATGGACTTCGAGTCTTAGAATTGGCAGCATCGAAAAACATGGTCGTTGCGAGTACCAGGTTCCCGCGTAAAGATATCTACAAAGCCACCTGGGTATCACCTGATGGAGTCACTCGTAACCAAATTGACCACGTGTTGATAGACCGTCGCCACTACTCGAACTTGATGACGGTACGAACGTACCGAGGTGCCAATATCGACTCGGATCACTATCTTGTTGGTATGGTTTTCCGAGGGCGGATTGCCTTGCGAAGACGTATTGCATCCGCCGATCAGGTTCGAATCAACACGGCTGCTCTGCGCAATGAAAACACCAGTAACACCTTTGGTAATGCGTTAGGACTCGCCCTAGAACTGGGTAGAGTAAGTCCTGGAGCCAGTTTGCTGGGCGTAGATGAGAAGTGGACACGCCTTAAGAATACTGTCATTAGTACTGCCAACTCCATCTTAGGCAGCAGTTGTAGAAATCGGAACGACTGGTTTGATGATGAATGCAAGCTAGCGACTGAACGTAAGAATGTTGCGTACCGAGCAATGCAACAATCTCATAGAACGCGGGCACGCGAAGACGAATATAAAGAGCTCAGAAGAATTGAAAAACGGCTTCACAGACAGAAAAAATCAGCCTGGGAGAAGAACATAATCTGTGAAATAGAGAAAAGCCGAGAGCGAGGTCCGCACCAGGCGCGGAAGTTCTACCAATCCGTCCGAAACATGACGCAGTACACACCACGCTGCACATACTGCAAGGACGGAGAGGGAAATCTGATCACCGATCCTCAAAGCATACTGGAGCGATGGGAAGTGTACTTCAATGAATTGCTAAATGGTCAGCTCACTGCAGAAGTGGAGGCTCCACTACTTCAAGAAGAGTACCCTATGTTGCCGCCACCAAGCATAGAAGAGGTTGAGAAGGCTATAGGCCGGCTAAAGAAAAACAAAGCCCCGGGAGCCGATGGTATACCAGCCGAACTATTTCAACACGGTGGGCCAGCTTTACGTCAAGCAATTCATGAGATTATAGTGCACGTGTGGGAGCATGAAGAAATTCCAGAAGACTGGCGAAAAGGTATCATTTGCCCCATACATAAGAAGGGAGATGTCACAACGTGCAGCAATTATAGAGGTATCACGTTGTTGAGTACCGCCTATAAGATACTCTCCTCTATCCTACAAGACCGGATAACCCCATACGCTAAAACCATCATCGGACAATATCAGTGCGGTTTCATTCCAGGCAAATCAACAACTGATCAGATCTTTACCCTTAGGCAGGCGATGGAAAAATGTCTAGAATTTAACATCCCAACATACCACCTGTTTATAGACTTTAAGGCCGCCTACGATAGCATAGCCAGGGTAGAACTTTACAAAGCCATGAGAGAATTCGGCATCCCAAATAAATTGACACGACTATGTAGGTTGACCATGACCAACGTAACAAGCCAAGTAAAAATAGCCGGATTGCTATCCAAACCAATCAACATCTTTAATGGACTCCGACAAGGGGATGGTTTGGCCTGCCTCCTCTTCAACCTGGCGTTGGAGAAAGCAATCCGTGACTCTGGCACGGCAACAAGAGGGACCATCGTCAACAGGTCCAGCCAGATACTGGCTTACGCAGACGACATCGACATCATCGGAAGAACTGAGCAAGCTGTACATGATTCCTTCATCCAGATCGAGCAGGCGGCACAAAATCTGGGGCTGCACATTAGTGAAGGTAAAACAAAGTACATGGTGGCGTCGAATGCGAGAGGAACAGTTGGTCAAACAATCAAGGTAGCGGAGCACGAATTTGAAGTGGTGCAATCCTTTAAATACCTTGGGTCAATAGTAGCAGCCGATAACAATATAGAAGAAGAAATACGCGGGCGGCTTCTCAAATCCAACAGAGCCTACTATAGTCTGTCAAAGCTCTTCAAATCCAGAAATCTCACCATAACTTCAAAACTGCTGCTGTACAGGACCATGGTCCTGCCAGTACTCACATATGGATCCGAGACTTGGGTGCTTAGCAAAAGGCACTCCGACCTCTTAGCCGCGTTCGAGAGAAAAGTCTTAAGGAGAATTGTTGGCCCCATATGTGAGGAAGGACGATTCCGGAGACGGTACAATCATGAATTGTACGCAATCTACCTTGAAGCAGATATCGTGACAAAAATTAAGCTCGGTAGACTCCGGTGGGCAGGGCACCTAGCTCGCATGAGCGAAGAGGAACCTGCTCGGAAAGTTCTTTGTGGTACATTCTATGGTAGACGACAGCGTGGTAGACCATGCTTGCGCTGGAGAGATGGCGTAGACCAGGACGCCCGGAGCCTTGGGGTGCGCAACTGGATGGCGGCGGCTCGAGACCGGGATGGGTGGAGAGACTTGTTGAAGGAGGCCAGGACCGGACCCCGGTTGTCGAGCCGATGATGATGATGATGATATTGCAGAGAAATCAACGACTTCGCAAGGTCTTATAAACTCAACCTGCAAGAATATTTTTTTCAATAAAAACAAATTCCTCTCTACAAAGTATAAAGTTTTTAATACTGTGGTGAAAACAACCTTGTTATATGCTGCATAAGTTTGGGGTTCGGAAGAATTCGAAAAGAAACTTCGTCGAGAAATTGTTTAACCTGCCTATAAAAACACCAAACTATGCTTTTTATCTAGAAACAGGTTTCTACAAGCAGACTTTAGTTTGAAAGTACTTGGTCTACCGGATACACGACTGACAACGAAAATTCTTGTCTACGAAATCAGAAACAAGGACTGGTGGATGGCAAAATGGAATAATCCTGGTCAAGTTTATGGTGAAGATTTAAATACAATTCCTAGTGATCTTATCCTTCTAAAAGAACCATTCAAAAATTCGAAGATACGCAAAGGGCCCTGCTGGTAGCTGAAACTCAGTAATCGGAGAGTAGAGTATTGTGTTCGCAACTTAAATTTAATCTGGTGGATGACAATTACTTCTGTGACTGTTTCAACTACATGGAAATTTCATGCATTTTTAAAACCAGGTGTGAAGTTCTTGGTCTTAATGGATCACCCTACAACGGAAGCTTTGACCAGTTTTGTTCTCTTTGTAATATCAAGGCAAAGGAAGATTGCTTCCATTTCATCGCAGTCTGTCCAATTTAAGAGGAGCAAAGACAAGCTTGTTTTGGGAAGAAAACATTGAACATGCAGGATACCAAAATTGGAAAAAACTTTATTTTTTTGTTAAAAGTGCTTATAATTATCGTATTTTATTAATAAATGAATTTGAATGATTTTATTTAATTTTCTTTGAAATATGAACATAAATATTAAAATCATATTTTGTCAATCGAGCTGACGGCAATAACATAGCTTATGACTTCATTTATAATAATTGTAAAATGTACTGCTATTATAAGATCAATGAATGAATATTACTTACTTACAACTCGCGATGTTGATGGTATAAGGTTTCCCTTCCCTTATATCTTTAAATGATAAATGAGTCTGATATTTAGGAGCAATATACTGAATCGACTTAATTAATTCAAAATCTTTACCAAACGTATGTCTTACGAACTTATTCAAAAAGTAATTCAAATTTCCTTCTCATTTTCTTATTTAATTAGCAACAACTATTACAAAGATGTCTTCGCCACCACACCACGCATGTCCACCTACATATTGGCCTTCCTTGTATCCGATTTCAATGAACGGAACGATATCGATGGTGAATTCTATATTGTTGCACGTCCCGAATATTTTAGTCAAACGGAATATGGTTTCGATGTGGGCCGAAAGCTTCTAGCTGAATTCGACAAATACACAAAACTGCCTTTCTACAAGACCGGCATGGGAAAACTGCATTTGGCAGCTATTCCTGATTTTTTAGCTGGAGCAATGGAGAACTGGGGCCTTATTACATACAGGTTAGCAAAAACAAATTCATATACAGTAAATAATGCTTATAAGAAACACGACTATAAGAAAAACACTGATATAATAAATTTTTTAACAACACCAATTCTCAGTTTTCCTCTGAAATCTGATGTTTATAAGAAACTTTTGTATGACACAATAAAAGTCCCATGTAAATGTTCCTTTAATGTGAACGAACACGCCCTTATATGCCGCCTCCACTGGGCATGAACAATGCTCAAATTATGAACATGTCTTTAAAAAATCCAATGGAGGCAGAAAAATCCATGTCATGTAGTGAC
Organism: Leucozona laternaria; assembly: GCA_932273885.2. NCBI lineage: Eukaryota > Metazoa > Arthropoda > Insecta > Diptera > Syrphidae > Leucozona > Leucozona laternaria. The sequence goes on from OW026366.1 coordinate 275,079,021, forward strand.
ATAATCCATACAAGTCAGATTGTGGATTGGATTGTGGTTGTGATGTTGGACATCGTTGATGCCCAGTGGAGGTGGCATGTTAGGAAATACATTCACTCTCAAAGAAAAGTCATAAATGTTAGTTCAGCTGTAAACTTTCTCGTTCTTTTTTTAAAATAAAATGAATTTATTTTTTGTTATTTTAAAATTAACGTTTTTTTTTCTGAAAGAATATTTTTTTTATAGGACACTGCTGTTACTTATATCCGTGTTTTTCTTATAAGAAATTTGTTTATTACATCCTTGATTAGGATACAAGAAACACACGCTTATTGAAACAAAAATTGTGGTATTTTGGAGTTTCTTATAAGCGTCATTTACTGTATTATATCAATTAAAACTAAACATTATTTTTGTAGGGAAGATGTCTTGCTTTATGATGAAGGATCAACTACTCTTTATGCTAAACAAATTATTGCTGAAATGATCGCTCACGAACAAGCTCATTTGTGGTTTGGAGACTTGGTAACTTGCGAATGGTGGAGTTACACTTGGCTCAATGAAGGCTTTGCTACATATTTCCAATATTTTATCACAGCTGAAGTAGGTCAAAATTCACCAAAGAGAAGAAAGCTTTTGCTAAAAAATTTGTATTTTTTATTTTTGGATTAAGGTCCATCCAGAATTGGAAATAGACAAACAATTCATCGTCGATATGCTTCAAGTTGCTTTCACACTAGACTCAACAAACAACACAAATCCTTTGAGTGACATCACTGCAGCTTCTCCTGATGAAGTATCTGAAATTTTTAATGAAATTTCCTACAACAAAGGCGGTTCAGTCATCCGGATGATTAAACACGCTATAGGGGAGAGAAATTTCAAGAAATCTCTTCAAGACTACCTCAATGAATTGTAAGTTCCAAAAATTATTTCGCTTTCTAGTAAGCTTTTATACTTTGTTTCTAGCAAATACACCAACGCAATTCCAAAGAATATTTTCGACCATTGGAAAGCTAATTGGCCCACATACACCAAGATGTTCGCCGACGGAGTTTTCGCAACTTTCACTGAACAAGTTGGCTACCCAGTTGTGCATGTTGAAATTGCTGATGATGGCAGGAGCATGACTATCGAACAGAAGCGTTTTCTCCTCACCCCAGGTGATGGCAGTGACCCAAATTTATTGTACACTATTCCGTTTACTTTCACAACAAACTTGGACAAAAATTTCACTTCAACAACCCCGAACTTGTACCTGGAAGCTAAGAGGGGTAAAACGACGGTGAATTTTAAGGAAGCTGTCAAATGGGTTATGGGAAATATCCAAGAAACCGGATACTACCGTGTCAACTATAGCACTCGAGTCTGGCATCAAATCCATGATGCCCTGCGTTCTGAGAATTGGGATGGCATCCACGAACTTAACCGAGCTCAGTTTGTTGACGACCTATTGGCTCTTTCTCGTGCAGGCGAACTTAATTACGATTTATCATTGATGTGTCTAGACTACTTGGAAACTGAAACCAACTACCTGCCATGGGAAGCAGCATTCAATGGATTTGACTTCTTGTCCCATCGTATCAGCTTGGATATGAAGGACAATTTCGCCTACTACATAATTAAAATTACCAAGAAAGCTTACAATGCGCTCGGCTTTGAGGAAAGAAAGACAGACAAACCACTAGATATCTATGCACGCAGCAATATTATCTCATGGAACTGCAAATACGGCCACAGCGATTGCATCGCAGAATCCCTAAAATTATTCCGAAACAGGCATAACAAACCTATTCCGGTGAATATTCGTGCAGAAGTTTATTGCACGGCCATGCGTGATGGCACTGAAGCTGACTTTGAAAGCCTCTATCAAAATATGAAGACCGAACTAGTTTCATCGAAACAAGTCTTGATTATTAATAATTTGGGCTGTGTTCGTGATAAGAAACTTGTGGAACGTTTTTTCCATATAATTCTCAGTGATGATGATATTCGGCGCCAGGACAAGTCTGACGCTCTATCGACCCTTTACTCAGCAAATGCAGAAAATGTTTCCCCAGTTTTTGATCTTGTGATTGAACACTTTGAAGCTTTCAAAAATGCGTAGGTTCTTCTCATTTCATAGCTTAATATGAGCTAATTTAATTTTTGTTTACAGCCTTGGTTCCAATTCAACAGTGGCAACTGAGATCTCAAAAATCGCAACACGATTCACCACAAAAGAACAACAAAACAAACTCGATGCATTTATTTCAGCAAGTGGCAGGCAACTTGGAAGCTCTGAAAAGATATTGACAAAGGCTTCTAAGACAGTGAAGGAGAACCTTGCCTGGTCTGAGAAGAGATTGGTCCCTGTGGTTAAATATTTGAAGGACTTTAGAAATAGTGCCACAAGCATATAAGCACGATTTCCTTAACCGTTGCTTTCGTTGCTGTTATATCTTAAATGCTAAGAAAAATAAGTCTGAATTATTAGAATTTTTTTCTTTAATTTATGTAATTTGAATTGCACAGATATTTTTAATTTTTAGAAACTATAAAGTTAAAAACAGAAACCTCTTTTGATTTAATTTTGAAATATTTAGAATTCTTTTTCCAGCACTGTTGCGAACGGAGTGTAACTGTCGCTTAATTGCAACCTTGAGAATCTGAAGCGCACATTATCATTTATCGATTTCAATCAAACCTGAGATATAAATTATTCCTTTATCATAATGCATGATCGGAAATGTCCCGCACCAAAATCGGTTGAAACTGGAAAATACAATTGGAAAAATTTCCGAATTCACCAATTATGTGTACGAACATTTTTAAGATACAAAAATACGACATGGCTGAACTGAATTCTTATCAATAATTGCAAATACTTGCTGCTAAAGAACGTCCAGTTGCGGAAGAACTTCGTAATCTCCAGACATAATATTGTACCTCTCGAAGAGAGATTAACCACCCCATAAGATGAATATCGCAATAAACTAAGGCAAATATTTGCTTTGATCTTCGCTGAAGATAAAATGAGATTGAGCATACCGGTTTGTGGAATTCATTCATATCACTTGAACGTCACAATTCAGTTCATATTAATAGGTAGATAAGAAGATTTATCATGATTAAGATTAAGATTTTATCTAGGAATGAAATATTTTTAACTTTTGTCTTTTTTGTCGCTAGGAATTTTTAGGGTTGCGTCAAAATGGATTCCTAGGCAAAAGCGTTTAGAAGAATAATTGTGTAAGATTTTAAATTTTTAAAAACAAATTTGAAAAAATCCCTACATTTCATAAGCGGATCTGAATAGTATAGAATGAATGCGTTCACGTGAATAAGAGACAACCGCGCAGTATAACCACTGATCTCTATAATACACTGGATAGCGTATTCATACAAAAAAGTTGACTCCAATTGAAGATTGTTATACGGTGCGCTTGGCACCATGTTTGTATAACAGTATACATTTTTTTTGTCAAAGTGGCTGAACACAATACACGCGATTCATGGCACGCGTCCTTATATTACAATGTTAAAATACGTCAAATCTCGTTATAGAATGGTGTTCACATTGGACTGTGTCCTCCGACTTATTTTTTGGCGTCTCTGTACTTTATCACACTCAGGCCCAGTTTTTCAGTGCTAGATTATCCAAGTTTTGGAGTTAAACACGAGTTAACTACTGAAACATTTTTTTCCAGTCAATTTAGACCCTGAGTTAACTCAACAAACTTGGTGAATTAGCTCTGGATTAGCTGAATGGGTATTTCTGAAAGATGCATGTCAAAAATCTATTAAAATTGAAGTACGAAACTACGGAAAGAGCGATTTTCAAAGTGGCGCCATCTCGAATTCAATAGCGAAACTTTGATTTCTGTATTGTCGCTTTTCGACTTCGATAGATGTTTGACAACTGGCAGTTAAATTTAATACTCCACTGAAAAACTAATTTTGAGTTAACTCGGGATTAAAGTATTTCCAGAATTAACTAACTCTGATTTGACTCGGAGCTAACTCCTGCACTAAAAAACTGGACCTCACACTTCATGGTGAGAAAGAGATAGCGAAAAAAGTAAGAATTTTTTAATTTTTTGCTTAAATTAGTTTATTTTTTTGAAGTATTCTTTTGTGATGTCTGTTCTCTCTGTCTGTACCTTATCTTTGGCACTTAAATCCTACGGAATCCAATTTTGTTTTAATTGGAAACATATTTCCCTTATAAGATTTGTAATATTTTGCAAGTGAAAAGTTTCTAATTAATCCTTCAATGAGCACATATTTTTGTTTTAACAACATCTGTACGTCAAAATGAATGATGTGTGATGAAAAAATCAATTTGTTTTTTTAAAAAAATCAATTTTTGTAGACAAATTAAATCTTTCAAATATTCAAGTGTCTATTATATTATACAATAATTTCAAATGCAAACAAATAAACAAACATTTGCGTTGTTTGGTTTGCAAACAATAGGCAATATCAGTTTGGATTCCAAATCTTTAAAGGCGAACATCGTGTCTTTGTCGGATTTTAAGAAGTTCGTACTTCGAATTCCTGCTTCTTTTCATTAATGAATTGTAATTTTTTGTTTTTCATCTCTATTCACTAAAATAAATTTGTATTTAATCTTATCAAAGGGACGTGGTAAATTAAATGCACTTTGAAATATTTGTTGTGAATTTGTAGATGCACTAATTTTTGTGTTCAAATTCCTGTCCAATAGAACGCACACAATCACATACGAAAATAAGCCCTCTGAAATGGGTGATAGAAATTTGCCACACGAAATTCGTCCTGAGCATTGCGAAAAATTTACGTCAAATTACTTCTTTTTTTTTTAAAGGCAGAGTCAAAGGGTACGCTTGGCACCCAAATGTCATCTTCAATTGGAGCCAAAAAAATCTGTTATACATAAAGTTAATCCACTAAACAGTGTATTATATAGAGATCAGTGACTATTACCGACTTTACCTACAATTTCGTTCCTTTATTCAAAAAATAAATACGTTTTGTAACTATTTGACACATTAACTTCGCTCCCAAATTCATTTTGAAGTGCCACATTTCACTTATTTCGAGGTTTCGAGTTGGCAGCTCTGGCATTTGACACCTATCAAACTCGGCTGTCATTTGAAGTGTCATAATATTAGATATTTTACATTTATGATAATGGATCGCTTAACAATCGAACAACGCATTAAAATTATTAAAACTTACTTTATAGTAATAATGGAGATTCATTGAATTCAATTAAAAAGGTTTTACAGTAAAAAATATATAATAATACTCAAATACAAATTAAGACATGGCTAAGTGCCGTCTGTCTGATTGACAAAATGAAACAAATGAGTTAAAATAGTTAAACAATGAGGAGAAAAATATTTAAAATTATTTAAGTTGCAAACAAATTTTATATTTAAAATGTAAAAAGAAAAGAGAAGATTTCTTCTACTATTCTCTGCCTGCAAACTGCTAACGTTGAGACATAAGAGCAAAGGCATCGCCATCCGCAGTTCTGCCATTCAAAATATCTTTGGTTTCTGGCCAATTTAGTAAGAATAGGTGATTGAGCCTCTTTCATATAAATTTTTCTTGATTTCAAGTCAAACTCTAAAAATTGGTATTGGATCTCCTTCCATTTCTCTGGATGACAGGGATTTAAATTTAATTGCAGGTTATGACTTTGCGCTAAGGAACTCCATTCCTAAAAATACAATGTATTTGGAGCTGATTGCAGGTTGAGCCAATTTTCTTAGGAAGACGAGTATCAGGTATCTGGGTTAATATTTTTGTAATGAAATCAAAGTTTCTAAAAGCAACATAGGTATAATTGGGGCTGTTTTGTGGTAAATGAAAGCATTGTCTTATGGAAAAACAAAGAAGCTTTCCAACTTCGTCATACTTGTTCATTCCCCAAACTTGTGCAGCGTAAAACATTATTGAGGTAGCATAGTGCTTTGGAAAATTTTATATTTTGCTGAATTTAGAGTTGTTTTTGGCATCTTAAGTTTATCGAGGAGGTGGTTTTGCATGCTCAAATTTGATCGAATAAGCACGCCCAGATATTTGTATTCCTTGACAATCTCAATCTCCTGGCCATTAAAACTCCATTTTTCAGATTGTGAGTATCTTCCAAAACCTTTTCTAAATACCATTACCTTCGATTTGGTAATATTGACATCTTAATTCCAAATTCGGCAAAATTCTTCAAACCTTAGAATCATTTTTTGCAAAATGCTCGCAGACTCCGCCAACAAAACTACATCATCTGGGTACATTAGTATTTTTATTCTTATTCCATTCCAAAGAATACCTCCTATCAACCATTTAACCAAGTCGTCAAGAAATAGAATTAAAAGTAGGGCACTTAATGTACAACCCTGTCGAACTCCCGAGACTGTCTGACCGACTACGCATGCAATCGGTAAAATTGTGAAGAAATTTGAAAAGATTGGAAGCGTTACTGACGTCGTAAGGCCTGTGCATCATCGTAATGCACGCTCAGTCGAAAATATTGGTGGTCGAATTTATCGGACCATCGGTGTCGTACACCTCACTATGGCGTATTTTTCATTTGGATTTGCATCCCCATCCTTATAAACTTCAAATTACGCAACAATTGAAGTCTGCTCACCATTCAAAACGTGAAGCCTGATTCACAATGCGGCGAGAAAACGAGACGTGAGCGTGACGAGAACTCGTTGTAATTGTAAAACCAATTTCAAACAATAAAAGCATACCTGGCTATTCACAATACGGCGTTTCTCGTCATCACGTCACGCCAAGGATTCGAAAAATTGAAAAAAAGACGCGACGTGACGACGATTTTCATTTTTGCTAAGTAATTTACAGTGAATTGGGCGACGATTTTGTAACTAGAAAAAGGCGACAGCGTTTCTCGTCACGCTCAAGTCTCGTTTCCTCGCCGCATTTTGAATCAGGCTTGAGGCACATTTCTCACTCGATGGATATGTAAACAAACAAAATTGCCGCATATGGGACTCAGAAAAGCCACAAGTGATCGAAGAGTTGCCGTTGTTTGGTGTGCTCTATGGTCGAAAGGTGTCATTGGTCCGTAGGTATTTCTTTGAAGATGCCAATGGGCAGAAGGTTCGATATTGTCGAATGATAACCGATTTTTTTGGCCGGCGATTGAAGATCGTGACTTGGACGATATGTGGTTCCAAGAAGACGAGGCAACAAGCCACACAAGACACAACACAACCCATTATGGCTTTATTGCGTGAGAAGTTTCCTGGTCGCGTAATTTCACGTTTTGGCGACGTCAATTTGCCCCCAAGATCATGCGATTTGACCCCGTTAGATTATTTTCTATGGGGCTACGCAAAAGACCTTGTTCACGCGAATAATCAACGACCTCTAGACGCATTAAAAAAAAAATTACTTAAGTTATCGCCCGAAATGTGCGAAAAGTGGTTAAAAATTACCTCAAAAGAATCGCATGCTGCGAATGGCAGAGTCCAAACTTTATATTGAAATAAAATTTTCATCAAACATATATCGCTATGGGTGTTATAAAGGGTTTTCCAATAAGAGGTGTTATTTTGATATTCAAAGAAAAATGGCATTTTTTGAGATAAATGATCGGATGTTTATTTCATTATAAAGAGGAAGGTATGCCGTTAATAATGGAACACAACATCAGCCAAATGGCCGCCACGACCACGCTTACAGGACCATATCCTTTTCATGAAATTTTCCATAACCAAATCGCAAAGTGGCTGTCTTATGTCCTCGATAGCCTCACGAATTCCATCTTTGAGGTCTTGAATCGACGCTGGGCTATTGGCGTAGACCTTATCTTTCACGTGGCCCCAAAGGAAGAAGTCGCAAGGTGTTAAATCACAAGATCTCGGTGACCAATTGTGATCACCTCTTCGAGAGATAACACGGTCCGGAAACTTTTCCCGTAAAAGATCGATGGTTTCATTGCATGTGTGGCACGTAGCGCCGTCTTGTTGAAAGTAAACGTTGTCCAGATCAGTACCATCCAATTCCGGCCATAAAAAATCATTAATCATCTCTCGATAGCGCAATCCATTGACCGTAACTGTTGCTCCAGCCTCATTTTCGAAAAAAGTAAGGTGCAATGACCCCGCCGGACCATAAACCGCACCAAACAGTCACGCGTTGATAATGGAGAAGCTTTTCAACAATAACTCTTGGGTTTTCCGAGCCCCAGATGCAACAGTTTTGCTTGTTGACGTAGCCTCCAAGGTGGAAATGGGCCTCATCAGTCAAGATGATTTTTCGATGAAATTCCGGATCATTTTCATGCATTTCAAGGACCCAATCAGCAAAGACACGACGTTGTTGAGGATCAGCCGGCTTGAGTTCTTGTGTTAACTGTACTTTATAAGCCTTAAGACCCAACTCTTTATCCAAAATACGGTGTAATGACGTTTTTGGAATGCCTAATTCCAAAGAACGACGAGGAATGGACAAACCTGGGTTTTCTTAGACACTTTGGGCTACAACAGCAATATTCTCAGTTGTTCTTGAGCGACGTGCACGGGTTTTATTCTTCACATCACTAACTTTTCCCAACAGCTCGAATTTGTCCACCAATTTCTGTATTGCGGTCCGACAAGGTGCTTCACGACGACCCAAAAATGTTTTAGTTTTACGAACCGTCTCTGCCAAATTTTCACCATTTTTATAGTGAATTTTAATAATTTCAAAGCGTTGTTGAAGCGTGTATCGTTCCATTTTTATTAATGGCGTAGTTTCTACTTGTCAAATGTCAAAAAATGACAGCTTCAAAAGTTACAGCTACTGAAATAGCGGGCTATTCAAAATAACACCTCTTATTGGAAAACCCTTTATTTAGCTTTGCTTTCGAAACCGAAAAATGAATGACCCTTTATTTTCAACTCATGTCCATAATAAGAATTGAAAGTGTTCAGCTGTCAAAGGACACTTGTGAGCCGATTTGTCAAATCAAATATTTGTAGCTTTTGGTGAAGTAAAAAATACAAACAATACAAAATGAGAAAGCAGAATTTATATCGCAAGAAATTTGATTTTGTTCCATACAAATAAAAATGTTAATATTTTTTTATTTTTCATTAATATTCGTTCATAATCTCTAAAGCATTTTTTGTTGTTGTTTTTCCCTTTCCTTTTTTTGCAAAAAATGTTAAATGTAGTTAAGCTTTAAGTTAGTTTTAGAGAAATTCACTCCTCCTTCTTAATCGGACTACTTTCTATAGGCAGATTAATTGTGATAATTATTCATTTTGATTTCACTTTTTTCTTTAAGGTTGACTGACATAAGTTTTGTCCAGACTTTTTTTGTGCAGAAATAGGCAGTCTGCCAAATTTTGTGGTCGGGTCGCAAGTGGTCAAAAATACGGTCAATACAATACGGTCAGCGATACAAATGGGTGGAAGTTTCCGTATAAGGTTTTGCCTTCTCGCAGTGGCTTGCCGCTAGGTTACGTAATATTTCTTCCTCCAACTTATGTAAGTACCTGGCTGGCGAGAAATGTCAGATGAATCCCTTTCAAAAACCTTCCCAAGTGACAAAGCTGTCTGCTTTTATGCGGAGCCACTCCAGGGCGTTTTCGCGGAATATTTCGGGTAACGTTCGTAGCATTTCGTTGAGAGGGATATTAAAGCATAGCGTTAACTCTGTTAGCCTTTCTAAAAATTCCAACCTATTAACGGTAGAGTCGAACCTTAGTCCCCACTTGCGGACTGTATTCATCATTTCAGCTTCGTAGCTTAATGTGAGTCGGCTATATGTGGAAGGTTGCTCTAACCTGGATGGCAGCGAATGATAGGCGGGCTGGTATTTCAGTGCAACTAGGGTAGTTTCCTTGGCTCGGGCACGTTTACGAATATATGTAGATGCTCCAGTCGCTGGGGCGGGAGGAACAAAAATGTTCTGAAAACCTTTACATATCTGTTGGTCAGGAGGAGATGTCTTGGGAGCGTTCTCCGTCGTTCCTTTTGTCCACAATGTCTTCCTATATTACACAAGTTTTGGGAAGACTTACTCGCGCTTAGTTCTTTAAACTTTTAAGAACTGATCCAGGTTCTCTTGCCGATAGCTTGACATGGATTTGTCATATTTGGAAACGGCCCTATCTTTTTGAAGTAAAACTTCTTTTCCATATTTCCATAAACATATTTTTATACCGAAAAAGAATGTTTTTTGTTAGAAAAAGAACCACAAAATCTAACGGGCACAACATTTAAACACATAAAAGTATTTTTTTTTATTAAACGCAACGAAGAACAACAACCAGAACAATGTTATCAAAAAAAAAAAAAACAAATATATATTTATTTTTTTTAAATTATTAAACACTTAATACTAAATATCAACAAATAACTTTTTTCAACTTTACTTATAAACTAACTACTTAATACTATCTTTCCACCGAAGGCTTGTCTCAATTTAGATTAAACAAATCTATGCAGTGTTTCCACCACACAAAAAGATTACAAAAAATAAATTAACTTTGACAGTACCTCTCAAAATGCAAATGTTGTTTCATTTTTTCGTACGAAGTTGAAGTGAGACAGAAAGTTTGATGTTTGGCAAAAGAAGCAAGAAGGGTTGGATTTTCGAATGAATGCGTTCAGCGCGAGGTAAATTGGTTTGTTCGACTTGTAAAACTATTTTCCCTATGAAGATTTAACAAGATTTATTTGAAATCTTCTAGATTTACGAAATAAATTTGTATGGTAAATCTTCCAGATTTGAGGAAGATTATGGCAAATCTTATCAAATCTCGGTTTAGTGGTCGGTGGAAACATAGTATAAAATTAAAAAATAAATTTACATTAAATACAAAAAAAAAACACAAATAAACAAAACTATCTTTTTGACAAACTTAGGCCAGCATTGCCATATACGAGGAATCCTAAGTCCGCTGACAGATCTTAAACTGCATTACCATGCATTTTGAAGAATCTTATTTAGTCCTCGAACACAATGGATGCCATAAGAAAACCATACGTGAGTGGGACGAGATCTCGTCGATCTTGTTAAATTAGTTTCGAACTATGACACGTAAAGCATTTCACGTCGCGCGTCGTCTCGTTACAATAAATTTCATGCCATTGGGGAATGGTTTTATAATAACAAAATGCTAACACCCCAACAGTGAAATCATGTCAAGCTCTCGTCTCGTTTTCTTGCGCATTGTGAGTCATTCTTGTCTCAAATCCCGTCCCGATTTTGGAGATTTTTCTGAGGTATATCGGAAAGTTTAAATCGGTGAGTTCAAATTGGTGAAACACGGATCAAAACTTCAACCGCGTAAATACAATTGGCGATGACGACTTTTGATCCATCAATTTTTTAGAAATAAAATGAGTTCGAACGAGAAAAAACACGATTTCACGTTCCCATTTCATTTTGACAAAAGTTATGACTTCGTTTTAAGGCTAAACTAAATTCCAGAGTTTTTCCAAAAAATGGAAAAGCGAAAGAATACAAACATAATTTTGCTAGCGGCACCTCCGTGCGAAACAGCGTATCACATTTCAGCTCAGTTGAATGCTTTCAAACACGCAAAAGGCTACTTCAGCAACAATAGGCGTTTTTCCTTTTTTAATTCAGAGTTGGTTTAGAGCAGAGCACTGAGCGAGCGTAGTAAACTCTGAGCAGAATGTGTTCAGAGGACTCCGATTTAATTATGAAACACACCTGATCACTGAATTGTCATATCTGTCAAATTGCATGAAAACAGTATGAAGTTGTCTGCGCTCAGCATTTTACTCCGTTTACTCTGCTATTTTATTCTGAGCTCACAGAGCGCGCTCTAAACATGCACAGAGCTAAAAAAGAAACACGAATTTATAGCTTTGAACGATCAGAGCTAAAAAAGAAACACAATTATTTTTTTGACAGTTCAGGCTCTGCTCTGAGCTAAAAAAAAAAAATCGAATAAATTGTGGCGACTTAATCCCAAGAACAGCGCCCCTATTTCTGAATAGTTAAAACAAACATTGTATCTACATATATAATGGGTGATTTTTTAAGAGGTTTAGAACTTTTTTTTAAAAAAAAACACAAAAAATTCGAAAAAATGAATGAAATATTTATTTGAATCGATAGTTTGAACCTTGCAATTTAATGTTTAAAGATAATTTCATGCAAATGTTGACCGCGGCTGCGTCTCAGGTAGCCCATCCGCTGAGTCCAATTTTGGCATACTCTTTCACACATATCGGCCGGTATCTCACGAATGAATGCATGGATGTTGGCTTCCAGTGCGTCAATCGAAGCGGGCTTGTCCCTATATAGACATTAGCCTTGACATACCCCCACAAAAAATAATCTAATGGTGTCAAATCGCACGATCTAGGCGGCCAATTGACCGGCCCGAAACGTGAAATTAACTGTTCACCAAACTCGCCTCGCAATTGCGCCATTGTTTCGCGCAAAAAAAAGTTTGTTATCATCGCTCGGTAGCGTTCACCATTGACAGTAACGCTGCGATTCGCATCATCTTTGAAGAAATAGGCCCAATAATGCCGCCGGCCCATAAACCGCACCAAACAGTGGCTTTTTCGGGATGCATTGGTAGCTGTTGCAATGCTTCTGGCTGATCTTCACTCCAAATGCGGCAATTTTGCTTATTTACGTACGACGATCCATGGTTAAATTGCAAACCAAACTGAAGCTGTTTGACAGTGACACAAGGTACTTAACACACGTCAGCTGTCAAAACCAGTGTTGCCAAAACCAAACCAGCTTAAAAATCACCCTTTACATATATTGTATCTAATCACCTAAATATCTATTCATTTCACTATTATTGTGTATCTTTTACATTTTCCGCATTTTCCTCATATAAATGTATGGAAGCGCCATTTGTCACATATACAGTGTAAGTGAGTGCGCCATTAAATGGATCTCTGAAACGTCAAATCGGTTAAGCATAAGTGCTTGAATCGAATAAACAAAGAAATAAAAAGTGATACAAGTTAGATTTAATTAAAATACAAATAAATAATTAATAAACTATCAAGTATTTAAAGTTTTTTTGTTAGAAATTGTATATATGGAGCAATAAATACTAAACAAAATGTAAAGTGCATAGTGAAATTGTGTGAAAATACAAAATAAAGACGGATAAGAGGGTTTCCTTTCACCAGTAAGTTTCATTATATTTTTCTTTGATTTTTGATAAAGTGATGTAGCTTTATTGTTGGTAATTAGATTAATGAACAATTAAGCAATAAATTTAGAAAGTTTTACCTTTAAATTAAGTGAAAAAATCTATTTAATTGTTGAAAATAAGCACATCATTTTTTTGTTAGAATTTGTCTCCTTGAAATGTCAAAATGGAATTCTTTTAAACAGGGTCGTATTTGTTTATATTGGTGTTTGTAAGGCGCAACTTCCTGACAAGCGCTCTAAATATAACAAAATGTTCTTGTCATTAAATTTGATTTTGTTCTTTTTTTAATTTGTCGTTACATAAATTTGTTCATATGTCTTTGAAAATTTGTTTCATCGTCAACTTATTAGTTCATGTTTCAATGTCAGGTAATTTGTCAATTCAGTTAGATGTCTCTGTCTACGTTTGAAATTTATTTCTGTGATAATTTGTTTCACATTTAAATAAATAAAATATTTATAAATTTAAAACCTATATTTAATTTTTTGATAACATTCTTCTTATTATGCTGGTTAATGTAAGTAAGATATTGGCAAAAAGTAAGTATTTTGTAATTTGTAACTTCTGAAACAATCGAATTCGGAAAATAATAGGTGTTACAAAACTTTATTGGCGCCAAACCGATTTACATTAAAAGTGAGTAGTTCTTTTTTAAACATTTCATTGAAATAACTCAATTCACAAAATAACACAGATTATTATTAATCTGGCGCATTGATAAGTTGCCATAAAAAACAACCCGTCCCTGTTGAAATGCATTTGGATTTATGACAACTCACACTATCATAAAAAGTGCCGCACTTTTTTCGCACAAGGGGATTTCCTTTTATTTTATATTGGGCACGTTCAATCACAAAATCTGAAAATTGAGATCTGAATTCATGTTGTTGAACGCACAAGAAATCTGAATTTTCAGTTGAAGGTTGTTGTGTCAAATGCTAGCATTTACCTAAATGATTTACATTAAAACGAAACAAAATAGAACTATAATTATATTCTTAAACTAAAAATTAGGCGTCAGTAGTTCTGGTGATGATTTATGTAACAAAATCAGCAACAAAATACAGCAAGACTATGTAAGGTTCAATGAAAAAATAATTCCACAATATTGCGATGGAGAATTCTGGGAACATTTTTCTAAGAATAGTCAATGGTTTGATTTCAAAACTCACTTATCAATAAACAATTAGTTCTTCTATGCAAAAAAGTATTAGTTTGTTCGTGATTTAAATTAATCATCACAAATCAACCACTAACCAGATCGAAAATCATAAAGTTCAACTTCTATGTATAGTACTTCAACATTTTCCCCACCACTATCACTTTATTCTGAATTTTCAGATGAGAATTTTTGGCTGAAAATTCAGATGAAACGTAAGCAAACGTAACTGAAAGTCACTAAAAGTCATCTTATTTTTTATGGCAGCTGGCCAATCAGAAGCTCCGAAAATTCAGAAATCTGAAAATTCAGATGTAAAACGTAATGCGCTGAACGTACCCATTCTAAGATGTTCCTTCTCTTTTCAATAAAAAACAAAATAAAAATAGTGACAACATGAAACAAAATAAACGGTAGTCACACAAGCTTTACGGGAGACGACTCATTTTGACGTCTCTCGTTTTATCTCACTCACATCTCTTGGAAAGAAAGAGATAGCCAAGTGAGGCAGGGGTATTTTTTTTTTTTTTAAATTCCTGCCTCACCTCACATTCTCTTTCTTTCCAAAACAAAGGAGGGAGATAAAAAGAAGAACGTCAACATGGCTCTAATCGCTTGAATCTTGTCACAACATGGACCTATATATTTCGAAGCGAAAATCGTCATCGTCAACATCATTTTGATTATCAAACCAATTTGTAAATTCATTATAATCTTAATCAACAATAAATTAGTTGTTATGTTGGTTTATACAAAATGTTTGTACGTTTATAAGTAAGAATATGACAGACGCTTTGTTTGAGACAATGGAAGTTCTAGTGTACTGTCAACACATATGTTATTTTTATGATCAGAGGTAAGAAGAACCGTATTGTAACGATTTAATAATTACCCAAATACTTTGTATTTGAAACAAGAGAAAATCCTCTAACTGTTTGCAGCGCCATCTCTCGGAAAAACTAAACATCAAACCTTCAACGGTTCACAGCGCCATCTTTTGATTCAGCTGAGTATCAATTCCAATGTTCCATCTGGCAGCGACTGGAAAGGAAACTTCTAGAAGGAGATATACTCGAATATTCCAGTGGATACTAGTGAAGACTAGAACTATTTACTTCCCTATATAAAGAGATGTTTTCGAGCGAGTAGAGACAGTTTAATTTTGAATGTGATAACGTAAAGTAAGAAGTAAAAGTGTATCCGGAAGTGAATTTTAAATTGCATAGATACTATTGTGATTGGAGAATAATAAAATAGATTTAAAGTGAAATAAAGTGTGTGATTTGTAAAGCAAATAAGTGGACGTTATTATTTTAACGGAAATAAGTTTTATTATCGAACCTAGGTAGAACATTACAGTAAAATAATTGTTTTGTAGAGAATCGCATGATCTAGAAGCTTTTTATGAAGTCCTTTTTTTTACGGTTTAGTCCAAAAATACTCCATATGAATGTTTCGGACGTTTACTCCTCCAAAACCCATTAGTGTACATTATTGTATTTGTAGTTTCATCCCGTGTCGATGAATGAACAATTTAACCGGTCTCTGAAGATCCCTACTGTAAATGCGTGAGGTTTTTATACACACATTCTCATTTTTTATCTGATATCTGACAGTACAAGCTTGTAGGCAAATTAAAATGGATGCCGGGGATTCTATTTATATATGCGCTATCCAGTGTATTAAATGCTCAGAGGATCTCACACACACACAGATCTCTATAATACACTGGATAGCGTATGGATCTCTGCCACCAAATGTCAGAAGAGTCAGTGTGAAATTAAAAAAAAAAAAAAAAAACAATCTGACAGGACTCCCTGGTTGGAAAACAAAACCAAATGCCGAAGGCACGAAGGCTAGCCAAGAAGGTCGGGTGTTTAAAAATAGTGATTAAAATGTAATAAAATTAGTTTTTTTTGTATCAAACACTTGAAAAAATGTTCACTAAAATGTTTAAACACTAATTAATACGTAATTCGATCGCAAATTTAAGTTTTCAGTTCCATATGCAAAAAATAATCAAATGACCGGATTTTTAACACTGCCAAGAGCATGTAAATATTTTCCAACCAGGGACTTTTTTTGTTGTTGTTTTTAGATGTCAAATTAGAATGAGAAAATACAAAGACAAATCTTGGAAGAAATCTATTCCCTACAATTACAATGTATAACATTGAATAGTTGCGAAACAATTGTGCGTTTATCAAAATACCAAAAAATTATAATTAAGTAATGAAAAGAAGCAGGAATTCGAAGTAAGGACTTCTTATAATCCGCCAAGGAACACACCGGCGGCGCACATTGGCCCGTTTAGGCTAAAGTGCTTGCGAAATTCATTTTTCGGGTGGGTTTATAATGCAAAACTTTTACATTTTTTGAATTAACAAATGTTTGGAGCTTTAGTAATCGAAAAAAATTATATCATTTGTATGAATGGTCAAAGTTGACAAATTTTTATGATTAGAAAAAAAAAAATAGTTTTTAAATTTTTTTTTATTTTGAGTGTATAAACTAGGAAAAAGGTGTACAAAAAACTTTTTTTTGTTATTTTTACTTGACATATGTGTTAATTGCCATAAAAAGAAATGACAAAAAAAAATGATAATTTTTTTAAACTGCTAAATTTAATGTTATTTTAAACACCCATTTTTGCATGCTAGAGCGATTTGATTTGATTTGAGTTTTTTTTTTTGTCAGGTGCAGAAAAAAATCATGGAAAATATTTTTTCTTTGTTTTGCAGGTATGAGTATTGATTTGAATTGAAATGGTTTTGTAATTTAGAAAGAAAAACCTACCTAAGTTTTTTAAAACGGTTTCTAGCTTATTTCTTGTGACCCCTAATAAAACTTTAAAGTATGAATGTTTTTGATTTCGGGTATGATTAATTACTGTCAGGTAGTTTGATGGATAAGAGTTTTTAACTGGATTAGAATTTTTTTTTAAGATTTAAATCTTATAGGTAAACAGAGATTACCTTATTAGGATGTCATAAAATTGAATATTTTTAGTGCAAGTATTTAGTTTTATAGTATAAAAAGATTAAACATTGGGATGAAACTATATCATTGAAAACTTGAATGATACTTGTATGATACCATACAATATTTTGTTTGAACTGTTTGTCAAAGTTGAGAGTCTTGAAGAGTTATTTTTTGCCGTAATGAGTGAATACCAACTATCCGGTGAAAATTTACCGAAAAAAGAAGCAAAATTAAAAAGCTTTTATTACAACATTTATAAAAAATGGGTCGCAGCCCATAGATCGAGGTTAAATTTCATAAACAAAATTCGGCTTTCTTCATCTCTTTATATCAAAACCGAAAAAATGAGCTTGGACTTGATGCAGATAAACCAAAGCAAGGATTTGGAAATAGCAATGATGGAAACACTTCAAGGAGATTTTTGAACAATCTGAGGCAACCGCTCGAATAACTGGAGTCAATAAAGAGGTTCTAACCAGGATCAAAATAATACTTAATGTTTTGAATAGCAGGGAAGTAGTGAGTACAGTTAAATTTGGAGAGTACACCAAAAATACCTCAGAGTTATTGAAACAAAAGTACCCTGAAAAACAACTCACACCTACTCTTCATAAAATTTTGGTTCATAGTCAAAATATCATCGAATACCAAACACATTGTCAGAAAAAGCCCAGGAGTCAAAAAATAAAGACTACAAGAAATACAGATATCAAAATACGTGTAAAGTTTCAAGAATTCGACAGAATGAAGACCTTTTTAACATGCTAGCAATCTCATCTGATCCACTTATTTCTTCCTTAAGGCATGTAAGAAACCAAAAAGATCTGAAAGCACAATACTCACAGGAAATTATAAGTTTATAACGCATTACCCCGGACTTCGATAATAGTTTGAAAGAAATTTAATGTTTGTATGTAAATTTTTGTTCGTTTTTCTACTTTTTGAATTCTAATCTATCAATACAAAACTTTACAAATGTATTCTCTTCTATAATAAAAAATCAATTAATAAAAAAAAAACAAAAACTGATTTTTTTCTCCACTGTTTCTTTCAAATAGTTTTTTTTTCTTCTTTCCCCACTGTTTCACTTAAATTACACTCAAATAAATTCATAAATTGACTTTCGACCTTTTTAGAATTAAATACCAATTATGTTAACCACCTCAAATAAAACTTCTTATTTCAGCAGCAGATTCTAAGACAACCTTTTTTCTTAAAATTCACAAACCTTATAGCCTTGGAAATTTCCTTCAAAACAATACAAAAAATTTGGCGATATCTTTATTCGTTTAAGAGATATGATTTTTGCAACCAAAAAAGCCACTGTGCAGCGTCGTTGTTCGCCACATTAATTAACCGCCCTTAAAGATTTAGAATCCAAGCTTTAGTATTTCTTATTGTCTGCAATTGCAATTGTGGAATTAAACACTCTTTAATATTTGTTTTCTTTTCATGCGACAAAACAAAATGTATAAATTGATGAGAAATGTCAAATATTCCTAGTGTGTGGGTGCAAATACGTTTAAAAATGTGTGAAAATAAAAGTTTTCAAATTTGATCTTTTTTCCTAAATAGACGCAACCTAATGTGCACATATCTGACTCATTTTGATGTTGAGCAGTCGTAAAAAAACAAAACGAAAATCTATGCTCTTTGAAGAATTAATTAGAAATCTTTCACTTACAAAATGTAAATCTTATTAAATAAATAGTTTTCCAATTGAATAAATAGAATTTAATTGAAAAGGATAAAGTATAGACAGAGAAAACATATATCACATAAGAATACGTCAACAAAAAAACAACTAGTTTAAAAAAAAATAAAAAACTGCCTTTCTTAAGGCCATCAACAAAAGTCGGAGGAGACAAACCAATGTGAACACCGTTCTTTATCAAGGTTTTATATATTTTAACTTGGACAGGTAAGGACGCGCGCCATAACTCGCGTCTAATGTGTTCGGTCGCTTTGGCAAAAGAAATGTTGTAACTCAACTCATTGTATGAACACAGATTAGCCATATGAAGATGAGAATGTTTCGTACGATTCACCCTCCAAAAACCATTTGTTTACATTATTGTATTTTTAATTTCTTCCCGCGTCGATGAATAGATGTGAATTGCAACAACAATTTAACCGGTCTCTGAAGATCCCTACAGTCTATGTGTGAGGTTTTTATACACACATTCTCATTTTTTATCTGATATCTGACAGCTCAAGCTTGTAGGCAAATTAAAATGGCTGCCGGGAGTTCTCATCTTCATGTGGCTTATCTGTGGTATGAATATGAATGCGCTATCCAGTGTATTATAGACATCAGTTAGGTGGGTACGTTAAAAATCTTCACTCAATTTTCTTTCTCAAGTTGGCCTCTTGTGTTTATTTTGCATATCAAGATCAACTAAAAATAAAGCTGATTATAGATTTTGGTAAGTTCAAATTGGTTGATAAAACCTAAAGTTTTTCTGTTAGTGTATTTATTCTTCTTTAATTTCTTATTCACATTAGACCCTCATTTCTTAAATACCTATTGTACTTTCCCAAATTTTGTATTTCAATATTTAAGTCCACCATTATTAGGAAAAAACTCGATTGAATTGACTTTAATTTTGCAACCTGTTGTTATTGACGTCGTTATACTTTTTTTTTAATTTTCAAATAAAATTTTTGGATTGTTTGTTCGTGGCTTCCATATTTCTTTATATTTATTCTATTATTCCGTAATCCAAACAGTTTATGAGGTACTTTTCTAATATTAAGATTGTCACACCTGTTAAAGCAAATTATAATTTTATTGTTATCTACTGCAGTAAGTCATTTTGCTAATCTTCCAACATTAGCTTGGTAGTTAATTCTTCTCAACATTTTTATTTTTTCCACTTCACTGATTGAAGGGGCTTTAGTATCTGTTAATCGTAAGTTCGGGTGTTTGGTCTCGTAGTTTTTATCCATATCCTGTAGTGTGTGTGATTTTCAATCGTAAGAACATGTTTTAAATGTTACAAAATCTATTTAGTAGTATGGCTTTCATATTTATAACTGTTTAATTATTATTTCCGTGATATGTTCTACATCAACGAATTATTTTGCAACTTTTTTTTTTAAATTAAATTTACATGAAAATGTTGCTGGGCACATAGTGGCGGAATGAAGCAAAATCTTATTCACATACATATGTATTTCATGGATTTACTCTTTTGCTTTATTTACAGATGAAGTCCCTGCTTTTAACCTTGTTGAATCTGGCTCTATTCGCCTCAGTAATCAGCATTTCTAACACTAAAGCTGAATCCCTCGCTGAGCCCAAAGTTGACTATAGAATTTCATCTGACATAATTCCATCACACTATAATATATCATTAAAGCCATACCTGCTTAACGGGGATGGCAAAAATCGGTTCACTTTTGACGGTGAAGTTTCCATCGATATTGAAACCAATGAGCCCAACTTGAAGACGATTATTTTGCATTCGAAAAAGTTAACTTATAAGGTCCGTGAATTGTATGAGACCGCCACACCTCAGACAAAATTAAATATTACAAAATTCGATGAAGATTCCGTGACGGATAAATTGACTCTAACATTGGCAGCAGCCTTAAAACCCAAAACAAGCTACACTTTGCATTTCGTCTACACGGGTTTGATGGAAGATGATATGGAAGGTTTCTACAAGAGCTCATATGTCGATGGCAAAAATAACACAAGGTCCGTTTGAAGCATTGTAAATTTGAAATTCAGGTTAATTGGAATTTTATTCTTCACGTTTTCAGATGGTTGGGAGCAACACATTTCCAAACAAATAATGCTCGTCGTGCTTTTCCCAGTTTCGATGAACCAAAATTTAAAGCAACTTTTGATTTGACAATAATTCGATTTAAGAGCTTCAAGACCGTCAGTAACAGTCGTTTGATTCTAAGTCAACGTATAGAGTAAGATGACAGGAGTTTATTTTATTTTTTATTTGATAACGGTTTTTATTCTGAAGTCATTTCAGTTCTTATTTATTTTTATTTAAATGTTTTTATTAATTCAATCTGTTCTATAATGTCTCTCTGTTCGGAAAAAATTTTGCAATCTATATGAACCAACTTTCTGATGAACTTAGGACTTGAAATTTTAAACATAGCTCAGAAGTTGAACACAACACATGTATGTTAAAAGTGTAAAGTCTCGTCGGTGTACTGACGGAGTAGTTAAGTAAATTCGTTGAACACTGTCTCTTTTTATAATATACTGATCGCGATGTTGATGGTATATGGTTTCCCTTATAAAATGATAAATGAGTCTGATATCTAGGTTCTAGGAGCAATATACTGAATAGAGCTGTGTAAATCGTTCATTTCAAATGATCGAATCGTTCAAGAATCGATTACCAAAATGATTCGATCATTTTAATCGATCATTCGATCATTTTCATTCCACTCAATTCATTATTTCACACTGTTCCGATTCGATTTTTGATGTGTAAACATCTATGTCGGCGGTAGAGTGAAATAAAAACGTGGACTTTCCTCTGTGCGACGTTACGATGTTTACAAGGTTGCGCAAGCGCGTATTCTCGGAAATGATTTGACATTTTGACACTTGTCAAATTAAAAGTGTTCTAATCGACCTAGAGAACCTAGCGAACTGGTGTGACTTTAGGTAATTTCCACCTCCTTAATTGGGGTACTCCGTTTTTCAATCCGCCGTACCAAAAATTTTGACATATTTTGACACCTGTCAAACTAAGACAATTTTTTTATTTCGGTCTCGATGAAATTCAATCTCCGAAGTTAACGAATACTGTACCAATTTTGATCGAATCCAATCTGACCCATATTTCTTTTCTCCGATTATATTTATATATTTATAATTCAACAGCGATTGATATCGAAAATCGAGATTCATTAAAATGATTGAGATGGGGATGGAAAATCGAGAATCATCGAAATGATTGAGATTGGGATGAGATCGAGAATCGAAATGATTGAGATTTGGATCGATTGAAACGAAAATTTGTGATTTCAATCATCAATACTTTTCGATGATCGGATCAAAAAAATCGAATCGTTCCTGATTGACACAGCCCTAATACTGAATCGACTTATTTAATTCAAAATCTTTACCAAACGTATGTCTTACGAACTTATTCAAAAAGTAATTCAAATTTCCTTCTCATTTTCTTATTTAATTAGCAACAACTATTACAAAGATGTCTTCGCCACCACACCACGCATGTCCACCTACCTATTAGCCTTCCTTGTATCCGATTTCAATGAACGTAACGATATCGATGGTGAATTCTATATTGTTGCACGTCCCGAATATTTTAGTCAAACCGAATATGGTTTCGATGTGGGCCGTAAGCTTCTTGCTGAATTCGATAAATATACAAAACTGCCTTTCTACAAGACCGGTATGGAAAAAATGCATTTGGCAGCTATTCCTGATTTTTCAGCTGGAGCAATGGAGAACTGGGGTCTTATTACATACAGGTTAGCCAAAATAATTTTTTTTTCTTATCGATAAATAAACATTAATGTTTTTAGGGAACGTGCCTTGCTTTATGATGAAGGATCAACTACTCTTTATGCTAAACAAATTATTGCTGCAATCATCGCTCACGAGCAAGCTCATATGTGGTTTGGAGACTTGGTAACTTGCGAATGGTGGAGTTACACTTGGCTCAATGAAGGCTTTGCAACATATTTCCAATATTTTATCACAGCTGAAGTAGGTCAAAATTCAACAAAGAGAAGAAAGCTTTTGCTAAAAAATTTGTATTTTTTATTTTTGGATTAAGGTCCATCCAGAAATGGAAATAGACAAACAATTCATCGTCGATATGCTTCAAGTTGCTTTCACACTAGACTCAACAAACAACACAAATTCTTTGAGTGACATCACTGCAGCTTCTCCCTATGAAGTATCTCAACTTTTCAATGAAATTTCATACAACAAAGGCGGTTCTGTCATTCGGATGATTAAACACGCTATAGGGGAGAGAAATTTCAAGAAATCTCTTCAAGACTACCTCAATGAATTGTAAGTTCCAAAAATTATTTCGCTTTCTAGTAAGCTTTTATACTTTGTTTCTAGCAAATACACCAACGCAATTCCAAAGAATATTTTCGACCATTGGAAAGCTAATTGGCCCACATACACCAAGATGTTCGCGGACGGAGTTTTCGCAACTTTCACTGAACAAGTTGGCTACCCAGTTGTGCATGTTGAAATTGCTGATGATGGCAGGAGCATGACTATCGAACAGAAGCGTTTTCTCCTCACCCCAGGTGATGGCAGTGATCCAAATTTATTGTACACTATTCCGTTTACTTTCACAACAAACTTGGACAAAAATTTCACTTCAACAACCCCGAACTTGTACCTGGAAGCTAAGAGAGGTAAAACTACGGTGAATTTTAAGGAAGCTGTCAAATGGGTTATGGGAAATATCCAAGAAACTGGATACTACCGGGTCAACTATAGCACTCGAGTCTGGCATCAAATCCATGATTCCCTGCGTTTTGAGAATTGGGATGACATCCACGAACTTAACCGAGCTCAGTTTGTTGACGACCTATTGGCTCTTTCTCGTGCAGGCGAACTTAATTACGATCTATCATTGATGTGTCTAGACTACTTGGAAACTGAAACCAACTACCTGCCATGGAAAGCAGCATTCAATGGATTTGACTTGTTGTCCCATCGTATCAGCTTAGATATGAAGGACAATTTCGCCTACTACATAATTAAAATTACCAAGAAAGCTTACAATGCGCTCGGCTTTGAGGAAAGAAAGACAGACAAACCACTAGACATTTATGCCCGCAGCAAAATTATCTCATGGAACTGCAAATACGGCCACAGCGATTGCATCGCAGAATCCCTAAAATTATTCCGAAACAGGCATAACAAACCTATTCCTGTGAATATTCGTGCAGAAGTTTATTGCACGGCCATGCGTGATGGCACTGAAGCTGACTTTGAAAGCCTCTATCAAAATATGAAGACCGAACTAGTTTCATCGAAACAAGTCTTGATTATTAATAATTTGGGCTGTGTTCGGGATAAGAAACTCGTCGAACGTTTTTTTCATATAGTTCTCAGTAATGATATTCGGCGCCAGGACAAGTCTCACGCTCTATCGACCCTTTACTCAGCAAATGCAGAAAATGTTTCCCCAGTTTTTGATCTTGTGATTGAACACTTTGAAGCTTTCAAAAATGCGTAGGTTCTTCTCATTTCATAGCTTAAAGTGAATTAATTAAATTTTTGCTTACAGCCTTGGTTCCAATTCAACAGTGGCAACTGAGATCTCAAAAATCGCAACACGATTCACCACAAAAGAACAACAAAACAAACTCGATGCATTTATTTCAGCAAGTGGCAGGCAACTTGGAAGCTCTGAAAAGATATTGACAAAGGCTTCTAAGACAGTGAAGGAGAACCTTGCCTGGTCTGAGAAGAGATTGGTCCCTGTGGTTAAATATTTGAAGGACTTTAGAAATAGGGCCACTAGCATAAGCACGAGTTCCTTAACCGTTGCTTTCGCGGCTGTTATATCTTACATGCTAAGAAAATAAGTCTGAATTAGTAGAATTTTCTTCTTTACTTTATGTAATTTGAATTACACTGAAATTTTTAATTTTTAGAAATAGAAATTTTTTTTAATTTAATTTTGAAATATTTAGCATTATTTTCCCAGCACTGTTTCGAATGCGAAGTGTAACTGTCTCTTATTTGTAACCTTGTGAATTTGAAGCGCACATTATCATTTATCGATTTCATCAATCTTAAGACATAAATTATACCAATCCCTGATGCCCCGCACCAAAATCGGTTGAAACTGGAAAATACAATTGGAAAAATTTCCGAATTCACCAATTATGTGTACGAACATTTTTAAGATACAAAAATACGGATGGCTGAACTGAATTCTTATCAATAATTCCAAATAATTTGCTACTAAAGAACTTCCAATTGCGGAAGAACTTCGTAATCTCCAGACATAATAGGTATTATACCTCTCGAATAGAGATTAACCACCCCATAAGATGAATATCGCAATAAACTAAGGCAAATATTTGCTTTGATCTTCGTTGAGGGTAAAGTAAGATTAACCCAGGTGAGCATACCGGTTTCGGTTTGTGGAATTCATTCTTATCGCTTGAACGTCACAATTCAGTTCAAACAAATACATAGATTGGAATATTAATCAACGTTAACTTGCTACGTTAACGTGATAAGAGTGGGGATTTGCTAAAGATGACAGTGCCACTTTTAAGCTAACTGAATGAATCAGTTTTGATTGAGGTGTGAAATTTTTTGGCAACTTGAATTTTTACAAAAAATATTATGGAAACACTTAAAAAATGTTAACTTTTCGGTTTTCATCGATTGAATTGCTTTGGTTCGCGTCTAAAAATTCCTTTTTCGAATTATATGAATGTGCGTAGTGAGTAGTTTTTTCCCACCATAAATTGGGAATGAGATGAAGAACAGAGACGTCAAAAAAGTCAGAGGAAACAGTCCAATGTGGACACTGTTATAACCACAGATTAGGCATATGAAGATGAGAATGTTTCGTACGATTCACCCTCCAAAAACCATTTGTTTACATTCTTCTATTTGTATTTTCATTCCGCGTCGATGAATAGATGTGAATTGCAACAACAATTTAACCAGGTGTGTGAAGATCCCTACTGTCTATTTGTGAGGTTTTTATACACACATTCTCATTTTTTATCTTATATCTGACAGCTGAAGCTTGTAGGCAAATTAAAACGCCTTCCGGGGATTCTCATCTTCATGTGGCTAATCTGTGGTTATAACCTAGCATTTCTAAAGTCGTTTTCATTAGAAGCAGAAAATCTAACAATTTGTTATTCCACAAATCGAAAGATTTTAATCTTGACAATACGATTAAAAGATCTGAAGATACCTGTGTTCATTTCTAGAGAATTGATTTTTGTTGATTTCTCCTAAAAAAAAAAGCTAGTTTAAAAAGTTTACATCAATGTGACGTTCTATTATTCGTTGTGTCAAGATTAATTTGTTATAATTCGGGTAAAATGATGGATCATTTTTATTGAATTAATCGACATTAAGTGAAGTGGTTGTGCCCTGACTGAAATCGGAAAAATCGCTATTTTGGACCCTCGCCACCACTACCAAAGGCTGACGAAGAAACCTAACATACTTTCGTATTTAATATTTACACGCACATATACTCTTATACGCACCTACATTTATGTACCTGTACTTAAGTACTCATATTTAGGTTATACATTTATATCAACTATTAAGCAACAATAACTTTTATTATTATCGGAATACCTAAATGAATACATGCACATTCCCTTCTGACTTTTAAATATTACTAACCCAACACCGATGTTTATTTCTTCAATTTCATTAAAATCTAACATAAAATTCTAGTCAGCAATTTATTGTTGAGGAAATTGCAAGGTGCATGATATATTGTTTAGTCATTATAGACTTTCGTTCCTGTATGGGGAAATTCAGCTTAAAAAAAAGGTGCTTTTTCGGTGGTTTCACCGTGTCATCATTAATTGTCGTTTTTAATGTGAAGCTACATTAGGGTGGTTCATTTAAAATTAATTTTTGTTTGAATTTTTTAATGCCCTGAGAGGTGGTATGAACATACACTTTCTCTTGTCTTGTTGCACATGATTGACGTTTGTCATACAACAACCTTACTCCTCCGTGATTTTTTTTGACGTCTCTGTGCTTTGGCTCCCTTCTACTTCATGGTGAGACAGAGATGGTTATAAAAGGCAGGATTTTTAAATTTATTTAAAAATCAGTGGATTTTTTTCTGATGTCTTCTTTTGTGACATTTGTTTTCTCTGTCTGTGATTTATTTTTGGCATTTAAATCTTACAGAATACAATTTTATTCAATTGAAAACATATTTATAAAAGAAGATTTACATTTTGTAAGTGAAAATTTTGTAATTTATTAATCTTTCAATCTCCACAGATTTTTGTTTTGTTTTAACGACTGCTAAACGCCAAAGTAATTCCGATTTTTTCACATTAGTTTGTGTCTGAACAAAACAAGTTGGATACATGTAAAACAAAATTGGATGAGTCAGTCAATGCGAACACCGTCTTAGAGGTTATCCAAACGAGTATCATCAAGAAGAGTAAAATAATAAACTTTTAACTTGAATTAATAAAATTATTGTTTTAATTAATCTTACATCACATGCCCCTTATAATATCCACATTATTTGAAGTTTCATAAATCGCTAACCTTTGAAAATAAATGTTTATTTCATGATTAGATTGAAGAGGAAATGTTAAAGTTAATAAGTGTTAAATTTATAGAGGCGTATTCATAGTCGTTTGCTTAAATCATGGTTAACTTAACTAAAGGTTCAAATCAAATGGATCAACGAATACAGCATCTATTGGAAACGGAAGTGACTCTTGACATGCCAATTATAACAGTTTTGGTTTATAAAAGTACTGTTTATGCGGCCCCGCAGGATAAGGCCCATCAGGGTAAAATGGCACACTTACTAGAAAACTTAGAATCGAACAGAATTGACATGATAATAAAATTGGATTAAAGCTCAGCACCACTTATAAGAGGAGACTGATGATAGGCGGCTTGGCACCCCTTGAAACAGCTGTATCTCTAGCCAAAATAAACGAATTATAAATTAATTCGTAAACAATTGGTGGTAGCACCTTTAAGTTGTTGTTGTTCAAAAATTCAATAGAATTGACATGTTTTGTAAATAAAGTTCTTTAGTTTATCAAACAGAACCGACGCAAACGAAATGTTACCAACTTCAAGTTGTTACTTGAAATTTTACAGGCCAAACTGTGTCTTGACTTCACCAGATGAAAATTTTAAAACTTGAAAACTCCTTAAAAGACACAGTATTTTGTAGAAAGAAGTAAATGTATGTAAATATAAAACACTTTTTGTTATTTAACCGAAATCAGTTGCCCTAGATATGTTTTAGTTTGTTCAGTGTTAAACGATTAATAAAAAACATTAAACGGGCAAAATGGCCTATTAAGCACTCGGCTAAAATGGCATAGTGTACCATTTTAGACAAACACTGGTATTTTAATTTTCTTTTTACCAAAAATGGTTACAAACATCAACCATCAACGGTGGACTGGCAGACAGTCCTGGATGGAGGATTCACTGTTAAAAGCACTCGAGGCAGTTAAAAAAAGAAATGAGCTGGATGAAAGCCTCCTAATCATTAGGAGTGCCCAGAAGCACCTTACGGAGACGAGCAGCTAACACAAATAAAGTTTTTAAAACGCGGAAGCTATTTCTGTAGCTCGTGCACAAGCCATAAACAAGCCCCAAATGCAAAAATTCTTTGACATTTTGTCCAACTTGATGGAAAAAGAAAACATCAATGCCACCAGAATTTTGAGTTATGTTGGTCTTGTGGAAAAGTCCACAAGGATCACGAAAAATCCTTGTTTGTTTTAATTTGATCATTGATTAAAAAAAAAAAGTTACTGGTGACTTAAAAAAGTAAGTGTTGTTGATATGAAGTTATAGGTCAAATTTTAAAAAAGATTTATGAAATGTTCCTTAGGTGGGCCATTTTCCCCTATACCCGAATTACCTTCTGTGTTGTTTAAAATATTAGTTTATTGATTCGACTTCAAATTAAAAAAAAAAATAAACCAGCCTTTCAGTAACTACATATCACTCATAGACCTACAAGACCAACATAACTCAAACATTGACGATCTTGAACAACCCATAACATTGTGATTATAATAATTTTTGTTCCTTTTTGTATTACATATATCATATATTTTTTTAAATTTCAAATAAGAGCGCTGTTATGTGATGTAAATATTTTTGCAAAATTCGCAACTTTGCAAGTTTTATGAATGAAATTTTTTGCAAAATTAAAATTTTCTTAAAAATCAAATTTGTGCTGTGTTGTGCTTAGTTTGTGCTGTTAAGAAACGATGAGATACAAGAAAAATCGAACATGTATTTGCAAAAAATGTTGATTTTTCAAAAAAAAACATCCGTAAAATTTGCAAAGTTGCGAAATAAGCGAATTTGTTTTTATCTTTTTGGTTCTTAAGCTGAAAAATTGACCACAAAATCGTAATTTTGCAAAAAAAATTCATCAGTAAAATTTGCAAAGATGGGAATTTTCCAAAAATATTAATGGCACATAACACAAGCCCAGCATATTACAGCACAACTTTTTTTCTCGAAAATCCAAAATGGTGGTGGTAACTTCACGGTGAAAAAACGCCTAGCCTTTAAAATCTATACGCTTAGTACTATTTTTTTTTTTAAATACGGCAGCACAAGTTGAGGACATTACAGCATAATTTTTTTTTTGAAAATCAAAGCATGGCGGTAGTAACTTCACGCACATTAATAAAACAGCCCTTCCTATAAGATCCCATGGTTTCTAGAAGAAGAAGTTGATTTTATGCTACCCACCCTAATCAACAATACTCATGCTAAGCTGGTGTTCCAAAATATTTTTATATTTGAATGCATTTATCGAATTGTTTTCATTGTAAAACCTGACCTAGTATCGACATTTTTTTTACTGTCGAAAGTCTCGTATTAGATAGCTTCGAGTTTATTTAGTAGATAGTTTTTTTTTAGTTTCGGAAGCAGTGCATTTTTAAACAGTTTTTAATAATTCACTTAGGCCCAGTTTTTCAATGGTGAGTTAAACCAGAGTTAGCAAACTCTAGAAGTAAATTATCCCATACTTAACTATGTGGAAGCAGTTTTTCGGTGAAGAATGAATGCGGAACGACTAAACAAACTAGGTGGATAAAACATCAAAAGCATCTGTTCAGTTAATCCTGAGTTAACCCACCAAATTTAAGGAGTTAACTCGAGTTTAATTTTAATCTCGCACTGGACCTTAGTACACAAAAATTGAACTATACTAAACATTAATTGACTATAAAGTTTTTTATTTTTTTTTTGAATAGGTCCTTAATTACAATAGTGGCATTCAAGAGCATGTGCAACTCGTCTAGTACCTACCATTGTAAAAGTGCAAAAGCGTAACATTTCTTTACACTTTACTAAAATCTTAGGTACAAGACATTTGCACTTGTAGGCCCATTTTCTGAAACGCAACTTGAGAATTTATGTTCAATATACGATCTTATGTGTATGTATGTGGCAGTTTACGCTGCCTGATTAAAAAGCAGAACATAAGCGCTTAAGTAGAACATAAATATTTATATTTCGTATCAGCAAACGGCTCTTACTATCGTCTTACAAAAAATTTGCACTCGTGTATTTTGTAGCACGTCAAACTTCATTCTTTATGTCTGTTCTGTTATTCGTTATTGTTTATTGGGTGAATTTGTTATAGTATAGTAGGTCTGTTTGCTAACTCAAAAAAGTGTCAACGAGAGAGCACAGAGCGAGAGAGCAAAAAATGTACCCTCCATTGAATACAGGCCACTTTACACGAAGTCATATAACTTCTCATATGACCCGCCAAAAAATTCTTTCAAATCGTCTGAAGCCACTCATCATACGACTTCTCAAAAACAAAGGCATATGACTTTTTTGACGTTAGGATTGCAGCTAATTCTATTTGAGAAGTGTCATAATATGCTATTATTGTATTCCTAGTTGGATGTGTTAAATTCAGTGTTGCAATCAATGGATATTTTGAATTCTTGTGCTCAATATTTAACTGTTTGTGTGAACAAAAATGGAAAGTACCAAAAAAGTGAGAAGTTGGGAGTTATTTTAGAGAAAATCAAATCAAAAGTCGTAGACGTGTAAACATACATACAAAAATGATATCACAAATAGAATGACAGTTCATTTGAGAAATCATACATACAATATAATGACAGGTTATATGACTTCTATTATCGTGTACTGTGGCCTTAACTTTCGAATTTGTTTTCGACTGCATAAATGGGCGCGTTCGGGCAACTATCCAAAGCTATCCGGATAGGTTTCTGTTGTTGTAATCGCATAGAAAAATGCAGCTGATAAACCAATCAGCTGTTGTCAGAAACAAATCCCAAGCTATCCTCAAACTTTCGCGATACTGAACTATCCGATGGAAATTTGGGGAACAGCTGATCGCAGCTGATTATACCTACAGCCGACTACTTATTTTGCTTTTTGGTGTCGCGGCTGATTTTGTTTGTTTAAAGAATAAATTAACAAATAAGGGTTAAAATGTATACCAGTGTGATATTAAATGGTACTGAATACTTAATTGATGATTCAGAAGGGATTTGCAATAAAATTAAAATCAAATCGTCGCGTTAAAAATTCAATAGTTTTCCCTTTAATTAGCTGCCTTGTCTTTTGACAGCAAATATAACCTATCTGGTTTTGGTCGTTCGAAAACATATCGGATACTAAGGTATCTTGGATAGCCTATCGGATTGGCACCCGAACGTGGCCAATGTATGTGTACAAGAAGAGTACAGACTGTCAAAACACCCAGCTGTTATCGTCTTCTGCTTTTAATTTGAAATTGTGGTCTCTGATATGTGAAAATTAACTATCTAAATAATAGGAAACCTTGTAAATGTATAATTTAAGTATTTTTTTTAAATTAAACCCAAATTGTTAACAAAACCGGACTTTTGGCTTTTGATCGTTTATGTCTGATGTGAGGATTGAAATTTTGACGTTTTTTACACAAAAGTGGTGCAATAGGTTTGTTTACTTTTTATAAGTTTCTCGTTCTCACTTGGCTCTTTCGATGAGAGATTTAACACATTGCACTGAAAAAAGATACCAAACAGACCTAGTATTACACAGAATACAAAAAGTGCGTTCACGGTCTAGTAAACAAAAATAAAATTTCGCAATCTCACATTTTGTTGAGGGTATGACATCAGGCATTACTGAAATTTAAGAATTCTGCCAACCGACCGACGCGACGTTATCTCAAAATATAACTTATTATCGATTTCAAAAGTAAATCTCAATGATTGGACTTGAGATTATAATTCTTATAGCAATAAATATTAACGTCATAAGAAACTGTCAGATTATTATGGTACATAATATACCACAATTATTAATTATCAGAATGTTTGATTTTTTTCAGTTTTGTGAAAGAAAGTCAATGGTGTAAATCAAACATAGACGAAAAATATTAAATAAAAATTATCTCAAAATCAATATTTAATTTTATTTATAGCTTTAGCGAAGTGAAATTTTAAGAAACATCAATGCAAAATTTTAAACAGCCTGATGTTAAAAATTTTCTAACTTTAAAGCTCTTTATTAAAATGCTCTTAATTTTAAACAATCTTCACTTTGCAATGACGTTTGTTCTGTACAAAATACGTCATTTAAAAGCCTGTTAAATATGTATTTGTGAAGGACGAGACTAGAGACATGTCAATTTATAAAAGTTATAACAGTTTTTCGCCATTAAAAGTGGGCGTGCGTTAACGCGCTTCGCGCGACTTAAAAAAAAACTCTAGAGACATGTCAATTTATAAAAGTTATAACAGTTTTTCGCCATTAAAAGTGGGCGTGCGTTAACGCGCTTCGCGCGACTTAAAAAAAAACTCTGGGTGCCTGAAGTATACCCACCGGCGGAGGGCCCTGGCCCTGCAGGGCCTCATAAACAGTATTTTTATAAACCAAAACTGTTATAATTGGCTTGTCTAGAGTCACTTCCATTTGTGAAACCGAACATTAGTGTCATACTTAATCTATTTTCTAAATAAACTAAAGCTGAACACGCCTAAAACTGTGACAGTTAGTACAAAAAAGTAAGGAAACATACCTCATTCACATTTGCTAAAGGCTCACAGCCTAAGGCTCAACACATACTGGAGCTGCGAGCAGAGCGGTGATGCGAGAGTTGAGCAGAGCGATCAAAACAAACAAATTGTTTTCTTATGAGAGCTCTCATACTGATGCCCACTGATCTCTATAATACACTGGATAGCGTATTCATACAAACAAAATGACTCCAATTGAAGATTGTTATACGGTGCGCTTGGCACCAGGTTTGTATAACAGTATAACTTCTTTTAGTCTAAGTGGCTGAACACAATACACGCGAGTCATGGCGCGCGTCCTTATCTTACAATGTTAAAATACATAAAATCTCGTTATAGAACGGTGTTCACATTGGAATGTCTCCTTCGACTTTTTTTGGCGTCTCTGTACTTTATCTCACTCCACTTCATGGTGAGAAAATGATGGCGAAGAAAGTAAGGATTTTTTTGATTTTTTGCTTAAGATTGTTCATTTTTT
This sequence comes from Leucozona laternaria, assembly GCA_932273885.2. Taxonomy (NCBI): domain Eukaryota; kingdom Metazoa; phylum Arthropoda; class Insecta; order Diptera; family Syrphidae; genus Leucozona; species Leucozona laternaria. Next base: position 275,112,529 of record OW026366.1, read on the forward strand.
GACGTTTTATTTTGTGATATCTGTTCTCTCTGTCTGTACCTTATCTTTGGCACTTAAATCCTACGGAATCCAATTTTTTTAATTGAAAGCATTTTCCTAATAAGATTTATATTTTGTAAGTGAAATGTTTCTAATTAATCCTTCAACGGGCAAAGATTTTTGTTTTGTTTTAACTACTGCTGCACGTCAGAATGAGTCGGATGTGTTCACATTAGGTTTCGTGTCTGTAGCCACAAACGCGATTCTGGGAGTTAAATAGTAGGTGACATTTCTTGCTAATTTGCACAAATTGTAACAAACACTGAATTGTAATTTTTTGTTGCTTGGATAAACGCACAATTTTTTTTTGTTTTGCATCTATTCACTAAAATAAATTTGTACTTAATCTTATAAAAGGGACATGGTTAATTAAAGGCACTTTGAAATATTTGCTGTGAATTTGTAGATGCACTAATTTTTGTGTTCAAATTATTGTCAAATAGAACTCACACCATCATATACATAAATAAGCCACCTGAAATGGTTGAAAGAAATTCGACACAAGTTTTAATAATCACGCTCATGTGAACGCGCGCCCTGCCGCGCGTCCTGACGCGCGTACTGTGTTCAACCAGTGAACTGAAAAATGTACGTCAAATTACTTCTTTTTTTTTAAATACAGACGTCAAAAGGTGCGCTTGGCATCAGAATATCATCTTCAATTGGAGTCAAAAAAAACTGTTATACATAAAGGGAATCCACTATCCAGTGTATTATAGAGATCAGTGCTGATGCCTGATTCACAATGCGACGAGGAAACGGGACGTGAGCGTGACGAGAACCGCTGTCATCTTTTTCTAGTTACAAAACCGTAGCCCAATTCACAATGCAGCGAGCGTTTTTGAAAAAAAAAAATCAATTAAATATAAACAAAATAACTTACAAAACAATAGATTTATCAATAACTTTATTTGTTAGAAACAATTTGATTATATCTCTGGTGAAAAATCTGTAAATTACTTAGGAAAAATGAAAATCGTCTTCTTGGCGTGACGTGACGACGAGAAACGCCGCATTGTGTATATCCTGGTATGCTTTCATTGTTTGAAATTGGTTTGACAACTACAATCAGTTCTCGCCACGCTCACGTCCCGTTTCCTCGTCGGATTGGGAATCAGGCATCAGTATGAGAGCTCCCATATGCTCTGTAGGGCATTTTTTTAAAATTTTATATGAAAGGAATTACCCAGAGGCCACACGAGCGAGTACTCGCTAGCGAGTTGGCTACAAAGGTACATTAACTAGAGATAAGCAAAAAATCACGACCTGTGATTTTCGACCTGTGAGTCAAAAATCACAATCACTACCTGTGAGCGACTCTTTAATAAACCTGTGAGTGCCCTAAATGTGATTGAAAATCACAACTGTAGTAAAATCACAACAAAAAGAAACGATTCACAAATCACGACAATCGCACAATGAACTTTATGAACTGTGAACAAAATCACGACGAGAGAAAAGTCAACAATGAGTAAAATGAATCAGAACGAGAACTGTAGTCGTGATTTAGTTATTATTTTAGCAACTGAACGAAATCAAAATACAGAAAAAGAAAATCTCAGGACTCATGATGAAAATATGAAGAACAGATTAATTCTTTTATTTTTAGTTTAGGATCTAGAAGGTAGAACTGAATTGTGAACTGAGCTCCTAGCCTGGTTGTGATTTTGTACACAAGGACAAGGAAAAGTGAAACTAAAATTTTGACATTGCAAATTTTCGGGTTTCCACTGGAGCTAGAGAGCTGGGTGAGACACTAAGGTAATTTCCACCTCTTTAATCGATTGGCGTACTCCGTTTTTCGATCCACCGTGATAAAATTTTGACAGTGCAAATTTTCGGGTTTCCACTGGAGCTAGAGAGTTGGGCGAGACAAGGTAATTTTCACCTCCTCAATCGATTGGCATACTCCGTTTTTCAATCCGTCGTATGTATGTATTGGAAATTTTGGGCATTCGATCACAGTGATTCAGAAATCACAGTAACAGTTATACCTGTGATTGGAAAATCACAGTTTAGCTCATCTCTAACATTAACTATCAAATTCTAATTTGTATTGGCCTCACTCGCTGCTTTATTTGCTTCTCAACTATCTGCGAAAAAGGCAAGCCAGTTGAGGAGCGAGTAGCTAGCGAGTTGATGAGCGAGTTGATGAGCGTATTGATGAACGAGTTGCTAAAGTTTATGGGTATTTGTCAAAAAAAAAACTGAGTGTATTGCAATTTGTAACTCGCTCTCGAGTACTCGCTCGTGAGGCCTCAGGGTAACATTTTTAGCTACCTATACCTACTTTATTTCAACTTTTACTCAAAAGTTGGCACTTACAACGAAACGTAAGGTAAAAGCTAAAGTAAATTTAACTAACCAATAAAAACTTGATATAATATTTAATAATATGTACTAATATGTATATTGAAAATGATTATTGATCGCACAAATTAATGATATCCTGTTTACTAGTTTAGTTTAGTTTATTTATTTAGTTACATCAATCAGAGATTACAATAATCATCTTGCAGACTACATAAAAATAAAAACATAAATTAAATAAAAATGTAAAATATGCAATGCGTAAAATTAATTATTTAAAAATGAAACACAAGTTTTTTTTTTTAAGGTTACTCTACTGTAATGAAAGTTGAAATCAACTAAATTGGAGATGGCATTAGTTTCCCTAACACAGCGAGTTATTGGCTCATTAAGTGCCTAATTCACCCTATGGTAACTTTCACGGAACAGATTATTTACTCTTAATTGGCGAGAAGGTATATTTATATCAATTAGTGATAAAAGGTGAGGGCAGTTGAAATGATGGGACAAAATATCACAAATAAACAAGACAGAGAAGATTTTGCGTCGATTCTCAAGTGACTCTAAGCCGATAAGTCGACATCTAGTAGTATACAAAGACATTTCAATATTCGAACAAAGTTTCCATACGACGAATCTTGTGAATTTTTTTTTGGATACTTTCTAATCTCTTTGAATGAGTGTTATAGAATGGGTTCCAAACCACACAGCAATATTCTAAAATAGACCTAACATATGCACAAAATAGAGATTTTAGAGTGTAAGGGTCTGTGAAATCTATCGAAATACGTTTAATAAAACCAAGCATGGAATTAGCTTTGGCAGCAATATATTCAACATGCTTGATAAAATTAAGTTTAGGGTCGAAAACCACACCGAGATCTTTCATTTCATTGACTCTTTCCAGAACATTACAGTCAATTCTGTGTTGGAAGCAAATTGGGCAGTAAGATCGACAAAAAGAAAAACATTGACAGTTGGCAACGTTTAATAATAATTGATTTATTCTACACCATTCCGTCAGCCTTTTAAGGTCATCTTGCAAACGAAGGCAATCATCATTTTGTCTGATGCATCTAAAAAACTTAAGATCGTCCGCAAAAAATAGACGAAAAGAATTAAAAAAAAAAACACTTGGCAAGTCATTGATAAAAATAAGAAACAGGAGCGGTCCAAGGTGACTGCCTTGAGGGACACCTGATGACACACATATGGGAGAAGAAAGAAAATTGTCAATAGATACGAACTGGGTGCGCCCTATTAGGTAAGATGACAGCCAATTCAAAATATTAGAATTGAATCCAATTCTTAAAAGTTTGTTCAGTAGAATTGAGTGGCTGACTCTGTCGAAAGCCTTTGCAAATTCGGTATAGATTACATCAACTTGATACCCTTTCTCAAGCTTATTGTGAACAAAATTAGAAAAAATAGAAAGGTTGGTAGTTGTTGACCTGCCGGAAATAAAGCCGTGCTGGAGAGATGATATTATTTCCTTTAGCATAAACGAAAGTTTATCGCAAACAAGCTTTTCAAAAAGTTTGGGAATAGTTGACAACAGGGTTGCCAGTTTAGGGGTTTTCCCCCTAGATTTAGCGACTTATTTTGTAGTTAGGTGGTTATTTGGGGGGGCGAGATGTTTGGGGGGAAATCTGGGGGGCTTTATTCAGAGCTAAAAGGTTACGAGACATTATTCTACGAGTTAGATGTTCCTTACATTCTGGGTGTCAGAATTTTACACTAACAGAAGAAATGCTGAAAATTTTCATAAGTGAGAAAATGTATCAAACCGACCGACGCGACAGCCAAAACGAAGATGACGATATTGTATTTGAACTTCTTTAAAGAAGTGCGAAACAAAAATTGTAATTCCTTTATATTTTTATTTTCATTTTTATTTCTGGTGACTTAAACCAGAGTTAGCTATCTCTTGAACTAAATTAACCCACAGTGAACTGAGGAAGAAGTTTTTCGTTGGAGAATGTATGCGAAAATCATCTGTTCAAGTAATTCTGAGTTAACCCACCAAATATGATGAATTAACTCGGGTTTAACTTTAATCGCTCACTGAGAAATTGGACGTAAGGTCTTGTTTCACAATGTCTGATTAAAGTTCTAAATAAGCAATTTGAAACTTTTTAGTCTACTATAAAGGTCCCTCATGTTTCACAATATCTTAATAGTAAAGGGTTTTCCAATAACAGGTGTTATTTTGAATAGCCCGCTATTTCGGAATGATTTTTTATGGCCGGAATTGGATGGTATTGATCTGGACAACGTTTACTTTCAACAAGACGGCGCTACGTGCCACACAAGCAATGAAACCATCGATCTTTTACGGGAAAAGTTTCCGGACCGTGTTATCTCTCGAAGAGGTGATCATAATTGGCCACCGAGATCTTGTGATTTAACACCTTGCGACTTCTTCCTTTGGGGCCACGTGAAAGATAAGGTCTGCGCCAACAGCCCAGCGTCGATTCAAGACCTCAAAGATGGAATTCGTGAGGCTATCGAGAACATAGGGCAGCCACTTTGCGATTTGGTTATGGAAAATTTTATGAAAAGGATATGGTTCTGTAAGCGTGGTCGTGGCGGCCATTTGGCTGATGTTGTGTTCCATTATGTTCCTCTTTATAATGAAATAAACATCCGATCATTTATCTCAAAAAATGCCATTTTTCTTTGAATATCAAAATAACACCTCTTATTGGAAAACCCTTTATTTATAACTTATAATTAAAGTTCAAAGTATGTTAATGGCCCGATTAAGTGTCGATTAGGATTAGCAAATTTATGTACTTGGCAATTGAAATATTATTAATATTTTTTCCAGTTTTCATCAGTCAAAACTATTTGTCTGGAAAACTGGAACATTTAATTGACACATACATTGATTACTTCAAAAAAAAAATGTGAAACACTAAGTTTTTTATTGGGAGGATTTAATTTGCGGATAATTAAAATGTCGAGTAAATAATCAGAACTTTACTCAGACAATGTGAAGAAAACCCCAAACAAGTTTTCTTTTATTACTTAGCACCTTTTTTACAAATGTTTTTTTTGTTTATTGTAGCTGTGTGAATTAATTAAATTTAAAATTAAAAACAAATTTAGGAGCTATGAAAAAGTTAAAAAAATATTTAGGGGTTTTCGTTAATAAAATGTGGTAATCTGGGGGGTTTCAAATTTTTTCTGGGGGGTTATCTATTTTTGTCATCTGGCAACACTGGTTGACAACTTACAAATTGGATAGTTTGATATTTCCTATTTGGAACCTGATTTATGAATAGGAATTATAAAAGATTTTTTCCAATCAGAAAGAATTAAAAATGAAGGAAAGAGGTTCTGAAAGCGATGCAGCACACATTTTCAAAACTATTGGAGGCACTCCATCTGGACCAGACTGTTTATCGCTGTTCAAATTCGAAAGTGATTTTTCTACATCAGAACTACTGATACATAAACGGCCGATATTAATCACACTGTCAGCATTATCATTTCTAACAGCAGACTATTGTTGACAGGAATTAGAATAGTTGGATTTAAAGTATTGTTATGTTCTACCTAGGTTCGATAATAAAACTTATTTCCTTTAAATAATAACTTCCACGTATTTACTATTCAGAATAAACACACTTTATTTCAGTTCAAATCGTTTTTATTATTCTTCAATCTCACTAGTATGCAATCTAAAATTCACTTCCGGATACACTTTTACTTCTTACTTTACGTTATCACATTCAAAATTAAACTGTCCCTACTCGCTCGAAAACCTCTCCTTATATAGGGAAGTAAATAGTTCTAGTCTTCACTAGTATCCACTGGAATATTCGAGAATATCTCCTTCTGGAAGTTTCCTTTCCAGTCGCTGACAGATGGAACATTGGAATTGATACTCAGCTGAATCACAAGATGGCACTGTGAACGGTTGAAGGTTTGATGTTTAGTTTTCCCGAGAGATGGCGCTGCAAACAGTTAGAGGATTTTCTCTTGTTTCAAATTCAAAGTAGTTGGGTAATTATTAAATCGTTACAGTATTCACCAAATATATTACAAATTGTTGGCATATCAGAATAAGTTTCACCTTTATATTGAATATTTTTAGGAATTCCACTGTTTTTTTTTTCGTTATTAATAAACGTCCAACAGAATTTACTATTATTTTTTAAACTATAGTATCAACTGAAATAACATAATTTTTAAAAAAGAAACTTGTTTAAAACATTGAATTCCCTTTCAAATTGAGTATACTTGTCCTTAATTGAAGAATTATTAAACAATTGTCGAAGAAGTTTGTAAGCTTTGTTTTTTTTTGTTGCTTATATTACAAAGCCTTTTGTTAAACTACGGGGGCTTTGAATTGCTGTTGATTCTTGTTTTAGGCACATACATATCAACTGCACATCTCAGAGAATCAATAAAAAAATTATAAGAATTTAATAAATCGGATTGATTAAGTTTCAGATGCCACGGAATACTCAACATATAACTCGCTATGCTCTGAAAATTAGATTTTTTATAATTAAATATAACATTTTTACAATTGTATTTGGTATATTCGTAAAATTCAAAATTAATATACATAATATAGATACATAGTATGGATAAATATGTTTTTTTTTATTAATTCTCTTAATTTCCGTTGGCACTTATCAACCATTTATTGATAAACAAATTGTTAATACAATTTTTTGCTATAATGTAGGTATATGACTTTATTTTTCATGTGACCAGAAATTCAGAATTAACGTCAATAAATTTTGAATAATATTTAAAAATAGACCGTATTTTTTTAAAAATCGTTCAAAACACATCAGCAACGCAAAACAAATTATTATTATTAATACTTCAATTGTCTGCAATAAAGCAAATCACATCATTTCAGATATCCACCTTATCATCCAGAATTGCAATAAAAGGCGTCCAATAGTTAGTTATATTATATTCAACCCCCTACCGATTAACCTGTCTAACCAGGCCTACCCTCTCCTATGGTGTACCATTTTATATCAGACAGCCAGTTTATGGTTCTTTCACAAGCTCACAAGCTAGTAACGATTAGAATTATATTACTCGAGATATAAAGTTTCGATAAGCTTTGGTATCAAAGTAAAAATATTGAGATGATTAAGGAAGGAGTCATAAAATATTTTGTTTTTTGTTCTATAGAAATATAAAAATAATTCCTAGAATCGAACCAAAACTGCCCGGCACCAATATTTTGTTCTTTTACCAAAAGAAAATGTCCCGTCCGAATTCGTTAAATTCCAGAACTGATAACTGTTCAATATAATACATACATGTATTCGAAAGAATAAGTTGTAATGATAAATTGTAAAATAAATTGTAAAACGTTTCCTTCTTTACAGGTTCATATCTTTGATTGTAAATAAATATTATATATAAATTGATGGTCGGATAATCGCAGTACAAACACTGTCAGCAAAATTAATCTCAGATTGTTATCATAGCTTTAACGCGTTACCAAGATAACGAGGAGCAATTCAATAAAAGGAGGCTAGCATTGGTCATAGAAGTTAGTAGGCCAAACGTTTTTGGCTCAAGCAAGTAAAGGATCTCTCTATTTTTTTTTTTATAAAAAAAGAGGATCAAACGGTTGAAACGGTGTGATTTATTGGTGTTTTCATCTACATAAATTTAAGGTAAAATTTCCTTATATTTAGCAAAAAAAAAATTAAATTCTTTACTGTGCAAAAGTCGAAAATGGTTAAATTGTGTAGTTTTCAAACAACAAAAAAAAAACATTATAAAGTTTTACAGTGCTTTTTCGTGTGGTAACGCCTTGAAAATGTCTAAAGAAAATAATCTGCAGGTTTATTACAGAAATCATTGAAAAGATGTATACCTACGTATACATCTGTGATAAACTACAATGTCGATGAACATTTTTTATTTTTGAGGATCTTTCGAATTAAAAACTTGATTTAAAAAATGGTCGATTCGTGCGGGACTGCTGGGTTACGGTTTTCAATTCATCTGTATTTGGCTGTAGTTATAAGACGGGAATTATATAGATATTATTGAAAATTTAAATTGTTAATTTTAAGACGTTCAGAGAGTAAAATTGGTAATTATCTTGATGCAAAAATAAAGCTGATGGCTTGAATTGTTATTTTAGTGAACAAAAAAAAAAAATAAATCCGGTCCAAACTTTGCCATAAAATGCCTTTTAATTTTTCAATGATCAATGAAATAATAAAATTAATTTAATTTTTTTTTTTCAAGAATTAATTACACTGTTACAAAATTTAAAAAAAATTTAAATACTTGTGAAGTGACCTTGTAGAGTTTGTAGCTATGACTGAGCACATTATATTATGTCACTTGAAAAAATTCATAGACCCTTAAATTTTCAATTTATTGCTGAAAACGGTCTTCAAAGTCTCGAAAACTTGAAGAAATGTTAAATAATGCAACAACAACTAATCCCCTTCGGGCTTAGCTAAGCGCGGAGAATTCTCGGGGCTTAACTTAAGAACGGAGAAAAACTGTGTTACCGGCGTGAATTGCATACTTGTTATCGATAGTTTGTATGGAAACTCCATTTTGTTTCTGAAATGGCGTCACTAATCTCCCATGTCGTGTTTTTTCCCTCAAATCCCTCAGGACTTGAAAAAAAACACGGCTAATAACCCGATTGAACTGAAATTACATAAGTTCATCAGTTTCATCGACGCCATACTTGACTTCAAGGCAAACTGTAATCTGTAACGAATCGAAAATATGTGTAAAAAATACTAATTTATCTTTCCTTTTCGGAGGTCAATATTTTATTATGGTGTGATTAAAATCTAAATGCATGTATACATGCACATTGCACACTGCACAGCCATGAAACTGAAGGCATTTCAAAACCATCAAGCGCGGTTTCATGAAAACTGTCGGAACAGCGTTGCCCCTTTTTTGCATTCGGTCCCCGTGGCACTTTTTTAGAAATTGCGCAATTGGCCCCTTTTTACGATTTTACTCGTCAGCTCTTAATGTAATTGATATCAAAAATGATTTGGAAAATTGGGTTCCAAAAAATATTTTGTTTATTTATACAGGAAGACAATATTAAAAAAAATTAAACTAGCGTACATTATATACTTTTACATAAGGACTTTACTACTCTTTTTTTCGTTACTGTTTTTAAGAACTGTTTCTGTTTTGTTTTTTACGTCAAAAAGTATAAGTTTTTGAATCCATTTTTGTTTTACTCCTGTATACTCTTTTGTTTTTTGTGTACGCATTTTCTCTATTTTCAAATGTGTGTATGTTGGCCCCTTTTTTTGTCTCGGGCCCCTTTTTGGGACTCTTTTTATTTTTTTTTTTCATTGGCAACACTGTTTCGGAAGCATCAAGTGCGCTTTTATATATGTCCTTGCACCTACGATATATATATTTTTTTTAAATGGTTCAGTCAACGACTAGTTTAAATGCCGCATTATTGAATTCCAAAGTTTTGTTACTGCGTATGAAAAGTTGAAGACGAGTCTTGAACAAAGTTTTTTTCTCCTATCGAGAATAAAACTTTTAAGATTTAAGGTTTTTTTCTCGGGGTTAAGAATACAGATCTGTACAGATTGAAATCTGTTGTTGAAATATTTTGGTAGCTACCCGGAGGGTTTTGGTTGAAAAAAAGACATTGTATATAAAGGGTTTTCCAATAAGAGGTGTTATTTTGATATTCAAAGAAAAATGGCATTTTTTGAGATAAATGATCGGATGTTTATTTCATTATAAAGAGGAAGGTATGCCGTTAATAATGGAACACAACATCAGCCAAATGGCCGCCACGACCACGCTTACAGGACCATATCCTTTTCATGAAATTTTCCATAACCAAAGTGGCTGCCCTATGTCCTCGATAGCCTCGCGAATTCTATCTTTGAGGTCTTGAATCGACGCTGGGCTGTTGGCGTAGACCTTATCTTTCACGTGGCTCCAAAGGAAGAAGTCGCAAGGTGTTAAATCACAAGATCTCGGTGGCCAATTGTGATCACCTCTTCGAGAGATAACACGGTCCGGAAACTTTTCCCGTAAAAGATCGATGGTTTCATTGCTTGTGTGGTACGTGGCGCCGTCTTGTTGAAAGTAAACGTTGTCCAAATCAATACCATCCAATTCCGGCCATAAAAAATCATTAATCATCTCTCGATAGCGCAATCCATTGACCGTAACTGTTGCTACAGCCTCATTTTCGAAAAAGTAAGGTCCAATGACCCCGCCGGACCATAAACCGCACCAAACAGTCACGCGTTGAGGATGGAGAGGCTTTTCAACAATAACTCTTGGGTTTTCCGAGCCCCAGATGCGACAGTTTTGCTTGTTGACGTAGCCTCGGAGGTGGAAATGGGCCTCATCAGTCAAGATGATTTTTCGATGAAATTCCGGATCATTTTCATGCATTTCAAGGACCCAATCAGCAAAGACACGACGTTGTCGATGATCAGCCGCCTTGAGTTCTTGTGTTAACTGAACTTTATAAGCCTTAAGACCCAAGTCTTTATGCAAAATACGGTGTAATGACGTTTGTGGAATGCCTAATTCCAAAGAACGACGAGGAATGGACAAACCTGGGTTTTCTTCAACACTTTGGGCTACAACAGCAATATTCTCAGTTGTTCTTGAGCGACGTGCACGGGTTTTATTCTTCACAGCACTAACTTGTCCCAACAGCTCGAATTTGTCCACCAATTTCTGTATTGCGGTCCGACAAGGTGCTTCACGACGACTCAAAAATGTTTTAGTTTTACCAACCGTCTCTGCCAAATTTTCACCATTTTTATAGTGAATTTTAATAATTTCTATGCGTTGTTGAAGCGTGTATCGTTCCATTTTTATTAATGGCGTAGTTTCTACTTGTCAAATGTCAAAAAATGACAGCTTCAAAAGTGACAGCTACCGAAATAGCGGGCTATTCAAAATAACACCTCTTATTGGAAAACCCTTTATTAGCAACGCTATTATACATACAAAAATGGAGTTTCCAGTTTTCATACAAACTATCGATAACAAGTATATTTTACACGTCGGTAACACACTTTTTTTCACGGTGCCTAACTTAAGCAACGACAATTTTTTACGCTTAGCTAAGCCCGGAGGGGATTTGTTGTTGTTGCATTATACATGTAAATTACTAAGCCTAAATGTCGTTTTTTTACCACTTTTATCTGGGTTTGCAAACAAAAATACGCATATTGATACAAAATTTAAATAACAAATATGAGATATTTTCACTCTTTATTAGAAGTGTTTTTTTGCAAGCCCCGAGGAAATTTGTCGAAAAAAAACGACCAAACGGGGCTAAGCAATTCACATGTTAAATACAATAGCAACTAATCACCTTCGGGCTTAGCTAAGCGAGGATAATTCTCGAGGCTTAACATCAGCACGGAGAAAAACTGTGTTATCGGCGAGAATTGCATACTTGTTATCGATAGTTTGTATGGAAACTCCATTTTGTTTCTATAATGGCATGACGTCTGTTATCCCCGATGTCGTTTTGTTCAACCAAATCCCTCCGGACTTGCAAACAAACACGGCTATAGAATGCTGAAATATACACTCGTTGATGAAAAAGGGGAATCTATAGAAATCGTGTGCCACTTCAAGTTAGCAAACCACTTCAATTAATTAATGATCTGAATTAATATCATCTTCCGTTTTTTCAAATCTACGATTCAAAAATATATATAGGAACTTATCTTTTCGATTAACAAAAATTATAGATAATTGCGGTTTATTTTTTTAATCAGACTTGATTATTATGTACTTGGGGTACCTATATACATGGTATAAAAACTGTAAGCAAAACTATAAATCATTCTCTTGATATTTTGTATTTTCAGATGAAGTTTGTACTTTTAGCCTTGTTAAGTCTGGCACTATTCGCCACAGTGATCAGCGTTCCCATAACAAAAACGAAAACTGAACCGCTATTAGCTGAAGCTGAAACACTGGCTGATGCTAAAGTTAACTATAGAATTCCAGCTAACATCTTTCCATCGAACTACAAAATTTCATTAAAGCCATACCTACTTAGCGGCGATGGGAAGGATCAGTTTACCTTCGACGGTGAGGTTTCGATCATTTTCGAAACCAGCGAGTCCAGCTTACGAACAATTATTTTGCATTCTAAGAAGTTAACTTATACGACCAAAGAATTGTATGAGACTGCTATACCTCAAACAAAATTAGACGTTACAAAATTCGAAGAAGATCCCGTTACGGATAAATTCACTCTAACATTGGCAGCAGCCTTAAAACCCAAAACAAACTACACTTTGCATTTTATCTACAAAGGTTTGATGGAAGATGATATGCATGGTTTCTACAAAAGCTCCTACGTCGATAGTAATAATAACACAAGGTAAATTTTGACAGACAGCAAAAAAAAAAGTAATTTTTTAATACATATGTGGATGTTTATAACTTTGTCATTAGATGGTTGGGATCAACACAATTCCAAACAAATCATGCCCGTCGTGCCTTCCCCAGTTTCGATGAACCAAAATTTAAAGCAACCTTTGATGTGGAAATTACTCGATTTAAGAGCTTCAAGACAGTTAGCAACAGCCGCATGATTGAAAGCAAACGTATAGAGTAAGTTACTCATTTTTTTTTTATTCTTTTATTTTGTTAACTTTTTTTGAACAAACTGTTTAATGCATTGCCAGTTTCTCCTAAATTTAAAAATTTAATACTTTCTTCTGTGACAAGAAACAACAAGTTTTTTTCTGTCCCAAGTATCTCTGATTTTGACGGCCGGTAACACAGTTTTTCTCTAAAGTTAAGCTAGGAGCAGACGGCATATAAAAGTCGCAAACGTTTGCGACTCTGACGTCATTTTTACGTCATCATTTGCGACTTTGAGAGTATATCGTCTGAACACCCTTTTGGGACAGTCCGCATATGCTCGCAAAGCATTTGCGGATTATGTGCGACACCCAAATTGCATATAAGTTTGCGACTTTCTTGCATATCGTGTGAACACCCTCGCATATTATTTGTGACAGTTTGCGAGCATGTGCGGCCATATGCGACCATCCCAAGCATTTGCGATGACACGAAAACCGAACATTGCACATCTCCACATATGCAGCATATTAGCTGCTGTGATTCTTCATTTTACTAGTAGAGTAGTTATTGTGTTAAATCCTTGCATGTACATAGCTATAGCTTATAGGATTTACATTTAAATGAAATAAAATGGAACTTTAATTATTATATTCGTACATTTAAAATTAAGCGTGGGTAGTTCTGGGGATGATATTTTAATGTAAAGCAGCAACAGGATTTTAAAAATTTCAATAAAATTGTTTGCTTTTATAATATGAAGTACATTATTTTTTTTCTATTTTTGTTTAATCTTTTTATTGACAAAATGCAGCAAAACTATGTAAAGTTCAAAGAAAAAAGTATTCCACAATATTCCGATTCTGGCTGCTTTTAATATTTTCCCCAGCACAATTCATTTGTTATGAATTTTCAGATGAGAATTTTTGAGTTCCAAAAAAATATGAAAAATGTTCGCAAACCTGCATTTGATTGGATTTGGGTGATATGCGGACTTTATAGCACATCGTCTGAACACCTCGCATATCCATCACAACATTTGCGACCACATTTGCGGACACATGATGTGCGAGTGCCTTGGTCGCAAATGCATTTGCGACTTTTGGGACAGTTTTTGCATATCTCGTGAACACCGCCAAATGCAAGTTTGCGAGCAATGATGTAGGTATAGAATTTGCAACACATTTGCGACTGTTTACGTGACGTCAGAGTCGCAAACGTTTGCGACTTTTCATATGCCGTCTGCTCCTAGCTTTAAGCGTCGAAAATTATAGCCATGCTTTTTTCAAGCCCGGAGGGATTTGGTTGAAAAAATGACGTCGGGGATTAACGACGCCATTACAGAAACAAAATGGAGTTTCCAAACAAACTATCGATAACAAGTATGCAATTCACGCCGGTAACACAGTTTTTCTATTTGCTTAAATTAAGCCCCCAGAAATCTCCGCGCTTAGCTAAGCCAGAAGGGGATTAGTTGTTGTTGCATTTAACATGTAAATTGCAGGATAGGACACCGTTTTTTCGACCAATTTCCGGTGGGCTTGCAAAAAAACATGCCTTATGTCTAATACCTATAACGAGCATAATCCCAGCTTTTTCCTAAAAATTATCTCAAATTACTTTTTTCGTTCTTTTTGATTAGCAACAACTACTTTAAAGATGTCTTCGCAACCACACCTCGCATGTCTACCTATCTCTTGGCGTTCCTTGTTTCCGATTTCAATGAACGTAACGATGTCGATGGTGAATTTTACGTTGTTGCACGTCCCGAATATTACAGTCAAACCGAATATGGTTTTGATGTGGGTCGTAAGCTTCTAGCTAAATTTGATAATTATACAAAATTGCCTTACTACGATAACGGTGTGGAAAAAATGCATTTGGCAGCTATTCCCGATTTCTCAGCTGGAGCGATGGAGAACTGGGGTCTTCTAACATACAGGTTAGCCAAAAAAATGTGTTTATTAAATTAATAAATGTATTTATACAGTATTAATTTTCTAGGGAACGCTCATTGCTTTATGACGAAGGATCAACAACTCTTTCTGCTAAACAATCTATTGCTGGAGTCATCGCTCACGAACAAGCACATATGTGGTTCGGAGACTTGGTAACTTGCGACTGGTGGAGTTACACATGGCTCAACGAAGGGTTCGCTCGCTATTTCCAATACTTTATGACAGCTGAAGTAGGTCCAAAATAAAAAAAAAAGCTACGAGTATTTTATAAATTAAATTTTAATTTTTTTATATTTCAAGGTTCACCCAGAGTTGGAAATGGACAAACAATTTGTCGTCGATCAGATTCAAGTTGTTTACAGAATGGATTCAACAAATAACACAAATCCTATGAGTGACGTCACTGCAGCTTCTCCGGAGGATCTATCACGAATGTTTAATAGCATTTCTTACAACAAAGGTGGCACGGTCATCCGCATGATTAAACACGCTATTGGGGAAGAAAATTTCAAGAAGTCTCTTCAGGAATACCTTGCCAAATAGTAAGTTACAGAAATGATTTCGCATTATTGCAAGTTTTGACAGTCTTTTGCAGCAAATACACCAACACAGTTCCAAAGAACATTTTCGATATTTGGAATGCTAACTGGCCCGAGGATACCAAGAAGTACGCGAACGGAGTTTTAACCGATTTCACTGAACAAGTTGGCTACCCCGTTGTTCATATTGAAGTTGCTGCTGATACTAAGAGTATGACTCTTGAACAGAAGCGTTTCCTCCTCACCCCAGGAGATGGCAGTGATCCAAACTTATTGTACACTATTCCGTTTACTTTCACAACAAACTTGGACAAAAATTTCACTGCAACAACCCCGAACCTGTACCTGGAAGCTAAGACAGGCAAAACGACAGTGAACTTAAAGGAAGGTGTCAAATGGGTTATAGGAAATATCCAAGAAACCGGATACTACCGTGTTAACTACAGCACTCCAGCCTGGCATCAAATCCATCAGGCCCTGCGTTCTGAGAATTGGGATGGCATCCACGAACTTAACCGAGCTCAGTATGTTGACGATCTGCTGGCACTTTCTCGTGCAGGTCAACTGGAGTATGAGCTCTCGTTGATGTGTCTTAACTATTTGGACACCGAAACCAACTACCTCCCATGGACTGCAGCATTCAATGGATTTGACTTTTTGGCTGTTCGTCTTGGCTTGAACAAGGAAAACTTTGCCTACTACATAATTAAAATTTCCAAGAAAGCTTATAATGCACTTGGTTTCGTAGAAAGCAATACAGACAAGTCTCTGGATATCTATGCCCGCAGCAAGGTTATCTCATGGAACTGCAAATACGGCCACAAAGATTGTATCGCAGAATCATTAAAATTATTCCGAAACATGAATAAAGAGCCTGTTCCAGTCAATATACGTGGGGCGGTTTATTGCACAGCCATGCGAGATGGTACTGAAGCTGACTTTGAAAATCTCTATCAAAAGTTGAAGAAAGAACAAGTTCCAACGGAACAAGTCTTGATTATTAATAATTTGGGTTGTGTTCGGGAACAGAAACTTGTGGACCGTTACTTCAAAATTATTCTCACTGATGACATTCGTCGCCAAGACAAGTCTTCAGCACTATCAACCCTCTACACAGAAAATGCTGAGAATGTTTCGCCTGTTTTTGATCTTGTGACTGAGAACTTGGATGCTTTACAAAAAGCGTAGGTTCCTTCTTATAATTCGAATGCTTAATTTTAATGCGTAATCATGTTTTTTTTTATATTTTATCTACAGCATGGGTTCCTATTCTGCAGTGGCAACTGAGATTTCAAACATCGCATCACGTTTCACCACAAAAGAACAGCAAGGCAAACTCGACGCGTTTATTCTTAAAAGTGGCAGTCAGTTCGGAAGCTCGCAAAAGACTTTGACGAAGGCTGTAGACACAGTGAAGGAGAACCTTGCCTGGTCTGAGAAGAGGTTGGAACCTGTTGTAAAATATTTGAAGGACTATAGAAATAGTGCCAAAAGCATAGGCATAAGTTCTTTGACTGTTGCTTTGGTGGCTATTTTATCTTACATGTTGAGATAAATAAAATAAGTCTGAATTTGTAGATATCTTTTATATACTTAGAAAACAATTTTATAAAATTAAAAAGTAGACTAATTCGATGTTATAGTTATTTTTAAACAACTTTAAAAAAAAAAAACATTAAAGTTAAAAAAAGATAAATGTCTTCGAAACAAAATAAACACAGTTTCAAATCGCACATTTGTGTGTCTGTTAAAGACGTAGCGTTGGCGTTGAATATTATTTTTTTATGACACCATTTATTTACGGGGACGTACAGATTCACCTCATTAGACTTAGGATACTATTTCACACACTGCCACAAGCCTTAACTCTAATGAAGTGAATCTGTACGAGGAAATGTCAAAATTTAATATACGTTAAAATTAAAGTGACATTTTAATCCATTTAACACACGGCCTTATGGTGGATTTACATGTATGTGCATCTGCAAAGACTTAAAGACGGTGTTCACACTCACTCACTCCTCCGACTTTCTTTCACGTCTCTGTACATTTCCTCAATCTCACTTCATGTTAAGAAAGAGATGGCCATGAAAAAATTATGGATTTTTGACGTTTTCTTTTGTGACATTTAAGTAAGTTATTAATAGCTAATATAGTCCTACAATCAATGCTCCAAGATCTGACTTGAAATGCACCTCACCTTAATAATTATTTATACAAAACGGTATATTAATAAATATAGAACCAATGTTCACGATTGATCTTCAAAACAGTGCAGTTCCAACTTTTTTCTTGCATTCCTAGTCTTAAGATGCCTTAGCAGGGGTAATCTTCACGTCAAACTAGGTTTTTCACACCTAGAAATTAAACATTTACGAACATAATAGTTCTGTAATTTAGGTGCCAATTCAATGCGGCAATCTTGAATTATTAAGTGCTCCATGATTTGGCCATGAAATCGACTGCAACGCGTTACAAGCAATGTGCAGGCTGTTTTGATTATTTTTGCATGCAAAAACCATTTATATCCAAATAATCTTTTAAGGTGTATATAGTTTTTTATTCGGTAGTGTGTGCCGACCTTAAACAAAATGTAAGTGCCTGATTACATGGGTCGTTTTACTGAAGAGCGCATCGCATGAGACAGGTAGATTTTATATGCGTAAAAAAGAGAAGGTAGATTCCACCTTCTCTTTTTTACGCACATAAAATCTACCTCTCTCACGCGATGCGCTCTTCAGTAAAACGACCCATGTAATCAGCCACTAAGGTTATCACTAAACTGTAAGGGGGATTGGGTGTCTTACCGACATCATTTTCAAGCAAATTTTCAATGAGGGAACATGATGTGAATTTCATTATTCTCTCCAATTCTAGAGAATCAATTTTATTTTTGTCCCTCTCTTTTTGTTTGTTTACTTCGATTGCAAACCATTTTCTTGAAATCTAACATAAAAAATAGCGAAACAAATTTAAAATTGAAATCATGGGTCGATCGACTAGAGTTCACATATTCCTTGCGTGCGAGAATATATTCGAGAGGCTGTCAATTACCTATCCGGAAATTTTCAGATACCTTGAGTTGTTGTTGCGTCAGCTGTTTTTCACAAGGGATTACAACAACACAAACCAATTCGGATAGCTTTGCATTGATCCCCGAACGTGGCCATTTACAACAGCGGTCGTCCGACAGCAAATTATCAACAAAAATTGAACTAGGTACGCAGTAAGTCGATCGACGACGGTCGTTCGACTGGTGTTCACATTACAAAAATCTGACGTCACGGAACGGTGTTGATGAACATGTCGCTGAATGTGAACCCCCTTATTTTCTTGCACGCACGGAGTTTTCACATTCAGCGACATGTTCATCAGCACGACGCACTTGTCGTGACGTCAGATTTTTGGGACGTTTAATTTTTCAATGAACATTGGTAAGGTAGTTCAATCATTGAAGTAACATTTTATGTGGACGGTTGGGCCAAAACAATTTTTTTTTTTTAGCAAGAATTATTAATTAACTCACCACATTCATGTTGGCATCAAAATATACACTGATTTTGCTTTTTAAGTGCCTAAAGATTAAAACTTTCAATGATGAGTTGCAATGAAAGCTATAATTAGGTGTGTTTTATTATCTACGGATCTGGATCAGGATCATTTTTTAACACGTAATACAACAACAACTTGGGATCCTGCTCTCTATCTGGATCTTTTTTAAAGATCCCAAAATGAATTCTCACTCTTGCGGGTAGATGGCTTTTGATGGTAAGGAAGTGTGAAATGTTGTGTAAGGAAAAAAGACAAAAATACATGAAAATAAACCAACGTAAGGAAAATAGAGACAGGTATACAACACAATTGTCACTAAGATCCGATTCGTTTTATTTTCATGCGATGATCTTGATCCAGATCCGTAGATAATAAAACACGGCTATTGAGACCTAAGGTGAAACAGAATCGTTTTATTCTCTGTGTTTCAGAAGACGAACTGTTATTTTGTTGGGTTCAGAAGTCTTCTCTACGACCACTCGAATACACCATAATTGCCATTATTATACTTATACTTTAATACTTCCGGTTCTATTATTTAATCTAACAAAAATATTAAGCACAAAACTAAAACTGTTGAATGGGTCTGGAGGGGTGTCGTGTCATAATGACAAATTTTATAAATTTCTTTATGTCAGCATTAGTCTCATTCATGTTTTTGTTTCGAACAGAAAAAAGAAGGCCAACCCACCACATCTTGCTTATAACTTTCAAGCAAAAACGACCACCCTACAATACCCAGAGGGTTTTCAACGAGTGCAAAAAAGGCTATAAATTCCAACATGATTAAGACAAAATCCTATGGCGAACGGGTGGTCCCGCCCATTTGACTAATGTGATTTTGGTGTACGCAATTATGACAGTGTACCTATGTATATACTTTTACTTTACCAAAGTACATTATTACACCACACAAAAAAAGTGGGCTTGAGAAATGTTCAAAAGGAATTGTGCCACTGAATTGTGACATATAAATGACGGTACCATGTGCGTTTAGTCCTTACAAGGTTTTTTCAAGTCCGGTCAATCGGAAGTGCTGTGAGTCTGAGTGTTATTTTAAATTGAAGAATTATGAATTCGTGTCAAGTGATAAGTGGTGCCACACAATATTCAATCAAGGTTGTTCTGTTGGTTTGTGTTTATTTTTGTGGAAATTCTTTTGTTCGCATGGTTAATGCGGATTCAACTATTAACTTACCTTCCGAAAATGGTAAGAAACTTCAGCTAAAAAATAAAATCATAAGAGTCTACAATACATTATGTATGTAGATGTCTATCTAAGCACACAAACCACACATGAATTTGAAGTGTAACACGTAGAAATAAAAATGTATGTGTTTTTGTTAGAAAAATTAAAGAAGGAAATGGACACCTTCAAGGCCTTTCTGGGGACAACCTGCATCAGTCGATTCTCGCGTTAACATTTTAAAAAGCTTCAAGTTCAATTTTTGAGAAAATTTTAAAAGTCATACAAAATATGGATTTTTCTTTGATTTTTGACGCTTTGAAGCACTCTGTCTCGTGCTTTTTATTTCTGCGTAGTTGGGCGTTACTAAATTTATACTCGAGTTTGCGTTAGGTATTTTCCAAGTGAATTTGAAGTAAAGATACGACCAAAGAGTGTAAATAATTGTGAACAAATAAGGAAAACTAAAAGACAAAGAATAATTTTAATATAGAGTAGAGGTATAAACTATAAAGTAGTAGGCTAATAGCCCACGGCTACTGCCAATTGCGCGGAAGTGAAAAATCCTTCCCGATTATCTCTTATGATTTTTTTAAGTGTCGAATGGAATACTAGGTATGTCAAATTGATTTGTTTTTGTCATTGTAACATGTGGAGTTTCGTTTCTGTGTCAATATTTTTTTTTAAATTTATCTTCCTCCTTTTTATGCACTTTTAGATGAAAAATGATAAGGTTACCGATTCATTTTAAACTGCGTTAAGGATTATTTCTCAAATATTTTGAACACGATTTTCACTCCCGAAATAAATTAAATAAGTCAAAAAATATATTTTCAAACTGACAGCTGTAAATTATGTAAATCTGCTAAAAATTAAGATCTGCTAAATTGGTTTTATATAAAAAATAAACTATTTTTTTACCCAAGGGAACGCAAAAACGGTCAATTTAGACTTTGTGAAAGATCCAAATAGAAAAAATGGTAACCCCCAATACAGTAATTATATCTTGTAAATTGTAATGAGTAATAGCGTTTTCGTTTGGTTGTCCGGAAGCATTCCGCATGCTTATGAACGTGTTCGATTAGTGACAGATGACAGTTCTTCTCCTGAAAAGAAGAGAAAATCGATTCTGGATTTAAAGGAAGAATCGAAACCAGAAGCACGCACACATGTGCACACTATTTAACGTCAACATCGTGAAATGTCATTTTTGTTAGAAATTGCAATTGTGCCTGTATTTTTGTTTGGATGCTATAATACAATTTGACAATAAAATTTAAGAAAATAAACAAAAATACAACCAAACACAAACTTCAGAATTGAAAAAAGAGTTCAGGAGACTTCTTCCGGATTACCTACCAAACGAAAACGCTATAAGTGCCTCTCAACCTAGCAGTTTGGATTCGGCAGAAAGTTTTCATATTGCAGTAGTATCGGTGACAATACAATCCACATATACAGACTATTAATTCACATCAACAAATCTTCGAAACTACAAAGATCGCGTCTTTTGTCTTGAGATCTCATCAAGAAACGCTTTTTTTTTTATAAAACATGAAAAAATTGAAAAAATGCAAATCGTTTCGCAGAAATATCAAATCATTTCTACAATGAAAAAGACATAAGTGTGTGCCTTTTGGCTCCAGTATCAATCAACTGCCAAGAGTACTTCTGGCTGAAGTCAACTACTTACTACCACAGAGAAGATGTCGAACTAGTTAACAGTATAGGTAATGGGTGATTTTTTAAGAGGTTTAGAACTTTTTAAAAAAAAAAAACACAAAAAATTCGAAAAAATGAATGAAATATTTATTTGAATCGATAGTTTGAACCTTGCAATTTAATGTTGACCGCGGCTGCGTCTCAGGTAGCCCATCCGCTGAGTCCAATTTTGGCATACTCTTTCACACATATCGGCCGGTATCTCACGAATGAATGCATGGATGTTGGCTTCCAGTGCGTCAATCGAAGCGGGCTTGTCCCTATAGACATTAGCCTTGACATACCCCCACAAAAAATAATCTAATGGTGTCAAATCGCACGATATAGGCGGCCAATTGACCGGCCCGAAACGTGAAATTAACTGTTCACCAAACTCGCCTCGCAATTGCGCCATTGTTTCGCGTGCTGTGTGGCATGTGGCACCGTCTTGTTGAAACCACATATCATGCAAGTCAAGAACTTCCATTTCGGGCAAAAAAAAGTTGGTTATCATCGCTCGGTAGCGTTCACCATTGACAGTAACGCTGCGATTCGCATCATCTTTGAAGAAATATGGCCCAATAATACCGCCGGCCCATAAACCGCACCAAACAGTGGCTTTTTCGGGATGCATTGGTAGCTGTTGCAATGGTTCTGGCTGATCTTCACTCCAAATGCGGCAATTTTGCTTATTTACGTACCCATTCAACCAAAAATGAGCCTCATCGCTGAACACAATTTTTCGATAAAAAAGCGGATCCTCGGCCAGCTTTCCAAGAGCCCATTCACCAAAAATTCGGCGTTGTGGTAGGTCGGCTGGCTTTAGTTCTTGCACCAGCTGTATCTTAAAAGGGTTTACGCCCAAATCCTTTCGCAAAATTTTCCACGTAGTGCTGTAACAAAGGCCTAACTGCTGGAAACGGCGCCGAATCGACATTTCGCGGTCTTCTGTCACACTAGCTGATACGGCCGCAATATTTTCTTCACTACGCACAGTACGTAAACGTGTTGGTGGTTTAATGTCCAACAAAGTAAATTTGGTGCGAAATTTGGTCACAATCTTCCGAATAGACTGCTCAGAAAGTCGAGAATGCCGATCATAAAATGGAAGCAGCGCGCGATGAACATTTCGAACCGAGCACGAATTTTGATAGTAAAATTCAATAATTTGCAAGCGTTGTTCATTTGTAAGACGATCCATGGTTAAATTGCAAACCAAACTGAAGCTGTTTGACAGTGACACAAGGTACTAAACACACGTCAGCTGTCAAAACCAGTGTTGCCAAAACCAAACCAGCCAAAAAATCACCCGTTAGTTTATAAAAATGTAGTTACGACCAACTTTATTCACATTTACGCAAGAAAACGGCACCATTAGTAAAAAGAAATTACGTGGTAAATTATTGTTGTTGTCGTTTCTCTTAGGTACATGAAACTAAATACAAAAACAAAAAAAAAACAAGATCAAATTTAAATTGAGGTAACATTTTACTTTTGGTAAAATGAAAACATTCCATTTATCATCTACTGCGAATTACTCAAAAGTATTTTGCCAGACCTTAAGCTGGATTTAGACCTTCGGTTTTATCGTCCGTGTACGTTGTTCGTTGTTGGTCGTACGCGGAACAACGAAGGTCTAAATGCTAACACCGAACAACGAATGAACACCGAACGAAGAACGAATAAATTCAAAGTGGCTTTGAATTTTCGGTGTTCGATGTTACCCGAACAACAAACAACGTGAGTGTAAATGCGAAAATTTTTTAATCGAACATTCTTTTTCAGTGCCGTGCAATGAATTGGGACACTCTCCACGTTTATCTTATTATTACTTTATAATTTTACAAATAGAAAATTGTGAAACAATTTAAGAAATATTACTCTCCGTAGCTAAGTTACGAAAGATTAATTCTAGTGTACATTTAAGTAGCCAACTCTTCGTCCAGCAGGATCTTTTCTTTTTTGTTCAATGTTAAAAGCGCCGCCACTGCCGACAATGTGTTGTTATCCATTTTGCTGTAAAGAACGAACTGAATATTAAAACGGAATAATAGCCGTGTTTTTTTGCAAGCCTCGAGGAAATCGATCGAAAAAAACGACGTCCTGTCCTGCAATTTACATGTTAAATGCAACAACAACTAATCCCCTTCGGGCTTAGCTAAGCGCGGAGAATTCTAGGGGCTTAACTTAAGCACGGAGAAAAACTGTGTTACCGGCGTGAATTGCATACTTGTTATCGATAGTTTGTATGGAAACTCCATTTTGTTTCTGTAATGGCGTCGCTAATCCCCGATGTCGTTTTTTTCAACCAAATCTCCCCGGGCTTGCAAAAAAACACGGCTAATCTAGATGCTTCTTCGTTGTTCGTTGTTTTTAGGAAGAACGAACAGCGAACAACGTTCACTGAATGAAGAACGAAGATGTAAATCCAGCTTTATGGAACACACTTAAAGGGTGCGTTCAACGCACATCTGAATCTTCAGAATTCCGAATTTTGGAGCTTCTGATTGGCCAGCTGTCAACAAGTTCTCAAAATTCAGATGACATCTAATTTTTATTGACATTCATAATTTTTATTCAACAAAAAATTCGAATTTGTTCTAAACAGAATCGAAATTTTTCTAAACAAAATCGATTCTTTTCTGTCAAAACAAATCTTGCATTTTTAGCAAGATTTCACACTGTTTTGCACACACACTATGAAGACTTGACATTTCTAATACGTCATAAATTGAAAGTAGCGGAATTTTTGGAAGACGAGTTGTTTATTTTTTGGTTGGAACGAATTCTACATAATTTATATTCAGTCAATACAGCTATAAAAATAATTTATTGTGCGTTGTTCATTATCAAACACAAATTTGACAAAAAAATAGCTTTCGCGAGTGAAAGATGTGTTAAAAACTTTCAGTCCGAGTGATGAAAACTTTTCAATAATAATTTTCTTTAAAAATATATGTGCAAATAGAAGTTCAAACAAATAAAATGCACCGTATAAGCTGGCTAATATCTTTTATTTATTAATTTAATTCTATTGGTAAAACATTTTTCTCACAACAAAAACAAACAACCTTAATAGTTTTGTGAATAATTCCTTGACGTTTTGCGTCAATTGCAGCTATAAAGTAGCATAAACACAATCACACGAAAAAAAATCGATTCTTTTAGGAAATGCGAATTCGTTTAAATTGACAGAAAAAAATCGATTCGGTTTAGAAAAAATTCGATTTCTTTTTTGAAAGGAATTCGCCATTACACTTTGCTGAGATGAAAACGATTTCGAAAATTGCGAAATAGTAAGATTGATTTTAATAGAAAGTGGTAAAATAAATGAGATTTTTTTTTGACAAATAAAAATATATAACTACTTATATAATAATAATAAGCTTCATTTTGGTATCAATAGGCGTGTTTATTTGCAAGCCCGGAGGAAATTTGTCGAAAGAAACGACGTCGGGGCTAAGCAATTTACATATGTATTAAATGCAACAACAACTATTCCCCTTCGGTCTTAGTTAAACGCAGAGAATTCTCGGGGCTTAACTTAAGCTCGGAGAAAAACCGTGTTACCGGCGGCGTGATTTATGACGTTTTTTTTAACCTAATCCCCCCGGGCTTGCAAAAAAATGCGGGTTAAAGGTATGCCATTAATTTAACTGTAATAAAATCGCAAGACGATTTTACTTAAATAAATGTGAATTGTGATAAAACAGTACTACAAATTTAAAGTAATACTTGCATTACGCAATTTGCATTACAAAATTGAAACTGTCAGAAACTAAAAAAACATCTCTTTGAATACCCCAAAAAAAACTGCAGATTGGACTAATAGAAACAACACATTTTCACAAGTAAAACAAGGAGTAAATATGGCTCCACCATTTTTTTGCTCAGATTTGCAAAGCTGAACAAAAATGAAAAAGCCTTTAAAGGACTATTCACTATTTCTATGTAAAATTAGTTAAAATTGGAAAATTTTTTATATAAATATTTACCACGCGACCAACCACTAATCTTCTGCGAAATTTCAAACGTTAATTCGCAATCCATAACATTAGGATGCATTCCACAGCCCGGCAAATGAAAAATTCATGCGAACTTAACCTCAGACACTCATTTTACTTATTTATGTTGTATGTCAATTCGCAGTTACCAGCGACCACTTATGTAACTTTTTACTTATCTACTTAACTTTAATCTCTTCATTTTATAATATTATAATAAACCACATTTTTTAAATTAATTATTTGTAATAATTTACGTTAAATAAAACAATTTTTAAGAGAAAAAAGAAGTTTTTCTTTTTTAACTGCAAATCATACTATTAACTTTTCTATTTACCTACTTTTGCAGAAGTATCTCATATCGGTGATGACTGTCAAGTAACTCCTGTAATACACGTCTTACAATATCCAGGTTGTGTTCCGAAGCCAATACCATCATTCGCTTGTGTTGGACGTTGTGCCAGTTATCTTCAGGTTAAACCATTCAAAATTTGATTGGCTTCCATAGACTTTAATAAAAATAATTTATTATAAAAGGTTTCCGGTAGTAAAATCTGGCAGATGGAACGGTCGTGTATGTGCTGTCAGGAGTCTGGTGAACGTGAAGCTGCAGTTTCACTATTTTGTCCCAAAGCTAAAAACGGAGAAAGAAAATTTAAGAAGGTTAGTTTTAGGTACTTTTTTTTTCAAAATCCTAAAATTTATTTAATTCAAGGTTCTAACAAAAGCACCTCTAGAGTGTATGTGCCGGCCTTGTTCATCAGTAGAAGAATCCGGTATTGTTCCACAGGAAATAGCTGGATATTCTGACGAAGGACCTCTCAATAATCATTTTCGACGAACAAATTTCCAATAAGTTAAGGGATCAGTGGAAACATTAGCGAACGATTTTTATATATGTTTGTATGAAATGAAGTTCATGTGTTCTTTTTTTAAGTTTGGTTTTCAATAAATTGTCGTTAAAAACGTTTGGAAAATTAGTTTTATTACTTTCGTATTCATTTATGTATGGATTAATATATCTTAACGGTTACATCAACATATTGTTGGGATAGGCAGTTCAAAATTGTTTATTAATATTTGTATTGTGGTGTATGTATATTATTTATTTGTATAAAGTTTTTATTGGACTTCTTCCGTAGTCGCCGTATTCTGTTTGTTTTCTTTTCTGTTATTCTATAAACCAAAGAATTTAAATTTAAATTTAAAATGATTCACCGGATGTAAGCAAATCGGTAAAGTTGTTTATAATAAATTACGTTGCCGACTCACACTATGTTATCATTGCTGTGGTGAATTTTGTATCGGCATTTATCTTTTGTATCTTTCTTTGGTACTGTCAGTTTGACGTTTCATTATATCACATATTCCTCTCAAATTACACTCAGTTAAACCGAAAGCAAAATATAAATAGAAAAGAACACGCATACAATAATCCATTTGCTAATGGGGTGGTGTTGGTGTGTGAGTTTTGTAGGGTGGCAAACAAGTATAAGTGGAGAGCGGTAGTTGTGGAATTTGAAAGGGTACCATGACTCCCATTGAAATGAGTATCATAGCACGACTTAATAAACTAATCTTAGTTAAGTTATTCTCATTGAAACGATTTAGTCTTATTTAAGTGGATACATACAAATAATTTCAACTTCTAACATCTTTAAATTTGTTCACGTTTTATAAAAATAGACTAACAAAAAACTTTAAAATAACTTTGAAATAATGAAAACAAATTTTTAATTTTTTTTAAATTTTTCTCAGAGAACAGTAACATATTCTTCAGATCGCTCTCTTGTCAAATTTTAACTAAGGTTTTAACTGATGTTTGGAGATTAAAAATGGAGCTAACATTTACTCACTCCGAGTATTACGCTTAACTGAGCAATTTTTGTATAGAATGTTTTCCAAATCTGCCAAAGTGGAAAATGTCAGCCATTCCTTAGTTGAGAATGACAGATATAAAATAACAAAGGCATTTATTCTGGCCGAGACAAGAGAAATGCCAATTTATAACATTTAAAACAGTGTATCGCCATTTAAAGTGATGGTTGTCCGTAAACGGGTTTCACGCGAGTTGAAAAAAATTGGTTTCCCGAAGTATTATCACCAGTGGAAGGGGCTGCATAAACAGTACGTTATTAAAAAAAAACTGTTATACACTGCCATTTTATGTTATTGTTCAATTTCGGTTTATATTTCACACAAAACCAGCATCTGTTTATAAGAACAGAGGTAACCTGAATACCCCCTTTGAAATAAACCCACATTCAAAATCCAACAACATGTAAATAAATCAAGGTTTTTATTTTGATTTTCGTTTCCAAAACTGTACCATCTTTTTTTATATTTTTTCCGACTACGCCGCTGTGTTTTATCGTGAAACTGTGTGCGTGCAAATCCATCTGTCAAATTCGTTGGCACATGTATTTGTTTTGTTTGCCACAAATACTCTCTCACAGATACTCTCTGTTTACACACCTATTCCCGTATATCGTATTTCCATTCAAGAAACGCATTGCGCTGATACACATGTGTCAGTGACTGAAACTGGCTGTTGGGTTGGCTGTTCCACACGTATTTTGTTAGTCGATTTCGATTGTCATCGACTTCCACTCAGATTCACAATTCACAAATCGCACAAACTTGTCCTCGTTATCGTCGTCGTCGCAAATGTAAGTCACAAAACATCTCACGGAACAATAAAATAAATCGCCCTAATTAATTCAATTTGAACAATTACTGTATCGAAGGAAAACAACTCAGTGAACATGGAAATATAACAATATAAACAATCTTGCTATCGGTTAAGTCTTCTCTCTGTGAACAAAATTGAAGAAAAAATGTAAAATCCTTCGTAGTTCGTACACCGCCTTCGATTTTTCAATTTCAATTATTTTTTCCGGAAACAGACGAAAGAAAGAAAAAAGTGTATTCAACATAAATTCTATTGGATGAATGAATGAGTAAGTTATGCAAATAACTGTTCAGATTTATGTGAAAACAGTGAAACCGAAAGTTATTCCATAAAAATATTTCGGTAGTATCTCGCAGCGTCTCTCTACTTCTGGTGACGAAACGAAAAAGCGAGAAATTCATTCGCCGAGACAGAGATTTTGGTGTAGTTTTATTGAATTGTTATTGTTGGCTTCGGATTCGGTCATTGTCAGTCAGTCAGTCGGAGTCGGTCTGGGTCTGCGGTGAATCCAATTCCAATCAGTGGCGGTGTTTCCAACTTCCAAAAGCATAATGCCAATGGGACAAACGTACGCGATTCCATTATTTACAACCCAACAACTGCCATCGAACGTAATTTAGACCTCTAGATTTATTTTTTTGCATTTATAGTTTGAATCGAAGAAAAGATAAAGTATCTTTTTTATATTTTGTTTTGATTTTATTGTTGAGTGAGCGGGAGCGTGTCTGTCTGCATGCATCTGAGTGGTGGCACCAGCGAGAACAGCGATAGCGAGGCCGAAGGCTGTAAATTCTGGTTTTGTAGTTGATGTTGTTGATGTTGCTTGTCGGCGGCTCACCTCCCCCGGTTCCAACTCCAACTACTGTGTGTGTTGTTCTATGCAAAATGATGCAGATACGTAAAGTTCATTTATTGTGCTCCACGTCCACACCCGGCACGACGAGTATATTGCTTGTTGTCTGCATAGTTTTTGTAGCCTCATTCGGATACTTGGATGCATCCTCTGATCACAACTGTAACCATCAACATCCCAAGGCACACGAGGTAAGTTTTGTTGTTGAATACCAGGTATTATGTACCATACCTAGTCTTTTTGTTTTTATTTGCTTTTCGAAATCAGTGATCTGTGTGAGCTTTTTCTCATACAAATCGGGCCTTCCAGGTTTACATTTCTTTGTTGTCGTCACGATTAGGTCAGGTCATTGGCCAGTTGGGTAACTTACCTGGCGGTTTTGCTGGCATTGATCAAAGGTCTAAAATTCCTTTTTTTGCAGCACAAACTTTTACCGCCGACAGTTTTTTTTGTTTGTTTTTATATCACATCGACTTCCTTGAGTTTTTCCTTTGACCAAGCCGGGGCATGCACAAGAATGTACATGAAGTTGGTTCCTAGTTTTTTGAATAGAAACAAGACTTGCATAATTACTTGCTTCGGGCAACTTTCAAGGTACTTCTGTGAGTAGTGAGTGCATTTAGCGTGATTGTGTATTTAATTGTTGTCATTTAAACAAACGATACATCTAGACAAGAGATTTAACGTTTGTTGGATTGAGTGAATACTTAAAGAGTTCATTTGCATAAGGAGTTTAATATTTCAAACACTAAAGCTAAGATCAGACTGTATGTCCTTATGGTGCCAGTTTACAAAACAAATCATTAATATCATAGTTGCACATTAAAATTCTAAGAAAAAACCTTTATTGACTCGACTGATATTAAATATTCAGTTGAATTTTCAAAACCATTTGTGTATTCTCACGAAATTTGTGTATGCTTAAATTTTCAGAATACACAAATGATGTGATATACACAAATAGTCATAAAATGATTTGGGTACCCGATCAGACAATTTGTAAATGTACACAAATTCGATTTGTGTATTGAATACACAAATGATACACAAATCGTTTGTGTATGTCATTTGTGTACATCAAATTTTTGGTTCAGACGATTTGTGTATTTTTTTGTAAATAATACACAAATATTTGTGTATACACAAATCGTGTGATCTAAGCTTTACAAAAAGCACCTGAGTGGGCAAGAAACCCGGAAATCAGCTGAAATTCTTGCAGACTTTTGATCCATCGGTTATAGTTTTACAGCTCACAAATTTTTTAAAATACCTAACTAGAAATTTCGAAAACTATTTCGGAGATACATTTGATTTCAAGAAAGGGCAGTTGTTCACGATTAAAAACAAAATACTTAAATATCTGGTCAGTTCTGCACGTAATACAAAATTTCGGATTAAGTTCTATTGTGATTAATTATAACTCAAATAATTCCAAAGTAGTCTTTTATTTGTTTTCCACCGAAAAGTTGAACCGATCTTTACAAGACGGTGTTAACATTGGGCTGACTCATCCGATTTTTTTTTTGACGTGAATCCAACTTGGTTTGTTCAGACACAAACTAATGTGAACACATCGGACTTACATCGCAATTCCTTTCAACAAAGAAATCGATTTGTTTCTAAACGGAATCGATTTTTTTCTAAACAGAATAGAATTTTTTCTGTCAATTGAAAGGAATTCGTATTTCGTAAAAGAATCAATTTAATTTTTGTTTGATTGTGTTTGTGTTACTTGACAACTGCAATTGACGCAAAACGTCAAGAAATTATTCACAAAACTATTAAGCTCGACTTAAGCTGGATTTAGACCTTCGGTTTTATCGTCCGTGTACGTTGTTCGTTGTTGGTCGTACGCGGAACAACGAAGGTCTAAATCACAGATTAGCCACATGAAGATGAGAATCCCCGGCAGCCATTTTAATTTGCCTACAAGCTTGAACTGGCAGTTATCAGATAAAAAATGAGAATGCGTGTATAAAAATCTCACACATAGGCAGTAGGGATCTTCACACACCTGGTTAAATTGTTGTTGCAATTCACATCTATTCATCGACGCGGGAAAAAATTACAAATACAACAATGTAAAGAAATGGGTTTTGGAGGGTGAAACGTACGAAACATTCTCATCTTCATATGGCTAATCTGTGGTCTAAATGCTAACAGCGAACAACGAATGAACACCGAACGAAGAACGAATAAATTCAAAGTGGCTTTGAATTTTCGGTGTTCGATGTTACCCGAAAAACGAACAACGTGAGTGTAAATGCGAAAATTTTTTAATCGAACATTCTTTTTCAGTGCCGTGCAATGAATTGGGACACTCTCCACGTTTATCTTATTATTACTTTATAATTTTACAGATAGAAAATTGTGAAACAATTTAATAAATATAACTCTCCGTAGCTAAGTTACGAAAGATTAATTTTAGTGTACATTTAAGTAGCCAACTCTTCGTCCAGCAGGATCTTTTCTTTTTTGTTCAATGTTAAAAGCGCTGCCACTGCCAACAATTTATTGTTATCCATTTTGCTGCAAAGAACGAACTGAATATAAAAACCAAAGATTAGACACATGAAGATGAGAATCCCCGGCAGCCATTTTAATTTGCCTACAAGCTTGAACTGGCAGTTATCAGATAAAAACTGAGAATGTGTGAATAAAAATCCCACACATAGGCAGTAGGGATCTTCACACACCTGGTTAAATTGTTGTTGCAATTCACATCTATTCATCGACGCGGGAAAAAATTACAAATACAACAATGTAAACAAATGGGTTTTGGAGGGTGAAACGTACGAAACATTCTCATCTTCATATGGGTAATCTGTGATAAAAAGGGAATAATGTAGATGCTTCTTCGTTGTGTTTAGGAAGAACGAACACCGAAAAACGTTCACTGAATGAAGAACGAAGATGCAAATCCAGCTTTAAGGTTGTTTGTTTTACCAATAGGATTAAATTAATAACTAATAATTCTATTTCAATAACAAAAGATTTTAGCCAGCTTATACGGGGGTAATTTGTTGGTGCATTATATTTGTTTGAACTTCTACTTGCACATAGCTATATTTTTAAAGAAAATTGTTATTGAAAAGTTTTCACTTGCACTGAAAGTTTTTATCACGTCTTTTACTCGCGGAAGGTATTTTTTTTTATCAAATTTTTATTTGATAATGAACAAGGCACAATAAATTATTTTTATAGATATATCGACTGAATTATATTGTTGAATATTTTGTTAAATTATGTAATATAATTCGTTGCGACTTTCAATTTGACGTATAAGAAAAGTCAAGTCTTCATAGTGTGTGTGCAAATCAGTGTGAAAATTTGTTAAAAACGTAAGATTTGTTTTGACAGAAAAAATCGATTTTGTTAAGAAAAAATTCTGAACAAAATCGATTTTTTTGTTGAAAGGAATTCGGCATTAGTTTAGGATTAAAGGTAGAACTAGAATAGTCGGAAGGCCACGCAAGTGCTCGTACGAAACCGAGCGAATACAAAGAATTCATATCTTGTGCCCATAATTGCGATTTGGTACTGTTCGTCTAGTTTTCGTTAACTTTTGCCATCGGACGTGAAGAGCGCTCATCGACCGCTCATTCGTAAGTGGATGGATGCAAAAATCAAAATGGTGAAAGCAAACTTAAAAGAATTTGGCGTTTGGTGCATAGATTTGACTTTTTTTCTGATTTATGAATGAGTGATGTAAAATTTTAAGTTTTCTTTTAATTTATTTATATCACATCGAATTTTAGTGGTTTCGCAAAGTAAATAATTAAAAGCCTCTCTGCTATGAAAATTGACATTGAACAAATAATTACTTAATTTGTTTTCTCTTTCAACCATTTAAGTGCATTATTTATGGGTTACTTGTGAAATTGACTTTTCGGTCGGTTTTGACATAAGCTTCCGACAGCTCCCGCCTATTCTAGTTCTACCTTAAGTCCTTTTGTCAAAAATCAGTGCATTTGGTATTCATCAATTTCTTTTTCTTTATATGTATTAGAAAATACTCAATACAGGTTAAATGGGATGGTTTCGAGTCAGATACTCATAAAACAAAAAACGCTAGTTTGCCAAAAGGTTCCATTCTGTTTCTCTTATCCATTAAATTTTCCATTTATTTTCCATTAAATTAATTTTCTGACCATACACCCTGAGCTTTTCATATTAATTTCTAGATTATATAAATCCAAATTCTTCGGATATGGAATTTCAATGGCATCGTTTGATTAGTTCATTAAATTATGATCTCGACTGCCTTTTACAAAGAGGAAATAAACAACAATTCCGTTTTTTGTCGCTCAAGCGTAGGTTGCCCTTGTATAGAGAAGAATAAACAGCTTTCAGTACTAAGAATGTGCATAACATAACAACTTCTGTATTCGACATTCCCAAAAAAGACTGCAAAGTGTTTAGTTCTCCGAAGATGCCAAGAGTTTTTCTCCTCTTCTGATCTCGCTGTAATTTATACGACGGCTCTTATTTGGGTAGTTGCTCGAATAAAAAAAATCTTTGCTCTTTCGGGTAGAATTCAAAATGTGTTGATCTTTAAAAATGATAGGTGAAAGAACTATAAGGAAAACATTTGCATCTCTCGGAATAGCGCTTCAATATTGCATGTCGCTCATTACTTAATCACTATTACTATAAACAGTGTTCTATTGAAGTTGCATTCTCTCAGCATCCTCGCTCCCCTCCCCATTTTAAAACAATTCCCCACAGTGTTCGCACTTCTTAAAATGCACACCAGTTTACCCTCGAGCAGCGATGCCAACTGAGGCTTTTTCATTTCTTTAGGCCTTTTTTCAACGCCTGAGGCTTTAAGGCGTTTTTTTTTTTTGACCAAAAAGGCTTTTTTTTTCATTTATTTGGAATTTTTGCTGTATATCTTACCATCATTTATTTTAATAAATAGAGAGATGCAAAGTGAGGATACAAAAATTCATGTTGTCTAAAAAAAAGTGGCCAGTTTTTATAAAAACATCTTGGAAAACTATATGGATTTTCAGTATGTGCGGGAAAATGATGTAGTTAGATACTTTTAAATATGATAGTAAGGAAAATTTTTTGCCTTTAGAAGAGATATACTTAGGACAACATAAAATGCATGCGATTTAATGTTATTTCGCGAAAACTGTCTAAATTTTTTCATCGAAAGTGCAAGACAAATTTTATTGCGATTTCCTTTTGAGTCACTTTTGATGCTGAAGGAAATGGCGATCTTATAGAGCCTTCAGAACTCGTTAAGAATCAGTCGATAATACCAGTTAGGTACCTACGCTGCAATTTTCGCATGTTATTATTGAAAATAACTTTGGTATTGAATTCTGATCTTTGAGAACTTTAAATTTTACTACCGACTTGGCAAATATTTCCCAGTTTTGGAGAAAGGCATTTCAATATGTTTCCTTTTCTTGAAAAATTGATAAACCATATTCTATGCATGCCGCATTCCTAGGCGACGACGGTTGAAAGGATTTTTTCATGTATTAATTTAAATAAAACAAAGCTGAGGAATAGGCTTAAGACAGAAACTTTGAGTGGTAATCTTCACGCAAAGAAAATAAAAATTGCTATGATCTTGAATTTAAGCAAACCCACATAATCTTTGTTTCGAAGAATATGTATTATTTTAAGGAAGAGGACGATCTCGATTAAAAATATGCATATATTTTGTACATACTCCAAAAGTACCTTTGTAACTTAAATGACTGATTTAATTAATGTTTCCCTTTAAATGTGATTTCTTTAAGTTTTTTTTTTAATAGAGGATTATTTTGTTATTTAAATCATATTTGTGATTTATTTAAAAAAAAATTAGGTTGGCAACGCTGCCCTTGAGCCCTACTTCGGACTCTATATAGAGTGTTTTTGCTTCGGACAATCTGTCAAGTTCAACAGAGACAGACACCACCACAGATTAGCCACATGAAGATGAGAATCCCCGGCAGCTATTTTAATTTGCCTACGAGCTTGAACTAGCAGTTATCAGATAAAAAATGAGAATGTGTGTATAAAAATCTCACACATAGACAGTAGGGATCTTCACACACCGGGTTAAATTGTTGTTGCAATTCACATCTTTTCATCGACGCGGGAAAAAATTACAAATACAACAATGTAAACAAATGGGTTTTGGAGGGTGAAACGTACGAAACATTCTCATCTTCATATGGCTAATCTGTGGACACCACGAGCAAGTTTGAGTTCATCCATTCATGCATTTTATTTAAAAAAATAAAGTGATGCAGGTACTGCGCGGCGTACGAACAGTTTTAATATGAAGATCAAAAATTTATTAACTTTTTAATAAGTTTATTTAAAAAATAAAGTGATGCAGGTACGGCGCGGCGTACGAACAGTTTTAATATGAAGATCAAAAACTTATTAACTTTTTAATAAGTTGGCTTGGCATTTGAATTTCTTCGTTCTTTATATTTTGTTGCTGCTAAAACAAACGTCAACGCACCATCTGTTCATTGTTCTTAAACTATTTAAAAAAAATGATTTTTTGAAACCTTAATATGAATGTATGTATGTATGTACATATTGCTTTTTATTTTATTTCGGAAAATTGTAAATCATAGGAAGGTACGATGTTTATTTCTTTTTTAAAATTAAACCCTGACGAGACGAAGCCGATGATGGGTGTATGTGCCACAAGTAAAACCTGCATCATGTACAAATGCTGCCAGGAATCCTTTTGAAAGCAATTGAAGCAACGAAATATTGACAAAGAAATGTCTTGGGTCCCTGAAAAAGTCGCAGATTCAATGACATTTAGATCGCTTTTGAAATCCACCCATTTTATTATCGGATTTTATTGAACAATTGAAATTGAAAGCCAGCAAAAGCCAGCAATATTTTTCATTTCCTTATAAAAGTGTCATGGGTAAAAGCGTGGAAATCTATTGCTATATGAAATTATAATTATTTGAATAAATAAAATAAATAAAGGTGTTCAATTCCAGTTGTGTACTCAATTAATTTTTTTTGGGGCTGCATCACTATGACAAAGTCAGGTACATATGAATGTCTTCTTAATTAACATTTTTATCATTAGTAATGTATACAATTATTATTTATTATCTAAAAAGAGAATAACAACTTGGAAAAAACAAAGTTGCTGTATAACAAGCGCAATAATGTAGAAAATCTGCCTCACTCTCTTCGTTTATTAATTATTATTCCAGCTCTTCAAGTGTGACTGCATCATGTCAGAGATTATAACCTACCCCAACAATGTTCCTCCTACTTTGCCTCCCACAAACAAAACAAACTCAGTTTGACCATCGAATCAGCTCCTGTTCGTACTAAACTATATCTGTTTAATTGTTATTGTAGCGTGTAAAGTTCTCTTCCTACATAAGAAGCAACTGAGCAAATTTGCATTGCTCATCTGTCAAATGAATCACTTATGCACTAAGCAAGAAAATGACCTATCCCAATATATTGCTTCATCTTCGCCCACTACGCTTGGAGCTTAGACAGTTGCATGGGGGTCAATAGACTCCCAATGACGGAATAGAAAAAGTCAGATGTTATAATAACATCTTTTGAGATGACGTCGATAATTATTAGTATGAATGCAATTTATCGAAAGCTTTTTCTAGCTGCTTTGAAGAGAATTCAATAAGAATTTAAAAAATCTGGTAGTACAAAAGCTTTATAGTCTTGATTCCATGAACATCGACAGGTGGGAAATGCAATGTGAAAATAGATTGAGCAAAGATGCTATGGGGATTTTTGTTTGATCTATCATAATAAGTTATTTTCAGAGACCAGAAGGCAGTGTCTCAATTCCATTGGAAGGAACAAGAGTTACGTATATGAACTTGGCTCAGATTTTTTATTTACATAAGGTCGTCCACTTTAGGCTACTTAATAAGCTGCAGACACGAAGCCAGTCAGAGATTTTGCTTCGTCAATTTGAGAGAAAAGGTGGAAGAAACCCTAAAAAGATTTCTTCGCAAGAAATCAACTCTTTTATATTATAATCATACAAAAAATAAAACATTGCTGTGGCAGGAATGGAGAGGACCTTCAATTTAACGCCTTAGGGTTAGAGAGGCAATTATTCACGACAGGAGATACATTTGGAGGATTTTTCACTTCCTCGCAAAACGCAGTAGCCGTGGCAAAAAAAAATGTGAGCCAGTATAAGAGGAAGTTTTTATAAGAAATAGAATATCATGCTGTGTACTCCGACTTTGATGTTCTGTGTAACTGCTTCTCAAACACCCTAGTGTTTTCCATATGAGGTGGGGTATCGCTGAACCTCACCTGGCAACCATATATGGAATCATCGACCTGAAGAGTGTTTTACCCTGTTCTCAAGCCTGTCCTTATTGAACAACTGTTGCTTGAGGACCAAAGATCCCCTAGCCCTGGTCAGAGATATAACTACTTTTAATTGCTTCATAGGGCAAGTAAATAAAATTTTAAGGTTTAAATAATCCAAACTAACATTATGACAATTGAGAGTCAGAAAAGAGCTTTTTATCATACCGTCCGTCACCGTGTCGGATCGGTATGGTCTTCTAAAGGGTTTTCCAATAAGAGGTGTTATTTTGATATTCAAAGAAAAATGGCATTTTTTGAGATAAATGATCGGATGTTTATTTCATTATAAAGAGGAAAGTATGCCGTTAATAATGGAACACAACATCAGCCAAATAGCCGCCACGACCACGCTTACAGGACCATATCCTTTTCATGAAATGTTTCATAACCAAATCGCAAAGTGGCTGCCCTATGTCCTCGATAGCCTCACGAATTCCCTCTTTGAGCTGTTGGCGTAGACCTTATCTTTCACGTGGCTCCAAAGGAAGAAGTCGCAAGGTGTTAAATCACAAGATCTCGGTGGCCAATTGTGATCACCTCTTCGAGAGATAACACGGTCCGGAAACTTTTCCCGTAAAAGATCGATGGTTTCATTGCTTGTGTGGCACGTAGCGCCGTCTTGTTGAAAGTAAACGTTGTCCAGATCAATACCATCCAATTCCGGCCATAAAAAATCATTAATCATCTCTCGATAGCGCAATCCATTGACCGTAACTGTTGCTCCAGCCTCATTTTCGAAAAAGTAAGGTGCAATGACCCCGCCGGACCATAAACCGCACCAAACAGTCACGCGTTGAGGATGGAGAGGCTTTTCAACAATAACTCTTGGGTTTTCCGAGCCCCAGATGCGACAGTTTTGCTTGTTGACGTAGCCTCCGAGGTGGAAATGGGCCTCATCAGTCAAGATGATTTTTCGATGAAATTCCGGATCATTTTCATGCATTTCAAGGACCCAATCAGCAAAGACACGACGTTGTTGATGATCAGCCGGCTTGAGTTCTTGTGTTAACTGAACTTTATAAGCCTTAAGACCCAAGTCTTTATGCAAAATACGGTGTAATGACGTTTGTGGAATGCCTAATTCCAAAGAACGACGAGGAATGGACAAACCTGGGTTTTCTTCAACACTTTGGGCTACAATAGCAATATTCTCAGTTGTTCTTGAGCGACGTGCACGGGTTTTATTCTTCACATTACTAACTTGTCCCAACAGCTCGAATTTGTCCACCAATTTCTGTATTGCGGTCCGACAAGGTGCTTCACGACGACCCAAAAATGTTTTAGTTTTACGAACCGTCTCTGCCAAATTTTCACCATTTTTATAGTGAATTTTAATAATTTCAATGCGTTGTTGAAGCGTGTATCGTTCCATGTCAAAAAATGACAGCTTCAAAAGTGACAGCTTCCGAAATAGCAGGCTATTCAAAATAACACCTCTTATTGGAAAACCCTTTATGTGTCATGTGTGCATCGAGCTAGAGACTAAACGGATGGACGGATTTGCTTCAAATTTGGCAAAGTGCATTTCTATGAGAATTTGTTTTTTATTTGTCAAACTATGTATGTATCTCGAAAATTGTTCAAACGATTTCGATTAAATTTCATACCTGTAATACCGAATGTCATTGTAATGAATTTGCGTTTCAGGTTTTTGGTATTACCTTTGCGGAAATAGGGTTTCGTAGTTTTTTAAAAAAAAAAGAAAAAAAAGTCATAATTATGTGGGAAATCTTGCTTATTCACGGACACAGTAGCTTCGTTCGTTGAACTTTACCCAGGGTTGACCCAGGTTTTCTTGACAACCCCAAGAATTGTCAAAAAAATCGGTTCTCAAAAAACACTCAAGGGCTGTTGACATTTAAAGCAAGAAAAAAAAGTTCTTTGCTTAGATAATTAAAACTTAAAATTTGTTTCCAATACGCCTTAAAAATGAATAAAAAACAACTTCTACCGTTTCCATTTTATATTGCTATTTATTAGCATTAAATTCAATTTGTATATTCTTTGAATTTGTTTTCCAAAAATAAACAAAAACCTGCAGCACGTGAATCCACAACAAAACATATGCATAAAGGCTTAACTAGATAAGCCCAAAAAGTGAAAAAGTACAAAAGTGAAAATTTTCAAACTCATTTTGGAATAGTTTTTCTGACTGGAAAACTTATATAAATGATGCAGAAAGCTTAAATTATGGTTTACAAAAATTATTGTATATTCTTTTTCACAAAACAACTGCGCTAGCGGGAAAAAAAATATTTTTACTTTTGTACAAAAGTACTTTTTGGCTTATGTAGTTAAGCCTTAACAACTCATGTTACTTTGGCAGATTTTGCTTTACCTCAACTCGCCACAGCAAAATACCTATTTCTACTTCAGGGCGAGTTCAGGGCGATCCCATGACTCAAAAAACACAGAATTTTTTCACCAGGGTGACTTCAGGTTTTTCAAAAAACGGATTGTGGCGACCCCAGGGTGACTTCAGGGCTCAACGAACAAACCTAGTATTACGAAGTTGAAAATGAATAATTTAATACTTTAATATGTTATTCGATTGTATCAAGGTTAAAAAAGTTTTTATTGCAGGTATACGGGACATTTTTGAGGAGATAGCAAAACTTAGCCAACAAGTGCTTACTAGCAAGGGTATCACAATTATGTGACTTGGTTTACCTCGTCTATTTTTACTTTTCAGGACCTTTACTAAAATCGGCATAAACCTGGAATAATATTTAAACAGAAAAATAATATAAAAAAAACCTTCCAAGCACAACTCTGTGTTGTTTGGAGCTTTTTCACCACTGGCACTGTGCGCCATATTGTGGTTCAAATTAGGTGGTACGGTGGTACATACTCACATAGAAACTTGAATTTGCCAGCAACTTTTCACTTTTCTTTTCCCAAACCTTCGAAATTTGTCAAGTTGTGGGTTTCTGTCAGGAAAAAAAAGGTGAATGGACTTAATATTTGCTTTCGAGAAATACAAATTCGAGTCTCTGCAAAGTTCCTGTCTTCAGTGGGAAATATTTGGAAAATATCTATGTGGTTCATTTCCATCTAATGATATCGTTTCTTTTCGTTTTTTAAGCTTCATCTCAAGGGAATTCTTTTTTTATAGTTCAATATTCCTAACTAAGATGTAAGCACGTGTGGAACGAAAATTGAGGTAATTTTTCTTGCAGCACAGTCCACTGAGACCACTAATTTAATTAGGCATCGTAATCATTCTTATATGAATGTACATTCCGGATCAAAGCTGGGATTAATGGTGTGGTTATGGTAATGAACTTTTCTGGCGGTATATAACGGGTGATTTTTTGGCTGGTTTGGTTTTGGCAACACTGGTTTTGACAGCTGACGTGTGTTTAGTACCTTGTGTCACTGTCAAACAGCTTCAGTTTGGTTTGCAATTTAACCATGGATCGTCTTACAAATGAACAACGCTTGCAAATTATTGAATTTTACTATCAAAATTCGTGCTCGGTTCGAAATGTTCATCGCGCGCTTCTTGTGTTCAGCGATGAGGCTCATTTTTGGTTGAATGGGTACGTAAATAAGCAAAATTGCCGCATTTGGAGTGAAGATCAGCCAGAAGCATTGCAACAGCTACCAATGCATCCCGAAAAAGCCACTGTTTGGTGCGGTTTATGGGCCGGCGGCATTATTGGGCCTATTTCTTCAAAGATAATGCGAATCGCAGCGTTACTGTCAATGGTGAACGCTACCGAGCGATGATAACAAACTTTTTTTTGCGCGAAACAATGGCGCAATTGCGAGGCGAGTTTGGTGAACAGTTAATTTCACGTTTCGGGCCGGTCAATTGGCCGCCTAGATCGTGCGATTTGACACCATTAGATTATTTTTTGTGGGGGTATGTCAAGGCTAATGTCTATAGGGACAAGCCCGCTTGGATTGACGCACTGGAAGCCAACATCCATGCATTCATTCGTGAGATACCGGCCGATATGTGTGAAAGAGTATGCCAAAATTGGACTCAGCGGATGGGCTACCTGAGACGCAGCCGCGGTCAACATTTGCATGAAATTATCTTTAAACATTAAATTGCAAGGTTCAAACTATCGATTCAAATAAATATTTCATTCATTTTTTCGATTTTTTTGTGTTTTTTTTTTAAAAAAAGTTCTAAACCTCTTAAAAAATCACCCATTATAAAAGAATGCATAAATACCATTCTTCTTCAATATTAAAAGTTGAATCATATGAGTAAAGATCCCAATAAAGGTTGCGTTTAATTACATCACGCGTCGTTGTTAGGTTTGCATCTGTAAATCTGTGACAGCATGTGTAATCTACGTTCGCATTATTAATTTTACACATTAAGCGCGCGGAAGAGATTGTTTACTCTTGATGATGGGTATAGTGCATGAGACTATATTGGGCTTACTTCTGCTGCAGTCACTTCATCCATTGTTTATGATGTTGGATGGGAATCTTACAAAGCATCATCATTGCAGTTCACCTTTGCTCGGTTTTCATTTCTACAACGCCAATTGCGGAGAAGCTACCAATGGCACCACCATCATCATGTGTGCTGATTTCCTATTCGAACACACGTATAAGAACGATGTTGTTATGTTGTCAAATACATTTCCCAATTAGCTGGTGCGATTTGATTATTGTGTGTTAATGTGATGTAGCCTTA
Organism: Leucozona laternaria; assembly: GCA_932273885.2. NCBI lineage: Eukaryota > Metazoa > Arthropoda > Insecta > Diptera > Syrphidae > Leucozona > Leucozona laternaria. The sequence goes on from OW026366.1 coordinate 275,154,950, forward strand.
TCCATTCATCAGAATGATTCATGATCATACAACACTGAGAGACATCAGGATGTAAATGTACTTACCTAATGTACATATAGTAATAATTCGTTTGATGACTTTCATAAGCAAACATTTATATCTTCTTCTTCTTCTAGCTATGTAGTGATTGCATCAATATAGCGTTAAAAGCCTTCAAGGACTAATGAAATTCTAATTTTTGAATTTTTTTTTGGTCTTCGGTGCAATTTTGAGTATTAAATTTAATGACTCGTTACGCAGAAGCTGGTATTATTTAACTAAAGGTTTCAAGTGAACAAATAATATAATGTGTTCGTTGACGGGGAAAGACATACATACATATATGCATACATACGATTCACAGGCAAGTAAAAGTTCCTGCAAGGCTTTTAATGATGTAATTGCCATGTGACATGAACCAGATTTAATGCCGTTAAGTAGATTATCGGTGACATTGGGTAGGTTCAGATGACGAAGGGACTTGAAGGCAAGGCAAGTTTCTCGTCTCTGATTGGCCAGCTGTCGCAAAATTTCCTTCCAATTAAGGCAACTTTTATTGGAAAGTGACTGGAAAGCTAGTCAAGAAATATCTCCCTTCATTTCAAGTCAAGTGCATATATGTCAAAATATCAGCTGATTATATTTTGTCATTAAACAGCAAGCTGAACTTCATTGTTCAGTGACTTCTTTTTTCAACGTTTGTTTTATTGTTTTGGGTGGAGGAGTTCTTTATCAAAATAATAGAAAAGATTTAATTAAAAAATGCATCATAAGTAAGAAGTATTGAAAAAATATAAATTACATTTCGTAATTGACTTGTGTAAGGTGTTTTTCAAAAAAAAAAAATATTATTATAAATACTATCTGCACTATCAATGGAAGGTAAAGGTTGGAAGTAAAGTTCCAATTTTGGCATTAATGACATCTCAAAAAAATAACTAGTGTCCTTTGTAAAATTTGCGTTCAATGAATGCACTTGACTACATATGTAGTCCCTTGTGTCTGCTGAACGTACCCATTGTGTCATGATTGAAAGATCTTAAAATAAAAATTAATCTGCGAAGTGTTGTTCGTTCGAAGTTATATTGAAAATGACAGAAATTAGTTTCTAGTTTTGTATATTAAACAATGGCCGCGTTCACGATTGTATCCAAGGCGATCTGGATAGTTTTTTGTTTCCTTGTGAAAAAAAAAACACCTAATGTAACAACAACTCAAGGTATCTGAACATTTTTGGATAGGTTGACACCAATTGAACGCAAGGAAATAATTGGTTAGTTTTTTTGATATATGAATTTATTTTTATTTATGATTAGCTTACACTGTAAGATATACTATCTTATTTGTAGTGAAGCTTTATAAATGTACAAAAGCTACTTATAATTAACATATTCTGTTTCGAAAGAAAAAAGGAAACCAATTTTAAAATCATTATTTATGAAGTAACGAAATTAAGTTAAAGTTGCTTTTTTTTCTGATGAACTACTAATTCTTCTTTTTATTTGTCGCGGCAATGAGTTGCATAAACGTGTAGAGTTGACGAAAAACTGTTGTTAAGATGTTAGACACTTAAACCGAGGTATATCTAAAAGATAGGATCTATTTGAATTAAGATATGTTAACAAGATATGAAAACAAGGTTACACTTCGAAACCTTAAAAGACTTTCTAAGGACATTACCAAAAGGAGAGTTGTATGCTGTGAAACTCGGTCAACACGCCGCAGCCCGTGAACGTAATGTACCGCATTATTAAATGAAACGCTAAGTTTTAGGTAATGAAAAGGTAAAACAAGCGTTTTCATAAGTAATGTTCGTATTTTAACGGGTGTAAAGTACTGTGAAGACCAAAGCGCAAGGAGAACACCATACGTCTGCCAACGATATAGTTTACGTGATTTTTCTAAGTTACGACACCTAGATTGTTTGCAGTTTCAACGTACTCAAATCTCAATAGGGAAAGAATTTAACTTTATAGGGTGAACATAAGATAACTCTAATTTACATTTTGAAATTACAACACATTTTGATTTCTTCGGATTGAGCATTAAACCATTTTTGTTCGACCAACACTTAATTCCTTCCAGATCTTCATTTATACAAGCTGCAGTGTGTTCAATAAGCCCTAGTGGACAGCTATAATGTATAATTGAGCATCGTCAGCGTACAAACGAATTGAAATTGAACAATCTTTTACTATTGTAGGAAGCTCATTTACATACATATATAGAGAAAAGTAAAGGACTAAGAATAGATCTCTCTGGTATTCCAAAAATTTTGCTTGCTTGCAATCTATCGGTTAAGTATGAATGCATCAATCGAACTGCGCTTGGACAAAAAGTTAAAACAAATGTAAACGTTTTTTCGCAGAGTACATAATGGTTTACCAGAAGTATTAACAACGATATATTTTCAATGTCGATAGCTTTCCGTAACACTTAATAACGCCGTAATACAACTATTTATTTTTCTACCGAAAATCAGATTGTTTAGAGTTAAGTAAATTTTCGTGATTAAGAAAAATACTTATTTGTTTCTTAATGATCTTTTTAAATACTTTTGACAAAAATGGTCACATAGAGATTGGTCTGAAATTATCACATCTAAAGGTTTTAGGTACTGGTACAATTTTTGCCTTTTTCCATTGCGTTGGAAACTCACTTGTAGAAATAATAGAGTTTAATATATGTGTTATATAAGGTGATATTAGTGGCAACAAAAGTTTTATAAATGTCGGATGCATTTCATCTAGCCCTACTCATCATCATCATCGTCGGCTCGACAACCGGGGTCCGGTCCTGGCCTCCTTCAACAAGTCTCTCCTCCGAGCCTTGTTGTTGGTCTCGAAATTCTTTTAGTTTTACGGAACAGGGAATTAACCTGTTGCCAACCTGTGGAACCAGCCCGATCATATTAGCCAAACCTTTTTAAAGGCTTGTTTCTAGCGGCCGCCGCGAAGAGATGCCTCAGAGTCAGACTTTAGAAGAGACAAAAAATGTTCGTTCTCTCCAGAGTATATCCATCTACTTCCTGTGAGTTGTTAAACTTGTTAGTTGTGTGTGAATAGTAATCTATACTGCTCTTCTCTCTGCTATTTGTTTTTAGGTAGATGCAAATGCTAGCCGAGAAAGGAGATCGCTATTGCAACAGAAAACTGTAAACATATTATTTTTTGTGTGGCGAAAGAAGAACGAAAAATTGTTCCTCTCTTATTGAGACATTTTCTGAGTCATAATATAATAATAATTTTTTTTTTTTGAGTTATGAATTTTTAGTAAGAAAAAAAAAAAGTTTCGGTTGTGTTAAAAATAATATTTTCCCCCCATAAAAAAGCAATTCAAATATTTTGTCACCATAAATCCCAGCATCAATTTTTTCCCACCAAAGAGATTTTTTCACCCATTTTGGTGGGAAAAACCACCAATCTGGGAACACTGCTTTAAAAAACAAATTAACGATTGTTGAAAAATTGGTGTTTCATGGGTGATCTCACTTCCAAAATATTTCAGTAATATTTAGAATTTTAATTATAAGAAGATTAAATTCAATAATATTAGGGGTTTTGTTTGGATTCTTCACACAAGATTTTAATTAAGTCAAACTTCGTTAAACCTGATAATTTTTTCAATAAGTATTAAAAAAAAAAAAATCACAATAAACCGCTCATCAAACAGCAATTATGGTGTCTGCTCTCAAAATTCGTATTAATTAACTTCAAATAATAGATATTGCAAACAAAAAAAAACTGTTTACTCAATTAGGTATAGAGCTATATCTACTTGTATTATTATTTTTCCATTTTTTGTCCAATCACAACAAACAATAAATACCTAGTATTTTGACTTTTGTTTTTTTACTTTCTAATTTGCCGATTCGTTCTGCTATAAGCAAAACAAATCATATTATCGCATATTTACGTGCATACCTACCGACGAAATAAATAAGTTTATTATTTTTCCCAACAACAAAAATTCATAATTTGTTATTTATTTATTGAGATGTTAAAACCCATCCAGATTTGATGAATTAATTTCAAATGGAAAAGTGATAAAATAAATTATTTTTTTTTGCTGCATTTTTTGTATCAATTAAAATCGAAATATTTATTTAAAAAAAACAATAAAGTTTACGTAATTTGGTGAAAGAATTTCCACAGACAGTTGGTACGACAAACAGGTCATTTTGATTTTGGTGAGACTAAATTTTTGGTTTGGTCACACCAACAAATTCGGTACTCAATCAGCCCATTTACTAGCGCCATGATGGAGTGTTTGCGGAGGCTTTTGCCCTGCTTTGCTGACTTAAATTCGGTTATTGTCAAAAAATTCATCTTTTTTCGCCACAAAGCTTGTTGATTAATTAAAAATAAAGGCAAATAACTTTTTGTTTTTGAAAATGGCGCAAAACATCGAGTGTAGCTTCGGCTGTGTGGCACGTAGCGCCGCGCCGCCGTCCTGTTGAAACCAAATGTTGCCAATATCCTCCTCTTCAATTTTTGTGAACAAAAATTCGTTCAACATGGCCTGATAACGATCGCCATTGACTGTAACGGCCACTCCTTGCTCATTTTCGAAGAAAAATGGCCCAATTATGCCTCTGGACCAAAATCCGCACCAAACAGTGACTCGTTTTGGGTGTATCGGCTTTTCAATGTATGCGTGCGGGTTTTCTGTGCCCCAAATGCGACAATTTTGCTTGTTTACTACCCGCCAAGATCAAAATGAGCTTCATCTGAAAGATGATTTTTTTGGCAAAATCGGCATCTTCTCTAAGTCGATCGCAGGCCCATTTAGCGAAGCGTATACACAACCATATTCGTTCAGCAGAAGGATAAAACTAATTATCTGTCAAATCAGACATGAGCTATGTGTTACCATTCACGAAATAAGCACTAGTTGAAAAAAAAAGTTAGATGGCGGACCCTTTATGTATTTGCAGAGCTTTGTCAGCAGAAATTGTTGAACAAAATCAATGATTTCGATAATGTTTCCTTTATCTGAATTCCAAATTCTCTCTACAGCCAGTAGATATTCTATAAGAGAAAGAGATGAATAACAAATGAACCAAACTGGAAATTTCTTTCTGCGGTTATTGCTACGCGAAGGTTTAGAAAAGAAGAAATGTCGGAAAACTCTCAACAGGTGGCTCTGTAGGCGCACATTTCGTTTTCAGTTCAATTCAATTAACGTTCAACAGGTTGGGCTGTAGGCTTTTTGGGATATTCTTTTTCAACTTTTGTTATCTGTAGGGTGAAATGGGGCAAAAATATTGTCCACTTTAAGAAATTCTTTTTTTTTTGGAAAGGTTTTTGTTAGGAATTGGCTGTAGGGATATTCTTTTTCAACTTTTGTCATTTATAGGGTGAAATTTGGTTAAAATAAATATAATTGTCCAATTAAGGTTGAAAGGTTGTTTAGAAAAAAAAATCCTATTTGTAGAGTGAAATGGGATAAAAACAAGAAAGTGATTTTTTATTAAAAAAATTGTTTCTGTGTTGGGAGAGTATAAAAGTTGGACATATAAAGGATCATGTTTTTACATATAAGTATATTAAAACCTATACAAACAATTAGTTTAAATATTTATTTATATTTTTCTTTTGTAATTTTTATGTGGTGCTAAGGTTTGTCTACGCGTGGGAAGCCGGGTGGACCAGCTAGTAATATTATAAAAAAAATTGTGTGAGTGCCGGGACTCACGGTTAATATGTGTAAACATCAACGTGCGCGGATACAAAACGGACTTGTTTTTGCTTGAAGGGGATCTTAAGATTTTTTTTTCACTGAACGCACCCATCCTAGTATGCAGATCGTAACATTGCACATCGTAACGTTGCACGACGTAACGTTGCACGACGTAACGTTGCATACGAACGTTCATGTTCTTTTTTCACTCTACCGCCAGCATAGATGTTTACACATCAAAAAGGAAAAAAATATCTGTTATCAAATTAGAAAACAAATTTCCGCAAATTTAATCAAGTTCAACAGTACGAGTTAATATATACCTGCTTCAGGAAAAAATATTTCTACTGAAAGAAATTTTTTTTTTTTTAAATCAACCACAGTTGATAAAAATGCTAAAGTAGTATTTATTTGATTTCGTGGTATATAGCACAACATAATAGGTCAAAACAATTAAAAATTTACAATTTTCTTCGGATGCAGTGAGACTAGTTCCGTCTTATCACTCGCAGATACGTAAAGCAGTTGTTTTGGGAAAAAATATTTCTGATTTATTTTCGATATATGTCGGAGTTCTACATGGTTCCGTTTGAGGTCCATCACTTTTCTCAATTAAGGTATGTGATTGAAATAATAAAATTTTTACACAACTACGATGAACACCTATTTGCTGACGACCTTCAGCTAATGAAAATGCATACTTTGCATTCTTTTGCAGCCTTTCCATTCCCAAAAGATTACATTCAATTGATTGGGGTAAAAATGAAAAGGAAAACATATGATTTCAAGCTACTTTATGTCAAATACTACGTTTATATGAACGGATTCAAGCATCGGATCCAATTCGAATCAGATCGAAAGATAGAATTCAAGTGGAATTGAAGTGATTTGTATTGCTTTTATTGTGTGAGTGCAAAAGAAATACAAAATGTCCTCCAAAAAACAACACACAACAGAAAAAGCCAAATATACAAACAAAATACACAAAAGCACACATTCTCCATTAAGGCTCACCCAAACCAACGCGAATACTTCAGAACGACGACGAAACTTTCGCCTGCCTTAATTTATTTACATGGATATTAATGGGATCACCCACACTGGCGCGATGCGAATCTTCGAACATTATTCAGTCGTCGCATATTCGCGCGAGTGTTTCGCGTTGGTTTGGGAGAGCATTTAAGCAGCTGAAATCTGGATTATTAAATTCTTCGATCTAGGTATGCACTGATATTTTCGATTCGATCCAGCTCGCCGAGTTAGATCAGATCGAGTGATTCAATTCAATTCAATCCTGATTCAGTTAGGATTCAACTCTCCATATTAACTAAGTAAAAATAAAGTCAATGAATGCAATCTTTTATATGAATTTAGTGAATTATATTCAATCACTCCACTTAAATAGACGTAATTATTCTTTCTTATTTTCTTAATCTTCGATAATTATTTTTTTTAATTTTTAAGAACGCATTCACAAAATATTGCATTCTTATAATTCCTTCAAAATTAATGATATTTAATATAAATACTCATATGATGCTTTCGCTGATAGTCAAAGTCGTGTTTAAATTTATTTTGCAATATTAAACTCACTCTCATTTAACATTTAATCTAAATCTTATGCGTATGACTGTACAATTTAAAGAGCTAAAACAAAGAAAAAAGTGGTAAAACACCACAAATCAAGTTTTTTTCTCTTTTTATTTAGCTTGAAAGACGACCGACTTTGTTGTTTATAGATATTATATATATTGACTTTAGCTCAGACTTAACTTCACATCCTACAGAGATACTTTAAAAGCAAGTGCTTATAGCTAAACTATATACATTACGGCACACCCATTAAGTGTTTATTGTCAATGCAAGTGCATCCAACCTGTTTCATTTATCCAAACCCCCTCCCCGTAATAGTATCTCTATATATAAACGTAAAAAAAAGATACAATTTCCATTGTTTATTTCCCACAAGCTTGAGTAAATATACTTACCTATGATGTACTATAAAGCTACATACATATATGTTGCAAAAAAAACAGATGTGGCAGGCATCGTATAACTTTAAGAACTGTGAGAACTTTTTATAATCTATATCCAATCTATTGTGTGTTGCTTGAGATTATACAATATACTTGCATTTATGTATATAACGTTGCATATGTTGCAGCCAAGTAACTGCTAGACTTGAATTTGAGTGGGTGATGCTTTAATTAAACAAAGTTACCACTGAAATGTGTTTATTTCGAGGTAGATAAGTCTGGATTTCAAGGCCAATGTCGTAAAATTACAAATTTATAAAAAAAAATAGGTTAAATTTGGTCCTTTAAGTTTAATTTTTGACCAAAAGAAAATTTATAAATTTACGTATAGAGAACTATTTGAACCAACACTTAGTTAAACCGCAAGTTTAACTAGGCAACACTCTTTATCGCCATATTATTCACTCAATTTATCTAGATTTAAACTTAAATCCAGATGTAAATTAATTTAAATCTAAATATTAAATCCAATTTCATATTATTCACTCATTAAACCCAAAGTTAGATCCAATTTTTTAAATCCAGTTTCAATTAATCCAATTGAATTTTAACTGCTAACGCGCCGCATATTCTTTTCCAAGGCGTCAATCGTCTAGGGCTTATCTGCGTAGACAAGCGACTTCACATAACCCCACAAAAAATAGTCCAGCGGTGTTAAATCGCACGATCTTGGAAGCCACGCCATCACAGGCCCACGACGAGAGATAATACGTTTACCAAAAGTTTCCTTCAATAAATTGATTGTTTCGTTGGCTGTATGGCATGTAGCACCGTCTTGTTGGAACCAAAGTTCGTCCACATCGACATCCTCCAATTCAGCCACGCGATGGCGGATGGACTCATTCGGGTCTTCTTCGATACTCTGCTCCACGGCAGCAATAGCGTCTTCGGTGCGCACTTTACATCGTCTCCGAGGATGCGCATTATTCACTAGAATAAACGTCGATCCATGGTTGCTCGAATTACCGACTCTGATGGGTGATTATGTATACCGAATATTGGACGCAGCGCGCGATGCGTCGCTCGAACCGAACCATTTTTTGGTAATAAATGGCACGTTGTTCAGGAGTAAGTATATTCATTTATGAAATCGCAAACCAAAATGAGCATAAATCAAATGACAGCTGTCAAAAATACCAACTCCGAAAAAAAGTATTGCCAGATTGAAAACCACACGTCTAAAAAAAAAAACAACCTTTATTTATAAAAGGTCTTCCAATATTGACTTCCCAACTTTGACAATTGATAGCGGCTATATTAAAGAAGCAACATCTGTCAAATTAGCTGTCATTTATTCAGTCTGTTTTAACAAATCACCATGAACGGAAATAGCGTCGTTCAACAAAACTTGCAAATGATTAATGATAATCACAACGGGTGTTCTGTTCGGGCAACGTTTCGCGCGCTTTGCCCATTTACGGTCATCTTCAGCGATGAGGCCCATTTCTGGTTGAATGTTTACGTTAACAAACAAAATTGTCGAATTTGGGACTATACGTCTACTATTTATAAGTCCGTCCAATGCATCCCGAAAAAGTCACTGTTTGTTGTGGATTTTGGACTGGCTGTGTCATCGGTCCATATTTCTTTGAGAAGGACTTTAGCCAGGCCATCACCGTCAATGGCGAGCGCCAAAGGTTGATGATTAGCAACTTCTTTTGTGCCAAATTGGATGATACAGATACCAACGACATGTGGTCTCAACAAGACGGTGCTACGTGAAAATTCATCACGAGCGATACAAAAGCATGGTAATCTCATGTGGAGTGGAGGTGATGTGAACTGACCACCGAGATTTTACTTTTTCTTGTGGGGTTTTCTGAAGTCGCAGGTCTATGCGAATAAACCACAGCCGCCCTCAAAGACAACATAACCCATGGCCATCGATCAAATTGAGCCTGATTTATGCGCCAGGGTCATGGAAAATTGGACATTTTGGGATGCGCGCCACCCACATTTGAACGATGTTGTATTCCATACATAAGGGCATCAATAGGCCTTTGAAACGAATACAAAATTTCGATAATATCTCACAACTCACACACACTTTGTTTTATTTAAATTTAAAGATAGAAAGCGCTTAATGAAAGACCCTGTAGAAACATTAATTTAAATTTTCTTCTTCAAATAAATAAACAGCATCAAGGAATCCATAATTTGAGTTTTTATTCATAAAAATCGATAAAATCCGTCGATTTTACCGATTTTGGTTGATTAGCGCACAATTCAATTGATGAAAACTCTGAAATCCATGGTTCAAATTTTACCCCGCACTGTAAACAAACTTTCCCTTCGTATTTTTCAGGATGATTTCTGAAACAGTGTGCTTACATAAACTTTATTGTTAGGGAATTCTCAAAAACACCACGCTTTAAAAGTTATCCATTTAGAAAGATCAAATATCTAAAAAAAAAAAAAACAAACTTTATTCCATGAAATCTCCGGAATAAACAAAATTAATTTCTTCTTCTAAAATAAAGTCTATGGTAAGTAAGTGAAATTTTAATATAGCTATTGCTGCTGGCCTTTTTTGGAAAGACAATAGTTAGGTACACAACAAAAATATAAAAGTTAAAAAACAAAAATCTCCGATATAATCAAAACATCAAGCAATTTAGTTTGCTCATGAAAACAATCATTGTTGTGCTAACGATAAAAAGGATATAAAGCTAAAGCCTGCCTTTTGTTTAACTCTCTCTAGAGAGTATCCATCAATTTGTTTGTGTTTGTGAATGTGAATGAATGGGATGTTTCAAGGTTGAATAAATTTTGATGTTTGTTATTTTCATCCAGATGGATACGTGTGAACCCTTATAGAGAAAATAATTTTTAGAATGTAGGTAGGTACTTAAAATATAAAATTGGTTTTATTTTGATGTATGTGTAATGTGTAGGCATAGTAGATTGTTCTACTTTTTGGTTATCTCTTAAATGAACCGTTAATGAAATTCGTTTGATTTTTATATGAAAAAATTTAACTCTAAATTTGATAAATTGCGAAACAGGTGTACCGCAAGGTTGCATTTTGAGTCCATTTATGTTTGCGTTATTTATTAATGATGTTGAACATCATATTCCATGTGGGATTGGTTTTTTAGATCTGACAATCAAAGTGTTGCTCTATGCCGATGATATGGTAATTTTATCCGAGAATCCGTTAACCTTGCAACTCCAAATTAATAAGTTGAAAAACTACTGTAATATGTAGGATCTGAAAATCAATACATCCAAATCAAAAATAATGGTTTTCAGATCCCAAAATCGATCTATTAACTACGGGCGTAACTGGACGTTAGATGGTCAAACAATAGAAGTTGTCAGCGAATTTAAATATTTGTGTTACTTGTTCACTTATAACTTAAATATTCGAGTACATATTAAGGAAAAAGCAAATGTGGCTAAAATATCTATAAACACAATGTGGTCAGAGGGTTTCACCAACAAATATGTAGACCCAATATCTAAATTTAAGGCTTATAATGCCACAATCAACAGTTGTTTTTGTTATGGAAATGAAGTCTTTGGGTTCCAACAGATTGATGAAATGGAAGCTATACAAAGATATTATTTTAAGCGCATTTTTAACCCCTAGCTACGCCATCCATGTAGAGTCTGGTTTACCCCCAATATTTCTTAGAAACTTAAAGTCAAACGCTGATTATATCATCAGAGTTATGAAACGGTGGGATCAGAACCTCCAAAAAAGAAAGAATTTTAATGGTATCATTTCAATGTGGATATAGTCCAATCAGAAACTGGTATGATCTTGACTCAACTCATAACAAAGCAAACAAAAAATAAATCTTTTGACAGCTTACAAAATGGCCGCCCGTTAAAATAGTGTTGCCAACTTAAAGTTCTATTCCTCTAAAAAAAAACACCCTTTATATACGTAGATACATATTTTTGTAATGGACATCACTTTTAACTTTAACACGAAAGAATTTTAAACCCAATTTATTCTTTCTATTGTTTTTGTTTTGTCAATAAACAAAAATAGTAGGTACCTACTTAATACTTAAAATTTTGAAAACAAGCTATTCTCTAAAACAACTTTATTTAAATTGAATGTGAAGGAATGAGTTTCTGATATCATTAAAGTATTTTAAGACCCAGTTTTTCAGAGTTAGCTAAATTTAGAAGTAAATTAACCCACAGTGAACTGAGGAAGCAATTTTCCAGTGGAGAATGCATGCGGAACGACTAAAAAACTCGGTGGATAAAACAACAAAAGCATCTGTTCAGTTAATCCTGAGTTAGCTCACCAAATTTGTTGAGTTAACTCGGGATTATCTTTAATCTGGCTCGGAAAAACTGGACCTAAAGGTTTCCGTTGATTTTCGTCCTATTTTTAGTATATTTTTTTTTAGAAAGTCTTACCTCCCACCTTAATAGCTCACAAAAATGAAACAAAAAATGAGGCAAGCACTGACAAAATTCCGACGAAGCTGGATTTTGGTGGAGAGGTTTATTTGTATGTGTTAAGCTTTTCTCAAAAAGTACTTCGGGACCAGGGCTGTCACTTTAAATATAAATCTACTGCCTTTAAATCAAATCTACTGCACTTTTGGTTTTACGAAAAGAAATCCTTCAATAAATAATCCATAAAATAATTACCCCCCCCCCCCACCGTTTATCCAAGAGGGGAAATTTTCTAAAACAATTGACTTAAAACAGAAAAAAAAATTTAAAAAAAACAACAGTTACACATACAAATGTCATGATACACCTTTTTGTAAAGCCTGAAATATCTTCTTTTATTGTGTTTTTAAATAAAGTTGTTTTAGAGAATAGTTTTTGAAAAATTAATTTTCAAACTCAAAATTTTGTCACACCGTATGCGGATCACCCTGTATATTTAACTAAAAAAATGATTTTTTGTTTGATTTTTTTTTGTTTGCCTATAAGACATTTTTTTTAAATTTTTGAATGCAATATTGCTTAAACAATTGAGAAGGAAAAGTACCAGATTGCAAAATTATAACAAAAGTCATACATTCCGCCCGAAATGAATGTTCACAATGAGGTGAATTTTTCGATCATGAAATTTCGGGGGAAACTCAAAATAGGTGAAAAGTGAAATTTGAAATTTTCCAGGTGGAATGTTGGTCGAGTGAAACTCACAATAAGGCTGAATAAGTCCGTTGATGTGAAAAATGTTATAATATCTATTGAAAATTGCAAGAGACCAATTCCATCCGGTTTCGTTAGTAAGTTAGAAAGTAAAATTGTGATAACTGATTGTAACAAGTTCCTGCATAATATCGAGTTGAATAATGAAATACGATCAAGGTCAACTCGCGAAATCGATGGTTGTACAACGGATGAGTTCCGTGAAAATGTTAGCGATAAACTAGTCGTGTCTATACAACAACGATCTCAATGTGAAGTAATTTTGCCTGCTATTGAGGCTTTCTTAAAATTTGACGATGACCTATCAGTTGTTGAAAAATTCCATAAATTAATTGCAGCAGATGTAGATTTGGCAGCGTTTTATCTCCAGTAGGTATATCTTTAATGATTTTTGCCAGAACAACATCGTGGCAAAATTGATTCTCAACAAAATAGTTCAATATCTGGCTGAACCTGAATGATACTGCCATTTTGAAGAGTTGACAACAATATTAGCACGTGTGCTGGTAAGCACGTCTTATTCTGCGGATGTTTAAAGATGAATAAAGTGCTATAATAATCTCTTGAAAACAAACATAAGACGAAATTTGGCCACCGAGACTGAGAACAAGTATTTATATATTTAATTAAATTTACCGAATCTAGAAAATTGGAGTCCGAGATTCATCAAGAAATGGCTGTCAATGCTGCGTCGAAATCGTTCAATCGATTCTATGACAACCACCATAAAAACAACCCCATTTCAAGAGAATATTCAGTAATTGGGAGGACGATGAAAATGAGTACCAGTGCGACATTGAAATATAGTTCGATCTATTCCAATGAATTCAAAAAAAAATGTGTTATGTATCTATATATTATTTGAATGAAAATGAAGATTTTAAATAAACACGAACATTTTCCGTTTCATGCCTTTGAATAATGACTTTTATAAATTGGTTGGTAATTCAGATTTTTCCTTAAAACAGTCTCTGATAATGTACCTATTGTATATATGTACTTACCTATAAAAAATATATTGGGGCTCATAGTCACTTTTAAACTCCAGTTTATTCAATGTTATTTAGATACGATAAACCCAGGTCTAAGATAAACTGGAGTTTAAAAGTGACTATGAATATGCGCCATTATTTTTCTTAACGTACAAATTATTTTGTTTATTTATTCACTTCAAACAATATGGAACGAAATTGGCTTTTTTTCTTTTGTGACGAATTCGTTATGTTCTATAAACATTTTAAAGTACTACTGCTTGGAAGCTAATTTTTATTGTGAATTTCAAGGTAACTCTTTATGCATGTATGTCACAAACTAGGTATCGTAAAATAAGTAATGCCTTTTTAACGCACGCGTCAGCCGTTCTTTTTTTTTTAATTTAAAATAAATCACTGAATGACTGAATGGCACGACCAAACTGCTCTTATGGTTCAGGACTAGAAAGTTGCTAAACATTAAAGTTTTAAGAGTTCGATAGTCTGAAAAAAAAATAAATGCAGCAAAACTTTTCGACTGTAGCAATACGCACAATGAATGAATCATCATCGTATTCGCAATATTGGCATACTATAGTTGCATACATACATATATGTAAATAAAAGGTGTTTTTTTTTAGACGTGTGGTTTTCAATCTGGCAATACTTTTTTCTTTCGGAGTTGGTCTTTTTGACAGCTGTCACTTGATGTATGCTCAGTTTGGTTTGCGATTTCATAATTAATAGACTTACTCCTGAACAACGTTTGCAAATCGTGCAAATTTTAATTCCAAAATAATGGCAGCGTCCAATATTCGGTCGACCTAATCGCAAAATCGCATAAATTCGATCACCCATGGATCGTTTTCGCACAACGATTACTCTAGTGGATAATGCGCATCCTCAGAGACGCCGTACAGTGCGCACCGAAGACGCAACTGCTGCTGTGGAGCAGAGTATCGAAGAAGACCCGTATGAGTCCATCCGCCATCGCGCGAACAATTGGAGCTGTCGAAAATTGGGCCTCTCCGCTGGAATTTATTCGAGCTAGCCGCGGCGCCCACTTGCCCAAAATCATTTTTAAAATAATGGGTGATTTTTTAAGAGGTTTAGAACTTTTTTTTAAAAAAAAACACAAAAAATTCGAAAAAATGAATGAAATATTTATTTGAATCGATAGTTTGAACCTTGCAATTTAATGTTTAAAGATAATTTCATGCAAATGTTGACCGCGGCTGCGTCTCAGGTAGCCCATCCGCTGAGTCCAATTTTGGCATACTCTTTCACACATATCGGCCGGTATCTCACGAATGAATGCATGGATGTTGGCTTCCAGTGCGTCAATCGAAGCGGGCTTGTCCCTATAGACATTAGCCTTGACATACCCCCACAAAAAATAATCTAATGGTGTCAAATCGCACGATCTAGGCGGCCAATTGACCGGCCCGAAACGTGAAATTAACTGTTCACCAAACTCGCCTCGCAATTGCGCCATTGTTTCGCGTGCTGTGTGGCATGTGGCACCGTCTTGTTGAAACCACATATCATGCAAGTCAAGAACTTCCATTTCGGGCAAAAAAAAGTTTGTTATCATCGCTCGGTAGCGTTCACCATTGACAGTAACGCTGCGATTCGCATCATCTTTGAAGAAATAGGCCCAATAATACCGCCGGCCCATAAACCGCACCAAACAGTGGCTTTTTCGGGATGCATTGGTAGCTGTTGCAATGCTTCTGGCTGATCTTCACTGCAAATGCGGCAATTTTGCTTATTTACGTACCCATTCAACCAAAAATGAGCCTCATCGCTGAACACAAGCAGCGCGCGATGAACATTTCGAACCGAGCACGAATTTTGATAGTAAAATTCAATAATTTGCAAGCGTTGTTCATTTGTAAGACGATCCATGGTTAAATTGCAAACCAAACTGAAGCTGTTTGACAGTGACACAAGGTACTAAACACACGTCAGCTGTCAAAACCAGTGTTGCCAAAACCAAACCAGCTAAAAAATCACCGGTTATAATGGCAAATTCTCATCTTTATAATAAAGCTAAATTCTTCGCCATAACATTAAATTATGTGGGTTTTATTTCTTCTTGAAAACCATCACACGTCTAAAAAAAAACACCCTTTATATATTGTCACTATTCAATCTTGTATGGAGTTCGTATGAATCATTCTTTAGTATTCTTTGCATTATTTTTGCCCTTCATGAACCTTATGCAAAAGACTGCAAAGAATGCATAATTTTCCATAAGATTGCAAAGAATGCATAATATCCCAAAAGATTGCATTCAATTGATTGGTGTAAAATTGCTATAGAACAAAATGATTGCAATGTTTTTGATACCAAATTTATGGTAATTCACATCATTTGAAGTCAAAGTACGAAATTGAATTCAATGAATGCAATCTTATAATTGATTTCAGTGAATGATTTTTAAAGACTTCATTCACAAAAAGATTGCAATCGCTGTGAAATTAGTATAACAATTTTAACCTAGACCATAATATGGGACCAACACTTGAATTTGCAAATTCCTGTTGTAGTCCCATTGGTCTAAGTGAAGTTTGTTATCCTAACTTCGGAGACGTGTGTTCTTGTGTGTTCAAGTTGAAAAAAAAAAATAAATTCATTATTGTAGAATTTTGAAACAATTTTGCATAGTTGAGCAGTCCCGTACACCTAATTAATAAAATTGTCGTTGTGCAACGCGTTAAACCCATTCGGTAATTATAAAAAGACTAACGAAAATATTATTCCAAAATTGGAGATCCAATATCCATACGTAGGTACATAATTAGTTCAAAACCAAAAATGCAACCTTACCTCCTTGATTACATATTTTAAAGACTGCTGTTTTCTTCTTTCTTGTGATGTAGGTAGATATTACAAATAATTATTTTTGTTTTAATAATCCAAAAAATAAAAACGAATATTTTTGTCTGCACGAAAATTTAATTAGCTAATATGTCAATTATGCCAAAAATATAAATATCAATATACGCCTTTTCGTCCTTCTCGTCCTTCTCGTCCTACTACGACTTTGTGTCATTTAGCATTTTAACAAATAAAATGAAATCAATACGTGACAGTGGCACAGTGCGTATATTAGTTAAATTTAAACATGAGTGTACGTAAGCTAAATGTAATATAAGACGTCTAAAGTATCTTTTTTGTTATAAATTGTGTTCTATTAAAAGAAATAATATCGGCAATTGCATAGAATTAATATAAGACGTCTAAAGTATCTTTTTTGTTATAAATTGTGTTCTATTAAAAGAAATAATATCGGCAATTGCATAGAATTGCCTTCGCCTTAACAACAAGACGCTTGACATACAAAGGTTTGTGGATATATTGATTACTGATGATAGAATCGAACCTAATGGAAAAAATTATGGTGACGAAATCGTCTGTATTTCTTTTTCCTGACTCATTTGTAATCCCCGAATCAGCTGTTTCAGTATTGAAGACAAAAAGAGTCTTAATTGAACAAAAAAAAATATATATTTTTATAGCTATGGTGACATAATAATTACGTAGAATATTTATTTGTATTTGTGAATTTTGCATAATTAGGTGGAAACGAAATTCTCGTCTTTATTTACCTTATCTTTTAATAATGAATTGATTTTAGATTTTATCCACTGAGAGACTATATTATTTTAAAGGGCTGTTTTCACCACAGGTAAAAACCTAAGGCTTGTGATGAATTAGGAGTTGACGAAAAAAATATACTAGAGACTTGAATTCTTTTCTCAACGCGACAATATAAGCAATTCTGAACAAAATTTGTTTGAATAAAATTTTTATCATTTTTTTTTTTTGAAATTTCGAATTTGAAAATTTATTTTTTCAAAAACTATTCTCTAAAACAACTTTATTTAAAAACACAATAAAAGAAGAGACTTTTTATTTTACAAAAAGGTGTATTATGGTTTTGTAAGTCTAATCGTTGTTTTTTTGATAATTGTTTTCTGTTTTAAGTCATATTTTTTGTAGAAAATTGCCCCACCTGGCTAAACGGGATTAAAAAAAACCTCCTCTCGCATACGATTTTTTTCTTGTCTAAACTCAATCTCTGAAACAGTTTTTAAACATTTGTATTGAAGGTACCGTTATGTTTGGTTGCCTATAAGAATACAATTTGCTGAAAATCTTCAAAACAATATTACAAAATTTGTTTTTGCTAAGATTCATAAAAATCGGTCGAGTCATTTTCGAAAATTTTTGAATTTGTATTAGTAAAAATTCAGACTTTTCAGAAAATGTTGGTACACAATATTAATTAAAATGTATCAATCATTCTTAGTAAAAAAAAAATGAACGTAAAACATATATAGTCCAGTCAACGAAGGAAAAATAAATGCGAAAAATCATGTAGTCTGGGTTATTATTAAAGGGTAGGGGTTACCCCCAGGTACAACATACTAAAAGTCCCCAGGCCAGGCCCGCGAGCTTTAGTCAAGAGGGGGGGGGGGGGGGTTATTCTAAAAAAAATCACTAGACGAGGGGGCCTATTTGCCCCCGTTTAAAAGGGAGAGATCATTTTCTAAGACATTGGTTTAAAGTGCATATGCAATCATTTAAAAACAACGTATACAATTACAATACTATACTATAGCTTTTTGAAAATCCAAAAACCTATTCTATTATTTTATTGTTAAACTAAGTAATTTTAGTCAACAGTTTTCAATTTTGAAAAAAAAAATAAAAAAAAAGGTCATGTAAGTTGAACTGAACTTAATAAAAATTGCGTATTGACAAGGCCCTCACTATTCAACTGATGAGTCCAAGTGAGATCGCCGGGACGAAGCGCCAATTTTTATGGACTAAAGGCCGTTAAAAGCTATCTTGAAAAAAAAAAATTAATTTATACTAATTTTTTTCAAATGTTTGTGTTATAAGGTACTAAATTTTTATTTAGTATTTGATGCTCCCATTTATCTTAGGTCAAACGCTATAAACCAGAGGGTTGTAGGTCTTTTAGTTATTGAGATTATGAAAACTACTACTTTCTAAAAAAATTCTTTCTTTTCATTAAATTCTGTAGTAAATTCAAACCGTCAATTTTCTAACGAAAGAAAAATGAAAGCAAACAATTATGTATTCTGGGTTGTTGTTTAAAACGGTAGGGGTAATCCCTAGGTACAACATACTAAAAGTCCCCAGCTCTGGCCCGCGAGCTTTAGTCAAGAGGGGGGGGTTAAAGGTCCCCTTTTGTAGAATTTCACTAATATTTTGAAAACCAAGCGTATTAGCGGAAAAATCTGCACCACAAAATGAAAGGAAATTAAATTTTCTACCGAAAAAGTTTTATTCATATTTTCGCTAAAAGCGATATTAAGGGAGATGCGGGGTAAAGAAGTGTCAAAAATATAAAAACTCGGCAATTACCTTACAAATTTAGTGTTTATTGATCATTTTACTTAGAAAAAATGGAAATAGTAAAAACATATTTATTCACCTTATATCTTTTTCTAATATCTCTAATAACTTTCAATTTTAATAATATTTATATATCTGAGATATTAGAAAAAAGATATAAAGCAGTAGTTACCCCCTTTTCCTTGTTTTAGAATAACCGTGAATAAATATACATATTTTTACTTTTTCATGATCAATAAACACTAAATTTGTAACGCAATAACATGATTTTTCAGATTTATTGATATTTCTACCCCTGCATCTCCCTTAGTATTGCTCCTAGCGAAAATATGAAAAAAGACTTTTTTTGTAGCTTATTTAATATACTTTGATTTTGTAGTGTATACTTTTCCGCTAATACCCTCGGTTTTCAAAATATTCGTGAAATACTAGAAAAGGGGGGCCTTATCCCCCCCTCCTGTCTAAAGCTCGCGGCCCTGGGCTGGGGACTTTTGGTATGTTGTACCGGTGGGTCACCCCTACCCGTTAAAATAATAATCCAGACTACGTGATTTTTTCCATTTATTTTATGATTTTGAGTCTTCGTTGACTGGACTAATAAATTGTTTTCGAGAAAAGCGGAAATAAATACAATTGTTCTTTGGGAGGTGCTATTAATAAACATTTTTCGGAACTATTTTTTTTATTGAGAGGCAGCTTATACCTATATTAAAATTTATTGATTTTTTTTTAATCTGTGGAGCAGATTTTGAAAAAATATTTATATTTAAATGTGTATGACAGGTACCTACCGTTATTTTAGGTCCTAACACAACGCTAGGTATCAAGTTCAAAGAAAATCGATCCATCCGCTTAGGCTGTGGCCGAACTGACAGACAGACAGACGTTTTTCCGAGACCCACTTTTATCGTCTTCCCAATCATCGTATTGTCAAGTTTGATTAAAATCTCGAGTTCGAGTTCGATATCGGAACTAAAAAGCAATTTGTTGGGTATCACTGTGGCATCACCGCCGTGCAGCAGAACTCGTACCTGTTCTAGCTTAGCTAGACTGCGTACTAGATTGGCTTAGTACTTTGGTATGGGATGAAATTGGGCATAAAAGTTCTACAAAATTGTATCGATTTGGAATATGTTGTGAAGAGTACCCACCAGTGTCACAACACTCATCAGTACCCTGAATCATTTGCAAATAGATATGTATTAAAAAGCAATCTGTGAAATTTCAAATTTGTTTCACTATACCTATTCTAAATAGTTTCTTCTAAATAACACATTATTATAGCTGCTGCAGGTTAAACAAATAAATATTTAATTTAAAATAAGACGTAAAGAAGGGCGTAAGATTCTTTATTCGTCTTCCCGATGGGATAATGCCATCGATATTTTCGGTATTTTATACTTGATTGATATCCCGAATTATATTGATAAACCAATGCATAACTCACCTTAAGACAAGAGTATAGTTAATATTTAACCCAAGAAAATGTTTATACATTTACTCAGATTATGTAGCTAAGCTGCTAACCCAACTATGTGAAGGTATTGCAATATCCTATATGAATTGACCATATCAATTTTTAAACAGATGAGGATTTTTCTTCTCTCATAAAAAATTTATTCAACTTTATGTTCTTAATCCTTTTTTTTTGAAAAAATCTCATGGGAACTACCTCGGTGGGTAGAAGCACAATTTGTAAAAAATTTACCCATTCTCCGTGAAAAAAGAAGTAGATACCTATAAATAGCGCCGGCCGGCGCGGTACGGACACAAAATATATTATGAACCTTCTATTTAGGAAAACGTGCCGACCCAAATAAAGCAGGAATGTTCTGTTTTTCTCAGATTGTGATGACATGTAGAAATGTATGTATGTATCTTATCTGTGTAAATGTCTTCAAACTTCATATAAATTTTGAAGACAAATGTAAAAAAAGAGATAAAAGTTTTTCTATTATAGAAATTATGTATCATAAATAAAGTAAGCGGAACAACGCGCCGGACGACGCAAAAAAGAACATTAATAATCATAACAATTTTAATAATCCCACAATAAAAAAAAAGCTTCGAAATTAAAGTTTCACATTAACATCTCGCAGCGAAAAAATCTCTCAAAAATAAAAAAAAATTAACACATTTGACTTTTGGGTCAAAGAAATGAAAATATTATTCAAACTATTTTCTTTCTTGTGTTCAACTGATATTATTTAAAATATTATTACAAATATTATTCAAACATTTTATTTTATTTTTGTATAATTTTTACCGACAGTTATTGGGTATTATCTATCAACAGTTTTCTCCAGTAAAATAATTCAAATTCAAGAAAATCCGGTAGTCAATGTTTCACTCAATAAATTGTAAATAAGAAACTCGACTAGCATTATATTGGGTGTGTTTTAGAGGCGGAAAACTGTAAATTGAACGAAATTAAACACAGAAAAATGTTTTTTAATATCCATGAAATTGGGTTTATTCGAATGATAATTTTTGAATAGAATTTCGGACATGTGGCTGTCGTGGCTGGCGTCCACATGGCGTAATCTGGAGGTCCAGTTTTCATACACTCTTCGCAGTAAATCAAACTGTATGTCAGCAAATGTTAGCTTCCAAGTGCTCAATTGTTTCTGGTATATCGAAGTAGCCTATGGCGACATCTTGACGACACGCGGCACACAGTGGGGCCACTCCATATAATGGGTGATTTTTTAAGAGGTTTAGAACTTTTTTTAAAAAAAAAACACAAAAAATTCGAAAAAATGAATGAAATATTTATTTGAATCGATAGTTTGAACCTTGCAATTTAATGTTTAAAGATAATTTCATGCAAATGTTGACCGCGGCTGCGTCTCAGGTAGCCCATCCGCTGAGTCCAATTTTGGCATACTCTTTCACACATATCGGCCGGTATCTCACGAATGAATGCATGGATGTTGGCTTCCAGTGCGTCAATCGAAGCGGGCTTGTCCCTATAGACATTAGCCTTGACATACCCCCACAAAAAATAATCTAATGGTGTCAAATCGCACGATCTAGGCGGCCAATTGACCGGCCCGAAACGTGAAATTAACTGTTCACCAAACTCGCCTCGCAATTGCGCCATTGTTTCGCGTGCTGTGTGGCATGTGGCACCGTCTTGTTGAAACCACATATCATGCAAGTCAAGAACTTCCATTTCGGGCAAAAAAAAGTTTGTTATCATCGCTCGGTAGCGTTCACCATTGACAGTAACGCTGCGATTCGCATCATCTTTGAAGAAATAGGCCCAATAATGCCGCCGGCCCATAAACCGCACCAAACAGTGGCTTTTTCGGGATGCATTGGCAGCTGTTGCAATGCTTCTGACTGATCTTCACTCCAAATGCGGCAATTTTTCTTATTTACGTACCCATTCAACCAAAAATGAGCCTCATCGCTGAACACAAGCAGCCCGCGATGAACATTTCGAACCGAGCACGAATTTTGATAGTAAAATTCAATAATTTGCAAGCGTTGTTCATTTGTAAGACGATCCATGGTTAAATTGCAAACCAAACTGAAGCTGTTTGACAGTGACACAAGGTACTAAACACACGTCAGCTGTCAAAACCGGTGTTGCCAAAACCAAACCAGCTAAAAAATCACCCTTTACTTATCCTAAAGTTAATCAATGAAAAATAATGTTTGGTTCCAACCGATTAGCATAAGTTAGGTGCCAGTTATAGCTTTCCTTGAAAACCATTATTGAAAGTAAAATTAGACGACCTGATTGACTGTTCACCAGGGGGCTTATCACGTTAAGTGAAAACGATCGAGCTATATCGTTTCGAAGATAGCTATCTTTATTTTTCTTTACTGATATGATAAAGATAGCAATGATGGAAACTATATCGTCCGATTGTTTTTATTTTACGTGATGAGGCCCCAGGTGAAATTGAACTTCCTTGAATATTGTTCAAAGCCTTGATATTTGCGGACGACGTTGTTCCCTTTTCATATTCGCCCGAAGCACCTGCAACTTATAATCAACCGTCTTGATTTGTACTGCAGGTTTTGGAACTTAACGGTGAATTCAAGCAAATCCAAAGTGATGGTGTTTAGAAATGGAGCTGGTAGAACATCCAGAAATGAGAAATGGCATTTAAACAATGAACCAATAGAAGTTGTGAGAGTCTATAAGTAACTTGGTGTCATATTAACAATTAATCTTAATAAAGTGTGTTTTTTTTTCAGATTTGTGGTTTTCAAGAAGAAACAAAACTCAAATAATTTAATGTTATGGCCAAGAATGTAGCTTTATTATAAAGATAAGGGTTTGCCATTATGTTTTAAAAATGATTTCGGGCAAGTGACCGCCGCGGATGGGTCGAATAAATTCCAGCCGAGAGGGCCAATTTTCGAATACTTTTAGCAGCAATTAGGGCCGTATGTCAGCAATAACGCGCCGAATATTCTCTTCCAAGGTGTCAATCGCCTCGAGTTTATCTGCGTAGACAAACGACTTCACATAACCCCACAAAAAAAAAATCCAGCTTTGTTAAATCGCACGATCTTGGAGGCCACGCCACAGGCTTACGACGCGAGATAATGCGTTCACCAAAAGTTTCCTTCAATAAATTCTAATAAAGTCTTGTTGGAACCAAAGGTCATCCACATCAACATCCTCCAATTCAGGCTCGAAAAAGTCATTAATCATGGCTCTAAAGCGTTCCCCATTGACTGTAACATTATGGCCGGCTTCATTTTTTGAAGAAATATGGAGCAATGATTCCCTCTGCCCATAGAGCACACCAAACAGTAACTTTTTGAGGATGTAACGGTGTCACAATAACATACAATTGAGGATTATCATCACTCCAAATACAGCAGTTTTGTTTATCGACGTATCCATTCTAGCAAAAGTGAGCTTCATCGCTCAACAAAATTCGCTTATGAAAATTGGGATCAATGGCAATGTTGTTTTGGGCCAATTTGGGCACAATTTGGAAGCGTTGTTCAGGTGTCAGTCTATTCATGTTGAAATGGCAAACCAAATTTAGCATAAATCAAGCAACAGCTGTCAAAAAGAACAACTCCCAAAAAAGTATTGCCAGATTGAAAAACCACACGTCTAAAAAAAGGCCATAGGGATTTTAAAGAAAAACTAATAAAACCAATAAGCGCAATAAGTGCTGCTTGGAAGAGATGCTTTATAAATAATCTTATTTCGCCTAGCGTGGCTGAATCTGTGATGTTGTATGTGGTTCAAACTTGGGGTTTTGAGGAAAAGGAAACGTCAGAAAAATTGTTTAGATTTTATGTTAAAAGACGTTTCTAAGTATACCTAGGAATACACCAAAGTATATGGTAACTATATTGAAAGCGGATTGTCACCGATTTTTATTAAAACTCTCAAGCTATCGGGTTTTTCAATAAGAGCGCTACAAAAGTTTTTTTTAAATAAAACAAAAACGGTTTTGGATATCAATGAAATTCTTTATTTCTGTGGAAGTACGTTCGATGCCATTAGGTATGGAACTCGATTTCTTTTGCATGGCCACCACGGGCACGCTTTCAGAAGTCCAGACGCTGAACCCAATTTTCGACGGTTTTCAAGCATTAATCGGCCGATACTGCTGCAATTTCACGTTCGATATTCGTACGAAGTTCATCAATCGTCGCTGGCTTGTTGGCATAGACCATAGACTTGACGTAGCCCCACAGAAAATAGTCTAACGTCGTCAAATCGTACGACCGAGGCGGCCAAGCGACTGGACCATTTCGTGAGATAACTCGTTCTCCAAACTTGGTTTCCAATAAATTGATTGTGACATTCGCTGTGTGGCTTGTGGCGCCGCGCCGTACTGTTGGAACCACATGTCCTCCAAGTCCATATCATCCAATTGGGGCCAAAAATATTCGGTTATCATTGAACGGTAGCGATCCCCATTCACAGTAACGTGCCGGTCTTGATCATCACGGAAGAAGTACGGCACAATGACGCCGCCGGCCCATAAACCACACCAAACCGTATTTTTTTCGGGATGCAATGATGACTCATGGAGTAGGTGTGGATTGCCGCCTCACCAATACCGCATATTTTGTTTATTGACGAAGCCATTCAGCCAGTAATGAGCTTCATCGCTGAAGATGATTTTTCGATGAAAATCCGAATCATTTTCAAGTTGTTGCTCAGCCCAATTCACGAACATACGACGCTTCTGGTGGTCAAGCGGCTTCAGTTCTTGCGTCAATTCTCTTGTAAGGATGTACACCAAGATCTTTTCTCAAAATTCGCCACAACGACGTCACAGAGATTTTCGTTAGCGATTTTCTGGCAAATATGCAATGTATCTTCCATGCATTTACATTTACAAACGCTGCATCCAGTTTATTTGATAAAACCAGTACCGCTTTCTTTCCTCAAATTCGAGTGCGATAGTTGCTTGTACCGTTAGAAAACAAATTCACCCCTATTACGACTATCAATTATTATCAATTGATAGTTGATAAATATTGAAAATCGATATTCAACAACACAATTGATAAAAGTTTTGATCTTTGAGAATGGTCCAGGCCGCCGTGAATTGCAAGAAAATTAATAATTATCACCGAATAGTTGTTCAGTTTTTTTAATAAATTAAGTTTTAATGTACCAAATTTCAATATTTATCAACTATCAATTGATAATTGATAGTCGTAATAGGGCTGATTAACTCCATTCATCGTTATGTTGTACTCACGAATTGCATTTGGCATTGGTAAAAAAAAATTGTCCAAAGTAACCGTGTGCTGACGACCTTGGTGTATCTTTTTTCGAAAGTAATCTCAGTAAAATATTTTCTCCCAAACAGAGTTCAGAGGAGTTTTCACTACTTGCACCACCATACGGAATGAATTGAAACAAGTATAAATCATGTGAGCACATTAATATCCAAAACGAATGAATTTTTCTCTAATGAACATTTTAGCCGAATCACGACCGTTGTGGGGCTTCATTTGTTCATCCACTGAAATGTGATAGAAAATATTCCAAACTGCATAAATTTTTCACATATCTTAGTTGAGCGGTGTTGCTTTAGCAAACTTTTCTCTGGGATCGATTGTACTGTTATCACAAACTTGAAAATGTGACTTTTAAAACGATCTCCGCTCATGGTATCTTTTATTATATCGCTTTGAAATATTGATTGATTAGACCAATATAAATCCAACTTATGCACTGTATACATTCCAGATAAGTAGGTACAAACATTATTCCAATGAATTTACGAATTTCATTGAACTCAGTTTTGAATATTGGATTATTTTTGTCTGCATTAGCATACCATACAAATTTGTGCTTTCAGCAATAAAATTGATTATGTCACTGTCAATAAATATTTCCAACATTTGCAGAGAATTAAAATTACCTGTAAGAAAAATAGATATGATGTTGATGGGTTGTTTCAATCTTTTGCTACAACATCGTCTTGCATTCGTGGTATTTTTTACGAGACTTTTGGGAATTTAAATCATAAAATCTACATTATAACTCAATCGCACTCGCTATGTAATTCATTTGGAAACATGTTTTGTATCTTTCAGAAGCCGCACATTATCATCAATTTCCTCATTATCACTCACAACATCATTTTTTGACGGAAAAATTATGACATTAGCTTGAATTGCTGCATCTAAATTCAAATTTATTTCGTCTTCTTCAACAAAACTCAATAACTCTTCGAGTTCTCTAGCAGATATAACCTTTTTGCGATACATACTTTTGATTTTTTTTTTTTAAACACAGAAATAATTTTTAAAACACTCTACACCGCACAACTCACAGCTAAATGACAAAGCTATTGCTTTAAAAGATATCGGATATCAAGAAACTATCGCTGGTAGTGAAATATTTTAAGTAGAAAATTGAAAAATTTATCCTTTATAACGAAATTCATGGGAATTGCCTATCATTTAAAAATGCATTGCTACCTTTTCTACGAATTTTTAATTTTTGGCTTGAATAGTCATTTTGGATTACACAGTATTTTTTTTTGTTGTTTACTATTAACAGATTTTCTGCGAATCTATTGACACCTGGAAATGAGTGCTAAACATAGAAATTTTATTCGTTAGCATCGAAGGAATGCTTTTAAGTAACAAAATGCAAATTTATGCACTCGAAGTTGAACATAACTTGAGGATTTTTCTTGTCAACTTGAGAATTCACTCCAAGTTGATTGTCTCAACTTTCGAAATTCTACATAAAGTTGTGAAAAATCAAAGCTGATTAACTTCAGATTTTTTCAACTCCTCTAATTTTGTTACTTTAGACTGAACGTACTCAAAAGAAACATGATCATATTGAAAAATTAACACTGCATTACCTGTCTGTATTCAGTGCTTAAAAGTCCAGTGTTGAAAGAACGGGAGCGAAATACCCAGTCAAATGAATTTGACACTTAATGGTTGGACAGATAGGTGATGAATTAAAATATCCACTGAGAACTGTCAACGACGCTTATGCAACTCCATCTTTCCATCGAGTAAAACTTACACAAAGTTCAGTCTTAATTTTATACTGAACGAACACCCAATGAATGTCAGTTTGTTATTTGAAAGATAGCCGGCGAATTATATGTTTTTTACATTTTTTAGAATATTAAGTTGCAGTTGTCAGTGATGGAAATCACTAAAATCGCAATTTCAATCGATTGAGTCCGCAGCCAACCGCCTATGATATTGGACGCGTGATTTTAAATGAATGTTAACTTTGTTTTTTCGACTAATTTCTTCGAGGCTTTGCAAAAAAACGCGGGTAGTATCAGCTCTCTGCATGCCTTACTCCACTTGATTAAGTGAAGTTTTCTGAGTGGATTACGAATGAAAACACACTCAAACCATAAGGAAAAGCAGAAAGAAGAGCGATAACTCTGCAAATTGTTCAACTTCAGTAGTTTTGTGTATCCCTACGTGCTTAAAAATTGCATCGTTTAAAAGCAGTATATGTAAACGTAGAATTAAAGTTAGGATTTTTATCACTGAACGCACCCGATATCCTACCATACCTACACTCAATTGTCAACCTCTACAGCTGACTATCATTATTTTTGTTTTGATTTTGTTTTCTTTCTAATTTCTAGTATAGCGTCCATTTCGTTTGGACAATAATTAACAATAATAGAATAAAATATAAGTGTTAAAATAATAACATGATAAAACATTAATCTAATTGTCGGTCGCACTAAAAACAATTTGACCACAAAGTAGTGGTCGCGATAAAATATAATCTAATAGAGCTTTTCCAAGATTTGTCTTTGTCTTTTCTCTTTCTAAATTGATATTTAAATGTCACAAACAAAATAAATAGTCCCTGGTTAGAAATTATTTACATGCTCTTTTCAGTGTTAAAAAGGCGGTCATTTGATTATTTTTTGTGTTTGGAAGAGAAAACTTAAATTTGCGGTCGAATTACATATTAATTAGTGTTTAAAGATTTTAGTGAACATTTTTTTCAAATGTTTGATACGAAAAAAAAATTATTTTAGTACATACTAGCTGACCCACCCGGCTTCGCACGGGTAGACAAACCTAAGCTTCGCATAAACACCTAAAGTATTTCTTAAATCGGATAATTTTTTTCCCCATTTTACCCTACAAATAACAAAAGTTAAAAAAGAATATCCCAAAAGCCATTTCCTAACCACCTACAGCGCCACATGTTGAACGGTCATTGAATTGAACTGAAAAACGAAATGTGCGCCTACAGCGCCACCTATTGAGAGTTTTCTGACTTTTCTTTATCATAAACCTTTGCGAAGCAATTACAAACAAATCTGTAGAATGAAGTATCCAATTTCGTCCAGTTGTTTTCTAGTTTTAAGCACGGGTAGACAAACCTTAGCTTCGCATAAAAATTAAAAAACATAACATAAATAAGTATTAAAGGTAATTTTTGTAATCGAATGCTACTTTTTGTGTTTTTACTTACCTACTTCATGTTATGAATAGCTATATATGTAAAAATATGATCCTCTAAGTCCAATCTAAGACTAACGTTTTTATCCAATTTCACTCTATAAATAGCAATTTTTTTCTAAATAACCTTTCAAACACAAACAAAAATTTCAAAATCGGATGCCACTTTTCGTTTTTACCCCATTTCAACCTATAAATGCCAATTTTATGAAAAAAAATCCCTAAGGCCATCCACTAAAAAACAACCACAAAAAGAATTTCTTAAATCGGATTTTTTTTATTTTAACCCCATTTCACCCTACAAATAACAAAAGTTGAAAAAGAATATCCCAAAAGCCATTTCCTACTCGCCTACAGGGCCACATGTTGAACGGTTATTGAATTGAACTGAAAAACGAAATGTGTGGCTACAGCGCCACCTGTTGATAATTTTGCGACTTTTCTTTTTCCTAAACCTTCGCGGAGCAATTATGAAGAAACCCGCAGAAGAAAGTAACTAAATTGGTCCATCAGTCGTTTTCAAGTTTTAAGCATCCGAACCCACCCATCACTATTATTAAACTCCCGACTTTTTTGGCTCGCCTTCGTGCCTTTGGCATTTGGTTTTGTTTTTCAACCAGGGAGTGCTGTCAGATTGTTATTTTTGTGTGTACCAATTTCACACTGATACTTCTGACATTTGGTGGCAGAGGTCCATCGTTGGTCGCGTTAAAAACAATTTGTTTCGGTCGGGGCAAAATTTATTCCGTAACGTAACGTGCTACAACGTAACGTGCTACGACGTAAAGTTCACGTTTTTTTTTTCACTCTACCGCCAGCATAGATGTTTACTCATCAAAAATTTATTAATGTATGTATGTATCTACATAAAGTACAGCTTTGCAGTGCCGATTTGTTGGCTGTTGAATTGTCACATCATATTGCAGTAAGACCTAAGGTAGAAGGTGTCAAAATAAATAAAAAATAATATAAAAAAGAAGAAATAACATTTTTTTTAATTTTTTTTTTACAATAATTCTTAAGATTAAAAATAAGAAATTGAGCAATCAAAAGGAACTCAAATATTAATATTGGAAATGCAATAAAAAAATGAGCTAGCGAAAGCTCATGTGCAATTTTAAATGATTTGAAAAATAAAGATTTAAATAAGAAGAAGATGGTCTGTCAAAAGCAATTGCGATAAGTAAGGGCATGGTTACAGTATTTATACAAAACGAGCCAGCCCCGTGCTCCATTTAGTACTTCGTAAAAACTATCTAAGCACAGAAAGCTTTCTTTCTTTCTGAGATCGTGCAATAACGCCAGCTGGTTCCAATCTCTGAAAGGTGAAGCATTGATTTGTAATAGTCTTATTGAGATTGATCTGTGAAGACTGCTTTCGGTCCTTTTCATCATTCTTGTTAGATAATCTGAATGAGCTTTCAGGTTTTGCAAGTAAATGGGCGGTAGGCCTGATTCCACATCAATAGCGTAGGTTGGTGTCACGTTCGGTAGTCGAAAAAGACGCTTGAAAACAAATCTTTGAACGGCTTCGAATTTCTCGTGCACATGCAGGTATTAACTGTAGCGTTGAAAAGTCGATATTTAGAAGCAAGATCAATGTTTTGGTTTGCGAAGAATTTCGGCCACATGATGTTGAGTGCCAGTTTTGCCTCTCTGCTTTTTTCTTTCGCTTGAGTGTGGAAGTTTAAGTTATAAGATATAAGCACACCAAGGCACTTAAATTCATGAACCACATCAATCCGCTCGTTGCTGAGTCGCCAGTTTTCTTCACGGAGTCTGGTTCTCTTTCGGTTCTCAAAGATCAAGACCTTCGTTTTCATGACGTTAATTTTCAGTTCCCAAGTTTCACAGAAAGACTGAAGTCTTTTTATTTGCAGTTGGACTGCAAAAGGATTTTCCGCCAGCACACACCAGGTCATCCGCGTAGAGAAGAACTTTTATGTGGTTTCCCGCGATATGGCATCAATGTACATCGCGAACAGAATTGGGCTCAAAATGCAACCCTGTGGGACACCTGCAGACGTATAAAACCATTCAGACAACTTGGATCCATCCCACACAGCTGCACTTGACGTCGACAGAAATTTAACATATATTAGTGGGAACTTTCTTGATACTCCAAGCGTTGCCAGTTTGTAAATTAAAGCTTGTCTATAAACTGTATCAAACGCTGCTTTAAAGTCTGCATAGCATACATATAGCTTTTTGTTCATTTCTATATAAAGGGTCCGCCATCCAACGTTTTTTTTTTTCAACTAGTGCTTATTTCCTGAATGGTAACACTTAGCTCATGTCTGATTTGACAGATAATTAGTTTTATCCTTCCGCTGAACGAATATGGTTGTGTATACGCTTCGCTATGTGGGCCTGCGATCGACTTAGAGAAGATGCCGATTTTGCCAAAAAAATCATCTTTTCAGTTGAAGCTCATTTTAATCTTGGCGGGTAGTAAATAAGCAAAATCGTCGCATTTGGGGCACAGAAAACCCGCACGCATACATTGAAAAGCCGATACACCCAAAACGAGTCACTGTTTGGTGTGGATTTTGGTCCAGAGGCATAATTAGGCCATTTTTCGAAAATGAGCAAGGAGTGGCCGTTACAGTCAATGGCGATCGTTATCGGGCCATGTTGAACAAATTTTTGTTCACAAAAATTGAAGAGGAGGATATTGGCAACATTTGGTTTCAACAGGATGGCGCACAGTGGTGCGAGAGCGGAAAAAAGTCTTTTGAAAAAGTCATGTCTATCATTTTAAACTTTATGTTTAAGTACTCTTAGATAACCCGAGCGTATGATTTAAAAGTATTTTTTAACATATATATTGTATGTTCTGATTTACAAGCCCTCAAAGTTGAAAAATAATTTTACTCAAATCGCGAACCGTATTTTCAACAAATTTTGAGATGTTTTTTTAATTGGTCTATTTTCGATTATCTAAAAATAAAAAAAAATATGTGAGTGCCGGGACTCACGGTTAAATATGTGTAAACATCAACGTTTGTCCAAGTGCCTAATTTTTGTTACTGAATGTCATCAAAAGAAACATATTGAATAATTAACACTACATTACCTATCTGTAGGCAGTGCTTAAAATGCTTATGTTCGGTTTCACAAATATTTAACAGGCTTTCAAATTTTTAAATGACGTATTTTGTATGGAACAAACGTCATTTAAAGAATTAAAAGCCTGTTAATGTTAAACAGTTAAAAGGGCTTTATTAAATCGACCATTAGTGTTGAAAGAAGGGCAGCGAAATACCCAGTGGGGGAACCGCTGTAACGAAATTTCCAAGCACTAAAAGGCTGGTGGTGAAGTGTCCAACGAACGGTGAAGGTTCGGTACTGAAAGGTCCTGCTTCGTAGTTCACTCTCAACTTTAAGATGACTTCACATTACACATGGTTATTGTTTATGGTAATCACTCTCTGAGCATCGACAAACAACAACTGTCAGCGGAGACCACTAAAATCGTGGTTTCAATTAAATGACAACGTACCCAAATTCCAGAGGAACTTAATGGTTTGACTGACAGGGGCCGAATTAAAATATCCAGTTAGAACTGTCAACGAACTTGCAACCCTTATGAAACTCCATCTTTCCATCGAGTAAAACTTACAAAAAGTTCAGTCTTAATTTTATACTGAACGAACCTCAAATGAATGTCACTATGAGAAAGCCGGCGAAATATATGTCTTGAGTTTTTAGAATATTTAGTTGCAGTTGTTTTCAGTGGAAATCAGTAAAATCGCAGTTTCAATCGATTGACACCATCAATCGCCAATGGAATCGGATGCTGTGATTTTTAATGAATGTTAACTTTGTGCAAGTACAAAAGTAGCCGATAACTCCGCAATTTGTTCAACCTCAGCTATTTTGTATATCCCAGCCACCTACGTCCCTCGCCTAAAAATTGCAAGAAGAAATTGCATCATTTAAAAGCAGTATAATGTAAACGTAGAATTTAAGTTCAGAAATTTGTATCACTGAACGCACCCGATATCCTACCATACCTACAGCCATTGACCTACCATACCTACAGTTAATTGTCAATCCCAACAGCTGACTATTATTATTTTTGTTTTGATTTACTAGCATCGCGTTGATTTTGTTCGGGGAACAATTAAAAATTAAAGAAAAAAAAAAATAAAAAAATATAATTGTTAAAATCAAAAAATCGTCGGTCGCGTTAAAATCAATTTGTTTTGGTCGGGGCAAATCAGATTTCGTAACGTAACGTGCTACAACGTAAAGTGCACGACGTAACGTTGCACACGAACGTTCACGTTTTTTTTTTCACTCTACCGCCAGCATAGATGTTTACACATCAAAAAAAAAAGTTATTTGGCGGACCCTATATTTAAAATACTTCTTCTGCATCCTACAAGTCTTGAATCACCTGTCAGTAAGTAAGTCACGAGTAAGATTTAGTTTTTCTTTACACTTGTAGCTTTGTGTTACAGAAAGAGGGAAATTAAACATTTTCCCTCTTGTAATGAATGTTCATTACACTTGCAGAAGAGCCAGCCGACTTGAAGCTTTGTGTTACAGAAATTTGTTACACTTGTAAGGATTGACTTGTATTACAAGTACTTGTAGCTTTGTGTTATAGGCCCCTGGTAGTTCCTTTTCGGGTGGATCACTAGCGGGCATATTAGCAGCTCCTTAAAAGCACAATGCACGATCCCTCAACGTCTCCTTAAAGCTCTTTCTGAAAAACTTAACAGTTTTTCGAAATAAAAAGTTGAGACTGCCAAATTATTTTGTAAACTGTCATAAATATCGTAGGGAAATTTTCAAAACTGCAAGTTAGGCAACTTTTGAATTTCAACTTCTAAATTTAGAGTTGAAGTAGTGAACAAAACCATTTTTCAACTTAGCGCTCAAATCTTTTGATTTAACGGCAAGTTGAACAATAATGATTAAAATCGACCTAAATTTTGTTGTTTTCATA
This sequence comes from Leucozona laternaria, assembly GCA_932273885.2. Classification (NCBI taxonomy): domain Eukaryota; kingdom Metazoa; phylum Arthropoda; class Insecta; order Diptera; family Syrphidae; genus Leucozona; species Leucozona laternaria. The sequence goes on from OW026366.1 coordinate 275,189,041, forward strand.
GTGTTCCAATATACCTATCCACTGATGCACAACAAAACGCGCAAGTTTTTTTCAAAACCTCTTTTCGTGTAATTTTCCTCTGCTAGATTTGGAATCATCGTATCTACAATGTATTAATAAATAATATAATAATATTACAAAATTCTTAGAAAAATATAAGTACATATAAAGTACTTAAACGATACTCGTTAATGCTCTTCTCTTTTTCTTGCGAATCCTTTTTGCTTGGTAAATTAATGAGTTTTTTCTTGTAGGAGTTTTTTTCTTAGAAGTAAATACCATTAAATCCATTGAGATAGTTTCCTATAAAGTCCTTAAGAGTTTGTGGAAAGTTAAATCGATGTTGTTTCAAAAGTTATTATGCAAATAAAAAGATTTTTTTTTCGCTCAGCATTATGATTGAAATATTACTTCGTGATTATAAAATTCCTTTGACATTCATATTCGATTCCAAAACAGATGACAATCATTTAACTTTATTAACTCGCTGTTGGTTTTTAAACTTGTGAAAGTTTTAAATGATTTTTATTATGAATCGACTTCTGTTGTGAACGTGAAAAAGTAATGTTTAGATGCAATCAAACATCAAGAGTTTGAAACTAATTTTATTGAAATGAATGATATTTCATCTGAAAATTATTTGATTTGTTTTCATCTAAGCAAATGGTTTATTAATTCCTAAATGTTGAACCTCATGCATATTAGCCTTGTTCAATGACAAAAAAGTTAGATTAGAACAGCACAGAAAAAAAATTGTGTGAGTGCCGGGACTCACGGTTAATATGTGTAAACATCAACGTGCGCGGATCCAAAACGGACTTGTTTTTGCTTGGAGGAGATCTTAAGATTTTTTTCACTGAAACGCACCCATCCTGGTATGCAGATCATAACGTTGTACACCGTAACGTTGCACGACGTAACGTTGCACACGAACGTTCACTGTTTTTTTAACTCTACCGCCAGCATAGATGCTTACACATCAACAATACACCATATTCGTGCAAAAACGTTACAAGTTACAAGAACAAGTTACAACAGTGAATGACTACCTTAGCTGTCAGTAAAAACAAAATTTACGAGTAGAAATACACGTCTTAAAAATTAAATTACTTTATTAAAATAGAATCAGAATTGATTAAAATTCACTTTTAGAAGAGATTCAGAAAAAATTAATCCAAACAACAAACTATTTTTATTGTAAAAATTGACAGTTCTCACAAATCTGTTCTAAGCACTGTTCTACCTAAAAAGTATTTCGTATTTTTGTATTTGTATTTATTTTTAAAGGAACTTAATATTAAGATTAACATCTTTTAGATAATTAATCTTTTCCAAGGAAATTAATCTTTTCGATTACAATTTATACGAATATATCGGGTTTTTCAATAAGAGCGCTACAAAAGTTTAAAAAAAAAAAAAACCAAAACGGTTTTGGATATCAATGAAATTCTTTATTCCTGTGAAAGTACGTTCGAAGCCATTATGTATGAAACTCAATTTTTTTTGCATGGCCACCACGGGCACGCCTGCAGAAGTCCAGACGCTGAACCCAATTTTCGACGGTTTTCAAGCATAAATCGGCCGATTCGGCTGCATTTTCACGTTCGATATTCGTACGAAGTTCATCAATCGTCGCTGGCTTGTTGGCATAGACCATAGACTTGACGTAGCCTCACAGGAAATAGTCTAACGGCGTCAAATCGCACGACCGAGGTGGCCAAGCGACTGGACCATTTCGTGAGATAACACGTTCTCCAAACTTGGTTTCCAATAAATTGATTGTGACATTCGCTGTGTGGCTTGTGGCGCCGTCCTGTTGGAACCACATGTCCTCCAAGTCCATATCATCCAATTGGGGCCAAAAATATTCGGTTATCATTGAACGGTAGGGATCCCCATTCACAGTAACGTGCCGGTCTTGATCATCACGGAAGAAGTATGGCCCAATGACGCGCGCCGCCGGCCCATAAACCACACCAAACCGTAATTTTTTCGGGATGCAATGATGACTCATGGAATACGTGTGGATTGCTGCCTGACCAATACCTCATATTTTGTTTATTGACGAAGCCATTCAGCCAGAAATGAGCCTCATCGCTGAAGATGATTTTTCGATGAAAATCCAAATCATTTTCAAGTTGTTGCTCAGCCCAATTCACGAACATACGACGCTTGTGGTGGTCAAGCGGCTTCAGTTCTTGCGTCAATTTAATCTTGTAAGGATGTAGGCTAAGATCTTTTCGCAAAATTTGCCACAACGACGTAACAGAGATGCCCAACGCTTGAGAACGACGTGTGAGAGACACATTTGGGCTTTGTGCAACTGAAGCCTCAGCGGCAGCAATATTCTCGACACTACGGGCACTTCTTTGTCTCACTGGCACGGGAACATTTTGTACTGTGCCTGTGGATTCAAATTTTGTCCACTAGACGCTCAATTGTTGATCTGCTAGGACGATTATGACGACCATAAATTAGACGTAGCGCTCTTAACGTTGAGCAACTGACTCCGGATTTCGGTAGTAAATTTTAATAATTTCGACTCGTTGTTGGCTCGTATATCTTTCCATCATGAAATGGCAAACTTTACTGAAGAGAAATGTCAAAAGAACGGCAAGAAATATGGCGTCGTTTGCTGTCCCTGTTGCTCTACTTTTGTAGCGTCTCTGTTGAAAAACCCTTTATATATATTTTTTTATATTTGAATTGAGAAAAAAGAAAAAGTTAACTATTTACAGAACATTTTATATGCAAGTAAAATTACTATACCTATAAAAAAAGGACAGTTTCTGCAGCAAAAGACAATGAAAGAGATTTGTTAAATAAAGTTGTGCAGTTCATTGATCTATATCTAAGCATATAGTTTTATAGCAATTTTAATGATTTGCAACATAAAGTGGTTACAATTTTAATGATTTGAAACATAAAATGAAATGATGCTGGTAAATCTTTGAGAAGTGTCGAATGACTCTAATCTTCTAATTTCATGTGGGAGCGCATTCCACCAAAAAATTGTCTCTCAAAAGTCAGTCAACTGAATTTATGGATCAAAATTTTACTTGTTCGACTTGAAGTGCAGAACTGGATTTCATTATAAAGTTCGAGAGGTTTTCGCGTGTGAATAATTTTTAACAAACTTATCAAAGTCCTAATTTTTAAGAAGCTAGCAAACGTTACACCATATAAACTTTTTGAATTCAAAGAAATATGACAGTATCTTTCGAGACCGTAAACATATTGAGTAACGTTGTTAAAGACAACATTAAGCCGCCTCTGACTCACAGCAGCAGCACAGGGTTGTAGAAGATTTCACAACCGTATGACAAAAAAGGGACAATTAGTGATTTAGCAAGCATTTTCCTCGTACCTAGGGGGGGCAAATTTTTGAAAAGCTGATAGATTCCTTGAGGCACCATAAGCTTTTTCCACAATACCATTTATTTGATCGCTCCAAGTCAGGGTCCTATTGAAACAAACTCCCAGATTCTTGGATTTCTCCACATACTCCACAGAAGTCCCATTTAGCTCAGCAGTAGGGAAATAGGACAAGACAGGTGGTAGCACCTTTAAGTTGTTGTTGTTGTTCAAAATTCAATGAAATTCACAAGACATATTGTTTAAGAGGGGTTAAGGACAAGACCACAGTTGTTTGACCATTCGAATATTGCATTTAGGTCTTCGTTTATATTTACTACTAACACAATCTTTTATTAGACCCAAGTTTTATAAGATTTAATAAGCTGAACATCGTCAGCATACATTCGTGGCTCGCAATATTTTACTAAATGTGGTTTATCCTAAAATAGATCCTTGTGGGACACCGTAACTCAAAGAGAGTAATTAAGAAGGTAGATTTCCTGAAACTACTGCTTGATATCTCCCAGAAAGATAAGAAAATATGAGTTTCACTGCCTCGGAAGAGAAATTGAATAGACACGAAAGTTTTTTACACATAATATTATGATCGATGGTATCGAAGGTCTAAGAGTAATCGAGCAGAGTCAAGAATCATCATCTAAGGCTTTTCTTTTAATTGTTAAAATTGTGTTGTTTGCGTACGTAACAAATGGGAGAATGAGCGTTAACAAATGAGGGGTGCAGACTATCTCAGCCCAGAGCGTTGGATTTGATTGAATTAAAGCTTTCCACAACATCTTCCTGAATAACACTGACAAAATTAAAAGAATCTTGTAAGAGTGGCAAGAGAGATGAATCAAGCTGGTAGCGACTGTGACGCACCCACAAGTGTTGGTAGAGAAACTGACGATATAAAGGCTTTATTTTGATCATCACAGTCAACATCTATCTGGTAAACTATTTTGTATCAAATGATTAGTACATCTAAGTTGGATGTTGTTATGGTGTCTGAGTCGTGGTTAAATTCTAATATTTCTGATGCATTAGTGGCTATACCTGGGTTCAACTTGTACAGGAGTGACCGTGAGAATAGGGTTGGCGGCGCGCGGTGTTTGTATGTTTGTTCGTGAACATATACCAGCTTCTGCAGTTTATAAATCTACAGCAACCAATATTGATTTCATTTGTGTTGAAGTGACGAATTCTGTTGAAAAATGCTTACTTGTAGCTATTTATAGTCCACCCAATATGTTTAAAGAAGAAAATCTGTGTGAAGTGAGGGATACCTTGATGAGACTGTGTTCGAAGTACAGTGATATCTTGATTGGAGGTGACTTTAACGTCAACTTTTTGATTAACAACAGCTCTAAGCGCTTATTACAGCATTTCTGTGATATTTTCGGTCTTTCTGTTGTCAATAGTCGGTGGCCGACTTGTTTGAAATCAGAAGTACACCCCTCTTTGTTAGACATGTTTTTGAATAGCTCTAAACACAGAATTCTGGGAAATGATCAAATAAGACCAACTTCCGACTTCATCCATGATTTCATTTTTTGCTCTTTTCAGTTTGATGTTGGTATAAGCAATCCCACCCGTACATTGAGCTTCAGATCGTACCGAAACTTTGACTATGAACATTTAAGGGTGAATTTCCCTAGCTTGGAGTGGAATGAAATTTACCTTTCTTCGAATATGAATGCTAAAGTTACATTATTTAACAACCTTCTAACTCAACTATATGATAGCTATGTCTCGATAGTTACTAGGGAATTAAGGTTAAATAGATGTCCTTGGGAAACGGAGCGTTTCTTCAGGAGATATAAGTGCAATCCTACTGAGTTCAATAAAAAACAGTTTGTATTTGCTCGTAACAGAGTAAATACTAGTATTCGTAACTCTAAGCGCGCATACCTTCTACAGAAACTTAACCCATCTCTCAGCTCTAAAGAACTTTGGAGAAACATGAAAGAACTTGGAGTAAAAGAAGACAAAAATAAAAGTAAATGCCCGTTTAGTCCTGAAGTGATGTCTAATGTTCTGATTCCGACCTTGTCAAGCTTTAGTATTCCCCAAAATATATTTATTTTGCCTGAGAGTGATAACTCTTTTTCATTTAATTGCATTAGTGCTTACGAGCTGTATAACTCTGTTAGATCGGTAAAATCGAATGCGATTGGTCCTGATGACTTATCGCCAAAGTTTCTAAAGCTCGTATTCCCCATTGTAAGTAATTATTTAATTCATATTTTAAACTATTGCATATATAGTGGTGAATTTCCTGATGCGTAGAAAAGTGCTAGTATTATACCAGTTCCCAAAAAATCGAACTCCTCTATCCCTTCGGAGTACAGGCCCTTAAGCATCTTATCCTATCCGTGCAAGCTATTAGAAAAAATAATTCATGATCAAATCCAAGACTATTTAAAAGAACACGAACTGCTTTCAAAGTGGCAATCTGGATTTCGCAATAAGCACAGTTGTGAATCTGCAGCAATAAAAGTTACGTCGGATATTCGGTTTGCACTTGATTCTGGTAATTTTGGTGTCATTGTGCTCTTAGATTTCTCTAAGGCATTCGATTGTATTGATCACTCAATCCTTTTTTCTAAACTTAAGAGAAACTATAATTTATCTAGCTCATCACTTAAGCTACTGTCTAACTACTTGGTCGACAGGGTACAGCTAATAAGAACAGCGACTGGCATTTCAAACCCAGTTACTACAAACCTGAGAATACCACAGGCCTCCGTCTTAGGTCCTCTTATATTTTCATTGTTCATAATTGATCTTCAAAATGTTATTTCTAATTGCCAAGTTCATCTGTATGCTGATGATGTTGTACTCTATATTTTTAAAAAAATTGGTTTGATGGAGGATTGTATAGCTAGGTTAAATGAGGACTTAAGCTATATCCTTTCTTGGTCGAATAGTAATAGAATGAAGCTTAATCCAGCTAAGTCTGTGGCCATGTTATGCTCTAGGGATGAGCTTAATCATTAATTATGCCATATTTTACTTTTAACTGTTCCGTATATCCAATTTTGGACTGTGAGTGTAAGCGCAGATTGAACGTAGCACTTAATGATTGTATTCGCTTTATTTATAATATGCCTAGATATTCCAGTGTCTCGCATTTAAGTGACACGCTCTTTGGAATGAGACTTGATGAGTACCTGAAGTTTAGACTGGTTTTGAAACTCCACAATATCATCCACAACAGGTGTCCAAATTATCTCAGTGAAATTCTTAATTTTGCCCATTCCCAAAGAGGTTTGAAACTAATTTTACCGCGTTTTGCAAACAGCATAGCAGAGCGTTCATTTTACATAACTGCAATTCGTTTGTGGAATGCTCTCCCAAATGAGTTGCAAAGAACTGCCACGCCCACTGCATTTAAGAGGAAACTATTTTTGCACTTTAAAAATCAAACTTAGGAATTTACAGATGCCTTTTTCTTTTTTTCTTCTCTTTTCTAAATACCTACGTACTATGTCCTGTTCTTTTCTTCTTAGATTTAAACTTAAATTTTCTTATATTTTTTTTTTTTCGCCTAGTTTTTTCCACAAATTCAAAGTCTCACTAAATTACTTTTCTGTAACTATTAGATTTTTTCTAGCCTTAAGAATTATGCTTCATATTTTTGAATTTTTAAAACTTTGTTACTTAGTTATTATTACTCTAAAAGATTTAAATCTTAATGTATCATTTTAAATTGAATCCTTCTTCGAAATAAATGAAAATGAAAAAATGAAAATGAAACATCAGTGTCAGGATGCCTCTCTTTACCAATACCAATGTTTCGCAAGTTTTTCCAAAGTACACGTCCCTTTTGCGAAAGATTAAGTTGTTTCATATTCCATCTGGTTTTTGCAGCTGTTATAAGGCACACACATCTGTTACGCAAGCGCCGGTATTGTTGACGATCCTCGGCTATTCTAAATTGTTTCCATCTAACGTAGACGGAATTTCGATGGTTAATGGCCTGTCGAAATTCATTTGTGAACCATGGATTATCATTATGCACAAAAGTTGTAGTTTAAAGAGGAACACGAACATCAAAAAGTGAGTTTAAATTACTTTGGAGGAAATCTACTTGTTTATCAGGAGATATTAATAAATAAATGTCTTGCCATCGGACAGCTCAAATATCAGACACAAGAGCATCAATGTTCAAGTTTTTAAAATCACGATAAGTAACTGCAGAAAATTCTGTTCCAAAGTGTTCCAGACAGACTCATTGAACAGCAAACAGAACAATTAAGAACAGAAAATTCATCATTGAACAGCAAAATTTTGGAACTTTACTGTTCTAAACTGTTCTAAAGTGTTCAAATTGGACTGGCCACAAGGCGGGACAAAGCGAGCCTTTCTCGTTTTGCTGTCGATAAATTGAAATATATATTTCAATAACGTATCTCGTATACTCGTCTCGGTATCATCTCCGTCTATTCGCGTTTTCGTGAAAGAATTATTAAACTAAACTTAAATCTTTTTTTCTTGTCTCAACCCAACCTACACGACCTAGCCTTTTATCGCATCTTATATTTACATATCACCCTATATATTTATATAAACCTTTTCCCCACGTCGCAACTTGCAATTTCAATTGAATTCCCCATAGTTAAGCTTTTAATGAAAATTACCCAGAAATGAAATACCTATCAGTTACCGAAATAATTATTATCGAAAATACTTCTAAAGAATAAATACCTTTCAGTTTGCCATTACAATTATTCGAGAGCTCCCTGTGAATTTGAGTAGGTACAATGCAATGACGAAAAACAAAAGTAAAAGAATTTTTCATTGAATAACATCGAAGATATATTTTTCTGTTAATTAAAAAATCGATGGTAAATGTGGGTGTTTATTTAATCTCGTTTAAAGAAAATTATACAGGCCTTGTTATTTTCTGGTTGCCCGCTGAACCTAAAATACCACGATGAATTAATTGGTACTCAATTTTGCAAATTTTTCAGGGGATTTATATATTCTTTGCTTTATGAATGAAAATAACGAAATTGGAAAATTTAAATGAAAAAACTTTGTGTTAGGTATTGCACATCTCATCGTTTACCTCCCAATTATTATTTTACCATGTCTGTGAAAAGTCTTTGAGAAGTTCTTTGCTTTGTTATTTGGATCAACGTTATTTTTATCTCCTTGTCTAGTCTTGTTTTCGAGCACGTCACACTTGCTTTAGCGCTATAATGAAAATTTTCAATGACAGAATAAATTATGACATGGATGATTTAACGGTGCTTAGCTTGCTGACTTCTCTAACAGCCCTATTACGACTATCAATTATCAATTGATAGTTGATAAATATTGAAATTTGGTGCATAACAACTTAAAAAAAAAAAAACTTTTATTAAAAAACTGAACAATTATTCGGTGATAATTATTATTTTTCTTGGAATTCACGACGGCCAGCACAATTCTCAATGATCAAAAATTTTATCAATTGGGTTGTTAAATAGCGATTTTCAATACTTATCAAATATCAATTGAGATAAATGATCGGATGTTTATTTCATTATAAAGAGGAAAGTATGCCGTTAATAATGGAACACAACATCAGCCAAATGGCCGCCACGACCACGCTTACAACACCATATCCTTTTCATGAAATTTTCCATAACCAAATCGCAAAGTGGCTGCCCTATGTCCTCGATAGCCTCACGAATTCCATCTTTGAGGTCTTGAATCGACGCTGGGCTGTTGGCGTAGACCTTATCTTTCACGTGGCCCCAAAGGAAGAAGTCGCAAGGTGTTAAATCACAAGATCTCGGTGGCCAATTGTGATCACCTCTTCGAGAGATAACACGGTCCGGAAACTTTTCCCGTAAAAGATCAATGGTTTCATTGCTTGTGTGGCACGTAGCGCCGTCTTGTTGAAAGTAAACGTTGTCCAGATCAATGCCATCCAATTCCGACCAAAAAAAAATCATTTAGCATCTCTCGATAGCGCAATCCATTGACCGTAACTGTTGCTCCAGCCTCATTTTCGAAAAAAGTAAGGTGCAATGACCCCACCGGACCATAAACCGCACCAAACAGTCACGCGTTGAGGATGGAGAGGCTTTTCAACAATAACTCTTGGGTTTTCCGAGCCCCAGATGCGACAGTTTTGCTTGTTGACGTAGCCTCCGAGGTGGAAATGGGCCTCATCAGTCAAGATGATTTTTCGATAAAATTCCGGATCATTTTCATGCATTTCAAGGACCCAATCAGGAAATATACGACGTTGTTGATGATCAGCCGGCTTGAGTTCTTGTGTTGACTGAACTTTATAAGCCTTAAGACCCAAGTCTTTATGCAAAATACGATGTAATGACGTTTGTGGAATGCCTAATTCCAAAGAACGACGAGGAATGGACAAACCTGGGTTTTCTTCAACACTTTGGGCTACAACAGCAATATTCTCAGTTGTTCTTGAGCGACGTGCACGCGTTTTATTCTTCACATAACTAACTTGTCCCAACAGCTCGAATTTGTCCACCAATTTCTGTATTGCGGTCCGACAAGGTGCTTCACGACGACCCAAAAATGTTTTAGTTTTACGAACCGTCTCTGCCAAATTTTCACCATTTTTATAGTGAATTTTAATAATTTCAATGCGTTGTTGAAGCGTGTATCGTTCCATTTTTATTAATGGCGTAGTTTCTACTTGTCAAATGTCAAAAAATGACAGCTTCAAAAGTGACAGCTACCGAAATAGCGGGCTATTCAAAATAACACCTCTTATTGGAAAACCTTTTACAAAGCTCACACTTCTCAAAACCCTTTTTCTTCACATTTCGACAGTTTTGCACTGTACTGCAAACTTAACTTAACAAACAATACAAGTTTCTTTTTAAAAAATGCAATAAAATGAATTTTTTCCATGTATATTACGGCTTTATTACTTTTCGAAAGTATTGTCTTCGACTCTATTTACTTTCATTGTAAACCATTGTTTTCCACCAAACAACATGGGTTCCTTAAAGGTAAATCTAGGACCGCTAATTTAACAGAATTTATTTCCTACACCCTTAATTGACTTAAAAAAAAAATGAAATTGATATTATAGCCACTGATTTTAGCAAGGCATTTGAAAATTTTCTCATAAAATTATCTCATTTAAACTTAAAGCCCTTGGATTTCCCTCTGGTGTCGTTCATGGAATGGATGGAATCATATCTATTGGAACGGAAATATCGGGTCTTCTTTAGATCTTCAATTTCTGATTCGTTTATTGCGAAATCTGGCGTCCCACAAGGCAGTCATCTGGGACCTATTATTTTTTATCTTGAAAATCAATGATGTTGAATCTGTAATTGAATACTCTTAACTATCGACTTATGCGGATGACATCAAAATTTTTAGAGTAATTTCTGCACCTAATGATGCCTTACATTTGCAGAGTGATTTGAATAACTTCCATATTTGGTGCCAAAAAAAAACAATTTAGAACTTAATGTTAACAAATGCCAAGTTATCACATATTTCCGTAACGACCATTCGGGATTTAGGCGTCATTTGGGATATTGAGCTCAATTTTCGACCGCATTACGACAATATAGTAGCTAGGGCTAACTCTGCTCTTGGTTTCGTGAAACGCTGGTCCAAGGAGTTTTCAGATCCCTATGTAACGAAATCTTTCTACACAACTTTTGTTCGACATTTAATTGAGTAAACTAGTCAAGTATGGTCCCCTTATCACCAAATACATATTAAAAGAATTGAAGTAATTCAGCTTAGGTTTCTTCGTTTTGCTTTAAAGGCACTTCCTTGGGTTGACAACTTCAACTTGCCCCCATATCAAGATCGGTTGCGGCTGATTAATCTACAATCCCTCGAAAAGCGACGTGAAGTAGCGGATATCATATTCGTCCTTCACATTCTGTCTGGCGTGACTGAGTCTTCTACCCTCCTTGAGGCAATGAGTTTGAACATCAACTCACATTCTCTTAGATTAGTACCCCAATTCCATCAAGCACCCCTAAGAACTGATTATGGACCAAATGAACCAGTTACTAGAATGTTGAGGAAATTAAATGTTTTTGACTATAATCATAGCAAGGTCACACAAAAAAAATCTTTTATATGGTTCCTTGTCGCCCTTCAACTAATGTATAGAACTCAGAACTAACCTGACAAATGCTGTAGCTTGCTTATTTTCCTTTTTTCAATATTTTTAATTTTAATTTTTTTTTTAACTTTTTATAGTTTTTTGACTGTCTTCAATATATGAAATTTATTTTTTATTTTTACAATTGTTTAATTCAATAAAATAAGTGCCGATACGAGTTGCAACCGAATTTGTACTCGACGTAAATGGACCCCAGCGGGTGCGGGTTCTGGGGGGGAAAGAGGCGTGGGGTTCTTTATTTATTAGTAAGAGCAAATATTCCCATTAATTATGGGACACAACGTTGTTCAAGTGGCTGCCTCGGCTGGCTTCGCAGTAGCGCATTATGTCACTTCAATTTTCCAAGACCTATTGTTGATGGTTTCGGGCTGTAGCTCACGGCTTTTTTTTGATGATATTGACCTTAAGCACTAAATCGTTTCCGGACTCTTGGCATAACATCGGTCCTTCACGGTTCCCTGCAATAAAAAGTCCAAAGGGGCCAAATGGCAGCTCCGAGGCGGCCAATTGTTATCGCCAAGACGGCTGATAACACGATTTGGGAATTTGGTGCGCAAAAGATCGATTGTGACATGGGCAGTGTGGCTTGGCGCATGGCACAGGTCGTCCAAATGCATGTCTTCAATTTCAGTAAAAAAAAGTCGGTTAACATGGCTCTGTCACTCCCACCGCTGGCTGACCGAAACGTTGTTCCCAGCCTCATTTTCAAATAAAAAATAGTCCAATGATGGCACCACTCCACAATCCGCACTAAACTGTCACTCTCTGTGGATGCATTGACTTCTCGACAATAAAGTGCGGGTTTTCCATTGTTACACATGTTATGGCATTGGAACCACTTTAACGTGAAAGTACATAATTTAAGGTGAAGTTTTAAAGCATTTTAAACATAAGAATATTTGTATGAACTCCTGACTGCAAATATTTTTTTGGATTTTTGAAATTTCGTACTACCTATATTCTGAGCTGTATAGTGTATCTAAGATTGCTGTTTCATGTCAGCTTTTGTAATAGGTACGCTAGGCCTGCAGACTTATATACTTTGTACCACACATCACACCTAGCTCTTAAGTTATATAGATAGATAGATAGATAGATGTATAATTTTATTTCAAAAAATTGGTTTTACAAAAACAGTTTATGCTGGTATAAAATTAATTTAGACAATAACTTTAAGTTGCTGTCAGGTTTAAAAGTAAATTTAAAAATTAAGCTTAATAAGTTGATTTAATTACATAATCATGAAAATTCATTTAAAATAAGGTTGCAGCTTTTAGAAAACTGTACAAGTTAGTGTAGAAGTTGCCATTTAGAACGTTTAGAATTTGTGAGCCACTCACTTCAGGCTCACTTCAGTCCACTGAAGTAAGGTCTAATAAAGAACAAACCTTGTAATACAAAAGCTGTGTGTTTAACTTGGAACATCACACCCCCCTAAGTTAAGAAGTTGACATTTCGAATACAGAAAAGTGAGCAGTTCCACTAAATTTATCGTCTCCAAATCATAAAGTGTGTGAAATTTCATGAAAAGTTGGCTTTGGGAATGATTTTCGTCGCTAAAATTCAGAAAACGGACCACTGTGAGACTTCGCAGGTCCCTGTGCACCGCATAGACGAGTTTTTATAAATATGATTCGTCTACTGTTATAAATAAAACACCGACATGATCTTATTTCTATTTTGCGCGATTTGTATTTTCCAAAAAAAAGAAATATTTGATCAGCAGGACCAGATTGTTCTCGGTGTCGAAAAATTCTTCAAATACATATTTGTGTTGTGAATATTAAATTTGATTAATTATATGACCATTAATAAATGTCAATAAATTGTATTATTTCATCGAATTTTAGTCAACGCAAAACAAAAAGCATTAACCTGAATATACAAAAACAGCTGTACCAAACATGTTAACATCACAGTAGTCCATCATTTATATTTATAATTTTCTTTCAAAAAAATTTACAAAGTAGACTTTAAGAAATATTAAATAAAAATTTTGTCTACACATTCGTCTACATTCGTCTTCAAAAATAAGGAAGCGCAAATGTTTTTATTCCCAATGGGAAGTTAAAAGAATTTATTCTAAAATATCTGAGGAACCTCAGCTTGCGCAAAACCCAGAATTTTTTCGACATAAAGATAAATATAAAAATGAATTATTGTTCGAAAAACAATTACAAAGCAACGACCGTAAGAATGAACCGCTATCGCGGACAAGGAAACCTTCTTTACAAATGGGTCACGAGTCCCACAAAATTATAGGGATAAAACAAAAAAAAACAAGGGCCAGCCGAATACTATATTTACACACAACTTATCAAACGAATTAACCACTAAATAATCACACTACTTATCTTTTATTATACAATTTATTCTCCTTCTTTCCTCTCTTCTTTTCGCCCCGTTTTGGCGACTCCAAATTCACAATTCCTGTTTCTCCTTTACCTTTACTTTCAAAATAAATTCTAAACTCTTTCCAAAATTCATCGAAGTCAAATTTATAATTTATTTTCAACTTTTCTACCTTTGTTTAAATTTCTCAAATTTTTAAAAACCTCTATCGGCTAAACTAGTCAACCAAGAAGTGGTTGGTTATGCCCCTCTCCCACTCACACACTCACACTCTCAAACTAAAGCTTTCATGGAACTCGGTTGCCGTACCACTTTGACGTTGAGTTCCATCGAAACTCTCTATCACTCACACATTAAATGGATTCCCCAAGTTGTTGGCGTTGTCCCAAAACTTGACGAATTCATGGCCGTATTCAGACTTATTCACAATACCTACGTATATTTTCGAGAAAAGTAAAAGAACTACAAAAAGTTGAAAATTGTATGCTGAGCATTTGTACTCAATTTAATTTTCTGAAAATGCTTCAATGATGGAGCCTACAATTATTTAATTCCGATTTTCTAAACAGTTTTGAGGAAAACGAAGGACGAAGGCAATTACTCAAATTACAATATCTTTTGCGCAATCTACTATTCAGTGGACCCTTGTTCAGATTTGGGGAATAGCGTTTAGTGTTCCATTCTTTTCTGCGGTCGATGTTAAATTAAGAATAGATTTAGATTTACGGGGATCGGCTTATAGCCATATTTAAAAAAAAAAAAAAGTTAACTTTAGGTTGGTTTATAATAATATTGTTGTTGTGTTGTTATTTAATATCCACTTTAAGTGTACGTGTATGTTTCGTTCTGTCGTCGTCTCTGAATGTTATTAATTGTATTATAAGCTTCCTCGCTCTTTATATAGATGGCGTGCGAGTGTCCAGCCCATCCGCTGGCAGTGGCTCAAGACGGTCGAAACAATGTTACCAACTTTGTCGTCCTCTCCGAGTCACCCTTAAACTCCCAGAGGACAACGGACTAAAAATCAGCGTTGAAAATTAGAAATGGTTGGGATGAAGGGGAAAATAGAAACAACATGGTCAGAAGAAGGTTTTAAGAACCAATGAAAGAATGGTTTTTGTTGCGGTAAACCTTACCTCCATAAAAAGTGTCTGCCCGCCCGTGAATTCCCAATAGCATCGGACACAGACCCAACGTCCTATTCAAGGCGCACCTGAGTGTGCACTGAATTGCTGTGGCCAATGGCGATTGGATTAGATTAGATTAGATTAGATTAGATTTATTTCTATAAATAGTATTTACATATACATAATAAATTAAATATCTTTAAAGCATGGCTTTTTGCCGTCTGCCTGTTGATTGACAATTTCCTATACAATTAGAAATCACGTTTTAAATTATGATTTTGTTTAAAAATTTTCATTTATAATTCTGTTTCTATAAGCTAAGGCTATTTTACAATATTGGAACATTACAGGTACTTCAATTTCATTTAAATATTTTATAGTAAGCTCTTTTGATAAATAATCACTTCCAAAAAAGTGTCTTCTTGTTTCTCTTAGTACCGGACATCTACCGATAAAATGAAAAATGTCCTCTCTTTCTCCCATATTACATATTTCACACAGCAAGGGCAAATCTTCACGATGCGGAATGAAGTTGAGATTAAGAAGTTCACCTCGTAGTCTAAACATCATTGAAATTTGGTTAATGGTGTAGTTATCTCGGAAATAGTTCATTTGGTTAAGGTTGTGGTTCAGCTTACTGTACAACATTCTGTAGATAGATTCTTCTGCTTCAGCTGCGAACTTCAATCGAAAACGATCGTCAATGATAGAAATCAGTTGATACAAAGAAGGCTTCCACATTCCGCACTCAGCCGGCGCAAGTTCTATATTCGCTTCTTCAGCTAGCTCTATCCATTCTCCAAACCAACCTGATCTGCTATTAATAGTATGAAGTGCTGCTTTTTTTGGGAGACGCTCATCGGACATATCCAGGACATTACATATGTAGTCCACTTGCAATTTAAGGGTTTTAATAAATAAAGGAGAGATACCGGTTTCTAGCATAAGCATGTAATTTGGCGCATTTGATGGTAGTCGAAATATCCTTCTGATATAAAATCGGAGGAGTTGCTCAGCCGTTTCATATTTCTTACTACCCCAAACTTGTGCTGCATACAGCAATGTGGACTCAGCTACCGATTCAAATATTTTGTATTTACTGCTGTGGGCTATGTGCCTATTATTGAAGATTTTACTCCATGCCATATTGATTGTGGTTTTTGCTGTTTGTAATTTTTCCTTGAGATGTCTTTCCATACTGTTATTTTTTGTGATATAGACCCCTAAATATTTATATTCGTTAACGACTTCGATTCTCTCATTATTAAATGTCCATCGTTCACGTCCACTTGTTCTTCCTCCACCTTTTCGGAATACCATAACCTTGGACTTCTCTAAACTAACAACTAGTTTCCATGTTTTACAATACTCACTAAGTTTGTTAATCATGAGTTGTAAAGATTCCGGTGAGTATGCAAACAACACTATGTCATCCGCGAAAAGAAGGGCCTTGATGAGAGTTCCAGCATATTCAACTCCCCCCGGCAACCAATCCGTAATATCATCGATAAAAAGGGAAAATAAACTCGGGCTTAACATACAACCTTGCCTTACACCTGTCTTCGTTTTGAACCATTGTGAAATGTTTTCACCATCCCATACAGCTGCAGTGGTTTCAAGATACAGGTTCTGCAAGACACGTCCGAACTTGAATGACATTCCCATTCCATACATCTTATACATCAATGCATTTCTGTCTATCGTATCGAATGCAGCCTTAAAATCGACGAAAAAAACATATAATTTCTTGCTCCGGGCCAAAAAGGAATCCGCTATACTTCGGAGGACAAATATATTATCCACGGTTGAATATCCTTGTCGAAACCCGGCTTGGTATTCCTTGATAAGCTTGTGTTGATCTATCCACGATCTGAGTCGGCTTAGCAGTATCGATGTAAATATTTTGTAGGATGCATTCAAGAAAGAAATTCCTCTATAATTAGCAGGGTCCATTGTGCAACCTTTTTTATGAATGGGGAAAATGAGCGCTTCCTTGAATTCTTGTGGTATAATTCCCTGTTCCATGATGTTGTTGAATATGGTCGTTAACTTGTTGATGAGCTCGTCCGTGCCATATTTGTAGAATTCTGACGGTATTCTATCCGAACCAGCCGCTTTACAATCCTTAAGACCATTCATGGCTGCGGATACCTCTTCCTTCAAGATTGTTTGGTCTAAAAGTTCATCGTAAAACGCAGGGTGCGCAAATTGTACCGTATCATCGCTCAGAGACAAGTGATTGAGAAGTTCACAGTAATGCGTTCTCAAGGTATCACAATTGAGATGGCGATTGATGACATATACCTTGCCATTTATTTTTTGAGCTATCCTCCAGAAATCACGTGTGTTCTTACAATACACTAGGCTTTTGGCTTCGTTTTCATAATACGTTACTTTTTTCTCCTTACACAGTGTCTTAAATTTTCGGTTATGTTGCAAATAGTTCCGTTTCGCGGACTCTTCGTTGCATCGCCTATATCGATTTAGCCAAGTGTAGGATTGGTTTCTTGCCTTCATACATGCTGAATCAAACCAGGGCTCTTTAAACAAACAATTTTGTCTGCCTTGGTTGTTTACTGGGGCCGCATCTTTTATACAATTTTCGATGCTTCTCAGATCATTAGATTCTTGTGCCCTCAGGAATAAATTTAATTGAGTCCTGTATGTAGCAGCCTTAGAATCTTTCCAGCGTAGTTTAGGCATGAGCTTAAGGTTTACCCTTTCCTCATTTTGAACTGCTCCGATGCTGAATGAAATAACGATTGGCATGTGATCCGAATACGGAACTTGCTCCACCTCGAAATCAGTGATCACGGAATTCCAATTCTCTCCTATAAGCCCATAATCAATGACAGAGCTTCCCTGTTTGCCAACAAACGTATATTCACCCAGTTTATCCCCTTCACTGGTACCATTAAGGATTCGAAGTCCAATAGAGTTGCACAATTCCAGGATTTGATTTCCTTTGCCATTCTTTATTGTATCCTTAGACTGTCTGGAATGACCTCTCTGATGGTTTTCTACTCCTCCTGTTGTACCCACTCTTGCATTTAGGTCACCAACCACTAACAGATTTGAAATTGTACCACACATACTAAATTCCTTAATTTTATCAAAATCCGTTTCCCAATGATTGCAGTTAACATAAAATGGCAGAATACGAAATATTTCGCCATCTATTTTTAGATCTACGTAAATAATATCATTATGGAACTTAAATTCATAGCCGCTACTCTTCAAATCCTTTTTCACACCGAATATGCATCCCCCACTTGCTCTCCCTCTTGTATGATTTCTTATAGCCGGAACAATTCTTAGCTCGTAGTTTTGAAACTTATTTTCATAACAGGTAAGGTTGGTATCGGTTAAATATGTTTCGTATAAAAAAATAAATTCAAATTTGTTAATAAAATTAAAAAAATCACTATATAAATTCTTATTACCTAGCCCAGATATGTTATATGATAAAATTTTACATTTTGAACTAAAATTCTTAACATTTACATTCTTTTCTTTTCTACTTTTTACATTATTTGATTGGCAGACGGCATTAATATTAAAATAAAGGTCGAGGCCTCCTAACAGTTTGAGGACCTATTTGAGAAGCACTGTCATTTACATCAATTAGGTTGTCTTGCCCTGGAACGCACCTATTACAGCTGTCATCCACCATTTGACGTAACAATGACATTCCGCACTCGCCGTCACACATTAAATTGTTTTCGCTGTCATAATAGAATGCTTTATTTTCCACGAGCAATGTTTGTCCTCTGAGTTGTGTTTTTATAAATTTACTTTTAATTCGAATTTCA
Organism: Leucozona laternaria; assembly: GCA_932273885.2. NCBI lineage: Eukaryota > Metazoa > Arthropoda > Insecta > Diptera > Syrphidae > Leucozona > Leucozona laternaria. The sequence continues at coordinate 275,207,820 of OW026366.1, forward strand.
GCTTTCAAAGTAACTAACTTCTTCCTTCGTGCTCGTACAGTAGCCGGTAGATCACGATGCAGATGAATTCCCGTGTTTCGCAATGTTGATGAGGCTTTTAAAAGTCGGCCAACATCCTCATTTTTGTGCAACTTGACGATGACATTTGCTGTGTTGTTGTTGTTCGACCTCAAGACCCTCGTTGTTGCAATGATGTCTTCGTTGGTTTGCAACAGGTTTAAGCAACATTCCTTTGCTTTTACACCGCCAATGGCGATTGGCTGCTGCTTGATGTGCATTCAGAGTTACCCGTGTCCATTTTGTAATTCGTTCAGCTTTTTTTCCTTGAGTTTCTGTTAAGGTGGTTTTAATTTTCGAGCTTTAAGAAAAAAATTTTAATGATGAGTGTTATCGTGTACACTACGACAACCCTGTAAAAGCTTTAATGAAGGACAGATTTATGCAATCCACTGTAGCCAGAATGAGAGGCAAACGTCCTATCTTGCCTACACTGCCAATTTTTGTTGGACAGAGTATAGTTTTGTATCAGCTTTTGGTGGTACGGACCTGAACGCTGTCTCCAGTATCCTCTTCCCAGTTTGGTACTCCAGTAAAATCTCTTCACGAACTAAGTTGAATCAGCCTTGCTCTGTGCCTGCGAAACCTGGAAGGTTTCGGTAACCATCTCGATTAAATTGCAGGCTTTTATGAATCGCTGTCTACGGTGCATCCTAAAGATTCTTATTTCCTTTCAAAAACTGTGACTTGTAACGGACCAAAAGCTCTGTGGGATGCCGGCATAAGGTGGCGTAAATGGCGCTGGAGTGGACACGCACAAGGAAGCCAACTGACAGAATTGCGAAACAGTTCTACAAATGGAATCCTCGGAGTCAACGGAGTTTTCGAAGACTAAACATAACGTGGAAATCAACTGTCTTAAGAGATGGAGAATTCCAGAAAAAAAGAGTTAGCAGAAGACCTTGCAAATGCAAAACAATGCATTAATTCCTCAAAAGATTGCATTCAATTGGTTTCTGTAAAATGAATGGGAGGAAAAAATGATTGCAATCATTCTGAATGTCAAATGAACGGCGATGGCATAATTTTAAGACGAAGTCTCAAAGTAAATTCAATGAATGCAATCATTTTATTAAAGACTACATTCATAAAAGATTGCATTCATTTACAACCGTGCTAAATAGTACGTATATTTAAAACATTAGATATTTTAATACTGGAAAATACTTATTCAACATTGAAACCTTTCAACAAAACATTAAATTAAATCCACATATATTCACTAGTTCTCAGCATCCGTCATTAAGGTAATGCCCATCGTAATATTTCCCACATACATAAAATGATAAAAACATTATTCTGCGCACAACTCATTTATTATTTATTTTTGTTGTACATTTGTATATGTATAGCCTTACATACATATGTAATGAAATTTCTATCCACAAAGCAGATTATTATATTTTCATTTGAGTATTTTATGTGACACTGACATTTTTATAAATACACAGCCCTGCCAAAACTCAATTTGTCTAATGCATACTTTCGTTCTATATGTCAAATGTACGTCAAAACAGAGGTGATTTAATTTACCCTTTCTCAAACATCTTATGCCGTTTTCGATTGGATTTTCGGTCTATTCTACTCCTTTTTAATTCCAATCGAATATGAAAACACCGACTTTCCTAAATTTACACGCACACTACCCAAAGCCGCCATTTAACAAAATGGCTTCTTCAAGTATTTATCACTTTTGACAATTAATCCAACGAAAAACTTTATATGTATGTGTATGTTCCTCGTCTACTCCAATATGAAATTGGGAACAGAAGAACACTCCGAAAACATTACTCGGGACAGCCAATCGAAGACTTTTGGAGTAGTAGGAGTGAAAAAGGAGTGCAAAAGGAGTACTCCGAACATTCAAACGAAAACGACATTAGTGAGGATTTCATTTTATATACACATATGTATATCTATGTCATAAGCGAAAAAGAGTCAATACATAAACGAAACCCCATTATTGCGAATGAATTTGAGAAGGGATCTTTTATGATGAGTGTTCACAGTGGTTTATTAGTACCTACTTCATTCTTCTATGACGTGTTTGAGTACTTGCCATAAGGTTTCTGAAATAAATTAATGAAAACCAAAGACAACCACAACTTTATCGCTTCTTCTTCCTTCAATAGTAATTAAGTTGTTAATTCTAATTAAAGTACCAATAGGTACATTTGATTTGGAGACAAAAATGTTTTAAAGTTTTTGCCTGGTTTGGACAGACGCGCAAATGTGATTCCATTATTATTAATTTGCAATTAAATATATGCATGTATATATTTGAGTACATAGAAGATCACTACCTATGTTGTAAATCGAAAAAAAAAATTATTTAATTTTCTTCTTCCTTAGCTGTTTTCTTATTAAGTTAGGTGTTTTTAGGTTTTCTTAAGTGTTGCCACTGTTGTATTAAGTAACGCCATTTCAGTTTTCGTTTTAATATTCAACCAAAATCTGTAAATGATTTAATTTGTTTTTGCTTGCCTAAACTAAGGCTGCGGGATCTTAGCATCCCATATGTGGGATAAGTCGGATATATCTATAAGGTCTCAGTGAATCCAGGGTTTTTTATTATGATTTTTAAAGATTATCTCAAAGTTAGAGAGATTTTTAGCATCTTGTTTGTGGCATATTTGCAAAAAATGTATACACTCTTAAATGTCAGTAATTGCGACATAAAAAGACTAACTATAGCTCCAGATATTTACCCGTTTATATGCAGGATCGAAAGCTCAAGTTGGGTCACATGTTCGACCCAAGTTTTTCGTTTCTCGATTTGAGAGCGCGATTTGGAGTTGAGTTCAAATGGTGTTGAGATGCCAACTTATTTACTATTTATTAATTAATATATTTGTATGTTTTTTTAAATTTTTAAAGCCTGCAATAAAGTCAAAAAAAAAAAAGACGAGACGCCACTAGATTAGACGGGAGCCAAGCAGAATTAGACACACACACGTTAAGTGGTACATAATGTCAAACCATAACTCCTCAGCCCAAGAGGAGTCTGTAGCCGATATGCAAAACGCAATAAAAAATATTTTGAAATCAAATCGCGTTCGCGAGTCGCAGAGAACAATATCGGTCGCGTAGATTGTTTGTGTGAACGCGTTCATTAGCATTTTCCGAACACTTCGTTTTTAATGCGATAACTTTCGGAACGCATCTACAAAATTCACAATCGCTACTAACTTCGGGTACCTACATTCTTTTTTATTATATTCTTTCATTCTAAAATTTTCCATTCCTTTTGCTGGTGCTAAATCTAAAATCAAAATTAAAATAAATTTAAAACAAATATTTAGAGTTTAAAAGTTTAAATAAAATTTGTTGAGCTATTTATTATGTAAAATAAAAAGTCTTTTGATTCTCGGCGCTGGAGGTTGGAACAAATAACCACCGCAGAAGCAGGTTATATTGGTTACCCCGAGACAAAATTTGATTCATCTCTCACTACGACGCCATCATTTAAAACACAGTTGGAAGTGCCGTTAAATTTTGTTGACATCATAACGCCACATAAAAGTCAAGTTATATTTTTTTCTTCTAAGCATAAAGCAGCAAAAACTGAGTTGGAACACATGATTCAACTGGGAATTTGTCAACCATCGTCTTCGAGTATATGCTCACCTCTGCACATGGTTAAAAAGAAAAACAACCAAGATTTCAGACCTTGTGGTGATTACCGCAGATTAAACGCTGCCACTGTACTGGATTATCACCCGATCCGTCACATCCAAGATTTCACCATGAATGTTAACGGTTGCAAAGTTTTTTTTCAAAGTTAGACATTGTAAGAGTAGCCCACTTAATCGCAGTTGCTTCGGAAGACCTTCAAAAAACCGCACTAACAATACCTTCGGTCTTTTTGAATAGCTACGAATGCCATTCAGACTTTGAAACGCAGCACAAACGTTCCACCGTTTCATGAACGAGGTTTCCCAACTTACAATTTAGCTTGTATAAGTTTCTAAACAAGCTATTTCCATTCATGCAAGTAATTTTGGCGCACATTACGCAAACTATTTAACTGCTATAAGACTTTTGTTGACAGGTGTTATAACAGCAAATAGCTTGTCATTAAATGCAATTAGCTTGGCTCAGCAGGGTATTTTATGACAGCTAATGCTAATAGCTTGCTTTGGATGTTATAAAAAGGCCCTAAAAAAGCCATTTGATGACAGTTATTGCTAAAAGCTTGTTTAAGATGTTATAAAAAGGCTTTAACCAAGCCTTTTAATGACAGATATTTTCTAATAGCTTGCCATAAGTGTTAATATAAAGTTTCAAGTTAAAAAATTTGGAAATAAAAAAAAATATATTATTTTTGTATTGTTTAAGTATTGGGTTTTTATTGCATTATTTTTTTTTTTGTATTGTAGTTTTAGATATATTCCTCTTCCCAGTAAGCTCCCGAAACCTTTTCCATTGCATTCTATAATGATTGAAGTCATATTTTTATTATAAAAATTTTTATTTACCTGGGTTTGAACTCCAGGCCACTTCGTTGTTGAGAAAAATGTCATCAAATGGGAACTACTTGATAGCATATTAATTTAGTTTGCATAAGGCCTTTGTTGGCAAGCCTTACACAAGTTGTTTGCTTTGACTTGTAGTGCAGAGCCTTATAGCAGCTATAATAGCCTTGTATAGAACTTGCCAAACTTACTTTAAAAGGCCTTAAAGCAGCTATTTTCTAATTGTAAAAGTGTGAAATGTGTAGCTTGCGAAAATATGCTTTATGAAAGCTCTATACAAGCTATTACTTTCCAAATTCGAAAAATTGCACCTTATACAAGCTAAATTGTTAGTTGGGTTGTTTCGGGCTTGATTTCGTTTTCGCGTACATTGATGATCTTCTCATTGCCAGTAAAAGCGAAGAGCAACACAAAGAACATCTAAAGCTACTTTTTAAAAGATTAGCAGAATACGGTGTAAACATCAATCTTTCAAAATGCGTTTTCGGTGTTTCCACATTGGAATTTTTAAGTCACACTATTAACGCTGAAGGTAGTTCCCCTTCAAAAGATTGCGTTAATGCAATTTTTAGTTCTTTAACACCAACTTCAATCAAGCAAATTCAACGTTTCATAGGAATAATAAACTATTGTCATCGTTTTATTCCTAAACTAGCTCAAATAGTCGCTCCAGTTCATGCACACTTAGCTTTGCTAACAAATCAAACAAAATAAGTCAAAAAAAGTTTTTTTCATGGCCTGAGAATCTCAACAACGTTTTCCATAACGCAAAAACAGCTCTTTCGAAAGTAACTCTTCTGGCTCACCCCATACACATACACGGTTCTTTCAGCATCGCAACGGATGCATCTGATGTAGCCGTGGGTACAGTAGGTACTTCAACATAAAATTTTACTATGTTGGCAACCCTTAGCATTCTTTTCTAAAAAGCTCAAAGACTCAGAAGTCAAATACTCAGCTTTCGATCGCATGCTACTACCTGAATATTTAGCAATCAAGCAGTTCCGATTTTTCGTCGAAGGGCGAGAATTCACAGTCTTCACAGTCTCCACAGACCACAAGCCACTTTCGCTCGCATTGACGAGTTAAACAGAGAGAAGTCCCCGTCAAACACGTCATCTAGACTTCATTTCTCAATTTACTTCTAATATTCAGCATTGCATATTGACAAAATCGCTGCCAACAAAAGTAACGAACTTGACTTAGAAACTATCGCCAAACTTCAATCCACTGATAAAGAGCTACAGGAACTTCTTCAAAATAAAACTAAAAAAAATCTTCAAGTTTCTTACTGAAAGAGTTTGAATTTCCTAATTTGAAGATTTTTACTGTGAAACTTCAACCAACAGAAATCGTCCTTTCACTCTTCCGCTCTACGCCTTAAAGTTTTTAGGTTATAGGTTATAAGTCGAGAGTCGGTTCAAGCTCATTTCAACTTAAAGCAGGTTTATAAAGATTAGAAGCCAGATTCAAGCTCGCTTCAATACCCCATGTAATCGGAGTAATTGTTCTGCCATAGTTTCAGCTTTTTATTACGCACATGTGCGTGGGTAAACGTTTTTCTTTCCCTTCATTGGCTACGCACTCACGCACATGAGTGTGTGAAAAATTGCACCCGCGCTCGTGAGTAAAAATATGAGCTGCGAGCTGTTAAATTTGAGCAGATGAATCTGCTTTTTCTTACCTATTATGGAGCATGTTAACAGCTTTAAAATATTGGATACTTAAAATAAAAATAAAAAAATTCCCAAATGCTTGAAAATACTCGACTTTTAATCATCCAATCAATCAATCATTTGCATAACTTTTCGATATAATTAAATTTTTTTTTTTTTAAAGCATAAATTAACCAAAAATGTAGAGTAGGTACTGGAATTATATAAATTGTAATTTGAAAATTGTATAGGCTTGGTTCTGCCTCCTTAATTTGTGTTTTTTTTTTATTTTTATTAGCATGAGTGGAATTTTGAATTTTAAATACAAACATTTTTAGTACTTGCTTTAAAGGGCAGTTATTGGATTCGTTAAAAAAATCGATCTTCCTCATTCGTGGGATTTGACGCCATCAGATTATTTTCTCTGGGGATATGGAAAGTCGCACGTCTACGGCGTTAACCAGAAACACACTTTGAGGCCAACATTGGAAGGCTTATTTCCTTAAAAAAAAGCTCACGTTATAAGGTTTACTTACAACACAACTCGTATTTTTATCAAATTCACAATGATGACATTACATTTTTTGTTCCCACTTTTGATGAATAATTTTATTTGTCTTAGGAGGAAGTATTAAGGAGATGAACATCAACCTAAAGTAGACAATATATTTTATTTTAACTTTAAACCCACACGAATATACACACGTACCTCATGTCAACTAAATTTACGTTGACGTTAATTTTAAAAGTGAGTATAGTCTTTTATTCAAAGGTGTCTTGCTAAGTAATATCCATATCCACTAAGGTTTTTTTTTTTTATTGACGGCTCTTCTGATGGTTATAAAAGAGTATTTCTCTATTCGAATAAAATTGTCAGTGTCAAGGGGAATAAATCTTTATCCTCTTTCAAAGTAAAGCGATTAAATTGCGGAAAATTCAATGAGTTAAATAAGTGTATAGTGTTTATTTGCTCGAATGGCTTTCAATATTGATTCGTTTCCTTGATTTAAGCTGACAACTGCACCATGTGGGAAAAAGTGATTTTTTTTTTGGAGCAATTCAAGGGAGGTAAAAATTGGAAGCGTGTCGAGTGACGCAACTTAAAATAATCATTTTTTGCATTTCTTTAACATAATTTTGGAAACTTTGACGGATTATCCTAGTTCCTTCCTAGTACCCCTTTCATTTTGGAAAATATGCATTTACCATCAGTGACGTGGCGTCCATCATACAACATCTCGTACCTCCTTCCCTTTTAAAATGTCCACTAAAAAACATTAAGTTGGTATAACTCTTAGTTCAATTTGTTTACATAAATAATTTGTTCATATAATTGTAGGCTAGTATTTTCACGTGATTTTAAGATCTCAATCTTAAAAATCTGATCGTCATAACTCAAGTTATAAGCTTCTAAGTGGAACTATATCACTTTTACCCGAAGATTTTGAACTAAATCATTAGGAATGAGACGAGGTATATGTCCGCATCTGTTAGTCTCACAAATGCGAGCCCTTTTGAGCACATTTTTCATTACATTCTCACACATTTCATGCGGTATTTCATTAATTTCATCACGAATATTTTGTTTGAGTTGCTCAAGCGTTTCTGGATATCCCCACAAAAAGAAGTCCGGAGAAGTCAAATCAGGCGACCGTGGAGGCCAATCAACATCACCATTTCTTGAAATAACTTGTTGTGGAAAGAGATCTTGCAGTAATTCCATTGCAATCCTGGCTGTATGCGATGTGGCACCGTCTTGTTGATACCACATGTTAATCAAGCCGAAAGCATGCAGTTGTTGCGTTCATATCACGATATCGCTCCCCATTCACAGTAACCGTTACGCCGTTTTCATTCTCATAGAAGTAAGGTCCACTGATTCCTCCTGACCAAATTGCACAAAAGACTGTAATTTTTAATGGATGCAAAGGTGACTGATGAATAATTTTAGGGTTTTCCACTGCCCAGAACCGACTATTCTGTTTATTCACATATCCATTCAAATGAAATTGTGCCTCGTCACTCATTATGATTTTTTCATAAAAATCGGGGTTGTCGTGGGCTAGCTGTAATATCCTATTGGCATATGTACGGCGGCGTAAATGGTCTTGTGGAAGAAGCTCTTCCAAGCTCCTGAGCACGGCGTCAAATTTAGGTTGATGGATTGTTTTGAACACTTCCTTGAGCAGCAGTAATGTTTTCAGCCGATCTTGCAGTACGATGTGGTCCATATGCTTGGGCCTATCACCTAAAGACACCATTCACTTCGAAATCATTCACTACACGTTAAATAGTGCGTTTTGTTGGCAAACACCAAACACCAAACAACCAAGTTTCTCCCAAAAATTTCACGTAACTTTCTCATCGTCACAGTAATCGATGATTGATTTTGATAAAAATGTTTTAACGATTAAAACACGTTGGTTTATCGAACATTTTTCCATAGTAAATTTGCCACGTGTCTACTCCACGACTGCCAAATATGAACTGTCTAGACTAATGTTTACCAAAATGGCGGCAAAACAAAGTAGTATACCTTCACGGCGGACACCCTGTATATGTGTTTGTTACTTTATTTATGAACGGGATTACATGCTTTTTCCGTCCTTTTTTTTATCAGAGTGGAAAAATGCTCGCTCATTTAACAGCTCATATTTTGCTCATGAGCGGGAGCAGTTTTCAAAAACTCTTGAGCGTGACACAGGACTCACTCACGAGCATGGCTCAAGGGTTATTAGCAATGCGCCTTTTTAGTTTTGCTCATGCTCGATTTATAAAAGCTCACGCCATGAGCACTCTTAAAATGCTCGATAACAAGACTTCTCGGCTCGTGAGCGTCAGTCGAGTTATTGCTCGCAAGCAAATAATATTTTAAAATGATATAATTTATCGTAAAATATTTTTATTTTTTGTCCTTATTTTATTATTTCCTCGTTTTGAATTAAATGAAATTTAATTTTTAAAAAAGAAACCAATTTGTAAATGCTTGTTGTATAAGAAAAATCATTTCACTCACCATTGTTCACGGGATGTTTGAAACAGTTCATCACTTTTCACAAGTTGCTTACAAAAAACTTTATAAAGTCTTCTTCGTCTACTCCTTTATGAAATTGGAAACAGAAAAACACTCCGAAACCCTTACTCGGAACTGCCAATCGAAGGCTGTTGGAGTAGTCGGAATGAAAAATTAGTGCAAAAGGAGTACTCCGAACGCCCAGAAGGTAACGAACCAGGAAATTTTCGGACTTGAAAAATGATTGTGAAAAGATTGGACTGTGAAAAGCGACTCATATAATTACTCTTGTGTTTCAATGTTCTAGTGATTCAGAGGCAAATAAAAATAAAATTTCAAGGATCAATTAATTTCTTACTTAATTTAATTAATTTAATATTTGAATTATAAAACTGCATTGTTTTTAATATAAACATTTTTTTCTTTTCAGGTAAATTAATTAAATGGTAACACCAAAGAACGGGTAATATTTTGTAATACAATATAATATATTTTAATGTATCGGGGTTTTTTTAAATAAAACAAAAACTGTTTCGGATATCAATGAAATTCCTTATTCTTGTGAAAGTACGTTCGATGCCATTATGTATGGAACTCGATTTCTTTTGCATGGCCACCAAGGGCACGCTTGCAGAGGTCCAGACGCTGAACCCAATTTTCGACAGTTTTCAAGCATAAATCGGCCGATACTGCTGCAATTTCACGTTCGATATTCGTACGAAGTTCATCAATCGTCGCTGGCTTGTTGGCATAGACCATAAACTTCACGAAGCCCCACAGGAAATAGTCTAACGGCGTCAAATCGCACGACCGAGGCGGCCAAGCGACTGGACCATTTCGTGAGATAACACGTTCTCCAAACTTGGTTTCCAATAAATTGATTGTGAAATTCGCTGTGTGGCTTGTGGCGCCGTCCTGTTGGTACCAGATGTCCTCCAAGTCACTATCATCCAATTGGGGCCAAAAATATTCGGTTATCATTGAACGGTAGCGATCCCCATTCACAGTAACGTGCCGGTCTTGATCATCACGGAAGAAGTACGGCCCAATGACGCCGCCGGCCCATAAACCACACCAAACCGTAATTTTTTCGGGATGCAATGATGACTCATGGAATACGTGTGGATTGCTGCCTGACCAATACCGCATATTTTGTTTATTGACTAAGCCATTCAGCCAGAAATGAGCCTCATCGCTGAAGATGATTTTTCAATTTTTAGCGCTCTTAACGAATTTCGGTAGTAAATTTTAATAATTTCGACTCGTTGTTGGCTCGTATATCTTTTCATCATAAAATGGCAAACCTTACTGAAGAGAAATGTGAAAAGAGCGGTAAGAAATATGGCGTCGTTTGCTGTCCCTGTTGCTCTACTTTTGTAGCGTCCCTGTTGAAAAACCCTTTATATATTGGGTTTTCTAAATGGGCGCCGCGCCGGCCTTCGCTTGTATGAGTGGCACGCATTCGAAAAGTTCAATTTTCGATGACTCTGGCGAATATATCGGGCTAAATTATATTTATTATATTAATTATATTTATATCGATTATGTGTATATAATATACGAATATAAAAGTATTAATTTAAGCTTGTACATCTTTTCAAAAGATCTTTGTCTTACATGTACTAAGAATAAAACTCAATAACCAAATACAAATACAAATTTAAGTCATTGCACAGTTGATTCTAAGGGCATCGGTTGGTTTGCGGGTTATTGGCATAGACCTGGGATTTCAGAAAACCCACAAGAAAAAGTCTAAAATGGTCAAATCGTACAATCTCGGTGGCTAGTTCACAACACCTCTACGTGAGATGACCATGCCCTCGAATCGCTCGTGAAGAATTTCGAATGTGGCGTGAGCTGTGTGGCACCGCGCGCCGTCCTGTTGAAAACATATCGTTGGTGTCAATATCATCCAATTCAGGCCAAAAAAAGTTGGTAATAATCGACCTATAGCGCTCGCCGTTGACGGTGATGGCCTGATCAACGTCCTTCTCAAAGAAATATGGAGCAATGACGCCGCCAGCCCAAAATCCACACCAAAACAGTAACTTTTTCGGGATGCATTCGACACTCTTGGATCTCATGTGGATCTGAAATTCGACAATTTTGTTTGTTGACGTACCCATTCATCCAGACATTGGCCTCATCGCTGAGCATGGTTTTTCGATCAGTTTCCAACTGATCCAGAGCCCATTCAGCGAAGACACGTCGTTGTTTATGATCGTGTACCTTCAGCTCCTGGGTTAGTTGAATTTTTTTATGGGCGCATGCCCAAGTCACGACGCAAAATTCGCCAAGGTTTGGTCTGCGAAAGACCGAGTACTTGTGAGGGACACGAAATCGACTACCATGGACAGCGAAGATGTTTTTGGCAGATCATGCGTTTCGTCGAAATACGGGTGTTGTTTAATCGTTATCTACCATAATGGATTCAACTTTATCCACCACACTACGAACATTCCTCTCAGTAGGATGATTATGGCGAACATAAAATGGGCAAAGCGCGCAGAACGTTGGCCGAACAGAACATCCATTTTGATCGTTGGTGTCAATATCATCCAATTCAGGCCAAAAAAAGTTGGTAATAATCGACCTATAGCGCTCGCCGTTGACGGTGATGGCCTGATCAACGTCCTTCTCAAAGAAATATGGAGCAATGACGCCGCCAGCCCAAAATCCACACCAAAACAGTGACTTTTTCGGGATGCATTCGACACTCTTGGATCTCATGTGGATCTGAAATTCGACAATTTTGTTTGTTGACGTACCCATTCATCCAGACATTGGCCTCATCGCTGAGCATGGTTTTTCGATCAGTTTCCAACTGATCCAGAGCCCATTCAGCGAAGACACGTCGTTGTTTATGATCGTGTACCTTCAGCTCCTGGGTTAGTTGAATTTTTTTATGGGCGCATGCCCAAGTCACGACGCAAAATTCGCCAAGGTTTGGTCTGCGAAAGACCGAGTACTTGTGAGGGACACAAAATCGACTACCACGGATTTTCCCGCACATACGGGTGTTGTTTAATCGTTATCTACCATAATGGACTCAAATTTATCCACCACACTACGAACATTCCTCTCAGTAGGATGATTATGGCAAACATAAAATGGGAAAAGCGCGCGGAACGTTGGCCGAACAGAAGATCCATTTTGATCAAGCAATTTTATCATGTGCACGTGTTGTTGAACGCTATATCCGTCCATGGTGATTTGGCAAAACAGACGACAGCCAATTTGACAGATGTAGCTTCAACAACATCCGCTATCAACTGTCGAAGTTCGGAAGTCCCTATTGGAAGACCCTTTATGCACTGTGAATAATATGAAAAGATTTTTAATATACAGATAAAACCTAGCAGATCAGCTAAAATTTGGTATGTGAGTGAGTAAAAATTCGATCTTATATCTTAATAAACAATTCACCTTTGTGTTGCACCTTTTACACTACTCTGTATATCTACTTATTATGAAGTCAGCAACCTCCTGAGAATATTTTCATTTTTCGTACTCGGCTTATTTTACAAAAAAAAAATCAAACACACAATGTAGCGCATGTTTTTTAAATTAACAAGTTAAACAATTATAAAATGCTTATAAACTCAATATGGGCAACATAAACACACTGCAATCGGCAAATCCAATAAAAAGAAGTCATCAAAGCAGTTGTGTGACACTGCTTATGACAGCTTCTATGTAGTCCGCTTAATTCTCAAGTAAACTGTTTAATTACTTTAATTGTACAACTTTGATTGTTGATATTAATTAAGGCAATAGAATCACATACAAATAAGAAATTTAATATCGTCGTAAAGCATTAGAATCACACATGAAATTTAATACCGTAATAAATAGAAAAAAAAATTCCCAATGGAATGGCATTCTGCAGAAATTGCATTTTCTATTGTACTCTTTACTGCGTTTTGTTCGTAATGACAACGAGAATATAATTTGTAAGGAATGTGATTTAGCTCAAGGACTTGTAATAACAATAATAATCGATACGAGCAGGATTTCAATTGGAATTATTGTTTCTAGAAGTTTCATAAATGTCATTATTTTATTATTAAGTTTATTTAAATTAAAAAAAAAAAAAAACCTGTAGTAGCCGCTGGTGGGAAAATGGCTAGTGCGTAGGACTGTCAAAGTGTCATGTCGAAGGTCTGAGTTAGATTCGCAGCTCTAGCTCAGACCGGGCTTAAACGGGTTAAAGAAGAACAAATGTGTTGGCTATATTATCATTTTTGTGTCAGTAGGCGGACAACTGACAGTTAGTTATGTTAAGAACCCTCAATGCAGCATATGTTTTTCCAGAGCACATGATATAAATGAGTGTGGAAAAGAGTTGATAGTATTCTGGGTATAAAAGCCTATAAAAATTGATCGTTTGGAGTTTTGATGGTAGTGGTATTGAGCACTCGAGGTTAACAAACATTTTACCAAAATTTCAGAAAAACTAAAGTCATCTTCTATAGGTTTGCAATTGTTCCCAAACTTCTATCCTATCAAAAAATTCGCAATCCGACAGCTTCGTTTTTCAGCCATTTTCATCAAGTGATGTTAACAAAGAAATTCTGTATTTAATAAATAATAACTCCATTACTATTGATTTATTTTAGTATTCTTAGTGGCTACTTTCCCAAACATCTAAAATGTGCAGAAATTATTCCACTTTTTCAAAAGAATAATAGAAAGACTGCAGTATTCCCCTGTTAGTTGCACGTCGCTTAATTGATTTTCCCCCTTAATTGACCTTAAAAAACTGCAGCTAGAATACTAAAAACATTTAAACTTTTCCGTAAATTAAACTCCCCGGTTAATTGATCAAACAATCAGACAAAATAACCAGTGCAATTAAGCGGGGAACACTGTATATCTAATTATAGGCCTATTTCGTTGCTGCCTAGTTATGTTTTAAGATAAAAATAAGTTTTTCAGTTGTAATCAGTTTGGATTTAGAAAGAGATTGTCAATAGAGGATGCTATCCTTAAAGTTTGCAGTCACTTGTAAAGGGTGTTTTTTTTTAGAGGAATAGAACTTTGAAATTGAATAAAACAAAGATGATTTTTTTTAAATTGACATGAAATTTAGTTAATTCGAAAGATAATTTTCTGACATTATAATTTAAATATGATTTCTGGCACATGACCGCCACGGCTGGCTCGGACGAAGTTTAATCTGAAGGTTCAATTTTCGATGACTTTTTCCAACATTTGTGGCCGTATATCGGCAATAACGCGGCGAATTTTGTCCTCCATAAGTGGTCAATCTTTTTGGGCTTATCGGCGTGGGCTAGCGACCTCACATATCCCCACGGAAAATAGTCAAGCGGCGTTAAATCGCACGATCTTGGAGGCGAATTCACGGGTCCGTAACGTGAAACTATGCGGTTACCAAACGTTTCCCTCAAGTAATATCCCTCGAGCTGTGTGACATGTTGGGCCGTCTTGTTGAAACCACAGCTCCTGCACATCATGGTTGTTCAATTGATAAACGAAAAAGTCAGTAATCATGGCTACAGCGGTGACCATTGACTGTAACGTTCTGGGCAGGATCGTTTTTAAAGAAGTACGGACCAATTATTCTACCAAACCAAAATAAAGAATCCCACGCCTCTTTCACCCCCCCCCCCCCAGAACCCGCAAGCGCTGGGATCCATTTACACTGAGTACGATAGCAAATTCGGTTGCAACTCGTATCGGTACTTATTTTATTGAATTAAACAATTGTAAAAATAAAAAAAATAAATTTGATATGTTGAAGACAGCATATCAAAAAACTTGAATTTATGAATTAAAAGACACCACGGATGTTTAATGGAGATAAAAGAAATGTGATTTGAAGACCATACAGAAGGTTAAATCCCGTATTTCAGTCACCTAATTGTTAATTTTTTTTTTAATTAGAGGTCACACTCGTCACTGAAAAACCTTTAATATTCGATTGGGAAAAGTTGTGTCATGCGGGTGTTGAATTTCAATATCCATTGCAACTCTCTTCAAGAATTCACCCTTGGAGCAAGACAAATCTATCTTTTCAAATGAACACACATGCAATTAACATTATTATAATAGAACCAAAAAAAAAAAACAATTAAAAAAAAAACATAACCCATGTGGTCTATTAATCCAATTTCCTACTACACTACATGTGGTGATCAACATCTAATATTTATCATCTATCGCGCGCCGTTGTGAACAATTTAAATTCCATAAAAAAAAAAATAAACCCGCATGAAATGCATCAGAAGCATAGCAAAAAATTATTGTTGACCGAATATAATCCTATAGCCCACATAGCAAAATTTACATAAATTACATCAAATTTGCATCCAATTTTGCCCTTCAGCTACATACACTCTGAACTAAACTATCTTGTTGTGTTTTCTGTTTTTTTTCATAGTATATTTTTTTTTATAAGGCTATGGTACCGGTTTGTTTACATCACTGTTATAGTGGAAACAAAGTTAATATAGCTTTGTCTGTTATTTGCTATCCATTGGATGTTTTTTTTTTCCGTTGTTTTTATTCTGAACGCTGCCGCCATTAGGTACCTACCGGGCAGTACAGTGGATTTGTTTTGAATTGTTTCGTTGCTAAATTCAGGTTTTTTTTTGTTGTTTTTGTTCAGGTTTTACTTAATGATTTTTTTTTTATTTTAAAGCTTTAAGATATTTTTATTATTTTTTTACCAAATTCAAGCAATTCTTTGATGTTTAATTTCCTGCTTAACTGTGGGTTCTCATTCCATCGTATAGATACTGAGTTTAATTCCAATCCAAAACTAATTCGTCTCGCTCCCCACTCCACTTTATAAATCTTCCTAAGCACTGAATTTTTCAAGGACTTTTCACAAAATGACCCACAGTATGTGTTGAATTTTTAATTGTTGCATTTTCTAAGCGGTTAAAACATTTTCCGTGAAAACTGTTACATATTTAATTTGGTGTCTGTACTTGCGCTTTTGTTAAACTCACACGAAACATAATTTAATTAAATACTTTTTGCTTGGCGCTCTGGTCAGCATATAGTAATATGTATGGATGAGGTTTTCTTTGGATCGAATATAATTAAGGATAAATTGTCAATTTTTCTTTTTTTGGCACCATTCTTTCCTTGCAATGACAAAAAACCAGGAAAATCCATCAATTGTAGAAGGTCAAACACAGAAGTTGTTTGCAATAAATTTTGCATTATAAATGGTCAATGTCATGGCTTTAGCTATATAGCAAAAATGAAAAAGTGGTTTCATAGTTGAATGAATCTTTTTTCGTGTGTATATGGAAACTATCAATCTTTGAATTTGAATGAAATATAACAAAAAATTGAAGAGCTTCTCACGCAACAACCTGTTTTCTCAGACTTGTTTTTATTCGGGAGGGACGACTGCCGGTGCAGACGAATGAATTTGAGTTTAAACAAAAAAAAAATGCTCGAACACAAAAGTGACATAAACTGCAATGTTTCAAGGTGAACCAGATTTAATATTGATTAAAAGTTATTGATCGCAATTTGAATTCTTATTTTATTGTTTTTTTTTTTTTTGTTAACAACTTTTTGTTTGTTGGGTTTGGAATAAAAAAAAAAAAAATGCACGACTGGGTCGCACGAACTTGCTCTTATGCGCGATCACATTGTGTTTCTCTAGTCTGAAATAAATAAGCTATAAGAGTATATATTTTATCCATTTGCCAAATCTTAGTTTAGTTTAAGGTGGTATTATTTGAGTATACAAAAATTAACAATATAGCCTAGTGTTGCACATATGCGATATGCATAAAAGGAAATTATACTATTTAAACTGGTGAATTGTTTTAAATCAACAAAATTAGAAAGAAATTGATTAAAATACTTTTAATCCGTTTTAACCCAACGCGATGTACACCATCTGATTTCTTATATAAATCTTTATTTATGAGAAAAAAATTTTGAAAATCGTAGGAGCGGTTTTAAAAATAATTAATTTTTTATATATAAAATTTCGTTAACATTTTTGAGAAAAATAATTGGTACGCCAATTTAAAGCATTTATTAATGTTGCGTTAATAATTGAACTTCGCTAACAGTTTTCGAAATATCGAATTTTCAAAAAATAATTTTGATTTTTTTTTAACAAATCCAAAAATCATTTTTTAGAAAATTTTGATACGCACTTTTATTTATATTTGTAACAAGCTTCTGTATAAAAAAATCTAATTTTATTCGGTTGATCAGATGTTGAGATAGTCGAAAATCAAAGAAACCGTTCTGTGAGAGGTACTGTTAATAAACGTAAAATATAAACTTTAAAAATTTTAAATGGTAGATCGTACTAATTTTAACACACAAAAAAACTTTTATGAAAATCGTAGGAGTCGTTTTTGAGAAACAAAATATTTTTCTTAACGGTTTTTTTAACATTTGTATGGGAGGCACCGTTATTTTTGAGTATTAGAATAATTTTTGTCAAAAATCTTCTAGATAAAGTTAAAAAAAACTGCTATTTACCAAGTTTAATAAAAATCGAGCAAGTCGTTTTTGAAATATTGAGTTTTCAAAAAAAAATATTAAAAGTTTTTTTAAAAATCTAAAAAATATTTTTTTTGATGATTTTGGTACACAATATTATTTAGAATGTGTCAATACTTCTTCATAAAAAAATTGATCAGAATCAGTTTAACCGTTTTCGAGAAAAGCGAAAATCAAAAAAATGGTTCTTTGGGAGGTACCATTAATAACCATTTTTCGTAACCATTTTCGGCAACTTATAACTATTTAAATTTATTGAGTTCTTAAAAACAAATTCGGTAGCGCTGAATTTGAGAAAAATAATTTTTTCCTTTTTGGGCAAGAAATTGTGTATGACAGCTACTGTTAATTTTGGTCCTAAAAAAAAAGAGAAAAAAACGGGTGGGGGGAATGTCCAAAAAACGCTAGGTACCAAGTTTAAAGAAAATCGACCCATCCGTTTAGGCTGTAGTCGAACCGACAGACAGACAGACAGACGGACGTTTTTGCGAGACCCACTTTTTTTTATTTCTCTATCATCGTAATGTAAAGTTTGATCAAAATCTCGAGTTCGATTTTTTGTACGAATCCATAACTTCCCATATAACTAGTAGATACCTATATCGCAAGTAAAAAACATTTTTAAGAAATTCAACCCTTTCCATGCAAACAAGTGTAAACAACGAAACAGCATGAGAAAACTAGATTTAATTTTGAATTCACTCTGTATCGTTCGTTTGAGTGAAGTTGTATTTTTTTAAACTAATAAAGGATAAGCCATATGTTGGGTTCTTTTTAAAGAAGCCTTAAAAAATACACTGCTCACTGTTTTTTGCAACGATTTTTGTTTAATGAAAAGTGTAAGCCTTCTGATTAATAATTATGGATTATTATTTCATTCAAACGACTGCCTGGCTTGTCAGTAAGCCATCAGTAGGCTCGGCCAGGTACAAATAATCTATTTATAGCTATACAAAAGAGTGTGTGAAGTTAGAACCCCTTTTTTTGAATTTGTTATTTTTGAAATGTTTTTTTTTTTTTTTTTTTTAATTTTTCATAGTAAAAGTCAATATTTAGAAACGAAATTCTGGAACAATATAGAAGAGCCCTAGAACAACCTGGAACAAATTTTTGAATTTTTTATTTCTGAAAAGGGGCTTGAAATCTTCAATTTTTTACATTTTTGAATGAATCTTTGGAGCAAATGGGCTTGAGTGGTTTTGAACTTGGAACAACTTTGATTTTTTGAAAAAATGAGGCTAAAGGAGTTTTCGATGTTTTTTTTTTTAATTCAATTTTACGGTGATTTTATAAATTAAGGGACACAATATTTTCTTAACACATGTATTCATGATCAAAAAATGTGATCTTAAAGTTTTTTTTCTTAAATAAAATGTTCGAGATCCAATTTTTGCGTTTTTGAAAAAAAAAAGTTTTGAAGACTTTATCTTTAAAAATAGGCCTTTGACAGCTTTAATTTTTTGAACAATGTTCAGAACACTGAAACCTAAAAAAAAAAAAATTAAAAAGTTCGATTTTGGGGGCTAGAATTTTTTCTAACTTTTGAAATTTTGAACATAGAAGTCTAAAAACTTGAATCAATGTTCAGAACAATCTAGAACAATTTTTGAAAAAAGGTGGGCTACGTCAAAAACGGTTGTTTGAGTTAACCCCCATTTTTGAATATTTTTCAAACAAAATTTCAGGAACAACCTGAAACAACTATCAAAAATAACAAATTCAAAAAAAGGGGATCTAACTTCACACACTCCTATAAAAAACCGAAATTCATTATCTATCCATTGACTTTTACGTTTTCTTCCATCGTCTTCTGTTGCTTTTCCTGTAGAATTTTTTTCGTGTTGACGTTCTACAAGAGCTACAGTATTTTCAGTTGGGAGCACACCAACCAATCGCAGTAGATTTCTTCACAAATTTGCCCACACAACACCCGGTTGGAGAAAGGCAAGCGAAATATGAACATACCCAATACCAAAATATTCCTCACCAGGAAAAAACACGGCTACTATTAGTTCTCGTTCGTGTAAGAAAATTAGAGGTTTATTGGAAATTGAAATTCCGATGATCAAGAAAACCAAAAAAAAAAAAGGATTTTCGTCATCAATTCTGTGAGTTCGTCGCGTCGGTCTTCACATCAGATTCACATAGGTATATTGAGCTAAAGCTTAAAAGGATAAATGGTATTTTTTCAATTTTGATACAAAGCATTTTTATGAACTTAATTTTAGAACGAAAAACTCGTGTAAAAAAACCATCATCGGACAATATCAGTGTGGTTTCATTCCAGGCAAATCAACAACTGATCAGATCTTTACCCTTTGGCAGGCGATGGAAAAATGTCTAGAATTTAACATCCCAACATACCATCTGTTTATAGACTTTAAGGGCGCTTACGACAGCATAGCCAGGGTAGAACTTTACAAAGCCATGAGAGAATTCGGCATCCCAAATAAATTGACACGACTATGTAGGTTGATCATGACCAACGTAACAAGCCAAGTAAAAATAGCCGGATTGCTATCCAAACCAATCAACATCTTTAATGGACTCCGACAAGGGGATGGTTTGGTCTGCCTCCTCTTCAACCTGGCGTTGGAGAAAGCAATCCGTGACTCTGGCACGGCAACAAGAGGGACCATCGTCAACAGGTCCAGCCAGATACTGGCTTACGCAGACGACATCGACATCATCGGAAGAACCGAGCAAGCTATCCATTCTTAGGAAAAACTCAAGGAGGCTTTTCAATAGAGCAAAATACAGTAATGAACCTGCTGACTGGGATCTCTTCAAGATCAGCAAAAACCTATATAAGAACCGAACTACCTATGCTAAAAGAGCAGCCTGGCGAAAATTTTGTACAGACATTGAGTCTACAAATGATGCCGCTAGGCTCAGGAAAGTCATGTCAAAGGTCAGTACTCCTCCGGGCTTTTTGAAAAAACCCGATAAAACCTGGACTGACACCTGCTCAGAAACTTTAGAGTCACTTATGAACACTCACTTCCCAGGATGTATCATTGATTCATCTCCTGTGGACAGTGAACCGACTATAAGTGCGATCTCTAATATTGGAAACCAAATCGTAGATAGTAGGAAGGTGGCTTGGGCCATTGACTCCTTCTCGGCATACAAGTCCGCAGGACCTGATGGCATAATTCCGATTATGCTCCAAAGTTCTAAGGATGTTATTGTTCCAATTCTAGTGGATATTTTTAGACAATGTCTGAACATTACCTACATTCCATCTAGTTGGAGAGAAGTCAATGTTATCTTCATTCCGAAAGCAGGCAAGCCCACTCATACTGAAGCGAAAGACTTCAGGCCAATAAGCCTATCCTCCTTTCTTCTTAAGACTTTAGAAAGACTAATAGAAACGCACATTCGCCTAAAACTTAATGTTAGTTTCCTCTCGCAGGCCCAACATGCGTATATGAAGGGCAAGTCCGTTGAGACGGCACTTCATGAAGTGGTCGGCACAATTGAAAAATCAATCCAATTCAAGGAGTTTACCTTGGGAGCATTCCTGGACATAGAAGGGGCCTTTAATAATGTCGAGAACAGTGCAATTCGGCGAGCCCTTAACAACTTTAATATTGATCCGATGCTTTCAAACTGGATTGACTCGATGCTTCAAACGAGACTTGTAAGTGCAGAAATGGGTCATAGCAAGCTAAAAGTCAGGACATGCAGAGGCACTCCGCAAGGAGGGATTTTATCCCCCTTGCTCTGGCTTTTAGTCGTTAATGAGATACTAATTAAACTCAGTCTAAGCGGTGTCAAGGTCGTCGCTTATGCCGATGACATCGTGATCATGGCATCAGGAAAATTTATACCTACACTGTGTGAGCTTTTACAAACATCTCTTGACAAGCTCAGTAATTGGGCCAGAAATTGCGGACTAAATGTCAACCCACAAAAGACAGAGCTAGTTTTGTTTACAAGGAAACATAATATTCCAAACATTAATCCTCCCACCATAAATGGGACTCCGGTGCAGATTACTGGTACGGCAAAATATCTTGGTTTGATATTAGACCGTAAGCTAAACTGGAAAGAAAATATTAAAGAACGAGAAAGGAAGGCTTTAATAGCATTCTATACATGTAGTCGAATTTTTGGAAAAAGATGGGGTCCCAGCCCAAGAACCATTCATTGGATGTTCACAGCCATAATAAGGCCAATACTGACATACGCATGTCTGGTTTGGTGGCCAGCCCTAGAAAAGGCAACCAATCTTAAGACTATAACAAAAGTTCAGAGACTTGCATGTATTGGCACTACTAGTGCCATGAAAACTACTCCTACCGCAGCCCTGGAAACGTTTCTTTCACTAGCCCCACTCGATTTATTTACGAAGGAAGTGGCGGCCAATAGTGCTCTAAGGCTCAACCAATGCAAAAACTGGGTAGGAGGCCATTTTGGACATAAAACCATATTGACTTTCATGGACAAAGACACTCAAACGGACTATACTGTACCGCACATTGATTTCCACCCAGTGGCCCTAACAGATGTCCCCTCAAGGGACCTCTGGGCGGCCAACCGGGTCATTAAAATTGATAACGTTTCGGTTTTCACAGATGGCTCCAAGACGGGTGATGGGGTAGGGTCAGGCATCTTCTCAGAGAACCCACCCCTGAATAGATCAATAAAACTTCCAGATTTCTGCAGTGTTTTCCAAGCCGAAGTGCTTGCAATTTACGAGGCAGCAAAAAGTCTTGCCACTTTTAAATTCGTAAATAGAAACATTGACATCTTCACTGATAGTCAGGCGGCAATTAAATCCATTGCTTCGGTTGTCACAAAGTCTAAACTGGTAAACTGTTGCCGTAACGAGTTGAAGCTACTCAGTGCATCAAATACAGTTACCCTTCGATGGGTCCCAGGACATCGTGACATATATGGTAATGAAATGGCGGATAAACTGGCCAAAATTGGATCTTCTCTTGATCCAAGCCAAACTGTATCCTCCGTTTCTATGCCACTTGCACAGGAAAAGAACAGAATTCGCAAATGCTTCCTCGATGCCGCAAACGATAGATGGTCAGCACTTGATACTTGTCGGGTCTCGAGGAATCTATGGCCGAACATCTCAAGGAAAAAAACAGACTTCCTTCTTGAACTAAGCAGACCTCAACTATCCCTTTTGGTTGGAATCTTAACGGGTCACAACTCAATGGGAACCCACATGCGCAGAATGGGCATCAGCTCATCCGACTTGTGCAGAGGGTGTCAAGATGAAGAGGCGGAGGAGGGCTCTTATCACTTCCTTTGTGAATGCCCCAGCTTAGTAAGAACCAGAAAATTGGCCCTCGGAGATTACTTCTTTGATGAACTGAGCGACATCTCGTTTTTGCCACTAAGGAACATCCTGAAATTTACTCAAAAGTCGGGATGGTTCAGGGAGGCTTCTCATACCCACACCTAAACTCCTCTAACTCCTTTCCTCACCAATCCTTATTTTCACCTTCACCATACCCTGGGGAACACAATGGATCCAATGAGATCCGAGTGCGATGTTACGGCTTGCCGTATAATCACCCCTTCAAACCTAACCTAACCTAAGCTGTACATGATTCCTTCATCCAGATCGAGCAGGCGGCACAAAATCTGGGGCTGCACATTAGTGATGGTAAAACAAAGTACATGGTGGCGTCGAATGCAAGAGGAACAGTTTGTCAAACAAGCAAGGTAGCGGAGCACGAATTTGAAGTGGTGCAATCCTTTAAATACCTTGGGTCAATAGTAGCAGCCGATAACAATATAGAAGAAGAAATACGCGGGCGGCTTCTCAAATCCAACAGAGCCTACTATAGTCTGTCAAAGCTCTTCAAATCCAGAAATCTCACCATAACTTCAAAACTGCTGCTGTACAGGACCATGGTCCTGCCAGTACTCACATATGGATCCGAGACTTGGGTGCTTAGCAAAAGGCACTCCGACCTCTTAGCCGCGTTCGAGAGAAAAGTCTTAAGGAGAATTGTTGGCCCCATATGTGAGGAAGGACGATTCCGGAGACGGTACAATCATGAATTGTACGCAATCTATCGTGACAAAAATTAAGCTCGGTAGACTCCGGTGGGCAGGGCACCTTGCTCGGAAAGTTCTTTGTGGTACATTCTATGGTAGACGACAGCGTGGTAGACCATGCTTGCCCTGGAGAGATGGCGTAGACCAGGACGCCGGGAGCCTTGGGGTGCGAAACTGGATGGCGGCGGCTCGAGACCGGGATGGGCTTAGAGACTTGTTGAAGGAGGCCAGGACCGGACCCCGGTTGTCGAGCCGACGATGATGATGATGATGTTAATAATCTTGAGTATAATTAAAAATAAACTGCTTTTTAAGGTTTTTGGCTCAAAATTTGCATAGTGAAAATAGACTTATTTAGATATTTAAAAATAACATGATAAAAAAAAACATTTTCCTTTCTGCAACAGTAAAAGTAGTTAGTTGGAGTTTCTACAATTTCCACATAAATTTAAAATATATTCCAAGCCAGGAAGACACAATCAGTAATTATTTTGATGCAAAAAAAAAGCTGATGGATTGAATTATTACTTTAGTGAAACAAAAAAAAATCAATTCGATCCCAAACTTCGCCATAAAATTAAGTTTAATTTTTCAATGATCATCAGTAAATAATTAGTTAGTTTTAGTTTTATTGACTAAATATTAATGTATGTACATTTATCGTATAAGTTAACTTATAGTTTAGTTGGTTTGGCTTTATGCCGTCTACCAGATTGACGTTTTCGTTTTTACATGGTACAAAGTTAGTTTTAATTTTAATATAAGAAGAATTTTCGTTGTATCGAAAGTCACCATCAAAAATACGTTTCCTGTAACGCAAAGCATTTAAGGAATATTTATACCATTTTCCCATCCACGTCCTCCATCTAAAATACACAGTGTATATTCCATATCCAGAATATTTGCTCCAAAGTATATCCTCCCCTCCGTAGTTCACTCAGAATAGGACATTTTGCAATAAAGTGGAACACGTCTTCTCTCTGTCTGAGATTGCAGACGTTACACTCAATTGGCAAATCAGTTCGATGTGGTATGCACCCTTGAGAGTGAAATAAAGTTCAAAATCGTTTTGGATTTTATTGCACTCTTGAAAGTGCAGAAAAGTCCAAAATTTCGTTTTAGACTTTATTACATTGGACTTTATATCATGACACCGCTGCCGCCGATGTTGTTGATACACATTGGTGCCCGTTTTATCGCATTTTCCACGACTTTCCGCAAGATTTCCGGTGGTAACTGTTCGCATTCCTGTCGAATATTCTTCTTAAGGGCTGCGATTGTCTGAGGCTTGTTGGCATAAACCCGCGACATAAAGTAGCGAAGTCTGGGATGGTTAGATTAGACAATGTTGCTGGCCATGCCAAATCGCCAAAACGGGAGATTACGCTACCTTCAAAATATCCATTGTTGCTCGTGCTGTGTGTGCCGTTGAAATCACCTAGCTATTTACCGAAACCCGCTCATCCAATTCCGGCAGATTTATCATGGCCGTGTAGCGTTCTCCAGTAACAGTTACCGTATTACCGGTGGGATCCTCAAAAAAATAAGACCCAATCACTCCTCCCGCGTGAACGCCGCACCACACGGTCGCTTTCAGTGGATGTAATGGCCCTTCGTGCTTCACACGCGGATTTTCAGTGCCCCTGAAACGAAGATTTTGCTTATTGACGTAACCGCTGAAGTGGAAATGCGCCTCGTTGCTCATCATAATTTTCAACACAAAATCGTCCTCCTCCAACCGTCATCATCTATCCTCAATGGCTTGAAAGCGGATTCTAGCGCTCCATTGCTTGTCAGTTTGTACGCTTCAGTTTTCTAGGTTCACAAATAATGTCAAATATGATTGATGGTACGATGCCATTTGCAAAAATTATAACATCTTCCGATAGGCTGATTAATTTTGAGCCACCTTGTAGTTGTTTGTTCTTCTTCCTATTCTTCAATAACCAATCCAAGAGCATTAATTTTCTATAGGTGCAATAATTTAAGCAATTTCCCCTATAGAATAATATAAAGTACAGTGTTAGTATGCTGTGGATTTTATAAGTGTCGTTAGCAATCGACCAAAATATTGAGAATAAGATAGCATCTATAACTAATGATCCCAATGGACGTACGTGAGCGAAACGCATTATACCTAACTAAATAAGTTTCATAAAAAAAGAAAATTTAAATAGAATCAACTGTCACATTATGCAGTGTCACTTATTTTATAGATATGACAAACCTTCATTCATTTTAAACTCCCTTGTTTATGGTGGGTTTTTTTTATTTTCATTGTATATTCTCCAAATATAGTGGCAGCAGGTAGATGGACTGAAAGACACATTAATCTTGAAACATTTGACATCTTATCATACACAACCTGCTGTCCTTCGGAGTTATTTGCAAACGCAGACGTACCTACCTTCCTACTTAAATAATGCAAATCTATAGCTTATTATAGAAATACCTTAGTTTAGTTAGCATAAAAACAATGCTGTGCAAATCATTTTGGTTAAAATCATTTCCTTCGATTTCTGCCTTATGCTTTTATTTTTAATCTCTGTCAATAGGAGAGACGCAAGTTGAAATTTATATATTATGTCACTAATTTTGTTCTCAACTCCCTAGTTGAAAATCTTAAGTAGGCTAACTTTCAGTTTGAAAAATATCTCTCGGATATTTGTGTTAAATAAATCAAAAACTATCATATTCAAAGTTAAATTTGAAAATGTTGGGTCGATTATATAATCGAAGTTTTTCAAGCTTTGTGTGTTAAACTGTAAGCAAATGAGATGGTGCCACGAACGTGAAAAGGATACAGTGTTGGAGAAAATCGCGAAGGTTTTTAATGTCCCAAAATTGTTTTTTTATTTACACTACAGTCCACAATTCCTTACCATTTGCAAAGCTGAGAAGCACGAGCAAAAACTAAATTTTTGGTTCATAAAACGTGATCCCTATAGAAGGCAGGATCTCGTGTTGTTGTAATGCATGTTTTTTTAATGATCAATATGGCTCATATCTGATAATAAAAAACGGCTAGTGGAAATAATGTTTCCCCAGCACGCAATCAGGGGAAACAAAACAGTCGAAAACTGTCGGAGTCCAATGCTCTTAAGCTCATATCTGGAGTTGTATAGAACGCACAGAAAATATTGATAAAGGGTTTTTCAATAAGAGCGCTACAAAAGTTTAAAAAAAAAAAAAAAACGGTTTTGGATATCAATGAAATTCTTTATTCTTGTGAAAGTACGTTCGATGCCATTATGTATGGAACTCGATTTCTTTTGCATGGCCACCACGGGCACGCTTGCAGAAGTCCAGACGCTGAACCCAATTTTCGACGGTTTCAAGCATAAATCGGCCGATACTGCTGCAATTTCACGTTCGATACTCGTACGAAGTTCATCAATCGTCGCTGGCTTGTTGGCATAGACCATAGACTTGACATAGCCCGACAGGAAATAGTCTAACCGCGTCAAATCGCACGACCGAGGCGGCCAAGCGACTGGACCATTTCGTGAGATAACACGTTCCCCAAACTTGGTTTCCAATAAATTGATTCTGACATTCGCTGTGTGGCTTGTGGCGCCATCCTGTTGGAACCACATGTCCTCCAAGTCCATATCATCCAATTGGGGCCAAAAATATTGGGTTATCATTGAACGGTAGCGATCCCCATTCACAGTAACGTGCCGGTCTTGATCATCACGGAAGAAGTACAGCCCAATGACGCGCGCCGCCGTCCCATAAACCACACCAAACCGTAATTTTTTCAGGATGCAATGATGACTCATGGAGTACGTGTGGATTGCTGCCTGACCAATACCGCATATTTTGTTTATTGACGAAGCCATTCAGCCAGAAATGAGCCTCATCGCTGAAGATGATTTTTCGATGAAAATCCGAATCATTTTCAAGTTGTTGCTCAGCCCAATTCACGAATATACGACACTTCTGGTGGTCAAGCGGCTTCAGTTCTTGCGTTAATTTAATCTTGTAAGGATGTAGGCTAAGATCTTTTCGCAAAATTCGACACAACGACGTCACAGAGATGCCCAACGCTTGAGCACGACGTGTGAGAGACACATTTGGGCTTTCTGAAGCCTCAGCGGCAGCAATATTCTCGACACTACGGGCACTTCGTTGTCTCACTGGCACGGGAACATTTTCTACTGTGCCTGTGGATTCAAATTTTTCCACTAGACGCTCAATTGTTGATCTGCTAGGACGATTATGACGACCATAAATTGGAAGTAGCGCTCTCAACGTTGAGGCCACTGACTCCGAATTTCGGTAGTAAATTTTAATAATATCGACTCGTTGTTGGCTCGTATATCTTTCCATCATGAAATGGCAAACCTTACTAAAGAGAAATGTCAAAAGAGCGGCAAGAAATATGGCGTCGTTTGCTGTCCCTGTTGCTCTACTTTTGTAGCGTCCCTGTTGAAAAACCTGATATATACAGAAATGTAGGAAATTTAATGGTCTTCAAGAGTTACTATATAATCATATTTCAATCAAATCAACGAACGACGAGATAAAATATACAAACTGTTTTCAAGTACGCGAATATTTTTCCTACAAATCCATATACAAAAATATACAATTTTAAGATATTCCTTGAATTACGGAACAGAACAACACCTGTAAAATGAACTATCTGAATAATTAAAATCACAAATACTTGAAAATTAGATAGATTTGTGCTTTAGGTTTAACAAATAACAACCGGCCTCGTAGTCTGGATTCTCTCGAAATGCCTCGACTCGAACAATCTGACATTTCGTTATATGAAATGACTATATCGCTGAGAGAGAGAAAGATGAACATCTTTCTTCGTGGCTAAGGGTTCAGAGAGTAGATTTTGTTACAATATGGTTAATAGGAGCCGAGAAAATCGTATAAATGTCTTTTTCAAAATGGCGGCCCCTTCCACATGGTTTTGAGTCTCGCAAACTGACATTTAGGTTAGTCTCGATATTCCCCATCACATTTAATTTGAATAAGAAATCCTTTCAAAAAATTTACAGATTTTCCCTATTGACTGTACCCACTGCTATTCCGTAGAGGATTTTACAATTCTTGCGTCCTTATTTGAAAAGATCCGGTGGGGATTATAAGTGAAAAAAATGTGTGATGGCAGGAACTGCTACCCGAAATATTTTTTTTCACATCAATGTGTTTCTTAACATTTATATATGTATACGAGTGTATATACACTATGTAACTTAACTACACGCTTACGTTGATCTAAGCTAACTGTTACTTTGAAGCTAGTCCGTGACTAAAGTGCAAATATTTTTTTAAACGCATAAATACCGTTGTAAAGTGTTCGTTCAGCAGTACAATAGCAGCAATTGAGACATTGAGGCTCGCATTAATGTAGACATATTTCAGAGTTCTAGGAATCGAACAACTAAAACTTGTATGCGTTTGTGCTTTGCACGTGACAAAATTTCTAACAGCTAGAACTACGACAATTCGATTGCAATTTGAGTAAAATTATGCAATGAAAATTGTTGCAGTCAGATACCTAGGTATTAATGTTTGTGTGTTTGTACGTGTACAATTTAAATATACATGTATCTAGTTAGTTATATGGGGCTGACAAGAATCTTTCATGATGGGTGTGTTTAAATTTATTAATACAGAACAAAAGGTGAAGATCTGTGCTGATTTCGAGGTTCATGTAGACGAAGTAGTGGTTTGAATAACAATAGTTTTCCTTAAATTCCTTTCGAGTCTCTTTCGATAAGTCGACTTCACTACGTTCACTTGCTATGGGACAAAGAAGCTCATATACATACTTATAACGGCCGTTTTTTTTAGACGTGTGGTTTTCAATCTGGCAATACTTTTTTCGGAGTTGGTCTTTTTGACAGATGTCACTTGATTTATGATTAGTTTGGAATTCCATTTCATAATGAATAGACTTACTCCTGAACAACGCATGAAAATTGTGGAAAATGGTCTTGAAACGAGATCGCTGTTGATCCCGATTTTCATAAGAAAATTTTGTTCAGCTATGAAGCACATTTTTGGTTGAAAGGGTGCATTAATAAGCAAAATTGTCATATTTTGAGCGATCATAATTAACAAGCTATTGTTGAGAAGCCGTTACATCCTCAAAAAGTCACTGTTTGGTTTGCTCTATGGGCAGAGGGAATCATTGCTCCATATTTCTTCAAAAATGAAGGCGGCCATAATGGTACAGTCAATGGGGAACGCTATAGAGCCATGATTAATGAGTTTTTTCGTGCATTAATTGGAGGATGTTGATGTGGACGACCTTTGGTTCAAATAAGACGGCGCTACATGCCATACAGCCAACGAAACAATCAATTTATTGAAGGCAACTTTTGGTGAGCGCATTATCTCGCGTCATGGGCCTGTGGCGTGGCCTCCATGATCGTGCTATTTAACACCGCTGGACTATTTTTTGTTGGGTTATGTGAAGTCGCTTATCTACGCAGGTAAGCCCGAGACGATTGACGCCTTGGAAGACAAAATTCGGTGCTTTATTGCTGACATACGGTGCCAATTGCTGCAAAAAGTGGTCGGAAATTGGGCCTCTCGGCTGGAATTTATTCGAGCCAGCCGCGGCCGCCACTTGCCCGAAATCATTTTTAAAACATTATGGCAAACCCTTATCTTTATAATAAAGCTGAAACATATAGGGAAGGGAAAAAAGAAACCAACCTGGTGGACTGTAGAACTCGGCAATTTGAGAAAAGAAACGAGAAGACTTTTCAATGCTGCCAAAAATACCAGAAACGATAATGACTGGGATATTTATAAAACCAGTCAGCGAAAATTTAAAGCAGAAACGCAACGAGCGAAACGAAACTTATGGAGGACTTTTTGCAGTGAAATCGAAGGTACAAACGATGACACTTGATAAATACTCACTTCCCGGGCTGCGGGTCAAATGACAGCAACCCGGAAACAGAGTCCTACACGGACCACATTGTACCATCGGATATTATAACGGATGAAAAGATCAGATGGGCGATCCATTCCTTTTCTCCGTATAAATCCCCTGGCCTTGACGGCATCTTTCCAATGATGCTACAGAAAAGCGAACTCCTAATTATACCGCACCTGAAAAATATATTCCTTAATAGTTTAAAATGGGGATATGTTCCCTTTTCATGGCGCGAAGTCAAGGTGGTTTTTATTCCAAAAGCTGGCAAGCCCAGCCACACAGAAGCAAAAGACTTCAGGCCAATCAGCCTGACATCGTTTATTCTTAAAACGTTTGAAAGACTGATAGACCTACATATTCGAGGCACTCTGAAACTGGTTGAACTATCCCCAGCACAGCACGCCTACACAAAGGGGAAGAGTGTAGAAACGGCTCTTCACAGCGTCGTTAGCACGATAGAAAAAAACACTAAGCGACAAAGAGTATACCCTTGCTGCGTTTCTTGATATTGAAGGTGCTTTCAATAACGTGGAAAATGAAGCAGTGAAAGCAGCTCTAGTAGACAATAAGGTTGATAATTCGATAATAGGTTGGGTTATGTGCATGTTAAAAAACAGGCAAATTAACTCGGAACTAGCAGGTATACAAATGAGATTAACCAAATCCAGAGGTACCCCACAAGGGGGGTCCTGTCACCACTCCTTTGGGTGCTAGTTATGAACACAATCCTACTCGATCTGAAAAACTGTGGAGTAAGGGTAGTAGGCTACGCTGACGACCTTGCGTTATTAGCGACAGGAAAATTCTTATCCACTATCAGCGAACAGATCGAATATGCCCTTTCTAAGGTTAATAGATGGACTAAGAAATGTGGCCTGATGGTTAACCCGTCAAAAACAGAACTAGTCCTTTTTACAAATAAAACGAAAATACCAAGCTTCAGAATTCCTTCAATTGAAGGCACACCTCTGAAGGTTTGATATAAGGCAAAGTATCTTGGTGTGATTCTAGATAGGAAACTAAGCTGGAGTCTTAACACTAAGGAACGAGCCAAAAAAGGAATGATTGCATTCTATTCTTGTAACAGAATCTCTGGGAAATCCTGGGGACCGAGTCCAAAAGTTATCAGGTGGATGTATTTGGCAATAATTAGACCAATACTAACTTATGGTTATTTGGTCTGGTGGAATGCAATTGAAAAAAGCACAAACCTCAAAACTCTGACAAAAGTACAGAGACTTGCGTGCATTGGGATTACAGGGACCATGAAATCCACTCCAACTGCAGGGTTGGAGGCGATACTCAACCTGAAACCCCTAGATCTTTTCGTACAAGAATCCGCAGCATATAGCGCCCTACGGCTAAGCCAGACTTATTCCTGGAAAAACAGCACAAAAGGACATGCTCAGATTCTTCACCAATATTCGAGTGATAGTATCATTACAGACTATAAAACACCCGAATTTGACTTTCATAAACCACTTAAAACAGAGAAGAATGGTTGAACAACCGCGAAGAGCTTAAGGTTCTTGGCGCGCAGCACAATATTAGACTCTGCTGGGTCCCGGGACACAGCGGGATACCGGGTAACGAAAATGCGGTAGAGTTGGCAAGACAGGGATCAGCGCTTGACGCTAGTCAAGCAGAGCTGGTCAACATCCCGCCCTGTAACATTAAACAGAAAATTTCAGAATTAATTCTAGAGAAATCCTATGAAAGGTGGAATCTACTTGACACCTGTGATACTACTAGGAAAATATAGCCTTGCTTTAATAAGCAGAGAACAGAAAAAATTATGCAACTTAGTAAGAAGTCCCTTCGCTCTCTTACGAGCATAATCACCGGACATAATTTACTAAAATATCATACATTTAAAATGAAACTTAGTACAGATGACATATGTAGGGGATGTGGTGATGAAGAGGTGCATGAAGACACATCGCACTTTCTCTGTCATTGCCCTGCACTCTGCCACCAAAGAAGGAAATTTCTTGGTAGATACTTCTTTGATAATCTAGAAGATCTATCAAATATTTCGGAAATTAAAATATTGAACTTCGTCAATGCCTCAAAATGGCTTTACTGATTAAAGAACACATAGGTTTTTATCACAATAGAGTGATTGCACTCTTGGGCAGCACAATGGATCTACATTGATCTAAGTGTGACAATAACAACACCAATTGTCAGCCCAACAACCTAACCTAACCTAACCATAATAAAGCTTAATTCTTGGCCATAACATTAAATTTTTTATTTCTTCTTGAAAAACCACACGTCTAGAAAAAATACCCTTCATCAATAGAAGGTCAAACAAAATAAAATTAAAAAAAAATGCACCAACTGGTGTTTAATTTGGCTGCTTATCCATTAGTTCCATTACTCTAGAATATTATAAAAATACAAAAATTCGAATCATTCCTCGTGGTGGTAGTGTTCAGGTATTTGAGTACAATCATAATTCCTAAGACGTTTTTGAAATACCATCATAACATAGAGTCTACACGGGAAATATTTTTTTATATTTTTTTTTCTGAAAGGTCTTAAAGCCAGCTTTAACCAGTTTTAAGCTTATTCATTATTTACGAGACACCCTGTATATAAAATGTGTTCTTCATATGAAATTATTAAATATATCTACAAAATATTTTTTTTTCGCTAACGAATAACAAGATTTTTCGGAAGAAAGCATTTGTTATTTGAAATAATTCAGTTCCCCATCATTTCATTAAGGCGAAATTTTCAATATTGAGTATTCTTCTTGTAAATAAATTCTAAAAACCACTCAACGTGAGCATCGAAAGATACAATTATTTAAATTATTTGCATGAAAAAAAAAAAAAACTAATTAATTCGTTATCGCTCCAGTAGAGCAATTCCTTCTTTTGGTCCCGCTGCGCCATCATACTGACCGAACAACAGAAAGTCTCTTTAATAACACAATAAAAAAGAAACCTTATATCTGCCCCAATCAGTGGAAATCAAGAGTGTACTTTAATTTTTTTTTTTTTTTGTATTCAATGGTTATCAAATTTCCTCGCGTTTGAAAAATGAGAAGAAAATCATTTTTCATTGTCCAATGCAAAGTAGTAATAAACCGGTCGGCATGTTTAATTTATGCACTTCCTGCTATCATGTGTGCAACAACTGTGTCTACGATTCACTTAATAGCATCGTATCAGGGCTGCATCGACTTATGTTATTTGTTATAATAATATAATAACTGACAATCACAATCGATAAATCCGATATGCAATAAATTTTAGGTTTATTGTTTGAATTCGCCTATTACGTAATTTTTTTTTTAAATACATTACAAATTAAAAAAAAAAACGAAGAAGATAAAATAAGCTACATATAATGACGCAAAATTTTAAACGGCCAGATGTTAAGGTACTAGCATGACACTGCTTATCAATTTACTAACTTTAAAGCTCTTTACTAAAATATTCTTAGTTTAAACTTTTTTTAACAAGTTTCGTAATTAACTCCAGCTGAACACACCTAAAACAGTGACAGTTCGTGCAAGAAACTAAGGAAGCATACCTACGCTTTTCTCATTTGCAGCTGTCAAAATGACATATTGAAACATTTAAAACCTACTCTTAATCATTTTTAAATTCGAAGCCGACTCTAAACATGAGTTTTAGAATGAGAGTCGACGCTTTGATAATTTTAAACTTTAACGCTAAAGCACAGACAAGGGCTCGCAACTAAACGACTGCTTTAACTTGAGTCGGTTTTATTAGTTAAACGAGGACTGTTTAAAAATTTGCGCCATAGTATTTACGATGCTAACTCGTTTTAAATTTGGAAAATCTTCTATTTAACCTAGCATCAAACTAGAAATGCTTTAACATCGTACTAAATTGTCAAAAATATTGCGCCAATATAAAGGAAAATGTTCCCGTGCCAGTGAGACAAAGAAGTGCACGTAGTGTAGAGAATATTGCTGCCGCTGAGGCTTCAGTTGCAGGAAGCCCAAATGTGTCTCTCACACTTCGTTCTCAAGCGTTGGGCTTCTCTGTGACGTCGTTGTGGCGAATTTTGCGAAAAGATCTTGGTGTACATCCTTACAAGATTAAATTGACGCAAGAACTGAAGCCGCTTGACCACCAGAAGCGTCGTATGTTCCTGAATTGGGCTGAGCAACAACTTGAAAATGATTCGGATTTTCATCGAAAAATCATCTTCAGCGATGAGGCTCATTTCTGGCTGAATGGCTTCGTCAATAAACAAAATATGAGGTATTGGTCAGCCAGCAATCCACACGTACTCCATGAGTCATCATTGCATCCCGAAAAAATTACGGTTTGGAGTGGTTTATGGGCCGGCGGCGTCGTCATTGGGCCGTACTTCTTCCGTGATGATCAAGACCGGCACGTTACTGTGAATGGGGATCGCTACCGTTCAATGATAACCGAATATTTTTGGCCCCAATTGGATGATATGGACTTGGAGGACATGTGGTTCCAACAGAACGGCGGTGGCGCGACAGGCCACACAGTGAATGTCACAATCAATTTATTGGAAACCAAGTTTGGAGAAAGTGTTATCTCACGAAATGGTCCAGTCGCTTGGCCGCCTCGGTCGTGCGATTTGACGCCGTTAGACTATTTCCTGTAGGGCTACGTCAAGTCTATGGTCTATGCCAACAAGCCAGCGACGATTGATGAACTTCGTAGGAATATCGAACGTGAAATTGCAGCAGTATCGGCCGATTTATGCTTGAAACCGTGGAAAATTGGGTTCAGCGTCTGGACTTCTGCAAGCGTGCCCGTGGTGGCCATGCAAAAGAAATCGAGTTCCATACATAATGGCATCGAACGTACTTTCACAAGAATAAAGAATTTCATTGATATCCAAAACCGTTTTTGTTTTATTTAAAAAAACTTTTGTAGCGCTCTTATTGAAAACCCCGATATTTATATATCTATAGGAATTCGATTTAATCGCAATTTAATGCTTCGTTGCTTTGTTCCATTTCATTATCATTCCAGATTTTTTGCATTTTCTCTTCCTCCATGTCTCAATTCCCCTCATAATTGTACTCTGTTCCACTTAATTGTTGGCTGTTTTTACTTTCGTGCGATAAAAATATACCTGTGACCTTTAAAAAGAGCATCAAATGAGTTTGTAAAAAAATCAAACGCGAAATAACCATCAAGCAACACGTTACTGTGATTAAGTTAGAACACGAAAAAGTGGGTGGTTAAATTCTGTATGTCAATCCATTTATGAAAGCAAAAAAAAAAAAAAAAAACATTTCGTATTGATTTTTACTCAAAAGTTAAATGTTTCTCACTCTGCATTTGTATACTGAATTCATGTTTAATTTAAGTGAAGGCGAAACACTCGAATAAAAAATAGGCATAATTAAAAGAATGAAGCTGTCCTGGCTTTTTTTTTTATTTTATTTTGTTGTTACGATTCCACTCAATTATTGATTCGCATAAAGGCCGAACCATAAAAGACTTAACTCAACTCAAGCAACCAAGCGAATACACACTCTTATAAATATATTGTTAACCATAATAGCCGTTCTGCTCAATTTCGATAAAACTTTCTCGAACTTAAGCAGGAGCCATTGAAATGGCTCTGAACTTAATCAAATGTTGCAGCTGAGTTAATTTCAGATAAGTCTATTATGGTTCGGCCTTAATACAAGAAAAAAATCGTGAGGGGGTATATTCCACTCCATTTAGCCAGGAGGGGCAATTTTCTAAGAAATTGACTCAAAACAGACAACAAATTTATTTAAAAAAAAACAACTGTTACACTTACAATGCTATGATACACCTTTTCGTAAAGCTTTTTATTGTTTTTGATGTGTAAACATCTATGCTGGCGGTAGAGTGAACAAAATAACGTGAACGTTCGTGTGCAACGTTACGTCGTGCAACGTTACGGTGTGCAACGTTACGATCTGCTAACTAAGATGGGTGCGTTCAGTGAAAAAAAAGCAAAAACAAGTCCGTTTTGGATCCGCGCACGTTGATGTTTACACATATTAACCGTGAGTCCCGGCACTCACACAATTTTTGATGTGTAAACATCTATGCTGGCGGTACAGTGAAAAAAAAACGTGAACGTTCGTGTGCAACGTTACGGTGTGCAACATTACGATGTGCATACTAGGATGGGTGCGTTCAGTGAAAAAAAATCTTAAGATCCCCTTCAAGCAAAAACAAGTCCGTTTTGGATCCGCGCACGCTGATGTTTACACAATTTAAAATTTTGCGTTATTTATTAATAGTTTTCTTTTTAATATTCAATGCTCTTATTCATTTTTAGTCAAACACAAAGTTCTTTAGAAAATTTAATATAACAGAAATAAAATTTCCTTAATTTGACTCCAATCCGTTGATTAATTTGTTGTAAAGATCCTATTTCCACTACGTAGCTAGTAAATTAGATTTAAATATTTTCAATTTTCTCAAAAAGTACAAGATATTTAAGGATCTGGTTTTCAGTTTTTGACTAAGAACTAATAAACTTATTTATTTGTGAAAACGAAATTCAAAATTAGTACTTAATTACGTAAAATGTTGTGATAAAAATTGTTTGAATTTTTTTTTTCATTTTTTTTTTCAAAATTTTGAGTTTAAAAATTATTTTTTCAAAAACTATTCTCTAAAACAACTTTATTTAAAAACACAACAAAAAAAAGAAATTTCAGGCCTCACAAAAGGTATGTCATGACATTGTAAGTATTAACCGTTATTTTTTTAAATATTTTTTTCTGTTTTAAGTAATTTTTTTTTTTTTAGAAAATAGCCCCTCCTGGCTAAACGGAGGGAATAGACCTGCCCTTCTGCACGACTTTTTTCTTGTATCAAGCCAACCTACACGTTCAAGTTTTTGTCACAATTTATGCGAATCAACCTGTATAAACTTAGCAATGTTGCCAGGGTTTATATCAGTTATAGGTAAGAAAAGTAATACAAATATGCGTGTTATCTTTTTCGTTATCAGTTATTTTTGTTTTGCATGCATTTTGAGTCTTGTCGCTCATGCTTAAATGTAGGGGGGAAACAGACACCCCTCCTACAGTTTTTTTTTTAAATAGTTCAAGAATCATTTACCAAAGTATTTACAAGGCAGAAACACCCTGTAGATATAGAAAAATAGAAAAAAAAAAAAAATTTGGCGTGTCAAGGGTTGGTTTTTGGAAATATCTAAATATCGATCACATAATGAAACGTGCAAAATTTCAGGTTCCTGGTCTACAGGCTTAATTGATACCTACCAACTTTTAGGGCATTCTACCCCACTATGCGACAAGTACATCCTTTATCCATAATCGATTGAACTATCTTGAATTATAGCTGTCAAATCTTAACATGAAGTTGATATCAGACCATGACAACCATAGTGGCTAACTGTTTTTTTTTTAAGTCGAATTCTAGTTTCTTCTAGAACATAAGTCAGCTATTTTTTTAAAATAAGTATTATACTTCTTTAATGAGTCTGATCAAGCTACATTAAAGATAAAAGATATACAAATAAATTATAATTAATATTGATGTGACCTCACACTCGATTTTATTTTTGCTTTTGAAAATGATAAAAAATTGATGACAAATTTCAAATTTTTTTAAAGTCACGTGAATACATTAAATTTTTCCTTCAGCTTCATTAAACGTGTAGTAAAAAAAAATTGTCTTTATTTTCGGAAAAAAAAAATGCCACCAACAACTCAAGCGGCACTACAAAAACACACCAGCATAATGTCTATATACTTGATAAGTGAATAGCTCTCAAATTACTAAGATGGCTCGAACTCGTTTCAGCTGGCATATCAAATTGTTCAATTTACAAAGTAATACATCATTCTGAGCAATCTATAGCACATACTCGTAAATAAGACAATGAAACCGAAAAGTTTCTTCCGGGCCTTCATTATTCGTTTGGAGAATTTTATACCCTTTTATTTGTCACAGATGTAAAAATAGATTGAACTTCAAGCATAGTATACGTTTAGGCAACATAGGTTACTGAGGATACTAAAGCTGATATACATATACGTTTGTGTATAGGTTATGTATGTATGGCGACTAATGTATTATTTTCTTGACAAATTGATTGCCATTCAATCCAAAACTGGCCAAGTTCCGTAATTATAACTGACAGTTAATGCTTCAGGTATAGAGTAAAGGGATTACTGGCTGATGGCTCACTTCAGTCTTATAAACTTTTCTAATTAAATGAACTTTGATAGTTCATATTGGTTTACTTCACATTTCAAAAAAAAAAGAAAAAAAATTCTAAAACAAATTCGTCACGCGACCAACTTCAACCATTTGATATTAAATAATTCAACATGTGTCATTTTCCAATATAAAAGATGTATTAATACCCCCATCGCCGATTTATCTTTGCAAAACACTTTCAATTCATTTAATTCAAAGTCCAGTAACATTGTGTATTTATATCTTGAAAAGAATACAAAAAATAAGACGATTTTCCTTACTAATTTGTTCTCATTTTTGTTCAACATAGGTACATAAATGTTTCTCTCAGTTTGGAAAGATTGAATAAAAAGAGAAATATGTATATAGTCGTAGTCTATTTATTCGCACACACAGAATTCTTGATGACATATCATCATCATCAGCATCATCATCCACATCAATTATTTAATTGCTTTCGTGTGGCAAATAAGAAGATTGACTCTTAAGCAACTCTCCACGACTAAGGCATATTTAAGAGGCCATCCCCGTCATGTTGCAATTACAAATGTTAGATATAATATTTTAAATCAAATCCATTTTGCACTTAAATTAATTGTGCAAATAGAAATAAACACAAAACCACATTGATAAGAAGAGCGGGTGCAAAGAAAATTAAATGATCTACCTACAGATAAATAAAAGCAAATCAGAGTTGCCATTTAGCGATTTTATACGAAAAAAAAAATCCACTAATCGATCGCCCGTACTATTTTATGGTTAAAAGAATTCAATGGTTAAAACCCGTTTTTTTTTAGTTTAAATGAGTGAGTGTCTGCACTGTAACACTGGACCTTAAGCTACTGGGTCATAAAAAATACCTACATGATTAATGTGAAATAGAATATTTTCAGAACACTAACTCCTCTATTAATAAAGGGCGAACTACGGCGTGATAGAACTTAAACATCTGCCAATTTGTAATTCATATTAATAAATGTGGAATGGTCTGTGACATGTGATAACGAGCGGATAACTTTAACTCGCCAAATTTGACGGATAACTTCTTAAAATACACATGCATAGATCTCATAGAGCCTAAAGCTAGGAGCAGACGGCATATAAAAGTCGCAAACGTTTGCGACTCTGACGTCATTTTTACGTCATCATTTGCGACTTTGAGAGTATATCGTCTGAACACCCTTTTGGGACAGTCCGCATATGCTCGCAAACCATTTGCGGATTATGTGCGACACCCAAATTGCATATAAGTTTGCGACTTTCTTGCATATCGTGTGAACACCCTCGCATATAATTTGTGACAGTTTGCGAGCATGTGCGGCCATATGCGACCATCCCAAGCATTTGCGATGACACGAAAACCGAACTTTGCACATCTCCACATATGCAGCATATCAGCTGCTGTGATTCTTCATTTTACTAGTAGAGTTGTTGTTGTGTCAAATTCTTGCATGTACACAGCTATAGCCTATAGGATTTAGATTTAAACGAAATAAAATGGTAAATTTAAAATTAAGCGTGGGTAGTTCTGGGGGTGATATTATAATGTAAAGCAGTAACAGGGTTTTAAAAATTTCAATAAAATTGTTTGCTTTTATAATATGAAGTACATTATTTTTTTTTTCTATTTTTGTTAAATCTTTTTATTGACAAAATACAGCAAAACTATGTAAAGTTCAAAGAAAAAATAATTCCACAATTTTCCGATTCTCGATTGTGGCTGCTTTTAATATTTTTCCCACAACAATTCATTCGTTATGAATTTTCAGATGAGAATTTTTCAGTTCCAAAAAAATATGAAATGTTCGCAAACCTGCATATGATTGGAATTAAGTGATATGCGGACTTTATAGCACATCGTCTGAACACTTCGCATATCCATCACAACATTTGCGACCACATTTGCGGACACATGATGTGCGAGTGCCTTGGTCGCAAATGCAGTTTTTGCATATCGTGTGAACACCCCCATATGCAAGTTTGCGAGCAATGATTATAGAATTTGCAACACATTTGCGACTATTTACGTGACGTCAGAGTCGCAAACGTTTGCGACTTTTCATATGCCGTCTGCTCCTAGCTTTATACTACTACAATCATAGTTCTCATAAATCAGTGCATGTATGTGACACACGTATTGGAATGTTGCTACATTTTGATGAAGTGTTGCCTTGCTTCGAGTTATAAAGACTGGATACATACTAGATATACAACAAAAAATTTGTTTATTAATAAAAAAAAGTTGTTCCCTATACGTGTGCAATCTATCACGTGTGTTAAGGAAGGGAAAGTGTTTTTTTTTAATAGGGCTATAAGTTCTTAAGCAAAGTTTTTTAGTGCTAGATACAATTTAAACTCTAGTTAACTTACTTATTTTAAATATACCGCCATCTAACGTTTTGTTTTTCAACTTTTGTTTTTTCGTGAATGGTAACACTTAGCTCATGTCTGATTTGACAGATAATTA
This sequence comes from Leucozona laternaria, assembly GCA_932273885.2. Taxonomy (NCBI): domain Eukaryota; kingdom Metazoa; phylum Arthropoda; class Insecta; order Diptera; family Syrphidae; genus Leucozona; species Leucozona laternaria. The sequence goes on from OW026366.1 coordinate 275,249,130, forward strand.
GTTTTATCCTTCCGCTGAACGAATATGGTTGTGTATACTCTTCGTTAAGTGGGCCTGCGATCGACTTAGAGAAGATGTCGATTTTGCCAAAAAAAATCATCTTTTCAGATGAAGCTCATTTTGATCTTGGCGGGTAGTAAACAAGCAAAATTGTCGCATTTGGGGCACAGAAAACCCGCACGCATACATTGAAAAGCCGATACACCCAAAACGAGTTACTGTTTGGTGCGGATTTTGGTCATAATTGGGCCATTTTTCGAAAATGAGCAAGGAGTGGCCGTTACAGTCAATGGCGATCGTTATCGGGCCATGTTGAACGAATTTTTGTTCACAAAAATTGAAGAGGAGGATATTGGCAACACTTGGTTTCAACAGGACGGCGCTACGTGCCACACAACCGAAGCTACACTCGATGTTTTGCGCCATTTTCAAAAAAAAAAAGAAAAAGTTATTTGGCGGACCCTTTATTATAGAGTCTGATCCCAAGCCGAGCCAAAATTCACCGGGAATAAGGAATTTCAGATGGATCCGTTTGGCTCGGCCGATCTGTTTGGATTTTCATCCACGAGTCCTAGCCAGCGATGCGTGTGCGGAATCGGCGAGCCAAGTAGTTGGTTTTTTTTGAACACATTTTCTTAGAGAATTGAATTTTCTAAAACTTTCACCGTGAAAATTGAAAACCAAAAAAAAAATAAAATTAAAAATAGTTGAACATTTTAAAGAAAAATATCATGCATCTTTTTTTCTGATTGATTTAATTAAATTTTTCTCTGAAACAAATTCTTGTGGTCTTCTGATACATCAACTGTGGATTTGTGCCCCACTTTAACGTAGCACGGCTGCACATGTCCTAAGCGCTGCAACGGAGTTGCGGGAGTGGGATTGATAACCCTTGAAAAAGCTAGATCCCTTGCGAAGCTGGTCAGCGGATTTAAAAAATTACTTTGAATCACACTAAGTGTGATTAATGTAGTTCCTGAAAATTTTATTACGCGATGCCACTTATAGAAGATGATTTTCTAGACTCGTCTTTTTCGGAAGAAGAACTTTTTCAAGCTCTCGATAATGTCAAGGAAAACAAGGTGGCCGGGCCAGATAGAATGCCATTTGAATTCCTTAAGTATGCTTCCCCCGATTTCATTCCCGTTTTTTTGAACTGCTACAGTGAAATTTTTAAAACCCGTTCAATTCCAGCAAGTTTCCTGTCTTCAATAATTTTTCCACTTTTGAAAAAGGGAGATGCTTCTATGGCAGAGAAGTATCGAGGAATATCGTTCTTAAGTTCGTCCATGAAATTGTTTACCAGTATGATATTCCGAATATTAACTATACATTGGTAAATGATAATACAAAACTCAGTGAACTTCAAGATGGATTTCGTTCAAGCTACTCAATGACGGACCAAGTTTTCCTACTGTTAAATATTGCGGAACAAACTCTAAGCCTTGTTAAGAGCAGCCTTGGATAATATCGATAGAGAAGCTTTGTTTTATAAACTTTCCAACTGCGGCATCTCTTCGAAAATTATTCTTATTCTGATCAACTGATCAACTGGTCAACTCCAAGAAATGATCAATAAGTTGGAAAAATACTGCCGCATTTTTAACTTATCAGTTAATCTTAACAAAGAGAAAGATTTGCTAGTAACCAGGAATGAAATTATCAGGGACAGGAAGTCAATGTCGTGAAGGAATTCAAATATATTGGTATGATAATTTCGAGTAACCTATGTATATGAAAAAGCATGTTCAAGCTGAATTCCAAAAGTCGAAGGCAGCCCTATGATGATACATTATGAAGAACTGTATTGCAAATAAATCTATTGATCACTCCGCAAAATACAAATTATTTGAAGTTGTTTCACAAAGTCGGTTATGCTTTACTGCGTGCAAGTGTGGGTCCATAATGAGTACGAGAATGCTGAAAAATTACTCCTTTTCTTTTTAAAACGAGTTTTTCCTCTACCGTCTTCAACACCAAACTACATGCTACATATCGAAAGTGGAGTTCCACCGATATTTCTCAATAATGAGCGAAATTTCAATAGTAAATTAATGTTTAAATTATTTTATTCTGTCAATCTGACCGACGGACGGTTTCAAAACCAAGTCGTAAAAGACTTGTAAGCAATAAAGTAAATTGGTCAGTGAAGCAGTTTATGTAAGATATTTCGATAAGCCACAAAATAAAAAAAAAAACATTGTTTTAATATTTGCTTAAAATATCAACAATTTTATTTTGAAACACCCTGTGAACAATTAAATAGCTACAGACTTTTTTATTTTAACAAAATTTGCAAAATTTAAACTGTTTTTAAAGTTTTACTTTGATTCCTTTCTTTGTTAGTTCCTTTTTTTAAGAAAATCTTACTTCAGCCTATGATTTAAAAACACTCTGTTAAGCAATTTTCTTAAAAATCACTTTTTTAATAGCCTTGAAAATTTCCTTTAAAAAAGCCAGTTTGGACCACTGTCCGCGTGTTGTAAATGCGCGGAATAGAAGCGTGGGATAATTTATATATGCTCAAAGTGCACTCGCCCCCCCCACCCCCCTCCCATACAAAACAATCTTGTCCTGTCTAAAATGCACAAATCCTTATAAATTAATTATGTTTTTTAAATTCATGATAAAAAGAGTTGCATGGTAACTCTAGTTCTATTACGAAATTAACGAATTATTTACAAAAGAAATAAATACATATGTATGTATCTCTTGCGAAAACTTTAAAATTGTGATATTAGAATACTTCTGGACATTTCAGCATCGAATAGATACAAAATTCCATAAAATCTCAATTAAAATTTCACAGTGTCAACCCTGCTGTTTTTATTGAGAAAAAAAATAACACATCTTTTACTATACGAACGAGTGTTCCAAACAGATAAAACATCCGGATTAAGGTAATTAAATAATTTTCCATTTCGTTCTCGTTTCGCGTGCACATTTAACAATTCTACTTTCCTCGTTGTCTTTCTTTTGTTTTACAAGTTTTATCTCTCTCGAGCGGGTAATACACGTTAATTGGGTGTAATTAGCTCGTGGCATAGCAAATTTATGCATTAGCAGCTGCTTCAATTGTGCAATCAACCAAGCATCCCATCATGTACGAGAGCTACAAACATATATACATAATATGTATAGTGGTAGTGACTACCCTTCGCATGATAATATTCGTATAAATAACTTGCAACCTATAACTTGCTTCACAACCTCCTCAAGGTCGTTCGTCTAAATAGAAGTCGATACTGTGTATAACTGTAATTGTTGCAGTTGCAGGTTTATGGCTCACACGCCCACCAACCTCCTCGATACCAGTATCTCCTGATAGAAATTCGAATCCCACAACTCCGCCCATGCGATTGTGACGTCTCCGACCAAGAGGAACGACAGGGATCCAATATCTATACCTCTACCACTAGCTATGTTGCAAGTTGCAAACGAAAGTGTTAATCCGATCCGATTTGCATTCTTGATACTGCCTTTGGCTGACATCAGCAGATAAGATTTACACCTACAAGCTTACAACTACTATCTTTTGACAGCCGTAGGACACTTGAAACTGCAGCAACGTGACACTAAGTGCACTTAGGTGAGATTAGCTTTGATTGTATATGCGCTCAAGCGAGCTTATTCGCTGGCTGAATGCGCTTTCGACCGAAGCCAAAGTTCAAATTTGCACAACCTGATGCTCATCTGGCAATTGCTCAAAAGGTCGACAGTAATTGCGTGACAATTATGTGATTAACGTTTCTATTTCTGAGTGACACAATATGACGGGCGCATAGTACAAAAAATGTCTCCATAGAAGTATTGCATAAGTGACAATTGGCATAGTTTTCTCAAGTTTTGCCGCTGTCAAGTCAGCGAAGCGAGAAATTAGAAGAAAAATGCTGTATGATGTAGATCTTGTATAGTAATTGAGATTTTTCTTTTAATAAAGAACGCAATGTTATATATTGATGGTAATGATGGAGTACAGTGGGGTAGCTTTTATCAAAGTCAGCAGATAATAAATATATAATTTAATCATAATACAAATATGCATTATTATTATAATTTTTTGACAGTTTAATATTCTTAAAACTTTAAGTAAAGGGTTTTCCAATAAGAGGTGTTATTTTGATATTCAAAGAAAAATGGCATTTTTTAAGATAAATGATCGGATGTTTATTTCATTATAAAGAAGAAGGTATGCCGTTAATAATGGAACACAACATCAGCCAAATGGCCGCCACGACCACGCTTACAGGACCATATCCTTTTCATGAAATTTTCCATAACCAAATCGCAAAGTGGCTGCCCTATGTCCTCGATAGCCTCACGAATTCCATCTTTGAGGTCTTGAATCGACGCTGGGCTGTTGGCGTAGACCTTATCTTTCACGTGGCCCCAAAGGAAGAAGTCGCTAGGTGTTAAATCACAAGATCTCGGTGGCCAATTGTGATCACCTCTTCGAGAGATAACATCGATGGTTTCATAGCTTGTGTAGCACGTAGCGCCGTCTTGTTGAAAGTAAACGTTGTCCAGATCAATACCATCCAATTCCGGCCATAAAAAATCATTAATCATCTCTCGATAGCGCAATCCATTGACCGTAACTGTTGCTCCAGCCTCATTTTCGAAAAAGTAAGGTCCAATGGCCCCGCCGGACCATAAACCGCACCAAACAGTCACGCGTTGAGGATGGAGAGGCTTTTCAACAATAACTCTTGGGTTTTCCGAGCCCCAGATGCGACAGTTTTGCTTGTTGACGTAGCCTCCGAGGTGGAAATGGGCCTCATCAGTCAAGATGATTTTTCGATGAAATTCCGGATCATTTTCATGCATTTCAAGGACCCAATCAGCAAAGACACGACGTTGTTGATGATCAGCCGGCTTGAGTTCTTGTGTTAACTGAACTTTATAAGCCTTAAGACCCAAAATACGGTGTAATGACGTTTGTGGAATGCCTAATTCCAAAGAACGATGAGGAATGGACAAAGCTGGGTTTTCTTCAACACTTTGGGCTACAACAGCAATATTCTCAGTTGTTCTTGAGCGACGTGCACGGGTTTTATTCTTCACATCACTAACTTGTCCCAACAGCTCGAACTTGTCCACCAATTTCTGTATTGCGGTCCGACAAGGTGCTTCACGACGACCCAAAAATGTTTTAGTTTTACGAACCGTCTCTGCCAAATTTTCACCATTTTTATAGTGAATTTTAATAATTTCAATGCGTTGTTGAAGCGTGTATCGTTCCATTTTTATTAATGGCGTAGTTTCTACTTGTCAAATGACAGCTTCAAAAGTGACAGCTACCGGAATAGCGGGCTATTCAAAATAACACCTCTTATTGGAAAACCCTTTATATAATAAAATAGAAACGTTTACTATTAATTACTAAACAATTATACGCTCAAGAAAAGACAAATAATCTTGTTTAAGATAAAAGTTTGTTCCAGAAAAAAAATGATTACAGTTCCCGTAATTATAGTAATGAGTAATTAAGTCATTAGTGCAATACTTCTGGGAATGTATCAACGTCATCTCAATTAAGCAAAGTCCGAAGAGTGCTGACAAAAATTGATTTACGATACGTTTGTTTGTCTATATCCCATGGTGTAACGAACTATTTTACAAAATGGCTGTAATTTATTTCTTACGAAAAAAATTTAGTTTTGCTTTTGGATTATGTTTATTTGATGTCTTAATTTGTTGCCATTTAAGTCGATAAAAAGATATCGGCTAAGTGGCCGCCGCGCCGCCAGATTGATGTGTTCACTGTCTATTCGGTTCCAATTTATGTTATTTTCCAATTTCCATCAATCTTGCGAGATTGTACTCTGGCGATAGGTACTCGAATTCTTGACAGATATTTTCTTTTAGGGCTTCAAGAATCAAGAGTCTGAGGCATATTGACATAGACTCGTGATTTCAAAAAAAAAAAACACAAAAAAGGAGTCGGGAACGATTAAATCGGGCGATCTTGCTGTTCAGTGTAAATCTCCAAAACGAGAGATTAGGCGACGCAGAAATACAGCCCTCAGAATCTCGATTGTGGATCGTGCAGTATTTGCCATTACTCCATTCTGTTGGAACCACATGTTCTCGAGTCCCAATTCATCCAATTCCAATTGAGGAATGAGAAAGTCTTTGAGGATGGCTCTGTAGAGGTCTCCGCCGTCCACAGAAAACGTTTGAACCGCAGCGTTTTCGAAAAGAAATAAGGCCTTATAACGCCTCAAGCGCAGCGTAATAGCTCTTAGTGGGTTAAACGCGGATTTTCGTTGCCTTAAAGCGATAATTTTGCTTATTCACATTTCCACTTCTGCACTTTTTGAGGGAACTTCTGCAAGACTTCCAACAAAAATATCTGTAAAAACCGCCAATTGATGCCCAATTACGTTCCACGTCATCTCGTCGTCTGGTCGATACTCCGGAGTCCTCTGCGTGACATCTTCAGCCGCAGTTGCGATATTTTCAGCAGAACGGCTGCTCCGTTGTCCCATACTCTTCTAGGCGAGCGGCTAAACGCCGTAGTTTTTGCCCATTTGGTGTCAGGCAACAGTGAAATCTGCGGCAAAATGCACGCTGCGACAACAGCACAGACGAATTATTCCGCAAAATAATCGAAACAATTATTCCACGTTCTTTAGAAGTATAGTGATTCATTGTCTTGTTGACGTGTATTTTGTATCTGTTAACTTCACAAATGTCTAAAGTACAGGGTGTCCGCCGGGAAGGTATACTACTTTGTTTTGCCGCCATTTTGGTAAACATTAGTCTAAACAGTTCATATTTGGCAGTCGTGGAGTAGACACGTGGAAAATTTACTATGGAAAAATGTTCGATAAACCAACGTGTTTTAATCGTTAAAACAGTTTTATCAAAATCAATCATCGATTACTGTGACGATGAGAAAGTTACGTGAAATTTTTGGGAGAAACAACCGACGTGCCAACAAAACGCACTATTTATCGTGTAGTGAATGATTTCGAATAAAGAGGGTCTGTAGGTGATAGGCCCATGCATATGGACCACAACGCACTGCAAGATCGGCTTAAAACATTACTGCTGCTCAAGGAAGTGTTCAAAACAATCCATCAACCTAAATTTGACGCCGTGCTCAGGAGCTTGGAAGAGCTTCTTCCACAAGACCATTTACGCCGCCGTACATATGCATATTACAGCTAGCCCACGACAACCCCGATTTTCATGAAAAAATCATAATGAGTGACGAGGCACAATTTCATTTGAATGGATATGTGAATAAACAGTATAGTCGGTTCTGGGCAGTGGAAAACCCTAAAATTATTCATCAGTCACCTTTGCATCCATTAAAAGTTACAGTCTGGTGTGCAATTTGGTCAGGAGGAATCATTGGACCTTTCTTCTTTGAAAATGAAAACGGCGTAACGGTAACTGTGAATGGGGAGCGATATCGTGATATGAACGCAACAACTGCATGCTTTCGGCTTGATTAACATGTGGTATCAACAAGACGGTGCCACATCGCATACAGCCAGGATTGCAATGGAATTACTGCGAGATCTCTTTCCACAACAAGTTATTTCAAGAAATGGTGATGTTGATTGGCCTCCACGGTCGCCTGATTTGACTTCTCCGGACTTCTTTTTGTGGTGATATCTGAAAAGCAAGGTTTATGCAAACAAACCAGAAACGCTTGAGCAACTCAAACAAAATATTCGTGATAAAATTAATGAAATACCGCGTGAAATGTGTGAGAATGTAATGAAAAATGTGCTCAAAAGGGCACATGCATATACATAATTGCGCACATTAAATAAAACATTTATGAACATAAGATCCATTCTCTTTCATTTAATCAAAAATTATAAACAAACAAAGTAGTATACCTTCCCGGCGGACACCCTGTAAAATTGACATTTGCCGCCATTTGCAAAAATTATAGCATATTCCGATACGTCACCTTGTAGTTACAAAACGTCAGGCAGTGTTCTGTTCTTATTTTTCCTGGGCTTCCACGAGCAATGATTCATTTCATAAAATCCGGCGTACAATGGAAATTTCCAATGCAGACCATAAATTTCATGAAAAAAAAAACTGGGGCCGAATAACCGCATCAGTTATCGAGTAATACGTGACTGAATTATGTGAGTTTGGCATTACCGCTCACGTTATGGAGTCATCATCCCCATAGGTTTTACTCGTTCATTCGATCACTGATGGCACTCACTTGATCAGTCACTGATGCGGTAATTTGGCCCCTGATTTCTTAAAATCGATTTCAGCATATTTTTCTTACCATCTCTGTGACAATCAATGCAGAACAAATTTGATAACTACTTCAGTTGGACTGATATCTGTGCTGCTTTTTACCTTTACATGTTTATGCGGTCGAAGAGTTTGGTCAAAAATCCAGGTGGTTTACCTGCAAATGATGTCCACTGAACACAGAAACAAAATTTCTGAAATAATTTTTTGAACTGGGTTAACAAATAAAAATTAGTTATGGTAGCGAGAGGAGACTATTGGAATTTTAACTAATTCTTTTGAAATTATACATCCAGGTTGCTGTACTGCCTTTTATTCAATTTCGATTAAAACTAATCATTTTCTGGAATCGGGGTTATCCATGCTTGATTTTGGCACTGCAAATTCACAGATAATAAAGGGTGTTTTTTTTTTAGACGTGTGGTTTTCAAAAAGAAATAAAACACATATAATTTAATGTTATGGCCAAGAATTTGGCTTTATTATAAAGATAAGGGTTCGCCATTATGTTTTAAAAATAATTTCGGGCAAGTGGCCGCCGCGGCTGGCTCAAATAAATTCCAGCCGAGAGGCCCAATTTTCGACAGCTCCAATTGTTGCGCGCGATGGCGGATGGACTCATTCGGGTCTTCTTCGATACTCTGCTCCACAGCAGCAATAGCGTCTTCGGTGCGCACTGTACGGCGTCTCTGAGGATGCACATTATCCACTAGAGTAAACGTGGTGCGAAACCGATCCATGGTTGCTCGAATTAATGCGATTTTGCGATTATGTCGCCCGAATATTGGGCGCAGCGCGTGATGCATCGCGCGAACAGAATCATTATTTTGCTAATAAATTTGTACGATTTGCAAACGTTGTTCAGGAGTAAGTCTATTAATTATGAAATGCCAATCCAAACTGAGTATAAATCAAGTGACAGCTGTCAAAAAGACCAACTCCGAAAATAGTATTGCCAGATTGAAAACTACATGTCTAAAAAAAAACACCCTTTACAAATAAAAAAATACCAAAACGAATTTCATCTTAAATTAATATGAACGAATTCTTCAGAATTTATGAATTTTTCTTTCAATTCACACTAAAGATGGCATGAGATACCCAAAAAGATGCGGTATCTTTTTGATTAAATTCTCTGGTATAACTTAATTATTTAAAAAAAATTGTGTGAGTGCCGGGACCCACGGTTAATATGGGTAAACATCAACGTGCGCGGATCCAAAACGGACTTGTTTTTGCTTGAAGGGAATCTTAAGATTTTTTTCACTGAACGCACCCATCCTAGTATGCAGATCGTAAGGTTGCACACCGTAACGTTGCAAAACGTAACGTTGCACACGAACGTGCACGTTTTTTTTCACTCTACCGGCAGCATAGATGTTTACACATCAAAAAAACAAATAAATTACATGAAGTGACAAAGAAATTGTTTCACAAACTTTTAAGTGCCAACGATCACAGTGATTTTGGTATCTGTCAATGAGTGCTTTAAAACAACAATACAATTAAAGTCATGTCATCACTGATTAGAGTGTTCACATCATGTGTGCATTGTTGTGAATTTTCTATTGTTCATGATTTGCATATGAGATGAGGATGAAGTTTGAATTTGTGTAAACTTTTTTGTCAGTTTAAAAATTACATATATTTTCTTCAAATTGAAATAAAGGGTTTTCCAATAAGAGGTGTTATTTTGAATAGCCCGCTATTTCGGTAGCTGTCACTTTTGAAGCTGTCATTTTTTGACATTTGACAAGTAAAAACTACGCCATTAATAAAAATGGAACGATACACGCTTCAACAACGCATTGAAATTATTTTAAATTCACTATAAAAATGGTGAAAATTTGGCAGAGACGGTTCGTAAAACTAAAACATTTTTGGGTCGTCGTGAAGCACCTTGTCGGACCGCAATACAGAAATTGGTGGACAAATTCGAGCTGTTGGGACAAGTTAGTGATGTGAAGAATAAAACCCGTGCACGTCGCTCAAGAACAACTGAGAATATTGCTGTTGTAGCCCAAAGTGTTGAAGAAAACCCAGCTTTGTCCATTCCTCGTCGTTCTTTGGAATTAGGCATTCCACAAACGTCATTACACCGTATTTTGCATAAGGACTTGGGTCTTAAGGCTTATAAAGTTCAGTTAACACAAGAACTCAAGCCGGCTGATCATCAACAACGTCGTGTCTTTGCTGATTGGGTCCTTGAAATGCATGAAAATGATCCGGAATTTCATCGAAAAATCATCTTGACTGATGAGGCCCATTTCCACCTCGGAGGCTACGTCAACAAGCAAAACTGTCGCATCTGGGGCTCGGAAAACCCAAGAGTTATTGTTGAAAAGCCTCTCCATCCTCAACGCGTGACTGTTTGGTGCGGTTTATGGTCCGGCGGGGTCATTGGACCTTACTTTTTCGAAAATGAGGCTGGAGCAACAGTTACGGTCAATGGATTGCGCTATCGAGAGATGATTAATGATTTTTTATGGCCGGAATTGGATGGTATTGATCTGGACAGCGTTTACTTTCAACAAGACGGCGCTACGTGCCACACAAGCAATGAAACCATCGATCTTTTACGGGAAAAGTTTCCGGACCGTGTTATCTCTCGGAGAGGTGATCACAATTGGCCACCGAGATCTTGTGATTTAACACCTTGCGACTTCTTCCTTTGGGGCCACGTGAAAGATAAGGTCTACGCCAACAGCCCAGCGTCGATTCAAGACCTCAAAGATGGAATTCGTGAGGCTATCGAGGACATAGGGCAGCCACTTTGCGATTTGGTTATGGAAAATTTCATGAAAAGGATATGGTCCTGTAAGCGTGGTCGTGGCAGCCATTTGGCTGATGTTATGTTCCATTATTAACGGCATACCTTCTTCTTTATAATGAAATAAACATCCGATCATTTATCTCAAAAAATGCCATTTTTCTTTGAATATCAAAATAACAGCTCGTATTCGAAAACCCTTATTTGGTTCAAATTTTCATATTTCAGTGTTATCAAAATTGAAGGAAAAAGTATGGTTTTTGCGTGGATAGCCAGTGCCAGAGTCCACCTTATCGCATTCATTTGAATATTGTTCTAGCAATTTTGACATTTTGAATAGTTTCACCGACGTATTTTTTGGGCCAGTTATTTCATGACTATAAACAACACCTGAGGAATGGGTATCACGGTTAAAAATCTTGGACTACTTTTCAGTCGTACTAAATTATTACAGCATATTTTCAATGCAAGATTTAATAATTCCCAAAATATTACACATTTTTTTAATACATTTTGTATTGTATATTCAAAGAAGTAATATATTTTGAATTAAATGCTTAATATTTCCCTGATTTATGACAAAAAAGAATAAAATACAACAAATCGATATTATATCTGAAGATAAAGTCGCATAAAAAGCATTAGTGACACGATTACTTGAAAATAAATTTCCCAAAAGTAATTCTATTGATTTTAAATTTTATTCCAATCCGTATTCAAAAGAAGAAATATTTTCAAAATAATACAAGTATTGGTTTAAATTTAAATACGGGACGGCTTATTTTAAATCAAAAATGAAACCAAGTCTAAATTGTTGTAGTTTGATGAGGTAAATTCATGACATGACTCATAAAAAAGCATCATTAAAAAAATAATTCCCTAAAAGTAATACAACAAATTTTAAATTTTAATAAAGTCCCTATTTAAAAAGGAAAATATTTTCAATTCCATTCAAAATAGTATTAACTGCTGGTTTGAATTTAAATACGGAACGATTTATTCTACGATAATTAATAATACATATTTTGAGTTATGCTACAACACAAATTGGTAAAAATTGTATTACACTCCCAGTTAAAGAAATATAATAATATGCACAAGGTTTAACATTTCGGTATATTTTTTGTTCACCTTCTTGGTGTTACAGAAGTGTGTAACACATAAAGTATTATTTTTTAATATTCCATAACCATAAAACATTTTGTGTAATAATTTTATATTAACATTCTAATAGTTTTGTATTAAAAATATAATTTGTAACAACGAAAGGATTAGAATTTAATCCATAGGATAAAAATTTATAACTCAAAAGACTAGAATGTAATCCGAAGGATTCAAATGTAAATGTAAATGAAAATTAAAATCTAACTTTGCAAACTTTTATTTTAATAATCCGGATTTTTTTGAATTCATAAAAGTATTAAATTTTAATTTTTTGGATTTGATTAAAATAGGAAGCGTTCTTTTTTAATCAAAGAATTTTAAAATTTAATTCAAATTTTATCAAAAGAGCAGAGAAGCAAAATCAGCCATATTTAAATATGAACAAAATGTTTTCTGTATATTTTAGGGTTACCATAACTTAAAAAATATGATTTTGACTAAATGACTAACATGTCTTTTCTATTGAGACCACGACTTTACAAATCTGTACGTTTAATATTAAATTCATATTTTGCTTCTTATTTTTGATGAAATGACACTATTTCTTGTTTTAAAACATATATGGGTGATTCTGAAAGAAATGATTTTAACTACCTATTTTTTAAGAATTTTTTCTTCAGTTGTAAGCACCGTTTATCATGTGTTGGTATAACGCATGCACAATTCAGAATTGTTTAACTATACAAAATAGCATTCCAAACTTGATTGTTGATATGTCTTTTAATAGAAATAAAACATGACACTTTAATAATGATACTACTTTAATTTAAATGAAATTAATAAAAGTGAAATGTAATAAAGGTTAAGAGTTGAGAGCGCAGGTGTGTCGACAAGTTGGCGGCTCAGAAGACAAGAAGGTCCGCGGTTCGCTTCTAAATTTCGGCTGTCACTTTGTAGGCTCGTTCAGATGTTGGTTAATATAAAGTTCGGAGAACTGTTCACATCAATTGTACTATAACTATTTCTTCTCCAAATAATCTGCTACAATTATCAATTTCTCATGTCGAACTGCAAAACAAAAAGGAGAACGATATTTTTCGTTTATGTGTCATTTTTGTATAAAATTGTTCGCTTTGTATCAAAAGAGAAAATAAATGATGTAAAAACATAAAGCATGGTAACCCCATTTCTAATTAAAATCGAAATTAAAAATTTTAAATATGCATTATTTTGTAGGCGCTTTGCATTTTCTCGAGGTAAAATATGAAAATCAGTAGATAAAATTTCAATCGCAATAATATTCTAGTTCACTTATGCGAAAAACAATAAAGAAATCAATGTCACCATTATAATTCAGATAATAACTTAGTGATTGACTTATAAGATAAATACTTTGAAAAAAATAATCATTCATTATTATGTACTTGTAAACTAATATATTTTTGGATTCATTTTATGTAATCTGGTTTAAGTTTATTGCATAAAAATAAATTTTGTATTATTATTCTTATAAAATTTTATTTAAATTCAATACAGGGATATTATAAATTAATATATTGTGCATTCTAACTCAGAAATGAAGAATTGCATTTAAATATTCATGTGCTTAGAATTCATTCAACGAAATTACAAGTTATAACCTTTTGTATTATATTCAATACCAATAAAACAACTCGAATTGAATTTGTCTTAAATTCTATTAAAATTAGATTAAATAATAATATAAAAGAGATTAGAACTCAACAAAATAGTATAGAATTTCAGTATCATTTGTATTCAATTACAAAAATTAAAATTGATAAATTTTAAACCAAATGTATTATTTTGAAGGAACAATTTCCCCAGCTATTGGGAAATTTTTTGTATTCATAATATTGATTACATTTCAATATTAAAAAAGGATTAACCAGGTTTTTAAACCGTTGCATGTATTTAATTCTAATCAAATTTTGGTGTGGTCCGAAATACAATACAGATTTTACTTAAAAATAATCCAATATTTTTAACCGTGTACTTGAAGAAGTGGCAGTGCTTTTCTTTACAATTGACTTCGTGCCTGATTTTTAGAGAGCATTTTTAAATGATCATCCATACCCTTTGAAGAAATTGATGTGTTATATGCTTAACAGGGTGTTTCATAATTTTCTTGTGAACTAAGGCAATTTTAAACATAGAGAATTCATCATCATCATCATCGTCGGCTCGACAACCGGGGTCCGGTCCTGGCCTCCTTCAACAAGTCTCTCAACCCATCCCGGTCCCGAGCCGCCGCCATCCAGTTGCGCACCCCAAGGCTCCGGGCGTCCTGGTCTACGCCATCTCTCCAGCGCAAGCATGGTCTACCACGCTGTCGTCTACCATAGAATGTACCACAAAGAACTTTCCGAGCAGGTTCCTCTTCGCTCATGCGAGCTAGGTGCCCTGCCCACCGAAGTCTACCGAGCTTAATTTTTGTCACGATATCTGTTTCAAGGTAGATTGCGTACAATTCATGATTGTACCGTCTCCGGAATAGTCCTTCCTCACAAATGGGGCCAACAATTCTCCTTAAGACTTTTCTCTCGAACGCGGCTAAAAGATCGGAGTGCCTTTTGCTAAGCACCCAAGTCTCAGATCTATATGTGAGTACTGGCAGGACCCTGGTCCTGTACAGCAGCAGTTTTGAAGTTATGGTGAGATTTCTGGATTTGAAGAGCTTTGACAGACTATAGTAGGCTCTGTTGGATTTGAGAAGCCGCCAGCGTATTTCTTCTTCTATATTGTTATCGGCTGCTGCTATTGACCCAAGGTATTTAAAGGATTGCACCACTTCAAATTCGTGCTCCGCTACCTTGCTTGTTTGACCAACTGTTCCTCTCGCATTCGACGCCACCATGTACTTTGTTTTACCTTCACTAATGTGCAGCCCCAGATTTTGTGCCTCCTGCTCGATCTGGATGAAGGAAACATGTACAGCTTGCTCTTTTCTTCCGATGATGTCGATGTCGTCTGCGTAGAGAATTAACAGTATACAAACAAGGCGTTTTCGGATTTAAATGGGATTCACATTACTTGAACTTTTTTGCAGTTCTTATAAACTGATTGAAAAAAACTTTTGTATCCACTTAAAACAAGACAAAATAATTTCTTAATTTCAATTTTTATTAGATTAAAAAAAAAAAAATACTAAAAAATAAAAAGTATTAATTACGAAAAAAATCTACATTTTTCTTTTCTCGATAAAAATCATTGCACACAAATTGATCATAAAACGTCATAACAAAAAGCATAACAATGTAAAATATACCTACAACACGACTGGCAGCAGACACTCTCTGGACTGCAGTTGCATTCAAAAGCTTGAAATATGTCTAGACAGATAAAAAAAAAAACAAGAGAAATAAGAGAAATATACAAACTTTACACAGAAAAATCACATTTTAGAGTCCAAACATTTCAGAAGTTCACATTATAGAAATGACAATGTAAAGCTTTGGCCCTTCACATTTTAGAAAAAATCACATTATCGAAGGACTACTGTATTCAAAGAATATTCAATATTCAAAGGTCCACGATTCTAGTATAGTAAAGGGTCATTAAATTTTCTGTTTCGAAAGTAAGTCTAAATAAAACACCCATAGGAATATATTTTTGATAAAAATTTTATTTTATTATAAGGTTTGGACTTTGGCATCAAGTGTGAAAAACAATAACATTCAAGTGGCCGCCTCGGGAAGATCCGCAGCATGCGTTTCTTTTAGGTAATTTTAACCACTTTTTGGCACATTTCGGACGGTATCTCAGCCGTTACTTGAGTAATGTTGGTTTTTAATGCGTCTAGAGTTCGGGGATTTTTTCGCGTAAACACGGCCTTTTGCGTAGCCCCACAAAAAAAAATCTAACGGTGTCAAATCGCATGATCTTGGTGGCCTATTGATATCGCTAAAACGTGGAATTACGCGACCAGGAAGCTTCTCACGCAATAAAGCCATAATTAGTCGTGTTGTATGCCTTTTTACCCCGTCGTGTTGGAACCCACATATTGTCCAAGTCATGATCTTCAATCGTCGGCCAAAAAAAATCTGTACGACAAGTTCAATTGCTGCGAACGCCGGGAAATCGATAAATTCAAATCATCAGCAACACTTGCACTTGCAGTAGCAATATTTTCGACTGAGCGTGTATTACAATGATGCACAGGTCTTACGACATCAGTAAGGTTTCCACTCTCTTCAAATTTCTTCACAATTTTACCGATTGCTTGCGTAGTCGGTCGATTATGACGGACATAATTATAGCGTAATTCGCGAAAAGTGGCTTCATTTGAATCACCACTTTTGTACAGTAAGTTTTAATAATTTTAACGCGTTGTTCGATTGCTAAGCGATCCACTAAATGTAAACGTAAATTGCAAACATTCAACTAATATTATGACACTTTAAATGACAGCTGAGTTTGACAGGTGTCAAATGCCAGCGCTACCAACTTGAAGCCACGAAATGAATGACCCGTTATATCATATAAATATTAAAGCTAATTAAATTTTTTAAATGCTTTTGTCATATCAGATTACATTATAAATATTTCAGAGTAACCTACATACAAATTTAAAGTCGAACAGTGAAGCAAAAAGTAAACAAAAATAAAATTTATTACATACAAACCAAAAAAAAAAACTATTTAAAAAATATGCACGAACTTGCTCTTTACTGTACGTAACCCAACATTCAAGATGCATAATGAATTTATTTAACGAGTAAATATTAAAAGAGTCAAAAGCACTAAAAAATTGAGATTTCGTTTGATTTTTTTTTGTTTATAAAATAATGTTTTTAAAATTTTTTAAATGCATTATTGTTTAAATTATTGAGAAGCATCAGATTGCAAAATTATAACAAAATCGATTTAACCATGGCAAAGATATACGCGAATAACCCAAAAATAAGACCATTTTCTCAAAAAACGTTGAATACCTAATTCCGTAATGTGAATTTTTTGACAAAAACCTGAAATGCAGTTTTCTTACAATTAACTTGGTTATTACAGGTACGAAATTTAAACAAAATCGTTAGAGCCGTTTTCGAGAAAATTTGAAGAAACCAAAATATTTGTAAATGGCAGCTACTAGATGAGCTAAAACAAAAATTCGAATTTCCCCTCTAGAGAATCACTTAAAAAGCTCTGTACCAAATTTAATGTAAATCGGTCCACCCGTTAGGCTCTAGCTTAAATTACAGTGCACGAACCGACGCACAGACACACAGACCGACGGACGGCATGAAAAAACCCACTTTTTCGGACTTCTCGATTATCGTAGTGTTAGTTTTGATTATAACCTCGAAATTTTTTTTTTACACGAAACCAATACTTGCCCTATAGAGCAAGTAAAAATGACAACTTACGCTCAATGAAAAAAAAAAAATTCCTGACTTCAAATAAATCTTTCTAGCGCAGCTCAATGCAGGTTTACACACACTTTTATATTCGCAAAAACAAGTATGCTATTTCGAATATCCCACAAATAATGTTCTCGAAATTTCGTTGACCCTGGAAAAGCTTAACAAAAATTATTCTAAAAAACCTTCAGCTTACAAATTACTGAATTTAATTGACCTTCAATGAGTTGACTTAGGCCTTTTAGATAAAAAAGTTAGTTTTTTTGCGAATATATAAGAGAAGGTCTCAATTGTAAGCTTAAATGTTTTTCAGCCATTGGATGTCCTATTGAATACCTTTTTGTAGACATAGTGTTAGGAGTTGATTTTGTTCGTTTAGGTAGCGTTTATAGACCAAATAGAAATGTCGACTTAACACCTATATATTTATTAATAGAAGAATTTTCAACCACTGCAAGAAACGTTATTGTATGCGGTGACTTTAACAGCAATATCCTGGTTGAAAGTCAACTCAGCGAAAATATGGAAGCGTTTGATTTACATTTAGTAAATACCCAAACGCCTACTCACTTCACCAACACCTCAAGTACCCTTCTAGATTTGTTTTTTGTAAATAATATTGACAAAGTACTCTTTTATGACCAAATTCATGACCTCATCTTTCTAACATTTGACTTCGATACTAACGTACATACCAACAATACAACTTATAGTTATCGTAACTTCAAGAATATAAACGGTGCTGCTTTGGAAAATCATATTCGTTCAATTCCTTGGAGTCTTGTTTATGGTATGACCTCGCCGGATGCTCAAGTTGACTTTCTTCATAGTAATATAAATAACCTAATTGACACACATGTTCCCTTATCAACCGGTAGGGTGAGACCTAAAGTAAATACTTGGTTCATGAATGAAATTCGTTTGTTAATAATACAAAGAGATCGTGCTTACCAGCGATGGAAGCGCTACCGTATAGATGAGTACCTTCAAGCTTACAAAAATAAACGAAAAGAAGTTGTTCGTGAGATAAAAATAGCTAAAACACAGTTCTATTCTAATAAGCTTAAAACTAATGTAGATGGGCGAAAGATGTGGAATAATCTTCGGGAATTAGGAGTAGGCAAGCAGAAATTGAAGTGCAAAAATGATGTAGATGTAGAACTAAATCTAAATTTCTTATCGATTCCAGATACTAATATCACCTATGGTAATAGAGTCCCGTTTAATAGCACTGTAGGCACCACTGAAACACCGTTTTTCTTCGAAAGAATAGAAAGTACGAATGTAGTGGAAAGCTTTTTATCCATTAACTCTAATGCAGTTGGTATAGATGGAATACACCCGGTTTTTATGAAAGCTATACTACCGTTTTTGCTTCCGTATATAACTCATATTATCAATACAATCTTTTTGACCTGTGATTTTCCTTGTCAGTGGAAAAATGCAAAAATTATTCCAATACCTAAAAACTCATCGGGTGAGGAATTAAGGCCGATTTGAATTCTTCCCTATTTGTCCAAAATCTATGAACGAATTATGCATAGGCAAGTTAATGATTATCTTGTACGTAATGATCTTCTCGTCTCAGTTCAGTCTGGTTTTCGTGCCAAACATAGCTGTACCACAGCAATTTTGAAAGTAGTTGAAGACATAAGAGCGCAACTAGATGAAGACCAGGTTACTTTTCTTGTCTTACTGGACTTCTCCAAGTCATTTGATATGGTTGACCACTCTATTCTTATTGATAAGATGAGCCACCGTTTCAATATGTCTTCTTCTGCTGTAAAATTGTTTCATCGTATCTTAGTGATAGAAAACAGGCTGTCTTCTTAGAGACAAATTTTTGTCCTGTGCTACGGGGCGTTCCACAAGGATCGATTTTGGGCCCTCTGTTATTTTCGCTGTACATAAATGACATACAACATACAATCTTAAATTCATCGAAGCGTTTTTATGCTGATGATATTCAAATCTATAAAAGCTGCCCTCTTGGGCTCATAGAAAACTCTGTCAATGATCTGAACGATGATCTCCATGATCCAATTATGAGGTGGTCGGTAAACAATGGTCTCTCGCTCAATCCGAAAAAATGTAAATGCCTTGTTATCTCGAAAAAGAAGCTAAATCTGTCTTATTTTCCCTCAATTATGCTTGGTTCTTCAAAAATTGAATTCGTGGATAAGTCAAAGAACTTAGGGTTGGTATTCAACCGAACTTTGACATGGAATGACCATATTAATGAGGTTGTGGGTAAAACATATGGGGTTCTTCGAACTTTATGGACAGCCCAAAAGTTTACACCACCAAAGACAAGATTAGTTCTTGTTAAGACTTTGGTTATACCAGTTCTCGTGTATGGTTGTGAAATATTTTATAACTGTGATACTGAAAGCAATAGAAAACTTCAAGTAGCATTCAATAGTACTCTGCGCTATATCTACAATCTGAGGAGATTCGACCATATTTCACATTTGGAAAAAAATTTATTAGGCATGTCATTTTTCAATTATATGAAGTTTCGTACCATGTGTTTGTTATTTTCAATTTTAAAAACTATGCAGCCGTCATATCTTTTTGATAAAATCCGGTTTTCGACATCCAACAGATCTGCTTGTTTGATTTTACCACATTTCACCTGCCTTACATCCGAGAGACAATTCTTTATCTCAGCTATCCGCCTTTGGAATACACTTCCGCGCAACTTGAGAGAACTAAGTGACAAGCAACAATTTAGTGACGAGTTAAGACTGTATTTTATTAACCAAAGCAACTAGCTAACTTTCACTCCCAAACCCGCTCCCATTTACCCTTATCAAGCAATTTCAACTTTAATTTTGTTTCATGCTAGGAATAACGTAATGTTACTATGATTAAATTGTTTTATGTTTTATTTTTCTTTTCTTTTCTTTTGTTATCTTTTAATTATATTTTGTTATATTGTAAAGCTTTGTAATTTAAATTTAAATCTTTTTTTTTTTTAATTTTCACAAATTTATAAGTGTACTCTTACTGTGAATTGGAATATAATAATAAATAAATACTAAAATATCCCACAATTGAAGTACCAAAAATCGGTGATAAAATTGAAAAACTTTAATCATTGATTAAACATTTTCTATTGACTGAATAATTTCTGAAACCAGTTGACCTTTTTCCACGGATTACAGAACTTTAACATAGCATTCTTTTTTGCGAACATCCCACACAATTAGATCCCGGACTCCTTAACCCGACCTACACGTCCTAAACTTATAACCCAATCTTGGTGCATACTTATTTAATAGATACACTTAATAAATAGATACATAATTCGAAGGTATTGCCAACATTTTCAAACTTTTAATTAATCATAATAAGTCTTAATTACGATTTACAAAAGACCTCAATCCCCAAACAATTAACAAAGTTTTCCTAAAAAGGTCATCGCAAAACAAGAAACCAGAGAAACTCAATTCCAATAAAAACAAGACATGACTTAATAAATCTATCAAAAGCTATTTTGAATATTCTATATCAAATCAAATTTTCATTTCTTTTGCTGTGTTGTTTTTTTTTCAATTCATTTCTTATGCTACTGTAAAAAAAAAATGTGAGTGAAAGTGAAATTGTGGGCGGCAACAGCAACGAGTTGACTTTGTCGGAGGGACATTCGAATTGAGTTCAAGTTGTTTTATATTCAAGAGGGAAACAAATTTTCTGGCAGACGCGTGATATATTTTCTTATAAAATATTCAATTCATCATCTAATTTGTATGATTTTGTTTGCTGAATTTTATATTTGTTTTTGTTTTGATATTTTGTTGAACATAAAACGTTTTCATAAAACATGACACTTTTTATAACAACAAAGTTAAACTGCCATTTACCGAAAAATTGTGTACCTGAACTTTTTTTCGCTGTCATGCTTCCAATGGCTAGGAAAACTGATTTCACTTCTATTTTTTTTTTGACAACGAAAATTCTTTGAAACACTTGAGGTGAAATAAGACTTGCAATATGTTAGACATACAAATGTATCTGATGTAACATTTTTATTTCAGAAAATCATTGTGCATATTTTCGAAACTATGCTGCACCTTTGCTTTTGAAAGAATGAATAAAGATGATGTGTGTTTTGTCATTTTGCAATGACACACTTGCGTTATGGCCATAATTTGAATTTCAATTTATGAACACAAATTAAAATGACAATTGTTTTCTCTATATTTAGTTCTCACACACATGAATACTTAATTTATTTCGAGTGTCGGTCTGTTTTATTTGTGAATAAATAAGAAAATTATTCGCAAGCTTATTTTTAAAAATATGATTTCGGAAAACATAGAATTATAAATTAATATTCATTAGTATCTTCACCTCACAATTTGTGGATGGAACTAAGAAAGGTGATATGCATAAATCTTAAGAATCGTAAACAATCTAAGAGCTAACATCTCATTTTTGGGTGGCAAACAAATTAATTACACAGATTGGGAAAATAATATTTGTAAAAATATCTGTCTTACTAAAAAAATTGAAAAGATTACTTAAAGAATATGCCTCTACCAAAATGCTATGCAATTAAGGCGCATATTAGGAATGTTAAATTAGCTCATAAGCATTCGCTAATTAAAAGTGGTTAGGTAGATAATTTTCTGCTAATTAGTCGTCGTTATAATTTTAGTCGTTGTGATAATTTCGAATTTGTCGTTTTGTATTCTACGTTTTTTTGTTTTGTTGGTTTGCTAAGTTGATATCAAGTTAGCGAACCACCCCCTCCAAAGGGGGTAAAAGCTTGTTATATTGATTGGTTTATTGCTTAATAATTTGCCGTTCATTAGTTGTGAATTAGTTTTAGCACTTTCAATTTTTGTCGTGCGATGTTTTTTATTTTTTTTTTCCTTCATTTGCTGCATAGAAAATGTTTTGTTTTTTTGTTTTCCCAAAATTTATATAAATGTAGCAAACCTATGTATTGCTTGATGCATGTGAATTAAATATACAAACTTTAAACAAGAATTTCTCAAAATAAAAAAAACATAGAAAACATTGCATGAATTTTTTTTTTTTTTTTTTTTTTTTTATCCAATTTTAATAAATTACCGATTAATCAACAGAAAATTATTAAGAAATAAATTATTCAATACTAAATATGAAATTTCAACCATTTTTCGAGGAAGTGATTTTCTAGCTTAATGTCAACAGAAAATCATAAAAAGGACATAGACATTTGCTTCGCTAATTTGTCACTCATGATTTTATTTTGAGCGGGCCTATTATTAAATGATGAATCCATAGGTCAACCCAAAAACAAACTTTCAACTTTTCAACTATCCAGAAAATTTTTGATGATGTATTTCAACTTCCTTATCTCATCGAGCGCCACTGTATGGGATGGAACGGATTTTTCACATTGGTTTGAAACGCCGCACGTTAGGTGTTCCCCAAGGCTGCATCCTAAGCCGAATTCTTTTTGCGGTATTTATTGAAGATATTTGTGATGCGGGGATGATGAGGGGGAATACTTTTTGCTGGCAATCCAAGTGAAGGTTTTGCTCTATGCGGACGATTTGGGGTTTGCTGGCTGACAACCCTTTTACTTTACAATTACAAATCAACAGACTGAATACTTTTTGTATAAGGTTGGAATTACAGGTTAAAACAAGCAAAACTACCCGAAGAAAATTGGTCTCTCAACAATGTGCTCATACAATTTGTTCAAGAATTTAAGTATCTTGGAGTTCTAATTACACACAACCTTAATATTTCGAAACCTGTTAAACAAAAAAGCATTGAAGCTAAACTTGCCTTGAGCATAGTGTGGCCCAAGTTATTTGGAAACGAAGATATCGATCAAAAACCCTATAGAAACCCCAGGAAAACAAACTGGGAAGCCTTCAATACAAGATTGGCCTTATCTTTAGGTCATTATGATAACCAACTTTTGTTAGACCGCTCGGATATTGAAAAATATGTAAATAAACTTACTGCATCTATAAATGATGCATATGAAAGTTTATGCCCCATGAACAAAGGAAAAGGTAAGCTCAACCCCTTATGGTGGTCCAAAGAGCTATCAGTTCTAAGGAAAAACTCAAGGAGGCTTTTCAATAGAGCAGAATACACTAACGAACCTGCTGACTGGGATCTTTTCAAGATCAGCAAGAACTTATATAAATACCAAACCACTTACAGACATTGAGTCTACAAATAATGCCGCTAGGCTCAAGAAAGTCATGTCAAAAATCAACACTCCTCCGGGCTTTTTAAAAAGCCCCGATAATACCTGGACTGACACCTGCTTAGAAACTTTAGAGTCACTTATGAACACTCACTTCCCAGGATGTGTCATTGATCCATCTCCTGTGGACAGTGAATCGACCACTAGTGCAATCTCCAATATTGGCAATCAAATTGTAGATAGTAGGAAGGTGGCTTGGGCCATTGACTCTTTCTCAGCATACAAGTCTGCAGGACCTGATGGCATAATACCGATTATGCTTCAACGTTCTAAAGACATAATTGTTCCAATTCTAGTGGACATTTTTAGGCAATGTCTGAACATTACCTACATTCCATCTAGTTGGAGAGAAGTCAATGTTATCTTCATTCCGAAAGCAGGCAAGCCCACTTATACTGAAGCGAAAGACTTCAGGCCGATTAGCCTATCCTCCTTTTTCTCAAGACCTTAGAAAGGCTAATAGAAACGCACATTCGCCTAAAACTTAATGTTAGTGTCCTGTCACAGACCCTACATGCGGATATGAAGGGTAAATCTGTTGAGACGGCACTTCATGAAGTGGTCGGCACGATTGAAAAATCAATCCAATTCAATGAATTTACCCTGGGAGCATTCCTGGACATAGAAGGGGCCTTTAACAACGTTGAAAGCAGCGCAATCCTACGAGCACTAGACTCATTTAATATTGATCCGATGCTTTCGAACTGGATTGACTCTATGCTTCAAACGAGACTTGTAAGTGCAGAAATGGGTCATAGCAAGCTAAAAGTTAGGACATGCAGAGGTACTAAGCAAGGAGGGGTGTTATCCCCCCTGCTTTGGCTTTTAGTCGTTAATGAGATTCTAGTTAAACTCAGTCTAAGCGGTGTGAAGGTCGTTGCTTACGCCGACGACATCGTGATAATGGCATCAGGTAAATTTATACCTAAACTATGTGAACTTTTACAAACATCTCTTGACAAGCTCAGCAAGTGGGCCAGTAATTGCGGACTAAATGTCAACCCACTTAAGACAGAACTAGTTTTGTTTACAAGAAAACATGTTATTCCGAACATAGATCCTCCCACCATAAATGGGACTCCGCTCCAGATCACTGGTACGGCAAAACATCTTGGTTTGGTAATAGACCGTAAGTTAAATTGGAAAGAAAATATTAAAGAACGAGAGAGGAAAGCCTTAGTAGCATTCAATACCTGTAGTCGAATTTTTGGAAAAAGATGGGGTCCCAGCTCCAGAACCATTCATTGGATGTACACAGCCATAATAAGGCCAATTTTGACGTACGCATGTCTGGTTTGGTGGCCAGCCAATCTTAAGACTATAACAAAAGTTCAGAGACTTGCATGTATTGGCACTTCTAGTGCCATGAAAACTACTCCTACCGCAGCCCTGGAAACGTTTCTTTCACTAGCCCCACTTGATTTATTTACGAAGGAAGTGGCGGCCATCAGTGCTCTAAGACTAAACCAATGTAATAACTGGGTAGGAGGCCATTTTGGGCACAAAACCATAATGACTTTCATGGACAAAGGCATTCAAACGGACTATACTGCACCGCACATTGATTTCAACCCAGTGGCCTTAACAGATGTACCCTCAAGGGATCTCTGGGCGGCCAACCAGGTCATACACACTAATCATGTTTCGGTTTTTACAGATGGTTCCAAGACGGTTGATGGGGTAGGGTCAGGCATCTTCTCAGATAACCCACCCCTAAATAGATCAATAAAACTTCCAGATTTTTACAGTGTCTTCCAAGCGGAAGTGCTTGCAATTTACGAGGCGGCAAAAAGTCTTGCCACTTTTGAACTTGTAAATAGAAACATCGACATCTTCATTGATAGTCAGGTGGCAAGTAAATAAATTGCTTCAATTGTCACAAAGTCTAAACTGGTAGAATGTTGCCACAATGAGTTAAAATTACTCAACGCATCAAATACGGTTACCCTTCGATGGGTCCCAGGACATCGTGGCATATATGGAAACGAGATGGCGGATAAACTGGCCAAAATAGGATCTTCTCTTGATCTAAGCCACACTGATTCTTCCGTTTCTATGCCACTAGAACAAGAAAAAGGCAGAATTCGCAAATGTTTCCTCGAAGCCGCAAACGATAGATGGTTAGCTCTTGATACTTGTCGGGTCTCGAGGAATCTATGGCCAGACATCTCAAAGAAAAAAACAGCCTTCCTTCTCAAACTAAGCAGACCTCAACTGTCCCTTTTGGTTGGAATCCTAACGGGTCACAACTCAATGGGAACCCACATGCGCAGAATGGGCATCAGCTCATCCGACTTGTGCAGAGGGTGTCAAGATGAAGAGGCGGAGAAGGGCTCCTATCACTTCCTTTGTGAATGCCCCAGCTTAGTAAGAACTAGAAAAAAGGCCCTCGGAGATTACTTCTTTGACGAACTGAGCGACATCTCGTTTTTGCCACTAAGAAACATCCTGAAATTTATTCAATGTTCGGGTTGGTTCAAGGAGGCCTTTCATACCCACACCTTAACTCCTCTAACTCCTTTTCCCACCCATCCTCCTCCTTCACCTCAACTATTTCCTGGGGACCACAATGGATCCATTGAGATCCGAGTGCGATGATGCGGCTCGCCGCATTTTCACCCCTCTTAACCTAACCTAGGATATTGATCTGGTGTCAAAATACCGTGTACTATGGTGTCCAGGTTTTTGTGAATTTATGCTTCGAGGTGTTTGACAGGTTGCCAAACGCCTTTATACACTCAAAATCTTAAAGCCAATTACGAATATTTAATACGATTGATGGAAAGAAGTGGAACGAGTCTGCTCTAAACTATCTTGGACTACTGCCAACCAATGCCTCCCGCTTTAAGGAGTGGAATCAGTTGGCCCAATCGCATCAAGCTCATCTATTGCTACTTAAATCAAACATTGATCAAAGGCGGAATATGTTCACAGATGTTACCGTAAAAGTAGACAAGACATTTTACACCCAGCACCTAACCAGAGCAACTTCTATAGCATCCAGGAATACTTATAAAGGGTCCGCCATCTAAGGTTTTTTTTTTTCAACTAGTGCTTATTTCGTGAATGGTAACACTTAGCTCATGTCTGATTTGACAGATAATTAGTTTTATCCTTCCGCTGAACGAATATGGTTGTCTCTACGCTTGGCTAAGTAGGCCTGCGATCGACTTAGAGAAGATGCCGATTTTGCCAAAAAAATCATCTTTTCAGATGAAGTTCATTTTGATCTTGGCGGGTAGTAAACAAGCAAAATTGTCGCATTTGGGGCACAGAAAACCCGCACGCATACATTGAAAAGCCAATACACCCAAAACGAGTCACTGTTTGGTGCGGATTTTGGTCCAGAGGCATAATTGGGCCATTTTTCGAAAATGAGCAAGGAGTGGCCGTTGCAGTCAATGGCGATCGTTATCGGGCCATGTTGAACGAATTTTTGTTCACAAAAATTGAAGAGGAGAATATTGGCAACATTTGGTTTCAACAGGACGGCGCTACGTGCCACACAGCCGAAGCTACACTCGATGTTTTGAGCCATTTTCAAAAAAAAAAAGAAAGTTATTTGGCGGACCCTTTACCTCTGTGATAGTGATGTTTTTTTTGTTATAGGAAGTTATGTCATTTATTCCATATTGATTTCATATCAACTAGTTATTATATATGGTTTTTGATTGAGTTAAGCTCCTGATAATTTCTTGTAAAAACTATTGCTCTAATTGCTTCACTTTGAGGTCTTTTAGCATAGCAGTGCATTTGCTTTTGAGCTTATAGCTCAAACTTTTAGTTTAACTCTGGCGGTTGTAAGATCTTGGAATTTATAATGCCCAATGTGGGAGAAGGTATTACTCACAGAGCAAAATCAACGTCATAAAGTATATATCATCTCAATATTATCAAGTGCTAGATTAAAATAAGAACATTTGCGACTAGTTAGGATTGATGGTTTTTAAATCAAATTTATTGGAATGCATGGCACTATGTACCAATTGTCCAGTCTTAACGTCAGCAAACACTCCCGCACCGAAAAGCTACCGAAGTGCTAGCATGCCAAGCGGAAGTGTTCTGAACACCCTTTTCCTTTGCTTCCAGGACTAGCCTTAGGTCCCTGTAAACCTTGTGATGCTTTTTTCCTAAGGGCGAGGTAGGCTCGTCGTAGTCCAGGCTTTTCCCGAAGAAAGCACAGTAAAACTCGGGTAAAGAAGTTAGAACTCACTAATTTCCAGTTTTATATATTAACAATAATAATTTTTATTATCAATAAGGGGGACATTTACAATCGTACAATGGTTGAAAACCTAACTTACAAGGTATTTCATATATCGCAAAGCTGTCTGTTTGAGCTGCGTGAGTAAGCTCAGCCCACGATATTCACTTAGTTAGAAGAAGTGAACCGGGGACAAAAACGGTTTTAGGAATCTAAATTCCAGCCCGTACTGACTCCTAAGGAGAGAGTAGGCATATCAACTGTTATATAAAAGAATCCAATTCCAGCCCAAGGCTAACCCAAGGAAAATTAACTCTTTTCTACAGCCCCAGGGGTATGCCGAGGGAGATCATCAATTTTCTACTAAAAATTTATATCTTTAGATAGTACTAAAAAGTACTAAGAAAAGTAAATCTAGAGCGATCGAAAGCATAGATATATTGAGATCAATGGAAAGTTATTACTCTGAACTCTCTAAATTCAAATATAAACTTAGAAGTTTCTGCGAGTCGTAAGCTTCGAAATAATCAGAATTTCATTTCATTTCCTCTAGTCACCTTTTGAGCTACGACACAGTGTGAATTGTAAAATGCAAAAGCCATTGCATTACTCGGTATGTTAATACACACTGTGCCGATGCTGCTAGTATCATGTTTCGCTAAGGGGGGAGAATGTTGAAGTGTAACTCTTCAATACAACCTCGAGCAGTGCCGTGCTTTGACAATTTGGTGCTTTCTGGTATCAAAAGTGGGTAGAATTCCGCCCTTTTTTTTGCATTTTGTTCGTGTTTATCGTTTTTCGGCATTCGGACGCGAACGGAACCATTTTGCATTTGAAATCTTTTCGAAAATAGATTATTGTGTCGAAAATGCAACCATAATTCCACCTTGTAAAAATGCACATTCTGCATAATATACACAATGAAGGTACACATACACATGAAGATGAATATGGCGCTGATCTCGAGTCGTAATGTTAATGCGATGACAAGGGGAAGGTTTTAAGAAGCTTCTTAAGATTTAACTTTTGATTTGTTCAGCTTCATAAAATTCCGTTGTAAGAAGGGTAAAAAGTCCTAACTACTTTTCAAAATTTAAAATTAAATTATTTAAATTATGTTATTTATATTAATTAATTTAAATTTTTAATAAAACTTTAATCAAATTATTCTAATATTCTTTTTTTTTTGCAGGTAAATTTATCCAGCCAAAAAAACGACTGAAAACGGGTATTATTTTAAATATATAGAATAAATAATATCAATAAATGACAGAAAATATAAATATTTATTTTATAAATATAGGTACCTATATAAGTAACATAATAGCTGTAAGTCTTGCCGATGTTTTTTTTTAATAATATATTCGCGAATGCGAATCAAACATCTTTCTGAAACATACAAAAGATGGAAACCTCACTTTGTAAAAACGTCTTAACTATTTTTAATAAATATATTAAGTATTTCTACCGCATTTAAGTGTTTTCAGATTAAAAAGAACTCATCTTAAATTATAATCTGGCAACAGTAAAACCCCAGTTTATTGTCTCAGTGCATAAAATCTCAATTCAAATCTATTTTTGTAAAATACATAAAATCTCAATTCAAAATTATTTATATTATATTTTAAAAACTTAAAACAGTATAAGCTGTGGTGAAATGAGGAACCAGATCAATGAATGAGTAAGCCAGAGTCTGATTCATCTTACTAATTCCGATAATAATGATAATTTATTTTATTCGGAATAAATAGTAAATTTTCTTATAAAAAACCAAAAGCATTAAAACGTTTTCTCTAAAAATGCAAACAAATGGAAAGAAAAACCAACTAAAATTCTAAAAAATATTCTATTGAGAAAACCAAAGGAAAGCTGTACACATTTGTACGCATACAAAATTTGCTATACGCTTAATATGATTTTCCGATTACCATCCAGAGCATTGAACAATCACATTTGTCACAAACATTCCAAGCATCGCTTCTAGATTTTTCGTTCCTTGGTCGGATTATGGTATCATTTTAATTCTCTTTGTTCTGCATACGTGCGTCGGCGTCCGTCGTCCGTGGTTTCGTCACGTTGCACAACTAAACTCTGTATCAAGGTTTTTATAATACAAATTCTAAAGGGTCCGCCAAATAACATTTTTTTTTTGAAAATGGCGCAAAACATCGAGTGTAGCTTCGGCTGTGTGGCACGTAGCGCCGTCCTGTTGAAACCAAATGTTGCCAATATTCTCCTCTTCAATTTTTGTGAATAAAAATTCGTTCAACATGGCCCGATAACGATCGCCATTGACTGTAACGGCCACTCCTTGCTCATTTTCGAAAAATGGCTGGCCCAATTATGGCTCTGGACCAAAATCCGCACCAAACAGTGACTCGTTTTGGGTGTATGGGCTTTAAAATGTATGCGTGCGGGTTTTCTGTGCCCCAAATGCGACAATTTTGCTGGTTTACTACCCGCCAAGATCAAAATGAGCTTCATCTGAAAAGATGGTTTTTTTTTTGGCAAAATCGGCATCTTCTCTAAGTCGATCGCAGGCCCACATAGCGAAGCGTATACACAACCATATTCGTTCAGCGGAAGGATAAAACTAATTATCTGTCAAATCAGACATGAGCTAAGTGTTACCATTCACGAAATAAGCACTAGTTGAAAAAAAAAAAACGTTAGATGGCGGACCCTTTAGAATATCTCTTGTATAGTGACGTGTTTAGGGATTTTCGTTTGGTTTTAAATTTTGTTTTGTTTTTATGATTGACTTCTATTATAGTAAAAAGTAAGTGTCTTTATTGTATGAATTAAGAAATTGTATTGGGTGTAAACACAATCTTTAATGCGCAAAAGAATGCAAACAATTTAACAAAAGATTGCCTTTAATTGATTCCTGTAAAATGAATTTTCCCCATTAATTTTACATTCTTTTCCATGTCCAACGGTAATTGCATAAGTAGAATTCTTGAAGTGAAGTCAAGAAATGCAATCACAAAATATTGCATTCTTTTAAAAAAAAAATTAATATTCTACATTTAAGACCAAGACCCAATTTTTTTTTTGTTTAAATTTTAATAAATCAAAACTGACTAAGGCCTTCTACACAAAATTCGTCTAGTAATAGATGCGAACAACAATCATCATGCCAG
The DNA here is from genome assembly GCA_932273885.2 of Leucozona laternaria. Taxonomy (NCBI): domain Eukaryota; kingdom Metazoa; phylum Arthropoda; class Insecta; order Diptera; family Syrphidae; genus Leucozona; species Leucozona laternaria. The sequence goes on from OW026366.1 coordinate 275,280,184, forward strand.
TGACGATTTCTCCACGTATAGACTTCTGCAAATGAAACGCAGGCCCTTTCAATCCTTGAATGACAATCGTCATGCCAGTGACGATTTCTCCACGTATAGACTTCTGCAAATGAAACGCAGGCCCTTTCAATCCTTGAATGACAATCGTCATGCCAGTGACGATTTCTCCACGTATAGACTTCTGCAAATGAAACGCAGGCCCTTTCAATCCTTGAAAATCCTAGTAATGGACTGAACATTTTCAATTAATTTCACACATTACGTCTACAACGTGTACCCAGCATTTCACCAAATTTTTTATTAGTTCAAGCGTCTGGCTACCGACACTGCTTAAGGCCCGGCGATTTTCAGTTTGTTTGCTGTGATAATAAAGTGCAGTTTATGCCTCGTGTGGGATTGGCTATTGAAACAATCGTGAGCTACACACAAACTGCAGAAAAGCCACAGAAAATCATAGTACGAGTCTATGACTAGACGATTCGTGTGCAGAAAGTCTTAGCAAAATATTTTCCGCCCGCGCGAATATCAAAAAATTTGTATACAGGACACCCGTACAAATGAAAGAAGAACTTTAATTTAAATTCTTTTATGGAAGGTACATACCTACTGTAGCGATTTGCTATAAAAGGGTTTTACCTAAGCATAACTAATTTTATTTGGTTTAATTTTTTCTTCACTTTGTCATCAGCTATCAAATCATCACGCGCGGTCCCGGTCATCATATAAAAAGATATCTATATTGCAATTCCACGTTCTCAATTAGATTAAGTGGATTCGAAATGCAGTATCGAGGTTCCTCCATACCAAGTGATTCTGGATTTTGTAGTTTCCATTGAAACTTTCCTTGGCAATGTTTTATAAACCATTTTCATCACTTCCACCTGGAAGCTTAACGACTCGATAAAGAGCAGGGAAATATAAACCCGTTTCTAACGTAACATATTCCACAGTTTGGCATGTTGAGTGGAAAATGGTACGTTTTTTTTTCACATACCTAGTACCTCTGCAGCTTTTTTGTGTATCATTTTGCTTTCCATCCCACATCTACGCCAGCTCCATAGAACAATATCAATTCACCCGCTGACTCGAAAATCCTTAATTAACTATACTGTGAGCTTTGTTTTTCGTTACAAGTCATTTTCTCCATAAAAGATTATCCACATGCAGATGAGAATTCTCGGAAGCCATTTCAGTCTGCATACAAGCTTCAAATGTCAGTTCCCAGTAGGGAACCGCAATGCACAATTTAGGTGAATAGAACTACCAATTCATCAATTACTTTTAAAGGGGAAAAGCATGTAATGATTTCATTAGAACAAGGTTTTGCATTTTTCCTCAATTTATTATTTTCATAACATCTACCGTTTATTCTACTTGATACAAACATTCAACTGCATGCAATGCTTTTACTGATGAAAAGTAATGGATAGCTTTATGAGTTCGGGAAATAAATAAATAAGTAAGCAGATTGTTCAGATATCTTCCCGAGAAAGAGAATAAATAAAATATATAAATTTACTTTGTACAGGGTCACTATTTTCGTGGTTTAAAGTTGGTATCACTGGCATTTAAATAATTCCAGAACTCTAGACGCATAGAAAACCAACATTACTCAAGTTATGGCCGAGATAAGGCCCGAAATGTTCTCATGCGTATACGCTTCGCTAAGTGGGCCTACGATCGACTTAGAGAAGATGCCGATTTTGCCAAAAAAATCATCTTTTCAGATGAAGCTCATTTTGATCTTGGCGGGTAATAAACAAGCAAAATTGTCGCGAGTCACTGTTTGGTGCGGATTTTGGTCCAAAGGCATAATTGGGCCATTTTTCGAAAATGAGCAAGGAGTGGCCGTTACAGTCTATGGCGATCGTTATCGGGCCATGTTGAACGAATTTTTATTCACAAAAATTGAAGAGGAGAATATTGGCAACATTTTGTTTCAACAGGACGGCGCTACGTGCCACACAGCCGAAGCTACTGTTCCAAAAGCAGAAGGAACCTGGAGAGGTGATAGAAAATCTCCAAAGAAATTTCAAAAAATCACCAAAAATACGAATTACACCGCAGTATCTAACCAAGCAACGTCAAGCTTTGAAGGAACAATCGGATAAATTTTTTACTAACGACACAGTAATACACGAAACCTACCAAGATGAGAATCTTCGATACATCGAAGGAGGCTATTTTAAGGAGATAAACTGGTTGAACCAGCCGTGGCGGTCATATGCCAGAAATCATATTTCAATTATAATGCCAGAAGATTATCTTTCGAATAAAGTAAGTTTCATGTCAATTTAAAAAAAGTCATCTTTGTTTTATTCCATTTCAAAGTTCTATACTTCTTAAAAAAACACCCTTTACATACATACATCAAGCATTGCCACAAGAGCAAGTTCGTGCGATCAAGTCGTTCATATTTGTATATTGTTATGAATTTCTGAAACAAACAAAATTACTTACTTACCAACTTATCCAACCATCAGAGGCACAGACTGTAGGACAGGACATCCGTATATAATTAGCAACTGTTTGCAGAAATCAAGCAAATAAAGATATCAATAAAAGATAACTCGTTTCAGTGTATTAATTTACGCTTGTAATTATATAAGTACATTTCTTTAATTGCAAGCTTTTTAGTGTGACGAGTTGAAGCCGTGCAATGTGCAATTTGATCCAACAAAAATACACAAATGCAAAAATCAAAATCTTCTGAAACTGGTAATTCATATACCAAAAAAAAAAAAAAACGAAAAGGTCTTTATTAATAAGGTCAATTTGAGAGTTCTTTTCTATAAAAGCCCCATCAAATAAACTAGCTTTAAAATTTTGTTAGACAACAAAAAAAAAAAAGCAAACAAATGCCTACTGCAATAAAAAGGTCTCTAACCTTCCACTAGGTATAGGTATACCTAAACAAGTCTTGAAAATGAAATACCTTTAATGCTCGAAGTGTTGTGATTGCGACTAACGACTTTCTTTTTATTGCAACACAATATTTATGAGAGTTCCACCTCGAAGATTCATTAAGAAAAAAAAAATAAAAATGACCCATGCACGGAAAGTAGTTAATAAATCGGATAATAGTAGAGAGTTGACTTCTTAAACGAAAACACACATAAATTGAGTGAGTCTATATGGAAAATACTAAGATAAATTGACTTCCGTTTAGGTGATGTACCTACGCAGTTAAATATACATTTAAAAAGAAAAACCAACTCACAGTTGTGCCTACTTTGTTTTGCATTAGAAAGAGTTATTTAACTTTTAATTTTCACATAATATTCACGTGTGTTTAATATGATGATATAAAAAGGGCTCATAAAAATAACTCTAATTTTAAGTTGGGCGCCAGTTATGGATTTCATTGAAACTCATCATTATAGTTATTAATTTTGGGACTTTTTAGAAACAAATCAAATTTTTTTACCAATACAAAGCTTATGACTTCAGTTGACAATGATCATCTCAGCTGACTTAAATAATATTTAACTGTTATCAGCTTTATTTTGCAGTGTTCATTTGGGGATTTTCGTTTCACAGTATTTTTTAATGCTGTATCTAATGAGATCAATCAATATACAGGGTCATTCAATTTGTGTTTTCAAGTTGGTAGCGCTGGAATTTGTCACCTGTCAAACTTAGCTGTCGTTTGAAGTGTCATTAATATTAGTTGAATGTTTGCCATTTACGTTTACATTTAGTGGATCGCTTAGCAATCGAACAACGCGTTAAAATTATTAAAACTTACTGTACAAAAGTGGTGATTCAAATGAAACCACTTTTCGCGCATTACGCGCTGATTATGGCCGTCATAATCGACCGACAACGCAAGCAATCGGTAAAATTGTGAAGAAATTTGAAGAGAGTGGAAGCGTTACGCATGTCGTAAGACCTGTGCATCATTGTAATACACGCTCAGTCGAAAATATTGCTGCTGCAAGTGGAAGTATTGCTGATGATCCGAATTTATCGATTTCCCGGCGTTCGGAGCAATTAAACGTGTCGTACCTATTTTTTTGTGGCCGGTGATTGAAGGTCATGATTGGGACGATATGTGGTTCCAACAAGACGGGGCAACAAGCCACACAACACGACTAATTATGGCTTTATTGCGTGAGAAGTTTCCTGTTCGCGTAATTTCACCAATTGGCCACCAAGATCCTGCGATTTAACACCGTTATATTTTTTTTCTGCGTAGGGCTACGCAAAAGACCGTGTTTACTAAGAATCCCCGAACTCTAGACGCATACAAAACCAACTTTACTCAAGTAATGGCCGAGATACCGGCCAGAATACCTCGCATGCTGCGAATCTTCCCGAGGCGGCCATTTGAATGATATTGTTTTCCACACTTAATGGCAAAGTCCAAACTTTATAACGAACTAAAATGTTCATAAAAAATGTATCGCTGTGTGTGTTTTATTTAGCTTTACTTTCGAAACCGAAAATTTAATGACCCTATATGTAGGTATATGTAATACAGCCACACTAGACACGATTATAGCCCAAAAACGTATGTACATATACCTACATATGTCGATAACCAGGGATATGATTTTGTAGACGTTAAAAATATAAAGGGCAGTATGGAACACTAAGAAATACAAACAAAAGGTATGTATTTATTTATAATTCTCAGGAAATATAATCACCTTGCATTATTGTCCCTAAGAAATGCCTCAAAGCAGTTTAAGGAGCCCTTTCTTATGTCTATAAGTTGAAACAAGTTGTGGGACCCAATTTAAAGATTTCTACATCAATGACTTCAACATATACGGATATTTTCATGGAGTTTGGAATATGCGAAGCTATAATTCCTTCTTGAAGGAAGGAATCTTTTTCAATTGGCCCTTTCGTTTATATTTTTATTTTCAATAATATTTTCCGGATCGGAATATAACTACCTGCTGGGATAGTGATTGAAAAAATTAACGCTATAGCACAAGAAAAATTTATTGCGAATAATATGAACATTTTTTAGCTGCTGCTCTGTAGTCTAATGATGTAGAATGGAGGGTTTAATATGGCGATCTTATCTATGTAAAGTCTTAGGATTTTTTTCCGCTCCCATAACAATGAGAAGGACATTCCAGAGTAAGGTGAAATTTAGAGATTATTTTTACTTGTTCTATAGGGCAAGTACATCTTGGTTTTGTGTAAACAAAATTTTTAGGTTGCTATATCAAAACTAACACTTAAACGATAAATGAAGCTGCAGATCGCTGCATCCAAAGTTTTCTTTTCTTTTTGCATAGGATAGGATAGAATTAGTATCAATAATTGTGCCCAAATTTTTCTAGGGGCTACATCCGTTATTTTTTTTAAAATTGTATCTCGGTATATTTTTTCAATGAGTTTTTTAAATTTAAACATTTTTTTTTAGCGGAGGATACCTATAGACCGCAATAAATGTTTTATAAACAAAATTAAAATTATCCTATGTAGCAGATAACTTTCTCTAGAGGCGAAAAATCCGCTGTAATTTGAGCTAGAGCCCAAAGAGGTGGGTCTATTTGCTTCAAATTTCGTATGAGCATTTGTATGTGTTTCCCTGGAGGGGAAATTCGAATTTGTGTTTTAGCACATGTAGAGCGGGTAGCTGCCATACAAAACTATTTTATTTTTTTGAAAGTTGGTTTTTGTGCCATAACACACTCGCATTAAGGCTGCAAAGTCTACGCACCATCATATTAATATTGAATGTTTGAATGAAATAAAATCCACCTGAGTGAGCTTCCACCAAGTCACGGATGCCATGCCGATCATCAGACTCTATTATGTTCAATTTTAATTTGAAAAACCTTTTCCCCAGCTGGGAGTTGAACGTAGACCAAGCGTCTTCAGACCCAATTGCACTACGAACTTTTATGATTTATATTTTTTTTTTTATTTTTCTCGAAAACGTCTTTAACGATTTTGATTAAACTTCGTATACCTGTAATGGTCAAGTCAAGTGTGAGAAAACTATGTTTCAGGTTTTAATTTGTCTGTGGTTTCCAACACGACATCGAAATGCTTACGGAAACCACAGTGAAAAAATAACAATTGAAAGTTTTACCAATTCAACAAAAAAAAAATAAACACAATCACAAACACAAATGCCAATGCAAACAAATCATATAAAAGCCATGCTGTAATAAAAGACAAAACAAAAATATAAATTGGAATAAAAATCAAATGTCACCGCAGACCGCATACAATATGCATGTTCAGGAAAATGAGATCTCGGACAGCTCAGCAATTTCAGTTAACTGGACAGTATTCCTGAGCAAAATTCCTCAGTTTTGTTGACAAAATCCTGAGGAAAAAAAAATTTGGAATCGCTTGCTCACTTTTTGACGTAGAGAAATCTCTGAGATCTCATTTTCCTGAACGCGCCTAAGTACTTAATGGTCCGGGCAATTAATTCTGTGAGAAAATGGAGCTGAGACTTCTCCAAATAATCTGCTTATATTAATAATTTCACTCGTAGAACAGCGTACTATATGTAAAACTGCATCAGCAGTTAGGCTGCAAAGCTGTCGCACCATGATATTAATATTGAAGGTTTTAAATGAAACAACAACCACTTGAATGAGCTACAACCAAGTCATTGTAAGCTGAGGATATAGCTACCAGGTCCAACCAATGTAGGTTTTATTGTTTGATCATTGTATTTACGAAATACTTAACAGGAACCGGCAGAAATCAATCTGAAGCAAAATTTTAAAGATTGTTAAAATCCATTAGAATTATCGCAAACATTGTAAGGGCATTTTAGAACTAATTTTTTTTTTAAATAAAAATTAAATCAAATAAAAAAATTAAAGAAACGTTTCGTTATGGATTTCTAGATACCTATGAAAGATAATCCACAGGTTTATCACAACACACACTCGAAACTGAACAATATGCCAACACTGACAACACAACAATAAAAAACAAAAAGAAAATTTTAGACAAGAGGTACACTCTGGAAAGCTTAAGAATTCGAAAGACACCTATACAAAACAGGATATACCGAAATGCTCCCTTATGAGCTGCTCGTGACTGTGCAAGTCCGAATATGAGCACTTATAAGAAACATGAGCACGATCACAAGTGAGCGCCGCGCCGCCGCCGTGTGGTGAGCACTCGATAACGAAAGTGTGAGTGTGAGTCGAGAGCGAGTCGAGCTATTGCTCGCGAGCAATTAACATTTTAGAATGATAATAAATATTTAAAATTTGAAATTTTGTACTTATTTATTATACTCTCGTTTTTAACTAAACCAACATTATATTTTCCTATCTAATCGTTATTTATTTTGTAAAGGGGAATATTAGAAATATAATTTTTTGGCAGTTTTGTTCTCATCAGCTTTTGTTAATCAGCCCTATCACAGAATCCATCGTAACAAATTTCCGAATGGACTTCTACGCTACGTATCACGAAAAATTGTCTTCACAGAATCCGAATGAAATTGAAAAAAGCATTGCCTTATTCATCGGTCTCACTCTCAATTTCGAAATCAGTTGTCTTACGTCAATTCATTGAGAGTAGTACACAAAGAGTGATAGTATACATACATCAAATGGCCATTTGGAAAAATCCCCATTTTTTCCCTATACAGCCATTCGTCTTAAAGCCTCCTCACAGTGGACAAATAATGATATTGGTCACACCATCATTCTGAAGTCAGTCGGAATAATTCCAAGTAACATTTACTACACTACCCCCCAGTTAAAGTTCGATAAAAACTACCAGATCACCCTCCAGATCTATCTGGGAGGATCTGGCATTTCTGGAAGATGAATCAATGCACTTCTATACGGACGGATCAAAAACTGATGACGGGGTTGGTGGGGGTGTGTACTCAGACACGATGAATTTAAATCTCTCCTTTCGCCTTCCCAATCACTGTAGCGTGTTCCAGGCAGGCAAGTAGCCAGGTGAAGGGGGGGGGGGTTGAAGGGCTGAAGCAGAAACAAAATCCTGGCTACGGCCCTGGTTCCAGGCGGAACTTTTGGCCATAGCATCTTCTCGGATAGCCAAGCCGCCATAAAATCCCTGGAATCTGTCTCTACCAACTCAATAACAGCCCTTAACTGTGGATCATCTCACATTGAGATGGCACAGCGGTTTAATATTCACCTCTGCTGGGTGCCGGGCCATAGGGACATTCCAGGAAATTGCAGGGCTGACGAACTCGCCAAAAGTGGAACAATACCACCTATTTTACCAAAGAGGTCAAATATAGGAATACCCATTGCTACGTGTAAACTTATGCTGAAGCAAGATGTAATAGAGAAAACAAACCTAAGATGGAACAACATCACCACCTGTGTAGCTACAAAACAGATATGGCCAAAGCTGGACCTGAAGCGCTCTAAGAGTTTAATATCTCTAAGCAGACTGCATATCGGCACCGTTATAGGTGTCATTACCGGGCACTGCTTGATAGTCAAGCACGTAACGAGGCTTGGAGAATTCTCAAACGATTTTTGCAGAAGCTGTATACATGGAGAAGAGAAAGAATCGATTCCTCATCTCCTCTGCACTTGTCCTGCTCTATCCCAACGACGTAAACTCCATCTCGGAGAGTACTACTACAGCGATGCTAGTGATCTGGTAAATGTTGACATAATTAATCTCGTACGCTTCGTTAGGAGCTCTAAGTGGTTCAACGAATAGGAAGGAAAGTTCCTAGATTCTTGTGGTATCACAATGGACCAACTATGGTCTAAGTGTGTCAAGCTTTCTGCTTGGCAGCCACCTTAATCTAACCTAACCAAACCCTATACTAATAAAATGAACACAAGTTAAGAAGAGAATTTTTGATAATTTGTGAATATTCTCTTAGGTTATAGGGGTTGGTTATAGCAATTAGTAAAACGCATTAGGAAAAACTTTCTTTTGGATACTTTAACGTGCTAACTTACAATTTGAAAAATAAAAAAAAAAATTACGAATCTATGAGAAATCACTTGAAATAATTATTTCGCAAAAAAAATTTTGATATTTGCGTAGCAGGAACGCCAAAAGCCCATTCAGCAAGTTGAGATAGTTTTCAATCATGACTATTCACTATTCAGCCCCATCATGAATTCCATCGTAATCGGAAACTTGTTACAAATCCCGAAAAAAAGTTTCACACAATCCATCGTATTGGAAACTCTCATACAAATTGCCATTATAGATAGTTTTTTTCGGGATTCGGAAACATTTCGATTACGATGGAATTCGTGATAGGGCTGGTTATGTTTTTTTTCTCGTAGCTCAAAACATTTGTGTCTAAAGGTTCCATACTTCTTTCGCACAATCATGACAAACGTTTCTTTAAACCTCTGTTGATTGTGCAGTGGTGCTCAACTATAAAAACATAGATTTTGTTGCTATTCCTATTTCTATTTCGCATGTTCTTTTTTTTTTAACTTTCTTTGAATTTTATAAGTCCCCTTTTGAAAATGTGCTCCTCATTTGTGGTCATTATGTGATAAAGAGATTTTTATTTAAAAGGTATATCTGAGAGTAAAACTTTAACTATTTCCATTTCACATCTTGCGGTCAAAATCTAGAACAAATTCTATTGTATAAACTTTGTCAAATAATATTATCCAATTATAAATAATTAATTAAGGCATATGATATCAATAAACCGATTTTACCCACATACCTATACGGTGGGATTTCCTTTCACATACAATAATAAAGGAGGAACCTTGGACAGGTGCTCATCTAGTCTAAAGTAGGCCTTTTTTCTTTCGCAAATGATGCTGCGGTATGTTTTGCCTTGTTAAATGCGTTGTTAAGGCTGCAAACAAAATTGCAAAATTCTGTCGATAGAGGGCGTATTGGACCTATCAAAGTAAATCAAACAGAATCAACTTATATATTTTTGCTTTGGGTGGAAAGAGCATCACGTATTGAAACCACTTTTATTCTGATAGCTCATAATTGCAACAGTAATTGTTTTTTTTTTCGATCTAAAGTTCATATTGTCATCAAATTTTTAATCACCGTAATGCACAATTAACTATTTTCTGTGTGTCAAAGTGTTATTTTAGTTTTAAACTTAATAAACTTAAACCATAAAACTCAAAATGACTTTCTCAATGAGAGAACCATCAACCCTCACAAAGGGGCCGATATAAAATTAGAGAGTAATTTGAGTCTAAAATGTTCGTTTACAAAGAAAAACTAGGCCCATTCATTCCCTTAGCTCCAAGGTAAAACCAGCCCTGGCCTTAAAATTCTTGATAGAAGATTTTCATGCATTGTTTAGGGTAGTTAACTTTTATTAGTAACAAACATGGTTTGTTAAGAAGGCTTCAACGACAGCAATTATAATGACGCCTTCGAGTAAAACAGCAAAAGATGAAAACAAAAATTATTTACATTATAGCATCTGACTAACCAAGATATGCCTACTATTTTAAGGGGACTATACATATGTATGTAGAATTATTTATATATTTAAAACAATTCTAAGAATTTATCGTGTTGGCGGATTAATCCTTTATGACTTCTTTAACGATTCCGTTAAATTACACTCATTGATAATTTATTCATCTTTATTAATAAAAGAACTTACGCTCAGCCTCTACCCACTTTAGTTGTCATAAATAATGCAAATATTAAAATTAATTAAATGTTGATATTAAAATTAAAAAAAGTTTATCTTCAAAATATTTCAAAGAATTGTGATACCCCATAGGAACGATGTCTCGAAATACCTAACGCTCAAGGAAATAAGAGTGAATTTTAAATCATATAAGACCTTTTCTGTATGAGGTTTTTTAATCTCTGTCTCAATCTCTAGACATCATCATGGTTGCCTATTGAAGTAAAGGGTGTCATTCATTATTCGGTTTCGAAAGTAAAGATGAAAATTTTATTTTATTATATGGTTTGGACTTTGACATTAAGTGTGAAAAACAATATCATTCAAATTTAACCACTTTTTCTCAGATTTCAGGTGGTATCTCGGCCATAACTTTAGTAATGTTGGTTTTTAATGCGTCTAGAGGTCGAGGAGTATTCGTGTAAACACGGTCTTTTGCGTAGCCCCACAGGAAAAAAAAATCTAACGGTGTCACATCGTATGATCTTGGTAGACAATTGACGTCCCCAAAACATGAAATTGCGAGACCAGGAAACTTCTCGCGCAATAAAGCCACAATTGGTCGTGTTGTCTGGTTTGTTGCCCCGTCTTGAACTACATATCGTCCAAATCATGATCTTCAATCGCCGGCCGAAAAAAATCGTTTGATTGCTGCGAACGCCGGGAAATCGATAAATTCGGATCATCAGCAATACTTTCACTTGCAGCTGCAATATTTTCGACTGAGCGTGTATTACAATGATGCACAGGTCTTACGACATGCGTAATGCTTCCACTCTCTTCAAATTTCTTCACAATTTTACCGATTTCTTGCGTTGTCGGTCGATTATGACGACCATAATCATCGCGTAATGCGCGAAAAGTGGCTTCATTTGAATCACCACTTCGATTGTTAAGCGATTATTATGACACTTCAAATGACAGCTGAGTTTGACAGGTGTCAAATGCCAGTGGTACCAACTTGAAACCACGAAATTAATGACCCCGTAGTTTTGTAAAAGACTTATCAATTAAAAATAGTTATTTTTGGCTACGGGAATCAGCTCCCCAATGAAATAACCCCGCAATTGAAAAATTATAGATATAAATAAATTCAGTTATAATTGTGAAATATGTCCCCAAACTTGAATACGAAACAATTTTCCAAAAATTACTGACATGAAAAACGTCAACAAAATGTCAGAGTAAATGTGATGAATGTGTGGAAATTTGAAAAATATTTTTGGCGTTTTGCAATTCCTTTTGGGCTTTGTTGCATCCATGAATAGAAGTTTAAGTTCCGCTCACAAATAGTACAAAATAATATGTCTCCAAATATGAAATCTACACTCGCGAGAAAAAAGTAATGAATTTCCCCCTTTCGCCTTCTTAAAACAACAATCGCGATGGATACAATTTTTATGCTCAAATGTTTACAGCCTCGTTTTAACGCTAAAACTTAAACCTTTGAATTGAGAGTAAAACCATAAAAATCCATTGGATGGTTTTCGTGTTATCCATCACAATCACGAATTTAATAAATTTATACTTATTAAAGTAGGCACGATTAGAAGGAAGCATTGATTCGTAATATACGCGCCCATTATTGGTTTTTGTTTATCGGTATGCTGTTAAAAGTGAATTAGGCTCATTAGGCTTGGAAACAAATGGATACCACGCCTGTTGAAGTTGCTCAAGTTGTCACACTGCTCTGACAAAGAATGAACAAATCTATGCCAATCCTGTATATCAAAGATCTACAAAAGGTTCAAGGAAAGGGGAGAGCTTGAGCTTGTCAGATTCATAGTCATGACTTCTCTCCGAAATCGTCATTTCACTGGCGTTGCCGTCCAAAAACAGCTCAGACAGGTACCGCTAGTGAAGGGACAGTTAAGAGACAACTTATAAAAGCAGTCCTGGGCCCTAAACGTTTTTGCGCGGGACCGAAATTAACTAAGATTTGCCCACGCGCATTACGATTGAGAGGTTAAGCCAAGGAGCCGAGTTACATTCTGGGATGGTTCAAAATGTGTCTGAGTGGAAGCGATCGTAGAGGCAGAGTAAGCAGAAGACCTGGCAAGCGATTTGCACAATAGTGTTTTACAAAAACCGTGGACTACGTTGGAGGATCTTATATGATATGTGTAGACATTTAAATTAAGGCAAAGATTTCGTATACGATAATTCGTGCATGATAATGCTGGATGAAACACTGCACTGGGAACGGTTGAAATCCTTAGGTAAGTCGCCGCCATTGCTTAGATGGACTAGCCGTTTCTGAGCACAGACTTAATACCTATATCGAAGATTTGTGGGACGAGCTTAAGCAAAGGTTTAGAGGCAAAAATCCAGCTACTGAAACAATTAATTAATTAAAAGTGGACTGGTAGACAAAAGGGGAAGAATACCATAAGAATCAGTCAAAAAAAAAACGGATGAAATCAATGTTAAATCGTTTAGAAGCTGTAGTTAGAGCCAGAGTAATACAAAATACTGACATTTTTCAATTTTCCAACTACTCCCTGTTTCAATTTCAATTTATTTTTCCTTACATGTTTCATCTATGACGATTACCTACCTTTTAAAATCCTGAAGTGATTTTTATCTTTTTAGCCTTTATTTAAAGCTTGTGGTATTTATGTCAATTACATCAGGAGAAATTATTGTCTTTGTACAAAGCGACAAGGCGATTCCAATTTTTTTGTTCGAGAGTGTAATTCATTCTTGAATTTGGGAACTTATTTTATCATGAACTAATGCTGCATCATCACGACTGCCAAATTGGCAGTACGTATTCCTGTCCATCAATGATCGAATCGTGTAAATGGTCCAACACCTCGATTATTTTCGTCAGTGCAAGTGACGTTCAATTCTACTATTATAATAATATCGCGAAAATACTTACTGACGCCATTTTACAAATAATGACAAGAATAGCAATAAAGAATGAACCTGCTCATCCTGGAATAAGTCACAAATTTCGGGGATTTTTTTTCATATGCAAAATCTTCCCAATTCAATTTGTTTTGGAAAATATTTGAAAATAGAGATTTCAGCCCCACAGAATGGTTTTTGACCCCCCCCCCCTTTTTTTTGAAAATTGTTAAAGTTGTTTTGAACACTATTTTCGGACCTCTATTTTGAAAATTTTAAATATTATACCCAAAATTCGAAAAAAAAGGGGGTTAGATTTTTTTTTGGAATTTCGTCCATCGAACACGCCCGCCGTTCGGGGCCCCCTTTCTCAAATCCAAATTTTTAAAAAAAATTGTTCCATGTTCTTCTAGCGCTCTTCTAAATCGTTCCATAATTTCGTTTCTTACTATTGATTTTTAGTATAAAAAATAAAACAAAAAAAAAAACATCCAAAATCAAACACCAATTCAAATCCAATTGTTCCAGGTCCAAAGATTCATCAGAAAATAATAAAAATTGAAGATTTTCAGCCGAAAAAACACTAATTATGAAAATATCCTATTATCCTTGTTCTGGCCCCAATTTTTAGAAATCCAAAGTACAAAAAATAGTTCCAGGTTGTTTCTGAAATTCGTTTCTTAAAACGGATTTTTGTGGTTTTAAAAAAAAAAAATTTTGAAGCCCTTACCCTTGAAAATAGGCCTTTGACAACTTTAGTTTTTTGGAACAATGTTCATAACTATTAATAACAGTTTTTTTTTATCAAAACGCCTTAGTGACTTCACTTTTTATTTAAAATTTATACTTTACTGTATCAATTCATCAAAATAAATAAAATAAAATAAAATAAAATAAAATAAAATAAAATAAAATAAAATAAAATAAAATAAAACGCAAACATTAGTTTTGTATGCATTTCGGCATTTGCATGCAAATGTTTTTATTCAAGATCATCATCAACAGCCTCCTTCAACAAGTCTCTCCACCCATCCCAGTCTCGAGCCGCCGCCATCCAGTTGCGCACCCCAAGGCTCCGGACGTCCTGGTCTACGCCATCTCTCCAGCGCAAGAATGGTCTACCACGCTACCATAGAATGTACCACAAAGAACTTTCCGAGCAGGTTCATCTTCGCTCATGCGAGCTAGGTGCCCTGCCCACCGGAGTCTACCGAGCTTAATTTTTGTGCTTCCATAGTGTTCATTATGATGTTGTTGTTTTTGAACAAGTAAATGCTTTCATACGCATCTATAAGTACCTGTCGTGACTTACATGTTTGATGAGCTTTAGGCTTTCTTTTGTCACATTATGTTCGTTCTCTAACATGTGTAAGGCCACATCAGCTGACTTGTTTGGCCTATTATACTTTATATTTGTGAGGTGTTTACCGAATCTTGTTTCTATATTCCTTTTGGTTTGTCAATGTTCATAACACTTTTTGAAACCTAAAAAAATTAAAAAGTTGGAAAGAAAATTTTTTGCAAATTTTGGTCATAACTTTTGAAAATTTGAACATAGAGAACCAAAAACTTGTAGCAATGTTCAAAACAACTAAAGGGTCCGCCAAATAACTTTCTTTTTTTTTTTGAAAATGGGGCAAAACATCGAGTGTAGCTTCGGCTGTGTGGCACGTAGCGCCGTCCTGTTGAAACCAAATGTTGCGAATATCCTCGTCTTCAATTTTTGTGAACGAAAATTCGTTCAACATGGCCCGATGACGATCGCCATTGACTATAACGGCCACTCCTTGCTCATTTTCGAAGAAAAATGGCCCAATTATGCCTCTGGACCGAAATCCGCACCAAACAGTGACTCGTTTTGGGTGTATCGGCTTTTCAATGTATGCGTGCGGGTTTTCTGTGCCCCAAATGCGACAATTTTGCTGGTTTACTACCCGCCAAGATCAAAATGAGCTTCATCTGAAAAGATGATTTTTTTGGCAAAATCGGCATCTTCTCTAAGTCGATCGCAGGCCCACTTAGCGAAGCGTATACACAACCATATTCGTTCAGCGGAAGGATAAAACTAATTATCTGTCAAATCAGACATGAGCTAAGTGTTACCATTCCCGAAATAAGCACTAGTTGAAAAAAAAAAACGTTAGATGGCGGACCCTTTAGAACAATTTTCAAAAACCGGTTTTTGGAGTCAAAATTCTCATTTTTGAATATTTTTCAAAAATTGGAACAATGTGGAACAAATCGGGAACAACCTGGATCAACTTTCAAAAATAACAACTTCAAAAAAAGGGGCTAACTTCACACGCTTATGCTTAACAAGATTCACTAGGGTCCTTGATATAGCGTGAGATAGTTTTTAAAGCTGATGTACTTAATCAGCATAAACCTCTCTAAATAGGCAAAGTGAATATTTAAGCTTAACTTAAAAAGTTAACATCTACTAACTTACATGCTTAAGGTTGCACTTCTACATCCAAGGAGATTAGTGTCTCCAATTTTGCACACTAAGTTGCATTGTGCAAATAACGTACTGCATCGCACAGTGGTTCAAGTTGTATGGAGCTTTAAATTGGCAACACTGTTTTCTGTGACAGCCGATTTGACAGTTCTCAGTTGTTATGAACTTGATTTATTTTGGCAATTCATCATAAATAGTCTAATTTTGAAAAACGTTGTTCAATTCGAGAAACTCAGCGGACATTTTATGAAGCCCATAATGAAACACACTTTTGGTTAAGTGGCTATGTCCATAAAAAGAATTGCCGCATTTAGAGCAATGATAATTCACAAGCTATTGTCGAAACACCGTTTGGTGCGTGTTGTTCACACTCAACGGTGAGCGGTACAGAGACATAATTATAACTAACTTTTACGTGCCACAATTGGAAGGTATTAATTTTGAGGACAGGTGCAGGACGGTGGCGCCATACACAATATGTACAGTAAATTTACTGACATTAACGTTTGACGAACGTTTATATGTTAACTGCTGGCCACCTCATTCGTGCGATTTGATTGCCATTCATTATTTTTGGGGATATGTCTACGCCGGCCGATAAACCAGAAACAATTAAGCACTTGGAAACCAACATTCGTCGCGTTATTGCCGAAATATGTACATCCTCCACTGAAATATCATTTGCTCTGTTAATATAGGGTGATTCGCAGAAGGTGTAACAAAAAGCTAGAGCGTGTAGGTTGGGTCGAGACAAAAAAAAAAATCGTATAGGAAGAGGGGTCTATTCCCCCCCGGTTAGCTGAGAGGGGCAATTCTCTCAAAAATTGACTTAAAATAGAAAAAAGTATCAAAAAACAACAGTACCTAAGTCTCACGATTCCATGTTATACCTTTATAGAAATAAAGTTGTTTAAGTGAACAATAAAAAAAAAAATAATTTTCAAACAAATTTTGAAAAAAAAATTTTAAATTTGTTCAAACTTATTTTGGGCTACATGAACAACAAACAACAACAACAACAAAAAAAAGATTAAATTTTGTGAATTGAGGTGATTTTTCATGTTTTTGGAGTCTTTTTTCATTTTTTAATTTTGCGGTAAAATTTCATTATGAAAAATGGAACTATACTTTTAATCATAAACAATAAATGAAAAATCACCCCAAAAATGGGTTGAATTTTCATAATGAAAAATTGCCCTAAATCAAATGAAAAAAGCCATCAGAAAATTTCTTTCAAATTAAAAAACTGCTTCAAACAAAACATGAAACATAACACGATTAGTTTTTTCAAAATTTAAAAGGATCAATTCTGCGATAGTGAATAATAATCGTACAAAAAAAAATTTAATGGTCCTTTTAAATTTTGAAAAATCCAATTAAGTAATCGTACACAAAAATTGTGCGATAGTAATTAATTTTGAAAAATCTGATTAAATAATCGTACTCAAAAATCGCTCGATTTTATTGTACGATTCTTTATCTAATCAAATTTGATTGGTTTGATTGTCATTTTCATTTTTTGGGACCATTTTTCATTTCTGATTTGATTTAATCATATATTTTGGGGCTTTTTTTTCATTATTTTGGGGTGATTTTTCCAATTTTAGTTATTTTTTTTTTATCTTTTTCACACACTTTATGCGAATCACCCTGTATAGTCCATTGATTTCCATGGATTCAATATTTTCAATATCTGGTTTGTGGTATGATTCAGCAGTCAAACTAACTCCCAGGCATCGATATGAAGCACCAGAAAGGTAAAAAAAAAAACCTAAAAACTTGCCTTCTTCCTTTACACAGAAAAAAAAGAATGAAATTGAAAGTTCAATAGAAAATTGATTAAAAGAGACGCACTTGACTACTCGTACTGATGCCACTGGCAGGATGCTTTAATGCCATCAACACTCTTGTTGACATCCGGTGTAAGAAATTAAGCTCAAGAATTAATTGTTATTTTTTCCGTACCTGTTGGTATTAAAGTAAGTATATTTTTGTAATTACCTTGAAGGTGCCTACATGTAATTTATTTTAAACATCAATGACACCTCCGCATAAGTAAAAAGTGTTTGCTTATAATATTAAGATGTTAAATAAAATGAACAGTCCTTTGGAGACTTAAAAAGTCAGATAGGCTCCCTGTGGAGCGCAATGGATCCATTGAGACTCGAGTGAGGTTGTGTAGTTTTCCCTGTCATCACCACATATAAATTAGCTATAATAGAGGGTGTTTTTTTAGAGGTATAGAACTTTAAGTTGGCAACACTATTTTAACTGGCGGCCATTTTGCCAGCTGTCAAGTGATTTATTTTTAGTTTAGTTTGGCATTTCAACATGAATATCCTGACGCCTGAACAACGCTTCCAAATTGTCCCCAAATGGGCCCAAAACAAGATTGCCGTTGACCCCAATTTTCATAAGCGAATTTTGCTTAGCGATGAAGCTCACTTTTGGTTGAATGGATACGTCAATAAACAAAACTGCCGTATTTGGAGTGATGATAATCCTCAAGTGTATGTTGAGACACCGTTACATCCACAAAAAACTGACTGTTTGCTGCGCTTTATGGTTTGGTGGAATAATTTGTCCGTACTTCTTTAAAAACTATGCGGGCCAGAACGTTACAGTCAATGGTAACCGCTATAGATGATGATTATGATATGATTACTAACTTTTTCGTTAATCAATTGAACAACCATGATGTGCAGGAGCTGTGGTTTCAGCAAGACCGTGCAACATGTCACACCCCAAGTAACATTTTTCCTCTCATAAGACGCTCCGAGAGCGCTACGAGACTTATTTTAGGGAGCTAAATGCACTCTTGAGGAGTTCTTCTAGATTCTTATAAGATTGTTAAAAGCCTTAAATGGCCTAGTTATGGGAGCGTCTTGATCCTATAGGAAGAGTTTTATTCTTCTTATGCGATTATAGACGCCGCACAGTGGTTCGGTTTGTATGGGAGAGCGGAAAAAAGTCTGTTTTATCTGAACGGTTCAACAGATTTCAATGAAATTTGGCAAACATGTTTATATTAGTCTTATACATATTTGGTCAAAATTTGGTTGAAAAAAAATAATTAGAAACAAAGTTATTGACATTTTTCTAAAATTTGAGGGATTTGATGTTTGTATGGGAGAGCGGAAAAATAATCTGTAACATCTGAACTGTTTAACGGATTAAGATCAAATTTGATTCGCATTTTTAAATTAGTCTTATACACATTTTGTCAAAATTTGGCTAAGAAAAAATCATTAGTAAAAAAGTTATTGACTTTTTTCTAAAATTTGAGTGTTTTGATGTTTGTATGGGAGAGCGGAAAAAAGTCTGTAAAATCTGAACTATTAAACGAATTTTAATGAAATTTGACAAACATGTTAAGATTAGTCTTATACATGCTTGGTCAAAATTTGGTCAAGAAGAAATTGTTAGAAAAAAAGTTATTGACATTTTTATAAAATTTGAGGGTTTTGATGTTATATTTAAATAAAAGTTTTTTTTAGTAAAATCTGAACTTTTTATTTTGAATAAAATATTATTATTAACTATGTATATTTTAATGTATTGAATTCACTATATATGTTTGTTATTATATTTCACTTCACGTTCACTTATTGGTTGATCAAAGAGTAAAAATTTGTCTTATACACCTTGCACAAATGCTCAATAACTCAATACTGACTTTTTTTCATTAATCCTTTATATATATAGATTTAAGTAAGAGATTTTAATCTAATAAGCCATTACTAATCCTTACAGGTACAAAATTACGCAATACACAACAAAAACAAAGCAATAAAACTTAAAAAAAAACACCTTTTTTTATTTTTACCTGCCCTACTTTTAGCGAAAAATTAAAAAAAATAAAAGATTATCCCTAATCCTTTTCTTTATTTTCTATTAAGCTCTATCATATAATCCAAAATATCATAAAACTATATTATTTTTCGTGTGTTGCTTTCAAGAAAATTGAGTTGAAAGTTGAAAAATTTTCCAGGCAGAAATAAATGGTTTCGCAAAAATCGAAATTCTCAGCCCTGGGTCAATGTATTAATTTTGTTTTATTTTTAAAATAAAGTTTGACATTTTTTCTTAAAATAATAGGCTTAACCAGTTCATTCTGACAATTAATACCAAAGTAATCAAACTTTTTGGTAAACACCACCGTCAAGACGGAGTTTTTTGAAATCCGATTAAGTGAAACATTTTTGAGCATAACTTCCACATCTGCACGTATCTGCAGCTGATTTTTTCTGTGCTTTAACATGAATGTATGGAGCATATGGTGGCATACTTACTTTCTTGGTATCTTTTGGAGCTGTTTTTTTAAATCAAAAAGTTTAAAAAAAATTATTTTTTCTTAGTACTAAAGCTTCAGGCTACTTATAGAAGGTATCTTTTATAAATAATCAATATTTTTTTTTATTTTTAGATAATCGAAAATAGACCAATTAAATTATTTAAGAAGCTAGAGAATTTATCTACAGGAACTTCGGAAAAAAACGTCTCAAAATTTGTTGAAAATACGGTTCGCGATTTGAGTAAAATTATTTTTCAACTTTGAGGGCTTGTAAATCAGAACATACAATATATATGTTAAAAAATACTTTTAAATCATACGCTCGGGTTATCTAAGAGTACTTAAACATAAAGTTTAAAACGATAGACATGACTTTTTCAAAAGACTTTTTTCCGCTCTCGCACCACTGTGCGCCGCTTTGTAAATCTAGTTAAGCTCTCTTAACCCTTCCTATGGGAGTGCGTCTCTTCCTACAAAAGTTGTTAAAAAGAGAACGAGTGTGTGTAAAATTAAAAAAAAACATATATCTTTCGCACTTTTAATTTCTTTTTTTGAGGAAGGTAGGCGAATAGTTTTTATGTGTGTTTGTGATTCTCTCATTTCAAAAAATAATGTGTTTTTTGATGCGAGTATTTATCTCACAAGTTAATTGACGTATTATATTTGTTAAGATCATGGCATATGTAGGCTAAATTCTTGGTGCAATTAAAATTGCATCTACTAATTTCCACATTTTGCTTCGAAAAATAACAACGCGCTTCCAATTATAATAAGAAAAAGGGTTACCATTAATATTTTTTTTAGATGCAAAAATCACTAAAGTATGTTTTTATACAATTCACAAAATGCGATCATTCATACCACATTTTTTTCCAATTATTGTCATTATCGTGCTTTTATGACAAAAATTGGATCTAGAGTGGCACAAAATATGACGCTTTTTCATTATTAAGATTTTCTGAAATCTTCCAATATATTTGTCATTAAAAACTGACAAAAACAACTAATTTTTAAAGATGCAATTTTACTTGTGTCTTGTTAATGTACTGCTGTCACAAGTTTTAAATAATGACATAATACAAGAAAGAATGTCCCCGCTCATTCTTCTCTGGTATTGTAGCTGTATACTTAGTTATACAAATCCATTTTTTATACAACTAATATCGACAGCAAATAAGAGAAAACAAGATGAATATGCCCTATAACACTTTTTAAAAGTTTTTGTCAGAATGAAAAACCAAATGAGAAAATTTATTTAGAATATTTTTTTTAAGCTACGGTAACCCTCAAAATATAATGAAAACATTTTGTTCATTTTGCAACATGGCTGATGTTGATTAATACTTTAACTCTTGTTTTAACATCTCTATGAGATCTTTGGATGAGGATGAAACGGAAAGCAACACAGATAAATGTGTTTCGTTTGAAAGTTAAACGTCAAATTGTAGTCC
Source organism: Leucozona laternaria (assembly GCA_932273885.2). Taxonomy (NCBI): domain Eukaryota; kingdom Metazoa; phylum Arthropoda; class Insecta; order Diptera; family Syrphidae; genus Leucozona; species Leucozona laternaria. Next base: position 275,301,822 of record OW026366.1, read on the forward strand.
CATTAGAACGTTTGAGCTCCCGTAAGAAGTGTCGCTCTCAGTAAATGTAAATTTTCTCTGAGAGACAATACTTCTTATGGGAGCTAAAATGCTCTTATGGGAGCTAAAATGCTCTTATGGGACTTAAATTTGACATTTAACTTTCAAACGCAACACATTTGTCTGTGGGGCGTTCCTTTTTATTGCAATTGCCAACTTTTATTAAGAAATTTAAATGAGAAAGCAAAAAATCGATAATTGTGTTAGATTAACATTTTGAAACAATGGAACTAAATTATAACCTAATAATTTTTCGAATAAAGTAACAATCAAAGTTAACTGGATATAGCTTGGTGTTATTTAAATCACTCCAAAGCTGATGACAGCCGATGCAACAACAGTATATATATATATATACCATAAACATTATGTGATACTCATGGTGATTTCCATTAGTATACAATTAATAAGGTTGTTTCGATCAATTCTATCACAATAATGCTTTTGAGATCGATTTTTTGGCAGATTGTTTCCTCTTTTTAATAATACTAATAATATTAACTACCTTAAGTTTCAAATGAGTGCTTTTTGTTTAGTATATTTCAGTGCTAAAAATTGTTGTTATAATATTTATAATCAAATTCACTACTACCCCGAAATTAGGTAAACAAACATTACAAAAAATCGACCAAAGAAACTTGCTCGCAAAGAAAACAATCAAACTTTTCTTTGAAATCTAAAATGACATCTTCCACCGCCAATCAAATAACCAATCCGATAGAAACATGAACACAAGCAAGTTTTGTGAACAAAAAGAACGCACTGTACAATTCAACTATAACATCTGTTGGTTTGATATTCAAAGCTGGCGTCGTAGCTCCTATTAGAATCTTGAAAAAAACTTATTTATGAATACTCTCATTGAAGTATTATTATGGGGATTAGAAAGACTAAAAATAACGTTTAGAGTTTTAATTTCATAACGAGATACTTATGAGACTTAAATAGATTTAGATATAGGATTTAAGTACTTTCAAATTTAAAAAAATGCTTAGCTCTTAAAATAAAAATGCTATGAGACGAATTTGAGTTTCATAACAAGAGATTCATTCTTAAGTATAACAATAGGATATATAAGAATCTTATGGGAGTTCTTTTCAGATTTGAAGAGCTTAACTCCGGGAGTTTGTTAGTTGGGACAGCACGTGCCACAATTGATTTATTGAAGGAATCGTTTGGTAACCGCATATAATTTCACGTTACGGACCCCTGAATTGGCCTCCAAGATCGTGCGGTTTAACGACGCTTGTGGGGATATGTGAAGTCTCAAGTCTACTCCGATAAGCCCGAAACGATTGACCACTTGGAGGACAACATTCGCCGCGTTATTGCCGATATAAGGCCACAAATGTTGGAAAAGTCATCGAAAATTGGACTTCCAGATTAGACTACGTCCGAGCCAGCCGTGGCGGTCATATATGCCAGAAATCATATTTAAATTATAATGCCAGAAGATTATCTTTCGAATAAAGTAAATTTCATGTCAATTTAAAAAAAAATCACATTTGTTTTATTCCGTTTCAAAGTTCTCTAACAGCCTTTATAATCAGATACGGTGACATTACGGTGGCGGTGGGCACTAAATACAAAAAATTTTCCCTCGCACTAGTCAACTGATGAGTCCAATTTGTATGGGCTTAAGGCCGTTAAAAGATATTTTGAAACCAAGTTTTCAGCGCCTTGGTTGCCAAATAAATTTGAATAAAACATATACAATAGGTTATGAAGAAATATCTTGGATCGATTGACGCCTTGATAGTCCTACAGGTAACTCAAACCGAAGACTATCTTGTCCACTATTATACTTTGGCTTCCACGATTTTATTATTCTAAAAGTTCTTTGATAATTGCCCGCAGATATTTTCTTAAAAGCTGACGACTATAATAGTTAGGGCTCTGGAGTCTGCCCCTGCAGATTACAGAAGACAAAAGAGAAACCTTTAATTTTAACAGTTTACCAGTATTTGATAATTTATTATTCATACATACACACAACCCGATTTATATCAAAAGCTTCTAATTACTGAAACATATTGTTGTGGTCTTGTAAGAGGAGCCTTTTGTTCTTCCATTGTGAATATTACATGAAGGCGCAAATGAAAGCAATAATTTGAAATAACATCATCTGTTTTATACTTCCCAAGTGTGCTTCAATAACCTCACTGAAACAGAAAATTAAGTTAAATTAAATTTTTATATAAAAAGACCAATTGATGGAGAAAATGAAAGGAATTTCTACCAAATATTCAAAGGACTCTTTTTTTAAATTGTGGTTTTGTTATCTTGGGATATGTACTTCGATGATGGTTGAATGGTTGGTCTTTTGTGAAATGAAAATTAATTCCCTCAAAAGGGAGTTTATTAAAATAAAATGAGAATTATCGTAAAGAGTGCAAGGACCCTCTTTGTTCATTTGAATAAACTTGCCGTTTTAATTTTGGTTCCCTTTGTTTTGATTTTTGGTAATGAAACTTTATTTTATTCTGGAAAAAGGATAAATAAATAGGAGAACTTTAACCCTGTTGTATATTTTAAAATTTGTAATAAATACAGTGGACGTCCGGACTTACACCGTATCTTTGATGAAATTTTAAAGCCTTCTTAACTTTAAAATAAAATACCTCTAAATCGGTCTTAAGTGCGAAATCGGTATCTATAATCAATTTTCACATTTAAAAAACGTAACTGAAAGGCTTCTTACCACAAACACCAACCACCACGTTTAAAGGTTAATCAAAGCCATCTAAAATATATTTTGACATCTGAAAAGAATTGTTTTTTTTTTTGTATTCGTTAGAGAAGTGTAGGTAGAATTTTATGTTCCAGTTTAAAGATATTTGTGATTTAAAAAAAAATTCTGTCGATGGTTTATCAACATATTTATATAAAAATAAAAAGACAAGATTTCAAGCTAACAAATAAACCAATGAACTTTACGCGTACAAAAAAAAAAACATCATAAGGCCTAGTGGCGTGTGGTTGTATTTCTGTTGCCCTGTACCAGTGCTTATCAGTTAATGAGCAGATGTTTGAATATGCTTGCATTACGTTACATTACGAAAGTTTATTTATATATCAAAAGAAAATCGATTAAGGATACAAATTTAAGTAACTTTGTTTAAAGGCAAATTTAGTATTTATGCAAACTTAACTAATTAATCTTTAAGAGGTGTTTTAAGAGAATCTAATAGATACAGCTGCCACTGTAGTTGACAGCAGTTTAATTAAAAAAGAAAAAAATAGAAAAAAGAAAATAAAATAAAATAAAATAAAATAAAATAAAATAAAATAAAATAAAATAAAATAAAATAAAATAAAATATAAATAAATAAATAAACATTATATTTGGTGGCCAGAACCTTTAGTGACCTAAACTCTCAACTTCTGCTGTGTGCGTGTTGTATGTTTGCAGGAATGGAGGAACCTAGAATTTTCTGCCAAATATGAATGGCTTAGGTGAGAAGTACTTGGTTAAGATAAAATATAGTCTTCGAGGATTTTTGGTAACAAGAGGAACTAGCCGATTTTTTTGTAGTGGACGAGGATGGAAATTGATAACGCAGACGGTCCTACACGCACTTACCATTACATCCACACAAATTGGCGTGAGATCGCCGGGACGTTGAAAGCCTAGTGCAAATCGGTCATAGCTTTACGAGTATCAAATTCATTTCTTATAGACATTTCCCACATTAATTTTCCTCCTCCATATATACCAGATTATGTTTTTCAACAGGGACGCTACAAAAGTAGAGCCACAGGGATAGCAAACGACGCCATATTTCTTGCCGCTCTTTTAACATTTCTCTTCAATAAGGCCATTTCATGATGGAAATATATACGAGCCAACAACGAGTCGATATTATTAAAATTTACTACCGAAATTCGGAGTCAGTGGCCTCAACGTTAAGAGCGCTACGTCCAATTTATGGTCGTCATAATCGTCCTAGCAGATCAACAATTGAGCGTCTAGTGGAAAAAATTGAATCCACAGGCACAGTACAAAATGTTCCCGTAGTGTCGAGAATATTGCTGCCGCTGAGGCTTCAGTTGCAGAAAGCCCAAATGTGTCTCTCACTCGTCGTTCTCAAGCGTTGGGCATCTCTGTGACGTCGTTGTGGCGAATTTAGCGAAAAGATCTTGGCCTACATCCTTACAAGATTAAATTGACGCAAGAAATGAAGCCGCTTGACCACCAGAAGCGTCGTATGTTCGTGAATTGGGCTGAGCAACAACTTGAAAATGATTCGGATTTTCATCTAAAAATCATCTCCAACGATGAGGCCCATTTCTGGCTGAATGGCTTCATCAATAAACAAAATATGCGCTATTGGTCAGGCAGCAATCCACACGTACTCCATGAGTCATCATTGCATCCCGAAAAAATTACGGTTTGGTGTGGTTTATGGGCCGGCGGCGCGCGTCATTGGACCCTACTTTTTCCGTGATGATCAAGACCGGCACGTTACTGTGAATGGGGATCGCTAATGTTCAATGATAACCGAATATTGTTGGCCCCAATTGGATGATATGGACTTGGAAGACATGTGGTTCCAACAGGACGGCGCCACAAGCCACACAGCGAATGTCACAATCAATTTATTGTAAACCAAGTTTGGAGAACTATCTCACGAAATGGTCCAGTCGCTTGGCCGACTCGGTCGTTCGATTTGACGCCGTTAGACTATTTCCTGTGGGGCTACGTCAAGTCTATGGTCTATGCCAACAAGCCAGCGACGATTGATGAACTTCGTACTAATATCGAACGTGAAATTGCAGCAGAATCGGCCGATTTATGCTTGAAAACCGTCGAAAATTGGGTTCAGCGTCTGGAGTTCTGCAAGCGTGCCCGTGGTGGCCATGCAAAAGAAATTGAGTTTCATACATAGTGGCATCGAACGTTCTTTCACAGGAATAAAGAATTTCATTGATATCCAAAACCGTTTTTGTTTTAGCGCTCTTATTGAAAAACCCGATAGATATATTTTATGCTTACGCTCGTGCTCGTATCCAATGTCACCAAATACATTCATGCTATAGCCAAAGGCATCGACATGAGTCGGCAATTTTATGACACATCAAGTGTGCAAAAAAGGTGGGCCTCACATTAAAGCCCGTCTGCCTGTCTGTTCGGCTACAGCCTAAACAGATGCGTCGATTTTCTTTAAACGTTCTTTTGACGTTCCCCGAGATGTTTTTTTGATTTTTTTTAGGACCAAAATTAACGGTAGGTACATGTCGCTGTCACACAAAATATTTGAACCAAAACGGTAACATCTTATAGACATACGTATGTGTTTCTCAAAATCGGCTGCACAGATTAACAAAAAAAAAAAACGGCAAAATTAATTTTTCATAGGCTGCCTTTTAGTAAAAAAAATGGCTCCGAAAATGGTTATGCGCGTTATGCATGGCACCTCTCAAAGTATAATTTTTTTTTTTCGCTTTTCTCCAAAACGACTCAACCAATTTGGATCAATTTCTCATTAATATAGATTTTACATTTTATCATTTTTAACAGTACCTGCCTCTCATACAACAGTTTTTTTTTTTTTTTTTCGACTAAGTACTTACATACATACATATGTACCTACATACTAACAGGCCTATCTCATTATCGGGTTAACCGATTAAAATTAAATTTTTTATGCAGAAACTTTGTAAGATGTTTAAATAATATTGCTAATCAAAATTTTCTAAATAAAATTTTCGGATTTACAAAAAAAAAAATACTTCCATTGGTGTGTAGTGCTCAGTTATTCCAATACAATTTCCCTTGAAATATTGCTAACTGCATTGTTTGGAAATAAACACGGATAAATATTTCAAATACACGGACACACGTGTGAAGTAGTACAAGTACACACGTGATATAAATGAATATGGACACATGAATTACACGGGATTCAAATCCGATTCATATAAAAACACGTGAATCCGTGTTTTCAAATAAGTAACGGGTGATTTTTTAGCTGGTTTGGTTTTGACAGCTGACGTGTGTTTAGTACCTTGTGTCACTGTCAAACAGCTTCAGTTTGGTTTGCAATTTAACCATGGATCGTCTTACAAATGAACAACGCTTGCAAATTATTGAATTTTACTATCAAAATTCGTGCTCGGTTCGAAATGTTCATCGCGCGCTGCTTGTGTTCAGCGATGAGGCTCATTTTTGGTTGAATGGATACGTATATAAGCAAAATTGCCGCATTTGGAGTGAAGATCAGCCAGAAGCATTGCAACAGCTACCAATGCATCCCGAAAAAGCCACTGTTTGGTGCGGTTTATGGGCCGGCGGCATTATTGGGCCTATTTCTTCAAAGATGATGCGAATCGCAGCGTTACTGTGAATGGTGAACGCTACCGAGCGATGATAGCAAACTTTTTTTTTCCCGAAATGGAAGTTCTTGACTTGCATGATATGTGGTTTCAACAAGACGGTGCCACATGCCACACAGCACGCGAAACAATGGCGCAATTGCGAGGCGAGTTTGGTGAACAGTTAATTTCACGTTTCGGGCCGGTCAATTGGCCGCCTAGATCGTGCGATTTCACACCATTAGATTATTTTTTGTGGGGGTATGTCAAGGCTAATGTCTAAAGGGACAAGCCCGCTTCGATTGACGCACTGGAAGCCAACATCCATGCATTCATTCGTGAGATACCGGCCGATATGTGTGAAAGAGTATGCCAAAATTGGACTCAGCGGATGGGCTACCTGAGACGCAGCCGCGGTCAACATTTGCATGAAATTATCTTTAAAAATTAAATTCCAAGGTTCAAACTATCGATTCAAATAAATATTTCATTCATTTTTGCGAATTTTTTGTGTTTTTTTTTTTTTTAAAAAGTTCTTAACCTCTTAAAAAATCACCCATTATATGCATAAACTATATCTATTTAAAACAGAACTTACTAGTTCTTTGCTTTTTTTTAAAATCATGTGAGTGAATATCGCTTTACTTCTTTGTTTTCGCTCATAGCTACACGTGCTTGTTCAGATAAATATACTTGTCTGTATTCCATCAATATTTTTTTTTTTTTTAATGTTTTAACCAAATAAAAACATGGTTATTTCATCCGTAAAAATCAATATTTTCAAGAATAATATTTTTTTGGAAAACCCTTTTCATTTGTTTTGTTTTTGGATTCACTTACTTGTATTTAGGTGTGTAGTACTTGTACAGGATGGGCCAAATAAGACCTTTTCTATGAAATTGTAAACAGCTCTGAAGTAAACGATATTCTGTATCACCAGGGTTGAGCTATGTGAAAAACTTGTGCCAACCAACTGTGTTGAACGTCGGCGTCGTCGTGTCGATGTTTCAGGACCAGCTTCAAAATTTTCACAAACGACCTGAATGTTTTCTGCCTAGATCTGTCCGTAGGTACTTCTCACATCTCTAACGTTCCCATATCGGTCAAATTTGGTCACCACAGGGCGAATTGTCGCAGCTGTTGGAACATTTTGAGCACCATAAAATGTGTTAATTATTGACCGGCCATTTTTCAAAAATCATTTGACAGTTTTTGTTCGCTGTCCCAATCTTTATGTGAAAAAAAATTAAAACAAATTCAAAATTAGGTATCTATAAATAAAGAAGTTATTCGTTTTTAACATTGGTAGATAGGTCTTATTTGGCTCACCCTCTACATGCACACATTTTGAATTTTAAAATCCTTTATTCGATAATATTACATATAGGTATTCCATGGGATGCTTTTCTGTGAAATGAAATCCTTCATTGGATTTGGTTGTTCATTTCATTTGTTCCAGCATTGAATGATTCCCAATAGATAAACATTACTAAAATAGATTCCAATTACTTTTTAACAGCCTTAAGTCCGATATAACCGCTCTCGACCCCACCAACGCAACGCCATACGAATCAAATTCATGAATTTATCCGATTGAGAGATAGATTTAAATAATGTGTTTGGAATTCTGTTGCCGGAAGTTTTTAAGAATCGTTAGCATTTTGTGGTTTTATGAAATCACTGTGTCTGTAGTCTGTATACGAGCTTTGAATTTCAAAAGTCCTGATTCCGACACAAAACAAAATTGTTGTTTCCTACGAAGTTGTATAGTTAAGGATACCTACGTCAAAAAAAAGGGAAAAACTTATTCGTCGAAAATTTCGGCAAACACATGTCAAAAATACATATATTCTTGTCAAGAGTAGGTATAATAGCTTAGCTGGTAGAACAATGCGGAAATACTTTTATCTATGTCTTTCGTTGTCGTGTTGAATTTAATATTGTTTTCCGTAGATATCATTCAGCCGTGCGTATAGTGTTCAATTCAGTAAAAAAGAAACAAAATTCTATTTAAAATCATAGAAATGTTCAAGCTGACTAAAAGCAATGAATTGAGAGAGATGTCACAGAACAAATTGTTCTTTTCAGGCAATATAAAAGTAGGTACCTACAATTCTACATAGATTGAAAGATTGGATATTGGAAAGAAAAAACAATCATTTCACTACGTTAAACTTTAGAAAGGTGACATTTTTCGACCTACGTAAACGGAATGATGGGAGCTATATAGACAATATACTATTGAATCAAATGGAAAAATGAAGTGAAATGCATTGAATGTCAGAATACGTACCCAGCGCCTAATTTAATGGAAATTCTTTGCTACTTTCTTTGTCATTACGTATGTTATGAATACAACAGTTGTAGTAGACGCAACAAGAAATAAAATAAAATGAAAACAAAACAAATAATAAAAATAAGTGCAGCCACGCAGTGCAAACACAGCCCAAGGCATAGTGAAAACGTGTTGCACATGACCAGTCTGAACCAATAAAATAAATCGGTTCTATGTTCGGTTCGGTTCGAGCTGTCACTTGATTAAATTGCAAAGTGCATATTTTCAAAGACACTCTAAATATATAAAGATGACAATCTCAGATGTTATGCGAGTTTGCCTACAAGCCCATTCAGGGGAAATTTAGGAGATACACGCACACATAAGCAGTTGGCCTCCAAAATGCCGGTTATTTTCAAAATGACATGAGTATGTTCAAAAAGTATAATAAATACAGCAACGAGTTATCAAGTGATAACCTGACCTTATATAAATATATATGAATAAGTTTGTGGAACCAAATTGAAAGTCAAAATTTATAATCGATTTAAGTATATTCGACTATCTTTTGTCATTATTTGATTGTTTTGTATTGTATTTTACTCTCATTTTAGTGAAACACACAGCGACTATGGTAAAAAAAACAATAAAAAAGGGTCCGCCATCTAACGTTTTTTTGTTCAACTAGTGCTTATTTCTGAATGGTAACACTTAGCTCATGTCTGATTTGACAGATAATAAGTTTTATCCTTCCGCTGAACGAATATGGTTGTGTATACGCTTCGCTAAGTGGGCCTGCGATCGACTTAGAGAAGATGCCGATTTTGCCAAAAATATCATCTTTTCAGATGAAGCTCATTTTGATCTTGGCGGGTAGTAAACAAGCAAAATTGTCGCATTTGGGGCACAGAAAACCCGCACGCATACATTGAAAAGCCGATACACCCAAAACGAGTCACTGTTTGGTGCGGATTTCGGTCCAGAGGCATAATTGGGCCATTTTTCTTCGAAAATGAGCAAGGAGTGGCCGTTACAGTCAATGGCGATCGTTATCGGGCCATGTTGAACGAATTTTTGTTCACAAAAATTGAAGAGGAGGATATTGGTAACATTTAGTTTCAACAGTTACACTCGATGTTTTGCGCCATTTTCAAAAATGGCGGACCCTTTATACAAATTTGAGTGAAAATTTAAGAATCATAGTGTAACAGTGGACGACTCACCGGATGAATTTTTAAAGAACAATTCAATCACGCCAAAGTCGTCGTGTAATAGCAGACTTAGCACCATTAACATCCCGATATCCCACCTCACATCCACCATGTTGAAAAGCTGGTCAGTTGATTTTTTTTTAAAGATGGCTGCGTTATTTGCACATACAAAATGGTAGAGCTTTCAACACAGAACAAACCCACCCCGTTAAATTGTTGCTGGAATTCACATCTATTTATGGACGAAATTACAAAAAAAAAAAAACAATGTAAACAAATGGGTTTTGGAGGGTGAAACGTACGAAATATTGTCATCTTTATATGGAGTGTATTTTATCGTTACCTTTTCCTCCTATATTCTCCTTGTTATAAATACTTCTCTGGTTGGAATTCACCACAGCTGCTAGCATTGTTGTTATGAGTCTGCTTTATGATGTGTAGGCATTGCAATGGCGGTTGTTCTTTATTTTCCCACAGCTACTAGCAGTGTCTTTGTAATTATTTATTTATCGTTATGTGTAATGCTTTACCTAAGTTAGTCGATGTTGGGCCTTCTTGTCATCGTCGTGGGTCGGCTTACGTTGGACAAACCAGGAAAAGTATTGCAATAAGGCTCAAGGAACACATAAGTGCTGTGACCAAAAAACAGCGAAAAAATCCGCAATTTGCGAACACATCGTGGACAATCCAAATGAACATCATTGGATCCATTTTGAACAAGCAAAGTTGCTTGCGCAGGAAACTCACTACATCCCTAGACTGGTCCGCGAGGCGATTGAAATAAAACTTCACAAAAATCTCAATCGGGATGACAGCTTTAAACTAGCGCGATCTTGGGATTCAAATCCTCAATTGATATTTGTCCCACTGCCACGGTTGTTTATTCACTTAAGAGTTGCCAGTTTAACTTAGCTGTTTTGTAATCAATAAATTTCTAGAATCAGTTGATTAATTCCAGAGGTATAAAATCAACAAAAAAAAACATTACTTTTTTATAATATAAGTTTTGGAAATTCGTCTCTTCAGAGTTCAATAGTGTTTTCATTATCAATTTTAATCGGTGAAACTCTTAAAAATGTTCTTAAAAACTTTGGTTTTATATATCGGGTTTTTCAATAAGAGCGCTACAAAAGTTTTTTTAAATAAAACAAAAACGGTTTTGGATATGAATGAAATTCTTTATTCCTGTGAAAGTTCGTTTGATGCCATTTTGCACGCTTGCAGAAGTCCAGACGATGAACCCAATTTTCGACGGTTTTCAAGCATAAATTGGCCAATACTGCTGCAATTTCACGCTCGATATTCATACGAAGTTCATCAATCGTCGCTGGCTTGTTGGCATAGACCATAGACTTGACGTAGCCCCACAGGAAATAGTCTAACGGCGTCAAATCGCACGACCGAGGCGGCCAAGCGACTGGACCATTTCATGAGATAACACGTTCTCCAAACTTGGTTTCCAAAAAATTGATTGTGACATTCGCTGTGTGGCTTGTGGCGCCGTCCTGTTGGAACCACATGTCCTCCAAGTCCATATCATCCAATTGGGGTCAAAAATATTCGGTTATCATTAAACGGTAGCGATCCCCATTCACAGTAACGTGCCGGTCTTGATCATCACGGAAAAAGTACGGCCCACCGCCACCGGCCCATAAACCACACCAAACCGTAATTTTTTCGGGATGCAATGATGACTCATGGAGTACGTGTGGATTGCTGCCTCACCAATACCGCATATTTTGTTTATTAAAGAAACCATTGAGCCAGAAATGAGCCTCATCGCTGAAGATGATTTTTCGATGAAAATCCGAATCATTTTCAAGTTGTTTCTCAGCCCAATTCACGAACATACGACGCTTCTGGTGGTCAAGCTGCTTCAGTTCAACAGCCACAACGACGTCCCAGAGATGCCCAACGCTTGAGAACGACGTGTGAGAGACACATTTATGCTTCTGCAACTGAAGCCTCAGCGGCAGCAATATTCTCGACACTACGGGAACATTTTGTACTGTGCCTGTGGATTCAAATTTTCCACTAGACACTCCATTGTTGATCTGCTAGGACGATTATGACGACCATAAATTGGACGTAGCGCTCTTAACGTTGAGGCCACTGACTCCGAATTTCGGTAGTAAATTTTAATAATTTCGACTCGTTGTTGGCTCGTATATCTTTTCATCATGAAATGGCAAACCTTACTGAAATGAAATGTTAAAAGCGCGGCAAGAAAATATTCTTGTATGTCAAAATATAGTTAGTTCCATATCTTTCAAGTAATAAACTTTAACGTAGGATTGCTGAAACCCCATTGCAACGACGAATTTGATGACTTGCTCATAATTATGAGTCACAGACACGAAAAATCTGACACTAAAACAGTGCCACTAAAATATTGAGCACTTAAATGGTTTCACTTAAAAATCAAGCACTCGCAATCGCGGCCGCCGGTGGTGAAGTGTCCGTCTATCAAATTGCGGTTCAATGCTTTGTGCATTCTGAATTGGCTTAAAATATTATCGTAAAAGAAAAGTTTTATGAGCATTTAAAAAGCTACAATTACTTGCAAAAAAATAAATTTGAAAATCTCATGTTTTTAGAATTTATACACCAACTTCCGTTTTATTTGAACTGACCGGAAATGCACTTTTTAAACTTTAAATGCAAATAGAAAATGATCCATAAAAGCTACAAAATTGATTTTTGCGCAACAAATTAGCATTTAAAAAGCTACAATTTTGGGCATCAAGAGAATTTTTATTTTCGTCCGCTAACTTCAGACTTATTTTAGCGGAAACTTACATATTTAAAAAAACTATGCGAGCTAATTTAAAGAGCTACAAATAATTTAAAGAGCTACAAATTTGGATGCCAATCATTCTTCAAAATTCTTATTATTTTAGATTTCGTCCGCTAACTTCAGACTTATTTTAGCGGAAACTTCAATAACTAAGAAACTAAGCGAGCTATAAATTTTTGGCTTGCGCAACAAATTAGCATTTAATTAGCTACAAATTCAGATATAAAAATTTTTCCATTCTGCCACAAAGTGTCCGCCAAAGTAAGGGACGTGAAAAAAATGTATTTTAACTGCTTTTACTCGAACACATATTAGGAAAGTTAAGAAAAATATTTAAATTTTATTAAAAAATCTGATCAATTATATGTTATATACATACATATATTAAATAAGTATGCCTATATATAAACTAGGAAGTGCTTATTTACAAAGTGTAAATGATAATTTTAATTGAAACTTAATTTCCTTTGTAGAAAAGCTGGGTGCACAATATGTTTTCTTTTGCAGCTTCATTTTAACAGTAAACCAGTCTTACATTCAATGTATTTCTGAAAACGACGCTACGTTTACTTAACAAATAAATTTCGAAACCCTTGAATAATCATTAAAAACATTTTAATGTAAAACATCTGCACTCTACTTTAATTAAATATTGAAGATACGCTCTACATTATATTACCTTGTATATTCGATCCGAAAATGTCTGCTTCTTAGAACCACGATTCAATTTAAAAATACACCCACTAGCATATATCCTGTCTTTGTTATGTTATTACGCTGATTGCATCCTAGGTTTGTTCATTCATAATCATTTCCAAGTGAGCTGCATCTGAAATATCGTATATTACACATTACAACCTTCAATTTGTCTGATTTCATAGCTATGTAATTTTATTTAATTTGCAGGTAATCCATGGCGTACATACTGAACCCGTCCACGTGATACGAAAACGCAGCATAAATCAACCATTGAGGATATTGCTGTTTTACGATGAATCCGTTTACAGGTTTGTTAAGAATTTCTTATTTTTTTTTAATTAAATCTTTTAACCGAGATATGGTTACGAGTTACGAATAAAGTGAATTGGCTTATTAGCGCTTTGTTATCGAAATCTATCAATTTTCTCCGTTGTGGTTTGGAGTAGCTTGGGGTTAAAGGGAATTAAATAGCTGACTATTTGATATTGCACGTGAACGAAGGAGGATTAAAGTGATTTCTTTGGAGTTTAGAAGAATTTGTTAATTTAAAAACAACGCCAAAACTCACAATGCCATGATGTACCTACCTGAAATGAAATGAAATTGTTTTATATTGAATGATTTTTGAAAAATATTTTTAAGCTCAAAATTCTGAAAAAAATATTAACCAAATATAAACAAAATTTTGTTTAACGTATGTTTTTTCAAAATTTCAAGTCATTCAGTAGTATTTTTACAGTAAAAAAAAAAAAACTTCACGTCTGTAGGTTTTGTCATGCTATTTTGACATATTTTATTTTTTTCAAAAAACAATTGGTGTGACGCAGATTCTCCAACAAAAAATATTTATATTTTTAATAAAAAAAAAAAATATTAAACAGTAAAATTAAAAAAAAAAAAAAGACATCACGTTTAGAAAAATGTACATACGTCTAATACAATGCTATTTAAATTTTTGAAAAATCATTTCAAAATACCTACAGATTCCCTCACAAACAAAATTTTTACTTCCGATGCAGCGATATTAACCTTCATAAGTAGTAAATAATAGTCACCAAAGAGTAGCGAAGTTAAAAGAATTAATTTTGACATCGAAGATAATTTTTCAACAAAATAGTTTTTGATTAATAAAAACTCACATCGAATTTGTTTTGTCTAAAATGGGAAATATACTTCAATTCAACAGTTAAAGGAATATGAGTTTGAGTCCCTTGCAACATATTTTGTTTAAACTAGATTGGATTGGGAATGGAGCCCAATATCACGGTATTGCATCTATGCACGAAATATGCAAAACAGCCGGGTGCAGAGTAGTTCATCGAAGTGTCGAATGTAATCATAGAGGAATTTCTCCCAAACACCATTTGCTGGACACAAAATTCTACAGAAATAGCCTTGCAATTTTTTTATCAGCGCGGATTTCTTTGTGTAGTTGGATGAAGAACATTTTGATGTCAACATGCATAGAAAGTGTGCTTAAATACAGGTTTTTCCAATAAGAGGTGTTATTTTGAATAGCCCGCTATTTCGGTAGCTGTCACTTTTGAAGCTGTCATTTTTTGACATTTGACAAGTAGAAACTACGCCATTAATAAAAATGGAACGATATATGCTTCAACGACGCATTGAAATTATTAAAATTCACTATAAAAATGGTGAAAATTTGGCAGAGACGGTTCGTAAAACTACAACATTTTTGGGTCGTCGTGAAGCACCTTGTCGGACCGCAATACAGAAATTGGTGGACAAATTCGAGCTGTTGGGACAAGTTAGTGATGTGAAGAATAAAACCCGTGCACGTCGCTCAAGAACAACTGAGAATATTGCTCTTGTAGCCCAAAGTGTTAAAGAAAACCCAGGTTTGTCCATTCCTCGTCGTTCTTTGGAATTAGGCATTCCACAAACGTCATTACACCGTATTTTGCATAAAAACTTGGGTCTTAAGGCTTATAAAGTTCAGTTAACACAAGAACTCAAGCCGGCTGATCATCAACAACGTCGTGTCTTTGCTGATTGGGTCCTTGAAATGCATGAAAATGATCCGGAATTTCATCGAAAAATCATCTTGACTGATGAGGCCCATTTCCACCTCGGAGGCTACGTCAACAAGCAAAACTGTCGCATCTGGGGCTCGGAAAACCCAAGAGTTATTGTTGAAAAGCCTCTCCATCCTCAACGCGTGACTGTTTGGTGCGGTTTATGGTCCGGCGGGGTCATTGGACCTTACTTTTTCGAAAATGAGGCTGGAGCAACAGTTACGGTCAATGGATTGCGCTATCGAGAGATGATTAATGATTTTTTATGGCCGAAATTGGATGGTATTGATCTGGACAGCGTTTACTTTCAACAAGACTGCGCTACGTGCCACACAAGCAATGAAACCATCGATCTTTTACGGGAAAAGTTTCCGGACCGTGTTATCTCTCGCAGAGGTGATCACAATTGGCCACCGAGATCTTGTGATTTAACACCTTGACACTTCTTCTTTTGGGGCCACGTGAAAGATAAGGTCTACGCCAACAGCCCAGCGTCGATTCAAGACCTCAAAGATGGAATTCGTGAGGCTATCGAGGACATAGGGCAGCCACTTTGCGATTTGGTTATGGAAAATTTCATGAAAAGGATATGGTCCTGTAAGCGTGGTCGTGGCGGCCATTTGGCTGATGTTGTATTCCATTATTAACGGTATACCTTCCTCTTTATAATGAAATAAACATCCGATCATTTATCTCAAAAAATGTCATTTTTCTTTGAATATCAAAATAACACCTCTTATTGGAAAACCCTTTACAATGACGGTTTGTGGCCCAGATCGGCCTTTCTATGCTGTAAACGTAAGCTAGCCAGGTAGGGTGCATGATGCAAGAGTGGTGAGGAATTCTTGTTTTGCAGCCAATTTCGATATATCAACCATTTCCTAATGCAGTGATTTTAGGAGATAATGCTTATGCTTTGAGTAAATGGTTAATAACACCACTAAGGACAAATTCGGAAGATCTAGTGGAACAGAGATTCAACAGAGCTCATAAAAGAACCAGGTAAATCATTGAGAACGGTGAATATTTACTTCGCGAACTAAGGACAACATACATTTTTGTCAGAATTGAGTTATAAAGGGTCCGCCAAATAACTTCTTTTTTTTGAAAATGGCGCAAAAGATCGAGTGTAGCTTCGGCTGTGTGGCACGTAGCGCCTTCCTGTTGAAACCAAATGTTGCCAATATTCTCCTCTTCAATTTTTGTGAACAAAAATTCGTTCAACATGGCCCGATAACGATCGCCATTGACTGTAACGGCCACTCCTTGCTCATTTTCGAAGAAAAATGGCCCAATTATGCCTCTGGACCAAAATCCGCACCAATCGGCTTTTCAATGTATGCGTGCGGGTTTTCTGTGCCCCAAATGCGACAATTTTGCTTGTTTACTACCCGCCAAGATCAAAATGAGCTTCATCTGAAAAGATGATTTTTTTGGCAAAATCGGCATCTTCTCTAAGTCGATCGCAGGCCCACTTAGCGAAGCGTATACACAACCATATTCGTTCAGCGGAAGGATAAAACTAATTATCTGTCAAATCAGAAATGAGCTAAGTGTTACCATTCACAAAATAAGCACTAGATGAAAAAAAAAGTTAGATGGCGGACCCTTTATATTGAATCGTACTAAAAAGGGTTTACTCTTTTGTGATTGTCACTATCCGTAGCCTTCTATCTGTTACGGTTTTAGAAATTATAAAAGAAAAAGTAGGGAACAGGGTTCCATCTATGACACATATTCTATTCGATCTTAAATTCACAAGGTTCTAAACTAGCCAGATAGAATCTTGTGTTCTTAAGAAAATCAGAGTGTAATAGATAAAATATTGTAACGTTATAGATAGAACCTTTTAGCTCCAAGGCATCCCATTACTAGAATCAAGTGCTCAGTCGTAACACAAAGTTCTATCAGTAAGTTACAACCTTGTTGTCCTACGTCCAAATTAATACAATCCATGTTTTATTTGCGACTTTGCGAAATATGAATTCAAATGCAAAGTTCTATTTTAAATTATTGGTGAAACACTTTTAATTTTCACTTTTCCAAAATAGTCTGAAAAATTGAAAAGGGCAAAGTCTTTTCACTTTGCAAATTTTGTGAAACACTTCGCACTTTTACTTTGCAGGAAATAATTTTTTTGTGAAAAGTGGAAAGTGTTTGATGAAATAGGCCCCCAAGTCGTTCGTGAAAGTTCTGCAGCCGGTACTGAAACATCGACGCGACGACGCACAGTGGTTCAGGAGCGGACAAAAATAATTTTATCGACTTTTAAATATTTAGATTTTTGACATTGTAGTTTGATTAAGTAATGGTTGAAGCATTAGGATCAGGATTTGTTTTTATGAAATCAGTTTGTAAGTATAAAATTTTGAGCGCCAAAGTTGATAAACGAAACTTCAGTGATTTTGAAGCAAAAAACGAGCATTCTTCAAAGGCGATTATTTTTATTAATATGATTCTTTTGACTTTTTTTGTTATTATTTCTCTATTGGGCATTTAAAAAAAAATTAAATTTTGGAAAAAACAAATTAAGATTGTAGTAAATTTCTTTTTTTAAGAATTTTTAAAATTAATACCTTTTTTAAGTTAAATTCAAAATTCAACTAAGAAAAAGTTAATGTTCCCTGGTCTTCCCCGGTCAGGCACATAATACATACCATACATGGGACCGTTAAGTATTGAATACAAAAAAAAATTTGCTGCTAATACCTGTCAATTTATGGCTCAAGACCTCCGAAAACTTTACAAATCCTTGAATTACGTTTTTTTATTGTTTTATTTAAATAACTTCAAATCTTTTCCGTAAACCATAAAAAAAATATATATTTATTATTTTTAGAGGAAGACGTTTATAAAAGTACCATTTTTAATCCACTTTCTTAATACATTTTGTTTTTTGGGGGGGGGGGGGGGGGGGCATAAAAATTCGAATGAATGACTTCCTTAACGACCTGGATTATCTTTTTGTACAGTTTTATTAGTTACCTGCTTCCTGGGCTGAAATAAATTATATAATTATGTATAAGCTACCTGTGCCGCACACCTTTTGCAACACATTATTTTCCAATAATAAAGGATTGTAATTCTGAATATCGCTTACAGGAAAGAATTCAAAAGTTGGCGAACAAATGAAGACACGAAGAAAAAAAAGGAGGAAGAGAAGCGAAAAATACAAATGGAATTTTATAGGAGAACGGGACTTAAGGTGGATTTCGTAAAGCGTGGCAGTGGATCAAGTAATAACGGAAACACATCTAGAAGATTTTTCAACAATCCAACTTTAACATCGGAAATAACTGGAGTTAACGAGGACTTAATCCATCGGTTTTCAGTAATATTGCAGGCAATCAATTCTAATATTGCGATTGATCCAGAAAAGTTGGACAATTACTGCAAGACTACAACTGACCTATACATGGATTTGTATAGTTGGTTCTACATGCCAAACACAGTTCACAAGATTTTGATACATGGAGGAGAAATCATAAAATCTGCAATGTTGCCCATTGGAATGTTAACGAAAGAAGCAAAAGAAGCTAGTAACAAGGATTATCGTCGTTACCGATTTAGTCATTCGAGGAAATGTTCTCGGTTAGCTACAAATAATGACATTATAAATATGCTTTTTGTTTCATCGGATCCTTTTTGTTAAATTCTTTAAGAGCCAAAAAAAAAATATTTGGAGTTATTAGACGATGTAAAGGACCTTATAGTAACAGAAGAAAACGAAAGCTTAGACCAATGATTATTTTTTATTTTTTTTATTTTATTAAAATTAAATTGGTATTTATTTATTTATAATTTACTTACATTTTATTCAATTAAGCAAACAAATAAACTAAAGTTATAAATTTAATACAGTTTCCAATTATACAAAAAGAACACTTCAAAAATACCTATATTCCAACGATTTTTCCAGATACACCCCCAAAAAGTGGGTGTGGCAAAAAACTTTGTAGGGATGCTTGTTAAAAAAAAGCATTTTCTACACATTCTGTTGCTTAATTTTTCATTTTTTTTAGGAAAAGATTTAATAAATAAGATTTTTTTTTAAAAACGCCCACAAAAGTAGGCGTGGTAGATATTTTGCATTATTAATTTTGTGTGCATGTTTTTGCAACAACTTGTATCGTTTTCTAAGAAATTCATAGAAAAATCAATTTTTTGTAAAAAAAAACGACCCCAAAAGTGGGCGTGGCAAAAATTTTGTACTGAAGAATAATATGAAATGACGTTATCTACAACTTTTTCAAAGAACACACCCCTCATTTATATCAACTATGACAGTTTGAAAATTTTTCTCATGATACCTAATGCTATCCTTAACCATGTCTGAAAATTTCACTCAAATCGGTTGGCTGGTTCAGATTTTATAGATTTATGACCGCCCCTCCATACAACCTGAACCACTGTGCGACGTTCAACACAGTTGGTTATACCGCGTGACACAATTTTGAAATAAGATCTACACCTGTTTAACCTAACAAAGTTCCAGTTGGTCCAAAAGCTAAATCCTCGTGATCCAGTATAATATTAAGAGGACTTCAGAGATGTTTACAATTACATAGTAATGTCTTATTTAGCCCACCCTGTATAGTAAAGTAGATTCAGTTATTTTCAATTTTCTCAAAACTATAGAAAACATTTAAGCATCTGGTTTTAGTGTTTGACTAAAAATTGAGAGGAACATTGAATATTAAAAACATAAACACCACTAACTTAATGCGTTACAATTTTGAAACAAATCAGTTTCAACAAAAATATTTTCTTTTTTTTCAAAATGTTTAGTTTTTAAAAAAATAGTCGCTAAAATACGGCGTTTCGTCCCGGCGATCTCACTTGGACTCATCAGTTGACTAGTGAGTGCCTTGTCAATACGCAATTTTTATTAAGTTCAGTTCAACTTACATGAACTTTTTGACAAAAATCCAATGTGAACTATATCCAACAAGATTAAAATTCTTAATCATTAAGCTGGAAATTTTGCCCAGGGCCAGGCTTTGTTTTTATATGAAGGTTTTTATAATACAAATTCTATATACTACTGAAATACATCAGCCTGAAACAAAGCCTGGCCCTGGGCAAAATTTCCAGCTTAATGATTAAGAATTTTAATCTTGTTGGATATAGTTCACATTGGATTTTTGTCAAAAAGTTCATGTAAGTTGAACTGAA
Source organism: Leucozona laternaria (assembly GCA_932273885.2). Classification (NCBI taxonomy): domain Eukaryota; kingdom Metazoa; phylum Arthropoda; class Insecta; order Diptera; family Syrphidae; genus Leucozona; species Leucozona laternaria. Next base: position 275,322,369 of record OW026366.1, read on the forward strand.
CTTAATAAAAATTGCGTATTGACAAGGCACTCACTAGTCAACTGATGAGTCCAAGTGAGATCGCCGGGACGAAACGCCAATTTTTATGGACTAAAGGCCGATAAAAGCTATTTTGAATCAATAATTCAACAAGTCCAATTAAATAGTGCTAAGTCTTCTACTTGGCTGATGTATTTCAGTAGTATATAGAATTTGTATTAAAAAAACCTTCATATGTCGCTAAAATAATTTAATTCAAAAACAGAAGTGAAGAATGGATTTCCGGGCTTGAAATAAAGTATAGCATGACATTGTAAGTGTTGCCGTTGTTTTTTAATGATTTGTTTTTTGTTTTCTAAAATTGTCCCTTCAGCCTAAACAGAGAGCAATAGAAATAGACCCGACCCCCAATTTATATTTATCATTCCAATATTTATCGAGATAATTGACTTCACTCCTTAAATTCACATCAAAATTTTGCTATTACAACCATCCGTTTTGGGGAACTTAATTGGAGCGTTTAGCTGAATACAGTCCACTTATATACATAGATGTATGACAAATCTTAGGATTATTTTGATGATTTTAGTAGACTACCTTATCATCCTTTGAAAAAATTATAATCAATAGATCGATAAACAATAATAACATGCCGCCTCTACTGGGCATGAACGATGCTCGGATTGTGAACATGTCGAGAAAAATACAAATGGAAACACAGAAATCCATGAATTGGATTGTGGTTGTGATGTTGGACATCGTTCATGTCCAGTAGAGGTGACATGTAACCTAGACACATACAGCCTTGATCATTAGAATTCCCTAGACACCTGTAAACGTCTGAATAGAAGAGTTGGAAAATAACAATTAAAAAAAAAAAATTGAATTACAATTACAGTCGACTCTCCCTAAGTCGAATTTTTACGGGATACCAAGATTTGTTCGAGTTAGAGAGAGTTTTGGAAAAATTCGAGTTATAGAGAGAAAGATTTTTTTTTTTATTTTTTTTTATTTAATAAAAAAAGATTTACCTATATACATATTTACAAAAAGTTAACATAAAAATATAGCTTCTTGGAATTCTCATCAATCATTCTCATGAATTCGTCGAAACAAAACAAAAATATTAAATCAGCGATGCTACAAATACATATTAAGTGTATTGAAGTGTGTAGGTACTTGATGGTTCGTAGTTACATTATACATATTTCCAAATACGAATTCCGAAGGGTAAATGTTTTTTTATTTTGTTTTGTGCTAAACAAAATTCGACTTAAGGGGTGAAAAAAAATGCCAACAATCAGGAGAATGTGTTCGAGTTAGAGAGAGATTCGACTTAGGAAATGGGTTTTGTATCGAAAATTGAAGGGAATGTTAAAATATGGCGAAAAAGTACGACTTAGGGAGAGTCGACTGTATTTGTAATTGAAATCTCCAAACATTTTTCAATTACATTTGAATATAATTGAAGAATATCAATAACTAATTAATTAATTATATTAATGAAATTGAAAACAAAAGTAATGATCCAAAAACCAGCAGTGATTTGTTGTTATGGTAATCGTTACACAAACATTTAATTAATTTATTGCTTTTGTCAATTGTTATTATTATAATTATGTAATGAACTACAATCAAAGAAATCAATTATCTTAAATGTAATCAACTAAGTATTTTCCTTCAACTACTTCCAAAAACCCTATTTTAATTAACATATAATTTGTAAGTGAAATTTTGCAATTACAATTACAAGTAATGGAAGTATGTTTTTTTTATTTCAATTATAATTGCCCGTAATTTATTTGTAATTGAAATAGAAGTTCAAAAAAATTACAAAAAGTTATTATTATTTCCCAACATTATTATTTTAAAAACAAATATATTTTTTTGTAAACGCGGCACATTTTTGTTCTTTCGCGGAGACTAGTTCAAACTCAAATTATTTTTTAAGGTTCAGTCTTAATTCAACAATCTGATATTGAGGTGCAGCCTTGCTATGTACAGCGGCCTCATATTAGAATTTAATAAAAATTCAAATGTAGAAAAACAATAAAGAATAAAATAATATAAAAAATAAAAAAAAGAAAAAAAAAGCAAACGCTCGGTTGAACACGTAATTAATAAGTGTTAGCAAATAAAATTGAATGTTTTAGAACAAAAAACTCGAAATATTCTTTGTAATTATATTTTATTGTCATATTTGTGAGTGAGTTAAAGTGACATTTCAATAATTAAACATCCTTGCATATAAAGGCACTTATTACAAAATATGCACAAAATATAAAATTTTAACACATAATACGATTGGTTTTTATGCCAAACGTATTGAAATCAAACCCTTCATATTAAAATTGTTTTTATGATTTTAATACATTTGTATTAGAAACAAATAAACTGCCCATTGAAATCTAATATTTTTACCTTAAATTCAATATTTCTTTTATTTCATATAAGCCCAAGGAATATTAGAATATAATAAAGGGTCCGCCATCTAACGTTTTTTTCAACTAGTGCTTATTTCGTGAATGGTAACACTTAGCTAATGTCTGATTTGACATATAATTAGTTTAGTCCTTCCGCTGAACGAATATGGTTGTGTATACGCTTCGCTAAGTGGGCCTGTGATCGACTTAGAGAAGATGCCGATTTTGCCAAAAAAATCATCTTTTCAGATGAAGCTCATTTTGATCTTGGCGGGTAGTAAACAAGCAAAATTGTCGCATTTGGGGCACAGAAAACCCGCACGCATAGATTGAAAAGCCGATACACCCAAAACGAGTCACTCTGTTTGGTGCGGATTTTGGTCCAGAGGCATAATTGGGCCATTTTTCGAAAATGAGCAACGAGTGGCCGTTACAGTCAATGGCGATCGTTATTTATTTAATTTATTTTATTTTAATTTATTTAATTAATTAATTTTATGCCTATACATTAAGAATGATAATTCTTATAATTTTGCATAAGGCTGAATATAAGTATAATTTTTATAATGAAGAAAACTATTCGATATATTCACACAATATTCTTAAAGACAAGGATTGAGATACATTGTGTTATTATTATAATTTTTAAGAATAATAGATAAATATCAAATCAGAAGGAAGAGATATAAGAGATAGATAAAAGATAGATAGGAAAAAAGACAGAAAGAAAAGAAAGTGAAAAGTTATTTTATTTAGCTTTGAAGAAATAATTGCAACTCCCTGCGAAACTGATTTTGTTCCCTCACCCCCCTAATGCGCCTAGGTAAAGCGTTCCACAACCGAATAGCGTTGATAAAAAATTGTCTCTCCGAAGCTAAACAGGAGTAACGCGGCAGAATGAGTTGATGAGTTCTATTTGAGGAAGCAAACTGTATCCTATTAAATAAACTACAGGGTTGTTTCGATTGAATAACATTGAACAGCAAAACGAGAGTACGAAAGCGCAAAAACTGATCAAAGGATAATTTGTAAACCTGGATCGAGTAACTAGAAACGTGGTCGAATCTGCGTAGCCCAAAAATATAACGAACGACGTTGTTGAAAGCAACATTTAATCTTCGCCTGCTTATTGAATCACAGTTACAGAATATTTCACAACCATATGTGAGTATAGGTAAAACCAGCGTCTTAGCCAATAATAAACGTGTTTTTAAAGGGGTATAACATTGGGTAGGCCAGAGCGTACGTAAAACACCATACATTTTTCCAACGTTGGCGTTGATGTGTGTATCCCAGGATAATCTGTTGTTGAACAGCAGGCCAAGATTACGAGCGTTTGGTACATAGGTGAGTGGTAAATCATTGAGATAAAGGTTAGGAAAATAATCTTAGCTAAGGCATTCTTAGCTATTATAAGGCATTTGGATTTCAAGGGATTGAGATGTAGACCATTACGTTCTGACCAGTTAGAAATCTCTTCGAGGTCTTTGTTAATCATGTATGCGCAGTCCTCAATCAGGCCTAGACAACAACTTTTATGGAGTTCAACATCATCGGCGTACATTTGAATAGAAGATCTAGTCACTATGTCAGGTAGTTCGTTTATATATAATGAGAAAAGTAAAGGTCCTAAAATCGAGCCTTGGGGTACACCTCTTGAAATTGGCAGAAAGCAAGATGTTTGATTGCCAACACTCACACATTGCTTTCGGTCATGGAGATATGATGAAATCAGATTTACTGCAGTAGGTGATAGACCATATATATTTGCAAGTTTATAACACAAATTGTCATAATCAACGGTATCAAACGCTTTGGAAAAGTCAAGTAGAACCATAAAGGTAACTTGATCATCATCAATAGCTCGTCTGACGTCTTCAACAATGTTTGTAACAGCAGTGGTGCAGCTGTGCTTCTGACGGAAGCCAAATTGATTATTTGACAGGATTTTTCGGGAAATTAAGTGAACATTTATTTGTTTTTGTATTACTCTTTCGAAAACCTTAGATAGAAATGGAAGCACTAAGATAGGTCTAAACTCACTGTTACAACGACTTTTAGGGATAGGAAGTACTCTCGCGAATTTCCACTGGTTTGGATATAAACCCGTCATAATGATAGTATTAAATATATGAGTGAGAGTAGGTAAGGCAATCGGTAATATAATCTTTAGAAATTTTGGGTGAACTCCATCAATACCTACAGCATTGGATTTAATTGATAACAGGCTTTGAATTATGTCAGTACTTTCAACACGAGAAAACTCAAACAATGGCGGTAAGCATCGATAGCGGCTGTTCTCTGAGATCTCAGATATTCTTGGTAGGGTTGGAAGAGGTAAAGAGATAAAATTCTGGTTGATTGAGTTGATATCAACCTTTTCTTGTATCGTGGGTTGTTTCCCTATACCTAAAGCCTTCAAGTTATTCCATAGTGTTCAACCGTTGATTGTGGGACTAAGCTTTTTCTTGTTTAAGTTAGTTATCGGGCCATGTTGAACGAATTTTTGTTCACAAAAATTGAAGAGGAGGATATTGGCAACATTTGGTTGACGGCGCTACGTGCCACACAGCCGAAGCTACACTTGATGTTTTGCGCCATTTTCAAAAAAAAAAGTTATTTTGCGGACCCTTTATAATAAGAGAAAAAGAGAGATTTTTTGTTTGTGTTCGTAAATATCTTTGGTTCATATGTATCATGTGTAAGATTTATGTCCTGCCTTTTTTTATAAATATGTTAAGAAACCACGGAAGCAACATTTTTTTTTAAATTGACTAACTAATCACAAATCTCTTTTAATTTAAACAAAAATCACATTCTCATTTCTCTAATAAATACATAGAAAAAACAATGCTTTTCAGATGTCAAAATATTTTTAAGAGTAACCTTTAAACGTGGTGGTTTATACGTTTAAGTTAAGAGGCCTTTGAGTAACGTTGCTTAAATGTGAAAATTAATTATAGATACCGATTTCGCACTTAAGAGCTATTTAGAGGTATTTTAAAGTTAAGAAGGCTTTTAATTTTCCTTATAGATAAGGCTGTTAGTTTTTTAAGTGAAAATACTTATAAAATGTATTTCATTGCATTCACAAAGAACAGTTGATCGACTGACGACTGACGACGATGACGATTTGAAAGAATGAAATACCAATGTCTTGCATTCTTTTACAACTCCGATAAGGGATTATATATATACACATAATGTAGAAGTATATGGTGCATGTTTGTGTGAGTTTTCAATCAGCCCAATAAAACAAGGGAAGTAGAATCACTACTTTCATACGATTCATACTCGTAATGGGTTCATATATTATCTGTGCTTCATTACGATGCTAAATTATAGTAAAGTTGTAATTAAATTTTCAAAATTTGTCTTTGTTCTAAATGAATGTTTAATAATTGTATGAAGGCTGACATAAATTGTAAGAAGAGCTTTACTTCTCTATATAGAGGAACAAATCATTAATTTTATGGAAATATTGTTTTAAGAATGTATGAACTTTTCCACTAGATTTATATCAATTTTATGACAGCAATGATGGTTTTCATTAACTTAATGAATTATTTCCTTGTTTTTGCATTTTGCATTTTTCATTTTGCATTTTTCATTTTGCATTTTTCATTTTTACTTGTGATATAAAGGGTCCACCAAATAACTTCTTTTTTTTTCGTTTTGGGTGTATCGGCTTTTCAATGTATACGTGCGGGTTTTCTGTGCCACAAATGCGACAATTTTGCTTGTTTACTACCCCCACTTAGCGAAGCGTATACACAACCATATTCGTTCAGCGGAAGGACAAAACTAATTATCTGTCAAATCAGACATTAGCTAAGTGTTACCATTCACGAAATAAGCAGTAGTTGAAAAAAAAAACGTTAGATGGCGGACCCTTTATAAGTATCGAACTCGTGATTTTGATCATTCTTGACATTACGATGATACGGAAGACGAGAAAAGTGGTTCTCGCAAAAGCCCCCGCCTGTCTGTCGATCTGTCTTTCAACAGGCTAATCGGATGGGTAGATTTTCTTTAAACTTGGTACATCTATCGTTTTGTTAGACATTCCCCCGACACGTTTTTTTCGTATTTTTTTTTTAAGGACCAAAAATTAACTTTTACGATTTTGATTAAACTTCGTATACCTTTATTATTTAAATCAATTTCAGTACAATATTATTTCATGCTTTTGGAAAAATAATTTATAGTTCCAATAAACCGCCTATATACACTTTTATGTACACCATTTCTTTCTGTATGGCTGCGTTCACAAAGTATTCTTGTTTCCATGTTTAAAAAGTAGCTGTTTCACGATTATTGAAAAGTCATGAAATGTTTGGCAGTCTTACGGTTAAGTTTGTAGCTTGAGAGATGCATGAAACGAACTTTCTTTTGCTGAAGAAATAACAAAATCATTTTTTTCTCGACTAAAAATAATGAAGACGCGCTTTGGCATTTCTAAATAACAAATATCCTAGAACACATCCCTTTTGTAAATGAAAAACAATCTTTGTTACCGAGCCGTGTTTTATTATCTACGGATCGCTCTATTAAGTGATTGTCGTTTTTACGATTGCTCACTCTGTCTTTCCCTCTCTATCTAGGACAGAGACAGCTATCGTGAAAGCGACAATCAAAAAATTCCACCCCTGCTCTATGTCTCGATCTATTTTAAAAACCCGAAAATTAGTTCTTAATCTGGCGGGTAGATGTCATTTCAGTTTTATTAGGGGTAAAGTAGTGTAAACTCCTTCACGGTCTGCAGATAGATATTTTAACTGTGGCCACATTTTCCCTGGGATTCTACTTCTGCTTAGACTGTTGATTTCCATGTTGTTCTTATCCGTCAAACCCGCTGCGCCGTACACCCTGATTATTCCATTCAAAGGACTGCTTCGCAATGTCATCGTTTGGTTTCTTATGTCGACGTCCTTCCGCTCTTGACGTGTCTTGTGCCAAAATTCCTGGATATGGTTAGATATACTTTGTGGCCAACGAATTTTTAGGAAATGACGTAGACAGCGATTCGCAAAAGCCTGCAATTTCCTCGAGATTATAGCCAAGACTTTCCAGTGCCTACGTTCTGTAACTCTCACATGGATTGGTCGAGAAACGATGAAAAATGGAACAAAACTCATACGATTTGTTTCAATTTTCATCCTTTCTCAACTGATTTCATCGATGCGAGAGTTACAGAACATAGACAAAGGTTTCGCAACGGATTTGACAGTGGATTCGAAGAATCTCAGCTTAATGCGTAAGGAGATTTGACTCAATTTCCAAATTGGAGACAGAATACTGAAGTCAGCGCGAGCTTTGTTTGTTCTGATTTGATCGTCCAAATCCGTACCGCTATTAACGGATACAATCCTGCCGAGGTAGTGTAAATAGGCCGTTTTCGAAAACGTCATCTGCGTCAATAATGCGTTTGTAGAATGTTTTTAGACGCAAACTGCAAAAGTCTTCTGTTCGAAAACGCATATAAAAATTCTAAAGTCACGTGTTCGAAAACATCATCTGCGTTGCAGCTGTGTAGTACAAAAATGGAGGTAACGAATTTTTTTTTGGATATCAGTCAGGGAGTCAATAAAACGATAAACACGTCGTGGCTAAAAATGACGATCGAAAGTGAATCTGAAAATTCTGATGAAATTGGCTTCTATTCGAAAACGCCAACTGCGCTTGCAAAAAATTAATTTGACGTTCATCAAAAGACATGTCTGCAAGCAAAACGATTGCATATTTGACGATTGCAACTTTTGCGTCATAAATGACGATCATTTGCCAGTCAAATTGACTTTGATTTGACGTTTTCGAAAACGGTCATATTCGACCTCTTCAACTGGTGTCTCCTGCAGAATAATACACTGATGTGTGGATAGGCTTGCGGGCATTATTTTTGTCTTTTTTGCCCTTTATTCTGAGACCAATCGACTCCCCTTTCACCTGCAGTGGTTGACACAACTCGTTAAGCCCACTGATGTTATTTGGCTGGAGACATAAAGTAGGTATCATCGGCATAAAAACTAAATGGCTAAGGCTTTCAAACGGCCTCCACTGAATGCCCTGTCTCTCCGCTGTGCCAATGCTGGCCAATAATATTCATCGTCTTTTATTTACACTACCTTTTTTTATTTTACACTACCTTGCCAAGAGAAGCCATCTATCCGCTAGAGTAAAAACTAATGAAAACCGTCTTTGATGATCTATAAGAAGCACTTCTGATAATGAAACATGGCTATTGTTTACGGAGAAAATTTTACTACGCTATAGCTTTATACATACGCCTATTATTGGCCTTTTCCAAAATATGTTTCTACCTCATTCACCCGGGTAGAAAGAAGTAGTTCTCATTATATTGCATTTTAAAGATTTTACAAATATTTTTTGGAAACAGAAATTCATTAACAATAAATCTAATTTTTTTTAATGTAAAACAACCAAGTTGTGTGTTGCTACTAAAAATTCTAGTTGATTCAAATACAATCGTCAAGCAATAAAACCTACATTGAGATAGACTTCGGTATCGTAATTCGTAGTGTATATGGATGGCTCTGAAGACGCTTGGGCTAAGTTCGAACTCCAGCTTGCCAAAACAATTTGAAATTAACTTAATAGGCTATGCACCACTAAAAAGAGCCTGATGATCAGCTTGGCAGTCGTGAAATAGGTATAACTCCAGCCAATAATATCTTTGATGACAGCTCACTCAAGTGGCTGTTCCTTCATTCAAAACCTTATATCATCAAAGTCAACCCATAAAAACAATTTCATGCGACCCAACCGTTCATATTACTTTAAAATTATTAAAATTTACTACCGAAATTCGGAGTCAGTGGCCTCAACGTTAAGAGCGCTACGTCCAATTTATGGTCGTCATAATCGTCCTAGCAGATCAACAATTGAGCGTTTAGTGGAGTCTAGTACAAAATGTTCCCGTGCCAGTGAGACAAAGAAGTGCCTGTAGTGTCGAGAATATTGCTGCCGCTGAGGCTTCAGTTGCAGAAAGCCCAAATGTGTCTCTCACACGTTGTTCTCAAGCGTTGGGCATCTCTGTGACGTCGTTGTGGCGAATTTTGGCCTGCATCCTTACAAGACTAAATTGACGCAAGAACTGAAGCCGCTTGACCACCAGAAGTGTCATATGTTCGTGAATTGGGCTGAGCAACAACTTGAAAATGATTCGGATTTTCATCGAAAAATCATCTTCAGCAATGAGGTATGGTGTGGTTTATGGGGATCGCTACCGTTTAATGATAACCGAATATTTTTGGCCCCAATTGCATGATATGGACTTGGAGAACATGTGGTTCCAACAGGACGGCGCGCGCCACAAGCCACACAGCGAATTCTCACGAAATGGTGCAGTCGCTTGGCCGCCTCGGTCGTGCGATTTGACGCCGTTAGACTATTTCCTGTGGGGCTACGTCAAGTCTATGGTCTATGCCAACAAGCCAGCGACGATTGATGAACTTCGTACGAATATCGAACGTGAAATTGCAGCAGTATCGGGCGATTTATGCTTGAAAACCGTCGAAAATTGGGTTCAGCGTCTGGACTTCTGCAAGCGTGCCCGTGGTGGCCATGCAAAAGAAATTGAGTTCCATACATAATGGCATTGAACGTACTTTCACAGGAATAATTAATTTCATTGATATCCAAAACCGTTTTTGTTTTATTTAATAATAATAAATACCGACCATGGCCAACATTTTAAGGATTCTCAAATTTCGTTTAGTAATTTTGAATTTTCTGGAATCAAATCAAAAATAAATTCAAATCATTTATTCATTGGGGTTACTGGGGTATAGACTTAACGATTAATTTATGTTCTTTTTATGAAAATCCTCTTCTTTAACAAAATAATGGATACGTGCTTATGCATTGTCCATGAACATGTAATTTTGTATTTGGAGAACACGACTCCCATAGGAATATTGATTGCAAATTCAATACCAAATTGTTTTTTATTTTTTTTTTTTTAAGTTCAAGAAGCTTTTAAACAAAACAAAAAAATCCTCTCATCTTGCAATGGAAGGTTTTAAGTGACAGCCCACACTGGGTTGCATGTTATCTCGTCCTAACGATGTCAGCTATGTGATTTTTACCATGTAATTTTCTTCAAATTGCCATTCCAAACACAAAAGTCGTTCCTTACAAATGGGTTCAGTCTTGCTAAAATGTTTCCAATTTCTATCTATGTTGGTGGTAGACGAAATCGTGACACTTAATAACTTGCAATAGGGAATTGCTGAATCATACTTTTGCAGAGAATGATTATTGCACTATAATTTTATCAAACGTGTGCTTGTTAAAAAGCTTCAAATTGTATTCAACCATCCAGAGCGATTTAAATTCGTAATGTGTATGTGAATTTGAATAACACCAACTGTACGACTTCTTCGCACTTGGTCTTATCAAAAGTTCAGCATTGAAAATTGAAGGAAAAAGTGGGTTAAATAAAATCAAAATTTGAATCTTAAATGATTTTTTTTAAGCTAATTGGATGAGAGATTTACGAGAGTTGAAATAACCCATCGTATAGAATTATAGGGGAATATGGCTGCAAATTGCATATTATACAGGGTTTTTCGCATAAGGTGCGACAAAAATCTAGAGCGTGTAGTTGGAGTCGAGACAAGAAAAAATCGTACGAAAGGGGGTCTTTTCCCCCATTTAGCCGGGAGGAGCAATTTTCTAAAAAATGTACTTCATTACGTGTGTACATCTTTCAACAAAAGGTATAGCATGGCTTTCTAAGTGTTACCGTTGTTTTTCAATAAGTTTTTTTTTTATTTTAGGTACCTGATTTATTTTTAGAAAATTGCACCTCCCGGCTAAAGATGGGGAAAATACCACCCTCCCATACTATTTTTTTTTTTTTCTCGACTCAAATTATTATAAAAAATGCTAAGTATTCCATTTGCTTTTGCTGGTGGCACTGCAATTGTTGTACGGCATAAGTCTATTGATTCGGCGACAATGGTGTTGCAAGAAGAATTCGACGCAGCAGTACGATGATGGTTGGACAAAGGATTTGTAATAAACGCTTCTAAAACAAAATTAATGCATATCGGAAGTGCACTTTTCGAAAAAAAAACGACAAGCAAATATACAGGGTCATACATTTCGTGGTTTCAAGTTGGTAGCACTGGCATTTGGCACCTGTCAAACTCAGCTGTCATTTGAAGTGTCATAATATCAGTTGAATGTTTGCCATTTACGATAGTGGATCGCTTAACAATCGAACAAAGCGTTAACATTATTAAAAATTACTACAAAAGTGGGAATTCAAACGTAGCCGCACTTTTCGCGCATTATGGTCGTCATAATCGGCCAACTACGCAAGCAATCACTAAAATTGTGAAGAAATTTGAAAATAGTAAAAGCGTCACTGATGTTGTAAGGCCTGTGCAGCATCGTAATGTACGCTCAGTCGAAAATATTGCTGCTGCAAGTGCAAGTGTTGCTGATGATCCGAATTCATCGATTTCCCAGAGTTCACAGCAATTGAACGATTTTTTTTGGCCAGCGGCGATTGAAGATCATGACTTGGACGATATGTGGTTCTACCAAGACGGGGCAACAAGCCACAGAACACGACCAATAATGGATTTATTGCGTGAGAAGTTTCCTGGTCGCATAAATTCAAGGTTTATCGACGTCAATTGGCCACAACGTTATCATATTAGGGAAACATATTTTCTAACACTAGCCTTTTGATTTTTTCACCAACTCAACATGAATCATACAGCGCGCTTTCGAGCTCGTTGGAATCTTATATTTAGTCTACTTTTAGTCCATATATAGTTGACTGCGGTGTTCCACAAGGATCTGTACTTGGACCCCTTCTATTTTCGTTATTTAAAAATGATCTTCCTAAAATCGTCCTGAGTTGCCGTATATACACATGTATGCGGATGACGTGCTATTTTATAATTTCGTGAATTGCGTTGCTCGAATTAATGAAGATCTACCTAGAATACAAAGTTGGGCTGATTCTAACAAACTCAAAAACATTAAGTACCTATAGTGTGTTCTCGAAGTAAAGTGGATCTCATTGATTTCCCAAAATTTGTGTTAAATGGGCAAACAATTGAATATGTGAAATGAGTTAAGCATTTGAGTTTTCAAATTAATGAGAAATTAACCTGTTGTCACACAGTTTCTGAATCTTGAAGAAGAATCTATTTTGGTATTCGGTCTTTAAGATCTTCATTACACATTTTAGATACTAATAAGAAGAAACACTTAGTATAAAGTCTTATGCTTCCATTTTTTATTTTTAACTGCTTTGTCTATCATGTCCTTGATTATGAATGCAAATGTAAACTGAATGTTGAGTTCAACGACTGCTTGCGCTTCATCCACAATATCCCAAGATATGTTAGTTAAGCTGAGACAAATACCTAATGTTTCTGTAATTAAAATTTTTAAGGGGAAATAATTCAATATGCCCGGTCACAAAGAGGGTTGCGATTGATTTTACCAAGTTTCACGCATATCGTTGCAGAGCGATCTTTTTTGATGTGTAAACATCTATGCTGGCGGTAGAGTGAAAAAAAACGTGAGCGTTCGTGTGCAACGTTACGTCGTGCACTTTACGTTGTAGCACGTTACATTAGGAAATCTGATTTGCCCCGACCAAAACAAATTGATTTTAACGCGACCGACAATTAGATTATACTTTATCGCGACCACTCATTTATATTGTTTTTGCCAACGACGAAAGCAAATTGTTTTTAGCGCGACTGACGATTTTATCATTTTAACACTTATATTTTTTTCTTTAATTTTTAATTATTCCCCGAACAAAATGGACGCAACACTAGTGATTAAAAAGAAAACAAAAATAATAATAGTCAGCTGTAGGGATTGACAATTGACTGTAGGTATGGTAGATCAATGGCTGTAGGTAGGTAGGATATCGCGTGCGTTCAGTGATACAAATCTGAACTTAAATTCTACGTTTACTTTATACTGCTTTTAAACGATGCAATTTCTTCTTGCAATTTGTAGGCACGTAGGCGAGGGACGTAGGTGGCTGGGATATACAAAATAGCTGAGGTTGAACAAATTGCAGAGTTATCGGCTACTTTTGTACTTGCACAAAGTTAACATTCATTAAAAATCACAGCGTCCAATTCCATAGACGATTGATGGTGGTCCACTGACAACAACTGCAACTAAATATTCTAAAAACTCAAGATATATAATTCGCCGGCTATCTCATAGTGACATTCATTTGAGGTTCGTTCAGTATAAAATTAATGTGGTTTTCCAAACAACCAAAAAAATTGATATTTATGGGGGTCAACTTGATCTTTTTCAGATTTTACGTTCCTAACAACCAAAAAAATTGATTTTTTTCGTGGTCTGTTTTTTTTTCTCGATTGATCTTTCAAATCTCGATTTATTGGCAGATTTACACATACTTTCAGACACACTTGCACACAAACCAAATTGACATTTCTAAACGTCGTCCTCTCCTCGTCACTTTTGATAAGGCATTTGTTTGATAAAATAAATACAAATAATGAAGTTTAATTAGTGAAATTTTTGTTTTTATTGTCCTCATTACCGTTAACCATCGACTTCTTGAGTTCGGAGTCAATTAGTGATTAAATTGGATAAATGTTTCATATGGAATGAAAGGCATTGTGGAAACATGTGGGTTAGTCCATTGTTTTTTGTGAAAATAAAATTATTTTTATTAAAATTTCATAGTAATCCTTATGTAGTGACCTTGTTTCATGTTCATTGTCTTCTTCCTCACCATCGACTGATAGCTTTTCTCCTTTGATTTGGATTTTGGATGGACGGGATTCCTGTGGATATATGGTTCCGACCGATGGCCAAATCATGTTATAAAGCAGTGATAGTATACCAACAAAATAAAATTCCTGCTAGGGAACAAAAAATTCCCTAATTTGTATTCTATTTTTTGATTTCAATTTGATTGAACAAAATAATGTACAATATCACATTCATTTAAATGAAGTCAAGAAAATAATGCGTAAATCTTTTCTTTCTTATATTTTGTCATAATTTCAAAATGGCCTCAGGATATTAATAATTTCAAGATTAAAAGTCAGTCCCACTTTTGAGTTTTTTCTTATGAAACAAATCAATAAAGGCTCCCAAACCGGCGCTAAACCTTCGCGCGAATATGCGACGACTGAAGAATGTTCAAAGATTTGCATAGCGCCAGTGTGGGTTCTCTCATTAATCTCCATTCCAATCAGGGTTCCCAGATTGGTGGTTTTTCCCACCAAAATGGGGGGAAAAAATCTCTTTGGTGGGAATAATGGTGGGAAAAAATTGATGGTGGGATTTATGGTGGGAAAATATTTGAAATGCTTTTTTATGGGGGGAAAATATTATTTTTAACATAACCGAAACTTTTTTTTTTTCTTACTAAAAATTCATAACTCAAAAAAAAACTATTTGGCCGAACCACCAATGACACAGAAAATGTCTCAATAAGAGAGGAACAATTTTTCGTTCGCATTTGTAGGGTTTTAAGCGCATTTGTAGGGTTTTAAGCGCATTTGTAGGGTTTTGTTATGATTTTTGGTAGAGCATTCGACTGCAGATCGAGAGGTCTCCGGTTCAAATCCGGGTGTCCCCTTTGAAAATTAAATTTGTTTGTAATTTTTTTTTCTTTTTTTAACTCCGCTATAGCTATTTCACCTTTCCAGCTAAGATCACGGGCGATTTTGTGAGCAGAAAATAATTTTCCGCGATATGGTAGTCCAACACTATATGTACCACATTTTTTTTTCTTTTTGTTGGGGTGGTCGACCGTATTATATATTGTTTGGTAACGTAGTCTATTGAATCGGGGGGTAGAGATGGTGTTGTTTTGTCGTGGTAATGGTTACTGGGGGTGCATGCACCACAAATTAAAGCTAAGACAGTTTTCGTGATTGTTGATTTACATCCTTAAAATCTTCATCAAACATTTTGCTGCTTTTAAAGTTAGACGAGTACTTTAGCGTTAAAGTATGCTTTATATCGTTTAAAATTATCATATCGTCGACTCTCATTCTAAAACTCATTTTTAGAGTCGGCGTCCAATTTAAAATTGATTTAGAGTAGGTTTTAAATATTTAAAATTTTGCGCCAATGGTGCATATTCATAGTCACTTTTAAACTCCAGTTTATCTTAGACTGGGGTTTATTCAATGTTATTTAGATAGGATAAACCCAGGTCTAAGATAAACTGGAGTTTAAAAGTGACAATGAATATGCCCCAATATGTTTACAGTTTTCTGCTGCAATAGCGATCTTCTTTCTCGGCTAGCATTTGCATTTGCACCCTCGTTTTGGCACTTGTAAGTCTTCCCTTCTCCAATGCTTCAGTCGAGAGAGCGTTCTCAGTTGTTAAAATAGTAAAAAATAAACTCAGAAATCGACTAAGTATCGATACAGCAGATTCAGTTTTACGAGTTCGCTATAGCCTAGGAACTAAAGGCTGCATCGGTTTCGAACCTTCAAAGGCAATGCTTGCTAAATTCAATTCAGAGAACCTCTTTGTTTCGTATGACAGTAACCATGATGACGAAAACGAAGAAACTCTTGAGGCATTTGCCTATGAATTAAACGTCAATAACAATTTGTAAATATGTAAATAATGTACATAAATACAAAATCATTTTACTTATTTATGCTTTTAAGTTAATTTTTTAAATCAAATATTTTGAAGTCTTTTTTATTTATTTTTTTTACAAAAAATATCTTTATTTTTTTTACAAAAAATATCTTTTTTTTTTTTACAACAAAACTAAAAATATATGTTCCTAGCTTTTTATTGAAATAAGATTTTTTTATATAAAAACTGTGAAAATGTACGAAAGTACAAATTTTACCTATAAAGATTTGACTTAAAATACTGAATTCTTGCAATGAAATCTAAGAAGTTTTTTTTTAATAAATATGAAGTGAAATTAATTTTTATTTATTTAGAAAATAAAAAAAAAATATTTTTAGAGTGTGTTTTGTTTATTCGGGAGCTTTTTTCTTAAAGGAGAAGTTCACATCTCACATTTAATTTTTTTGTTTTTGTTTAATATCTAGGAAAGGATTGTGGCAGAGAAGTATGGTGGTTTTTTTTTCTTCCAGTACAAAAACAGTGGGATTTTTTTTCAAATACGGTGGGATTTTAAAAATCTCATCTGGCATCAGTGATTCCAATATATTAAGACAGGTGAAAGTATTCGCGTAGTTGAAATTAATTATAATTTAAACACAAAAATGTTCTTTTATAATTTGAAAAAAAAAAAAACGTTTTGTAAGAATTTTTTCTTACGCATTTTTTCACCAGTTTCATCAAGAAAATAAAGCCAAATATATAATATTTTTGTATTAAAGAAAAAACTGTTCCCTAGGAAAAAAATACTTGTAGGAATTTTTCCCTACATATACTATCACTACTTACATCAGTAAACACAGACAAATCACCTACACCTTTACAAAAAAAAGGATCAACCGCGATTCGTTCTAGTTACCACGATTGATCTGGAATCTGACCCCCAAATCTGAAATGGTTGACTGGAAAACCACATAAGACTGAACTTTTTGTAAGTTTTACTCGATGGAAAGATGGAGTTTCATAAGGGTTGCAAGTTCGTTGGCAGTTCTAACTGGATATTTTAATTAGGCCCCTGTCACTCAAACCATTAAGTTCCTTTGGAATTTTTGTACGGTGTCATCTAATTGAAACCACGATTTTAGTGCTCTCCGCTGACAGTTGTTGTTTGTCGATGCTCAGAGAGTGATTAGGATTACCATAAACAATAACCATGTGTAATGTATAGTCATCTTAAAGTTGAGAGTGAACTACGAAGCAGGACCTTTCAGTACCGAACCTTCACCGTTCGTTGGACACTACACCACCAGCCTTTTAGTGCTTGGAAATTTCGTTACAGCGGTTCCCCCACTGGGTATTTCGCTGCCGTTCTTTCAACACTAAGCTTTTTAAGCGCTGCCTAGAGATAGGTAATGTAGTGTTAATTATTCAATATGTTTCTTTTGATGACGTTCAGTAACAAAAATAAGGCACTTGGACAAACGTTGATGTTTACAAATATTTAACCGTGAGTCCCGGCACTCACATATTTTTTTATGTCTGCTATTCGATTTTGGAATGGTATTCTTTCTTCAATTAGTATTATTATAATAATTATAACTATTTAAATTTGTATAAGCAAAATTTTATCTAAATAATGTACATACTACTTAATTATTATTGTTTTTATTATCATTATTAGTATTCTTTTTTTTATATAACCTTTTTTATTTATTTTTTTTTCTCCTAATATTATAAA
This sequence comes from Leucozona laternaria, assembly GCA_932273885.2. Lineage (NCBI taxonomy): Eukaryota > Metazoa > Arthropoda > Insecta > Diptera > Syrphidae > Leucozona > Leucozona laternaria. Next base: position 275,340,100 of record OW026366.1, read on the forward strand.
TGTAATTGTTAATTTTTTCATCACTTGGTAAGCTAGTTTCGATACTACTAAACATTTTTTTTTCTTGCTGTATCATGTAAATATTTTTCAGATACAAATAAAAATACAATACAAATACAAAATTAAAATGATTAAGCACAGAGGGCACTTTAATAATTAACATACGATTTTCTCTCTCTAATTGTAAGCTTGGTAAAAGTAGTAAAACCAATAGAAACTCAACTTTAACAAATTTGTATGTATGTTAATTAGTGCTCATCACGAATTACGTGTGGCTCCTATTTATAGACTTGTTATTTTTTTTTTATTAAAACATAAATAAACTAATAATATTGTACTTTATTTTATTTTCTTTCAGATTAGATGAGGACAAATTTGAACTAATTAATGTAAGTCATCGAGTTTTGTTCTAATGAAAATATTCCCTTATAAACTAATATATTTTTTTTTAATATTAAGAATACTGTATTACCTGAAGCAGTCCAATTTTGGGAACAGGCATTGATGGTTCGTGAAACAAAAGGCATCATACGCTTAAACAGGTATAATGAAATAATTCAATTATTTACTTCTTGATTTAGTCAAAGAAATTTTAATTTTACTAAATATAAGCTTAAATTAAAACTAAACATAATGGCGCAAAATTTTAAACATTTAAAACCTACTCTAAATCATTTTTAAATTCGACGCCGACTCTGAAAATGAGTTTTAGAATGAGAGTCGACGCTTTGTTAATTTTAAACGGTATAAAGTATACTTTAACGCTAAAGCACTCGTCTAACTTTAAAAGCAGCAAAATGCTTCTTTATCTTTTTTAAAGTAAACTTTATCCATTCAACGTTTGTAACTTCATAACAAAAATTTAAAGAAAAATGTTTGATGAAGATTTTAAGGATATAAATCAACAATCACGAAAACTGTCTTAGCTTTAATTTTTGCTGCATGCACCCAGTAACCATTACCACGACAAAATAACACCATCTCCACCCCCCGATTCAATAGACTACGACACCAAACAATAAACAATACAAACTTGTATTCGGTCGACCGCCCCAACAAAAACAAAAAAACATGTGGTACATAGTGTTGGACTACCATATCGTGGCAAATTATTTTCTGCTCACAAAATCTCCCGTCATCTTAGCTGGAAAGGTGAAATAGCTATAGCGGAGTTACAAAAAGAAAAAAAAAATTACAAACAAATTTAATTTTCAAAGGGGACACCCGGATTTGAACCGGGGACCTCTCGATCTGCAGTCGAATGCTCTACCAAAAATCATAACAAAACCCTACAAATTCGCTTAAAACCCTACAAATGCCCTAAAAACACTTCATTAGTTAGAAGAGTTGTTTAAAGTGTTTAAAATTAAGAAAAGGTTAGACAAGGGCTCGCAACTAAACGACTGCGTTAACTAGAGTTGGTTTTATTCCTTAAAAGAGGACTGTTTAAAAATTTGCGCCAATATTTCTTAAATCTATACTTAAACATATATAAAGTTAGAGATATTCAATGTGGGCGGGTTTGAATAAGTAAAAAAGGACTATAAGAGAAGGATTAGTTAAGAATAGCTTGTTTTAAAGCTGGCTTAGTTATGTTGGGACTGAAGGTATTTATGTTGTCATTCGATTCAAAATCGGTACGGTGGTATAGCCAGTGGGAAAGAAAGCCCACAACATTTCGAGTCGTAAGGCCACAATATTACGAAGACGGTGGGCCATAAGTCCACAATTATTGTAATGACCTATATAACTGAATATTTATAAATATTTTTATTTATATTATGGACTTTTTACCTATGGACTTTTGACCTGTGGACTTATGACACTGCGCATAATTTGAGGGTTTTAAAGTACTAATGTTTAAGACGGTCTGCATAAAAGGGAAGGTTATATAGGAAATTTAAAATAAATCCAGCGTTTCTTATTTGCATTTTTGTTGAACAAAATTAGAAGTAAAGGGTCCGCCAAATAACTTCTTCTTTTTTTTTTGAAAATGGCGCAAAACATCGAGTGTAGGCTGTGTCGGCTGTGTGGCACGTAGCGCCGTCCTGTTGAAACCAAATGTTGCCAATATCCTCCTCTTCAATTTTTGTGAACAAAAATTCGTTCAACATGGCCCGATAACGATCGCCATTGACTGTAACGGCCACTCCTTGCTCATTTTCGAAAAATGGCCCAATTATGCCTCTGGACCAAAATCCGCACCAAACAGTGACTCGTTTTGGGTGTATCGGCTTTTCAATGTATACGTGCGGGTTTTCTGTGCCCCAAATGCGACAATTTTGCTTGTTTACTACCCGCCAAGATCAAAATGAGCTTCATCTGAAAAGATGATTTTTTTGGCAAAATCGGCATCTTCTCTAAGTCGATCGCAGGCCCACTTACCGAAGCGTATACACAACCATATTCGTTCAGCGGAAGGATAAAACTAATTATCTGTCAAATCAGACATGAGCTAAGTGTTACCATTCACGAAATAAGCACTAGTTGAAAAAAGAAACGTTAGATGGCGGACCCTTTACAATGACAGCTTTTGACAGCTTAGCAACCAAACCTAATATAGTTGTCGATGTCGAAAATTTACCATTGTGTTATCAGAATTTGTTTAATTATAATTAGGTATAGTAGACTAACGGTTTGATCGTTTTTGATAATTTTTTTTGTTAAAGCTTTAATATGTCTAATTATTTTAAAAATTATTATCAATATTTGGGTGTGTTTTTATGACTTTGTGACTTAAAACCTATAATCCATCAAAATTGGGATGTTTTAACTTTTTTTCTTAGATGGCTGAATTTAAGTCTTTTCTGTTTTCGACCCTTTATATCTTGTATGTCGTTATATCGCTTGAACCCGTTTTCAAAATTGTATTTCAATGAAAGCAGGTGTTATTCGTTACGCTATTGCTCGTTTTGAAGTTTTGATTGATTGGTTTTTATTGTTTTTTTTCCAAATATAATCGAAAAAAAAAAAAATAATCGAAAATACGTATAATTTTTGCCGCTCAAAGTTCGGCGACAAACATGAAGAAATGGACGAAAGCATGTTGCTACATATTTCGACATCTTGGTTCTTGTGGGTGTTTTGTGTGAATTTCAACACAAAAGTTTCTTTTTTTTTTTTTGCTTTGAACAGATTTTATTTCTTTCAAGTCAAAAAAAGATCGAACTGAAGATATGTTTAATCCAAATTTTGGTCGACCAATATTTCGTGCAATCGCATCTCAAGAAAATTACAGTATATCTACATGTTTATTCGTATAATGTGTGACAAAAAGGTAGAGCATGTAGGTTGATTAGAGGCAAGAAAAAATCGTTTGGGAATAGGGGGCCGTTTAGCCGGGAGAGGCAATTTTCGAAAGAAAAAATGGCTGAAAATAGAAAAAAATCATTAAAAAACGACATAGAATGTCACCCTATAACTTTTTGTAACGAAAAAAATCTCTTCCTTTTTTTCTGGTTTTAGTGAATAGTTTTTGAAAAAAAATATGAAAACAAAATTCAAACAATTTTTTTTGAAATTTGTACGTAAGTACTTTTTTTGTTTTCAAAATTCAATGCTCAAAATTCAATTCTCAAAATAATATTGATAAAAACGAGCATAATCGTAAATTGTTATCTACTCCAAACAATGTAATTTCAACTGAACTATTCACTGATTCAACATTTAGTTTTTCAGGAGTGAGCAATTTAGATGTTGTGGAAAGTTTTCTCTCAATAAAATCCACTGCTGAAGGAGTTGATGAAGTAAATCCTGTATTTTTGAAATCAATTTTGCCAATACTTTTACCCTATTGTACTCATATTATCAACACAGTTCTCACAGCAGGAATTTTCCCTCAGAAATGGAAGATGGCTAAGATAATTCCTATTCCCAAAAACTCACTCTGTGAAGAATTTAGACCAATCTCCATTCTTCCATTTTTGTCTAAAGTTTGTGAGTGCATTGTGCAAAAACAACTGAATAGCTATGTAACCCACAACAATTATTTGGTACCATTCCAGTCAGGCTTTCGCGCTCAACACAGCTGTACAACTGCACTTATTAAAGTCATTGAAGACATTAGGATCGAATTGGATAAGGATAGCGTAACGTTTTTAGTTCTTCTGGACTTCTCCAAAGCTTTTGATATGGTGAACCACACGGTGCTAATGAAAAAGCTGCGGCGGGAATTTAACGTATCTTCAGATGCAATAAAATTACTTCTATCTTATCTTAGCAACAGAAAACAAGCCGTTTATATGAATAAAATCTGTCTGAGTACCTACCTATACTTAAAGGTGTTCCCCAAGGGTCCATTTTATCCCCCCTGCTATTCTCGCTGTATATAAATGAAATCGCATCTCTTATTCCGGACGCTTCAAAACACTTTTATGTAGACGATATACAAATCTTTAGAAGTTGTTCCCTAGGCCTTATCGAAAACTGCACTTTTGCTATCAATCAGGATCTCGAGCGGATCTCAAATTGGGCAGCTGATAATGGTTTGGCTCTTAACCCAAACAAATGCAAATGCCTAGTGATATCCAAAAAAGAACTCCATTTTTCATATTTTCCGTCAATCATGCTAACTGGTACTGAATTAGAATTCGTAAAAACTTCTAGGAATCTTGGTGTGGTTTTCCATAGGACTCTTACATGGAATGACCACATAAACTCATTAGTTGGAAAAGCATATGGCACCCTAAGAACATTATGGACTGCTCAGAACTTTACGCCGATTAAAACAAGAATTCTACTTGCTAAGTCTTTGGTTTTACCAGTCCTAACCTACGGATGTGAAATCTATCAAAATTGTGATTTCTACAGCAAAAACAAGTTGAAGGTAGCATTTAATAGCATCATACGATATAAAGGGTTTTCCAATAAGAGGTGTTATTTTGATATTCAAAGAAAAATGGCATTTTTTGAGATAAATGATCGGATCCTTATTTCATTATAAAGAGGAAGGTATGCCGTTAATAATGGAACACAACATTAGCCAAATGGCCGCCACGACCACGCTTACTGGACCATATCCTTTTCATGAAATTTTCCATAACCAAATCGCAAAGTGGCTGCCCTATGTCCTCGATAGCCTCACGAATTCCATCTTTGAGGTCTTGAATCGACGCTGGGCTGTTGGCGTAGACCTTATCTTTCACGTGGCTCCAAAGGAAGAAGTCGCGAGGTGTTAAATCACAAGATCTCGGTGGCCAATTGTGATCACCTCTTCGAGAGATAACACGGTCCGGAAACTTTTCCCGTAAAAGATCGATGGTTTCATTGCTTGTGTGGCACGCAGCGCCGTCTTGTTGAAAGTAAACGTTGTCCAGATCAATACCATCCAATTCCGGCCATAAAAAATCATTAATCATCTCTCGATAGCGCAATCCATTGACCGTAACTGTTGCTCCAGCCTCATTTTCGAAAAAGTAAGGTCCAATGACCCCGCCGGACCATAAACCGCACCAAACAGTCACGCGTTGAGGATGGAGAGGCTTTTCAACAATAACTCTTGGGTTTTCCGAGCCCCAGATGCGACAGTTTTGCTTGTTGACGTAGCCTCCGAGGTGGAAATGGGCCTCATCAGTCAAGATGATTTTTCGATGAAATTCCGGATCATTTTCATGCATTTCAAGGACCCAATCAGCAAAGACACGACGTTGTTGATGATCAGCCGGCTTGATTTCTTGTGTTAACTGAACTTTATAAGCCTTAAGACCCAAGTTTTTATGCAAAATACGGTGTAATGACGTTTGTGGAATGCCTAATTCCAAAGAACGACGAGGAATGGACAAACCTGGGTTTTCTTCAACACTTTGGGCTACAACAGCAATATTCTCAGTTGTTCTTGAGCGACGTGCACGGGTTTTATTCTTCACATCACTAACTTGTCCCAACAGCTCGAATTTGTCCACCAATTTCTGTATTGCGGTCCGACAAGGTGCTTCACGACGACCCAAAAATGTTGTAGTTTTACGAACCGTCTGCCAAATTTTCACCATTTTTATAGTGAATTTTAATAATTTCAATGCGTTGTTGAAGCGTATATCGTTCCATTTTTATTAATGGCGTAGTTTTTACTTGTCAAATGTCAAAAAATAACAGCTTCAAAAGTGACAGCTACCGAAATAGCGGGCTATTCAAAATTACACCTCTTATTGGAAAACCCTTTATTTATGGATTAAAAAGATATGATCATGTCTCCCATCTGAGACGAAGCTTGTTAAAAATGTCTTTCGATAACTTTATCAAATTCCGAACATTGGTACTACTTTTCAAAATTATAACTACGCGAAAACCAACATATCTTTATGAAGAACTTCGGTTTTCAATATCAAACAGATCAACTTATTTAATTGACCCTCGTTTTACATGTCTTAGATCTGAGAGACAATTTTTCATCACTGCCTGTCGCCTGTGGAACTCACTCCCACCTTCCTTGCGAGAACTTAGCGACATAGAAAAATTTCAGTTTACATGATTTCACTTCTCATCAAAGCGACTAACTTATCTTTAACAGACACCTCACTTCCCACTCTCTATTTTCTTTCTTTTTCTTTTTTTTTCCTATTTTCTCTATTGCATTTTATGTTATAGTTAGCAATATAAAGATACATTAAATTTAGCTTTGCCTAAAGTTTTTTTCTTTTTTTGTACATATGTAGGTATATATTATTATTTATTTATTTTATTATACTTTTTTTCTTGGCTATCTAAATTTTTAAATTCCTAAATTCACTTTTATATATGTATACAAATGTTATAACTTATTAAACAAAATGTTAGCATATATTATTTATTCATAAACTTTCACTTCCTTATAAGATTTATCTTAATGTGTTAGTTACAATTTCAAACAAATAAACTAAACTAAACTAATGCTCTTATCTAAATCGGAAATCCTGATGCTTTAATGTTTTGAACTTTTTGAGAAATTTGAAAATAGAATCTTTAGAGCAATTCCAAGCAACGGAAGGGAATTTTATTTCTGTTATTTTCAATTTTCTGAAAAACTAGAAGAAATTTAAGCATCTTTTATTGAATCTTAAAAATTAAAATTCGTTAAATTTTGAACAAAATTAGTTTGAACAGAATTGGATTTTTTTTTTCAAAATTTTATGTTTGAAAATTAATTTTTCGAAAACTGTTCATTAAAACTACTTTATTTAAAATATAAAATAAAAGAAGAGGTTTTTGGCTTTACAAAAAAATATAGCATGGCATTTTATGTTTAATTATTGTTTTTAATCATTTTTTTTCTGTTTCAAGTCAATTTTTCGATGACCAACAAACTGACTCAACAAACCGAAAACAAAATCGACTGACAGTCAACTATAAATATGCTCCGATTCGCATCTTATGGGACAAATGGGTCGAATTTGTTCCTCTGTTTTACCACACATCAACATGCATTAAACCCGAACCACATTACTCTCGTGTGGTGTGTTGTGGAGTAGTATGTCGCTGTCATTCCCATGTATTTCATAGATTTCGACACAACACATCACACGATACAAATATGAATCTACGCATATGAAATACATTAGAGCGATAGCGACACACTACTCCCCAACACACCACACGAGAGTAGTGTAATTCGGGCTTTACAGTTGACGAGCCATTACACGGTTTCCGTATATGGTCATTGCTCGTTCAGGGTTTGTACTTGTGCCGATGCTCCGTACATTTAGAACATTCAATCTTATCTGGGAAAAGAAATTAGAACTACAGCTGAACGGAATCAAGGCAAACGCGTGGTCTTAGGTTTTGGTATATGAAGGGTTTTGGGTTTGTTCGTAATTGTACCGCGAAGGTTAAGGAAAAAATAAAAGTCGAAAAAATCTCGACAGGTGGCGCTATAGGCGAAAATTTCCTTTTTCAGTTCAATTCAATTACCGTTCAACAAATGGCGCTGTAGGCGGTTAGGAAATGGCTTTTGGGATATTCTTCTTCAACTTTTCTTATTTGTAGGGTGAAATGGGGTAAAAATAAAATAATTGTCCGATTTAAGAAATTCTTTTATGTGTTTGAAAGGTTTTTCTTAGAAAATGTCTTAAGGCATATTTTTTTAAATTTTGTATTTATAGGGTGAAATTGGGTAAGCATAAAAAGTGTCCGATTGAACAAATTCGTTTTTGTTTGAAGAGATTTTCTTAGGAAATGGTTTCAGGGATATATTTTTCAAATTTTATTATTTGTAGGATGAAATGGGGTAAAAATAAAAAATTGTCCGTTTCATGAAAATTCTTTTTTGATGTATATCTGAGAATAATTAAAGATGATTCTCATTGGCTTTATTGGTCCGGTCACAAGTCGGACATTCTTTCGAAAAATTCTGGAATGATTACACTGGCTTGAAACAGCGTTGAAAGTGGCCACTAACTGGACTTTGATGGTGTGGAGATCTTGGCAATAAAGAAACACACTTGCAAACGCTACACGTTAGAAACACCACATAATCATAACAAGAACAACATGAACCGTAAACAAAACATTCAAAACATCTCAGCGGTGTACTAATCCTTAGTTTCCAACAGTACATCCAAAACTTCTTTTTTTATAAGTAGAAATCCCATGAAGAAGACGGCAACCACCGTCGAAACGTTGGGAAAAAGTGAATGAGAATAATCTTGAGCTATTCTCTGATATACATATCTAACATTCAACTTTTTCAAAAATGTCACTAAAAAAATATAAAAAAATAAATTCTCTTTTGTTTGAAAGTTTTTTTTCTTAGGAAAAGACTTTCGGGATATTTTTTTTTTTTTTCAAAATGTTAATAATTGACAATTGTAGGGTGAAATAGGATAAAAATAAAAAAAAATGTCCGATTTAGGAAATTCTTTTTTGTGAAAGGTTTTTCTAAGGAAGTAGCTTTAGGGATATTCTTTTTTAAATTTTGTTTAGGGAGTAAAAATAAAATAACATCGTATTTAAGAAATTCTTTTTGTAATTGAAAGGTTGTTTATTAGTGGATGGCCTCAGGGATTTTTTCAGAATTTATAAGGTGAAATGTGGTAAAAATGAAAAGTGGCAACTGATTTCAAAAATTCTGTTTGTGTTGGAAAGGTTATTTTTAAAAATTATACATTTATAAAGTGAAATGGAATATACACAAAAAAAAAGGTTTTTGATTACAAAAATTCTTTCTGCGTTGCGTAATAAAGTTTGGACGTAGATGATCATATTTTAACGATCAAAACTCAGTAAGTAGTATTCAATTAAAAAAAATCTAATTTTAAGCGAAGCTTATGTTTGTCTACCCGTGCGAAGCCGGGAGGGTCAGCTAGTAATCTATATATATAAAAATGCATCGTGGTGGGTTCGGATGCTTAAAACTTGCAAACAACTGGACCAATTTGGATACTTCGTTCTGCGGTTTTGTTCGTAATTGCTCCGCGAAGGTTTAGGAAAAAGAAAAATCGAAAAATTCTCAACAGATGGCGCTGTAGGAGCACATTTCGTTTTTCAGTTCAATTCAATTACCGTTCAACATGGGGTCAAAATAAAATAGTTGTCAGATTTATGAAATTCTTTTTTGTTTGAAAGGTTTTTCTTAGGTGATGGATGGAAGGATATTCTTTTTCAAAATTATAACATTTGTAGGGTGAAATAGGGTCAAAATAAAAAAAAAAATCGATTTTTTAAATTCTTTTGGTGTTTGAAAGCTTGTTTTTTTAGTGGATGGCCTAAGAGATTTTTTTCATAAAATTTGCATTTATATGTTGAAATAGGGTAAAAACGAAAAGTGGCATCCGATATCGAAAATTCTTTTTCGGTTTTAGAGGTTATTTAAAAAAAAAATTGCTATTTATAAATTGAAATGGGATAAAAGCGTTGGTCTTAGGTTGGAATTACAGGATCAAGTTTTTACATACATAGCCATTCATAACGTGAAGTAGGTTAGTTAAAACCTAGTATATGATTACAAAAATTTGTAATTTTTATGCGAAGCTTATTTTTGTCTAGTAGCTAGTACTTTAATACAATTAAGGATTGGTTTTAACAATTCCGATAAAATATTTTCCGAATTTAACGGATATGTGCGTGTTTTTTTTGGAATGTGAATACTTCATCTTTCAATTGACGCCCATTGTTAGCTTCGACCTGATGTGTTCTTAGCATCAGAGCATTTTCTCTCTTGTTAGAATGTCAGGTCCCAACTTCCTCGCTTCTTCTTCTATATTGGCCACAAGCTGTTGTATGGTTACTGACTTCTTTGCATACACCTTTGGCTTTTCGGTGCAGGCGAACAAGACGGACAGTTTAAATTTCAAAATTGCGATATTATTCGATTTATAAAAATTTCCCCCAGGAGAGCCATAGTTTGACGTGCTGTGTGAGATGTGGCTCCCTCTAGTTGGTACCACAAATCTGAATTGTTCTTCACCGCTAGCCTTAAAAAAATTCATTGGAAAAACCAACTGCCAATAAATATTAAATATTTCCCCTTAAAATCTGCGTGAAATCAATCACTCACTCTTGAATAACCCTTGTTATTAACGGTTTCTGAAAAATGATAATAATTTAATTTAAGCAAATCTTTAAAATGAGCCCTTATTTCAGCTTATCATATTGATTTTGCAAAACACACTCACTTAAAGCGTTGATTCTACCTTTTTAAAGAGATATTAATGTGAAGTCGTATAAACTTTTTAGACATTCTTTAATCTGTCAATTATAGGAATTTCCAAAACAAAAATGTTTAAAATAGGAGAACCTACCTTTTTTCTTGGAATCTGTTAACTTGTTATAATTTGATATGCCTAATCCTAAACAATTATTATCTGTCTGGACCCTTTTTTAGCCCTACCTTGGCTGACACCAAGTGCTTTTTGAAAGATATTTATATAACTTTTCGAAATATTATAACTGACCCTTTTCCTTAAAACGTCCTTAGTTGTTAAGTATAAAGAGTTTATACAGTCCTAAGTTAATAAGTAGGTATAGATATAATGATTGACTACTCAAGGACTTAAAAGAAAATTAAATAATAGAGTATAACACAACAGCTTATGTAAACCTGTCTGCTGCCTGCACTTAGTAGACTTTATCTCACTTCATGAATTTTGTGAGATATTTGTATTTGTTGAAAATCCTTCTTTGAGCTATTAAATAAGGTTTATTTTTGAAAGTAGAATGAATGGAATGGCAAAATAAGTCCCATACATATATGTACATCCATTTTAAAAAGATTAAAGGCTTTACGAATAATATACTAAAATACTATAATATCACAAGTGGGAATGCAAACAAGTCTAAAAGAACTCTGATATACTAATATCCAGGATTGAGGAATAAATATTGTAACGCATTAGTTCAGTGCAATAGCTTGTTTTTAAGTTGCGATATATACCATTTACATAGGTACTATATGGCAAGTTATGGAATCCTAAACAAAATAGAACTCGAGATCAACTTTGACATTACGATAAGCTAAAAAAGTGGGTCTCGTAAAAACATCCGTCTGTCTGTCCGCTCGACGGGCTATAGCCTAAACGTATTTGTCGATTTTCTTTAAACTTGGTACCTAGCGTTTTTTGGACATTCCCCCGACATTTTTTTGTTTTCATTTTTTTAGGACCAAAGCTTATTTTCTCAAATAGATTTTATTTTATTTAATAATATTAAAAGAAATATATGAGATAAAGGGTTTTCCAATAAGAGGTGTTATTTTGAATAGCCCGCTATTTCGGTAGCTGTCACTTTTGAAGCTGTCATTTTTTGACATTTGACAAGTAGAAACTACGCCATTAATAAAAATGGAACGATACACGCTTCAACAACGCATTGAAATTATTAAAATTCACTATAAAAATGGTGAAAATTTGGCAGAGACGGTTCGTAAAACTAAAACATTTTTGGGTCGTCGTGAAGCACCTTGTCGGACCGCAATACAGAAATTGGTGGACAAATTCGAGCTGTTGGGACAAGTTAGTGATGTGAAGAATAAAACCCGTGCACGTCGCTCAAGAACAACTGAGAATATTGCTGTTTTAGCCGAAAATGTTGAAGAAAACCCAGGTTTGTCCATTCCTCGTCGTTCTTTGGAATTAGGCATTCCACAAACGTCATTACACCGTATTTTGCATAAAGACTTGGGTCTTAAGGCTTATAAAGTTCAGTTAACACAAGAACTCAAGCCGGCTGATCATCAACAACGTCGTGTCTTTGCTGATTGGGTCCTTGAAATGCATGAAAATGATCCGGAATTTCATCGAAAAATCATCTTGACTGATGAGGCCCATTTCCACCTCGGAGGCTACGTCAACAAGCAAAACTGTCGCATCTGGGGCTCGGAAAACCCAAGAGTTATTGTTGAAAAGCCTCTCCATCCTCAACGCGTGACTGTTTGGTGCGGTTTATGGTCCGGCGGGGTCATTGGACCTTACTTTTTCGAAAATGAGGCTGGAGCAACAGTTACGGTCAATGGATTGCGCTATCGAGAGATGATTAATGATTTTTTATGGCCGGAATTGGATGGTATTGACCTGGACAACGTTTACTTTCAACAAGACGGCGCTACGTGCCACACAAGCAATGAAACCATCGATCTTTTACGGGAAAAGTTTCCGGACCGTGTTATCTCTCGAAGAGGTGATCACAATTGGCCACCGAGATCTTGTGATTTAACACCTTGCGACTTCTTCCTTTGGGGCCACGTGAAAGATAAGGTCTACGCCAACAGCCCAGCGTCGATTCAAGACCTCAAAGATGGAATTCGTGAGGCTATCGAGGACATAGGGCAGCCACTTTGCGATTTGGTTATGGAAAATTTCATAAAAAGGATATGGTCCTGTAAGCGTGGTCGTGGCGGCCATTTGGCTGATGTTGTGTTCCATTATTAACGGCATACCTTGCTCTTTATAATGAAATAAACATCCGATCATTTATCTCAAAAAATGCCATTTTTCTTTGAATATCAAAATAACACCTCTTATTGGAAAACCCTTTATAAGGCGTTAACAGTAAAGCCATCAGCCTTGAAATAGATTTTAATAGGCAATTTAGTTGAAAATTTCTTCCAAAGAATGGTTATTAATGGCATCTCCCAAAGAAATTTTTTTTTTGAATTTCGCTTTTATCGAAAACTATTCAGCTGATTTTGATCGTGAAGAATGATTGAGCTTGTCCCAGTTAGCCAACACAAATTTTAAAAAATGGACTTTTGAAGTTTTTTTTTGTGCCAATCGTTTGTGATTCGTTTGTGACTGTTTGTGACAACAATATAATGTTTTCTGACTCCTTAATTATTAAGTTATTAACAATTCAAATAAAAAGTACCAGTTAGCCAACATATTTCTCAAAACTGTACTAACATATGGTTTTTTTGTGTTCAACCGATTAGAAATCGTTTGTGACTCCTGAATTTAACAATATAAACGTTTGTGACAACGTATTTTTTCCGAAAAGTTAAAAAAACTAAGTCAGTTTCACCACACTTCCGTTTTATTTTATCGTTTATGGGCGAAGATATGCCTTTTTGCCGACGCATTTGGCTCTGATTCATGATGCTGAGGTGAATGATTATGGTTTGAGGTGACCAACATGTTGTTATGACAGTTCAGTGCAATTGGTCCATTTTAAATATGAAAGAGCGATAGGCCTAAATAAACAAACAAACTAGGTTATCACAAACGATTTTATTGGTAAATTCCAAATGTTAAAACAATTTTCATTCGAATGAGCGTAAATAGAATCCAGCAAACGTGAGTTTTTGGAAATAGGGAGTCTTAAACTCGACTATTTAAAAAAAATGGTATGTAGTGCATTTTTTGATATCAACCACTAATTTAGGACAAAAAAGCTGCAATTAACTGGGTACTTTGTTTTTTTTTAATTTCCCAAAGTGTAGTGCTAACTTAATATCAAGTTAGCACTACATACCATTTTTTTTATTAATACAAAGAAACCTGAGGCAAAAAACTTCAATTAACTGTGTTAATTTTTTTTTTTTTCTGAAAGTGTAGTTCTAACTTGACACACGTATAAGTTTCATAATTGTTGAACAATATTGAAATTGGTTCCAGAGCCCCAGAGTCCATACAAATTTGCCAATCGTCCTTTGTTTTCATTTTTATTTGGTACGATTGAAAATATTTTTTTTTTTTCAAAAAGTAGGCATTAAATATGGCTGTAACTCGAGACATGCTAATAGTGTGAAAGTGTTACAGTGTTTTGAGAATCTACGGCTTTATGATGTAGAATAGTGTGCCAGGAACTGTAGCACTGTTGGCATATCTCTTGATGTTGATTTAAAAATGAAAATAAAAACAGGATAGTTTTTTTTCTTTGTTTTCAAAAAAAGCTATCACATTTTAAACGTTGCCGTTGTTTTTAAATTAATTTTTTTTTTTAATTTAGAGTCAGTGTTTTAGAAAATTCAAACATGGCTAAACTCCATTTTCTTTAACAATGAATTATTTTCCACCGATTTCCGTAAAGATTCTTTAGCCTCTGTTGGTGGTGGGGTTATTATTGCTGTGGAGAAGTGTTGTGCACTGTACAGAGCTGTATTTCCCATTCCTAATACTGACACAGTGGGAAGGGGACATAATCCCGAACCCCAAAACACCGAATGCCAGAAAATGAGAATCCCGATTCCCCCTATCCCTAATGCGAACATTTTTGAATAAAGCTTTTCGTTTGTAAATAAGCACACTACCATTATATCGTACTTTCTATGTGTTTTATGCTTTAGTGAAGAGGGGGTTAAAGATCCCCTTTTTTAGTATTTTGCTAATATTTTGAAAACCAGGCGTATTAGCGGAAAAGTCCAAACAACAAAATTAAAGTTAATTAAATTTGCTACAGATAAAGTTTTAATCATATTTTCGCTAAGAGCAATACTAAGAAAGATGCGGGGGGTAGAATTGTGAACAAATCTGAAAAAAAACATGTTATTGCGTTACAAATTTAATGTTTATTGATCAATTAACCAAAAATAATTGTATGTTCATTTATAATAATTCAATTTACTTGATGGCAGAGAGGGTAGGTAGAAAAAAGGGGGTGGTGGGGGTTAAAATATCCTTATTTAATTTATTTAATACAGTGCCTACAGACAAAAATGTCAAATGTGTGTCACTGTGTCTTAAAAGGTAAGAACTTTTCAGCGTATTTCCAAGTTATTGACCAATACTTCGCGAATTGATTTTGGGGGTTTTTCTTAGAAAAAAAAAGGTAAAGATAGGGGGATGTAATTGCCCCCATTTATAAGGGAAATATCATTTTCTAGAACATTTGTTTAAAGTAGACAAGCAACCATTTAAAAACAACTGGAATCTTTACAATACTAAAGCTTTTTACACCAAGTTATTTTAGTCAACAGTTTTAAAAAAAAAACTATGTGGAACTTAAAATTTCAAAAAATAATAGAAAATTTTAATTTTAATAATTTTTCTTCATATATTTTTACTATAAAGTATTAAATTAAATTGTTTTATTAAGTATTTAAAGCTGCTATTAATCCTTAGCCGAGCTCTAACAACCAGAGGGATGTAGATTTCTTATAGTTTTTGATAAAATTTAACATTATAAAAACTACTTGGTTTTCAAAATATTCACGAAGTACTAAAAAAGAGCACCTTTACCCCTCTCTCCAGCCTAAAGCTCGCAGGCCTGGGCTGAGGACTTTTAGTATGTTTCAGCTGCGGATCACCCCTACAGTTCAAAACAAATAACCCAGACTACATAATTTCTTGCATTTATTTTTCCTTCGTTGACTTGACTATTATTAAAAAAAAAACTATGAAACTGACATTTTGTGAATATATTCTCATAATCTAAAACACATATGAGAAAAATCAATTAAATAAAAAATATATCAAAATTAATTGAGAAAGTAAAATCTAGTTTAATCCTTTTTTTTATACACACGACTAAAATCAAATAACATGGACTGCATACGCAATAAAAAAATCACAATTGTCTTTTTTAAGTGATGTTAAATTTCGTTCAACTTTGAATTTTAATTTAAAAGTTGGATGAACTTTTCCGTTTATATTTTGAATTAAATCCGTCATCCTATTAGTAGAAAAAAATCAATATAACAATAATGGAGATTGGAATATTCAACAATTTATCGCAACCTTCCTTTTTGCGAACCTTTTGGTGGCTTGTTTAAACAGCAAAGCGAAATTTCTTTCTTTGGAAGCATCCGGTCACTGTTAGATTAAAGGTCAAATACATATTTATAAATCAAACTTCCATTTAAAAAACGAATGAAAATGATTGAAAATCGCTTTGTTGATTTTTGAATTTCAATTTCAATTTAATTTATTCATTTATTGCATACACAGTAAGAAATAAATCTTATAAAATAGTGTTATGCTAATTAATTACATTATAATGAATGGACAAAAAGCTACATACATAGAAAAAGTTTATATAAACATAAATATTGTATTAAATCCAGAATGGATAATTCATACTAAATCTTAAGATTATATAGATATCTTCAACATTTGAAAATTTTTGAGACAAAATTCAATTTAACAAACGACGCCATATTTCTTGCCGCTCTTTTGACATTTCTCTTCAGCCCATTTCATGATGAAAAGAAATACGAGCCAACAACGAGTCGAAATTATTAAAATTTACTACCGAAATTCGGAGTCAGTGGCCTCAACGTTAAGAGCGCTACGTCCAATTTATGGTCGACATAATTGTCCTAGCAGATCAACAATTGAGCGTCTAGTGGAAAAATTTGAATCCACAGGCACAGTACAAAATGTTCCCGTGCCAGTGAGACAAAGAATTGCCCATAGTGTCGAGAATATTGCTGCCGCTGAGGCTTCAGTTGCAGAAAGCCCAAATGTGTCTCTCACACGTCGTTCCCATGCGTTGGGCATCACTGTGACGTCGTTGTGGCGAATTTTGCGAAAAGATCTTGGCCCACATCCTTACAAGATTAAATTGACGCAAGAACTGAAGCCGCTTGACCACCAGAAGCGTCGTATGTTCGTGAATTGGGCTGAGCAACAACTTGAAAATGATTCGGATTTTCATCGAAAAATCGTCTTCAGCGATGAGGCTCATTTCTGGCTGAATGGCTTAGTCAATAAACAAAATATGAGGTATTGGTCGGCCAGCAATCCACACGTACTCCATGAGTCATCATTGCATCACGAAAAAATTACGGTTTGGTGTGGTGTGGTTTATGGGCCGGCGGCGCGCGTCATTGGGCGGTACTTCTTCCGTGATGATCAAGACCGGCACGTTACTGTAAATGGGGATCGCTACCGTTCAATGATAACCGAATATTTTTGGCCCCAATTGGATGATATGGACTTGGAGGACATGTGGTTCCAACAGGACGGCGCACAGTGGTTCGGTTTGTATGGGAGAGCGGAAAAAAGTCTGTTTTATCTGAACGGTTCAACGGATTTAAATGAAATTTGGCAAACATGTTTAGATTAGTCTTATTCATATTTGGTCAAAATTTGGTTGAAAAAAAATAATTAGAAACAAAGTTATTGACATTTTTCTAAAATTTGAGGGTTTTGATGTTTCTATGGGAGAGCGGAAAAAAAATCTGTAACATCTGAACTGCTTAACGGATTAAGATGAAATTTGATTCGCAATTTAAAATTAGTCTTATACACATTTGGTCAAAATTTGGTTGAAAAAAAATAATTAGAAACAAAGTTATTGACATTTTTCTAAAATTTGAGGGTTTTGATGTTTCTATGGGAGAACGGAAAAAAGTCTGTAAAATCTGAACTATTAAACGAATTTTAATTAAATTTGACACACATGTTAAGATTAGTCTTATACATGCTTGGTCAAAATTTGCTCAAGAAAAAATTATTAGAAAAAAAGTTTTTGACATTTTTATAAAATTTGAGGGATTTGATGTTATATTTAAATAATTTTTTTTTTAGTAAAATCTTAACTTTTTATTTTGAACAAAATATTATTATTAACTATGTATATTTTAATGTATTGAATTCACTATATATGTTTGTTATTATATTTCACTTCACTTTCACTTATTGGTTGATCAAAGAATAAAAATTTTTCTTACACACCTTGCACAAATGCTCAATAACTCAATACTGACTTTTTTTTTAATCCTTTATATATATAGATTTAAGTTAGAGATTTTATTCTAATAAGCCATTACTAATCCTTACAGGTAATAAAAAATTACGCAATACACAACAAAAACAAAGCAATAAAACTTAAAAAAAAAACACCTTTTTAATTTTTACCTGCCCTACTTTTAGCGAAAAATAAAAAAAAAATAAAGGATTATCCCTAATCTTTTTCTTTATTATGTATTAAGCTCTATCATATAATTCAAAATATCATAAAACTATATCATTTTTCGTGTGTTGTTTTCAAGAAAATTGAGTTGAAAGTTGAAAAATTTTCCAGGCAGAAATAAATGGTTTCGCAAAAATCGAAATTCTCAGACCTGGGTCAATGTATTAATTTTGTTTTATTTTTAAAATAAAGTTTGACATTTTTTCTTAAAAAAATGGGCTTAATCAGTTCATTCTGACAATTAATACCGAAGAAATCAAACTTTTTGGTAAACACCACCGTCAAGATGGAGTTTTTTGAAATCCGATTTAGTGAAACATTTTTGAGCATAACTTCCACATCTGCACGTATCTGCAGCTGATTTTTTCTGTGCTTTAACATGAGTGTATGGAGCATATGGTGGCATACTTACTTTCTTGGTATCTTTTGGAGCTGTTTTTTTAAATCAAAAAGTTTAAAAAAAAAGCATTTTTTCTTAGTACTTAAGCTTCAGGCTACTTATAGAAGGTATCTTTTATAAATAATCAATATTTTTTTTTATTTTTAGATAATCGAAAATAGACCAATTAAATTATTTAAGAAGCTAGAGAATTTATCTACAGGAACTTCGGAAAAAAACATCTCAAAATTTGTTGAAAATACGGTTCGCGATTTGAGTAAAATTATTTTTCAACTTTGAGGGCTTGTAAATCAGAACATACAATATTATATGTTAAAAAATACTTTTAAATCATACGCTCGGGTTATCTAAGAGTACTTAAACATAAAGTTTAAAACGATAGACATGACTTTTTCAAAAGACTTTTTTCCGCTCTCGCACCACTGTGCGGCGCCATAAGCCACACAGCGAATGTCACAAACAATTTATTGGAAACCAAGTTTGGAGAACGTGTTATCTCAAGAAATGGTCCAGTCGCTTGGCCGCCTCCGTCGTGCGATTTGACGCCGTTAGACTATTTCCTGTGGGGCTACGTCAAGTCAATGGTCTATGCCAACAAGCCAGCGACGATTGATGAACTTCGTACGAATATCGAACGTGAAATTGCAGCAGTATCGGCCGATTATTGCTTGAAAACCGTCGAAAATTGGGTTCAGCGTCTGGACTTCTGAAAGCGTGCCCGTGGTGGCCATGCAAAAGAAATCGAGTTCCATACATAATGGCATCGAACGTACTTTCACAGGAATAAAGAATTTCATTGATATCAAAAACCGTTTTTGTTTTATTTAAAAAAAACTTTTGTAGCTCTCTTATTGAAAAACCCTTAACATTTCACTTGTTAAATTCCTATGTACAAAATGATTGGAAGACAGTTTTGGAAGTTATGCACTTCGAAAGTAACTTCGAAGCTCTCTGCGAAACTTAGTTTCGCCACTTATTCTTTATTACTTGGAAGGAGATTCCACAGGCGGATAGCATTGACAAAGAATTGTTGTTCTGAGGTCCGACAAGAAAACCGAGGGTGTATAAGCATTAGGGATCTGTTGGAGGAGCTGAACCGTATCCTATTAAATAAACTACAAGGTTGTTGCGTTTGATTTAAATTGTAGAGTAAGAGAAGTGTTCTATATCGAGGGAAATATTATAAATTTGAAGCGAAAAACTAGATATACGATCAAAACGGCGTAGACCAAATATGCAGCGAGCTATATTATTTAAGACGATCCAATCCATAATCAATCCATAGTCCCTACCAACGGCCGCATTAATATGGCTATCCCAAGTTAGCGTCCTATTAAACAGCATACCTAGGTTTCTTACACTAGATGTAAATATATTCGATTGGTGTACCATTCAAAAAGATGTTTGGGAAATAATCTAAATTAAGCACTTTCTTGCCAATAACAACGCATTTGGACTTAAGTGGATTGAGGCAAAGTCCATTGTCCTGTGTCCAATTGAGTATTTCTGCAAGATCGTTGTTAATTGTATGTGCACAATCATCAATTAGTCCGAGGGGACAGCATTTAAGCAACTGAACTACATCGGCATACATTTGAATAGAGCAGCCTGAGATCTTTGATGGAAGTTCGTTGATGTACAACGAAAAGAGAAGGGGACCCAAGATAGAACCCTGGGGAACTCCTCTCACTGTGGGAAGAAAGCTTGAAATTTTATTATTTAAAGAGACCGCTTACACTCTGTCTTGCAAATACGTATTGATTAAGTGAACCGCATATTATGATAAACCATACTTGCAAAATAGTTTATGGCATAGGTTATAATGGTCCACCGTGTCGAAGGCTTTTGAGAAATCAAGCATTACTAAAAATGTTACAAAGTCATCGTCTAATGCCAATCTTCAACCACATTTATTATAGCTGTCGTGCAATTGTGCTGCTCATGAAAACCGAACTGCTTAGGAGACATGAAGTTTTGCGATCTTAATTAAGCATTCAATTGTTTTTGTAGAACTCTCTCAAATACTTTGGACAAATAAGGAAGAATAGAAATAAGCCTGTAATCATTCGTGTTTTTCCCCTTTTGAATTGGCAAAATTTTAGCTTATTTCCAAACAATCGGGAAAATTCCAGTCATTAATATTGTATTAAAAAAGTGCGTTAAGTAAAGCAGAATATACGGTAAAATAGCCTTGACAAAAACTGGGTGTATACTATCAATGCCCACTGCGTTCGATTTATTACTAAGTAGACATGTGTAACGCAGCGCTGAGTTGGCGCAGTGAGTTGAAGCAGCAGCTGAGTTATCTGCGCTGATACAGCAATGTGTAACTCGGCAACTCGATAACTCAATAAATCAAAAACGCCAACGCGCAATATGTCAACTGTCCAACTCAATAGTTGAATAGCGCCTTTTGTCTGTAGGAGCGCAGCGCTAGCTGCTGCACACAAACAGATGAAGCAAATGAAAAAAGGGCTGTGCGTAGATCATTTTAAATATAAGTTGGTATGGTTCTCCAATTCGCTGTGCTTTGTGTGCTTTTGATGCAAGTTGCAAGGAATGAGGAAACCAGTTTGAATGTGTTATACGTGTTCATTATTATGTGTATATTAGAATGGTTTGTTTTTTGATTAATTATGGAAACAGTTTTTCACTAGGGTGCTCCAGAAAATGTTTTTCCATGCAATGCCAAAACTAAAACACTTCGTGTCACTTGTTTGCAGTCACTCATTTCACAACTGCTTTTCATAAAGAAAATCTTTCTAACATTACGGTTGCAAAAAGATTGACCTTAAACAAGTGATTCGCACTGTGCATACAAACATCAGGTAGAAACACACCATATTTTTTCAGACACCATTCCATACAAGAATTCATGTCTAATTGTTGGAACACACTAACACACTAACGCACCTTTCTCTATCTGTAACTCAATTTTTCCTCTTTTTCCCAAATGTCTCAATTCTCAAACCAACATTCTTGTTTACGATCCGACGACAAATACACTGCGTGTCATTTGTACATAGCCACTCTTTTCACAAGCGTTTTTCAGAAACAACATCTTTCCACCATTCAGTTGAAAAGAGAGTGACTTTAGTCAAGCGACTCGCACTGTGCAGTGTGCACAAAAACGGTTCTTCAATCGGTCAAACACTCAAACCCAAACAGTAGGTAGATTATATTTATATATACAACAAGCTGAAGTATATATCTATCTGAGATCTGACGCAACACAAAACTCTCTCTGTAGCTCACAAAAAATGAACAGACGACCTGCGCACTCCGCAGTGCGCAATTGAGTTAGTAAGTCATTGTGTATCAAACGAAGCAATAAAAAAAATTGCGCTAGTGAGTTACGCTGATACTGTAAAGTAAGCTTGAGTTAGTGAATCAGCGCAGCAAATTTTGCTGAGTTACCCATGTCTATTACTAAGTAGGCTTTTAACAATCTCAGTGCTTTCCACACAAAAAAAATTCAAATGTTATATTTGAATGAGAAATATTTATAGTATCATGAATTTCAGATGAAAAAGGAGAAAGATGTGGAAAAGGAAACGAAACAAATTTTTTAGTTAATACATTCACATCGATTTTTAATTAAAATGCTGTAGTGGTTTGGTCCTTGATATCAAGGACTTGCCAGGTCAACTTTTTTGTTTTGCTGTTTTATCTTATCTTATCTTATCAATTATTAACTTTTTTTGTTATTGATTAAATCAGCAAACATTTTATTTCCATATTAAAATTTAAATGAATGGGTACAATGAAATCAAAATCAAATACATATATCACAAACTGTGCTCTCAAGGCTTCAAATAATGATTTGAATAACCTTTTATTATATTTGCTTTGTTTTATTACTGTTAAATACCAAATACCAAAATGGCTTCTCTTTTGTTTATCCTTACTACCGAAAAAAATTTCCTAAGGACAACATAATGGTACCTACAATTAACCAGCTTATGTTGGATGAAGGTTTAAGCTAAGGTAATACAAGAGAGTCGTGACATTTGTGAAGGGTGTTTTTTTTAGACGTGTGTTTTCAAGCAGAAATAAAACGCATATAATTTAATGTTATGGCCAAGAATTTAGCTTAATTATTAAGATTAGGGTTTGCGATTATGTTTTAAAAATGATTTAGGGCAAGTGGCCGCCGCGGCTGGCTCGAATAAATTCCAGCCGAGAGGCCCAATTTTCGACCACTTTTTGCAGCGATTGGGGCCGTATGTCAGCAATAACGAGCCGAATATTCTCTTCCAAGGTGTAGCTCGTCTCAGGTTTATCTGCGTAGACAAGCGAATTCACATAACCCCACAAAAAATAGTCGAGCGGTGTTAAATCGCACGATCTTGGAGGCCACGCCACAGGCCCACGACGCGAGATAATGCGCTCACCAAAAGTTTCCTTCAATAAATCGATTGTCTCCTTGGCTGTATGGAGCGCCCATCTTGTTGGAAACAAAGGTTGTCCACATCAACATCCTCTAATTCAGGCACGAAAAAGTCATTAATCATGGCTCTATAGCGTTCCCCATTGACTGTAACATTATGGCCGACTTCATTTTAGAAGAAATAAAGACCAATGATTTACTCTGCCCACATAGCACACCAAACAGTGACTTTTTAAGGATGCAACGGCGCGGCGTCTCAACAATGGTTTGAGGATTATCTGCACTCCAAAATTCAACCAAAAATTAGCGTCATCGCTGAAAAAAAAAATTTCTTGTGAAAATCGGGATCAACAATGATCTAGTTTCGAGCCCATTTTGCTGGATTTGCAAACGTTGTTCTATTCATTATGAAATGGCAATCCAAACTGAGCATAAATCAAGTGACAGCTGTCAAAAAGACCAATGTAAGAGTAGGATACTTTAACTGTTACTTGTCGATGGGCAGGGCATGTAGGTTGTCTGCCAAAAGAGAATGTAAGGGATTAATCTTTGACTGAACTAATTCGATGGGCAGGGCATGTAATGCCATAGGTTTTCTGCCATAAAGAGAAACACTTAATGTCGATAATCAAAAGAATCTGATTTTATTTATGAAAAAAGTATTGCCACATTGAAAACCACACGTCTAAAAAAAACACCCTTTATATACATACAGGGTCTTTAATAATCAATGAACAATACCTCGAAAAATTGTTCTTGTGCATATTCTAAGACAAAAATCATTGGGGAGCGAGGTTTAATTTCCCCCCGTTTATGCGGAAGGGTAAATGTTCTGAAACATTGACTGAATTCCAGAAACAAAAAATATTAAAAAACAACGGCAACACTTAAAATATTATGCAAATGCCTTTTTAAAACCGAATATTAATTCTTTTTTTTTAAATAGAGTTGTTAAAGGGTTATGAGTTGGGGGAGGGGAAAGGCAAATGGGTTATTTAATTTTTTACCCCTTAAGGAACATACATACTCCGTAATCTTTTGTGTTAAATATTTTGTTGATCAAAAATGCTGAAAAAGCAGTTTTTATAACTTTTGATATGTATTTACTTAAGGTGGCGCTAAAGTCCGGGATGGAGCAGGGCCTCAACCAACATGCCTCTCCAGTTTCGTATGCCAAGTTGGTTGAGGTCCTCTCACACCTGTGTGCGCCACCAGAGTCGCGGTCTTGCTCTACTGCGCCGTCCTTCGGGATTGGATTCATAGACTTTACGGCCCGGAGCGTCGGGTTCCATTCGCTCTACATGACCCACCCATCGGCAAGTAACAGTTAATGTATCCTACTCTTACATTGGTCTTTTTGACAGCTGTCACTTGATTTATGCTCAGTTCGGATTGCCATTTCATAATGAATAGAACAACGTTTTCAAATCCTTGAATCTTTTGACTAGATCGGTCTCGCTGTACAGTGCGTACAGTTCGTGAGTGTATTTTCTCTTCCACTCACCATCTATACAGACGGGATAAAAATCACCCGGGGAATTTTCCTCTCGAAACATCCTAAAGCGTTCTTATCCAGTTTTGACTTAGTCTATGCCTCTGCGTCATTAATAGCGGCGCCTAGGTAGACAAAGTCCTTATCTACTTCAAAGTTATAGCTGTCCATGGTCACGTTCTGTCCAAGACGTCGGTGTTCAGTGTCCTTTCTTGATGACAGCATATACTTGGTCTTGCCTCTTTTCCGACCCTGGTGGAGCAGCGTGCGTTCTCCATCGTCATCCTGCACAAACGGACAAGTTTACCAGGGATGACAAAACTAGACATTGCTCTTTATAGTTCGTCTCTATAGATGCTGTCATACGCGGGTTTTTTTCCAAGATCTGCCGTAAAGTTAATATTTGGTCGATGGTGGACTTTCCTGCTCTGAATCCACGCTGATATGACCTATCAGGTTGTTGAATGGATCTTGTAGGCGATTTTAAGGAGACTTATGCCTCTGAAGTTGGCACATTTCAGATTGGGTCTCCTTTTTGTAGAATTGGAGAAACAATGTTAAGGTTGCAATCATCGGGCATGCTTTCTTCCATATTTTGCAGATGAGCTGGTGCATACTCCTAACCAAGTTATCGCCTGCCGTTTCGAATAGTTCGGGAGCGAGCCCATCAGCTCCAGCAGCTTTGTTAGACTTAAGCTTATAGATATAGCTAGCTTTACTTCGTCGAGGTCGGGTGGGCGAAATTGTTGGTCTGCGTCGCCTGAGTTGAATGGTACTTTCTCTCTAGCAACGAAATTTGGTTCGTCATCGCTGTTTTTTTTTTTTTTTTTTTTTTTAATTTAGCGCGCACTAAAGGGGTTGTGACTACCCTTAATATGTTATACACAGCACGAGCGATTAGGTAGATTGGAGGTGATTGAAAAGGAGATACCGATGCACATTGGTTTTAAATGTCTGAAGATCATAATGGGAGGGGAAAACGGGGCTGGGTAGAGCATTCCACATTCGTGTTGTGCGACTAAGGAAAGAATCTCTGTACTTAACAGTACGTCCGAAGTTGGGCTCAAAGGTAAACTGATGGGCATTCCTAGAAGCGCGGGTATTACGGTTGAATTGTTTAAGGGGAGGAATGCAACTGGCTATTTCACTAGAACACTGTTTATAGAAATAGCGGTAGAATAATGATAGACATGAAACATTGCGACGGTGCTCAAGAGATGTAAATGTTTCCGTTATAGTTCTTTCACCTATCATTTTCAGAGCTCTCTTTTGTATTCTATCCAATAGGCTCAAGTGGGTTTTTGGTGCACCTGCCCAAATATGGGAGTTGTACTCAAGTTTTGGACGAATAAAGGCTTTGTAGATCACAGCCAGATCAGAAGGGAAGAAAAATTTCTTGCATCGACGGAGGAAACCTAAACACTTAGCAGCGTTTTTGGCTATGTCAAATATGTGGTCGTTCCACAAAAGGTGGTCTGTGACACACATACCGACTACTGAAAGCTGTTCAGTTTCCTATATGCAAGTACCGCTCATGGATAGCGGCATGGGGGGCGGGTTCCGCTTTAACGACAGGAGACAGCATTGAGTTTTGGAAGCATTAAATTCTACACGGTTTTTGATTCCCCATTGGACAATGCTGTCGAGATCAGAATTTAATGAGCTTATCATACGCTGCCGTTGAAGTTCCACATCTGAAGAACATGGATGTGAATCTTGAAACGAATATGAAAAGCTGAGGGTACTGTCGTCAGCAAAACAGTTTAATGGATTAGAAGTTTCAGATAACAGATCATTTATGAATATTAGGAAGAGGGTCGGAGACAAAACAGATCCCTGGGGCACACCAGCATTTATTTTGTAGATATCAGACTTGAAACCGTCCAATACAACTTGTATTGATCGGTCCGAAAGGTAATTTCTAATCCAACGAAGAAGAGATGTTATAGAGTATTGACTGCGGTTCCACCACGATGTTCCGTTGATTGTCCTTTCAGGCTTCGGCTCGGGTTTTGTAACCTGAAGATGTTTGTTTTACCTTTTGGTAAAACTTCCGAACCTCATTCATGTTATGGCATCCCTCTATCTCTTCGATCGCGTGCTTCTCATGCTCTCTCTTTTTCCTTCTGAGAAGCCGGTGTTCCTCTCTCCTCTCCTCTTCTGCTCGTAGAGCTGGCGAGCAGTTCTAGTCCTTCTGTGCAGCGCCGCTTTGTATGCCTCTTGTTTAGCTGCATGTGCTTGCCGGCACTCATCGTCAAACCAGTGGTGGCGGCAGTGTGAAACCCAGCACATCAGAGGCGGTATCTCTGATAGCTGCTTTGGCAGTGTTGCCACTGGTTCTCAATACTTGTTGCTAGCGGCATAGGACTTCTTAAAAGGTTATAAGAGACTCCATTGGAAAAGGACCTGGCGATCTCTTGCGATTGTAGCCGTCCAACGTCCAACCTCCTCACAGTACTTCCTTATTTTTGGCTTTGATCGGGATATCCGCAATCCTACCTTGACCATAACGAGGTAGTGGTCTGAGTCAGTGTTTGCCCCTCGGAACGTTCGGACATCCTGAATACTGGAGGAGTGTCCTGCGTCGCTCGCAATGTAGTGAATCTGGTCGACGGTTGATTCATCAAGAGACTTCGATGTCCCCTTGTGGTTATTGAGATGCTGGAACTCCTTTGTCGGAGGTGATGTTGTGCAGGCTGTATCTTCCAACTGTGCCACCAAATATATCTTCTATTTACAAAAAGATATAAAACCGTCTGGTTTTTAGCGTTCGACTAGAAATTAATACAAAATTGAATATTAAGCGTAAAGTTTTGAAAAAAATCCGATTATACACATTTTGAGTACATAATATTTTTTCTCAAAAACAGTTGATCTAAACAACTTTATTAAAAACATAAAAGAATAAATTTCTGGCTTTAAAAAAATCTATTCCATGATATTGTTAGTGTTGAATATGTTTTTTTTTTCATATTTTGCTATTCATTTTAAGCCAATGTCCTCCCGCATAAATGGGGGAAAATAGACCTTATATAAATAAAGACATTAACACGACTTCGTTTTGTTCTTACTTTCCAATTATTCTTATAGGATAAACTTTTCTAATACTTCTAGGACACTTTACCTTATTTTTTCCCAACCAAGACCTAACTTATGTTATAAACCTTTACTAACCCAGTATTCGTTTTTTTTTTTCTTTTTTCATTTCTCAGAAAATGTGACAGCACACAAGTATTTGTTAAGGACTCCCTAACGCACTGTATAGATCACTGCAAATCGATAACAATGTGCGGTGAAGTTCAAGTTCCTGACGAGCATCTCGATGTAAGTATCAATTGCTACAAATTATGTGTTGGCAATAGTAACAGCAAATTTCTCTTCCACCAGGTGTGTCGGGTGTGCAACGCCACCGGCCAGGATTGCCGCCCTGAACCAACCACACAAAGAGGGCCAGGCATCCATAATGCCGATTTTGTGTTCTATGTGTCAGCCAGACAGACAGAACGTTGCCATAAGGGCTTGACAGTGGCATATGCCGCTCACTGTCAGCAAGAAGCTGCCCTCGACAGACCGATAGCCGGTCATGCCAACTTATGTCCAGATAGTATAAGCACCAAACCACAGGAATTACAAACACTCCTGTCCACCGTGAAACATGAAATTTTACACGCCCTGGGCTTTTCAGTCAGCTTGTATGCATTCTTCCGCGATGAAAATGGAGATCCACGCACTCCCCGGAAATCCGATACGGGGAAACCTTACCTCAATGAAAAGTAAGCACTTATACTTACATAAATATCCATTAAAATTATGCAAATCCCTTTCAATTGAATGCTTTCTGAATTCCAGGCTACAGATCCACCAATGGAGTGACAAAACAATTCGAAAAATTGTTCGTGATAAGTGGTCGGTGAGGGGTGGGACGATTCGAAAGGTGATTGACATGATGGTGACGCCACGTGTCGTGGAAGAGACCCGGAAACACTTCAACTGCCCCGAGCTAGAGGGTGCTGAGTTGGAGGATCAAGGTGGCGAAGGAACAGCCCTAACTCACTGGGAAAAGAGGATTTTAGAGGTAAACATTATACTGGTGACACTCAGTTAGTACGCACAATCGATTGTTGGTATTGGGATTGGGGGTGGATGGCGTGAATGTTGAAATCTGCTTCGCGTTATAGAATTTGCCTATTCCCACAAAGTGCAAATTTGATTTTATTAAACAAATATTGACACAGTCAGCCGTGGCCGGCGGCACGGCGTAGAGAATGGGATAATAGAATTGGAAAACAGAAAAATATAAATTTCTAGGCCGTGTCATTTTGAACATTTTGTGGGTGTGTTAGAAATGTTGTTTGTCATCTAGCTGATGTCTTTCCCTAGTTGAACGGAAATCAAAGGCAAAATGGAGAACATTTTTGATGGCGTAAATATTTGAGTTTGTTCAACTGTTAAATTCCTTTTTTATATTATTTATTTTTTTTTTTGATAAAGTGTTTCATGGGGATTTGGTTTTGAAAACATATTTGAATTTATATGGCTTTCAAGAACGCAATATTAATCAAAATCATTTAGTGATTTGACCCGAAAATGATGCCATAATAACCAAATTTTCACTGCGGATAGGTATGTTAGGTTAGGTTAGGCCAGGTTAAGGGGCTGACATCGGATCATGTTCCTGTTACACTTAGATCAATATTGATCCATTGTGGTACATTGATGGATTGGACCATCCCTTTATACATGGTTTTTCAACAGGGACGCTACAAAAGTAGAGCAACAGGGACAGCAAATGACCCCATATTTCTTGCCGCTCTTTTAAAATTTCTCTTCAGTAAGGTTTGCCATTTCATGATCGAAAGATATACGAGAAAACAACGAGTCGAAATTATTAAAGTGGCTCAACGTTAAGAGCGCTAAAGATCGAAAAATCATCTTCAGCGATGAGGCTCATTTGTGGCTGAATGGCTTCGTCAATAAACAAAATATGCGGTATTGGTCAGGCAGCAATCCACACGTACTCCATGAGTCATCATTGCATCCCGAAAAAATTACGGTTTGGTGTGGATTATAGGGATCGCTACCGTTCAATGATAACCGAATATTTTTGGCCCCAATTGCATGATATGGACTTGGAGGACATGTGGTTCCAACAAGACGGAACCACAAGCCACACAGCGAATGTCACAATCAATTTATTGGAAACCAAGTTTGGAGAACGTGTTATCTCACGAAATGGTCCAGTCGCTTGGCAGCCTCGGTCGTGCGACTTGACGCCGTTAGAATATTTCCTGTGGGGCTTAGTCAAGTCTATGGTCTATGCCAACAAGCCAGCGACGATTGATGAACTTCGTACCAATATCGAAAGTGAAATTGCAGCAGTATCGGCCGATTCCATACATAATGGCATGGAACGTACTTTCACAGAAATAAAGAATTTCATTGATATCCAAAACCGTTTTTGTTTTATTTAAAAACACTTTTGTTGCGCTCTTATTGAAAAACCCTATATATATTTATAACCTATGAAATCTTATGGTGTATCAAGCCATTTGGAGGCGTTGAAGAAGTTCATTAAGTGTAAGATATTATCACCAGTTGACTTCATCATTTCTGCTATATCGTTGAAGAAATAGCTACCCACAAATTTTGTCCTTATATTGCAGATTGCCGGACAGTGACCTAGGTATAGTGAAGGGTATCCTTCTCCACTGCTTCGTCTCCGCAACCTCTACAAATGTCTTCAGTACCTAGTCTCATATTCTTTCTATGATATCCTAAGTGATTATGCCCTGGGATAATTCCTAGCAAAAGATTCAGGGATCTTTTTTCAGGTTCATGATTTTGTCCGTTTTTTTTCTTATTGTGGTGAGTTCCATCCGTCATTGGTAAGTTCCACTATCTTCTTATACCAATTTTCTGTTTAATGGCACAGGGTGAAATTTTAACACCGGAGTCTGTTAGGCCTAGTTCTAATGATGAACCAGTCCTTGCCAGTTCATCTGCTTCTTCATTTCCTTGAATTCCCCAGTGTCCAGGGACCCAGCAGAGTCTGATGTTGTGCTGCGTGGCAAGAAATTTAAGCTCTTCGCGACAGCATGAAACCAGCTGGGACCTTATTTTTGTGGCAGAGATATTTAGCTTTGATCGCTGCTTGGCTGTCAATGTAAAAGGTAATATCAGCCTGTGGTATCGTCAGCATTGAGACCTGTTCAGCAGCCTCTGACAGAACCTCTGCTTGGAAAACACTGCTGTAATCAGGGAGTCTATTAGAGTTGGCTTAATCGAGGGACTCTGAGAAGAAGCCCGCACCTACTCCTGTATCCATCTTTGATCCATCCATCGGTGTAAATTAAAGGTATGTTATTGGAGCGGTATTTGTCATATTCAAGATCGATAGTCGTTGGTTTTGATTTTTGAATTCATGTAGAAGTAGATATTTCAAGGACAAACAACTCGATACACAACTTTACGCTGAACTCAAATTCATCATTCGTTTTCCACCATCAACTCTGCTTCTCAAGATATTCTCGTTAGAAAATGAAAAAAATCGATTTTCCAATTGTTAGATGTCAATGCCAATAATAATTGCTTAACAATTTAGTTGCACAGTAAAATATAAAGGTTTAAGAGGCGGAGAACTTTAAATTTTATTTACTACAACACTGTTTTCTGTGACAGTTTTCGGTTTCTTTGAGGTTAGTTTGGTTTGATCATGAACAGACTGCAAATTGTTCTAATTTATTTTTAAAAACATGGTTCAATTCTAGAAACCCATCGGTGCATTACGTGCATTTTTTTGTTCAGTGATAAATCATATTTTGGTTTAAATTGCTTCATCAATAAACAGAATTAGCGACTTTAAAAATGACTAATTGTAAAAAAAGGCCGCATTGAGTTATTTCTGCATACTTTGTTCAAAATACCAAAAATAACCTAAGCTTCGCCGATTCGAATGTTGATATCTTATTCGCTCCAGCCTCAGTAGAGGCGAAACTCCCATTGTATTGTATTGTAAACTTTCTATAATCTCAACAAACAGTTGTCACAAAATATATATTTAGATGAATAAGGAAGTTCCTAGAATAAGTGCTCTTTGTTTTTGCTGTATTGATTTTCAACCCCACGATTTCAGCTTCTCTCTTCACATTTTTTGTTGATGTTAATTTTCCCATGAGCGGCTAAGGCTGGTCTCTGACGTCAAATGAGAGTCATATCAATTTTAATTTAGGTTTTGTCCTGGGAGCATAGATATTGAGAAAAAGTTGCGCAAACGTTTTTTTTGTCACCGTTGGTATGGGGTTTTATATAATGTACAATATTTCACACCACCCACCGCTGAGCGCTAATAATTCAAAGTTTATAAATCCTTGCGAAAGTCTTCATATGATGACAATATACAAAACCTTTACATTGCAATGGAAAAGAATTTCAATGTTCTTAATACATTTATACAAAAACAACATTTACTCAACGGAATCCAAGTCAAAAGGCAACACCAAATGGAGTTCTAAAAAATATGCAATATTTAGGTTCAACTTTACCAGCTATTTAAGATGCTTTTGCTGAGCTCTTCAAATCTAATTACATTGACTCTAGCAGTCTCGTAAACCACTGAATCAGCCAGTCTGTAAATAATGTGACTATAGGATACCTACGTATTTCCTTATCGGAAGTAATGGGTGTTTTTTTTTTTTTTGAGAGTTATAGAACTTTAAATTGGCAACAATGTTTTAACTGGCGGCAATTTTGTTAGCTGTCAAGTGATTTATTTTTAGTTTGGTATTACAAGAATTGAAGCCATAACATCACATAATTGTACATAATTGGATTTCTGATTCGGGTCAATTAAATTTCTTGCTAAAAAATAAAAATAACTTTATCTAAGAAATCTTCGATATTATATTCAGCCTTACTGTCAGTTTCAGCCGAACAACATTCTTCCCGGTAAAATTGACATTTCACTTCTCGCCTATTGTAAATTTCACCCGAAAAATGTTCGAAAAATTACCCTTATTTTGAGTAGTCATTTCGGGTAAAATTTAAAACAATTAATTGGCAAAATGTTCACTTATTTTTTTGGAGGTGAACGAAGGAATAACAAGCGATATCATGCTGAAAAATTCTTTATTCTAGGAAAACGGAATTATAAATTAAATTTCTTATGTCAGGAATATTTTGTTCAGGAATATTTGTTCGAAATGTCATTTCTAGTTCCAAAATATTTTGTTAAAGTTAAGTTTTCGCTATTATTTATTTCTTCAGTTTTAATTGAGGATATTTTATTTGAGAGAATCTATTTTTTCGTTTATTTAAAAAACTGTTTTATAAACAATTTTACATCAGTCGGTATTCGCCTTCTTAGAAAATTTAATCGTCGTCAAATAATTCTTAAAATGTTGGACTAAAATATTAATACGTTTTCATGTCGGTTACATAAAAATGCAGTCGCTTAACTTAACTTTGTAAATTTTATTGCGTAAATTATATGTCAGGTCTTAAAAAATTTTCTAAAAAAAAATATTTCTGATGGTATTTCTTTTACCTTATGCGACCTACCTTTTTTTTCTAATAATTCTAAAAGAATAGATTATAATTTTGTACTTGCTCTATGATAGGGCAAGTATTGGTTTCAAGCAAAAAAAATATTTGAGGTTGTAATCAAAACTAACACTACGATAATCGAGAAGTCCTAAAAAGTGGATGTCGTCATGCTGTCCGTCCGTCGGTCTGTGCGTCTGTACATCCACTGTAATTTGAGCTAGAGCCTAAACGAGTGGACCGATTTGCTTCAAATTTGGTACAGAGCATTTTTATGTGATTCCCTAGAGGAGAAATTCGAATTTTTGTTTCAGCTCATCTAGAACGGGTAGCTGCCATAAAAATATTTTGTTTTTTTCCAATTTGCTTGAAAACGGCTTTAACGATTTTGATTAAACTTCGCACCTGTAATAACCACCCCAATTTGAAGAAAACTGCGTTTCAGGTTTTTCTCAATTCAGATAGCGGCCACGTTTTTGAGAAAATGGTCTTATTTTTGGGTTATTCCCGTATATCTTTGCCATGGCTTGACCGGACTAATCATAATTTTGCAATCGGATGCTTCTCAAAAAATGCTGTATTTAAATTTTTTTTTTAAACATTTTTAATAATAAAAAAAAATCAAACAAAAAATCAATTTGTTTAATGTTTTTTCATTAAATATATACAAACACATCATGCAACAAGAGCAAGTTCGTGCGATCAAGTCATGCATATTTTTTTGAATAAATAATCTTATTTATCGCATAAATTATCTTAACAAGGAACTCCCAAAATATGAGCCCTTTGTTCCATTTAAATTAAAAATTCCGTGAAAAAGGGATAACCTATTCCCATCATCTTTCAGCACTGGTGGTCATCGTCGTAGTGTGATGTTTACGTTGTGATTTAAGAAAGTAGATTCCACTGAATGAACTATAATCATTTCATACATTTCGGTACACAATTTCTACAGAATTGAAATTTCCGATTTCGGAGTGCACTTTAGTTCATACCGAACGTTTCGCATCAAATTGCATTGAGCGGTTGTCATCGGGAATCCGAGTTCTGCAGAACAATTTGACAATCTTAACTCTTGAAGCATTTATCAAGAGATCGATTTTATCAATGTGTTTATTGACAGATAAAAGTACCTATTATTTAAAATTTTTCCAACGAACTGGGACAAAATACTTTTTTTTTTGTTTCAAATTTAAGGTTTTTAATTTTTCTATTTAATTTTGTTTTATTCCATTTGAAAATTAATCAAACACAAAGAGGCGTTTGCCAAATATTTTCCCACGCTTTCATTCACAAAAAAAACAGGAATTTCTATCTCGATATCTGCCATGGTACCAAGAAAAAAAAAATAAAACCTCTTATAGCACAGGAAGTTTTGCAAAATGTTATTTTTAAATTTAAATTTGTTATAAGCCCAGTAAGAGAGTATTACCTAACTTAAAGAATTTTAAATGGAAAATAATTTTTTTTTTATATTGCGAATTATTTACACAATCGGCTGAGCTAACAACAAGAAAGGTTTCCCACAGTTTGGGGATTTTCAATGTTTGTCTTCAAAACACCCCCAAGAGTGTTGAAGATGATTGGTCTTTTTTTATTTTTTTTTTATTTTGTTATATCTAGAAAGTATAAGGAATGTTTGTTCCTTAAAATCCCCAATGGCTTCCATTTTAACAGTAAGTATGTATGTATGTGTGTATACAAATAAACTGTGTCAACGGCATGCATAAATCTGGTCTTAAATATTTAGATAAAAGATACCTTTACTTAAGGACTTAAAATCTTAAACGGTTTTCGTAAAAGCCAGCATATTCAAGCCTTTAGATGTGAATATTTGACTGGGAAATTTCTAATTAAATTTGAATGAGTCTTTCAAATATTTGTTTTAATTTCGAATTAATTCAAGTTTTTAGATCATCATAATTGTACGGACACAAATTAAGTATTTTAAAACCTTAACAACTCAAATATTTAAATTTAATTTGAAAAATTATTTCCAAGATTTAAAATCAAATTACTTATCATTGTATATATTTCACAATTCAAAAGCGTCTTTGTGACCATAAATACGTACAGTCAAACTCGCTTACATAAAAGCAAACAAAATGGCTTAGTCAACCAGTTTTGTTCAACTAAGCGAATAAATGAATCACCGTTTCACTTAAATCGACCACGGATAACTGAAGAAAAAAAAATCATTATAGCGGAAGTTTTAGGAACTAAATGTCATCAAAATTGGTATTTGTATAGATAAAGGGTCTGTCAATAGGGACTTCTGAACTTTTACAGTTGATTGTGGCCATATTGTTGAAGCTACATCTGTCAAATTGGCTGTCATTTATTCAGTCTGGGGCCATACTATGTTTTGCCAAATCACCATGGACAGACAAAGCGTTCAACAGCACGTTCAAATGATAAAATTATTGTTTTGTCAAAATGGGTGTTCTGTACGGGCAACGTTCCGCGCGCTTAGCCCAATTATGGTCATCTTCAGCGATGAGGCCAAACAAAATTGTTGAATTTGGGACGATATACCAATCCACATGAGATCCAAGAACTGCCAATGCAAAAAGTCACTTTTGTATGTGGATTTTGGCCTGGCGGCGTCATCGGTCCATATTTCTTTGAGAACGACGTTAGCCAGGCCATCACCGTCAAAGGCGAGCGCTATAGGTCGATGATTACCAACTTCTTTTGGCCTGAAATCGATGATATGGACACCAACGACATATGGTTTCAACAGAACGTCGCTACGTGCCACACAGCTCACGCCACATTGGAATTTGGAATTCACGAGCGATTCGATTCGAGGGCATGGTCATCTCACGTGGAGGTGATGCAAAGTGGCCTACGAAATCGTGTGATTTGACCACGTTATATGCTTTTTCTTGTGTGGTTTTCTCAAGGCCAACATAACCCATGCCATCGGTCAAATTCAGCCTGATTTATGCGCCAGAGTAATGGAAAATTGGATATTTCGAATTTGAACGATGTTACATTCCATACATAATGGGATCTATAGGGCTTTCAAACAAATAAAAAAATTCGATGATATCTCGCACTCATTTTTTTTTATTTAAATTTAAAGATAGGAAGCGCTTAATGAAAGACCTTCT
This sequence comes from Leucozona laternaria, assembly GCA_932273885.2. Taxonomy (NCBI): domain Eukaryota; kingdom Metazoa; phylum Arthropoda; class Insecta; order Diptera; family Syrphidae; genus Leucozona; species Leucozona laternaria. The sequence goes on from OW026366.1 coordinate 275,376,291, forward strand.
ACATATGTAAATATAAAAGTCATTGCCGGAGGTGAAGTCAAATAGCCAAAATAAAAAAAAAATAGGTTCATATTCAGTGCCTGCTCATTACTTTTTGGTCAAAGTTTTAAAAATGATTTTGGGTAAGTGGCCGCCGCGGCTAGATCGAATAAATTCAAGCCGAGAGGCCCAATTTTCGACCACTTTTTGCAGCGATTGGGGCCGTATGTCAGCAATGAGGAGCCGAATATTCTCTTCCAAAGTGTCAATCGTCTCGGGCTTATCTGCGTAGACAAGCGACTTCACATAACCCCACAAAAAATAGTCCAGCGGTGTTAAATAGCACGATCATGGAGGCCACGCCACAGGCCCACGACGCGAGATAATGCGCTCACCAAAAGTTTCCTTCAATAAATCGATTGTCTCCTTGGCTGTATGGAGCGCCCGTCTTGTTCGAACCAAAGGTCGTCCACATCAACATCCTTCAATTCAGGCAGGAAAAAGTCATTAATCCTGGCTCTATATAGCGTTCCCCATTGACTGTTACATTATGGCCGGCTTCATTTTTGAAGAAGTGTGGGCCAATGATTCCCTTTGCCCATAGAGCACACCAAACAGTGGCTTTTTGAGGATGTAACGGTGTCTCAACAATGGCTTGTGGATAATTATGATTTTGCTTATTAACGTACCCGTTCAACCAAAAATGAGCTTCGTCGAATATTGGACACAGCCCGCGATGTGTCGCGTGAACCGAACCATTATTTTGGAAATAAATTTGCACGATTTGCAAAAGTTGTTCAGGAGTAAGTCTATTCATTATGAAATGTCAAGCCACAATGAGCATAAATCAAATGACAGCTGTCAAAAAGACTAACTCCGAAAAAAAGTAGTGCCAGATTGAAAACCACACGTCTGAAAAAAACACCCTTTACATGCATGGCTCTCCATATGATTTGATCCAAACGCAAGTTACCAATTAATGCTCCATTAAAACTATGTTTCTTTAAGTCCTTCTTTAAAATTTTTTGTATTCCTAAGTCACGGCAGTTAATTTCATATTTGATAAAGACCTGTAGATTGAATTTTGTTTTCTAATCTTATCAGTAACCACAACCACCCCTTACACAAAGTGACTTCCCTGCAGTAGGTAAATAACCCCTGCGTCTGTCTTCCATTGGACTCTGCCATTCCAATTTAACTTCTCACCTTTTTGGGAATCGAAATGAAATCGTGCAATGAAACCTTTGCAAATGCCTAAGTGCTAATCAAGTAGACCGCAGAACCAACGGAAACCAGAAAGGTATTTAAAATTCCTTACATCCCCTAGGATTTATGGTCTTTTGTTAAATAATGACGGTTGGTTCGTTTGTAGTGTAGGTAATCCTGTTGAATTATAAATATAATATTTGTGATTTCAATTTTCATCCCCACAACGTTTTGTTTTTTCTTGTTTTTCTGTCTCCAATTTTAGAACGAAGCTATGACTGGAACCCACACCCAAAGCCCGGTCTTCTCACGAATCACTCTGGCCTTGATGGAGGATTCGGGTTGGTATAAGGCAAACTTCACTATGGCATCACCATTATCCTGGGGAAAAGGACTGGGTTGTAGCTTTGCTATGCGAAGTTGCAAGGACTGGATTCAAATGAATAATGGAAGGTTTGTTTATTTGTACCTACATATTTATAAAAAAAAAAAAAGAAAAGAAGAAAAAATTACATGTTGTTGCTGACTTTCTTTTTTATTTGTTTTATTCAATATTTACTCTTTTTACTCAGTTCCTGGAAAAGTTTTCATAACGAAGGAGAGAATTTGATGCGGTATGAGAGTTTGAATTTTTGTTCATGAAATATTTTGTTTTGTATTAGCTATGTAGTTTATCGTTGCAATACCTACTAAACTATGTCGCATTGTAAAACTTTTGTACAAAATCCATACCAACATATAGTAAAAGCTCTCTTAACCGGGTATTAAAAGTATTCTGTTCAGTTTTCTGAAGCAAAATAAATGACACATATGTATATTTGAATTAGTGATAGTGATGAAGTACATGCAGAAAATGTTTGAAACAATCAAATGTAACTACTTCTTAATAGAAAATCATTTGTTTTTGTTGTTTTTTTTTTTTAAATTAAAGTGTATGAGAGTTTGATGTTCTTAGTTCCTGTATACAGTTACTCTCAAAATTGAGAGTCAGCCGTCAGAGAATTGATGAGAGTTGAAAAGTTCACATTTTCCTTTTTGTCTAACGCAGAATTTCAAATGTGTAATTTTTTATTTCGGAATATTATTTGTTTAGTTTTGGTTTAACATAGACAATAACATGTCCTTTCGATATTTTTGCAGAAGTTTCATTAAAAATAGAATAAATGTAATCTGGTAAAGAGAGCTTTTACTGTATTTTCTTAGAGATTGTAAAAAGTTATTTTACCTATGTTTTCCAAAACTCCTGAGTAACCTAGGGTAATATTTGAATATTTAAGAGGTCTACCATCAGTATCGGTTTAAGACAAATATTATAGAATGTGCAGAGCGGATTGGAGACCTCTATTCAGCCAAGTAAAAGTTATTTTGTGGTTAACAGTTTAAGAGATTCTCTTTGCTATCTAAACTTTCAATGAATCATAAAAAAACTATACTTCTTTAAGTAACACAAAAAAAAACTTCCGTTTAAATTATTCAAATGAATTTCTTGACCAGATCATGACGTTATATATTTTCAGTAGATAAAGTGGTTGGACAACTTTTTCCTGAAAGTTTGTCGCAAAAAGTTTTACTGGTTTTGCTAACCTCTTAAATAAAATTTTACTCAAGGAAAGGTTTTTTTTTTTTTTTTTGTAGGCGGCTCAACCTTAAAACTAAACGAGATAAAATGAGAAGAATTTCATTGGGAATGTTTTAAAATACAAATTTAGTATATTACTGAAATAAATATCAGGCAATTAAAAGTCTTAGCGTTTTGTGGATTAAAGGCCGTTAAGAGCTATTTTATGAAGAAATTTATTTTTGATATTTAATCGACAGATATCAATCGTATGGAAAAATGTTTGCATTCAAAGTTGTAAATCAAATTTCCAACAATGACAAGAATGTGTATTTTTGTAAAAAATTTGAAAATGAGCGAATTGTTTAGTGAAAACCATTTTTCCTAAAATTCAATATGGCGGCCATTGCAAAACTGTTACAATCACGAAAACTATAATAAAGAATCTTTACGACTTCGCCAATTAGAGAAGAAAAATTACCGTAAAAAGCTACATTCTGAATGGGCTAGTAAAGAGAAAGTGAGAATTATAAGAGGTGTTATTTTGATATTCAAAGAAAAATGGCATTTTTTGAGATAAATGATCGGATGTTTATTTCATTATAAAGAGGAAGGTATGCCGTTAATAATGGAACACAACATCAGCCAAATGGCCGCCACGACCACGCTTACAGGACCATATCGTTTTCATGAAATTTTCCATAACCAAATCGCAAAGTGGCTGCCCTATGTCCTCGATAGCCTCACGAATTCCATCTTTGAGGTCTTGAATCGACGCTGGGCTGTTGGCGTAGACCTTATCTTTCACGTGGCCCCAAAGGAAGAAGTCGCAAGGTGTTAAATCACAAGATCTCGGTGGCCAATTGTGATCACCTCTTCGAAAGATAACACGGTCCGGAAACTTTTCCCGTAAAAGATCGATGGTTTCATTGCTTGTGTGGCACGTAGCGCCGTCTTGTTGAAAGTAAACGTTGTCCAGATCAATACCATCCAATTCCGGCCATAAAAAATCATTAATCATCTCTCGATAGCGCAATCCATTGACCGTAACTGTTGCTCCAGCCTCATTTTCGAAAAAGTAAGGTCCAATGACCCCGCCGGACCATAAACCGCACCAAACAGTCACGCGTTGAGGATGGAGAGGCTTTTCAACAATAACTCTTGGGTTTTCCGAGCCCCATATGCGACAGTTTAGCTTGTTGACGTAGCCTCCGAGATGGAAATGGGCCTCATCAGTCAAGATGATTTTTCGATGAAATTCCGGATCATTTTCATGCATTTCAAGGACCCAATCAGCAAAGACACGACGTTGTTGATGATCAGCCGGCTTGAGTTCTTGTGTTAACTGAACTTTATAAGCCTTAAGACCCAAGTCTTTATGCAAAATACGGTGTAATGACGTTTGTGGAATGCCTAATTCCAAAGAACGACGAGGAATGGACAAACCTGGGTTTTCTTCAACACTTTGGGCTACAACAGCAATATTCTCAGTTGTTCTTGAGCGACGTGCACGGGTTTTATTCTTCACATCACTTACTTGTCCCAACAGCTCGAATTTATCCACCAATTTCTGTATTGCGGTCCGACAAGGTGCTTCACGACGACCCAAAAATGTTTTAGTTTTACGAACCGTCTCTGCCAAATTTTCACCATTTTTATAGTGAATTTTAATAATTTCAATGCGTTGTTGAAGCGTGTATCGTTCCATTTTTATTAATGGCGTAGTTTCTACTTGTCAAATGTCAAAAAATGACAGCTTCAAAAGTGACTGCTACCGAAATAGCGGGCTGTTCAAAATAACACCTCTTATTGGAAAACCCTATATAAAGCATAATAAAAAGTTTTCAATAAAACTGTCTAAGCCAATATTTGGAACTCACTTCTGACTAATCATAGAAGGTTAAGTAATTGCCAGGCATTTAGGTGTATTTTCTGTACGTTCATAATCGCTTAGTTTGAACTTTATGAATGAATACATAGTTAGTATATTTTTTTCAGAAACGCCTCTAAAGATTTTGATAAAATTTTGTACTAAGATAATATTTAAAATTTCAAGTTTATACTTACACCTTGGGTGGCCTTTAAAATAAAATTGTTTGAGTTCCGGGACTCACGGTCAATACGTGTAAACATATCAAAGTTTTTCCAAGCACAGTTTTAGTGTTGTTGACTACGTCCACGGATCCAAAACGGACTAGTTTGCTAGGAGGGGATCTTCAAATTGTTGTCACTGATGAACGTACCCAATATCCCACTATGTAGATTTTCGTAACTTAACGTGCTATATCGTAAAGTGTGACCTCGTAACGTCGCACAGAGCAAAGTCTACGTTTTTATTTAACTCTACCGCCGGCATAGATGTTTACACATCAAACATCTAAAATATCCATTTAAAATAATTTCACAATCATTTTTACTTGCTCTACCGGGCAAGTATTGGTTTCGTGTAAAAAACAATTTTGCATTTAAAAATTTTGAAAACAAAATTCAAACTCAGAAAAAAATCAACTTTTGATTTTTTAATATTTTGTCGTTAAAGATAGGTATCATAATATTTAGTCTGTTTTTTTTTTTTGTACTCACTTGTTCACTTGTTGTTAAATAAAAGTGCACAAAAACAGACCATGTATAACAGTTATGTATTATTTTTTCTGTTTTTATATGCTCTTAGTTCATAAGACAATACCTAAGAGGAATTGTTGCTGTATTTTACATGGAAATTATTTTTTCAGTATGCACTGTGTTTTTAACACACCTATTATCGAAGATCTTCACGGTGTGTCTGCATTACAGTTGTTAACGACAAGAACAAGTTCGTGCGATCCAATCGTGCATTTTTGTTTGATTCCGTGCGGAAATCAATTTTGTTTACGGAACGGAAATCAGAACAGGGGTTATATACAATGAAACGTTAAGGAAAATATAAATAAAAAAATAAAAAGTACGCATACGTCACAGTGTACGTAGAGGGAAGAAAAGAAAATATTATATTCCAATCAAAAAAGACTATCTGCTTGGACAAAATTCGCATAGACCTGAAAATCGAATTCCGCATCAATTCGATATCTGCAGTGGATAGACAGTGACTTTAATAGAGGGGTTTGTGGATATACCCTCTTATGAATCCGAAAGGGGGTGTGTATCCTTAGCAAACCTTAGTCCGCTTCTTCCGGTCTTAAGGGTTCAACGGATACAAAATAGCAGTAGCGTTGAGGAATAAGATGAAGCCTTTGATCTTTAGCTCAAAAAGTTCGTTTAGCTTTGGAAAGCCTTTCAAAATGAGTTTACACTCATTCCGGCCAGAACGGGGCATTTACAGAGAAAATGAACGACTGTTTGCTTTTCTTTCTGGTTCCCACAACTACGATAATGAGTATTGTAGGAAATGTCTAGCTTTGCCGAATGTTCTCCTATTGGGCAGTGACCAGAACAGGTGGCAAAGACCCTGGCTGTGTCTCGCCTGGGTCCAAATATCAGGTCAGTTGTTCGGAATTTATTATAGATGGGCCATATCTTTCTGTATATAACGCAGTTAGTTAAACTTCGCCATCTATGCTTGGATTCAGTAAGAAAAATTGAGAATATATTGCCCTTAAAAATTCCAAGTTGAATGTTAACTCCTTCCGCAAGTGAGCTATAAAAAGCTGATCCTTGCCTGGGCAGCCCGCTCGTTTCCCTCATTGCCGCAATGACCTGGAACCCAGATAATGAGACCCTGAGGTTAGCATTAAGGCTTGAGAGCTCATCCCGACATTTCTGAAAGAATTAAGAGGATGATATAGCTGAATCAATAGCTTTAACAGCTGCCTAACTATCGGTCTGTTTTTTTGGTTTTAAACAATTATTTTCAATACTGTTAAATGCATAATGTTTCAACTATTAGTAGATAGCAACATATTAACGAAAACGTTCAAACCAATAAAAAAGCTTAATACATAGCGCCTGAAACGCATCGTTTGCTGAGCACTTCTCACAAGTTGGAACAAATTCATTAATTTTTAAGTCCCACAAATTAATAGAACAGCATAATGATGCCTTTAGAATTCTTTGTTAAACTTGTGGACTTAATCAACCTAATAATTGATATCAAAATTAGTCGAAATTAATTCCGGATTAACTCGTTAAATGCAGCTTAAATACACCACATTATTCAAACTCAAACAATGTTTTTCATTGAACTACTTCAATAGCAAAATATGTACTGCATTAATTTACTGTTCTGAAGTGAACTTTAATTTTTTTAATGAGAGGTAATTATAATTAATTAAGACAGAAAAATAAAATAAAATTATGAATGTTTAATTATTTTAAAATAGTTAGATTGTACTTCATTTTCAGTTTTTGGCACACCTCTTCTTTGATTGATTCCAGGAACTATTCTAAATAATTTTTATTAAATTTTTCCAGAGGCCGATCAATACACCCCTTCTGCTCGAAAGTCAAAAGAGATCCTCTTCAAACCGAATGCACTGATGACAGGAACTCCGTTGCACTTTGTAACCTCATAAGACACGACTACGAATTGGCAAAAGAATATCAGGTAAATAATAAATCTATTAGTGCTTGACTACATGGGTCTTTTTACTGAAGGTCGTTTTACTGAACACGATGAAGAAAAATCCTTTCATTTCAATCTGCCCTTTCCTATCTCACACCCTTAAAATTCACATATATCTCACTCACACTTTTCATACTGAATTCGAAAATATTAAATGAAACTGGTGCATTGGTGAAATTTAGGTGGAATTTACCTTCTCTTTTTTACGCACATAAAATCTACCTGTCTCACCGATGCGCCCTTCAGTAAAACGACCCATGTAATCAGGCACTTAAATCAATGTGAATCTTTTTTAATAATTTCATTTCATTTTGTTTTATTTCATTTTTCATTGAAGAATTTTGATACCATAAACCACGTTAAAGATGGCGAAGAAGGATTCTATGGTGGTTCGGTGTCTCTTGCCGATCATTGCCCATACATTCAGGAATTCACATGGCGAAGTAAGAACATAATCGTTCGCGGATCACATTGCAAATTTGAAGAAAATAATCCTAGTAAGTTCCTACGACACCTTGTAAAATGAGCTTTTTTAACCACAACATTTTTTTTCTAGAGCCAGAAAAAAACTTTGCCTTGGAGAGCTATGGCAAAGGATCAAAATGCTTTGATCATAGCGAAAACATGTGGGAAGAACGGTCATGTCGACAAACACGAGAATGGCAGCACTGGGGATCTGGCTGCTACAAATATAAATGCGACAATGGACGTCTCCACATAATTGTTGCCAATTACTCCTACGAATGTTTCTTTCCCGGTCAACAATTGTCAATTCGGATTTTTGCCAATGGATGGCTACACAAGGGTGCCATCATATGTCCACCGTGCCATGAACTCTGCGGAGAAATCTTCCAACGGCTAGGATCTCAATGTAGGCTTCGTGAAGAAGCGCCACCTTCGAACAAGTATCCTCGTGATAATCTTGCTTGTTCGGCCTCAACATTTACATCACCCCACACCCAAATTGGTGTTTTAGTCTTAAGCTTTTTATTTTTATATTTAAGGACGAGTTAGAAATTAGATTTTTGAACTGTAACTAATTTAGACAACTTTATCTTGTGATAATTTTCGCTGCAAAACCCAAGATCACGCACATCACAAAAGGACGAGACATGCGGCGGGTGCGTGTGGCATTGGTTCTGAGTTCTGATCTAATCGAACATTCTATTCAAAAAAATGTTTCTTTTAATTTATTTAACATACAAAATCCAAATCAACGATTTATTTATTACTAATTTTTGTTCTTATATTATAAACGTGTTTGTATAATAATTGTAACTGTACCTCTAGTGTAAGTCGAAAGCACATTCCAAGCGCAAAGATGAGCACAAGTTGTATTGCATTTCTTTTAGATTTTTCTATAATAATATTACATGTAAAAGTATATTTGTATATCTGTAATTTTATTGTTCTGTATTTTTTAAAATTAATTTAAAACTAGTGAATGCAATTATTATACGTGTGTATAGTGTTTGTATAATCTACAATCATAGAAGCAATTCTCTAGAATTGCTAGGATATTAATTAGCTCTTGAGAATGAATTTTGTAAAATAAAAATATAAGTGTATAGAAAACATTGAGTAATTACACTATTACTTTATAAAATATATAAAAATAAATAAGAAATTGTTATTTTTCATCAAAATATAAAAACGTTCAGCTGTCATGGGCTGAGATTAAAATAAAATTAAATTCCTTGCAGTTTTATTTTACTGTAAGGGTTGTGGCTTATTAGATAGTAAATTATTTAACATTTATTTTTGTAATATTCTTAGATATAATCAATGCACAATTTTTGTATGTCGTAATTCCAACTTAGCTTTATGAAAAACTTTTATCAGGAATTTCAAAGAAATTCACACATAATGGGGCATATTCATAGTCACTTTTAAACTCAAGTTTATCTTAGACTGGGTTTATTCCATGTTATTTAGATAGGATAAACCCAGGTCTAAGATAAACTGTAGTTTAAAAGTGACTATGTATATGCCCCAATGTCATTTTCTTTGAAAGCAAAGCAAAATAAGGGTGATTGAAACTCATTCAAGTTCATTTCTTTTTTTTTAATTTAAATACATCAACAACAGTGTGAGATATAAAATTGATTCTGGCTTAATTTCGAAGCTACATTGATGCCATTATGTACGGAATAGCTTATCATTTGAATGGCCATCTCGGCTTCGCTGGCGTTGCTTTAATCGTTCGGTCCAATTTTTGGTGACTTGGTCCAATATGTGCAGCGAACTCGTAAAGGCCAAAAACCACACCTAAGAGTAAATCTTTGTCGATGCATTGATGCTTGGTCGAACACTTGTGGATTGTGTTCGCTCCAATATTGGCAATTTTTCTTGTTGACAAAACCGCTGAGCCGAAAATAGGCTTCGTCCGAGAAGATGATTTGTTTGCTACCAATTAGCGAACTCACGGCGTTGTCTATGGTCGTCCGGCTTTAATTCTTGCAGTAGCACAATCATATTATAATGTAGGCCAAAATTCAACCGCAAAATAAGCCGGGTTGATGACTCTCTAGCAATGCCCAAATCAGCTTATCGGCCGGCGCGGCGGTGGCGCCGAATCAACATTTCTGGATCATCTTCGAAACTGGCCGCTGTCTGCCTGGTTGGTAGCTTAAGATCCAAAAGAATGTACGTACTCACGCTCAAACTATTTATTTTTTTTTAATGCAGTAACATACATACATATTTCATCAGTTTGGTGCACAATCGACTCAAAAAGATTTCATTGAATTCCGACGATTATGAACTTTTGAAGTTTCTCTTTGCTTGCGATACAGTTTTCCTTCAAAAAAATCAATCAGGTAACTTAGAAAATAAACTGAAACAATAATTTTGAAGGCATTTCTTATCCAGGGGGTAGATGCAATTTTCTGGGCTTTTGTTATTCACATTGGCTAGAATGTTATATATAATAATCAACCTTATTTTGAAATTCACTTTCATGCGAAAGTAAGTCGAATTCGAATAGTTTGTATTTTGAGTTTCGAACGAATCGAAAGTTCACTTTATCAAAGGAAAGTTCATTTTTTGTTGAAAACTAAGTAAATTTTGACTTTCGAATTCGAAACAAATGTCATTTATTTGACGTTAAAAAATTTCTGGCGAATAGATTAAAAAAACATGTAAGCTCAAATATTTTTGTTGAAAAATAAAGAAAATAAAATACTTTTATGAATTATTTGTTGACATTTTAATTAAAGGTCGCATTCCAAATGGACTAAATGGGAGCAGAAAGAAGTTCTCATCAAATTGATCGAAGAACATCCGGAGATAGCCAAGGGATTTTCAATGAATGGATTTGATGCATCCATTATCCTTCTCCTCCATATCTGCTCTTCGCCGCCTCTTCACTTCTTAAAAATAAAATAATTGCCATCTGTTTTTCTTGAAAATTAAACAAAAAACTCTTGCTCATGAACTAGCAAATAACAATGAGGTACAAGTATTTTCAAATAACAAAAAAATACAGGCGAGTGATTTTACTTTTTTTGTTTTGTTGAAAATTGAAAAGTGTGACCATGGTGTGTATAAAGTAAAGAGAGACTTTGAAGTTACATGTTGTTTTTGTTAGTCAATCTTAAACATAATTAAATTGACATGAAAGCTAAAAAAATATCTAGTATTTAACTATTCAAAAGTTTTAAATTTATTTTGTTACTTTTTCATGTCAATAAACTTACCATACTAATTTCTAAATGCTCCCAAACTTTAAAATTTCACTTTTTATTGATGTTTTTTAAACAGTAAACTTTACCGGGCCATTAACATTACTTATCTTTAATTTATTTTTCTTAAATGAGAACGCATTATTTTGACCATCATTTTTATGAAAACAAAAATTCTTCGAAAAAAACAGCTTGGTCACACTAAATTAAATAGAAATGTCAGTAAATGTCAAAGAGCTGATGTTCATTTTATGCATTCATTCGATAATGAATATTATTCGTTCGATTCTCAAAATATGCAAAGTTCATTCGAATGAATAGATCTTTTATATCGAAATAGCTATTCATTCGAATCGCAAAATAAGGCTGAATAACGTAAAAATCCATGGAATGAAAAAAAAAGGATTTAAATTTTATGATACTATTAAAAGCTGACCATTTAAATAATGAGGGTAATGAAAAGGGAACTAAATGGATAGTCGTTAGTGACATATATTATCTTAAAACAGATTTAATAAATTTTCTCTAAATGAATTTTTTTTTCCAAAATCCAGACCATATATGTACTTCAGTCATGTTTTCAACATAACTTAGCTTCATTTGAAGTCAACTTTGGGACAATTGAATATTTCAGACATTTTATGCAAATGCAAACAATCTCAGGTTGTGAATCCTCATTTGAAATGGTAAAAGATATTTTAAAACATCTACGATTTGTTTCCTTGTGGGATATAGGGATTAGGGTGGATCTTTTTAGTATGAACTAAATTAAAGAATTGGCGATATTAATGGTCAGTATCAAGTATTGTGCAGTAATATTTACCGTGTAGGAGCTGTATTGCGCCATTATTGCGGATAGTACAAGATAGTGAAGGATATTTAAAAAAAATAAAATTTGTTTTGAAGCTTCTAATATATTTCTTCACGCAATAAACAAATACAAAATAATAAAAAGGCAGTAAGGCTATAATCTTGGAAAATAATATTGCATAATGTAACGGTGGCCAATTTCCACTCAATTTTGTTTGGGTAATATATTTTGGGCAGTAATTATGGCTTTGTATAAAGGCCGCATTATAAGTACATATTTTAAAAAAAATAGTGCTAACATTAATTTGAAAAACACATTTTTTGTGTAACACACTTTTAAGCCTGCTTAAATGGGCTAATGGATGGCTCAAAAGTCCACAGGAATTTTATGAGGATTTTTGACCAACCACAATAGTTGATTTGTGGATTTATTAGCCACCTGACCTCTGGACCTATGACGCTACCTCTCGTGCTTTGACTACGAAAACTTATTTTTTATATAAAGTGAAAGTTTTGTCAATACAGGACCTAAAGCCTAAGGGAAGTGTGATACGATCGATACTATGAACAAAAAATTCATTAAAGCCCAATACAGTAGCTCGTCTCACAATAACGCATTTCAAGGCTCTCCCAAACCAACGCGAAACATTCGCGCGAGTATGCGACGACTGAATAATATTCGAAGATTCGCATCGCGCCAGTGCGGGTGTTCCCATTTATCTCCATGTAAATAAGTTCAGACAGGCGAAAGTTTCGTCGTCGTTCGGAAGTATTCGCGTTGGTTTGGGAGAGCCTTTAAACTTTTAAGGGCACAAGGCAAAAGATTGAGAAGATTTCGAGATTCGAGTGTCATCCCCAAGATGTCTTTGACTCAATAATATATTCCGTGGGCCTTAGGGTCATTATTTCACTATGAATGGACCCATAGATGTTTAATTCTTTTTTAATATAGGTCAGAAGTCCATAACCTAGACAAACGAATAAGTTTCATGAAACAAAGTCTTGAAGTCAGTTACACTGGTATTTTAAATGTCCTATTAGATATTGATTATAAAATCAGCGGATCAAAATGTTCTAAACGCCTCATATATAGTAGTTGCTCCTGGCGTAATAGTTATGGTAAGTGCGTTCGAATGTGACGACAGAGCTGCCTCTCCACCTAAAAACAAAAATGTTTTTTCATGGCTACTGTCTCTTAGCGGGAAGAGACAAATCCTTCAAGAGAATATCTAGTCATGTCAGATTGTTTTTAATTAAGCCATTCGTATTCGGCAGAAAATTGTAGTTGTAAGTCACCAAGCACTTTTTCTCACCAAACTGAAACCTTAGTCCATAATTTATAATTAAATATATTATATATGTGGCTCGTCAATTAAAGTTAAAAAAAATAAATCTTTTACTCTATTTTTTCCATATAATTTGTATGAAAAATAAACCATATTTTTACAAATTTTCAAAGGGTTTGGGGCAGTACAAAATGAAATATTTCGGAGTTTTCAAATATGCCATTTTTAATGTATTGTATGTATGTATTTTTAATGTATAACTTTCTGTCAGTAGCCGAAATCGAAATTTAAAAAAAAAAAAAATTTCTATCCACCCTAATAGGGATCTTTCGTAGTCTAATAGCTTTTTTCACACCAAGCCCAAATCGGGATTTTAGGCAAAAAGTATACGAATAATTAACCGTTTTTTGTTTGACATTTCAATTGTTTTTAAATCAGTTGCTACATATATAATTTCTTGAACACAATGGACGCTACAAGGGACGCGATACTTTGAAAAGCATCGAAAGTCACGAAAGTCGAAATAAAATAAACTAAACAAACTCGTCTAGTTACAAAATCAAAGTAAGAGGAAAGCCTGTCTGAAGACGATCAGGAATATCAGAGTAATTAACGCAACACTTATGTGAGCTAAGGCACCTAAATTTCACTCAGCTGTGAGAATGCAATTCCCTGTTTCCTATATTGTATTATCTAAACCAAAATTGAATTATGTATGTGTTTTTAGAGATTCGTATAAAATTTTTTGGCCCTTATTGCGAGTGTCGTTCCGCGTTCAACGCGATAATAGTCAATCATATACAAATATTCAATCCTATCGTCAATTTAATGGGAACTTCTTTTCCCCGGAACAAAAAACAAATACCCGGGAAAAAATTTTTCCCATCGTGAATATCCCACGAAATAATTTTTCCCACTAAAAAAGTCATACCAAGCTTCAAATTATTAAAAACATTTTCGATGTTATTTTGACAGCACCGAATTGTGTTTTTTTTTTATTTTGTTGTGGCAAATTTTAATTTTGTGTAAAACAATATTAGTTTAAATGATAAATAATATTGGTTTTGTGTAAGCGGTGGAAGATTTAGAGCAAGATGAAAGAAATAGGCAAATATCGTTCAGAATATACTTGAGGGATATATCAAATCCTCTGCAATTGCAAGAATCCATGTAAGTATGTTCACAATATTGCAGTTCAAGTTATAATTTTTCATTTTGATTCCATCAATATTATCGGGTCAATGAGTCAATCTTTAGGTATTTGCTTGATACTCTGATAGAGTCGATCCCTGGGGCCCGATTATGGATTACGAAGCGAATCGTTTTCAATTCGATATCTCCTTTTCGACTCGCCTCGAATTGATCAATTATCGAATATGAAGCGAGTCGTAAATTATACTTCCAAGATTTCCAGTTAATTGACAGCTGATTTCCAAGGAATTTGTGAGGAAATGTCATTTCACATTCGCTTTCAATTTCTCAAATAGAGCGAATGATGTAAAGTGAAAGAGGCGAAAGCGAAAGTAGTAATACCAAAACTCATTTTCGCCAATTAAAACGATTCGCTTCGTATTCTTTTATCAGGAACACAGATTAGCCACATGAAGATGAGAATCCCCGGCAGCCATTTTAATTTGCCTACAAGCTTTAGCTGTCAGATATCATATACAAAATGAGAATGTGTGTATAAAAACCTCACACATAGACAGTATTGATCTTCACAACCTGGTTAAATTGTTGTTGCAATTCACATCTATTCATCGACGCGGGATGAAATTACAAATACAACAATTTAAACAAATGGGTTTTGGAGGGTGAAACGTACGAAACATTCTCATCTTCATGTGGCTAATCTGTGATCAGGCCACTGAATTAAAAAAAAAAAAATTTGCAATACCCCCTGTCGTGAAGCTTAGCTTATGCTTGCGCTTCTTTCCTAAAGGAGCATACCAGAAAGGTCTAGCAAAAGACTTCGAAGTTGGTTTAGCACAATCTTCATTTTCCAAAGCTCTTTCCGAAGATAAGAACTACAAATTTTTGAAACTAAGCTTTGGCCAACATGGATGACATGATCATCTAATGATTCGTCCAAAACGTTGCATGTATTGTCATCTTCCTCAATCAAACTGTCGAAAATTACCTCTAGTTCTTTCGTTGAGTTATCTTTCTGGTTCTTTTGCAAATTTGGAGTGTTTCCATCAAGCACATCAAACTGAGATTCCAGCTATCGTTTTTGGGAACAGGAAGGTACTCCAAAACGTTTAGAATCAGAATGAACTTCCACGGACTCTCCAATTGCAAAGTTTTTAATGATGGATTTTTCTTGTTTTTTGAGTTAGATCTTAAAAAATTTTTTTTTTTAAACTTATTACACATTTTAAAAGACAAATTCTTACATTTTAGCGTGCTAAAGGTTTTTTCCCCAACAACTTACTTACGGAAATGTTCGCGCTGAAATGAGAAAAAAGTTCCGTGTGAAAAGTTATTCACAATAGCTTTTTTGTAAAAGGAATATTTTCCCAAATTTCGAAGATGATTTATAATAGCAAATTTCCCAAGATGGGAAAAAACTCCGGGGAAATTTTTTTTCGCGATAGGGCTCATTAAGTTTTTTACCGTGATTAGCCAGTGGATTTGGCAATGACGGTAATTTTGTATATTTTTAAAATTTTCGAATCTTTTTTCACATGTCTCATGTGAAGGAGTTCGTATTGGGTAAACATCGATGGTCTATCCATAGTTTTTTACCATCGATAATATCGCCGATAGTTTAAAACTATCGATACTATCCAAAAAAAATATGCTATCTACATTTTGTTTGAAAACAAACCAGTCCCATTTCCTTTGTCCTCTCAGAATACGTAGATTTTAACAAATTTTACCTTTTTTCAGCGAAAAAATTACTAATTTATTTAGCTTTGAAGGCGTTCGTTTATATTTAAATAGTTGGCCCGCCCTGCTTCGCACAGGAACAACCTAAGCTCATAAAAAATACAAAAGAAAATATTATTTTTTGGCTTTTTGCTATATAAAACTATTTTTTTCATTTTACCCCATTTCACCCTACAAAGTGAGTTTTTCCGATATTTATTTAGTTATCCTACTATTCGGGGCGGAGACGAATCCAACAAATCAGAAATCATTAAAATCGGTCCAGCAGTTCTTGAGATGAATATTCCGAAACGAAAAACGGCGAAATGAACCCCCGTGAAATGTCAATTTTACAAATAATTTTGGCAAAATATATCATACCCCATCGGACCGTCTCATATATCTCAATGCAAAACGCGTGCTCTTTGTGCTCTTTCTACTCTTATAGTAGCATTTTCTTAAAATAGGTTGTATTAATGACTCAAACAACGCTTTCAATGTGTACACATCCTTTAAAACTGCTATAGTTCGGTACGGTACCATTCGCTACCGCAAATTGATAGACGTACATTTCAACACCGCCGATTGAGTGTTGGATCTTTAAGTAGTGCTGCCATTTAAGTTCTGAATATTTGAGTCCCGCCCGTTTAATTGTCAGATTTTTCGTGTCTGGATATTTTGTTGTCGGGTTGGCAAAGTAGTGTAGATTTTATTAGAAATGATTGATTCACAATAAGAATTCATTTATATTGTTTTCAATAACAAATCGTGTTCTTTTTCAACTTATTTACGATCATTTGCATTTTATTGAGGAAATATTGCAGAACAGCAATTTTGCAAAAAAAAAACACGAAAATTAAAAACAAATAATGCAAATTAATAAAAAATCATTTAAGAACACTTTTTTTACTGACAGGAATCCAACATAAGCCCGAGGATGGATTCATAGATCCGAAACGCGTTGCTTAATGTTGTGATATTATTAAATATAGGTATATTTATTAAAAATCAAATAAAGATTTTCTTTTCAATTTTATTTATTTGTTTAATTAATATAATTTTATCAATATTTTTATGTTTTATTGTCAATAAAAGCAAATTGAAATTTTGCATCAAAAACTCAAACATACATAAATTCGCTGGTTTTGCAAGATTTCACTTTACATTGCAATGAATAAAATGTTCTAAAATGTTGCACCATGCAAAAGTTGCCAAAAAAAACACGGATATTACTGGCAAATCTGAATTCTATTGTGACCAACCACATTTTTATTCCAAAAGAAACAATGGCCATGAATAATTAACTGTTTGTATAGGCAGTGTTTAAAAGTCTAGTGTTGAAAGAACGAAAGCGAACTACCAAGTGGCGAAACCGCTGTAACGAAAATTCCAAGCACTAAAAGGCTGGCGGTGAAAATCTGGTGGTGAAGTTCCCAACGGCGAAAGTTCGGCACTGAATAGTCATGCTTCGCTGCAAACACTTGGCAATCCGAATATTTAAGAATTTCAGGAATACTACACACGAACAGATCGAACAAAAGTGGTGTCAAATGACTACCTTGTGAAAGACCTGACTACGTCTCAATCTCAATGCAAAACGATTGGAAACCATCAATCTGAAGGACTTGTTTTCGATTTTCTAAGTTTAGCCCAAGCTTTTGAAGTGAAAGTTTTGAAGAAAAAATGGAAAAAAGACACAAATTTATAGCAGTTGAACCTTGAACCTTGACTGAAAAATAGAGCATTCACTAGCTTTTCAAACAACTTAGGTACTGGTTTGGAAATAATTCGCCAAGCTCGTGGCCTGTGCCCCCTGGCCCTGCCCCTACCCACTCGTTACCGCGATTACGAAATAAACACAACGAATTTTATTTTTGTCAAGAAATTTCCTTGATTTTTATTATTTTAGATCAGGGTTTCAGGTTTCATTTTTAATTAGGAATTTATACCTAAACATTTTTTTTTACAAAACTGTATTTTTTTCAATATTTTTTCTTATAACATACTTTTAAATTAAACTTAAAATGATGGTATGTGATTATTTATTTACAGGATCATTCTTAGAAAAAAAAAAAAAAAAAACAAAAATACAACAAGGTTCATTTTTCAATATCTCAACAAAACAATCAGTCGTTAAGTCATTCAGTCATACCTCCTTTCCAGTTTTCCTTAGTTAATTCTTTAATTTATATTTAAACTTCTGGTTTGTTTTCTTTTTTTTTTATATAATTTAATTCATGAACAATTGAAAAAATTATTTTATCTATAAAAGAAAAATAATAAACTGTCACAGTAGATATTAAACTGTGATAATACATTTAAAGAATATAGATACGAATATATTTGTTGTTTATATTAAAGCATTACTTACAAAATATTTATATAAAATTAAAGAAATTAAATTAATTACATATATCACTGTTTATTTGCATAACTAACTATTTACAAAATTTATTTCTTTTTTCACAAATTCTCATTCATATAATTTTTTAACCGCTATAAAATAATTTAATATAAAATATTAATATTAAAAGGTATTCAATTAAATAAAACAGTCAAATAAGATTAGAAAAAAAAAATAGAAGTACATAATTATTTTATTAACTACATTTTATACAGTAATTTTTTTCAACTTACACATATAACAAATATTTTTTTTCATTTTTTTTTTCAAACTAGGTATTGAATAAAATAATGCAAGGAAGATTTTGCATGCAACACTGGCCAGGAAATATGTATGTTTCGGTTTTATGTTTTGCTCTATTTTTAATGACTTTACTCATCTAAATTTTATAAAATAATTTACATTTTGAGAAAAGAAAGTTTATTAATTGTAACGGTAGATGTCATGTTTACTTATGTATGTACATTACTCTATATTTTGTTTCTCAAACACAACAATCCTTCCTTTTCCCTTCATCACTAACTAAATTAAAATAAAGTTATTAAATATAAAAAAAAAAATCAATAATAAATAATTTATGTATAAATATGTGCATGAATTTGATTAGAACCTAAAATTGTCAGTGATACATCCAACTACTTGGTAACACTGTGTCCTTAATTGAAAACAATGCACGCGCATACCAATGCACACCATTTTGCACCGAATTCGTTTCACCAAACCAATGGTGCATCGTCGTCAATAATCTGTATGGCCAGAAACTCAAATGCGCCATCCGCTGGCTATCGATAACAGCGTAGCATGATGCCGCCACAGAATCCACAATTATTGTTCCTTCTCGAGTGAGGGGCGCCACAACGCCTTTGCCCAGTATCGCTGACACATGCACCACCGTTTGCGGTTCCAAATTACCGAAACGGTTCACTAGCACAAAATCACCCTCTTCGATTTGGTCAGCAAAGACAAACTTCATGAGCTTCTTAGTTGGATTCCAAACCATTACCAAATGTTGTGCGGTTACTTTCAAAGTAGCATCGCCATCTGTTTGAATTTTAACAAACTGTTGTGTGCGTTCGATGTCTCTGTCCAAAAATAGAATGACTTCGCTGTACACTGTATTACCATCGGATGTCATGCTCAGAACTTCATCACCGACCTGCAGTTCACTCATTTGTTTCTTTTCGCCGGAAGATGTTAAGACAGTGCTTTCGCCAGTAAAGCAGCCACTCATATGATTTGTTTGAGTTGAATCTGTAAATGAAAATAAAATTTTAGTTAGACGTGTATTTTGATAAATTTTATTTAACAATATTTTTGATAAATGAATGTAATTAATGTCGCAAAATGGTTGGCAATAATTGATTAGAGAGACTCTGGTTTGGTGAATTTTAGATACATCATGTCGTTGTGGATGTGATTGCAATTTATGACACAACACAGAGTTTAAAATTGTCAAAATCTGTTATAATCAGCTGTGCATCAGTAGGGTGAGAAGAATTTGTGAGAACATCATTATATAACTGTGAGTGATTGCGAATCTAAATCCAAGTTCAACAAATAAAGCTATGTAACAAAGCCAGATAACTATTTTAAGTAACATGCAGTCAACATTTATGCCATTATCGATAAGTAATCTAGCAGAACTCTTTGATTAATGGCAAGTTTACACTGACAGTTGGAGAAGTTCTTAAAAATTTATGACCTTCTTCTTAAAAAAAGAATCTTCTTCTTAAAAATCCTTCTGAGCTTGAACTTAAATCCAAAGCAGCAATTTTTTTAGAAGAAGAGGTTACCAATCGAAAAGGCCACAACTGATTAAGAATTTCGCCAGCTGTCAGTTTGAACTTAAGGTGAACTACATTTTTTCACGAGTTTGTCCCGATCAAGTTGTTTGCCTTGTATAACAAGATAATGGTCTTGAGATGCCATTTTATTTTGAACAACTATACTCTTTGGATATAGCCGCACCTTAAGTCAGAATAGGCACATTTTCTACAGTTTTCAACAGGTGAATACAAAATATAATAAAGTACCAGGTATGTATGTTATGTAAATACAGAGAGGAGACATAATAGTATTAATTTCATTTCAAATATAGAGGGACGCATTCTTCTTGTAGGTACTTTTATTCCTTAGGAACTAAACCACAAGAATTCAAGTTTAACATTATACAAATTGCGGGAAACACAATGTAGCCACAAGTTAGTGTGAACAACTTCTAAAATAATTATTTTCCAGCAGATTTGATTTGATATCTTTAAACACTCTTGTTTAATATCATTCCTTTGTGTGTTAAATTAAATACAAAAAAAAAATCACCACAAAATAGGAATCTTGTTACTTTACACCTCTTTTAAAAAGAAGAAGAAGAAGTGACCAAATAAAATGTGGTTAGTTATACAATAATTTTTATATGACAGTAAAGTGACAGGTGGTGGAGTGGTACATCTACCTTGTCTATAAATAAATGATAAAGGTAATGAAATCTGATGTCAACTTGAAATGACATAATGGCACACCTGATTAAAGGTATTTTCTTTAACACTGTCATTATTAATGACAGATGGAATTAAAAAGTTTTTTTTTCCTTTTGCTTTTTGGATATGTATCAAAACTTTATCATATCACCGATGTACACAAGAAGTGGATCAGAGTATATCAAAAACTTTCTCTTTCTCTTTATTTTTTTTTTATTTTTCTTTTAACGCAAATACCTATATAATTTATTATTTTTGACAGTTTTGACGAACTCCCGGAGAAAGTGTTGTTAACCAAGCGACAACTTAAGTAAAAATATACCAACTTTTTTTTCATTCCTAGCCATAATGATGTACAAATGCCTAAAAGACCTTTCAATTTCAATTTATAATTAAAGCTTAACTCTGATCGAACAGATCTTATGCCACAACTGTCAAAGAGGTTAAGTCTGGTTGTCAAATTCGTATCTCCAAATTACAAATAGCTGTTAAATAGATGACGGAATATGGTCATGTAAGTCTATCTGTCAAATATGGATCTCCAAATTAAATATGGCTTGTTTAGATGTTGACAGATGATTGTCATATTACGCAAGTTTAAATATTTCCCAATAATTGAAAACTTGCAAAAAAGCTGTCAATTACTTAAGGACCATCATCTGTAACTTGAATAAGTTAAAGTGTAATATCCTTCGGGTAAGATACATTTTTATGTAGAGATGACAACTAAAAGTTGGAGAAGTTCAGTTTGACAACCTGTATTTATGTATTACATTCTTTATTAAAGTAGTCTGAGATGAAATTAAGTGGTTGTGGGAAAGCGAACGAATAAAAAAATAAATCATATGATGCGCCCTATATGAAAATTCTCGACTCTGTCAACGTCAAAACTGACAGCCATTACTTTGGGGAAAAATTGCTTAGCAAAAAAAAATTTGTATCTTTAGAAAAGTAATTTTTTTACAATAGTCTTGCTATTTATAGAAGTACTCATACATCGCACTCCTTGCCAGTATTTGCTTACAAAAACAGAAAAACAAAAGTCAGTTTCCACAAAGTGATATTTTTGACGTTTGTGAATAAAAAACAGAGGCATAATAGGTATTAGATAATAAATATTTGTTAAATAGCCTTATATGACATTTTAAAAAATAGAATACATTCCTCTCTTGTTTATCCATTTACGAACGTCAAAATCTTAGATTTGGTTGAACTGTCACTTTTTAAGCTATTTTAGAATGAAAATACTGGCATTGTATGAAACAGTGCGGTAGGTATGTTTCTATTAAATGAAATCTTCTTTTGATTAAAATTATATTTGAAAATCATAATATGAGCGAATACTTCTTTAGAGATACAAACATTGCCTTTTGTCTTCCTTCGCAATTTTCCATCTGTCAGATTCACCAAAGTATTGGCTGTCACTTTTGACTTTGACGGATTCGTAACGTTCCTTATTGTGTTTTCGTCTAATTTTGTTCACTTTTATGCTGGATTTACACGACTGACAAATTGGCAGTCTTCTGGCATTTAACTGTAAAAAAAAAATGATAGAACAATGGAAAAATTCATTCTTTTGGCAGTATAGTGACAAAAAAAGTCAATTTGTCAGTTGTGTATATGCAACATTAGTTTTGAAATAGAGACAGATACACTTTTAATTTCTATTGTTTGTTGGTTTATGAAATTATCTTAATGT
Organism: Leucozona laternaria; assembly: GCA_932273885.2. Classification (NCBI taxonomy): domain Eukaryota; kingdom Metazoa; phylum Arthropoda; class Insecta; order Diptera; family Syrphidae; genus Leucozona; species Leucozona laternaria. Next base: position 275,398,822 of record OW026366.1, read on the forward strand.
CGTTTTCGGTTGGATTTTGGAACTGCTCCATTCCTATCGAAAATGGAAAACTTTGAGAAAACGAGTGAAAAAGGAGTAGCTCTGAACGTCTACTCGAAAACGACATAAGTAATCTTTCGACTTTTATAGTTTGACATTTAGTTCGCTCTAGATCTAGTTAGAAAGTGAAGAAAATATAACAGAAGTTGTAACCAATGTAGAACAGAAATATCAATCTTATGGCATCTTCTATTGATGACAACTTATGACAGTTCTTCTTCTAAAAAGAAGAGAAAGTTACTTCTGGATTTCAAAACTGTTCCAGAAGCGTTCACACGTATCAAATTGCTCTTTTTGATTACCAATCGAAAAAGCCATCGAATTCTTCCATCATACCAATCCGAACTAGCTGGATTCAATGTCTTGAACTCACAAAACCAAACATTTCCCGCAATTGAATGATCAGCCAAGAAGATAATTTTTTTGCCAAAACATTTGTAAACAGAGAACACTATCTTTTAGTGAGGTCTCATATCCCAAAGAGGTACCTATATAACAACCCTATATAACTTTACCTCATCACATCATCGCACGCTTATCCAATTTGTATAATTTCCCAAAAAGGATTAAAATCAGAGATTTAATACTTTGTGACGTTTGCAGTTGTGGTGAACAATCCCTACTCTGCCATTGTTTCGTTATTTCTAATCTAATTTACCAGCCAATTTCGTAGTCCGTTGCACTCTTGATGTTTCTTGCATTATTTATGTCAAAAACAAACATCCAAAGTGTTTGCATAAAATCAATCCTTATACCTATACATACTTATATACGACCAAAGGATCCGGATTAGGATTTCTTATATTTTTCTTTTGGTATTTGCAATGCCTTGCCAAGGCTGATGCCTAAGTCAAAAGGATAAAAACCTTCTCCACACCGAAGAGAAGAGGATCAATTTTTCCAGATCTCAGATTATCCTGATTGGATCAAGGTTTAAGAAAAACACAAGAGGACGCAAAAAATCCCAAAAGGAAAAAAAAAACAAAAAAAAGTACACACACCACACGTGTATATGAATATTGTTGCACACGAAAATAATTTCAATAATATTTAGTTACCTAGATTATGTACATAGGTACATCAACATAATATACCTACTCGTGTATATTAGTTCAGGTGCATGCAACTTTCACAGGAATGCGCGTTTCGAATTTCGAAAAAAAAAAAAAAAAAAATGTTGAGAGTCATCCTCTAGTTTTCATTGATGATTCGTATAAATTAGCGCACCATCAAGAGATAAAGGACGACTCTCTAAAGACCAACTGACAAATAGTAGGTAGTAGTAGTAGTTGGAATATCAGAAAAAGAACACTGGAAACAGAATTCTTGAAGGGTCATAAATTAATAAACCATTAAAGTGGTTAAATTATCTTTTATCTTGCCTTCTCACACAGATAAATTATTACAAAACCAAAGACACAAGATACTAACAACCATCGTCATATACCAAATAGGTAAACGGGCAGACGCCCTGAGACGGAGGAGCCAGGACGGGACCTGGAAATGGAAAGCGGTGCGAGCGGTGGAAGCGGTGGTGGTGGACTGTGTGCTCGCGCGGAGGTATTAAAAAATTAGTGTCGACAAAAAGGTTAACTGTCATTTATCTTCTGCCTCTTTGTGTTGTATTTTGTGAGAGGTTTTCCTCCTCCCCGATCATGATCATGATGATGATGATGGTGAATGGTGATGGTTATTCTTGGTTCTCATGTTCAAAAACTTGAGTACTGTTGTTCTGTATGTCTTTCTGTCTGTCTGTCCATTTATTTGACTGTGTCGGTCGGTCTCTGTGTGGAATGGAATACCTACCATCAGCAACCTTTGGCTGCTGCCGTGTGCTTTTGTAGAGCTAAATGATATTAAAAGTAGATGACACTGATATACCGTGGATGATTTCTGGAAAAATGTATGGCACTCTGCTATGTCGTCCATTCCGTCTTCGTCGTCTTCATCCTCCTCATCCCCCTCCCCCTGAATCTTACTGCGCACTTTCCTCGACAAAACTGCTGGGAATGACGCAGTGACGGTATGGGTTTCTTAGTTTTTTTTTTTTTTTTTTTCAAGTTGACCATGTTTTGTCCGTCTTTAAATTGGTCATGGTCTAGCCCCACACACCGTGATATGGTGTTTTGGATAAGTAGTCACTATGGTCATTCACGGAGTGTGAGAATTTTAATTGAAATTCTTTAAAAAAAAGGTGTTGTTTAATTGTAGCATAATTTATATAAATACAAGTTCCAGTTTATAAGACAACGGAAATACAAGAAAACACCGTCACTTCTACCTTCCCGCCGCCGGACATTACACAATATCAAAAAAAAATAGAACAATGATTTTAAACCATCATCTTTTTTCCTCAAAAAAAACATACCTGCTGTGAGAAATTTGGAATGAGCCAACGTAAATCAAATAATTTGTCTCATAGTTATTTCTGGATGTTGATGTTGGTCCAACTCAATGCTTTATAGTTAAAACCCCCCTTCTGGTAAAACTATCTAATTTTAATGAGGTCCTAAAATGTTTTTCATTATATACTGTCAATTGGCTAGAAAGAGTGTAAGAGTATCGAAAGAGGCTAGGCCCTTACTAGTTATGAACCATTTTGCCTCGAATGACAAGTAAAAATTGGCTCATTTGGGATTCTATCCTGGGGCCTTCCACTTATAAGTTTGATAAGCTAACCACTAAGCTTGAACTAAAATTATAATTTGAATTATAAATTAATAAATAATTATAAATTTAATTTCGAATATCATTGTATACGAAGTATTTTTGAGAAGACAGCTAAACTTTTACAAAAGAAGTTTTTATTAGCAAGGGCCTCACTTGAAATGTTTTCCTCGTCTAGGTTTTTCCTACTGAAAACATTCTAAGGCTGAACACATACTGGATCTACAAACCGAGCGGTGCTGCTCCCATCATCGCACTGCAATAGCAGCTCCAGTTGAGTGTTTAGCCTAAAGCCTCGACTAAACTACTTGTCAATTAATTTCAATTATTTCGAGCAAGAATTTTTTAGAAGGACCAAACAACAAAAATGGTATTTCTGATGGTGACTATCTTGTGTAAAAAAAAACACAGTTAGGCACCTACGGTAATATTCATTAAACCCGAATCTACATAGATCGACTTATAAAGATTTCATCGTCTCTTTGCAATCATTCATTCAGTAACAGTGGCGGCGGCAGTGTAGTATTTGTTACAAAGTCCAGCACCCCACTGAGGAGGTCTTTTTGATCTTCTTGCTAAAGACCACACACGCAAATGCGCAACTGAATCAGGATTCAGGACACCAAAAACAGAAAAAGAACATCAACACAAAAACAACACCAAATACAAATAATAATAGCCAAAAGGATCACATTAAATAATGACCCTTGCATTTGTATCTACATACATACATACATACATATAAATTATTTTTCCTTTTTTGTAGGTTAAAGACACCCATCAGATAAAAGATAGGCGGAAGCGGTTTTGTTGTCGACGCAATATGAGCCTTGGTTTATTTATCGTCCTTTCGGTCCTTTGACAAAATAAAAACAAAAATAAAAAAAGAATAATGACAATAAATTCGTGGTTTTTATTTTCATTTCTCATATCACTGCCGATGGCTATATGTTCTGTTCATGGCCATGGCATCAGTAATCAGTATAACCAAAGATGAGGCGCCCCCTCCCCATCTCTCTTTTGCTCCGATGCAATGGAATTCCAGAGAATCATTTGGGCTTCTATTAAAAATCAATTTCCATCTTTTGATTCTAGAAACTCACACTGAACCCATGATTATCATCATCACATCAATGAGAGTGTGACTCTTCGCTTAATAGCAGCTGTTTTAGTGTTTTCACTCATATATATATGCTGCGGCCTGGCACTCCAGATTCGATCATTGGCGATCTCGAGCTCGTTCTTGAGGGCATCTTATCTTATATATATGGACCTCTGGCCGAATGGACAACCGACCGACCGACGCGACGCACAGGAAGAACCATGAGAACCACGTTGGGTGTCGTATCATCAATTCGTTTAATTTGACAGGCGCAACCTAAACATGTCAAAACACACTGCATGCGGTTGCCTTTTTAGTTGTGTGCTGCCTTGACTTTTTCTTCTTATTCTCTTTTTATAGTCTTTGGTATCTTTTGGTTATTGTTTTTTTTTTGTTGTTGTTGTTGTGTCTTGTCTTTTGTGGTTATGTTTATCTTGTTTTTTTTTTTTTTTTATTTAATTCCTTATTATTATAAATTATATTTTGGTTGTTGGGCTTCTGATGTGGCTGGCTGCCGCTTGCTTGGTATTCCTCTCTACCTGAATGAGGTTTTAGCTGAACTTATGGTGTGTTTTGTATAGGTAGGTAGGGTATAACAGAGGGCATACCCCCGCCCCGCCTTCTTGAGACTCCATTTCGATTGCTGCTTCTGATGCTGATGCTGTTGGTTTGGTTATATGTTTTCTGTGGGGTTTTCTTTGGATCTTTGTATCCATGGAGCCAGCCACAGTGAGGGAAACATTCTGTTTCGATTCAATATAATATTTGTTGTATAGGTACCTTTTTTGTATCTCTGATGGTGGTGCTGTTGATCACCATGGATATGGATAGTAGTTTTGGGCCTAAGAAGAGGAGGAGGATATTTGTGTTTTCTTGGTTAATTCGAGAGTTGGAGCCTTTTAATAAGGGAAACACGAAGTTTGCTGTTTTTTTTTTTAGTTTGTTGGTTGTATTATTTTGCTTAAAATCGTGTTTCACTCCTCTCTGTTCTGAGGTTCTTAATTTTTTTTTTTTTGTTCACATCAACGAGAAATGAGGGGCTTTGATTGTCGTCTTTGGCTGATTACTTAGCTGCCCGAGGGTACCCACATATACTTACTTCATCTGGGTGTGCTAATTCCCCACTCGGTATTTGTTTGATGTTTTCTTATATTACATACATTATGTTTATATACATATATAGAGCCTCTGAAGGCTCGTTTAGCTCTCTCGCTCTTGTGTAATTGAAAAGCTTAATTGGATTTTTTTTTAAACCATTTTATTCGGTTTAATTGATTCGGTGAGCTTTCATCGCGCACAGAGCTGCTTTGGACGCCTTGAGTGAGTGCGCGGCTATATAGTATTAATTTCCTTTAGTCATTTTGTTATTATCAGAACCGTTTATCTTGATAATTTTATCTGTTTTTTTTTTTTTTTTAATAGAGTGTATCCACCTTCGAGATTAATTTATTTTAACTACGTAGAGTAAATGGTATTTTTATGATCAGGTTACTAAGAATAGTTTTTAGTTTTTTTTTTTTTAATTTTTAATCAAAGAAGGTTTATCTAATAATTACTAAGGGGAAGAACTTGAAACAGAAAGGCAGTTAACAATGAGTTATATGATAAGTTTCAACAGTCACACATTAGAATGAAGAGAATTTACAATTCGGAAATATTTATTACTCTTAACTTAAATTTGTTTCATTGGAATTTGGTTCTGAGAATTGCTTTTTTTTAAAGTAAAGTGATGATAGCTGAAAAGATTTATTGGGCCTATTTAAAGATAAACTTAAATGTTGCAATAAAAAATAATGGATTGTTAAATGAATCACCTTGCCTATAGGGAAATAGGAAGAGATTGGTAAATAATTTCGCAATGAGTAAGACTGGCTAAAAAATGATTTGTGATTTCAAACATTTAGCCATATTTAATTTTAAAGAATTTATTATTTATCGTGTTTGAATTTCGTTGACATATGGATCAAATTCGAGTTCTGATCTCAACTCTTTTGTTTCTTAATTTAAATACAATTTTTTTAGTTAATTTTATGAAATGGAAACTATTGTGTAGGCTGATTGCGCATAGGTGCAATCTGAGGCCTATTTTTACGTTTTTACATCACATATATACGCTGTATGATTGCTACGATTTTAGCTTGTGATTTCGATTTATCAGATTTGTTGTATGGAATATAGGAATAATTATTTTGACAAATTTTCTGAATAAATCTAAACATTTTGTATGTTCTGTTAATTTATGTATTTGGATATTTGTCCTTCAACTAAGCTGGGGCGGATTCTAATTGTGTAGCATTTGTCACTTCTTCAAGAAGATGCCATCTCTGTGCAATTTCATGGGATGATAGCTCCGTATTATGACAGGCGGGTCGAACGTTAAAAAAATCACTTATGCCCTACGATATTACAAATAGCAAAGTATGATCTGAGGATAGAGAGATATCTCAATTCAGCAAATTGTTGACATTTGACGTGAACGTAATTAGGCGGCTCACAGAAGGTAATACCAAAAGTCACATATGTCAAATTTGTCTTGCAACTCGTGAGTCATAATGTGCCTTATTCTAAATAAACTGTATCATCAAAAACCTTTATATTTTTTCTGAATAGTGCCGTGCAATTAAAGTTGCATTACAAAAGATCTTTTGTTTTACAGGCGTAAAGTTAAAATTATAAAAAAAAAACTAATATATTGATACTAGTTGAATAGGTTATATAATAACTTGTATACCGTAAAGGGTTGCAGAAGGTCCATCTAATTTATTCGTAAAGCTTAAACATTCGGAGCTATAAAAGTCGTGCATTTAACAATTTTTAATAAATTTTTAAAACTTACTAAATGAGGATGAAAAACCTATAAGCACATAAAAACCTAAAATGTAGAAATCGCAATGATTTGTGATATACTTTTAGGCGTTTTTTTTTAATAGAAAAATCTGGCATTTTTAAGGGAATTAAGTTTTTCCATTCCTTAAACTTATTGTTAAGGTGAAATAGTTTTACAAATGAAATTATGAGAAGCTTCTTTTCGAATTTCCGATGAACTGAATGTTTCATCTTGCCCTAAAGGTTATCTAGTTATTTATTTTAACTCCAACGAGCATTTTTTTATTAATTTGATGGTGTTTCTTATAAAATTAAGACAGAGTAGCAAAGTGATTTGGAGTTAAAATAAAACATAGTGAGTACTACAAAATTAAGATTAAGTTGCAGAGGGAAATTTTGAAAAAACAAAATAAAAATAGTATACTTTTAGGCGGATTAGTGTAAAGTTGACCTTTTGATTGAGATTTTTGTACAAATGTTTACATGATTAAAAACAGTTAATATTTCTTTGAAACCCATGTAATGGCTTCTTAAATATAAATCTTAGAATTTTCGAATTGTTAGAAAATATATAAACAATTTTCCACAATGTCTGGTGATCTTTTATTTAAAGTTTTTTTTTCATGAAAAATACACTTTGCAGGAAATTTTAAAATATCGTTGTTTTTCTTAGTACCTATACACATACCTGACAGTCCTTGAGTTATTAAAAATTAAAAGAATCATGCAGTTGTTTTAATTGCACATAAAAGATAAACGTTACTCTTTAAATAATTTAAAATAAAATATAACCGATCTTCATTTTTAAAGCAGTTCAGCATTAATTTTTCATCATCTTTTAATTATTGTATAAGAACTTCAATTTAAAAATACAAATTAATGATTTTCTTCTTGTCTCTTGAAAGGAAAAGTCAATAACAAAAACAAAAAACATATCCCTACTAAGAGCTTCACGAACTAAATTCCAAAAAAAAAAAAAAAACATAAACTCAATTATTGTTTCAGAGCAAATCAGTGAAAGAGTTAAATTAAAAAAAAAAACTCTTATATTCTTAAAACCCCGCAGGTTAAGCATTCGTTGAACTTTAAAACGACCATCATCATCATCATTATTATCAATATTAGACTCATGTGGATAGTATTCAATTTGATGCGCACGTATCGATAGGTTTTATACTGTGTAATCACTTCTTATATAAATATTCAAACGTACATATGTATCTATGTAAATACCATACTTAAGCATCACCACCAGAGAGTATGTACCTATACATGAGCATGTATTTGATCTCTGTTCGGCATGCATACTGTATTCCCAGAGGTTTCGATTTTCTTCTCAATCTTCGTCAATGCTATACTTTTTGGTTTCATTCATTTTTTTTTTTTGTTTCTATATTATTTGTTACGTTCAATCTTAAAACTCAGCCTTTTAGTATATTTTTTTTTTTTGGTATTTTCTCTTGTATATCTTCAACCATCAAGAGTGCGCTTACGCTTATACCTACAACATGTTTGTGTATAAAAATATAAAAAAAGTATATGCCGTATAAAATCCACAATTTCTTTTGAAGATATTTTTATAGACATGATTTTCCTCTTTATACTTGATTCTGATCCATTGGAGCGCTGCGCAGCTACACCGCCACCGCTGGGCTTCAATGGAGTATTAGTGTTCACAACTCTACTGGACAAAACGTAGAAGGAGAACTTAAACTTTTTTTTAAAAAAATAATAAAAATAAATAAACGACGACTAAAACTCCACAACCAACAACTCGCGTATATGCTGAGAGAGAGGAAGAAGCTTAGAAGAAGCGCATCTTGATGATGTCTTTTCTGAAACAAAAGGAAACCTGATTTAAAATCGTTTCAATGGAATTTAAAATGGCACCAGCCAGCATCCACTCTATATATACTATATATATTGTAGACAGACGAACAAATAGAGAGGGTGTGTGAGAGAGTGAGAAAGAGAAGGAGTGAAGGCGCAAACACCAACAACAACCATCAGACAACAGTTCACGTTTGGTATGAAAAAATTTTGTTCTTATTTAATATGGAGGCACCCAATGCGAAGGAGAAACAGACAGATATTTATAAATTCACATTTTTTTTAGGGATCAAATCTGATGCCAAAATACAGAATACATGGCTCATATATGTATGTAGTATGTGTATTCCTGGAAATTACAGTTAATCTTAATTAAAATACATCAACAATCGAACGATAAGACGAGCAAAACAAACGCAAATAAATAATCGAGTTCGTTTTTCAGCTCTTTCGTTTTAACACAAGAACTCTTCTCGATATAACTCGAATGATGGGTTATTGTTGATGTGAACATTTTTTTTCTCACGCAAGCAAACTAAAAACTGGCAAAACTGATCTTCTTGGTTGATTGCCACCATTTTGAGACAGTGGTTCTTATATATAAAACATGCTGAAGAAGGTATATATATACCAGGGATATGATTTAAAGTCTTAAACTTACCCGACTTAACAGAGCAATGAATGTGTGCTCGACTCTCATAGTAGACCCAATCGAAGCCAGCCTCCACGGCCAACCTGGCAAGCATTCCATACTTTGTTCGGTCACGATCTGATGTTGTGATATCAACAGCACGTCCTTCATAGTGCAATGAATCGTTACGATGATTGTTATCTTCATCCCAGCTTTCAGTTACTCGCAATCTTATACCAGGCCATTGATTCATCACAGACACGGCTAGTGTATTTAATTTATCCTTACAGCGCTACATTAAGTAGAATGAAGATAAAAATTCATAAGTAATTAATGGAAAACTTAAAAGTTTTTTTCAAGATTAAATTTGTTTAAATCTTAAGACTAATAATAATTTAAAATTCATTGACTCCGATTGCGCTGCCGCCACCACTGCCGTCGGGGGATGGCGTAACTCCACCTCTATCAAATCATCACACAAACACATATGAACACAGTTATTGATATGATATATATATGTTCATGTAGGCGTGGCCCTTATAATTTATAATTTCCAAGAAACTGGTTCCCACCCGAAAAAAAAAAACAAAATTAAAAAATGAAGAAAAAGTTCCCCAAAATTATCAGAAAAAAAACGATATTGAGGAAAACACAAAACTAAGGAAGATTTTGCACATTTATTTCCCAAGACCTCACATCAAACTGTAACAGCAACCAACAACAATAAACAAGTCCAAATGTTGTCCAAATGTTTTGTGTAAATTTGAGGTAGTCAATTTTGCGGTAGGCGGTTTCCCTTTGGATCAAAACAATTGTTGTAAATTTTGGGAAAACATATAGATTTCCATCAAGATTGATTCTATGCGTTTTGTTGTTTTCTCTCTGTCCTGCCTTTTTGCAAACCAACACAAAAAAAAGGAGTCGTATAAGTTACATCAAATTGGCAGCCGTGAAAATTTGATTTTCATCCCTTTATTGCTGCATCACAGTGGTTTTAGTTTTAAGTGAAAATATGTATATCGATCTCCGTAGATAATTGGCATCGTTTTGCGCCCAAAAGTTGTTGTTTTGTCATCGCCTACAAAATTTATTCTTCTCTGACGTCTGTCCCTTTAGAAATGGAAGCCAACTACCTAAGATTTTTTGTTACCTTTTTATTAAACAAAAAAAAAAAAAAAAAACAAAAACTTAAAGCGGCACTTATCCTTTGGTTTTCTTCTCATTCTTTTTTGTTGTTGTTCTTTCAATCCTCGTTGATGGGTTTTCAATGAGAAATAACAACAACAAAACAAACTAAAGAATTTTTATTCTTGCACTTTGAGAGACTTGAATTGTTGTACAAGGATTAATATTTGTTTACTCCTTTCGGCGGTGCGGCGGTGCAGCAGTACGGCGTGTGTGGTGGTGGTTGATTGGAAGAATAAACCTTATAGACTCTGTATAAACAGATTCCTTTTATATATATATTTTGTTTTGTTTAAAAAGACTCAAATGCAAATAAAATAGATTGAAATGAAAACAACATTAATTTATTCTGTTAAAAGGCGCAACAAGTGAGTGCGATCTGAAATCTGATGATGGATTTTGAATGAACGAACAAAAAAATTATTCTATGGAAGATATGATAATGGTCCATCAGTATAGTGGTCAGGTTGAAAATGATGGTGATAATCACTTTTGATGTGCACGCATGATAATGATGCCCAAGCCCATCCGCTGATACAAGATGGATTTTTTTTTTGGAGTTAAACTAAAACAAACGTGTCGATTGGTTCATGTTTTTAAGCAGCATAATATAAATTGTTGGTGTATATATTTGTACACTCGTATACGCAGTGTTGAATATATCGGCTGTTGTTTTTTTTATGGGCTATTCTGTTTTTGTATTATTTATTCTGGACAAATATTTGTCAAAATTTACGTTTGCATCAGGCGTATAGTGCAACGGCATAATGAAGGAGTGTTATTTTTTTTTAAATTTTTGTTTTCTTCTTGTGGAATGCCGACTTTATAGTTTGACCATATATTACGAAGAAAATCAATTTTCATTCAATTTAGGCTTTTTAAATCAGAATTTTTTCTTTAACGAGTGTAGATTTAGTTTTTCACACAATCAAGTTTGAACAATTTATTTTATCTCTTGTTTTGTTAAGAAAGAAATTGGATAACTTAATGTTTAAGATGTTTGCTTTGTTTAGATTGAAGTTTTTCTATGTGATAGACCTTTGAGTGTGGCAATGGTACAGAGTAATAAATGAAGCGCTAATTACTAATGACAATGATAAAGTAATGAACATAATGCTAATTACTACCTAACTGTTACTAACAAAAAAAACTTTAATCAAATGAGTTTTGGAAAATTACTCTTGTTAAACACTTCATTAAGATATTATGAAACTAAAATTAGTCAGGCTTCAAAAAACTTCAATGCAAGGGACCCATTATATTTTCTGCGGAAGTTGATATCAATACTCTGAATCGAAATTAGATTTGTATAAAAAAAAATACAAATACAAGAACATATTACAAATTTCACAAAAAAATAATTTTTATTAGTCATGAGTTATTGATTAAATTCTTTTACGATATAATTATTGTTTTTCTTAGATTAATTTGTTGAGATAACTATATTTAAGTGGAATTTATGTTGAGAATTTCTAATCAAAATGTGATCTATACTTGACTTGATTGAAACACCCGTCCATATTTTTAATTAAAACAAAACACATATTTTACTATGGTGATATTAGTATAGCAGAACCTGGGGATTCACGATACCTTGAAGAATAACAATTTTAGAGCATAAATAACTTTTCAAAATAACTGCAGTGGCAGCATTGACTATGCCTTTCATTCATGTCATGTTACGTAAACGATACATCAGCTGCTGTCAAAAAAAATGACATTTGCTAAAATCAAGCCATTTGTATATTTATGAAGTTTATAATTTTGGTATGTAAGTTTCTTGTCATTTATAAGTATATTAATTTGTGGTGTGACTTTTATCTAAAATTAGTTTAAGAATATAATTTAAGATCATTTTTTTTTTTTACTAAAAAGTGCCTTTGTGCACTTAACGCTATTTTGTTTAGGGATACTTGCCCACGGGAACAAGTAACCTTAGATTCGAAACAGAAAGTACGTTTACAATTATGCTACAAGGTCAAATTAAGGGCCGTTAAAAACTAGATTTTGTCAATTTAATTAAACCTGTGTTTAGAGTTATTATGTCATTAAAAACGCTCCATTAGGTCTAATCACTAAAACAACACAAACATTCTTGGGCGTTTTGTTAAAAATCATTTGAATTTAGAGATGCAAATTAAATTGAGCCATTAAACTACTACGAAGGCTGTGATTTAAGTTCTAAATGGCTTTTAAAGTTTCACTAATTGAGAGTGAATAAATTAAAACGCCTTATTAAACCTCAATTAGGCCTAAAAACCTCTCTTCAAAAGAGTTTGGTTTTAGCTAAAACAGGTTTAAAATTAAACAAACAGTTAGTTAATGGGGAGGCAACGACAGTTGAAGTTGCTTAATGCTGTTAAATAAATTAAATTGTATAAAGTCGAAAAATTCCATTTTTTAATGGCACATTTAAAATTAATTCTTATGCTTTTTGATATTATGTTTTATCATCATTAATTAATATTATTTTATTTTTAATTTTTTCTAAACTTAATATATGTTGAAACTGTGCTTTGGAAAATTATTTTGTATTGTAATAAATGCGTACGAAGTTGTTTTAATCAGAGTTTATAAGAACTGAACAAAGCTCCAGTAATGTGAATCGATCTAAAATCCAAAAACGCCTTGTTTTAAATAGTTCACATTATAGAGGGACTACTGTATATACAAAAAAAAAATCTAATTGAAAATTAGATGGGAGCCTACTGCACAATTGTTTATTATTTTTAAATTTATTATGTATTGTATTGTGTTATTGTAAATTTTTAGTGACTTATAAGTACTTAAAGGATACAACACTGAGGTACGTGTACGATATTCTAGTTAAATTTAGTTTTTTTTTATATTTTTATAAAAAAAAAAATAAAAAGCCGAACGTGAATTACGTAATGATTGCAAAACAATGTGAACATAAAAAGAAAACGTAAGTTGATAATTAAGAAAAAAACAAAGGTGACCCCTCTGCAAAGTTGTTAATTTTTTTAAGTTACGACAAAACGGTGAAAAATATCAACGGTGTCCCAACAAAACAATATACCATTGCTCCATGTGGAAGAGGTCAGTAACGGCCATACTAAGAATCGGAAGCTTTTTGTTAGTAACATTGGTGTAACATTCATGTATATAATCAGTAAAGTAGTTATTTATTCCGGTTGAAAGACTGAAAACAGCTTTGAGTTCTGGAAGCATTAAACTCCATTCTTTTACTGATTTCCCTTTTAAAAATTCTGTTTAGATCATAATTAAATAGAGTTAAAGGAAAAACGGAGCCTTGGGACATACCAGCATTGATTTTCTGAGATTGAGACTCAAAACCATTGAAAATCAATTTACATTTAACGGTCAGAAATCTACCACTAATCCAATGATCTTACTTGTGTAAAGATTTAATTTACTTATCGGTCTTATTAGAAGCTTTCGTTCTTCAAGATAATTGTTAAGCTGACGATTGATCAGAGTTTTGATGCTCTTCAAAAGAAGGGAGATAGGTACACTTTGAAGATATTTTGAGAGTGAAAAAAAGTCAATTCTAAAATTAAGTGGTGCCATGGAAAAATGTACGTTTTTAAGTGTAGGTGGCTTATTGGGTTGGCTATATTTGCTTAACCTATATTTCCAACAACAGAAATTGCTAAAATTAAAGATTGGATTTTTGTATTATAATCGTTAGGGTGTATCATACGGTAGTTTTCGTGCTCCTACCACAATTTCGTTGGCCGCCATTTTGAACGGTCTCAGCTGCTCGATAAAGTGGTAAAAAATAGGACTTCCAGATTGGCCAGCCGAAGAGCATATGTGCCAGAAATCAATTTCAAATTCTGATTGTCAGAGCCACTATAATATTATTTCTATGTATTTTATTTCATTTTTCGAGTACACATCTAAAATCTGACATTTGCTTTCTTTTTTTTTTCTAAATTAAATGAAAAAATAATTTCTGAAAAATAATCAACAAATATTGTGACAAACAGCATATTCACTCGCAAAAACATAAATTTTTCAACATTGTTTAAATCAAACCCTTTTCAAAAAAAAAAAATAAATAAAATAAAACATTCCAGGTATAGTGTAGTTATAATGATTCAAATTTTGACCACAGAGAGAGGGCTTCTCTGGGGAATTCTCTCTTCATGTGTTGCAAACCAAAACAGAAGTCAATTTTTCTCTTGATGTAAATACGTCTGAATGGTCAGTTGATAAATTACAAAATGTCTTAAAGAAGAATACAAAATTCTTGCCCAAAAGGGTTATCCTGTCAGTATGGCAATCCATTCAAATACACAACATTAAAAGAAGAAAACTAACAACCAACATGGTTAACCATTTTTTTTTTTTTTTTTAAGTCCATTGTTTGATCGTTATTCATCAGAGAAATGTTTAAGATTTTTTTTTTTTTGATTTATTTTCTGCAACGATTTCTTTCTTTCATTTATGAATTTAAAATTTATTGCGAATGATGAAAATGATTAATGATGATCAAAGATATTCTGCATAATCACACACCAAGCACTTTTCCATCTGGATCCCCATCAGCATCGACGGCCATACGCAGAGAGTTGCAGTTGCAGTGCGATACGTAAAAGACTTGGTGCGTATATTTGCAGCATTAATTGAACCGTATTCGTATAAATAAATGCAATTAAAATAAACTGCATAATTATTAGTGGATATTATGTGAACGTATTGCGTTCGTCGCAGTAAAAGTGATCTTGTGATACTTTGGTACTTATGATGCCTGATGATGATGATAATGGTGATGAGTAGGGAATAATGTGCAATTATATGCTCGCTCCTCTCTGAGACTCACGAAATTTAAATCGATGATAGGCGTGCGAGTGCAATCGCGCAATCACAATCTCAAATGTGAATCTTTTATGAGGATACAAATTGCACTTAGCCCAGAGTTTAATTGTTCAAGTAGAACGGTCAGTTGGCGCTGACTGCTGCTGCTGCTTCGGATATGGTTGTGGCTGTTGCTGCCATCATACTATGCCGCTTCAGAGATGCAAACAAACGCATTCACATTCAAGTCTCAAACCAAGGTGTCCATTAAGACAGTTTGTACAAATATGAAATTAAATACTAATGTACCTCGACGTGTGGACTTTCCTCTGTGATGTTGCGATGATGGACCATATGTCAGTTGATGTTTTTTTTTTGTTTTTTTTTAAATCTCTGTGAATCTTGGTTGGTGGTTCTGATGCTGTTTTGCTGCTAATGCTGCTGGTTGATGATATGATGTTGATGATGAGTGACCAATATCAATATTGATAATTCATTTGCAAGTGAGTATAAGTGAGCGCATATGTTAATTTTTTTTTCCATCATATTCTCTGTGTGTAGGCCCGTTCTTTTGGTAAATATTGATACATTAATGTTTAACTCTTCTTAGTTCTTTATATTTCATTTTTTTTTTTTGTTTTTTTTTTGAAATTTTACCTATGCATATTTTAACAGACAGAAAATTAAACAATTTAACACGTTTGTCGATCGGACTAATGAAGGTAAAAAAAACAATGTTTGTAATGATGGCAAGGACACACTGCATTCCGATTAGGAAAGGCTTATGTACTTATTTTTTTTTTTTTTTGTAAGGCTCAATGGTGTTTTGTATAGGGTTGAAGTTTTTGTAGTAGTTGTATAGGTATAAGTCAGTTCTATCACCATCATTGATTGGTTTGAGTTTATTTAGTCGTTTCGCATGCATTCTCCACCAAAAAACTGCTTCCTCAGTTAACTATATGGGCTGATTTACTTCTAGAGATAAATAATTCTGGTTTAACTCACCGTTGAAAACTGAGCCTTAAGGTCTTAAATTGAACATTATGATAAGATACATGCTTTAAAAGACAAAATCGACAATTTTTCATAAATAAATATAAACTTACAATTAATCAATTAAAAAACAATTTGTTCAGTAAATTGTTCAAAACTAAAACAAGTTTCTATATTTTTATTCATTAAAGCGTTTTAAAAACAATTAAAAATAAATAGTTATCTTTCCATTCTTCCTCCATTCCAATCGAAAGTAAATCTCTTGTTTGCTAATATTTTTCATTCACTGAATACCTATATATGTATACCTACTATTAAATTGATTTTATGTATGTATACTATACAAACCTCTGAAGAACCAATACTAACTAAATGATTCAATAAAATAAATTTGCATTTTTAAGTTGCAAAGCAGTAAGTTGTTCGATCACTATTGAGTTAATTTGAATTTTTATCTCTCTTATAACATCACTTAAATTTCAACTTAATTTCAAATAAAAAAATAATTAATTAAATAAAAATTACACCTTTTGGCATCATACCTACGTGAAATCATTAATATTTGTATTATGTAATCAAAGTGCTGGGTGAACGATCTCGTTATATTTTTATGTGATCAAGATTTAAGCATTGTGTTAAGGTAGACTCGGGCTAAAATGGGTCACAACTATAAAATCGAACAACAACTTCCTAATACAAGTTTAAATATGAGACAAACATTTTATTAATTTAAATTAAAAACTAACAACTAGTTTTAATTAATTATACTGAAACATAAGGATTAAATTCAATTAAAGTGTTTAATACGAGTAAGTTAGTTTTAGAAACTCTATTTATTTTATATTCCAAAAAAATTGTAGATATACTAATAAATATAAACATAAGTTTAACATGGTTTGGCCTTAGGCCGTCTACTAGAATGACATGATAACAACATAATACATTTTGAATCTTAAAATTAACTCAAATTTTAATAGTCACCTTCGATTATTCGGGTTCTATAATTTAGCGCCATCTTTATGTATTTATATACAACTTCTTCCAACCAAAACTTCCATTTAAAATACATACAACTTTGCTCATATTATGTTTCATTATGGATTTACCGATGAATCTGACACGAAATTCTATTAGAGTCTTACATCTGGCAATAAAGACAAATATCGCACAAAGTAGGTAGGTCCGGACGATGTGGAATGTACTTGAGGTTATCGTCATTTCCCTCTTAATTTAATTATCACTGAAAGTGGCAATCGATTTAAGAAGTATGAGCTTCCTTGCAAGTTGTAGTCGAGCTGGCTATATATCATCCTATACTGAGAAGATTGAGCTTCCAAGATATAACCGCTGTAGGCATAGCGAGCTTCACCATCCAGTTAATTTTCAAACAAGCTTCTTAGAAAAGCGAGTCCGAGGTTGCCTCTCAAAGTAATTATGGACTTGAAGACCAAATTGGACAGTCTTCTTTTATCCATCTCCTACAGCTTCAATATATATTCGAAATGTAGTTTAAGCGTATTTAAGAATAACGGTGCCATAGTAGTTTCAAGATGAACCATGAATAATTAGAATAATTTATTAAATAAGCTGAAATCTGTGGATTATAACTACCGTAGATAAAAGAAATAAAGAATAATTTGGAGTGCAGGCCGGCAACCGAACAAGATATCTTTTAAACTTTTCGACAACATCGAACTGCCAGCAACCCCACACTTGATCACCATACAGTTTGATGGACGAAACAGTAGCACGAAATATCAGGATCTTTGTGCTATGGTCCACAAACCAACTCTCTATATGTAACGTTCCCAGACTGAAAAAATTGCTCTCTTCGCCTCAGCTAATTTAGTCTGAAAATGCTTTTTGAAATTAAGGTTAGGACAGATCAAAGGCAACGAGATACATATACTTTCGAACAATTTCCAAATTCTAACCTTTTTTAGCTCCACTTTTCATTTCTCAAGTCGATGATCTCCACCTCCATCTCTGAAGATCATCATTATAGTCAGGCTCCAAAGATCTCAGTAGCGCTTCAGATCATCCACGGCATTCACTTAACTGATTCGGTCAGAAAAAAAATGTCATCGGCGGCACGGTATCCGTAAGCCTCCGAACTGAATGCCCCCTCCAACTTCCTTGAAAATATCATTTATAAACGAAATGAATAGCAAAGTACTCAGCACACATCCTTGCCTTACTCCCACTAGTGTTTCAAAGGCATGCGACGTAAATTTTCCGTCGCAAACATGTGACACTTGTTTCCATAATACAATTTTTACAATAACTATCCTCAGTAATTGTTATTTTAACAATTTTTTTAAAGGATGGTTTTTGAGTCAATTAAATAAAAAATTGTATACCATTCGTGTTTAAAAATGTTCCAGGGGATATGTGCGCCATGGCTGGCTCGATCAAACAACTTAAAATAATGATATTCTTAAAATACTAGATCAGGAATACAGATTCTTTCCCAGGATCTTCAAATCACTTACATAACAAAAGAATCCAAATAGCCAAAAAAAAATTGAAAAATCTGATATAATTTGCCAAAATCACAAAATTCACATTTCATCACAACAAAATTCCAAAAAAAAAAACAACCGAATAACTTGATCTGTTGCAAGGCCAAATTATTGTGCAACGCATATTGTTCTTCTTCCTATATACTTTCCACAAAAACCAAAAATAAAAGAACATAAATCCCTAAGTCGGTATTCATTACCGGATACCACTTTGCGACTCTAATTGTTGTTCAACCACACAGTCAAACCGCCACCCTCGGGAAATTATATTGCGCACCGCCGCACCGTTCGCCTCTCCCTAAATCTCGGCCATCCATAGGGTAATCTGATATGTTGCACCTGTTATCCCGGTTGGTTATTACGAATTACGAAATAACAACCAACCCCTAACCATCAATCAAAGACTAAACCACGACGAACGACGAGCGACGACCGATATTGAACTTCAACTATATACCTACTAACCATCATGGACTTGCTGCTGCTACTGCTACTATATGCTGTTATCCCCGTCCATCGGCATCGGTCCGTTGATCAGTTATTACTTGGTGTAATTCATTCATAATTGGGAATCACAAGGATAAAAAAGGTATCAGATTCGCACTCTGATGGTATACCGATGCATATCTAGTGCGCGGTAGTTTGTATTAGTAGCAGTATAGCAGCTATATAGACCTCCCGAAGTTAGATCGATTAAAATCAATTTTATTTATGTATAGCTGCTCTTCAAGAGTACCTACTGTGCTGTGCACATTTAATTTTCTAATTAGGAAAGAAATGCAAAAATGCGAAATGATACTAATTTTTCAAAATTATACAATTTTATGAACAAAACTACTAATGAAAAGATGCGAAATAAATACAATTTAAGACAAAATTTCAAGTAGGTACTTATAGATGCGAAATGATCAATTTTATGAAAAGAATCAGCATATGGCTGATATTTTTGTATTTTCCCAAAAATTTCAAGTTCTCTTATATACTATTAAATAAACTCGTTTAACTGCATTTAAAATGGATTTCTTAACTGGTAATTCCTGTAAGTGAAATAGAAATTCTAATACGTAACATTTTAAAACGAAAGAAAGAAAAGGTTTCGCAAAACGGTTATGTCGCAAATGTTGATTCGCAATATAATTCAAATATAATAATTTTAGCATTTCGCACATTATGAATGTAAAATTAAACATATAATCACTGTTGCCATTTGAAGAATGCATTTAAATCGTTTCGCAAAAATTTCATTTTGCATAGTATGTTATTTCGCAACTTAATTTAAATGTAATAATTTTAGCATTTCACACATTCTTAATGTAAAATGAAAAATATCATAACTGTTTGCATTTGAAAAGTGCATTTAAATCGTTTCACAAAAGTGGTATTTCGCACGTGTAATTTCGCAACTTAAGTTATATGTAAAAATTTTAGCATTTCGCACTTTTTTGATGTAAAATGAAACAAATCATAACTGTTTGCGTTTGAAAAGTGAATTTAAATCATTTCGCAAATGTGTTATTTTGCATATAGTACATAATGTATGTATCCATGTATTTTGCAATATAATTCAAATGTAATATATTTAATATTTCGCACATTTTTAATTTAAAATTAAACAAATTTAGAAATATAATTCAAATGTAATATATTTGAAGTTTCGCATATTTTTCATTTAATATTGAAGAAATCATCATTATTATAAATGAAGTAATCGTTAGCATTTTCCACATAGTAAATGAAAATCAAACAAATCATCACTTTCTCCATTTGAAGAGTGCATTTAAATCATTTCGCAAAAGTATTACTTTGCATGTGTAATTTAGCAATATTATTTAGTAATCGTTGGCATTTCGCACATATATAATGTAAAATCAAACAAATCATCATTAATAAATCGCATTTGTTTTTTTATCAACATCAAGGTTTTGCTATTTCGCAAAATAATAAGTAGTAGTAGTAGTAGCGAAAAAAACTGGTAGATAAGCATAGTTTAAGTTCAAAAAGCATTGAATCGATCACATGAGCATACAAATTTATTGAGCCGATCAAATGATTTATAGAAAAAAAACGGTTGCGATGCAAATACAATTTTTTTTCGTGAAATGCGAAGGCATAAACGTATTTGCGAAATGGATTTCCTTGAATTGGAAAAAGAATTTTTTTTTGGAATTAATGGTATATTTTTATTTATTCAATAAAAAGAGCCAACTATCCAAAATCAAGTTTTTCTCTTACATAAAATCGTTTCTCTTTAGCA
The DNA here is from genome assembly GCA_932273885.2 of Leucozona laternaria. Classification (NCBI taxonomy): domain Eukaryota; kingdom Metazoa; phylum Arthropoda; class Insecta; order Diptera; family Syrphidae; genus Leucozona; species Leucozona laternaria. Next base: position 275,419,656 of record OW026366.1, read on the forward strand.
TCAAACTCTGAAAAATGCCTACCTTCCTCAAAAAAGTCTTATTTCTATGGTTTTTTTGTAATAAATTCGTTAAAAAAAATCGATCTACATAAACTCGAAAACAACATTATATACACACAGTACTGTTAATTAATTTCTGCAAGAAGAGCCACTCTATTTCCTGATACTTGAGTTCCAATATTCCTCTTTAATTTTTTTTTTGTTTTTTTTATTTTATTTAAATTTTTTGCACACTTTTCGAATAAATTTAATCGACTGACTAAACAAGTGAAATCGATGTCGATGAAGAGACAATAGCGAAATCGATATCTCATATCCTTTGTGGCAGTGATTTTTATCAAAAAGGGAAATCTTACAACTGAGGAAGTGGCCTATTCGACCGTCAAACCGACCACAAAAAAATCGACACCAAACCAAACCAACGCTATAACGTGGTCGTTGTCGATAACAACTAGTATAACTTCAAACACCCATATTGAAGAGCGATTTAAAAAAAAAATAAAAAAATTAACTGTACTATATACGTAGTACATTAACACTATAAATGTCGTCGGTTCCGTTTTGTGTGTAAGACGATCGTTTCGAAGGAACTTAAAACCTTCACAAACCTATATACCATTTTATCATATGGAAAGAAGTCTCATAAGAATGTGAAAGAATCGAATGGAAGAAAAAGAAATAACAAAACAAAAAAAAAATCAATCAGCAATGTCATTGATCGATTGGATAGAAGCTTTTGTAGGGCAGTGAGTCTTATTTTGCATCCGCTTCTAGATCAATTGTGTGGGATGACAATGTTGATGAATCTCAAATAGATAACCTGGCTTACCATTATATTCAAATATTATTCCAATATAAGGTTATAAATTGCTTTGTTTTTAATTTTTTTGTTGTTGTTTTGTATTCAAGAATGTATCAGTTTTATCTAAGTCGTGTGTCTCGTCTTGAGATAGGTATATGTAAATTGATTTTTGTGTTTGATATTTTGAATGTCAAATATTTTATCTGACTCACTGTTGGTATAAAAAAATTCTTATTGATGTTTGAGTGATTTATTAAATTTATTGGCATGTTAAAAATTTTGTATTTATGATTTATCTATATTTTTATAATTTAAATTATTTGTTATGGGTGTGTTGTTTATTGGAATTAATAAAAAAACGTTTTTTTTTTTTAATTTCGATAGCAAAATAGCTTATTTGTTTGAATTGCTTCAAAATTAAACAAAAACTAGAGACCTGCACCTATATTTTATATCTTTAGAGTTTTTAGATTGGATAAAGCCTAAACAGAGGATTATGCATAGGTGTTTGCAAATGTGATTCAAAAATCTAAGTTTTGACCTTGTGTGTGGTATAGGCAAATCTAAATTCACCCCATTTTTGAGACGTTAGCCCTGCCGGCCGCCACGCCACACAGTGGTCTGAGCGCGGAAAAAAGGGCATTCGAGAAACTCATATGCAGCATTTTTGTTTTTATGTCTAACTACTATTAGATAAGATGATTTTTTTTTTAAATTAACGTGAAATTTACTTTATTCGAAAGATAATCTTCTGGCATTATAGTTTAAATATGATTTCTGGCATATGACCACCACGGCTGGCTCAGACGTATTCTAATCTGGAGGTCCAATTTTCGATGACTTTTTCCAACATTTGTGGCCGTATATCGGCAATAACGCGGCGAATGTTGTCCTCCAAGTGGTCAATCGTTTCGGGCTTATCGGCCTAGACTAGCGACTTCACATATCCCCACAGAAAATAGTCAAACGGCGTTAAATCGCACGATCTTGGAGGCCAATTTACGGGTCCGTAACGTGAAACTATGCCGTTACCAGATGTTTCCTTCAATAAATCAATTGTGGTAAGAGCTGTGTGACATGTTGCGCCGTTTTGTTAAAACCACAGCTTCTGCACATCATGGTTATTCAATTGATGAACGAAAAAATCAGTTATCATGGCTCTATAGCGGTCACCATTGACTGTAACGTTCTGGCCAGCATCGTTTTTAAAGAAGTACGGACCAATTATTCCACTAAACCATAAAGCACACCCAACATTCAGTTTTTTGTGGATGTAACGGTGTCTTAACATACACTTGACGATTATCATCACTCCAAATACGGCAGCTTTGTTTATTGACGTATCCATTCAACCAAAATTGAGCTTCATCGCTAAACAAAATTCGCTTTTGAAAATTGGGATCAACGGAAATCTTTTTTTGGCCGCATTCAACGAATCTACGCATTGCCATAGGTGATCCTGTGGCTTCAATTATTGTAATGTCAAACCAAACTTAAAAAAATCACTTGACAGCTGACAAAATGGTCGCTAGTTAAAATAGTGTTGCCAACTTAAAGTTCTATACCTATAAAAAAAAACACCCTTTACTTTAATCCCGAATTTTGCGCTTGCACATTTATTTCATATTTATTTCTTTGCATAAAATTGTCTTTCAGGTATCAGTCTCTGACATTATATAATTTTTTTTTGCGAGATATAGATAACATTGGCTAGAATTGAAATATTCGAAAGCGATAAAATAATATTTTCTTTTTTAATTTATTTTGTCTGTGGCGCAATTATTTTAAATGTCAAATGTTCTCTGATTCACTCACTCTGTGATGATGTTTATATAATTTATTATAGTTTTATTGACCAGATTGAAGGTGTTAAAATTTAGTATTTTTATGATAACTAACTTTTTTTTTAAATTTATGAATTATGAATTGGTTATATATTGGTATCAAAGCTGTTCGTTTTTTGTTTACCATAGGTAAAACCGGAATAGTTTAATAGTTAATTTAACGACATTCTATCAGTTTAATTACCATGTGAAAAAAATTATAAAAATATTCTTTAGACTATTTGCTAAGGTAATAAAAAAATTTAATTGCACCAATTAATTTCATAGTTGATAAATACAAAATTTGTCATCGTCGACGTGGAGGAAGGAATTTTCAATAAATAATAATTGATTTGTTGTTAAAGAATTAAAAACACACTTCTGACAAAGCAATTTAGGTACCTACTGATAAGACTTGAAAAGAATGAAAACGCAATAATAGTTTGATAATTTCCGGGCACTGTATTACAGTGTTTTATTTGTTCAATTACATAAAATTCAAATAGAAATAAAATTTTATTAAAAACTGAGTAATGAACAAATTTTATATCGTTTTAATAGTTCAAGGAAATTCTTTAGGTTTGTCATTATAGGTGTAAGTTTTTCGTTCTTAAAGCAATACATTTTGTTATTTATTTTTTATTTAGAAATATGAGAGTAAGGCCCAATTTTTCAGTGCGAAATTATCCAAGTTTCGGGATTAAACCCGAGTTAACTCCTGAAACATGTTTTTCAGTCAATTTAGATCCCGAGTTAACTCAAAAAATTTAGTGAGTTAACTCTTTATTAGCTGAATAGGTATTTGTGGAAGATGCGTGTCAAACATCTATTCAAATCGAGGTACACCACTGTGGAAAGAGTGATTTTCATAGTGGTGCCATCTCAAATTCAATAGCGAAGCATTGATTTCTATATACCGTCAAACTTCGATTTCCATAGATTTTTGACAACTAGGAGTTACATTTAATTCTCCACTGAAAAACTACTTTTCAGTTAACTCGGAATTAAAGTAAAGGGTGTTTTTTATAAGGTAAAGAACTTTAAGTTGGCAACACTATTTTAACTGGCGGCCATTTTGTCAGCTGTCAAGTGATTTATTTTTAGTTTGGTTTGGCATTGCAAGAATTGAAGCCACAGGATCACCTAGCAAGGCGTAGATTCGGTGAGTGAATAAGCGCAGTTTGTTTAGCGATGAAGCTCACTTTTGGTTGAATGGATACGTCAATAAACAAAACTGCCGCATTTGGGTTGATGATAATCCTCAAGTGTATGTTCAGACACCGTTACATCCACGAAAACTGACTGTTTGGTGTGCTTTATGGTTTGGTGGAATAATTGGTCTGTACTTTTTTAAGAACAATGCTGGCCAGAACGTTATAGTCAATGGTGACCGCTATAGAGCCATGATTACTGGTGTACAGGAGCTGTGGTTTCAAGAAGACGACGTGGTGCAACATGTCACACAGCTCGTGCCACAATTGATTTATTGAAGGAAACGTTTGGTAACCGCATAGTTTCACGCTACGCACCCGTGAATTGGCCTCCAAGATCCTGCGATTTAACGCCGCTTAACTAATTTCTGTGGGGATATGTGAATTTGCTAGTTTATGCCAATAAGCCCAAAACGATTGACCACTTGGAGGTCAACATTCGCCGCGTTATTGCCGATATACGGCCACAAATGTTTGAAAAAGTCATCGAAAATTGGACCTCCAGATTAGACTACGTCCGAGCCAGCCGTGGCGGTCATATGCCAGAAACCATATTTAAATTATAATGAAGATTATATTTCGAATAAAGTAAATGTCATGTCAATTGAAAAAAATCATCTTTGTTCTATTCCATTTCAAAATTCTATACCTCTAAAAAAACGCCCATTATTGAATGGATTAACTAACTCTGATTTAACTAGGAGTTAACTCAAGCACTGAAAAACTGGACATTAGGCTGAAAACAGACTGAATGAGACAAGATGTTTTTTTTTCATTTTAATTCAAGAAGACGTCTTTTGTTTCAAAACACACCAAGCGAAACATAATGTTGCAAAACAAAATCATGTTTCGTTTGGTGTCTGTTGAGCTACAATAAATCAAAATTTTCAGCGGGAAGGCAAACAATCAACAACCTCGAAGCTATTGACAACGAAGCATGTTTTTCTGTTTTGACTTTGCTTTTTTGTTTTGTCGTTTTTGGTGTGGGTGGCGCCATAAGAACGTTTGTAATAATCGACAACAACTCATGTTTAAACAAAAATGTCTTTATTCGGTGTTCATTGGCTGTATATTTTCGGCATAGCCAGTCATTAAAACAAAAACATATTTTTATATGTTTTGGTTCATAAGAATCAATGGATTCTTGTCTCATAAGACTGAAAAACACATTTCGACTAATCCAATGTGTTTTCAGCTTTATGGTTCCCAATATATCTCGCAAATCTCTTAACATTTTTTTTTCTAAGATGGCGGACAAATCAGGACTTTCAACCATCGAAAATGGTCAATTAAACATTCCAATAGATTAAACTAATCACGCATGCATTAAGAAGTGATAACATGTTTTTAAAATATCGAGATTTTGAATATCGATGTTGGGCAAATAAGTCTACGACTTAAATTAGATCGATTAATACAATAAGTTAAAGGTGCACTGTGTCCATAGTTCAATTGATATACGATTCTGCATTTCTATTTCGAGACATAGAAATTTATTTATTTATTCATTTTTGAATTTCAATTTGTGTTTTTTTTTCCTCTGCCAATGATATGTTAATTTTTTTTTTTGAATTATATAATTCTCATAATAATCATAATGATTATGAAATCTCCAACATTGTACCTACTCAATTTGTTTATTAGACATTTTGTGTACCAAACTAATGTTTTGTTTTCGATCTGAAACACTTTTGGTGTGGGTATGATATATGAAAGAAAAATAATCAGCGCTGTCGTAAATATAAAAAAAGTAAGTCTGACTCCTGCCGGTGGATTCGTTATGGGGCTGAATATTAGTTAATGATTTCAATTTTTTGTTATAACTTTACTTGCTAATTGAATTAGTTAATTTTTCATGAACTCAGAATTCTAAAGAAATGTTGATTTTAAAGTTTATTTTTTTTTTTAAATATTTAACTACTTTTTCTCCAGAAACGTCAAATTAAATAATGATGTGAAATCCGTTTCTTGTAAATTCTCAAATAAATTAATTATACATACCTAAGTTTGTCGTGTATTTTTTGACTGTTTTATGGTGGAAGAGTAGGTACTTTTATTATTATTTGTACGAATTCAAGCAATTATAAATATGTATTTGCTTAAAAAATTATTAAATGGAATTAACACCTATACAATTCCGATGAAATGAAAAGTGTTGATAAAAAATTGTATTTATTTTATTACTGTGAGTTCTTGGTAAAATGACGTAAGTTTTCTTTCTTATTTAATAAAGATGTTATGTTGACACATTAGTCGTTTGAATTCAAGATTAAACAAAAAGACGTTTAATTAAAAACACTTCTATGAAAAAATATTTGTTTGCTCAATTTATAACCACACATTTTGTCAGCACTATTTGAATAGTACGTTTTGAATTGTTCTCAATAAATAAGTTCAAAGATTTGCTTGAATCATCAACTTATAAAAAAAAAATTTACCAATGTTAAAAATTTTGAATTATAAGTCAAATAATAATTTTGTGTCTCTGTTCAAAAATTATACCTGTACTCTTATTTCAGTTCTAATTTTTTGTGTGGAGGCAACCTTGATGGATTTACACGAGGGCGAACTATAGCCACAGTCCTAATAGGGCATAACCAAAGAGGAGGATTCTCATAAATAGGTCTTAAAACAACACAGCAATTGAATCTGAATTTACCGGGACACAATTTTTTTGCAATGGCGTAAAATTTTAAACGATTTAGTACGATGTTAAAGCATTTGTAGTACATAATGATGCTAGGTAAAAAAAGAGGGTTTTCCAAATTTTAAACGAGTTAGTATAGTACCTTGTTTTTAACATTTTATTAAATTTAAAATCACCAAATACCTACTTTTTTTTAGTATCATACTTACTCCATATGTCACTTTGACAACTAAGCAAATATGAAAAAGGTATGTTTGCTTACTTTTTTGCACAAACTGTCGCTATTTTAGGCGTTTTCAGCTGGAGTTTATTATATGATTCTAGTTAAACATGGAATTGACTCTAGACATGCCAATTATAACAGTTTTGGTTTATGGTTTATAGAAGTACTATTTATAGGCTGCGGGGCGCCTATGACTTTCTGCCGGTGGGCCCAGAGTTTTTGTTTTCAAGTTCAACATTTTACAAAAATTTTCAAAGTCATATAAGTAGTGTGTGGGTATTTTTAATTTTCAATAATAGGTATGCACGCGCCATGATAAGGCCTATAGACTTAATCTTTTTGTCTTCGCATATCGATAACACGATCTTTCATTATCGAAATATCACAATTACAAAATCTCTAATTCTGAAATAACGCAATATACAAATTTTGAGAGTATCTAATCTAATAAATTTATATAAGCTAAGTTAGAAACTATGAAGTACATATCTACTAAAATTTTAAATAGAAAAACAATAAAATCTGATAATTTGATGGTATTTCCAGTATTTTTGACATTTTTATCTTTGAGAGCGAGATTTGAATTGTAGTAGAATTTTAAAGCTTGAGATTTATTCAAAAATAACAAGGTTACGGTATTCGCAATTAGAGGAGGGACGATTCTAGTCAAATTTGGCATAACCCTTAATTATGTCGTAAGATTAGATAAAGGATTTTTTTCTAATTGCAAGGAGGATGCAGGAGGTTCAGCCAATATGAATGGTAAAAAAAAATAATTTTAAAAAATTATTTGGTGCTCATTAGTAAAAATGTCAAAAATAAGCATGACCGTAAATACAGGGTAGGCCAAATGTCTCTTTCCTATGCATAAAGGGTGTGTACAATAAGAAATTTATTCCACGAGAATCAGCTCCACATGGTAATTTATTCAACTTTAAGTGGGAATAATGTTCCACTTTTAAAAGTGGAAGTTCATACCTACTCAGAGGGAGAATTTATAAGACTTTTTAGTGGGTAAGAACTTCACTTTCAAAATGGAGTTATTTTCCCACTTTGTGTAAGAATTAACTTCACTTCTTTTTCGGAATTTGTGAAATAAAGCCAAATGTAACAAAGAAAAACGAAATAAGATCAATTTGGCTTTATGTCGCTATATGCAAAAAGAAATAATGCCAATTAATTTAAAACAAAATCTATTACTTCAAAATAACAATTTGCTAAAAACAGTGAGATAGGTTCACCCTTTTTGTGGTGATCAACCCGCTCACCCAATTCCGTTGATCCGCTTAAGGTACTTTCAGTCGCCAGGCAAGCGCCTCTTTCATCAGGTTTCATGAAAACAGCTATTTAGGTTGCCCGATTTTATTTTGTTTAGGATATTCATGGTGGGAAAGTATTCCACAAAATTTCAGCTGTGATAAATTCTCTCTCTCAGTGAGAATTTACTCCACTTTGAAAAAAGGAACAGATTCCGACTAAAAGTGGAATAAATTCCCATGTGGAGCAGATTCCCTGCACTATTTATATTACAAAGAGAAATTAATTCTCACACAAAGTGGGAAATAACTCCACTTTTAAAAGTGAAGTTCTTTCTCACTAAAAAGTGTAATAAATTCGCTCTCTCATTTGTGGGAATGAACTCCAATTTGAAAAGTCGAATAGATTCTAACCAAAAAGGGGAATAAATTTCCATTTGGAACAGATTCCAGATGAACAAACCTCATGTATTTTCAAGTTTTTTAAACTCCGCGGTAGGCTGAAGATGTGCACTAAAAAATGTTCACCATTCTTGAAATGATTTTATATGCGTTGTGCAAGTATGTATTTTTTTCTATAGCCAAACGGACACAACTTTGACAATAATGATGACAAAAAGTACGCAGTAAAAAAGTAACACCTGTTGTTGAAAAATTCAGTAAGTACCTACGTTTATTTTATGACTTTCCGAATTGCACTCTCAAGTTACTTAAAAAAATTGTATCTTTTCGCATAATTTAAATAATTTATTATCATCATTTTTTTTTATTTGCCCTAAGTATATACATAAGTAATTCTTGAATAACTTATCATAATTATTACTTACTCATTCATCTGTCGTCATTTTGATGATTTGTGAAGAAAAAACACCACACGATTCTAACAATTTGCTGATAAGATTCGCAAATATATGTAGAAATAGCAAGCAAAATTAAATAAAAAGTGTTGATCATGAACTTAAGATTTATTTTATGATTATCGTTAATCTATATGTATAATAGATACGAGTAAACCTATCAGCAAATGACATCTAAGTGATGTTTGATTTTTCATCGCAGTCGTGTGGATTTGCGATATCATGCAAATATTTAATACATTTTATAAATTAATTAACACAAATCGAATTTGTTGTGATTGTAAAAGTTTTCTACATTTTAGATAACAAATATTTTTTTCAAATTTGAAAATGCTTTACTGATGAATCAGAGTTTAATTGAATCATGTGGTTTAGATGTGATATTAAGGCCATAATCATTTTTCTAGGCATAAACACAAATGGTTGTATACATCAGGTAAACCTCTGACCAAGCACAAAAAACCTGACGTAAATTTTAAGTACAAATATTTTTGAACATTGGTATTTGGTGAGGATAATCAATTATGACAGATGTAGTGATAAACTTTGTGGGTGATAAAACAAGTTTATGAAATTGCAGAGTCATTTCGAAAGGGATATTGTCACAGAGATTAACAAATATTAGGACATTCAACCGCAGAGCATTCATTTGATAAAAACATTCTTAAAAATATTTAGAGAGTTGATCTGTGAGATGGACTTTGAGTGTTCCCATTCATTATTTCGGGTTCCAGGAGGACATTTTATTGATAAGAGAAGTCCCATTTTATGATATCCGCTTCGCATTTCTAATCTCTGTACCTAGTATTTCGACTAGATCGGCGACGCACAATAGTCCGTTTGTTAAATTTGGTCGACAAAATTAATTTCGCAAGTCAATTCTTGACATAATTGGATGAAACATTGATTTCTTTACTGACGCACTTCGATTTCGAGAGATTTTTAACAACTAGAAGTTATGTTTAATACCTTACTGGAAAACTAATTTTGAGTTAACTTGGGATTTAAGTATTTACAGGATAACTCCGAGTTTAATCGGAAAAACTGAACTTAACGCCTAGATTTTCAGTGCGAGATTATTCTAGTTTAACGGTTAAACCCTATCAGTTGCCTCCTGAAATATGTTTTTCAGCCAATTTAACCAGAGTTAACTCAATAAATTTAATGAGTTAACTTCTGGATTAACTGAATAGAAAAATGGGAAGGGCTATTTTCACAATGGCGTCCGTCGTGTCGATTTTGTTAGCGAAATGTAGATTTCTTTAGTGTCACACTTCTATTTAAATAGATTTTTGACAACTAGAAATTTGAAATTTTACAACAAGAAATTTAAATTTAAATTTTACTGAAAAACTACTTTTGAGTTGAATCGGACTAAATTTATTTGCAGAATTAACAAACTCTTATTTAACTTAGAGTTAATTCAACATTGAAAAACTGATAATTTCGAGACGGGCTCCACAATTAAGTTCAGAATATTGTATGAAAATTCGAAACTCATAAAAAATCATTGTCGAAGTCAAGAATTTAGTCAAATTAATTTTTGTAAGTGGCACTGTCTTAAAGTGTCCAATTCACGTCACCTCCGTGAGAGATTCTAATGAAACCATATGTCGTTCACATTCATGTTATCCAATAAGAACCAATTTGATGGTGTTTGGAAATGGCATCGTCGTTTTAGAAGTAGTACGAACTCCCACTGACATTGACGATGTTTTCGATAGATCTTCCATTAAGTCAACGGTGGTAGCTGATAGTTCACTGAATCGGTCGACTCAAATCGGCCACCAAACGTTGAATAATCGACTGAGAAGGACAACTATTATGTAAACCATAAAATGGGCGCAACGCTCATCTTTGCCACCAAGAGATGTGTAGGTATACTAATGTTTTAACATTTGGAGGTTCTGCTCAATTCTTTATATTGCCATGGTTATTTGGCATCAGTAACTGCACAACAACAACAATAAATTTGACAGACGCCACCAAAAAACATGGCCGCCAAAAACTATCAACATCGAGCACGTATTGGAAAACCCTTTATAAACGCGTCATTAAATAAATTAATTTTAAACCAGACTGAAGGTGTTCTTATGCGGCACCAACGACACACTGGGTGAATTTTGAGCCAAACTAACCCCAGAGTAACTTCTTCTTCCATGGCACAAGGAATAAACGACATTTGAAAAAATTGTGTATTCATGAACTGATTTCATTTGTAATAAAGGGTGTTATTTTTAGACCTGTGGTTTTCAATCTGGCAATACTTTTTTCTGAGTTGATCTTTTTCACAACTGTCAACAACTGTCACTTGATTTATGCTCAGTTTGGTTTGCCATTTCATAATAAATAGCCGAACGACCAAGCGCGTCGCACGTTCGGTGAATGGGCCCAAAACGAGATGGCCACCGATCCCGATTTTCACAAGAAAATTTTGTTCAGCAATTAAGCCCATTTTTGGTTAAATGGGTACGTTGATAAGCTAAACTACCGCATTTGGAATGTAGGTAAAAACCCTCAAGCAATTGTTGAGACGCCGCCGTAACATCCTCAAAAAGTCACTGTTTGGTGTGCTATATGGGCAGAGGGAATCATTGGTCCATATTTCTTTGAAAATGAAGCCGGCCATAATGTTAAAGTCAATGGGGAATACTATAGAGCCAGGATTAATGACTTTTTCGTACCTGAATTGGAGGATGTTGATGTGGACGACCTTTGGTTCCAACAAGACGGCGCTACATGCCATACAGCCAACGAAACAATCAATTTATTGAAGGCAACTTTTGGTGAGCGCATTATCTCGCGTCATGGGCCTGTGGCGTGGCCTCCATGATCGTGCGATTTAACACCGCTGGACTATTTTTTGTGGGGTTATGTGAAGTCGCTTGTCTACGCAGATAAGCCCCAGACGATTGACGCCTTGGAAGAAAATATTCGGCGCGTTATTGCTGACATACGGCCCCAATTGCTGCAAAAAGTGGTTGAAAATTGGGCTTCTCGGCTGGAATTTATTCGAGCCACCCGCGGCGCCCACTTGCGCGATATCATATTTAAAACATAATGGCGAACCCTTATCTTTATAATTGAGCTAAATTCTTGGCCATAACATTAAATTATATGCGTTTTATTTCTTCTTGAAAACCGCACGTCTAAAAAAAAACAGCCTTTAGTAGATTTTTCTGTTAATACTTAATAGCTAAACAACTTGTGTGTATTACACCTATTAACTTTGTTAATCCACTTCAAACTGGGGGGAAACAGTTTGACCGTTTTATTCCACACGTTTTGATATTCTCGCCTACACAATTTGATCTTGGTGGTATGGCTCACTCAAGTGGTTGTTGTTTCATTCAAACCTTCAATATTAATATCATTATGCGTAAGCTTTGCAGCCTAACTGTGACTGTGTTATCACACAAAAACCAACTTGCATTTCCTTTTCTTCTATGGTTATAATGGGTGATTTTTTAAGAGGTTTAGAACTTTAAAAAAAAAAAAACACAAAAAATTCGAAAAAATGAATGAAATATTTATTTGAATCGATAGTTTGAACCTTGCAATTTAATGTTTAAAGATAATTTCATGCAAATGTTGACCGCGGCTGCGTCTCAGGTAGCCCATCCGCTGAATCCAATTTTGGCATACTCTTTCACACATATCGGCCGGTATCTCACGAATGAATGCATGGATGTTGGCTTCCAGTGCGTCAATCGAAGCGGGCTTGTCCCTATAGACATTAGCCTTGACATACCCCCACAAAAAATAATCTAATGGTGTCAAATCGCACGATCTAGGCGGCCAATTGACCGGCCCGAAACGTGAAATTAACTGTTCACCAAACTCGCCTCGCAATTGCGCCATTGTTTCGCGTGCTGTGTGGCATGTGGCACCGTCTTGTTGAAACCACATATCATGCAAGTCAAGAACTTCGATTTCGGGCAAAAAAAAGTTTGTTATCATCGCTCGGTAGCGTTCACCATTGACAGTAACGCTGCGATTCGCATCATCTTTGAAGAAATATGGCCCAATAATACCGCCGGCCCATAAACCGCACCAAACAGTGGCTTTTTCGGAATGCATTGTTAGCTGTTGCAATGCTTCTGGCAGATCTTCACTCCAAATGCGGCAATTTTGCTTACTTACGTACCCATTCAACCAAAAATGAGCCTCATCGCTGAACACAAGCAGCGCGCGATGAACATTTCGAACCGAGCACGAATTTTGATAGTAAAATTCAATAATTTGCAAGCGTTGTTCATTTGTAAGACGATCCATGGTTAAATTGCAAACCAAACTGAAGCTGTTTGACAGTGACACAAGGTACTAAACACACGTCAGCTGTCAAAACCAGTGTTGTCAAAACCAAACCAGCTAAAAAATCACCCGTTATTAACCCAGTGTGTGAAGGCACTGATGCATTGAATTTGACAAAAATAGGCATTTTCAGAAAAATGGGATCTCGGAGACCTCAGCAATCTCAGTTATATGAACATGATTCCTCCACCACATTTCTCACTTTTTCTGTCCAAATCCTGAGGAAACACATTTTGAATTCGCTCGCTCTCTTTCTGACGAATCGACATCTCTGAGATCTCATTGTCCTCAACGCGCTTAATAAATATAATCAATTTATTTTTAGACATATTTTTCTACGTTTCAAAGTATTGACAGTTCCGACTTGAAAATTATTTAATAAGTTTAAAAGTCTTAAATCTTTGCAAATGACTAAAAAATAAACAATATATCATATCCATTCATTCTAAACTGTCAAATGACAAAGCAAAAAAAAAATAATACATATAAACCAATATAGAAATAGATAGTCATTCATTCTGAACTGTCAATAAAATAGAACTCTTATGCGATTTCAAAGCAATACAGTAGATTCCAATATTTATTTATCAGCAATAACCTTGCCTTGTCCATTATTTAAGTATAAACAAACAACTTATATTGACAGTTTGTTTTTAAGTGAAATCAACATAAAAGGCACGCGCCACTGGAAATCAATATTCACATATTGATTTAGTGTGCGACAAAACATGTCCTTGCTACTGACAGTCTGCATCTGTAAATTATTGTCAATAATATAAATATAGAAGAGTAGCTGAATTTCGGTGTGACCTTGCTTCTGGCATCGTAAAAAAATACCTATTTTCAGTCAAGGTCGTCAATGTCATATATTAAACACTCAACATTTTCCTCGAATATTTTATACTTTCCATCCGAAACAGAAAGAAAAAAAAAATAAACATCGATACGCCTTATTACTACTAAGTAGTAGCTGGCAATTCTATGTCGCAAAGCAATTATTATTTGATGAAAGAGAATTTGTCCTTGTGTGGCATGGCACTGTATGCTACCGCGTGTTTCCTAAAGTCATAGTAAAGTACATACCTTGAGCTGCAGCATCGCATCTAATGGAGCGTTTTTGAAGAGTATATAGTTTTTATCGAAAATCACACACCACCGACCGGTGTTTTTCGTTGTTTGTGTCTGTGTGTCAAATTATGTGTCATAAATTTTTAGACAAGGACATTGTGGTACAATGAAACACCCTCTGTATTGTTTTGCGTTTTAGAAAAGATTTACCATCAACCATCTATTCGAAGTATACAAATATACGGATTGGATTGGATTGTTTTGATGTCATGGCGAGCGCACCTAACCAATTTGGTCATAATAGCCTATAGATGGGTCCAAATGGGAAGCCAGAGCTATATCTAAAGTGTTTATAGTGTGACGACACTGATACCAAACATTCAATAGTTCTTTGATTTTCACGGATTTCAAATTCGATATACTGCATAAGATACTAAAACAGGATGTTTGAGAAATCAGAATACTACTATAACCATCATCAGCTGGAACCCATGGTAGTATAATAAAGGACACCATCAGGTAAAAACACTAATGGTTGAGCTCAAATATTCTGCAAGCGCGCAATTAAAGCTATAAAATGCTAAAACCATCCATAACCAGATCGTAAAAGCGAAAAGCCGAAATTAAAAAGGATCAAAATCCTCATAATAAATATAATAAAACGATTATTTCGACGAGAGAGTTTTAGAGGTTTGTTTAACATTCTTTGATTTTATAAACATATATAATATATACAAACCATGATGGGATTTTTAAAAGAACAATGCCAAACAAAAACCATCGCGGCCGTTGGTGGTGGCGGCGGCGGCAACAGCGACAGCAGCGGCAGCGGTTTGTTGGCATAATTTATTAGTGAATCCATTTCGCACTCATTTGAGATTTTAATGATTGCTATTGATATGAGGTTTTTGTTGTTGACAGTGGCGGATTTGGAATAACAGAGGTCTAGATAAAAAATAAACAAATTATGGGCCTAGTTCCGCCAATCTAAGCGCTTCTAAGCCTTCATTCGTATCTAAAGTTATTAATTTCATAACAAAAGCATTTGAGTGGTGGAATCATGCGGTGAATGTTGTAATTGATAGTTTCCACTATCGACAAATGATAAATTGATAGTTTGTAACCACTATCGATAGTTATCTATAACTATCGATAGTTTTTAATCAACTATCGATTTCGGATAATATCGATTTTATTTGATAGTTTCCACTATCGGAAAACAATAGAAAGTTTGTCTTCACTAACGATAGTTGTCGGCAGTTATCGATAGTTTAAAATTAACTATCAATAGTGGATAATATCAATACTTCTCCTCTTCGAGTTTTCTTATATTTTTTTAAGTCTCCTTGGGCTTATAATGGGTGATTTTTAAGCTGGTTTGGTTTTGGCAACACTGGTTTTGACAGCTGACGTGTGTTTAGTACCTTGTGTCACTGTCAAACAGCTTCAGTTTGGTTTGCAATTTAACCATGGATCGTCTTACAAATGAACAACGCTTGCAAATTATTGAATTTTACTATCAAAATTCGTGCTCGGTTCGAAATGTTCATCGCGCGCTGCTTGTGTTCAGCGATGAGGCTCATTTTTGGTTGAATGGGTACGTAAATAAGCAAAATTGCCGCATTTGGAGTGAAGATCAGCCAGAAGCATTGCAACAGCTACCAATGCATCCCGAAAAAGCCACTGTTTGGTGCGGTTTATGGGCCGGCGGCATTATTGGGCCTATTTCTTCAAAGATGATGCGAATCGCAGCGTTACTGTCAATGGTGAACGCTACCGAGCGATGATAACAAACTTTTTTTTGCCCGAAATGGAAGTTCTTGACTTGCATGATATGTGGTTTCAACAAGACGGTGCCACATGCCACACAGCACGCGAAACAATGGCGCAATTACGAGGCGAGTTTGGTGAACAGTTAATTTCACGTTTCGGGCCGGTCAATTGGCCGCCTAGATCGTGCGATTTGACACCATTAGATTATTTTTAGTGGGGATATGTCAAGGCTAATGTCTATAGGGACAAGCCCGCTTCGATTGACGCACTGGAAGCCAACATCCATGCATTCATTCGTGAGATACCGGCCGATATGTGTGAAAGAGTATGCCAAAATTGGACTCAGCGGATGGGCTACCTGAGACGCAGCCGCGGTCAACATTTGCATGAAATTATCTTTAAACATTTAATTGCAAGGTTCAAACTATCGATTCAGATAAATATTTCATTCATTTTTTCGAATTTTTTGTGTTTTTTTTTTAAAAGTTCTAAACCTCTTAAAAAATCACCCGTTACTAAAAAACTTATCGTCTAGTACAAAAGGGAGTTTTTTTTGTTGTGAATGCTATTCAGGTTTTAGCTACTCCAATTAAACAGGAAGGATATAGGATATCCCACAAAGATTTCGTACTTTTTAAAAAAAATTCGTGTATAAAAACTTGATTTACTGTTGAAAAACTCAAGCTTTTGTAAAAAATAAACTTCTATTTTTCTGTATTCAGAACCATTCTTGTGACATGAGGATTTTTAGTGATTATACCTCCATTTTGTTTTCGAACTGTCAAAGAATAATAATAAAATTAAGTTTAACCAGAATTTGGAGCGCCCTTGAAGATTTTATCTGTTAATCCACTACAGATCAAGTGTATATAATTGTATGTGTTGTTTTGACAGAAACTGAGTGATTAATAATATAACAAACCAAAAAGGTCGATCCCAAAAAAACCAAAAAAGAATAAAATTAAAAAAAAAAAAAAAAACTTTGCAACAAACATCAAAAAAATCAATTTGTGGGTGTAGATTGTGGCACGCCATCCGTCCAACTTATGGCTTGTAGTCAATTACTCACCTTTTTCACATTTCATGATTAATTGATACACCAATTCAAGAGGACACTTTATGCCCCTTCGGATATTCGGACAGCTATAAAGTTGAGCTTTTTCTGACATCACGGACACAAAACATTGACACTCGCACTACTAACAATGCCCAGCAGCCAAACATCTTATATGAGAAATAAACAACATTATATTCAAATGCTATCCAGAACGCCACCGTTACCGGTCCGGTCTGGTCTGGTCTGGTCTGGTCCAGTGGTCATATGCGTTATTATTAGGTATCAGAGTTGTTGCAAGCGCGCACAACATCTCTCACACAACAACACAGATACATCATGCGCATGAGACCTTGTGTCCACTTACTGTCATTCTAGATTAATTTGTGTAATTAATTAGAACATAATGCAGTCCAGGAGATCAGGTAAATTCCATCTTAATCCGTCGTTTTGTTTGTGTTGGTTTGTTGTTAGTCTGATACGTCACGTTCCTCAATTTGTCCCTTTAATGTTGGAGATGGCAGATGACGCTCACAAAGAAGAAGCACAACAACTCTTACGTTGAACTTCTGAGATGACGGCGCGCGGCGATGATGATGATGCTACTTGACACTTGTTGAAATTTCTAGGTTTTATTGTTTAGTTGACGTCTAATAGCGCCACCTACAAAGTACGACTCGCTGCCGATGATGGCGTGCCAGTAGTTACCTCGGAAAGGCATTAGCTTCATCTTAAGGGTGTGTTGTGTGAATTTTTTGTTGTATTTGAGATAAGTTTTCTGAAACACCAAACAGCGTTACTGCCGATGTGGCTGCGCCAGCGGTGCTTTTTTGACAATTTTCCCATTAGTATTATCCATCAAGCTAATACTTCTAAATAGTCCAAACAATTAATTAAAAAAATTTAAAATAAATGTTTGTTGTCTAAAGGCCGTTTAAAGCCATTTTAATTCAACGGGTCCAATAAAATAGATCTTAGTCTTCTGCTTGCTGATTTATTTCAGTAGTAGTAGGTGTATAGAATTTAAATAATAAAAACCTCTTAAGCTTAAATGTCAATTAAAAAGCATTTTGACGTATTAGGAAATAGGATTTAACTGTCCAAAGCATATGAGAAATCGAGTTGTTTTAAATGGCATTAATTAATCAGGGTTCAATAACCAAATTTTTTGTTTCGAAAATTGCTTTTCTTATAGCATAACAACCTTGAGTAAACTTACAAGTAGTCTGCTATTTAGTCAAACTTGACAAGACAATTAATATTTGTTTTTTTTTTTCTAATTTTACCATCATTTTTATTTAACAAGAACATGAATGATACAATAAACTTAAGTGAAAGGAATTTTCAAATATAAACAATCAGATTGACTAATGGCTTCTTTAAATGAAATTAATTTAAACAAAATATATAAATATCTGATTATATATTACAATAGGAAGCAACTATTGTTTTTCTTTGGTTAGTTCAAAGGTTCACAGTTAATGATTCGGTAGAAGAATGTATTATGTTAGCGTTATTTTGCAAGTAATTTTGTTTGTTTGATACGGAGTTTTTATTTTTATGTTTTTTTTTTATTTCAATCTTAAAAGTAGTGGGAAAAGTGACAGTAGCTTTTGACGTGTTTTATATGTACATAGCTTAACACAATTTATTTTAGTAATAAATGATTTCTTTTTTAACCAACAAATTGAAATCTACATAGTTCAAAAGTGTTGTCCTGTGGTGGGCACCATTAATCATGTGTAGAACTAAACTTTTATCCCAGCTCCGAAGTTAATCATGAGCAGCAATATTAAAATTGTAATAATTTTTTTGTATTATACTAAAGTAGGTATTTTGTAAAAAAGTCATCTTGAATTGTTGGGCGCCACTTAAAAATATTTTGTGTGTGCGTGGCTTTCGTGCGTGCGTGTCTTTCAGCATCAACACATATTCATACATATGACTAAGTCCGCAATAAATTAGTTTTTAATGATTTACATAGTTGAAATTTTAAATACTCACATTGACTTGTGGTTTTTACCAGGGCGCCATTAAAAAAAATAATGGAAACAATGTTTTGTTTTCATTTCACTAGTCAATGTTATGAACGTTTTTTCTAGTGTACGTATTTAAAAGCACATAAACTTATTCTGGATTTTCTTTTTGTTCAAATGGCGCCCAACTGAAACCACCGAACTATAATCCTGCATTTACACCATTTACCCATTCACTGCCATATTTATATTCATGACAAACAATGGTAGAAAGTACGCCGATTTGTTAGTTATGTAAATCCAGCATTACTTCCGTAGTTTGTTTCAGTTGGGCGCCATTTAAAAAAAAAAAATATTTTAAAAGAAAACTTATTATCTAAAGGTACTTGACTATTCAATGTTATGAACTTTTTGTTTTAAGTTGTATTTAAAATGACATATATAGTAAAGGCTTTCCTGAACTTTTTTTGTTCAAATGGCGCCCAAATGAAATCACAAAACGAACGCTGGATTTACAGATTTTCATGGTTTAGCCGTTCGCTACCATAAATGCATCTATGTAAAGAGTTTTAAATGCAAGAAAATGTGGCGGATTGTCATTTGTGAAAATTCAGCATTCATCTCGTGGTTTAAATTGGGCGCCATTTAAAGACATATGTATAACTTTTTTGTTTTTACTTCATTATCTAAAGCTATGGACGTTTTGTTTTTTCAGTCGTATTTGAAATGACATATCCTTATGGTCTATGCTGGATTTTCATTTTGTTCAATGGCTCCCAACAACGGAAACCACAATTATTGCCAGATTTTGAATGACAAATTGTCATTATTTTTGGCATATTTTACCCATTCACTGACAGTGTTTTGAATGCCATTAAATATGGCGATTTGTCATTCGTGTAAATCCAGTATTTATACTGTGGTTTCAGTTGGGCGCCATTTGATAACAAAAGTTTCCCCGTTCACCCTTTTTAACACAACAAAAATTTCTCCTGTAATTATATTTTTTGTGACCGCAAATAGAAAAACACATACAAATCTATGAATTCTTCTTTTAACGGAGAAAACCTTAGCCATTTAGGACAATTTTTTTTTGAAACTCGATACATGTCCCAATTTTTGCCCACAAACTATTGGCAAAACACACAAAAAATTCATATACATAAATTTTACCAGTTCGTGTCGCTAATCTTAATATATTGCGGATTAATTTACACAGGCCAGACCCATGGTGATATCAATATCACACGCGGAATTTTCGAATTCGATATCTCTCTAGCATTATTTGCGCAAAAATCAATACAATTTTTATACATATTTCTCATGTCTCCCACTGTGAGTGGTGAAGAGTGTCTGTCATCGTCGTCGTCTCCCTGCATTTGATCGAAATGTGATAGATGTGATAGTTTTGCGCAGAGATATTATGTGCGCTGTTCCCACGGCCCCATGCACATTTCTAGTAAATCAAAACAAAACCACAAATCCAACATGACATCATTCACAATCAAGCCGTGCCGCCATCCCAAGTCGAAGAAGAAGTCAAGTCGATCATGGATGAAAGTGTTGGTTGGTAACCAAGACGAAGACAAAGACAAAGACAAAGACGAAGGTAATGTCAGAACGACGACGATGATCCTTCTCAACACAAAGTGAAGAAATCCCTACTCGCCCGAATTAATTTCTACCCTAATTTATTTATATGTATATAGTATAGAGGGATCCATGTGATAGTGAATATGTGGAGGCTGTAATGTTATGAAGTACCAAACACACATCACCAAGGATCAAGTTACATTTTGTTGATGAAATGTTTTGTGCGATGTTAAACATTATAATACTTCTGGAGTGTATAACTATATAGATGGTCAGTAATCATCATTGTGAATCGTCTCCTCTCTCATCATGTCATCGAGAAAACATATCCAAATTCACATCACACAAGACAAAAAGTAAAATCACTTAGAATTAAAGAAGAAACAAATAAACCGAAGATTATCTTCTCCCATTTGGGTGACTGTGCGGGTTATTATTGTTGGTTCCACAAGATAAGGAATCCATTAAGAGGAGGTCTCCTTTCATTATCTTTAGCTCTCCACCTTGAGGTTTTTAATAATTTTTTTTTTATTAATTTTTATTGATATTTAATTCACAGTGAATATTAGAGAGAGTGAACAAACACCAGTGTCACGACACTATGGCATTAAAACACAGAGGCGCTTAAATATCACAGCTTTTGAAGATAAGATTCCCGAATGTCTGGATGGATTTCTGTTGATCTTAGTGTGTTTTTTTTTAAATTTAATTTTTTGATTTCGGAATGACTTCAAAGAGGATTGGGATCTTAAAAATGAGTGATTGTTTTTTTTGTTGTGCAAAATAATATAGATTAGATCAGATAGGAATGTAAGTATAATGTGCTTTGCTAGTACGTCTTCTTTTATAATCAAACAGGCATATCTGCGTATATGTACTCGTAGATGGGGTTTTGTATAAGAAGAGGGAAAGATTTAAGTTTTAAAAAAAAATTAAGTTAAAGCCTAATTTCAACCCATAGACCATTGGGCGCCATTTAAAAAAAAAAAAAATCAGGACATTAAGACACTAGATCAGATTGTATTAGCTCTGAATCTATCCAAAAAAAAACTTGGATATATTGTTGTTTTTTTTTTTAAACAACATCAGTCTAGTTGTCTAGGACTTTTCACATTTATTTTATGAAACTTTCGTACGAAGTTGAGGTTTTTTTTTTATTCAGAACACTTTTGGTGCGGATATTGAAGGAGAAAAATACTTTTGCATTCAAAGATTTCAGAGGTCTTGAACATGGTAAAACTTAATCTGATTCACAAGATGATTAATTTGATTAAAAACGATAATAATAACTACATGTATTTGATTTGTCGATTCAAGACAGTCTAATCTAATCTTCTTTTCGATAATAAAACAATTTTTATTTGACTTTCTGACTTCCGTTCACTATTTATATAAACTTACAGCTAAGTCGTACCACTATTTTTATTTTTTTTTGCAACAAAACACGTTTGATTCATTGAAAAAGAAATTCTAATAAATAATTTTTATCGAACAAATAAATTGTAAGACCACAACTTTTGCGACACCATTTTTCATTTTTGTGTCAAATAAATTTTCCAACTTAGCCATTGATGTTCGTTTGGTCTGAAAAGTAATAAATCGTATCAGTTTATTGGATTTTATCTTATTTTACAACTAAATGCCACATGGCATGGGCATATAATTTTCCTATTCATACTCATGATCGGGAGTAAGAGATAAGTAGGCGGAATACTAGGCTCAATCAATAGAGTGCTGTGCAAAAATAAAAAGAAATTGGTCATGCTTTTTCGTGTCCATATGGTTGTAACAACTCTTGGTTTTTGCTATTTAAATTAAGGAATGTGATATTTAGTGAACATAGAATAAGACTTCAATCTTCTTTATTTTTTAAAGAATTTCGAATAAAATTATTTTCTGTAAATTTTGGAATACCACAGGTTAGCAATCTAGCCCCTGCACTTTTTATTTCAGTTTGTATCTTTTATGCGAAAAGTGTCACAATTTTCTATTTTATTCTTTTTCAAATACTCGTGTCTATAAAATGTGACAAATCAGGGACTTAGGGTAGAATGTATACCTAATTTGTATCGATTCAGGAGAAGACCGAGACAACTCAACAATTCTCATTTTTCAGCAGAGGTAAAAGAAAATCAACAATATCAAGGATCAAGATTGGGCAAAAGTAATGTCATAATGTGAATGAGCCATAATTTTTGCAAAAAACACCGTCAAATATCATCGTACTTTCACATTTATTTTGTAGACAGATATAGAATTACTTATGATGGATTTACAGATTTACACGACTGACAAATTGGCATTTTTTCTGTCACTATACTGCCAAAAGAATGAATTTTTCCATTGTTCTATCTTTTTTTTGACAGTTAAATACCAGAATACTGCGAATTTGTCTGTCGTGTAAATCCAGCATTAGTTGTTACGAAGCAATGGAGCCGACATACACTTGAAGAACGGGAAATTCTTTTGACTACTTTCTACTACTGACCAATCTCCGTTCGGTTGTTTTCACGCAGCGTGACTTTCGTCATCATTTTTCTCAACAATTAAGCATTTGGCTTAGCGTCTCGTAGAAGGTAAGTCCACTAGGGAAGATATCGCAGGAATAAATGCCCGGTCCCGTATTGTTTATTTGAATGAGAATATCACTGCTGTGGGCGAGACAACAGACATTCCTTGCATCGAATTTTGGTGAAATACCTGAAGACGTTCGCTGTCTGCTGACTTAACTTTCTCCCATGCTGGTTAAATCTAGTCCAAGACGAGAATCATTTTGTATTTGGAGCCAGATGTTAAGCGAGCAACATAGTTGTGCAGCATTGCCATATACTTAATCTTTTACGTGGCCCCAAAGAAAAAAGTCTAAAGGTGTTAAATCACAAAATCTCGATGATGGCCAATTGTGATCACCTCTTCGAGAAATATTTATCACGGTCAGGTAACTTTTCTTGCAAAATTGCGATTGTTTCGTTGCTTGTGTGGCACGCGTAGCGATGTCTTGTTGAAAATAAACGTCGCGTCGTCCACATCATTATCTTGCGGCCATAAAAATTCCTAATTCCAAAGATCGACGAGGAATCAACAAACCTGGGTTTTCGTCAACACTACGTGACGTGGCTACAGCAGAAATATTCTCAGTTGTTCTTGAACGAAGCACACGGTTTCGATTCTACACAAATCACTAACTTGTCCCATGAACACCTCAAATTTTTCCACCTGTTTCACTATTGCCAACCGAAGTGCTTCAAGAATCACGACGACCCAAAAGTGATTTAGTTTTGCGAACTGTGACCTGTAAAATGTTCACCATTTTTGTAGTGAATTTTAACAATTTTAAAAATGAGTTGTTTGCGATGTATCGTTGCATTTTTAGTAAAAGATGACAGCTTCAAAAGTGACAGCTGCCCAAATAGCGGGCTATTCAAAATGAAACGTCATATTGGAAAACCATTTATATACAGAATTTGAACAGAATGTGCAGGCCAATTTGAAGGATTTGAAGGTTAAACAGAATGGTAATTCAGAATTCCGATAGAGCAACTGACATTCAATATAAATTGATAGTGTGTATTAATATGAAGTCAAGATTATTTGGCCATAAAACATCTCTCCTTTCTTCCCTATCTATCAACTATACTTTTAGCTACTTTATTATAAACACAAAAAAATGTTTTCTATAATCACGTATGTATAGTTTTATATTATTAAGCTTAAGCTCCCCATCCACTTGACACGGAGTGTCTTATCGATTTTACTGATCTCTTAAGTTTTAACTCAAAATGCTATTATTACTGGTAACACGCTGTCCCGACGCGCTTATTATCGCATCGAAGTAAATATTTAAACAAACGTACTTACTGATTTTAAAAAAAAAAAACACATGAATATGTTTTTCATTGCATTTATCTTGCTCCACAACAGATAAGCCCCAAGTATTCCCTTTTTTGCCCCACCACCACCACTACGCCACACCCCCCCACCCCCTCCCATCAAAACAAGAAATAAAAAGAAAGGTAGGTATATGGAATGAATTTTAAACCCACTTGTGATGGTTTTATCGCGGCTACATCGAAATGATAAGACACCTCACGGAGCAGAAAAAGAAAACACGACAACAACGTTCAATCAACCGTGTTATCAATAAATCCATTATGGAATGTGAATGTGCACGCGGCCAACAACGTAGCGCACGCTTCCGTCACCCTCACCCGCACCACCACTCTCGTTGTCAAGTTGATCCCAATTAATCATACCCTGTATTCATTCGGAATATTTATCAACTAATTCCGACTTTCGATTTCCATTAATTCTAGAAATACGATATTAATTCTAGTGTTACAATATTTTCACATATACATACATATATTACTTCCCCACAGCTATAGGAATGTCAATGTAAGCCATAAGATATGTCGACTAGAATGGTTGTTGAATCGATTCATCGTTTGTGGTCGTAAATCGGACTGCTAAAAAACTTATAATATAAGGCTTAAAATACCTACAACATTGTTTATCATTGGTTATTCATTTTATTTTGGTGAAAAACTATATTTAATCTTATCTATGTCCGGGTTAAAAAATTAATTTCTATGTTTAAGATTTTGATAATAATTGCGTGATTATTTCATCGACCAAATACACACATGCTTTGCTTACCAATAACTGTTATTCTTCGATTATGCAAAATCACGGCCTTGTGACATATAATAAAGTATTAATATTTTTTGTAATCTGCTTTGTCATTGCATTGATAAAGTCAAAATATATGGTTTATTTTTGTAACTGATATGATTAGTTTGAGGAACTTGAAATTCAATATGTTAGTACATAATTATCACTATGACTATAAAAAATAAATAATAATTGAGTTAAAATTAACAAAATTACATAATAATAAGAGATTTATCAATTGAGTTGTACTGGAAACGAAAACTTATTTATATATAGGAAACGAGATAGTAATGAGTGACCAATTTTTTTCAGTGCGATATTATCTTAGTTTCGGGGTTAAACCTAAAACCTTTAGATACCGAGATATCAGAATAAATATTGTAAAATAACTCTTAACTAATATTTCTGACAGATGCTCGTCAAAAATCTATCGAAATCGAAGGTCTGTTTGTTTATTTCCTAAAACTTTGTTTATCATAATCCAATAAAATTTTTGTATATTAACTTTGACAGAACTATGGACTAAAATTGGTAAAAATTGGCAGTTTTGCTAAAGAAAAAGAACGTATTATGAAAAAGGGGATTTCCATAGTGGTGCCATCTCGCTTTCAATCGTTCAAAGCCGAAAGGTTGATTTTCGGGTGTCGCACTTCGATTTGAAAAAAGTTTGGGGGAAATAAAAATTAAATTTAATCCACCACTGAAACACAGCTGCTGAGTTAACTCGATTTTAATTTGTTTACAGGATAAACTCGGATCTAACTAAGCACTAAAACAATGGCCCTTAAGAGTCTTTAACTTAAATAAACTCTTGATTGAATTGCAAAAAACTCCTTAGTGCATTCTATAGGTAAAAAGAATTTGACGAACTACAGTTTTTGAATAAATGTTTCCGATATTTTGATCGTTAATTTGAATAGATATTTTGTATTAATAGGAAGCTTTAAACTATCTTAGTTGAGACCATTTCTTAAACCTCTTAGGCCCGATTTCCTGAAACGAATCTTAAACATTTAAGTTTAACTTCAAGATAAGAGTTTATGTGACAGTTTACGCTGAGGAAAAAGGAGATCATAAGAGTTTAAGTTGAACATAAATATTTAAAACTCATATCAGCAAACGGCTCTTAAACAGTGTTGTGTTCTTGAAACAATTGTATAACTCCGAGAATTCTCAAAAAAAAACACGCAGAGGCAGTCAATATAACATCAGTCAGCCAAATTAATAAACATGGAATAGCGAAGGGTAAGGTTTTATTCCGTGGACTAAGTGCTGACTAGGTTATTAATAAAAAAAAAATGTCTACTTAGCGACGTTTACTAAGCTTAACCACCAAAGAACGTGGTTTAGCGAAGGAATAAGAACCAGATACAATACATATGTCAAATTTATTTTGAAAATAAAAAAAAATATAAGTGAAGATTGCTTATTTAATTTTAAATAAAATTAATAATGTCTACTAGATTTATCGAGTTCTTAAACCATTTGCAATTATTGGACAATCAACCATCAACGACAACAAAAAGAAAAATATACAAAACCGGCGAGATATGATCCGATGCAAGTGCTTAGTGAGGAGGATTTCAGGAACAAATTAAGGTTCTCCAACGAAAATATAAGGACATTTATAGGAATTGTTGAAGATGACCTAAATGGAGAAACAAGAGGTGGACAAAACACACCACACCCACAACACAAACAATTGAAAAATGTTAATAATTTTGACAGAAATATGAAATTAACAAGAGAATTGTTAGGTTTGTTTGGAAACGTGAGCTTTATTTATTTTTTAAAAATTATCATAATTTGCTTTCAAAACCCATACGAAAAAACAACCCAAGTTTTTTTTTCAAGTTACCAAACAAGCATCTTAATTATTGTAGTATAATTTCTAAAGGAATTTTTCCTAAACGTAACTTAACTATTCCACGAACATTTTGTTTTTATTAATAGAAAATTTTAACCCGTAGCTTAACTCTTATTTAATGGTTTAGTAAGCTCGTGGAATAAAGGTGGAATAAGCGTTTTTATTAATAGGGGTGTGTTTTTTTTCTTCCAAAAACTGCCAATTTCTTCCAATTTTAGTCCAGAGTTCTTTCAAATTTCATATTAAAAAAATTAATTTAGACTAAAATTTATAGAAATTTAGCATTTTTGGAAATAAACAAACAGGTCTAATGTGTTTTTGGGATTTTAAGCACAATCTACCAAAGTAGGAAAATAAATCATACTTTGACAAGTTAATTTGTTGTCACTTCCCTGAATTTTTTTTCTCTACATAACTTCCAGTTAAAAGTCTAGTTAAAAATTATTCCAGCAACTGAACTAAACATACCATTATTTTCTGAACCAATGAACACCTTGTTTCTATTCACGAAATTTTTCACAAGTGTCAAAACTCAAATCCAAATGTAAAATCTTAAACGTCAAATATAGTTTTGGTTTGCTATTTTCGATTTTCTAACTTGAAATTTCTGTTCAAAAATTGAATTCTATGTATACTAATCCTGCTTAAACTCTTGGGTGGAGCTCAATTTTTCAGTTATGTAGACTTTTTGCAAAATATAGTAAGAAAAATGTATAATTATTGACGGTAAGTTAATTCTTTGTATTAAACCCTCGGCCCGCACTTTAACCCTGGGTAGCTACGCCACTGACTTTGTGACGCATCAAAGAAGGGCCATGACGACGAACATAAGTAAGAGAATGTATGCCTGTGCGACTATGTGTATTGACGGATGACGACTGCTTAAAATGCCGCACCAAAATTGGTAAACTATTTCTTTCTAAATCAAAAATTAAACCAATCTTTTTACTGTACCTATACGTATAAGCAGGTATGCTTAGTAATCAATAGCGTGTGTTTTTGCAAGCCCGGAGTGAATTGGTTGGAAAAAAAAACGACATCGGGGATTAGCGACGCCATTTAAGAAACATTCATTAAAATTATCGATATAACAAGTATGCAATTCACGCCATCAGTAACACAGTATTTTTCCGTGCTTAAGTTATGCCCCGAGAATTCACCGCACTTAGCCTAGCCTAAAGAGAATTAGTTGTCGATGCATTTAACATGTGAATTCCTTAGCCCCTACGTCGTTTTTTTCCACCAATTTCCTCGGGGCTTGGTAAAAACACGGCTAGAGTCTTAACTTGAATAAAATCAGTTTAAATCCAATGAATGATGGAAAAAGTGTTTCGATTAAATTGAACCAAAGACTATAAACACCACAGAAACCAGAGAAGTCTGATGATCAAGACGCTTACTTAAAATAGCCATCACTACGGCTCCATCCAGCCTATAAAGTCGATGGTAGCACGCTCAAATTTTTGTTGAATCATTAAAAAACCTTCAAAATAAAATTATATCAACTTATCGTATAGATAGCGTCTGAAACTGCAGTGGCCCGTGGCATCGTAGTAATAAGTGTGTTGGACTGACACGTCGGAGGTCTAGTACTACTCTAGGAGTATCCCTTCCCCCTCTGTCATGAAATTGTATCCTTAGCCTTTCAGATTCGGCAGAAAATTGTAGGTCCCGTTCATTCCAGCCGACACAAGAATGTAGATTCTACATATTGGAGTCATAAGTCACTCCACCCTTATTCTCCATGACCTGTTGAGTCACCATTTTTTTCTATCGTCTGAGATGTTCTAAGAAATCTTAAGAACAGTCAGTATGAATGAATTTTTTTTAAATTCGTTAACCGGAATTTAATAAATGTTTGTATCGATTCAGCTGCGTGTTTTGACAAATTTCCAGAATCAAAAACTAAAAATATTAAAATATCATTAAATGAAAATAAAAATCTACAAAATTACGCCTACTTTCCTATAAGTACCTGTACATAATGTATTATTAAGTTCTATATAAGTATTCCTTAACCTTTAAATTTTACAATAGTTGCACCGCACTGTTAAATTCTATAACTTTGTCACACTTTTCTAATCAATTAACAACAAATTTGTCCAACTTTATTTCATAAAATAAGACACAAGTATACCTATACTCAGACTTGATATCCTATAGTAAAATAACACTATAGATAAGTAAATAACATTGTAAATTATTTGAAAAAAAAACACCTCTATCTACAATAAAACCATTTAAATTCCATCAATAAACCATCGAATGTATTTCCCCCTCATAGAAAGATAAAAAAATCGAAACCTATTGCTTTTGCAATTATTTGTTTGTAAACATCACTTCACAAAAAAAAAAAATCATCCACAAACCTAAATCAAATAACAGACAGAGCTGATGTGCGAGAATAAAATCATCAAAATGAATCAAATTCAGTACTCAGAATCATAGAGATACGTATTCTACCTTACCTACTGCTATTCTGCTATTCGCAATTCATAAAAAGTCAAATATATTAACATGACATATCAAGAATTGTAGGAACTTCCAAATAATACAAAGCACTCGAATCACATGAGGAAAGTCAAATAGATATTTAAATCGAATCAAACAGTTCGATTCTGATTCACACGTAGATAGGTATAGAAACAAAAAACTGTCAAACAAAAAATTTTAACTCAACTCACCTGTGTCATAACACGATCAGCGCCAGTACCCTCTTCGTCCTTAAATATAATATCCCTATTGTAATTTGGTACTAGATCCTTGAATTTGGCATCGTCCCGATTTATTCGGCCCTCATGCAAGCCCGACGCCCCTAACGTATTTTCCGACATATTTGGTACGTGTTGTTTGAATACGAGCGGGGTGAGCTTACGATTTTTTCGGGGTCCACCGATACCCCGACCCGGTCCGCACGCATGCACTGATGTTGTGAATATTGTCACTAGAATTAAAATGGCAAGGATATGTTTACTAGATGGCAGCAGCAGCGTGCTGGATTTTTGTGAAATTTTACTCATTTGTTGCATTTTTATTTTTCTAGGTTTTATTAATATTAAGACTTTTAAATTCAATAAATTTTATGTGTTGCTTTGAATATATATTTGTAAAACACCGTTATATGCACATATTTCCTTCCTTATTTCCACTTCACTTTTTGTCGATTTTAGTTTAAATAACGGTTATATTTCGAAAACAAAAAAAATAAAAACGGAAAGCACCTGTCAGGTTCTTTTAAAAAGAGACAAAGAAATACCCTAACCACGCGAAATTTTAAATTCAAAATTATACACCAACTTTAAACGACAAAACTGTGTCCGACGAAAAAATTAACCGTAATTCGTGCTTCGCTAACATGCTATTCGAAAAGAATGCGTTTAGGGAAAAAATGTCCTGCGTGTGTCTCGTGGTGTGGTGTTGTATTGCGTGTGTTTAAACCTCGCTCGCGCCCAGCATTACAACTGATTGACAAATGACATATCGTCGTTCACATTGTGTCTGCAAGGGTGCCAATCTTTGCTATATAGCCTCTGCCAGTCATGGGGTAAACGTTCAAACAACGGTGTTTATACGGTATGTGTGTGTATGTGAGTGTGTTTGTGTTTGAGTAATACCTTTCGTTCTTTCCCCTTTACTCACCTTGTACACCTTATCTTTTCCTCGCACTAACTAATCGATTACCTGGGTAAACCACCGCTGCACGATCGGCAAAAAGAGAGAGAAGGACCTAAATTACTGTGCAAACTATAGCTGAGCTTTTCACTCCTCTCTGAGCTAGACTTAACGAAAGTCTCAATAATGCGTTTAGTTTCTCCATTCAAATTGGTAAGGTTTTTTGCAGGTGTTGGTGAGCTGGAGGCGTGGCATGGGGCATTGTATTTATATATGAAAATAATAGTTTGTGAATGAAATTGTGCTTTACACTCGTACATACTAGCATATGTAATGATAACGACGAACAGACCATAAGAAAAGACACTGGAATTTGGAAGATGGAAGATGGAAGCTTTGTATCTGGTTTTGTAGGATTCTTGATTTGGATGCTTGCAGATAGGTAGAGATGTTTTTTTTTTTTTTTTACTTTTTTATTCTTTCAAAGCAACTGCAAGTTTAAAGCGAGTTTTGCACGCTGCCATGTACCTATACCTATGTAAGTATGAGGAGAAGAAAGAAAAGGTAAATCGTCGTCGCCTTTTGCACATGTAGGTACATATTTAGTTGGTTGGTGTGGTAGATAATAAGGCTTATTACTGTGTCATTCGCTGTTAATTGGTTTATTGGTCTCTTTTGCTCGCTGTTTACCTGTACTTATGGTGATGATAAGTGATTTTGACGTTTTTTCTTAGCCCCAAAATGAATAATATTATACCGGCTTTTTTGGTTTTGTCTTGTAAGATCATTCATGCAAATTGGAAATGAAGTGTTGTTTTATTGAATAGGTATAGGGACCTATACCAATCCCAAATAATTTTTCTTGTGTTAAAAGCATTTGATGATGCCCCTCGAGACAGGATCAGGTTTTTCTGTTTGAAATAAATAAGAAGGAATCAATGGGAAATCGTTAATGAACCGAAAAAAACATGATACCTACCTACCTACATGTGCAGCTAAAAAGCAGCCATGGTGGATATTTGATGGTTTCGTAGCGGATAAGATGGAGGCGATGCATCAGGAATGTTGACCTTAAATATTCCGGAAGTTGTACCTACCTAAAGTATTTATATACATGGATGTAGATACCAAGGTATAGTTAGGTATACTGTTGAACTGACTTTGGATTTGATATTAGTTCAGGATTCTGGTATTAATAATCCATTTTGTTTTTTTCTTTCACATAGGAACGAACTCATGATACCTGAGTAGGTATGTCTAATAAGCAGCTAGCGGGGTTTCTTTGGAACAACATGTTTGACAACTTTTAGTGATGGAGTCCGCAAGTAAGTTTTTGGACGGATCTGTTGAAGAAAGTGCCTTCCGTGCTAACGCCTGCCCTACACACTATTTGTTTGAGAACAAGATTGAAGAAGTCACAATGATAGCACATCTCGTTTCTGAAACACTACACATGTTTGGAATAGTTCGGAAGAGCATCGGTTATACATTACCTATACCGTTTTTTAATGTCACTCGAAATAACTGATCAGTTTTCTCTGAATCCTGAGTTCGAGCATCGCATGCAGCTTTGAATTCGATGAAAAGATGGTGGGTCTTGGCAAGAAATTCGTAGGTCTTTTCCAAGACTTGCCTGGAGTGTGAAGATTTAGTCTAATGACGATCTGCTGGGCCAGAAGTCACACTGGTGCCGATTAAAGTGTTGCAAAATGGCTTAAGACCTTCACACATAAAGTCAATGGATCGATAGTTTATGGAAGACAAAGGATCGCCGGAGTTGATTGTTCATGTGCAGTTATCGGGAATTATTCCTCCTTCGTTGATGATTTAATGCATTGGCGCGCCGCATTGCATGTTTGAAGAGCTCCGCTGGTAATTTATAAATTGGAGGCCTTTTTTACTATGGGAGGTAACGGGTTCTCGACACCTTATCAATCGCTCTATATGATTCAACAACTGCTGGAAATTATCCTACTATTCCATGTGCTTCAGTGACTATATTGGTAACCTTAGCTGTTTCCAAGAGCCTATGTCCCGGTCTTAAAATCAGCAGCCAACTGGCTGGCTTGGCTTTTTTTTATAGAAATTAGAAATTCCGGGTGTCGTTTCGATTGCAATACCTACTCTTATATTTCTCCATTAGCTCTCAGGCTGCGTATGCCCTTTTCTTTCTATAGGCGGGATCTTCTTTTCATCTCTTCTCCTGATTTTCTGATTCGATAATCTTAAATGGCTGATCTTATATTACGCTACTGTATTTTCGCATGTTCATCTTCTTTCACATTTTCCTGGTGTATACATTGATCACATCACGGTTTTTTGCTCCGGGGTGGCTGGTAGTCTACCGTGGTTTCAGCTGCATCATCGAAGATGGCGTGGAACTGGGACTTCTTGACGTTTTTAATAGGTGAATGCACAGCGGATAGCTTCTCGCTCAGAAACTCTCCGTAGAATCTGGGAACTCTAGGTGTGCTAAGACGTCAAACGTTGAATTTCTTCTTCTGGGCGGTTGGCATTTTCTTTTCGATCATCAGTCGAGCTTTGAATTTTGGGCCACAAGAAAATGGGAAGCCGACGTTTGCCCCTCGAAATATAGATATTTCTAAGATGTTGATGATATGATTGATATAGTTTCAAGTTTGACCGTTTAGAGAGCGCCAGGTGGCTTTATATGTATCCTTAACTTTTGGGGTCTAGTATACTATTTATCACCGTATTACGTGCTGCTGTAAAGTCTGATAGCAATGTTGTTTCTTGGACGATGTGCTTACCAACAAATCCACCGAAGATGTCTTCTTTTTCCCACTTAAGCATTAAAACCCACTATAGCACACATCCTAGTCTGGACAGCTACGTCCAGAAGGTCATAAAGCTTTTCCTTTACATAGGCGGTCTTCAGTATATTCGATGGTGGATTATGCACATATTAGGCTTATTTTTTAGAAAGTAGCTTTGATGCGTCAGTAACTTTACTTCTAAACCGATTACCACTACGAATCCGCATCCTAACATGTGCAACCTTTTGTTGTACTAATAGATGTCGCAATTTTTTCTCTTCCTATCCTATCCATCGTATATCTCCTGGATTGATATTGATTTATTAATTCTTTTCTTGTATACACGTGTTACATAATTATTATTAACAAAATCAGTTTTGAATGGCATTGCCGTCTGCCTGGTTGCGGAATATCATCCATATACCGCGTGAAGACAGACTCAAGTCTTTGAGTAGCTCCTGGGGTATAAAGTGCTCTCACGTTCTAGGTACATACCTACTCTCAATTCAGACCGTTCCAGGTCGTATTGCTATTTGAGGGTAATCTCTCTCATAACCGATTGGTTTTGCGTAATAGGGAAGTTGATCCGACAAATACAACCCTCAAACCTGGAGGATAGGGATCTTGCTTTACTTAAGAACAGCAGACCGGAGGGTCTGATGTCAGTAACCCATACTACGAGGATTTGAGAGTGGGTTTTGGCCCTTCACAGGTCTATGTGCCACCATCTCTTTTCAGCACCCTTACTATAGTGCTGAAAATCCTTGCTGACCTCAGCTCTCACTCACTCTATGGAATTAATCCGCAGTATATCATCCTGGCCTGGTGTAAACTCTGTAACGTATGGGTTCTTGACCCGTTCTCATCATAAGAAGTTCATCATGCAACAGGAAAATCTCAGACACCATTTTCAATAATCAATAACTCATTTTTGCCGCTTCCTTATGAATGTAGCCTTTGCTCTATCAATTCAACTTTTGATATCTTTTTTCATATCCACCGTCAATAAAAACGATACTCTCAAGGTATTCTCTTATTCTATTCAAATGTTCTTTATATTCTACTCTCATAAGGTATTGCAAATTCTCTAGCATATTTTCTAGAAGTATTAACTTCGATAGACGAAGAAATACCCAGATTGGTCCTCTATATTTTCGACTTATTGATTTTCCGTCCCTATGCAATTAATTTAGTGGATGCCTCTCCTCTGGT
This sequence comes from Leucozona laternaria, assembly GCA_932273885.2. NCBI lineage: Eukaryota > Metazoa > Arthropoda > Insecta > Diptera > Syrphidae > Leucozona > Leucozona laternaria. The sequence continues at coordinate 275,454,392 of OW026366.1, forward strand.
TAAAAATGGCCCCCTTTTTCTTTATAAAAAGAAAGCTCCGTTAAGGTGTAACGCTGTATAATGCGGGCACTCGAATCTAGCCTAACTCCTGGCTTTCAGGAACCTGTAACATTAAGGCTTTCAGAAAGTTCAGGTCTTTAGGGCTGCTTTGGAAACGAATAACCCAACATCATATTCCCGAGAATACTTCCAGTTCCAGGTGATTTTCCGGGAATAGAGTACCTACCTAGTATATCCAGTATTACGGTTTGAAGACTTTAATTTGCCTGAGTCCAAACACAGAAGGTCACCTTAAGATCTTCATTTTTATTTGGAGGAATCTGGTATAACATAACGACTTAAAGTCTATAGTTGCCGAAAAGATTTTACGAATGTTCGTAGTTCAAGGAATCTGTGGTAACTATACAGGTATGGTTCATATAAAATAAAAAAAAGTGTTTTACTCCTTAAAATTAAAAAAAAAAAAAAACTATATTGACCAAGGCAACAAATTCTTTTTTTTTTAAGATTTCGAATTCATGGAGAATGACTCTATTTCCTTTGCTTGCGTATCATCAATATGAGCATGGATGATGCTGCATGCTGGTGGTAAAACGGAGCACTCTTCAGTTGACCCAAGCGCCACTTGTATGTCACATCAGAATTATAAAGTAAATATTAACCCTCTTGTGAATTTATAAGATTTTGTTTTGGACAGGAATTGAATAGAGGTACAATACAACAGTGAAAAAGCGTTGATTTCAATTTTAATGAAGAACAAAGAATATGATGTGTTAATGTAGATTGTTGAAGTATGGAGACACCATATCAGGTATGCAACTTCCTAAAAATATTTATTTTATGTGCATGTGTTTAAGAAAAGGATTTGATTCTTGAATTTTTTGAAATAAAACTTCTTCTAATTTGAACTTTGAACTCAATCGGGTAATGTCTTTAGGCACATATCATACTAGGTATACATTTAGATGGAATAAAAAAATCTAATGGCGCCCAACAAACCAACTAACCTTTGAAAATCTAAGGCACATCCTATAATTTCGATTACAACTGCTCCCAGGAGATATAGAGGGTGTTTCTTTAGAGGTAAAGAGCTTTATGTTGGCAATACTATTTTAACTGGTGGCCATTTTGTCAGCTGTCAAGTGATTTATTTTAAGTTTGGTTTGGCATTGCAAGAATTGAAACCACAGGATCACCTAGCAAGGCGTAGATACGGTGAATAGTCCCAAAACAAGATTGACGTTGATAGTTTCACGTTACAGACCCGTGAATTGGCCTCCAAGATCGTGCGATTTAACGCCGTTTGACTATTTTCTGTGGGGATATGTGAAGTTGGTAGTCTACGCCGATAAGCCCGAAACGATTGACCACTTGGAGGACAACATTCGCCGCGTTATTACCGATATACGACCACAAATGTTGGAAAAAGTCATCGAAAATTGGACCTCCAGATTAGACTACGTCCGAGCCAGCCGTGGCGGTCATATATTCCAGAAATCATATCTAAATTATAATGCCAGAAGATTATATTTCGAATAAAGTAAATTTCATGTCAATTCAAAAAAAAATCATCTTTGTTTTATTCCATTTAAAAGTCGTATACCTCTAAAAAAACAAAATATATATTTTTTCAATCTAAACATTTTTGAAAAAAAAAAATTATTGGTTAGAGCTTTTTCTTACAAAAACTCAAAAGGACCGCCTTTTTGTCATCAATATCTAAAACTTGATTTACTAGATTATAACACGACAGATATTATTTAAGCTATTTATTGCGTTATCAAAAACACTGGGTACAAAATGGTAACAAAATATGGTTAATTTGTCAGTCATTTAAATACAGAATAGCTGCTTAAAAAAAATTAAATTTCTAATTTCAACCAATAGCCAAAAATGCCCTCACACATTATAGACAACCATTATTATTCAGAACCGTTTAAATAAATTTGCATATTGACCAATAAAATTCCCTTACATTTCTGTATAGGCTTTCATCATCGCGGGTGTATTTTATAACCCCAACACTCCCTGAATTACAGCCAACAGAAGATGAGAAGAGAATGAGAAGCAATATATGACAGATTCACTTTTGTAAAAAAAAAAATGTATTAATATTGTTTACTGTCATTTTAATTATAGTTACGTTTATTTTCTTTTTGGCCCATCAGAGGGAATTTAACTTAGTTTATGCAGGTTGGGTAGTGTGGTGCGAACTAATCGATTCTGAAAGGCGGAAGTCGAGTTTTATTAAGCAGCTGCTTATTTGTATGGATAATTTAACAGGGTCGGATTGGCTCGATTCCTCAACCAACTGGTTAGTTTAAATTGAAGAGGGCTATCAGAGCAAAAAGGCAGGCACACTTTAGCTGCATTTAGACTTTTTATTCTATGTTTTATTGCCTTGCTGTATGCTGAACAAAGAAAATCTTCACTTTAAATTGAAATGGACTTTAAATCCAATTTTATTAAATTAAGATTTATTAAACCTATATGTGTCCATATTATTCTTGTCTAAAATAATCTGGATGAAAGTACCTACTTAAATACTGGTTTCCTAAGCCTAAAGCAGTTCAAAATTCAATGGTATATATCCACACTGGATTTGAAAAAAATGGATCAAAATGGAATCAGATGTAGTGCTTCGATTTAAATTAATTTAAAGCTGGATTTAATTTTTAATCCGGATTAAGCGAGTGACTAATATGAGTGTAAATGATAAACAACAAAAAATCCAAAGCCATTTTGAATTATTGGCGGTATACGATGTTATCCATATAATGAACACAAATATGTACTAGGTCAGTCAGCAGAGACTTTTAAACTTTGACAGTTGATAGCAGCCATATTGTTGAAGCTACATCTGTCAAATTGGATGTCATTTATTCAGTCTGTTTTTCAAAATCACCATGGACGGATATAGCGTTTAACAACACGTGCAAATGATAAAATTGTTTTATCAAAATGGGTGCTCTGCTTGGGCCAAGCTCCGCAAATTTTGTACGATATAATCCACATGAGATACAAGAGCTACCAATGCATCCCGAAAAAGTCAGTGTTTGGTGTGAATTTTGGCGACGGTCTGTCAACTGTCAACGGCGAGCTCTAAAGGTCGATAATTAGGTACTTCTTTTGGTCTGAGTTAGATGATATGGACAATAGATATGGTTATTCACGAGTAAAAAAAAATGCCGTGGCTGTAAAAGTTGTGCGTTAGTCGGCTTTAAACAATAATATCTCGAGATTGGCTCATCGTACACAGATTCTAGGTATAATTATACCTTTGACAGGAAATTCAATTATCTTTCTTTCGTCGTAAAGAATTAAAAAAGTATGTATGAAACTTGTAGAAAGTTATATATTCTAGAACTTTATTAAAAAGAAATAGTGAAAAAAAACATACTTTGGGCGCTTTAACTATAAAAGTATAAATGCTATAAACAAATGAAAAAGATAATTGAATTTCCTTTATATGAACACAGTACTGCCCAGTGCACACTTACCCGAATGAGTGGCATTTAAATATTCCATGTTGCTCAGTTAAGTGCCACTTATTCTGGTCAGTGTACACTGTGAAACTCTGGCCCTTATATAGGGTTTTTCAATAAGGGAGAGTAGACGTTGAAATGCAACATTGTGCGGCGTTTGCCATAATCCAATTGGAGACAGATAAATTTGTTTTCATCGATCTCTTAGCGCTATCCGTTGATACTGATGTGATGGCAATGAAATCGTCGTTTTCAAAGAACAACGGACTCTTACAGACAGCGACGATGTTTTCGGTTGCTCTTGCTGTTGGGTCTAAGATGGATGAAGTAAAAACGAATAAATTTTCTATGCGAGTTGTTGGCATGGATAATATTGATAATTCTATTGCTGATTTTGGTGTTATTGCACGTTATGAATGGTTGCACCTCTCAAAATTTACAACATCCACGACTGAGGAATCTATTAAAAAATATGTTGCATCCAAAATAAACTGTGATGAAGGTGAAATTCAATGCTTAAATTTAAATAAAAAAAAAGCTAATATAGACGAGTTGAAATTTTTAAATTTTAAAATTGGTCTGCCTCCGTCATTGTTAAATCTTGCATTAAACCCTTTAAACTGGCCTAAGAATGTGTTGGTGAGAAAATTAATTCCAAAAAACGATCAGCAAAATACAATCAACTGATTGGAGTTGGTTGCTAGTCACAATTATAACAAATGCATATCCTTCGAAAGATTTGTCTTTTATAAATGTTTACTATCAAAATGCTGGCGGTCTTCGAACAAAAACTAATCAGTTATTTATAAAGGGTTTTCCAATAAGAGGTGTTATTTTGATATTCAACGAAACACAACATCAGCCAAATGGCCGCCACGACCACGCTTACAGGACCATATCCTTTTCATGAAATTTTCCATAACCAAATCGCAAAGTGGCTGCCCTATGTCCTCGATAGCCTCACGAATTCCATCTTTAAGGTCTTGAATCGACGCTGGGCTGTTGGCGTAGACCTTATCTTTCACGTGGCCCCAAAGGAAGAAGTCGCAAGGTGTTCAATCACAAGATCTCGGTGGCCAATTGTGATCACCTCTTCGAGAGATAACACGGTCCGGAAACTTTCCCCGTAAAAGATCGATGGTTTCATTGCTTGTGTGGCACGTAGCGCCGTCTTGTTGAAAGTAAACGGTGTCCAGATCAATACCATCCAATTCCGGCCGGTAACTGTTGCTCCAGCCTCATTTTCGAAAAAGTAAGGTCCAATGACCCCGCCGGACCATAAACCGCACCAAACAGTCACGCGTTGAGGATGGAGAGGCTTTTCAACAATAACTCTTGGGTTTTCCGAGCCCCAGATGCGACAGTTTTGCTTGTTGACGTAGCCTCCGAGGTGGAAATGGGCCTCATCAGTCAAGATGATTTTTCGATGAAATTCCGGATCATTTTCATGCATTTCAAGGACCCAATCAGCAAAGACACGACGTTGTTGATGATCAGCCGGCTTGAGTTCTTGTGTTAACTGAACTTTATAAGCCTTAAGACCCAAGTCCTTATGCAAAATACGGTGTAATGACGTTTGTGGAATGCCTAATTCCAAAGAACGACGAGGAATGGACAAACCTGGGTTTTCTTCAACACTTTGGGCTACAACAGCAATATTCTCAGTTGTTCTTGAGCGACGTGCACGGGTTTTATTCTTCACATCACTAACTTGTCCCAACAGCTCGAATTTGTCCACCAATTTCTGTATTTCGGTCCGACAAGGTGCTTCACGACGACCCAAAAATGTTTTAGTTTTACGAACCGTCTCTGCCAAATTTTCACCATTTTTATAGTGAATTTTAATAATTTCAATGCGTTGTTGAAGCGTGTATCGTTCCATTTTTATTAATGGCGTAGTTTCTAATTATCAAATGTCAAAAAATGACAGCTTCAAAAGTGACAGCTACCGAAAGAGCGGGCTATTCAAAATAACACCTCTTATTGGAAAACCCTTTATATTTCTAGTTCTTTACATGAATATGATGTTATAATAATTACTGAATCCTGGTTAAATTCTAGTTAAAGCTCTTCTGAAATTTTTGATCATTCTTATAATGTTTATCGTTTTGATCGAATGTATACTGATTTTATCAAAAGGGGAGGTGGCATTTTAATTGCTGATGTTAAATCTATGTATGCTAGTAAATGTTTATTATAGTAAAAGTAGAATTTTTTGGTAAAGACATTTTGTTTATAGTCATATGAAAGTCATATTTCGAATATAGATCACATTATAAGTAATTTATCTGATAATCAATATCCATTTATAGTTGGTGACTTTAATTTAGGTGATGTAACTTGGATTTATTCCAATGAAGATAAATGTATCATTCCTTATAATATGACCAAAGATTTTGAATATGTATTTATGGACTCCATGTTTTCTATGAATGTTTTTCAAATTAATCATGAACATAATTCTTTAAATAGACTTCTAGATTCAATTTTTATAAATAATATGTTTTTTGAAGTTTTTGAAGTTGAATTTCCATTGCTAAATAATTCAGTCCATCATGTTGCCATATGTTGTACTTTAAAATTTGAAAGATGTGTTGGTAATTCACTTTTAATTTCGAATGATTTGAATTTTAACTTTAAAAATGGTGATTTCATTGGACTTAATGATTTTATTCAATTGACCGATTGGACGTCTATTCTTTCTGGTCTATCGTTACAAGATGCATACTCGAAATTCAAGAATATAATTCATATCGGTTTTTGCGAAAATATTCCAAAAAGAAAATGTTTTAAATCTTTCAAAATTCCATGGTCAAATAAACGCTTAATTAATTTAAAAAATGTTAAGAACAAAGCTTTCAATAAATTCAAAAAATCAAATTCTGAATCTGATAGGATTTACTTTTGCCAGATTCGTAGGGAATATGATTTTCTGAACAAATATCTGCACAAGCAATATGTATTGAATACAAAATCTCGTATTTCAATTGATCCAAAAGCCTTCTGGACTTTTTTAAATAGCAAAAAAGGTTGTGTTTCATTGCAACAAAATATGGAGTTTAATGGGCAGTCATCAGGTGATTTACAGGGTTCATGTGACCTATTTGCAAAATTCTTTGAATCAGTTTATGTTGATCATTCTTCTTTAAATATTCCTCAAACACATAGCAACTACTTAGGAAATGCAAATTTGTCTGTTTTATTTTTTACCCAACGTGATATTTTTAATGGTATAGCAAAAATCAAATCTTCTTTGAATGCAGGACCTGATGGAATTCCTTCGTTCATTTTAAAGCAATGTCAATTCGCACTATCACTTCCACTTCATATACTTTTCAACCTTTCTTTGTCTACTGGTGTATTTCTAGACGAAGGGAAATTTTCGTTTATAACTCCAGTTCACAAAGCAGGGCCAAAAAATTTAGTTGACAACTATAGAGCAATTTCGAAAATATCTGCAATTCCAAAGTTATTTGAGCTTATTGTTAGAGATTATCTATACTTTAATATCAAAGAACATATTTGTGATGAGCAACATGGCTTTATGCCTGGAAGGTCCACTGCAACAAATCTTATGCTTTACTCTAAATATGTTACTGATGCCCTAGAATCCAGATATCAAGTGGATACAATCTATACAGATTTCATAAAGGCATTTGATACTATTTGCCATTCCATTTTTGTTAGGTAAGCTTCAATCATTTGGAATTCATGGCCTGCTTCTTAGGTGGTTATCAAGCTATCTAACTGATAGGACACAGTATGTAAAGCTTGGTAAAAAAATTCTTCTAAAAAAATAAAAGTTCTTTCTGGTGTACCTCAAGGTAGCCATCTTGGGCCGCTTCTATTTAATATTTTTGTAAATGAAATCCCATCTTTACTTAAAAATGCTTCCTGCCTAATGTATGCAGATGATATTAAATTGTTTATGTGCATTAAAAATACCGCACATTCGTGTTTCCTTCAAAACGATTTAAATTTATTAGTTGATTTTTATCAAAAAAATTTGCTTACTTTGAATATTAAAAAATGTAATGTCTTCACGGCTTATCGAATTTTAACTCCATTGACGTACAACTACAAAATTATCAACCAGATTCTGGATCGCAAATCTGAAATTCGTGATCTTGGAGTCATTTTTGATATTAAGTTGTCATTTGCCTTTCACATAGATTATGTTATTGCGAAGGCTAACTCAATGCTTGGTTTTGTCAAGCGAAACTGCAGTGAGTTTACAAACCCGTATGCTTTAAAATCTGTTTATTATGTCTTTAGTTCGTCCAATCCTTGAATACTGTTCAATTATTTGGTGCCCTTTTACCTCCATTGGTATACATCGCATTGAAAGAGTTCAAAAGGCTTTTACAAGATTTGTTATAAGACAACTAAAGTGGAGAATTGGCACTCCTTCATATAGCTCAAGATATGCTCTAATTGGTCTTGACTCTTTAGAAAAAAGACGCTCTATTCAGTGCTTGTTGTTTGTTCATGATGTTTTTTCTTATCGTATAAAAAGTTCAGCAATTTTACAAATTTTTGAAATATATATTCCAGAAAGGAGAATGCGTCAGCGTCATTTTTTAAAAAAAACCCTAGACATAGGCATAATTATGGATCCAATGAATCTTTCACCAGATGCATAAGATTTTTTAATAATTATTGTAATGAAATTGATTTATCTATGAATGGAATTGAATATAAAACTAAAATACAAAATTTATGTAAATAATATAAGTTTTAGTAGTCTGTAAGATACAAAATCTGTAGATGAATTGATAAATAAATAAATAAATAAATTCGTTGCAAGACGGTGTTCCCATTGAACTGTCTTCTTCGTTTTTTTTGACGTTTCTGTGTTTAAGAGACGAGAAAGGCAGGATTTTTAAATTTCTTTTAGAACCAGTGGAATTTTTTTGACGTTTTCTTTTGTGACATTTGTTTTCTATGTCTGTATAATTTGTTTTTTCTACTTTAATCCTACAGAATCCAATTTTTTCAACTAGAAACATACTTAGGTACTTAATAAGATTTACATTCTTCAACGAGCACAGATTTTTGTTCGTTTTAACGCCTGCTGAACGTCAAAGTGAGTCGGATGTGTTCACATTAGTTTTGGGGATACACGTCAAAATAAAGTCGGAGGAGTAAGTCCAAAAATTTGAAAGCCGGCCGTGAAAGAGTGCACCAACTTTAACTTTAGCTTACCGCAATTTTCACATTTATAATAAATTGTTAGAAGAAAAAAAAAATAATCGACGAATTGTATCGCGAAAGAAATTATAAATTAGTCAGAATTAAAAAATACGAAAAACAACTAAGCCTATGTGCATTTGTGCAACCCCATTATTGATTATTTTTTATCTATAAAAATAAAAAAAGCTATGCTGTAGCTGAACAGATGCATTGTTTTTGACAGCTGTTGCGTGTTGCAGCTCCAGTTCTAGTTGCAGCATTCTATTGTGTTCAGGGTCAGGCAGAAAAGTGGTTGGGTCATTGAGAGCGAATGAACACCAAAGCTCACAAAATATTTGAATCCAACACCCGGAGACGACGCACACACAGTACAGAGAGACTGTGACTTAAGTGGAACATGGAAGTGGAATACAACATCAACCAACTTGGCGTACGAAACTGGAGACTGGCTGAAAGAAGAAGAAGAAGAAGAAGAAGGAGAAAACTGTTTAACTAGGGGTGGAGCTGGCTGGAAGAAGCTTGTTGGTTGATGCACTGGTAAACTCCGGACTGTAGTACCACCTGAGTGTAGTAAAGTTTATACGAATAAATGTTCAAAAGAAGCTTGAATATGGCTGTCCATCACATCATCTCATTAGGAGAGGGGGGATTAACTGAACTGTCGATGAATTTTTTGACTGCTAACTTAAAAGTGTCTTTTGGAGCCCCACATACATTAATTTATGATGACATGACAGCTTGTGATGGAAAGCCAGGGCCTAGTGATTTCAACTCTCTTGATTCTCTTAGAAGATTTGTCACTTCCTGGCAACAGGCAGTTGACGTTTTTTTTTCTATTTAGGAAGCCGAGGCTGGGAATCGATACTAGTTCTCCAGTTCTACACACTAACCAGTAAAACACCGGCTACTTTGAGCTCGCAAGACCCCAGGTTTTACATCAAAATGAACTATTATGCACGAAATAAGCTTATTTTTTGAAGACCAACTGATCAAATCAAACATAACTGTTCAACCAATATCGCCCCTAAGATTGTACTTTAAATCTCACCAAAGGAATAAAGGTATGTCTTTAATCCAGCACTGCATCTTAAGAGGATGGACAGATTTCAGAATGACACACTGAAACTGAATGCTCTCCATCTCCTTTCATGTCGATGTCTGGATATGGTGAGGCTGACCAAACGATCGATACCCCATCACGATCCACCAGCCTGATGCAGATGATCGATGATATGATAGTCTCGCAATTTTAGTGCCTCAGCATCATCACTGTGAGACTTTGTTTATGTTAATTGGATTCTTATTTTGTTGAAATGACTCTTTCCTCATCTCTCGTCTATTTATTGACAGAATAGCCATAAAGAATTTTGATTAAAAAATTTTAAGATCATCTTCGATTTTGAGAAGATTCTTCGATCTCATCGCGTCCGGCGCGGCGCGGGTTTTATCGTTTTGAAATTTGTTTATGCAAACAATGCGGCATTAAATGGTCATCATAACATGGGCATTGGGTTTATTAATTGTTTTTCCCTCAGTAGTTAGGATGGTTTATGATTCAGAATATTGGTAAACCTGATGTTGAGTATAAATATAGATCTTCATACCTTATTATACATAATGTATGTATGTATGTATATAAATCATCGTGGAATGGAAGCTTGATTTTTATTTGAAAGCGATTTGTTTGATTTACGATAGATGACTAAGCGGTTTTTGATGTTTTTGTTTTGGTTGATTGACAACGAGTATATATGTATGTATGTAGGTATAGGAATAAAATTGGAATTTAAAAAGTCGCATTTAGAATTTTAGTAAATTAAAAATAAAACTTTGGTAGTTTGGTTTGGTGATCGGGAGCTAATAATGAATAATTAAAATAAATTTTCGGTGGATAATGGTGCCTGTCCCTCAAGCGCCAGTTATCCACATTTTAAGATTACTTTGTGTCGGTGATAATCTTCAACGTGGACCCTTTCACATGATGATAACATAAAAAATTAAGAATCAGCTTCCTATTCCCATGATTATCAGAAGGCCTTTGGTATAGTCACTATACTTGGAGAGGTACCTTTGCCTTCTCCACACCTGCTTTTCCAGGGTAGTTGTCGCCTACATTTTTCCCGAATAAAAAATGGCAGAGCTTATGTTATAACCACTAATGGTGTGGAGCTCATCCCCAAGTCTTCTCCCCATGATTTGCCCCCACCCCCCCCTGGATCTGGACCAAAGAAAAAGTATCTGAAAATGTCCCTATTTTCGATATTGTTGGAAAATATCGATATTTTCTTCACGGCTTCTTTATGGTGTTTGACAACCCAACCCCCCTCCCCCCCAAAGCGGAGCAACGGAATTGCGTGATCGGTATGACCACCCAAACCAGGGAGTTTGAATTCTTAGAATCCGCGCAGCGTGCCACCCAAGGTACTGCTGTGCAAGAAAATTGTTGACATAGGCGCCTGCCTGGCGACTGAATATACCCTAAGCGGAGCAATGGAGTTGCGAGAGCAGAATGACCACCCAAAAAAGGTAGTTAAAATTCCAAGGTACTATTGCGCAAGCAATCTGTTGACGTAGACGCCTGCCTAGCTACTGAACGGAGTTATACGTGAGCGGTTAAGAAAACCGAAAAAGGGCGTTAAAAAACATTTTTTTTTAATTTGTAAACCAAAGTTTATGAAAAATATTTTGTTTCCAAAAAAAAAAACAATTTTCGTTTGTCCAAGTTCCAGAGCCACCTCCAGAACTTTTTTCCTGGTTCCAGATCCACCTCCAGAAACTTTGTCCCAGGTTCAGAACCTCCGTCCCAGTTCCAGAACCTATTTCACAAGTCTAGGGCCAGAACCTATGTCCCAGTTCCAGATCCACCTCCAGAACTTCGCCCATCAGACACACTGCCGTCGACCGACCAGATCCGGACACCAGACCATACTCGTCAGCCCATAAAAAAAGAAGGAAACTTTGTTGAGTTAAATCGGGCTTTTTTGGTCACTTCCTTTTATATGCAAATAAGAAGGAAACTTTGTTCTCCGTGATCCTCATACAATCGAGACACAAATTCCTATGGGAAAGAAAAGTTGTATGCGCTGCCGCATTGTAGTAGATCCTGCTGGATTTTGTGATGCGGGGTTTCGAACCCAATCTGGTGGCATGATAAAAGTAAAAGAGAACCTACTCAAAACTTTGCTTTATTCAGCAGTTTCTTTTTTTGTTTGTTTTGCTCAGCATTTTTTTAGTGAGAACCTGCTCTGAGCACTTTATGTGCTTTATTTTTTTTCATATCCCGAATTTCCACAAACTAAAGCTTTTTAATAGCCCTCTTTGAACCCTCTAAATCTAAAAATCGACAATGGTGAAGCAAATTTCACGCATAAATCAGTGAAATAAGAATACAAAAATTTAATAAACGATATCTTTCATCGCAATAAAGTGCATTATGACCTATGAGTGAGTTCTCCATTTAACAAATCTGAAAACTACTTTAATTTCGTTTATGACATAAGCAAGCTTAAGTTTGGTCTTATCAGAATGACAGTATGTTGTTCCAATTCAAAGCCGTGTTTGCCGCTCCCCTTTGTAGTTCTTTACTTTCAGATTAAAATGACTCGCGACTGAAAAATCATAATAAAAGGTCATAATTTCATGAATTTTCTAACCACATATGAATTGATTAAAATATTAAATAACTAAGGCCCAGTTTTGTCAGTGTAGAGTTAAACCATAGTTTGTTAAGTCTAGAAGTAATTTAACCCCCAGTTAACTGAGGGAGCAGTTTTTAGGTGGAGAAACAAACACCGTGGAAAAAATATCAAAAGCATCTGTTTAGTTAATCCTGAGTTAATTCACCAAATTTGATGAGTTAACTCGGAATTAACCTTAAAATAAAACATTTTAATTTTCGTACTATTTTTGTGTTCTAAAACAATATAGTTCTTAGTAACTATTGCACATTGCACATATTTACGGAAAAATGTATTCCTCCTTGCGGAACAAATGTACTTCAGGGAAAATTAGACAAAATGTTTACCTCCTCAATTGCAACATAATGGGCCATGAATGTCACTACAATTTACCACACCCATATGAATAGGATCAATTAGTTTCTGGTCAGGTCATTTCCTCATCCTCACCCTATAGCCATGATGCTACTATCACCTAGGGAATCTGCCTATATAACCATTCATTTTATGTACATATATACGAAAAAAGAAAATAAATAAATATCTACAAATTTTGCGGTCAAAGCAAACAAAACGCAAACAAGGTCCTCATGTTTGCTAATACTCGGCATGAGGTCCTTCCCCTTATTTCAATTTCAAAAGGACAATAGAATTGATCTTAACAAAAGACCGAAATTCGTATATGTATTCATATGAAGGTATGTGGCTTTCTTTTTAAGAACCGAACTTCGTTAGTCGTCGTTAGGTTTGACGAATATATGCCGACAAAGGATTTGTATTGACTTCTGAGCGAATCTTCTTGATACAAATTTCTATTCTCAACATTTTTTGGTTAAAGACAAAATTAATTTCGAAGAATAGAAAAGATCTGTAGGTAATGAAAAAGATCTGAAGGAAAAAGGAAGTAACACTTATTTTGATATTTTTCAATCATTTTATTGATTCAAGGTCAGGATTCGCAGAGCAGATAGCGGTAAAGGACGTGATTAATTTATATGACTCTCCAAAGGGAACTCAATGAAACGAAAAAAAAAATCGATGCAATATTTATTGCAAATTAAAAGGGTCTTCCAATCACAGATTAGCCAAATGAATAAAATGAGAATGTTTCGTACGTTTCACCCTCCAAAACCCATTTGTTTACATTGTTGTACATATTTGTAATTTCATTCCCTGTCGATGAAAAGATGTAAATTGCAACAACAATTTAACCAGGTGTGTGAAGATCCCTGCTGTCTATGTGTGAGGTTTTTATAAACACATTCTCATTTTGAATCTGCAATCTGACAGTTCAAGGTTGTAGGCAAATTAAAATGGCTGCCGGGGATTCTCATCTTCATGTGCTTCCAATAGGGACTTCCGAACTTTGACAGTTGATAGCGACCATATTGTTGAAGCTAAATGTGTCAAATTGGCTGTCAAATATCCCGTCTGTTTTGCCAAATCGCCATGGACGTATATAGCGTTCAACAACAAGTGCAATGATAAAATTCTCTTATCAAAATGGATGTTCGGTTCGGGGAACGTTCCGCGTGCTTCGTCCATTTTACTGTCGCCAAAATCGTCCTACCGAGAGGACTATTCGCAATGTGGTGGATAAATTTGAGTCCACTAATTCAGTAAACACTGAACCAACACCCGTACGTCGATGAAACTCAAGATCTGCCGAAAACATCGCCGCCTCGCTGCCGCTGTTCGTGAGAGTGTGCAGGAGAATCCGTGGCAGTAGATTTCGCGTCGCTCGTAAGAACTTGGCATTTCGCAGACCACAACTTGGCGAATTTTGCGTCTTGACTTGGGCCTGCACCCGTACAAAATTGAAGTGACCCAGGAACTGATGCTAAACGACCATAGACAACGACGCGTGTTCGCTGAATGGGTTCTGGAACTGGAGCAGTTGGAAATTGACCCTAAAAGACTATTCACATGAGAACGACCAACGACCGACGAATGAACGAATAAATGTGAATTAAAACAATTTATAAACATAAATTCTTCACAATTTCTAATCAAAATCGTAGAAATATAATTTATTGTTATGTTTAGATACTAAAATCCGTTTTTTAATTGCTTAAATAAGTTAAATTTGAGAAAACAAATTGGTCGTCGCGAATTGCAATCTGATTGTTACGAATTGTCAAACTCTATTCGCGTTCCACATACGGTCCACACTTCAACAAACAAATTGTTCGCGCGCGGCTAACCTCAAAATCCCTTTTTGTTTTGTTTTCTTGGTGGTAGTCATTCGCGACGAATAAAAAGCCATGTGAAAGAAATGTCAAAATGGACGAATATTCGTTCATTCGTTGGTCGTTGGTCGCTCTCATGTGAATAGTCCTTGATTTTCATCGAAAAATCATCTTCAGCGATGAGACCCATTTTTTGATGGATGGGTACATCAAAAAACAAAATTGTCGAATTTGGGACGATATCAATCTACATGAGATACAAGAGCGTCCAATGCATCCCGAAAAAATCACTGTTTGCCTTTGATTTTGGACTGGAGGCGTCATCGGTCCATATTTCTTTGAGGACGACGTTGGCCAGGCCAGCACTATAGGTCGATGACTTACCAACTTCTTTTTGCCTGAATTGGATGATATGGACACCAACAATATGTGGTTTAAATTGAACTGGACATGCTACGTGCTCACAACACATTTTAAATTTTGCAAAAGCGATTCGATGGCATGTTCATCTCACTTGGAGGTGATGTGAACTGACCACCGAGATCGTGCGATTCGACCCCGTTAGAAATAACATATATCATTGGTCAAATTCAGCCTGAAGCCGTGGCGGACATTTGAATGATGTTATATTTAAATGATGTTATTTCGATGATATCTCACACACATTTTGTTTTATTTAAATTTAAAGATAGGAAGCGCTTAATGACCTACCCTGTAGGTACAAACTTAATTTAACTGAACTAGAAGCGTAAACCTAATTAAATCTCTGTTGATTCGTTGACTTAACGACTAATTAACGGCAAATTATCCACCTAACCAGTTTTCGATCAGTGAATGTTGACACTCATGAGAAACTGACATTTGTCGCGCCAGATATATCTTCACTGGATGTGCGCCTGCGCAGCTATGTAAGAATACAAGTGAACACTTCTCTCACATGCATACGCCACTTGCATAGCTTTGTGCGTAGCCTTACGAGTGAACCATAATCCCGGGTTTCGCATAAATTCATATACGAAAGTTTTCGCATTTCGTTATTATCTACACATTATTTCGCATTTTATTAGGTACTTCGCAAATAAATATTATTTCGCTTTTTATTCATTCACATTTTATTATTTTTCATAGCATACAATCATTTTTTGTTTGGAAAAACTGTTCCTAAAAGACACACGTAAGATGATTCAGCTAACTTGAACTTCAAGTACAGCCTACCTCAACATTTTCAAATATTTCCATGCAATATTGCGCATAGATAGTGCAAAATTACGTACGTTTCGTTTCTGTTCAAGCATATGTACGAGTATTCGCACCGGTACTTAAAAGTGCTTCCATACGGTTTGCCATGATATCAAACCTGTCTCGATAATGTGTTTGTACTCTACAATTAAACCAGTTCTATTTACGGTCCGGCTTCATCCAATTCCCTATCTCATTGTCTTTAACATTTTACCCCGATAAGTTGCCATTGCACAAAACGCTTCGCGTACACGTTCCAACAAAACTCCTCTCGAAGATCAACCATCATCAGGAGTCTGACAAGTAGATATACAACGAATCTTCATCATAAGCACCAAACTAAGCCACCTGAAGAGACAACCAAGTCCCAGCCGTGGCCCCAGCTTCGAAGTTATGTGTGCTTAACTATACAATAATGCGCCCAAGAGATATAAAATTCAAATCGAGCGCGAGAAGTGGTTGAGATACGAGGCATCAATTCGAGGGCACACTTAGCAGTCATAGTCGCCTCCTTAAGTGGCGGATCTTGAACGCACTGCTCCGTGTCTCCGTCTCCGTGGGCTTGGATAACACAAAAAAAAAACGAACTTGCAGACCGCATGTTCTACGGAGCACCATCATAGAGAGTGACTAGTGAGTAGGTACCTCTATATACTTCTTGTTTATGGAATTATCATCCTCATCTGGATGGCATTAACAGTACTTACAGAGTGTAATGACGCCTAGTGTCGTTTCATTTCTGACATGAAGCTTACTCACTTGCATTGAGCGTTGCCTCTTGCGTCTGCGTGATGTGCAAGAAGTTGTTGTTCTTCTTTTTTTGCTTGCTGCCTTGATATCAGCAATTACTGTCATAGTTGGCCTAACAATGCCTGACGGCTGTTGACAGATCACACAGATGCGTGGGATTGAACATTTAGCATTATAAACATACAATATTGCTTCCTTTGAGATGTAAAGAGGTTTTGAGAAATTGCTTAGGTGAGGTAGGTCAGGAAACACAGACAAAAAAAAAACGAGATTTTGAAAAAGGTCAGACAGACGACTTATCTTTCAATGGAAGCAATGAAAAAGTAAGAAGCATATCGTAGGCTTAGCAAATAGGATAACAGCGTTGTGATCTAATGATTATTTATTTTTAAACTTTCTTAATAGAAAAACAAATTAAGGTGTGTAGTGTATGTGTAATAAGTCACAAGGAACTAAAATTAAGTCTTGCGGAAAGGAAATTGAAATATTACTCACTGATCTCTAAAATGGCGCTAGATCTCACGAAATGAAAGCAGTATAGAAGGTTTTTGACATTTCCTAGATTGGTATTTTGATTAGGTATAGTTTTCATTTGAAATGGACACATTTAAGAGCTTCTTAATCAAGAACTTCATTCAAAAAAATCATCTGAACTAGCTCTTGAACGAACTGCAATCGAATTCAGCAATCGAACAAAACTCATTGGCCCAGAATAGTGCATCACAACCAAAAGTAGATTCACTGGCATTCCCGGTTGTCATCTAGCCGCGGTGGTGGGCTGACTCAATGTCAGCATAGAACGAGACTGCTTCCTCGTTGTCCATGAGTACCTTTGTTGTTATCCAGGGTTTCCATCATACTGAGGTACCTCGGCTCGGGATATCTTTTCTCGGTGGTCAGCCCTCTCATTAGCTGATTCAAGTGGTTGATAGTCTTCTGTACTAGCTTCTTTGTTGAAAGAACTAGGTGTTTGTCCAGTGGGATTATGTTCGCTTCTGTGTAGAAATGTTCGTTCCTGTTGTGTTTTTGTCGCTGCCGGTCGAAGTACAGTCCGGTGCAAATCGTTAGTATCTTTCTTTCGAACACTTGGAATTCCTTTATGCCTGTCTTCGAGATTGAGAACCAGACTGGGAAGGAATAACTGATGACTGGTAGCAGGAGTTGCTTGTAGATCGTTATATTTGTCTTTTTCCTTAGTCCTGTTCTTCTTTTCATCAATGGATATAGACGGTGGAAGGCCCAGCTGTCCGAATTAAATTTCAGCAACTCTTTGAAGTGGATCCCCAGGGACTTCACGATCCATTTAGATGCTATTCTAGATCCCTCAGGGAGTTGCAGGAGTGAGTTTCTGCACTTCGCTCATGTAACTGCCTCTACCAGTTGAAAGTCTCCTGAAGCAGACGAGTTCCGATTTGGAAGTGTTGATGCGGATGCCCCATTCCTTGTACAATTGGATCGGCTGTTGATGTGGACAGAGGATGTGGCGTATGTGAGCGAACCAATAGCATATGGAGGGTTCTCGCATTTAGTTGGAACGGATTGGTTGGATGTCATCATTTTTCCGCTATTTCTATAAACAGTGTTCTAGTGAAATAGCCAGTTGCATTCCTCCCCTTAAACAATTCAACCGTAATACTCACGCTTCTAGTAATGCCCATCAGTTTACCCTTGAGTCCAACTTCGGACGTACTGTTAATTACAGAGATTCTTTCCTTAGTCGCACTACACGAATGTGGAATGGTCTACATAGCCCTATTTTCCCGTCACATTGTGATCTTCAGACATTCAAAACAAATGTGCATCTCCTTTTCAACCCCCTCTAATCTACCTAATCGCTCGTGCTGTGTATATCATTTTAAGGGTAGTCACAACCCCTTTAGTGCGCGCTTTATATATAAAAAAAAAAAACTGTGGAGAAAGTCGCCTAGTTTTGAGCCATGGGTGACTCTGGCTCTGATGCTCTTCATGAGTGATTTGAAGTGGTCCAGTTGAACGAAGAATTTTCGGAGGTAGATGTAATTTGTGGATTAAGGCTTCTATCGAAACGCTGTCAAATGCTTTCTCGATATCCAGAAAGCTCGATGATTGTTGAGAGCGGTGTGGTGATGTCGTGTTGGAACTTCAGCATCTCCTTTTCAACCCCCTCTAATCTACCTAATCGCTCGTGCTGTGTATATCATTTTAAGGGAAGTCACAACCCCTTTAGTGTGCGCTTAATATAAAATAAAAAAAAACTGTGGAGAAAGTCGCCTAGTTTTGAGCCATGGGTGACTCTGGCTCTGATGCTCTTCATGAGTGATTTGAAGTGGTCCAGCTGAACGAAGAATTTTCGGAGGTAGATGTAATTTGTGGATTAAGGCTTCTATCGAAACGCTGTCAAATGCTTTCTCGATATCCAGAAAGCTCGGTGATTGTTGAGAGTGGTGTGGTGATGTCGTGTTGGAACTTCAGCAGCGGATGCAGTGTGGAGTGCTTTTCTCGAAAGCCGATCAGTGATGATCGAATTTTCAGTTCAGAATCTTTTGAGTCTCCGGAGGATTACTTCTTCCAGTATTTTGCTAAAGTTTGTGAAGTTTGTTGAGGAGTGATATCGGCCTGTAGTTGGACACTAAGTTCGAAGCACTTTTCTTTATAATTGCCACGATTTTCGTTGTTTTCCACTTCTGGGGGAAGTAACAGTTGTTGTCGCAATTGGATATAATTTGATAGTCCATCTGGTCCAGTTGATTTTTTTTGACTTGGAATTGCCGATGATTTCTGCATTTTCTTCTGCATTTTCTTCTGGATTGCATAGATGTGGGCTATCAACTGGATCACTTGCTAGATTATGCCTAGAAGCAGTGCTAAACCTGTCCGTAGGCAAAACAGGCAATTGCCTAGGGTGGCACTTTGACTTGGTTGGCAAAATCAGTACAATAATTTCAAAGCGAGAAAAGGCTTCCAAATCCGTCTACTTCAATAACTACTTCCCTGTAACTTTTTTTGTTCATCTTTGTTGTCTAGGATAATAACGGATGCTTTAATTGAAATTGCAGAAAGTTCGGAATAAAATTAAAGTTTTAAAACAATTGAAGTTGGTAAACGCGTACACAAATTCAAGTTTGTATTGTCATTAGTATAATTTGGAATGAGTGTTTATGCAAAATAAATATTCTTTCGAAAATGCTTCAATCAAAATCAATGGACTTTTTAACCTGTTTTTGAGCATTTAGCTAAATTCCGACGGTACTTACAGACAAACCGTTCTAAAGAATCTTGGCTTAAAACATTATAAAAGAACGCTGAAAACATTGCTACGAAAATGAACATTCAAATGGATTTTAGCGTGTCAATTTGAACAATCTCTTGAAACCATCGATTCGAAATAAAAATTTAAAGCAAAATGTTTATTTAAACGTTATCGATGTTACGCTATCTTCCCTCGATGAGCGCGTTGCGCAGGATCAATTTCTCAGCTTAAATTCTGGATTTCTTTGCGATATTTCAAAAAAGAAGGAACTAAAAGACTGTTTAGAACTTGAAGCAATGGTAATAGCAACGATTGACAAGGATGTTCAAAAAGATATTAAAGCTAAAGATTAACTTGAATGATATTAATATATTAATCCAAACTTCTGCTGTTGTCAGTCAACTAATCCTATTCTGATTCACACTCTTCACTTGAATTATATCAAAATTTATTAACGGAATTTAAGATAATATTAACATTTCCTGTAAGTGTTGCATCAGGTAAAACTAGCTTCTCGAAACTTAAGCTTATAAATATCTATCTTCGCTCACCAATGACCAGAAGAGCGACTAACCGGTCTTGCAACTATTTCAATTGAAAAAGATATGCTTAATCGCATTCGCATTGAAGAAGAAGAAATCGATAGAAGATTTGCAAATATGAAATCACGCAGAGCAGTGTTTCAAAATTTTGTAAGCATGTATTTTGTCGAAAGCCTTCGTTAATGTTAATGTTGTCTTTATCTTCTTTTTTTTATTTGAGGTGACAAAATAACGAGATTTCTTTGTTTTCCAATGCGAAGAGCAGCTGTTTTGGGCTTGCATACAAGTATATTTACAATAATAGCTTAAAGTTCCTTATTTTGGTGCATTAATGTACAAGTAAAGTGATACCCTAGCCGCAGATATTGTATCGCTTTAGTGAGTTCTGCACTTGGAATTAAATTCCTCTCCTACTATTACTCCCCTCTTGCTCTTAAAATAGCATGGGAGCTAGAATGCTTGGAGAATGGAGACTGAAATCTGAATCTCGTGCGCTGACTTTACTCAAAGGTATACTAAAACAGTTCTGTACGGTATAAAATACCGTGTTGTTTATAAAGGTTTTTAATGAAATTTCATGATTGTAAGACCTATAATTTTAAATGAATTTGGTAAATTACTGGAGTTTTTTCCTTCTTAAACCATAATGACCGTGGGCTACAATGAGCATACCTAAGCTTTAAGAAAAAAAGAAACAAACATTTTGAGGTGGGACATTCCACACTTTATTTTCGAAAAACCCGAAATGAATAAAAATAGTTTTTTTTTTGAAAAATTTCCATTTCTGTCAATATGTTACAAGAATTCAAAATTAAAACTAACTAATTGGAATGAGCGTTAAAATGCAACAAAAAAAAAAAAAAAGTGTGCGTATAGTTCTGTACTGACTTTTTTTTGGATTCACTCAACATTCTCCAACCAAATTATTATCTACATCGACCAAACTGCGATCGGAGGCGCTAACTGGCCTTTATTCATAACAGTTGCTGTCTTCCTTAACAATAACAACAACAAAAAAAAAAACAAAGAAATCCACCCCAATAATTTAAATCAAATATTCCCGCGTCTCTTTCAACTGGGTTAGTTATGACACGAGGTTTCTTTCTTCATATACATTCCCCTCGCTGACACCACACAAATACCCGCCTGAATATAGAAAATTTACAAACGCGTGTAAAGTTTACTATCAGTGTGGCACCGATGCTCCAATGCACTTATTGAATTTCAATCAACAACAACACTAAACATTACCACCGTTGAGACTTCTAACAGACGTAGGTACTAGGTACCCACATAATAAATATATACCACATTTATATGGGGAATTTTCACAAAGACAAGAAGAACTAAAAATTGGTATCTATTTATTTGTGTCCTGTCAAGTAGAAGATTTACCAATATTTAATACTCGTGTTCCATTTAAAAAGCAACTCGTTTTTAGTTTAAGAATTGTGGATTCTCAGCCTATTTTAATACGAATTTGTTGAAAATTAGGGCGAAATTTTGAGCTCGGTTATAAATATAATTTTAGGTCTTACAAACTTTCTTTGGCCTTATGCAAGTTCAAGCATTTTAGTGATCAATGTGTTATGTAAAACATGAAATTCCTTCGTTCGCAGTTCGATATGGTTTAAAGTTATTAAAGCAAGTCACAGAGAATACCAACCTCTGTAAACCGTTTTCAAAGTCCAGTCAGCGAAACAAATTCCAAAACTCTGGCGTGTAAGTGTCCCTTGCTCCTAGTCTTCTTATTTACGAGGCAACACTATCGAATTGTAAGCGATACTCTGCCATTATCATTTCAACTATTCCATTCCAATGATGGTGATGCTGTTTGCTGCTGGCTGCTTACTGCTGGTGGATGCGCGGACAAGACGCTGCGAACATAAATGGAATTGGACACATGGCATATTAGCAAGCTGACTTGACCAAATGTACCTACCTATAGGTAACGTAGTTACCTACCTGTGAAAACAGGAATCTACATTCTACCTATACCTGACAGATATTACACGACAGCAGCTCTGGAAGTGGAAGCAACGACGACGACGTAGATGAGGATGAGGACGAAGACAACGATAACTCGATGGACGGAGGCGAATTGCAAGGGTCGTTCATTTCGTAATTTTCTGCTAACGCTTTGTGTTGTTACTTTCTACTTCGACTTGTTCTTATTTTTGCCTTTTTCCGTCTATCCGGCCGGCCGGACCTCTAATGCTGTTGGTATTGTTGTCGGATGCTGTCGGGTCCCAGGGATTTGCCTTTTGTGTTTTTATCGTTTTGACTGCGGTGACATTAAACAAGGAGTTTTACGTCACCTTAATGTATGGCTCGCCCATTAATCTTCACTGGTGCTGCTGCCGCTGCCGTTCATGCGATAGAAAGAGCCAGCAGGAGGAGACATCGCTGTCGGCAGTATTGTTTGTTTTGTCTTATGGAACTAACTATGGCAATGGCATGCTGCAGGCAGTACATACGCTATGATGACTGCTGCTGCTGCAGCCTGCAACTCTGCGTGTTGTAATGCGCACTCTGCCACCAATATGATGAGAAATCACCAACGCAGATATAATAGCTAGAAATGATATTCGCGCGTTTGCCTATGTTAGCTTTGGCTTTTGGGTTATATGGGGACATAGGATATGCATGTGTCGCGATTTTCGATGTTCTCGTTGGCAACATGACTAATGGAATTCGCAATAAATTCAGATAAGAGCTCGCTTCGGGTCTTCGATTTTAAGGCATATGCAAGTTGAACATTTGAATCTATTTTGTGTGTGGTGTGGATATACAACACTCTTTGCGACTCTGCAGAGTTACCAACAATGGCTATTTGACACGTTTATTTGCTTAAACATTTTTCTTCTAATGAATCAGCAGCAAAAAGCCTCAAAACATAACTAACAGCTCGAACAAAATATAACTGTTGAGCGGGAAAACAAAGTTTAACTTTGGACTTCAACATCAATGTTTCTAAATTGTTGAATAGCAGTTACCTACGGGCGGCGCCGCGACGCGAAACTAAGGTGTGGTTTGTTGAATTTTATCAGGTTATCACTCTTGTAGGTACCTTGTACGCCTATACAAGTCGGCGTTTTTAAGAAAGTTATTAAGACCACAAATAAGACTTTCGAATAAGATCTTTTAAGGTAAGTAGTAGTATAGCTGCATGATTTCTTGTGAAATTTATAGGTACATTTGACAAGCCATAAGATGATAAGAATATGACAGAAATCAAAGTCCTTTTTGTGTAGGTATTAAGTAGATATAATAGTGGGAATAGTTACAAGCTCTATTAAAGTTTTACAAGTTTGAATAACTAGTTTACTAGCCAGAAACTACATACTACCTTTTTTTTCATATAAATTGGTAGAAACTAATTTTGGTTTACAACCATTGATAATAATATGATGTAGGATGTAGAATGATTTTTTATAGGACACTTCCAATTTAAAATTCTGATAAGAAAAAGATTTAAATTGAACACCATTTTACATAATTATCTTACCTTAATGCTTAATGGTATGTAACATGACTGGGCACCTTTACAATGAATATCATGAAATCATTTTGTTTCCAATTCCTTTCTTGTTTATCTTCCTCGAATTCAGTTGTTTTATTTTGTTTCCTATTTAATCACCCCTATCATGGTATCCGTTCGGAACGGAATTTTCTCCGATTCATACAAAATTGATTTTGTAAAAGTGAAATGTTTCATTTCGTCATACGATTAAAACTTTTCTATATTATTACTTGTAACTTACTAGCACTCGGCTACCTACAAAGGTAAAAGATAAAAAAACTATTTGGCCTTTTTCGGAGAAGAGGGAAGGAACAATATAGGTACATAATATTACAGCCTGATTCAAAAATATTGTGGATGTCAAAGCTGCAGAGAAACTAAATTCGTATATAAATTTTGTGTTAGGTACCTCAATCGGATTGTAATATTGAACTTTGTATCAAATTTTGAGATTTTTGTGGTAAGCGCCATCTATCAGAAAAATTTAAAACTTTTGATTAATATGAATACCTACTTCTCACTGCTTATGACATTTGTTTTGCAGATTTTAGCACAATCGGGTGGCTATTTTTGAAGCTATTAGTTAAATTTGAAACGTTGGATTTCAGCGCCATCTATTGACAAAACATTTAAACTTTTATTTACATCTATTTTTTTACATTTCATACCAATATTTGGTACAGTACGTTAAGGTAGAGCTACAATAGTCGGAAGGCCATGCAAGTGGTCGTACGAAATCGAGAGAATACAAAGATTGAATATGGTGTGCCCATAATTGCGATTTGGTACTGTTCGTCTAGTTTTCGTTAACTTTTGCCGTAGGACGTGAAGAGCGCTCATCGACCCCTCATTCGTAAGTGGATGAATGGAAAAATCAAAATGGTGAAAGCAAACTAAAAAGAATTTGGAGCTTGGTGCTTATTTTTCGACTTTTTTTTCTGATTGATGAATGAGTGAAGTCATTGACTTATTATATATGGACTGCTAGTTGGTTGTCAATTCCATACATAACCTGCGGAGATGATGGTTCCAGTTCTCAAAGCGAAATCAGTGACAAGTTCGGGCCTACCGACAATAATAAATACTATTTTTAGCGCCATCTCTTACCTACTTCGCCTTAGAATGAAATTTCATTCATAGAAGATAAGGCCATCTATTGTCATAGGAAGTCACCAATCGCCGTACTGTTGGGGGAGCACTGAAAAAAAATCCTTTTTTGATTTATTTTATAAAACCTTTGATTTTAGAGTCATATACGAAATAAAAGATTTTTCAATGAAATTTATTTTCTCCATTTCAAGAGATGTAGTGAAGGAAGATATTTTTAAAACATTATTTCAAGAAAAAATTCGTACAATCGTATTTATAAACGCGGTCTTACATAAGACGGCCGTCCAAGTTATAAAAAACATTTTTAATGTCTGAAGTTTTCTAACTTTTTACTTACCTTAAGACAACGGAATCTATTGTCTAAACCTGCAATATTGCAATTTTCTTGTATATATCAAATAAAGTATTTTCCGACTATTTCGAAATAATTATATACTGGCTAACTAGTCAAAAATCTAATAAATACGACTCGCCCACTAGGCAACTTCTGAGCAACTTTTTAGATATCTTATTTTTCTCGAAAACGTTCGTATTTTTTTTAATTATAACTTATTCATAGGTTCATTCCTTTATTTTAAAATTCTGATTTTTGTGCATTTCAGTCATAAAAAAACGATAAAATTGTACTAAAATGCACCAAAATTTGCAGTAAAGGAACGAACCTTCCTTTTAATTTATAAGTAAAATCTATCTTAACCGAAATTGTAGAGGATTCGAAAACGCGCTTAAACTGTGTTTTTAAAACTACTAGGCGTGTTTTTTTTTGCAAGTCCATATGGATTTGTCGAAAAAAAAACATCGGAACTAATTGTTTTACACGTAAATACAACAACAACTCCAGATAATTATCGGGACTTATAATGGGTGATTTTTTAAGAGGTTTAGAACTTTTTTAAAAAAAAAAACACAAAAAATTCGAAAAAATGAATGAAATATTTATTTGAATCGATAGTTTGAACCTTGCAATTTAATGTTTAAAGATAATTTCATGCAAATGTTGACCGCGGCTGCGTCTCAGGTAGCCCATCCGCTGAGTCCAATTTTGGCATACTCTTTCACACATATCCGCCGGTATCTCACGAATGAATGCATGGATGTTGGCTTCCAGTGCGTCAATCGAAGCGGGCTTGTCCCTATAGACATTAGCCTTGACATACTCCCACAAAAAATAATCTAATGGTGTCAAATCTCACGATCTAGGCGGCCAATTGACCGGCCCGAAACGTGAAATTAACTGTTCACCAAACTCGCCTCGCAATTGCGCCATTGTTTCGCTTGCTGTGTGGCATATGGCACCGTCTTGTTGAAACCACATATCATACAAGTCAAGAACTTCCATTTCGGGCAAAAAAAAGTTTGTTATCATCACTCGGTAGCGTTCACCATTGACAGTAACGCTGCGATTCGCATCATCTTTGAAGAAATAGGCCCAATGATGCCGGCGGCCCATAAACCGCACCAAACAGTGGCTTTTTCGGGATGCATTGGTGGCTGTTGCAATGCTTCTGGCTGATCTTCACTCCAAATGCGGCAATTTTGCTTATTTACGTACCCATTCAACCAAAAATGAGCCTCATCGCTGAACACAATTTTTAGATAAAAAAGCGGATCCTCGGCCAGCTTTCTAAGAGCCCATTCACCAAAAATTCACAATCTTCCGAATAGACTGCTCAGAAGGTCGAGAATGCCGATCATAAAATGGAAGCAGCGCGCGATGAACATTTCGAACCGAGCACGAATTTTGATAGTAAAATTCAATAATTTGCAAGCGTTGTTCATTTGTAAGACGATCCATGGTTAAATTGCAAACCAAACTGAAGCTGTTTGACAGTGACACAAGGTACTAAACACACGTCAGCTGTCAAAACCAGTGTTGCCAAAACCAAACCAGCTAAAAAATCACCCGTACTGTAAGTAAGAAGTTCCTAAGTCCCGATGTCGTTTTTTCGACAAATCCATATGGACTTGCAAAAAAACACGCCTACTATATTCAATACTCTTAGCAAAAAGTGTAAAGCAAAATACTGCCTCTACTCATTTACTTTTCAAATCTGCCAATTTCTACTAATTTTATGAAATTTGTACAAATTAACAGTTTTGAAAATTAAGCGAGAAGTTGTTTTTTAAAAAAAAGGAAATTTTCGGATTTGGTTACGGGATTTTTTTTTTTAAACACCCCAACGACATTTATTGTTTTTTTTTTTATTTTGCAATTCAGTTTCAGAATTCTTCTGGATGATGTTTGTTTAGTAATTTGTTGTTATTAATTAAAAAAAAAGTATGAAAACAAAGTTGAATCATTGCGAAACTTATTAACAATAGCAACCAATGAAGTCAACAAACAGCGGTAATGGTTATCGATTTAAGTGAAAGAAAATTTTATTTGCTCCTAGACAAGAAGTGAAAAATCTCAGTCACGTTCAGCGTCACACAACGTGAAGGATGTCGAATGCAGAATGCATGTATTGAATAAATTATAATATACAATTCGTAATTCATTTGTGTGAGGTGTTTTTCAGATTAAAATATTATTATAAATACTATCTGCACTATCGACGGAAGGTAAAGGTTGGAAGTAAAGTTTCAATTTTAGTATTAATGACATCTCAAAAAATAACTAGTTTCCTTTGTAAAATTTGCGTTCAATGAAAGCACTTGACTACATAAACGTAGTCCCTTGTGTCTGCTGAACGTACCCAATGAAAAATGAAATCAGATGGAAAAAATCCTTCAAAAAAATCCTCGATACAAGTGTCAAACAGTAGTATCTGTATTTTCCGATAGGACTGAACTCGGCGCTTGTAACGCATAGCTTAAAGTGGCGTCAACGTGAAGTTGGCTCCTGGCAGTCCATATATAATAAGTCTATGAGTGAAGTAAAATCTTAAGTTTTCTTTGCCTATCAATTTGTGCTGCGAAAATTGGCATTGAACAAACAATTATTTAATTTGTTTTCTCATTTTCAACCACTTAAGGGCATTATGGGTGACTTGTGAGATTGACGTTTCGGAAAGCTATACTTTTCGGTCGGTTTTGACATAAGCTTCCGACAGCTTCCGCCTATTCTGGTTCTTCCTTTAGTTTGTAACGAAGCGTTACAACTTATTCTCAGATGCACCCACTTTTTGATTTTAAATGTAATTTGGATGAAATCTAAATTTTCATAAAAATTTCATTTTCCTCACTTGTCAGTTCACATTGACTTGTGACCAAAAATATAACATGAGGAAGTAAAGAAATCACCGAAATTGTCTTTTCATCTCGTCCAAGTGGTATGTACTAGACTAAAGTATAGAGACTAGAAGATCCGGTTGACACAAGCCCATAACAGGCGTGAAGACTGAAAAAGAGGCATGCTTTTGTGATGTCAATATACTACCTATATAAGAAGTAGTGGTTTTTGTTTAAATATTTTTAGTAGGGCCATTAGGTTCTTTAGGTAGGCTTATAGCTTATAAGCTTCAATGTTCCTTTTGACAAAGGAACTCCCTTCGAGCATTCCTACCAGAACTTTCCTTAGGTGATGGCCCTTCAGGGTTCCTTTGGCCAAGGTCCCCCAAGAGGATTCCGACCTGACCTTTCCTCAAATTGTGTACTGGGGTCATTGGGGTCAAAGTTTAAGTAATAACCTGTTATTTATAATTGTTAAAACTTGAAAAATACAGGGTCATTCATTTCATGGTTTCAAGTTGCTAGCGCTGGCATTTGACACCTGTCAAACTTAGCTGTCATTTGAAGTGTCATATAATTAGTTGAATATTTTCCATTTACGATCATGGATCGCTTAACAATCGAACAACGCGTTTAAATTATTAAAACTTACTACGAAAGTGCTGATTCAAACGTAGTCACTTTTCGGGCATTTCGCGATGATTATGGTCGCCATAATCGACCGACTACGCAAGCAATCGGTAAAATTGTGAAGAGAGTGGAAGCGTTACTGATGTCGTATAAGGCCTGTGCATCATCGTAATGCACTATCAGTCGAAAATATTGCTGCTGCAATTTCCCGGCGTTCACAGCAATTGGTCGAATGATAACCGAGCTTTTTTGGCTGGCGATTAAAGATCATGACTTGGACGATATGTGGTTCCAACAAGACAGGGCAACAAGCCACACAACACGACCAATTATGGCTTAATTGAGTGAGAAGTTTCCTGGTAGCGTATATAATTTCACGATTTGGCGATGTCAATTGGCCACCAATTGACACCGTTAGATTTTTCTTCTGTTAGGCTACGCAAAAGACTGTGTTTACGCGAATAATTCCCGAACTCCAGGCGCATTAAAAACCACCATTCCTCAAGTTATGGCTGAGATGCCGCCCGAAATATTCGAAAAAGTGGTTAAAAATTACCTCAAAAGAATCGCATGCTGCGAATCTTCCCGAGGCGGCTAATTGAATGATATTATTTTTCACACTTAATGGCAAAGTTCAAACTTTATAATGAAATAAAATTTTTATCAAAAACGTATCGCTGTGTGTTTTATTTAGCTTTGCTTTCGAAACCTTAAAATTAATGACCCTTTATATGAAATTCCGTGTTAGTTATTTTAAGCGAATGAACACTGTTAAGCATTGTACTCGTAACTTCAAATTCGTGCAAACAAACTTTTTTTGATTTTAGCATTTTTTTTTAAGATTTTGGCAGCTAACTCGAAAACTGGAATTACAAAAAAAAAACGTCAGAGCTAAAAATGTCGGGTAGACTAAAAAATTGACATTTATGGTAAACAAAAAATTGTGAATCTCATTTTTGAGATTTTTTCCGCCGCCTACTTTAGTCGGACCGGACCGGAAATGCGTTTTTTAAACTTAAAATTCAAATAAAAAATTTCCTAGAAAAAGCAACAAAATTGATTCTCGCGCAAAACAAACAAGCATTTAACGTCTCATTAAAGCAAAAATTTGGAAAACAAAATGAAATCCCAGTTAGATTTTGGCAGATCACTTAAAAACTTGAATTTCAAAAAAAAAACAACGGTTAGAGTTAAAAATTTGGGTTGGTGCCAAAATTTAGCATTTAAAAAGTTACCATTTCTAGCTAAAACAGGTATTCTAGGTTTTGTCTGCCCACTTCCGATTTATTTAAACTGGCCGGAAATGCGTTTTTTTTAACTTAAAACGCAAATGAATTTTTGTTCAACTCTTATCCGTTGAACAAAAATTCATTTAATTTAAAAAGCTACAAAATAGCAAAAGAGTTATACTTCTTTACATCCGCTAACTTCAGACTTATTTTAGCTTAAACTTGAATAACTAAGAAACTATACGTGCTACAAAAATTTTGGTTTTCGCAAAAAACTAGCATTTTAATATAAACAATTTTAAAATTCCGTCACAAAATTGCTTCTTAAGTTACGGGCGTCTAACTTCTGATATTATCAAAATTCATCAGAAAGAAGGGATCACAGAAATTAGTGACGTTCTGAGAGGAGCTAAAGAATATTGCCAAAATATTTAGGTACAAGAAGGGGCTACGAATATTCAGACAATTTCGTTTTTTTTTAAGCCTTCATAGATAGAGCCTTTTGAATTTAACCTTAATCTAAAACTTTTTGAATCAGTTGTCCCAATTTGTCTTCGATCTTAAAAGATTTAATTCTATGTACATCAGCATTTTACACTTTCCTATGCTGCTGATTTATCTCACTATTTAACTTTTTAAGCTTTACTGTGCTCAGTAGATAAACGTATAACTTTTCGCAATCTCAACACAATGGACCAAGTATCGTTTTGGGGTGAATGGGATAAAATTGCAGTTATTTAAGTATTTCCTTATCTTCAAACGATTCATAAAGTTTTCAATCAAATTCAATAAAAATCCAAAAAAATAACCAACGTTATATTCAACAGATTAAAGGAATCCAATTCCACCAAGAAACTCCAAATGATACTTATCAATTTTATTTGTGTGTTTGTGCATATTTGTATGTTTGTATATTATGTATGTCCGTGTGCAGGTACATATATGTATGAGACATTCGATTGCTTTACAAGAATTAACTGACTGCCCTGTCCCCTAGAATCCAGCCAAACAAATTTTCCCACATTAAATTCTTGTCCAGATCGTCAGTGGATGTGGTGGTGGCATATACACCAGTATACCGTGCACCGTGCACGCACGGGGTGCAAAAAGTTGAAGCCATCAAGGCGAAGAAAAAGAAAAGATTCCCCGAGACATCATGGTTCTGCTGGACTGGACGAGTGCAAGCAAGGAGGATACTCTTGCCAAACCAAATCACAAACTCATAACAAACAAACGAGTTTCACCAACGAGAGTGGAATAAAGTTTATATAATTCCATATAACTACACATATGTATATGTAGATAGATATCATCAGTGCTGGATTTTCCATAAAACAAAATGTTAACTTCCCTTAGGCCCTATATCCATAGATTCATAAACTAACTCCCCTTTCACACGAAGAAACTGAGTTTCCAGCAAATTTCAGTTTTTAGACGAAAAGGGCACGCAGTAAGGGGAGTGAACAAAATTTCCCCGGTCAACGATTGTGGATATTTTTTTGACATATTCCTTTTCACTCTTATGTGGTTTTCGTTTCGACCAAAAAAAAATCGATTTTATTTTGATTTATTTGATTTGTGACAAGTTTTTCCTTTCCTTTTGACCAAAAAAATCGAATTTTTGTCGATCTGAAGTCGATTTTGCAGATCTCGATTTTTAGCAAGATTTACACAGATTTTCACACGCACTTGCACACACACCAAAGAAAAGTGACTTTTACCAGTGTTGTTTTAAAAAAGGCACTCATACAATCATAAAACAAAATAAAATCACGTTTTGTGTTCGTTTTGCCAGTAAGATTTAAGATCTGACACCCAAATCTGAATTGGTTGAAACGAAAGCCACATTAATGCAGGGTGCGGTCAAGATATTTTGAAAAAATTGAAAGAAAACATCAAAAATTTTTCAGCAACTACTTTCTTCGTGTGAAAGGGGACTAAGGAAATATACGATACAAATATAGAGGGATGAGTTTTCTTAAGACAGATGCCCAACAGGCCTAGCTATATTCGAAGTTAACTGTATTGATTTAAGCTGGCAAATAGATCTGGGAAACTGAAATCTATCAAACTGATTCCTCTGATTTAGGGCCGATTTTTCAATCATCAGTTTAGCAGTCAGTTTACTATCAGAGGAATAAATAGAAACAAATGTTTGATTTATCTGAAGAATAAGTACTATCTGATGTTTAACTAACTATTGAAAATTTGGCCCTTAGAAGAAAAAAAAAAGAAAGAGAAATAGAAAAAAGAAAAACAAAACGAGTGCGCAAGAGATTCCTGACTGAACCCGGCGCGGCCCTGGAAATATCAAGTGGTTATGGAATGACTGTGGTTTGCATGCTGTTCATACAAACCCGAAGAATACTATGGACAAGGCATCACACAAGCATTTGGTGAGTCCCAAGTCCCGCGCGTACTTGATAGTGGTATTAACATCGAAGCTGCCACATATAAACTCAATGCTCGTCCATTTGGTCTCTCCGCATATCTACCGTGTCGCAAATTGCATTCAATGTTGAGTTGAGTGATTTGTTTTCTTTCTTTTATTGTAAGGACTTTAAGGCACAGATTTTCAGTGACGAGTTAAACCAGAGTAAGCTAACTCTGGACATAAATTAATCGACAGTTAACTCGAGAAACATTTTTTCCGAAGACATATCCAGTGGAACGACCTAACAAACTCGGAGGATACAACATCAAAAGTATCTGTTTTGTAAATCCAGAGTTAACACATCAAATTTGGTGAGTTAACTCGGGATTAACTTAAATTCACCACTGATAAACTGGTCCTAAGGGTTGTATTCAGAATTAAATAAAAATGTATTCTGATAGTAAATATTTACTACCCAACCAAAAATATTAAGATTAGAGATTAATTAGAATTGATTTACAACAAATGTGTAGGATTAAGTCAAATCTTTTAATCCAGGTTTTAGGGTGAAATCCGCCATTTTGTAAAACTCGAACTGATCTTTATCTCCGACACTATCGTTTTCAGGAATATTTTAGCTTCGATTGATTTTTTATTTTTTGTCTTTTAAATATTTTTCTCTTTTTCTAAGGTCCAATTTTTCAATGCGAGATTAAATTTAAATCCGATTTAACTCAGGATCAACTAAACAGATGCTTTTCAATTTTTTTCCACTGAGTTTATTTAGACGTTCCACATGATCTATCTACCAAAAAAAAATCTGTTCCCTCAGTTATGTAACTGGGGGTAAATTTACCTCTAGAGTTAACTAAACCTGATTTAACTCACCACTAAAAAAAACTAGGTCTAAACTGCCCTCTCGGAAATCTGAACTTAAGCTTTTATATAATAGCCCTATTTTTGGTATAATCAAATCAGCCTCCTACTAATTGTTCCATTTAAAATTGTATCTTTCCTAAACTAAAATGTATTTCCATATTTCTGTTTTCCATTATTTTTATTTTTCAATCCTGAATACGGCCCTTAATACTGAAGATACCCAACCACACGATCGGAACGTGAGACCCAAAAGACCACACAAATACAGGCACGCGTTTGCTGACACAATAAAAATTGTTAGTTTGGCGTATTAACCAGCTATCGGGGAGCGATTATCATGCATTTTAAATTGAACAAAAAACCCTGCCAGCAGCTAGCAGTCAACATTCAGTAGAGAAGGCGCAACGCGCAAGAGGCTGTGAAAGAGCAACACGTACAAAAAAAAAAAAAACAAAAATCAAAGAACAAGGAGCGAAAAACGAATAAAAGAAGCAACAAGCTCGAAAAGAAGAATCTCCTCCCGCAATCCGCGCCTTTTTAGCGGTGGCGGCGGCGGTAACCATATACCCTCCCTCATCATTATCATCATCAATAAAAATGCATTCTTTCCGTTGTGGCTGTGTATAGTCCAGGATCTTTGTTCGCCTGAATCGAATTTTCGACTCGCCTCGACTATACAGATCCCAGAGTCTATATGAAATAATTGTGGTATGCGCTCATTTTTGTTCGTCTTACGTCGGAGTCGTTCGAACCCCTTTAGGAATCGTGTCGTCCTCAGTTCTCGCTTTGCGGCTTCTTTCGTTCATCGAATATAGCAGAATGTAGAAGTAGTTATATTATACCATTTATGTTGGGCTTTGTTGTTGTTGTGATGTTTGTTGTCATTATGGTGCGCTATCTGAACACAGCAGCATCATAAGCTGCTCACACGGCATCGAAATGAAAGATAAAAATCGTTTGAATCGGCTGTAATGAAATCCGAGGACGACGGAACAGACGTCCAAGCTTGTGTATAGTTGTTGGGCGCATGATGGTTTGTGATCTCTCTACAAATGCCCTGCATGTAAAGTGCAATATTACAATTGCATTTAACTTAGAGAATAGCTTAAATAGAGAATGTTTAGAAATTAGGAAAATAAGAGAAAAACAAACATTTGATAGGCATTTAAGTGGAGTTTTAAGTTGGAATAGTCAATTTAAAAGTTTTTTTCTTAATTCCTTAGACCTTTTTGTCTACAAAAAAGTGGTACCCACGCGTTTAAAAATATAAATCGCCTCGACGTTTAAGACTTTTTTCGACAAATAAGGAAAAAGCACAGATATGCAATTACTTTTCTTAAACGGTCATTGATTTATAAAATTATTTAAATTTATTGGGTAATTCGAGCACCTAAGATTTCAGTTGTTCTGAACTTTTGAAAAGCTTTTTGTTAAATTGAGTTTTTCAGAGTTTTTACATTTGTCTAAATCCATGGTTTCGAAAAATGTAATATGGGTTGACTTAGGTTTGGAATGACGTACCTAATCTGAGGATATTCTCAACGCAAATATTTAATTTAAATTTCTTCAAAATCTCGAATATTGAAATACATAATTAGTTTTAATTTAACTTTCGTGCCTGATGCAAGACGGGTGAAACCTTAGTATACAACGAATGGCTTTATTTTGCAACTTCTGCAATCTCGTTATGTCCACAAGCACTCTAAGAAAATCCAAGAAAATTATTCAATTTGAAATTTTATTATAACATTACACACTCTAATTGCATTTTGTTGTGGAAAGTAATTTCTGGCATCACTGCCAAGCTGTGAACGAACAAACCCTTTTTCTACAAAGTAAAATCACTTTTCACAACTATACCCTTAATTGTTTTCGTAGATACTTAATTTGAGTTAATTTACTTATATTACTATAATGTAAATAATTAATAGAAGAGTTCCCAGAAGAGATCCTTGTGGTACTCCATGAATTTTATTGATTTTTGTTTAGAATTGTCATTCACAATCTAAATTTTATATTCATGCTCACCACTCAGGAGAGGTTTAATTAGTTAAGGGTTGAAAAACTTTATTCTAAATGACAAATACTAGATTGCTCAAGTTTTTAAACAATAGATATTTCAAATACACAAAAATCCGAAATAGATGGTTGAGGAATAATTCACCATTGATCAAGGTTACAATTCCTTTAAATTACATTTTACACTATTGAAACATTAATGAGAAAAAAAAAGCTATGTTTCATGAATTTTCGACTGGATTTAATTCGTTTAATTTGTTACAGTTATTTTAATATACCTTTTAAGGCGGCTTTTTTTTTGGAGAGTAATTGTATGTATATGGTGAAAACCGTTGTATCCTATTTTAATGCTTTTGGGTTTTTCAAAGGGTTTTCCAGATCAGAAAGTCACCTCCAAATGGTCTTGGACTCCTTGATCTGTGAACAGCTACGACCAGGGACTGCAAGACTTTTAGTGGAGAATTGTTCGATTTGTATAAAGTCATAAAACAGTCGATATGAGTGCGATATAACTTTGGTTTAACCTATCGAATTATCAATATTATGATCTTTAAATAAAGATGGAATGTTAGGCCTGTAATTAATTTTTTTTTTTTTGGGAAACTATTTCATTCATGGGTATCCATGATGAAAATTAAATTAACTAGTCGAACAATTTAACATCCTTACCATATAGAATGTTCTTATACTAAGACATGACAGTCTTAGGTTCAGTATCTGTAGAAACATGGTATGGTAGGTCTTTTTTATCGTTTCTGAACCTCGCCTGCAGTAGCACATCGAGCCCTTATCAGCAATTTATTGAAACACAATTTATGTATTTACTTTTTTTTCCTAAGCATTAAATCAATATTTTGTGATATTACATATTGTTAATATTGATTGCTTGCATTGGGTCTGACTGGTCTTATTGTTAATAAATCTGTTTCCGGTTAAACTTTTTTTGCTTACGATAAACTGGTGATAAGGCTGATAACGGCGCAGAGTGGGGCAGAAGTGGATAACACTTAGCCAGGAAATCTGTTTCACCAAGCATTTGGGCTAAAACTGAAGTAAAAGCCATTAATTGAGGTCCAAAGTCAAGAAATTATGTTTGAACTTTAGTTGAATAGCTTGTCAAAAGTGTTACCACAATGCGAGGTGAAAAATAATCAAAATGCAATACATCAGTCAAAACCGGGAAAAAAGTATAGAGAACGTTACAGAAACACAATGAAAGAATTTAGTTTTAATTAATTGAAGTCCTATACAAAATGCTCTTCTTTCCTCTGGGTTGTTAAAGTAAACACTGCTGTGATCCATAGGATCCGAACAGCAAGAAAGGTTACTTTTTTGAGTAGGCGTGTCAGTGGGCGGAAATCTGTTGTTCTTTATCCATTATCGTTTCTGAAAATTTCATCAAAATCAGTTAGGTGTTCAGATTGTATGAAACTAAAGACAACCTTTTCATACAAAAAAATGCACGGCGGAAAACACTTTCTAAAAATAAAGCTGATTTTCTTAAAGGAGCATTAAATGTACATAAGGTTTACACCCCTGTTTTTATTAATTTTTGCAACGATGTTCAATTTGTTTTTAAATTGGGCGTGTCCGTGGTCCGCTGTCTCAAAAAAAGTGTACCAATGTGCGTCGCTTTTTGTGATCCATTGTCCACTCTAAAATTTAAAAATATGTATAGGTATTCTATTTTTACGTCAAACAAAATTCAGTTTTATTCCGCACTTTCCAGTTTGAGAACCGACTGCCTAAGTGGAGTATAGTTCGTTCACTATTTTAATGTTCCAATGTAATCCTATGTCCTCTATACTGACCTCCTTTTGTCTGTACACTATACAAATCAAGTAGCTTAACTCCACTAGCCTTAGTCCACATAACTTCATAAAAGGGTTTGAAACTAGTAAGGGATATAAGGCTAACATTCCAAGTAAAGAAGAGACCCTTTTCCAGGCTTCATCGTCATTTAATCCATCTTACACAAAGCTTGTTGCTTTCTAAGAAAAAAAAAACTGGTTAAACCACCCCTTATTTGCCGCTCTAAATATTTTGTATAGGTGAATATGAGAAGTTCAAACTGATTGTTAACCATCCCTCTTGTAAAGCTACTCCAACAGCTTTCCAAAGAGGTTGGAACCCAAACTGAAATTGGGATACTATAGACATCCAAATATCACAGAAATAGAATAGAGGAAGTGGTAGACTATAATAAGTTTTTCACAGCAAGCCTTTAAGGAAATAATCACGTTATTATTTGTATCTAACTACCTTTATTCCTTTAAAATTATAACTCATCATCATAGTCCTCATGCAAGCACTATTGCATTCCTTAAAAACAAAAGAGCTTTCATACGAACCCGATTTTAAAACAAATTCTTGAAAAACTTCAAATTAGAATTTCCTATTATTTAAATTGTTATTTAGTTCTTTGTGCCTAACAAAACTATCTTATAAAGAGTCACTTAATCTTCTGTTTATATCGAAAACTATTAAAAAAAAATTTAAGTGCACCAATAATTCAGAAGTTTATAAAACATTTGTGACAATCACTCGATTACCCAGCACTGTAAATCTTACAACTAAACATTTTTAAATGTTTTGTATTCTTTATCCACACTTTACTGTGGGAAACTTGGATTCCCTTCTTTCTAAGCACCACCAACGTGTCTTCTTTATGTGGAAAAGAATGCACAGAATAACACCACAAAGAATAAAAGACGAACTAGCTGGTGGATCAACGGAAACTACAGAAAGAAGGTAATGAATTGATGGTTTGTGTATAATCGGAGTGTCTCAACATGCCATCAAATGGTTAAACTTATGATGCTCCTTTTTAAAAGATGGACCCGGACGATTGCGCCAGTTCTTCGAGATTATGTACGACAAGACGCTAACAAGAGGCCGCTTCACAGACACACATATATGTATGTGATTTCGATATACGAGTAGTCCTCAGTCCTCATATCCTCAGTATAAAGAAGCTACACGGTCCTCAACGGTGGTGTGCATAGTTGGTTGATGATGATGATCATCACCGGCATAATGGTCTGATTGTCTGACAACGACGATGAGCCTCTTCTGCGACTTCAGGCAAGCAGAGCACACATTCATCGTCGTCGTCAGCCTGTGCAGTCACTGCTGCCGTCGTCGTTTAGTGACGTTCGGTGTGTAGTGTTAGGCACATCTCAAAAGCGAGAAGTAACACATTTTATTCAATAAAAGTTATTGGACCACACACCAGATGGCACGCGTTGATTTCTGGGTGGCATTTTTTTATCGGCAGCAGTGTAATAGTGGACATAATGAACATGGGCGCCGCCGTCAGAATGAACGATTCGGAAGCGCGCCACACTTAAGTGAATTTAGCATTTGAATATTTTTTTTTAGGGGGCGATCTTGTCGAAATGCTTTGAGTGATTTGGTTGGATTGAGTTGGGTATCACAGAGAGCTTTGTTTGATACATGAGGTGGGTTTATTGTAATGTTGAGTTATTTAAATCTAAATGACATCAGTTACAGTGAAAAATGAAGTAATGGTAGTTTGGTAGTTGTTTGTTAAGTTTCTTCAAACGAACGTCTATTGTAATTGTGGTTACTTGATAACCGCATAAGTATATTAAACACTTAGGTTTTGGCTTTAATAAATTAATTATTTTGAATTTTGAGAAAAAATCTGTATTTTGTATCAATTGCTTAGAACTATCTTGGTGGGATTCTGATCAGTCATAAAATCTCTTCAAAAATCGGCTTCCAAGATTGGCACATTAAACTAGATTGATAACTTTGCGAAAAATAGAAATAAAAATTGGCGCAGTATCATAAGTCCATAGGACAAAAGTCCATAATGGACTTTTGACCCACTTGGATGAGTTATAGGTCCACAAATCAATTTTGAACTTATAACCCACCAAAGTGTGTCAGAAGTTCACAGAATTTCTTTGTGAACTACCCGCAGATATATTTTAATAGTACATATAAAAAAAAATTTTATCATAAAAAGCTTAATGATTAGGAATTTTAATCGTGTTGGATATAAATAGTTCCCCTTGGGATTTTGTCAAAAAAATTAATGTAATTTGAACTGAACTTAATAAAAATTGCGTATTGACAAGGCCTCACTGGGTCAACTGATGAGTCCAAGTGAGATCGCCGCACTGTGGTCCAAAATGACTTTTTCGTTTCAAAAATCTTCACTTCACTTCAATTTTTGTTGGTTCTTAAATAAAATTTCCAAGGCTAAACAAATAGTGATTTTTAAGTAAATTGCTTAGCATTGTGTTTTTAAATCATAGTCTGAAGTAAAATTTTCTTAAAAAAAGGAAATAACAGAGAAAGGAATTAAAGCAAAACTATAAAAACTGTTAAGATTTTGCGAACTTTGTAAAAAGAAGTATACTAATAGTAAAATAGTTCACAACAGTGGTTTCATAAAGTTAACGAACCAATTTTTGATGTTTTAAGCAAGCATTAAAACAGCATTTTATTATATTGTGGCTCATCGAAATATTTTATAAATGTTTTCAGAGTCGAATTTTATGTGAAACAGTGTAGGAAAAAACTAAACGGACCAAAATTTTATTAAATAATTTTTTTATTTTTTTTTATAAAACAAAATAGAATACATAATACGTCTTTTTTAATCTAATATACATAAAATTGGACAGTGGTATGTTTGGATGCTTAAAACTTGAAAACGACTGGAACAAATTGTATACTTTATTTCTGCGGGTTTGTTCGTATTATGCTCCGCGAAGGCTTGAGAAAAAAAAAGTCAGAAACTTCTCAACAGGTTGCAATATGTAAGCGGACATTTCGTTTTTCAGTGCAATTCAATTACCGTTCAACAGGTGGCGCTGTATGCGGTTAAGTAATGGCTTTTAGGATATTCTTTTTCAACTTTTGTTATTTCTAGGGTAAAATGGGGTCAAAATATAATCTTTTTTTTTTTTGAATGGTTTTCCTTATAGGAAATAGCTTATGGGATAATTAATTTTTGTTAATTTTGTTATTATAGGGTGAAATGGGGTAAAAATATTTCCGATTTAAAAAATTCTTTTGGTGTTTGAAACCTTGTTTTTAGTGGATGGCCTTAGAGATTTTTTTCAGAAAATTGGCATGTATAGGGTGAAATTGGGTAAAAACGAAAAGTGGCATCATCAAAACAAAAAAGTTGTTTTTGATTGCAAAACTTCTTTCTGTGTTGTGAAAGTAATTCTAGTTTTGGACAATAACTCTTTTTGAGATCTGACGTGCCTTAAAGATGAAATAATGTGCACCAGCATATTAAATAAGGAAGTGCCTCTAGACATGCCAATTGTAACAGTTTTTGTTTACAAAAGTAAGGTTGGGATACTTCAGGCACCCAGAGTTTTTTTTCAAATCGCAAGAACCGCGTTAACGTACGCCCACTTTTATTGGCGAAAAACTGCTGCTATAAATTGGCATGTCTCTAGTCTCGTCTATTAAATAAATACCTTGCAGGTATTTTGGTATCGATATCGCTTGTAGTCTTCATCATAGACACACCATATAAAGATGACAATCTTTCACCCTCCAAAACCCATTTGTTTACATTGTTGTTTTTTTAATTTCGTTTTGTGTCCATGAATAAATGTGAATTGCAACAACAACTTAACGGGTTGGGTTTGATCCGTTTAGCTAGATCGACCATTTTGTATGTGGAAATAACGCAGCCATCTTTGTTGAAAAAAATACAAATTTACTGGTGCTAAGCCTGCTGTTACACGACGAATGTTATGACTTTCTTTGAAAATTAATTTTGAGTCGTGTGCTGTTACACAATGATTTTTAAATTTTGACTCAAATTTGGCATTTCCCTTTAGTTTGATTTGTTATTGAAATTTTCAGTGCTCTACAAACAACGGAAATAAATGAAGCGATTTGTTAAATTAACAAGGAATACAGTAGGTAAGCTCAAAAATAAGTCGCCAAAATTTGGCCTATGACTCACATGGAGCTTGTTTTCCTTTTCATCTTGCTTCTCTTTAGCACTCTTTATGTTCAAAAAAAAAAAGTAATGACTAAAAAGTAAGTATTCGTGTATAATAGCAGTATTTCGTATTGCCGTGAATCACACCATGTTTGGCCTTCATTCTTTTACTGTCATAATGACATTTTGCTGAACTGTGATTTTCACTTCAAAAAAATTTCTTGGACAGGAATCACATACATAGGTAGTTGGTTTTTAAGTTTAGTTGTTTTTATTATAATCAAAAAAATTGATTTACATTAAATTTTATCATGATTTTATATAAAAAAACATTAAGGCTTTGACTTTGAGTCGTTTGCCTGAAAGGCAGTGATTAGTTACGACACAGATTAGCCACATGAAGATGAGAATGCCCGGCAGCCATTTTAATTTGCCTACAAGCTTGAACTGGCAGTTGTTATCAGATAAAAAATGAGAATGTGTGTATACGTTACGTTTTCGAAAACGTCAAATCAAAGTCAATTTGACCGCCAATTGGATCGTCATTTATGATGCAAAAGTTGCAATCCGTCAAATATGCAATTGTCCTGATTGCAAACATGTCTTTTGATGAACGTCAAATGATTTTTTTGCAAGCGCAGTTGACGTTTTCGAACAGAATCCAATTTCATCGGCATTTTCAGATTTACTTTCGCTCGTCATTTTCAGCCGCAACGTGTTTATCGTTTTACTGACTCCCTCACTGACATCCAAAAATGTTAATTAGCTAACAATCTCTCGAACCACCATTTCTGTCTCTTTCGTCACCTCCATTTTTTTACTGCACGCAAACGCATTTTTTACGCAGATGACGTTTTCGAAAACGGCCTACAAATCTCACACATAGACTGTAGGGATCTTCACACACCTGGTTAAATTGTTGTTGCAATTCACATCTATTCATAGGATTCAAACATTGAAATTTCAGTCTTCGATAATTTTCTATAAGTTCGACATATAGCCTTAATGCGCATAAAAGCAGTGCTTTTTTGTAAGCCCCGAGGGCATTGGTTGAAAAAAATGACCTTGGGGATTAGCGATGCCGTCACAGAAAATAAAAGGAGTTTTCATAAAAACTAATGATTACAAGTATGTATATAATTCACGTCGGTAACACAGTTTGTGTCCGTGCTTAAGTTAAGACCCGAGAATTCTATGCCTTAAGCTAAGACCGGCATGGGATAAGTTGTTGTTGCATTTAGCCCCGACATTGTAATGTGTAGAAAACATTAAAATACAAAATTTTGCAGTTTAAACTTATTTCACGTAGTAAAAACAAAAAATAGTTTTATTTGACTTAAAAGATATACTCGTATTCGCAGGTCGCCGTTCATGTGCAAAGCACTTTACGACTGTTGCGTTTATTCTCTTATGTCTCACTCGTTTATTATTGTTTTTTGTTTTGTCAATATTCACTGTCTGTTTCAATAAATTGAGAGTAAAATACAATACGAAACAATCGCAGAAAAAAAAAAAAACAAATACTGACAAAGTACAATCGAATATATGTATAGGTACTTAAATCGATTATAAATTTTCACTTTTATTTTGTTTCCACAAACTTATTCATATAAGGTCGGGTTAGCACTTGATAACTCGTTGCTCAATTTATTTAACTTTTTGATATTTGTACTCATGACATTTTTAAAATAATCGGCATTGTGGTGGGGAATGGACGCCAACTGCATGTTACTCCTGAATTTCCCTTGCATGAGCTTGTAGGCAAACTCGGATGACAGCCGAGATTGTCATCTTTATATTTTTTGGCTGGTTTGGTTTTGGCAACACTGGTTTTGACAGCTGACGTGTGTTTAGTACCTTGTGTCACTGTCAAACAGCTTCAGTTTGGTTTGCAATTTAACCATGGATCGTCTTACAAATGAACAACGCTTGCAAATTATTGAATTTTACTATCAAAATTCGTGCTCGGTTCGAAATGTTCATCGCGCGCTGCTTGTGTTCAGCGATGAGGCTCATTTTTGGTTGAATGGGTACGTAAATAAGCAAAATTGCCGCATTTGGAGTGAAGATCAGCCAGAACCATTGCAACAGCTACCAATGCATCCCGAAAAAGCCACTGTTTGGTGCGGTTTATGGGCCGGCGGCATTATTGGGCCATATTTCTTCAAAGATGATGCGAATCGCTACCGAGCGATGATAACAAACTTTGTTTTGCCCGAAATGGAAGTTCTTGACTTGCATGATATGTGGTTTCAACAAGACGGTGCGACATGCCACACAG
Organism: Leucozona laternaria; assembly: GCA_932273885.2. NCBI lineage: Eukaryota > Metazoa > Arthropoda > Insecta > Diptera > Syrphidae > Leucozona > Leucozona laternaria. The sequence goes on from OW026366.1 coordinate 275,497,856, forward strand.
CACGCGAAACAATGGCGCAATTGCGAGGCGAGTTTGGTGAACAGTTAATTTCACGTTTCGGGCCGGTCAATTGGCCGCCTAGATCGTGCGATTTGACACCATTAGATTATTTTTTGTGGGGGTATGTCAAGGCTAATGTCTATAGGGACAAGCCCGCTTCGATTGACGCACTGGAAGTCAACATCCATGCATTCATTCGTGAGATACCGGCCGATATGTGTGAAAGAGTATGCCAAAATTGGACTCAGCGGATGGGCTACCTGAGACGCAGCCGCCGTCAACATTTGCATGAAATTATCTTTAAACATTAAATTGCAAGGTACAAACTATCGATTCAAATAAATATTTCATTCATTTTTTCGAATTTTTTGTGTTTTTTTTTTTTAAAAGTTCTAAACCTCTTAAAAAATCACCCATTATTTTGTGTCTATGGTCTTTATTCCTTGATACTTGTGCTTCTTCTAAAAGCTCTTAATATTTTCTGCTACCTGTTTTATTGGACAGATTTATTTACGATCAAGATAATAACAAAACGTATTCTAATTGCAATAAGAAGAAAATTTCACGTTCTCAGCTCTTTTAAGAAAGGAACTAACGCCAACATTCCAAAAGTAAATTTGCTCGCACAAAATTGCCCAACTTTGAAAAAAGCTCTAAAAATCAAACTATTTACCAAAAAATTATTTTGTTTGCTGTTTTTGATGCTCTGTTTAAATTCCTATTAGAAATGAAAAAACAAAACAAGACAAAAATAACATCGGATTTTGTATTTTTCCAACGACTTTTGGCTTTTTGAACCAGAGTACACTCGCCGTCTTCTTGGCTGATGAATTTCAATAGTATGTATATAGAATTTATATTATAAAAACCTTCACATGAAAACATCTTATATTATAAATGCATATGAAGGAGTGCTGAGTGCTACCCATGTAAAGATATATTCTGCCATTTATGATCGCAACCATGTTTTCAATTGACCTAGAGTGGAGTGGAGAATGACATTTCGTTTGTAACGACGAAGAAAAAAAATTTTGTGAGTGCCGGGACTCACGGTTAATATGTGTAAACATCAACGTTTGTCCATGCGCAGTTTTGAGGAAATGAAAGTACGCAATATCCTACTGTGCAGATTTCGTAACGTAACGTTCTACAACGTAACGGTGCACAGGAAAGTTAACGCCAGCATAGATGATTACACATCAAAAATAATGAATGACTTTGTCCATTCTTCGGTAAATCAAGCTTTAGGCTCCACTTAAACGACTGACATATTGGCAGTTTTCTGTCAGTAGACTTTAAAAAACAATGAATTGGTCCATTCTTCTGTCAGTTTTTTGACAGAAAATCGCCAATTTGTCAGTCCAGTAAATCAAGCATTAGGTTTATGCTGGACTTAAAAGACTGACGTATTTTCTGTCACTAGACTTTAAAAACAATGAATTGGTCCATTCTTATGCGTTTTTTGACAGTTTGCTGATAGGAAACCGCCAATTAGTCAGTCGTTTAATGCAGCATTAGATTTAAATTTATTCCAAATGATAATTGTTGATTTTTGTTCAATCCATGTTTTTTTAGAACGAACACCTACGCCACAGCAAGTACACAGATACGAATTCGATATGTAGTTTATGTACCCCATAGTCTAGCCAGTACCGCGATCGTGCTCACTTCATTTATCTAACATGCCAAGTATGCATTGCACGCCTGTAACACAGTTTTCCTCAGTGGTTAAGTTAAGCCCGGAGAATTTTCCTCTCCTCGCCCGAAGGGAATTAGTTGTTGTTGCATTAAACTTGAAATTTCTTTTGTCCCAACGTCGTTTTTTTCGACCAATTTCCTCGGGACTTGCAAAAAAACACGGCTAGTATCATCTCACTGCACTCTTTACTCCACTAGAGTGGACGACGAAAGAAAATAAAACACACTCAAACAGTAAGGAAATGCAAAAAGAAGAGCGATAACTCTGCAATTTGTTCAACCTCAGCATTTTGTACCCCAGCCAACACATACGTGCCTCGCCAACGTGTTTAGAAAAAGAAATTGCATCGTTTAAAAGTAGTATATGTGAACGTAGAATATCTGCGAACGCGCGTTCGAACGCGCGTCTCTTGTGTTCAGCCATTAAAGTGATCTTCAGATTTGTATTACTGAACGTACCCTATATCCTACTATATCTATTATTATTATTTTTGGTTTGTTTTTGTTTATAGTTTTCTATCTAGGATCTAGTGTCGTGTATCGGGCGAATGTAAAAAAAAAAACAAATGAAAAATAATATAAAAAAAAGCTAAAATGTACCGGTATATACATGATATTTAATAATTATAAACAAGTGATCGTGATAAAATATAATTTAATCCTCGGTCGCGTTAAAAACAATTTGTTTCGGTCGGGGCTACGCATATTTCGTAACGTAACGTGCTATAATGTAATTTGCACGACGGAACGTTGCACAGAAAAGTTCACGTTTTTTTTCCACTCTACCGCCAGCATAGATGTTTACACATCAAAAAAACCTAAAATGTATCGGTATATACATGATAGTTAACAATTATAAACAAGTGATCGTGATAAAATATAATTTAATCGTCGGTCGCTTTAAAAACAATTTGTTTCGGTCGGGGCTAAGCATATTTCGTAACGTAACGAGCTACAATGTAATTTGCACGACGGAACGTTGCACAGAAAAGTTCACGTTTTTTTTTCCACTCTACCGCCAGCATAGATGTTTACACATCAAAAAAACCTAAAATGTATCGGTATATACATGATAGTTAATAATTATAAACAAGTGATCGCAATAAAATATAATTTAATCGTCGGTCTCGTTAAAAACAATTTATTTCGGTCGGGGCTACGCATATTTCGTAACGTAACGTGCTACAGTGTAATTTGCACGAAGGAACGTTGCACAGAAAAGTTCACGTTTTTTTCCCACTCTACCGCCAGCATAGATGTTTACACATCAAAAATGCCAACCAGCATCAAATTTGTTACAAAAAAACACATCTACTTTTTCAATATTTCTTTTTTTTTTATTTAATAATCAATTTAAATATATATATATAATTTTTTTTGTATATTGTTGCAATATTTCACTTCCGTTTTCATTGTCTTTTCTCTAAAATAGCTTTATTTTGTATTCAATAGTTTCATTTTCACATATGTACTTTCTATTGACTTTGTTCGTTTTAGTTTCTTTTCTTTTATATTTTTTTTATTGATTTGTTGAATTTGAATTTATTACATTTAATATTTATATATAATATGTATCTATAGCATACTTCATTCTTCATACATCAATACTTTCAATTTGTTAAATTAATTACAATATTTTATGCGTACCTAATATAAGATGTTTCTACTTGATTTTTTTTTAATTCATTCATAAATATATATATATATTTTTGTAAATATTCATCATAATAAATTTCACATAGTTCAGTTTATTTGATATTCTATTTCTTTTATTTTATTTATTTATAATATACATGTTTATATATTCTATCTTCATTGAAAAATAAAAAAAAAAACCTATATTGTTAATAGAGAACTAAATATGTAACTATATCTGAATTTAATTTTATAAACTATTTTGTGTGTAAGGAAGTTTTTTTTGTAACTATTTTTATTGTTTTGCGATAATAAATTTGCTGTTATGAATCTTAAGTTAAAATTAAATGTGTTGCTCTCTCAATTTGTTGGTATTATTGTTGAATCCAATTAATGGAGGGATTAAAACGAAACACTTTAATTTAGGAACGGCTACGAGTTGACAATTTTAATGGAAGGAAATGTTCAAGCTAACTTAATTACATTTGAACTATCAAGAGACCTATTTTAACCTTTTGTTTGTATTTCAGGTATAAAATTAAACTCAAATTTAGAAATAATTCTATTGAGAGAGCAATTTGTTTAAAGATACTAAATTTGGAATGTACTAACAACGTGAATGTTCCTAGCTACGAGTTGAAAAATTTCAATTGAATTTGTTTTTTATTTTGTTAAAATATAATAATTCTAATGTTCCTAATCAGCCCTTTCGCTTTGAAGAAACATTAATATTCTTGGAGTATTTTTTTTTTTAATTAAAAGTTTTTAATTATATATTGCTTCATTTATAATTCTCAGGGCCAGTTTCACAGTCAGAAAAGTGGCACTTAAATGGGTAATGTGAAAAATTAATGCGCAATATCACATTGCATACTTACCCGAACAAGTGGCACTTAAGTCTCCGATGATGGTGACTTAAGTTCCAGTACACTTACGCTGGCTATAAAACTAAGCCTAAAGTCCTAATATGGGAAACTTAAGTGCCACTTATTCCGGTAAGTGTCGACTGGGAAACTGGCCCTTAGATGGATTGGTTTGGTTGTAAAGTTCAAAAAAGGATGTTTTTAGTTTCATTAATATTTTCATTTTGTTTAAAAACGGAGATCCTTAAAAATGGCAATTATTTTTCCCAAGAAATTCTTAATTTTACGAAAGGACTAAATATCTATAATCTTTCTACAGATCTTAATTTTTCACTTTAAATTCATGTGTCTATTGGCCCAACGTATCCTTTCTGAATTAATACCATTTATGTAACTATGTGTTTGCGCTTAGAATAATACTGCTTAAATTAAGAACAACTATTAATCGAATTTGTTGAAAAGAAAATGAAAACAAAACAGAAGAGAGCGAAAGGTTCGGATACGATTAACTGCATTTCGAAATTAATATCAAGCTTAAACTTAAATAATATAAATGCAAGATTATAAATTATTAATCAAACGGCGTAGCTTAATTATCTAGGTACATTAACCTATATGCCACCTACTCCAATTTCAAATAGAAAACCGATTTAATACGAAAATTTTATAAGGAGAGAAATTTCTGCACTTAACAAATTTTCATTTTTATTATTATTATTATTATTTTTATTTAAAGCAATATAAAATTACAAAAAATAAATAGAAAAAAGGCGTAAGCAATTCAAAGCCATCAGCTTTTACTTTGATTAAAAAGAAAAGTGATTGTGGAAATTAAGTAGTAGCTTAATGATTGACAATATATGTAAATAGTTACAGTTTTGATATTAATCTTTTTTTTTATAAATGTTAGTAATTCAGTACAGTTGTGTAATGTGGGGTTTTTTATGAGGCTGAGTAGATCGATTCTGTTTTGATTTGGCTGGAAGTTTTGACAGGTGGTAAGAATATGTTCGATCGTCATACCAGGTAACGAAGCAGCCGATTCCGCTGCCAAACTAGCAACTAACTCGTCGAATACAACTTCCAACATCCGCAATACCAGCGATATTGTACTTTATTTAACATCTGCTTTGAATGACATTAGCATCCAATCTTTTACAAGTATCAATAATTACTACTCTAACCTTATTAACCCACTCTGTATTCCAGCTAAATATCCAGCACAACTCTCAAGACAAGATACAACTGTTATTCTAAGACTATGGCTGGGACACACACGCCTAACACACCAGTACCTGCTAGACAAAAACATCAGAAATGACGCGGACGCCTGCTCTTACTGCAATAACAAATTTTTAAAATGCAAGATTTCAATTATGCGCGATTTTTTAATTGCAAAATCGTATTTTGTAACGCGCTCTTCAAAGGATGTTCTCGTGGATAGCAAGGGAACAAAATTGTTGAACTTCTGTAAATCATTCGGTCTTAATGTTTTGAATGGACAAAGTGTGGACGATAAGCAAGGAGAATTCACGTTTATTGGTGCGGTTGGGAAATCTGTAATTGATCATTGCTTTTTAACTGATTTTTTTTCTACGCCTTTCATTGGGTTTTAAAGTTTCTGCAAAACCTTTTACCTCTGATAATTTACCTCTCGAAATATCATTGATCACTTCCTATTCTGGAGAGCAAACAAACTAACAATCGCATCCGCTTAAACTAATTATAACCAAAATTTACGATTAAAAAAGAAAATATCTCATCTTACCAATATTATCTTTCATTAAATCTCGCCAACCAATCATCTGACATGAGCCTCAATACGTTAGACGACATAATCCGAAAGTCAATAGTCAGAAAAACTTTACAAAGAAAAAAAAATGTATTCCCAAAGAAAAATGGTTCGATGATGAATGTTTCAAAAAACGACAAGAAATCATATGCCTTTCTTCGCCTTTTTCGAAAATTTAACACCAACTTCTTCAAAAATAAATATTCAACACTATAAATAAAGAATTTAAACAACTGTGTAAACGCAACATTCATGAATATCAGAATTCTTTTATCAATTTGGTTTCTGCAACTAGAAATTCGAGTGAGTTTCGGAAAGCTATTAGGGATATCAACGAAAGTAAGTGTTGTGTTGGAAAGTCAATATCTGCTGAAGCTTTAATAAACCTTTTCGAATCGCTTCTGAACCCTTAAAACACTCAATTTTCCATTTTTGATGTGTAAACATCTATGCTGGCGGTAGAGTGGAAAAAAAACGTGAAGTTTTCTGTGCAACGTTCCGTCGTGCAAATTACATTGTAGCACGTTACGTTACGAAATATGCGTAGCCCCGACCGAAATAAATTGTTTTTAACGCTACCGACGATTAAATTATATTTTATCGCGATCACTTGTTTATAATTATTGACTATCATGTATATACCGATACATTTTAGCTTTTTTTTATATTATTTTTCATTTGTTTTTTTTTTTTACATTCGCCCGATAAACGACACTAGATCCTAGATAGAAAACTATAAACAAAAACAAACCAAAAATAATAATAGCTTTAGATATAGTAGGATATAGGGTACGTTCAGTAATACAAATCTGTAGATCACTTTAATGGCTGAACACACGAGACGCGCGTTCGAACGCGCGTTCGCAGATATTCTACGTTCACATATACTACTTTTAAACGATGCAATTTCTTTTTCTAAACACGTTGGCGAGGCACGTATGTGTTGGCTGGGGTACAAAATGCTGAGGTTGAACAAATTGCAGAGTTATCGCTCTTCTTTTTGCATTTCCTTACTGTTTGAGTGTGTTTTATTTTCTTTCGTCGTCCACTCTAGTGGAGTAAAGAGTGCAGTGAGATGATACTAGCCGTGTTTTTTTGCAAGTCCCGAGGACCCGAGGAAACGCGGTTTCCTATCAGCAAACTGTCAAAAAACGCATAAGAATGGACCAATTCATTGTTTTTAAAGTCTACTGACAGAAACATGCCAATACGTCTGTCGATAAAGTCAAGCATAAACTTAATGCTTGATTTATACGACTGACAAATTGGCGGTTTCTTGTCACCAAACTGTCAAAAAACTGACAAAAGAATGGACCAATTAATGTTTTTTTTAAGTCTACTGACAGAAAACTGCCAATATGTCAGTCGTTTAAGTGGTGCCTAAACCTAAAGCTTGATTTACCGAAGAATGGACAAAGTCATTCATTGTTTTTGATGTGTAAACATCTATGCTGGCGTTAACTTTCCTGTGCAACGTTACGTTGTAGAACGTTACGTTACGAAATCTGCACAGTAGGATATTGGGTACTTTCATTTCCTCAAAACTGCGCTTGGACAAACGTTGATGTTTACACATATTAACCGTGAGTCCCGGCACTCACAAAATTTTTCATTATGCCTGCCACAGATTTATATTCAAAAGCTCAATTGCCCTATCACAATAAGCGAAGTGGTTGAAGTTATAAAAGCCTCAAAGGAAAATAAAGCTCCAGGATTTAATAGAATCCCATTTGAATTCTATAAATGCACTACTGACGTCATTTGACTTCCGCTTATCATATAAATTTTGAAAACGGTAAAACAATTGAAAGTTTTCGCAAGCCATTATATTCCCGCTTCACAAAACCGGGGATCATAATGAAGCATCAAACTATCGTGGTATTTCATTCTTAAACTCTTCTATGAAATTATTCGCCTCAGTAATATTTAACCGAATAAAGGCATGGGTTGAAGAAAACGATGTGTTAAGTGAATACCAGGCAGGATTTCGTAGCGGATACTCAACAATTGATCACATCTTTACGCTAACATCAAATGCCAAATCATGCCTGGAGAAAGGAGCCAAGCTATACGCGTTCTTCGTTGACTTTAGAGCAGCCTTCGATTCTGTTAATCGAAAATCTTTATTTTATAAGTTGAGCTGTATAGGACTTTCGACGAAAATAATAACACTGCTGAGGAATCTATACAGCGAAACCAAATCGGCAGTTTGGAATGGTGAAGGTTTGTCAAATTGGTTTGAGACTCTGTCGGGAGTACGACAAGGATGTACATTGAGTGCCCTTATTTGTATTTTGTTTATTGATGATTTGGTTGAATGGTTAATTGGAGGAACTTTATGGAATGGTATAAGAATAAAAATTCTTATGTATGCAGATGATGTACTTTTGCTTGCTAATTCTCCAGTCATTCTGCAAAAATGCGATACAAAGATTTGAAGAATATTGCAAGGTTTGTAGCTTAACTGTCAACCTTAACAAATCAAAGGTCATGGTTTTAAGAAGAAGCCTTGGAAGATATGCAGATATGTCTGAAAAGTGGACATTTAAATTGCAGGAGATTGAGATCATCAAAGAGTACAAATATCTATAGGCATTCTTATTAGATCAAGTTTGAACATGCAAAACCATCTTGTAAATAAACTTAACGTTGCGAAATCCACACTGAATTCAACATGGACGGCATGTGTATGAGTAACTCAGCCCTGCATCTATCTGGAAAATACAAAATTTTCCAAAGCACTGCAACCGCAACAATTTTTTACGCTGCGCAAGTTTGGGGAATCAGCTTTTGCGGTTCTACATCAAATGATGCTTTCATCTGCCCTGCCACAAAACACCCCGAATTACATGCTATTTTTAGAAATAGGATTGTCCCCGTTGCACATCTTAACAGTTAAACTACACTTTGACTATATTCTTAACGTACACTCAAATGGCCGATGCGCGCCTACCTAAAAAAAATTGAACAATTTGTAATCAATAAAAACACCTTATTTTTTACGGAATGGAGTTCATTGGTACAAAAACATAACCTACAGTTAAATATAAATCCTAGTCGCGCAGATGATTGGATGGAGATTTTGTACAGTTTTTTAAAGGATCTTGATTTGTAATCAAGAGAAACGTTTACTGAGGAAGCTGAATCTTCACTTCACCGAAATTACTACAGGCAACTTAACTTTAATTTAGAAGATCTCAACTACTTCAACTCGGAATTCAACGTACAATTTATTGAAACCATATTTAGAACAAGGGGAGAACTTCTTAGACTAAACTACGTGCCACATCGTGATGATCTTCCCATTTTTTCTAACCTGTGCAACATGAACGCCATAGAGGATACTTTCCACTTTGTCGCAATCTGTCACATTTTGAAGGATATTAGAAGAAGGTGCCTTGAACAAAATGAGCTTAATTGGCTAGAAACAAAGGGTATTTTGAACGGCAAAGCTGGTTGGAGACCTCTATTCCCTTTTGTCAAAACTGCAGCAGCCTACAGACAGATAATAGTCGATGAAAATTTTTAGCATTTGAATTTGTTTGCAAATTAAAGATTTTAATTCACAATTTCAAAATCATTTAATAATTTTAATCTAATTCTTTCGTTTAATTTAAAAAAAGGTCATTTCTAAAGTAGCATCTGTCAATCAGGCAGATCGCTTCAAAGCCATACCTTAACATGTATTTGATAAAAAAAACTATGTAAATTTAAATTGAACTAAATAAATAAACTTTATTATTATTATTTTGTACCGTTCCGTCAAAAAATTTAACTACAATCTGCATTACTTGTTTAAGGCCATTCTTTTACCAATCTTTTTTCTCGATCTATACTGCGGCTACTTCTATATCATCCACAAAATTGGCCCAGCAATGCCGAGATGAGCTTGAAAGCCTGAGCCCCAATCTTAGTGTCACTCTTATCTGGGTACCGGGCCACTGTGGCACTGAGGGAAATGAGCGGGCAGACGAACTAGCTAGGCAAGGATCAGCCCTTCATAGCTCACTTGCGGAAAGAGTTTACATTCCTCTCGGAGTTATGAAGGGCAATATCGCATTATACTTTCAATTTTTATCGCTCCAAATCCAATAGTAGGTGGAGCAGTCTAAGCAATTGTGTTATATCTAGAAAGATTTGGCCCGCCTACAATAAATCCCGAACAAAAGATCTAATGTGTAGACCAATGCAAGATATGCACAGGGCACTGTCCAATAGGAGAGCATGCGGCAAAACTGGGTATTTCTTACAACAGCCATTGTCGTAGATGTGCGAACCAGCAAAAAAAAAAATTAGTTCACTTCCTCTGTAAATGCCCTGCTTTACAGCCTGTTTTAGGAAACAATCACTTGGAAAGGCTTTCTTTGACGACCTTGACGAACTTTACGAACTGAAGATCAAAGACTTGATCTCTTTCTTAAACGCGACTAAATGGCGGTACATGTACCTACACCTTACGTTACCTATACACCTATACCTGTACACTTGTTGAATTGAAGGGACACTATTTAAAAATTAATTGAACAGCAAAAAACGAATGTAAATAGGAAAGTTTCGATCGAATCGTATACCAGAATAGGCCTGTTTGTCTTTTTTGGCGAAATATTCAGTCATCATTTAACTTTTGTGACAGCCGATATATGTATTTATATTCACCTCTGTTCTGAATTTCGATCTATTATAAAAAACTTTCGATTTCAAACTCTAGGTGTTTTGAAATACTTTTCGTTTTCAAAACTTGCGTAATAAGTGCGCTTTGATTTTCTATCAAATTGAAAATACTTGACGTTTGAAATTAATTTGAGTTTTCATATCAGAAATAGAAATGAAAAAAAATTTAAAAATGTTGTTTACAGCCAAAAAGGGAAGGTTCTACTTATAATCTTTTTTTTTTTTTTTTTTAATTTACGTAATTTTTCTGCAACAAATTTGACATTTAGAATTTTGTTTTTACTGATTTAGAAAAAAATAGATTTGAATACTGGCTAACGAGAAAGTGAAAATCAGAACACTTTTTTTGAATCCGTGCGGAAGCCATTTCCGTTTACGGATTTGTTTCGCATCGAAAATCAGAACATGGGTACTTATATTTTTTGAAATGGCCACATTATCTTTTTTGTAGGAACTACTTTACGATTAAATATACCGTTTACATTACATTATGTGAATGCTGTATCCAAATGCTTCTGAAAACAGATTATATTTGAGGGAAACAGCTTTTAAAATTTTTAAAATGTAAGTTAAAACATTAAAAGAATTATAAGATTAATAATGTTTTTAAATAATAAATAAAAGATAATATTTTGTATTTTGTATTTTCCAAACAAATTCGATTGTTGTTGTTCTTCTTCTTCTTCTTCTCTGTCAGTTTTAGTTTTAGGCATACTCGTTTATTTTTTTTATAGTGATAAAGATATTATCGTTCATTAATTATTTTATTTTTTTAGATAAGCTAACTATGTATCTATTATTGCTAAATGTATTCTTGAACTTAGTACTTGCTCCTTTATCAAGCAAACGATAAATTTAATTTAATTGAATTTGCAAAGCAGTTAATTTACATGGTGTTCGTAATGGAAACTATTTGTCGTGTTTTAAGCATAGGTAATGCTACTTAACAGAAAAGCTGGTTTTCTTTTGTTTTCTTTGTTTAATTTTCCTTTTTTTTTTTGTTAATAATGTATATGAATATAATTTTAATTTAAATATATATCTATATTTTTTAAATGTCATTGTGTCGATACCTATATGTATGTATATATTTATTTTTATTTTATTTTTTGTAGATTTTCAAACACTCACAATTTCACTTGTTCAATAATTTAATTAATCACCAATGAGTTTTTTTTATAATGTTTCTTTTCTTTTTTCTTCAATAATTTCGTCAACTTTGAGGTATTATTAATTCCGATTGAAATTATTTAATAAATACATTTATTCTTTTTTTTTTAAAGCTTGTTGAATTTTTCATTTATATGCTTTCATGAATAAATTATGGTATTTGAAGGTCGCATTTTAAAATGATTTTTTTCTTATTCGCTGTTTTTAATCACACATAATATGGTTTTTTTTTTTAATAGCCACTTAACAATAAATATTTTTAATAAAAAGATTCAGTAGGTATTAGAATTCAACGTTAGAGCGAACAAATCATAAAAGCATAAAATAAAAGAGGAAAAAGATTGCATTTTTCGACGTTTCTTGTACACTTCTTGATATAGGGTAGTTTTTCTGTTTGTTTCTGGAAAAAAAAGTAAGATATTTGGGAAGTTCTTTCGTAGGTACTTTTGTGAAAACTCGTTTCAAAAGGCAATTACATCTAAAATCAATTAAAAAAAATGTACCTAATTGATTGCATAAATTTGCCAATGCATACAAATTTTTCAAGTGCAGTAATACACGAAATTTATAAACGGTCTTCAATATATGTATGTAGCTTAAAATTTCAACCAATTTTTTTATTCTTTGCATCCCTTGATGAATATCACATCTATGTATGTAAAAAATCCTCTTAAGCGATATCTTCTCTTTGGATTTTTTAACCGTGTACATTTTAGAAGTGTGATTTAATTAAATAGTACCTTCTTGCAGTGAAGCATATTACGTAATTTTTTTAAGTTAAATGCTCTATGAATAGACATAAAGATGTAGATATTTAGAAACTCGGGCCAAAAACATTGGCGCAAAATTTTTAACAGCTTGATGTTAAGGTGTTAGCATGATACTAGTTAACACTTTACTAACTTAAAAGCTCTTTACTAAAATGTTGTTAGTTTGAAACACTTTTTAACTAGTATCCTACTAAACCAATTTTCTTACGAAACTCAAGCTGAACGCTTCTAAAACAGTGACACTTCGTGCAAAAAATGAAGCAAACATACCTTTTTAAATTTTTTCTATGTCAAAGTGACATATGGATTTAGTAATATGTTAAAAAGATAAAACAGCAATCTGGAGATTTTAACTTTAGTAAAATGTTAAGAGATAGTTTCATGTTAAACTCGTTTAAAATTAGCAAAATCCTGTTTTTAACCTAGTATCATACTAAAAATGATTTAACACTTTACTAAATCGTCTAAAATTTTGAGCAATAGTGTTTAGATAGGTTACTTAATATTTAAGGATCACAGGTTTCCGATATTGAATCTTCTTTCAGTAGGTCTATTCCAGAAAGCGCGACTGTTCTTTTTGAAAGCGATAACTCAATTTCGACCGTCTTCGCTTTTTTTTACTTCCACTCTTCTCATTTAGATGTCAGAAAAAAATGTACAGGGCCCGTATTACGAATTACGATTATCGTTAAAAAACCGTCGTTATCGTTTATTTTGCGATTACGATTTACGATAGTGGTTTTTTTAAAACGATACTCGTTATCGTTTACGACTACTTCTTGCGGTCGTTTTTTATACTTTCGCGACTTTATGTTGTTCACTCTATTTATATGTTTGTTTGGTTCTGCTGTTTTTTTTTATTTTATCTGGGCATTATTTTCAGACATCCATTCTCGTAAATCTTAATCGGTTTATGTCATGACTTTCGTTTTCTTGGGTATCGTTTTATTTTGCCTTTCGTTTCGTAATTCGTTACACGGGCCCAGTAGATGTTTGCTGTCCGAAGAAGTGTGTTTTTGAATGCTTAAAGTGAAGAAGAAATTAGTTTCTATTAAAATTTTCTCTTAATCCGACACCTAGAAACCCTATCGCTTTTAAACACAAAATGACATGTGGCAAGAGAGGAATAGGAAATTGCTAATCAGCCACAGTAGTACCGATAGGCAGAAAGCTAAAATTTTGGTTTAAAAAAAATCACAAAACAACTGCCCTAGCGGCAACAAAAATATTCTTCCTTTTGTAATTTTGCAAAAAGTGGTCAATGTATTTAAGGCTTAACTCTTTATCTCTAAACGTATAAGTCACACGAAAAAATATTGGAAAATTGAGTTGGGTATGGAAAAGAATACATGATGTAAGCGAAGTGTCCGAGATCAGAAATGATGTTGGGACGATAAAAGAAATATTTACCTACTTTATTCTTTGCGAAGAAAATATATTCCCAGCTGGGGGACGAGGGAAACCGTTTTACAAAACAACGAGCCGTTCAATTTTATTGTACGCCGTGTTCGAATACGACTTTTTTAGTCTGCTTGGTCATAATGGCTCATTATACTCGTCGATACTCGAACTAGTAGCAAATATTTTACAGAGACTTGACTAGAATTTATGAAGTGTAAAAGATCAGAACATTTACAAGCATTTTGAAGAAGATCGGGAGAATGCTGAGAATTCCTTCAAAACGCTTTGGGAAACAATTAAAAAATGTTTCGAGTACATCAATTATTGAATTGAGCTGCCCGAAAATTGTAAGGAAACAAACTCACCGATCCAATTTTTTTTCGTCTTCACCCGAAAATTATTTTAGAACATCAATTTTCGTTCCTTACTTGGATTCTCCAATTTTACTTAAAGAGCAGTTTTCAGAAGAAAATAAATCCGCATTTATGCAATATTTCAGTTATCTCATCTAAAAATATGCAAAGCATGGACTCATTCGATTTTAATTTGATTGCTCAAAAAATATATCTTATAAATAAAGATCCTTTCTGGATAATTTTTCTGCCGAGTCCGTTATGTGGTTGAACCACAATGAATTTTGACCAAAGTCAATGTTACAATATATGTGATGTGTTGAAAAATGCGGAAGAATTTTATTGGTCTTCGTAGCACTATCTATAGGACTTTTCATTCCCGTCACAACATATACAGAAGATCGATCTTTCAGTACATATTAAAAGAATAAAATGTATAAGTACCATACAAAAATTAAATCAATTTTCAACGAAATATAAAATCGCCTTAAAAAATTCATCAAAATATGTATTGTGTTTGCCTCCCCCGGGGAAAAATCCTGCGGGCTCCTATGGGAGTACCACACTTTACTTCAATTGAAGTTGATCTATTTTTTTTTTTAATTTTTAAAATCTACTTCCTACCAAAATATTGAAATATACTTCATTTTAAAAATATCTGTTTCAAACTACTTCAATTTTCCAAAAAAAAAGCCAAATCTACTTCTTTTTGTCTAGTTCACTTCTAGAAAACTTTAGAATTTCAAACAAAAAAAAAACAAAAATGAATATTACACAAAATACAAATTATTTTTTTCTTAAAAATACAATCATTATTTTTAATTACTGACCATGTTGGCATTTTTATTGATTTTTTGAACACGGATTTTCATTTACCCTAAAGTGAAATATTTTTTGGGGTACAATTTGAGCAATATCAAACTGAAAATGAAATTCCTCAACTTGAAGAATTTAAAAAAATTGTTTACAATTTAATTTAGTTTTGTGTGAACAAATCCTTAAGAGATTTGAGTTTTATAATACAGACTTAGATTTACTCCAATATCTTAACACAAAACAAAAGTAGATTCAGATTCAGATTTGGAAGAATTGAATTCGCAGTGGCGTTTTACTATCAGGAGTCAACAATAGATTCTTAAAAAAATGTACACACACAAATTTAATGATGCAGGTTTTGGAGTGAGTTGAAACAAATAAAAATACCGTCGAAAAAACAATGTCTCAAGAACTTTCTGACTTTATGCTAAACTTGGCAGTTTTACCCCACAGTTCTGCCGCCAAGTTCTCTGAAATGAACTTTATCAAATACGAAACCACCAACAAACTCCACTACGAAACTGTGGAAAGCATTATGCTCTGTAAAGAACTGATCATAAAAGAACATTCTTACATGACATGCCAATTTATAACAGTTATAACAATTTTTCGCCATTAAAAGTGGAGCGCTTCGCGCGGCTTGAACAAAACCCTGGGTGCCTAAAGTATCCCCAACTGCGGAGAGCCCTGGCCCTGCGGGGCCGCATAAACAGTACTTTTATAAACCGAAACTGTTATAATTGGCATGTCTATAGAGTCACTTCCTTCTGGTATAGCCCTACAGATTTGCTTTAGATGGCGCTTTCAGTCCATGATGGTTCACGGTCTACTTTGTGAGCGCCAAAAGTACCTTTAATGGCATCAGAATCATTCAGACGTATCCAAGTGTTCTTTACCAATCGAAAACCTCATCAAATCAAAAACTATCTTGTGGGTGCTAGTGTACCTACACCAGTTGAATATTATTGGTATTGGTGTACAAGGTGGCGCAAAAGTTGTCACCGATGTTCTTTTCTAAACAATTATTGGATTATGAAACAATTATTCCGCGATCTTTACACGCCGCCTCCACTGGGCATGAACGATGCTCGGATTATGAACATGTTTAGAAAAAAACCAATGGAGGCACAAAAATCCATGTCCTGTGGTGACACTATCCATACAATGGATCTCTGCCACCAAATGTCAGAAGTGTCAGTGTGAAATTAAAAAAAAAAAAAAAAAAACACTCTGACATCACTCCCTGATTGGAAAACAAAACCAAATGCCGAAGGCACGAAGGCGAGCCAAAAAAGTCGTGTGTTTAATAATAGTGATTAATATGTAATAAAATTATTTTTTTTTGTATCTAACACTTGAAAAAATGTTCACTTAAATGTTAAAACACTAATTAATACGTAATTCGATCGCAAATTTAAGTTTTCAGTTCCAAATACAAAAAATAATCAAATGACCGGATTTTTAACACTGCCAAGGGCATGCAAATATTTTCCAACCAGGGACTTTTTTGTTGTTGTTTTTAGATGTCAAATTAGAAAGAGAAAAGACAAAAACAAATCTTGGAAGAATTCTATTCAGATTGTGGATTGGATTCGAGATCGTTGATTCCCAGTGGAGGGGTCATAACAGGTTGATGGCTTTTGCGCCACCTTGTAAAATACATAAAAGAAGGATACAAGAAAAATTAAATACAGAAATTTCCTGGTAATGTTGAGAAAATACGTAAACGTTTTAGAAAATTTAAAATTATCAACATGAATTTAGATCTACCATGCGCTACGGCGAAGTGTTACAAGAAGTAAAGCCGCATTAAAGAAATACTGAGTGCGTATCATTTTTCCCCAATTATTTATTGAAAGATTTGTTTCAAAAGCATAACATTACAAAAATAAGCTGTGTGAAATATTGTTTTTAAATTTTTTTAGATTAAAAATAAATAAAAATATAGATTGCGTATACTGATGCAGAAAATTGTAAGAATAATTTGTGAAAGAGTTTTTTTGTTCATTGTTTAAATACCTTGATTTTTTTTATTATTTTGTAGTGAATTAAAAAAATAGTTGATTATGCATTCTTGCAGTACTGTGGTATCGTTCCTGGTAGTTTTGTATAATAGTTCTATATAGTTTGATCAGTAAAAAATCAGTCATTAGGTTACATTCAACTGTTTCTCAAGATATTTTTTTATATTTGCTTGCCTATTTTGTTTTGGAGTTGGTAAATTTAATTTTTGTTATAAACTATCTGCGACTTTCAAGACGTGACATACAAAAAATATTTTATAAATTTATTTTAGTTTCTAACTTACGTTTTTTTTTTTTCTTTTTTTTTTTATTTAATTTTATTATCTTTTTGGTTGATACGTTTCCTTTTTAGTCTAAAGGTGTGGTGGTTCAGTTACAATTTTAGATTTCAATTTACATGAGAAAATAATATGGAGTTCATGTCGGGGTTGCAGTGGAGATTTATTTTCGATGGTTTGAAGAAATTGATTACATAAGGTTTGAAATTGTATTGTGGTTGAACAAAAAATAAAAGCCAATCAAAATAATTAAAATTAACTCAAAAACAAATAATTAAAATTAACTCAAAAACAACTTTAAAGGCTCTCCTAAACCGGCGGGAAACATTCGCAGCGAATATGCGACTGACGAAGAATGTTCAAAGATTCGCATCTCGATCGATACTCCCGAACAGGCGAAAGTTTCGCTGTCGTTCGGGAGTATTCGCGTTGGTTTGGGAGAGCCGTAAATATTTAAAAAAAAAACAGTCGTCAAATATGATAAACAAATCATCAAAAATAAAATCAAATCAAAGGACAGATAAGGAAAAGACGAGTAACTAGTTTAAAAAGATAACAACAAAATTGCAACTTCTGCAGATTTATTGGTGGTGTTAGTCGTGGTTGTTTTTTTTTTCTTCTGAAAATCATAATCATTGCACTAACGAAAAAAAAAATATTTTATATTAATTTTGAACTTATATTTTTGAAGGAGTTTTCGTTTTGGTTAATAATAATTCCTCAACTTTTTCTTGTCGGAGAACTTTGGAAGAAATTTAAAGCGTTGTGTCTCATTACGGTGAAGTGCGTTAGCGTTACACTTTAGCGGAAACTATGTTCAATATGTCAATCAGAACGGATAACTCCGTGGTTCCCAACGGATACCTCGATAGGCCTGGGGCCAACCGCGTCCTCCGTGAACGAGTAGCTCGTGGTAGTTTGGGATCGTGAGTTACTTGAACGTATGTTCGTAAACGTAATTTGGCATTCAGCCTTATTGTGAAATCCACCCGAACAACATTCCACCCGGCAAATTTGACATTTCACTTTTCGCCTATTGTGAGTGTCCCCCGAAATTTCATGATAAAAAAATTCCCCTTATTGTTAACATTCATTTCGGGCGGAATGTAATGTCATTTCACTTCTTTTTTGTAGGCGAACAAAATTTCGTTCGGGCGAAACTCCCAATAGCTTTTAAAATTCCGGGGGAACAAAAAAATTTAAGGTGAAATATTTTTCGGGTGAAACTCACAATAAGGCTGATTATGTCTTACGTGAACGAGTGTGCGACTCGATTTGTCACCCGTCATGTCTAGAGTTATCGGAATTGTAATTTAGTTGAATTTAATTTGAAAAATGTGAGTAAAAAGTTCAATTTTGAATTAAATAATATATTTTAGCATTTGACAAATAATTTTATACAGAGGGCTATCTTGAATAAAATTTCCCTGGGAATGTTTCCCTGCTTCGAAAATTTCGAAACGCTGATATCTTTCCACTACACTACGTAATCGCGAATTTGGCTCATCGAAAAGATAGCCAAACTTCCCTGGAAAATTAATTCCTGATACCATTAAATTCCGATGGAAAGTTTCGACCATTATGCATATTCTAAATTTTCGAAGGAGGGAAACATTTCCAGGGAAATTTTGTTCACGATAGCCCCCATAATAATAATTATTGTAGGACATATGAGGGAGCATACTAATTTGGCCAAAAATTTGCTGCCAAACACATATCAGAGTAAAGCCACTGCCATTAAAATTTGGGAGAGATTAAGTAGAAAACTGAATGCAGCTGGGCCACCACTGGACTAGAAGCAGCGATTGAAGGTCTCGCAGGTGTGCAAACGTTTGGAAACACAATCGACATCAGTGAAGGTTGCAAAAAATAACCAAAAATCGAGTTTTGACCCCAAGTTAAAACTTTTTGAAACAAACATGCAGCTAAATTGGACCGACTATTTCAAATAAAAGTAAGATTTCTCGCGATAAAAGAAGGAAAACATCGAAATACAATTGTGCTTTAGCAAATCGAATTGGAGATAAAAACTATTCATCTAGAGCAGTTAAAAAAAATTCATAAACTGTGTGCACATTTAAAACAATTCCAAGTCCATTTTAATTTATTTTTTCTTCAATATGGCTGCGTTCAGAACTTAATTTGTTACAATTTTGAATATTAATGTACTACAATCGTTTCTTCATTTTATAGATTGCGTCCCGTCAGCCAACGTAAGTAACGATCCCAATACGTTCACTCGATTGACGGGTGACGTAATTTTCATTTGCTCGATCGCTCATCCTTTCACGGAGGATGCGATTCGGCCCCTGATTGTAATTCCAGGCCAATAAACAAAAAAAAAAAACAAGCACAAAACAATACGAGCTTCTGGAGAAAGGAAAAAGCCGAATAGCTTTAAGCTATTTGCGTTACTAACTTGTTGTTTGTGTATCAGCATGTGATCTTCGAAAATCGAAAACAATACAAAATGTTTTCTTTTTGTGGACAGGATGAAATTTAATTGAAAGTTTTTTGCAACCTTTAGTCAGTAAACTCATCAGTTATATCTATATGCTGTCCTATCCTTCTAAGACGCAAGATTCTAGTCTATGGAAGACAATTTTTAGGTCCATCGATGTGGAATGTAATGATTGAAATGATTAACAAGTTAGTCAGCCCTACCACGAATTCCATTGTAAACGGAAACGTATTACGAATCCAAAAAAAAAAACCATCACAGAATCCATTGTAGTGGAAAATCCCATACAAATTGCCATTACGAACGGATTCGATGATGATTTTTTTTCGGGATTCGGAAAGATTCCGATTACGATGGGATTCGTGATAGGGCTGAATATCTTTTTTAAAATATTCTGACGACTGTTTGACGAAAGTAAAATAAATTAAAAGAAATTAAGAAAAAAAAAAACTGAAATATTAAATTTGTTATAATACTAATAGATGTTTATTTAAAAAAATATATATACAATACATATATATTTAAGGGACATAATATCTAAATATGAAATAATAATATAGTGTTCTATTTGAGAATGTATACAGAATATTTGTTCTTTTGTTTTTGTTTTAATTGGAAACTTTATTTAAAATTAAATTCTAAATGTCTGTTTTATTCGATATTTCCAAGTCTTCTTCAAAATCCAATATAATTTATTTAGAAAATTAAAAAAAAAAAAAATAAAATATATTTTTATGAACAAATATTTTTTTTATAAAAAAAAATGTCACTCGGTAACGAATTTAAATTATTTAAATTATGAATGTATTTATTAAATTGAAAATCCTAGAAACTTATTTGTATACAAGATTGCATAAAGCATCGATTTCACATTCACAGCGAAACATTCTTTTTTGTTTTTGGTTAAATCAGTAGTTACAGGTTTAAGCATTTTTGTATGAAACGCTGAGAGTAATCACTTTATTTGTTTTGTGTTCTTTTTTTTTTGTTAAATACATAATGTTTCTATTTTTTAAATCAGAATTTAGAACTAGCTATATATGTATGTTGGTTTGGATATATAAAATTGTTGATGATTTATGTAACATAAAGGATTAAAAATAAAATTAAACATGACTTTCAAACTACAAATTAGAGTAAATTATACAGTTATTTTATATGGTTATGAGTTTTATAAAAAAAAATTTAAAAAAAAAACACAGATGCTTTGAAAAAAAAAACTAAATAAATAAACATATTAAGTTTCTTTTTTTTTACCTAGAATTCATCATATTTATGAGTTATTCTATCCGCAATACCTTATGGTTTATAGAGATAGGAGTAGGATTCAGTGACGCGCTTATGTTATGATCTTTTACAAGCTTTAGGCTTGTGCCGTTACTGGCGTTTGGCAGTAAGGACATTCCGTCACTGATCGTGCACATGTGTCGCACAAAATAAAGTGATTACATGGATCTAGTGTAATTGTGCGATTGTTTTCCTCGCATTTCATGCATTTGGTGGCTGTCTCGGAATATAATACTTTTTCAACCTCTTCAAGGTCTGTGCGTAGTTTTGACTGAAATTAAAAAAAAAAAATTGAATTCAAGTCATACATAATATCGTACTCTCTCTTCAACTGTAATCTTCAGTTGCACAGTAAAAGTTTAATCAATGATTTAAGTTTAAGAAGACTTTTTTAATTGATGATGATTCAAAAAAGAGCTTTCCTAAAATATAGTTTAAACACTGTAAAATTGAAAGTATAATAAGCAAAATATGAATATAAAGGACAGTGGGAAGTATAGACGAGACATATGGGTGATTTCATAAAAAACCATAATATGATCTACAGTCAGACAGACATTTGTTGAATTTAATTGTATGCTGGGCCTGAATTTATAGTTTGACGTCAAAGTCACACTGAACACCCGTAGCAAGTTTTCATTTCAAAACTTAATCTTTCAGTTTTTCAACTCGAGTTGGTGGTTTAAATTTTGGAATTTAGGAGAAACCTCACCTGAACATACCTTAGGGGCAGCAACGGAGTTGCGTGAGCGAGACTGAGAAGAGAAAACTGTTGACATAGGCACCTGCCTAATGACTGAACAGGAACATATCCTAAGCGGAAGAACGGAGTTCCTTAAGCGGCACTGAAGACCCAAGAGTGATTTAAAAACCTTTGAACCTTCGAATAGGGCCATCCAGGGAACGGTTGTCCAGGAAAACTGTTGACATACAAAGGTGTATGCTTGGCGTCTTTACTAATCCTAAGCGGAGCCAAACAAATGAGGGATAAAAATCGTTTGAACTCGTGAAGCCCAAGTTACTGTTTTCCAATAAAACTTTTACCATTGGTGCCTATCTGGCGACATTGGGCGATGTGTCTCAAAAAATTCCATTGATACATATTTTCTTTGCAAATTTTAGAGGAAGAGCCCAAGTTTTATAAAAACATATTTGAGATTTAAAATATTTGGGAGATAGTTTGGGGGCGTTATTTGTGCCATATATTATTTCTTGCATAGTTATACTATATGTATGTACATACATTTGTATATACTTGAAATCAAATGTGTTTTTTTTGGATTTTGGTTTTGTGGATATTGGTTTCGTAGATTTTGGATATGAGGATTTTGATTTTGGGAATTTTGTGGGTTATGGTTTTAGGGCTAGGGTACCCAACTCAAATTTACCTGCAACTGTTTAAGCTTCGATATCGATAAACTACGCAAATCTGCTGTTAAATTTATTTGTGTTTGTGCTATATCGAAACGCTCCTTCCAATCTAGAGCGTCCTGTTTTGCCTTATCTCTTTGCAATTCAATCAGGCTCAACTGCAAAAAAAAACAAAAAAACAACACACGTATGTTAAAATTACGCTTCACACTTCATTTGAATTCAATTACCTTTCTATTACATTCGTCCATTTCCAATTTTAATGTGGTTTGTAATTTAATTATTTGTGCTGTTTTATTTGTCAAATCATTGTTAAGTCTCATAACATCTGGATTCGATGTTTGTATCGACTGCAATGAATACGCAGCTGGTTTATTGTTCTGCAAATTATTGTCAAATAAACTATTGCCAACTGAACTACTAGTTAAGTCAGCACGTATCGAATTTAATTCAGTTATTCTGTAAAATAAAATAAAATAGGCTTCTTTAAATACAAACTACTGAATTGAATGAAAATAAACCCACCTAACAGAAGGACTAATTGATAAAGAATCACCAAAGCCCGGTGAAATAATGCGTGGTTGAAAAAATAAACTACTGTCATTTTGGTTAGCTGTCAATGAATTACTTAACTTCGAACCAGAACCACTATAATTAAATACATCTGCTACATTAAATAAATTCGAATGATTTGTAGGACTATAGTTGAGCGAGCTGCCAGGAATGTTTACAGAGAAACCACCCGAATTAAAATCTGTAAAGAAAACAAATTTGTGTTATTAATGGACAAAAATAAAAAAAAACAAACATATCCTTGTAAAATGATTTTACCTGATATTGAATTTGTTAATTGCGAATTAGGAATGTTAATAGGAGCAGAAGACCGTTGCAACAGTCCGGATTGAGCAAGTCCGGCAGAGATAGGATTCTCTCTTTGATTAGGTACAATATCTCGCATTTCATCTAAAGAACATGAAGCTGTAATTATAGATTTGTATATATCTATATATAATAAATATAATCTTTTAACAGCTGACTGCTGACGTCTGATACTTATACAACTATTTCATCCAACAACAAGAAGTAAAAATCAAAATAAAAACCAGCTTTGAAAAATGTATTAGTTTATGTATTTTTTGGTGCTGAAGCTAACGACCATAAGGAAGACTAGAAAACTGGTCGTGTTCTAGTTGGTTTAACTAGCGGAACATTAATTTTCAGAAAATTATTAGTTTAAAGTGACATAGATATTTCGTCTAGAACAAATAATATATGTACAAAGTTCTTCCTTAATCAGAATTTCCTTGGGAACATTATTTGTTATATTTGTAAATAAGTTGATATAAACTGTGTATTAACATTTTGCCGGAAAAAGACTTTGAAAATTATTGAATCCCACGAGAAATCGGTGGATCTGTGTCTTGCATCAAATGGAGCCTACTTTGAGGGAGACAAAGCAAATATTGATTAAAAGAAAAATGAAAATTCAACTCCTACTTCCTTAACTACCATAAATATAACAAAAATGAACGACTGCAAGAAGATGTAAGTATTAGTTTACTAATTAGGTAATCGTAATAGAAAGTTTAAATGTGTAAACATTTTCAAAAGTACTACAAGAAATTATTTCTTTTAATAAAAAACATCTTGCTGGTGTCTTTGGAATTGTACTACTTAATATACTTGTTTTAAAACGCGTAATTTTGAGGTAGACCATCGTTAACATGATTTTGGTAAACGACGTCGTAACATTTCACTTCGTACAATATCACAATTGTATCGCCTAGTCGTGTCGTTCTGTATACAGCTTGACAAAATCAAAAACATCAACAAACATACTGAAAATAGATACAAAAAGATTTAAATTCGGAATGAACTTTATTTTTCGTGGATGGATGATTCAAAGTGTGAGTACAAATATAGCAATGGAACCCCATAGCGTTTGGTCAATAAGAAACAACGTTGCAACTATGATTTCAATGAAAATAAGAGGCAGCATCACACGAGGTGAGATTAAGCATCGAGATAATGCTACTCCTTTAAGT
Source organism: Leucozona laternaria (assembly GCA_932273885.2). Taxonomy (NCBI): domain Eukaryota; kingdom Metazoa; phylum Arthropoda; class Insecta; order Diptera; family Syrphidae; genus Leucozona; species Leucozona laternaria. Next base: position 275,522,491 of record OW026366.1, read on the forward strand.
GGATACCCATTCAACCGACATACCCTTCATACTCCAACGCTTTGGCCTCAATAAAGATGTGAAAACACTGAAAATGTCAAACGGTTATTTAAAATGTTTTTTTGGACAGTAAAATTAATTTTATAGCAGGCAGTGCAGTGAAGAAAAAAATAAGGGCGATTGAAAAAAAATTATATTTTATTTAAAATAAGATTTTGTTTGTTTGGAACAGGAAATTACCAATTCTAAGGTAAGTATAGTTCAGTCTCAGCTCATTATTTTGATTTTTTGAGTAATAATAATTAGTTTTACAATTATTTTTAACACTTTGCAGAATGGGCCGGGGATGTGATATCACTCCTAGAAAAAAAAAACTGACATAAAAACGTTGTTGATGCATTCCAGCCTTTCACAAAAAAATTGTAGACGTTTCAGGTGTTGTTTAGTCCGTTGTCAGCAGATTAAAGTTCAACTTGGACCAGAATATTCCAATTTTACCAAAAAAAAGTGGTAAATGCGGACGAAAACGCATAACAACACCCCGGACAGACAGAAAAGTCAGAGATATTTGTCTTGAAAACCGCAAAAAAGCATATCGACTCTTACAAAACTGGTGCAAGACTCCGGAATTATGGTTTCAAAGAGAACATTGCAGCGACGTTTGGAAGAAGAACACATCACTGTCCGTTGCGGCGTCCAGTCAAGAAACCACGTCTCACAGAAGCCATGAAAATAAAGCGTTTGTCTTGGGCTCGAGATCTTCGTCATATGACTGTTTTTGGCTGACAAGAGCAGCTTTGTTCGGCGGCGGCCAGGCGAGAAATACCATCCTGAATGCATCGTCGAAAGAGTAAAACATCCTGTGAAGATTATGAGGTGGTCACTCATCAGCACAAGAGTTGTGGGATACTTGCATATCGTTCAGGGTACCATGAGACAAGACCATCGTCTCATACCACTTCTTAAAGATTGGTTCCCAAACAACGAATCATACCAATTTATGCACGATTCTGCTCCATGCCATAAAGCAAAGAGTGTTACAAAGTTCTTAAATCAACAAAAAATTCAAGTTTTACCGTGGCCAGGTAATTCCCCAGATATGAACCCTATAGAAAACCTTCGGAAATAACAAAAAGGGAAATTGCCAAAGAGGTCATAACTACCAAGGTTAAACTTATTGAAAAGGTCATAGAAGTCTGGCAACACTATCCTGCAATAGCAGAAGCTGCTAAAAAGTGCATTGAGAGCATACCGAGGCGGTTAGGAGCTGTTATGATGGCAAAAGGAAACGTAACAAAATAGTAAGTTTTCTCTGATTTCTTGTTCTGGACTGGTTATTAAGATTTTTTTTAAAACTGTTAATTTTTTTTAATTTACTTTCATAAAATAATATTCTCAAATAATGAATAAATACTATTTCGTCAATATAAACAATATAAGAACATGATTTTCACTGATCTTAAACAGGTAAACTTAAGTTTGCTTAAACTTTATGACTGTCCCTATTAATTTGGCAACCCACTGTAGTATGACAAGAACGTAAAATATCAATCGTAATCGATCAAACGATCGTATTTGACATTTTCAGGACGCATTGATTGAATCGTCTAAATGACGTCGCTAAGATTTTTCATATATTTTTGAGTTACACGAAGCAAAACAGTCGTCAAAACGACGTCTTCAGACAATCAATGTCGATCAGGCATACAGATACGATCGCTTCTATAACACGTATAGAACATGTCGGTGAAAGAATATTTCCATATTCGGACAATATATTTAGTCATTACTCGTATGGGAATGTAATATTGAAATACGGTAGGCATTTTTTTGTTTTGTCATTAACAAATTCCATTATAGGAAGCTTGAATCCAAATTTTCGACCATCAACACTTTGCAAGGTTTCCGACATCAGCCTTATAATCGTATCCGATCGGAAGAAAACTTTTTCCGATTTCTACAAAATGTAGGAATTTTGTATCATTCTACCCGTTCCAATAGGCCAATAGGATAGATATACGAACAAAATTTAATGTGCGTTGAAAATATCAAATTCATGCGTTGCATGCCGATAAAATGTCAAAATGGCAGCAACGCATCCGGAATTCATGCGATTTATGAAGGTATTTGCTTTCCGATTTTCCCGACATAAAATTAGAAGTGGAAAATTTCCCGAAACAAAATTAAACTGAAATTTTTATTTGGTAAACATGTATGTTTCTTTCTTTTAGAAACAAAAAAAAACAAACCTGGTGCAATACGACGGGCTGGTTGAATTTATGACCGCAAAGGCAGGCATTGCGCGGAACTTCACGACTTATTCGAAAATAATGTCAATTAAATGCGGCGGCACGCGTCTATTTCGTTTACGATTTACCATTAAGCAAATAAATCCCCCAATCGGAGAATTCTCCGAACGGATTGGCTGATAATGTTTTTTTTTTTTTTTTTTTTTGCGGGGAGAATTTTTTGAGTTCAGGAGATAGGTTAAAAAACCGAATTTTTAAGGGATAATAGAAATTATTTATTCGAATCCTTAATGTAAAAATTGGATTCACCAAGTACCCCTGAACGTAGAAAATCCATATTGAAATGTTTACAGGTATCGACTTAATTTGGATATTCAATAAAAGACAAGAAGACTTAATAATTAATAATATTTGTATGCATCATTACGTTACTGTCCTTGCCTAACGAGCTTAACGAACTAAATTGCAATTTATAGGCCAGTATAGTAACATAGATTCCTATATGTATTGGTGCATTTCATTGGATATGGCAATTTTTGGTTACCATCGTTTGAGTACTATATAGAGAGAAGATTCATACTGTACCCTAACGAAATCGAAAAAAATATCTAAGAGTTAAGCTTTTGGTTTACGCAACAAACATTTAATGTTGATAAATAAATAAAAATACTAAGATTTTACAATTAACGGATTCGGGCTGACATCATTTCATAGCCCTCGAAAACCATTTTTGCGTTATATTATTTAATATCCAGAAAAACTGTCTTTGAAGAACTAACAGAAATTCTTTACTTTATTTGTTTATTGAAAAAAAATGGAAAATAGCAACAATTGAAATGCAGTAATACTTAAGCTTTGACGTGACGCAAGTCCGAGAATAATCCAACAATAAAAAAAAAGATATAAGTATATCTTAATTATTAAGTTCTATTTCTAAATAAATAAATACAAATACAAATATAATTTGAAAATTATAAATACGAAATTTTGGAATATATTTGAAGAGTAGAACCGAAACTAATGTATGGCATAAATGTAAATGAGCTAAATGAAAAATTCGAATTTCTTTCAAAACGAGAAAACGTTCTTCACAAACCTAAAAACAAGCCCAAGACTGTCAGAAAAAAACATTCTTTTTAAGAGAGTTTTCTCTCACTTAATTGAAAATAAATTGGAGGGTGTTTGAGCAGAGCATCTCTACAAACTACAAGTACATAGCAGCTGCCGTATACTGATCCACTTTAACTTAAGTTTTACTTGTAAGCTATGGGTTGTAAATTCCAGAAAATTTTGAATTTAAAATTAATGCATAATAGAAAACAAACTGTTGAATACATACTTTTTACAAAATTTAGATATCCTTACATATAAAACACAATCCGTTAACTGTTTTAGATTGGTCACCTCTACCGTTTGGTTCTCAATGTTTGTTGCGCAAGACTTGAAACGAGTCTTCTCTTCCTCTTGTTCTGAAGAGTTAAAAAATGATATTTAGTTCACTTTCAAATTATTGAATTTGTATAGGGATTTTGTTACTTATTTAAAAGTAAAATGTCTTTAACAAGACGTTCAGTGAAGGGATTACACTAGCAACTACTTAATTAATCGTTGAAGTAATTTTCAACCTGCTTCGATACTTGACACCTAGTTCCCATATCCCATCCAATGCATTGCCTTAAGCATATACCTAATTTAAATTAAATGCATTTCTTCAAAGCATTGTCTTTCCTTCTACGTCAGGGTAATAAAAGATACAAACAAATATATCCGACTAGTAGTCAATAACCAAAAGTATCATATTGCCCTGATGGCACGAACCGGATAAGTAAATATATAGTAAAATGTGAATGGGTTGATTTTGCACGATCAGCGGTCGTTTGTTTGGATTGGCAAATATGTCAACTAAACATTATTCAAACGAACTATCGCCACTTGGGATAGCTTGTCGTTCACCCTCGGCCCATCGGATGAATTATGCTGAATATTGATTAATGGGGTCAAGAATCGAAGTGTGGTTGCGATTTCGATAGAAAATGTTAAAGTATAAATAATAAGTATTATTCAAAAACAAAACCAATTCACACTGTTGTATATATGTAGCTATTCGCTTGAACTCGTGAAGACTTGTTTTAAACTCCAACCACTGACGCTCTAGAGAGCATTTCGGTTTTTGGTTCAACGTGCAAGGCGTACGCCTGACGAGTCAGGGAGTTAAAATTAGAGAAAATATCACGAAACATTACACTGCGATGTATATTAACTAACTAAAATAATATTTGAGTATTTTTTTAGGGTATGACGGTATCTATAGAGACGAGCTTGTCAATGCCTTGTTTTGGTACCTCAGGTAAACTTGAACGGTTGTATGTACAAGATGAATAGTAAAAAACTCTCGCGCCAACACTAGAGGCACAATCTTTTGAAGGTTCGTCCAATTACTCTCATACGCCGACAATATTGACATATTCGAAAGAAATCTTTATTTATTAACAAACCGTTAAATACTAACGTTACATTTTTTATAATAAATGGTAATTTTGAAAGTATTGAGATAGTAGCGAATAAAATGCATTTAACGGTCAATTACAACAAGACCAAGTATATGCTGTCATCAAGAAAGGTCACCCAACTTCAACTTATTGGACAAAACATTGCCAGATATCTCAGTTTTTTGTATGGATGGCCAGTTCCTTATAGTTCACCTTCTAAATCTCAAACCCACACCTCTACTTCATCCACAGTACTATTGTCAGCTGTATAAAGCTCTTTTTACTGACGTTTGTTCCACTTGCTGAAAATCCAAAGTTGGCTATGAAACGCAATCAGCCTTATCGGAAATTCCAGGGTTGATTGATCTCCTTGAATTTTATTTTTTCCCAGGAGTCGAATACTCCACCAATCGATCCTCAAAAGTGCGCTTGTACAAACGAGACATATTAATATAAATATAATTTAGACATATTAACCGTGAGTCCCGGCACTCACATTTATTTTTACAGAAGGTGGCTTACAAAAACCACGTCAGAGATATCGCGTCAGTGAGTTATATTTCATGAAATTATAGTGCACGTGTGGGAGCATGAAGAAATTCCAGAAGACTGGCGAAAAGGTATAATTTGCCCCATACATAAGAAGGGAGATGTCACAACGTGCAGCAATTATAGAGGTATCACGTTGTTGAGTACCGCCTATAAGATAATCTCCTCTATCCTACAAGACCGTGTGGTTTCATTCCAGGCAAATCAACAACTGATCAGATCTTTACCCTTAGGTAGGCGATGGAAAAATGTCTAGAATTTAACATCCCAACATACCATCTGTTTATAGACTGTAAGGCCGCCTACGATAGCATAGCCAGGGTAGAACTTTACAAAGCCATGAGAGAATTCGGCATCCCAAATAAATTGACACGACTATGTAGGTTGACCATGACCAACGTAACAAGCCAAGTAAAAATAGCCGGATTGCTATCCAAACCAATCAACATCTTTAATGGACTCCGACAAGGGGATGGTTTGGCCTGCCTCCTCTTCAACCTGGCTCTGGCACCGCAACAAGAGGGACCATCGTCAACAGGTCCAGCCAGATACTGGCTTACGCAGACGACATCGACATCATCGGAAGAACAGAGCAAGCTGTACATGATTCCTTCATCCAGATCGAGCAGGCGGCACAAAATCTGGGGCTGCACATTAGTGAAGGTAAAACAAAGTACATGGTGGCGTCGAATGCGAGAGGAACAGTTGGTCAAACAATCAAGGTAGCGGAGCACGAATTTGAAGTGGTGCAATCCTTCAAATACCTTGGGTCAATAGGAGCCGCCGATAACAATATAGAAGAAGAAATACGCGGGCGGCTTTTCAAATCCAACAGAGCCTACTATAGTCTGTCAAAGCTCTTCAAATCCAGAAATCTCACCATAACTTCAAAACTGCTGATGTACAGGACCATGGTCCTGCCAGTACTCACATATGCATCCGAGACTTGGGTGCTTAGCAAAAGGCACTCCGACCTCTTAGCCGCGTGAGAGAGAAAAGTCTTAAGGAGAATTGTTGGCCCCATATGTGAGGAAGGACGATTCCGGAGACCGTACAATCATGAATTGTACGCAATCTACCTTGAAGCAGATATCGTGACAAAAATTAAGCTCGGTAGACTCCGGTGGGCAGGGCACCTAGCTCGCATGAGCGAAGATGAACCTGCTCGGAAAGTTCTTTGTGGTACATTCTATGGTAGACGACAGCGTGGTAGACCATGCTTGCGCTGGAGAGATGGCGAAGACCAGGACGCCCGGAGCCTTGGGGTGCGCAACTGGATGGCGGCGGCTCGAGACCGGGATGGGTGGAGAGACTTGTTGAAGGAGGCCAGGACCGGACCCCGGTTGTCGAGCCGACGATGATGATGATGATGAGTTATATTTCTGAAATTTTGATTAGTTTTGAAAGGAAAATACAAAATGTGGCTCAACGTATAATGACAAATATCGAAAAAAGTTTGCAATAATTGTTATTTGTTTAATAAAGGAAAAAACATAACATAGCGGGAAAACGAACGGTATTATTTATGGAAAGAAGAAACAACAAACAAGTAAACATCAACATTCGCCCAAGTGCCGGATTTTTGCTATTGAACGTACCCAGTATTATGTTCTATACGTAAAATGCTACACGGAATATGTTACACGTAGGGCTCACGTTTTAAGTTTAATCTAACTCCGCGCCAGCATAAATGTAATAAAAAAAAAATTTTAAGAAAAATATGTATATATATTCCATATTTTATTTCATTGATATCCAGCATTCGTCGGTTTTCTATAGTCCCCTCAGCTCCAATTTTCCTAATTTTGTTTAAATTTCAACATTTTGAGAAAAATCTTCCATATATATAAAAATGAATCGTACTGGGTTCGGATGCTTAAAACTTGAGAACGGCTGGACCAAATTGGGTACTTCCTTCTACGGGTTTGTTGGTAATTGTACCGCGAAAGTTTAGGAAAAAAGAAAAGTCGAAAAAAGTCTCAACAGGTGGCGCTGTAGACGAAAATTTTGTTTTTCAGTTCAATTCAATTTCCGTTCAAAAAATGGCGCTGTAGGCGGTTACGAAATGGCTTTTGGGATATTCTTCTTCAACTTTTCTTATTTGTAGGGTGAAATGAGGTAAAAATAAAATAATTGTCCGATTTAAGAAATTCTTTTTTGTGTTTGAAAGGTTTTTCTTAGGAAATGGCTTAAGGGATATTTTTTTTTTAATTTTTTTATTTTTTGATGTAAATCTGAGAATAATTAAAGATGATTCTCATTGGCTTTGTTGGTCGGGTCACAAGTCGGACATTCGTTCGAAAAATTCTGGAAAGATAGCACTGTCTTGCTACAGCGTTGAAAGTGGCCACTAACTGGACTTTGATGGTTTGGAGATCTTCGCAATGGAGAAACACACTTTGAAACACTATACGTTAGAAACACTACACATAATCAATAACAAGAACAACATGAACCGTAAACAAAACATACAAAACATCTCAGCGGTGCTCCCTAGTTTCCAACAGTAGATCCAAAACTTGAATGTACTTATTGGACTATTGTTCAAGTTTATGTAAGTGTATATCATGTCCGCATTACATACATTTACACTCTTATGTAATTGCTTCTTTTTTTGTAAATAAAAATCCCCTGAAGAAAACGGCAGCCACCGTCGAAACTATGGAAAAAAGTGAATGAATTAATCTTTCATTTTATCATCATAACGACGAACAAAGCCGATGAGAATCATCTTTAGCTAACATTCTAACATTCAACATCTAACATTCAACTTTTTTCAAAAATTTCACTAAAAAATATTAAACAAATAAATTCTTTTTTGTTCGAATAATTATTCTTAGGAAAAGGCATTGGGGATATTCTTTTTCAAAATGTTAATAATTGAAAATTGTAGGGTGAAATGGGGTAAACATAAAAAATTGTCCGATTTAGGAAATTCTTTTTTGTAAAATTTTGTTTAGGGATTAAAAATAAAATTAAATCGGGTTTAATTTGTAATTGAAAGGTTGTTTATCAGTGGATGGCCTCAGGGATTTTTCAGAATTTATAGGGTGAAATGGGGTCAAAAAAAATGAAAAGTTGCATCTGAAATTCTGTTTGTGTTGGAAAGGTTATTTTTAATAATTTTATATTTATAGAGTGAAGTGTAATAAACACAAAAAAAAAGGTTTTTGATTGCAAAAAATCTTTCAGCGTTGGGAAAGTAATAAAGGTTGGACGTAGATGATCATATTTTAACGAATTTCGCCATTCATAACTAAAAGTGGGTCAAAACTCAGTAAGTAGTATTCAATTACAAAATTTGTTATTTTATGCGAAGCTTAGGTTTGTCTACCCGTGCGAAGCCGGGCGGGCCAGCTATATTTTTATATAAATCGAAAAAAAGTAAAACTTAAGGCTTCAAAACTTTATGCATAAAGTGTGAAGTTAAAAAATAAAAACATGCGCTAAAGATGCCTGCAAAAATAAATAAAATTTTTCACACACAGGCGAGCATATTTTTGTTGTTTAAATTTTCCACTTTTTGATATTTATTGCAAAGCAAAATTTAAATGCAGTTAGCATGTGTTTTATTTTCAAAATCATCTAACTAAATTAAAGCTTATGTTTCAAGGGAAATATGTACCATTACTTTTCCTTTGGTTAATAGTTTAACAATGTCTAATTATTCCTTTGAATTGTTTCCTTTTTCGAAAATTGTGAAATGATTGGAGGAGTATCATAAGGAGGAAAAAGTCCGGGGAAGATTTAGCTACCGATAAGGCTGAAAATGACAGTTACAACATTAGACTTGCATCAGGGTAAAAAAAAACTTCAAACTCAAAACCTATTGATAAAACATAATGAATCCTTGATTAATTATCGATTGTACCTACGAAATGGTTAAAATTAATGGTTATCACTTTCTCTTACATATCAATAATTTCTTCAGTTTATTGAAATGTATCATTGTTGTCTCTGACTTCGAGGCTTCGTATGCAGAAAGCCTTACTTGCTCGAATATGTATAATACTGTTACTTCAAAAATAAACTTCTTCTATGAATAAAATTTGTATTTTACATTTACTGGAAAATGTTTTGTGTTTTCAAAAAAATATGACACATAAATCAAATTTGTTTTTGTATAATGTTACATTGAAAACATACAAATAAAATCCATACACGGAAAAACCACTCAATCCTGATTACAGTAAGAAATTTTAGAGTTTTCGAAAGGCCAAAATAAAATTTTTGAAGTTTTTCATCAGGTTCGAGTAGTTTTTATTGGTTTTATAGAAAATGTTGTTGTTTTTTAAGGAAATTTTATAATACTCACATAGCCTTTCCAATGGTAAAGTGAAATTTAGAAATTTGCCTTGATTTTTATCTAGTGCATTCATTATACTATTCGAATCATTTTCAATTCCCATTAACTGAAAGAAAAACAAACTTTAGAAACATCATCTTGTACAGCTTGATATAAGATAGATAAGTTTTGTTTTTGTTTTTGGTTTTTTTTTTTTTTTCTTTTGATCTTTTGTAGAGATAGAAGGATGCAAGATGTGTTTTTTTTTGTTTTTTTTTTTTATATGTAATGTGGAATTATGTGGAAAATTGTATATTTAAGTGAAAGGAGGAGGACGTGATTTGTAAATAGCAAGTTTGTTATATTACAACTTACTTTGGCCATGTCTAAACTTTGGAAATGTGATTTTGAGTATTCGAGGTGAGTCATCTTATTTGATGAAAATGGAGATGACGATGATCCGCCATTCATATAACAGTCATTGCTATTTCCGTAAATGGTATTCTTTTGTTGTAATTGTGCACCAGGTGCTTTGATATGGGAATTACTTGATCCTATTGAAGAGGTACTTGCTGATTCACAGCTCTCACCATTGCCATTGAAATATAACTATGATTTTCGAAAGAAATGCATATTAAAAAATATATTTTCTTCTTATTAGATTGATTGAGTTAGTTAGAATTGATATATGTAAATTATATCATCCTCCTCCTTATTTGTCTTCTTTTTTTTAATTTTTTTTTTTCTGTTTACAAAAAAAAATATCTTAAACTTACATTTTCGCTAACTGAAATAAGTCCTTGTTTGCTAGTATCCTTCTTAATTTCTGGTAGTGCGCTTGATATAATATCACTAAGAGCTAAATTTGTTGATGGCCCATCTATATCACGTGGTTTATCTTCTGTTAAAATATACGCTAACAAATTTGATTTCGGAGCACAATCCAATATTCAGCAAGTTGTTATATGGAAAAATATACATATACACACACATAAATGTTTAGTAAATACAAAATTACAACATTTTATTTACTTTAAACCATTTTTTTTTCTTTTATAAATGTTAAGTATCGTTTATGTTAATTCTTAATGCAATACAACATTTATAAATTTTTTAAGTCATTCTAGACAGAAAGTGTTTCCACAGATAACAAAACAAATTAGTTAAATCTAAATTTTCAGTGAATCTGAACAAAAATTTGGAACACCTACATTTTTTGACATTAAGTTGTATTAAAAAAAAATAATAACAGAAATTAAACTTTTTTGCACAACATGATGATAAGTAATAATCATGGCTATGACAAGTTTCAAATTTCATAACTCATATTGCTGGCCTTTTGACTTAAAATTTTATTAATACATACAGAATAGCACAAACATAATAGGTAATAAAAAAAATACTATGGTTTGGCTTATAATGTTATTCCAATAGTCATATGCAAGATAACAAAATGATTTGTCACTAGTACCAAAAGCTGGTAGAATGTAAAGAAATTCTGGATACCCCTTAGCCAAAATCTTATCTTTTGCATTGAATAATAATAATAATCTGAAACTACGCCCTTACATCCTATTAGTTTGGTTCGAAAGGGGCCTTTCCATCCGGAACACAGAGAAGTATTCGTGCTCAAAATCCGGTCAAAAGTTGCAAAAAATATTTTGAGAAATGACACTCAATTTGCATTGTTTACATATCTTACTAATAGAACTAACATAAACCTTTTCTAAAAAAAGCTTTGGGACGCCCCGCACCTATCTGGTAGACGAATATAAACGCCATAACAGAAAACCCCATTATTTTGAATTTTATCGCCCTTGATTTTTAGTTTTTTTTCAAGGTTTAGTTTCTTTTTGAAATTAAAAAATTACTTTTACTAAAATATTATTATTTTTGATTGAAATTTTATGAAAAAGGTTTTTTTTGTAATAGTGTCGGACGTGGTCGGGCAAACATTTTTGTTTACCTTTTTTGTGCTAAGAAATGTTGCCCATCTTCACACATTTTTTTTAAAAATACAGTTTATAAAGGGTGCTTCAACAAGAGGTTTCATTTTGATATATCAAAAAAATAACTGGAAATATTATGATATGCATTTTAATTTTTATTCAAATACAGGCTATGCGAAAAGTTATAAAAAAAAAAATTTGTCGAATGGCTGCCTCGGAATTCTCTAACAGGTGGTCATTTTTTTGAGAGTAAATTTTCGATCATGTTTTGGCATAGTTGCGAATTTACAATATTTCAAATCATTGATCTGTATAGATTAAAAAAAAAAAACACCTCTTGTTTGAACACCCTTTATTTATTGCTGAAAGATTATTGAATTTGGAACATGAAGTAAAGGAGATTACGAATTCTCCAGAAAATGAGATTAGAAGAAGAGTCTATGCGTGTAACAGAAACATGTGCCGAAGTTCAACTCCAAGGACTATTAAATCACACTGTTTCAAGACTATTCATAAATCTGGAGGATGTTCTTGACCTGTACTCCAGAAGAACTACTTAATACAAAACTTATAACGATTGGGTTGCGATGGTAGTCAACAAATTTTTCAAAACGAATCAGGAGCTGATGCCGATGAATAAAATATATTTCAAAGTTAGTTGGTAAGATTACCCAAAAACCCAACACCTTCGTCACCACGATTCTGTCGTCCAATTCGAAAAGGGTTTCTTCATGAAACTGCCAATATCACAAGAGATGAAATAAAGTATACAGAGGACCAAACACAACAATTATTGATGAAGACAGACATACAAAATTCGAATGGAGTACAGATGAATGTTTTGCACACCTTGATTCCGACTATGGTAGATGCAAAGGTGGGCAATGCTGCCACAAATACAACTTCTACTATGCGATGTTATATTTGTGGATTTTAACGATTTTAAAACAACAACGATAAAGATTCCTGAAGCACTCAGATTCTGGATTTCAATTTACATGCAAGAATAAGATTTTTCGAAACTCTGTTACATACAGCCTACAAAATACATTTGAAAAAGTGGTACAAATGAGAAACTCATCAAAAAAACAACAAAGGAAAGAATACAAAAGGATTTCAAGGAAAAAAACAGGACTTATAGTAGATGTCCCTAAAGCTGGTTTCGGGAATTCAAACTCGGCAAACATATCCAGAAGGTTTTTAAACAATCCTTAAATAGCTGCTGAAATTACAGGCATCGTAATTACTCTCTACGAGTAATACTATTTAGAAGCCATTTCTTCTGCAGAATTGTATGTAAAATTCTACGATTGGAATCCGATGACACCAACTCTACATAAAATCCTAGTTCATGGTCCTTCCATAATTAAGAATAAGAATAATGAGAAATAAAACTTTTCGGTCTTACAAGGACGATTCTCGAGAGAACTGTGCAATAAAGATGTCTTCCACAGGCTTTTGCTGACTTCAAATAAACTTCTGAGCTGCGGGCGAAAACAGCAGAAGATGTGGAGCAGACAGTGTTTCTTGCCAGAAACTTTAGAATTATTTGAAGAAGTGGTTCCTGACAATATCCAAGAACAAAATGTTCTTGGTGAGATTTTCATTTAGATATTTTTATCATAAATCTTAAGTTCTTCATATAGTTTTTCAAAATGTTAAGTTTTTTTTTCATTTTGTTAACTTTGAAAAGAATTTAATGAAACTATGTATATATTTTATCTCTATTACGATAACTATTTAATTTAAATAATTCGAAAGTGAATTCATTGTGATTTAATCAAAATTGTTCAAATGAAACTACCAAAAATGGTAGTTTTTGGGGGTATCTTATATTGGAAATGTATCTTAAAAAACCTATTTTTCTTTGTTCTATAAAACCTACAAGATAAATGCTGAGACTGAGAAATAGTGTCTACATTTTCTAGTGCACTTAATAATAATTTTGGTTAAAATTTCTGTATTACACGTTATATCGTCGGTTGAACCTTGTACGTAGCTGAAACAAAAATGGATAATTGTAATAGTTTTTTTTTTTTTGCAAATACTGAAACTCCTCCATTATTAAAAAAAAAATTTTTCAAAGCATTTCGTTATTGTTTTGAAGACCAGAGACAAATTCTTCTCCAGCTGTGTACTTCGATTAAGTCAGTGAAGTGCGTTACATCAATTTGTCTAAAAATGAGGATGGTAATGCAATTTTTTAACTGTGATCGTTTTAAAAAATTAACGAACATCCGAAAAAAACTTCCAAACTCAAAATTTTTATCCGTTTAGGATAAACTTAATGTTCTCAAAAATTGTTTCACAAATTTTTCTAAACAAATTTAGCTAATAATTATTAGGCGTGTTTTTCTTCTTAATCTATATAGTCTTAGAAAATAGTTACAAACAATTAATGTACAGAAAAAAAAACAACATAACAGCCATATTATTCACTCAATTAATCCGGTTTGAATTAATTCCTTGGTTCTAGGAGAGTTAAGTCTCAAAAGTTCAATCCAATGGCATAATATTCACTCGATAAACCCGTTAAAAAAAACCGTATTAATTAAACTCTGTCGCTTTTAATCCGATTCAATTTTAACTGCCCTTCAGGGAGCTGTTTAAGTAGTTCAACCCAGTTGTAAACAAAATTTTCAGTACATTCGCTCATTTTAGCCAAGCAAAGCGACATTTGAAGTTTTTACGCACGTGAAAATACATACACAACAAAAATAATTGTCTTAAGCGGGATATACATGCTTGTCATGCATAGAGAGTGTATTAGTAAAAATGAAACACCTATACATTGTGTGTATGCTTGAAGCAAAATCAAAAAGTTTTGATTTTTGTTCAATCAGATAGCCAAAATTGAAATAATGTATATTTGAGAATGATTGCTTGATCAAGCATAGGCACATTTTCGCATAGAAATTTAATTAAAAATAAATGATTGAAAACTCATGCATGAAGTGTGTATACGAAACGTCAAAAAAAATTATTAATACACTCTACATGCATGACAAGCATTTGAACAATGTATATCCCGCTTAACACAATTATTTTTGTTGTGTGAAAAAAGCTAGGGTAACTTGATTTTTTCTTTTTTAATTTCGAACAATGAAATTTGAAATACAACAAGAAACAAAAAAAAATTAAATATATGCTGGAAAATGTAAAATTATTGACATTCCGTATATTTATAGTCAAGATTAAACAATTTTACATGTGATTGTTATATATTTTTAATCCCTTGTGCTTAATGCGAGTTTTGAGTGAATATTATCCACAAAATTTAAATTTGAAAAGTTTAAAATATGCGGATTAATAGGACAGGTTCAAAATTCCTTTAAACCGTATTATATACACTTGCAGTGAATAATATGGCTGTAACTGAGTCTGTAATTAACTTGTTGATTTTGATTTCTATCAAGGCTTATGTCCTAAGCCTGCATAAAATATGGACATTTATCAAGTCTTTTTTTCTTAACATGAGTCCATATTCTACCCGTCTAATGAATTGTAAACAAAATAAGACCTAACGATAAGCTGTATAGTTTAGTTGCTATGGTATTTTATTAGTTGTTTTGCTTTAAATTCAATATTCGTAGTTCAGATATTGTTGTTTTATATTATTGAACTGTTTTCTAAAGCCCGAACCACACTATTCTCGTGTGGTGTGTTGGGGAGAAGTGTGTCGCTATCGCTCTAATGTAATTCATATGCGTAGAGCCATATTTGTATCGTGTGATGTGTTGTGTCGAAATCTATGAAATATATTGGAATGACAGCGACACACTACTCCACAACACACCACACGAGAGAAGTGTGGTTCGGTCTTAAGACTAAATATAGATCAGGAAAAAAAAACACGTTTATTATTAATTATTATTCAGGATTTAAAAATAATTACTTTCAGTCGATCTAAGTTCTGTCATTTCTTGCCCCGTGTCGGAGTAAATTCTCCGAAATACTGAATGTATACCTACCTTATATTCCTAAATTCTCAATGCCCAATTACTTTTCGATTTGCGCAAGCACACGACAAATTGTGATCTGACGCAGTATTTTTCTGGTCTGTATAAGATCAAAGAAATTTTTTCAATGACAAGAGGTTGTTGGAACCAGAACCTCATTGCATGCAGCGTTGCTTTTTGAATCCATATACATTTTGTACATATTTGTGACGAAAAGAGCTTAAGTCAGTCATTATAGTTTTTTTTTAGAAAATGAGTTTAAATTTGAGTTATATGGACCCGTTACTGTTACTATAGATTTATCTTTTGTATACCAATCGAATCTAACCCAAAAAATTAAATCGAAGGGTACCTTACCATCTAATATTTTTTTTTTTATAATTCGAAAAAAATAACAGAAAATTAATTTAGGAAAAAATATTGAAATACCTACTGCAAAAGAAAAGTTCGACATTAATAAAGAAACAAAAGAATTAGGTTAAGGTCATGGAAAAAAGAACTTTAGAAAGTATTTCAAGGTGAATCACAAAATTAAAATCATCTCTTGGGCTACAAACTATAATATTTTATTCACAGAAGTATAATAAGTGTGGCGGCCTATAAACGCGAATCATCAATTCTTGTTTTGGAGAATTTTGATCAATTTCCTTCCATTTTTTTTAAATAATTTTTTCAACAACTTCCTGTATAACTCTGGAAACTGTAGTTTGATTTTGTATAAACTTTGCAATCCTGTATTCCAACAAATCGCTTAGTTCTCCTCCTCAAAGTTCTTCACCAGTTGGGAAAACTATAATCGTAAGTGTTTCTACTTATTGCATACGAGGATCTCTTCAATGAAATAAAGCTCGATATCCACTCTGTATTGAACCCAATATCTTAGTCCAGGTAAATATGCAATTTGTTTGATTGTTTTATTAATAACATTCTAACTAGTAAGATCACAGAAACTGCTACTTTTGCGAGGGACAAACTGGGAGCTTTAAAAGGAAAAATTAATTTCTGGCTTACCTGTGTACAAAAGAACAATGTTGAATGTTTTAATTTAACGAAACATGCTCGAGCTCAGCGAAGATATTAGCAATGTGATCGATAGACATTTGGTAAGCATAGAAAGATCTTTGATAGATTACTTTCCAGATACAAACACTGACACCGAGTGGGTGAAAAATCCATTTCTAATGAATCATCTTGCTCTCGGCATTTGCATTTAGCGAAGAGCATTCGAGGCAAATAATTGGTGAAAATTAACAAGTTTGCAAATATACTTTAGAAATTACTGGCAAATTTGAAAAAAAAAATTGTTAAAAAATAATGTTTTATTTTCCCCTGAATTTATTGTTTACAAAATTGAGTTCCACTGCCGGGGGAGCTGAAAATAACAATATTTACCATAAATGGATTACATATCATTATTATGCCGAACGACTCATAAAATGATCGCCGTTAAATTGACGTTGATTGTTTTTAAAAACGGCCTAAAGTTATCGTAAATATATCAAAAAATGATCCATAAACAACCAAGAAACTAGAAAAATAAAAATGAAATTCTATTTCTGACTTTTAGCGACGAGGACCTAGTGGGGGGTTTTATTTAAAGAAACCTACTTCAGAATCAGAAAAAGCCATGAATTAAATGGATGATTTTTTTTATCGAATGTCTAAAATAAATACGAAATTTAATATCCAATACACCCTTAAATACATAAAAACCACTTATTGAAAAATAATTTACCGTCACATCAAATAGTTATACATAATACATGTAGACACATTCCATATAATTTTATGTTCAATCGGAAAAGACAGTTCCTGTTTACATGTGGTTAGTATTTAAACAAAAGCAATGAAATTATCTTAAGCCGCGTCCAGATCAATAAAAATTTACGTTGTGCGCCGTGCGCATTTAATTTTCTATTCGCCGCAAAATATTTCCGCCGATAATTTCAACTTATTTCGGAATTAATTTTTGCTTAAAAGTGCCATCCGTCAGCGCTCAGATTGAGCGGAAAATAATTTTAATAAACTGATGAATCAATTCGTCCACATTGCGAAGCAAATATTTTTGTGTGCGCCGAAAATCCATCGGAATCGGATAGCGTGCGTTGAATTTGACACACAAATTTGTGTGCGCCCGGACGTCCACATTGACGTATTTTTTTGCGTATACACAATTATTTGCGCCGAACACGGTGCACAACGCAAATTTTTATTGATCTGGACGCGGCTTTAGAGTGGACAAGACACAACTACTTGTTTCAAATGAAAAAAAATTTTAAATATCAATTGATTGCTAAATAAGTAAACCTGCAGTAGCACAACAAAAAAATGTTATAAATGAGCTCTTTTTTTTTCGTTGAACACAAAAATGATTTTCTTCAACATGTTAAGCCAACAAAAGCAATATAATTTCGAATACTTACGTTCTACATGCGCAAATGCACAAAATACACTCCTCGGGCAGTAGCCAGCCTGTTGAACATCATTGCATTTGGTTGACTTGTAAATTTCCGGATGAAATTGTTGTTCGGTCCTAGTATGACAATATTGACAATTATCACCGGCCTCGCAATTTCCCGGTTCGCCCCATTCCTCGCCGTGTTTTACATTCGGACACGGAGTTGATCTAAAAGTTATAAGTTATACAAGTGATGATAAGTTTTTGAAAACAAAATAATTCAGCAAAAACCTATATTTGAATTTCCTTGGACTTCTACGTTTATCTTTGCTATTATGAAATTGTGGACATGCATAACCTTGTCTACAAAGACGTGGTGGCCTCTTGCAAGGCTCTGTCTTGTAATTTGCTAAAACATAATTTGTATCCTGCCATTTGGGATCTTCATTCATTAAATTTCTTTCTTTGTCAAGTGCATTTTGTGCGTTTGTTCCATCTATGGTGTTTTCTGAATTTTGTAATGTTTCTAACTCCTTTATATCATATACCGGGGGACGTTGATCTTGTACGCCGTGGGCAAATGCACAATGATGACCATTTTTTACACAATAACCACGCGAATCTGTGTCATGTACGCACATACAAGTTTTGTAATATCTTAAGTGATAGCGGCGTTCTGTGTCTCCAGCTGTACGGTGAAGGAATGGACAGCTATTTAAAAATAAATTAAAAGAAAAAATTAAATTATATTGTTGTTCAAGTGATATTTAGACTTGATTTTTGCTATTTACTTTAGGTTAACTTACTGATAAATTTTAAACACTTGTGTTTTCACCTAATTAAGCTATGTTTTAAATTTCTTGACGGTACAGAATTTATACCGAACAAACAAACACACAGAAAATGATAAGCTTAAGTATTGCAACTTTAAACGAAACTATTGCCACCCAGTTCTGAGCTGTTTAAAATTTCAGTTCTATAGCTCATAAGGAAGTTGCTCTGGCTTAGTGCTGAATCTTTCAATCCGATTCGATGGGATTGTCGATCAGCACTTTCAACTATCATCATCGTCGACTGATTTCTCAATCGGTATTGTGTAATTTGATCGACTCGTTCTTAAGTTATTTTGAATGAAAAATGGTAAATTGTGAGCTCTTCATACTTTGACGTTTGACAGATTGATGTTTTCAGACTGGTGTGTTTATTATTTCGTGAAGCTTGCAATCAAATTAGTTATTTTAATAGAAATGTAACTTAAATAAAATAAAATAACAATCAAACCGTGATACAGTCAGAAAATGAGGATGCAAGGAATGGAATTTCAGAAAAAATCAAAAAAACGGCAGCAAATAAGAGATTCTTCTAATCCTTTAGAGTTGGATGATAAATTGTACGTAAACATTTTTGATTACACCTATAGTTTATTCTTTTCATTTATTTATAATTGTATGAATGTTAATTAACTATTTTCGATTATTCAAACGAGCTTTTGTGGATTTTATTCCCGAAGTCGATATAAAACTTAAGACGGGGAAATTATCAATATCCGACATCCGTTACGAGCGAAATGTGATTTTTGTCTTGAAAAAAAAAAAAATTTATTTATGTCTTAAGCATTTTCCAAATATATCCTGAATTTTTTTTACCTATTATGACATAAGCTACAATTCTTGCTAGTACTAATAGTATTCTAGAAATTAGCAAAAAGCTGAACTTCACCCCCTTTCATCCCCCTAAAAACTTAAGCACCGGCCCAAATTTATGGACTTTTTGGAAGATCCTTAAGACATATAAATATGGATCTCCATCAAAATTCAGCATTGTCTTTAAGACATACAAAGAAAGTAAGCACCGGGGCAAATTTAGGTGACTTTTTGGAAGATCCTTAAGACATACAAATAAAGCAGATCCACCAAAATTCAGCTGTCTGAATTTTTTCGAAATGAAAGTCTAATTTTCCTGGATTAATTGCATTGAAATTGAAATATTCTGGTTTTCGATTGATTTTATGTCTGAAGGTTAACCCAACTTTAATTGATTGGAATAATGTTTTGTTTAAAGCTGAGGTAGGTACGCCACTTTCAGTTCTTACTTGTTTTCAGATTTCCCAAAACTCTGTGCATATTTCTTTTTTTCTGATCTGATATATTATAATTGCGTGCACTCAATGGGAAGAATAAATTGAGTCAGATAAAGCATTCCCAATTCGTGTTGTTGTGTGATCATAGTATCCAAGAATACATAGCAGTTCGAGTACTACAGCGGGATTGTGTTTTAGGACAGGAATGAGGGTATTGTGGTCTCCGAAACAATTAGTTGGTTATATTATTGATACAAGAGGTTGATAATAAAAATATGAAACAAAAACTAGCCTTGTATTGTATGATTATCAGACCCAAATCCCTTCTTAACATACTTGATTGCAGGGAATGTTGGGGAATTTCTAATTTGCTAAAACAATCAAACTCACGGTGCTAAAGTGCAATTGATCGATATCTTGGAAGTTAAAAAGAACGCCCATTTTTAAACATCGCATAGATCATTAGAATAACACAGACGGGAAAGCTGGGCAGAAGCTATGTCAGTATGAGATACTTTCTTTAATAATTCGGGAAATGTACGTGTGCGAAAGAAGATTCAAAATTCATTGTGTAATGGCCTTTTCGATTGGAGTCAGAATGACAGTTCTTCTTCTGAAAAGAAGAGAAATTCGCTTCTGATTTTGTTTTCAGAATCGTTCCAAAAGTGTTCACACGTATCAAATCGTTCTCCCGGATTACCAATCGAAAAGGCCATGAGCAAAACTGTACCCACATCGAATTTGGGAGTTGGAAGCGGCAGGTTCATCGTCCCTGATCTATTTTTCGGCTAGTTAATGAATTACAGAAGCAAATTCCTGTCAGTTTCCAAACCTATGTAAATGTACATCTTGAAAAATCAATACCTAATGGAAAATTTAAGATGAAAATGTTTTATTCATTTCAATCAACTTAAATCTCGATTTTGATTCAACAAAAACTCCAAAAGACTTATTTGAGAACTACCTACATCCTTTTTATCCGTTATTATCATCATAATAACAGCTATTCCATGTGATTTTTTTCTACGCATTAACATTCCCAGCCACCCCTTCCTCCTCCTCTTTGGGGTTGGGGGTTAAGTACTTCTTTTATACCAACCGTAAAGCGAAAGTGTTGATGATCTAAAATGCAATGGTGATAGTTGTTTCTTTCATTTCATAGCAGAGAGCACCATCACCCACATTTTCATTCATTAGTTTTTGAGATTTGTTATTTTTGGTAGTCTGATTCTGCTTCTGGTGCGTGAGATATAATTCCTACACAGGCGCAATCAAGCGTAAAAATAAGCAAGAGCAGAGTTATACAAACAGGCAGTAAAAGTTAATATTCATCTCAGAGCTGAAGCCGAGAAGCAATCAAAACAAAAATAAACAAATATTATGTACGAGAAGAAAAGAAGCGCCTTTGCGCAACATGTCAACCACACAACTACAGCGACCACTATAAACAATAAAGAAATAGTACCTACATACTTACAAAAAAAAAATTTAAATAAATTTAACTTAAATTGTGTATTAAAACAGAAGAGGGTGACAAAAGCACAATAGTATGGTCATTCAAAATGAAACCAAAAACCTGCTTCTCGAGTTCCAGGTTATGTATTTATAAAAAAATGTGTGTTTTTGTTTATAGTTTTAATTTTTTGCGACATATTTTTGTTTATATACACAGTTACCGCCGCCATTGATTCCATCACTGCTTAACTGTTTGATAAACAAACTACATACACACTCACATTCACTAAAAAAAAAAAAAAAAAGAGTTCAGCCTGCGCACTAAAATAAATTAAAAACTGAACGTGGGAGCTGGCAAAGTGGCGAAGCGCCTCGGCCGAAATTCTGTTTGTACACAAAAAATATTACTTTCACTCTGTTTACAATGGCAATGCAAAAAATAACAACAAAATCCGATTAAAAAAACAATAACAAAAAAGTAACACTTTTCGCCAGAACAACAAAGCTTCGTTATGAGTTATGCATTCCAATTGGGAAACCTTCCTGCTCCGCATAAGGATGAGCGGGAGATTTTGCACACAAAATTTTCTACTTGTCTTTTTTATTGTTGGTTTTTTTGTTTGATTGGAGAGGAAGAAGGAACTTACTCATCTCCATCGGGGCATAATCCTGTAGTTTCATCATATTTGGTACAATAATTGTCTGCACTGTAATTAAAGGTACCATCTCGTTTGCGAATGGGCCGACGACGTCTTTGATTTTGGAAATGCCAATTGAAACAAATAAACGGCCGATGTTGATTACATTTGTGTTGCAGGAATGACTGACATTGTTCCACTCGGAATTCCTTCAAATATCTGCAAGTGAATGGACTTGTTTTTTATATCAAATTGAAGGAGAATAATTGGGCTATAGTTTTTTTGTTGATTTAAAGATTGTGGACAAGTTTACTTACGTGTAATGATTCGGTTTTTCTTGTTGTGTTGCTAACATAAGTTTAGTATCGTTCGCCATTTTGTGTGTGGGAAAACTATTGCGTCTATCCGACGCTCAAAATACCTTTTGAATGATTTTTGTTGAAGCTGCAATTGCATGCCGTCAGAGCGCTGTTAGCAGTCGAGAGAAAATAAAAGCTTAGGTTTGGGCAGCTCTGGTGTGATTGTGTATTCTTTAAGGTGGAACTATATTTTTTGTTGTGGCTATTTTATAGTAGACCCCGTTAACTTTTGGAACACAATAGAATGCTGCTCTGGAACTGGAGCTGTAGCTGCAAAAGCTGTCAAAAAGTGTAGTAGGTGCTTTTTTATGCTTTTTTACGTGCCAAAAATGTAGCAATACAACTTTCTGACATTTGATGAGTCACGACGGAAAAGTCGTCGTGTAGTAACATACTAAGAAATCAGATGAATTAATGGCATCAATAGGTGTGTTCCCTTCAGCTCCGCAGTTTCTACTGACAAAATTATTATTACGAGAGCGATTTTTTAAACTTCGTTTTTCTTTTGGTTGCCTTAATTCTGATCGCAAATACATTTTATGTTGGGTTTACATGTATCTGCATCCGCAAATTTCACCGTTATGAAGATGAACATATTCGTTTTCATGTTTGCATTATGGCACTTCTGAATGAATTTTCGTTTTCTCTCTATTTCCAACAAATGTAAATTTTATATCTTACGTCCCTTTGCTTTGCAGAGCTCACACGAAGATCAATGTAAATCCACCATAAATACTCACTCGTGGCTGTCCTCTTCTGGCAAAAACTAGATAATTTGTACGTAAAAGAACAGCATTTGTGTAAATTTGTCATAAATTCGTAGAATTGAGAATTGTGAATATCGAACATACCTGTTTATATTGAGGTTATATAGTCCCCTTTAACGAAGAGGAAACAAGTTTCTGGAGATTTTTTTTTGACGTTTTCTTTTAATTTAATTAATAATCTCTGTACCTTTCACACGAAAATCATGGAAACTTTCTGTGGTTTCCTTTTAAAATAGTTTGGTTGAACAAACTCTACTTTGCGTTTGAAGAGGAATGTCAAAAAAATCTCCTCGAATCGTTGACCGGGGAGATTTCATTTTCCCCTCTTACTTCTTGCCCTTCTCACCCACAAACTGAATGTTGCTGGCAACTCAGTTTCCTCGTGTGAAAGGGGACTTAAATTTTACATTTTGTAGAAAGAAAGCGTTACATTCATCATTTACTGGGAAGTACTAAAAAGTACATCACAAGGCCCAATGAAACACTTTAAAGGAGCGAATGCATAGTCGTTTGTTATACTAATGTTATACTAAACTACAGCTAAAAATCAAATGATATAAAATCCACTGATATAATAACAACAGATTTTAGTTCTTTACTTCGTTTATAACAGATTTTGTGTTCAATGTTTTAAAACAGAATTCAATAAAAGATCGAACTCTTGAATCTTTTATGATTCATAACAGAAAATTCGTAGCAGAATAACAGATGTGGCAAAAAAAGACACAATTTATTGTTTTACAGCCCGATTTTCCCTTTGTGATGAGTCACATAAGTCACAAGCTCCTATTACTATTCCTTGTGAGGATTGTTGTGACTCGATAACATTTTTGGAAATCTCCCCCAATTATCACAAGAAAGCTCACAACTAAACTCAACACAACAAAGGTGAATTTTGTAGTGCCATAATTGCAACAGCTGATTATTAAAAACATAAAAAAAGATTTTCAATTGGGCCAAATATATTTATTCAAAACTTAATTAATCAAGTTTTCATCCACTTTTTAGCAATAAAGTGAGTAAAAAAACTTGTTTATATATATGTTTGCAAAATGGAAGTGAAAAAACTATTAAAAAATGTTGTTTTCGAGAGCGAATGAGCCATTTGTTTGCTGTGTTAAACAAAAAGTCTGTGCTGTTGTGAAAATCTTGTTTTTTTTTTATTTCGGATGAAAAATATACCGAAGAAGATACTCCCAATAATATCCACTTTAATTTTCTCTTTCCTAATCTAAAAAAATTCAATGTTGTTTAAAAAATAAATAGATCATGATTTCAAATTTGTAAAACACATGTAATTTGTGAGTTGTGACCTGCTATGAAGGAGACCACAATTTCGATTGTTTTTGTGACTCTCATAAGTTGTGACTCTGGGGGAGAGTTCGAAAAAGTCACAATATTAATTTCACCTCTTCTTGTGACTTGTGACTTGTGAGGTATCAGTAGCCGTGTTTTTTTTGCAAGTCCATATGAATTTGTCGAAAAAAACGACATCGGGACTAATAGTTTTACACGTAAATACAACAACAACTTAAATCCAAATGGACTTAGCTAAGTCCAGATAATTATCGGGACTTACGTACTGTAAGTAAGAAGTTCCTAAGTCCCGATGTCGTTTTTTTCGACAAATCCATATGGACTTGCAAAAAAACACGCCTAGTAGCCGTGTTCCATTGGGCCTTGCAAAGTACTTTTTAGTACTTCCCAGGAGATGATGAATGGAATGCTTTCATTTTGCCAAAAGGGGGGTTCACATTCTCAAATATGTTTGACAAATATGGCTTGATGAATGTTTGATGGATTGAAGCCATTTGCGTTTACATTTGTCAAACATGCTGTCAAACATCAGTTCTCTTTAGAATTTAAACCATGGCGGACGTTTTGATTGCAGCTCTCGTAATAGATAAAATCTTAGAAGATGAAGAACAAGAAGAAAGAAAAAGGCAACAAAATAAGAGGAAACGGATTTGGACTAAGGAATGGCTAAAAACGCGCCCAAAATTTTCTTCTTTCAATTTGTTGGACGAATTGAAATTGACTTCGCCTGGTGATTATAAAAATTATCTCAGGATGGACGCAGAAACGTACGAAGAATTGTTGGCAATGGTACGACCTTACATCGAACGACAAAATACGAAGCTGAGGGATTGTATTTCACCCAATGAAAGACTTTCTGCTACATTGCGATTTCTTGCAACTGGACGAAGCTACTCCGATTTGAAATTTAGCACATATATTGCGAAATCTACTCTTAGCGTTATAATAATTGAAACATGCAGAGTTTTAAGAAAAGTTTTAAAAGAATTTATTAATGTAAGTATTTAGTATTAAGTAAAAGTAAAATAAATAAAGAAAATGTTTTAAATTTTAACAAAAGTCTTTGTCCATGAAAAGATCCTTCACGGATTTATAGACTTTTGGTGGAGGTTGATTAACTTCTTCATAATGATAATTTTCAATATCCTCCTCAATATTGGTGGTATTGGGATGAAATCTTATGTTTTGTTGTTGTTTATTAGTTGTCTGGTTGGGCAGCATGTGAAAAATAAATGGCTTCTTTAATCCAGAAATTCTGACTGGTTTTGTATTGTTGGAAACAATATGTGGTGAGAGCGGATCGCGCGAACTTTCGTCGTATGACAACGGTGATGATGTGCAGTTGGACAGTGGTGTCGAAGCACGTGCACTATAGTTGGAAGACGATGAAGAAAAAACTCGCGGTAAAAATTGTGCACTTTCTGGGGGAGTTTCCAGGCATTTATATGAATTTTCATTCAAGTTACCCAGTGCTGCTCTATAGAGGACTTCTTCAATAGTCTTGTTGGCAAAGAGCTGTTGTTTTGCATCCAATTTTCTAAAACGCACTGCCCAACTTGCACAGAGAGTATCTGCCTCATCTGGTTCTTTTTTTCGGGTATCCAAATGTGATATAGCTTTCCGCAAGAGTTCATCCCGCTCACCTTGTCCATTAGTTTTCTTTGTTGTTGTATTTACTACGGATCTCTGCAATAAATTAAAAACAAAAAAATTATTTTTATTTTCTTCGACAGATACCAAAAACTGAAGAAGAGTGGAAAAAAGTAGCAAATGATTTTGATGAACTCTGGAATTTCCCACACTGTATCGGTGCTATGGACGGAAAGCACATAAATCTAATTAAACCATTGAATTCCGGAGCATACTACTTCAATTACAAGAAAACATATAGCATTGTTTTGATGGCGATTGTAAATGCAAAATATGAGTAACAATGGTTGAAGTTGGAACAAATGGAAGAGTTTCAGATGGTGGTGTATTCTCGAACACAAAGTTTTATGACCATTTCGAAAATGGCAATCTTAAAATTCCAAAACCCGAAAAAATTCATACTTTTCCCAAAGAAATGCCGTATGTTTTGGTTGCGGATGACGCGTTTCCATTAAAAGAAAATTTAATAAAACCGTACAGCGGCATTGGACTTTCAAGAGAACAGGAGAATTATAACTATCGAGTTTCACGTGCACGACGAATAGTTGAAAACGCTTTCGGCATTATATCTTCTCGATTCCGAGTTCTACTAACGACAATTCTGTTGAGTCCGGAAAAAACCACAGATGTAGTGTTGGCAATTTGTTATCTACACAATTTTTTAAGAAAAAGAAGCCCTGCTTCTTATCTCCGTAGTACAGATATTGAAAACTCGACAACAAATGCACATAACGACAGATCTATGTTGGAATTGCAACAGGTAAAAAATAGCAATCCATCAAATCGTGCAAAAGAAGTTCGAAATAATTTTTCGGAATATTTCAATACAACTGGAGTAATTCCAAGGAATTCATAAGATTAATTTTTTAATTTAAATTACATTTATATAAATAATAAAAAACTTGAAAAATATATACATAAATGCATTTTACTTACTTCTTCGGCTTCAGTCCTTAGGCTTATTTGAATTTCGTCGTCCATTGATGACACCCCGTCGATGATATCTTCTTGATCCACCAAAAAGAAAAGATCGTTGAAGTACCACAGCAAAGGAACATATAATTCTTCTGTGCCAGACCCAGATCTCTCACTTTGTCTTTTTTTTTTTAATTCTCTGCGAAAACTGGTTCGAATTGAATTAATTTTCTTTTTCAATGAGTCCACATTTGCATTTGGCTCTATTTCTTTTAATTTGCCCAAAAGAATTAAATACGCTTTGTGTTTTTTTGTTTTGTTTTTATATTCTTCGCTTTTAATTTGCCATGTCTCCGGTAAACTCCTATATATTTCAAAAAATTCTCTCCAAAATTCGCAATTTCCGCTTACAGCCATCTTTATTTTTTCTTCTTTCCTTTTGATGCACACACGTTGAAAACTTTTAAAAAGTGAATTTTCCTTCTGGTTTGACAAGAATGCGTTCACATTCTCAAATATGCTTGTCAAGCCAGCAAAATATCAAAAAATTTTGATATTCATCAAGCATGTTTGACAATCCGTTTGATGGAGCGTTCACATTTTCAAATTCGAGTCAATCAAGCCATGTTTGTCAAACATATTTGAGAATGTGAACCCCCCTAAAAGGAAAATCTAACCTCAATGTCAATTTAATTTCGGTTCTGTTTTCTTATGGCGAATTCCTTTCAACAAAGAAATCGATTTTTTTCTAAACAGCACTAGCGGCAAAAAAAATATTTTTACTTTTGTACAAAAGTACTTTTTGGCTTATGTAGTTAAGCCTTTACTTTTGTAAAATTTGAGAAAGAAGATAGAATTGAGTAGTGTGATGAAAAAAGACAAAAGATTTTGTTCACTTTTGTACAAAAGTGAATTGAATGTAGTTAAGCCTTAAGTCGCGTAATTTTTGGAAGACGAGTTGTTTATTTTTTGGTTGCAACGAATTCTACATAATTTAACAAAATATTCAGCAATATATTCAGTAAATACAGCTATAAAAATAAACGCAAATTTGACAAAAACAAATAGCTTTCGCGAGTGAAAGACGTGTTAAAAACTTTCAGTGCAAGTGAAAACTTTTCAATAACAATTTTCTTTAAAAATATATGTGCAAATAGAAGTTCAAACAAATAAAATGCACCAACAAATTGGCACCGTAAAAGCTGGCTAATATCTTTTATTTATTAATTTAATTCTATTGGTAACAAATTTTTCTCACAACTAAAACAAACAACCTTGATAGTTTTGTGAATAATTTCTTGACGTTTTGCGTCAATTGCAACTATAAAGTAACACAAACACAATCACATAAAAAAAATCGATTCTTTTACGAAATACGAATTCCTTTCAATTGACAGAAAAAAATCAATTCTGTTTAGAAAAAATTCGATTTCTTTTTTGAAAGACGGTGTTCACATTGGACTGACTCATCCGATTTTTTTTGACGTGAATCCAACTTGGTTTGTTCAGACACAAACTTATGTGAACACATCGGACTTACTTTGACGTTTAGCAGTCGTTAAAACAAAACAAAAATCTGTGCAGTTTGAGGGATAAATTGCAATTTTTTCACTTACAAAACGTAAATCTTCATAAATAAACAAGTTTCCAATTAAAAAAAATTAGACTCTGTAAGATCTAAGTGCCAAAGATAAATCACAGGCAGAGAAAACAGATGTCACAAAAGAAGACGTCAAAAAAAATCCACTGATTTTTAAAAAATTTAAAAATCCTGCCTTTCCTGGCCATCTCTTTCTCACCATGAAGTGGAAGTGAGAAAAAGCACAGGGACGTCAAAAAAAATCGGAGGAGTCAGTCCAATGTGAACACCGTCAAAGGATTATTTTACTTTAAAATTAGAAAAATGTCGACAACAATAATCTATTACGTAATTTCTTTTGATTGGTGATGTCTTTTTCTTGTTTGGAAACATTCTGTAACTAAATATATTAATGAACTACTTTGAACTACTTCGACCACAGAGTAGAAGTAGTTGACTGCAGCCAGAAGTACTTGGCAGTAGATACTGGAGCCCAAAGGAACACACCTAGTGATGATGGGGAGAATCGGGCTGATTATAATGAGATGATCATGCGCCTATTATAAAAACATACTACGTTTTCACTGAACATCATCATTTTCCCATTTTGCTAACAACCGACCTGAATTCTTCCACAATTTTTTGACAGCTTAAAGTAAAAATCTCAAAAGTTGCACATGTAAACAAGAAAAAAGTAAACATTTTTGTTTTTAACATCAAAAAAGAATATTAATACCACACTAAAAACTGAATACTTTAACTAAGAACTATGGAAAAGAGTAACACAAATTCAGAAAAAGAAATAGAACGGTGGTGTCAACAGTTAGAGACCGGGAAAACCCAAGATCTTATTAGCACGCTGCAGGTATGCCATATTTTATGTCCCTTAAAATACTGGATAATAATCTTGTTCATGAATCCAGGACATATCCAATGCATATCGACCTGACAATGAAGAATCACTCAAGAAGATTCAGCAACAACTCCATCAACTAATAACCCGATCCTCATCTGGCCGCAGTGCGAGTCAAGTTATACTCAACTCAAGCTTGCGCACCTATTTCCACATCCTTCATCGATCTGGCACCATTGATACTTTCTTCCAAGAACTCGATGAGAAACCCAAAGAAACACCCTTCATTCTATATGCCATGCTCAGCACTGATTATCACAAATGCCTCAAACAGGACTATTTACAAGAGAAATGCCTTTGTGCGCTCTCTAGAGCTATTGAATCCAACTTCTCGCATTTGGTTCTCGTACTTCGGGCCCTGAATCTTCTTCATAAAAAATTCAATGTCCCTCAACAGAACATTTCTTTGGAAACAATTTACTCCTGCTTACAAAGCAATCGCCTTGGTGCTCGCGATGAAGCTCTAATTCTATTTCGCTATTCAACTTTAGGTCTCCAGGAATCAGTGGAACTCTTCAACTTGATCATCAACTACTGGCCTTGGACGAACAAAAACAAGTACTACCTACTCTCTGTCATCCTCACCAACCATAGCCTGCAGGTTGTCTCGAAAAAGTGTAAGTTCAACGAAGAAGATTTCTTCAACGGACTGCGTCTAGGACTCAGCTACAAAAGCACCTTCTCAGCCAGCCAGAGTCTTGTGCGAGCCCTCTCAAAACAACACAGTCATCAACTACTTGAACTGTCGATAGAAATCCTCAGGAACGGAACAGAGAGAGAAATTGTAAATTTCCACACTCAGTGGTTTACTCACATCATTCAAAAAGATGAACTCTATCGCATGCTCCAGCTCGAAGATTCTAAGGAAATCTCATTCCGATACATATTCCTTGTGTGTATATTCTCTAAGCAGATTATTCTTGCCTCCAAGGAACTCGGCGAACTGGCAGGGTTTTTCCGAGAAAACTGCTTCATTCTCACAATGGACACACAGATGTACGTTTTCAAGTTTTTTGTTGACAATTTGGCCAGTTTGGAGTTTCCAAGTTCGCTGGAGTTCCTTAGTGAATTCATCGAGATGCACAGGTGCACTGAATGCCCTCAAGTACGACACACTATTCTGGGAAAGTTTCCCATAATATTCAATTTTATAGCAAAAATGTTTTGTACATTGAAATCAGAATCCCGTGCACCAGTTGGGGATTTCTTTCGAAAGCTCTTCGAATTGGTCTCGAAAGATATGCAGAACGCCTTGTATCAACCTCTGATATTCTCTCTCAAAGCAATGGATAGGATTTTAAAGATTCTCTTCTCTTCGAGCAGCAAAAATGTCTCAAAAGCTTGCAAACTCGAACAGAATCAGGAGCTGGGAGAGTTTTTGGTAAAGGAAAAGATATTCGATGTAGCTACCATGAGTAGGACTGCTTTTGAAGTTCTCAATTCACCCGAATGCTATACCGACGCCAAAGAATTGGTGGTCAATATAATCAAACAGTTAAAAGTACAGAGTCTCCGAGATGCTTCTCGAAGATGTGCCGAATGCAGTGAGAGCATCGAAATCGATGAAGTTGCACAATGTTCGATCTTTGCTAGATTGTGCATCCATTGCAGTCACTACGATGGCCAGACGACCGAGTATCCACGGGAGCTGCTTAGCTACAGCATGAGAAGAGTTCGTGAGATCATAAAACTCCTCGAGGTAGATCCACTTAATGTTTGTAAGAATGAAGGACATATCTTTGGACACATGAGCGTAATCAATGAAGTTCTTAACGAAGAGAACAGTTCCCTCGGTTTTGATTATGCGGATTTGGTGAAAATATTAGAGGATGTAATTTTGTTACATTTGAAATTGTTGAATGCTGCAGCTAAGGAAGGAAGTACAGCTGCTAGTTTTCAGGTTATGGATGAAAGTCTACAAATGCTTATCGAAAGATCGATATATCAACGCAAGAACAATGAAGAGTGTCGAAAGTTTTTGATGTTGTCCTTTTGGATGGCTTTGAAGGTAGGTTTTGGAATTATTAAAAAAAAAAAACATTATTTAGAGACATTTAAGATATCATTTTACTATTTCAACTAAAAGCCACCTTACCTAAGGTTCTTACGCCGGTGGGTCAAGAGTTATGTCCCTTTTGTGTTATTGTGCTTGTCCATATTCATATTTTCATCCATCTTATTCGCTTCTATTTCAAGACATCTTGTGAAGTTGCAACAACAATTGGCCGCATTCTTACGGATCAAGCTGAAGCTGATCCAAACATTTTAAAAATTGTTGAAAAATGTTTGAATGTAAGCGTAACAGTATTACTTCGTTGTAGACATAAAGGAGCCATTGAAGCAGCTGGTGTTACTCTAGGTTAGTTCTTGATTGATTTGATCTTTTGCTCTTGGGATATTAGTATCATTTATTTTTAAACATCAAACATAACAACTGTCATTATGTAATTCCAGGTAAACTCGTTAAACTATTGACATCCCACTCAGATGATTCCAAATGCTATGGAATCGTTTACAAATGCTTAGATTTGCTATTTGAGAAAGTGAATCAAATAAGTACAACCCGACGAGGAGCTGGACTCACAATAATGTTCCTTCATCTTGTTAAAAATGAGGTGAGGAGAGAACGCCCTTTGACCCATAGAGCAGTAAAGATGCTGATTAATCGCATCGAAAACGCCGATGACGCAACGTCACCAAGCGGTGTTGAAAATACATATCAAGACGAATCTGAACAGAATTTCGATAGTGTGCATGCACTGGTTCTGCATTATCTTTGCGTGGTTGTGAAAGATACCGAACTACGTGACACGGTGTCCGAGTATTATGATGAAATTATGATGGCTGCCGTGTTAAGAATCGATAATCCTGAATGGACCATATGCAATGCGGCGTTGCAGCTTTTTGGAGCGCTTGTCCCAAAAATCGTTGGTCAAAAACAAGCCACCGAGATGGTTATACCAGTTTGTTGGGAACCAACTGAGGTAACATTCCTGGAAGTTGACTTAAAGCTACCGCGCACATGTGAACACATCTTGAGTACTTGCTGCAGTGTTGGCAAGTCAAATGTATCTACAAGGAAATTAATTCTATTCTTGGAATTCCTATCCAATGTTGAGCACTTAAAGAAAGGCGAAAAATCCATATCTCCCATGCTGGAGCGCTTTCGAGAGCTTTTTTGGTCTTTGCTTTCGCATGAGTGTGAAAAAGTTCGAAAATTAGGCGCTACATGTTTTGTTCGAGCGCACGAATTCCGTGAAGATCTTCCAGTTATTCTGCTGCAATTGGCTGAAATAATCTTCAGAGTCCACAATGAGAACTTTTTCCAGGGTCTCTTGTTCGCCATTAACGAAGGAATTCACAAAATCGACGTTGAATGGAAGTACACAAGTGTACAGAGTGTTGATGAATTTCTGGAAATTTTACGCAACACATTCCGAGCATCGTACAGATATCGATCGCTCAGCTTCTACACACGCGCAATTCTAATGGATTTTTTCCTCCTTACCGGTTTGGATTTAAAAGAACATATGGTTATGGAAATCGTGCAAAAGGAACAGGATATAAATGCAGCTGAGAAAGAGTCATTTGGTTTTGATTTGTGGCGTGAGAAAGTCTTGGAAAACAAAGCCTAAAATATCATTCGCACTTTTTTTTCAATTTTTGTTTTAAGCATAAATATTGTGAGGCTCTAGTCATAGTTTTACAGAATATTAATATATTTACTTTTATTGTTGTAACATATACAGAGTTTTTGTTTACCTTATTCTATATACCCTTTGAAAGTTGTCTGGATCAACTGATGGTAAGATCTTGGTCCATGTGTATCTCTTGATTTCGTGACGTATTCTGAAGTGTTTGATTGAGAATGTTCCTTAGGATGTGCGGCTTGCAGTGTTCCTCCAACCAGGGGATAACTCCGGTGGTTAGTTGTTCAAAATTGTCCATTGGTATGTTTTGGAATGTCTCAAACATTTCGTCCATAATCGATTGGAACTAAAGGAAATATTATATGAAGGAAGTTTAAAAATATATACAAATTAGACCATGCAAGGACCAAATAAAGAAATTAAAGCAAAACACAATAACTATATTAAATTGGATTAATCAAATTGAAACCATCGTGTTAACAACAATACGAAAGAAAATATATTCCGTTTTATTGAACATGAAGTAGCAAGTCTGATTTTTTTATTTCTGAAAGAGAGCTGTTGGAAAAGCTTAGGCCCAAGTTCTTGGGACACCATGAACATGGCAAAATAAGTCTTATTTTATATCTCTGAAACGAATGATTTAAGCAGATAGATGTCAAGGTAAAAATTTCAGGCAAGGCGAGAAATATTTTCGCGGTTATTTCCTGTTTCCAATTTTGTTTCCATTAATGTGATGCGATGTCACAGTCAAAATATATACATAGCTCTGAAAAGTCTAATTGGTTTAAAATAATTGGTTATACAGATACTCCGCTACACCAATTTCGTTGATATGAGTGTTTTCGGAATGAATCGCTCATCGATCGATCCATTTTCAACAATATTCAAAATATTTATTTATTATTTTTTTTAACACTGATTCGGGTGAGAAAGCCCCGTAATCTTCCTCACAAATTTGATATGGTTAAACTCACCTTACGAACTTCTAAAATCTTCAAGGTTAAGCTTTTAAAATCGAGGAGAGTCCATTTTGATATACATAAAAATTATTTATTAA
Organism: Leucozona laternaria; assembly: GCA_932273885.2. Lineage (NCBI taxonomy): Eukaryota > Metazoa > Arthropoda > Insecta > Diptera > Syrphidae > Leucozona > Leucozona laternaria. Next base: position 275,556,731 of record OW026366.1, read on the forward strand.
TGGTGGCATATTATGCGTGTATTGGTTCGGGGTTATGGGGTCAAAATCACAAAGTTCAACAAACAAAATTTATTCCACTGAAACAGTAATTTTCATAGCGTACAAAATTTGCATCATCGAATAGGACGAACATAATTCGAAAAACAAAAAATAATCAAAAAAGGTAACAAAATATTTGTAATTAGGAATAACATGTGATGAGATTACAATTCGGTGCAAGTCTTTTTATGAGTTTTGGTCGAGTACAGACGTTTATAGTTTTTGTCGGATTGCTTTTTAATGCTTGAAGAAACGAATGAAACCATCAGAAAAAACGACATAAAATTCGTCTGTTAGCACATCCAAACCAAATTGAATATTTGATAAATCAGAATACAAACAAAACAATTCTACAACCAATTCACAGTAAATTGAATTCTTCATTATTAGATTAAAGTATTCAATACCTATTAACATTTAAAAAGGTTCAAAATAAACCTTAATACAATCATTATTCACATTATTAGACATTGGACATAAACTGCAAAAATTACATACCACTTGAAATTTTGCTTCATCGGTCAAACGAGCCTCAGCCGGACCAGGATTGGATTGTTGATGTTGCAGCATATGTTCATAGCTGTTTTGAATTATACGTAATGCCATAACTTCTTTGTGCAACGCTGCACTTTCGTCTTCTTGTTTTTTCTTCTGTTGGTTCAAGTAACCAATATAGTCAATGGACTTTTGCAAAATCAGCGCTTTACTCAATTTGTAGCCCGATGAATCATTTGGCTGGCAAGTAGGTACGAGTTCTTGCAAACTATCGTAGCCCTTCTTGATGGCATCACGACGTTTCTGTTCAGCCTGAGTGTGTGCTTCGCGACGACGTTCTTTGTAGCTCAGAGTGGCACTACGATTTGTGTCACTGTCATCTTCATCATCTGCGAGGCATACTCACTTAAAAGGGGGGCTGTTTGTTTTTAAATGCAAATCATACCTGTGTTATTTGCTGAGGAATTTGGGGTGTGTGTACTTCCAGCACTACTGCAACGAGAATATTGCACACTATTGTCTTGTTCTTGACTTCTTTCTGGCTCCAATTTGATTTCATCGTTTCGGGTAGTATTGTAGTCTGTGGACATACTTTCTGCCATTTAACTATACTTTTGAATTGATGGAAATATTGAAACAAATAGCTCGATTCTTCTATAAACCAGCAGATAGAAGATAAAAATGAACTCAAGATTATTTTTAGTACGAAGTTGTAAATGTCAAAAACATATGATAAGAAAAGGGGCTAGTTCAAAAACGTAGAATTTTGATATTTGTTGTAAGAAGACGTTCCCGGGTACTAAAAAATGTATACAAACTTATTTTTCTCTGGGTGCTCCATAGAGGTCTTCCAAGATTTGTCTTTGTCTTTTCTCCTTCTAATTTGACATCTAAAAACAACAACAAAAAAAGTCCCTGGTTGGAAAATATTTACATGCTCTTGGCAGTGTTAAAAATCCGGTCATTTGATTATTTTTTGTAATTGGAACTAAAAACTTAAATTTGCGATCGAATTACGTATTAATTAGTGTTTAAACATTTTAGTGAACATTTTTTCAAGTGTTTGTTACAAAAAAAACTAATTTTATTACATACTAATCACTATTATTAAACACACGACTTTTTTGGCTCGCCTTCGTGCCTTCGGCATTTGGTTTTGTTTTCCAACCAGGGAGTGCTGTCAGATTGTTTTCTTTTTTTATTTTTTTATTTCACACTGACACTTCTGACATTAGGTGGCAGAGATCCATTGATAAAAGTGATGAAAACGGTTTTTATATGTTAAGCTGGATTTACATCTTCGTTCTTCATTCAGTGAACGTTGTTCGCTGTTCGCTGTTCGTTCTTCCTAAAAACAACGAACAACGAAGAAGCATCTAGATTATTCCGTTTTTATATTCAGTTCGTTCTTTACAGCAAAATGGATAACAACACATTGTTGGCAGTGGCGGCGCTTTTAACATTGAACAAAAAAGAAAAGATCCTGCTGGACGAAGAGTTGGCTACTTAAATGTACACTAGAATTAATCTTTCGTAACTTAGCTACGGAGAGTAATATTTCTTAAATTGTTTCACAATTTTCTATTTGTAAAATTATAAAGTAATAATAGGCGTGTTTTTTTGCAAGTCCATATGGATTTGTCGAAAAAAACGACATCGGGACTTAGGAACTTCTTACTTACAGTACGTAAGTCCCGATAATTATCTGGACTTAGCTAAGTCCATATGGATTTAAGTGTTGCCGTGTTTTTTTTGCAAGTCCATATGGATATGTCGAAACAAACGACATCGGGACTAATATATAGTTTTACACGTAAATACAACAACAACTTAAATCCATATAGACTTAGCTAAGTCCAGATAATTATCGGGACTTACGTACTGTAAGTAAGAAGTTCCTAAGTCCCGATGTCGTTTTTTTCGACAAATCCATATGGACTTGCAAAAAAACACGCCTATAGTTATGTGTGACTGTGAAAACTTCTCTCAGAAGTTTATATGAAATGTAATTTGTGAAAAATAAGAATAGAGTAGAATAGATTTTATTGAGACTTCTTATAGACTATTACAGAGTTTGTCTTATTCTAACGAAAAGCTATGTATGTTCAAAAGAGGCTGTAACGTATGGCCTTCTTTTTCAGATTACCTTATTGATAAGCCTCGTGGCTGAAAATTGTTATATAAGATTATATAGTGAGACTACTTTTGCTAATAAGTATTATTTAATCGCTTGAGACTGAAGGTCGCAAATTTATATGAAAAACAAGAAATATGGACTATTTGATAAGTATTCATTAGAGCAAATGAGGTAATTTCTTTGAAAATTTCCAAATTCCATTCCAAAAGACCTCATTTCCCATAATACTATGTTTCCACCGAAGGTTTAGATTAAATAAATGTGTGTAGTATTTCCACCACTCAAATAGATTAAAAAATATATTCGCCTCGATTACAGAATCCGACAAATGAGCTACGGAGGGATTCCAACTCAATTTTGACATTTTTACTATGAGCGAAATGTCAAAATAGGGTCTGACTCTCTCCGCAGTTCATTCATCGGATTCTGTAATTAGTAGTAGTAGTAATTTTTATTGAGTTCTTTTTTTTTTTTTTGTTTCACATTTGATTCTTATAATTTATACATAAATTAAATAAGGCTAATATATTTGCCGACTTTGAATTGGCCATGACCCATGTTCTGTAACTCTCGCATCGATAAAATCAGTCAAGAAACGATGGAAAATGGAACAAAGCTCATATGATTTGTTTCAATTTTCATCGTTTCTCGACTGCTTTTAACCATGCGAGAGTTACAGAACATGGTTCCAGGCTACACCTGGATATTTGGTTTTATTGTTTTTTACTTTATTTTTTAACAAACTAGTGATATTTAAGAGAATTAATTCTACAGTATATTATTTATGTGTCCACTCAATGGGAACCATACTTATTTTGAGGTTTATAGAAAGATGGGATAGAAATAGAAGAAAGGGGTGACAATACAAAACGAAAATAAAAGCAGGCGAGATAGATACGACAAAGTCGAATCTTCTCAAACACAAGTAAGTGTGTGTACAAAGTGCCTGGAATAGTATTAACATATCAAGTTTCGTTTAAACGTATAAGAATTGTTGTGGATGGTTCATCACTCATACAGTCTAATGTCGTTTTCGAGTGGACGTTCGGAGCTACTCCTTTTTCACTCCTTTTTATTTGATTACATTTATTATGTTGTGTTGCAAGTTGCAATACTTAAAGTTAGAGATACGATTTAAGTAATTTTAGTTTCACATCTGGTTTGTAGGTACAGGTAGCATTTTATTTTTTTATATTTTTTTTTAAATAATAAGTAATGATATACATTATGACTTTATGATAGCATAATTTTAGTTCACAGCCAGTGATAAGGCACATGGTTACATATTATATATTTCATACCTAGTTGCATTTTAAATGCAATAAAAAATAAAAGATATTTGTTCAGTATTTAGATTAAAGCTACCTACTTGGTAAATGCTATCTTAAATCTAATGATTAATAGAAACTTAAGTTACATTTTTGTTTTCAAATTTGGTTTGATAGGTAACGATTGTAGGTAAGTATAGGTACCTATATTTTTGAAATTAAGTTAAGTTACATACCTATTATACTTATAAGTTATAGTTATAGTTTTTGATATTTTTTTTTTAAAGAAGAGAACTATCTAGCCTCTGTAGTTGTTCGACGATTTTTTTTTGGTAAAATGGAACGAGAAATAAGTGATCTCCCTCCTGGAGCGTAAAATCTGGATTGGAGCCCTCACTGAGGATGCTGATAGGCGATACATAGTACCGGTCGTTGGTTGAATAGATAATGTTTTCTGAAAAAATGTTCCTAAGGGACGGCAATGTGGCAATTCTTTTTTTTGAGAGTAAAGTTAGGTAATTGATTAGGGGTAGGATTTGCGAGTCTTCGTAAATACGTTTGTTGCTGTACCATTTCCCAGATGGTCTTCGTCTTTTTGAAATACATTTTCTTATTATTTTTCTCTCGAATCTTTGGAGTTCGATTGCAACATTGGGCGTTATGTGAAACCACAGAAGAAAACTATATGAAATCAGAGGTCGAATTAAGGTTTTATGCATCAAAAGTTTCGTTTTTTTTTTCAACTTCTTTTGAATTGAGAAGAGCTTTAAGTTTTGCTGCAGCGGCTTTGCTTTTGCGAAGGGCTATTCTCGCGTGAGGGTTCATCTTGAGTCGCTCGTGAAGACGAACTCCTAGGTACTTGATTGTTTGTCTAAGGAGTTCCCTTCGATTACCAGTTTTAGATATCGACTTTCTCGTACCGCTAGATGGTGACCTCTACCTGAGGCATTGCGGAAGCAAATAAGGTCACATTTCTTGAAATTGGGTTTGATGCCCCATTTCGTGTAGTATGGAATGACTTCATTTAAGTGAGAAGTTACCTGACTAAGAGCCTCATGGGGCCTTTCATGAGTACCAAAAATTATTGTGTCGTCTGCATAAAGAATCGTTTCCGATGTACTAATTTTGATAGGGAAGTCATTCAGGTAAATAACGGGTGATTTTTTAGCTGGTTTGGTTTTGGCAACACTGGTTTTGACAGCTGACGTGTGTTTAGTACCTTGTGTCACTGTCAAACAGCTTCAGTTTGGTTTGCAATTTAACCATGGATCGTCTTACAAATGAACAACGCTTGCAAATTATTGAATTTTACTATCAAAATTCGTGCTCGGTTCGAAATCGGAGGATCCGCTTTTTTATCGAAAAATTGTGTTCAGCGATGAGGCTCATTTTTGGTTGAATGGGTACGTAAATAAGCAAAATTGCCGCATTTGGAGTGAAGATCAGCCAGAAGCATTGTAACAGCTACCAATGCATCCCGAAAAAGCCACTGTTTGGTGCGGTTTATGGGCCGGCGGCATTATTGGGCCATATTTCTTCAAAGATGATGCGAATCGCAGCGTTACTGTCAATGGTGAACGCTACCGAGCGATGACAACAAACTTTTTTTTGCCCGAAATGGAAGTTCTTGACTTGCATGATATGTGGTTTCAACAAGACGGTGCCACATGCCACACAGCACGCGAAACAATGGCGCAATTGCGAGGCGAGTTTGGTGAACAGTTAATTTCACGTTTCGGGCCGGTCAATTGGCCGCCTAGATCGTGCGATTTGACACCATTAGATTATTTTTTGTGGGGGTATGTCAAGGCTAATGTCTATAGGGACAAGCCCGCTTCGATTGACGCACTGGAAGCCAACATCCATGCATTCATTCGTGAGATACCGGCCGATATGTGTGAAAGAGTATGCCAAAATTGGACTCAGTGGATGGGCTAGCTGAGACGCAGCCGCGGTCAACATTTGCATGAAATTATCTTTAAACATTAAATTGCAAGGTTCAAACTATCGATTCAAATAAATATTTCATTCATTTTTTCGAATTTTTTGTGTTTTTTTTAAAAAAAGTTCTAAACCTCTTAAAAAATCACCCATTATTAAAGAAAAATGGGCCCAAAATAGAGCCTTGAGGCACTCCAGCTAAAATTGGGATAGAACTCGAGATAAGATCTTCGAAGTGTACCTGTGTGCTGCGGTTATATAAAAAAGAGCTGATGATTTTAATAAATTTTGCAGGGAAGTTGAGCAAGTTAAGCTTAGGAGATCTGCATGCCATACAGAGTCAAACGCTTTATTCAAGTCCAGTGCGCAAGCGACTGTGCATTTTTTTTGCCTTAAATTTTTCAGAATGTGATCTTGCAAGTAGAGAAGAGCATGCTCAGTTGAATGTTTGCGTTTGAAACCGAATTGCTGGTCTTGAGTAAGTTCAATATCATCATAATGGTTTTGAATTTTTAATAGTAAAATTTTCTCGAGTACTTTCCCTATGTTGGAGAGTAAAGAGATCGGTCGAAAGTTATCTAAGCTATTTGAGCTATTATTTTTTTTAATTGGAATCAATTTGGCTTTTTTCCATGTACTAGGAAAATAACAATTGTTTAAGCAATTATTAAATATTGGAGTTAAATGCTTGGCTATAGTTTTTTTTGATCTACGAAGAATATAATTAGAAATATTGTCGGGACCACTTGATTTTTTGTTGTTGAGCGAGAAGATTATAGATTCTACTAGGCCATCCGAGACGAACGATGTGTTGGTAGTTGTGTCTGACCTGTTGAGGGGACCAAAATCATTTATTTTAAGATTGGAATTCCAAACTTCAAAGGCACTGTTAAAGGTATTCACTGTCATCGTATTTTGTATGTCACTTTGCGGTATTTTTAAATCGAATAAGTCAGTATAATAAGTTTCAAAGGCGCTAATTTTTTCTATTGGAGATGAGAAAACTATATCTCCAAGTGTAAGAATCTGTTGAGGATCAGGGGATTTACTTTTCCGGGCTGTTATTTGGTCTATAACCTTGAAGACGTTGGCCGAGGGTTTCATGCTGTTAAGTTTAGATCGAAATTGAGAATTAGTTTCAATCTTGACTCTATCCTTTATTATCTAACTCAAACACCTGATGCGTGAAGACAAGTCTGTGTATTCTTGGTTTATGCGATCTCCAAAACGATGATATATTCTTTTAAGTTTTTTTTTCCAACTTTTCCTGATTTTGAAAAGCCCCAGAGTAGCTTCAGAGATCTTATGATGATTCAAGTGGAGTGTCTTTTCTTTGCTGTGAGAATTTATGCAGCTTGATAACGAGTTAGTCAAGGCATTCATACAAAAATCGATTTCAACGTTGGATAAATTTCTATCCGTTGGAAGTAATTGATTTTCTAAAATTGAGTTCAGAGAACGGTTAAAATTCACCCAATTAGTGTCTTTGAAACACTTGAAGGTCCTAGGTGATGTTGGAAATACAGAAGATGATTGCAGTTGTATACTCATGAACACTGAGAAGTGGTCTGATATGGGATCTAAAGTTATACATGCAATATTATCACATGTCCGGTTGGTAGAACGGAGGTTGGAGGAGATCAAGAAGAAGTCAATATGTGATCCAGAGCTCGGACGAGTCGGGCCCTCTGCAGCAACTATGCCAAAATCAAGGAAACGGTTATTTAAATACCACTTGTATAAATGATCACCGTTCAAGTTCTTTTTTTCGTCACCCCAGAGGTGATGTCGAGAGTTAAAATCACCCCCTATGATTATGAAGTCATATTCGCTTAAGCATGAGAGAAGATCGTCGAGTGCTGGGTGCAGAGAAGGACCTATGCTACATGGTATATAAATTGAAACCAACGCTAGGAATTTTTTTGAATGGGAAACTTTAATAGGTATTGTCGCAATAGTGGCTGAAATGATTTGGTTATGAAAATGTTTTTGTGAAAAATCGATGGAATTTTTAACGAGGATACCCGTGCCTCGGTTCTCATTATTTTTTATTATTTCGTAGCCGCTATTAAAGCTGCATTTAGAGCTGTTTTTTGTAATGCAAGTTTCTTGCAAAAGCAGAGCAGTTGGAAGAGTGTCTTTCAATAGCTGCTCAACTTCGATTTGTTTGTCTACAGAAATAAGAGAATTGACGTTAGCTGTTATAATGTTTAAATTCATGGTGAAAGGGATGCAACAAAGCATAAATAAACACCAGGCTTCTCATTTTCATTTAATTTTTGGTTGGCCAGAAAGACCTTATTTTGGCAATAAGTTGCCCGATTGGCATTCCAAACAATTTCTGGGATTCATTGAGGAAATCCGATACATCATTGCCATCCGAGGGGCACGGAAGGGGGTTTGCCTGCTTTTTGCCATTGCCTTTAACAGCATCCGCAAAGGAGAAGCCCGTTTGTGGTGATTTGTTGATATCACTATTGAACATAAGGTTATTCAAAACTGCTTTGTTTCTCTTTTCTGGGCGAGAAACTACTTCCTCTCTTTTTTTTTAGATATTGTGATCTTTTTGGGCATCCTTTGTAGTTAGCTGGGTGGCCCGCAACCCCACAGTTGACACACGACGCGACGGAAGTCCCATCTTTAGGCTCCATGCTACAATTACCGACTTCATGATTCAGAAGACATTTTACACACCTAGAAACAAACGCACAATATGCGGCCAAGTGCCCGAACCTCTGGCATCTGAAACATTGTTTTGTTCCGGAGCTTTTTATCGAGTCCCACATTATCTTATGCCTAAGTAAGATCTTAAGTGTTTTTATTTGAAGAAGGCTGTCTCTGTCCTCTAAAGAACAAATAAACATATCTAATGGGATTCCATTTTCCTTAGACCATTTGGTCTCAAAGTTTTTTACAGTTACCCTCAGTGAGGGCTCGAACCTTTCTAATTCTGACTGAATCTCAGAAGGAGAGAAATCACCTGAAATCCCCTTCAACACTACATTATACTTTTTTTGCTCCCTGGGAGTGAAAGAAAAAGCCTCAATTTCACTAGTTTTAAATTCGCTTAAAAGATAACTATGTACCTCTACATCTTTTACAAAAATTTTGAGTTTACCGAAACCTCTAGTTTCAAATTTAACATTTTCAGAATAGACTCACTTAAGAATTTAAGAAGATCTTTAGATGAGACTCCTTTTGCAAAGATAGGTGGGCACCAGTTCTTCTGCTCCACATATCCATTGGTGTTGTTTTGTCGAATGTTGCTTGTTGATATTTTTTGTCCACTGGATGGCTGGTTGCCTGCGTGGTTATCTTCCTTGTTTAGGTCCGGGTCCAACAATGAGAAACGGTTGAAGTTGTTGGGTTCTTCAATCGCAACTTTTTTTGCGTTGGAGTCCGTTGAATATTGTCGCCTTTTGCGAGCCAATATGTTGGTTGGTGTACAGACTGTTGCATCTGTGTCTTCACACGCGCTTGCTGCATTTGGGTTAGTAACAACGGTACTACCAATTATAATGCTGTCCTCAAGTTGTAGTTCACTGTCATATGCATGACTCACTTTCTCACTTGCACTAACATGAGACGTACTAGCGTCTGTCTCCATTTCATTCATTAATGGTGGAATGTCTGGTTCTTCACCTGCATTTGGTAGCGAGTACCAATCTAAATTAGATAATATTTTCTTTTTGTCTTCCGCATTTAATAAGGAAGATGGTAATTGCATAGGTTTTTTATATTTATCATCATTTATATCACTTTTAAAAGTTTGTTTTTTTTTTTTTTTTTGTTCACGGCGGAGAGAATAAAAACACGTCTTGCTTCTTCGACGATCCAATCTAAAGTTCCGGATTCTGTAATTGGGGTGATTAACTTTGACAGTACCTTTCAAAATGCAAATCACAGATTAGCCATATGAAGATGAGAATGTTTCGTACATTTCACCCTCCAAAACCCATTTGTTTACATTGTTGTATTTGTAATTTTTTCCCGCGTCGATGAATAGATGTGAATTGCAACAACAATTTAACCAGGTGTGTTAAGATCCCTACTGTCTATGTGTGAGATTTTTATACACACATTCTCATTTTTTATCTGATAACTGCCAGTTCAAGCTTGTAGGCAAATTAAAATGGCTGCCGGGGATTCTCATCTTCATGTGGCTAATCTGTGATGCAAATGTTGTTTCATTTTCTCGTATGAAGTTGAAGTGAGACAGAAAGTTTTATGTTAGTCAAAAGAAGCAAAAAAAGGTTGGATTTTCGAATGATTTAGTTCAGCAAGACATAAAAATGTTTTGTTCGATTTGTAAAACCATTATAGGCCCTATGAAGTTTTTACAAGATTCATTTGAAATATACTAGATTTCCGAAATAAATTTGTATGGTAAAACTTCGAGATTTGAAGAAGATTATGGACAAATCGTATCAAATCTCGGTTTATTGGTCGGTGGAAATGTAGTATGCATCATTAAATTTGTGTTTTTTCCAATACATCCCGATATCCCACATTACTTTCGCCATTTTCATGGTGAAAAGCTGGTAAGTTGAATTTTTTTTTAATTTTTGTTTTTGCACATAAAAAATGGTCGATCTGGCAAAAGAGAACAAATCCACCCCGTTAATTGTTGTTTCAATTCACATCTATTCATGGGATCATGGGCCAGGCCACGCTCGGGGATCAAACCAAAGCTTACCGGCTAGATTTGTGTGGTTGTAATCCCACAGGTGAAATGTACGAAATATTGTCATCTTTATATGGAGTAGATATCTTTGGTTTTTGGTTCATGAAACAAGATCCTGTCCTGATAGAGAGCAGGATTCCAAGTAACATTTTTCCTCTCATGAGACGTTCCGAAAGCTTTGACTTATTTAAGGGAGCTAAGTAAAGGCACTCTTGACGAGTTTTTCTAGATTCTTAAAAGATTGTTAAAAAGCCTTAAATGGCCTAGTTATGGGAGCCTCTTGGCCTTGAGCCTAAACCAAAGTTTTATATTCTTTTTTATACGAATAGTCGCCGCTTTGTAAATCTAATGTAAACAAATATATACTTTTCGCATTTTGTAATCCTTTTAGAAGAAGGCAGGCGAATAGTTTTTATATGTTTGCGTCATCCTCTAATGTCAAAAAAAAAAAAATATAATGGAGAACATTCGTAGTCACTTTTAAACTCCAGTTTATCTATCTATTTTAAACTGGGTTTATCCTATCTAAATAACATTGAATAAACCCCAGTGGAGTTTAAAAGTGACTATGAATATGCCCCAATATATTTTGGCGCGAGTATTGGGGGCTATTGTGAATAAAATTTCCCTGGGAATATTTCCCATCTTCGAAAATTTGAAACGCCAATACTTTTCAACTCTGCTTCGTAAGCTCAAATTTGGCTTATTGAAATGATAGCCGAATTCATCTGGAAAATTTATTCCCGATACCATTAGATTCCGATGGATACTTTCAACCATTATTCACGTTCAAAATTTTCGAAGAAGGGAAACATTCCCAGGGAAATTTTATTTACGATAGCCCCCATTATATATCTCAAAAGTTAATTGACATATAATATTTGCGAAAATCGTAGCATGTGTAGGTAGGCTAAATTCTTGTTGAAATTAAGGCCCGCACATTATGAATAGCGAATAAGCGAATCCAACGTTCGACTGAATTCGAATATTTTAGCGAACTACACTTGTTGTAGTATTATTAATGGACGAGACTAGAGACATGCCAATTTATAACAGTTATAACAGTTGTTCGCCATTAAAAGTGGACATGCGTTAACGAGCTTCACGCGACTTGAAAAAAAACCCACCGGCCGGCGGAGGGCCGGCCTGGCCCTGTGGGGCCGCATAAACAGTACTTTTATAAACCAAAACTATTATAATTGGCATGTCTAGAGTCACTTCCATTATTAATCACATGGAAATAGCAAATGAAAAACATCTAATAACTTAGATTTTTTCAATAATTTTTTTGCTGAATTGCAATAATTCGTTTGAAAATAAAATATACCTCGGTACGTTACTTAATAAAATAGTTTCTTTATTTTAAAATTGAATCATAAAATTAAATTTTGCTTAGGAGATTCCGGTTATCCTTTAGTGGCTCACTCCATACAGTACAAGAATAGTAAACGCAGCTTGTGCCCTACATTAAAGGGCCCATAGACACAACACTTGTGTGCACACCAATCGAGACACCGACACCAAAAATCAAACATTTTTCATTTTTTTGTGTCGGTGTCACCATTGGTGTGATGTGTTAGGGGAAGTGTCATGACACCGATGTGCACACAAGTATTGTGTGTATGGGCCCCTTTAACGAATATCATAGCACGAGCTTAGAAGCCCAGCTAAACAGGATTGATATTTCAGCGTTTTTATAGTTTAAAAATGTTATTTTTAAGTTCTTTTGTTTTATTCAGTCTTTTATATAAAATTTAAAGATTATTTATTCATTTTTATAAATAATTGCATTCATCGAAAATACAGGAAAATAATAAACTAAACTAAACAAAAATTAATTCATTGCAGATTTTGCATTTCTATTTCATTGTTTTTAATTTAAATTCAATGTTTTCCATATGTGACGTTGGTTTTTCTTCAAAATTTTCTCTTTCCTTCCTCTTCTCCTTATCCTTCACAAGACCTAGTTTTTCCTTATCTAAGTCAAAATTTTTTCTGGTATACCTTGCAATTTCGAACAGATTCTCATCAATAGACCTGGCAACCTCTAGAAGATCTGCTTGTGTGTCAGTCTAGCCCTTGAGCAAATTGAGTCGTTCGTTTTCCCTAGTAGTTATATTGTCCATCACTCTATTTCGGGCTGGCAAAGAACGCTGATGAACGGTTAAAGGCTCTCCCAAACCAACGCGAATATTTCAGAACGACGACGAAACTTTCGCCTGTCTTAATTTATTTACATGGAGATTAATGGGAGCACCCATTCGTCGCATATTCGCGCGAATGTTTCGCGTTGGTTTGGCACAGCCTTAAATATGATCTTTGTTCCGGTTGTGTTTCTTCGAACTTTCATTAGATTCGTCCAGTATGTGTTGCAACATAGTGTCTTCAAAACTCTCCGAAGTATTTTTATCTGCCTCATTTGATTGGAGCGAAGTCTGTGCTCTTAAACAACTGCCTTTCGGATTTACTGCTTGTTGTAGGCTTAGTAGATCGTCAACAGCCTGCTCTAAGGGAGACAAAGAAAGCTGGGAATACGGCCTTCCTCCTGTAGCTATTACATCTTTTTTGTTCGTGGACATTTTTTTTTTAGCTTAAGCTTGAAGTCCTACCAAACCTAGAAAACAGTTTTTAGTAAGTCCCCACTTACTGGAATCTTTTAAACATACTTTATGCCAATCCTTTCCCTCGCGTGAAGGAGGACCAGAGAGTGTTGTATGGCAAATTGCTCCCAATATTGTGTGTTTTTTTTTTTTAAACCAAACGCGCCTAAGCCTTTAGCTAGATCAGGGTTCTGTTCCATCAGCTCCATCAATCTCGAAAATTGATTGGCGTTTGTTCTTGAAATTTAAAATTATTTTGTTTATATTTTTTAATAATACACGATCGAGTTGCACTAACCTCTTCCTAGAAGAACTCATAGTTAAAAATGCACAAAATACGAACCAAACAATAAAAACAAAGTTCTTAAGAGCTTTTTCGTAGCTGTTATCACTTCCCAGCAAACATATTAATTCAAAATTGAATCATAAATAAATCACAAAATTGAAGAACCTGACCGGAAAAGAATTCACTTATGATGCAATTTGAATTCTTTTACCTGGGCACTTGGACACCGATATGAATCGCTTTTGTGAATGATTTATGATCTTCATTTAAACTTAATTTAAATGAATGTATATAAGATTCTATAAAATTATTTCTTTATCTTTTCTGAATCATAAATATGATTGCATTATGATTCATTTAAATGAAGGTATCTACTCATCATCCCTTCTCTTAAATGAACATTCACAATTAATTCACTTTATTGGAATCATTTTTGGTGAAGAAAATCTGAACCATCAGAAAAATGTTTGCTGGGTTTTTATTTTGAGTCGACAGATTTTATCAATTTAAACGAATATGTATATGTGTGTACATATGTCTGTATTATTGAACAATCGCTTTTCCTAATAGGTCGAAAATAAAACTAAAAATTAGTTTGACATTTAAAGCGAAGTAATCGAATTCACATAGTTTCAAGTTCGATTCGCTATTCATAATGAGGGCCTAATTAAATCCACTAATTTCCACATTTTGCTTTGAAAAATAACAACGCGCTTCCAAAATTATGCATATTTAAATTATTTTGTTTTTAATTATTATCAGAAAAAGGGTTACCATTAATATATTTTTGAATGAAAAAAATAACTAAGGCTGTTTTTAAACTATTGAAAAAATGCCATATATTTTTCATTTATTATCATTATAGTCTTTTTATGACAAAAATTGGATCTAGAGTGGCAGAAAATATGAGTGACATAACACACAAAAGAATGTACGTTCATTCTTTTCTGGCAGAGTAGCTGTACTTAGTTATACAAATCAATTTCTTATACAACAACTAATGTCGAAAGCAAAAAAGAGAAAACATTTTATAAGTTTTGGTTAGAATGGAATTATTTTTTTTAAGCTACGGTAACCCTAAAAAATTAAAATGAATACTGGTTTTTGTGTGATAACACATTGGCATTAAGGCTTTGCTAAGCTTACGCAGTTACGGTTTTGAATGAAACAACAACGACTTGAGTGAGCTACCATCAAGTCATTATAGGCTGGAGTTAAAGCTATTTCACGGCTGCCAGACCGATCATCAGAGTCCTTTTAGTGGTGCTTAGTCTATTTACATTCAATTTTAAGGTGTCATCCCAGCCCATCCCAATACAACTGGTCCGAAGACAACTCATCTCTGACCATTCATCCCAAGACCCAACTGGTGTCAGGAAAACTCATCCCGGGACAACTCATCCCAGAAATAAGAACTCATTCCTTGGATGTTTTATGCGAAACAAAGAAAAACAGCGCTTTGTGCTGTGATTTAGTACTTTGCTTATACCAACCTCGCACCTACCCCAAATTCTATACTGTGCCAAGCAGGGTTGTTGCAGGGGGGCAACATGCCCCCCCCAAACATACTTTCATACTTTCCTCAGGATAAGTTGTCCCGGGATGAGTTGTCACGGGATGAGTTGTTCCGGGATGAGTTGTCCCGGTACCAATTGGGTCTTGTGATGAGTCGTCAGGGATGAGTTGTCTTGGGGCCAGTGGTTCTGGGATGGGCTACACCCAACCCAATTTTAATTTAAAAAAAACTTTTTGCCCAGCTGAAAATTGAACGTAAATAGACTAAGGGCCAGTTTCACAGTCAGAAAAGTGGCACTTAAGTGGGCAATGTGAAAAATTAATGCGCAATATCACAGTACATGCTTACCCGAACAAGTGGCTTTTAAGTCTCCGATGATGGTGACTTAAGTTCCACTTACGTTGGCTATGAAACTAAGCCTAAAGTCCTAATATGGAAACTTAAGTGTCACTTATTCCGGGGAGTGTCGACTGTGAAACTGGCCCTAAGCACAACTAAAAGGAGTCTGATGATCGGTCTGGCAGCCGTGAAATAGCTATAACTCCAGCCTATAATGACTTGGTGGAAGCTCACTCAAGTGGTAATTGTTTCATTCAAAACCTTCAATATAATGAGTACATTTTGTTCTTATTGTAATATGGCTGCTGTTGACTAATATTTTAACTCTTGTATTAACATCTGTATGAGATCTTTGGATGATGATGAAAAGGAAAGCACCACAGATAAATAACGTGTTTTGCTTAGAAGTTAAACGTCAAATTGAAGTCACAAGTCACATAAGAGAGTTTGAGTTCCCATAAGAAATGTCTCTCTGAGTAAATATAAATTACCAATGAAACAAATACAAATAGAATATTTAAATGCAGATACAAAATTACTTATTTTACCATCTTTTATATTTAAACTGATAATTAGTGTAAGCTACAATTTTGAGCGAGTTATTGTGAAGGTATTGCATTTGGTTTCTCTAACTTGTGTCATTTTTATGTCGTTCTCTTCAAAGAGCAAGTCCTCTGTGCTACACGGTGGTTCTCTGCAGCCCATCCTCCCCTTCCTTTATTATTTAATAGCTCTGAAATTATCTTTGGCCAAAAGCTCGTTACACAATAAAAACAACCAAATAGTGTAATTGCTATTCTTATTTTTTATTACCCACAGTTTTTTTTTAACAATAATTTTATTAACTTAACCATATGTTTTGTATTTTAAATTAATTGTATTCTAATGCTAGTTTAATATGATTTGTATGCCTGCACAAACTCTGTTGATTTGATTTGTCAAGAAAATATCTCAACATGATTATTTATTCGACATAATAGTAATTAACCTCACTTATTTACAAAATAAAGCTGTATACGTAGATAAAGATATAGATATAGAAAAAATATATATTCGCTGTAATCAATTAAAACATATTATGTATCCACTAAAACAAATTAATACTTATAAATATTATAATAAAATAAATATTATCTGAAAGGTAGTGATTTTGTTTTTAAAAATAAATAAATAGGTACCATTAAGGTTTGGTAATATTATGAACAAGTCTATGTCATGATGTGAAGAACAAACGACGACGATCCCATTTCACTTAGTGAATCTTTTCTTAAAAAAAAAAATGTGTGCATATTAACAAATTTTGTTAAATGTACGTTATTTTGTTTTCTTATATTGTTTTTTTCTTTAAGTCTTCTTGTTTTAAGATTGTCGTTAAGCTTATGGTATCTTCCTAATTAAAAAATAAATAAATTTAAACAAAAATATTTTCATGTTCTTCGACATCATCATTTTTATAAACGATTAAGCTAGAATGGTTGCCATAGTGTTTTTTTTCTAATTTTTACTCACATCAATTGTACAATACATTCAACATTTATCGTTTATTTGTATATAATAGGTATGTATGTTTGTGTATATATGTACACGTTCTCTTACATAGCTAGTAACATTATGTAAACTGTTTCAAATAAATATTGCTAGGTTCTCACATCCATAAATCCATGGATTAAGGATTGGCTCTTGTTTTTTCTTATCATTTAATTATTATTATTTTTTTTTTTCATTTTATTAATACATTCACTGTTGGAAAAGTTTTTGAGTACGTATATTGAATAATTACTTAAGTTCGAGTTTTATACGTGAAAGTTGCCCCCAATAAAATTGACTGCCAGAGGGGCCCGGCCTATTGGTTTTAGGGAATACGATCATAGATTAATAGGTATAGATCATAGGTAAACCTCAAAATGCCAATGGTTTACTGTTATCTGCAAATCGAATTACTCACTACAAGGAGCATCTCATAAGAATGTTTGGAATACGTCAAAGGAAAGATCCTGAATGCTGAATAAGGGAGCAAAGACGAATAATCGAAGTATGTAGGTATGTTTATTTAACCAAAGATTTTACTAGAGCTTTGTTCATGTTTAGTGAGGCTGTTTTGGTGTGGATGGATCGGAACTGAAAACTGCAACTTTTTGCAGTTCACTGAGAAAGTGATTTTTCAAGAGGGTCGATGAAACAATTTATAGAAGGAGTTTTCGCACAAATTTTTTGTGAGCATAATAATAATGAGAACAAATTTGTGAAAACTGTGAACGTTTTTTAGCTAAAGACGGTGCTCATATTGGACTTACTCAGCGCGACTCATATTGAAACTTCTTTGTTTAATCTTTTTCATAGTGAGGTGGAGTGAGATAAAAGAAAGAGAAGAAATGTCGAAATGAGTCCAATGTGAACACCGTCTAAGGTTTTAATTTTTGTATTTAATATGCATGTTCAGGAAAATGATATCGCAGAGACCTCAGCAGTTTTAGTTACAGGAGCAGTATTACTCACCAAATTTCTCACTTTTGATGTCAAAATAATGAGGAAAAAAATGTGGATTCTCTTGCTCATTTTTGAGATCTCATTTTCCTGAACTCCCCTAATATTTCTTCTGAAGTGCTAGAACTGATTTTTGAATAACATAAATACCGTTATTATTACCTTTTTTTTGTTTCTAAGACTTGTATTTTGTCGACATGAAACAAATATTAGGGACACATGACTTTTCCACAGCTTTAGATTTTCTGTTCGTGTATTGTTTTGAAGTTTTTTCTCGAACCTCCGCTGCTCTATTCTGTTCGGAACCGATTTTTTTGTCACTTAAGAAAGCTTAGACAAATTCAAATCGGATGAGGCTTAAAAAAAATTCACTCTGTTGTTTTGAATTGCACAGGATCAAAATATGAACAATTTGAACATGGCTAACATTTGTTTTTTAAGCGCTCAATACACGATAGGAAAAGTGGCACTTAAGTGGGCAATGTGAAAAATTAAAGAATACACTATCGCAATGCACAATATCTTGAATAAGTGCCATTTAAGTCTCCAATGTTGGTGACTGTGATATTGGGAATTAATCTTTCACATTCCCCACTTAAGTGTCACTTTTCTGACTATAAAACTGGCCCTTAGCCTAATGTCATAATATGGGAAACTTAAGTGCCACTTATTCTGGTAAGTGTTGACTGTGAAACTGGCCCTAATTGTATACCGATTTTGTTACAAAAGTTGTTGGTTTTACATTTGTGACGATCGTTACTGATGGTTCTGTTTTGGCTGCTAGTCTAGTAGGCACTAGCGGTATATATGCAAATGCGTAAAGTACGAAAATGCAAAAAAAAATAACTGAAGCCGTGTTTTTTTGTAAGCCCCGAGGAAATTGGTCAAAAAAGACGACGTCAGGGTAAGCAATTTACATGTTAAATGCAACAACAACTAATCCCCTTCGGGCTTAGCTAAGCGCGGAGAATTCTCGGGGCTTCACTTAAGCGCGGAGACAAACTGTGTTACCGACGTGAATTGCTTACTTGTTATCAGTAGTTTGTATGGAAACTCTATTTTCTTTCTGTAAAGGCGTCGCTAATCCCCGATGTCGTTATTTAGACCAAATCCCTCCGGACTTGCATGAAAACACGGCTAGAATAAACACAAATTAAATCAACTAACAAAAAATGGAAATGAAGAACTTTTTTGACAGTTAATAAAGTCGTGAGTTAATCGTATGGTTAGTGTGCTCACTTGCGATATCGGTACAACTCGAACCGGTACGATGGATTGTATCGTGTATTGAGCGCTTTAGAGGTATAAAACTTTCAAATGAAAAATTATTTCGGGCATAGATGCCCTGTACGTATACCTATTGGCACCGTCTAATATCTTTGCATGGTGAAATGGTAAAATGTACTAATTGTGAGTAAATATTATCAGACAGCTGTCACGTTTACTGTCAGTAGACACGGTATTGCCATTAAAAAATCAAACCTCTTTAAAAAAAAAACTTTTAATTAGAGTTGATAAACGGACTTTTAGGATTGCAAGAGTTGTTCCCATCCCATTCCCTCAGATCAGAACAAAAATTATTTCCAAAAGCTCGGGATTTGATTTGTTTTTAAGAACCGAAGTTCATTCTCAGCAGAAATTTTGTAGTTCTCAGCAAGAATACTGAAAAGTTTGTTAATTGATCTTGTTTTTGACTTGCTCCCTAGTTTTTTCAAGTAATCATAGCTAAGATTTAAACACATACAATTATTGCAGTCAAGTAACAT
This sequence comes from Leucozona laternaria, assembly GCA_932273885.2. Taxonomy (NCBI): domain Eukaryota; kingdom Metazoa; phylum Arthropoda; class Insecta; order Diptera; family Syrphidae; genus Leucozona; species Leucozona laternaria. The sequence continues at coordinate 275,576,286 of OW026366.1, forward strand.
AAGATATATCTCATATCTTTTAATTCGTATTTTATTCGAATCCAAACCTAAAACATAGGTATCTAGGTACCAAAAAGCAAATCCCTATTGGAAAGTTGTCTTATAGTTATAGTCCAGTCCGAATGTACACAATGTCGGAATGAATCTTCAGGATTCTTAGGTGTACTTTTCCACCGTCTAGCGTTATGGCATTGTCCGGCCATAGTGAGTTTCAACTTATAATTTGTTTTTGTTTTTTATAACTGACTCATTTTAAACGTTTGTCAAAAATTGAACAAACCAAAAGTTGTAAGTGCTTCACCAATTTCGTTTCAAGAATCATATACAAAACCAACAGTCCATCACTCCAGTTTGGTCGATTAGGTCCTTATTTTTATATAAATAAGGACCCAATCCTCCAAACCGGATTGTACGACTGCAGTTTTTGTATTTCAAAGCCATAAATCTTTCTTTCCCCAAAGTTTCAGCGTTTGTTAAAATGTTGTTTTGACTAGAATTGATGAATTTTAAAAATTTTGTTAATGTTTATTAACGACTTCAAATATAAACGGACTTCAATCATAGAGAAAAAGTTGTTATGACCAAAGTTGTAGAGAATTATTCTGGATATACCTACACAACTAACAAACATGGCAGTTTTCTGTCAGTAAACTGCAAAAAGAATGAATTTATTCTTCTGTGAGTTTTCTGACAGAAATACTGCCAATTTGTCAGTCGTGTAAATCCAGCATTACACTTTGAACAATTTTTGTGATGTGAACTTTTTGGCAAAGGTTCAAAATTAGCGGGTTATTAACAAAAACCAATTTACCTTAAATTCAAGATGGCTGCCAACCCTATACTGCTAGGTGGTCGTAAATTGCACTTTAAACCCCTCTTATTTTTGAATAAAAAAAACCCTATTTTATAATTGATTCCATTTTAGATGGAGGTATCTGCATATGTACGTTCCGACTGGACTGGACTGGAATAATTGGAAGTGACTCTAGTAATGACACATGTATCGCCATCCTGGGTATCCCATATCTTCATCTTTGTCATTTAAATGAGATCAAATTGTTTTTAAATGAGTTTTCAAATTTAACTTTGTAAGCCATTTTTTTTACTATAGGGAACATGTATGCTACTTCGAAAATATTAAGCTTGAAACAAAATTATTCGCTTATGTCTCACTCTTTAAGTAAATTGTTTAATTTAAGCATAAACTTATGCATATGTTTTATATGCATTTGAAATACACACATATTATATTCCCACAATCTTTCTAACTCTTACAAATATCTTTTTTAATACTTAAAGAAAATCATACTCATCTTAGCCATAAAAATCTTATCAAACATTTACTCAAAATCTGGAATTTGATTTCAAAACAAAAATCATTTGGAAAATTTGCTATAATACCTTTTTTGCAATTCTATCTTTCACTCGCTAACTGCGTATTAAGTCCATCTGTCATGTGATATAAAATTTGTGCAATGATTTTGTGTGTGTGTTTTTTTTTTTAAAATTATGTATAAACTTAATAGCTATGCTATACGTAGTATGCATTGTATGGATTCCTTTTTTGAATACACGGTAACACACATTCCAGTGTATTTCGAAAAGCCTCTCTAAAGTCTCGATTAAAGTAAGCATAAATAAGAGGATTTAGGGTTGAGTTGAAGTAACCAATCCAAAACAATACCGCAACAACGATATCAGGACAAGGGCAGGCTTGACCGCACAGTGAGGTAATAACGTACCTGAAAAAAAATAACTTAATGCTCAATAGGATGATACTTGAAAAAAGGTTGAAAATGCTTACCATAGGAAGAATGGAAGCCAACATAAGAGGAATACCCCCATTATGATTCCCAGAGTTCTAGCAGCCTTATGTTCTGCTCTCCAGCCTTTTCCTGGTCGAACAGAACCACCTGAAATAATAAACAAAATATTTGTGTAGGAAAATAATTTAAATTTGTTTTATTTATTTTGTAACTTTGGTGAGTTTTGAAAAAATAAATAAAAAAAAAAACAAAAATGAATCAATAAAGCTAAGCTCACATAAAGTAAACCGTGATTTAAAATTTTGTTTGTTAATATTGATTTTCAATAAAGAAAAATATATTTGTATAGCTTTTTTTATTTATTGTTTAAAATATTATTTTATGATCTAACATCATGCTGCAAAAATTCAATAAATTATTTATCTATCTAGAAGTGATACATTTTAACAATTTTTTTTCTTTGTGAGAAACGATAGTACATATTTAGAACTGATGCACGTGCAGCCTGACTACAATCTACCAAAAAGATTAACACAGTTATGTTGGAAATTGTGTTTTGTTTTATAAACAAAGATACTTTTTTCAGGCAAACATAAATGTTAACTTTTCTATTATCTAAAATCTAAAGAAAGTTGATTAGATGTTAAACAAAAGCAATATTTTTTTTATTGAGAATTTTATATTTTTGTTATTTGAATAGTTAAGAATGCGCCATAGGTCAAACTGACCTAACGTCATTTTTATTATTCGGAAACAAAATATTACATATAAATGGTCAGTATTGGTCAGTAATTGGTCGTTTCAGAAAGTGGTCAGCCATAGAAAATTTGTAATCAATTGTTAAAGTATTTCAATTTCATCAGTGATTTTTAGCACCACATTTAAAGGAAATTCCCAAAAAAAAGGATACTATCCTAAAGGTTTTAGTAACCTCATAAAAGGTCAACTAATTTCTTTAATTATTCAGCCATAGTTTTTCTTTTGAATTTTTAGAGATTTTTTCAAGGTAAAATAGAGATTTTAAGCACGTCATTTGAGGGATATTCGAAATAAAAATTGACATCCGAAAGGTCACTTATTCTTAGAAAAGGTCAAATAGCTGCCGAAATTGGTCAACCACAGGGGATTTTTTGAATGAGATTTTTCAAGGTCATAATCTATACCTACTACTATGAAAAAATTAATAATTCTTGTTATGTGTTTCGGCAGGGTCGTTCTGAAGAAAACACGAAACTTCAAAAGAAAAGGTCTTAGAACCTTCCTACAATACGTTCATTGAAAACAACTTTATCTTTATTATAACACACAATATTCTGTTACTAAAGTTCACTGGTACTTCATTAAATCTGGTAATTTGATTTTTCACGGGTATTCTAGTCTAGCGGTCATGTATTGGATGTACTGGTTTCTGTTGATTCGAGTTATGGCATTAAAACTTGGTGTCTGGTTATCTGATGGCTTCTGCTTATTCGGCTTTAAAACTGGTAGCACTATTCCTATGTCAGGTTTGGGACGGGATCAGGCGGTGTTCGCACGCTCTGGTACCCCGACAGGTACTACGCCCCTACTGGCACTCAAAAAAACAGTATAAAATGCTCTGGTACATCAGCAGGTACTACGCCTCTGGTGGCACTCAAAACAACAGGCTTAAACGCTCTGTTACATCGGCAGGCACTACGCCCCTGGTGGCACTCAAAACAACAGGCTAAAATGCTCTGGTACATCAGCAGCTACTACGCCCCTGGTGGCACTCAAAACAGCAGGCTAAAACACTCTGGTACATCAGCAGGTACTACGCCCCTGGTGGCACTCAAAACAACAGGCTTAAACGCTCTGTTACATCGGCAGGCACTACGCCCCTGGTGGCACTCAAAACAACAGGCTAAAATGCTCTGGTACATCAGCAGCTACTACGCCGCGCCCCTGGTGGCACTCAAAACAGCAGGCTAAAACACTCTGGTACATCAGCAGGTACTACGCCCCTGGTGGCACTCAAAACAACAGGCTTAAACGCTCTGTTACATCAGCAGGTACTACGCCCCTGGTGGTACTCAAAACAACAGGCTTAAACGCTCTGTTACATCGGCAGGTACTACGCCCCTGGTGGCACTCAAAACAACAGGCTTAAATGCTCTGGTATATCGGTAGGTACTACGCCCCTGGTGGCACTCAAAAAAACAGTCTAAAATGCTCTGGTACATCAGCAGGTACCACGCCTCTGGTGGCACTCAAAACAACAGGCTTAAACGCTCTGTTACATCGGCAGGTACTATGCCCCTGGTGACACTAAGAAAAAACAGGCTAAAACGCTCTGGTAGATCATCAGGTGCTACGCCCCTGGTGGCACTTAAACAGCAGGCTAAACGCTCTTGCAGATCAGCAGGTACCGAAGCCCCTGGTGGCAATTATGAAGTTTGACTTCTAACCAAGATCCCTTACCACTGGTGGGGGGAAGCCTAATCTATAAATATCTGGACAATCTCTCCTACATAAGTTTGTCTTTCAACGAAACCCCTAACCACAGGTGGGGGAAAGCTCTGAGAAAGCAAATAAAGCTAAATGACCAGATCGTCTGGACTTCTCTACGACTGGAGGTAAAATGATCAATAAAACCAAATTTACTATGTCGTCTGACTTTGCGTAGGACCGAAAGGGTGATTTTCGTCCATGGGAGTAGGTCCTCTTGTTACATTTTCAGTAAAGACTGAATGTGATGATGTAATGCAGGAAAATTTTGCTGTGACGTCACACGTCCGTGGTATGTGTGAATTGTATGTGGTGAAGTACAATTCTCAATACATTCAAAAAATCTATGGCCAGCCAATTACTGAAACTAAGTTGACCGTTTTTGACCAATTACTGACCTCTTAGATAGCAAACTATTGATGCGAATATCCCACATGTGGGGTACTAAGATCCCGGAACATTGTTACTATAAGCCTGCAGATAGATCGAATTTCTAGAATTGATGGGAATTGAATATTATAAAGATTACCTCAGAGAATGTTAGACAATGTCTTAATAGTTCGAAATATGTAGTTAGAAATATGATTTATTTGATTAAATAAAATGCCACATTAGTCAAGGTTTAGACAATCGATTCCCTTGTTTAAGTTAGAACTTGGATGGTTGTCTAAAGTTAGACAAAGTTTATTAATACGACTGCATATCTATATAATTATTTAGAACGATGGCAGCGCAATTCGGGTACAATAAAGCACAATTATTATCATAAAGAAAATCAAAAATGGCGGTGCTTAATTTTACGCACCCAAACAACTTTCTATAATGTTAAGTGCTTTTAACACTTGATCATCGATATACATATTCTCGAGCTAATTTCCATACCAAGCCAATATAGGTGAAGAGAGAGAACAGACAGATAGAAGCATTTGTTTTTTACAACAACTGATAAGATTGCTACATTGACATTTAGTAAAGAGTTCAGACTTATAAGAATAATGATTTTTTTTACTTCGAGGGGAGTACAATTATAGTGAGGGGAGTACAGTGAATGCCAGGGGAGTACAAATACTCCCTTAGTACTCACTTAGGCAGCCCTGGTTGCGACTATAGGAAAAAAACATTACAAATGCGGCAATTTCTTCTACAAATTTAATATTATTGCTGTTTGCTGAAGATGGGGTTGCCATGAACAGGAATTTAAAAGCCGGATGGTTAGGAGAGAAGCCTGGTTTTTGATAAAAAAGCCTGAAAAAAAACAAAATTGGATGCATTCAGTACAAATTTGTAAATTGACAAAGCACGAAGCCGGGCCTGAGCCTTTTAGATACGTAAAAAGTCTGACATATCCAGGCTATCCTGTCGTTTGGCCCTAGTTGCGGGTACCTACGCAAGGTAAGAAGCTTACAAGCTGGGCAGATGGGTGTCAAGGCTTACAAAACAAAACTTGTGCTTTTGTAAAATTCTAAATATGGTGTAGATATAGTTATTTTGAAGTTTACATAAGGTCAACTATAAAATGTATACTACTAAAATTTCTCAGACGAATTCAAATATTTGGGTCATATTTTAGATGAAAAGTACCTATATACCTACTAGAAAGAGTCAAAAAGGCCACAGTAGCACTTTTTTCATGCAAAAAAAAAAGAAGTTGGGAATAAATGGGGTCTTCATCGCTGCTCCCTATTCCCTGCTCACTGAGGTTGACTTCTTATTATAATACCATACGATGTGGGAGTATAGTAGACCGCTTAGTGTTGTTTTCGCTTGGGCGTTCAGGGAGTACTCCTTTCCTTCGATTGGCTTTTCCAAATTAACTTTTTCGGATTGTTATGTCTGTTCCCAATTTTAAATATAGCTTTTCGTCGGACTACTTATCAAAAGTGGTAAATTCTTGAAGAAGCAATTTTGTTAAATGGTGACGTTCAGTACCTAATGTGTGCGTAAATTTCGAAAGTTGAATCAATTAGAATCAAAATGTAGGAGAACTGTCCGAAAACCCAATCGAAAACGGCATAAGATAAAGCAATAAATGGTGATAAGCTCAACAAATCTCGCACCATACAGCTTTTTCTGTGCATAAACGGAGTGGAGTACTCCTAGCTACTCCTGGCTATGCACTGCATATTCAGCAAACAAAAAACTGCGGTCTGAACTCATTTGGATCTACAGACTAAACCACCCTATAATTTTAATTTCACAAAAACGTCCAAGTTACCATTCGGAAGAAACTTGAAATTCTTTGAAGATGAACTGAATATTTTAACACCGACACCGCCGCCGACGGTGATGATGATGACTATACTCAGATTGACTAAAATTTAATTCTTTACAAAAAAATCATATCTTGACTTAAAGAAAATGTGATAATCAATTTGGGCCATATTACCGCATCAGTGACTGATCAAGTGAGCAGTGTTGCCAGATGAAAAAAAAATCTCCCCCCAGAAAAATTTAGAACTCCCCCAAATTACCATATTTTATCAACAAAAACCCCCAATTTTTTTTCAACTTTTTATTTTTATTCACAGCTCCTAAATTTGTTTTTAATTTAGAATTTAATTAATTCACATAGCTACAATAAAAAAACATTTGTAAGAAAGGTACTAAGTAATAAAAGAAAATTTTATTAGGGACATTTATAAATGTAAGTGTCAATTAGATGCTCAAGTTTTCCAGAAGAAATAGTTTTGACTGATGAAAACTGGACAAAAATAATTAATAAAATTTAAATTTTCAAGTAAATTTGCTAATCAACACTTCATCGGGCCATTAAAATACTTTGAACTTTTATTTTGTAAGTTACACTATTCAGATGTTGTGAAACATAAGGGAGGTTGATAATTAACTAATAAGTTTAAAATTGTTTATTTAGAGCTTAATTCAGACATTGTGAAACAAGCCCTTAGGTCCAGTTTTTCAGTGCGCCATTAAAGTTAAACCCCAGTTAAATTATCATATTTTGTGGGTTAACTCAGGGTTAACTGAACAGATGCTTTTCATGTTTTATGCAACGAGTTTGTTTAGTCATTCCTCATACATTCTCCACCGAAAAATTTCTTCCTCAGTTCACTGTGCGTTAATTTAGTTCTAGAATTAGCTAACTCTGGTTTAAATTACCAGAAATAAATATGAAAATTAAAATATAAAGGAATAAAATTTTTTTTGCATTTAAAAAAAGTTCTAATACATAATCGTCATCTTCATTTTGGCTGTCGCTTCGGTTTGATACATTTTCTCACTTGTGAAAGTTTTCAGCATTTTTTCTATTGGTGTAAAATTCTGACACCCAGAATGTAAGGAATATCTAACTCGTAGAATACTGCCAGCTGTTTCAATACCTATACTATTTCTCAACCATTTAGCTCTGAAATAATCCCCCTAGATTTCCCCCCAAACATCTCGTCCCCCCAGATAACCCCCCCAACGACTAAAAAAGCCCCTAAATCTATGGGGAAAAACCCTAAACTGGCAACCCTGCAAGTGAGTGCCATCAGTGATCGAATGAACGAGTAAAACCTATGGGGATGATGACTCCATAACGTGAGCGGTAATGCCAAACTCACATAATTCAGTCACGTATTACTCGATAACTGATGCGGTAATTTAATTCGCCCCAGGCTTTCGCACTGGCAAAGCTTGATAGGTCAACAGGTACAAAAGAGCCTGGTGGCAATCAGGAAGTTCTAAACTTCGAACTAAAGAGTAAAGACCCCTTACCACGAGTGGGGGAACGGAAGAATGAAATGGCCGAACAAGCTACAAAAGACAAATCGAAACTAATTCTATTATCAAGTTTACTATTGCCTTTTATGAGTAGAGCATTACCGAAAGGGTGACTTTTATATACTCGAGTAGTTTGTCATATGATATTTCCTGACAAAAGTGAGTGTGAACTCCATGATGATGAATGAAAATATCAATTTGTGTGACGTCACTTGTTTGCATTGATTGTGAATTGTGTCGGGTTGAAACACAAGTGGCGTTCTGTTTATGAAGTGATGGGTGTAGTGCGGTGGAGGAACGTAGCATGGAACGCTTTGCTACACCTTTCAGCGCTTTCCTCCTATTGTTGCACTATTATTTTTACATAATCGTAATATGGCTACGAGTAAACTTGTCTGTTTGGCAATTTGAAAAGCTACTTTTCGTTCGTTTATGACATCAGCTTCAGTAAGCTTTTCCTTCCGTCTGTTATAATTCTAGCTTTAGCCTGGTTTTCACACAAAAACCCTAGACTTTAAATGGCTTTAAATGGTTAATGTGTCTCTTATGATTTAAAATTGTATTTTTTCATTATTTATTTTTATACTCAAAGCATTGCAATGCAAATCATTGTTTGAATGCATTTTACAAATTATTAAATTTATAATAAATATATTATGTATACATAAATTAAGTTAAAAATTATTCATATTATTTATTTAAAACGAAGTCTCCCCCTTAAGGATACTTCTTGCAAGCTCGACAAAGGTTTTTGATAGCAATAAAAATAAATTCAAAAATCTTGGTTCAGTTAATCAATTTTATAGCATATTTTTAACGAAAGCGATAAGAGTCTTAATTTTTGTAAACTTTAAAGAAAATTCATACTAGAAAACTTCCAAATACTTGCTATAACATTTACGGAACAATTCAACACTATAAAACCCTTTCAGCAAATCAGAGAGCAAACAATACAAAAAAATTACAAATTAATCAAGCTCTAAGTTTAACATGCTTCAACGTAGTGTATAATAATTTTTTTTAGTTTTTAAACTAAATGAAGTGCGAAGAAAAGATTTTTTTGAAAATATTGCCAATTTTATTTAAAAAAATGATTTAAGTGATATATTTATTTTAATGCATATATTATGAATGTTTTGAGTGTCTTTTGTAGTCTATGTCAAAAGTTTAATATTTATTAAAAAGGCAGACAATAGAAAGTAGCATAGTTTTTTATTTTTATTTTGTTTTTGTTATTTTAAGTTTTTACAGAAAAAAACTAAATTAAAATGAAATTTCTATATAAAAAGCCAGCGAATGGGAAAATTAAGATTTTGAATTTTTTGTTCGTGTTAATTTTTTGTTCTTTTTTGTTTGCGTGCTACAAAAGTGTGCCACTCACCACTAGCATCGCATTGACATCCGGCGCGCTGAGGCTCCCGACGCCTATGCTGCCAACGGTTTTTATGCCAAAACATTTTCCGTTTTTTCGATTGCTCATTGGCTTGAACCTCTTCGGAGGAGGTTCGAGAAGAGCATGTACATTTCGCTTTAAAATGTTTTGCCTTAGTCTTCTTTTTGTGTTTTTTTGTACTACCAGTGACAAAACGATGAAGTCTACTTTTAGCAGGAGCATTTTGATTGAAACTATCTATGGCCGTGTCAGTGGATTCGTCTGCATCTAGTTCATCTCCATCTATGACAATGCATATGCCACCCCGTCGTTTCAAGGACGACTTTGATTGATAGTTTGGAGCTATATAATAGTGTTTTTGGATGGTTTTATGATTTATAGGAAGCGGGAATAGATAGATAGAGATAGAGAGAGAGAGAGGGAGGAGAGATGAAAAATACAGAGATACATATAGTTTCCATTAAAACATTAAATATATTCAGCCAAGATTATATTGTAAAAATGATTGTCAAGCTGGAGTTTTTTGTACAGATTGTATGGTCGTATTCAAGGTGGTATTTAAGCATTTTGTTTACAATAAGAGTAAGAGTATATGTTATTAATACTTCAATGTGATGCTATATATACAAAGCAACCCTTCTAAAAGAAAGCAAATATTAATCCTGATTCTAGTACATCAGTAATGGTGTTACTATATAATATTGTGAGATTAATTTAACCATACACTCAAATTATAATCTATAGACTATAAATACCTACAAATACAAATCTGGCAATACTAAATACGCAAATAACAGTAAGGGTAACCATACATCTTATGTTCATCTTATTTGCGGAGCAGTTGCCCTTTTTCACTGTGCAAAAATATTTTGTCCCAAAAATTTCAAAATGCGAAAGGGAACGTAAACTCTCCCTTTTTTATACATCGTAGTATCTTTTTAACATTTTACTAAAGTTAAAATCACCAAATGGCAATTTTATCTTTTAAGTATCATACTAACCCCATATGTCATTTTGACACTACACAAGCACACAATGTGAAAAAGGTATGTTCGCTCACTTTTTCGCATGAACTGTTATTGTTTTAGGTGTGTTCAGCTGGAGTTTATTAAAAAAACAGGCTTAGTATGACACTATAGTTAAAAGGTGTTTAAAACTAAGAACATTTTAGTAAAAAGCTTAGTAAATTGTTAACTAGTATCATGCTATAACCTTAATTTCAGGCTGTTTAAAATTTTGCACGAATATCTTTGCATTTTTGCCATAATCCTTCTTTTTGAAGGATTATGACTTGGATTCCAATTTTTTGAACACTTTTATTATTTTTTTTCCGATCCGATTTGAAATTATTAAGGTTTGGCAACTTTTTGCTACCTCGAGTTGCCGGCAACACGGATCAACTAATGTTGATTGCCCTCGGCCATTAGGCAACTTCCGACAAACTTTTGAGAATTTAACGTTTATTTTTTTTTTCGTTTTATTTTATTGAAATGTTACACTGACTTTCCATTTTGGATAGGACATGATATTTTGTTTTTGTGGAAGAGGGGTCAGTATGGCTTTAAACTTGGGTTTCGAAGTTGAAAGCTGTTATAACTTTTTTTCTTCAATTTCTCGGTAAAAAGTATTTTTATCAAAATTTTAGAGAATTCAATTCAATTCAGACTTATGGTTCTCCAGATATGGAAGAAAACTTTTTGACTCCTTTTTACAAGAGGGTGGCAAATGGGGAGATTTTCAACCCCCAAACCCGAGTTTTATACTTAAGTGCAATGACCCCTCCATCACATCAGAAGAAATGTTGTCCTGTCCAATAACAAAGGTTGCAAATTGAAATCGGAAATCAGAACTTGCCTAACAACAAAAATTTAAAAGTCGGCCAATTAGGGGGGAACAGCCTAATTTTTTTTTTATAGAAAAGCCTGACCAAAAAAAATTAAAACTATTATACCGGGACGCGACAGTGCGAGATTACCTATTTCATGGTGGCTGTTGAAAAAGACGATATAAACCGAAAGCTATTTTGCAAAAATTAACAAAACCGCTGCTGGTCGGACAAGACTTTTCAGGTTGCTTCTGTTAGAAAATGCACTTTTAAGGTTATATTTTGACCTGACTCCAGTAGATTGTACAAAGTAGCAGCCTGGGTTTTCAGTCTGTCCAACCAATGGATACGTGAATTCATTTGATATTCCATAGAAATTCCTTAAGTACGCTTACTCCAAAATTAAATTCAACCGGAAAAGTGCATTTCCTGAAAAAAGCTTGTCCGACCAGGTTCAGTGGTTCTTATAATGTTTGTAGTAAAACTCTTACGGTTGCCTCCTAGACTATACAGGGTGTCCTGTTAATAGTGGATAACCTTGGAACTAGGTAAAGCTGGCCTTAAGACCTTTCAGAAAAAAAAATAAAAAAATATTGACCGCATGTGGCCTTCACGTTATGACGATTTTTCAAAAAATGTAAAAAAAATTACGTCTTTACTCAAATGTGTGAACACTGCGACCATCATTTTTATAATATTCTAAAATATCTGTACTAATAGGTAGGGAGTCAAATTTGACACTATACTCAGTCCAAAAAAAATAGGCATTACACGTCTTATGGGAAAGCTTTTTCAAAATCAGTAGCGTGCCATATTTTCGCACCATATTAAATTGAAATAACTCCTCCACAAAAAGTGTTTGCCCGCCCGTGAATTTCCAATAGAATCTGACACAGATCCAACGTCCTATTCAAGGCACATCTGAGTGTGCGTGCACTGATTTGCTGTGGCCAATGGCATTTGGCTGCCAGGGTTAGAACCTCAGTAGTAAAATTTCGAAGCAGATTTGTAAAAAAAGTGGAGTAAATAGGAAATTTCTGGAGTAGATTTGAAAACGAAAGAAAAAACCTTCAAAAATTGTATTTTTAACAAAAATAGAATAAATCACATACACAAATTCACTTTCAGAACTGAATAGAATCTTAAATTTAAACGTTCAGAGCCAGAGTTAGCAATTTCATATAGTTTGGCTAAAGAATTTGTGATTTTTTTTAGTGTGCGAAAAAAGGAGCAGATCTAAAAAAAAAAACGAAGTGGTGGAGTAGATTTATTTTCTTTCTCAAAATTGGAGTAAATTTACTCCGATTGGAGTAAGGTTCTAGCGCTGTTGGCTGCTGCTTGATGTGCATTCAGAGTTACCCGTGTCCATTTGGTAATTCGTTTAGCTTTTTTTCCTTGAGTTTCTGTTAAGGTGCTTTTGATTTTCGAGCTTTAAGAAAAAGCTTTTAATGATGAGTTTTATCGTGTACACTACGACAACCCTGTGAAAGCTTTAATGAAGAACAGGTTTATGCAATCCACTGTAGCCAGATGAGAGGTAAAGGTCCTATCTTGCTTACACTGCCAATTTTTGTTGGACAGAGTATAGTTGTTGCAGTTTTTTTAATTTTAATTTTTTAATACAAAAATGATAAAATATTTCTTTTCACCAAAGTTTGACCATCTTTTAAAAAATAAAAAATGTATGTACTCATGCTAGGGGCCAACTATTGTATAAAATTGTCTATTTAATGGTCCTTCTGAAATGATACAATACATGTTTGCGATCTCAATAATAACCAATAAAGCTAGCTTTTAACCTACTGAATGAGCTTTTTAACATTTACTCAAATGAAAATTATTGCAAATATTAAGTAGTTAAGTATGTCAATTGATGTAACCAACCAACAACCTCAATCCGACTAATTTTTTAAATTTTTTTGAAAACTCGTCATAACATGGATGCCACATTCACAATATTTTTTTCTGAAAGGTTTTAGTGCAAGCTTTATTTAGTTGCAAGGTTATCCATTATTAACGGTACACTGTATATTAAAATTTTTCATTTGGATCTATTTGAATTTGAATTGATTTGTAAATTGTATTGCATACTCTTAGTAGCCAAACGAACTACAAAACCTGGCAAAGCATATAAGCGTAAAAAGCCTGACGCGTCAGGGTAAATCCTGACGTTTGGTAGCCCTATGCCTAACCCAATGTACTTAACCCAATGTACTTGGATCGGGAGCAACTAAAAGTACTTTGGTCGAACAACTCACAATACACTACTACTACACAAATATTTGCACGGAATACTCTGCGCAACGCAAAATGGTATTGATCTTGACGCAGCTTTAATTTTAAGTTTAAACGTCTAAATTTTGGAATCGATTTTGAACATTTTCAACGAAATTATCTAAATTGCCCTCACGAAATTGAAGTTAAACTAAGATAAAAGCATGTTGAGCTTCATGAAAGTTACAACCCCGACTCAGCTCACTCCGTTGATCTTCGGAAGAGGTCGCCAACATCTTGACAATCTTTATGACTTTAAGGTGTGAAGTCAATTTTGTCAGTATATATTGGTTTTATGTACAAAAAAACAAGATTTTCAACAACTTTGTATTAAATGGCGTCGAAAACAATGGATTCACAAAATTCAAGATGGCGCCCAACCCGGCAGAAATCGAGGTTGGAGTGATCTGGTGGCATAAAAATTCTATGGGCAGTAATTTTATTTTTACAAGCCTTAATATATATTTATATACATAGAAACATTGAGAAAAATAGTTGGAATAAAAAAAAAAACAATATAAAAGTTAACTTACTTGCAGAACTAGTTGAAACACGCCCCATGGGTATGTAACTACGGCTATCACTACTGTCTTGGGTAAAGTTTATCACATTTACATCATAAGTCACAACTGATGCCTGACGTTTTCGGACATTTTGAATTCCATCTAAATAGAAGCCATGCTTCCTCGAATCATCCTCTCCAAGACGATCTCGCAGCGGTGATGCGAAATCTTTCTCATCAACTGATATGTCACCGCTCTTAACTGACGTTGGCGATAATGTGGAATCCAAGATGATTTCTGGCTTTGTTGAAATATGCTGTTGGGCTGGCAGTGTGGTAACCACATCCAGCGATATCGTTGACGAATCACTGATTACCTGGTTTGCGTTCGATGAGAAACCCGTATTGAGTGGCGACAAAAAGTAGACATTTTGTGGACTCAGAGGCTGTTCGATAAGCTCGGGAAGATTTTTCACTGAATTCGGCGTCGTAGGCGGTGAAATCACGAACCTATTCGGTGGCAGTTGATCGCTAAGAGTACTTAGTCGCTGTCTTATATTATCACTGCTCAGCATAAAGCTGCTCGAGTAGATTTCACCCTGATCGGAGAGAGGCGATCCCATGGAACGGAAGATTTCCTCAAGATCATCGCTATCGGAGATTTGATTGGTTTTATCACATGTAGTCGGGGGGGTTTCGGTGTCAAGGAAAAGATTGTCCGAATCGATAACTGATGCCGTCAAAGATGGTGGGGGTGTCCCTGGATGCAGGGGCGACATCAAAGGGGACGTTTCTCTGTTATTACAACTGCTGTCGCTGCAGTACATGTTGCGCTGTGGCGTTGTTTCCGAGCTGAAATTAATCAGTTCTTCCACGCTATTGTGATCCACTGGTTCACTTCGATTTTCACTTCCCAAAATGTGCAAATCCAAGAGAATATCGGGTGTGGTTGTAGTAGTTGGCTTTGAGACCCCCTCGACTTCATGTCCTTCACTGAGCATTCGTGGCAGATAAATAACACCGTCTGAGTCATCTGTGTCGCTGGGGTTCCTTTGGCGATGTCCGACAGCCTTTCCAACTCCATTGTATGAATGAGATAGTTTTCGATTGCGTGTTTTCCTAAAAAAACTCGATCGACTGCAACTGATTTCCTCCTCAGGCTTATCACTCTTCTTCTCCAGAGACAAGTAATCACTTGTGCGTTTTGTTTTCGACAATAGATTCTTCAGCACACCCTTTTCGCTCTTCATCAGGGATATTTTCTTCATTGGCTTGCCATTGAATGAGAAAATAAATTCGGAATCACTCACGGCAAAAAGTTTTCGTTGCTTCTGAGTCATTTGCTGAACATCGCCTGGCGACAGACTTGCAACTTGACCACTCTTCATTTTAATGAAATCGCTTTCGCTTAAAGCTGAACACTTGATGGGGGGCTTCATGGCAGACATTGTAGGAGGACTATCGCTAGATTTATCGATTTGTTGTTTAAAGTAGAAAAAATTATCCTCAATGAATCGCTTCAGCTGTTGGTTGTCCTCCTCGATGGGCACAACACTTTGCTGATATTTACGAAGATTCTTAATGCTCGCATAGAATTCATTGATTTCTTCCTTCGATTGTACTCCAAGCAGGTGCAATCCCTTCTCTTTTTCACTCATTGCTCTTTTGCTGGATTCATAAATATTGCTGTCTATTCGATTAAATGAATTCTCACTGTGGTTGGCAGAGCTGGGTGCCAGATTGGAAGAATTCGGCTGCAAGAATTGTGTCCAATTCGTTGGAGCATGATCTTGAAATTCTTGTTGTTGTTGTTGGTGTTGTTTTTGATGCTGCAATTGCAGTTGTTGATAGTGCAAAGCAACCATTGAGGGTGCACTATCGGTGTGTGTGACTTTCTCGAATCGTTCTTGCTCGAGATCACGCAGATCGATACTACTTCGGCTGAGTCGACGTTGAGGTGGCGATGGTACACGAAGTTCATCGCAGTCTTCTTTTCCATTCTCGCTTGGTGAAGGAAGTTCCTGAAATAAAAAAAAAAATAATTAGATCAATAAGAAACGTTTGGGACAGTTTTATCTTGCTGGTAAATATCTTATATTTAAGAATCGTTTACCGAAACGAAACTGAAATAATTAAGTTCAATTTGAACGCTTATGATCTACTTTTTCCTTAGCATACAGTGTACACTGTCACATAAGCTCGTATGTTGAACTTAAAAATTTAAGTTTCGTTTCGGAAAATGGGCCTTAGCTATTTAAGATTTATGATTAACTTCTTGAGAAAATTGTTAAATTAAATGGTTTTTGTTTATTTTGAAATCTGCATTGACATGTTATTAAAACAAATATCTAGTCTGAATCATCCCTTGGTATGGGATACATTTAAGAAAGAAATCTGAGGAAAACACAAACAAAAAATATGAAAAAAAAATGTTGCTACAAAGTATCTACGACAGGAGATCCACTTGTAACCAATCGTGTACCAATGCTAAGCTTTGTACACATGAATTCACCATCAATCCAATGACCATATTCACCAACTACCATATTATAATAAATTATGCTGATTACCAGTAAAACAATATTCAAATTTCTGGTTCCATATGGAGGGTTCGGAAAAATAACCTCCGCGAATCCGCCACTGGCTAAGAAAGTTTACTTCTATTCCTCACAAAAAAGAATATTCGCTGAATATGGAAAACATCATGCTCTATCTACTATGTTTCTTGATCCATACATTAATATATTCATATGTACACATCTTTGCTCAATAATGGAGGAAGTGAAGTGCTTTACGCAAAACGAGGGGCACACAATCAGCCTTATTGTGAGTTTCGCCCCAACAACATTCATCATCATCGTCGGCTCGACAACCGGGGTACGGTCCTGGCCTCCTTCAAGAAGTTTCTCCACCCATCCCGGTCTCGAGCCGCCGCCATCCAGTTGCGCAGCCCAAGGCTCCAGGCGTCCTGGTCTACGCCATCTCTCCAGCGCAAGCATGGTCTACCACGCTGTCGTCTACCATATAATGTACCACAAAGAACTTTCCGAGCAGGTTCCTCTTCGCTCGTGCGAGCTAGGTGCCCTGCCCACCGGAGTCTACCGAGCTTAATTTTTGTCACGATATCTGCTTCAAGGTAGATTGCGTGCAATTCATAATTGTACCGTCTCCGGAATCGTCCTTCCTCACATATGGGGCCAACAATTGTCCTTAAGACTTTTCTCTCGAACGCGGCTAAAAGGTCGGAGTTCCTTTTACTAAGCACCCAAGTCTCAGATCCATATGTGAGTTCTGGCAGGACCATGGTCCTGTACAGCAGCAGTTTTGAAGTTATGGTGAGATTTCTGGATTTGAAGAGCTTTGACAGACTATAATAACAACATTCCACCCGGAAAATTTG
The DNA here is from genome assembly GCA_932273885.2 of Leucozona laternaria. NCBI lineage: Eukaryota > Metazoa > Arthropoda > Insecta > Diptera > Syrphidae > Leucozona > Leucozona laternaria. Next base: position 275,593,635 of record OW026366.1, read on the forward strand.
ACATTTCACTTTTCGGCTATTGTGCGAGTTTCACGCGAAATTTCATGATAAAAAAATTCCCCTTATTGTGAATATTCAGTTCGGGCGGAATTTAATGTCATTTCCACTTCTTTTTTGTAGGTGAACGAAATTTCGTTCTGGCGAAACTTACAATAACTTTTAAGATTCCTGGCGAATACAAAATTTTTCGGGTGAAACTCACAATAAGGCTGCATTTATTTTTCATTCAGAGGAAAATGAGGCGAGATAAAGGGTTTTCCAATAAGAGGTGTTATTTTGAATAGCCCGCTATTTCGGTAGCTGTCACTTTTGAAGCTGTCATTTTTTGACATTTGACAAGTAGAAACTACGCCATTAATTAAAATGGAACGATACACGCTTCAACAACGCATTGAAATTATTAAAATTCACTATAAAAATGGTGAAAATTTGGCAGAGACGGTTCGTAAAACTAAAACATTTTTGGGTCGTCGTGAAGCACCTTGTCGGACCGCAATACAGAAATTGGTGGACAAATTCGAGCTGTTGGGACAAGTTAGTGATGTGAAGAATAAAACCCGTGCACGTCGCTCAAGAACAACTGAGAATATTGCTGTTGTAGCCCTAAGTGTTGAAGAAAACCCAGGTTTGTCCATTCCTCGTCGTTCTTTGGAATTAGGCATTCCACAAACGTCATTACACCGTATTTTGCATAAAGACTTGGGTCTTAAGGCTTATAAAGTTCAGTTAACACAAGAACTCAAGCCGGCTGATCATCAACAACGTCGTGTCTTTGCTGATTGGGTCCTTGAAATGCATGAAAATGATCCGGAATTTCATCGAAAAATCATCTTGACTGATGAGGCCCATTTCCACCTCGGAGGCTACGTCAACAAGCAAAACTATCGCATCTGGAAAACCCAAGAGTTATTGTTGAAAAGCCTCTCCATCCTCAACGCGTGACTGTTTGGTGCGGTTTATGGTCCGGCGGGGCCATTGGACCTTACTTTTTCGAAAATGAGGCTAGAGCAACAGTAACGATCAATGGATTGCGCTATCGAGAGATGATTAATGATTTTTTATGGCCGGAATTGGATGGTATTGATCTGGACAACGTTTACTTTCAACAAGACGGCGCTACGTGCCACACAAGCAATGAAACCATCGATCTTTTACGGGAAAAGTTTCCGGACCGTGTTATCTCTCGAAGAGGTGATCACAATTGGCCACCGAGATCTTGTGATTTAACACCTTGCGACTTCTTCCTTTGGAGCCACGTGAAAGATAAGGTCTACGCCAATAGCCCAGCGTCGATTCAAGACCTCAAAGATGGAATTCGTGAGGCTATCGAGGACATAGGGCAGCCACTTTGCGATTTGGTTATGGAAAATTTCATGAAAAGGATATGGTCCTGTAAGCATGGTCGTGGCGGCCATTTGGCTGATGTTGTGTTCCATTATTAACGGAATTATTTATAATGAAATAAACATCCGATCATTTATCTCAAAAAATGCCATTTTTCTTTGAATATCAAAATAACACCTCTTATTGGAAAACCCTTTATAATTAAATGAAAAAAATCAATTTTGTGCGTACAAATTTCAGAAATCCACAAAATTAACGAGTTGAAAGGCCCTTTCAAAATGGCGGACATAGCCATAAATGTATGAACCAGGGTTCCGTGATGCATCCCGAATAGGTAGGTTCATATTTCAGTGTGTTTGTGCTTAATTTTAGGTGACATTCAAAAATATATTAAATGAAAAGCGAGTCAGATTAATACTTTTCAGGAAGGCAAATAAAGAATTTAAAATAAGGGGAATTTTGCACCGGTTGAAGGGATTTCGGCTGAAAATACCCCGCAGCACTGCAGCAGATTATCGTTTTAAACAACTGAGTATCTTCGAAATTATAAGAATCTCGGAAAGAAACCGTTAAATGAGACTCCATCACTGTGAGCTTTGGAGTACGGTATAATTTATTAAAATGCCTTATAAAACATCCTTAATCCTAATCTGCAATAACTGAAAAGAAGGAAACAGAGACGAACAACTAATCTAACTCATTCCAGTCAGTATTATTGTTATTTCTATTTATATGCTTGGATTAATCTTCTGTTTGTCTCGTGTATTTCACAAATAACCCTAATATCAAACGGGAGGCATTATAAAGCAAATCTAACCGAAATCTTTCCCAACGATTTATACTTGATCACGCTGGTGGATTAGACTTTTGATACCACTGCTAAATCATGCGGGCATGAGTAGGTATATGTTTTCGGAGCATGAGTATCAAAGAGATTGGTAATGTTTCCTATATCTTCTATGACATCTCAATTTCACATCTGTAGTCTATATAGCTATTTCGGTATACATATCGATTGTTTTAAGGTTTCTACAATTAAAGATGCTTTCACAAGCAACAAGTTCCAGGATAAGTGCAAGTCACACAGGTATATAATGAGTTTCCACCCACTAGTAGGAATTAGATGTGTTTTTTGATATTGTGGAGTAAATACGGGCATTTATTACAGATCTGGATATTTTAATCACAAATAATTGCACAAACACTAAATCATCTAACATCTCATTGTCTTCATTTCTCATTGAGTTGTTTATTTTTTTTCATCGTTTAACATCGTAATACCTACTCCCCAGGCCCCAGCACCGCCCTAAATCAGTGCTAGGGGGTATGTTTATGTGAAATCCCCTCAGCCAATCGGAAGATTCCTTTTTTTTTCCTCACAAATCTTTTCTTGTTTCCTTTTTATTTCCCACAGAATGCAAAGAAGATATATTTTAGTAAGTGTTTACGTACATGATTTTTTGTTAAGCAAATTAAATTGCTTATTTTAAGAAATAAATATGATTCAATTCTTATTTATTGAAAGAATTTGTTTTGATTTTCTGTATCATTTAAAACGAAGGAACGTAACAAGGAAAAAAGTTCCTTGATATAGATTTTTTTAGTTTAGTTCTTAGTTTAGTTCTTGCTAATATTTTGAATTCAAATACAGGCTCATTCATTTCGTGGTTTCAAGTTAATAGCGCTGTCAATTGAGACCTGTCAAACTCAGCTGTCATTTGAAGTGTCATAATATTAGTTGAATGTTTGCCATTTACGATAATGGATCGTTTACAATAGAAGAACGTGTTAAAATTATTAAAACATACTACAAAATCGATGTATGTGGTTCCAACAAGCCACACAACACGACCAATTATGGCTTTATTGCGTGAGAGGTTTCCTGGTCACTTAATTTCACGTTTTGGCGACGTCAATTGGCCATCAAGATCATGCGATTTGACAAAGTTAGATTTTTTTTCTGTGAGGCTACGCAAAAGACCGTGTTTCCGAAAATAATCTCCGAACTCTAGACGCATTAAAAACGAACATTACTGAAGTTATTGCCGAGATACTGCCCGAAATGTGCGAAAAAGTGCTTAAATTTTACCTCAAAAGAATCGCATGCTACGAATCTTCCCGAGGTGGTCATTTGAATGATATTATGTTTTTCACACAATTTAAAAAAAAAAATTTGGAATTTTTATAAAAAATTCAAATTTTTTGGAAAAAATCCAAATTTTTTGGAAAAAACAAAATTTATAATGAAATACATTTTTCATGAAAAATGTATCGCTGTGTGTGTTTTATTTAGCTTTACTTTCGAAACCGAAAAATGAATGACCATTTACATAATTCTTCAATTTTCCCTTTAGAGGGTAAAATTCCCAGTGAAAGCGATCTTTCCCATGATCCCCGAGCAATACACATAATACGCACTCAACTAATGATTTTTTAGCTGGTTTGGTTTTGGCAACACTGGTTTTGACAGCTGACGTGTGTTTAGTACCTTGTGTCACTGTCAAACAGCTTCAGTTTGGTTTGCAATTTAACCATGGATCGTCTTACAAATGAACAACGCTTGCAAATTATTGAATTTTACTATCAAAATTCGTGCTCGGTTCGAAATGTTCATCGCGCGCTGCTTCCATTTTATGATCGGCATTCTCGACCTTCTGAGCAGTCTATTCGGAAGATTGTGACCAAATTTCGCACCAAATTTACTTTGTTGGACATTAAACCACCAACACGTTTACGTACTGTGCGTAGTGAAGAAAATATTGCGGCCGTATCAGCTAGTGTGACAGAAGACCGCGAAATGTCGATACGGCGCCGTTCCCAGCAGTTAGGCCTTTGTTACAGCACTACATGGAAAATTTTGCGGAAGGATTTGGGCGTAAAGCCTTTTAAGATACAGCTGGTGCAAGAACTAAAGCCAGCCGACCTACCACAACGCCGAATTTTTGGTGAATGGACTCTTGGAAAGCTGGCCGAGGATCCGCTTTTTTATCGAAAAATTGTGTTCAGCGATGAGGCTCATTTTTGGTTGAATGGGTACGTAAATAAGCAAAATTGCCGCATTTGGAGTGAAGATCAGCCAGAAGCATTGCAACAGCTACCAATGCATCCCGAAAAAGCCACTGTTTGGTGCGGTTTATGGGCCGGCGGCATTATTGGCCCATATTTCTTCAAAGATGATGCGAATCGCAGCGTTACTGTCAATGGTGAACGCTACCGAGCGATGATAACAAACTTTTTTTTGCCCCAAATGGAAGTTCTTGACTTGCATGATATGTGGTTTCAACAAGACGGTGCCACATGCCACACAGCAAGCGAAACAGTGGCGCAATTGCGAGGCGAGTTTGGTGAACAGTTATTTTCACGTTTCGGGCCGGTCAATTGGCCGCCTAGATCGTGCGATTTGACACCATTAGATTATTTTTTGTGGGGGTATGTCAAGGCTAATGTCTATAGGGACAAGCCCGCTTCGATTGACGCACTGGAAGCTTCGTGAGATACCGGCCGATATGTGTGAAAGAGTATGCCAAAATTGGACTCAGCGGATGGGCTACCTGAGACGCAGCCGCGGTCAACATTTGCATGAAATTATCTTTAAACATTAAATTGCAAGGTTCAAACTATCGATGCAAATAAATATTTCATTCATTTTTTCGAATTTTTTGTGTGTTTTTTTTTTAAAAAAAGTTCTAAACCTCTTAAAAAATCACCCATTAGTAATTTGTTGCTCCGGCCTCTCCCACTCGAGGCTTGTTTGTGTGCTTCCATGAAATACAACGCGCACTTTTGTTGGTAACATAAGTTGTTATATCTGAAGCCTGTTTCAGAAATGCGACTAGAAAACGAGACGTCAGTGTGACAAGAAACGCTGCTTAATTTACAATGTATATTTTTGAAATAAAAAAAAATGCCATCAAAATCTAAATTTCCCCCAAAGTGGACTTAGCAGCTTTACACATTATAATAGGCTACGAAAATTGAGGTAATTCACTCTCTTAAAAAGTGGCGCCAATGTCAAGTCTCTGCAGAAAAATCTAAGTGCTGAAGAGATGCTGTGGAATTTAAAAGTAAAAATAGGTGTATTTAAAGAATAGTTAATAGATAAAGGGTTTTTCAACATGGACGCTACAAAAGTAGAGCAACAGGGACAGCAAACGACGCCATATTTCTTGCCGCTCTTTTGACATTTCTCTTCAATAAGGTTTGCCATTTCATGATGGAAAGAAATACGAGCCAACAACGAGTCGAAATTATTAAAATTTACTACCGAAATTTGGAGTCAGTGGCCTCAACGTTAAGAGCGCTACGTCCAAATTATGGTCGTCATAATCGTCCTAGCAGATCAACAACTGAGCGTCTAGTGGAAAAATTTGAATCCACAGGCACAGTACAAAATGTTCCCGTGCCAGTGAGACAAAGAATTGCCCATAGTGTCGAGAATATTGCTGCCGCTGAGGCTTCAGTTGCAGAAAGCCCAAATATGTCTCTCACACGTCGTTCTCAAGCGTTGGGCATCTCTGTGACGTCGTTGTGGCGAATTTTGCGAAAAGATCTTGGCCTACACCCTTACAAGATTAAATTGACGCAAGAACTGAAGCCGCTTGACCACCAGAAGCGTCGTATGTTCGTGAATTTGGCTGAGCAACAACTTCAAAATGATTCGGATTTTCATCGAAAAATCATCTTCAGCGATGAGGCTCATTTCTGGCTGAATGGCTTCGTCAATAAACAAAATATGCGGTATTGGTGAGGCAGCAATCCACACGTACTCCATGAGTCATCATTGCATCCCGAAAAAAATACGGTTTGGTGTGGTTTATGGGCCGGCGGCGTCATTGGGCCGTACTTTTTCCGTGATGATCAAGACCGGCACGTTCTGTGAGTGGGGATCACTATCGTTCAATGATAACCGTTTTTTTTTTTCCCTATTGGATATGGACTTGAAGGGCATGTGGTTCCAACAGGACGGCGCCACAAGCCACACAGAGAATGTCACAATCAATTTAATGGAAACCAAGTTTTGGAACGTGGAAAACGAAATGGTCCAGTCGCTTGGCCGCCTCGGTCGTGCGATTTGACGCCGTTAGGCTATTTCCTGTGGGGCTACGTCAAGTCTATGGTCTATGCCAACAAGCCAGCGACGATTGATGAACTTCGTACGAATGTCGAACGTGAAATTGCAGCAGTATCGGCCGATTTATGTTTGAAAACCGTAGAAAATTGGGTTCAGCGTCTGGGCTTCTGCAATCGTGCCCTTGGTGGCCATGCAAAAGAAATCGAGTTCCATACATAATGGCATCAAACGTACTTTCACAGGAATAAAGAATTTCATTGATATCTAAAAACGTTTTTGTTTTATTAAAAAAAACTTTTGTAGCGCTCTTATCGAAAAACCCGATATTTATCTAGAAATTGAAATTTGATATTTAATCCATATTTAACAATTATTTCATTCACAAAATAAAGCATTAAAAATAAACAAATGTGACAGAATTTTCGACTTTTTTTTGTTAGTTTAAATTTGTTAATAAAGCTTTAGTTTAAGATGTTTTTCGCTGAACACCCATGTGTGCTTGGACGTGAAGACGAGAAACGTTTTATTGTAGGTATATACTCTGGTATATTCTAATTGCTTGAAACTGGTTTGACAACTACAACGAGTTCATCACACTAACGTCTCGTTTCCTAGTCGCAATGTGAATCGGGCTTGAGAATTTCGAGAGTTAAAAAAAACTATAGATGGCTGGCGTATTACAGATACCTACATGCCAACGAATTGTTATATTTATTTTTGTTTGAATTCCCTAAATTATAGTCTTGTCTGAAAATTAAATTCTGAGTCTGAGAACGACATTGTTTAGTGTAACCGGAGGCTTTCAATATGATGTTATCAAGGTTAAGTATAATAATTATTGTTTCAGCAAAAATAAACCTTAATCTTGTAAGAGAAACCTAAAACTAGTTCATAAAATCCTGGACGTCTCATTTACATATAAAACACTACTTAGTAATTTAATATTCCTTATCTAATGTCTGTATCCAACCACGAAACCTGATACGCTTAATAAATTTGACGCACTTTATTGTATACAGCCAGAACTATAACGTTGCTTCTTTTCGGACTACAAATAACCCTTAAATAGTACGAGAAACGACGCATGTACTATATTGAAGAAAAACTTTATCAGCTGGTGTTGGTATTGGTAGGTATACCTCTGACCTTTGTCGGGTTTAGGGATGCGAATCCAACCATTTGTATTCATTTGCATTCTGTGGCAAAGCAGGCCAGACTTTCCTAAACTATGAACAGATTACGATAATATTCTCATACCCCCCACTCTCTCGTGTCTCCCTTGATTCGCCTTACCAATTTAGAACCCTTATTTCGTGCATTATGGCTTTAATTTGCTATCAGTTAAGCGCCACTTAATTATTCGCTCATTTATCTTCCATAAAATAGCAATTTGTTCATGAAATTTGTACATATTGCTGTTTGCTGTATAAATGTTTACCTCCAAATTGCTTATGGCGCTGTGCGTTTCCTCCCTGGCTAAATTCAGATCGCACTCACTGGGATGCATGTAGTTCATGTGGTGGCTCCCGATTGCGTGTTGTGTGTGACCCATGTGAACGCTATTCAGCAGGATATTCGAGCTTGTCCGACTGAGAGCCTTTCGTTGGCGCACTGCTTCCCTGCAAAAAAAAAAAAAAAAAAAAGAATTACAATTAATTCAGCAGTTAAAAAACATAAAAAAAATCTGATAAAAAAACCAACCGAAACAAGAGTGGAAAAATTGTATAAATTGATTAACTGTATACTCACTTGTAGATTCTCCAGTACATTACGACCATTACAATTCCGGGAATCCAGAAACTCACAGAGCTCGATATCAAGGCATAAGCCTTATTCACTACAAACGAACAGGCGTGAGGATTTTTGTTCATTTCCCGTAGGTGCTCCGCCGTCGTATACCATCCAAGGAATATCGGAGTAAAGGATATTAGTGCGGGCAGAACCCACACGTTGGCCAGCATAAAGCACACCGTCTTGTGGGTCATGTTCAGTGGGTATTCCAAGGGACGAACTATCGCATAGTATCTACAAGTGTGTCATGCAAATTAAAACGGAAGGAAGATAAAAAGGTAGAGATTGTTATTTCAACTATGTATGTACTCTGTTCACAGATATATGTATGCATGGGGGAATCCCTAATTGATTCATGTCCAATCACTGATTCTGATGGTGTTATTGCTGACAGGACAGCCACTTTCCCTTCACTTCCGAACCGAATGTGTGTGCACGAATTCACTTACCTGTCGACTGATATGCAACACAGATGCAGGATGCTGGCGGTGGAAAAGTACACATCCAGACTATTGTAAACATTGCACATGAACGGCCCGAACAGCCACTTGCCACCGGAAAGCTCCAGGGATGCATTGAAGGTCATTGCGCACAGTGCGACTAGCATGTCAGCCATTGCCAGCGACACCACGAAGTAGTTTGTTATAACTCTGAAAATAAAAGAAAAACAAAAAGCGTTAAGCTGATTTTGCATCAACAACAATTACTGATTTTACTTTCTAAACGTCTCAAAGTTAGTCATTAAAGTTTCCAGTGAAAGCTATATAATATGGCACCTAATTTTCTGGCTAATTTATCGGCACTTTTGGTTTTTGTTCTTCGCCACTTCGTTTTTTTCGACCAATTTCCGCGGGGCCTGCAACAAAACACTGCTATTGTTTGACTAGGGAAATTTTACTGTACTAGCTATAAAATTACCAATAAAACACCACTACAGTGATAGTTATTTGTTCGGAAAATAAATTTTTATTTTCATAGAGAACCGCCGCACCGGCCGTGCATCCATTTTTAAATAATAATTTCAAGTAATTTTTCATGAAATTTGAAAAACAGATTTATTAGTCGTGTTTTATTAGTAATTTTATAGCTATAGCAGTAAAATTTCCCTCGGTTAACTAATAAAAGCCAAAAGTGCCGATAAATTAGCCAGCAAATAAGTGAATATAAAAGTGGACAAAGAGAGTTGCGCAGTTGAAAAATATTTAAGATTTGAACCTTAAATGTCGGTAACATAGATTGTTTTTCACTCTTTAAGGGATGTGTTCAAAGATATTTGATATTTAAAAATACCAAATCGCATCTTCACAAGTCATTGACATGTCCCAACAAAAATAAGAAAATTATTCTACTTGAGAAAAAACTGATTTTATAATATGCCGGTAACATTTTGGATTAAATACTCTATTTACGTAAAAACATAGTTCGTTCCACATCTGTCAAGTAATAAACTCCATCGTAGGATTGCTGAAATCTCACAGTCACGGAAAATCACGACACACAATTATGAACTGTTGTACAAAGAAACAAGAATACTTCGCGAACACAGCCACATAAATAAACAAATGTGCATAAAAGTGAATTTAGCGTTTTATTGGCACTTGCGCTGTTGCGCTGGCTATAAATTACTAATAAAACTCACCTTTTATTAAAATTGGTATAGATATTGTTTTATAATTTTTGGTAAGTCTTAACGAAGGTCTTTAGGATAAAATTCCTATCACTGTCACAATGTCATGGCAAAGAAAGAAATAAAAAAAATTTTCTGGTTTCGAAAACCGTAAAATAGAAAAAGTACAGAATTTGAACAGGAAAGAAAATCCATGACCATCAGCAACTACTTAATAAAATCAAATACAAAATAACACCTCAAAGCAGGGTGCCACAAAATATTTCGCCCGGGGAGCCAGTATGTCTAAGGCCGGGTCTGGGTATTAGGAGGAACTTTAACTATCAATAAAATAAGAAATTAAAAACAAAAAGTTAAGCCTTCGGCTTAGTGTTTTTCTTTTTAAACCGTTAACCGTTGGGGTACCACAAAACTCAATAGATTATGATAATTTAATTTATCGATACATTGGTTGCAAGAGCAAGAGCTTGTGGTGGACCAGGGCCTAGTGACTTCCAAATCTCAACAATTCTTTCGTTCGTAGTTTATGCCGGCAGGTATGGAAGGCCTATATGATTTTCTGCCAAACCCCATCAAAGACTAAGATAAGAGACACTTTTTCATGACAAGAGATACTCTTGGACAATTTCTTATTTCCTCCCCTACAAAAAAAAAACATTCTTGGTTTTTCAGGTGAAATTAGCTGTGATTTGATCTGTGACTGCCCAACGAGGTCAAGGGTTTTTCCGTTTTTTTCCTTTTGATATTTTTTTCAACTATTTTCGAAATTTGAAATCTCCATTTTTTCCGAGAGCTGGAACTGTACAGCATACGATGCAATGAAAAACTAAAGTATAGGTCGGGTCAAATCATCAACATTGTGCCTCTAGTGTTGACGGCAGAGTGTTCCACTATTCTTTCAAGAACGGTGCTAAAGAAGTCGCTTGACAGCGCATCGCCTTGTCTGAAGACATTGCCCTAAATATACTTCGTCTCTATAGATGCTGTCATACGCTATCTTCTAACTGACTATTCTAATTACCTTGGTAGCTTTGTATTTATCTTCACTTTAACGAACTTAAAAACTCTCTTTACCAGCGAAATTTAACCGAAACTCAAACCAACCTTATATTAATGATCCTAAATCCTTCTTCAACTTTGTTAACTTTAAAATAAAATCCGATGGTAACCCTGCTTCTCTCCCCTTTAGTTACGAAACTTCAATTGAACCACAAACTATCGCCAATTTGTTTAATACTTTTTTCAAACAATACTTTACCGACAAATCATTCGCACCTAATTCCCATTATTTCAATCATTTACGAAATTTCTAATTCGGGCCATATCTTTCATATTCATTGATAAGATATAACTTATGAGCCGTGTTTTTTTGCAAGCCTGGGAAGATTTGGTTGAAAAACGACATCGGTGATTAGCGACGCCATTACAGAAAAAAAATGGAGTTTCCATACAAACTATCGATAACAAGTATGCAATTCACGCCGGTAACACAGTTTTTCTCCGTGCTTAAGTTAAGCCCCGAGAATTCTCCGCGCTTAGCTAAGCCCGAAGAGGATTAGTTGTTGTTGCATTTAACATGCAAATTGCAGGACAGGACGTCGTTTTGTTCGATCGATTTCCTCGGGGCTTGCATAAAAACACGGCTAATGATGAATTAGTACCCTGTAATGATGGTCTCCCCGCCATATTTCTAAAATATGCTCTTCCAGTCTTTCTCTTCCCCTCTCAAAAATCTTCAGCTTATACTTAATTGAAGGAGAATTTCCCCATATATGGAAAAATTCTTTCATAACCATAAGTGCGATGTTAAAAACTATCGTCCCAAAGCCAAACTTTCATATATTCCTTAAATCTTCGAAAGTATTTCTATGAAATCTTAAGTTTTCGCTGTAAATCTCTCATTTCTCATATCCCCTAAACAGCATGGTTTTCTGAAAGGTAGGTCCACAACTACTAACCTTGTTGAATTTGTATCCTTTACCCTCTCAGCATTTGAGAACGTAAAGGAAGTCGATGTTGTCTCAACCGACATTAGCATAAGGGCTTTGATAAAATTTCGCACGGTGTTCAATTCAAATTTCAGTTAAAATATTTGCTTTGCTTGCGTCCGGGAGGAATCGAATGACGCGCCACTCAATTGTGTATTCAACACAATGTTTTATATTCACGAACACGGCCCATTTGTTTCGAATCCTCCCGGTCCAAATATATTTCATCCACTTCACAACATTCCCCAATTTTCGTTCTCATTCTTAAGTCAACCACTCCGCCGTCAAGTACCAGTCACCACCGCCACCACATCAAATCAAGTGCAAAAAAAAAAAAAAAAGAATTAAAGAAAAAGAAAATTGTTAAGTAATTATTACCGAAAAAAAGAACAAAATAAAAGAACAGAGTTTAACGTTTACAATTAATAGTCTCGGCCTTAACACACAGACTAAAACTTTTTAAACTGTCCATTATCGGCTTCGAACCTATATTCTTATGTCGTTTGCGAGTGGACGTTCGGAGCTACTCCTTTTTCACTCCTTTTACTCCAAATTTCCCATTTTAGATAGGAATGGAACAGTTCCGAAATCCAAACGAAAACGACATTAAAGTGGATTTCCTTTTACCTGAATAACTGTTATTAGCTGTGTTTTATTATCAACGGATCTGGATCAGGATCATTATTTAATACGTAATTTAACAACAACTTGGGATCCTGCTCTCTATATGGATCTGTTTTAAAGATTCAAAAATTAGTTCTCACTCTTGCGGGTAGATGGCTTCTCATGGTTAGGTAGTGTGAAATGTAGTGTAAAGAAAAAAGACAACAAATACATGAAAAATAAACCAACGTAAGGAAAATAGAGATAGATCCGTATCGTTTTATTTTCATTGGATGATCCAGATCTGTAGATAATAAAACGCGGCTATTATATTACAATGTTCGCTTCAGATCAGTCCTATCCAGCCCCTTCTTAGCTACCTCCGGGGTCCCCCAAGGCAGTCACTTTGGTCCACTTATTTTCATTCCAACAATTAATGATATTGACATGGTTATTAAACATTTCCATATCTCACTCTACGCCGATGATTCTAAGTTTTCCAAGACCGTTTCTTCGACCCATGATTATAATCTTTTTCAACAAAACTTCGACAGTTTCTCAGTCTGGGTGCCTTAGAAATTGCTTGGAGCTAAATATTGCCAAATGCTATTCAATCACTTTTTTACGTAAAGGCATCAAATCTCCTTCTCGTCCCTATATTTTACTAATTATATTTTACTAATTAATAATTAACTAATTTCCATTTCCACGCGACCTTTTTATCTTATGTGACCGAGAGCTCAACTTTCTAACACATATCGACGACATTGTTCTTAAAGCCAACCCAGCACTTGGCCTTGTGAAACGTTAGTCCAAATAATTTGTCGACCCCTTCGTAACGCGATCCCTCTACATAACTTTTGTGCGCCCCCTCCTCGAATACGCCTCTCGCGTGGTCCCCTTATCAAAGTACACATATCTCAAGAATTGAGGGTATTCAACGTCGTTTCCTACGATTTGCCCTTCGTGGTCTTTGATCCTACCTCCCTAGCAAGACCGTCACCAACTAATTAACTTAAATTCCCTGGAAAAACGAAGAGAAATAACTGATATCCTTCTTTCTGGTTCCATTGACTGAACAACTCTTTAGAACTATCTCTTTTAACACAAGCCCCCCCCCCCCCCCGTAATCTAAGAAATCTGTCCTAAATTACAACTTCCTTCGACTTTAATATCAGTTCACGCTGCCTAAGACTCCGTCTTCTCAATCACCCCCCTAACTCATCATAATTAGTTTTAAGTTAGTTTAAGATCTTAGTTTTTAAGTTATATTAAATTAGCTTGTAAAGGGTGATTTTTTAAGAGGTTTAGAACTTTAAAAAAAAAAAAAACACAAAAAATTCGAAAAAATGAATGAAATATTTATTTGAATCGATAGTTTGAACCTTGCAATTTAATGTTTAAAGATAATTTCATGCAAATGTTGACCGCGGCTGCGCCTCAGGTAGCCCATCCGCTGAGTCCAATTTTGGCATACTCTTTCACACATATCGGCCGGTATCTCACGAATGAATGCATGGATGTTGGCTTCCAGTGCGTCAATCGAAGCGGGCTTGTCCCTATAGACATTAGCCTTGACATACCCCCACAAAAAATAATCTAATGGTGTCAAATCGCACGATCTAAGCGGCCAATTGACCGGCCCGAAACGTGAAATAAACTGTTCACCAAACTCGCCTCGCAATTGCGCCATTGTTTCGCGTGCTGTGTGGCATGTGGCACCGTCTTGTTGAAACCACATATCATGCAAGTCAAGAACTTCCATTTCGGGCAAAAAAAAGTTTGTTATCATCGCTCGGTAGCGTTCACCATTGACAGTAACGCTGCGATTCGCATCATCTTTGAAGAAATATGGCCCAATAATGCCGCCGGCCCATAAACCGCACCAAACAGTGGCTTTTTCGGGATGCATTGGTAGCTGTTGCAATGCTTCTGGCTGATCTTCACTCCAAATGCGGCAATTTTGCTTATTTACGTACCCATTCAACCAAAAATGAGCCTCATCGCTGAACACAAGCAGCGCGCGATGAACATTTCGAACCGAGCACGAATTTTGATAGTAAAATTCAATAATTTGCTAGCGTTGTTCATTTGTAAGACGATCCATGGTTAAATTGCAAACCAAACTGAAGCTGTTTGACAGTGACACAAGGTACTAAACACACGTCAGCTGTCAAAACCAGTGTTGCCAAAACCAAACCAGCATAAAAATCAGCCTATATTAAGCCAGATAAATGGGGGTATTTTCCCCACCAAAATTTGAAGGCGATGAAAAGGTGGTGGGTATCGAATTGAAGTTCCTGGGTTTTTTTTCGTAATGTGAATATTTGGTCGTTGGTGGACTTTCGCGGTCTAGAGCCACATTGATATGGACTTATCATGTTGTTGACGAGTGGCATCAGCCGTTCACATAGCACGCCAGAAAAGATCTTGTAGGCAATGTTAAGTTGATTTATAATCGCCGTTTGCAGAAATAACCTCCCATATCCTCTGCATCGGCTGCGTTTCTACAACGATGTTCCCTTGATCGTTATGGCTGATCCAGGAGCACGAAGAATGTGTCATTTGTGTCGTTATCTTTCTCCTCTGTGGGGGTATGCGCGCATATCGAGCTTTTTTGTTTGGGGAAGTTAGCCTTGGGGCGAATTGTCGCTAGGCAATCGTTCACACATTGAAGATTTCTTGTGATTTTGTTCTCGGTAACAGTTGCCACCGCCGCCGTAGTCATACATCATATTTTTTTAACTTTCTATTCCTGACCCTCCCATCGCATTTCTTGGATGGCGGTTATGTCTGCATCAAGTAATTGATCAGCTGCACGTGTTCTATTAAAGTGCCTAACAGTCCACCTTCAGATCTGAAGTTCGTTGTCTAAGGCCCATTTTCTGTAACGCAACTTATGAGCTAATGTGACATTGCCCGTATTACGAATTACGAAACGAAAGGCAAACAAAAAACGATACCCAAGAAAACCATAGTCATGACATAAACCGATTATGATTTACGAGAAAGGATGCCTTAAAATAATGCCAGATAAAATAAAAAAAAAATAGCAGAACCAAACAAACATAATAAATAATTGACAACAACATAAAGTCACGATCCAAAACTATAAAAACGACCGCAAAATGCAGTCGTAAACGAAAACGAGTATTGTTTAAAAAAAAAACGTCTATCTTAAATCTTAATCGCAAAATAACGATAACGACGGATTTTGAACGATAATCGTAATTCGTAATACGGGCCCTAAGGAAAAAGTAGAACATTAGCGCTTAGGTAGAACATAAATATTTATGTTTCGTATCAGCAAACGGCTCTTAATTCATCAAGAGAAAAACCGTTCAAGATGGTTGCCTGACTGGAACTGTAGACGCTACCGTTGATTCCATCTTCCATCTGGATAAAATCTTACACTTCCGCCTTGATAAAAGGGAATAAAGGGTTTTCCAATAAGAGGTGTTATTTTTATATTCAAAGAAAAATGGCATTTTTTGAGATAAATGATCGGATGTTTATTTTATTATAAAGAGGAAGGTATGCCGTTAATAACATTACACAACATCAGCCACGACCACGCTCACAGGACCATATCCTTTTCATGAAATTTTCCATAACCAAACCGCAAAGTGGCTGCCCTATGTCCTCGATAGCCTCACGAATTCCATCTTTGAAAGTAAACGTTGTCCAGATCAATACCATCCAATTCCGGCCATAACAAATCATCTCTCGATAGTGCAATCCATTGACCGAAACTGTTGCTCCAGCCTCATTTTCGAAAAAGTAAGGTCCAATGACCCCGCCGGACCATAAACCGCACCAAACAGTCACGCGTTGAGGATGGAGAGGCTTTTCAACAATAACTATTGGGTTTTCCGAGCCCCAGATGCGACAGTTTTGCTTGTTCACGTAGCCTCCGAGGTGGAAATGGGCCTCATCAGTCAAGATGATTTTTCGATGAAATTCCGGATCATTTTCATGCATTTCAAGGACCCAATCAGCAAAGACACGACGTTGTTGATGATCAGCCGGCTTGAGTTCTTGTGTTAACTGAACTTTATAAGCCTTAAGACCCAAGTCTTTATGCAAAATACGGTGTAATGACGTTTGTGGAATGCCTAATTCCAAAGAACGACGAGGAATGGACAAACCTGGGTTTTCTTCAACACTTTGGGCTACAACAGCAATATTCTCAGTTGTTATTGAGCGACGTGCACGGGTTTTATTCTTCACATCACTAACTTGTCCCAAAAGCTCGAATTTGTCCACCAATTTCTGTATTGCGGTCCGACAAGGTGCTTCACGACGACCCAAAAATGTTTTAGTTTTACGAACCGTCTCTGCTGAAGCGTGTATCGTTCCATTTTTATAAATGGCGTAGTTTCTACTTGTCAAATGTCAAAAAATGACAGCTTCAAAAGTGACAGCTACCGAAATAGCGGACTATTCAAAATAACACCTCTTATTGGAAAACCCTTTACTTCTCCCCCTCTCTAGTTTGCTGCGCCTTCAACCGCCAATAAGAATTGAAACCCCATCTTCAGTATAGGCACTAGCCACTCTAAGCTTTTAAAATCTAAAGGTCACAACCTTCTGTTCCCAGTTCCCAGTAGCTATTATAGTTCCCATTGTTTATTGACGTAACACCACTTAAAAAAAAAACTTAACGTCTGCGAAAGAAACTCTGTAGTCAATACAGCAATTGGCGCTCGCTTAAGTTTGTTAAAGTATCTAATTGCGCAATTATTTATTGTATCTTGTTCTGAAAACCCAGTTTATTTTGTATGTCGCGATTGTCTCATTATCATTATCCGTCTGAAAACAAAACTGCGACAGCTTGTTTTTGTGAGGACCTAAATATGTATGCATGTAGCTACCTCTGTCGAATATACTTACTTCTTGGTTTCTTCTTTTATTTTTCTTGTTTTGTTTTTATAACTGTTCTTTTATATTTCTATGAAAACATTCAACAAAAGACTATACCCCAATTGTGTAGAGTTGCTAGAAAATTACCACCATAAGTAGAGGTATGTATGTATAGGTACTCGTGTGAGTTTTTGTTTAGACAATCAAACAGTTTCATGTAGAAAATTAACTTTTAATTCGAAATCACAGTCAGAGATGAATGATCAAAACCAAAGGAAAGTTTTTGCTAAGGAAAAAAAAAACTTTTAAATTATCCTTTGTGCATTTATACTTTTATTTATTTATTCCACCGTATGTTCTGACAGTTCAAACATTCTATACTTATACTCTGCCACATGAATCAATGAACTTTATCAACACAACCATTATCCCTTATGGGTGTTTAAGACAGAAAATCGTTCTCTCTATAACGCAATAAAAGTTTTGACAGATAATGCATTTCATATTATACGTGAAATAAATACATGTTGGATATACATGTAGGTACGTTGGAAAAATTACAGGTGCGTATGGCGTATCCTTTGAAGTAAATTTCACTTCAAATTTAGTAAATAAATGTTGTAAGGAACTTCGAGGAAAACAACAAAAACTCAAGAACGGTTTATAAGGTTTTATAAAATTTAATATACCTGCATACATACAAATACACATTTGTCAAAAATAAAAATGTTTGTCAAAATGGATCATATCCTAAGAGATAATAATTAAATTCTTTCTCATCAAATGAAGAGTTTTTACCTTTATCTACTACTTTTGTTCAGATTTTTGACAGTTAAAAAATAAAATGAATGCTATTTCGACCCTGTATATTTAAAGTTTTGTAAATTATGAGGAATTATTGGTGACCTCTTCAATTTTATTCAAGTAGAAGTTTTTGATCTTGAGCTAACTAAAAATTTTTTTAACCAATAAGGCTTTCATTTACGGGCCTGGTAAATTTTACAATGAGTTAATTTCAAAGCAAGAGTAGAAAGTTAAACTTCCACTTCCATGAAACTGAATTGCAACCTATATCTACGTTAATACCATTATCCAACATTATCGTTAAGCTCTTTTATACACAACATAATATTGTAACGGAGAGGAGTGGATGAGAAACATAGTGCAAATGAAAAGTTGCAAAAACAATCTGAATGAGCAGAGTTGCGTTTTAAATGGCGCCCAACGAAGTGAAATGGTGTGTATTTTATTTGTGAAACTCTTTACTCAGCACAAACATTTTTGTTTTTACCATCCACCAAATGGTATCAGGTGAACAAAAAATCCTTCATTAATTTATACGATATCTAAAAAAAAAAAACTTTTATCGTCATTTTGCTATACGACGTGTAAAATTGTATTTAGTGAGATGGGAGAGGTAGGTATCATAATCGAAGCCTGGTTTCCCACAACAAGAGCGTCCGTTTACGACCTTTAACAGCTATCAAAACCTTTATGTTATTTTTATGTTCGCTATTTTGTTTAAGTCTTTTATTTGCCTCAGATAAAGGGGCACTTGTATCAAATTGAAAAAAAAGAGAAGAGAAGAAAAGAAAATACTGTGGTGTTTCCACAGACACCCCAAAAGGAGGTAGAATAAATTTGCTTTAATTTCTGTCCCTCTACAAGTTGCTTACAAGGGAGAAACTTTCTTGTCGACGACGGCGACGACGACGACGATGATGACAAGGATAAAAAGGAAGGAACTGCCATATTTCATGTGAGAAATTTAATAACCAAAAGACAAAAGCTGATCTTATAACTTTTTTTTTTTTTCATTTTTCTTGCGCCTTGCCGGCCGCGGCCATGTTAGAAGCACAAAAAAAAGATAACAAGTGAAAATGGAATATTTGAATCTTTGTAGCACATAAGGCGCGATATAGGTTAGGTTGAACCCCAAGTTGAATTTGAATAACATTGTTCTTGGAGGAATTATTAAGAAAAAGAAAAACAAGAGTTTTCTCATGAGCCAACCTACCTGTTTTATCAACTCCATAAAGAGCGCCCAAGGGATGTACCTACCTAGAAATAAGCTTTTACGCTTTGCTTATGATGATTTTTGAAGATGTGAAACTCATCAGTTTGTGTGCAGAGTAGCAACAAATATAAAATTATAGCATCAATATCGAAATCAATATATTTATCGTATACCGTACTCGTAAATTCCATATCCATATAGCTCGTGAACGAATTTGGAAAGATTTTAATAAATAAACGGTGATTTTTTAAGAGGTTTAGAACTTTTTTTTTTAAAAAAACACAAAAAATTCGAAAAAATGAATGAAATATTTATTTGAATCGATAGTTTGAACCTTGCAATTTAATGTTTAAAGATAATTTCATGCAAATGTTGACCGCGGCTGCGTCTCTGGTAGCCCATCCGCTGAGTCCAATTTTGGCATACTCTTTCACACATATCGGCCGGTATCTCACGAATGAATGCATGGATGTTGGCTTCCAGTGCGTCAATCGAAGCGGGCTTGTCCCTATAGACATTAGCCTTGACATACCCCCACAAAAAATAATCTAATGGTGTCAAATCGCACGATCTAGGCGGCCAATTGACCGGCCCGAAACGTGAAATTAACTGTTCACCAAACTCGCCTCGCAATTGCGCCATTGTTTCGCGTGCTGTGTGGCATGTGGCACCGTCTTGTTGAAACCACATATCATGCAAGTCAAGAACTTCCATTTCGGGCAAAAAAAAGTTTGTTATCATCGCTCGGTAGCGTTCACCATTGACAGTAACGCTGCGATTCGCATCATCTTTGAAGAAATATGGCCCAATAATGCCGCCGGCCCATAAACCGCACCAAACAGTGGCTTTTTCGGGATGCATTGGTAGCTGTTGCAATGCTTCTGGCTGATCTTCACTCCAAATGCGGCAATTTTGCTTATTTACGTACCCATTCAACCAAAAATGAGCCTCATCGCTGAACACAAGCAGCGCGCGATGAACATTTCGAACCGAGCACGAATTTTGATAGTAAAATTCAATAATTTGCTAGCGTTGTTCATTTGTAAGACGATCCATGGTTAAATTGCAAACCAAACTGAAGCTGTTTGACAGTGACACAAGGTACTAAACACACGTCAGCTGTCAAAACCAGTGTTGCCAAAACCAAACCAGCTTAAAAATCACCCTTTATAATCATAATCAAATTGTTGAATCGATTTCTGGATGGAAGGAGATAAGAAAGTCGAATAATCCTAACACAGAACGAATTACGAATGTATGTATAAATGTAGTTAAGGTTTCTGCAACCATGGAGTAATATTCTTGTTGATTTGAACTTTCGATGTAAATTTGTACATAAAGTTATTATATTTAGTAGGGAAAGATTTTGAATTCGTTAAAAACCGAGATTCAAACTTGACAATACCTTCTGTGCAGGGAATTCGGCTCACAAGGGACTTTATTCTACATTTAATCGTGGAATAAATTAAAATTGAAATTGTGAAATCATTTCAATTTTTAATTAGTAAATAGTTTACTTTTCTTCTCGTACAGTATTCTCTGCAACATGTTGTATATACATATATAGTTTCGAATGGCCAGAGCAATCTACCCGTGGGCTTACTTTGGAAAACTAATGGTTTTATGTTAAAATTAAAAGTCGCGATTTTTTGAAAAAGATTGCATTTATCTTGTCTTTCTCTTATGGTTGGAGGGTTGTTCAACTAAAGGGAATTCCGAACTTTGAAGGTTGATAGCGGCCATATTGTGGAAGCTACATCTGTCAAATTGGCTGTCATTTATTCAGTAAGTTTTTCCAAATCACTATATGGACGGATATAGCGTTCAACAACACGTGCAAATGATAAAATTGTTTTATCAAAATGGGTGTTCTGTTCGGGCAACGTTCTGCGCGTTTCGCCCATTTACTGTCATCTTCAGCCCATTTCTGGATGGGTACGTAAAAAAACAAAATTGTCGAATTTTGGACTATACCAATCCACATGAGATCCCAGATCGTCCAATGCACCCCGAAAAAGTGACTGTTTGGTGTGGATTTTGGGCTGGTGGCGTCATCGGTCCATATTTCTTTGAGAACGATGTTGGCCAGGCCATCACCGTTTACATTGAGCGCTATGGGTCGAAAATTACCAACTTCTTTTGACCTGAATTGGATGAAATGGACACCGACGACATATGGTTTAAACAAAACGGTGCTACGTGCCACACAGCTCACGCCAAATTGGAAATTCTGCACAAGCGATTCGAGGGTATGGTCACATCACCTCCAGGTGACCACCGAGATCGTGCGATTTGACCTCTCGATATTCACAAGAATTTTTTAAAATCTACACCAAAATATAAAACTATCATGAATTCATGGTATAACATTTCCAACACACAATGTGGGGCAAAAGTAATATTATAAATATAATGTGAATTGGCTGCCATTTTGCTAGAAATTTCAAAAATAAGGCTCTATTTTTGCGGAAAGTTATTTTGAATGTGTACAATTGTTGAAGTTAAGTTGACGAAACATATGATATCGGTGATATTGTGACGGACGGAATTCCACACTCAGAAAACTTAATCAACTTCAAACCTGAACATCGATTCTACCAACTAAAAACCTGAACGCGAGCCCAAATTAATAATTTGCTCAAGGAAAGAGATGAACAGATTTTTGATATCCCGTTGATATATCTTCTTCGGACATCTTTTTCTTTGGCGGGCATCGAAAAGATTATTCTGGTTGGTTTTCTCTTCTAGAGCTGTGTAAATCTTTCATTTCAAATGATCGAATCGTTCAAGAATCGATTACCAAAATGATTCGACCATTTTAATCAATCGATCATTCGATCATTTTCATTAAAAAATTCATTATTTCATACTGTTCAGATTCGATTTTTGGTGTGCAAACATCTATGCGAGTGTGTGAGTGAAATAAAAACGTGGACTTTCCTCTATGCGACGCGACGGTGCGATGTACCACATTACGTAGGGCGTTTTCTCGGAAATGATTTGACATTTTGACACCTGTCAAATTAAAAGTTCTAATGGACTTAGAGAGCTGGGTGACATACATGAGGAAATTTCCACCTCCCTAATCGATTGGCGTACTCCGTTTTTCGATCCGCCGTACAAAAATTTTTGGCATATTTTGACACCTGTCAAAGTAAGTGTTCTAGTGCATACAGAACGTCGGCCGTGAGACTAGGGTTATACCCACCTCCTAAATCGATTGGCGTACTCAGTTTTTCGATCCGCCCTAACAAAAATGTTGTCATATTTTGACACTTGTCAAACTAAGTGTTCTAGTGGTCCCAGAACGTCGGCCGTGAGACTAGGGTTATACCCACCTCCTTAATCGGTTGGCGTGCTCCGTTTTTCGATCCGCCATACCAAAAATGTTGGGATATTTTGACACCTGTCAAACAAAGACAGTTTTTTTATTTCGGTTTCGATGAAATTCAATCTCCAAAGTTAAGGAATACTGTACCGATTTGATCGACCCCACTCTGATCCATATTTCTTTTCTCCGATAAATTATATTAATAATTCAAAAGATATTGATATCGAAAATCGAGATTCATTGAAATGATTGAGATTGGGATTGAAAATCGAGAATCATCGAAATGATTGTGATTCGGATGGAAAATAGAGAATCATCGAAATGATTGAGATTGGGATCGATTGAAACGAAAATTTGTGATTTCAATCATCAATACTTTTCGATGATCGGATCAAAAAAATCGAATCGTTCCTGATTGTCACAGCCCTATGGTCTTCTGCGTCGGTGGTGTACTCGTGTTAAAATAAATTAAAGTCGTCAATTCAATTTATATATTTTAACTAATGATCTATGAAAAAAATTGTTCTTTTACTGTGGGATACCCAAGCTCTCATGATATTAACACCTCCCGAGTTGATGCACAATTGCACATTCTTGTTAATTTGATCGCATTTGAAATATTTACAAAACAATTGGGTTCAAATTGGTCACTACTTCTTCAATTTGGGCTTTATACAGACTTGAACTCATTTCAAAAAGCCCAAAAGCAAAAGGAAGAAGTCTGCCGCAGTCAGATCTTAAGCTCTAAACTACAAGTCCATATGGATTTGTCGAAAAAAACGACATCGGGACTTGGGACCTTCTTACTTACAATACGTAAGTCCCGATAATTATCTGGACTTAGCTAAGTCCATATGGACTTAAGTTGTTGTTGTATTTACTTGTAAAACTATTAGATCCGATGTTGTTTTTTTCGACAAATTCATATGGACTTGCAAAAAAAACACGCCTAATGATGCTCGATCTTTAAAGTCAAACGTTTACAAACGCAAACATTTAGCATCACTTTAGACGAAAGAGGTGGTTTGGACCTGGACAGAGATGGATTTTTTTTGGAAAAAATATTTAAAAAAAATTAACTTTTTTGGAAAACTTTTTTCCTAAACTTTTTTTTTTGACAAAAAAATGAGATTATTGAAAAAAAAAAAAAAATAAAAAAAATTGGAAAAATTAAAAAAAAACATCTTTTTTCTTAAATTTTTTTTTGACAAAAAATGAGATTTTTGAAAAAAAATTAAAAAAAATTCCTTTTTTGAAAAAAATTGAAAAAAGAGTTTAATTTTATTTGGAAACTGTTGACATTGGCGCCTGCCAGGCGACTGAACGCAGCAGTTTAGAGAACCGAAAACGGAAGATAAAAAAGCATTTTTTTTTTAAATTTGTAAAACAAAGTTGTTGTAAAAAAGTGGTTTCCAAAAACAAATTAAATTGTCCTTTGTCCAAGTTCGAGAGCCATCTCCAGAACTTTTGTCCCGGTTCCAGAACCACCTCCAGATGCTTTGTCCCAGATCCAGAACCTCCGTCCCAGTTCCAGACCCAATGGCAGAACTTTTTTCCCAGGTCTAGGGGCAGAACCTATTTCCCAGTTTTTAAGTTTTATGTTTTTAATAATATTACTACCAATTACTGATAATTAGACGCCATACAATTTTTTTTAACGTAAAACAGATAACCGATCAGCATCGCATCGGCAACATCTGTTTAAGCATCAGCATCGCAAAAAAGCAGTGATGCCGAATCGCTACAAAGAAATTTGACGTTTGTGAATTTACTCAAAGTTCCGGACGACAAAGTATCGAAATACAAAGATTCGAGAAGACAGCGGTTTGAAAAGACGAAGTTTCAAAAAAAATGATTGTAACAATGACGGATACGCTTTATTTTCGTCTGAGATTTGGTATAATAACGGTAGGAGAAAGTATAGTATGCGAAGTCAGGGAAAGGGGAAAGCAAATTAAATAAAGGGTGTTTTTTTTAGACGTGTGCTTTTAAGAAGAAATAAAACGCATATAATTTAATGTTTAATTTAGCTTTATTATAAAGAAAGGGGTTTGCCATTATATTTTAAAACAATTTTGGGCAAATGGCCACCGCGGCTGACTCAAATAAATTCCAGCCGAGACGCCCAATTTTCGAAAGCTTCAATTGTTGCGCGCGATGGGGGATGGACTCATTCGGGTCTTCTTCGATACTCTGCTCCAAAGTAGCAATAGCGCGACTTCGATGCGCACTGTGCGGCGACTCTGAGGATGCATGTTATCCACTAGAGTAAACGTGGTGCGAAACCGATAGATGGTTGCTCGAAATTATGCGATTTTGGGATTATGTCGACAGAATTTTGGACGCACCGAACCATTATTTTGGTAATAAATTTGCACGATTTGCAAACGTTGTTCAGGAGTAAGTCTATCAATTATGAAATCGCAAACCAAATTGAGCATAAATCAAGTGACTGCTTTCAAAAAGACCAACTTCGAAAAATGTATTGCCAGATTGAAAGTCACACGTTTAAAAAAAAATTGTGTGAGTGCCGGGACTCACGGTTAATATGTGTAAACATCAAGGTGCGCGGATCCAAAACGGACTTGTTTTTGCTTGAAGGGGATCTAAAGATTTTTTTCACTGAACGCACCCATCCTTGCACGACGTAACGTTGCACACGAACGCTCACGTTTTTTTTCACTCTACCGCCAGCATAGATGTTTACACATCAAAAACACCCTTTATGGTGTTTTGAACATATTTCTGCCCATCTGTCGACAAAGAGACTGGTTCAGGAATTTTCGGGCCTAGAAGCAAACTCTCCTTGCCGATAGGAGAGTCAACTAGCATCTGCCAGGCAGAAATAAATTCGATTGTGAAGTGTACTGAATGTAACGCGTAATGCATCTTATGTCAATATTTTTGCCAGATCACTGGGATCATTTTAGTTTAATTCACCTGAAGAGGCAGACTTCATAGTGAAAATAGGAGCAATAACACCCCTAAACTGGGGCAGAAAATGTGATTAAGAACAAAATAAAAACAGAAGAGGAGGTAAAAAGACTAAAAATCTATGATGAAGTCTCAAAGTCGAGACAAGCCCAGTTCCTACTATTAATATTTGGTATCGATATGAGTCATGCTTTTAATTTCATAGGGGGTCAAAGGCCCCCAAAACATTTTTTTATGATTGTTCACTGAATCGGTCGACTCAAATTTGACCACAAAATTATGGATAATCGATCGTGCGCAACGCACTTATATTTGCCCTTAAAGATTTTGATTTAAACGTACTGTTCAATCGTGTAACTTGCCATGGTGATTTGGCATCAGTATATTTGAATAATAAACAATAGATATGACAGATGTCACCAGAACAAAATGGCCGCCACAAGCCGCAAAAATCCTTTAGAACCTCTTGTTATTCATAACATGTGATTCTAATTGCAAATTGTGGCGTGACAGTCACACAATAAATATTTAGCCACGGGGTACTGCGAGCAATATGTGATGCGAGAATATATTTTACATGCGCTGAAAGCTCTTATACATGGTCTTTCATTAAAAGCTTCCTATCTTTAAATTTAAATAAAACGTGTTTGAATTTCGTTTGAACTTAGAATTTTCCGGTAATTGCCCTGCTAACTTTTAATGAACAATGAAGATAAAAGATTACTCAATTTTCCCAAAAGTGGTGGACCACTTAATTTTGTTATTGGGTTCTTAATAAGCATAGCATATTAACACCATGCCATCACAAATCGTTTCGCGTTATGCTCTTCTAACTTGAGGGACATAAATAGACATTTTTGCACATACCAACTTTTTTAAAAATACAGAATATAAACATTTTGACAGAAAAACTAGACTAAAAATTATTTTTCAACTCTCATTAGTTTATCAACTCAAAGAGGATATCTATAAACCATAACTCTATACACAAAACCTACCTTAAAATTAAACATTAAAAATTAAACATTTCTCCCCTTTTGAACAACCATGCAAGTCAATTACAAAATGCCCCCGCGCTTTGTGTTTGCGAGTCAATAATATAAATAACTTAATTAATGTTGTCAGGTTTTTTTTTTCAACAACAAAATTATCGTTAGCAAACGTGATTGGTATACAACAACAATTTTGCCATCAACACCCCTTTGTTAATTCAATGCCAGATTTGAACACACAAAAGTACCCTATATTTAAACACAAAATATTTGGATAACAAATTCGTGAATTTATAGCAAGGGGATAAACACTGTATCCACCAACCCAGGATTTTATTTCAATAACAATCCCATCGGCAGTGTTTTGTTTATTCCGATCGAAAAGTAATATCTAAGACTAAAATAAGGAGACTAAACGAAAGACAAAGGCCTATCCTGTTTTAACAACAAAGCGTATCAATTGCCCAAGGGATTTTGATAGAAATGTGCTTTTACGAGTAGTAGATATTGTTATTGTAGGAAAGGTATTGTCTGGTTTATGGAGGATGAAAGAACTTCTTGTCAAGCAAATGTAGGTACATCGACAAGAAACACATTGAGTGACAATAAGGATTATTGACTCAATTGTATCTAATTCTTTTCTCGGCTTAGTGCAAGTCGATTTTGTACACTTTATCATTGAGGTGACCGTATTCTATTTTTCTTTTATTAAAGAGAAAGTCGTTATTGTTTATTTGTAACGGGTCATTCATTTCGTGATTTCAAGTTGGTAGCGCTGGCATTTGACACCTGTCAAACTCAGCTGTCAAATGAAGTGTGATAATATTAGTTGTATGTTTGGCATTTACGATTGTGGGTCGCTTAGCAATCGAACAACGCGTTAAAATTATTAAAACTTACTACAAAAGTGGTGATTCAAACGTAGCCACTTTTCGCGCATTACGCGATGATTATGGTCGTCATAATTGACTGACTACGCAAGCAATCGGTAAATTTCTGAAGAAATTTGAAGAGATTGGAAGTGTTACTGATAGATGAAGACCTGTGCATCATCGCAATGCACGCTCAGTCAAAAATATTACTGCTGCAAGTGCAAGTGTTGGTGATGAACCGAATTTATAGATTTTTCGGCGTTCGCAGCAATTGGTCGAATGATAACGAATTTTTGTTGGCAATCGATTGAAGATCATGACTTGGAGGATATAAGGTTCCAACAAGCCACACAAAACGACCAATTATGGCTTTATTGCGTGAGAAGTTTCACGGTCGCATAATTTCACGCTTTGGCGACGTCAATTGGCCACCAAGATCATGGGATTAGACAAAGTTAGATATTTTCTGTGAGGCTACGCAAAAGACCGTGTTTATGCAAATAATCCCCGAACTTTAGTTGTATTAAAAACCAACATTACTCAAGTTATGGCCGAGACACCGCCAGAAACGTGTGAAAAAGTGGTTAAAAATTACCTCAAAAGAATCGCATGCTGCGAATCTTCCTGAGGAGGCCATTTAAATGATATTGTCTTTCACACTTAATGCCAAAGTCAAAACTTTATAACGAAATGAAATTTTCAACAAAGATCTATCGATGTGTGTGTTTTATGTAGCATTACTTCCGAAACCGAGAATTGAAAGACACTTTATAGTACTCTCAAATGGAACCAGCTTAGCTATGGTTTAATTTACGTGGTAAAAATTTGTATTCTTGATTCTTTTGATGTCGTTGTCTTGAAAGAAGTTTCCAATTGAGAAATTAAAGTACATTTATATTTATTTCGTCCTCTTCGCCTAATTTCCTGGACACAAAGCGTCTCGTCATAGGTCATACATTAAGAAGTTTCACATTTTGGGTTTCTAACCCCTACTTTTTTTTTGGCTTCTCCTCCTTTTGGTATTTCTGTTTCGGAAACGAGTCCCACCTGATTATTCCTTGGTACCCTTCTTCTATGTGTACAGCGAACGTAGCTAGTACGGACTCCTCATAGATTATCTTCTAGTTTACTGCTTTAGTAGTGAGAAGGTAGATCACTTTGTCATCCACTTGTTTATTCCTCGATCCACTTCTTCTAAGTTTATCTTGGAAATTGGACCGATACGGCACTGTCCTGAGCGTCCTTTAGCGATTATCCTAAGTTTTTTGCTAAAGGCAGGGAACGATTTCCAACAGGTTACTCTGGTTAATTTTGTACCATGGACCGAGTCTGTCGAACGCCGACAATTCAGCCGTGTATTTTATTCGCTTGAAAAGGACCAAACCCAGCCAAGTTTTTGGAAAAATGGATGTTTCTAGGCATTTAAACTACTTTGTAAAGGGTTTTCCAATAAGAGGTGTTATTTTGATATTCAAAGAAAAATGGCATTTTTTGAGATAAATGATCGGATGTTTATTTCATTATAAAGAGGAAGGTATGCTGTTAATAACATCACACAACATCAGCCACGACCACGCTCACAGGACCATATCCTTTTCATGAAATTTTCCATAACCAAATCGCAAAGTGGCTGCCCTATGTCCTCGATAGCCTCACGAATTCCATCTTTGAGGTCTTGAATCGACGCTGGGCTGTTGGCGTAGACCTTATCTTTCACGTGGCCTCAAAGGAAGAATTCGCAAGGTGTTAAATCACAAGATCTCGGTGGCCAATTGTGATCACCTCTTCGAGAGATAGAACGGTCCGGAAACTTTTCCCGTAAAAGATCGATGGTTTCATTGCTTGTGTGGCACGTAGCGCCGTCTTGTTGAAAGTAAACGTTATCCAGATCAATACAATCCAATTCCGGCCATAAAAAATCATTAATCATCTCTCGATAGTGCAATCCATTGACCGTAACTGTTGCTCCAGCTTCATTTTCGAAAAAGTAAGGTCCAATGACCCCGCCGGACCATAAACCGCACCAAACAGTCACGCGTTGAGGATGGAGAGGCTTTTCAATAATAACTCTTGGGTTTTCCGAGCCACAGATGCGACAGTTTTGCTTGTTGACGTAGCCTCCGAGGTGGAAATGGGCCTCATCAGTCAGGATGATTTTTCGATGAAATTCCGGATCATTTTCATGCATTTCAAGGACCCAATCAGCAAAGACACGACGTTGTTGATGATCAGCCGGCTTGAGTTCTTGTGTTAACTGAACTTTATAAGCCTTAAGACCCAAGTCTTTATGCAAAATACGGTGTAATGACGTTTGTGGAATGCCTAATTCCAAAGAACGACGAGGAATGGACAAACCTGGGTTTTCTTCAACACTTTGGACTACAACAGCAATATTCTCAGTTGTTCTTGAGCGACGTGCACGGGTTTTATTCTTCACATCACTAACTTGTCCCAACAGCTCGAATTTGTCCACCAATTTCTGTATTGCGGTCCGACAAGGTGCTTCACGACGACCCAAAAATGTTTTAGTTTTACGAACCGTCTCTGCCAAATTTTCACCATTTTTATAGTGAATTTTAATAATTACAATGCGTTGTTGAAGCGTGTATCGTTCCATTTTTATTAATGGCGTAGTTTCTACTTGTCAAATGTCAAAAAGGACAGCTTCAAAAGTGACAGCTACTGAAATAGCGGGCTATTCAAAATAACACCTCTTATTGGAAAACCCTTTACAAGTACATATGTATGTGTTATTCTTTGAAAGCATTAATTCTTAAGAAATTATAAAAATTGTTAAGCCTTGGAGGCAAGATTAAAAGTCAATAAAGTTTTTACAAATGTGGGAGTTTGGAAACTCTTAACCCAAGTTTTCTGCTCTTTTGGGATATACCCTGGACCTGGACACCGACGAACCTTCGACAAAAAGTCATCGAATGGTCACCACACAAATATACGATGTAATGATACACTACACATACACACCCTTTCTTCACCGTTGCCGTTTATTAAATTGCTTTTAAAAGCAATCCAGAATTACCGTATATGGTATAAGCAAATATTAATATTAGTTTTTCTGTGAAATTATAGCTCAGACACAATATGCAAAAGAGACCGTGGATGAGCACAAGAAAATCGAGCACTAAAATAATAAAGGGTCCGCCAAATAACTTTTTTTTTTTTTGAAAATGGCGCAAAACATCGAGTGTAGCTTCGGGTGTGTGGCACGTAGCGCCGTTCTGTTGAAACCAAAATTCGTTCAACATGGGCCGATAACGGTCGCCACTGAAAAGATGATTTTTTTGGCAGAATCAGCATCTTCTCTAAGTCGATCGCAGGCTCACTTAGAGAAGCGTATACACAATCATATTCGTTCAGCGGAAGGATAAAACTAATTATCTGTCAAATCAGACATGAGCTAAGTGTTACCATTCACGAAATAAGCACTAGTTGAAAAAAAAACATTAGATGGCGGACCCTTTACAAATACATAAGTGCAAATCAAGAATACTTGCTAAAGCCTGATTCACAATGTAGCGAGGAAACGAGACGTGAGCGTGACAAGAACTCGTTGTAGTTGCCAAACCAATTTCAAACAATGAAAGCATACCTCGATAACCACAATGCGGCGTTTCTCGTCGGCACGTCACGCCAAGAATTTAAAAAATTGAAAAAAAAGACGTGACGTGACGACGATTTTCATTTTTCCCAAGTAATTTACAGATTTTTCACAAGAGATGTAATCAAATTGTGTCTAACAAAGAAAGTTATTGATAAATCTATTGTTTTGTAAGTTATTTTGTTTATATTTAAGTGATTTTTTTGTCGTAAAAACGCTCGCTGCATTGTAAATTGGGCGACGATTTTGTAACAAGAAAAAGATGACAGCGGTTCTCGTCACGCTCACTTCCCGTTTCTTCGTCGCATTGTGAATCAGGCATGAGTCTCCGTTTTGAAAGACTAAGGTTCCAAAAAATATAAGTAGTTAGTTAGTGACGTTCCAAGTAACATTTTTCCTCTCATAAGGTGCTCTGAAAGTCTTACTAGACTTATTTAAGGGAGCTAAATGCACTCTTGGCGATTGAAGTTTAAAAAATGCCTTGCTCTTACAATAACAATGCTGTGGGACGAATTTGAGTTTCATAACAAGAAAAGAATTCTTGAGTATAGCAACAGGATATACAAGAATCTTATGGGAGTTTGTTTTGTTGAGATTTGAAGGCCTTAACTCTGGGAGTATCTTAGTTGGGGTCGGCTTTTTCAGAATGTTCTTTAGTGACGTCTGATATCTCAGAGTGTAATTTAGTGCTGTCAGCTATCTCAGACTTTGACTATGCTTTAGTGTCATCTGCTATCTAAGACTGTGCTTTAGTGACGTCTGTTAACTCAGGCTGCAATCTTGGGACGTCTGCTATCTCAGAATGTACTTTAGTGACGTCTCTTATCTCAGACTGTGACTGTGCTTTAGTGACGTCTCAGACTGTCGCTTAGAGACGGCGATTGGTGAATAGAAATTTCCTCGAATACACTAAAGTTTTTTTTGCTTCTTTGGTAAAACCATCGACAGAACGAGCACACCTCAGCCTATAACAAAAAGCTTCTCACAGCGTAACATCAAGCAAACAAAAAGTTAAGTGTAATTTAATGCATTCCAACTACTCTGAATGTGAATTAAATTTTTTTTTATCAAATCTGATTTCTATGAATGAAGTTTTACATCATTCGTTGCAGATGTTATGTATAGGTACATTCAATCTGGTAAAATACCGAGAAACTTTATGTACAGACAAAATCACTGCATAAGTAAGCTGCCTTTTGTTAAGGAATAATTTTGTATTTTGAGCTTTGCTTGCTGAAACTGAAAGGAACATTTATTAATCATCCCAAATAGAAGCCCAACATGAAAGGAAAACTGCAAGTTGTTCCCCCACGTTTTTCTATTTAAAAATTGCCTCACAAACGCAATGAATTTTGAATTTTCAGAAAAGAAAACTCAATTCCACAGATCCACGAACATTGGAAAAAAAACACGCAAAAATGCCGGTTTTTAATCTTCATTCATAAGAAAACAAAAATAAAAACAAAAACGTGGAAACTCTGTTTTTCAATCGTTCATATTTGCATTCAAATGAAATGTGCTGTCTGTTAGGGTAGGTATATTCCAAATTGCCAACCAAAATTTATGGCTATCAAAAAATCACTTTTATATCCGTTTTATTTAGGTCAAAAAAAATACGTGTGAAGAAAAACATTAAATTTGGGTTGAGTTTCTTTGAAAACTATGTGAGTATGTGATACAAAGGATATATACCATGCCATGACCCATCGCATCCAATGAAAAACCGAGGAAATTGCTTAATTTCAGATCAAAGCTTCAAAGCAGCTGGAAATAAAATGAGAGGTATACTAAAAATGCAAACAGCTAGGTAAAGAGCACTCAACTATTATAGTTGTAGTGTATATGGTATTATGTGAGGGAATGTGGTAAAAAGAATCTCTGAATTGTGTAAGGTTTCACAGAGAAAACCAATATATTCATGTTTATGGTCATAAAGGAATGTCTTCAGCATCAGATATATTTCAGGAGGTTGAATTATAGTTTTTATGTTTTGACTTCATGTAAAAAGAAAAATCAAAAATTCAGAGAAATATTATAAGAGTTAATATCCACACGTAAGGTTACAATACAAATACAGTAAAACCCAATTAAGATAAACGGAAAAAAATCTTAATTACTTTTTCACTTAAGCGGACCTCGGATAACTGAAAAAAACTTTCACTTAAGCGGGTCTTGGTTAACCTAAAAACCTACAAAATTTAAGCAAAGCGGATCTCAGTTATTTAAAAAAAATCAGGATCCGTGCATCCTAAATTGCCGGAAAAAATCTTCATGGAACTAATCTTTCGGTAGTTTTGACGCTGAAGGTTTTTCAAATTGATTCATCAACGTTCCGGTTGGCAAATCCTTAAACATTAACCCGGATTCATCAGCACTAAAGATATCGTCTTGATCACATTCTTGAAGGATGTCTGGCAAAACATTCTCCAGCCAATCGTTAGAAGCATGTGTATCAGCAGAATTTTTCTCTCCATAAAGTTCGTCAAGCTTCCATCTGTCACTTTCAGAGGTGGATAAAATTAGTGAAGGTGAATTTAAGAACAAAAATACAGATGCAGTCAAAGCCTGCTCCTTGGATTTTGTTTTGTTTGATTTTTCTAGCTTATATTCATTTTTTTTTTTTTGTCATTTAATCGAGTTTTTTTTTCTTTGAAAAATATAAAATTTCATAGTAATATTTGGGTAGATTTGTTGAAAAAAGTACGGGGTTGGGTAAATTGTTTACTGAAGCGGGCTTATAAGTTAAGCGTATTTCACCTAATCTGGTCTGACTGTACTTTGTAAGCTGTAAATAGAGGAGTATTTGGCCCTTGTAAACTTTTTGATTTACAATTTTAATATATTATTGCACATAAATAAGAAGGCTGCTGATAATAGCCGTGTTCCTTTGGAGGTGGCGATAGCTACGGGATAAACTGGGGGTCAATTCTCGATCTATGAAGTTGTGAAGTGATACAAAAAATATCATTTCAGTTTTCACATAGTTTTTTTTCATTTTATAACTTAATGAACACGCTTTAAGCGATTCTCAACCACTCTATGATAAATGGCTGTCAAAGTGTGTACCAAAGTGTACTAAATGATAAATCTGTCAGTGGTCTGTCGTTTTGGTTTTTAGTTTTACTTCCTCTATAGGACAATTAATGGTTTCGTGTGGGTCGGTGCGTCTTATTGCGTCGGTGCGTTTGTGCATCCCCTGTTATTTGAGATAGAGCATAAACGGGTGGACGGATTTGCTTCAAATTTGGTACAGAGCATTTTTATGTGATTCCCTAGAGGAAAAATTCAAATTTTTGTTTTAACTCATCTAGAACGAGTAGCTGCCATACAAATATTTTGATTTTTTCAAATTTTCTCGAAAACGGCTTTGACGAATTTGATTAAACTTTTTGATTTGATTAAACCTGCAATAACCAATTCAATTGTAAGAAAACTGCACTTCAGATTTTTCTTAAATAATTCACATAACGGTATTAGGTATTCCACATTTTTTGAGAAAATGGAGTTGATTCATGATAAATTTTCAAACCATACTAACCTCAGTACAAATCAAGAAGTGTCAAGTCGGTTATCACACAAAACAGTGTTGCCAATTTAAATTTTCTGCCTCTAAAAAACATCTATATATGCTTTTAAAAACCATAAATTTCAAAGGAGGCTAAATGTCTCTTTAAAAAAGCTTTTATCTAGTTCAATGTAACCGAAACATCATCACAGTAGGTATGCAAAATTTTCTACAGAAAAAATATATAAATATATTTTATTTTACGGAAAGCCGTTTTCGAAATAATTCGATTTAATGAAAACTTCACTCAACAGTGAAAATCTCACTTTCACTTTTTTAAATTAAAAACAAAATATTTTAATCAAATTGTGGGCTTATGAAATTCCGTAAATAAACAAATTAAATTAATAGTTGAGTGAGGAACCGTTATAGGGTTAATTCAATAAACAAGTTGTGGTATTCAGTATTCCACATAAAAAATAAAAATATGAATATTTGTTAGTGTGAGAAGATGAATATATGAACTTTCTTTTCGTTGGATTCTTTTTTGGAGTGTTGTAAAGTAGATGGGACCACATTCACTACTGATAGGGTAGTTTGAAGATTTCTTTTTATAAAAAATAAAAAAAAAACTAATGGTACTGTTTAGGTGAGATACTAGATGGCGCTGAATTGATTTCCCTTTTCACGTCCATTAAAATTTCCCATACAATAAAAATCCGAAGTGAAAGCATTCTTTCTTTTCATAACCTTTTTTAAGACACTTTTATGTAACCCATCTTAAAGGTAAGACCTACAATAAAGACACATTTTACTCTACCTATACCCAACACTTACTCTTTTTTTTTCAACTTGATTTTTTTCTACCGAACCACACCCCAACACATGCAAAGTTTTTCTCTATTTTTACTTGCGATATCGCACTCGAGATTTTGATCAAACTTTACATTACGATGATAGAGAAGTCAAAAAAAGTGGGTCTCGCAAAAACGTCCGTCTGTCTGTCTGTCTGTCGGTTCGATTACAGCCTAAACAGATGGGTCGATTTTCTTTAAACTTGGTACCTATAGCGTATTTTGGACATTCCCCCCACCCGTTTTTTTCTCTTTTTTTTTAGGACCAAAATTAACAGTAGCTGTCATACAAAATTTCTTGGCCAAAAAGGAAAAACTTATTTTTCTCAAATCCAGCGCTACCGAATTTGTTTTTAAGAACTCAATAAATTTAAATAGTTATAAGTTGCCGTTTAATAAAAAAATGGTTCCGAAAAATGGTTATTAATGGTACCTCCCAAAGAACCATTTTTTTGATTTTCGCTTTTCTCGAAAACGGTTAAACTGATTCTGATAAATTTTTTTATGAAGAAGTATTGACACATTCTAAATAATATTGTATACCAAAATTTTCCAAAAAATATTTTTTAGATTTTTAAAAAAAGTTTTAATATTTTTTTTTTAAAACTCAATATTTCAAAAACGACTTGGTCGATTTTTATTAAACTTGGTAAATAGCAGTTTTTTAACTTTATCTAGAAGATTTTTGACAAAAATTATTCTAATACCCAAAAATAACGGTGCCTCCCATACAAATGTTAAAAAAACCGTTAAGAAAAATATTTTGTTTCTCAAAAACGACTCCTACGATTTTCATAAAAGTTTTTTTGTGTGTTAAAATTAGTACGATCTACCATTAAAAATTTTTAAAGTTTATATTTTAGGTTTATTAACAGTACCTCTCATATAACAGTTTCTTTGATTTTCGACTATCTCAACATCTGATCAACCGAATAAAATTAGATTTTATATACAGAAGCTTGTAACAAATATAAATAAAAGTGCGTATCAAAATTTTCTAAAAAATGACTTTGGATTTAAAAAAAAAAAATCAACATTATTTTTTTTGAAAATTCGATATTTCGAAAACTAGTAGCAGATTTTTTTGTGAAGTTCAATTTTTAACGCAACATTAATAAATGCTTTAAATTGGCGTACCAATTATTTTTCTCAAAAATGTTAACGAAATTTTATATATAAAAAATTAATTATTTTTAAAACCGCTCCTACGATTTTCAAATTTTTTTTTCTCATAAATAAAGATTTATATAAGAAATCAGATGGTGTACATCGCGTTGGGTTAAAACGGATTCAAAGTATTTTAATCAATTTCTTTCTAATTTTGTTGATTTAAAACAATTTACCAGTTTAAATTATATAATTTCCTTTTATGCGTATTGCATATGTGCAACACTAGGCTATATTGTTAATTTTTGTATGCTCACATAATACCACCTGAAACTAAACTAAGATTTGGCAAATGGATAAAATATATACTCCTATAGCTAATTTATTTCAGACTATAGAACCACAATGTGATCGCACATAAGAGCAAGTTCGTGCGACCCAGTCGTGCATATTTTTTTTAATGAAATGAAAATGATTTCGAAGAAATACATTTTCTATGTAATAATCAATTCTATATTATTTCACCTTTATCATTTCTCTTATGGAGTAATAAGTACAGGGTGATGATGGCGCAAAAGAAATGAAAGAATTTGAATAGTCTATAACTTCTTTAACTCATTTTTTGTTCAGATTTTTGATTTGAGTAAAGTACTTGCACCTTTTGATTCAAGCACGAGAGAAACCAAACAGTGTATTCGATTCGTTTTAAAGGGATCAAATGGTGTGCAGTGTTATATAGATAGAATACACTGAAGTATAGTGTACTCGTTTAGAGAAGGGAAATTAATACGTTCATGCAGACCTTTATTAAAAGTGCTATTACCGACCGGTTTCGCAATAGGTGGGTTCGGATATGATAGTTGAATTTTGTTAAGCGCCCAATCTGCGATGAATTAATAAAGGGTCCGCCATCTAACGTTTTTTTTTCAACTAGTACTTATTTCGTGAATGGTAACACTTAGCTCATGTCTGATTTGACAGATAATTAGTTTTATCCTTCCGCTGAACGAATATGGTTGTGTATACGCTTCGCTAAGAGGGGCTGCGATCGACTTAGAGAAGATGCCGATTTTGCCAAAAAAATCATCTTTTCAGATGAAGCTCATTTTGATCTTGGGGGTAGTAAACAAGCAAAATTGTCGCCTTTGGGGCACAGAAAACCCGCACCCGAATACATTGAAAAGCCGATACACCCAAAACGAGTCACTTTTTGGTGCGCATTTTGGTCCAGAGGCATAATTGGGCCATTTTTCGAAAATGAGGAAGGAGTGGCCGTTACAGTCAATGGCGATAGTTATAGGGCCATGTTGAACGAATTTTGTTCACAAAAATTGAAGAGGAGGATATTGGCAACAATTGGTTTCAACAGGACGGCGCTACGTGTCACACATCCGAAGCAACACTCGATGATTTGCGCCATTTTCAAAAAAAAGAAAAGTTATTTGGCGGACCCTTTATATAAAAATTATTGGGAAAAGGCGAAATCATGATTGTTTTGAGGGATCAATTTTGCAGCTTTTAATGTACGCCTTTATCAAAAGACACATCTACGCTCTATCCCAAGTAGTCCCCAAGTTGTAGTAGTACAAGAGCCGACAGCACATTTTCATACTTTGGGGTGGATGAATAGCAAAAATATGTGTATGAGCATCAATCTTTATAAAACCCACTTATTTAATTTTTCGAAAATCTGAAGTTTCTTATCAATTTCGGATTTTAGAAAGAAAATCGAATTAGTAACACATGGTTTAACATCCTTAGTCCTTACATAACAATTTTTATATGTAGCCTGAAATTTCATTATAACCTTGAAGATCAGACAATTAGAAACAAAGTTAATTATCAGTTGATTTGTTCGGGTTTTCATAAAAAAACTTTGTTGAATATACTATATAATATAATATATATAGTATCGAAACTTGGGTGGATTTTACTAACACTAATTTCTAAAAATTTTCTCGGTCATGAGAATAAACTCTGAAAAGTTCATCAAAATCGTTAGGTAAAGCCGTTTCCCAAAAACAAGAAAAAATTAAAGTGATCATTGAAGGGACAGGATTCAGGAATCATTTGATTTCTGTCCGAGAAATAGAACCGTTAACGAAAAACCAAGAAATAAGACAATTGGGTGTTTTGTAGGGGTCGGTTTTCATTAAATCTTGTTTTTAAACTTTTTTATCGTTCATTAGTTAAAGTAATTCATTACCGTTAAAGCAGTTTCCGATATACCGCCAAAATATGAGAAAAGTGGCAGTGGGTGGATTTTACTAAAACCAATTTCTTTATTTATTTTCTCACGGAATAAAACTGAAAATGTCATCCAAATCTTAAGTGCCGTTTCCGAGAAACCAAGAAATCATAAAAGTAGGCGTGTGAGTGGGTGGATTTTCCTAAATCAAACTTTTTCATTTTTTCTTCGTTCATAAAAATAAACTCGGCAAATTTAATTAAAATAGTTTGAGTCGTTTCCGACAAACTTGGAAATATGAAAACGGCGCGTGGTAGTCGGACGATTTTCCTTAATAATACTTTTTATTTTTTTTTTCGTTCATAAAAGTAAACTCTCCAAATCCAAATCGTAAGTCTTTTCCGAGAAACTAAGAAATAGTACGAAAAGTAGGCGTGTTTGTGGGCGGATCTAAATTATGACATATTTAAATTTTTTTTCTTGCTCGGTTAAAAAAACTGAAGTTTTCATCCAAATCGTAAGAGTCGTTTCCGAGAAACCAAGAAATGATGAAAATGGGCGTGGCAGTGGGTGGATTATACTTAGTCTTTAATTTTAGTTTTGTTCTCGTGCATAAAAAGAAACTCTTAAAATTTCATTAAAATCGTTAAGTCGTTTCCGAAAAAAAACTAAGTATTAAGAAAAGTGGGCGTGGTAGTGGGCGGAACTAGATTATTAGAGCAAACTGTAGAAATTTCATCAAAATCGTTATAGCTGTTTTCCAGAAACCAATAATATATATATACAAGAATAGCTCGTTTTAAGTAATAAAATTGCATATCAAAATTTTCAAAAATTAATTATTGGATTAAAAAAAAATTCAAAACTATTTTTTTCAAAATTCGAGCAATTTCATGGGACCCAATCGTACATATTTTGTATTGTTCAGCGGAAAGTTAACCTTTCGGGGTGAAGACCACAGCTTTAATATGAATGCGGACTTTCCATTAATTGCGTTGATGTAAAAAAAAAAACATATGTGTGTACTGACGTACGCGCGCTAGAAGTAAAGCTAGGACCGCACTCGGCGGAACTGCACTTCAGCGGAACTGAACTTCACGACTTATTTGTGGGAAATTGTATGAGCTATATCGCACTAAGCGACAACTGCACTTCACGACGCGACACTATGCGACAAAGTTGGTAATCTGACCAACTGTGTGACGACGTGAAGTTTCGTTCAGTTTCGTGCGAAAGTGCGCACGGTGTCGCTGAAGTGCAGTTCCGCCTAGTGCGGTTCTACCTTAAAACTTCTTTTCTCTCAAACAAAGCCTCTCGCCTCTGTCATATTCTTACTTATGAACATACAAACATTTTGTATAAACCAACATAACAATTAATTGCTGATTTGAGATTATAATGAATTCTTTACAAATTGGTTAAATAATCAAACTAAAGTTGACGATTTTCGCTTAGCCATTACACCCCGACTCCACAGGGCATTCAGAAGCCCAACATCATAACCACAATCCAATCAGCGAATTTTTACCGCTGGGCAAATTATGTCATGTCGTTTCACATACAAGGGAAACATACAGAAATTCCTTTCCCCACTACTACTACCTTTTTCCTTCAACATTTACCACCACATTCAGCGAGAAAAAATCACACACATGAAACGTCAAATCTCATGCCCAAGCTTTGAACAGCGGTCATATCGTGTTGAAAAAGTTGTTTTCGTCGATATGTTGCTGCACGGACATGGATTTTTGTGCCTCCATTGGATTTTTTGTAGACATGTTCATAATCCGTGCATCGTTCATGCCCAGTGGAGGTGGCATGTAAGGCATGTGGCCAGCTGTACAAACGTCGATGTCGGTCAAACTTTTATCCGTGGTTCAGCAATTTTA
Organism: Leucozona laternaria; assembly: GCA_932273885.2. Classification (NCBI taxonomy): domain Eukaryota; kingdom Metazoa; phylum Arthropoda; class Insecta; order Diptera; family Syrphidae; genus Leucozona; species Leucozona laternaria. Next base: position 275,634,227 of record OW026366.1, read on the forward strand.
GTCCACCGATTCCGGCGAGTTAACTGAGGTTCTCATTTGATTCAAATTTTTATCCATGGCTAAGCAATTTCAACTCACCGATTCACCTCAATAAAATCTCCGAAATTGGGATGAGATTTAAGAAAGGAAACGAGACGCAAGAAAACGAGACGAGAGCGTGACATTATTCACTGTAAGCATTTTGGAATTATAAAACCATTTCCCAATTCAATGGCAAGAGACTTTTGACGAGATTTAACAAAATAATAATATTAGCTGCATTTTATTATCCTTCAAATCTGATCCGGATAAGATCATGATAATAAAACAAACAGGAAAAAAAAGTTATATACCCATCTCTTTTTGTCCTTTTGTGTATTTATTTGTAGGTGTTCGTTGTCTTCGTTTTTACTCAAAAAGCCATCTACCCGTCAGCGTTAAAACTAATTTTTGCAAGGAAGTACTAAAGGTGTGTGTTCAAAAATGGATTTGCAAATCCAAGAGCACAGCTGGACCTTGAATTGTTTATGTAATAAATGTATTTTCGTGTGCAAATCCAATCCGGATCAGATCTGGCGGAAATTAAAATACCTACGGCTATTAAAGCTTACTGAGTATCAATTTCTTAATCAATTAATTTTACGTAACGTGACGACGTGAAATGCTTTATTATGCATATCCTCGTCATAGTTTGAAACTAATTTAACAAAACGACGAGATCTCGTCACACTCACGTCTCGTTTTCTTATCGCATCCATTGTGTTCGAGGACTAATTCCAAATGCATATGGCAATGCTGTTTTAGATTTGTCAGCGGGTTAAGGATTCCTCGTATATGGCAATGCTCGTCTACGTTTGTCAACATTCAACAAGATAGTTTTGTTTACTTTGTGTTTTTCTTATTTTAGGTAATTTTATTTGTTCATTTTAAGTTGTTAGTTTATAAGTTAAGTTGGAAAAAACTGATTTGTGTTACCTAGAATTAAGTGTTTAATAATTTAAATTAAAAATATGGTCGAAAAATTTATTTTTTTGTGTTTTTTTTTAATATTGAAAATCGTTTTCTGTTCTGGTGGCTGTTCTTCGCTGTGTTTAATTAAAAAAACAATAATTTTCATGTGGTTAGTTTTTGTGGCTCTTTTCCCAAAAAAACATTCTTTTTCGGTATAAAAATATGTTTTTTTAAAATAATTATTGGTGGGTAAAAGTTTTTATATAGAGCTATGGCAATAAAATCTGTCGCGAAAAATTCTGTCGGTTTTTGACAGATAAAAAGTGTCGGTTTGACATGTCACTGACAGCTCCATATGAAAATTCTTACCCGCAACGCCGGAAAAGAAGTCTTACTTCAAAAACATCTTTGTCTTCAATTGGCAGCCCTTACCATCATCACCTGCCGCAAAACCTTTGATTCAACGGAAGCTTGAAAACGAAATCATTGAATATGCCCACAGTGCTAGAAACAAACACAAAAATGTCCTCAATAATGAACCCTTCTGATCTGGCTACCATCTATAAGGCATGCCTACATCCGCCCAAAATTTGAGTACAACTCTCATGTCTGGGCAGGTGCCCCTATAACACATCTGAATCTGTTGGATATAATTCAGAACAGAGGCTTAAAACTAATAAGTTACACATCGATTATGGAAGCTTTGTTTCCCTTGAATACCGTCAAAATGTTTCCTATGTCTTTCATTGTTTTATCGCAACAGTGTTCTTATGAAATACCCAGTTGCATTTTTCCCTTTAAACAATTCTGCCGTGATACTCACCTAACTTCGGACGTACTGTCAAATATAGATGTTCTTTCTTTAGCCGTACCACCTGAATGTGTAATGCTTTGCCTTACTCGATTTTCCCCCCTCATTGTGATGTACAAGCATTCAAGACCAATGAGCATCGACATCTCCTATTGTATCCTCTCCACTTTTCCTAAACGCTTGCACTACACTATAAGGGTAGTCAAAATCCCTTGAGTGCGCGCAAATAAAAATTAAAAATTGGAAAGTTGGCAGTAGTTGTCGACCGCAAACGACAATCCCACTTACGATTTCTCAATTTGTTATTAAAAATAGTTCTTTGTCGACTTTCGATCAGAAATAGAAAATAACCACCAAAGGGGTGATTTGCCTTTGGACAGGGTTGTCATTTGAACAACACTGGTCCATATTGCATATCAAAACCTTAACATCTACACTCAGCAATATTTCGTGGCTCTATTTTTAGAAACGATACTGCATTTATAAGAAAAAAAAATAAAAATACAAATTTGGAAGAAACTTTGCAGTGAAAAAGCTACTGGTGTTTAAAGCGAGAAACAGTTTGGCACAGCAACTTCAACAGCAACTTTGACAACCGCATCACTCATTTTAGAGCTATTGGTTTTATATATGGGTTTAAATACATTAACCCAGCACATCAACGTTATAGACCTAAACCCTAAATTCAATGCTTCCAACTTTAAAGCGAAGTTTTTCAGGTTTATCAACACTAAAAATTGTAAATGTGACAAGTTTTATATAATTTGTGTATGCTGTCAAAACGGCTGTTCACGTTGGTAATTTATTTCATTGAATTTTTATTTATTTATGTCTATAAGTATTATTACAACTCTTTTAGACTTATTACATATTTCTTAAAAACTATTGAAATAAATTAAAACATTAAATAAAGAAAATATTAATTCAAATAATTTTATAAATTATAATGGATTTGAAAATATTTCTATTTTCATCGAGGTCGATAACATTTGCAAATTGATTAAAATTAACACAGGCATAAGTAATTGGCTCATTTTGACCATAGTGCGTTACAGGCTGAGAGATATAAAAGAAGCCATTACTTCTCGGTTTTAAGGCTCTAGAGGGCGCATATATACCGAACAAAGCTAGAAGGGGGGCGCATTCAACATTTCCCATTATGGTCTCTTGCGAATGTTATAGAATAGTAAGTTCTTCTACAAGATAGAGGCTTTAAACCAATTAATAAGCACCTACTATTATAAGATGGCATGGAATCAGACCAATTCAAATTTGTAAATCGTTTTTGAATTTTTTCAATACGTAACAAATCTTTTTTTAAAAGTGGAGACCATACGACACAGCAATATTCTAAAATTGGACGAACTAAAGCTACGAATAGGGACTTCAATGTATAAGGATCCCGAAATTCTTGGGAGTTCCTAAATACAAATCCAGACATAGCGTTAGCTCTCGATATAACATAATCAATATTTATGGGAAAAGAAAATTGGCAATCAAAAATGACTCCCAAATCTTTTTGACTTACACATTTTTGCATTACAACATCCACCATCCTATACTCAAACAATATCGGCATAACGGATCTTGAAAAAGACATGACTGAGCATTTATTTATATTCAATCTTGAGGCATTCATACAACACCATTCAATCAATGCATTAATATATTTTTGTAAATCCAAACTATCAGCAACTGACTTAATTGACTTGAAAATTTGCACATCATCCGCAAACATCAGACATTTTGAAAAATTAATCGCTGTGGGTAAATCATTAATGAAAAGTAGAAACAACAATGGTCCAAGGTGACTGCCCTGTGGAACACCAGAGTAGTTTTTAATTTTGAAATATAGTTTAGACCCGATTTTAACAAACTGTGAGCGATTACATAAGTAAATACTTATTAATTTAAGGAGTGTTGAGTGAAATCTTAAGAAGGAAAGTTTCTTCAATAAAATTCGGTGGCTAACCCTATCGAACGCTTTTGAAAAATCAGTGAAAACAACATCGGTTTGACATTTGTTTTCCATGTTTTTCATGGAAAAATTTACAAAGAGAGACAAATTAGTCGCCGTCTATCTCCCTTGGACAACGCCATGCTGCTGAACTGATATATGATTTTTCACCGCTTCATATATTTTCTTCTTCACAATCGATTCAAAAATCTTAGGAATCAGTTGCAACTTAGCAATTGGTCTATAATTTTCAACAGCTTGCTTTGAACCAGACTTATAAATGGGAGTAATATAGGAAAATTTCCAGGCATCTAAAAACTCACCACTTCGAAGCGATAGGTTGAATATGTAACACAGAGTTTTCGACAGATTGCGTGCAGATTCTTTTAAAAACCTAGCAGGAATATTGTCAGGTCCAATACTTAAAGTACTATCTAAGCTAGAAAGTTCATTATAAATCTCTTCCTCAGATATAAACATTGAACCCATATCAATTATTTCAGAATTAGCCGGCAAAACATCATAATTAGAAGTATCAACCATAAAATTAGATTGAAAAAAAGTAGCAAGGATGTTACAGATTTCAGAGATATTACTACTTACTTTACCATTGTAATTCATGTTTGAAGGGATTCCAACACATTTCCTTTTTTTATTATAAAATTGCCAAAAAGATTTAGAATCACTCTTGATCTTTGTTTCAATAGACCATAAGTACTTATTATGGAAAAACTTTTTCAAAAAATTGTATTATTTAAGCAGATGACAATAATTGCATCGAAAATTTGAATTAATCTTGCTTCTTTTTTGAGCCTTGAGTAATGCATTTTTTAAACGTAATAAGCCTTTAGAAAACCATATTGGCTTTTTCGATACCCGCCTTATAGCTTTCTTAGGTATAAACTCATCTTATTTTTGGTAATCTATTTCACATGACTTTTGATGTCAAAGTTTTCGTTGCTGTCAAAGTTGCTGTGCCAATCTGTTTCTCTCATAACCATTTCATTTTTCAATCATTCAAGATGTATGTCAAGAAGTCTCCTCAACTTCATTTTTAACATTAAGCTAGCCGAATTTATATGTAAAATAATAATTGTGCATTTTGTTGGAATTTCTCAGAATTGTATTTATTTCGATTTCCAAAACGAATTTTCAGAATCACAAAGTATAAATATCAATTTTTGTCAATTCAATAACTTCTACATTTCTAGGAGCTAAAGAGCTTTCGGATATTTCAACAGAACCCCAAAAAACAGTTTCAAATTCCAAAAACAATTTCTCTTTCACATTCAATTGAATGAAAATATAAACTTTCCCAATAAAATATTTGTACCTATGTTATTTTTTTTTTTTTTTTGAAATTTACAAAATTCTATTTTGGTTAAATCATGAATCATTAAAACTAACGAAGGACCAAAATATCATTTCATATGTAAAATAAGAATCATTAAAATAAAAGCAGGAAACTATATATGTAATTCAAAGGAAAATAAAACCCTTTTCATTTCCTCTTAAAATTTATAAGATAACATCTTGTCATTGAAGTAACTCAAGTGCCTCAATTTAAATAGCTCATCCGGAATATCCTTCTATTTTCTCCATCATCGAAGGAGATTTACAAAGTAATCCAACTACGATTTTGTTGTTTACCTTTTGATATCCATAAAATACAATCGACTAATGGACGTTATAAAGTATAGGTACCTTTTGCCAAACTGAAAGTATTACATTTTGTGTGTGTTTATGTTTAGGTTTCTGCCAGTTGCGTATTAAGACCCATCGTTGGCCTTACACGTTTGAACGATGGGGCCTCCGAAGAGTGAAGTCCTGATGACTAAAAATTATATAATATCTTAGATTTCAAGTAAGAAGGGCATCATTATGGATGATATTAAAGAATTTTGGCACTTCAACGCATAGACGGTCGTATCATCAACCAGAGAAAAATCTTGAAGTATGTACACTTCAATAGTAGCCCTTTTTTTAAGCTTTTTTCAAGTCCACCACTGCTGTTAGAACATACACAAGAAGTGTTTCAATAAGGTTTAGGTTTAGAAAGCAAACCATTTATCTCTACCTTAGAGGGAAATATGAAAAACAACCTCAGTGAAAACAATCAATCGATATTATTTCTATACATTCAACGACCCAATAAGCAAACACAAAGGTATAGGTAAGCTACAAGCTTCCAATTTAGCTGCGAGTGTCTTCCCTTGCTCCTACTGATTGTTTTGGTTTGAGAAGTTCGTCTATTCCAATAAAACATACAAAAATGCTAGAAACTGTGTAGTTATATTTTTAGGCTACCATAACCCACTGCCACCGTCACCCCCACCACCATGTCAGACCTTAGCCACCTCTTTAATTGATATTAAGTTGGAAAAAGGCCAACTCCAATTATTTGACGAGTTCAAGGACTTTTATGTATGTTTCTATCAATATAGCCTTTAGCTTTCCATTAATAAAAGTCAATTTGTATAGAGGAATAGTGCATTTCATTTGATCATGATTCGATGGATTTTTGGATTTTTTTGTGACAGTCTAATTAAATATGACTAATGGTTTTCGAATATGCCATTGAATGGAATAAAATACAAATTGACTGTTGACTTTTTCGACAAGGTTGTTAAATAATGCCAAGTCAGAGATATAACCTTCAAAAATCATCTTTTGAATTATAACAAAACACAAAAATCCAATGGCATTTTCTGTTAACCCTGCACACTATTACACACACGTACAGAAATACGGAAATCCTTTCTCTTTCTAATATACCTAATCGTCAATTCAAATTGTTCTCATCAGAGCCAATCAATAGAATTATGCTCTTGGTTTTTGCATGAGAAGTTTATATACCTAAGTGCCCTACGGAAAGGAATTCCTTTAACCGGAAACTGACTATGTAAATTTTGTGGTATAAGAAGTTTGGCTACAACAACGTCTTCAATACACTTTACATGCGGAAGGGGATCTTAAAATTTTTGAAACTCTCACTATCAAGGATGTGATAATATAAGTTTCGTATAGAAAATCAAGCACAAAAAAGCCCGCGGCTTGGTCTTAGATTTACATATTAACTTCGATTTCCCGAAGGACTTTTGTCATTCAAGCAGTATGAGAGATTATGTAAACTGCTTACTTAGGTGTGGGTTTAGCAAATAAAATGGCTATCATGGGAATCAACCACACTTTAAAGTAAATCGGTGATTGCGTTGTTTTTTTTTTTATTGTTGAGTTTGCTTGTTTACGGAACGGGTAGCTTTATAGCTTAATTTTTTGAAGTTCCATTAAAAGGTTTTTTTTTTTTTTGTTAACATCAACAACCTTAAGTTTGATTGAACGAGAGTTTGATATGGTGATAAAGAGCGTAGTTTACTTTTTTAATGGTACAATTTTGTATGTTATAATTCTTTTCTCATGAGAACAATAAAATACTGAAACATTCATTTAAGACTATCGGAGAGAAGAACGAAGATAAGATGAAGCTTTCACGCCAGCTTAGGGCTGTGTCAATCAGGAACGATTCGATTTTTTTGATCCGATAATCGAAAAGTATTGATGATTGAAATCAAAAATTTTCGTTTCAATCGATCCAAATCTCAATCATTTCGATTCTCGATCTCAACCCAATCTCAATCATTTCGATGATTCTCGATTTTCCATCCCAATCTCAATCATTTCGATTTTCCATCCCAATCTCAGTCATTTTAATGAATCTCGATTTTCGATATCAATCTCTGTTGAATTATAAATATATAAAGGGTCCGTTTTTTTTTCTCCAACTAGTGCTTATTTCGTGAATGGTAACACTTAGCTCATGTCTGATTTGACAGATAATTAGTTTTATCCTTCCGCTGAACGAATATGGTTGTGTATACGCTTCGCTAAGTGAGCCTGCGATCGACTTAGAGAAGATGCCGATTTTGCCAAAAAAATCACCTTTTCAGATGAAGCTCATTTTGATCTTGGCGGGTAGTAAACAAGCAAAATTGTCGCATTTGGGGCATAGAAAACCCGCACGCATACATTGAAAAGCCGATACACCCAAAACGAGTCACTGTTTGGTGCGGATTTTGGTCATAATTGGGCCATTTTTCGAAAATGAGCAAGGAGTGGCCGTTACAGTCAATGGCGATCGTTATCGGGCCATGTTGAACGAATTTTTGTTCACAAAAATTGAAGAGGAGGATATTGGCAACATTTGGTTTCAACAAGATGGCGCTACGTGCCACACAGACGAAGCTACACTCGATGTTTTGCGCCATTTTCAAAAAAAAAAAAGTTTTTTGGCGGACCCTTTATAATCGGAGAAAAGAAATATGGCTCAGATTGGATTCAATCAAAATTGGTACAGTATTCGTTAACTTCGGAGATTGAATTTCATTGAGACCGAAATAAAAAAAATTGTCTTAGTTTGACAGGTGTCAAAATATGTTAAAATTTTTGGTACGGCGGATCGGAAAACGGAGTACGCCAATTAAGGAGGTGGAAATTACCTAAAGTCACAACAGTTCTCTGGGTTCTCTAGGTCCATTAGAACACTTTTAATTTGACAAGTGTCAAAATGTCAAATCATTTCCGAGAATATGCGCTACGTAGCCTTGTACATCGTAACGTCGCACAGAGGAAAGTCCACGTTTTTATTTCACTCTACCGCCGACATAGATGTTTACACATCAAAAATCGAATCGGAACAGTGTGAAATAATGAATTGAGTGGAATGAAAATGATCGATTGATTAAAATGATCGAATCATTTTGGTAATCGATTCTTGAACGATTCGATCATTTGAAATGAACGATTTACACAGCTCTACGCCAACGCCAGCTAAATAAGTAGTACTAATAACTGAGGTCCATAAAACGTAAAAACGATAGGTTCTATAGTCCTTCGGTGCTGTGATATTACGCCGAACAAAATAACGCCGACTTTTGGCGTTCGACTCTATTTCGCTTTGAAGAAGTGGTTGAAACTAAAAATGTAGAATTAAACATTAGAGTGGTTTTTGCATTTTAAGAATGATTTGAAACATTAAAAGTGGAAAAATTTAACTGGTGGAATGCAAAGTGTTCCGTTGGGGTACGTTTTAGAAATTGTTACGTTACGGTACAGTAAAGCATGTTTACAAAATTCGATCAACCTGAGGAACAATTCAAAATACTTATAAGCTAACTTCTCGAATTATAGCTCATTTGGAAGTAAAGCCGGCGAATTTCTTGAAGGATCGGACAAACTGCCATTAAAAGTTCTCTTCTATTACAAAGATTACAATTTTGAAAGACATCCGACCTATGAGCAACATAATTTAAATTGAGTAAATCCACCCTTGCTCTAAAGATAGTACTCATATAGCTTCTACGGAAAGTTCATTACAAAAATAGTTGTTTTCGGTTGAAAGTGTGTGATTTACGTTTTTATAAATATCTCTACTCTCTGACGAAGAAGCTCTGTTTAAATGTTGGCTATATATTTTTTCATCAATTTTCGCAATTAAATCAGCAAAAACATTTTTCCAATCGTCTAAATTGTTTACGCTAAGAGATAGGCTTGCGTCGGCGTCGTGAGTTACAGCCAATTGACTCAGTTTTTTAAAGGGCGTATTGTTTGTTTGAAGTAGCATTCGTATAAATGTTTTGTGGGGATCATTTTCTCTTCTCATAAACCAAACTATCGGGTTTTTCAATAAGAGCGCTACAAAAGTTTTTTTAAATAACACAAAAACGGTTTTGGATATCAATGAAATTCTTTATTCCTGTGAAAGAATGTTCGATGCCATTATGTATGGAACTCGATTTCTTTTGCATAGTCAACACGGGCATGGCGGCAAGAAATATGGCGACGTTTGCTGTCCCCGTTGCTCTACTTTTGTAGCGTCCCTGTTGAAAATCCCTTTACATAATCAGTATGGGCCTTAAGATTTTGAATGAAAATAGGAGGAATTGTAAGTGAATAGTATAGGTTGGTGTTGTTTTAGGTAAAATACCTTTGAAACGTTTCAAATTCTTCAAGTTGAGCATAATAAAAAACCTGCACGTATTAACTGTGGCATTGAATACACTGTATTTTGATGAGACATCAACGGTCTGGTTATTAAAAAAAGAAGGCCACATTATGTTTAGGGCAAGCTTGGTCTCATTGCTTTTCTGCTAAACATGCATGCGAAAATTCAAGTTTGCGGTTAATAAGACTTCAAGATATTTGAATTGGGTGACTACTTCAATTCTCTCATGCCGTCTCCTTCCTTGCCTTTTTTGTCTTTTTGTCTTTCGGGTATTAATTTGCAGGCCCTAAATTTCACAATATTCCTAGAATCTATTGATTTGAAGTTGTCATGTGAATGGACTATCCGCAAAAAATACTTAATCGTCAGCGTAAAGCAAAACCTTAACAAGATTTCTGCAAAAAGTACAGTTCCTGGTAAGCAATCGCAAACCGCATCAATAAACAAAGCAAATAAAATAGGACTGAGAACGCAACCTTGACCAATTGACGTTTGAAACTACTTTGACAAATGTATACCATCCCAAACCGCTGCACTTGTTGATGACAGAAAATTAAAATAGAGAAGTCAAAATTTTTGAGAAACATTCATAAATATTAACAAAACAAACTGTACTTTTAAGGCCTAGTTTTTTAGAGACAAAATAAAGCTAAAATCGATTTAACTCACCAAATTTGAAGCTTGAAAGTTAACTCGAGACTCGCTAAAACTCGGAAGACTTCACATTGCGAAACTGGGGCCTAAGAAAAACAAGTGAAGTTTACCGAAATCAATGTTTTCTGATAAATTTTAAAGAAGACTCAATCGAGGTTCATTAAAAATGAATAATTTTGCAAATTAATTAATATTGCGAAGGGTTGAGGTTGAAGGAAGAAGGAAGAAAATGTCTGTATATTCGGGAAATAAAACAATTATATGAAGTGCAATTAGTACACAATTTGTGCAGTGATAGATTTGGGCAATGAAAATTTGGTTAGATTGCTTCACAAAAACACAATCATGTCATGCCTTTTTAAGATTTGACAAAAAAATTGTTGTTTTTGTTAGTAGTAGCTTTAATTTCGCGTTTTGTTTTTTCTTGAATTTATTAAGGAAAAGTTTGGAAACGAGTAGAAAGAAAATAAATAGATTTCTTGTACATTATTATTTAGGAAAAGATTTTTTAACTCTATATATAAACATAGAAAATATCTATACAAATTTAGGGCAGAAAAACTCGTGAAGAACCATCAGAAAATGCAATTTCAACCGTTTTGTATAAGTCGGCAGTAATCGAGGGCAACTCCATTCCAATAGCCAATATAGTCCATTGAAATGTTACATTGACCTTGCATTTAGTACAGGATAAAACTTTTTTTTTTAATGTGTAGGGTGGGTCAGTGTGGGTATACCCTTTGGTTTTCAGGGTTGAAAACCCCTCCATTCGGCCGCCATCTTGGAAAAGATGGTGTAAAATGTTTTTTGGCTACATCTTGAGAACCATAGGTATCACAGTAAAAATGTTAATCAGCCTTATTTTGAAATTCACTTTCATGCGAAAGTAAGTCGAATTCGAAAAGTTTGTATTTTGAGTTTCGAACGAATCGAAAGTTCACTTTATCAAACGAAAGTTCATTTTTTGTTGAAAACTAAGCAAATTTTGACTTTCGAATCATTCGAAACAAATGTCATTTATTTGACGTTAAAAAATTTCTGGCGAATAGATTAAAAAAACATGTGAGCTCAAATATTTTTGTTGAAAAATAAAGAAAATAAAATACTTTTATGAATTATTTGTTGACATTTTAATTAAAGGTCGCATTCCAATTGGACTAAACGGGAGCAGAAAGAAGTTCTCATCAATTTGATGGAAGAAAATCCGGAGATAGCCAAGGGATTTTCAATCTTGAATGGATTTGATGCATCCATTATCCTTCTACTCCATATCTGCTCTTCGCCGCCGTCTTCACTTCTTATAAATAAAATAATTGCCATCTGTTTTTCTTGAAAATTAAACAATAAACTCTTGCTCATGAACTAGCAAATAACAATGAGGTACAAGCATTTACAAATAACAAAAAAATACCGGCGAGGGATTTTACTTTTTTTGTTTTGTTGAAAATTGAAAAGTGTGACCAGGTGTGTATAAAGTAAAGAGAGACTTTGAAGTTACATGTTTTTTTTGTTAGTCAATTTTAAACACAATTAAATTGACATGAAAGCTAAAAAAAAATCTAGTATTTAACTATTCAAAAGTTTTAAATTTATTTTGTTACTTTTTCATGTCAATAAACTTTCCATACTATTTTCTAAATGCTCCCAAATTTTAAAATTCCAGTTTTTATTGATGTTTTTTAAATAGTAAACTTTACCGGGCCTTCAACATTACTTATCTTTACTTTATTTTTCTTAAATGAGAACGCATTATTTTGACCATCATTTTTATAAAAACAAAAATTCTTCGAAAAAAACAGCTTGGTCACACTAAATTAAATAGAAATGTCACTAATGTCAAAGCGCTGATGTTCATTTTAGGCATTCATTCGATAATGAATATTATTCGTCCGATTCTCAAAATATGCAAAGTTCATTCGAATGAATAGATCTATTCTATCGAAATAGCTATTCATTCGAATCTCAAAATAAGGCTGAATACTTTATTTTATAGAAAATCAAATTCCCTACAACTTTGATTAAAATCTTTTTTAATGACATATTTCACAAACATTAAAAATCATACACGTTTTATCAGGTCTCAATCGGGTCCCCCACTATTTACTTTAGCGGAACAAGATCAATGGCATTAAACACATTAAGTTACAAGTTTAGAAATGAAATGAACTCCAATTTTAGCTTAAAAATTATGTTGGTGGTGTGAATTTTAAAAACTAAGTTCTACAATTTTTAAGTATGTTTATACTCTAACCCCTATTTTAATAAACGGCGAACAACAGCGTGATAGAACTTACACAATTGTCAACTTGTAATTCATATTAATAAATGTGGAATGGTCCTATACATTTGATTGCGAGCGGATAGCTTTAAATTTCCAAATTTGGGGTTTAAAACACACATATATACATCTCATAGAGCTGTGCACTAGTACAATAATAGCTGTCATAAATAAATTAATGTACCTATGAGACCCAAGTATTGAAATGTTGCCACATTTTGATGAAGTTTGATGAATCGCATGCAAACTCAAAATTTTGATAAAAAAAATGGAAAAAAAGCTTAGACTAAATTTTCTCAAAATTGTGAAACGATGCGCTGAATTTGCTTTTTGCGGTCAATGCCAATATCAATTTTGAATCGACCACAAAAAACCGAATTGATTTATGTCTTCTAGTTTTTGAGAAAATTGATATTTACTAAAACTACTTTTGTATGAGATTTTAGTTTTTTTTCTTGCATGTATACAATGCTAGCACCCAGCACTACGGCGTATAAATAGTGAGATATGTACGGAGGGACATGCTTAAGGATTTTTTTTTAAGTACTATTTTATATCATTATTTTAAAATAAGCATTTAATCGCTTGGCGCCATCACGACAATAAAAGTGAGCTTAGTAAATCTACTATAATAGATTACTTTAACTATTGTCGTGAAATAGCCGAACTAATAGCGTCTCACGTTGATGTTAACATTGGCGGCGAAGAAAACAAGCTTCTAAAAAAAAACTATTTTGTGCCGGAAAACAACGCACCACCTTCACCAATATATGGCACTTTTCTTTTATAGAAAATACTGCCTTGAAAAAAAATATAAAGACGACTTGGGCTTCCAAATCATGGAATTTTTACTAGACGTTAAAAAAGTGCACCCAGGTTTTATCGATGGTGAAGAAAGTATGGGGTTGCAACTAAAGGACTTCGACCCTCCCACTGTTCACAGTGAGCACTTAGAGGGTGTTTTACCGCCAAAACAACCTCGGCTTTTCACCATCAACGACGAACTCAATGAACTCGACAGTAACACCAGTACGGACGATGACTTCATTAACGAGACTTACATACCTCTTTAATACATTGAACATTGACTTTACTATTTTTAACTAACTCCTGACTTACTCACAAGCTGACCGACTGGGACGCGGAATGCAATGCAATTCTACCTCCTCGTGGTGCATTCTGGGTAACGCTAAATGAATTGCTGTACTTAACTTACAAAGATGAACCTAATCAACGTAAATACCAAAAAACAAAAATCTCATAAAAAAGTAGTTTTAGTAATTTTAAATTTTCTCAAAAACTGGAAGACAAAAATCGTTTCGGTTTTTTGTGTTCGATTCAGAATTAATATTTTCACTAACGTTCATTAGCTTATTTAGCGCATCATTTCAAAATTTTGAGAAAAATTGTTCTAAACTTCCATTTTTTTTTTATCAAAATTTTGAGTTTGTCTGCGATTTTTTTAAAAACTATCGGATAAAATAATTATATTTAAATCCAGGATTAAAGTATAGATTCCTGGCTTTCAAAAACGGTATATTAAATTACTGTTTGTGTTGCCGTTGTTTTTTAATAATTATTATTTTAATTTTAAGTCATTTTTTCTAAAATTGCCCGTACCTCCTAAACGGGTTGAGGTAGACCACCCCCACCCATAGTAAGAAATGCTTATTTTTGACCTTTCTACAAGAAACCATTATCAATTTTTGGCGCCAAAGTTATCGTACTCTCCCCTATTTCTCTTTTGTTTGGATTCCGTTTTCGTTGTTTTGTCTTGTGAGCAGGGTTGCAAAAGCTTAATTCACTTCTTAGGTTAAGCTTGGCTTTAATTCACAAGCTAGTGGGTCACGTTTTTCTCCCGAACCCTTTTTTCGGCTCTTCAGCAGTTTTCTGCCGTTTACGAGCATATCATAGTTTGGGGAGACTTCAATGCAGATCTTTTGTTAGTGGATAGTAGAGCCAAGCAACTTAGAGATGAAATCGCTGGTAACTGAATTTTTGTCTCGAATTCGTATGCCACCCGTTTTGCTCCAAACTCTACTCCTAGTCTTCTTGATCTTATGATTGTTTCTGACATCTCGAACATTATTCTGCAGGACCAACTATCCTTGGAAGGAATATCTGACCATGATCTGATTTTTTGTACATACAATATTGACTATTCACGTGGTGCTTATCCCTCTATCCTTTCAGTTCAGAGACGTTAAATCTATTAATAAAAACCTTGCTCTCCAAGCTGATGCAATGAATTATCCCTGGCATTTATGTCATCATTTCTCTAATTCAAATGACAAATTAAATTATTTTCAATCATTGGTTCTTGAATTATTTGATAAACATGTTCCTCTTAAAACGGTCTCAGTTCGTAGCAAAAACTGTCCTTGGTTTACATCTGATGTTCACACGTCAATCAAACATCGAAGAAAATCTTATTTTAAGTGAAAGCTTAATCCCACTATTGCCAATTGGGAAATTTTCTGCCGTTCTAGAAACAACAATGCAACTTTTGTTACTCGCCGAGCTAAAAAACGTTTTTTAATGTAGCCATGTAGCATCTCGGCATCCCTGCCAAACTCGTCCGCTTGTGCAGGATGACGATGGAGAAATCTCGCTGCTCCGTTAAAGTTGGTAAGAACACCACCGAACCCTTTGAAGTCGAGAAAGGTTTGAGGCAAGGCGACGCGTTATCATGCAACCTGTTTAACATCGTTCTTGAAGCAATTGTACGTAACTCGCAAGTCAACAACAGAGGTACAATTTTTCAGAAGTCCGTTCAACTACTTGCTTATGCGGATGGTATTGACATCATTGAGAGAACGAAGCGAGCTGTTACCGGCGCGTTTGCAAGTATTGAATCAGAGGCGGCAAAAATGGGTTTGGCTGTTAATGAGGACAAGACGAAGTATATGCTATCATCGAGAAAGGAATCTCAACATCGTCGACTCAGGCAAAATGTCACGATGGATAGGTACAACTTCGAAGTCATCAAGGACTTTGTCTACCTGGGCTCCACTATTACATCGCATAATGACGTCAGTGCAGAGATCAAACGAAGAATTACACTTGCCAATCGCTGTTTCTTTGGGCTAATAAGGCATTTGAGTAGTAAAGCCCTCTCTCAAAGAACCAAGGAGACCCTATATAAGACCTTAATCATCCCGGTCCTGCAATATGGGGCAGAAGCATGGACCCTGTCAAAAATGGATGAGAACCTGCTTGAGGAAGATTCTTCGGGTGATCTTCGGTCCAGTCTGTATCGATGGAGTATGGAGGAGAAGATTCAACAACGAGCTGTACGGGCTTTACAGCGACGTCGACCTGGTCAAAAAGCTGAAATTACAGCGGCTGAGATGGCTGGGACACGTGGAGCGTATGGACACCAACGCACCAACCCGACGAGTCTTCGAATCTACCCCTGATGGTCTGCGCAGCAGAGGAAGACCCCACCTTAGGTGGAGCACACAAGTGGAGAAAGACCTCAGCCGACTTGGAGTGCGAAACTGGAGGTAGCTAGCTAGGGACCGAGCTGGCTGGAGGGGCTTGTTGGTTGAGGCCGTAGTCCATCCTGGACTGTAAGCGCCGTCAAAAGTAAGTAAGAGCAACCGTAGCCAAAGGATCAATTTGGGTCAATTACAATCTGAGACTTTGAAATAGCATATGGGTGTTCCGCAAGGTTCTATTTTAGGACCCATATTGTTCTGCATTTACATAAACGACCTTCCTAAATCTTGTTCAAATCTACTGTTGCACCTTTATGCAGATGATGTACAATTGTACATACCCCGTCCAATTGGTTTGCAAGAAGATTTGGTATGCAGATTAAATGAGGATCTCACAGCAATATACAATTGGTCACTTCAAAATGGTCGTACTCTTAACCCCTCAAAGTCCCAACTTATAGCGATATCTAAAACAAAAACATTTATACTTCACCTCTGCCTCCAATTTTGCTTTTTCAATCTCAGCTTGAATTCATGAATAATATTACCAGTCTTGGCATTAAGATAAACAAATCACTTTCATCCGAAAACTACACAAATTACGTAGTTGGAAGAATCTACACTGGTCTGCGTACACTCTCGCTCTTTTCTGCCATAACTCCGGTGGATACTAAACTAAAACTTGTCAAAACCTTAGTTCGGCCCTTATTTACCAATGGTAGTACAGTTTATTGCAAACCTGATTCCCATTCCCAGCACAAACTCCTTGTCGCTTTTAATGATATGACAAGATAAGTATATGGTCTTCGGAGATATGAGCACATATCACGTTACGATCGGCCTTTCCTTGGATGCTCTCTTCAGCAATATCTTGATGCAAGGTGCTATATGTTTTTGCACAAAGTTATTCAAAGTCAAGCACCTTACGATTTATATGAAAAACTTAGATTCGCTCAATCCATTAGAACTGAAACCCTTTTGGTGCCAAATTTTTGTATCTTGAACTCTTCGCGGCTCTTTATGGTCTATGCTATTAGGATATGGAACGATCTCCCCATGCCTATCAGGAACATAATAAGTTTTTAAAATTTTAAAAGTGCAATTGCTGCTCACTTTTCTTAGGACTTCTCTCAGCATTCTTTTATAGATATTTATCAGCGTTTTTTGTGTCGTTATTCTTTCCATATTTCTTTCTTTTTATTTTCTCTCTCTTTTCTTTCTTCTTTATTTTATATAAACTCTATTTGAATTAAAATGTATTATTGAAGTAAAACTTCTTTTCCGGCGTTGGGGGTAAAAATTTTCATATGGAGCTGTCAGTGACATGTCAAACCGACACTTTTTATCTGTCAAAAACCGACAGAATTTTTCGCGACAGATTTTGCCATAGCTTTATATAAGAACTTTTACCCACCAATAATTATTTTAAAAAAAACATATTTTTATACCGAAAAAGAATGTTTTTTTGGGAAAAGAGCCACAAAAACTAACCGGCACAACATTTAAACACATAATTTCATTAAAAAACCACATGAAAATTGTTTTTTTTTTTTAATTAAACACAGCGAAGAACAGCCACCAGAACAGAAAACGATTTTCATTATTAAAAAAAAAACACAAACAAATATATTTTTCGACCATATTTTTCATTTAAATTATTAAACACTTAATTCTAGGTAACACAAATCAGTTTTTTCCAACTTAACTTATAAACTAACTACTTAAAATGAACAAATAAAATTACCTAAAATAAGAAAAACACAAAGTAAACAAAACTATCTTGTTGAATGTTGACAAACGTAGACGAGCATTTCCATATACGAGGAATCCTTAACCCGCTGACAAATCTAAAACAGCATTGCCATATGCATTTGGAATTAGTCCTCGAACACAATGGATGCGATAAGAAAACGAGACGTGAGTGTGACGAGATCTCGTCGTTTTGTTAAATTAGTTTCAAACTATGACGAGGATATGCATAATAAAGCATTTCACGTCGTCACGTTACGTAAAACTAATTGATTAAGAAATTGATAGTCAGTAAGCTTTAATAGCCGTAGGTATTTTAATTTCCGCTAGACCTGATCCGGATTGGATTTGCACACGAAAATACATTTATTACAAAAACAATTCAAGGTCCAGCTGTGCTCTTGGATTTGCAAATCCATTTTTGAACACACACCTTTAGTACTTCCTTGCAAAAATTAGTTTTAACGCTGACGGGTAGATGGCTCTTTGAGTAAAAACGAAGACAACGAACACCTACAAATAAATACACAAAAGGACAAAAAGAGATGGGTATATAACATTTTTTTTCACCGTGATCCTGTTTTATTATCATGATCTTATCCGGATCAGATTTGAAGGATAATAAAATGCAGCTAATATAATTATTTTGCTAAATCTCGTCAAAAGTCTCATGCCATTGAATTGGGAAATGGTTTTATAATTAAAAAATGCTTACAGTGAATAATGTCACGCTCTCGTCTCGTTTCCTTTCTTAAATCTAGTCCCAATTTCGGAGATTTTACTGAGGTGAATCGGTGAGTTGAAATCGGTGAGTTGAAATTGCTAAACCACGGATAAAAATTTGAATCAAATGAGAACCTCAGTTAACTCGCCGGAATCGGTGGACTAAAATTGCTGAACCACGGATAAAAGTTTGACCAACATCGACGTTTGTACAGCTGGCCCTTACATGTCTAGAAAAAATCCAATGGAGGCACAAAAATACATGTCCGTGCATCAACATATCGACGAAAACAACTTTTTCAACACGATATGACCGCTGTTCAAAGCTTGGGCATGAGATTTGACGTTTCATGTGTGTGATTTTTTTTCTGGTTCTCGCTGAATGTGGTGGTAAATGTTGAAGGAAAAAGGTAGAAGTAGTGGGGAAAGGAATTTCTGTATGTTTCCCTTGTATGTGAAACGACATGACATAATTTGCCCAGCGGTAAAAATTCGCTGATTGAATTGTGGTTGTGATGTTCAGCATCTGAATGCCCTGTGGAGTCGGGGTGTAATGGCTAAGCGAAAATCGTCAACTTTAGTTTGATTATTTAACCAATCTGTAAAGAATTCATTATAATCTTAAATCAACAATTAATTGTTATGTTGGTTTATACAAAATGTTTGTATGTTCATAAGTAAGAATATGACAGAGGCGAGAGGCTTTGTTTGAGAGAAAAGAAGTTTTACTTCTAGCGCGCGTACGTAAGTACACACATATGTTTTTTTATATACAAATATGTATTTTATTGCTTTATGTAAATAGATTGTATTATCTAGATTAAGTAAGTTAAATAATTATTGCTTATTATCCAATTGTTAAGTACCATAAAAGATGTAAGTCTTACTTGTACGTTTGCTCTTAATAAATTGAATTGAATTGAATTGAAATTGAGGATCTATATAGAAGTCCGAAAAAGTGGGTTTCGTCATACCATTCTTCGAGTCCTTCTTTACGTTTGAAATTTGAGCTAGAGCATAAACGGATGGACAATTTTGTACAGAACATTTTTTCTGCACTTCCTTAGAGGAGAAATGCGAATTTATGTTTAAGCTCATCTATAGAACTAGTTACTGCAGTACTGCCATTGTACGGTTTTTTTCCAAGTTTCCTCGAGAACGGCTCTACGATTTTCATAAAACTTCGGGCCTGTAATGACCAATGCATTTGTAAGAAAACTGCGTTTCAGGTTTGAAACTAAAAATCAAATAACGACAATTTAATTCCATTGCACGTTTTTATAGAAAATGGTCTTATTTTTGGGATTTTCAAGTATAACATTTTAATAGTTAGAACGATTTTGTTATATAGTTTTGCAATCTGGTGAATCTCAATAGTTTAAGCAATATTGCATTTTAAAATTATCACAACATCATGCATGGCTACATACAGTTGTTAACCACAAAAGCAAGTTTGTAGTGATCTTGTCTTGCATATCTTTTTTACTACAACAGTCGTCCGACCTAGTAAAATATCAAAACTTTGAACTATCAAAGGCAGTCGATTGACAGTCGTTCGACTGGTGTTCACATATTATAAAAACGAGTTGGTAAAAATGTCGTTGATTGCGAACCCCGCTAATGTCTCGACCGATTTTTGTAACCAGTTAATCTACTTCTAAGCAAACTTGGCAAAATTACATAAAAACACTCTTTAAAAGATGTCTTTTATTCAACAACAATTTTAAAATAGAATCACATCCTGATGACCACTCAAAACTAAGTTTCTGAATTCGCGCCTGTCTAACACCCGCATTCTTCACAAAGCATTTAAGCTATTCACAAAAACGGATAATAAGCACAGGCACATTTTAGAACAGAAATTTAATTAAAAATAAATAATTGAAGCCTCATGCATGAAGTGTGTATATGCAACGTCAAACAAAATTGATAATACACTCTCACATGCAAAACAAGCATTTGAACAATGTATATCCCGCTTAATGCTGAAAATATCAGATTTAGATTTCAGTATCAGATCGAATTTTAATAAATTGATAAATTTCGAATTGTGGGATCTATGTAGAAACTTAGAATATTACAAGTACTATGTATTTTAATTTATTGCCAAGGCGTAATTTATAAACAAAAAGTTAATATAATCAATATTAAATGAAAACAAAAAGACGAATCGAATTCAACAAAAATCTAGTGTATTTCTCACTGGTTGATAAATATCAGATTAAATTCAGATGAGACCAATTAATAATGATATTCTTCAATTTCAGAAATCCTGAGCAATTTTCCAATTAATACTTAAATATCAAATGGCATATACAAATACACATAATGTTGTGTATGTATATGGCAATTCATGTCTCAACGAATCGCCCCTTAATCCCAAAAAAGACTGTCCAAACATCTACAATGTACATCTATAGAATATTACATACCTTAATTTCCGATTGCGCTGAACTGATATAATGACAAGAGCATTTCCCAGAACTGCAGCGATTATGATAGTAGAAAAGATGAACGCTTTAATTAGAAACACAGATAATTTGATCCAATTCTCATCGGCAACTACTTCATCTCCTCCTCCAGTTGTTCCATTTCCTCCGCTGCCACTACCACTACCACTGCCACTGCCACTGCCGCTTTCCTCTGAATCCTGCACGATGCCGGTTACATTGGCCAAAAGGATACCCTGAATGGTGCTGCTGCTGGTGTTCTGCTGATAGTCTGATATCGAAGTGTTAGTGGAGTTCAGGACTGCGGCAAGTGTATCAGCAATGGTGACTGTCTGCATAAAGGACATAATATCTTGTGTCATACCGAGGACAGAGCCTTTATGTAAAAACGGGCATCCAGCACCACAATCATCAGTGCATCAAGGAGTTCCAGTTGGGATTTGTACATTTTGTCGTTGGCATCGGCACCGTCCCGGTGGTGGTTGTCATCGGCGTCGTCATCACAGTTGAACACATAATACCCAAATAATTATGATGTAACCTAATTATTAATTAACTTAGATTGTAGTTCTCCCAAAGTTTTCTGCTTATTTTATGATAAATAGCCTCCGTGGACATGGAAGGCCAAAGCCAAAGCCAAAGTCAAAGTTGACGTCGACGTAGCCACCGTGCGTCGCTCTACCAAACAACATCAACTGAAAATAAAGGAAATAAAAGGAAATTGTAAAAAAATTACCTACGACAAAATCATAAAGTAAAAACTTTTAATGCTAGAAAAAAAAAAATTTAACTTCGTTTGAATAGCAGTTTACAGTTGGATATTATGTATGTTTGTTTTTTTACGACGACGACAAACTTCAATGAAAATATATACGCTTTTTCTTTGAACGAAACCATTTGCATATAAAGTGAGTCCTTTCTTTTTGTGATAATGTTTTGCGAAAGCAAACCTCCACACGTTCCTGCGAACTTGTCAGCCGAAGGCAATTTAGAAAAAAAAAATATCCCTCTTGGTACCTACAACAAATGTTTTTTAATGTACCTTCCTCTACCTATAGCTGCCATGGGCGAACGTTTTGTTTTTTAGGTTATGAATTTTGTTCCTTCAATAAAGTTCAATAAAAATGCGCCCAAGGTGATATTCTGAACAGGTGGTGGCGAAAGTATTGTAAGTAAGTTGTTAGGAACTTTTGAATGAACAATGTCTGTGGCTTACTTTTCAATATCAATCGCCCCGCCCCCCTCGTAACGAATGAAATGAACAAAACTCTTAAAAATTTAAAAACAGAAAAGTACATATGTATGGAAAGACTTTGGTTTTGATATTTTTATTCGTAGAGTAAATGCGTTCAAAAATAAGTTAATTTTGTGGCGCGACAGCTAGTGGAGAGGCAGTTCCTAGAGACTCCCAACCACCCATATCTGCATATTGTTTGTTTGCAGGAATGGATTGGGCCTACAATTTTGTGCCGAGTCCGAAAGGCTAATGTGAGAGGCACACTTATTCATGATGAGAGATACTCTTATCTTACAGGATGTCCTCGCAAGATGTGGTAACCGTGTTTTTTTTAAATTAAAATAATTGAACAAGACTGGGAATCGAACCCAGACCTTTTCCATGACAGTCCTTTATGCACTATAACCATTATGCCACCGGATAGTAAACGCGTTCAGGAAAGTTTCACTTTGACATTGGTAAACCGTCAACATCAGCGCCAGCGTTTTCACAACATTCAACTTTAAATTCAATACCCAATGCCAATCACTGAATTAAAAGAGATGTCATTTCTTTAAATTGAAGATATTTATTTAATTTTCAGAATCACAACGGTGTTCCTTGCTTTTTTACCGTCTCATTCAATTGAAAGCGTCTATTTTGTCATTTTTTCTTTGGTGGTAGTTCACACCTTACCGTCAACTAAAATCTACAAATAGCCCACAGCTTGTATATAAAATTTTAAAAATTGATTTCAACCCTCTTTACTTGCAAGTTATAAATTCTTAAAAAAATCGAAGTCAAGATATTGATCAAACTTGACCATACGATGATGGGGAAGTCGAAAAAGAAGGTCTTTTGGCCTCTATCTGTTCGGCTACAGCCTAAACGAATTTGTAATTTTCATTAAACTTAGTAAAAAGCGTTTCTTGAACATTCAAGCCACATGATTTTAAATTTTTTTTAAAAACAAAAATAACGGTAACTATAGCTACCTGTCATACAAATTGTTTAAAAAAAAATTTTCCAGTTCCTCGAAAACTTTATACATATTGATATATTGTGTTATTTTAATCAGTACCTTTCATAGAACAGTTTTAAGCCAACATTTGACGAGTCTATCTCTCAAACCCGTTTGTTGACTTTCTACATGAGACATTGTGTTTGAAATGGATTTGTATGTAAGTGTATAGCTTTAGGCTTATACTCTGTCGAACAAAAATAGGCAGTACACATCTTATGGGAAAGCTTTTTCAAAATCAGTAGCGTTGCATATTTTTGCACCATATTAAATTGAAATAACTCCTTCACAAAATGTGTTTGCCCGAACGTGAATTTCCAATAGCATCTGACACAGATCCAACGTCCTATTCAAGGCACATCTGAGTGTGCCTGTGCACTGAATTGCTGTGGCCAATGGCGATTGGCTGTGATTGGCTGCCAACCCACTCACTCACTCACTCACTCACTCACTCACTCACTCACTCACTCACTCACTCACTCACTCACTCACTCACTCACTCACTCACTCACTCACTCACTCACTCACTCACTCACTCACTCACTCACTCACTCACTCACTCACTCACTCACTCACTCACTCACTCACTCACTCACTCACTCACTCACTCACTCACTCACTCACTCACTCACTCACTCACTCACTCACTCACTCACTCACTCACTCACTCACTCACTCACTCACTCGCTCACTCACTCACTCGCTCACTCACTCACTCACTCACTCACTCACTCACCCACTCACTCACTCACTCACCTAATACTCTCAAGTAGGTGCATTATATAGCAAGTACAATAAGATCGATATATCATGCGTAAAGGCGATATGACACTGTCATATATATATATGTCCCATTATGCCATATAATTTATATGACAACATATTTGTTGTATGTTAATGTAGTATAGTCTACATGTATTTTGTGTCATATAAATTTGACTATCACACTTATATGACACTTTTGAGTCATATTTATTTAGAAAACTTGCCATATTTATATGACAATGTAATACTGCCTTAACTGTTCATGATACACAGACCTTACAATACTTACAATACTTACTTCTCATTTAAAAAAAAAAATTCACAAAAAATCAAGCCAAATCTGAAAAAAAGTGTGCGATTGGTCGAGATATGAGTCCACTTATAACTTACGTTTTAAATATTCAATTATCAATATTAAGACATATAAATGAAGGGGAAATGTTAGGCTACCATTCTACATCAAACTTATTGTAAAAACGCATAATATTTTTTACTAAGAATGTGATTTAGTTCTTTTTTACAATCAATTTCTTTCACGGGAAAATGATGTTATTTGACACAAAGTAGAGAAAAAAAAAACAACCACGTAGGTATATCGAATTCGTGAGTCAAATTTTGAATATGGGATGAGGTGATTGTGTTCGCTTTCGAAAAAAAAAACTTAAAAATATAATGTAGGTAAAACAAAAATTGAAATCAAAAGTAGTTTTTTAGAAACCAATAACTTTGGTTTAAGAAACCGATCTATAAGGTTGAAGTCTTAAAATGTAGGTAAAATGTCAAGACTGAACAGTAATTGTTTCGAGAAAATCGGCTAAATCTATAACTTGGATTCTAATAGTAAACTTGAAGACGAAGACCTTTAAATATAGATTTATAATTTGAGTTATTTTAATATTCCTTAAAACCTATTCCTAAATTTTATTTGTAGAACAGGAGATGCGTAAAACGCTGCAAAAACCGCCAAATCCTTTGAGCTAGGCCAAGCTAAATTAATTGTGCTGTGCTTCTTGTCATGAACATCAAAGAAAACCTCTATGTGGTATACGCCCAGACTCACCAAACACATCTTATTTATTTGCAAAATCTTCTTAAAAAAACACATGGCTTTGGTTTGAAGTTGGTTTTTATTTATTTTTTCTGAAGACAATTCAAAATAAACATTGTGTTTCTTTGATTCAAAGGAATTATGACAAAAATAATAGATCTCTATTTTCGTTGTTTCAATTTTTCTTGGAGGTTTTTATATTTTCAAATACACACACACCTCAGCTTGGATCATCATATAGGTACATACATCTGGTATTTTATCATTCTACTAATACCAGTCGAAATCGCTATTTACACATGGATTTACAAACGTAGCCCACATAACAGATACCAAAGCAACATTACTGATGGGAAGCAAAGGAAAAGCCTTGACTTTGTTCCTTTTTGGCCAATTAAAAAAAAAAAAAAAAAAACCTTCCTACCTGTTTTGTGAATTCCAGCCACAACTAATTTCAATTTAAATTAAAAAAAACTAAGCAATTAATCAACGAAATTTTCTAGGTCAATGCTCCCAAAAAGTTAAATCAACATCTCTGCAAAACACAAAGCAAATATACAAATAATACACACACACACGGCAATATCTAAGGTACCTATAGGCAATCATGCACATAGCTAAGGGCTTGTTCTTTTCAAAATAAATTAAAAACAACAATTCGACAATCATGCCTTTTCTTTTTCAAGGAATGAATAAAATAAAAAAAAAAAAAACATAAAAAGCAAATAAAGTCGTGTACACGTGGAAAAGGCGTTATATTGTTTATCGTTTAACGATACTGTGTACATTGTACACCTTAATAAATTCAAGATCAAAACCTTGGTTTTTGTTTATTAAATGCGAAGGTATTCGGCTAGGAATGTGGGAGTAGGTGTAGAATCGATTACGATTGTATTTCATATGAAACACGTGTACCTACGGATATTATTTTTTCAAGGAAAAAACTTCCAAAAAACTCATAAAAGAAGTTTTAATGCACTACTTAAACTTTCCCAGAACTCAGTTTAAATACTGATTAGCCAATATAAAGAAATAAATTCAAGGAAGGTGTAATAAATCATAAACGTTATATAATTCAAGGAGTGATGCGGGTATCGCATCAGGCGAAAAATTATGGAGTAGATACCTAAGTCCTTTATACTTTCAGGAAAGAGGCTCTGTGTTTGTTTCCTGGCAGTAGTGGCTAAGGGCCAGTGCTGGATTTATGCTTAGGCCCGTGAGGCCCAGGCCAAGGGCGGCAAAATCTTTGGGGGCGCAGAAAAATAATTGATTTTGAAATTGAGCGATGATGCCTGTGGGCGCTAGTGGGCCACAGGGGGGCGGCAACAGACCTGAAAATATTTTGTGTTGAAAAAGTAGTTTAGGAGGACCATGGATAATTTATTGAGAAAGTTCAATTTTATTGAAAAAAATGGCAAAAGAATGTTGTGTATTTTATCTCTTTCTTTAGGGGCGCTGTATTTTTTTAAATTTTTTTAAATAAAGGGTTTTCCAATAAGAGGTGTTATTTTGATATTCAAAGAAAAATGGCATTTTTTGAGATAAATGATCGGATGTTTATTTAATTATAAAGAGGAAGGTATGCCGTTAATAATTTAACACAACATCAGCCAAATGGCCGCCATGACCACGCTTACAGGACCATATCCTTTTCATGAAATTTTCCATAACCAAATCGCAAAGTGGCTGCCCTATGTCCTCGATAGCCTCACGAATTCCATCTTTGAGGTCTTGAATCGACGCTGGGCTGTTGGCGTAGACCTTATCTTTCACGTGGTCCCAAACGAAGAAGTCGCAAGGTGTTAAATCACAAGATCTCGGTGGCCAATTGTGATCACCTTTTCGAGAGATAACACGGTCCGGAAACTTTTCCCGTAAAAGATCGATGGTTTCATTGCTTGTGTGGCACGTAGCGCCGTCTTGTTGAAAGTAAACGTTTTCCAGATCAATAACATCCAATTCCGGCCATAAAAAATCATTAATCATCTCTCGATAGCGCAATCCATTGACCGTAACTGTTGCTCCAGCCTCATTTTCGAAAAAGTAAGGTCCAATGACCCCGCCGGACCATAAAACGCACCAAACAGTCACGCGTTGAGGATGGAGAGGCTTTTCAACAATAACTCTTGAGTTTTCCGAGCCCCAGATGCGACAGTTTTGCTTGTTGACGTAGCCTCCGAGGTGGAAATGGGCCTAATCAGTCAAGATGATTTTTCGATGAAATTCCGGATCATTTTCATGCATTTCAAGGACCCAATCAGCAAAGACACGACGTTGTTGATGATCAGCCGGCTTGAGTTCTTGTGTTAACTGAACTTTATAAGCCTTAAGACCCAAGTCTTTATGCAAAATACGGTGTAATGACGTTTGTGGAATGCCTAATTCCAAAGAACGACGAGGAATGGACAAACCTGGGTTTTCTTCAACACTTTGGGCTACAACAGCAATATTCTCAGTTGTTCATGAGCGACGTGCACGGGTTTTATTCTTCACATCACTAACTTGTCCCAACAGCTCGAATTTGTCCACCAATTTTTGTATTGCGGTCCGACAAGGTGCTTCAAGACGACCCAAAAATGTTTTAGTTTTACGAACCGTCTCTGCCAAATTTTCACCATTTTTATAGTGAATTTTAATAATTTCAATGCGTTGTTGAAGCGTGTATTGTTCCATTTTTATTAATGGCGTAGTTTCTACTTGTCAAATGTTAAAAAATTTCAGCTTCAAAAGTGACAGCTACCGAAATAGCGGGCTATTCAAATAACACCAACTGGTCGTGGGTACAAAGATTCAGGCAAGACTGCACAATGGTCAATAGACCCATTCCTGGACCATCAACGTCAGCAACAACGCCAGAACATGTTTCTTAAGTTCGAAATTCAATTATTAGAAATCCACATAAATCGTTAAGGAAGATTGCGGCCTCCACAGGAATACAAAAATCAACAGTGCATGTTATTTTAAAAAAGAAATTAAAGCTCCACCCCTACAAAATGCAAATTGTTCAGTATCCCAACGAAAGTGACTATCCTGTGCGAGAATCCTTGGCAAGAACAATGCTAGAACGTTTTCGGACCGCATTTACGTTTGAAAACATTTCATTCAGTGACAAAGCACATTTCCATATTGGTAACCCAACAACCCTAGAGAACGCCATCAAAAACGTTTATATTGTTTAAAAACGACAGTCCATCATTTTTTCAAAAATCAATAAAAAAAAATGTTGTCGAAATTGTTACGTCGATGGAAAGGTCTGTTAATTTGCTATTCGCCACTCCAAACCGCAACCCCTTACGAGGCTTTGCTGTGGAAATATCGCCATCGACACCCTTTTTAAGGTTGGACCGAAGTACACAAAGTAATATCATTTCGAATGTGAATATTTCGAGAACCAAAGCTTGCTTGCTTTTTTGATTTATATTGGCGGCAAGGCCTGTTAATTTTCTATACGAAACTGAAAACTGCAACGTCTTACAAGGCTTGGTTGCGGAAATATCTTTATCCAAAGCCCTTTTTAGGGTTGCATCAAAATACAGTAATATGACTTTGAATGCGAATATTTCGAGAACCAAACCTCGAAGAGTATTTTGGTTTTCAGCTCTCACATTTTTAATATTCAATTTTAAAAACAGCTACCGATTTCGAGGCTCGATTACGGAAAAATCGCTATCCAAACACAAACGCTTTTGAATGTTTTCCACAGAAATGCAGTGAAATCGAACAATCACTTTGGATGAAAATATTTCGAGAACCAGACCTTCCACACGCTTTTGGTTTTTACGTCCGGATAGAGTTTGAAAAAAACCTTTCTTTTGATGCATAGCTCAAAAATCAATAAAAAAAAATTTGTCGAAATTTTTACGTCTTACTTCTACTGTTTTCATGTGGCATCACTGCTTTTAAGTTCTGTTGGAGCTTTAGTTTTTAAAACTATAATTTATGTTTAAGTCTTGAAATAAAGATGCTGCCATATAATGTCTGGGGGTATCTGACTCCACATTCCCTCCCCTGATAACGGTATATAATATCATGTTGTAGGTTAACCTTATAAAGCACAGCAAAAAAATAGGCTCTGGAAGACCGATTAAGAATACAGGCTATTAAAAAAATTTAATTAAAAAAAAATAAGGGGTCGGCAAGTTGGCCTAGGCGGCACAAAACCTAAATCCGCCACTGCTAAGGGCAACACTATATTTGGATTACAATATAATATTTTCCCTCAAAGTCCCTTCAGATAGTGACATAAATAATGAAAACAAATCCTTTAGCTTCTGGTGAATTCCCAGGTTTTGTATTGTAATGGGTGACTTTTTAAGAGGTTTAGAACTTTAAAAAAAAAAAAAACACAAATAATTCGAAAAAATGAATGAAATATTTATTTGAATCGATAGTTTGAACCTTGCAATTTAATGTTTAAAGATAATTTCATGCAAATGTTGACCGCGTCTGCGTCTCAGGTAGCCCATCCGCTGAGTCCAATTTTGGCATACTCTTTCACACATATCGGCCGGTATCTCACGAATGAATGCATGGATGTTGGCTTCCAGTGCGTCAATCGAAGCGGGCTTGTCCCTATAGACATTAGCCTTGACATACCCCCACAAAAAATAATCTAATGGTGTCAAATCGCACGATCTAGGCGGCCAATTGACCGGCCCGAAACGTGAAATTAACTGTTCACCAAACTCGCCTCGCAATTGCGCCATTGTTTCGCGTGCTGTGTGGCATGTGGCACCGTCTTGTTGAAACCACATATCATGCAAGTCAAGAACTTCCATTTCGGGCAAAAAAAAGTTTGTTATCATCGCTCGATAGCGTTCACCATTGACAGTAACGCTGCGATTCGCATCATCTTTGAAGAAATATGGCCCAATAATGCCGCCGGCCCATAAACCGCACCAAACAGTGGCTTTCTCGGGATGCATTGGTAGCTGTTGCAATGCTTCTGGCTGATCTTCACTCCAAATGCGGCAATTTTGCTTATTTACGTACCCATTCAACCAAAAATGAGCCTCATCGCTGAACACAAGCAGCGCGCGATGAAAATTTCGAACCGAGCACGAATTTTGATAGTAAAATTCAATAATTTGCAAGCGTTGTTCATTTGTAAGACGATCCATGGTTAAATTGCAAACCAAACTGAAGCTGTTTGACAGTGACACAAGGTACTAAACACACGTCAGCTGTCAAAACCAGTGTTGCCAAAACCAAACCAGCTAAAAAATCACCCGTTATAAGGACGAACCTCCTATCCTTATATGTTTTAATATTTTGACGGGCAGAATATTATGATATATGATATAAGATTAGATTGTAAAAAAAAAATATACTCACTTGCACAGTGTTTTATGGGAATTTAAGAATCCTCTCAATTAAAGGTGAGAAAAAGAAGGAGCGCGAAAGAATGTCAAAAGAATCCTTTGTAATTCAATTTTACGCCAAGTAATTATTAAGAACCCAGATAGACCTTGCTAAAAAAAAATTAAGGAATCGGGTCTACATAGAAAATTCTAATTTCGTATTACAGAGACTGTAATAATAATGGATTTTTTAATTAGGCCTTGGAATTTATTTTTTTTACTTATCACCGTTAACCACGAGGTCTAGAGTTGGAGGAATGCTTCAAAAAATTGAAGGCGCAATACATTTAGCTTGAACAATAGGAATCGTTTAGAACGTGGGTGGTTAAAAAAGTTTTTGTTGCTTTCAGTAATTTTTTTTTTATTACCAACTGAATGTTTTGAATTTTTTAATATAAAAACTTTAAGGATTGATGTAAGTGTGAAAGGTTTACTCCTTAGGGGCTTGCTCAAAAAAAAAAAATTCCTCTAAATGATGAAATTAGTTTTAATGTGGTTTTCCTTGAAGAAGGAGAGAATAATATAAAAATAGAAAATAAGTTGCACATCCCAAAAAGATATTTTTATAACGATATTTTTTATATGAGGTATACGAACTTTGGAAAAAAATTTGGGCCTATACATGAGTTGAAGATTCATTAAAATCATCGAATCACAGCGTCAAGGATCAAGACGACAAGGAAGACTAAGCCTCCGGTTTAAAGGCCAATCCTTCGCTGAAAGCTGAGTGCTCGGGATCGAAGAGGATGGAAATCTGCCCTCAACGGGTCGGTATAAGCTATTATATTGTCTTTAATAATTTGTAAGCTGGGGTTTATGTTACATATTAATAAATGTTATATAAGTACAATTGTCTGGCAAAAATATTAAAAGAGAAATTTAGATTCAAAATGAAGAATAAATTAAATTATGTATCATCAGAATGGCACTGAATCGGTATGTTCTAACTGCTACCACATATCCCTTTTGTGACAAGGAAATTCTAACAAATTTCTAAATAGGGAATAAATGCATTTTTCTTGAAAATTTCAACCAGGGAAATTGATGATTGAAATGATTTTATGAAGAAAAATAGATTCTTTTAAGCACTGCGTTGCTAAAACACGGTCATCTTTACAGAATGACGTATTTGTGATGTGTTTTTTGCTTTCCAGACGAGGTTTTTCCCGCTGGCTTTGCCAAGGCCATTCTGAAGAAAAACACGAAACTTCAGAAGGAAAAGGTCTTATAACCTTTTAACAAAATCTTTATTCAAACAACTCTTATATAATATATAACAAATAATAAACTGGATTTCGGTTGTATTAATCTTAAAAATTCGGCGGTTTACAGGCGGCGCGGTGGCGGTTATAATGGGTGATTTCTTAAGAGGTTTAGAACTTTTTTTAAAAAAAAAACACAAAAAATTCGAAAAAATGAATGAAATATTTATTTGAATCGATAGTTTGAACCTTGCAATTTAATGTTTAAAGATAATTTCATGCAAATGTTGACCGCGGCTGCGTCTCAGGTAGCCCATCCGCTGAGTCCAATTTTGGCATACTCTTTCACACATATCGGCCGGTATCTCACGAACGAATGCATGGATGTTGGCTTCCAGTGCGTCAATCGAAGCGGGCTTGTCCCTATAGACATTAGCCTTGACATACCCCCACAAAAAATAATCTAATGGTGTCAAATCGCACGATCTAGGCGGCCAATTGACCGGCCCGAAACGTGAAATTAACTGTTCACCCAACTCGCCTCGCAATTGCACCATTGTTTCGCGTGCTGTGTGGCATGTGGCACCGTCTTGTTGAAACCACATATCATGCAAGTCAAGAACTTCCATTTCGGGCAAAAAAAAGTTTGTTATCATCGCTCGGTAGCGTTCACCATTGACAGTAACGCTGCGATTCGCATCATCTTTGAAGAAATAGGCCCAATAATGCCGCCGGCCCATAAACCGCACCAAACAGTGGCTTTTTCGGGATGCATTGGTAGCTGTTGCAATGCTTCTGGCTGATCTTCACACCAAATGCGGCAATTTTGCTTATTTACGTACCCATTCAACCAAAAATGAGCCTCATCGCTGAACACAAGCAGCGCGCGATGAACATTTCGAACCGAGCACGAATTTTGATAGTAAAATTCAATAATTTGCAAGCGTTGTTCATTTGTAAGACGATCCATGGTTAAATTGCAAACCAAACTGAAGCTGTTTGACAGTGACACAAGGTACTA
Organism: Leucozona laternaria; assembly: GCA_932273885.2. Lineage (NCBI taxonomy): Eukaryota > Metazoa > Arthropoda > Insecta > Diptera > Syrphidae > Leucozona > Leucozona laternaria. The sequence goes on from OW026366.1 coordinate 275,666,853, forward strand.
AACACACGTCAGCTGTCAAAACCAGTGTTGCCAAAACCAAACCAGCTAAAAAATCACCCAAGCATTCCATGGGAAGTCTAGGTCAATCGGCATACTTCATCATCATCGTCGGCTCAACAACCGGGGTCCGGTCCTGGCCTCCTTCAACAAGTCTCTCCACCCATCCCGATCTCGAGCCGCCGCCATCCAGTTGCGCACCCCAAGGCTCCGGGCGTCCTGGTCTACGCCATCTCTCCAGCGCAAGCATGGTCTACCACGCTGTCGTCTACCATAGAATGTACCACAAAGAACTTTCCGAGCAGGTTCCTCTTCGCTCATGCGAGCTAGGTGCCCTGCCCACCGGAGTCTACCGAGCTTAATTTTTGTCACGATATCTGCTTCAAGGTAGATTGCGTACAATTCATGATTGTACCGTCTCCGGAATCGTCCTTCCTCACATATGGGGCCAACAATTCTCCTTAAGACTTTTCTCTCGAACGCGGCTAAGAGGTCGGAGTGCCTTTTGCTAAGCACCCAAGTCTCGGATCCATATGTGAGTACTGGCAGGACCATGGTCCTGTACAGCAGCAGTTTTGAAGTTATGGTGAGATTTCTGGATTTGAAGAGCTTTGACAGACTATAGTAAGCTCTGTTGGATTTGAGAAGCCGCCCGCGTTTTTCTTCTTCTATATTGTTATCGGCTGCTACTATTGACCCAAGGTATTTACAGGATTGCACCACTTCAAATTCGTGCTCCGCTACCTTGATTGTTTGACCAACTGTTCCTCTCGCATTCGACGCCACCATGTACTTTGTTTTACCTTCACTAATGTGCAGCCCCAGATTTTGTGCTGCCTGCTCGATCTGGATGAAGGAATCATGTACAGCTTGCTCGGTTCTTCCGATGATGTCGATGGCATCTGCGTAAGCCAGTATCTGGCTGGACCTGTTGACGATGGTCCCTCTTGTACGGATATATTCGGGTATTCTAGATCTATTTAGTATTCTGGATTCCATATGTTTACGGTTGACGGTGGACGGTTAGTTCTGATAAGATGAAACTTAAAACAATAAGTAGGGTTTAATGTGTCTAATAGCTTAGGATGGGCAGGTACTACGCCCCTGGTGGCTCTCGAAACAGCATAGGCTTTCGCACTGTTAGATCAATAGGATTTAAAGCCCCTAGTAGCTTATGAACCAAGCTAAAGCTTGATAGATCAGTAGGTACCAAAGCCCCTGGTGGCAATTAATAAGTTCTAAACTTCGAACTAAGGACCCCTTACCACGGGTTGGGAGAAGCCTGAAGAAAATAACGAAATGGTCGAACAAGCTAAGAGACCGAATCGACTTTACTCGTCAGCAACGAAAGCGAAACTGATTCTATTTTCCATAATCTAGCTTACTATTGTCTTATATGACTTGAGCATTGACCAAAAGGTTGACTTTCCTGCATTCGAGTAGGCCCTCATATGATATTTGCTGGTGAAAGTGAGTGTGAACTGAATAACGATGAAAGCAAATACCATTTCGCGTGACGTCACGTGTTTGCATTAATCGATGTTCTGCTGATGAAATGGTGGGAAGAGTGCAATGGAGAAACGTAGCATGGAACGCTTCGTTACAGGGATGTTAAATATATCCCTCAATCAAATTGAAAGAGTGTTTTCAAATTAGGTGCACATTCATACTTCTCTCCAAAATTGCTTAAATTTTGAAAAAAAATGAAATATTTTGTCTGTGTTTCTTTGAAATTCCTCGATATATCAGCCTTCCAGGGATCTTACAAGATATGAAGGCCAACATCTGAGCAGAAATAGTCAATATAAATATACCCGATTATTAAGACTATTCGGAGAGATCTTTTATTCTGTTATTCTGCTATTCTGTTATAAATTTTCATACAAAAGTTTTTTCCTGTCATAAAATCTTTTATGAATTATAATTTTGGTACTAGGCATGCCAAAATCTGATATGAAATCAGCTATAAATTAAGAGTTCAAACTCTCAAATTTTTTTGTTACGAATTGCAGTTTTGGTATTTAGCATGTCAAAGTCTGTTATCATAAAAGAATAAATTGTGACTTTTATCATAAAGATTTCAGTAAAAATGGATATTTATCATTTATTTCACCAACGAAATGTTTTTATAAATACAGAAAAATGAAAAAAAATAAATATAAACACAGTAAAACCCGTATAAGTGCCTGACCATAAATGCCTCGTTTTGAGAGGTACTTATGCGGGTAAGGCAGTTAAAAAAAAAAAACCGCTTAGGTGCACATAAGCACTTATCTTTATATTTTCAAAAATAAAAATAGCAAAAAACATTTAATGTTATTAAAAAAATAGTAACGTACAATTACAGCAACGGACTAGTATCGGTAACCTTTTAAAAAACGAACTTTGTATTTAAAAAGTAAAATAATCAGTTACTTTGGTTTGTGTTGCGTTATGGAATCTGATTTCATTTTGGTTCTCAAAGAAAGGTACATATGCGGGTTAGGCACGTATGCGATAGGCAATTATCCGGGTTTTACTGTATATATTATACAAAGAAATAATTAAATTAAAACAAAATTTTTGTAGATGAAAGCACAGAAGATTTGATTTTCTCAACAAAGGACTCTAATGAAAGCATCGCCTCAGTACTGGATGAGAGTGTGCGCGCTTGGCTCTTTCTGCTGCTGTTCTCATGCGTTGACGTGCTCGTGGATTCGGTTTTAGATCCCTCTTAAAATTGCGCTTGAATTCTTCTGAGAAGTGATTCATCAAACAATTGTCGAAGTCTTCACCTCCCAAGTTTGTCTCTCCAGCTGTCGATCTCACTTCAAAAAGAGACCCTTTATCGATTGTGAATATGGAGACATCAAAGGTTCCTCCTCCCAAATAGAATATGAGCACATTTCGATCGCCAGTCTTGTAAATAAAAAAAAGCTAAATATAAGGCTAAAACAAGTTTTTGGTGAATCACGTGGCCAACAAGATTATGGAAAAGGCTCACATTTAAATTAGATTTCCGTCGAGTCGCAGAGAAATTGAAACAAAAAAGGCAAAATGAGCGGAAAATATACTTTTTCCGGAACTTTTGGGGCAATAGACTGCACCCGTATTGCTGTCTCCAAACCCCCAAGATTTTCTGATGAATACATTAATCAAAAAGACTTCCACTGCTTAATGTACAAGCGACATGCAATGCAGCTGAAGAATTCACAAGTATGGACGCCCAGTGGCCAGGGTCAGTTCACGACTCACGGATTTTGAAAAGATCATCAATTTATGCATCCATGAAAGAGAATTTGCACGAATAAATAATATTTAGGTAAAATCGGTATTTCATTCATTATTTTCTTGAAAAAAAAACGCATGAAATATAAATGTGTAAAACAGTTGTACCATAGTTATCGTGAATTTCTGTTTAAAAAATACGAGTTTCAATCGAGTGTTTTTTTTTGGAATTGTCGTTGACAGTTATAGCATGAATGAAATGTACGATTCAATCGCACGAACTTGCTCTGGCTATAAGATTGCTAGCCTTGGAATGTAAGAATAGGTACAATATTACAAAGTTAATGGAAAAGTATGAAGAAGGTACTAAAAACTTGGGCGAGGTGGTAATTACATAAATATTAGAGAATAACTCAAAAATACGACTATTTTTTACGAAACTTTTTTCGATTTTTAAATATCAGAACTGTTTTATTGGAGCTAGCCGGCCTAGATGAATTATTATAAAATCAAATTTCTCTTCTAGAGCATAACGTACAAATTTGAAACAAATTGATCCACAGTGAACGCATTGACTGATGACGGACAATATGATAAAAAGATTTTTTAAACACAACCAATAGGCGTTCTTCTTTTTTAGTTCAGAATAGAGCTCTGAACAGAGTCCGAGCATGTCGTCCATGTTCTGAACGTCCTCTGAACGAAGCGTGTTCTGAGTTCTGAGCACTCTGAACTATTTTTGAAACACACCTGAACACTTACAGCTGTCAAATGCTTGTGTTTAGCATTTGACTCTGTCTGCTGTTATTTTTTTTCTGAGCTCATAGAGCGCGCTCTGAAGATGCTCTATAGAACAGATAAAAAGTTATGGCAAAACAAAATACAAAACAACCTTCCTTTTCGCTTCGTTCGATTAAAAAAAACAGGTCTAGCTAAAGCTATCTAAGTCAAAACATGTGAATAAAAACCGAGATCTTAAATAACGAAGCTACAGCTAGAATTTTCCAGCTCAAGCTATTTAGCGTTATCTTTTTTTTTATTAACATAAAACAAATCTTAAGCTAAAACTGTCTAGCTTTAGCTGCTAGTTGAAGCTTCCTTCAAAAAAAGTTTTTATTCTTTTATTCACAACACCCGATTCTTGTCCAATCCATAAGCCAAGGCTGCAGCTGTTGGTTCATTGAAAATTTTGAGCACGTTCAACTGCGCAATAACTTCAGCGTCTTAAGTTGCCTGGCGCTTCATTGAAATAAGCTGGAACTGTGATCACCGCATCTCAGAGGGTATTTTCCGAATAAGCCTCAGAAGTTTCCGACATTTTCGCAAGAACCATTGAGCTGATTTCATCGGGAGCGAATGCCTTTTTCGTCCAATCAACTTTGCGTATTTTCGAACACTGTATTTTTGGGATTCATGGCAACTTTGTTCTTGGTGGCATCACCGATGAATCGCTTTTAATCTGTGAACGCCACATAGCTGGAATTCTAATGGAATACTTATCCATTTTCATTTATTAAGCAACGTCAGCGATAAGATCTTGTATTTAAAACAGCTAATGTACAGGGTGGCTGGTTTCATCAGCCAAAAAAAAAATTTAATAACTTTTTTTCTACATATTTAATGAATCTGCTTATTTTTTTTTTGTATTTTGCAGATTGATTTTTAGATTTAACAAAAATGGATAACTGGGACACTGAAACAATAATTTGGATTGTCCGCCGCTATCACGCACTGAAGTCCGTAGTTTCGGTTCAAAGAGAGTATAGGCACACGTTTGGCGGCAATGTTTCGAGCAGGTGGACCATAATGAGACTTGTTAAAAATTTAGCCGAGCATGGGACAGTCGAAAGAAGACCTTTGCATCGAAATCCTTCAGTTCGGACGGAGGAAACAATCGCTGCTGTAGCTGCTGCCATACAAAACAATCCAAGAGTTTCGATAAGAAGCTTATCTGCTCAAATGGGTATAAGAAGACAGTCATTGCAGCCAATTATGCACAATGATTTTGACTTATTCCCGTATAAAATTCAAATGGCCAACAAACTGAACGCAGCAGACTTGCCGTTTCGCTTGGAATTTTGCTAGAAAATGCTTCAAATGCGGTGGAAGAGGACGGAAACATGTTGAACAGTCTTTTTATGTCTGACGAGGCCAATTTCGATTTAAATGGCGACATAAAGAAACAAAATTGTCGAATATGGAGTGCTTCCTATTCACAGATACTCCATGAGACGGAATTGCATCCACTTTGTGTCACAGTGTTGTGTGCAGTTTCATCACGCTGCATTGTCGGGCCCTACTTCTTCGAAGAAAACGGCCACACCGTTACGGCTACTGGAGACCATTACTTGAGCATGTTGAGAGAGTTTTTCTATAAAAAATTACGCCGAATGAGAATTTCTTTCAACTTTGTGTGGTTTCAGAAAGATGGTGCAACTCCTCACACAGCCCGCCCTGTTATGACAAAATTGCGACGAAGACTTCCCAATAAGCTGATATCCAGAAACTCCACATTCCGTTGGCCCCCCACGTCGCCTGACCTTACTGCATCTGACTTTTTTTTTGTGGGGTTATTACAAACAGGAAGTCTACAAAGCAAAACCAACAAATTTGAATGAACTAAAGCAATCCATTCGAGAAACAATTGCGGCTATTCCTGTCTCAACTCTCCAAGCAGTAATGAACAACTTTTTGGTAAGATGCCGCATGCATCTACTAATTATTAAGCTACATTTAATAAAATTGAATGAGCTTTAACATGAATAAAAGAAAAATGAATTCCTTACATTGAAAAAAAGTTATTTGAGTTTCTTAATGTATAAGAGGTGTTATTTTGATATTCAAAGAAAAATGGCATTTTTTGAGATAAATGATCGGATGTTTATTTCATTATAAAGAGGAAGGTATGCCGTTAATAATTAAACACAACATCAGCCAAATGGCCGCCACGACCACGCTTACAGGACCATATCCTTTTCATGAAATTTTCCATAACCAAATCGCAAAGTGGCTGCCCTATGTCCTCGATAGCCTCACGAATTCCATCTTTGAGGTCTTGAATCGACGCTGGGCTGTTGGCGTAGACCTTATCTTTCACGTGGCCCCAAAGGAAGAAGTCGCAAGGTGTTAAATCACAAGATCTCGGTGGCCAATTGTGATCACCTCTTCGAGAGATAACACGGTCCGGAAACTTTTCCCGTAAAAGATCGATGGTATCATTGCTTGTGTGGCACGTAGCGCCGTCTTGTTGAAAGTAAACGTTGTCCAGATCAATACCATCCAATTCCGGCCATAAAAAATCATTAATCATCTCTCGATAGCGCAATCTATTGACCGTAACTGTTGCTCCAGCCTCATTTTCGAAAAAGTAAGGTCCAATGACCCCGCCGGACCATACACCGCACCAAACAGTCACGCGTTGAGGATGGAGAGGCTTTTCAACAATAACTCTTGGGTTTTCCGAGCCCCAGATGCGACAGTTTTGCTTGTTGACGTAGCCTCCGAGGTGGATATGGGCCTCATCAGTCAAGATGATTTTTCGATGAAATTCCGGATCATTTTCATGCATTTCAAGGACCCAATCAGCAAAGACACGACGTTGTTGATGATCAGCCGGCTTGAGTTCTTGTGTTAACTGAACTTTATAAGCCTTAAGACCCAAGTCTTTATGCAAAATACGGTGTAATGACGTTTGTGGAATGCCTAATTCCAAAGAACGACGAGGAATGGACAAACCTGGGTTTTCTTCAACACTTTGGGCTACAACAGCAATATTCTCAGTTGTTCTTGAGCGACGTGCACGGGTTTTATTCTTCACATCACTAACTTGTCCCAACAGCTCGAATTTGTCCACCAATTTCTGTATTGCGGTCCGACAAGGTGCTTCACGACGACCCAAAAATGTTTTAGTTTTACGAACCTTCTCTGCTAAATTTTCACCATTTTTATAGTGAATTTTAATAATTTCAATGCGTTGTTGAAGCGTGTATCGTTCCATTTTTATTAATGGCGTAGTTTCTACTTGTCAAATGTCAAAAAATGACAGCTACCGAAATAGCGGGCTATTCAAAATAACACCTCTTATTGGAAAACCCTTTAGCAATATTCATCAGCCACCCTGTATGACAACAGTTTTTAGTTCTGTTTACTTTGTTTATAAAAGATTTCGTTTTCGAAGTTTCATAACAGAATTTAATAAAAGAACTCGAACTCTCGAATACCAATTATAAAAGATCTTTTACTGTGAAAATCTTTTATGATTCCCCCACGAGCTGTCACGTCATTCCTTAATTTATTGGCAAAACGGAAGAGTCCCATTAATCCCAATACAAAATTTAATAATTTAATTGGTTAAACAGTTTTCAATTTTTAATATTTATTTTTTTTGAAGATGTTTTCAAAAACAATTTGTAACAGTGGAATTTATAATTATGTTTTAGCATTAGCATTACACGCTGTGACATACACCTGATAATCAATTTTAAACTCACATCAATCTTTTGATAAAGCTCCTTGAACTGTTAAAACAAAGCTTAAGCGTGCGTGGGTTTCTCGTAATATTCATATCACACCAGGTATACTTCCTCTATAAAGGAATGTGCGTTTTTATACACGAAACATTTTCCTCACATCATACACAAAATGCTCGTTTTCGTTCTGTTCACTGACTGCTGGCGCACATACCCGTATATAGGTGTAAAGTGTAATCATATCCTTCAACCAGTTTCTTTATTAGAACAGGATATGGGGTAGCAATTTCAAAATAAAATGAATAATAATAAATCAACATTTGATTAATGACTTAGGCCAAGTTTTTAAGAAGAATAAATATTATCATATACATATTTATGTATGAGTATGTATATATAGATGTAGGAACACTCTTATAATTCTTAAGGGTACTACCCGATATGCCTATCCTTTACCAATTTATTAAGTTCATTCCGTTCATTTGCATTAAATACCTCAAATAAGGGTTATAGAGATCCTTTTTGTCTTATAAATTATTAAGAGCCCTTAAATTCTCAATTTAAAGAAGTTTATAACGAGTATAGTTTTAGTTAGGTGAAGTATTTCAAAATTTTTGGATTTTATGTTGATGTTTCTTTGGAAGTTATACATTTTTATATAAAAAGTAGGTCGTTTAATATACATAAATATTTGTGTTAAATCCACTGGATAGGGTTTCAGATCGAAATGCTTGTTGTGCCTACATTAAAAGTTTCTGCTTGAGAGGAATATTTAAAGAGATAAAGGTTGGGTTGGGACAAATTCGAGAAACTGTCACTTAAATTTGATTTAAATTTTATTTGCTATACCTTCAGGGCAGTTTTTAACCTGAATTTAGTTAGAAACAAAAGAGTGGATAATTTAATTTGCTGTGAAATAAAGGGTTTTTGAACAGAAACGCTGCAAAAGTAGAGCAACAGGACAGCAAACGACGCCATATTTCTTGCCGCTCTTTTAACATTTCTCTTTAGTAAGGTTTGCCATTTTATGATAGAAAGATATACGAGCCAACAACGAGTCGAAATTATTAAAATTTACTACCGAAATTCGGAGTCAGTGGCCTCAACGTTAAGAGCGCTACGTCCAATTTATGGTCGTCATAATCGTCCTAGCAGATCAACAATTGAGCGTCTAGTGTAAAAATTTGAATCCACAAGCACAGTATAAAATGTTCCCGTGCCAGTGAGACAAAGAAGTGCCCGTAGTGTCGAGAATATTGCTGCCGCTGAGGCTTCAGTTGCAGAAAGCCCAAATGTGTCTCTCACACGTCGTTCTCAAGCGTTAGGCATCTCTTTGACGTCGTTGTGGCGAATTTTGCGAAAAGATCTTGGCCTATATCCTAACAAGATTAAATTGACGCAAGAACTGAAGCCGCTTGACCACCAGAAGCGTCGTATGTTCGTGAATTTGGCTGAGCAACAACTTGAAAATGAATGGCTTCATCAATAAACAAAATATGCGGTATTGGTCAGGCAGCAATCCACACGTACTCCATGAGTCATCATTGCATCCCGAAAAAATTAAGGTTTGGTGTGGTTTATGGGCCGGCGGCGCGCGTCTTGGGCCGTACATCTTCCGTGATGATCAAGACCGGCACGTTACTGTGAATGGGGATCGCTACCGTTCAATGATAACCGGATATTTTTGGCCCCAATCGGATGATATGAACTTGGTTTCATTAGGACGGCGCCACAAGCCACACAGCGAATGTCACAATCAATTTATTGGAAACCAAGTTTGGAGAACGTGTTATCTCACAAAATAGTCCAGTCGCTTGGCAGCCTCGGTCGTGCGATTTGACGCCGTTAGACTATTTCCTGTGGGGCTACGTCAAGTCTATGCTCTATGCCAACAAACCAGCGACGATTGATGAACTTCGTACGAATATCGAACGTGAAATTGCAGCAGTATCGGCCGATTTATGCTTGAAAACCGTCGAAAATTGGGTTCAGCGTCTGGATTTCTGCAAGTCTGCCCGTGGTGGCCATTCAAAAGAAATCGAGTTTCATACATAATGGCATCAAACGTACTTTCACAGGAATACAAAATTTCATTGATATCCAAAACCGTTTTTGTTTTATGTATAAAAAAATTTGTAGCGCTCTTATTGAAAAACTTGATATTATATTTATATGTAATTATATCTACCTATGTACATTTTGTTTTTTTTTTTTAAGTATTTCTTTAATAGCTTATTGTTCACATTTAACTTTTTAAAATCATTTCTTCGAACCTCATGTTCCCTTTAATTCAGCAGCAATATAAAGGGTCCGCCAAATAACTTTTTTTTTTTTTTGAAAATGGCTCAAAACATCGAGTATAGCTTCGGCTGTGTGGCACGTAGCGCCGTCCTGTTGAAACCAAATGTTGCCAATATCCTTCTCTTCAATTTTTGTGAACAAAAATTCGTTCAACATGGCCCGATAACGATCGCATTTGACTGTAACGGCCACTCCTTGCAAATTTTCGAAAAATGGCCCAATTATGCCTCTGGACCAAAATCCGCACCAAACAGTGACTCGTTTTGGGTGTATCGGCTTTTCAATGTATGCGTGCGGGTTTTCTGTGCCCCAATTGCAACAAGTTGGCTTGTTTACATACCCGCCAAGATCAAAATGAGCTTCATCTGAAAAGATGATTTTTTTGGCAAAATCGGCATCTTCTCTAAGTCGATCGCAGGCCCACGAAGCGAAGCGTATACACAACCATATTCGTTCAGCGGAAGGATAAAACTAATTATCTGTCAAATCAGACATGAGCTAAGTGTTACCATTCACGAAATAAGCACTAGTTGAAAAAAAAAACGTAAGATGGCGGACCCTTTACAATATCATACAGAAAAGTTCTTTACAAAATAGCTCAGCGTTAAAAAAAAACCCTTCAGTCTACCATCATTTACAATCGCCTATGTTTTTTTATACGAGTAGGTATATATTCTGATCGTATTAAAAGTATTTAAATTGAATTGAGTCAGCTTAAAAAAGAAAATTCAAAACATTGGCCCCCGTTAAGGCCAACATTTATACCATAAACCCATCAGTGCCACTGTTAGAGCCCGCATCTACCTTACCATCACTCCAACTTGAACTCGAACCACCCAGCAAATTCCAACTTAAAACCACACATTTCATCCAACAAAAGCCAAACAACAACAACAACAAACAAAAAAGAAAAACTTCTGAACTTCAAACAATGGAACATAAAACCATCTCCATCCAGCTTATGGCATACTTTTCTACTGTAATCATTTTAAAGGACTCAGATTCTGTTAGTTAAGCCAATGCATCATTGCATCAGCATGACGACGATGCCGACGACGGACGGGATGATGATGATGATGATGCTTATGATGCTGATGATGATGAAGGCTTCACTTTCGCAGAAAAAAATAATAGAATATCAGTTTATCCAGCTGTCTCGAAGTTGTTGGTATTTTCAGCATCATTATCAAACGAATATGAGTTAAGAGAAAGGCCAAACAAAAATGTCAACTATTTTTACGACAGTTGAAGGTTAAGAGGAGACTTGTACAATAATTGGGTTGTACCTTCTAGCTCTATGGCTTCTGTTACAAAATGTAAATAACAATAACATTTTTAATAGTGACAGATTGATAACAAAAAAATATATTCGAAAATATTAAACAAAACCCTATCGAAAATGGGGCAATCTGAGAAAGTTTAATATATGTAGGTACAGGGTGATTCGAATAAGGTGTAACAAAAAGCTAGAACGTGTAGGTTGGATCAAGACAAGAAAAAAATCGTATAAAAGGGGGGGGGGGGGGTAATCCCCCCCGTTTAGCCAGGAAGGGAAATTTCTTCTCTTCTTTTATTTTGTTCAAAAGCAAAGCTGCTTAAGGAAAAGTTTTTGAAAAATGAATTTTCAATCTCAAAATTAAAAAAAAAATTAAAAAATTTCAAATGAACTTTTTTCAAAATTTTACTTATTTAAGTATTTTCAAAATTCAATGCTTTTATTAGTTTTTAGTCAAAAACAAAAAACCGAATGCTTAAATGTGTTGTACTTTTTTTAGAATTGTACTTTTTTTAGAATTGCAAATAACTAAATCTATGTTACTACCTACGTAGTGCAAATAGGATCTTTAGAGCAACTTAAGCAACGGATTGGAGTAAAATTAAGAGAATTTTATTTCAGTTGTTATCAATTTTCTAAAGAACTAGAAGAGATTTTAACATCTGGTTTTTGGAGTTTTTTCTAAAAAAATTAATAAAAGCATTGAATATTAAAAACAAAAATACTACTTAATAAAATTTTGAACAAAATTAGTTTGAACAACTTTTTTTGAATTTTTTTTTTTTAATTTTGAGCTTAAATTTAATAAAAAAAAACTATTCACAAAAATAACATTATTAAAAAAAAAAGAAGAGATTTTTGACTTTCCAAAAAGGTATAGCATGGCATTGTGAGTGCAACCGTTGTATTTTAATATTTTTTGTATGTTTTAAGTCATTTTTTTTTAGAAAATTGCCCCTCCTTTCTAAAGCGGGGGGCGGGGGGGGAATAGACCAATACGTTTTTTTTCTTGTCTTACCCAATCTACACACTCTAGCTTTCTGTCACACCTTATGTGAAACACCCTGTATAACATCAAAAATCGAAGAAAGTTTAGTTTAGTTTATAACTCAAGAACGGATGGACCAATTTTAATAATCTCTGAAAATTCACTTTGTAGGGTGAAATGGGGGAAAATAACCAGACGTATCCGTCTATTTTTAGGAAATAGATTCCAGGATATGTTTTTTTTTTTAATTTAGCTATTTGTTGAGTGTAATGGGATAAAAATAAAAAAAAATTGTCCGATTTAAGAAATTCTTTTGGTGTTAGAAAAGTCATTTTTAGTAGATGGCTTAAGTGTAAGTTTTTTCTCAAAAATTTAGAAATATAGAGTGAAATGGGGTAAAGACAAAAAATTGTATTCAATTTCAAAAATTCTTTTTTGTATATCAAAGGTTTTTTGTAGCGCATGGTCTTAGGATTTTATTTTTCGAAAAATTGATATTAATAGGGTGATGTGGGGTAAAATCAAAAGAGGGATATCTGATTTTAAAAACTCTGTTTGTGTCTGAAAGGGGATCGTTACGAGATCCCGCTGATAACAAATGCAACAAAATTATTGGCAGGAAATTACGCCGCAGGATTTTCAATACTTTTTAAAAAAAATACGATTGAAAGAATATTGATGGTGATTTGGAATAAAATAATACAATTTGAAGAATGTCGGAGATATCGAATATAATATTTTTGTGGACTTCTGGGCCTGAACAGAGATGGATTTTTTGTTTTTTTTTTTTAATATTTAAAAAAAAAATTATTTTTCTCAACTTTTTTTTGGAAAAATTAAAAAAAACTTCTTTCCTAAACTTTTTTTTTGTTTTTTTGAAAAAAATGAGATTTTTGAAAAAAAAAAATTAAAAAAGAGTAATTAATTTGGGTTTTTTGAAATAAATAAAAAATAAGTTTCTTTTTTGTTGAAAACTGTTGACATTGGGGCCTGCCAAGCATGAGAAGCTTAGAGAACAGAAAAAGGGAGTTAAAAAAGCGTTTTTTTGTATTTGTAAAATAAAGTTTTGTTTCAAAAAAAAAAATTGTCCTTTGTCCAAGTTCCAGACCCGCCTCCAGAACTTTTGTCCTGGTTCCAGATCCACCTCCAGAACCTTGTTTCAAAAAAAAAAATTGTCCTGTGTCCAAGTTCCAGACCCACCTCCAGAACCTCCTCAGTCAGACCCACCGACAAAATTGAAGGAAACATCGTTATTCATGATCCTATACAATCGAGGCACCAATTCCTTCGGGAAAGAAAAATTTAATGCTCTTTCACACTGTAGTCGATCCTGCGTGATTTTGTGATACGGGATGTTGTGATGCGGGATTTCGTATACCCAACCTGTTTGAAAGGTTATTTTTAAAAATTTTAAAACTTGTAGAATGAAATGGGATAAACATAGAAAAGCGGTTTGCGAATACAAAAATTCTTTCTGTACTAAAAGAAAATAAATAAATAAATAAAGCAATACAAGTTGGCCTTAGAGGATCATAGTTTTTTTTTGTACAAATTTAACCTTTCATAACGTGAAGTAGGTTAAAACCGAGAAAGAGCATTCGATTACAAATAGGAAATAAAATAATATTCTCTTTTGTAATTTTTATGCGAAGCTTAGGTTTGTCTACCCATGTGAAGCCGGACGGCCCAACTATAGTTCAACATATGCTCCAATGAGGAGCATGCGTTTTCCATACCTACTAGCCCTACTTTTTGAACTAATCTTCTGCGATCGCAACCCAACGCGCCTCTCGAAATCGCTTCTATGTAGAAATCAATAATTGTTATATGGATCACTATGTTCATACGTGAGTTTGACAAGACCGGAGTCCCCCGGCCCATTAGATCACCTGGCAACATTTAGACAGAAATGAACTTTAATCTTGCAATCCTGGCGGCATTCTGGGCGTAAACATGTCACGACTCGATGAATTCTATGAAGAGGGAATTTAGTAAAAACAGGACGAAACAACGACTTACACTTTGAGGGCAAACTTCAGGGGAAACTACCCAAAAAGACCAAAATCTCGGGAGGAATTGCCACCATTCCCGCTGCTATGCTGATGATAAAGTGTCTTATGGTATAGATACACCAGAAGTGTATGGGCAATTGGGGGTTCAACTACCCGATATGATTTTCAAAGCTGTGTAAAATAAAACTTTAGATGTATGCCTAAATTAGTAGCCGGTGGCTTAATGTTTAGCGCTTTGGGCTGTCATGATACCGGAGGTCTGGGTTTGATTCCCAACCTCGTCCAACTAAATAATAAAAAAAAACCGCTACTGCTTCTTGTGAGGAAGTTATAAATCCTACAAGATTTTCACTTGTCACCTTAGCCGTTTGGATTCGACAGAAAATTGTAGGTCCCCTCTATTTCTGCAAACAAAAACACGTCACGAACACAGGAATATTTGAGAGTTGTAAGGTCCCCATGCCCTGCCTCTCCAGGAGCTGTGGCGCCACCAAAATTTATAATTTATTCTATGCTTGCCTACATGATAAAAAAAAATAAGATTCATAAAATCGATTGTCTGCAGCACTTCCCCTCTCGCCATTGAAGCACTTACTTTGACTTCATCTTCAGTTTTGAACAATTATGGACCAATCGTGGCACCTGCCAGCATGCACACGTAGTCTTGATGGTCTGGTGGGGATTATCCTAACTCCAAATACAAGAATAACTTTAAAAATTAACATTCGTTATATTTTGTTACATACTCTTTCCAAAAAAACCGCAGTTAAATTATTTTGCGTAGAAAAAATTTCCCAATAAATATTTCATTCGTTCATTCGATCAAGAGCAAACTCTCAAGGTATTATTTTATTTCCACGACACCTGTGAACAAAAATAATATCCAATTAAGGTAAGCATCTTAACATTATTTATATTTTACTCATGTAAATGCGTCGTTTATTTCATGGCTCGGAGGAGATTAATTTGTGGTAACTCCCACATTGGTTATCATATTGAATGGTTCATTAAGTTCTCCACATTTCAAATAATAAAAAAAAAAAATATATATATATTCAGCCGCATCTATGGTTTATAGCTCACGTATTCTTTTATCCTAAAAAGTGTCTGTAAACAGTCAGATGTCTGATGTAGCTACATATGTACATTGTACATTGTACAACCCAAACATATTAGTACATCGTATTTCGTATAGGTTCTCATAAACAATAGACCTTCATAATAAAAATAAATAAAATGAGTTTATCCACCCAGTGCTGCGAGCTGAAAAATAAATGTAAACGAGCATGTCTGTTGGAAGTAACAAAAATTGTCCTACTTTAGGTATTAACACTAAAGACTTCTAATGCTCCTACGAGAATCAGACGTGTACACAATAAAAAACAGGAATATACAAATACATTTCTATATTCTTTGTTGCTTTTAAGTATCCTGGAATCCTCTTCAATTGAATCTTTTCACATCAACATCAACATCACCATCATCTTCAAAACCTTAGCACCACCCCCTGTCCTATTCTCTCTCTCTCTCTCTCTCTCTCTCTCTCTCGCAATATTCATAACAATTACTTGAGGTTGAGGGTTTATAAGAGCCCCCGGCGGAGTTGATTCACGCTTCTGATGCGGCAATTCTGTCCTTTTTTGCTGGGAAGCATCTCATTTTTGTTATAATTTGTGCTTCTTTTTGAACTTGGTCTATGTGTGGGGCAAGTATTGGTTTCATATGTTAAAATACAAAAAGTAATAGCCCAATCGAAAACGACTTTATGCCCGTACATATGGCAACAATGGTTATTTAAATGCAATACGTTGATAAGTAGCACTAGGTTACACAGGCGAAGGATACACACATCAACCTGGCGATATGCAGATGGTCGAACCGCCAACCAAATTGACCACGTGCTAATTGAAGCAAGGCACGCATCTAACATCTTGAACGTGCAAACTTTCCGAGTTGTAAAAGTGGACTCTGACCACTTTCTTGTTGTGACAAAGTTCAGAGCCCGACTGTCCAACGAAAAGAAAGCGAAGACCGCCCAAAGGAAGAAATTCAACATTGCATGCCTTAGGACACCTGAGAAAGCCAAAGACTACAGTGAACAATTGACCGGGAAACTCTCTGCCGTACCTCCAGCCACAAGCGTCAACAACCAGTGTAACTAGTATCGCGACATTATTAAGGAGATAGCTGAGACCAATATAGGCTATCAACCACCTAGAAAAAAGAACCCATGGTATGATGATGAATGTGCGGTATTGAAGGAGGAGACGGAGAATGCAGGAATGCAAATGCTGCAACGGAAATCAAGAGCAGCAAGAGAGGAGTACCATGAAAAGAAATGGAAAGAGAAAACACCCTGCGCAGAAAGAAAAGACCATCCGCAGCCTCTCAGCTCAGATATCTCAAGGAGTCTAGCACCGCCATGCCACTTACACCCGCTGGTTCTACAAAACAGCCAAACATCTGGCATCTGGTTATAGGACCGGCACGCAAGCTCTTTGAAACAGAAAAGGGAACCTAGTCACCGAAGCACAGGGAATTTTAGACGTGCTTAAGCAGCATTTCCAGCAGCTGCTCAGTGGAAATAATGTAGAAGAAGCGACAGGAGAACAAAGAAGAATGAAACCTGTCTATGAATTTCCAGTCCTAGCGCCCAGTAGTATAGAGGTTAAGAAAGCCATTCACAAGCTTAATAACAACAAATCCGCCGGCTAGGGTGGCCTACCTGCGGAACTCTTCAAGTATGGAGGAGATGTCCTGATAGGGCGCATGCACCAGCTCATCTACCAAGAGTGGGAGGAGGAAAGTATGCCCGAAGACTAGTAAAATAGCTCCATATGACCAATCTACAAAAAAGGTGATCCTATGTCCAGCAAAAACTACAGAGGCATATCCCTGCTTAATGTTGCCTACAGGATCCTCTCCAACGTACTATGTGAGCGTCTAAAACCTTTCTGCATGATCGGCACGTATCAGTGTGGCTTCAGGCCAGGCAGATCAACGATAGACCAAATTTTCACATTGAGGCAAATCCTGGAAAAGATCAACGAATTTCAAGTCGAAAACCACCATCTTTTCATAGACTTCAAAGCCGCATATGATAGCATAAGTCGCCAAGAACTACTATTGGCGATGTTGGAACTCATCGGGATTCCGAAGAAACTGATCCAGCTATGACGTTATATGACGTTACAAAATACGCGGTGCAACGTGCAAATGTGGGTAACGGACCATCCGAGCAACCGAGCTATTCCAGACATGTATTGTGATGCTTTTTCGTCGAGGCTGAGCTAAGCTCGCCAGTGTCCAGGGTTCTGCCCAAAGAAGCAACTAAACTTGCGCTTGGAGGGTCTTTCTCTGAAATAACAAATTCTTTATTTACCTCTAATTTCGGTTACAATGTTCATTCACTTAAAAAAACTAACATAGTATTTCATATATTTCTCAGTTTTTAGCAATTCTTCAACTTAATATAAATAACAGGTTGTTACGTATACTTTGTCCACAGCACGCAATCTGAGGAAGGGTCAGGTTGGAACCCTCAAGGGGAACCTTGTCCAAAGGAACCTAGATGAGGCAACCTAAGGAAAATATTTACAGAAAAACTTAGAGTGGCTTCTTAGGTAGTGTATTAACACCACAATAGCGTGCCTCTCTTTCAGTCGTCACACCTGTTAAGGGTCTCTGTCAACTGGATCTTCTAGTCTCTGTACTCTAGATTGGAACCCACCACTTGGACGAGTTTAAAAGACAAATTCAGTGATTTCTTTACTTCCTCAAGTTAAGTTTTTGGTCACAAGTGAATGTGAACTTAAAAGTGAGGAAGTTTAATTTTACATGAAAATTAAGATTTTAAAAATCGGTTATACCTGGGAGGGAATAGTAACGCTTCGTTACAGTATACAGGGTTCAGACAAGGAGATGCGCTATCATGTGATTTCTTCAACCTAGTCCTGGAGCAGATAGTGCGCAAGAGTGGTGTGTTAACCTGGAAGGCACTATTTTAAACAGGTTTACTTGCGGACGACATCGACATCATCGGCTGGTCCAAGTGAGCTGTACTAGAAGCATTCACAGGTATTGATGCACAGGCGAAACGCGTTGGTCTTGAAGTGAATGAGGACAAAACAAAGTATATTCTATCAACAAACAGTCCAACGCTAAGGACAAAACCTCACTGTTGGTAGCAGTAATTTCGAGGTAGTCAAGGAGTTCACCTACCTCGGAACAAACACCTATTCCACGAACGACACCTTAGTGGAAATCCAACGAAGAATTACCCTAACCGCTGCTGCTTTGGTTTGGCCAAACAAATGGGTTCAAAACTACTTTCTTGAAAGACAAAGTGCACGATATACAAAACGCTAATTTTACCAGTTTTACCCTACGGCGTGCGCCGAGTGCTGGAATATAAATAAATAGTGGGAATTGATAATGGGCACTTTCGAGAGAAAAATATTCATCGGCGGACATTTGGTCCTATACGCGAAGGCGGCAAAGGAGGAGAAAATTCAATCGTGAATTGTACGAGCTGTACCAAGATATCGATGTAGTCAAAAGAGAAAAAACACGTTGACTGCACTAGCTCGGCCACATCGAGCGAATGGACAACAACGCTCCAGCCAAGAAAATCTTCGAATCTCAGGCCCCAAGTCCGAGACGACCAGGAAGACCGAACCTCCGCTACAGGGAGCGGAGTAAACTTATTCATAACTTTGGTCGAAAAATCATCTTCAGCGACGAAGCGCATTTTTGGAGGAATGACTAGATGAATGACTATGTTAACAAGCAAAATTGCCTTATGACGGACGACACCAACCCCATCCGAGGTTCACCAGGTACTTCACATCGCGTCCTCAAAAAGTTACCATTTATAGTGTGGATTTTGGGCCGGCGGCCGGCGCCGTCATTTGTCCGTATAATTTTTCAAAAACGACGTTGGTGAATCGCTGACCTTCAATGGTGAGCGCTACAGAACGATGGTAACCAAATTGTTATGGCCCAAATTGAACCATGTGGACGTAGACGACATGTTGTTCCAGCGTTTCGTCCCATTTTTTTATGTTTGCCCTATTTCACTCAACAAACAAAAAATTGGAATAATTTTTAATATGTTTGCCCCATTTCTCCCTAGAATTAACATAATTTGAAAAAGAATATCCCTAAGAAAAGCATTTCAAACAAAAAAAGAATTTCTTAGGGAACAATTATTTTATTTTGACCCCAGTTCACCCTACGAAGATCAAAAGTTGAAAATGTATATCCCTAAAGCCATTTCCTAACCGCCTACATCGCCACCTGTTCAACGGTCATTAAATTGAAATGAAAAAAAGAAATGTGGGCCTACAGCGCCACCTGTTGAGAATTTTCCGACTTTTCTTTCTTCTTAAACCTTCGCGGAGCAACTACGAACAAACCCGCAAAAAAAAGTATCCAATTTCGTCCAGTCGTTTTCAAGTTTTAAGCATCCGAACGCACCACGATTTATTTTTTTATATATAGATTTATATTTTTCATGAGCAAAGAGGCCTAAAAAAATCCTTTTGTCCTCACGATCCTTATTTATTGTTTTATCTTATAAACAATTTCTAACAGATTAACCCTTAAACCCTGCACATCTCTGGAGAAACACTATTGCAACCCTGGGGTCCAGAAAACCCCAACCTATTTTTGCCCTTATTTCAAATATTTATAAAGGAACATTTTAAAATAAATATTTTTTTATTGAATTTATACACATATTAAAAAAAGAAAAAAGTTAAAGTTTACAGTCGAAGCACTCTTGGCAGATAGCGCGGCTATGTTCGCCACAAAGGGGGTTTCGGAACCTGTCACACCAGATTTTATCTTCCAGTCCTTACCCCTTGGACAGACTGTACATTTTTTTTGCATCTTCAGCAGGAATTTGCTGAACTAATTGCCGTGAATTTTTTTAATATATCTCTCAGGAGATCTTGGAGATTCCTATAAGTAAAGTTGGCCAAGAAGATTTTTCTTCCATATAGGGCGCGTGATCCCCTGTAAGTTTTTGAGGAAATGACGCCTTTTTGGGGCTTATGTGATGCCATTTCCAAAAAAACATATGAATCAACACCCTAGCCAACGGACAACGTTTCGTCCGTCCTTTCAAATATAAAAAACTAAAAAAAAAAAATAGTACACTATTTCTACCCTGGGGTCTTTGAGACCCGGCGAATCAGAGAATAAGCGAATGCACCGCACACACAGTTATGAATGACTGATGAAATCATGCCTACTGACGTTATTTGAGATTAACTTGAATTTCTGCAACGTATTTTAAAAAATATTCACAAAAATGTATTTTGTTCATCGCATTGGACCCCAGGGTAGGGTGTAAGGGTTAAAAAAAAAATTACTTCACATAATAAAGGGTTTTTCAACAGGGACGCTACAAAAGTAGAACAACAGGGAAGGGACAGCAAACGACTCCATATTTATTGCCGTTCTTTTGACATTTCTCTTCAGTAAGGTTTGCCATTTTATGATAGAAAGATATACGAGCCAACAACGAGTCGAAATTATTAAAATTTACTACCGAAATTCGGAGTCAGTGGACTCAACGTTAAGAGCGCTACGTCCAATTTATGGTCGTCATAATCGTCCTAGCAGATCAACAATTGAGCGTCTAGTGTAAAAATTTGAATCCACAAGCACAGCACAAAATGTTCCCGTGCCAGTGAGACAAAGAAGTGCCCGGAGTGTCAAGAATATTGCTGCCGCTGAGGCTTCAGTTGCAGAAAACCCAAATGTGTCTCTCACACGTCGTTCTCAAGCGTTGGGAATCTCTGTGACGTCGTTGTGGCAAATTTTGCGAAAAGATGTTGGCCTACCTCCTTACAATATTAAATTGACGCAAGAACAGAAGCCGCTTGACCACTAGAAGCGTCGTATGTTCGTGAATTGGGCTGAGCAACAACTTGAAAATGATTCGGAATTTCATCGAAAAATCATCTTCAGCGAAGAGGCTCATTTCTGGCTGAATGGCTTCATCAATAAACAAAATATGCGGTATTGGTCAAGCAGCAGTCCACACCTACTCCATGAGTCATCATTGCATCCCGAAAAAATTACGGTTTGGTGTGGTTTATGGGCCGGCGGTGTCATTGGGCCGTACTTCTTCCGTGATGATCAAGACCGGCACGTTACTGTGAATGGGGATCACTAACCGTTCACTGATAACCGAATATTTTTGGCCCCAATTGGGTGATATGGACTTGGAGGACATGTGGTTCCAACAGGACGGCGCGCGCCACCAGCCACACACCGAATGTCACAATCAATTTATTGAAAACCAAGTTTGGAGAACGTGTTATCTCACGAAATGGTCCAGTCGCTTGGCCGCCTCGGTCGAACGATTTGACGCCGTTAGACTATTTTCTGTGGGGCTACGTCAAGTCTATGGTCTATGCCAACAAGCCAGCGACGATTGATAACTTCGTACGAATATCGAACGTGAAATTGCAGCAGTTTCAGCCGATTTATGCTTGCAAACCGTCGAAAATTGGGTTCAGCGTCTGGACTTCTGCAAGCGTTCCCGTGGTGGCCCTGCAAAAGAAATTGAGTTCCATACATAATGGCATCGAACGTACTTTCACAGGTATACAGAATTTCATTGATATCCAAAACCGTTTTTGTTTTATTTAAAAAAAACTTTTGTGGCGCTCTTATTGAAAAACCCGATATTATCTCCAATAGTTTCAAAGTTATAGGGTTTCGCCCTTCCTTTTTATCGGCTTTCAGTTCTAACTTTATAGGTCCATTTTGATTCTAAGTGTCGAAATCCTCACAATCATGCATCAAACTTCAATACTCCATAAAATAACCATAAAATATATGAATTACAACTTAAAACTATCTCCTGGATAAACCCTTTACTTGGTCCCCACTCACTGAGGATTATTTATAAAATAAAAAAAAAAAACATTCAAAGACCTCACGCACAAAAATCATTACTTCAAATGACCAAGGATATGCGTTCACCCATCACAGATTATCCAAGTTCAAAAATCCAACTAAAATACATACATAGCTATTTAGTTTAGTCTTCCTATTATGTACATCCAAGGCCATAAGTCAAGCCATCCATAAAATGTATGGTTCAAATATTGGCAAAGAATCATCAGTTGTGTGTTCTATTTTATGCGAATATTCCTACATATGTATGTATGTATTTGTATAATTTGAAAGTGTTCCAAATATTAGCCACGTATTGTATATTGCATAAGAATGTATATAAAAGGAAGTTTTATTATAATATTTTGACATAGGTTTGAAAGACATTCATTCATATAAATATTATGGTTTATTTTCTTTGTGGAAAAAGAAAATTCATAAAAATAATAAATTCCTATCAATGCCATAAACCAACGTTTAGTCATATATTTTGAATATTTCAATTATCCAATTTGCGAACTTTTGTCGGATTATTTGTTCACAGAAAAAGCATTGGTGTTGTTAATTTCACATATGAAGCTGCCTCCCAGTATGTACTTCTATGATGACGATGGGAAAATATGGCAAGCCCACAAGATTGGAATACCAACAATACTCGTACCTATTATATAAATTTTTCTTTGAAAATCAATAATTCATTTGTTGCTGTAACCTACAAAATGTATCTATGTATATATAACTTTTGGTTGAGTGGGATTGGGGTTTCTCGTCGACCCCAACCCAACCAAACTTATGATATGAGTCTTCTTATATTTATTGTGATGCTCATTTAATGGGTTTACCAAATTTCTCATTTTATTCTCGTTCCTTTTCGAAGAATTTTCAAGCATTTTCTTCTTGGAAATCTTTTGTGGTATTTTATTTGAATCTGGGGCAATGTTCCATATTATTTTAAAGTTGGCTACAGCTATTCGTAGAATTCTCTGTAAATTTAAATCACAGCAGAGAATTTTGTATTATTTCTTATTTCACTTCTACAATTGAAACTTTTTCACAGATTTTCTTTTGTTGTTTTTTTCTATTTTGCTTAATATGACCAGTTAAAATAACTTCCAACATTTATTTTCAATCTTTTTCCTTAATTGCATTTGTTTAAGCTTGGGCAAGCTCTGTTTTTATTGTACCTATACATAATTTATGTACTCTGGTTCTGGTTTGAGGTTGACATAGTGGAGAGGTTTTATGGTTTCTTTTAGAAATGTTAGGCTTTTTGACGATGTTTTTTTTGTTTCTGATAGGTATAGGTATCATTACTTAAGAGATCAGAAGACTTTTTACGTCCTACGTGGAAATCTATAGGGGCCCATTTTTCTTACACTATATCAGATATGGAGGGCCTAGTTTTGACTCTAGCAGGTACAGGTTAATCAATCTCCAGGAATTTGTTAAGTTCTCGCATTGGGAGGGCTTGATACGGAAAAGTTAATTCCATCAGCTAAGGACATCCCTAGGCAGCCGAAAGGTTCGCATTTGGTCAGCGAAAGCATGGGCACTTACCCTAGTGGAAGGCTGAATGCGCTGGTTTCATGTATGGCTCTGGGCAGTAATAATGACTAAGGAATCGCAGAAGAACAGTATTCTTACATTTTAATGATAAAAGAGAAAAGCCGAAGGGCCCTCGAGAGGACTGATTAGAAAATTCAGTATCGGCATCAGGAATACCATAATTATTATTTTGGAGGCAAATTACCGACAAAGTTGATGAAAATGTCGTGATCGACGAAATCGTTGATGAAGTCGAGGTCCCCATGAGTAGTTAGTTCGCCGTAACGCACAGTGAGGCAAGGGCGGCTGATTCTCAGTAAATTTAGCCAAGAAATCTAGATAAACCAAGAATTTGGGCAGGAACTCAAGGGAAAGCCCCTAAATTGAGGTCCATAAAGTTAAAATATTGGAAATTGTGTGCGTAGACTTGATTTAACTTGTCTACAACAATACAAGATAAAAAAAAATTTGGACGGGAAAGGGAGTAAGGCAGGGGTGTCCCATGAGCATAATACTGTTTAACAACTTATTGACGGCGGATATAGATGATGAACTGAGCAAGGGGAGTTGGGGAGGGGTAAAAGTGAGAAGAAGAAGAATGTGCTAGCTGGCATACGCAGATGATGTGGTGATAATGGAAAAAAATGAAGAAGAGATGCAAAGTATGATAAGAAGACTAGAGAAATATTTCGAGAGTAAAAGACTGGAATTAAATGTGGGAAAGACGACAGTGATGAGGTTCATGAAAGGAGGAGGGAGGAGTAGGACAGTAGACTAGAGATGGAAGGGAAAGAAGATAGAAGAAGTAAAAGAATTTAAATAGCTGGGGTATGTTTTCAAGAAGAATGGAGGGCAGGAGGCACATATAAGGGACAGAATAAAAAAGGCAGCAGCGGCAATGAAGGAAGCATGGGGGATCGGAAGGAGGAAATTTGAGAAGGTATGGGAATGGAAGATGTGGCTTTTTGATACCCTCGTGTGGACGGTGATGGGATATGGGGCTGAAATATGGGGATGGGAGGAGCGACAAGAAATGGAAAGGATGCAAGAGAGGTACCTTAAATGGACGCTAGGCGTAGAATGGCAAACTCCAGGATATATGGTGAGAGAGAAAACAAAAAGACTTAAAATATCGATATAGGCAGGGAGAAGGGCATCGAATTATGAAGAGAAATTAACAGCAGGGAAAGGAAGCGAGATAGCCAGGGAGTGTTTAGATTAGATGAAAGAGAAGGAGAGAGAGAGAGGGATGGACGAGAGAGAGGATCACGATGGGAGCAAGGAAGAAAAGAAATGAGGGAAGAGAGGACAGTGCAACTGGATACGATGGAGTGGAAAGAGAAGACAGAAGAGAGCAGGAGAAGGAAAGATGGGAACTAATAAACGAATTCAGATACAACATGTGGTATAAAGAAGTAATGACAGAGGGGATTCCGCAATATTTGAAAGCAGGATGGAGGACAGAAAGAACAAGGAGAATAGCAAGACTCAGGCTAGGGAATGAGGTGAGAGAAAGGTGGTACTGGAAACGAGAAGAAGAGAGAATGTGCAGAATGTCTGAGGGTGAACAAGAGACGTGGTAACATATCATAGAAAGATGCTGATCAGGGGCAGAAGAAGGAAAACCTATAGATGAAAAAATGAAGGAAAATGAATAATGGACAAAAAGGGGAGAGGAGAAGAGTGGATAAAAGAACTGGAGGAAGTGAGAAGGACAAGAGAGAGGGAAGGAGAAGAGGGAGAGTAGAATGGAAATTGGAAGTGGTAGACTTGTAACCCTTAGGGGAATCAATAAAATAGAAAATAGAATACAAGATGAAACAAAATTTTAATTTTTGTTTATAAAAGAATTTATAAGAGTTTAAAGGCAAACCAATGCAATTTAGTATAGAATTTATATTTTAGCTAGTCGATTTGGTGAACAACGGGAAATGGAAACAGTCGACCATTTTCTTTGTTAATATCCAGCTTTGGCCCGAATGAGAGTACAATCATTTGGAAATGTGTTTTTTTTGCCGACTTAAGAATTATTTTGCAATCAATGGTTTTGATCTAGTTCTTAATCCGATAAAATGTAACTGTTCTCCGTCAATGACCGCGAATAAGCGGACTAGGAGTTTCTTAATGATGTTTATCAGTGGGCTTGATTACAGATTGTATGCGTTTCTGAACCAGCCAACAAATTGCCTACCTTAGCATATGTGTGCTGTTCAACTTTGAGCGTGGTCCAATAAGGATATATGCTTAAAAGTTGCTCCTAGCCATCAGGGCCATATTTTCAGAATTTTGGATTCTACAATAATCTTGGATTTAATGAGTGATGTTTGTAATATAATATCATCCAAAATTTATTTATAAGACCCTACGTATTTTTCACGTGGACTAATTATCAAGTGATATGCAGTGAAGGTTAAAAAGTTGTCGTAATATAAGAATAGTAAATTCTACGTTCCTAAGGCATTGAGTGAAATTCTTTAGTCTTGGTGTGCTGATGCAACAAAAGCTATAGTTCATGGATACGAACGACTAAGAACAGAAAAGACGTCGTCAAAATTTAAGCTCCTAGACTTTGTAAGTAAACGGGATGTCTTGATATTTGCAAAGTACGCTGGAATTTTGATTAACATCTTATTGTTAGAGTGATTGTATTTAAGGCTTCCTTTAACTTCGTGCTCTATTTGGAATTTTATCATTCTGTTGTCTGAGAATGTCACATTGCTTGAGACTTTCCAATTACTGATTGTTATGGAATCAGAATTCGTGGATTCGAGCACTTCTTTTCTATTTTTGGATAATGAAGCGGTAGAGACAACTGTATGAACAGAAGAGTTCTTATCATTGTCTTTGTTAGTTCTTATAAAGAGGACTTGTTTTGTAATTATTGTATTCAAGATGTTTTAAATAGATCTTAAAATCTCTTTAAAAGAAAAATTTAGATCTATGAATTGAGAAAAAAAAACTATACGTTTACTTTTTCTCTTTTGCGCATGCAGCCAGCATTTTAATGGAATGGAATGAGTCTCCACATAAAATTCATGTAAAATTAAAATTGGATTTAAATGAAATGGTATGAAACTTAACATGAGTGGTGAAAACATAAGGAATTGTTTTAATTTCATTTATGGCTTTACTTCTAGTTATTTTTATATGGCAGTATAAACCTGTTTTGTGAAGAAATGTATTTTGGCATGCGCGATCATATTTACTTTATAGTCATAGATGCTGCCCCCAAAAAACAAACTCAAAAATATACAGATATCAATTAAACATTTAAATAATTTTTTTTATCTTAATGAAACCCTGTACAAAATTTATTTAAATAAGTAAATGAATATGTAGGTATTCCAAATCTCAAAACATTTTAAAAAGTGCTTAAAAAACTCTTATACACTCATATACTCTTTGATATAGTCACTCTTAAAATACTCTCAACAAAGAAAACAAATTGGAAATATACGAAGCAGGACTATTCAGTGCCGAAATTTCACCGTTGGACACTTCATCACCAGATTTTCACCACTAGCCTTTTAGTGCTTGCAATTTTCGTTACAGCTGTTCACCACTAGACTTTTAAATACTGCCTACAGACAGGTAATGTAGCGTTAATTGTTCAATATGACCATTGTTTCTTTTGGCATAAAAATATGGTTCGTCACAATAGAACACAGATTTTCCAGTAATACCCGTGTTTTTTTGCAACTTTTGCATGGTACAACATTTTATTCATGGTAATATAAAGTGAAATCTTGCTAAACAACCGAATTTCTGTATGTTTAAATTTTTGACTCAAATTTAAATTTACTACTATTGACTATAAAACATGAACAAATTGCTTCCCGCCGGTAAAAATAGTATTTTAAATAATTTTCTTTTAAGTTGCATCATTTGTTTTTAATTTTCGTGTCTTTTTTTTTGCAAAAGTCGCTGTTCTACAAAATTTCCCAAATAAAATGCAAATGATTAAATAAGCTGAAAAAAAAACTCGATTTGTTATTGAAAACAATAAAAATGAATTCTTATTGTGAATTAACCATTTCTAATGAAATCTACACTACTTTGCCAACACGAAAATAAAATATCCAGACACGAAAAATCTGACACCTAAACGGGCGGCACTCAAATATTGAGCACTTAAATGGTTGTAGATATTTAAATATCCAACACTCAATCGGTGGTGGCGAAGTGTCCGTATATCAATTTGCTGTCGCCAATGGTACCGTACCGGAAATATAACTTCAAGTTGACCAGATAAGAAATCAATGCCGCAACGTTTACAAAAATAACTGGAAGACCTCTTTAAGTTGCCTTTGAGAGAGCAAGCTAATAAACTCTTAAAATACTCTTATCTAAAGGGGTTAAAGAGGTTTTAAAGAAGTTTCAAAAAGAGATATAAAAAATCAATTTGAAAAAGAGGTCTATATTATGTATTTAAGATGTATTTTAAAGTATTGGCTTTAAATTATCTCAGTGCTTATTAAGTGCAATGGTAGCAAGAAGACCGAGCTAAGATGCCATTAAGAGCAGATAAATTTGTTACAAGAATTCTTCGAGAGTTTTTGAGTTTCTTAGGCACCCATTAAGAATTTTCACAATTGCACAGGATTAGAATTGTAAACCGCATTGCACATTACAGTATTTTGACAGCAGCGTGACGTGGGTCGCGTCTTTGAGAAATGTAGCATGTTGCTCAATGACTTACGTGACGCAATACCATACAATGTTATATTTTTTTAAATTTTATGTCGTTCGGTCGCTTGTATAGTTCAATTAATGGCCGAAGACTTAAAATATACATATATAAAGGGTTTTTCAACAGGGACGCTACAAAAGTAGAGCAACAGGGACAGCAAACGACGCCATATTTCTTGCTGCTCTTTTGACATTTCTCTTGAGTAAGGTTTGCCATTTCATGATGAAAAGATATACGAGCCAACAACTAGTCGAAATTATTAAAATTTAGTACCGAAATTCGGAGTCAGTGGCCTAAACGTTAAGAGCGCTAAAAATCGAAAAATCATCTTCAGGGATGAGGCTCATTTCTGGCTGAATGGCTTCGTCAATAAACAAAATATGCGGTATTGGTCAGGCAGCAATCCACACGTACTCCATATGAGTCATCATTGCATCCCGAAAAAAAATTACGGTTTGGTGTGGCTTATGGGCCGGCGGCGTCATTGGACCGTACTTCTTCCGTGATGATCAAGACCGGCACGTTAATGTGAATGGGGATCGCTACCGTTCAATGATAACCGAATATTCTTGGCCCCAATTGGATGATATGGACTTGGACACAAGCCACACAGCGAATGTCACAATCAATTTATTGCAAACCAAGTTTGGAGAACGTGATATCTCACGAAACGGTCCAGCCGCTTGGCCGCCTCGGTCGTGCGATTTGACGCCGTTAGACTATTTCCTGTGGGGCTACGTCAAGTCTATGGTCTATGCAAACAAGCCATCAGGGGCTTATAACAAAATACATAAAGTGCTTGTTGAACAAGTGAAATTCAACAACTGTTGAAAATTTGGGTAACACGTAACAACAAGTCTCGGGAATTTATAACAATTGTTTTGGCATATTGCAACAAGTGGGAAATTTCACAAATCCGCCATTTCTGTAACTGGCAACAACAAGAGTTAAAAAAGGAGAGAATAAACTTGTTGAATTGTTGATAAATTTCAACCGAGGATCGGAAACTTGTTCGAAGTCAACAAGTCAGAGTTTCTCAAGTCAAAGGGTCGGGTAGCTTGTTTAAAATTAATTTATTTAATGTTAAGAAGAAAATTTGAATATCTTTGCATTGGTATGGATCTGGATCTCGACTTAAAAAATCAAATACGAGGTTATCACACGAGTTAAGTTTCCTGTATTAACCCCTTGATGTATTGTTTTTTTTTTGTGTTATCTACTTTGGCTTTCAGAAATATTTTTTTTTACTTTCTGGAAATATATTCTTTATGTCTATACTTACCATGACATATTTCTTACAATTTTGAGAAGAAACATCACTTAAGTAGGTCCAATCTTTTCCATCAGGAACTATGTTTAAACTCTTAGACAACAAAATTATCTCCCACCATTAATCACTTTTGTTGGTTTTAGTCAATGACTCAGAGAAAGCACCGAAAAGAATATGTTCGTTTTCTCTTATCTTAGACTAAATGCTTAATTTTTTTTTTTTTGCGGAATCTTACGACTCATCATATAAGACTTAATTATTCAACTGGTTCAACAAGTCGAGGGAAATTTTTGCTATTGACAATTGTTACTGTTTTTGTTGTGTTACAGAAATGATCTTCACTTGTTGAACAAACGTAGTTGAACAAGAAATTGTTGACTAGTTTACTTGTTGTTCTGTGTTATAGGCCCCAGCTACGATTGATGAACTTCGTACGAATATCGAACGTGAAATTGCAGTAGTATCGGCCGATTTATGCTTGAAAACCGTCGAAAATTGGGTTCAGCGTCTGGACTTCTGCAAGCGTGCCCGTGGTGGCCATGCAAAAGAAATCGAGTTTCATACATAATGGCATCGACCAAACTTTCACAAGAATAAAGAATTTCATTGATATCAAAAACCGTTTTTGTTTTATTTAAAAAAAAACTTTTGTAGCGCTCTTATTAAAAAAACCGATATATGTTTAGTGACTTACAAAAAAAATGTAACAACTCGGAGTCTCTTATCCTTACGTTATAATTTTTTTCACAGACAAGAAAGAAGCCACTCTTTTTCTCTAGAATAATATTATTGAAGATGAGAGCAACGAGGCTTCAGTATATATATCTTAATTAATCAAAGCTGTTCAGACTGCAGGTGTTGGTATGTACCTATTCGTTTCTACTCCTCCATATCGATTTATGTTTATGACTTTTAATTAATTTTATTCGTAAACTAATTTTTGATTACTTAACGTCAACATGTGACTAATTTTTAATGAATACAAATATCTCATAAGACTCTTATAATAGAAAAACACTATAAAAACGATTTTAAGATTATGTACATATGATTAAATCTTCACAAAACTATTGCGTTTTAAAGAACACTATAGAGTTAGGTATACATTTATCTGTATTATCCTTGTCAATGTCGAATTCTCCATAAAGTCTTATGTTTAATGTATGCAAAATCAGAAATTTATGCAATTCAAACAACTTGTCACGGCAGTTACGAAACTCAGAGCCAGCTCCGCAAAAAAAGAAGGAAACTTTCTGATAGTAGGTATACCTAAATGTTTTACAATTTACACTATTTCACTTCTTCAACTACTTTCTATGCATAAATAGTTTTGGATTTTGAAAGCAACAACAAAAAAGTCATTCTAAGAAGAAAACACATCATATAAATAGTTGAACCCTCTTCCATATTTGCAGCACACCTCCTTTAAAACTTTCAACAGCAACAACAACATAAAAGACAAAACATAACGTAGACATTTGTAAACCTAACGAAGCACAAAATAATTTAAAAACACGAGTACATACTCCTATATAAATCCACCTTACTCACATTTGAATGACACTTCAGAATTTCGTAACAACCGAATCATTTCACTTTCGACAAAAAAGAACAACTTTTCCCTTAAACGATACATGATAGGAATTACACGTTCGAATTTGATTAAAAAGTGGAACGACATGTGTGTTAGATATTGAAAACTTGACTTCCAAGACGAAGGAACTTTATGAGCATACCATAGACCGCACACAAACCCGCACACACTCTCTTACTCCCAGGTTTCGGTTTCAGTTTTGGTCGTCTGATGTATGGAGCTACAGATACTTTGGAATGATAGCATTTCGTTTACCTCCCCGCATGTACTCACAATGTCCAATTTGTGTCTAATGTGTGTTATCCGCATGGGATCACATATCAGTCCTGCCATCAGGTTAGCATGGATATACATTATATTCGATATAAATGTTGTGGGTGTTTCAAACGAAGCGAATGTCAGGACACCGCCATCGTCATCGTCATTGCCATCGCCACCGCCGCACAAAAATAAATCTAACCTCTTTTGGTGTCTACAAAACATCAACTGTAAACACAAAAAAAAAAGAAACATTCAAACCTTCAGGGGGGCGGATTGGGTTTCATTTGAGAAAACGGATTTGCTAATTTATATAAAGTGGATTATTGTGCTTGCGAATCATTAACGGGTGATGAATTGCTACTAGAATAGAGAGACAAGGCGTGGCACACCCCCTTAGGATTATTTAATCAGTTAGAAGGCAAACAACGAAACACAGTCTCACACTAAAAAAAGGAAATCAGTCAAAGCATGCAAATGGAAGGGAGGGAAAAATTTGTATACAAAAAATAACAAACAACTGCTGTGCAGTGTCCTTTTTAGCGTGTTGATTGTTTGTTGTCAACAATGGATTCAGAAAAGGATTTACTGAATATACCTTCCCGCTCAGCTTCAGCCCTACGCCTACTTTGGCCTCGTTTTTTATTTGCAAAGTAAAGTTTCTGAAGGGAATGTTATGGGGATCGTAAAATAAAAATCGTTATTAAAATTGTTCATGATGGTGTATCATCAGAAGTCGACCAGTAATCTATCGGGTGCTAAAAACACAACCAAATGACCGGAAAAGCTCAATATGAACTTTATCTATATTTTATACTCAGCTTTAAACTATGGGGCCAGAGAGCTGGATGAAAAGTTAGGAGGAGGAATCTCAGATATATATAATAAAAGTGAGCGAGGTAATATGCGGGCCTCCAAAAAGATACACATATGTCATGATTTTAGGCTCAGAAAAGCATTATTTAAAAATTACAACGTTCTAAGGGCAAATTTGTTAACAGTGGGTCAAATCTAACACATGACTTCCACAGGTTGTATTTAAATGGCGTTAATGAACCAAAATCGGTTGATTAGGGAATTCCACGATTTACAACGCAAATTATGGATTCATTGATACAAATTTTAGTTACCAGGCACATTGGATGACTTACCACTGGCAATGATCGGTTTTCAACAAACTGGCCCTAAAGATGTTCAAGATAAGCCATATATGCTGATGATGCATTATGAACATCAAAGACATGAGCAGTGGCCAAGTTCTGACATTAAAATTGTTGTCCTAGGTGATTTTACCGCCAAGCTGTAGGAAGAGAAGACATCTTTGGTGGTACATCAGTCGGAAAGACTCTGCTGGGCGGCGAGACATTTATGTAGCTAGTACACAGTTTTCACTTCTTAAATTCCACAAGGATATTTGGACTTGAAAATCTCCAGATCAATTAACGGTCAACCACATTGCGATCGACGCAAGGCACTCCTCAAGTAAAGGGTTTTCCAATAAGAGGTGTTATTTTGAATAGCCCGCTATTTCGGTAGCTGTCACTTTTGAAGCTGTCATTTTCTGACATTTGACAAGTAGAAACTACGCCATTAATAAAAATGGAACGATACACGCTTCAACAACGCATTGAAATTATTAAAATTCACTATAAAAATGGTGAAAATTTGGCAGAGACGGTTCGTAAAACTAAAACATTTTTGGGACGTTCAGTTAACACAAGAACTCAAGCCGGCTGATCATCAACAACGTCGTGTCTTTGCTGATTGGGTCCTTGAAATGCATAAAAATGATCCGGAATTTCATCGAAAAATCATCTTGACTGATGAGGCCCATTTCCTCCTCGGAGGAATCTCGCATCTGGGGCTCGGAAAACCCAAGAGTTATTGTTGAAAAACCTCTCCATCCTCAATGCGTGACTGTTTGGTGCGGTTTATGGTCCGGCGGGGTCATTGGACCTTACTTTTTCGAAAATGAGGCTGGAGCAACAGTTACGGTCAATGGATTGCGCTATCGAGAGATGATTAATGATTTTTTATGGCCGGAATTGGATGGTATTGATCTGGACAACGTTTACTTTCAACAAGACGGCGCGGCGCTACGTGCCACACAAGCAATGAAACCATCGATCTTTTACGGGAAAAGTTTCCGGACCGTGTTATCTCTCGAAGAGGTGATCACAATTGGCCACCGAGATCTTGTGATTTAACACCTTGCGACTTCTTCCTTTGGGGCCACGTGAAAGATAAGGTCTTTGCCAACAGCCCAGCGTCGATTCAAGACCTCAAAGATGGAATTCGTGAGGCTATCGAGGACATAGGGCAGCCACTTTGCGATTTGGCTATGGAAAATTTCATGAAAAGGATATGGTCATGTAAGCGTGGTCGTGGCGGCCATTTGGCTGATGTTGTGTTCCATTATTAACGGCATACCTTCCTCTTTATAATAAAATAAACATCCGATCATTTATCTCAAAAAAATGCCCTTTTTCTTTGAATATCAAAATAACACCTCTTATTGGAAAACCCTTTATCATGGATTTCCAAAGGTTCTGAGAAAAAAACATTGACTTGGACCACTTCCTTGTTGAAGCCAAGGTACGACTGTGGATATCCTGACCAAGTAAAAAAATACTGTGTGGTAGTTCCACGTCGGACAGCTGGAATCACAGGAGATTGCTACGTCCTTTACCGATCGAGTCTCTAAAAATTTTTTGGGGAGTCCTATGCCGCCAGCATCAAGTATAGAGAACCAGTGACAAATTGTGAAGAAACCATCCGAGATGCCTCCACAAGCGTGATGGTTTTCACACCACCACCACAAAGAAAACAATTGGATGGACGATGAGTATAGGTAACTGCAAGCCCGCATGCAGCTCTACGTACAGAAAAGGAGAGAGGAACACCATGTCAGAAGAAAAAAGAAGCATAAGAAGCACACTATTGGGGAAATAGCAGGAACGAAGTTCGGAAGTTTAACGATAAGAGGTATAAAAAGAACTTTGCCAGGTTATAAGCATCGAACCGAGGCCTTTCAGGACGATCAAGGGAACATCCTAGCAGAATCGCAGTTGATGCTAAGGATATGGAACAACGTTCTCTGGAGACTGTATACCGGCGAAGATGAATCAAATCCCGCTGTCAGACCATTCAACTTGTTGACGAAGACTAAGACTAAAAATTCGTCCACCCGATCTGGACGAAGTGAAGAAAGCACAATATCTAAATGCATATCTAAACTCAAGTCCATTAAAGCTGCTCGGACTGAGGGTCTTTTCTGCCAAGATTTTCAAAGTCGCAGCGGTATGCTGTATGCACAAACTCATCTGCAAAATATGGTCGGAGAAATGCATTCCCGATGATTGGAACCTCAGCGTTGTTTGCCTGATCCTCAAAAACGGAGACCCTCTGAGAGGTATCAGTCTCCTTAACATCGCCTACAAGATTTTCTGTGCTGTACTACATATATGCAGACGCCTGAAGCGATTCGTCAACAACCTGATCCATATGAGTGTGGTTTGGGCTTCAGTCCAGGAAAGTCCACCAACGCCCAAATATTCACATTACGGTAGATCTTGTTAAAAACTCAGAAACTTTAAATCGATATACCCACCACCTTTTAATTGATTTCAAAGCCACGTATGATAGGGCAATGTCTAGTTTTGGCATTCCCGATAAACTGGTCCCTTTGTACAGGATGACGATGGAGAACACAGTCATGCTGCTCCAACAAGGTCGGTACAGACCTCAGCGAGACCTTTGCTTGATTTAGACAAGGCACTGTTATGCAACTTCTTTAACATCACACCGTTTTTAGAAGAATAGTGAAAAACTCTGACGTGATGGACAGTCTTTCAAAAGTCCATCCAGTTACTCGCATACCCCCGCCGATGTTATTGACATAATTGGAAGAAACAACACGTTACGTCAGTAGTGCTTTTGTGTATTGAAGCGGGAGCAAAAAACATGGGTTTATCGTTCAATGAAGGAGTATAGACCAAGAACATACACCCAACACCAACGTCTTCAACAGAGCATTACCATAGACAGCTATAACTTTTAGGTAGTAAGGGACTTTGTCTACCTAGGCTCCGCTGCTTCTTCGTGCTAACATGGGAATTGAGTAGCAAAGCCCTTTCTCAAACCTTGCTGAATGAGAATGCGAATGCTTTAAGTTTTTCTTAAAAGGAAGATTCTTCTTTTCCCGTCTGCATAAACGGATAAACGGATTGGAAGAGAAGTGATACAACCACGAACTGTATGGGCCTAGCCAAAAATTTATAAGACAACGAATGAGGTAGCTAAGGGTTGGAAGACCGCGACTCAGTGGAAGAGAACCTTAACCAACTTGGTGTGCGAAACTGGAAACAGATAGCTAGGGACCCAGCTGTCTGGAAAAAGCTTGTTGGTCGAGGGCCTCAACTTCGAACAGTAGCGCCATCTTAAGTAAATAAATAAGTAAAGGGTGTTTTATTTAGAGGTTTAGAACTTTGAAATGGAATAAAACAAAGATTATTTTCTTAAATTGAAATGAAATTTACTTTATTCGAAAGATAATCTTCTGGCATTATAATTTAAATATGATTTCCGGCATATGACCGCCATCACGGCTGGCTCGAACTTAGTCTAATCTGGAGGTCCAATTTTCGATGACTTTTTCCAACATTTGTGGCCGTATATTGGCAATAACGCTGCGAATGTTGTCCCCCAAGTGGTCAATCCTTTCGGGCTTATCGGCGTAGACTAGCGACATCACATAACCCCACAGAAAATAGTCAAGAGGCGTTAAATCGCACGATCTTGGAGGCCAATTCACGAGTCCGTTACATGAAACTATGCGGTTACCAAACGTTTCATTCAATAAATCAATTATGGCACGAGCTGTGTGACATGGTGCGCCGCCGTCTTGTTGAAACTACAGCTCCTGCACATCATGGTTGGTGTTTGATTGATGAACGAAAAAGTCAGTAATCATGGCTCTATAGCGGTCACCATTGACTGTAACGTTCTGGCCAGCATCGTTTTTAAAGAAGTATGGACCAATTATACCACCAAACCATAAACTACACCAAACATTCAGTTTTTTGTGGATGTAACGGTGTCACAACATAGACTTGAGGATTATCATCACTCCAAATACGGCAGTTTTGCTTATTGACGAATCCATACAACCAAAAGTGAGCTTCATCGCTAAACAAAGTTAACGCGATCCGTATTTCGAACAGAACCATGATTTTCAAATAAATTTGCACAATTTGAAAGCGTTGTTCAGGCGTCAGTCTATTCATGTTGAAATGCCAAACCAAACTAAAAATAAATCACTTGACAAATAGTGACAATTAACTTAAAGTTCTATACGTCTGTCTGCTAACTTAGAGATGTGGGTTCGAGCCCTACTCTAGGCAGAACTATTTGCTCTATTAGCTGAGTTACAACTTTGTGCCACCCGTGGGATTCCATGAGATATTCAAAACCTTATTTCTCTATCCACTGTGCTACCAAAAATTCTTTCCTATACTTCTATTCATTCTAACTAGTGCCGTGCAATACAGGTTGCCTTTAAAAGACCTAAGGTCTTACAGGCATATATAATTATAGTTATTTTTATAAATTATGGAGGAATCTGAAATATAAAAAGTGCACGTTGTAGTAAGATTTAAGTTTTAGGCTCAAAAGAGCATAATTACATACTTTGAACGTTCTAAGGACGTTGAATAAGAATAAAACTAAAATATGATAGAAGTGGGCGTTCAATGCAAAACCTTCACCATAATAGTTTAACATGCTATAAAAGCAAGCATATGCGACCTGGTGGAGTATTTTTTTTATCTTCTTAAGCTCAACAGGGCTTTGAAAACATACTGGACACCTCTATGTCTAATGAGGATTGATGGTGCCAGGGCTATAAGTTGTCCAGTGTCATCATTGTTAGTTAGAATTGAAGGATCATCTCACAGCAGGTGATGGTCGAACAATTTTATATAAAAATCAAATCATTTGATTGTAAAAGTCAGTATCTCTCCAATCGATTCACGGTACAAACGACTCGAACAACCATACTATAGTAGTTAACATGTTTTTCCCTTTTGTCCTTTTGTTGCTGACCTGCTTGGCCAGTAGTAGCTATTCAGAGGTAAATAATTTAAACAAGCTCAGATGGACTTGTGAGTTTTTGTTATATCAAATTGTTTGTTTGTGTTTAGATTTCAGAATCTACTCCAACTATGGAGAATCATGAAAACCAACAGGCACAGAACACCGACTATGACAACAGACAAAGACGATTGAGAAGGGACCTCAATGATCTGAAGGAAGGAAACGACATTTTCGACGATAACTCAGGAATGCATCAAATGGAGCTGGAAGTAGAAGGCGTCCCACAACCCTTGCTGATATTCTTGCAGAAGATGTGTCAACGTAAGTTGAAAAACTCAAAACCTCTAGCTTAAAGTTTATAATACTTCTAAACTTGTCCCTACCCCTACAGTTCAAGCTAAACCTATTCGCATGAAGACCCCACGACTTGGAAGAACCATCGACTTCGACAGCGATGACGAACGAATGAGGCTACCTTTTGGGGCGGGAAGAATCAACAAGAAGAACGTGCCCTTCAAACCAAGACTAGGCAAACGGACCTGTCTGTGTGATAACAATTAATTTAAAACCTTTATTATCAACAACAACTGAATAATGTGTTAGCTATATAAAAAAATTAAAATGCATTAAAGCAACCAACCGATGCGGGACTCAGGGTGTTTCTTTTCAATATTCATAGCAGCTCGAATGTAATTTGTATCTTTTTTTTGTCTGTGTTGGGTTGTCGTTGTGTTGTGTTTTGACCTTTCATCATCACATGCGATGTATCTTCCCATTTTGTTGTTGTTCATGGTCGTCGTAGTCATCGTCATCGTCATCGTTGTAGTCGTCTACGCTGGGTTGGTTCTGGTTTGTAAATCGTATCGTTGTCGCTCGAAGGGCTTTTTTAGGGATTCACTCAGCGTCCAGTGCATGTGACTTTTATTGATTGAAAATTCATTGTGTGCTAACGCCGGCCACCGTACCACTGCCGCCGGCTTATGGTGCAAATCCACAGCATAATAATACCTGATCCGTTCGAATTGTATAGGAACTGCCGTTATTGCTATAACTAAAGCTCATCAGGCTGAGGCTGACACATGCTCTTCGACCATCGTATACCCATCGGCTTTAGAGTGTTTTAATATTTACAAAAGGATTTGTGAGGCGCGTTTTTGATGAAGTACAACAGGAACAACAAAAGCAGGCTCGTCATCAGGACTCAGTCAATCAGTCAACAACAACGACAAAAAAAAATCTAATTTTCATCAATATTTCGTTGTTAAACGAGCTTTGGAGAGAAGATTAGTGTGGAAATTGATTTTAGCCGTCACTGTTTTAGGAATGAATAGTACGAAAGAATTATTTTCTCTAAACCAAAAAGGTTGTGTGTGTGTCAAAGTTCGCAACCTAGATTTGTGGGGTGCGAACATAGAGATCCATCAGCACGGCCTACATATATGTTAAGGGCTTTTGATTAAAAGTTCTAATTCTATTTCGGGTTATTATCTACATATGTAGGTAGGTAGGTAGATATATCTCTTAATTAAATGTGATTTATTACTAATACCAAACATATCAAGTCCTATATTTCGCATATTAATGTAAATATTAATCAAAGAATGTTCAACCTCGCATGTCACCCATTCCAAATGGGTTTTGCCTTTCCATAAATAACAAAATAAAAAAAAAAATACTCTGACTCATGTGTGTGTTGACCGTATTTGTATTGTTTATAAACCATAAATAAATATTGGTATAGTGTTAGACAGTAAATATTGAGTATTGTAGGGTACAAGTTCAAATGGTGAAGGGCAGGATTAACATAACACACGCAGCTGTTATTGGCTTTTTATACATTTTATACATAACATTGTGATGAGGTCTGCTGACTTGTTATATAATGTACATTATGTATGTATGTAATTATGTTATGGTGTATAGTTTTAGATGGCTCCATTGAAACAGGTGAGTTTTTTCATGTCCTTTAATCTTTGGAAACTTTGTAATTATTTGGAAGATATTAAAATGGTTAAAACTTTGAAACACAGACTCACATGAAATTTTCAATAAGTTTTGTGACTGTTTGTCAAGATGAAAAAGACAGACAGACAAATTTCAATTAACCCTGAAATTAGTTATAGGCAAAAATTTGATGGCGAAACATATCGTTATTTTATTTTATTTTATTTTATTGATGTGTAAACATCTATGCTGGCGGTAGAGTGGAAAAAAAATGTGAACTTTTTTGTGCAACGTTACGTCGTGCAAATTACATTGTAGCACGTTACATTACGAAATCTGCTTAGCCCCGACCGCAACAAATTTTTTTAACGCGACCGAAGATTAAATTATATTTTATCGCGATCACTTGTTTATAATTAAACTATCACGTATATACCGATACATTTTATCTTTTTGAAGTAAAACTTCTTTTCCGGCGTTGGGGGTAAAAATTTTCATATGTCAAACCGACACTTTTTATCTGTCAAAAACCGACAGAATTTTTCGCGACAGGTTTTGCCATAGCTCTATATAAAAACTTTTACCCACCAATAATTATTTTAAAAAAACATATTTTTATACCGAAAAAGAATGTTTTTTTGGGAAAAGAGCCACAAAA
The DNA here is from genome assembly GCA_932273885.2 of Leucozona laternaria. Lineage (NCBI taxonomy): Eukaryota > Metazoa > Arthropoda > Insecta > Diptera > Syrphidae > Leucozona > Leucozona laternaria. Next base: position 275,707,069 of record OW026366.1, read on the forward strand.
ACTAACCGGCACAACATTTAAACACATAATTTCATTAAAAAACCACATGAAAATTGTTGTTTTTTTAATTAAACACAGCGAAGAACAGCCACCAGAACAGAAAACGAAAAAAAACACAAACAAATATATTTTTCGACCATATTTTTAATTTAAATTATTAAACACTTAATGCTAGAAAACACAAATCAGTTTTTTCCAACTTAACTTATAAACTAACTACTTAAAATGAACAAATAAAATTACCTAAAATAAGAAAAACACAAAGTAAACAAAACTATCTTGTTGAATGTTGACAAACGAAGACGAGCATTGCCATATACGAGGAATCCTTAACCCGCTGACAAATCTAAAACAGCATTGCCATATGCATTTGGAATTAGTCCTCGAACACAATGGATGCGATAAGAAAACGAGACGTGAGTGTGACGAGATCTCGTCGTTCTTGTTAAATTAGTTTCAAACTATGACGAGGATATGCATAATAAAGCATTTCACGTCGTCACGTTACGTAAAATTAATTGATTAAGAAATTGTAAGCTTTAATAGCCGCAGGTATTTTAATTTCCCCCAAATCCATTTTTGAACACACACCTTTAGTACTTCCTTGCAAAAATTAGTTTTAACGCTGACGGGTAGATGGCTTTTTGAGTAAAAACGAAGACAACGAACACCTACAAATAAATACACAAAAGGACAAAAAGAGATGGCTATATAACTTTTTTTTCCTGTTTGTTTTATTATCATGATCTTATCCGGATCAGATTTGAAGGATAATAAAATGCAACTAATGTTATTATTTTGTTAAATCTCGTCAAAAGTCTCTTGCCATTGAATTGGGAAATGGTTTTATAATTCCAAAATGCTTCCAGTGAATAATGTCACGCTCTCGTCTCGTTTTCTTGCGTCTCGTTTCCTTTCTTAAATCTCGTCCCAATTTCAGAGATTTTACTGAGGTGAATCGGTGAGTTGAAATCGGTGAGTTGAAATTGCTTAGCCATGGATAAAAATTTGAATCAAATGAGAACCTCAGTTAACTCGCCGGAATCGGTGGACTAAAATTGCTGAACCACGGATAAAAGTTTGACCGACATCGACGTTTGTACAGCTGGCCACATGCCTTACATGCCACCTCCACTGGGCATGAACGATGCACGGATTATGAACATGTCTATACAAAAAATCCAATGGAGGCACAAAAATCCATGTCCGTGCAGCAACATATCGACGAAAAAAACTTTTTCAACACGATATGACCGCTGTTCAAAGCTTGGGCATGAGATTTGACGTTTCATGTGTGTGATTTTTTCTCGCTTAATGTGGTGGTAAATGTTGAAGGAAAAAGGTAGAAGTAGTGGGGAAAGGAATTTCTGTATGTTTCCCTTGTATGTGAAACGACATGACATAATTTGCCCAGCGGTAAAAATTCGCTGATTGGATTGTGGTTGTGATGTTCAGCATCTGAATGCCCTGTGGAATCGGGGTGTAATGGCTAAGCGAAAATCGTCAACTTTAGTTTGATTATTTAACCAATCTGTAAAGAATTCATTATAATCTTAAATCAACAATTAATTGTTATGTTGGTTTATACAAAATGTTTGTATGTTCATAAGTAAGAATATCACAGAGGCGAGAGGCTTTGTTTGAGAGAAAAGAAGTTTTACTTCTAGCGCGCGTACGTAAGTAAACACATATGTTTTTTTTTTATTATTTTTCTTTTATTTTTTTACATTCGCCCGATACACGACACTTGAGCCTAGATAGAAAACTATAAACAAAAACAAACCAAAAATAATAATAGCTTTAGATATAGTAGGATATAGGGTACGTTCAGTAATACAAATCTGAAGATCACTTTACTGGCTGAACACAAGAGACGCGCGTTCAAACGAGCGTTCGCACATATTCTACGTTCACATATACTACATTTAAACGATGCAATTTCTTTTTTTAAATACGTTGGCGAGGGACGTATATGTTGGCCGGGGTACAAAATGCTGAGGTTGAACTAATTGCAGAGTTATCGCTCTTCTTTTTGCATTTCCTTATTGTTTGAGTGCGTTTGATTTTCTTTCGTCGTCCACTCAAGTGGTGTGAAGAGTGCAGAGAGATGATACTAGCCATGTTTTTTTGCAAATCCCGATGAAATTGGTCGAAAAAAAACGACGTTGGGACCACAGATTAGCCTTATGAAGATGAGAATCCCCGGCAGCTATTTTAATTTGCCTACAAGCTTGAACTGTCAGATATCAGATAAAAAATGAGAATGTGTGTATAAAAACTTCACACGTAGACAGTTGGGATCTTCAGACACCGGTTAAATTGTTTTTGCAATTCACATCTATTCATCGACGTGGGAAGAAATTAAAAATACAACAATGCAAACAAATGGGTTTTGGAGGGTGAAACGTACGAAACATTCTCATCTTCATATGGCTAATCTGTGGTTGGGACTAAGAAATTTCAAGTTTAATGCAACAACAACTAATTCCCTTCGGGCGAGGAGAGGAGAATTCTGCGGGCTTAACCTAACCAAGGAGGAAAACTTTGTTACCGGCGTGAATTACATACTTGGAATGTTGGAATGTTAGCTAAATGAAAGTAGCACGATCCGGTACTGGCTAGACTATTGGGTACATAAACCACATATCGAAATCGTATCTGTGTACTTGGTGCGGCGTAGGTGGCACCCCATTTACCAATAAAGTTGCTTGCAAGTTGGTCTACTACAGTTAACTATGTTTGTTCTCAAAAAAATGGATTGAAGAAAAATCAACAATTAACATTTGGAATAAATTTGAATCTAATGCTTGATTTATACGACTGACAAAATGGCGGTTTCGTGTCACCAAACTGTCAAAATACTGACAGAAGAATGGACAAATTCATTCATTGTTTTTGATGTTATCGATGTTATTGATGTTATTTGATGTTACGAAATCTGCACAGTAGGATATTGGGTACTTTCAGTTCCTCAAAACTGCGCTTGGACAAACGTTGATGTTTACACATATTAACCGTGAGTCCCGGCACTCACAAATTTTCATTTTAATAATTTTATTTTATTTTATTTTATTTTATTTTATTTTATTTTATTTTATTTTATTTTATTTTATTTTATTTTATTTTATTTTATTTTATTTTATTTTATTTTATTTTATTTTATTTTATTTAAATAGCTCTTTTTACGCGGGCGGCTTCTCAAATCCAACAGAGCCTACTATAGTCTGTCAAAGCTCTTCAAATCCAGAAATCTCACCATAACTTCAAAACTGCTGCTGTACAGGACCATGGTCCTGCCAGTACTCACATATGGATCCGAGACTTGGGTGCTTAACAAAAGGCACTCCGACCTCTTTGCCGCGTTCGAGAGAAAAGTCTTAAAGAGAATTGGTGGCCCCATATGTGAGGAAGGACGATTCCGGAGACGGTACAATCATGAATTGTACGCAATCTACCTTGAAGCAGATATCGTGACAAAAATTAAGCTCGGTAGACTCCCGTGGGCAGGTCACCTAGCTCGCATTAGCGAAGAGGAACCTGCTCGGAAAGTTCTTTGTGGTACATTCTATGGTAGACGACAGCGTGGTAGACCATGCTTGCGCTGGAGAGATGGCGTAGACCAGGACGCCCGGAGCCTTTTGGTGCGCAACTGGATGGCGGCGGCTCGAGACCGGGATGGGTGGAGAGACTTGTTGAAGGAGGTAAGGACCGGACCCCGGTTGTCGAGCCGACGATGATGATGATGAAATAGCTCTTTATTTCATGTTTGCCAATTTACAAAATTCTTTAAGTCTAATTTATACAAAATAAGAAAAAGTTAAACAAGAAATAGATTCGAACATTCTTTTGCCTTACAGACAAGATCGTGGAACCGAACCAGGGCTAAGTGAACTACAACTTTTAATCATTCATATGCGTTGTGGGCAGTTTTTAGCCAATTCCGAACAGCTAAGATGAGAGACACTTTTTCACCATAAAAGATACTCTTCCAGGATTTGTGAATCTTTGGGGTAGCACCCGTCAAAAAAGGAAACACTTTGTGTTTTTGTGGTACAGGCTGGATGTTAAAATATGCAACGGGTATCTATCTACAGTACAGGGGACTTTTATTTTTATTGTTTTAAGTTGGTGTAATTGCCAATGTTAAATTGGTCTTTAGTATTAAAATGTGTTTGTTTTGATATTTTTTTTTACACTGTCCAAGACTGCTCTGTCGAAAACTGCCCCCTTCTCCTCTACTTTAAATAGAAACGATAATAAAATACCTTTGTAACTTTCCTCTTAGACTTTGTTTATTAATAAAAACTTTAAATATTAATTTATAACTTTATTAATATGTAAGTGGATTTCAATGCAAATACAATTTTTGGACTACCAGGTCGAGTTTAGTGACAATACATTCTAGTGCAACATATGCTCAAAATAATTGCTGGTGTAAAAAATATAAAACAAATTTTTGATATAGCAACCAGACTATGATTTCCCGAAGGTTTTTGCTGTCCTAAATTTGAATCCGTTCTTTGAATGCATTCACACCTGCGTAATACAGCCTGAGTATCATTACAAAAATGATGACAGTTATCAAATTACGATACGAGTTGACTTTTGATAAATCAATTTTCTTCCCCTCGAGCAATGATGTTAAACATGGTTTCCTTCTAAACTCTGTTTGCTATATCAGCCCTTTTAATAAAAGAACACACGGATAGGGAACTTTTTATTTTATGATATGTTTCCAGTCTTTATAAATGAAAGTACGTTAACACTTTCAATTTAGTAGTAAAAGGTTTTATAAGATGTATGCATGTATGTGCTAAGAAGTCATCCAAAATAGCCATATTATTCAATTTTTATTTTGTAACGAAGTTACACCTTTTCATAGCAGCGCCTATACTCCAACTCAACATCTTCAACATCATCAACTCGATTACAATTTCATCACATACCTCAAGGCGCCCACGAGAATTGATGACGAGGTTTGCCGACAACAACAGCGCACGACAGCACAATACAACCAATGCGCACGACAACAATTCAACGACTTATATGAAATTAATGGGTAGTATTTTTCTACCTCACATCATTCACACTTCCTTGTTACCGGCGAATCTATAAGGAAGGGTGAAATGGTCATTGCAAATCAGGAAAATTTTATCTTATGTGGTTCTGCTAATTCAATCCTTTGAACTTAGCGAGTACCAAGAAGCAAGCTGCTGGGTGTGTAGTACACCAGTGAGAAGTTTCAATTAATTTTTGGCTTTAAGCCGTAAAAAACCCCTTCCCCTCCATATTTTTGCCACAACTTCTTGTTGCGGCTAGGAATTAATCCCAAACCCTTTTAAATCCACCTCCAATTCGATAAGCTAGTCCCAAATAACATTTTTGCCTTAAGAATCGCTTGGAGGCTAGGGGATTTATCCCACCGTCCGCCTTCGTACCGTGCCCTCACTTCGGTGTTGGCTAGGGAGTTTATCCCACTGCCTGCCATCGTACCGTGCAGTTTACCCCACAGCCTGCCATCGTACCGTGCCTTCACTTCGGTGTTGGCTAGGGAGTTTATCCCACCGCCTGTCGTCGTACCGTGCCTTCACTTCGGTGTCGGCTAGGGAACCTATCCCACCTTCTGTAGCCGTATATGCAATACCGTGTTATTTATTTAAGTTATAATACAATTGTAAGATTTATACGAAAATAATCTGTTAATCTGGTTTTAAGTACAACTGAAATAAAAAGTGTCTAAAGAACTGGAGTTCTGAACTTTCTAAACCCGAGTTTTATTGCTTTCTTCGGTTAGAACCCTGGACCCGCTGACCTACCTCAGCTGGAAACTAAAAAAGCATCAGAATTTTAAAGGATTTATTAAATTTATGTCCAAAATAATCTGGATGTAAGTACTAAAACTGGTCTCCCGGGAAAAGTTTAAATTCAATTGGTAGATAAACTAAATTGGTTTTACAAAATTTAATTTTAATTTGAATTTAACTAGTGAATAATATTGAATTGTATTTAAATCTGGATTTAATTTTTAATCTGGATTAAGCGAGTGAATAATATTGGTTTCACAGATCATTCCATACATTTATTAATATGAATTATAAGTTGACGTGCAGTGATGCGGTGTAAGTTTTATATAGAGCCGTTGTTCACCGTTTATTAATAAAGGCGTATGAATTTTCCATCAGTTTATTTTTGGCAGGAATTGGTGCAACTGGGCCTAAGTATCGGCAAATTTTTACTTTTTTGTTTTTGACAAACTATACCTACGTATTAGTTCGATGTTGAATACGTTGTCTCAACATATGCCAGTTTTAATTTTTATTTATTTTATCTTTTCTGTTCGATTTGTGTTTGCACGTCATGTGTTGCCATTGCCAAGTATTGTGTCTCTTTCAAATCTCCAAGTGTCTCGCTATTTTCTTCTGGAAATATATATTTATGAAAATTCACACAAAAGTAATGGGTGATTTTTTAAGAGGCTTAGAACTTTTTTTAAAAAAAAACACAAAAAATTCGAAAAAATGAATGAAATATTTATTTGAATCGATAGTTTGAACCTTGCAATTTAATGTTTAAAGATAATTTCATGCAAATGTTGACCGCGGCTGCGTCTCAGGTAGCCCATCCGCTGAGTCCAATTTTGGCATACTCTTTCACACATATCGGCCGGTATCTCACGAATGAATGCATGGATGTTGGCTTCCAGTGCGTCAATCGAAGCGGGCTTGTCCCTATAGACATTAGCCTTGACATACCCCCACAAAAAATAATCTAATGGTGTCAAATCGCACGATCTAGGCGGCCAATTGACCGGCCCGAAACGTGAAAATAACTGTTCACCAAACTCGCCTCGCTATTGCGCCATTGTTTCGCGTGCTGTGTGGCATGTGGCACCGTCTTGTTGAAACCACATATCATGCAAGTCAAGAACTTCCATTTCGGGCAAAAAAAAGTTTGTTATCATCGCTCGGTAGCGTTCACCATTGACAGTAACGCTGCGATTCGCATCATCTTCGAAGAAATATGGCCCAATAATGCCGCCGGCCCATAAACCGCACCAAACAGTGGCTTTTTCGGGATGCATTGGTAGCTGTTGCAATGCTTCTGGCTGATCTTCACTCCAAATGCGGCAATTTTGCTTATTTACGTACCCATTCAACCAAAAATGAGCCTCATCGCTGAACACAAGCAGCGCGCGATGAACATTTCGAACCGAGCACGAATTTCGATAGTAAAATTCAATAATTTGCAAGCGTTGTTCATTTGTAAGACGATCCATGGTTAAATTGCAAACCAAACTGAAGCTGTTTGACAGTGACACAAGGTACTAAACACACGTCAGCTGTCAAAACCAGTGTTGCCAAAACCAAACCAGCTAAAAAATCACCCGTTATAAGAAAGGTTACAAAATGTCAGCTGAACTTTGCCTTTACTTCTGTGCATGCATTGAAGACATTTTTCTGCGGAAAAATTGGGAGAAAGTTGAATTTTTATTTTTCTAAGGAACTCTACAAATGCTGCATATACAATTTTCCATGTTACAATTTTCAACTGCAACATAAAATTAAAACAATTGTTAAGAATTTTTTTTTTTTTATTTGAGTCAACGTTATATTTATTTTTATTTGATTTATAAATATTTTATTTAGTAAATTTAGCAGATATAAGAGCATGTGAATCTTTCTGTACCTTAAGTAATATGTGTCCCTCATGAACAACCGGACCGAGGTTTTATTATTATTATTTATTATTTTTGTATTGAAAATTAAGAACTATAATAACAAAAAATGCAACAACTATAGTGTTCGATTTGGCTGGCTTTTTTTATTAGTACCTACCGTTATTCTAGTCTATATAAATAAAAAATCAAAAGTTGATTGTTTGTCTCGCTAAGACTCGAGAATGGCTGGACTGATTTTGAAAAATTTGTGGAAGTTCAGGGAAGATTATCACAGAACAGAAGATTATGTTTGCAATAAACTCGTTCAAACCCTATAACTCAGCTGGACCAGACGAGATTATTCCGGCATTTCTTCAACATTATCTACAGATAATCACCCCATGGATTAGGGTTATCTTCAAAAGTTGTAATAAACTTAGATATGTCCATATTAGCTGCAGAAAGGTTAAAATGTTCTTAAATCCAAAAGCTGGAAGGAACACCGACACACTCAACCGCAAAAGATTGCAGACCGATTAGTTTCTCCTCAAGACACTGGAGAGAATAATTGACCTTCTCAATCGAAACAATTTGTGCAACTACAAACAGGCTTGACTTAAAGGTAAGTCGGTGCAGACTGCGTTACACGAAGTCGTTTACCAAAGCAGCATTTTTAGACATCGAAGGAATGTTTTAAAACGTAAAAACGGAGTCCATTAAGAGCCGTTTTCTTCACTCAAAGTTGAACACAACTTGAGGTGATTTTGTTTTTCTTCACTCAAAGTTTACAGTTTCAACTTCCGATTTTCAACTCTAGAAAAAAGCCGAAGTTGGCTGTGCAAACTTGAGATTTTCCATCAGAATTGAGATTTTTTTTATTTTTTTTTATCAAAAGTTATTTTTGCTTTGAATATACAGAATCAATTTATTTAAAAACAGAATGTATCGTGAAAACTATTTTTGGGAAGAATTCCATCATCTGCTTCTGGAAGCGAAGATGACGAAGAAATTTTAATTCTTAAAAAAAAAAATATAAGGTGCTTCCACGTGTTGGACTCGATAAATGTGACAACCGTGATTTTGTTTATCGTTTTCGTCTTTCAAAGTGCACGACTATAATGGTGCTGCAGTTAATAAAGGATTCTTTGCCTTGCAGTGAGAGACGGTATTGGTTTGAAAATTGATATTAATATTCGTTAGGCTTACATTTCTTCTCTGATAGGTCACGTGAATTACGACCTATCTTGGTTCAATAAAATTGGCGATTGCAGATTTTATTGGTGTAAGCATTGCAACCGTGCATCGTATGGTGAAACAAGTTTCCAAAGCAATTGCTAATCTTTCACCTCGATTCATTCGATTGCTTGAAACACGAAGGGAACGGTAACAAGCAGCACGTGACTTTTTTGGTAAGGCTAAGTTTCCTAGAACGATCGGGGCAATAGATTGTACACATATCCGTATACAATCGCCCGGTGGAACTGATCCGGAAGTATTTAGAAATCGGAAAGCATGGTTATACTTTATACATAAACGTTCAGACGGTTGCCGCTGCGAACCTTAAAATTATCGATATCGTTGCTCGTTGGCAGGTATTATCCGCATGTATAATACAATCTGTATCTATTTGTTGTTTTATTCTGTAAAAGGGCTCTTCCCATGATCAACGAATTTTCAATATGTCGAATTTAAAGCAACGATTTGAAAGAGGCGATTTTGAGCATTTTATTATTATTGGCGACTCTGGGTACTCAAATACAAATTATCTTGCTACACCTTTTCAAACTGTCTCAAGCGATGTTGAAAATTTATATAACAAGTCCCAAATTCGCACTCGCAATTGTGTCAAACGTTCATATGGAATCTGGAAAAGACGTTTTCCGGTGTTGGCCACCGGCTTAAGATGCAGAGTTGAAACGGTTCAATTGGTCATCATTTCTTGCGCCGTTGTCCACAACATATAGCAATCGATGAAAAGGAGTCTCAACCACCACCGGAAATGCCTGGATTCCATCTGCTACGTTATTTGAAGCAGCCTCAGCAGCTGTTGGAAACGCTCGATCTCAATTGGTTCGAACTTATTTTCAGCCAATGTTAGACCAAGAAGAAACCAATCTATTAATCCCAATGGAAGAAGATTGAAAAGTTAACTTTAAAAGACGTCTTGCATTTTTATTTTAATTGTGTTTTGTATTTATTTAAATAATTATTATAAACTTAAATCTAAAAAAAAAACTTGTTTGCTACTGCTGTTGGGACTGCAGTTTGTATGCGTTCTGTATTACTTTCTTTCATAATTGTTTAGTTCCTTATCGTAAGAGAGGTGGTTTTTGGATCTCTCTAACTCAACTAACGAACGTTCTCTATCGAATTTCGCTCTCTCCCGTTCAAATGAAGCTCGTTGCAGGTCGACGGCAGCTCTCTCTCGTACTAGCTTATACCTCTCCCTCTCACTGTGCAGAATTTCCAATTCCATTGCATGCTTAGCAACCAAATGCTGCTGTCTTTCCTCAGATAATTTGGAAATCTTATTGGTTGTTTCCATTTCGGTTAGCAGAGTTGGCCAACTCTAGAGTTTTCGGCAAGTTGAACAATAGTGAAGAAAACCGACCTAAATCTGCTTTGGACGAGGTTGGAGTTGAATCTGCCATTGTTGGACTGGATTTATACTATGTGCAATGGTAGAATCATTAACTCGCAACTTGGAGACAAAATTGCCGAGACAACAGTTACAAGAGGCATACCGCAAGGAGGGGTAATCTCACCTCTCCACTGGGCACTGGGTCCTCGTTGTTAATAAAATTATTACAAGATTTAGGAATCAGGGCATTAAAATTGTGGCCTATGCAGACGGCAGTTGACAGTCAAAGATATTATGGAATCTGCACTTAAAGAACTATCTTCTTGGGCAGCACAAATCGGTCTCGGGGTCAACCCTACAAAAACTGAACTTGTTCTGTTTACGAAGAAAAGGAAACTGGAGGACTTTACTCCTCCAAAGCTAAACGAAATTCCTCTGAAACTTTAAAAAGAAGTTATATATCTTGGCGGGAACTCAACTCACTAATCAGGGAACAAGGTATCCCCATCTACACTGATGGGTCGAAAATGAAAGAAGGAACACGAGCTAGGGCGTTCTGTAAAGCTTTTAATATTAGAGAATTATATAAACTCCCAGATGAGTGTAGTGTCTTTCAAGCTGAGATTTACGCTATTGAAAAAGCTGCTGAAATAGTTCACAAGAAAAAACTGAACTCCTCAGAGAACACATTTTTTGTGGATAGCCAAGCTGCCATCAAAGCATTATCCAGTGAGACTATAAGATAAAAGACAGTAGCAAAATGCCAAAGCATACTAAGCAATATTTGCAACACCAACCAAGTCAAACTCTGCTGGTTTCCTGGACATAGCAATATTGAAGGGAAGAAGGGGTCAGTATCAAATATCAAAAATAGTAGCTAAGAAGATATGGGACCAGATGTCCCGATTGGCATGATTAAAAGGAAGATAGACATAACAACGAAAGAGCAAACCAATAACTCCTGGATGTCCAGGCACGATTGCGTTATCTCTAGAAGCTTATTGCCTAGAATTAATGAAAAGAAAACTCAGTATATATTCTATCGCTGAGTAAAAAGAATATTAGAACCTTGATAGGTGTATACTAACGGGACATTGTGCCGTTGACACAATGGCCACTAGATTGGGTGTATTAGCACCCGATTTCTATAGGAGCTGTCAGGATGTCGAAGAAATTGAAAGCATTAAATACCTGTTTAAACCTTCAAGCAAACCGACTCCGATATTTTGGAAACAGATTTGTTGGAGAACTGGACGATCTAGCGCAGGTATCAATGGCAAACATGAGAAAATATATAGAGAGCACGACAGGCTGGTTCGTAAATGAACCAGTCAATGCCAGTCATAAGTTTAGGATCATCTCTGTTTTTTATATTAAGGCGATCAGATTGGACCACTAGGCCCCCGTGAACGCAACAGCCTCAGGGCTGTGCAAGACCCTCCTAACCGAACCTAACCTAAAACAAATAATAAGCATAATTAATTGAAATTGGGAAAGTCGTACAAAAGTCGAAAATCAGTTTTAATAGGCTTAGTTTAAAGTTGTTTCCTTGGTGGTAGGCCACACTTTTGTTACCACACAAAAAATGTTTGAAATTTTGGAGTCGTTTTCAAATCAAATCAAATGTTTTTTAACGGTTTTTTACAGGTTTATAGGTATGGTATAAAAAAAAACACTTTTTTGGACTTCTCCATCATCGTAATACTATGTTGGAATATAAATCTTACATCTCTAGACAAAAACGCTTATTCAAACAATTCTATAGTTGTCTAGGTTCATATAATTTTTATAATCACATTCTATATTTACCAAGACACTTGTTTTCTAAAGTAGAATTTTCATTACTTACCTATTTATTCCAAAAAAGTAAACTATACAAATAAAAACCTTTCTTCATCATAACCAGTTGAACAAACTAACAGTGACTGTGCAATCCGATGAATTCTTAAAGTCTTCTTCGATACATTGCCCTCATTTAATTTTCACAAACAAAAATATGAATTTAATTAGTAGTATGAACAATTTAACACATTAAATATTTGATCAAATAAAATTGCCTTCAAGTACAATATAATATATAGCTATTTCGTTATGATTAATGATGATATTCGTTTACTAAAGTAAATTTAAAAGGTAAAAAAAAGATTTCTGTCTCTCATTATAACGATGAGACGCTTTCACTTCCATCTTATTAATATTTCCAATTAAATACGTTTAATCACTCACGGAAATGTTCCAACAAGACAACACAAAAAAAAAAAAAAAACATGAAAGTCGGTGCTTTATACATGCGGGATTACATTAATTACTTTCTTATTTGCACCCGCTACCCCCCCCCTACATCAAAAGCACAAAAATAAATTAAATAGACTCCCGAACAAGATGCTGTTTCTGACACTTTACAAGGAAGGGCTTAAATTTATTCGCGAAAAGTTTACTTATCTTAGAGAGTGTAGTATTTTTAGTTTTCACAGATGTAAATGTAATTAAGTAGGATTAGGATTAAAAAGCTTTCTCGTTAAATTAATTCAATATTTTCTTCAAAATCTTAGAAACAAAATAAAACTAAATAATACTTTAATGAAAAAACTTAACACATTTATTTCAAGGTAGATACTCTAATGGATTGAATACAAAAAATAAAAATATATGTAAAATTTCAAACAAAACTTTTAACGAATGAAAGCATCTAACGATGCGATATTTATAAGTGGGGGGACAGTCAAAACCTAGTATAATATACATACATATGTATCAAGAAGTTTCCAAGTTTGCCTAGGGCAGTGAAGTTTTTTTTATAATTTCCAACAAGGAATTTTTAAGTGTTTAAGGTGCTGCTTACCAATGTCTGAGTGAAATTAGTTATCTGACACATTAATACTGGTTAAAGGATAAGTCCCCAATTGAAAAAAATTCACAGCAGACTTTTGACCCAAATGAATTGCTTATAAGTAAAATTGTGTATTTATTTCCCCACTGTGGCCCTAAGAATCTTTTATACGGTAGTCAATTATAAATAGGATATCTAATAGTTGTTGGTAAAATTGCTGAATCTATATATAAACGTTATAAAAATTAATATTTAAAAAAAATTGGAAAACCTTACTGTTATCGTTGTCAAACGAAGGTTATTAATTTATATAATAATCCTAAAACAAAAAAAAAAAAAAAAAATAAATAAATAAAGAAAGACCTAAAGCCCGCTTAGGATTATTATATAAGTTATAAAAGGTCACGAAATAGGAATAATTGTTATTAATTTGTCAAATTTTCATTGAAGTACAAATTTTTGGTTGAGAATATGTAGTTATTACTATTATTTAGTCCGCAGTCTTCTTGAGAAATTTATCATATTTTTTATTAAAAGCAACAGAATCATTTTCGGGGAAAATGTTATGAATTCGATTTCAATTCACTGAATGATCTTAAGACAAATTATTTGTTCTATTTTTTCGTGTTATTGAAAAAAAGAAATTATATTACAGTATTTTTTATTTTTAAATGAAAAAACGTAGGTTAATTATCCCATATAATTATTCAAATCCACTTAAATCAAATGAAAAAAGCTTATTTCTTCATGAAATCTTGAAGGAGAAATACATTTTTATGTTTAATTTTTTGTTAGATTCAAACCAAAAAAAAAATTCAATGAATTCATATACGGGATGTAGAATGTTAAATTTATAATAATAATAGGAACTTACTTAACTTTTAAACTATCGTCGCGACCAATTTTCAGAGGTTCAAGGCCATGTTCTGTTGATTCAATCAAAGGTAATTATTTATTATTCTATAAGCTATGTATACAAGTGGGTCGCTTTTATATGCTCGTATGTATAAATAAGGGTTATACGCAGAAATAAAACATTCATCTTAATAACTACGAAAAAAATGATAGAAATACAAAACATAGAAGCAATACAATACAAAATTATAATTATAAAATTTTAACTAATGATTTTAATGGTGGATTTTTATGTATCTGCATCCACAAATTTCAAGAAAAGTTGACCGGGATAGATTGTATATGCCAAGAAACGAATGAGTGATAGAGTATAATTATTAAGATAAACATGTTCTTCTTCATATCTGCACTATGACACTTCCTATAATCTGCATTCAAAGGGTTTTCCAATATTCATTTCAAACATTTGACAAGAAGAAACTACACCATTAATAAAAATGGAACGATACACGCTTCAACAACGCATTGAAATTATTAAAATTCACTATAAAAATGGTGAAAATTTGGCAGAGACGGTTCGTAAAACTAAAACATTTTTGGGTCGTCGTGAAGCACCTTGTCGGACCGCAATACAGAAATTCGTGGAAAAATTCGAGCTTTTGGGACAAGTTAGTGATGTGAAGAATAAAACCCGTGCACGTCGCTCAAGAACAACTGAGAATATTGCTGTTGTAGCCCAAAGTGTTGAAGAAAACCCAGGTTTGTCCATTCCTCGTCGTTCTTTGGAATTAGGCATTCCATAAACGTCATTACACCGTATTTTGCATAAAGACTTGGGTCTTAAGGCTTATAAAGTTCAGTTAACACAAGAACTCAAGCCGGCTGATCATTAACAACGTCGTGTCCTTGCTGATTGGGTCCTTGAAATGCATGAAAATGATCCGGAATTTCATCGAAAAATCATCTTGACTGATGAGGCCCATTTCCACCTCGGAGGCTACGTCAACAAGCAAAACTGTCGCATCTGGGGCTCGGAAAACCCAAGAGTTATTGTTGGAAAGCCTCTCCATCCTCAACGCGTGACTGTTTGGTGCGGTTTATGGTCCGGCGGGGTCATTGGACCTTACTTTTTCGAAAATGAGGCTGGAGCAACAGTTACGGTCAATGGATTGCGCTATCGAGAGATGATTAATGATTTTTTATGGCCGGAATTGGATGGTATTGATCTGGACAACGTTAACTTTCAACAAGACGGCGCTACGTGCCACACAAGCAATGAAACCATCGATCTTTTACGGGAAAAGTTTCCGGACCGGAGATCTTGTGATTTAACACCTTGCGACTTCTTCCTTTGGGGCCACGTGAAAGATAAGGTCTACGCCAACACCAACAGCCCAGCGTCGATTCAAGACCTCAAAGATGGAATTCGTAAGGCTATCGAGGACATAGGGCAGCCACTTTGCGATTTGGTTATGGAAAATTTCATGAAAAGGATATGGTCCTGTAAGCGTGGTCGTGGCGGCCATTTGGCTGATGTTGTGTTCCATTATTAACGGCATACCTCTTTATAATTAAATAAACATCCGATCATTTATCTCAAAAAATGCCATTTTTCTTTGAATATCAAAAGAACACCTCTTATTGGAAAACCCTATATTTACATTAAATATTTTTAATTATAACCTACTTTCACATTAATATTTAATGATTGTAATTCTAATACTTTATGTTGCATATTGCTGGAACCATTAAAATGGTCAATGAACGGTCGAAGTCATCGTGTCAATCGTGTGGTGGTTTAGTATTTCGCATTTCCTGATTTTACTTTTTTCGTTTATTATTGTTTTGTTTGAGGTAGGTTATTACTTATTATGTTGTGCAAGTAAGGCGCAAGACAAAAATTGTAGAGAATTAATAAGTAAAAAAATGCACATACGCCCGAGTGTACCAGTATTTCGCAAAATAAGAAATTGTTTACAATTTGCATCGTCACTATCTAATAAGCTTTCTTTTAATGTTTTTAAATTTAGTTTTATCGAACAACAAGTTTTATCGAACAACATCGAATTATAAGGAATTTCCGCAATTGCCTTCTTCTAAGATAATAACTCCGAAGTTCGTCTTCTTTTATTATCTAAAAGAAACTTTCAGTCTTAATTTTATACTGAACGAACCTCCAATGGATGTCACTTTGTAGGTTTGAGAGATAGCCGGCGAATTATATATTTTGACGTTTATAGAATATTTAGTGTCAATTGTCAGTGGAAATCACTAAAATCACGGTTTCAATCCACTGACACCGCAGCCAGCCTCCAATAATATTAGGCACTTAATGGTTTAACCGATAAGGGGAGGAATTATATTATTTAGTTTGAACTGTCATCCAACTTCCAACCCAAAAGGCTCTTCCAAACTGGCGCAATATATTCGCGTTGGTTTGGAAGAGCCCTAATGTAACTCGATCTTTCGGTCTTGTTTGTAAATTCACTGAACCAATTTTGTCGCTCTTTATTGGATCATTGCAAACCGTAGTGTCTCACGGACGCCTTAAACAAATCTTTGTGTCTGCAAAAATTTTGTTTTTTTTTGTTCACACCTTTTTTTGCAGTTCAGTTTTGTAATTGGCGCATTGAAGACTTATTTTTTTTTAGTTTGTTTCTTATGAAAACTTGAGGAATTTTCGATTATTTTCATTTTCGTTCAATTCATTTTTCTTAGTGCGACAAAATGTGTTAGTAAATGTTTTGTTTTCATATTTGACCAATAAAAGTTTATGAAAAAAAGCCTTTTTTTTGTTTGTTGTAGAGGTAATATAGATTTTGATTGGAGAAGCAATTCTGTTTTGATTCGATTTGGATCCGTTTTGGTTTCAGCTTTCACTGAGTATGGTGAGCTCAATTTCTCACACAGTCACAAGTGGGTGGTTATAATTCCCAAACTAATTTGAGCTGCTAAATGCAGTTTTGAGATCTACATTTTGGATCCGTATGCGAAATCGTCTATACGTTGTTGACTGCGTGCATGGATCCAAAACGGACTCGTTTGCTTAAAAGGTATCTTCAGAGTTTTTTTCATTGAACTATGCAGATTTTCGTAACGTAAAGTGCTACATCGTAAAATGTGATCTCGTAACGTATTACAGAGTAAAACCCACATTTTAAGTTTACCCTATACCGCCAGCATAGATGTTTACACATCAAAAAGGGATGTAAGATACAAAAGTTACATTTGTTGAATAGAAGGAAAAGACAAAAATGTAGAGGTTTAAATAAATATAACAATTTAACGCGAATCGAAATTGTGCAATTTGAAGAATGTATAAATAATACAATTGGAAGAATGTTGGTGATTTTGAATATAATTTTTTTTTGGACTTCTGGACCTGGACAAAGGTGGTTCTATATTTAAAAAAAATTAACTTTCTAAACTTTTTTTTGGGAAAATAAAAAAAATATCTTTTTTCCTAAACTTCTTTTTGTTGTGACAAAAATTAATAAAAGAGTAAAACAGTTGAGCGACTGAACGGAGTTATACGTGAGCGGTTTAGAGAACCGAAAAAGGGAGTTAGAAAAGCATTTTTTTTTTTTTTAATTTATGAAAAATGTTTTGTTTCAAAAAAAAATTCCTTTGTCCAAGTTCCAGACCGACAACGTCCAGTGGCCTATTTCACCAAATTACAATCACAAACTTGTACTTGTAATCTGCAATTAAAAATTTGTAAACTAAATTTCTGTTTCACAAACAACAAACATAATTACAAAAAATTTGTAAAAAAGAGTAAGAACAGTAGAGGAAATTGTAGTTGTGATTTACAAATAATAAAAAATCGGTTTCACCACTTTTTTGCCAGACTTGTAAAAAACAATTGTTTCTCACAAATTTGTGGGTGTCTGCTGAGTAGGTATGAAGCGTTAAGTGCACTATATAGCCTTCAATATTTTCCAAAAATTCATCAACCACGATTGCACAAACACGATGGACACATCTGAACACCGTGTAGATTTATGCCGAATTCCTTTCAACAAAAGAATCGATTCTGTTCAAATTTTTTTCTAAACAAAATCGATTCTTTTCTGTCAAAACAAATCTTGGCGTTTTTAGCAAAAAAAAAAAAACAATACATTTCGCGAGTGAAAGACGTTATAAAAACTCAGTGCAAGTGAAATATTTTCAATAACAATTTTCTGTAAAAATATATGTGCAAGTAGAAGTTTAAACAAATAAAATGCACCAACAAACTGTCCCGGTATTATTAAAGTTATTAATTTAACTCTATTGCTAAAACATTGTTCTCACAACAAAAACAAACAAACTTAATAGTTTTGTGAAAAATTTCTTGACGTTTTGCGCCAGTTGCAGCGTCAAGTAACACAAACACAATCACACAAAAAAAAAAAAACGATTCTTTTACGAAATTCGAATTCCTTTCAATTGACAGAAAAAGTTCGATTCTGTTTAGAAGAAAATTGATTTCTTTGTTGAAAGGAATCCGCCATTAGATATACCGTGCATGTCGGAGAGCTCATTATAAAATATCAACATTTCCATTTTATGTTAATAAAAACATTTTTTCAGACTCATTACCAATCGTGTTTCAATTATTCTTATTATTTAATCTACCCTTATACGGTGTATGCAAAACTTTTCATTAAAAGCAAATGAATCTGCAAATATGCGACCGATAGATTCTTAAGCTTTTTATCGCAAAATATTCACTTGTATTAATATCGGTATACTACTATGCCTTCGCCATAAATATCTACATTTTTAAGTTCGGAAAGATATTTTTATTGAAAAATTACAAATTGTTAATAAAATTACACATGAACTCTTTTCTGTAAGAATTTTTCTACAAATTAACAAATTTGTAAATTTTTTTTATTTGGTGAAACAGAAACTTATAAAAAAACTTGAATTTTCAAAAATTTGTACTTGTAAACTACAATCAAAAATTACTCTTGGTGAAACGAAAATAAAGATATTCCCACAAATTTCCCTTTGTAAATCACAACTACAGTTTTGTAATACAAATATTTTGTGAAACAGAATAAATCGATTTCTTAACAAAATTTGTAAGAAATCGCTTGTAAATTACAATTTGTAAGTTGGTGAAATAGGCCACAGACCTTTTTTTTTAATTTGTAAACAGGTGTTTCCAAAAACAAGAAAGTTGCTCAGCTTGATAAAAAATTAATTTATATAATATGTGGGAGGCGTCCATGAAGAGACGCCGGACCACATATTGGGAAAATTTAATGCACTTATGCACCAAAGACATAGGCATCTGGGCAACCAAAAGGTAGAAGAGAGTAAATTATTCTCTCTTAATTATCCCATATAAATTCTCCAAATTCTTAGTTTTCTTAAAGGGATTATTTGGATTACGAGCTGTAGAATAAGCAATATCATGCAGCTCTAGATATTAAGGTCACCGTGTAATAATAATTTAAGTCATAATCTACTATTCTTATATTCTGATACTCGGATCAATCGAAACATTCAATTATCTCGAAAAATTATTTTAATTTTCTTCAAAATATTTTTTTTTAACCTTCTACCTTTCGAGTTTAAAGCTTTGCCACAATTTTTGAAATTTAATTTAATATGAGTATCTGTGTTTCTAATTATCATTTCCTTACGTTTTATTTTATTTTGGAACGATCGGCTCATAAACTTTATAAGTATTGATATCAAATTTTTTAATTTTTTTTTAATTCAAATGTAACGGGTGATTTTTTAGCTGGTTTGGTTTTGGCAACACTGG
The DNA here is from genome assembly GCA_932273885.2 of Leucozona laternaria. Lineage (NCBI taxonomy): Eukaryota > Metazoa > Arthropoda > Insecta > Diptera > Syrphidae > Leucozona > Leucozona laternaria. The sequence goes on from OW026366.1 coordinate 275,726,756, forward strand.
TTTTGACAGCTGACGTGTGTTTAGTACCTTGTGTCACTGTCAAACAGCTTCAGTTTGGTTTGCAATTTAACCATGGATCGTCTTACAAATGAACAACGCTTGCAAATTATTGAATTTTACTATCAAAATTCGTGCTCGGTTCGAAATGTTCATCGCGCGCTGCTTGTGTTCAGCGATGAGGCTCATTTTTGGTTGAATGGGTACGTAAATAAGCAAAATTGCCGCATTTGGAGTGAAGATCAGCCAGAAGCATTGCAACAGCTACCAATGCATCCCGAAAAAGCCACTGTTTGGTGCGGTTTATGGGCCGGCGGCATTATTGGGCCTATTTCTTCAAAGATGATGCGAATCGCAGCGTTACTGTCAATGGTGAACGCTACCGAGCGATGATAACAAACTTTTTTTGCCCGAAATGGAAGTTCTTGACTTGCATGATATGTGGTTTCAACAAGACGGTGCCACATGCCACACAGCACGCGAAACAATGGCGCAATTGCGAGGCGAGTTTGGTGAACAGTTAATTTCACGTTTCGGGCCGGTCAATTGGCCGCCTAGATCATGCGATTTGACACCATTAGATTATTTTTTGTGGGGGTATGTCAAGGCTAATGTCTATAGGGACAAGCCCGCTTCGATTGACGCACTGGAAGCCAACATCCATGCATTCATTCGTGAGATACCGGCCGATATGTGTGAAAGAGTATGCCAAAATTGGACTCAGCGGATGAGCTACCTGAGACGCAGCCGCGGTCAACATTTGCATAAAATTATCTTTAAACATTAAATTGCAAGGTTCAAACTATCGATTCAAATAAATATTTCATTCATTTTTTTGAATTTTTTGTGTTTTTTTTAAAAAAAAAAGTTCTAAACCTCTTAAAAAATCACCCATATTACAATGTTGTTTTTGCAATAAAAGCTTTAACTGGCCCTTAAGCTGGAAAATAAATACATCCAGATGTTCAAACATTCAATCAATCAACCAAAAGTAATAAGTCTGCTTTATTCTTTAATTGAAACTTCAAAAGTACCAGTAGTATACATAGGTATACATATATTTATGGAATTGTCTGGAGTGATGTCTGTAAAATGAATACATTAAATTTTTATTTTTTTTTGTTGTAAAGAGGCAAAAATGTCGAAAGACATTTAACACTAGTGTTTTAGTGCACACACAAATTATTGTTGGAGTTTAATCCAACTAAATCATCTCCTCAGGGAGAATAAGCCTTAATGTCAAGACAATAAAACTTGTGGGTGCTAGTAAAAATACCAATGGAGTCAAGACTTAAGTGCAATTGATAAACAATAAAACCTTTAGTGGGATTAAGTTAATAAGTTTTGTCTGTTAGCGTTACGTGTTTACGTTGGACAGATTCAATTATGTAATTATTACTCTCCGTGAACCAGATGAAATTCAAACCTAGGAAAAGATGTTGATGCTCTTGGTGTCAATAAATCTTTTTTTAAACTCCTCCTAAGCAGGGGCGATTTCTGGTCTTGGATTCTGGGTTGGCTACAAAATACATGAGATATTAGCTGATGCACAGCACTTAAAGCCGCTCCATTTTATTAGTACCTATAATCCAAAACGACCTACGAAAAAAGCGTCCGAGTCCAGGGGCTCAATTCCGCAAGTGTGAATAGTTTTCCGTCTACACTTTCTATTCACGCTCAAAATACGCGTGAATAAATTTGCCTATCTGTGTACGCTTTATCTGTCAAAAAGATTGCACCTCACTCTTGCGGAATCGCATAATTTAATGTGTACACTGATTTTTGTACACACAGAAAAAACTCACGCTTGCGGAATTGGGCCCCAGGAGTAGGTATATATTCCCAAATGATAAATAACATCTCATCATCATCTATTTATTGGATATTTGGAAGCATAAATTAGGATTCATGACTCTGTATTATAGATAGCTTTTATTTCTTAATATTCAAGTTTTTTATTGATGTTCTAGGCTCGAAAGTTGCGATTTTTTCACTCTAAACTAATTTTTATAACCGCAACTTCAACTCAAATTGTTTTTAGATTTTTTTCAAAGTTTTCAAAGTTTCGAAAAAATGCCTTAATGATAGTATTTTAAGACCTTAATCATAAAGATTAATGCAGAACTTTTTGGGTAATCAATTTAATAATGAAGCTATGTCTATCTGTTTTTTTTAATTAAAATGCATTTTATTTGCAAAAAAAAAAAAACATTTAAAATAATTTTAGCACCTCTCGTGTGGGCTTGATGGTACATCATTGTGAAAAATAATTTTATAAGAGAGGTAAAGCAATAAATAAGCATTTTTTGATTTTTTAAAATTGTGAATTTTTTGAATTTTGACTTTTTCACCCTTTTAGTATAAAAATGCCTGCCCCTCTTCAATGATTTTTTAACATAATGTAGCGGGTTATGTTGGCTTTACTCAGATGCCTTAACATTGAAGATCTAATTAGTAGAACGAGAGTTACTAACCATATCAAATTCGAATTATAACATTCGATTCAGATAACGGGATTCTCCACTGGTGGGTTCTAGTCGGCAATGGTCCAACCAGGTAATTTCAATGCCATTTTTTTTTTTTGTTGATTTTTCGATCAATTTAAAATCAAGATTGTGATGATTACATTCTAACTAGAATAATAAGTGAGGTATCGAAATAACCGTAATTTTATTTATATCCAAAGTTAATAAAAACCAAAGATATTCATTTATGCACTCAAGAGATATGAGTTCATATGTGAAAGCGCTCAAAAATTGTCGTTATCACCGTTCAAAGGTACTCTAGGGTTATAATTTTTTGTATTCATATTAAGCTCAATAATTTCTACAATCTGCCAAAATTTCAGCCTTATAGCACCACCTCTTAAAAAGATAAAAATCAAATACTACATTTTGTCTCGCATTTCTCTACCCAGTTTGGCTCTTTTATTAGAGCCAACATTGTTGAATATTTTTTCGGTCTGTTCTTAAAGAAAGAATGAGACAGCACATCGCGAATAATAGTGTAGTTTGTATGAGATTTGATGGCGCAAATTTTGTAGCCAACTCAACACCGAAGTTGAAAGGAAAATATGAAGCGAGATACTTTGTATGACGTGACGGTGTCCATATTGGACTATGGGATTAATATAGCACGTAGGTGTTGTAGTGATTTGAATAGGTTTTGCTGGTTTATAATGATTTAAACGCATAGGGATACTTTGTTTTTTGTATTTAAAAGAATGTTCTGTATCTACATAAGTTTAAATACAAAAAAATTGTTTGTAGTTTGTACATTTAAGTTAAAATTTTAGGTTTGGCGCCGCCCTACTAGCCAACTGAGAGGAATCGCCACTGCTCCTAAGTGGGTTTAAGGTCTTTTTATTAATAATAACTTCAAAAAGATGACGTTTCAACCGTGGTTACGTTCTTCTTCAATTTATTATTAATAAAAAGACCTAAAGCCCACTTAGGAGATGTTCAAAACTTGTATGAAAAATATCACGAAAAAGGATATATTAATAAATCTTTTTCAAATCCATATATTTTGTATTTTCGACATCCTTAGAATTCAGTTATAAAAATGCAATATGAAAATAGTTTTAAATCAAAAATAAAAATTTTAATATTAAACAAAAATTTTTAAAAACTATTTACTTTTATTTTTTGATTTATTTGTTTAACAATTTTTCAAATGTTGCGTGGTTGTTAAAAAAAATATAATATACATTAAAATGTCTATATTACAATACAATAATTGAAATAAGAAAAAACAAAAATAAAATAAAATAAAATAAAATAAAATAAAATAAAATAAAATAAAGTAAAATAAAATAAAATAAAATAAAATAAAATAAAATAAAATAAAATAAAATAAAAAGAAGTTTATGTTATAATAAATACATACATAATGCCAAGAAGAGCCTTCAGCCATCATTTTTTGGAGAATTTTATTATTAAAGCAATCTCCTTATATTCGTATTAAACACGTCAAAATATTTGTTAAACATTTTTGAGCAATGATTAAATGTTTCATTTATAGCATTATTAGTCCTTGAGTTAGTTTCGTTTAAAAACCTTATATGTCTCAGAGAACGATCATTTGGATTGTCAGAAGTTTTGGGAACATAAAGAAAAAGAATCAATATTACATTTAAAAAGGTCAAACGCAAATAGAGCCTCAGATAATTCCCTACTACAAACGAGACTATACATGCTAAGGAGTTTAAGACGGTGATTATAACTAGGTAACAAAAACGTGTCAGCACCCCAACCTAGACCTCTCAATTCAAACAACAGAAATTGCTTTTGCACATATTCAAGTTTATTGACATCAACAGCATAGAACGGAGACCAAATAACACTGCAATACTCTATTTATTGCACTTTTTTTTCTCTCAAAAATTAAATAATATTGCATTTTTCCACATTTAGCACCATTTCATTGACTTTTACACCAGTTTACAACACTGTTTAAAAATTGTTGTAGTGATAATCCTTCATGAATATTGTTAACATTTTGAAAAAGTTTGAGATCGTCGGCATATAAAATGTATCTACACCCTTTTAACAATAAGGGCCAGTCATTTATAAATAGCTGGAAAAAAAGGGACCAAGATGGCTTCTTTAGGGCACTCCTGAAGTAACATGTATATTTGACGAGAAATAACATCATAAAATCTAACACACTGAGTTCTGTCTGACAGATATGATTCAATCTACTTTAATAATGTAGAATTTATGCCATACTTCTTAAATTTAAAGAGAAGAAGCCGATGGTCAACTTTGTCGAAAGCTTTATAGAAGTCGGTATAGATTGCATCAACCTGGTTTCGTTTTTCCATTTCCAAAAGAATATATTAAGTATAATCTGCAAGATTAGTTGTAGTTGATCTTCCTCTTTAAAAAAACCACGTTGATGCTCACTAATAACCGACCTCAGTTCACCGCTCAACTTATCAGTGACTATTTTTTCAAATAATTTGGGAATAGAAGACAAGATTGCTATACCCCGATAATTTTTTATGTCCATTATTAAAATTAGCGTTAAAAAAGAATTTCGCCGTTTTTGGAAAATAACCACCGGGAAGTGAGTGCTTAAAAAGTTCAAGTAATAATTTGGCAATAGTATCGGCTGTTTTCTTGAGATACAATGGTGGAATACCATCAGGACCAATACTTTTACTGACATCAAGGGATGTTAGTTCATTGACAAGGTCAAACATAGATATTGACATAAAACTTAAAATTGAGTTGTTTTCATTAATATGATGGAAATCATTATTGTTAAATATTGAGTTTTTCAATAAGAGCGCTACAAAAGTTTATTTAAATAAAACCAAACCCGTTTTCGATAACAGTGAAATTATTTATTCCTGTAAAAGTACGTTTGATGCCATTATGTATGAATTTCTACTTTTTTTGCATGGCCACCACGGGCACGCTTGCCCCAATTTTCGACGCTTTTCAAGCATAAATCGCCCGATACTGCTGCAATTTCACGTTCGATATTAGTACGAAGTTCATCAATCGTCGCTGGCTTGTTGTAGACTTGACGTAGCCTCACAGGAAATAGTCTAACGGCGTCAAATCCCACGACCGAGACGGCCAAGCGACTGGACCATTTCGTGAGATAACACGTTCTCCAAACTTGGTTTCCAATAAATTGATTGTGACATTCGCTGTGTGGCTTGCGGCGCCGCGCTGTTGAAACCACATGTCCTACAAGTCCATATCATCCAATTGGAGCCAAAAATATTCGGTTATGATTGAACGGTAGCGATCCCCATTCGCAGTAACGTGCTGGTCTTGATCATCACGGAAGAAGTACGGCCCAATGACGCTGCCGGCCCATAAACCACACCAAACCGGATGCAATGATGACTCATGGAGTACGTGTGGATTGCTACCTGACCAATACCACATATTTTGTTTATTGACGAAGCCATTCAGCCAGAAATGAGCTTCATCGCTGAAGATGATTTTTCGATGAAAATCCGAATCATTTTCAAGTTGTTTCTCGGCCCAATTCACGAACATACGACGCTTCTGGTGGCCAAGCGGCTTAGTTCTTGCGTCAATTTAATCTTATAAAAATGTAGGCCAAGATCTTTTCGCAAAATTCGCCACAACGACGTCACAAAGATGCCCAACGCATGAGAACGACGTGTGAGAGACACGTTTGGGCTTTCTGCAACTGAAGCCTCAGCGGCAGCAATATTCTCGACACTACGGGCACTTCTTTGTCTCACTGGCACGGGAACATTTTGTTCTGTGCCTGTGGATTCAAATTTTTCCACTAGACGCTCAATTGTTGATCTGCTAGGACGATTATGACGACCATAAATTGGACGTAGCGCTCTTAACGTTGAGGCCACTGACTCCGAATTTCGGTAGTAAATTTTAATAATTTCGACTCGTTGTTGGCTCGTATATCTTTAAATCATGAAATGGCAAACCTTACTGAAGAGAAAAGACAAAAGAACGGCAAGAAATATGGCGTCGTTTGCTGTCCCTGTTGCTCTACTTTTGTAGCGTCCATGTTGAAAAACCCTTTACTATTGGTGTTTGATACACAGCGAATAATTCTCAAATATCCTTTGTTTCAGAGTATACCACATTATCTGAATGCATTATCGATGGAAAGTTGATTGATTATATGTTTTATGCAATTTTTGGATATCATGCAAGAATTAAATAAATCCGAACCAGATAACTCTATGACATAATCGAACTCATTAAAATGTTACGAGTGTCCTTATCGAAAATCAAATCTTTGTATGACAAACTTTAACACATATGTATATAAATGTATCTCATAACTTCATATCTAATTAGTTTCAGATATTAATCCGAGTATTAATCTTCGTTTGTTTCTGGGTTATTTCAACCTAATAAGTTTTCATTAGTGAGTTAATTTTGGAAGAATGTATAGAACTTGTCATAAGAAAACTTCAAGTATTTTGCTTTGCTTGTCTTTTGGGAAAAAATCAAGGAGGATTTTTCTAATATAAAGTTTTGAGAACATTTGGTGCTGACACGGCCGGCAGGGCATAAGGGACAATCCAATATTCCTAATATTAGGAGAAAACAAAACATAAGATGACATAATCATTCACTTTACTCAGATTTAAATCATTAAACTGGCACAACAACATGTGTGACATGTGCGTGTTTGTGATAGCCTTCACTTCACTTAAAAGGGTCACGAACACTAAAATAAAAAAAAAAAAAATTATAAGAAGAATATAATAAACGTCAAGAACTCGCAAGGTGTTCGTCTGATGTAGGCTTCAGCTAGCACAACATGCTGTAGACAAATTTCGAAAGTAAACTGATGTTTGGATATATGTATTGATGAAAAAATGTCCCATAAGACCATATTGCCATTGACATTTTTATTGCGTCTCTAAGAAATAAAAAAGGTTTTCCAATAAAAAGATTTGAATAAAAATCCTACAAAGTTAAGACCGTTGAGATTTGAAAATGAACATCGTATTGCAAAGTCTGTAGCTGGATAACGCTTTATATTGGTACTTTTACTCTTTAGTGATTTAGACTTGGTACGGCGAGTAGCCTAGTGAACCTTGACCCAAAAGCGAGTAGCTCTTTAGGGCGCCTATATCACTATAATTATATCCAAAAATTGGTTTGACTCCAGCGAGTTGCTTAATCAAGTGAAACACAATCTTTGAATGTAGAATAAGAAGTGAGTCTTTTAATTTTATTCTTCTCTTTTTATACAAAATTTGTCAATAAAATAATGCCTGTATTGGTATTCAACAATACTTCGATATTCAATAAGAATTCCCATAGAATGCAGCATCAGCATAATAGCCATGCACTTCAAGTGTTTTGGGCTAGCTTGCTTATGATGCATATTTTACTACCATAAGTCAGCGACCCTTAATTATGTTTGTTTTTCTTCAATCACTGAAAGTGTTGTTGTATATTTGGTGTCATATTATATAGCTTGTGCACTGAAGGTGCCAGTTGAACTATATGAGCATTTATTTATAGCTATATGCACAATGCACTGAGTGTGCCAACGGAAATATGAATGTTGTATTGTTTGTGCTTTGGCTTTGCTATAGCTGATCATGAAATGTAATGCGATGGGAATATGGATATTAAACATCGAAGCAGGTTGAATGTTCTATTAATTGTTTTGAGGTTTGAGGCAATTAATTAAGTGATCGCTGGTGCGATCCCTTCACACCACCCTTCCTGGGATAAAAAGGAGAAATCATAACATGGAATGATTTCTTCTTTTTTTATGCGAAACTTGTACATCAAGGGATCTTGCTTAGTTTGTTATTTGATTTTTTTTTTTGTTTGTATTTACAATTTTCTGTCTTTTTTTTATATTATATTTTTTCTGTAAATATATAGATTTTAATTTATTAATAGTTTTTATGTAGTTAACCCGGGTTAATAAAATTTATGTATAAAACTAAATGATAGTTAAGTACTTATATATCTTATATAGCTTTTTTTTTTTTTTTTTTTTTTTTTTTTTTTTAAATCATGTACAAGTATTTAGTATTTAATCTCTTAATTCTAACGATCCTACAATAATAACATATATATATAAAAAGGTTTTAATCTATTTTTATGAACTGTCATTGTTTTGTTTTCATATTTAATATCGCAGTTCACCCCATTTTGAGATAGTATTTCGTATGGACCAATATAGATTGGGTCTAACTTTTTTCTATTTTCATTTCTTAACAAAACTAGACTTCCTACGTTAAAATCTGAAGCCTTTGCTTTTACATCTGTATCGTACCTCGTCTTCCTATTAATTTTCTTGCTTATCAAAGTATCCCTAGCGTCTTTATGAGCTATTTGTAGTTTGTGTTTTAAGTCTATCACGTAGTCTTCGTAGTTGTACACTGGATCTACTTTATTTGTGAGATTGGAAGGTAAATTACATTGTCTTCCAAATACTAATTCAAAAGGTGTGTACCCTGTTTCAGAATGTACTGAAGTGTTGTAACAGAAAACATAATAGGGTAGCCAGTTGCTCCAATCTGTATGTTTTTCCGATACATAACTCCTAAGATAAGCTCCTAAAACTTTATGGGAATTCTCTAACGCTCCAATGCTTTCATGATGGTAAGCAGTGGACTGTAGTTGTTCTATCTTTAACAAACTACACATATCTTTAAAAACTTTATTTATAAACTCGGTACCTTGATCGGATGCTATAGTTCCAGGGACTCCATATCTAAGAATAAAAGATTCGACGAGCCCTTTAGCTACTGTATTAGCCTCCTTATTTGGTAAAGCTATTGCTTCAGTGAATTTAGTTAATTCGTCTTGAAGAGTAAGAATATATTTTGACCCATTTTCTGATTCGTCAAGGGGTCCTACTAAATCAAGAAAAATTTTATCGAAGCCTGATTCTGCTGTTGACGTTATAGTCATAGGTTGCTTCTTTGGTTGTATGTGTTTGTTACGTTGACATATTGGGCAGTGCTTAACGTATGTCGTCACATCGTTTTGCATGCCTGTCCAATAATATCTTTTTTTAATGTTTCGCAACATGCGATTTATACCAGCATGTCCACTCGTTGGTAACATATGATAATCATTTAGTATTAATTTAATTTTGCAAGGGTCTGTTATTTTAATTTTTTCATCTATTATGTGCACTTTTATTTTACTTTCTTTAAATATTCCTTCTATCATTTTCTTTAATATATTTATTTTTTCTTTATGACGGCCGTTTGTTATTTTTTTTAATTCTTCCTTAGTAATATAAATATTTTTAATTGATAAAGGTCCGCAAATTGTACGCACGTCCCTCAACAACATTTTGTCAAATGATGCTGATCGGTCAATAGTGCCATTCTTGGATTCCTTTTCATTATTCATTTGCGGTTCACAATTTTTCTGTACGTCCCTCAACAACATTTTGTCAAATGATGCCGATCGGGCATTAGTACTTATCTTGGACCGGTTTAAAATTAAACAATTACTTCCTGGAATATATCCCAATATAAGATTTGGACTTAATACTCTAGTACCCTTTATTTTTGCAAAATCTTCATCTTCCTCTTTAAAACTGCTAATTATTTTTAACTCAACTACTTTCAAAACCTTTTTCATATGATTTTTCCATTGTCTAGTTTTGCTTAAGGAATGTTTAATTTAAAAAAAAAAAAAAATTGGTGCCAATAAACTAAAAAATATAATAAAGCAACATTTTGGGGAAAGGAAAAGTGAAACATTTTTCTTAAAATAAAAAAAAGTTATTAACTTTAAATACATTATTAGTGATTTCTTAAATTGTTTCATATTTTAATTTTTAAATGGAATGGTATGTAAATGTAAATTTAAATAAGTACGTGAAAAAAGAATTTACATATGCCTTGCGTTTCCGTTGTTGTTGGGCAGCTTTGAGTTGTTCTTCGCTGAAGTTTCAAACATTTTTGTCAGCTTCTTTGGGTTCAATGAAAGGCTTTCAAAGTTTTGTGCTTTTCGTCCGAATGAATGTAAATGTAAGCATATTATGACAGAATTATAATTCTGTCTCTCCCACAGATCAACACTCTGCAATGTTTCTTGTGTCGACACGCCACAATTATTTACACAAGCTAAGAAAGCGGATATGTTTTCCATACATTTAAATGCCATTTTTATATCATTTATTTTCTTGACTGAACGAGCTTGAAGGCAGCTTGTGAGCTTACATAAGAGAACCTCAAAATAGCCATCCACGTCACCAGGTGTGTTAATTGACTCGTCTAGACATTCTTGAGCTAATTCTTCGTTATATTTGGAGTTCATTTTGCGTTGAGCTTCGGCAGCGAATCCAGGCTTTGGGGCACGATTGGTTGACATTTTAGCGTTCAGGGTGTTTATTTGCTTATGAACTCAAAGCTTGTTGGTGGGTTCCACTCAAAGTTTGAAAACTTGGAGCTGGCAAGATCGCCATGCAAAGTCTGTAGCTGGATAACGCTTTATATTGGTACTTTTACTCTTTAGTGATTTAGACTTGGTACGGCGAGTAGCCTAGTGAACCTTGACCCAAAAGCGAGTAGCTCTTTAGGGCGCCTATATCACTATAATTATATCCAAAAATTGGTTTGACTCCAGCGAGTTGCTTAATCAAGTGAAACACAATCTTTGAATGTAGAATAAGAAGTGAGTCTTTTAATTTTATTCTTCTCTTTTTATACAAAATTTGTCAATAAAATAATGCCTGTATTGGTATTCAACAATACTTCGATATTCAATAAGAATTCCCATAGAATGCAGCATCAGCATAATAGCCATGCACTTCAAGTGTTTTGGGCTAGCTTGCTTATGATGCATATTTTACTACCATAAGTCAGCGACCCTTAATTATGTTTGTTTTTCTTCAATCACTGAAAGTGTTGTTGTATATTTGGTGTCATATTATATAGCTTGTGCACTGAAGGTGCCAGTTGAACTATATGAGCATTTATTTATAGCTATATGCACAATGCACTGAGTGTGCCAACGGAAATATGAATGTTGTATTGTTTGTGCTTTGGCTTTGCTATAGCTGATCATGAAATGTAATGCGATGGGAATATGGATATTAAACATCGAAGCAGGTTGAATGTTCTATTAATTGTTTTGAGGTTTGAGGCAATTAATTAAGTGATCGCTGGTGCGATCCCTTCACAGTATTATTATTTAAAGAAATTTGAAGATTTAAATCGTTTTAAGGCTTTAAAAAAATATTAAGATTTTCAACAAACCATAAGATAAGATTTTGTTTTTTTTTTTTAAGCTGTTTATGTTTAAGTACATTCACATGCATCTCTAGCGTATGTTTTAGTTTTTCACTTTTCCAGCCTTAACACTACCAAAGTTAAAAAAAAAACTAAAATAATGGGTATAAAGTACCACAATAATGAAGCTGAAGCAGTAGAAAGAGAAGAAGTTGCTGCGTTACGCTAATGTAGATATCTTTTTCTTTAAGTAAAGGGTGTTTTTTTTTAGATGGGTGGTTTCTAAGAAGAAATAAAACGCATATTATTGAATGTAATGGTTAAGAATTTAGCCTTATTATAAGGATAAGGGTTTGCCATTATGTTTTAAAAAGGATTTCGAGCAAATGGCTGCCGCGGCTGGCTCGAATAAATTCCAGCCGAGAGCCCAATTTTTGACCACTTTTTGCAGCATTTGGGGCCGTATGTCAGCAATAACGCGCCGAATATTCTCTTCCAAGGCGTCAATCGTCTCGAGCTTATCTGCGTAGACAAGCGATCTCACATAACTCCACAAAAAATGGTCCAGCAATCTTGGAGGCCACGCCACAGGCCCACGACGCGAGATAATGCGCTCACCAAAAGTTTCCTTCAATAAATGCTGTAAGGCATGTAGCGCCACCGTCTTGTTGGAACCAAAGGTTGTCCACATCAACATCCTCCAATTCAGGCACAAAAAAGTCATTAAACATGGCTCTATAGCTTTCCCCATTGATTGTAACATTATGGTCGGCTTCATTTTTGAAGAAATATGGACCTCTGCCCATAGAGCACACCAAACAGTGTCTTTTTGCAGATGTAACGGTGTCTCAAAATACACTTGAGTATTGTCATCACTCCAAATACGGCAGCTTTGTTTATTGACGAACCCATTCAACCAAAAATAAACTTCATCGCTGAACAAAATTTTCTTGTTTTGGGGCCCATTCACCGAACGTGCGACACGCTTGATGGTCGTTCGGCTCCAATTCTTGCACGAGTTGGATTTTGTAAGCCCGCAAACCAAGAAATTTCTGCAAAATCTTCCATAAAGTGGATGGGCACAGCTCCAATTGTTGCGCGCTATGGCGGATGGACAATAGCGTCTTCGGTGCGCACTGTACGGCGGCGTCTCTGAGGATGCGAATTATCCACTAGGGTAGACGTGGTGCAAAACCGATCCATGGTTGCTCGAATTGGTTTCACAAAAATGTTGTTTCTTAATTTTCAAACGGTTTTAGTGACTTATAATATGAATTTACTGTACCTTACCTAAATAATTATGTACATATAATAAAGGGCATTTAATTACTATTATTATTATTTTTTTTTAATTTCTTTTGTCATTAATTTTAGTTACAACTGTAAAAAAAAACGTTTCGGGTAAGTGTACGCAAAATTTTGGTGGTTAAGTGTGCGCATGATAAAAAATGCGCAGAATATTTCAAGTTAGGTTAACTGAATCCGCCTGAACTAAGTTCTAGAAGGGCTTAGCCAAGCTTAGCACAGCGACCTTATCTAGTCATAAATAAATAAATACGTAATTAGTTTGTGAGGTGGCAACTCTTGAATAACCAGGATCCAGTGACTTACATCTCTCAACCTTTTTTGTCGAATACGAATGGGTTAGATGATATGCACTTTTTCATGAGAAGAGGATTTGTCACTTCTTTGCAAGAGCCATAGAATCCCTGAAAAAAAAACAGTTTTTGTTCTTAGGTGGACTGCGAGGAAGTGACAGATCCTACAAGAGGCGTTTGGATTCCGCAGAAAACTGTAGGTCTCCTCCATTCCTGCTAAGAAACAACACGCACACAGAATGGTTGAAATTTGTTAGTCCCTATACGCCCTGGCTCTCCAGAAACCAATAATTTTTTCTATTTATTTCTAGCCTGGGATATGCATAAGATTTCTATAGACCCCTGGTGGCATGGCCCGACCGTCCAATGCAGTAACTATTAGTACGCCACGGGGTAGGTACCTTCAACTTGAGATATTCATAAAACATCCAATTTTTTTCTAAAGCTACTCTCGACAACCGATTTATCATCTTATAATATTCAATAATTTAAATATTTAATCTTGAATATTTCAGCAAATAAAAAAAAATTTTATAGCGTAGCTGTATGTATGTTTGTTTAGAAAATAAGAAATTATCCTCAATGAAAATTCCACAAATAACAGCAAACAAACAACAGCTTACATAAATAAATTGTGAATAATTTGAGTACGCGCATTTACCACCCAATCCCAACTAAATCCGCCAAACTTTTTATTAAAAAATAAATATCTACAATCTACATAGCTCCCAGCAAATCACACTGCTCAATACATTTTTGAAAAGTGACATTAAAAGATTTCTTTTCTTTTTCCATTGATCAATTGCCTTCAGCTGTCTTGAATAAGACTATGCATCAAGTTTGATTTCAATAAACCTGTAATGTTTAGGGAATGCTTTATCGGAACTGGAGAATGAGATAGGTAACTCGCTACCTTCCTCCATATCCTTTGCAGGATAAAATGTATCTACTAAGAAAAAGATACACGGTCAGGTTAGGTATAGGAGGTATATTTATAACTAAAAGTATTTCTTTCAAAAATTTGTCTTTTGCATGTGCGAGTGTATACGTGTATTGCTTTTTCAGTGAACAAGTTTAATTTTATATATTTTTGATTTTTGACGTTGATGTTCTTTATCCTTTTTTAATGCTTATGACATGACGTTGGAACTCTAAAATAACTTTCTGAAGAATCCAACAATAATTATGTAGATATCTACCTATCTCAGTGTTGGGAAGATGATGATGTGGTGTAACCCCACATTAAAGTTGCATGATGTATATATTTAACGAAAAAATATTAAAAGAGTTAAAAGTACTAAAAAAATGATTTTTTGTTTATAAAAAAATGTTTTTTTAAAAGCATTATTGTTTAAATTATTGAGACGCATCAGACTGCAAAATTATAACAAAATCGGTCTAACCATGGCAAAGATATACGCGAATAACCCAAAAATAAGACCATTTTCTCAAAAAACGTGCAATACCTAATTCCGTTATGTGAATCTTTTGAAAAAAACCTGAATAGCAGTTAAGTCTATTTTGTTTGGGAAGGAGATAATATTGATTTCAAGGAGTGACAAACACAAATCGGCTAATTTTGTCCCTGACAAAAATGAAAAAGCCAATAGGTGGCGTTGGACTCGAAGCAAACGAAAACGTTTGATGTCTTTTTAGATACATAATTTCACCCCTGCTTCGAGCCCAACGCCACCTATTGTCTTTTTCATTTTTGTTTTCGTTTGTGCGAAAGACTTGCATAAAGATTTGAAGTAAATCTTTCGCACAAACGAAAACGTTTAATCGCTTTCCCCATACAGAATGTCCCCAGTTGTTTCTCGATATAGTGCGAAAATTATTGCTGAATTTTTACTTTTAAATCAACGAAACTGATTGGTTTATCTTTAAATCTAAAAACACAGCCACAATCATGTAGCAGCTTTGTTGCCGCCATTGAATTCAATTTTATTCCGATATAGCTTCATTCTTTCAATAGAGCCTTGACTTTTGACTTTGGACGCAACCAGAGCCGGCCCCAGCCAAACTTGCGCCCTGTGCAAGTGTATTTGCATATACATATGTACATACATATACTGAGGTAGACTTTCAATGCGTAGGTCTATTGGGATCACTAATTTTACGATATTCTGAGTTAAATTCTCCAACAATGAAAGTGAAGTTAGTTAGTGTGCAAGAAATAACTTAGCACAATTGTGATGGATGTTATTTTGGGATTATTTGAACAAGTTTTGTGGTTAAAATGCAAATGTACATATTTTTTTGAGCAAGATCAGATTACATTTTCTTGCTCCTGGTAATGCACCCCCAGAATTTGCGCCATGTGCATTTGCACATCTTGCCACATATGGTTGGTCCGGCCCTGGACGCAACGAAGTTTGTTGGTTCAGTTATAAAGGGTTCGCCAAATAACTTCTTTTTTTTTTGAAACTGGCGCAAAACATTGAGTGTAGCTTCGGCTGTGTGGCACGTAGCGTCGTCCTGTTGAAACCAAATGTTGCCAATATCCTCCTCTTCAATTTTTGTGAACAAAAATTCGTTCAACATGGCCCGATAACGATCGCCATTGACTGTAACGGCCACTCCTTGCTCATTTTCGAAAAATGGCCCAATTATGCCTCTGGACCAAAATCCGCACCAAACAGTGACTCGTTTTGGGTGTATCGGCTTTTCAATGTATGCGTGCGCGTTTTCTGTGCCCCAAATGCTACAATATTGCTTGTTTACTGTCTGCCAAGATCAAAATGAGCTTCATCTGAAAAGATGATTTTTTTGGCAAAATCGGCATCTTCTCTAAGTCGATCGCAGGCCCACTTAGCGAAGCGTATACACAACCATATTCGTTCAGCGGAAGGATAAAACTAATAGTCTGTCAAATCAGACATGAGCTAAGTGTTACAATTCACGAAATAAGCACTATAGTTGAAAAAAAAACGTTATATGGCGGACCCTTTAGTACAAAATAAAATTACCCACCCTTAAGAATTTTTGATGTCATTGTTTTATTCCGATTTTTCAAAAAGTCAAATTTTCCTAAATGGTTGGTTTTGGTATTGGCTGGCCAGTTGGGTACATTTGTACATTGCCTGTCAAATTTGTAACTGTGTACTTGCTGTGATGTAGGGGGCATTCCACTTACGAAGCAAGTTACTTGCAAATTTGTCGTTCTTTTTCAATACCGTGGTTAACTGTATGGAATTAATATTCAATAAAAAAGGTTGTTCTTACATATATTACAATTTATTCCACAAATTACTATCAACACTTTAAAAATGTATACAAATTGCAAACAAATTTTCTTTTAACCTAGGTAGGTAGGTAGAGATGGCGGCCCAGAGCAAACTCGCTCCGTGACCCAATTAGCGCTAGAGTGCGCCGTTTTGACACCATAACTCGTATTGACCTGTTGGGTGAAAAGCGGTTTTATTTTTTTTATTTTTAGTTTTCCCTTTCTTTTTTTTTTAAATACTATTGGAGGGGTTTGCACATATACCATCTTACGGGCCCTTAAAAACGCCCTTATTCGGCTTACGCGCTGTCTAAGGGAGTCCGAAGGGTGAGGTAAAGAAATTAAGGTCGAAGCTTGACCTAGATCCATTTTGTCGCGTTGAGAAAAGCAATCAAATCTTTGATCTTTATCTCAGAAAGTTCGTGTAGATCTTCAAGAAAAGCATTTCCAAAAGATTTCGCTCTCGATCTGGCCAGAGCACGGCATTTTCAGAGGAAGTGGGCCACTGTTTCCTTCTCCTGATAGTCCCCACAACTGCGACAGAAAGTATTGTACGGAATGCTCAGCTTCGCCGCATGTTCTCCTATAGGCCAGTGGCCAGAACATGTCGCAACAACCCTGGCTATGTCTCGCCTGGGCCTAAAAATCAGATCAGTTGTTCGAGATTTATTATAGATGGGCCATATCTTTCTGGATATGACGCAGTTTTTTAAACTTTCCCACCTGCGATTGGATTCAATAAGAAAAATTGAGAATAAATTGCCCTTCATAACTCCAAGCGGAATATTAACTCTTTCCGCAAGTGAGCTATGAAGGGCTGATCCTTGCCTGGCCAGTTCGTCAGCCCGCTCATTTCCCTCAATACCACAATGACCTGGAACCCAGATAAGAGTGACCCTGAGGTTAACATTAAGGCTAAGTAGTTCATCTCGTCAATTTAGATGATGTTATAGCCGAATCAATTGCTTTCACAGCTGCTTGACTGTCTGTCAGGATAGCAGTGTTCCGGTTTTGGTTGGGATCTTGTTTGAGTATCTTGCATGCTTCCCTGATTGCTAGTAATTCAGCTTGAAATACGCTTGAGAAGTCAGGTAGCCGAAAGGACCTAGAGATGTTCAAGGATTCGGAAAAAATTCGTGAACCAACACCACACTCCATCTTGGAACCATCAGTGGAAATAGTAGGGTCGAAGTCTCTCGTCACGACATTATCCTTCCAATCTTTTCTGGATGGAAATCTTACCTTAAGAACCTTTCTAAGATCCAGAGCAGGAGTGCTGTAGTCGGTCTGCAATGAAAGCATATCGTTAGGAATCAAACTAGTGATATTGCTGTGACCATATGGTTTAGCAATCCAACAATTTGACTCCTTAAGTCTTAAAGCGCTGCAGGATACTAAATATTTAATATGTAAATCAAGAGGTAAGAGTTGCAGAAAGACGCGCCTGAGGCATCCGTCGGGCAGGAGCGTTTTTGCACAAAATAGAATCTCTTCAGAAATTTTAATGATTTTAGTGTGTTGCAACTGGCTAGCCAGTACTGGCTCGTGTGGCCTCAGGGTAACTGGTATACAGTATTTGAGATAGCACAAAAATTCGATATTTTTCTTTAGGGAAATGTTCTGTATCAAAAGAAATGCCTATTTTACTATGGAACCTTGGCCAAGAGTGCGTTCACGAACGAATTTGGTATCAAATGAAAGGTGACGTTGAGCTCATGAAAAATACCATTCATTAGATATTAATATTATTTCTCTATGTAAATTATTTCGCACGTGCAGAACAATTAATTGAAAAAAAACACTAAAATCTTAATTTGGCAATCGGCAACTTCAAGGTCAAATATCTCAACCTACACATAAACGAGTTTAAAAACTATTTCATTCATATAGCAAGATCAACGTCACCTTTCATTTGACACCAAACTCGTTTGTGTACACTCCTTGGCCAGAAATGAGAAATTTCCTTTGAAGAAAATTTGTTCACCCGTATAAAATCCAGCTTGATGTGTAGTGGACAAACAATTGGTATGAATCTTTTCAGCACACCTTACTCATCCCACTTAGAACAGATCAAACAAATATCAGAAATTACAGAACTATTCAACATATTATGTCCTAAAAGCAGAACTATAGGCATCTGAATAATCTCTTTAATTATTCTTCATAAAACTTTTTTCACAGACAAACAAATTTAGCAACAGAGATAAACTCAAAGACAAACTTTCCATCACCAGTCAATTAATTGTTTTCTTTTAGCTCAAATTGTTTCGGTCATGTGTATGCATAGTTGTGTTGCCATCAAAAAGGATAGAGAACTTATGCTTCAGGACTCAAATTAAAGTAAAAAGGCACATTAATGTCTTGTTATTTTCTTGAATGGTTTTGTTTTTGTTTCAGAATTGATATTTATAGAGATTCGAGTTCGATACGATCAATCACGAAATTAATTTTGTAACAAACTGCCAAACTTAAGAAAGGTCCTGCAGGTACGTATACAATACATAAATATTAATTTACAGATAAGTGAGAATAGACGTTGTTTGCTACTGGGATTGGGTTTTCAATATTGTTTCACTAATGAAATAGATGTGGAGATACATATAGGTACTTATTTTGGGATATTGAATAAACTATATACTCAATCAATTGAAGTGAAACTAATGGGTGATTTT
Source organism: Leucozona laternaria (assembly GCA_932273885.2). Taxonomy (NCBI): domain Eukaryota; kingdom Metazoa; phylum Arthropoda; class Insecta; order Diptera; family Syrphidae; genus Leucozona; species Leucozona laternaria. Next base: position 275,745,938 of record OW026366.1, read on the forward strand.
TTAAGAGTTTAGAACTTTTTTTTTAAAAAAAACACAAAAAATTCGAAAAAATGAATGAAATATTTATTTGAATCGATAGTTTGAACCTTGCAATTTAATGTTTAAAGATAATTTCATACAAATTTTGACCGCGGCTGCGTCTCAGGTAGCCCATCCGCTGAGTCCAATTTTGGCATACTCTTTCACACATATCGGCCGGTGTCTCACGAATGAATGCATGGATGTTGGCTTCTAATGCGTCAATCGAAGCGGGCTTGTCCCTATAGACATTAGCCTTGACATACCCCCACAAAAAATAATCTAATGGTGTCAAATCGCACGATCTAGGCGGCCAATTGACCGGCCCGAAACGTGAAATTAACTGTTCACCAAACTCGCCTCGCAAATGCGCCATTGTTTCGCGTACTGTGTGGCATGTGGCACCGTCTTGTTGAAACCACATATCATGCAAGTCAAGAACTTCCATTTCGGGCAAAAAAAAGTTTGTTATCATCGCTCGGTAGCGTTCACCATTGACAGTAACGCTGCGATTCGCATCATCTTTGAAGAAATATGGCCCAATAATGCCGCCGGCCCATAAACCGCACCAAACAGTGGCTTTTTCGGGATGCATTGGTAGCTGTTGCAATGCTTCTGGCTGATCTTCACTCCAAATGCGGCAATTTTGCTTATTTACGTACCCATTCAACCAAAAATGAGCCTCATCGCTGAACACAAGCAGCGCGCGATGAACATTTCGAACCGAGCACGAATTTTGATAGTAAAATTCAATAATTTGCAAGCGTTGTTCATTTGTAAGACGATCCATGGTTAAATTGCAAACCAAACTGAAGCTGTTTGACAGTGACACAAGGTACTAAACACACGTCAGCTGTCAAAACCAGTGTTGCCAAAACCAAAACAGCTAAAAAATCAGTAACTGACAACTATTCGTAAACAAAGTGTGGGAGAAAAAATGATTCGTTCCAAAGACGATTTCGATAAGATAAAGCGTGTTTGCAGAATTTAAATAAATTGGATCACCCTCGAAGGCTATTCAATACTTCATACAGACAAATGAGCGACATAAAACTGTCTTGGAAATATCAGGGTCGAATTTCTTGTAAATTTGAGCAAACTGCAATGGAGTCGCAAATATCTTCAGATTCTCTTCTGTTGCACAAATAACAAGTCTATTGAAGATCGGTTCTGATAGAGAATTTCTAACCTTGCTCTGAAAATGGTACTTATAGGATCGGAAGAGTATCTAACATTAAAATAGCTTTCTTTACTTGGAATTTGATGGTTAAGGTTTCTGTAGAATGTTCCTGAGGCTGATGTTGAAGCTCTAGTCAAACGTTTTAGCATCGGTCTTATCAGTATTATAATTGTAAATAAATCGTCCAATTCATAAACGTTTCATCCTGTAAGAGATAAAGAAAGGTCATGGGATAAGGCCAACTGGTTCCACTCCCTAAAGGGATATGCATTGAATTGCTGTTGTCTTAAGAAAACTGATTTAGGGAAACTGCTTTCGCTTCTCATCATCACTTTTGTTAAATAATCTGAATGAGCTTTCAGGTTTGTAATGTATAAAAGGGTGTTTTTTTTTAGATGTATAGAACTTTTAAATCTAATAAAACAAAGATAATTCTTTTAAACTGACATGAAATTAACTTTATTCAAAAGATAATCTTCTGGCATTATAATTTAAATTTGATTTCCGGCATATGACCACCATCACGGCTGGCTCGAACGTAGTCTAATCTGGAGGTCCAATTTTCCATGACTTTTTCAAACATTTGTGGCCGTATATCGACAATAACGCGGCGAATGTTGTCTTCCAAGTGGTCAATCGTTTCGGGATTATCGACGTAGACTAGGGACTTCACATATCTCCACAGAAAATAGTCAAGCGTCGTTAAATGGCACGATCTTGGAGGCCAATTCACGAGTCCGTTACGTGAAACTATGTGATTACCAAACGTTTCCTTCAATAAATCAATTGTGGCACAAGCTCTGTGACATGTTGCGCCGTCTTGTTGAAAGTTGAAACCACAGTTCCTGCACATTATCGTTGTTCAATTGATGAACGAAAAAGTCAGAAATCATGGCTCTATAGCGGTCACCATTGAAGCGTTGTTCAGGCGTCAGTCTATTCATGTTGGAATGCTAAACTAAACTTAAAATAAATCACTTGACAGCTGACAAAATGGCCTCATTCCTTATAAGTCGCCGGCTATCTCTCAAAATATAAAGTGCCATTCATTGGGGTTTCGTTCAGTATAAAATTAAGGCTGACATTTCTGTAAGTTTTACTCGATGGAAAGATATGGAGTTGTATAGCGGGTGGAAGTTCGCTGATAGTTCGAACTTTATAATCTGTGTGTCTAATCTGTCAAACCATTAAGTGTCAAATTCTTTTGGAGTTTGGCTACGGTGTCATTGGATTTAAACCACGTTTTTAGTGTTTTACTCTGAAATCAGTTGTTTCGTTTTGTCGATGCTCACAGGTCGTTCAAATTGTTTTGTTGGTGTTGAGTGATGATCATAAACAATAAATGCTTAGCTACATTGAAGCAAAAAGTGAAGAACAAAAACATTTTCTAGAGATGAAAAATTGGGTTTGATCAACGAAGTCAATTTTAAATGACAGATCAAACACAATTTTCGCAATATATTTTTCACACAGGCATATCTAGAGCAAGTTTTTGTTTCCTTTTGTTTCCTTTTTAACATTTTCACTTTTTGCTTCTATGTAGTTAAGCATTAGCCATATGTGTAATGTGTAGTCACCTTAAAGTTAAGAGTAAATTAAGAAGCAGGACACCTATCTCTTTTAGTACCGAACTTTCACCATTCGTTGGACACTTCAACTTCACCACCAGCCTTTTAGTGCTTGGAAATTTCGTTTCAGCGGTTCTGACACTGGCCATTCTTTTAACACTAGATTTTTAAGCACTGCCTGCAAGCCCCGAGTAAATTGGTCGAAAAAAAATACATCGGGGCTACGAAATTCAACCTTCGGGCTTAGCTAATAAAAGCGCGGAGAATTTTTGGAGCTTAAGTTAAGCGCGGGGGAAAACTGTCTTACCGGGCGTTAATTGCATTCTTGTTATCGATAGTTTGTACGTTAACTCAATTTTGTTTCTGTAATGGCGTTTCTAATCCACGGTGAAGTTTTTTCCAACTTAATTCCTTCGGGATTGGAAAAAAACACATCTTTTAGCTTTCTTTTCTTTTGGATATGTTCAAGAAATAAATTAGGCGCTTGGACAAACGTTGATGTTTATATACACATATTAACCGTGAGTCCCGGCACTCACACATTTCTTTGTTTATTCATAATAGAGACGTATTCAAGAGTAATTTCGGGCGAGGTAAAGAGTATAACCACTCAAACTAACTTATGATTTTTCTAAAAGTAAAGAAAAGTATTGTTACATATTTTATTGTATGTAAGAGGGAGGAAAAATCTACTTCCCTTATTATTATCTAAAAAAAAATTTCGTTGTTTTACATTTTTGGGCATCGTTTTGGCTAAAGATTCATTTACACAATACAGATTTGTATTCTTATACATTCGCCGATGTATTGCTAATTGCAGTGCAGAAATTGTAGCGGTCAGTTTTTCCAAAAAAAGAGTTAAAAGCCCAACAAAAAGAGGTAAAACTTTGATGAAGATGAATTTGAATGGAAAGCTATATTTTAATGTTCTAAGCATTTTTTTTTAGAAAAAGACCTTAAAATTAAGTTAAAATTCAGATTTTTTTTTAAATATACTTTTCAAATGACGGCGTTACTGCTGTCTTCCTAATTTTTGTCTAAACCTTATTAATTATAGGTATAGTCACCATGGTCATAGACCTGTTTTTTTTGCACTGAAAAAGCTTTCTCTATGAAATGTCTCGACTACTGTTTCCAAAGAAACCCTAAATAGTCATTTGGGTTTTTTGCCTTTTTCGTCTCGGATATAATATTCAAACAAAACAATTGCTGCCATATTACCGACCGACCATCATACTCTCCAATTAATTTTCCAGCTATCAATTCCGAAAGCTAACCATAACAAGATGACATTTACAAGAGTGTATACAGTGTTCATTCCGGTTCAATGGAGAAACGAACATAAAACCCACCCAACTTCCTTCGTCTACACCCATCTATGTAGCAACCGCCCACCACCCACCGCGCACCGGCCGTCTCGCCGCCCACAGCGTGGTGCGGTGTCTTGTTCCTTAAATTCTTCGTTTAGATAGAAATACTTCAGCCAAGTGGTATTTGTGAGTTTAACTCTACAAAACCACCTGAAACTGAAAGTTCCTCCAATCAGCGTTGACTTTTTTCTGGAGTGGTTGTTTCAATGAAGTACACTACTGCCTTTGCCTTATGCCTAACGTCTATAGTCTAACGTCTAACGTCTAACGCCTTACCCTTACCTAACCCACTTCAACATCGCTCGACATTGAGGAAATCACAGCACAGAAACATCGGTAAATAACAATGTCGTTTGGCTGAAAGATAATATAACCAAGCAGTCTATACTGTCACCTGCTGCTGCTGCTCCTTCTATACTACCCCCATGCCTCACCGACAAACAAAACTGTGACATTAAATTAAAACGAAAACAACACACATGTTTTGTTTGTTTGTTTTTGTTTGTTGTTGTTGTTGTTTTGTTTACCTCTATTTTTCTCCTTGAATAATGAATCACGATTAGACATAGGCTCCAGGGCTGCCATAATGAGTACATGAAAGAAATTAAAAACAGAGGAGAAGGAGTATTTTTGTTCTCCTATTATAAAGCACAGCTTGTTCAAGTTCTTATTTGTTTGGTTACTATTTAAATTTTTTTGAAATTCATTAACTAAGGACCAGGACCCATGTTCTGTAACTCTCGCATGGTTAAAAGCAGTCGAGAAACGATGAAAACTGAAACAAATCATATGAGTTTTGTTCCATTTTCCATAGTTTCTCGACTGATTTTATCGATGCGAGAGTTACAGAACAGGGGTCCAGTTGAACAAACGTGGTGATCCGTGGTTCGGCGATTTTAACTCAAGAGTCAAGAATTTTGGTGGATTAACTGAGGTTCAACTATGGTTTAAGGTTCAAGTATATATAAAAATAGTCATTTACATGCTTGAACCATCGTTGAACTTCAGTTATTCCATCGAAATCATTGATTAAAGCTCGATGAACAACGGATCTGGCCCGAACAGTTTTGACTGCCGAAAAATTCAAAACACAATTGATTTTAATTGGCAAGTGAATTTGCTAGACGACACTTCATCTAGTATTAAAATACTTAGAATTTTAATTATAAGTAAGTCTGTTCAGATATTGTGAAATGTAAGTGAGGTTGGTAATTGACTAATAAGTTAGCTAACTCTGGTTTAACTCACCACTGAAAAACTTGGCCTAATACTAACTTTATAGAAAAAATGTTCCTTAGGTCTAGTTTTTTCAGCGGAGACTTAAGCCAGAGTTAGCTAACTCTGGACATAAATTAATCTGCAGTTAACTCAAGAAGCATTTTTTTTCTGAGGAAAATTAACGTGGAACGATCTAAAAAGCTCGAAGGATATTATATCAAAAGCATCTGTTCAATATATCCAGAGTTAACTCACAACATTTAGGTCTAGTTGTGCGAGATTAAATTTAAACCCGAGTTAACTCATCAAATTTTGTGATTTTTTCAGGATTAACTTAAAAAATGCTTTTGATATTTTTTCCACCGAGTTTATTTAATCGTTTCGCATTCTTTTTTCACCGAATCACTTTTTCCTCAGTTAAATTTAGATTAATTTGCTTAAGTTTAACTGATCACTGAAAAACTGGGCCTTAGTGAATTTAATTCTGGTGTAATTTTTAGCAAGTATTATTTTATTAAGCTTAAATATTAAAAATGTTTACTAATGTCTCTGGTCTAAGTACGCGTGAAATGTATTCGTAAAATAACGAATAACGATAACCAAAAAGTCGTTGACCCAAGCGTTTGACGTTTAACGTCCATATAGAGAATTATATTTTCAAATCCATTAACAATTAAAATTTTCTCATCAAAGTGCAGATTTAAATAAAAAATTAAATACAGTAGACTCCACTTATAGGAGACAAGTTATAACTGACTGATAAATAAACAATTTTTATGCAACCTGTTCGTTTTTCCGCAAAGTTGGCTCCATGTAAAAAACATATTTTTATAATTTTTGCTTGCTAAAGCCTTTATTTAGAGGTCTTCCCTATACTTTAAGCTTTTCTTTCTTGCATAGGTATTATATAATTGTAAATGAGAAATTCGATAAAGAGTAAATTTATATAAAATTATTTCGTGAAAAATTTGACATAATTTTAGTTTTGTTTTAATAGCAGAGAATTATAAATTCATCTTTTTTTTTATTGTGCCTTATAAATGTCTTCTACTGTATTTTATTTGATTTGTACCGCTTTCAGGCAACAAGTAGTAGCAATTTATTTACAAAACGAAAACCACTAATAGAAGTTTATCTATCACACTTCTTAATTTCAACATACTTAATTGTTTATTGCTCAAAGAGAATCACACAAATATTCAAAATCACTGTGTCTGTAGATATATTGCGGTATTACTTGTAAAAGCATGATTACAAGTACATAGAAGCCACAAAACGCTGTGGTTTTGTAGGATTTAATTAGCGTTTTGCACGCTCTACATGTTTCACCAAATTACACCAAACACACAGTGTATTTTATAAATTATGCGACAAAAACTATGAAATAGGAAGTTTTGGTTATGGAGTGGGGAGTGGGTAGGGGGAAGGCATAGTGTGGGATGTTTTCATTATGTATTATGTAATATGAATAAATTGCTTTTCACCATCACCCAGCGTTATCAGAAGTGTGATGTAAATTTTTTTAAATTTTTCACGCTCACGGAAATGTTGCATTTTAGAAACATAGAATTGCAATTAGTTTGTGGGTTCAGGATAAGATTAGATTACTATTTTCACACCAAACCAGTGAAGCGTTGGTAAAACAACTCATTAAGCTGACATATTGGTTCCATTGAGTTGACATATTTGGATGATGAATGATAGGTGTAATACAAATATAGAAAACGTGATTACATTTAAGTTAATTTGTATATTTCGTATGTTAAAACTAAAATAAGTCTTTCAAAATATTTATAAGTCAAACACAAATTTATACAAAAATCATTCCGGGGAAGAAGAAAAACGAAAACAATAGAAATAAAGGGATTTTTTTTTAGACATAATCGCAAAATCGCATAAATTCTAGCAACAATGGATCGGTTTCGCACAACGTTTACTCTAGTGGATAATGCGCATCCTCAAAGACGCCGCCGTACAGTGCGCATCGAAGACACTATTGCTGCTGTTGAGCATAGTCATCATTTTTAAAACATAATGGCAAACCCTAATCTTTATAATAAAGCTAAATTCTTGGCCATAACATAAAATTATATGCGTTTTATTTCTTCTTGAAAACGACACGTCTAAAAAAAAAACACCCTTTACATCCCATTATAACTTCATGTCAATTCCGCAGACTATTTATATGGTAAAGGGTCCGCCATCTAACGTTTTTTTTTTCAACTAGTGCTTATTTCGTGAATGGTAACACTTAGCTCATGTATGATTTGACAGATAATTAGTTTTATCCTTCCGCTGAACGAATATGGTTGTGTATACGCTTCGCTAAGTGGGCCTGCGATCGACTTAGAGAAGATGCCGATTTTGCCAAAAAAATCATCTATTCAGATGAAGCTCATTTTGATCTTGGCGGGTAGTAAACAAGCAAAATTGTCGCATTTGGGGCACATAAAACCCGCACGCATACATTGAAAGCCGATACACCCAAAACGAGTCACTTTTTGGTACGGATTTTGGTCCAGAGGCATAATTGGGTCATTTTTCTTCGAAAATGAGCAAGGAGTGGCCGTTACAGTCAATGGCGATCGTTATCGGGCCATGTTGAACGAATTTTTTTTCAAATAATTATTGAGATCTTAAGCAGCTGACCCTGATGAATCTTACTTTCATTAAAAAATCATATTCTTCGATTTATTTGTATTTAACTTTTATATCATGTTGACATAATACAACAAAGTTGTATGAATCAACAAGTAAATATAAAACAAAGGTATATCGACTCTAAAGAAAAGAAAAGAATGCTTTTGATATAATAAAAATTAAAAAGTTAAGTTAAATGCAACTAAGTTTAATTCTGTTAAATTAATAATTAATTCTTTAGTTCTCTCTTATTCGGTTGACAAAGAGTTCCACAGTCGAATAACAGTTACAAAAAAGATTTTTCTCCAATCGTGTGTGTTTTTGTGTTTTTTCTTTGTTGCTAAGCAAACTGAAGTATTTCTAATGGGTGATTTTTTAAGAGGTTTAGAACTTTTAAAAAAAAAAAAAACACAAAAAGTTCGAAAAAATAAATGAAATATTTATTTGAATCGATAGTTTGAACCTTTCAATTTAATGTTTAAAGATAATTTCATGCAAATGTTGACCACGGCTGCGTCTCAGGTAGCCCATCCGCTGAGTCCAATTTTGGCATACTCTTTCACACATATCGGCCGGTATCTCACGAATGAATGCATGGATGTTGGCTTCCAGTGCGTCAATCGAAGCGGGCTTGTCCCTATAGACATTAGCCTTGACATACCCCCACAAAAAATAATCTAATGGTGTCAAATCGCACGATCTAGGCGGCCAATTGACCGGCCCGAAACGTGAAATTAACTGTTCACCAAACTCGCCTCGCAATTGCGCCATTGTTTCGCGTGCTGTGTGGCATGTGGCACCGTCTTGTTGAAACCACATATCATGCAAGTCAAGAACTTCCATTTCGGGCAAAAAAAAGTTTGTTATCATCGCTCGGTAGCGTTCACCATTGACAGTAACGCTGCGATTCGCATCATCTTTGAAGAAATAGGCCCAATAATGCCGCCGGCCCATAAACCGCACCAAACAGTGCCTTTTTCGGGATGAATTGGTAGCTGTTGCAATGCTTCTGGCTGATCTTCACTCCAAATGCGGCAATTTTGCTTATTTACGTACCCATTCAACCAAAAATGAGCCTCATCGCTGAACACAAGCAGCGCGCGATGAACATTTCGAACCGAGCACGAATTTTGATAGTAAAATTCAATAATTTGCAAGCGTTGTTCATTTGTAAGACGATCCATGGTTAAATTGCAAGCCAAACTGAAGCTGTTTGACAGTGACACAAGGTACTAAACACACGTCAGCTGTCAAAACCAGTGTTGCCAAAACCAAACCAGCTTAAAAATCACCCGTTACTAGGTAACCCGGACACCTATTGTGTATAATATTTTGAAAAAGTATAACATTTCTTAACCCTAGAAACTATTCTACACCCAACATTTTTTTTGTTGGTGTAATATTAGTCCAAGTGTCTAAGTTTGTATATTAGATACACTGACATAATTATCTTGGCACATTATAAACGTCATTTAAAGCTACATTAAGTTTACGCTTGCATTCAAAAGCAAAAATGAAAAAAGGTAAGTGAAGAGTCTTGATAGGAGATGCATTTGTATACTAGGATTCAAAACAATGTCATGATGACCTCAAAGATCGAAACCTATAATAAATTCTTCTTATTGCTTCATAAACAGCATCACAGAGGTTTAATTTTAAATTTATTTGAAAACCTAGATATTTTTCTTTATTGATTTAAGGGTTTTTCAACAGGAACGCTACAAAAGTAGAGCAACAGGGACAGCAAACGACGCCATATTTCTTGCTGCTCTTTTGACATTTCTCTTCAGGTTTGCCATTTCATGATAGAAAGATATACGAGCCAACAACGAGTAGAAATTATTAAAATTTACTACCGAAATTCGGAGTCAGTGGCCTCAACGTTAAGAGCGCTACGTCCAATTTATGGTCGTCATAATCGTCCTAGCAGATTCACAATTGAGCGTCTAGTGGAAAAATTTGAATCCAGAGGCACAGTACAAAATGATCCCGTGCTAGTGAGACAAAGAAGTGCCCGTAATGTCGAGAATATTGCTGCCGCTGAGGCTTCAGTTGCAGAAAGCCCAAATGTGTCTCTCACACGTCGTTCTCAAGCGTTGGGCATATCTGTGACGTCGTTGTGGCGAATTTTGCGAAAAGATCTTGGCCTACATCTTTACAAGATTAAATTGACGCAAGAACTGAAGCCGCTTGACCACCAGAAGCGTCGTATGTTCGTGAATTGGGCTGAGCAACAACTTGAAAATGATTCGGATTTTCATCGAAAAATCATCTTCAGCGATGAGACTTATTTCTGGCTGAATGTCTTCGTCAATAAACAAAATATGCGGTATTGGTCAGGCAGCAATCCACACGTACTCCATGAGTCATGATTGCATCCCGAAAAAATTACGGTTTGGTGTGGTTTATATGGGCCGGTGGCGTCATTGGGCCGTACTTCTTCCGTGATGATCAAGACCGGCACGTTACTGTGAATGGGGATCGCTACCGTTCAATGATAACCGAATAAATATTTTTAGCCCCAATTGGATGATATGGACTTGGAGGACATGTGGTTCCAACAGGACGGCGCGCGCCACAAGCCACACAGCGAATGTCACAATCAATTTATTGGAAACCAAGTTTGGAGAGCGTGTTATCTCACGAAATGGTCCAGTCGCTTGGCCGCCTCGGTCGTGCGATTTGACGCCGTTAGACTATTTCCTGTGGGGCTACGTCAAGTTTATGGTCTATGCCAACAAGCCGGCGACGATTGATGAACTTCGTATGAATATCGAACGTGAAATTGCAGCAGTATCGGCCGATTTATGCTTGAAAACCGTCGAAAATTGGGTTCAGCGTCTGGACTTCTGCAAGCGTGCCCGTGGTGGCCATGTAAAAGAAATCGAGTTCCATACATAATGGCATTGAACGTACTTTCACAGGAATAACGAATTAAATTGATATCCGAAACCGTTTTTGTTTTATTTAAAAAAAAAACTTTTATAGCGCTCTTATTGACAAACCCGATATTTAACGCCTTATCCATTCAAAACAACTCTAGGGAAATCAGAAAGAACGATTTGACCTCGAGAACATATCAAAGTGAAAGTATTTGATGGGCTAAGGGAAAGTTTATTGGATAATAAGGAATTCAGACCCACATCAGGTAGATTCTTAATAGGTAAAAAGCGAAAATAAGAAGGGTCGAAGAACAGAAGCCTGAGGTACCCCACAATTAACGATATAAGGGCTTGAAGACCTAAACCTTTACCTATTGTTGGAATCCGATTTATAAATAGGTTATTTTTGCAGAAGTTAAATAACTGTTCCCATACAATTAATTATTCTTTTTACTTTTTAAATCAAAATGGAGTTTTTAAAACAGTCAAAGGGACTTGGAAAGTCCAAAAGGACCATTATACCAAGCTGACCACAATCGAAAGCACTACAAAAATCAGATGTAACCTTTACAACAAGATATTCGCAACTGTGTTTGTTGCGGAGTCCATATTGCCACTAAGATAAGTTGTTGTTCGTTTGCAGGAGAGGGAAATTGATCAGATTTTCAAAGAATTTACCGAAAAATAGCAACACACTGTAGTGCGCATACACTACACTATATAACATAAGAATATCAAACCTATTTTATTTCAGGTCATTGCCTTTAGATCTAAACTCCACGTTCCTATAGCCAACCTATTTCTCAAATCCACTCGCATTTCATTCACTCCAGAAAATTATCTAATAAAATTTTCAATGCCACTTGAGTCTCAGATTACTTTTACTATGGTCAAGTGTATACTTATTCGTGAAGGTTCAACGCACTACATGCTGTGTAGTAAATATGACCAAATGAATTGGGATGCATTTGTGCATTGTGAAGGGGGCATGCATATTGGTTATGATTTTGATGACATAGCAAGTATGCTGCCTGATTCTGTCATTTGTTTCCCACTGAATTAGAATTCAATACAATGTATATGTTTAAGTAATAATATGTATAGGTTTACGTTCTTAGTGTGTAAGGAAATTATTTTGTATAAATAGCCTAAGTCTGATCAAATAAAATTCACTTTCGACTTGAGAGTCTAAAAAGAAACATTGGCTTCTCAGCCTTCTTTTTATTTAAAGACAGATCGGCTTTTTAGCCATCATCCATAATTGGCTTGGGGAAGCCCGTATCCCCCATAACTCTATAGGATAGGCAGGGAACTTTACAACACTAATTAGCATAAAATCAGATAGTTCTGTAGGATTAAACCCGAACCACACTATTATCGTGTGGTGTGTTTGTTTGTGCTCTAATGCATTTCATATGCGTAGAGCAATATTTATATCGTGTGATATACAATGGAATGATATAGACACACTGCTCCCAACACACCACACGAGACCGAGAGTAGTGTGGTTCGGGCTTTACTCTTTTTAGGATCAGGTTAAATTATGGCATTTCCCATTGATCAGGAAATTCACTGCTATAAATATATTTGCATATATTAGGCATTAAATATATTTGAAGCAAAGGCTTGAGAACAACTGGCACCGCCAGTTAATATCGTACGAAGAATTTTGGCGAAATGGTTTCTGAGCCAACTCTATTCCAATGAATTGACTAAATGGTTTTAATAAAGTATATATCTACAGCATCAATGCAAATAAATGATTAAAAAGAGTCACCTTCCAAGACTTGGTGACTAGAAGATGAGGGGGCATAAAATAACTTCATTGTCTGTGGGTCTAAAGGTAATTTTTACTAACAGTTACACCAATTTAAATTTTTTTAGCTAGAAATGCAATAATAATTCATTTAAAAAAAACTCCCTGCATTAAAATTTGATCAAAATCGCTTAAGCCGTTAACAAGAAAATCGAAAATAAAAACAATTAGTTCTGTGACAAAACCGTGATAACAGTTTTTGATAAAATTCGTTTTTAATAAAATGCATATTATACCTACCATAGTGCACAGAATTTTTTTTTGTCAAAATCTTTAGAGCCGTTTCTGAGATATATTAACCTTAACATAACGGTTGTATGACAGGTACAATTACTTATAGCTAAAAAAAAGGGAATCACTAAGAACCTTAGGTTCAGAATTGAAAAAAAAAATCGCTTTAGTGGTTTAGGCTTTAGTTGTAGCTTGTAGGTTGAAGAAAATACAGACATATAGACACCCAGACAGATAGATTGGTTTTTGTTCTCCATCATCAAAATGTCAGGTTTAATTAAAATCCCCAGATCGATTTTCTTATGAATCCAAAACTTGCCTTATATAGGGTATTTCATTAAGCGCATATGGTACCTTTAAATTTAAATAAAACAAGGTGTGTGTGAGATATGTGATCGAAATATCATATTCGTTTGAAAGGGCCATTGATGTATGGAATAGCATCGTTCAAATGTCCGCCGCGGTTACTCTAGGTGGCGCGCATCCGAAATGTCTATAATTTTCAATGACTCTGATGGCCAATAAATCAGGCTGAATTTGACCGATGGCATGGGTTATGTCTGCGACTTCAGAAAACTCCACTAGTAAAAGTCTAACGGTGTCAAATCAAAGGTGATGGCCTGACTTAGGTCGTTCTCAAAGAAATATGGGTCGATGACGCCGCCGCCAGCCCAAAATCCACACCAAACAGTGACTTTTTCCGGGTGCATTGGACGCTCTTGGATCTCATGTGGATTGGTATCGTCCCAAATTCGACAATTTTGTTTGTTGACGTACCTGTAAATGGACGAAACGTGCACGTGTTGTTGAACGCTTTATCCGTCCATGGTGATTTGACAAAACAGACTGAATAAATGACAGCCAATTTGACAGATGTACCTTCAACATTATGGTCGCTATCTACTGTCAAAGTTCGGTAGTCAATATTGGAAGATCCTTTAGAACCTACCTATATCGCAAATAAAAAGTTTGTGCTCCAATGTACTCAACTTGTGCTGGCTTAAGGCGTAAATATTGAAAAAAATTCAAAATTGTGGTCTTCGAATACCGAAGAAAAATGCGAAGCCCTAATTTGTCAAGTAAAATAACCACCAGCTCTTGCGGAATACTAACCTTTAAGGTTTCCTGTGTGCACTTATGTATGTATGTGTGTTGGTTAATTTTTATATAACCTTGAAATCGAATATTTTTAAAATTTTATCATTATTCTCTTAAATGAAATAACCCTCTGGGTTGATTTTTTCATTTTTTATTTAAATTTCAAATAAAGCCAGGTGGGGATAGAGTAAGAGACTCTTCAAACGATTTTATGCTACTTAAATTGGCTTCTTTTCGCATCAGAAGGGTTGTGTTTGTTGGTTGGTTTTGACTTGGTTAAATAATGCAAAGTATAAAATTAGCATATATAAAATATTTAAATATTTATGGCCATTATTTTCGTTCTTTCTTCTGTGATGAGGGCAGGATATTTGAAAGAGAAAAAGAATCCTCCACCGCAAGGACTTCTTTTTGTGAAGATTTTTTTTTGAGTTTTTTTTTTTTGGTTTCAAATTATGTCCGCTCTTTTTTATTGCGATCACAAATCAGTAAGTAAAGTACATTAATAAGCTTCTTTTTATTTAAATAACTTTTTGAAATTGGGGAATTTTAATACGATTTCAATTACCCCCCAGGGCATCACTTAACCTTTCGTCTTTGAATAATTGCGCAATGATAACGAAATTAATGCCAGTCATGGTGCTAATTCTTTAATTTTAGACCTTTGAAGTGCAACAAACTGAGTCTTTTCGAGGAATCCAAAGTGATGGCTTGTTATTCAATTTGTCACATCACAGTACATGTTTTTGCAACTTTTCTCTTTAGACTTGATGAATTATTGACAAGTGAACAAAAAAAAATGCTGTATATTTGAAGTTTTCAACAGCTTTCTCTTTTGACAGTTTTCAAATTTATAAACTAACCCCATAATATTACTCTTTCCTTTTGTATAGTTCTCCATTTCAAAAGAGGTTTTTAGCCCTTGTGGTTTGAATATATAATTGAATTTTGTTGGTCAGTTTACCGTGTGTGTTAGTGACATTGAGGACAGTAGTTGTATAGTAGCTATCCCTTTCCTCTTTAAATGAGACCTCACCAGTATGTCAAAAGCAGAAATATAAACTACAATTCCTATGCTAACAATATGTTACTTTATATATCAACCCCTTGCCCTTACCCTTATACCCTTGTCATTGTAAACACATTCATTGAAACATCTGTCCCCAGGTTGGTTATGAAAAGTAATGGAAATTGAAAACTGAGTTTTTTTAATGGAAAAGTTTATAAATCGACTATCAAGTATGAAAGAGGAAAGCAAATGAAATGTATGAAGGGAATAATAGTGATAAATAATTGTTTCTGACGAAATTGAGAGTCTATTATTTTTGTATTGTTTTCAAACCAAAAAGCTTAATAAATTGTGTATCGTTTTTCTATAGCAATCAGAAGTATGGTAGGTAGTTATTGTTTTATTTAACTGAATGAAACTCAATACTTCGACGATTTGGAAACAATCGGTTGTGGAAGGGAATTTGTTTTTTTTTTTTCTTAAATTAAGTGGAAAAATATTAAAAAAAGGTAAAATCGATTACGTATTTACACAAAATTGAAAGAGGAAAAGTTTAAAGGTTGTTTATATGTGAATCATCCTCCCCGACGGGTTTCCACCTTGTAGTGGTGGGGAGGCTTACGTTTAGGTCTTCAGCTGGCCAGCTGTGGACCACCTAGATCTGCTTGAGGACGAGCCGAACCTGGTGGCTGCTCAGGGAAGGGTGAAGGAGGGAAAGGATGGCCTCTTGCCTCCGCCCATCCCTAACCCAACCTCGATTATGACCAACCAGGCTAAGCAAGACAGCGATAATACGGGTACGGACATACTAACTTAGAACGAGCCAAACTTGAGGACTGCTCAAGGAAAGGTGAAGAAAGGAAAGGACGGCCTCTCGCCTCCGCCTAGCTCTCACCCAACTGCGGGTACGTCCAATCAAGCTAGGCATGACGGCAAGTACGGATGACAGATAGTACGGACTACTGAAGGGATCCGCAGCTGGACAGCTGAAGATTCTAGGCCAACTAAGAGGAACCCAAACGTAAAAACTATGGACAACACACACAAAAGACAAAATAAACTAGCGGGGATATACGCTAAACCGTCGGTAGAAGTCGCGGCTACCGGCGTGGGCTTGGCCCCTCGTATCGAACGAAGGGAGAAGTCGCCAGTGACAAAAAACGCTAACGATAACAAAGACAAGAACGACACAACGACGGAATTGACTCAGGAAGAGGAAGACCTTCTTCTCAACCCCTTTGCCAATCTCGGTGTGGATGAGTGGGCCAGCATTGTAACTGTTGACACTGACGACATCAGTGACTGCCTTTCCGTTGCCAGCTCCAGCATCTCACGGTTATCTTCCTCTTCGGTGCGGAGTAAATACCGCAACTGCAGAAGAGTGATTGAACGACTTGGCACAAGTACAGTAACCTAGACCAAACTGCGATAAAGTTGGAGCGCGATGGGCTTCCACCGCTTATCTTGGCATCATGCTATATGCCTTACGATGGAACGGAGGGACCACCTGCAAATATCACGTCCCAACTTGTTGAACGCGCAGCTGTAGAGAAATGGGACCTTGTGATAGGATGTGATTCTAATGCACACCATACTCAATGGGGGAGCACCGACATCAACGATCGAGGTGAGTCTCTTTTTGAATTTATCATAGGAAATAACATACTAGTAGCGAATAGAGGTAATGAACCAACATTTGTGACTAAGAACCGCGAGGAAGTACTCGATATCACCCTTGTGAGCAACTCGAATACCGTCTCAATAGAACAGTGGAAAGTACTTAAGGAAGAATCTTTTTCCGATCATAGGTTATTTGAATTCTTTATACTTAACACAACAAATTCTCAAAAACCTTTTAGAAATTTCAGGAAAACTAACTGGGATATTTTTAATGGGGAAGTAGAGAATAGAATCACATTGCTTAATACCAATGAAATTGATAATCCTGAGAACTTAGACAAATCTGCCGAGAAATTCACAGAAATACTCAACAATGCCTTTGTCAAAGGATGTCCTTTAAAATCAGGTAGAAAAGGCAACAAAAAACCACCTTGGTGGACAAAAGAACTGGGCGATATTAGGAAGGAAACTAGGTGACTTTTCAATATCGCCAAACACACTAGATTAGACATAGACTGGGAGAACTACAAATGCAGTCAAAGAAAATTCAAAGCTGAAACACAGCGAGCCAAACGAACCTCGTGGAGAACCTTCTGCGATGAAGTAGAAGGCACCAATGAATCAGCTAGACTAAGGAAAATTCTCTCTAAAGAGCCAACTACCTTAGGTTCCCTAAAAGAACCAAATGGTCGTTGGACAGAATCATGCAGTGAAACTCTTAAACTCTTAGTTAATGCTCATTTTCCCGGGTGTAACTCTAACCCGAGCTATAACCAGGTGAGTGAGATCCATACAGAGCACAGAGCACCGTCGGATATTGTAACAAGACAAGATTAAATGGGCAATAAACTCTTTTTCCCCTTATAAATCCCCGGGACTAAGATGGCATCTTTCCAATGATGTTACAAAAAAGTGAAAACCTCATTACTCCGCACCTAAAAAACACATTCTCAAGCAGCCTCAGATGGGGATATGTACCTAAAGTATGGCGTGAAGTCAAGGTTGTTTTCATCCCGAAGGCTGGTAAACCTAGTCACACGGAAGCTAAAGACTATAGACCAATCAGTCTCACGTCGTTTACTCTTAAAACTTTCGAAAGACTGTTGGACATCTATATTCGCATCACACTGAACCCGGAGGTATTTTCTCCAATGCAGCATGCCTATACAGAAGGCAAAAGCGTAGAAACAGCACTTCACTGTGTTGTTAATACAATTGAAAAAACTCTCAAAGACAAGGAATACACTCTCGCTGCCTTTCTGGATATTGAAGGAGCATTCAATAATGTGGAAAGTGATGCAGTTAAGAGAACCCTTGTAGAGCTGAATATAGACAGTTCAATTATAAATTGGACTATGTGCATGTTAAGAAACAGGCATATAAACACAGAACTTGGAGAATCACGTTTAAAAGTATCCACATCTAGAGGAATACCCCAGGGAGGGGTACTCTCTCCACTTCTTTGGATACTAGTTATGAACGAAATTCTTGTAAAATTAAAATATAGTGGAGTCAAAGTAGTAGCCTATGCGGACGACCTAGCACTACTTGCGACAGGAAAATTCCCATCCACTATAAGTGAACAGATCGAGTTTGCCCTGTCAAAGGTCAACAACTGGACAAAAAAATGTGGTCTAATGGTTAATCCATTGAAAACAGAATTGGTTCTCTTCACTAACAGAAGGAAAAAACCAATGTTTAGACTACCATCAATAGAAGGGACACCACTCAAAATCTCAGATCAGGCCAGATACCTTGGTGTGATCCTTGATAAGAAACTGAACTGGTGTCTCAACACCTAAGAAAGAGCAAAGAAAGCTATGGTCGCATTCTATTCCTGCAACAGGATTTTCGGAAAATCCTGGGGACTAAACCCAAAAATTATCAGGTGGATGTACACGGCAATAGTTAGACCGATACTATAACCTACGGTAATCTAGTTTGGTGGAACGCGACAAAAGTTCAAAGATTAGCATGCGCAGGTATTACAGGGGCGTTGAAAACCACCCCCACAGCGGGGTTGGAAGCGATACTCAACCTGAAACCCTTAGATCTATTCGTGCAAGAATCAGCAGCATACAGTGCCTTGCGACTAAGCCAGACTAACTGCTGGAAGCAAAGCACAACGGGCCATACTCAGATTCTTCAGAGATATGTGGGAATTAATGTTTGCACAGACTACATAACACCCCATTTAAACTTCAACAGACCATTCACTACCTCTTTTCCTAATAGAGAGGAGTGGAAAAACAACCAACCTCTCAGTAACGAATCTACGATAACTGTCTTCACTGATGGTTCTAAGATGGACACTGGAGTTGGTGCAGGAATCTTCTCGGAAACTCTGGGACTAGCTAGCTCCTTCAGACTTTTGCAGCGTCTTCCAAGCTGAGGTCTTGGCAGTGACCAAAGCAGCTACGCAAATATCAATGATGGCGACACGTGCTGACATCACCCTCTTTATTGATAGCCAAGCAGCAATTAAAGCAATTTCCGCCACCGAAATACATTCGAAGGTTGTAAATTGCTGTCGCGAAGAGCTTAGGGTTCTTGGCATGCAGCATAACATTAGACTCTGCTGGGTTCCTGGTCACAGCAATGTACAGGGAAACGAAAGAGCTGATGAGCTGGCGAGAACGGGATCGTCACTTGATTCAAGTCAAGCCGAACGACATATTAAAGTACCAAACTGTAACATCAAACAGGATATTGATAACAAAATATCAGAAAAAAACAATGAAAGATGGAACCTGCTAGAACAACTAGAAAATTGTGGCCCAATTTCAATAAGCAGAAGACGGATAAAATTATGCAAATGAACAAAAAACATCTTCGTTCCCTTGTCAGCATAATCACCGGACACAACCTACTGGGATACCACAGAAAGAAAATGAAGCTCAGTACTGACGAACTTTGCAGAGGCTGCAGCGATGAAGAAGCACATGAGGACACCTTACACTTCCTTTGTCACTGCCCAGCACTCTGTAACTTAAGAAAGAAACACTTAGGTAATCATTTCTTTGATGACTTAGAGGATCTTTCTAGAACTTCGGCGAACAGTCTTCTGAACTTCGTCAATGCCTCTAAATGGCTTGATTGCTAACAGAACACATAGGTTTTTACATTAAGTGGGATACAACTTCCTAGGGTATCACATAGATCTAAGTGTGACGGTAACAAGATCAACTGTCAGCCCTTCTACCTAACCTAACCTAACCTTATATGTGAATCATCATGTTCTAGAAATGAAGCGTATCTGAAAAATGTTTAAGATATGTAAAGTAAGATGATGAAACTAAAATGTTGTCGACTGTGATGAAAAAGTTATTGGTTTTATATTTTTGTATTCAGGATAATGGAGATGGTGTTAAAAAGTCATTTTCATAAATCAACCTAAATTAAATCAAGTTGAGAAGTTAAATTAAAAATTCCACTTTTAGTAGACTTTGAACATTTGATCAATTGCGAACTTTTCTAAGCAAAACCTCACAGATAAAGGACGACCAAGTTTTTGACTAAGAAGTTTTATGTACCTATTGTTGCATTGAAACCATATAAAAAGGACGTGTTTTATTGAATGGGGCGTATTCATATTCATTTTTAAACTGTTTGCTAAGTTAAATGTGAGTTTAGTTGAATTTTGTATATTTTATGACTGATTAGGATTCCTATGATTGGTTTACTATTTCAATATTTGGCTTGGAATAATTCAATAAACTTATATTTAAATCAATTTATAGAAGGTAAATTGGTTATAAATAGGAGCTGTTATTCTTTGATTTACTACAGGGTGCTGCTGTGGAGCAGAGTATTGAAGAAGACATGAATGATTCCATCCGCCATCGCGCGCACCAATTGGAGCTGTCGAAAATTGGGCCTCTCGGCTGGAATTTTTAAAAAATAATGGCAATTATCTTTATAATAAAACTAAGTTCTTTGCCATAACATTAAATTATATGCATTTTATTTCTTCTTGAAAACCACACGTCTAAAAAAAAACACCCTTTATATTCATTTAACCTGTAGTTTGTAAAACCTGAGATTAGAAAACGACTATGAATATGCACTACCGATGGTAGACAGTTTGTACTTGTCATTCACTAAACTTCTACCTCCAAGATGGTGAGTTTGGGGACACAGGACGCTGTATCAGCCCCTTTGAAGTACGTACGTCTATAATCTTTGAATATGTTCATCATCATCATGATACTCGTTTTTAATCCGGCAATGGCAATATACTGATTTCAAGGAACATTTGCAGCACAAAGAAATACTTAGGCCCAATTTTTCAGTGGCGAGTTAAACTGGAGTTAGCTAATTCTAGAAGTAAATTAACCGACAGTGAACTGAGGAAGTAGTTTTTCGGTGGAGAATATATGCGGAACGACTAAACAAACTCGATGGATGAAACATCAAGAGCATCTTTTCAGTTAATCCTGAGTTAACTCACCAAATTTTATGAGTTAACTCGGGTTTACTTTTATTAAAAACTGGACCTTTATCGCCTTCATCTGTTGGTTTTGTACGTTTACACCATTCTGTCCTTTATGTTAGTGTGGGCAATTATTCTGTCATCCTTTTTTTTTCCCCGAAATCGACTGACGAGAAATACCACTGCTTTCTTCTGAAGATTATTCCGTCTGCACAGTATTCGCTGAGACCAACAGAAAATGATTAGGGCTGAGTGGTTCTTCTTGATCTGTAGTGATTAGAACATGCGTTAGCGGGCGGGAATTAACAATAATCAAAGCTCCAATTATAAGGCTTTGCACAGTAAACTCTCTTGGTGCCACTTCTTTCAATGTGTTATAAATGTATACAACTCTATTGACTCATTGCTCTCCTCACCTTCTTGTTCGGGGTTCGCCGGGCAATTTAACATAAACACCAATTCAATTCCTTTCGCTGTCAGCTCTTCTTTCAGCCGATCACATTCAAAAACCTCGGTAAAACGTTTAGATTCAATTGAAGTCCCAACATCAAATTTGGTCCCATTATCGGGACATTCTCATTAGAACTCCAGGACTATTGATAATATTTATTTTGAATAGCTAGACCGCAAGTATCAGTGGACAAATTGTGGATAGCTTATTCAAGAACAACTTCACGTAAATAGATCCATTTATCACTTTTCGGTCCATCGTGTCGCTTGGTCAATAGTAACAGTAATAAGAAATAGTCAAAAAATAGAGTAAACTTGTCCTCCGATAGAAACCTTATGCTTATCAACTACGGTGGAACTAGATCAACTCTTTTAATCTAGCAAACAAAACATTGTGAAATGACCTTGTGTACAGTTTGTCATATAACCAAAGGGCTTTCTAAATGTGGGATATTCGCAAAACAAGAGTAAAATATCCAAAAGGTCAGCAATTCGTTAAAAAGTCCAACTAGTTTCAAAAATTCATCAGCGCTTTTTAGGAACTCATTTGTGAGATATTTGCAAATACATGAAGCTGATGATCGCTGCATCGAAAGTAAAAATTTTGTTCGTTAGGGAATCTGTAGGTATTTTGAAGTGATTTTTCAAAAATTTAAAAAGCATTGAATTAGGCGTAAATTTTTCTAAACGTGATGTCGTTTTCTTTAAATTTTACTGTTTAATATTTTTTTGGTATAGAATCTACGTCACACCAATTGGTGTTTGAAAAAAATAAAATATGTCATAAATAAAATGACTAAATCTACAGACGTGATGTTTTTTTTTTTTTTTACTGTTATTTATGATGTCTGGAAAAATTGTAACAAAAATTTGTACCCTTAAAACTTGGAGCTGTGAAATGATAGGCTGAAAAGAAAAACATTGCTATATCGGGATTTTGAAACTCTAAACGTGATTAATTTTATTTTGTTTTTTCACGATTTCAGGACATATTTTTATAACTAAAACAAAAAAAAAACCAGAAATTATAAAAAAACTAATTATTGTAGGCAACATAATTTGGAAGATTTTGGCTTTTGTATGAAAAATTAGGTCTTCTTTTAGGTATATATTGCATTATATTTAATACTTAGGGAGTCTCTAATCCATCGAAATTATGCAGTGGTGTTCAACAATAACGAACTAAAATACGAACTAAAAAAAAACTTACAGATCTCACTGTAAATTGCTTCGGAAATTTTTATTTTCGATTTTTTTTAGTTAATATTTTTTATAAAAGTCAAAGATTTTGGACGGAATTTTTACGTTCATAACCTTTCTTCATTTCAGGGTTGCCAGTTTAGGGGTTTTCCCCCTAGATTTAGGGGCGTTTTTGTCGTTGGGGGGTTATCTGGGGTCACGAGATGTTTGGGGGGGAATCTGGGGGGATTAATTCAGAGCTAAAAGGTTGAGAAATCGTATAGGTATTTAAACAGCTGACAGTATTCCACGAGTAAGATATTCCTTACATTCTGGGTGTCCGAATTTTAAACCAACAGAAGAAATGCTGAAAACTTTCACAAGTGAGAAAACCAACGCGACAGCCAAAACGAAAATGACGATAAAGTATTAGAACTTTTTTAAAGAAGTGCAAAAAAAAAATTTAATTCCTTTTTATTTTTATTTTCATATTAATTTCTGGTGAGGTGAAGAAGCCATTTTTCAGTGCGAATGTACGCGAAATGACTAAGCAAACTCTTTGCATAAAACATCAAAAGCATCTGTTCAGTTAATCCTGATTTAACCCACCAAATATGATGATTTAACTCGTTTTAAACTTTAATCGCTCACAGAAAAACTGAACCTGGACTGGATTAAAGTTCTAAATAAGCAATTTGGAACTTTTAATGAATTATCAACCTCCCTTATGATTAACAATATCTGAACAGTATAGCTTATAATTAATAACGTTCAAAGTATTTTAATGGCCCGATTAAGTGTCGATTAGGATTAGCAAATTTATGTAGGTACTTGGTTAAAATATTATTCACTATTTTTTTTCCAGTTTTCATCAGTCAAAACTTTTTTTTTTTGGAAAACTGGAACATCTAATTGGTACACACATTTATTATTTCGAAAAATGTGAAGCGTTAAGTTTTCTTACTGGAAGGATTTAATTTGCGGATAGTTAGAATGTCGAGTAAATAATCAGAACTTTACTCAGAAATTGTGAAGAAAACCCTAAACAAATTTTCTTTTATTACTTAGTATCTTTTTTACATTTTTTTTTATTGTAGCTGTGTGAATTAAATAAATTTAAAATTAAAAACAAATTTAAGAGCTGTGAATTAAAATATAAAGTTGAAAAAAAAAAGTTAGAGGTTTTTGTTGATAAAATGTGGTAATGTGGGGGTTTTCTAAATTTTTCTGGAGGGAAATTTTATTTTTCATCTGTCAACACTGCTTCATTTACACATACACGCTTTCTTTATTTACAATTTACACAATACAGTGTGATCTGTACTCTTTTTTTTTTTAGTTCGTATTTTAGTACGATTGTTTTTTTTTTTTAATATTGCACATAGCAGCACAAGCTGGGCACATTGTAGCACAACAATTATGCTTACGATATTCTAGGTATACCTACTACGATGTAAGGCAAGTAAACTATTCGTAAAAAAATCGACATTACGTTGACAGAGAACACGAAAAAAGTGGGTCCCGCCATTCTGTCTGTCTATGCATCGAGCTACAGTGTAAGCAACTAATGCGATTTTTTTCTTAATTTTGAACTTAAGGGTCTGCCAAGTGATTCTTCCGGATCTAACCATTTTGATAATGCACTGCTGGATCGCACAAACTTGCTCTCTAATGCAGACATATACCGTGAAGATAAATGTTAATGGTTCAATAAATAGGAGTGTTTTTTAGAGTATGTATATCCGCTTAAAAAATAATTTCCATGTAAAATACAATAACAATTCCGCTTAGTTAATGGCGATAAAACTCTCCGCTTAAGAATAAGGTATTATAAGTACCTACCTATTATAACTGTCATACATGGCGTATTTTTGTGCACTTTTATTAAAAGCGATAAAACGTTAAAAGTAACAGAAAATTGGATTTTTTGTTTGATTTTTTTAATTTTAATTTGAATATTTTTTCAAAAGTTTTAGGTAAATGCAATATTGTTTGAACTATAGAGAAGCACCAGATTGCAAAATTATAACAAAATCAGTGAATTAACTGCAAAGATATCTATACGTGAATATAAAATAAGACCATTTTATAAAAAAAAAAAGTGGAATGCCTATTCCCTTTATATACCTGAAACGCAGTTTTTTTTTTACATTTACCATGTGCATTCCAGGTACAAATTTTAATCAAAATCTTTAGAGCTGTTTTCAAAAAAATTAAAACAATACCAACATTTTTGTATGGCAGCTTAAACAAATATTCGAATTTCCCCTATAGGAAATTAAATAAAAATGCTCAGTGCCAAATTTCATGCAAATCTCACCTCAGCTCCAAGTTTAGGCTCTATAGCTCCAATTACAGTGGACGGTGCTACCGATGGAAAAATTACTCAGTAAAATATGGTCGATTAGTTTGAGACTTGATGACCCCCATCTTGAACATTTTTTTGTCATGTTCTGGGTGGACCTTAGATTTAAGGTATATTTTAAAAATGTGTAACTTTAGAACGAGGCAGTATTTTTTTGTATAAATTTTCTTTTTCTCTTCTAGAAAAGATATTCGATATTTTTGAAGTGCGGCGCTTTTAGAGGTAGCTATCTTGCATCGTTATATCAATGTGAGCAATTTGCGTAGCAACATCTATTGACAAACATTCTTCGAGAGTGACCAAACATTATAACTGGTCTTCCCAGCATAGCATTCCATGGCCGACTTAAGCACGGGGATAATTTTCAGTACATTTGTACTTCTTATGCACTTTAAGTCAATTTTTGTGAACCTAAAACGTCACTTCTATGATTTTATGTATACAAAAAATGTAACTCAGGCAGACAAGAGGCGCTATAATTTTATCAATAAACATGTTAAATAAGAAAAATAAATATACGTGATTTGTCAAAAATATACACTTAAAAAATTGAAAAAAATTACTAGACCCTCGATAAAGTGAAGTTATTAAAACCAGGCATGTTCGTTATTTTTTTTTTTTTTTTTTTTTTTTTTTTTTTTTATTTGCGCGCACTCAAGGGGTTATGACTACCCTTATAATGATAAACATAGTGCGAGCGTTTAGGAAAATAGGGTAGGGTTTAATAGGAGATACCGATGCACATTGGTTTTGAATTTCTGGATATTACAATGGGAGGGAAAAATAGAGCTAGGCAAAGCATTCCACATTCGAGTTGTGCGGCTAAAGAAAGAATCTCTATACTTGACTGTACGTCCGAAATTGGGCTCAAGGGTTAGCTTATGAGCATTCCTAGAAGCGCGAGTATTACGGTGGAATTGTTTAAGGGGAGGAATGCAACTGGCTATATCGCTAGAACACTGTTTGTAAAAATAGCGATAGAACAAAGATAGACATGAAACACTGCGGCGGTGTTCCAGAGTTGTAATTGTATCTGTTATATTTCTATCACCTATCATTTTTAAAGCTCTATTTTGAATTCTGTCCAAGAGATTCAAGTGAGTTATAGGAGCACCTGCCCAGATGTGGGAGTTATACTCAAGCTTAGGACGGATAAAGGCTTTGTAGATTATAGCCAGATCAGAAGGAGAGAAAAATTTCTTGCATCGCCGAAGAAAGCCTAAACACTTCGCAGCGTTTTTGGCAACGTTAAATATGTGGTCATTCCACAAGAGGTGGTCTGTGATGTACATTGCCAGAACTTAAAGCTGTTTAGTTTCTTCAATACAAGTACCGCTCATGGATAGCGGCATGGAGGGTGGGTTTCGCTTCAACGACAGGAGACAGCATTGAGTTTTTGAAGCATTAAATTCTACGCGGTTTTTGATTCCCCATTGGACAATGCTATCAAGATCAGAATTTAATGAGCTTATCATACGCTGCCGCTCTAGTTCCACATCCGAAGGATAAGGATGTGAATCTAGAAACGAATATGAAAAGCTGAGGGTACTGTCGTCAGCAAAACAATTTAATGGATTAGAATTTTCAGACAGAAGATCATTGATGAAAATGAGAAAGAGAGTCGGAGACAAAACGGAGCCCTGGGGGACACCAGCATTTATGTTATGAATATCAGACTTAAAAAAATCCAATACGACTTGTATTGAGCGGTTAGAAAGGTAATTTCTAATCCAACGAAGAAGAGGTTCATCGATACCAAATGCACGCATTTTCGATAAGAGAACTTGATGCCAAACTCTATCAAATGCGTTTGAAATATCAAGTGCAATAATCTTACTTTCGCCAAAACGATGTAAAGATTTGTTCCACTGTTCGGTGAGATAAACCATCAGATCACCAGTGGACCTATTGTTATTTCGCGAGAGAAGCTAAAAAGGTTTTTCAAAGCTGAATTTAATTCAAAATGAATATTTTGTCCGGTGTAAAGTTTTAATTAGGAAAAAAAACATTTCCATTAAAATCAAATAAATAATGTTTATTATACATAAAAAAAAACAAAACACTTTATAACAAACATACATCATAGGTACTCCACATAGAATTTTTTTTTTAGCAAAAATTAAATTTTATAAAAATAATTTATCATTTTTTATGTGTCTTCCTTACATTTTAATTAATTTGTACTGCTTTTTCCTGCAAACGTTTCATAACTCCGATATCACTCAATAGCCTTGTCAACAAAATAACAGCACCCTTCGATAAAACCCTACAGGCTGATGAGTCCCAATCAGCAACCAATTGATCGTCTTCTTCACCAGGGCCGTAGCCAGGATTTGGTTTGGGGGGGGGGGGGGGGATCTTGCTTCCAAGTCATACGATCAATTCTTTGAACAAAAAATATTAAACTATAACATATTCCAATTCATAGATTTTTATTAGGTTTTAAATAAATGTATGTTAAAGGTATATAACTTACATATTAAAACTTTTTTTTATTCACATTTATAACAGCAGAAAAAGTGTTGATTTTTTTTATATGAGACCTATCACCTCATCTGGATCGACATCAATATCCGAATGAACAGATATCATAACAATTGCGTTAAGTCTTGCATTGCTCATATGGCTTCGAGACACTGTTTTAATCGTTTTCATCGTTGATAAGGTTATTTCAAGACGCTGTTGTAACGGGAAGTGTGTCCAATACCGTGAGCAAGAAGTTAATACCTCTAGAGTAAGTTAGATATTTTTGCATTTTATTTTGCCCTCTGGTGTGGTTTTATATGATATTTTGGAAAGTCATTTTGCAAGCGATGGCTTGCACAGTGTACATACCAAGCGTTCGCACACTGTTTTCTAAACCTGCTTTGTATACTCCACTTAAGTGACCTGCTGTATTGGCAGCTCCATCAATGCCTTGGCCAATACACTTGCTCATAAATATCAAGATGCAGTTCTTCACATATGATTTTGGTCAGGTTTCTAGAAGTTTGGTCATCAACGAGAACAAAACCTACAAAACTTCCCGAAGCATACAACTTTTTGGGTCTCTTAAACAATAAACAGTCGACATATCGAAGGCATATGGAAAGTTGTTCAGTGCCAGAAACATGCATTTTCGATATTTCGGTTGTGACAATATCAGAACATGTATCCAGGATTTCATTTTGTATAGCTGAGCTCAAATAGTTTGTGTTTTTAGAGCTGGTAATGACGTGATTCTTTAAATTGTTGTCCACAGATTCAATTCTGAGCTGCAGGAGAGCCCCTTATTTTCCATCTTTTTTGTGGTCCGAACAAGATAAAATGTCCGCAATCTAACGTTTTTTTTTTCAACTTGTGCTTATTTCGTGAATGGTAACACTTAGCTCATGTCTGATTTGACAGATAATTAGTTATATCCTTCCGCTGAACGAATATGGTTGTGTATACGCTTAGCTAAGTGGGCCTGCGATCGACTTAGAGAAGATGCCGATTTTGCCAAAAAAATCATCTTTTCAGATGAAGCTCATTTTGATCTTGGCGAAAACCCACACGCATACATTGCAAAGCTGATACACCCAAAACGAGTCACTGTTTGGTGCGGATTTTGGTCCAGAGGCATAATTGGGCCATTTTTCGAAAATGAGCAAGGAGTGGCCGTTACAGTCAATGGCGATCGCTATCGGGCCAAGTTGAACGAATTTTTGTTCACAAAAATTGAAGAGGAGGATATTGGCAACATTTGGTTTCAACAGGACGGCGCTACGTGCCACACAGCCGAAGCTACACTCGATATTTTGCGCCATTTTCAAAAAAAAAGTTAGTTGGCGGACCCTTTATTTTTTTTAGAGAAATTGGTTATACAGGGTGATTCGCATATGGTGTTATTCTTTAAAATAACTTTATTTAAACACGTAATAGAAGAAAAGATTTCTGGCTTTACAAAATGGTATTTCATGGCACTGCAAGTTGTTTTTTAATATTTTTTTTTCTGTTTTGAGTCAATTTTCTAGAAAATTGCCCCTCCTAGCTAAAAAGTGGGAATATACCCCCCTCCTATACGATGTTTTTCTTATCTCAACCCAACCTACACGCTCTAGCTTTTTCCCTTTTCCATCTTTAAACAATTCAAATTAAAAAATTGCTATTATTATATTTATATTCCAGCTCTCATTCATTAATTTCGTGCGAGTCGTTAGTTTTGCAAAAATGGTACGTTTTACAGTTCCTATTGTATTTTCACTTACCCTCAAGTCAGATTCATTTCCAAAAAAATTTATAAAAAATATCGTGAGTTTTACTTATGTATGATTTGTTTGCCAAAATGTTTTTTTCGTACAAACATACATATGCACAAAAAAAAATAACTTTTTCAAGTTGTTTCTACTGAAATTGGATCACTTTAATGGCTGGAATATAATTTTAAAGAAACATTCAACAAAATTGAAGATTTTTGCAGAATTTTATTGACATTTCTTAAAATTGAAATGTCAGCCCATAACACTTCAAATCAAGTTAACAATGAATTGCCTTAAAGAGATTAACAAACAAAAACACACTTACACACACACAAATAAACAATTTAAACTGCGAAGGAGAAGATACAGGAAAATTATGAGGAAGACGTTACACAAAATTAAATTCAATAAAAAATTAATGAAACAAAAATTACTGATTATTTGCGCGATGTATCTTTTTTTCATTTTATTTTCAAGGAGATCTCTCAGGAAATAATAAAGCAAGCAAAATTGTTCGTTTGTTAAAAATAACAAAACAAACAACAACAACTGTTGAAAAATACGATGAGGACTATATACAACAGCATAAATGATAGCTAATATCAAATTAATATTTACACAGGACTGGATGGAATAATAAATAGGTGAAAGCTTTTTTCAAGTCTTATCACATAATTCATGAATTTATTGACACTTCTTTATCCGTTTTGGTGCTAAAGATTAATCATAACACTGCGGAGGAAATTTATTCGAGGAATGTGTATCTTCTTTAGAGCCCAAGCCGAGCATAATGCATTGAAAATAGACACGAGGAGGATTAACCTACATTAAAAAGAAACCGCAGAAATGTCTTTAGATATGACAATGATATCGTAATTCGAGGTACAGTCAACTCCGCTTATTAGAGGAACTCTCTTAATTAAACAAAAATCAGTTATGTACATGGAAGAAAATATTTATCACGCAACATTTTCTAATTAGAAAATTACTTCAAATATGTAAATGAAGTGCCCCTAATCTATATAAATAAATGTAACACAGCTTAAAAAAATAATTACGAAATTATGGCTGAAAGGAAGATAACCTAAACCTATATCGGGTTTTTCAATAAGATCGCTCCAAAAGTTTTTTTCTAAATAAAACAAAAACTGTTTTGGATATCAATGAAATTCTTTATTTCTGTGAAAGTACGTTTGGTGCCATTTCTTTTGCATGGCCACCACGGGCACGCTTGCAGAAGTCCAGACGCTGAACCCAATTTTCGACGGTTTTCAAGCATAAATCGGCAGATACTGCTGCAATTTCACGTTCGATATTCGTACGAAGTTATCAATCGTCGCTGGCTTGTTGGCATAGACCATAGACTTGACGTAGCCCCACAGAAAATAGTCTAACGTCGTCAAATCGTACGACCGAGGCGGCCAAGCGACTGGACCATTTCGTGAGATAACACGTTCTCCATAACTTGGTTTCCAATAAATTGATTGTGACATTCGCCGTGTGGCTTGTGGCGCCGTCCTGTTGGAACCACATTTCCTCCAAGTCCATATCATCCAATTGGGTCCAAAAATATTCGGTTATCATTGAACGGTAGCGATCCCCATTCACAGTAACGTGCCGGTCTTGATTATCACGGAAGAAGTACGGCCCAATGACGCCGTCGGCCCATAAACCACACCAAACCGTAATTTTTTCGGTATGCAATGATGACTCATGGAGTACGTGTGGATTGCTGCCTGACCAATACCGCATATTTTGTTTATTGACGAAGCCATTCAGCCAGAAATGAGCCTCATCGCTGAAGATGATTTTTCGATGAAAATCTTGAAATCATTTTCAAGTTGTTGCTCAGCCCAATTCACGAACATACGACGCTTCTGGTGGTCAAGCGGAAACATCATCATGGGAGAGCGGAAAAAAAATCTGTAAAATCTGAACTGCTTAACGGATTAAGATGAAATGTGATTCGCATTTTAAAATTAGTCGTGTACACATTTTGTCAAAATTTGGTCAAGAAAAAATTATTAGAAAAAAAGTTATTGACATTTTTATAAAATTTGAGGGTTTTGATGTTATATTTATTTTAATAAATTTTTTTTTAGTAAAATCTTAACGTTTTATTTTGAATAAAATATTATTATTAACTATGTATATTTTAATGTATTGAATTCACTATATATGTTTGTTATTATATTTCACTTCACTTTCACTTATTGGTTGATCAAAGAATAAAAATTTTTCTTACACACCTTGCACAAACGCTCAATAACTCAATACTGACTTTTTTTCATTAATTCTTTATATATATAGATTTAAGTAAGAGATTTTATTCTAATAAGCCATTACTAATCCTTACAGTACAGGTGATAAAAAATTACGCAATACACAAAAAAAAAACAAACCAATAAAACTTAAAAAAAAACAAACACCTTTTTAATTTTTACCTGCCCTACTTTTAGCGAAAAATAAAAAAAAAATAAAGGATTATCCCTAATCTTTTTCTTTATTATGTATTAAGCTCTATCATATAATTCAAAATATCATAAAACTATATTATTTTTCGTGTGTTGCTTTCAAGAAAATTGAGTTGAAAATTGAAACATTTTCCAGGCAGAAATAAATGGTTTCGCAAAAATCGAAATTCTCAGCCCTGGGTCAATGTTTTTATTTTGTTTTACTTTTAAAATAAAGTTTGACATTTTTTCTTAAAATAATAGGCTTAACCAGTTCATTCTGACAATTAATACCGAAGTAATCAAACTTTTTGGTAAACACCACCGTCAAGACGGAGTTTTTTGAAATCCGATTAAGTGAAACGTTTTTGAGCATAACTTCCACATCTGCACGTATCTGCAGCTGATTTTTTCTGTGCTTTAACATGAATGTATGGAGCATACGGTGGCATACTTACTTTCTTGGTATCTTTTGGAGCTGTTTTTTTTTAAATCAAAAAGTTTTAAAAAAAAGCATTTTTTCTTAGTACTAAAGCTTCGGCTACTTGTAGAAGGTATCTTTTATAAATAATCAATATTTTTTTTATTTTCAGATAATCGCAAATAGACCAATTAAATTATTTAAGAAGCTAGAGAATTTATCTACAGGAACTTCGGAAAAAATATCTCAAAATTTGTTGAAAATACGGTTCGCGATTGAGTAAAATTATTTTTCAACTTTGAGAGCTTGTAAATCAGAACATACAATATATATGTTAAAAAATACTTTTAAATCATACGCTCGGGTTATCTAAGAGTACTTTAACATAAAGTTTCAAACGATAGACATGACTTTTTTAAAAGACTTTTTTCCGCTCTCGCACCACTGTGCGACGTGTAAGAGACACATTTGGGCTTTCTGCAACTGAAGCCTCAGCGGCAGCAATATTCTCGACACTCCGGGCACTTCTTTGTCTCACTGGCACGGGAACATTTTGTACTGTGCCTGTGGATTCCAATTTTTCCACTAGACGCTCAATTGTTGATCTGCTAGGACGATTATGACGACCATAAATTGGACCTAGCGCTCTTAACGTTGAGGGCACTGACTCCGCATTTTGGTTGTAAATTTTAATAATTTCGACTCGTTGCTGGCTCGTATATCTTTCCATCATGAAATGGCAAATCTTACTGAAGAGAAATGTCAAAAGAGCAGCAAGAAATATGGTGTCGTTTGCTCTAATTTTGTAGATGTTGGAGATCTCGAATATAATATTTTTCTGGACTTCTGAACCTGGACAAAGGTGGTTCTGGACCTGGACACAGATAGAAATTTTTTTTTTTTTTTGAAAAAAAAATATTTAAAAAAAACGAACTTTTCTCAACTTTTTTTTAGGAAAAATTAAAAAAAAACTTTTCCCATTATTTTGAAATTGAGATTATTGAAATGTATTTTGTTTGTTTTTTGAAAAATAAAATTAAAAAAAGAGTTAAAAATTTGAGTTTTTTGAAACAAATTAAAAAAAAGTTTTCAAAATAGCTTTTAACGGCCTTTAGTCCATAAAAATTGGCGTTTCGTCCCGGCGATCTCACTTGGAGTCATCAGTTGACTAGTGAGGGCCTTGTCAATACGCAATTTTTATTAAGTTCAGTTCAACTTACGTGAACTTTTTGACAAAAATCCAATGTGAACTATATCCAACAAGATTTAAATTCTTAATCATTAAGCTGGAAATTTTGCCCAGGGCCAGGCTTTGTTTTTATATGAAGGATTTTATGATAAAAATTCTATATACTACTGAAATACATCAGCCAAGTAGAAGACTAAATAGTGCTAAGTCTTCTACTTGGCTGATGTATTTCAGTAGTATATAGAATTTGTATTATAAAAACCTTCATAAAAAAAAGTTTATTTTGTTGAAAACTGTTGACATTGGCGCCTGCCAGGCACCTGAACACATCCTAATCGGCCGGCGCAACAGAGTTGCGTGAGCTGGATGACCACCCGAAAAAAGGAGTTAAAATCCTTAGAACCCGCGCAGCGTGCTATCTAGATAAATGCCAGTTTATAACATGAATAACAGTTTTTCGCCACTAAAAGTACGTAATGCATCAACGCGTGACCCTGGGTGCCCGAGGTATGCCCAGCAGCCGGCGGGCGCTGGCGGTAGGCCCTGGCCCTGCGGGGACTCTTATAAACAATACTTTTATAAATTGTTATGTCTACTAGTCAGTTTGACAGTTTATTTAATTTTAAAATTTATTTGGCGGTTTTGTAGTTTTCTATTTCTCATAGGTTTTTTATACATCGAATTTTGACATATTCAATTGATTCTACTTTGAATGGATTCTTCCACTTGGGTGTGTTCGTAAGCATTTGAAGTAATTTTCAGGCAAATTTCGTGAAAGTTTGGTTTAAATTACGTCATTTCGGTATTTGAATTCGAAAACGTGGTAAGTATACCTAAGCTTCATAAGGAACGAAGGAAATGCGAATAAAATACACTCAGATAAAAGATTAATTTTTTGCCTACATATCTTTCCCGCTAAAACCAATGAAAATGGCTCTAGACATGCCAATTATAACAGGTTTGGTTTATAAAAGTACCTGCTGTTTATGTGGACCCGCAAGTCGAGGGCCCTCCGCCGGTGGGTATACTTCAGGCACCTACATTTTTTTTTTCAAGTTAACGCAAGCCCACTTTTAATGAAAAAAAAAAATGTTATAACTCTTACAAATTGGCATGTCAATAATTTCGTCCAAATTCAATACTTTCGGAGATGTGCATCAGCTCGTGTTTTAAAAAATGGCGGATTTTTCAAAAGTGATAGAGTGCCAAAAACGTTGACTTAAACTTTTCTACTAGCCTTCTCTCAGGTTAAAAACTTTAAGCAACCCTTCTCACACGCTCCTTGAGTTTATTGCAGATTTATAGGAAATCATTTGTTTCTGTTAGCTGAACTTCGATCAAGTAACCCTATTTTTCAGTAATCTAAAGTTCAGTTTTAAAGTTATTATTTTACTGAAAATAAAATAGCGATAAATTACAATTTCATTTAAACAGAATTGACTGTACATTATTTTGGTAAGGCGTTGGCCACTGTAGATATCTATACTTCAAATTGTGAGGGGAAAAATGGAGTCTGTATCCTTGGATATTAATTTATTTAAAGGAATAAATATCGTAGAAATTGAATTTTTACAAATTAAGACAGGTGAAAAGTGAAAGATAACGTTTTTCTAAATATAATGTAAATGCATTTTCGTACACTTTATTCACACTCTCCTCCTTCTTCTTCAGACACGTCTCAATTGAGAATTTGATTTATAAATGGTTTTGGTTTTCTAAACGTAATAATCAAGTCATATACCTATCTACCTTTACCACATACCATATATCCTCTCCAATTTAGGTGATCTCAGGGGGAAACTAGTATTTTTATTATTTTCTACAAGTAATGGTCAAATCTGTTAGGTTTAAGGGAAGAATCTCCTTTTGCTTTATTTTGGCATAGAAAAAAAAACAAAATGAGAATCCTTAGGGACGGTTAAGACAAATGAGCTTTTTGGGATGCTTACTTTTATGACTATCACTGTGGTTGTTTTTTTTTTGTGGTTTTTTGTCGGAAATAGATTTTGCTGAGCATCTTTTTTTTGCTCTAAGTAAATGGTATAAATTTCATTTTGTATTTGACAGGCTTATTAATTAAAGATAAATAAATTATGTGTAGTAGTTCAGGAAGCTACATACGCTTAATTTTAGTTTTATTGTCTATACGTATTTTAATAAGTGAATGGAATACGTATATATGAGTATGAATACGGAATTGTTGCGGACAGCTACCTTTTTGGATTTAAAATGAATACAAGTACAAATTGTGTATTCGTTAGAAAATAGAAGTTCAGAAGCTTAATTTTGTACAATCATATACGTTTCCCTCTGAGAACAATGGAGATGTGAGATGAGAAATTCTCCTGGCTTACAACAGAAGTCATTGGTACAATTAAAACCCGAAGATAAAGTTATTTCATATGAAAACGACTGCTTGGTAATAGAAATTTGCAAATATACTGTCAGGCCCGCAGCTATGCCACATGGGTTACAAGGAGAACTAAGAAGGACTATTATTCTTATAAGCTTGATTTGAAAATTGAATCCAAGGGCTTATGGAATAACTCATGTACGTAAGATTGAAATAAGCAAGTCAGTAATTAACACTAATTTTGTTCCTATATTCTAGATTTCTGACATACTAATGAAATGGATTGAAACAAACGAACGATTAAGTGTATTTCAAGCAGGATTCCGAGCTGGATAATCAACCTCAGACCAAATGTTTATACTGCAGAATATCGCGCGGCATCTTATTGAAAAGAAGGAAAAATTATATTGCTTGTTTGTAGATTTTAGGGCAGTGTTCGATAAAATCAACACGAACAGTCTTATCTTCAAATTATCACTAATAGTAGTACCATCTAAATTTATTAGAATGTACATGGAACTGGTTTATGGAACAGCTGCAGCTGTAAATGGAATGCAAGAAAGTTCAAATTTTTCAACAAATTGGCAGGTGTACCTCAAGGATGCGTCTTAAGCCCAATTTTGTTCGCGTTATTTATTGATGACATAATTCAAAATATACTGGGTGGAGTGAGTTTTACAGGGATGCTTGTAAAAGTTCTACTTTATGGTGATGACCTGGTTATGCTATCAGATGATCTAACAGCTCTTCAGCTAATGATAAATAAGTTGTAAATGTTTTGCATACTATGGGATCTGGAAATTAATATTTATTTCTAAGCCGAAAGTACTGATCTTTCGTGGCAACTCCAGAAGAAGAGAAACGCAAAGGTGGAGTCTGAATAATGAAAATCTGGAAGAAGTAGACGGGTATAGGTATCTGGGCGTAACTCCTTAATCAGACCTGAAAGCACGGCCGCACGAACAGCTATCAATACAATATGGAAGTCCTTTTACGGTAAACAAGAAATATGTACCTCCGCAAAATATAGAGTATTTAATGCCACCATCAATATACGTGTCTTTGTTACGGAAGTGAGATTTTTGGGTGCTCCTACGTGGAAGAATTTGAAAAAGTGCAAAGATATTTCTTCAAGCAGCTGTTCAGATTACCGGAAACAACACCAACATATTCAATTCATGTAGAGACAGGGCTGCCAAACATTTATTTGAAAAATCTCAAATCTAGCTGTTACTACATCATCAAAACAATGAATAGGAATTACTCGTGCTTGCGAAAACAAACTATGATGTTCTTATTTAGGACATCTTCGGGAATTTTCAAAGAATGGAATGAATTAGGAAGGACCCATAATCTCGTTTTTAGTCTATTACATAATCACGAAGAATGGAGGAATTCTTGCTATGACTTAATTGCAAAAGTTGATGAAAATTTGTATCAAAAAAACTGCTACGAGCGTGAGGATGTTAATCATTTTATAGCGAGATGCCCGATACTTCAAGAAATAAGAAGACTTTACTTTGGAAACAACTATCTTGAACAACAAGAATTGTACGATATCCTGACTGGATCCAAAGGCTGGAACTGCGTATGTATAGATAACTACTGTAAACATACTCTTGTGTATACAGAAACAAATTCATATAATATATTTTTTTCTTCGCAATTCTGCAATTACGTCATACTTTTTATTGGTTAAATACTGTAACTACGATTTGTAGATGATATACCAAAGAATAGGGGCATTTGGTTTAAACAAAACCCTTAACGTTTTGAGTGAAGTAAATATCACCTTTGCTGAAGTGTCCTTTCTTAAAATCTGCTTTAGAATGTATTTACTTATGCTTAAAATAGTAATTTAATTTTTTAATTTGGGTTTCAATGCTACTTTATTCTTATATTATATATTTTTTTCCTTTGTGCTGTTAAGTTATTAAATTACACTTATTTGTCAAAATCACCCTGACTTATTGTAATATATGTATTTATGTTCAATAAACTAATCTAATTTAAAAAAAAAGAAAATCTAAATCATAACGATTTTGAATTTGACATTGAAACAGTTACTGAAACAGATATTGTTAAAATTATTCACACTTTCAAGTCAAATGCTGTTAGAGAGGGTGGCTTACTATTTCCTTTTATTTTAAATTGATAATCCCATATTTTATTAGCTGGTTAACAGATGTTATCAATTTTCTGTATAACTCCTTCATCTTTTCCTAGTAACTGGAAGGTAACAAGAGTCATACCTGTGGCTAAAAAGCCACCAGTCTGCTTACCTGGTGACTTTAAAAAAAATCAGTCTTACGTTTCAGAAGATAATAGGCTATTGACCCAAAAATAAGACCATTTCCTCAAAAAAAAACTTGAAACGCAGTTTTCTTAAAATTACTCCGGTCATTTTACGTACGAAGTTTAATCAAAATCTTTAGAGCCATTTTCGATAAAATTGCTATCAGCCTATATGGCTGAAATAATTCTGCAGTGGAATTTTAAGCCTTGGTAAGGTTAGGTTCCCAACAAACAATTTTACTTCTGTAAGGGTCTAACGAAGCAATTTGCTTGTATAATGTTTTAAGAAGATACAATTGGCCCACTTGAGAAGCTCGAAATTCTTTTAAACAGTCATATACTGGTAGATAGTAGATAGTCATTATATTTCTTTAAACTCTTATAGAAACAAAGAACATCCAAACCTATTATTTGTATCATCAAGCACCGAGAAAGCAGATAAAGACTTGCCTCTATAGGCTAATACTACTTGAAAGCCTTATAAAAAGGCTACTAGAAGCTTGCATAGTACACACAAAAATTACAAATAGCTACATACTTTCATATTGATTTTTATTTCTTAGTTTCGTTCTATTTTTTCGTCCAAGCAATTTTTTTTCTGAAACGAATTGTAGTTATAATTTTGTGATGAATAAAAACATTTTACCTACTCGATGGTTTTACTATTTCTGTGAGGGTTACCATACATGTTTTGTTTCGCAGTGATTTTGTACTTAAATAATAGCCTTATTTTAATATTTTCAATTATAAAATCTAAGCGTAAGAAATTTTTCATAATAAAGAAGATTCTCGCGTGGTAATTAACATTTATTCTTCATTATACGAAAATTTAATTTTTCTTTAAAATCGCATTTTTGTGACATAAAATTTTGTAATGCAAGAAAAAACTTATACAAAATATTTCATACGAAAATTGTCTAGGCATGGTGGGTAATTTCAAGCACCTACTAAACATTCTAAGTATTAATTTATAGTTTTTGTTATATTACCTACCTTTATTTATCGCCATATATATATGTAGATCATCACATGCAAATAAAACAATACTGATCTTAGTGACAACTGTGTTGTATACCTCTCTCTTTTTTCCTTACGTTTGTTTATTTTTCATGTATGTACATATACATATGTAATGCCTTTTTTCTTTGCACTTTAGAGGTTGTTGTCAATTGTACTCCCCTTGTATACGCAATAAAACGTTCGATGTTACTCATATCAGTGTGAAAAAAGCATTTATCATGCTTCTAAACCTATTTAGTTTAGACAAAAATATAAAAACATTATTATTAAAAAATATAGTATGGTCACCTCCTGACAATAATAATTTGGCCACTTATAGCTTTACATACGAAGTATCATCTTCTTATGCTTCATATTTTGTTGACCAACTAATCGAAACAATGCCTCCCGCACATGCGCCTGACAGCAAATTAAATTTTGATTGTTTCGGACTTGTATTAACAGGGCTTGTACAAATAAAATCATTTGATATTAATATGATATTATGATAATAAAATCTAAGTGACAGTCTTGTTATTATTGTGTCCAGGTAATTAAATACACAATAGCACACACATACCAACAATCAGCTGAAATCTCCATTCTAATTCTTCGATATAGGTTTACATTTATGTTTTCGATTCGATCCAGCTCGCCGAGTTGGATCAGATCGAGTTATCCGAATTCAATTCGATCCAGGTTTTCAAAGACCTAAATCTTGATTCAATTCGGATTTAATTCATCATGTAAACGTAGTAATTACTTCGTTGAGGCCTTTTAAGCGAATACAATGCTTCCCGCACAGCGCCTGATAGCACACCTATTGGTGCTGTTATAGGGCTTTTCTTGACAGGACTTGTAAAAACAAAATAAGTTTAATTCACTTCGCTGATGCAAATTTATCGAAAAATATGCTTCTCGCGCACAGTGCTTGACAATATAATTATGTATGTACCCTCACCGGTACAATTATCCGCCCACCCAGTTTTTTTTAAATTAATATTGTAGATGTTGTTTAGCAATAAGCAAATTGGATCCATAAATAAGATAATAAAGGGTCCGCCATCTAACGTTTCTTTTTTTCAACTAGTGCTTATTTCGTGAAAGGTAACACTTGGCTCATGTCTGATTTGACAGATAATTAGTTTTATCCTTCCGCTGAACGAATATGGTTGTGTATACGCTTCGCTAAGTGGGCCTGCGATCGACTTAGAGAAGATGCCGATTTTGCCAAAAAAATCATCTTTTCAGATGAAGCTCATTTTGATCTTGGCGAAAACCCACACGCATACATTGCAAAGCTGATACACCCAAAACGAGTCACTGTTTGGTGCGGATTTTGGTCCAGAGGCATAATTGGTCCATTTTTCGAAAATGAGCAAGGAGTGGCCGTTACAGTCAATTGCGATCGTTATCGGGCCATGTTGAACGAATTTTTGTTCACAAAAATTGAAGAGGAGGATATTGGCAACATTTGGTTTCAACAGGACGGCGCCGGCGCTACGTGCCACACAGCCGAAGCTACACTCGATGTTTTGCGCCATTTAAAAAATAAAACAAAAAGTTATTTGGCGGACCCTTTATATACAAATGTAATGTTTAATTTTTGGTTCAAATACCCAGTTGACAAAAAGCAATCCTAGCGGTAACCGTTCCTACTTATATTGTAAGCAAACGTGGTGGCAATTAACATAGGTAGGC
Source organism: Leucozona laternaria (assembly GCA_932273885.2). Lineage (NCBI taxonomy): Eukaryota > Metazoa > Arthropoda > Insecta > Diptera > Syrphidae > Leucozona > Leucozona laternaria. The sequence goes on from OW026366.1 coordinate 275,786,645, forward strand.
GTATAATTGTGCCGGTGACTGTATAGTTTCCATCAGTTTTTTTATATCAAAACAAATAAGCTTGTTTCAGGCTTCTGTGAGAAGGCCTCTCACAAAGTTTTTGTAAGAGCTTCTTAATGAAAGCTTTTTCTTTGTGCGTGCTTCTACAAACCAATCCAAGGACGCCTTATGAAAATAATAAAGAAACTGTACTCATTAAAACTTGCAATAAACTTAAAATCTTACCTCCAGTAGGTCTTAAATAAGATGTATACGAAAATATAGCTTCGTAAATGTGCAACTTCGTTGCACAAACTCAATACAAGTACTGTAAAAGCAGTAACTTCAAGAAATTGAAGAAACGAGATGTTATTCAGTGCTTCAAAGAAGTACTCTCCGAGGGTTATTTTTCTGGTTATTGCTATACTAGGGCATTCACAAAGAAAGTGATAAGAGCCCTACTCCGTTTCCTCATCTTGGCATATTTCCCTGACATCATGCTTCCTGGTTCAAAAATAGAATATGTCGACAATGCAAGAAATTTGGGAGTGTTTTTTAACAGAACGCTCACATGAGATAGACACATTAATACGGCCGTTGGGAAAGTCTATGGAACTTTACGCCAGCTTTGGCTGTCCCATCACTTTATTCCTTTGAAAACGAGTTTATTAAAAGAATTGAAGCAATTCAGCGTAGGTTTCTAGGTTTTGCTTTAAGGTGACTTCCTTGGGTTGACAACTTCAACTTGCCCCCATATCAAGATCGGTTGCGGCTGATTAATCTACAATCCCTCGAAAAGCGACGTGAAGTAGCGGATATCATATTCGTCCATCAAATTCTGTCTGGCGTGACTGAGTCTTCTACCCTCCTTGAGGCAATGAGTTTGAGCATCAACTCACATTCCCTTAGATCAGTAACCCAATTCCATCAAGCACCTCACAGAACTGATTATGGACGAAATGAACCAGTTACTACAATGTTGAGGACAGTAAATGCTTATTCAAATATTTTTGACTATGATCATAGCAAGGTCACACACAAAAATCTTTAATATGGTTCCTTGTCCCCCTTCAACTAATATAGAACTTAGAACTAACCTGACAAATGCTTTAACGTGCTTATTTACCTTTTTCAATATTTTTAATTTTAATTTTTTTTTAACTTTTTTTATAATTTTTTGACTATTGCTTTTGCATAATCATATATTAAAATTTAATTTTTTTTTCAATTTTGTATCCTTTGTGGAATGGGTCTGCTTAATGCAAGCAGTTATAAATGCTTGCATTAAGCAGAACCATTTCTTTAATTTCCCTTAAACATCCGCGGTGTCCTTTAATTCATAAACTCAACTTTCTTGATATTCTGTCTTCAAAATATCAATTTTTTTTTTTATTTTTACAATTGTTTAATTCAATAAAATAAGTGCCAATACGAGTTGCAACCGAATTTGCTGTCGTACTCGGTGTAAATGGACCCCAGCGTGTGCGGGTGCTGGGGGGGGGGGGGGGGGGGTAAGAGGAGTGGGATTCTTGATTTATAATTGCTGGCCTAAACACTCATTGTTTCTTACTTGATTTACAGATGTGAGGTTTTCTGCAACTGTGATTCGTCTAGCAGGAGAAAACTCAACGTCGCGTTTAACAACATTGCACGTTATGTTTTTAACGTAAGAATTCTACTGAATTTCTCATTTTTCGAAGTTGCTATACAACATGTCATTTGATCATCTCATTCGTTATAGGTCTCTTATCTTCCTTTCAAATGTAATAAAGGGTTTTTCAACAGGGACGCTACAAAAGTCGAGCAACAGGGACAGCAAAGGACGCCATATTTCTTGCCGCTCTTTTGACATTTCTCTTCAGTAAGGTTTTCCATTTCATTATGGAAAGATATACGAGCCAACAACGAGTCGAAATTATTAAAACTTACTACCGAAGTTCGGTGTCAGTGGCCTCAACGTTAAGAGCGCTACGTCCAATTTATGGTCATTTCTCATTTCTGGCTGAATGGCTTCGTCAAGCCACACGTACTCTATGAGTCATCATTGCATCCCGAAAAAATTACGGTTTGGTACTTCTACTTCGTACTTCTTCCGTGATGATCAAGACCGCCACGTTACTGTGAATGGGGATCGCTACCGTTCAATGATAACCGAATATTTTTGGCCCCACTTGGATGATATGGACTTCGAGGACATGTGGTTCCAACAGGACGGCGCCACAAGCCACACAGCGAATGTCACAATCAGTTTATTTTAAACCAAGTTTGGAGAACGTGTTATCTCACGAAATGGTCCAGTCGCTTGGCTGCCTCGGTCGTGTGATTTGACGCCGTTAGACTATTTCCTGTGGGGCTACGTCAAGTCTATGGTCTATGCCAACAAGCCAACGACGATTGATGAACTTCGTACGAATATCGAACGTGAAATTGCAGCAGTATCGGCCGATTTATGCTTGAAAACCGTCGAAAATTGGGTTCAGCGTCTGGACTTCTGCAAGCGTGCCCGTGGTGGCCATGCAAAAGAAATTGAGTTTCATACATAATGGCATCAAACGTACTTTCACAGGAATAAAGAATTTTATTGATATCTGAAACCGTTTTTGTTTTATTTAAAAAAACTTTTGTAGCGCTCTTATTGAAAAACCCGATACAAACAAAACAACCTAGTTTTCTTTTCAACAAATTAAATTTTAGTAATTCAATTAGATCTCGTCAACTTATTCTCCCTTGCTTCACTTGCCTTACATCGGAACGCCAGTTTTTCGGCAAACTGCGATGGTTTTTCACTAATGCCTCTGGCTAGCTATTTTTAATACGTTTACTATTTGTGTAAAGACTCATTTTTGTTTATGTTTTACCAGGGCGTATGTTTATACAATATCTTCAAATATTGAATGAATGACTTAATTTTTTTTTTTCACTTATTATTGTTAAATCAATGTTAAATATTAATTTTATTACTATATATCTTTTTTTTTAAATTTTGTTATCTCAATTTAAACATCACTAATTATAAGAGTTTTATTTTCTTAATGTGTATGTTAACAAGTAAATAAATAAATAAATAAAGCCTTTATTATAGTAATAAGATTGTAATCTTAATATGAAACTGTCACGACTAAATTAATAAGAATCAAATCATTATGTAATGCCAAGTTTTATTAGCTCTTTAGGGACTTGGTGAGTGACGGGCTTATCACCTGATGTCTCAACGAAAGAACACAATGGTGTTAAAATAGGATGATCTAACTCATCTGACCATTTTGCCTTCATTTTTTTGTTTAAAACTTGTTTTGACTTTTAACTTTTTGCGAAAATCATGAGTAAGGTTCTTAAAAATATGGTTCTCAACTCCATTTGGCAATATAAATTAGAAAACTTTTATTTAAGAGTGATTCGAATTTTCTGTTATGGAAGAAGTCATCCGATGTTTATTTATGTGTTTTTTGTGTTGCCCTAAAGAAAACTTTGCAAAATAAAAACAAAACTCACAACAATTTAAAGTAACTCTATAATATATAAAAATAAAGTTTTTGGCAATAAATTATGCTCAGGAATTTATTTCCATTCCACATTCTAATGACTTTAAATTTAATGAATATCAAATAAGTAAGTAAAGTAAGTAACAAATTCATTTATTTATATTCTTATATATACAGATTTATAATTTTATGAATTGATAAGCTATAGCTTAGCCGTCAGCCTGGTTAGCAAATTTTATAAATATATTACATGTTTTGTTAATTCACATTTTTCAATCTTAAATTGGTATAAAAATCAAACATATTCCGTCATTAGTAAGAATCTATACTTAAATATGGCTTTTAAATAGTTGCTTAAGGTCTTCCAATCACATTCGTTCAAAATTTGGAGTGTTTCTTGCATGGTTAATGTATTTTTACCAAAAAACACTAGCCTCTGTTGATAAAATATTGGACATACACTTATGAAGTGATAACAATCCTCCTTTGATTTTAAATTGCATAACGTACAAAATTGATTGAAGCTGCCGTTATAGGGTCTAGCATTTAAACTTATAAGTTCACATCTTGCTTTAAAAATGAAAGAAATGTCCTTGTAGCTAAGTCCATCATGGAAGTAGTTTCGTTGGTTTAGGTTATAGTTGAGCTGTGAGTATAGTACTCTACTATCTGATTCGCGAGCATTATTAATAAAGGATTCTCGAACTATGTCTTCATTCTTCTGTATAATCCTGTAAAGTTGCTCCTTTAAGTTGTTTAAATTGTTGAAATCTATATACAGTATCTCTCCACAAGTATTACCGATATCTTGCCATTTTTTCATCCACCAATCTTTATTCCTACAAATATACACATTCCACACCAATTTTTTTAAGGTTTATTCTCTAAGACTGTTTGTAAACACATTCATCAGCAATAAAACCAAATCCATTGTTTGTCAATACAAAGAGGGAACATTTCCATTAAGCTCTTAAAAAAAGGAGAACCCACAACAAAAACAACAACAACAACAACACTCTTTTCAGAACAAAAAAAAAAAAAATACACCATAAAGTACCTATACACTGTGGACTTAGAACCCAAAGTCCTAACCAAAATCAGGAACAATTTCAAATGAATGTAAATAAAAAATGAGCAACACGCTTTTTACATATCTAAATTATGTACATAAAGTGGTTTATACTCTTGGCCGAGACCTTGTTGATTTAGTCCCGAATTCCCTTTCTTAAAAAAATTATGTACGTCCTTTCTGTTTTATTATATTTTGTGCCTTAGAAAGATTTAAAATTTTGTTTTGTTTTTGAAATCCTGAACTTGAGTTGAGGAAATTCAATTTGTCACACTGCTCCGACCTCCTAGTAGTCTTCAATTCTGAAAATGTCTTTGAAAATATAGAATATATGTAAGTGTCTGTGGAAGTTGAAAGTTTTGTTGCAAATTGAATATAAAGTCTTTGATAAAGTTTTGAATACAAAAAAAAAAAAAAAAAAAAAAAAAAAAAAAAAAAAAAAGAGACGAATAAAATTTTGATTGTAACAGTTTTGAAATTGTTTTGAAGAAAAAAGAAACATGCACAGGATGTACATTTGGTACCACGTCGACATCAATGACCAAATCGAAAATGTAACCAGACTATTTGATGACTATTTGAAGTTTGCAGTTGTGAAACACTTTTTTATGGATATTTTAACATTTTGAGTAGTAATTTGTAAAACTTTATTGTCTTTATTGAAAATCAGATTGTTTTTCGGTCATTAGAGTTGTTCTTTGGAGTTTGAAAAATGTAAAATCAAGAACAATCGACTATTGGTTTTCATGGTGGTGTATCTTTACAAAAGATTTTGGTATCGGTTTGAGATATATTTAAAAAAAAATATGCACGTATTGATTTCACGAATTTGCTCTTGTGGTTAAATACTGTATGTAACCCAACATTGAAGATGCATGATGTATATATTTAACGAGTAAATATTAAAAGAGTCAAAAGCATTAAAAAAATGATTTTTCGTTTGATTTTTTATTTGTTTATAAAATAATATTTTTAAAAATTTTTAAATGCATTATTGTTAAAATTATTGAGAAGCATCAGATTGCAAAATTATAACAACACCGATTTAACCATGGCAAAGATATACGCGAATTACTCAAAAATAAGACCATTTCTCAAAAAAACGTTGAATACCTAATTCGGTAATGAGAATTTTTTGACAAAAAATTGAAATGCAGTTTTCTTACAACTGACTTGGTTATTACAGGTACGAAGTTTAAACAAAATAGTTAGAGCCGTTTTCGAGAAACTTTGAAGAAACCAAAATATTTGTATCGCAGCTACCCGTTCTAGATATGCTAAAACAAAAATTCGAATGTCTTCTCTAGGCAATCACATAAAAATGCTCTGTACCAAATTTCATGCAAATCGGTCTACCCGTTTAGGCTCTAGCTCAAATTACAGTGGACGCACCGACGCACAGACGCTAAGACCTACAGACGCACAGACCGTGTCGGACGGCATGACGAAACCCACTTTTTCGGACTTCTCGATTATCGTAGTGTTAGTTTTGATTATTATAGAGCAAGTAAAAAATTAATTTAGGTTATCGGTTGGGTTATTTTTTATTTTTAAAAATACCACAATGGCGTAGCGAGGGGGGGGGCAAGGGGGCACAGGCTCCGGGTGGCACTCTGCTAGGGGCGTAAATTTGGAGCGTAGCAACCGCTGAAAAACATAAACCCTAAAGAAGAATTTGTACCCTCCTCCAATCACTAGTTGAACTTGGTTTGTTACAATATGCTGCTGCTGTTGAGACAAATTCGGTCATTTTCTTCGATAACTTAGAACGCATATGAATATAAAGGGCGTTTTTTTTAGACGTGTGGTTTTCAATCTGGCAATCCTTTTTTCGGAGTTAGTCTTTCTGACAGTTGTTACTTGATTTATGCTCAGTTTGGTTTTCCATTTCTTAATTAATAGACTTACTGCTGAACAACGTTTGCAAATCGTACTAAAATAATGGTTCGATTTGCGCAACGCATCACGCGCTGCGTCCAATATTCAGTCGACATAATCGCAAAATCGCATAAATTCGAGCAACCATGGATAGGTTTCGCACCACGTTTACTCTAGTGTATAATGCGCATCCTCTGAGACGCCGTACAGTGCGCTCCGAAGACGCTATTGCTGCTGGGGAGGAGAGTATCGAAGAAGACCCGATATCTAAATTAGTCCATCCGCCATCGCGCGCAACACTTGGAGCTGTAGAAAATTAGGCCTTTCGGCTGGAATTTATTCGAGCCAGCCGTGGCGGCCACTAGCTCGAAATCATTTTTAAAACATAATGGCAAACCTTTATCTTTATTATAAAGCTAAATTCTTGGGCATAACATTAAAGAATATGCGTTTTATTTCTTCTTGAAAACAACACGTCTACGAAAAACACACTTTTAATGCAATGTGCTGAAAAAATAAATGCTTTACATATTTTTCTTGCAGAAAAACGAGATGAATTGGTAGATGGTACTTTTACCTATGCTTAAAAACATAGGGAAAAAAAAAACAAATCTTTGGCGATAGATGTTGCTTTATCCTATGAAAATGAACTGCGACGAAAATTATTTTCTTCCTTAGACATGGTCAGTGCTGAAATACAACAAAGATTTCAGCAGTTACGAAATTTTGCGCTAAAGTTCGACTTTCTCACACCAGCCAAACACTAGAACTTGAAACTCAATGAAAGTAATTTACATCTTGCACCTTCTGAGGATGACATTGATAAGGAAGAATTTTCAACAATTCGTGCGTACATGTTGTTTGTTAACGAGAATTGAGAAGACCTAGAATTTTCTACGAATGACACTCTTGGGGAATTTGTCTGTTCTTCGGAATTGGCATTAATGTACGCCTGGAAAAGAAAATCACATTTTTCTTCGGAATTGGCTGGAATTCCAGTGTCGGTTGAACTGGATTAATATAAAATGATGATTCGAAGAAGTGGTGGAGGTAATGACATTTGAAAAAGTGGACTTTTCAGTGGAAGAAAATCGAAATTGTAAAAGAAAATAGTGCTTTTGAATTAAATTTAAACGGAAGGAGGTTGTATTCAAAAATGGAAGAAACTGGCAGCAGACTGTGGGATCAATTTACAGATTATACAAGAAGAGCATTTGGAGACATTAATACCAAAACTTGTCTGACAAATTCTTGGAGGAAGCTCAGATGTCACAGTATACATTATGAGACTAGAGACATGCCAATTTATAACAGTTATAACAGTTTTTCACCATTTAAAGTGGATGTGAGTTAACGCACTTCGTGCGACTTGGAAAAAAACTTTGGGTGCCTGAAGGCCACTGGCGGTACCTATATTACTGGAGTACCTATATTATTTTCGAGCACAGTCGACTAACTTGAAGGAAACAATAAGAATTGTAAAAAGTGTACGAGGCTGGGTTTTACTTTACAACCACACGGTTAGCATCCATAGATATCGAAATTGCCTTGTAAATGAAAATAAAAAAATTGTAATTATGTACACATTTACTTACGTTTCTAAATTTAAACAAATTTTAAATTATTACACACAAATTATGTCAGTCTGGTAGACGCCATTCAGAAAACGAATATAAAGGGTCCGCCATCTAAGGTTTTTTTTTTTCAACTAGTGCTTATTTCGTGAATGGTAACACTTAGCTCATGTCTGATTTGACAGATAATTAGTTTTATCCTTCCGCTGAACGAATCCGAACGAATATGGTTGTGAATACGCTTCGCTAAGTGGGCCTGCGATCGACTTAGAGAAGATGCCGATTTTTCCCAAAAAAAACCATCTTTTCAGATGAAGCTCATTTTGATCTTGGCGGGTAGTAAACAAGCAAAATTGTGGCATTTAAGGCACAGAAAAGCCGCACGCATACATTGAAAAGCCGATACACCCAAAACGAGTCACTGTTTGGTGCGGATTTTGGTCCAGAGGCATAATTGGTCCATTTTTCGAAAATGAGCAAGGAGTTGCCGTTACAGTCAATTGCGATCGTTATCGGGCCATGTTGAACGAATTTTTGTTCACAAAAATTGAAGAGGAGGATATTGGCAACGATTGGTTTCAACTTAGTCATAACTTTTAAGCCTAAAGCTTTATTGCTGCTCTCCAAACAATCAACCTCTTATACCATTTATTAATGCTTATATAATGACTCATACTCTTTTAACAGGATAAAACAAAAAAATCAAATATAAATCTCGCCTTAATTCTTTTACATTATGCAACCTTTTTCTCCCATCACTAGATGATTTGGCGAGTTTTTAAAGATCTAAATTCAGTTAAGTGCTGCGACCAACCTTAAGTTTAGTAAAAAAAAAACACATCCCATACATTAACAAAATTGGAATTTAAATCCAAATGTTGAAAACAAAGCAGGTAGATGAATTAAATATTTACAAGTGCCGAATTTCTATTGGTTTTTCTTATATATACATACATATTTTTGTAGGTATAGGTACACGAGTTATCAGTTTAAAGTTATTCAAATCAATTCAATTCAATTATTTACTTTACCGACACAGCACTCTAAATTAAGGGTCTACTTAGAGGGAATATTAAACTTCTTATCGCACTTTCGATAATGAATAAATAAAATTTTAAATATGGTTCTGCCTGCGTAGGTTCAAGCCATTTAAGTATTTTATTGATATCGATTTCGGGGAGAAGAAAAAAATCGTTTTATTTGCTAAACCTCGATTATTTAAAATATATATGTATATGTATAAAGGTATATCTATTACATTATTAAATGTTAATAATATAAAATATAGGGGTTTTGCAGAAAATTTCAGATGTTTTTATAAAATGACTAAATAAAATTTCATATTAGACCATTGGATTTTCAATAAAAAGTTTCTTGGAAGGACTGTGAGTGTGTATTTTTTTAATTCGTTCTAAAGGGTGATTTTTTAGCTGGTTTGGTTTTGGCAACACTGGTTTTGACAGCTGACGTGTGTTTAGTACCTTGTGTCACTGTCAAACAGCTTCAGTTTGGTTTGCAATTTAACCATGGATCGTCTTACAAATGAACAACGCTTGCAAATTATTGAATTTTACTATCAAAATTCGTGCTCGGTTCGAAATGTTCATCGCGCGCTGCTTCCATTTTATGATCGGCATTCTCGACCTTCTGAGCAGTCTATTCGGAAGATTGTGACCAAATTTCGCACCAAATTTACTTTGTTGGACATTAAATCACCAACACGTTTACGTACTGTGCGTAGTGAAGAAAATATTGCGGCCGTATCAGCTAGTGTGACAGAAGACCGCGAAATGTCGATTCGGCGCCGCGCCGTTCCCAGCAGTTAGGCCTTTGTTACAGCACTACGTGGAAAATTTTGCGGAAGGATTTGGGCGTAAAGCCTTTTAAGATACAGCTGGTGCAAGAACTAAAGCCAGCCGACCTACCACAACGCCGAATTTTTGGTGAATGGGCTCTTGGAAAGCTGGCCGAGGATCCGCTTTTTTATCGAAAAATTGTGTTCAGCGATGAGGCTCATTTTTGGTTGAATGGGTACGTAAATAAGCAAAATTGCCGCATTTGGAGTGAAGATCAGCCAGAAGCATTGCAACAGCTACCAATGCATCCCGAAAAAGCCACTGTTTGGTGCGGTTTATGGGCCGGCGGCATTATTGGGCCATATTCCTTCAAAGATGATGCGAATCGCAGCGTTACTGTCAATGGTGAACGCTACCGAGCGATGATAACAAACTTTTTTTTGCCCGAAATGGAAGTTCTTGACTTGCATGATATGTGGTTTCAACAAGACGGTGCCACATGCCACACAGCACTCGAAACAACGGCGCAATTGCGAGGCGAGTTTGGTGAACAGTTAATTTCACGTTTCGGGCCGGTCAATTGGCCGCCTAGATCGTGCGATTTGACACCATTAGATTATTTTTTGTGGGGGTATGTCAAGGCTAATGTCTATAGGGACAAGCCCGCTTCGATTGACGCACTGTAAGCCAACATCCATGCATTCATTTGTGAGATACCGGCCGATATGTGTGAAAGAGTATGCCAAAATTGGACTCAGCGGATGGGCTACCTGAGTAATAGGGATGAAAAAATATCCAGAATGTCATGAATTGAATGAAAAACAAAAAAAAACAAAAATAATGACATTAAGTTCAATAAGAAGTAAGTTTCCGTTGTTAGCATAAAGCCAACCCCACTGGATAAAACCAAAATAAGTTCTAATAAGCTAGAATGACATAAAATGGTCATATTCGAAGAAGTAAATTTTTGCTTGACATAATAAGGAAAATGTCAAAGGCAGTACAAATGTTTGGTGACTTGATAATAAAAACATACCAAATACTACCTCGCTTGTGGGGAATTGACAATATTTCTTGTCATGGAAAAGTGCATCTCAAGTCGTTCGCCTGCGGCAGACAATTATTATAAATCACCTCTAAAAAGACAATTCCCACCAACTGTAAAAAAAAGTACGTATACGCCTGAGTGTACTTTTTTGGAGAAATTAGTAAAAACATTGGGTTTTATAATTCTGTTCGATAAAGTTCGTTCGAAACGACCTGATAAAATTAGTTTGGAATGATAAATCTTTGATTGGTGGGGAATTTAATTGTAGCAAAAACGAATTGGTATGTTTGAGGGAGAAATTCATCGTGAAATATTCTGCAGAACTTTGTATTGAGATTACAAATTACAATTATGTATCCAAATTACTTTCCCACATCCATGAGATTATCCCATTCAACTTTAAATGTATTCTTAACAAATACACCCAGCCATTTAACGCAGCCATTTACTATAACGGCCCTTAGTTAAGATCAGCTTCCTGTTTTATGTGATACTATTAGAAGCTAAGACTGATTAATGTCCAATTTTAATATTCTTAAAATGCTAACTGACCATTTGTTTGTTCACAATCCCATTCTAGCATTCGTGATTGTCAGACCAGTATTAAAAATGATCTATTTTAAGACGCTATTAGCAATAGTGTAGATTACTTCAAAATGAATATCTTAGAATATAATAAATATTTCAGTCTTTCTTCTGGCCAAAATATCAACAACAGATAATAATCTTCATAAAAAAAAGTACTCAATAATCACATAAAATATGTTTCGAATAAGGCATCAAATTGGGCTCTTTTAAGGTAAATTTAAAGCCATTTTGGAATATTATTATTTATTTATTTATTTATTCATCTACGAGTTTCAAGCTACATGCACAGATTACTATGAAATAAATTATGTAATATAAGCTTAGAATTAGATGATAATTAAGTTAAATTTTTAAAAATGAGTACAATAAATCATTTTTGAATTCGATTCTAGAAAATGAGAGATCAAGATGACCATATATATTTCATTGAACTCAATAACTGACCTTGAAATCGGTTCACTCATACCTAAGTTGGTTCTGTGTCTAGGCTGAAAAAGAAGGTCTCTTTCCCTCAATGGTCTTGTTGGAGCATAGATAAAAATTAAAGATAGTAAGGTAGGGTACTTGATGTAGTAGCACAAAATATCACGCACAAAAACTATATTATGAATAGTTCTTCGAGATTTGAGCAGCTGCAAACCCAGAACACTTTGCCTGGCTAGGGGAATTTGCACAGAAATTCCAATGCATTTTATAAAAAAACATATACCTATCGGATATACATATCGGAAAATAGTTGTTGGTGAGGGCTCCAGATGACATCAGCATATTCAAGATTAGATCTTACTAAAGTAGTATAGAGTGCAATAAGGGTGAGTGCAATAAGGGTAAGGGAAAAATCAGTAGAATTTCGTTTTATAAACCCTAACATTGAGTTAGCTTTGGCGAAAATGGCATCAACATGTGGAACAAATGAAAATTTGGAGTCGAATATAACCCCTAATTCTTTCACTATTAAAGTTCTCACAAGATGACTGAATTCTAGAGAATAAGGAAACTCGTACATAAAATGTTTCTAAGAGATAGAAATAACAAAGCATTTTTGAACGTTGAGGTTTAGGCAGTTTGATTTACACCAGCGGAATAAATTATCTAAGTCCATTTGAAGTTTAAGGCAGTCCTAATCGCTTGTTACTTTCAAAAATAGTTTAAGGTCATCAGCATATATTAGAAATTGGCTAAAATTGATGTAGTTGACAATATCATCAATAAATTTAATAAACAGCAAAGGACCAAGATGACTGCCCTGAGGGACACCTGAAGTAAATTTAATAGACCAAGATGTACATTCATCAATTTTCACTTCTTGCACTCTACCAGTTAGGGATGAACCGATCCACTGAAGTAGACTTGAGTGAATGCCAAATACTTTAAGTTTACGAAGTAATATGTTGTGACATACAGAGTCAAAGGCCTTGCTAAAGTCTGTATAAATAACATCAACTTGACTATGGTTTTCAATAGATTCAACCACGAAAGAGGAAAAACATGCTAAGCTAGTGACTGTCGATCTTCATGAAATTAATCTATTTTGGGCACTGCTAACATTTTCCTTGACATGAAAATCAAGTTTGATTTTAATTAAACTTTCCAAAAGTTTAGGAAATGCAGATAACTTACAAATACCCCTGTAGTTTTCAACGTTGTTTTTTGAGCCCGATTTAAAAATTGGAATCAGAAATTAAAAATTTTAAGAATTCCATTCATCAAGAAATATTCCAGACGACAAAGAAAAATTGAAATAATTAGCAGAGGTAGACAACAGGAATTAACGCATCGTTTTAAGATTAGCAGCAGGTTTTGCATTCGGTTTAAGACTTTTTAATTCTTCTAAAACATCAACAAAATTTAGTTGCAAGGACCCAATATCCACCTTAGGGCTGATCATTAAAAGGAGTGACAGCATTCTCTGAGAGTTAGCGTAAACGGATTAAAAAAAAACAGAGCAAAAAGCTCAAGAGTCTTACTTACCTCAGTGGATTTTTCACCTTTGAAATTCATAGAATTAGGAGTCCCAAGTGATTACCGTTTAGAATAAGTAAAGGACCAGAACCGTTTTAGGTCATTTTTTAAATTGGCCTCAACGTTCATGATTTTAATCAAAGATCGAAATGAAATGGTATCATCAGTTGATGATATCAAATATTAATATGAACGTTAATAGATAGAAATAAAAATGGATGGTTTTTCAATCAAACATTTCTGATGACGAGACTGTGTTTTTTGATATGTTGAACGGTTATAGTAGTTATAGTAGTTGTTGAAAAGTTTCGTCCTGTATCCAACGCTCTTTAAAATGTTCACTTCTGATTTTCTAGTTTGGGAAACTGCAATTTTTTCATGTACTTAGATCATATATTTGTAAACAGGGTTATTTACATAAAATTCCAAAAAAGACTTGGAAGTTTAGGTTGGGTCAAGACAAGAAAAATATCGACAACTTGAACCTAGAAAAAAAAAATCATTAAAAATCAACGGCAACACTAAAAATTCCATGTTATAAAGTTTGTTTTTTTTTTAAGCGTGTGGTTTTCAAGAAGAATTAAAACGCATATATTTTTATCTTATGGCCAAGAATTTAGCTTTATTATAAATATAAGGGTTTGCCATTATGTTTTAAAAATGATTTCGGGCAAGTGGCCGCCGCGGCTAGCTCGAATAAATTCCAGCCGAGAGGCCCAATTTTCGACAACTTTTTGCACCAATTGGAGCCGTATGTCAGCAATAACGTGCCGAATATTCTGTTCCAAGACGTCAATCGTTTTGAGCTTATATGCGTAGACAAGCGACTTCACATAACCCCACAAAAAATAATCCAGCGGGGATAAATCGCACGATCTTGGAGGCATAAAGCTACAGGCTCACGACCCGACGACGCAAGATAATACGCTCACCAAAAGTTTCCTTCAATAAATTGATTTTTTCGTTGGCTGTAGCGCCACCGTCTTGTTGGAACTAAAGGTCGTCCACATCAACATCCTCCAATTCAGGCACGAAAAAGCCATTAATCATAGCTCTATAGCGTTCCCCATTGACTGTAACTGTTGGTGCATTTTGCGGCTGTTATCAGCAATAAGTGTCGAGCCAGCGATACGCGGACTCGATCCGATGTGCAAGCAGTCGCAATGTGCGCAAACAGAACTTCGGAGATCTTTATCAATGCACCACAGTTGAACGCACCTAATAATCCGATATTATTAATACCGGTTACTGGTTCCTTCATCTGTGGAGCTTATTTGAATTGCATCTAACTTCGCTTTGTTCATTCTAAATTTTTTCTTGTGCCCGTCAAGTCAGCCTTTCTTTGGCTAATTAATTTGTTTTAAAGTAATTTGAATTAAATATTAAAAAAAAAACAAAGAGAACATTAAATTTTGGTACAAAATATTACTTAAGAGACAAAATTAAACCACGAAAAATACAAGACACAATTAAAACTAAGAAAATATATGAGTGATTTTGAAGAAAGATCTGCACCTGTACCCTACCAAATTTCCAGTTGGTCCAAAAGCTGAGGTGAACCAGAATTATGTTCACAGTTATTCATAGCTGTTTAAATTTTCTTAGAAAGAACTTATTTGACTCACCCTGTAATTTAAGTTTTTTAAATTCCATATTTTTCCTTCAAACTTTATTTCTTAAATCTTTTATGCAATTTAATTTCAAAAAAGTATTTTCAGTAGTAAGATAAATATAACTTATCATATCTCTGCACTGTGCAATGACTTCAATGAGTACAAAATGTAAATTTTAAATGGAAGCACTAAATATGTCTACTTTTCAATGTAGTTTACCCTTAACCTTTTTCAATACTCACACATTTTTTAAATTCAAATTTAACATTTATTTTTTTTTCCTCTATAGGAGATGAAATAGTAGAGAAACTAATCTTGTTATCTGTTCACACAGGGCGAAAAGTTTAACAAATCGAAATTCCCTGTAACCACATCACGCTGAGCGCATTCGTTAGAAAATGGATTTATTTTCATCATTTAGCACAAATGTTCTTATCTCACTTCCATTTCATAAGAAAAAATGAAACACCGCACATTTTCATTTTGAAAAGTAGACACTGTCAAAGTTAATCTCCTTGTTAATCTTTTTATGCGGTGGAAACACTACACAGATTTTTATTTTATCTAAACGCGATTATCTGTATGGGTGGAAATATAGCATACAAAGAGTGTTGTGAAGCTCCTTTGAAAAGAGTTTTAAACTTTAAGATAGGTAAATTCATTTTGTTTCTGAAAATAAAATTAAGTTCTTTTTCAATAATTTTTTTTACTTTCCTATGCTTCAACATTTAAAGGTCATTTCAATATGTCTTTATTAACAAAGCTTTTATCTCAATCAAGCCAAAACTCTCATTCAGAGTTCAGAAAATGTAATCGGTGACTTCATCTTTTGTTATTGGACTCCATGATAGCTTTATAGCGCGTTCATAAAAGTTCACTCATGAGTGGCTCGCGAATGGCTCACGAGTGTGCCTTTCCAAATGCTTGCTTACTAGAGCCATAGAGCTCGCCCATGAGCCATCAGGTGTGAGCACTTATGTGCGAAAGCAAAACGCTCACGTCAAGAGCTCTCTTTTTATGTGCGATAACAAAACCGCTCGCTCATGAGCGTAAGACGTGAGCGAGCCAATTTAGCGCTCGCGAGCCTTTACAAATTTAGAAAAAAAAGAAAACACATTAAAGTTAAACGTTATGTAGCGCGTATTCTGGGAATTCTAATTGTACATTTTGACACCGTCAAATTAAAAGTGTTCTAGTGGACCCAGAACGTCGGGCGTGAGAATAGGTAATAAGCATGTCTGATGCTAAATCGATTGGCTTGCTCCGTTTTACAATCCGCCGTACCTAGAATTTTGGCACATTTTGACACCTGTCAAACTAACAGTGCTCTAGTGGACCATCTGGGTCGGGTGTGACACTTGGTAATATCCACCTCTTAATTCCTAAATATTGTATTGGAATAAGGAAAACCCATTATGCTGACCACTGCTCAAGAGCGCTCAAAACCGCTCACAACCGCCCACGCTTGCCCACGAGCCTTGGGCCATGTGATGTTTTCGGCTCTTGCCCATGATCGGGCGTTTCGCTAATGCTACTTTCGCTCTCGCCCATGAGCGGGCATTTCGCTATTGAGTTTTTGCGCACGAGCTCGCGCTCCCACTTTTGAGCTATAGGTACGCTCGTGAACAAAATATGAGCTGAGAGCGTTTCCGCATAATGTTTTATAGAGTGACAATGAAAACACAAATAATTCCAGAAACCAGATCTGAATCTGATGGTGTGAAGTTGTTAAGTCTGGCAATTCCATAGAATTCTTAAATTATAGGCTCATTTTCCGAAACAATTTATCGCATTAGCTTCAGAAACAAAAATACCATATTTAATGACATTTAAATGCAAAAAAAGGAAAAGATTTTTAAATTCTTTTGTCTTCAAAAAATACATTTCATCCCTTCCTGCTAACCAACAACAAAACCCTTGGATACATATTGAGTGGGAATAATAAAAGAATTCGTTCCAGGTGGACTGTTACCTGCACCTTATGATATTTCCATTTCCCTTAAAATCAACAGAGTATGAAATCACCACTGTTTTTTTTTTTCTTTAGCTTTTTATTATTTTTCAAAAAAGAAAAAAAATATATTTTTCGACTTCTTGGATCGGTGATTTCACACAGCCTGTTTGAGGCTTAAACACATTCCTTTCACATTTATAAATTGCCCTAATCTCGAAGCTTTTTGTGTTATCAACAGGATTAAGTCCAATTTAACCAAGAATTCACAATCAAAGAGTCTCCGCATTTTGAATAATTTATTCCAGAATACTTTCACAGGAGACTCCGCCCGCGTGTACAGAATGTTTTCAATTATTTTTTTTCCTCCGAACAAATCGCACGTTTGCTTCAATAGCTATACTTACGAATTGACAAAAGGAAAGGATATGGTTTTCACCATATCGGGGGCCTGGTGTGGTCCTACAAAGTGAAACACATTCATTAGCTCAGAGTCAGCCAAAAGATTGTGTAGGAACAAAAGGGCCAAAAAATAAAACCTAATTTTGGCGAAGCAATTTATTGACCTTTCAAGAAAACACCATCTCCGCCTCCGAGTTTAAAAGGATGCCTATTCGAATATCCTAATGATGCGGAAAAATGTTTAAATTCACTTTTCCTCCCTAGGGAGTTAGCTATTCTACTATATACTTATGAACCTACACAGCAGCTAGTGATTCTGGTTGGGTATAGCAATGCTGGAATGCTCGGCAAGGAAAAGCACTTTGAATTGTGTCACTCTTTTTGAATATACAAGAAATGTGGTTTCTTGACTTCTGTCATTTATTTACTTTTCTTTTCTTTTCTTTTTTTTTCTTCATTTTCTATATTTACCTGGGGTAGGTATATGTGTATCTACTGTGTTTGCCCAAATTATTTACAAATTGAAATTTATGAATGCTCTCTTCCCAGTGCCCCGTTAATGAGCGAAAATTGTTGTACGAGATTATGTACTTTATTTAAATTTCCGGCCCCCATAATTGGAGATTCTTGTTCATTTTAACATATTTTCGTTGTTAAGCTATTTTTGGTTACATTTTACTCTAATTAAATAGTGGTCTTAAATTTTATTTATGGGGTAATTTCTTCCTCGAAAAAAAAAAAATAAGAAGGATTTCATGGGGGAACAGTAAATTTGATTGACCCTGTCTTTAAGTGTCACAGCATGAATAGCCATTAAGACAAACTTTATCAAAATGAGTTATTTAAAGTTATAAATTTTAGAAAGGTATGACCATGTAAAATGACGGAAAAAAATGTTGATCTGATGGAAGCTTACGAATTTAAAGAAAGAATTATTT
The DNA here is from genome assembly GCA_932273885.2 of Leucozona laternaria. NCBI lineage: Eukaryota > Metazoa > Arthropoda > Insecta > Diptera > Syrphidae > Leucozona > Leucozona laternaria. The sequence continues at coordinate 275,804,925 of OW026366.1, forward strand.
AGTAGATAAGGGTTGAGAAAATAGAAGACCTTTGTAGCTTGAAAGTGATTCAGCGGAATTTTTTCAAACTGACGTAAAATTATTTTACATTTTTTTTATTTAGGTTAGGTTAGGTTAGATAGAAGGGCTGACAGTTGATCTTGTTACCGTCACACTTAGATCTATGCAGATGCGTTGTGATACCCTAGGAAATTGTATGCCATTAAATGTAAAAACCTATATATTCTGTTAGCAGTCAAGCCATTTAGATGCGTTGACGAAGTTCAGAAGGCTATTCGCCGAAGTTCTAGAAAGATCAAAGAAATGATTTCCGAGGTGTTTCTTTCTTAAGTGACAGAGTGCTGGGCAGTGACAAAGGAAGTGTAAGGTATCCTCATGTGCTTCTTCCTCATCGCTGCACCCTCTGCAAAGGTCGTCAGTACTGAGCCCCATTTTCTTTTTGTGGTATACCAGTAGGTTGTGTCCGGTGATTATGCTGACAAGGGAACGAAGATGTTTTTTGTTCATTTGCATAATTTTATCCGTCTTCTGCTTATTGAAATTGGGCCACAATTTTCTAGTTGTGGCGCATGTTTCAAGCAGGTTCCATCTTTCATTGTTTTTTTCTGATATTTTGTTATCAATATCCTGTTTGATGTTACAGTTTGGTACTTTAATATGTCGTTCGACTTGACTTGAATCAAGTGACGATCCCGTTCTCGCCAGCTCATCAGCTCTTTCGTTTCCCTGTACATTGCTGTGACCAGGAACCCAGCAGAGTCTAATGTTATGCTGCATGCCAAGAACCCTAAGCTCTTCGCTACAGCAAGTTACAAGCTTCAAATGTATCTCGGTGGCAGAAGGTGATGTCAGCTCGTGGTATCGCCATCATTGATATTTGTGTATAGCTGCTTTGGTCACTGCCAAGACCTCAGCTTGGAAGACGCTGCAAAAGTCCGGGAGTCTGAAGGAGCTAGCTAGTCCCAGAGTTTCCGAGAAGATTCCTGCACCAACTCCAGTGTCCATCTTAGAACCATCAGTGCAGACAGTTATCGTAGATTCGTTACAGAGAGGTTGGTTGTTTTTCCACTCCTCTCTATTAGGAAAAGAGGTAGTGAATGGTCTATTGAAGTTTAAATGGGGTATTGTGTAGTCTGTGTAAACATTATTTCCCACATATCTCTGAAGAATCTGAGTATGACCCGTTGTGCTTTGTTTCCAGCAGTTAGTCTGACTTAGTCGCAAGGCACTGTATGCTGCTGATTCTTGCACGAATAGATCTAAGGGTTTTAGGTTGAGTATCGCTTCCAGCCCCGCTGTGTGGATGGTTTTCAACGCCCCTGTAGTGCCTACGCATGCTAATCTTTGAACTTTTGTTAAAGTTTTCAGGTTTGTTGTTTTCTCAGTCGCATTCCACAAAACTAGATTACCGTAGGTTAGTATTGGTCTAACTATTGCCTTGTACATCCACTTGATAATTTTTGGGTTGGGTCAACAGGATTTTCCAAAAATCCTGTTGCAAAAATAGAATGCGACCATAGCTTTATTTGATCTTTCTTTAGTGTTGAGACACCAGTTCAGTTTCTTGTCTAGGATCGCACCAAGATATCCGGCCTGATTTGAGATTTTGAGTGGTGTCCCTTATATTTATGGTAAACATTTTTTTTTATTTAGTTTGAATTATAATAATTAATTTTAATCAAAGCACTTCTATTGAGAAATATGCTTACTGGCCCTATGTTTTCCATCTATATACTTACGTTCTTATAATAATATGAATCTTAAGCCTTTTAACGGAATAACTTTATATAGGTTGGAGTGCGGTGCGAAGACCGATTGGAAAAGTATATGTTAACATGGTTTTAAACAACGGCTAATTGGCGCCCTCTACATTGACGAAGTGTCGTTTTGCGCACTATTTCGGGTATTTTGACCGGGCAATTTCGATACGGATGTTAAATCTTAGAGGCATGTGACGATAATAATGTGTTAAAGAGGTAAAGGGAGTAAAAATAGAGGGGATGGAAAAATTGTTTATTCCTCGAAATCTTAACAATTTTTCAAGTCTGTTTTGGTTCTCTTTAACGTTCTTTCCAGTTTCTTGTGTGCAGAATAAGAATTTAAACGCATTACTGTGGAAGGCTTGAGAGGAGGGAATTACGAAGGACTGATTTGGATATGTTGAAATCAAAAACAATTGGAAAAGTTGTTAGGATAACGAAGCATACGAGACATAGGATTAAAAAAGGAATAGTTTGTGCGGTGATAAGGGATGCGAAAAAGGAGTAATGTCCTAACATTACGGGGGTTGGTGTTAATAGAAATAGTATTCAGTAAAGTTGGGCAGTCAATGTTACCTGTAAGTAAATCGTGAATAAAGACGATGTTTTTCTAGGGAATTAAGATTAATGAGCTGCGAACGATCAAGGTATGGAGGGAGATGATAATTATCACACCACGGAAGGCTACGCAGTGCAAAGCGAAGAAATCTGATGAATAGTTTCAATCCTTTTAATTTGGGTTACTTGATGAGAACCATCTTCGAGAATAGGTCTAACAAAGGTGATATAAAGTGCCTCAGACACATATAGGTCCGGAAATTCCTTTGTCCAACGTTTTATGAATCCAAGCATTGAGTAAGCCTTGTTGATGATATTGTCAATATGGGAGTGAAAGTTAAGCTCTCTATCGCATATGACCCACAAGTCAAGGGAGGAAGTAACATATGGCACTGGATCAACCTGAATTAAATAGGATCGAAGTGGCCCAGGTTGGCGTTCTCTGGAAAAAGTAATTGTATGGCACTTGCTTTCATTTAGTTCGAGAAGGTTTTTTTTTGGCACCAAAGAGAAAATCTATCAATTTTGTCTTGCAGATAGCGAGAATCAGTAGGTTTTGATATATTTATGTACTTTTAAATATTTTCATATCGTCTGCATAAATCAAAAGATCACACACAAAAATGTTGGCGACATCATTGACTGCTAAAATGAATAGAATTGGGCCTAGATGACTGCCTTGTGGAACACCGGAAGGTGCGCTGAAGGGAAAAGAAAGGGATGACTGAAACGGACAGTGTAATTTCTGTTAGACAAATAGGAGTCAATCCATGATCATCTTATGTGAAGGAAAGTCGAGGTTTTTGTGCGACATTTTGTCGAAGGCTTTGCTAAAATCAGTGGATATAACATCGACTTCGTCCCCTTTTTCCATAGTGCACAGCGTATGAGACACAAATTCCACAAGGTTTGTTGTTGTTGATCTTCCGGCTAAGAAACCTTATTGAAGCAGGGGACAAAATAGGTTTGCAGTAAAAAGCGATTGTATCATAGAGAATACTTTCGAAAATTTTTGGTATGCAAGAAAGTTTGACTACTGGGCGATAATTAGACACATTATTGTTTGGTCCTTTTTTATGTATAGGAACTATATGAAGGACACTTTCCAAGATTGAGGAAAAACATTTTGAAAAATAGATAGCCTAAAGAGAGAGGTCAGTGGGTGAATAAAAGCATTCGAGCATTTTTCAAGGACAACTGCCGGGATGCCGTCAGGTCCTGTAGGGTAGTCCTTTTTTAATTTATCAATTTTTGAACTAACCATGGTTGGGAGAATATTAAAAGATGAAAACGATGTCTGTGGACAATTTTTTAAGTACTACTCGAAATATTGTGTATCAGGCTCAGTATCGCGATCCGAAAACGACTGTTTGAAAAAATAGTTGTAGGGTCCAATAAAGAGTTGTTTAAGTACATGAGCGAAGGAGGGTAACTATCGGATTTTCTTTTCATATTTATAAATTCATAAAAACGTTTAGGATTGGAAGTTATCGAGGATTGTATGCAAATAATGTATTCATTATAGAGTTGTTCAGAGAGATCAAAGAATTGCGTAAAAACTTTAGAGACAACTTGGTAATCGTAGTCGGATTTAGATTTCAAATATTTTTCCACAAATTGTTCCTGACGTTGCGAAGAGAGCGAAGTTCTTTATTATACCATGGCGGAGAAGAAGAATAGTTTCTACGAGACAGAAAGGGGACAGATTGAGAAAAACAATTGAAAATTTTGGAATAAAATGTTGACAGCTCATCTTCAATCGATCTTTGGGAAATATTCAAGTTGATTTGGCTAAGAAGGATATTAAGATTGAAGGACGCATCATAAGAGATAGAAGTTAACAAGGGTGGATGGAATTGATTAAGAGTAGATAGAAGAGTTGATCACTCTCAGACACAACGGAGGTGGCAGGGTCAGATGTGAAGACAAGTTGCCTATTCAGGTTGTTTTTGACTCCACTAACTTAAAAAAGACAGGAATATTGTAAGCAGTCCGTAAACAATTTTAACTTTCATTTTTAAAATTTTGTAATCAATATACTTAATTGCGATTTGGTATAAATTCAATTTCCATTCAATTCATTGCATGGGTTCATTTTTAGTTGGTTTCTAGCGTTGTACATTCCCGGACACGTTTTTGTAGGAGGAAATATAACAATACCTGCCATAAAATTTTGTTAAACCGTACTTAAAAAAAATCTCTGTTTTACACACAGAAAAATGTCCACTCGAGAGATTTCAAAATTCCCCCTATCTGTGATTTTCTGTTCAAGTAGTTTCTGAGGACAAAAATTCACAGCTCAGCTAAATGTCATACTGAGAGTAAAAGAAAAAGCCAAGTTTAGTGCCCAGCTTGTCATTCAGATAAGATAGTACAGAATGATGCTCTACTGTCTGTGAGTTGCATTGCAAAAAGTAAAGGATCGGACCTATGCACAACTCACAGGCTGAAGTATAGCGTGCTTTGCTTTTACGTCTTAAAGAAGGTGTTGTTTTTAAAACCTATAGAAAAACACACCCAATCGATGAAGAACTTTCGGAAATCTTATAATTTTAATGTAAATATGAAATTATACCTCACTTCATAACTCTGTTTGATGGTTATTAACATTCGATCTGCAGAAAGATCCAATGCCATGAAGGTTCACATAAATGAGCGAAGTCCTCTTATGTATATGCATAGCAAAAAATTAACAACACAAGTCCCCAAAAAAATTCGATAAGGTTCGTTTAAAAAGCTTATATCTTGAAGTCTCAAGATATGTCTTATCACTTAGGGAAAATGACAGATCATCATTTGCGATCTTAAAAAAAATGAAAATGGATCCAAGCGATAATGCTCCTGAAAAAAAAACTATTAAGATTGCTATTTTCAACTCCCAACCCCGCCACCGGCTGGCAGCAATAAAAACCTACCAGACTTTTGTTTTTGTATCACACCTACGCATGAAAACCCTCGTATTCAATTTTCGGTTATATTTCCGATAATGGCATACCCCGTTGGGTGAGATGGCGCTTTCTTCACTTTTTATTTATGTTTGCACAATCGTTGCATGTGTACTTGAATGATGTGGTGCATGAGTCATGTGCCCATCTCATTTTTTTTTTCGTTGAATTGTACTCCCCTCCGCACCTAACGCAATTGTTTTGCCCGAAGTCTTCCGGTCCTTCGGAATCATCATCGAGGGATATTTGATCTTTGGATGATAACGAGTTGTTGATCTCCAATCTATAATGGGGTTTTCCATTGGTAAAATAAATTAATTTATTTTTAATTTAGATTTGTCAAAAATTCGATTTTGACCATTTTAGCGTTTCATTGGGCAAAATAAATTGATTTCTTTTTGATTTAAAATCAATTTTGTAGATCTAAATATTTCGGCAGATTGATCCCTCCCTGTGCTAACACAAACATAATTTACAGTTGTCAGTTTGCAATTGGCTTTTCGATTTGATTAGTTTGTTTTAGATGTAAAAATTGTGTTGAAAATACATGAAAAATAATCGGTCATTATAAATGGAAGAGTTTAAAATAAATCTGTAGCTTAAAGGAATGAACATTTTTATGAATTTTTGACACAGAAACAACATTACACAAATCAATTTGAAATAGTGTTCCATTTGCCACAAAAAAAAATCAATTTTTAAATTTAAATCTGAATTAACCAATGGAAACTCTCATAAGTTTCAATCATAAAAAAAGAAAATTTAGCGGGTGAGATGGTGATCAGTTGCAGCAGACACAAGTGGAAAAGTGTTCTATGGAATGAACCATCTCACCCTCAAAAAACTTCGCCATCTCTCTTTTTTTCTCATATTCACTAAATCTTTAACAGGTCATAGCCATTACTTAATAAATAAACAAAAATCGAGGTTTGACTCCAAGTTAAAAATTCTTGAAGCAAACTTGCAGGAGAGATCGGAATATCGCAGCTAAATTGGACCGAATAATGCAAATACAAGAAATATTTCTCGCGATAAAAGAAGAAAAACATAGAAATACAATTGTGCTTCAGTAATATATGGGATGGACAGATTTTGTCTTCAATTTTTCTGGAGCACATTTTCGACTATCTTCGACATACTAAGCTCTGTCACATCCCAATAAAAAAAAAGTCGCTACCAATGAAGCGTTGGTATCCTCGACTTCCTAAAAGTGACAGATAGTGCTTGCTAATTGCAGTACAGGAGGCATTGCTGTTTGAAATTGAAATAAACTTTTGAAAAAAAAAAACATATTGTAACGCCTCCTTGTTTAGACGAAATCCTTTTTATAAAAAGTGCCAGTAAAATAAACAAGAATGGAGAGCTTTTAATGTTTTCCTTACGCCTTTGTTGGTAAAGAAAGAGGATTGCTTCTATCCCTTAGTTATTTACGAACAATTTTTTCACTAAATTCAATAATTCTTTCATCCGAACTTGAAAAGAAAAAAAAAACAATTTCACGTCCATTTTAAATTATTTTTCTTTATTCTAATTCAAATCAAAACAATCAATTGATTGATTTTTTCCAATCAGTCTACTCTACTTCTGCATTTAATAGTAGTTCCTTGGATGATCTGGTGAATAAGATTAATCTTGGTTCTATCCAATTAAGCAGTGATGAAATTATATCCGCGATGAATTTACTCAAGTCAAATGCTAATCCGGGTCCAGATGGCATACCCGCCTTAATTCTTAAAAACTGCTGTAATTCAATTTCTTCTACCTTACTCACTATCTTCAATAAATCTCTTGCGGAGGGTAACTTCTTAAATGAGTGGAAAATTTCGTACCTGGTGCCCATTCATAAATCGGGTGCTAAAAATAATATAGAAAACTATATAGGTATTTGTAAACCCTCTGCAATTCCTAAGTTGTTTGAAAGCTTAGTGAAAAAATGGCTGGATTTTGTTACATGTGAGTCTTTAGCTGCAGAACAGCATGGATTTGTCTCTGGTAGGTCTACGGTCACAAATTTAACTTACTTCACATCTTATGTCATTAATACCATGGAGGATAGATCTCAAGTCGATGCCGTTTATACGGATTTTAGTAAAGCATTTGGTTCAGTGAACCACCAAACACTAATAAAAAAGCTTGAGATATTTGGATTTCATTCCAAAATGCTTCGTTGGATATCTTCATACCTCACTGGTAGAAGTCAAAAAGTTCAGATAAATAATGTATGCTCTAAGGACATTTTATGCACGTCAGGTGTTCCCCAGGGAAGCCATCTTGGCCCACTCCTTTTTATTATTTTTATTGATGATATCCTTTCAGTGATTAATTATTGCAACTGTTTGTTTTATGCAGATGATCTCAAACTGTTTTTAAAAGTCAAAAGTTTAGAAGATTGTCAGATGGTTCAATCTGACCTCAACAGCTTGTCCTTTTGGTGTCATGCTAATGGTCTAACACTTAATATTAAAAAATGTAATGCGATTTCTTTCTCAAGAAAAACTATTTGCTTATTATTTGACTATACAATTGAATCTAAACCTATCAATCGTGTCTCAAGGAGTAACGATTTAGGTGTTATACTTGATTCTGCTCTTTCTTTTAAATTTCATTTCGATTACTTGATCCCTAAAGCCAACTCGTTGATAGGCTTCATTAAGCGGAATGCTAAAGATTTTAGAGATCCGTATGTTCTTTTATCATTATATACATCTCTTGTTAGATCGCTTCTTGAATATGCAGATGTTATCTGGAGCCCCACATATAAATTTCACTCTGACCGACTTGAAAGAGTTCAGAGACGGTTCACTAAATATTTACATATTCCATCAAATGCGTTGGAGTTTTTGTCCAGAATATAAGGCTAGGTGCCAACTGCTTGGTATAAAATCCCTTGAATCCCGTCGAAAAGTTCATAGTGTAATGCTTATTAGAGATTTACTTAGTTATAACATAAAGTGTCCATCACTTCTTGCGCTGGTTCCTATTTATGTTCCAGCTAGAACACTGAGAGCTAGATTTTTTATATTTCAAAGAACTCATAATACTAGATATGGCTGTAATGAGCCTTTGTCCAGGTCCATTGTTTATTTCAATGAAGTGTCGTTAAGTATTGATTTTTTATGTCTTACTCGTGAAAAATTCAAATCCGAAATTTTGTACTTATTTATATTTTAACCTCTTATATATCTGTTAGCTGTAAAACTGCTTGTAGATGAAACTAATAAATAAATAAATAAATAAAAATGATATAATATGATTTGTTACAATTTTGAACATTAATCTACTACACTGTTTTTTTTTCATTTTATAGATTACGTTCCGTCCGCCAACACAGGTTGCGATCCCAATACGTTCACTCGATTGACGGGTGACGTTATTTTCATTTGCTCGATTGCTCATACGTTCACGGGGGATGCGATTCAGCCCCTGATCTTAAATTATTGTAAAGGGTTTTCCAATAAGAGGTGTTATTTTGATATTCAAAGAAAAATGGCATTTTTTAAGATAAATGATCGGATGTTTATTTCATTATAAAGAGGAAGGTATGCCGTTAATAATGGAACACAACATCAGCCAAATGGCCGCCACGACCACGCTTACAATACCATATCCTTTTCATGAAATTTTCCATAACCAAATCGCAAAGTGGCTGCCCTATGTCCTCTATAGCCTCACGAATTCCATCTTTGAGGTCTTGAATCGACGCTGGGCTGTTGGCGTAGACCTTATCTTTCACGTGGCCCCAAAGGAAGAAGTCGCAAGGTGTTAAATCGCAAGATCTCGGTGGCCAATTGTGCTCACCTCTTCGAGAGATAACACGGTCCGGAAACTTTTCCCGTAAAAGATCGATGGTTTCATTGCTTGTGTGGCACGTAGCGCCGTCTTGTTGAAAGTAAACGTTGTCCAGATCAATACCATCCAATTCCGGCCATAAAAAATCATTAATCATCTCTCGATAGCGCAATCCATTGACCGTAACTGTTGATCCAGCCTCATTTTCGAAAAAGTAAGGTCCAATGACCCCGCCGGACCATAAACCGCACCAAACAGTCACGCGTTGAGGATGGAGAGGCTTTTCAACAATAACTCTTGGGTTTTCCGAGCCCCAGATGCGACAGTTTTGCTTGTTGACGTAGCCTCCGAGGTGGAAATGGGCTTCATCAGTCAAGATGATTTTTCGATGAAATTCCGGATCATTTTCATGCATTTCAAGGACCCAATCAGCAAAGACACGACGTTGTTGATGATCAGCCGGCTTGAGTTCTTGTGTTAACTGAACTTTATAAGCCTTAAGACCCAAGTCTTTATGCAAAATACGTTGTAATGACGTTTGTGGAATGCCTAATTCCAAAGAACGACGAGGAATGGACAAACCTGGGTTTTCTTCAACACTTTGGGCTACAACAGCAATATTCTCAGTTGTTCTTGAGCGACGTGCGCGGGTTTTATTCTTCACATCACTAACTTGTCCCAACAGCTCGAATTTATCCACCAATTTCTGTATTGCGGTCCGACAAGGTGCTTCACGACGACCCAAAAATGTTTTAGTTTTACGAACCGTCTCTGCCAAATTTTCACCATTTTTATAGTGAATTTTAATAATTTCAATGCGTTGTTGAAGCGTTTATCGTTCCATTTTTATTAATGGCGTAGTTTCTACTTGTCAAATGTCAAAAAATGACAGCTTCAAAAGTGACAGCTACCGAAATAGCGGGCTATTCAAAATAACACCTCTTATTAGAAAACCCTTTATATAGAGAAAGTTCTTTTTGCTGCAATGAAAGCGAATACAAATTGTAATGAACATATATCCAAGAGTATGCACGAAAAATGATGGTCATTTTTTGAGTCTTAAGCTAATTTTTTGATTTTTGTATTTTAAGAGCATAAACGAACAGCTAATTTGTATATACAGAGTGTACATAACTGTCATTAAGTAAAAGATAACTTTGCAACTTGGTAAGGGTAAACGCCGTAAAGCATCAGGCCTTAACACCTTTCAGAAAAAAAATATTAAAAATATTAAAAAAATTGCGCATGTGATCTCTCACATAAGTTCTAAAACATTTTTTTTGAGATGGTCAAATTTAATATTAGTGAAAATATATATTTTTATTATATAATCGATTATTCACTGGACACCCAGAAATTCTTTGTGCTAACAGTTTCAGAACATTACTGAGCCATTACCATTTGAGTTTATGGTGGTTGAAACAGTTATTATTCTTAAATTGGGATGCAAGGGAAGGATCAACTTTATTGTTCCAGCTTACCTGAACCACAGTGGTCAACTGACTTCGAAAAACTTCACGATGCTCTCAACTACTTTGGAAAAAATAATTTAATGATTATTGGTGACCTGAATGGAAGAATTGGTTTGGACCAATGTTGTACTGATCAACTGTCGGCTGTTTCGTCGAAATTATTGCTCGAAAAAAAGTCTAAAGACAACGTTTTGGATGGAAATGCAAAGAAGCTCTTAGAGTTCTGTAAATCGTTCGACCTCACAGTTATAAATGGCAGAACAAAAAGCGATATTCAAGGGGAAAAAAACATTTTTAGCTACAAAAGGCTCCTCAACTAATGAGTCCTTTACAATTGGTGTTAGCTTACACCCTCACATCCTTAAGGAGCACTTCTGCGAACTTCTTAACCCTGCAAAAAACGGTCCAGTAGTCCAATATGCCAGTCCATTAGTTATAAATGGCCACCTCTTGACTGTCAAATTAGTTTGCAGGAAGTCAAAGAAGCCATTGCTAGAACTAAGAATAATAAAGCGCCAGGAGAAAATAGAATACCTTTTGAGTTCTACAAGAACTTAACGGAAGAAGCTTTAATAGTGTTGGTGGATTCGTTTAACCAAATATTTAATTCCAATATTTTACCACAAGGCTTCCCGAAGGTGATATTATTTCCGCTACACAATAAAGGTGACTTGAATGCAGCAGAGATCTATAGAAGCATTTCCTTCCTCAACTGTTCCTTGAAGATTTTCTCACTGGTAATCTTCGCAAGGCTCACAGCATGGGTCGATAATGAAAACCTTCTGAGCGATTTTCAGTCTGGATTTAGACAAAATCATTCAACAATTCACCAAATGTTTACCCTTATGAATATAGCGCAGTCGTTTCAGGATCAACATAGGAAATTGTATGCTTTTTACATAGACTTCAAAGCCGCTTTTGATTCTATCGACAGAAGGTCACTTTTCTACAAACTTTCATTGATGGGAATATCAACAATGATGCTTAATGTTCTAAAACTCTTGTACTTGAAAACAAAATCAGCTGAATGGTTTTCAACAACAATGGGAGTAAAACAGGGTAGTGTGTTAAGTACACTCTTGTTCATTCGGTTTCTGGATGACCTGAATGAAGAGCTTTGCGGTGGAATTATGTGGGCTGGAAGGAGGATTAAAGTGCTCATGTATGCTGATGATATAGTCATATTATCGGACTCACCGCAAGGACTTAGTGGCATGATTTTGGACCTTCAAGATTATTGTACGAAATGGAACCTCACTGTGAACTTGTCTAAGTCCAAAATCATGATATTCAGAAAGGCTGGTTGATGTTATGCCAGAAATGAAAAGTGGAAATTCGTTGGAAAAAATATTGAAATTGTTAAGGAGTATGATTATCTGGGAATGAAAATATCATCGAACTTAAGTATGAACAGTCACCTTTCCGACAAACTTCGGTTAGCAAAAACTGCACTTAATTGCACGTGGAAGACCTGTATTAGTACAAGTGAACTCAACAAACTATTTGAGGCAATTTCGAAATCAGTTTTGTTTTATGCCGCGCAAGTTTGGGGTTACCAGCAAAGTGAAGAAGTAGAAAAATTATTTAGATTTTTTCTGAAAAGATTGCTTAAGCTTCCATCTAGTTCTCCAAACTATATGCTTTTATTGGAGACGGGAATATCTCCACTATTTACGGCAACGTTGAAACTTCACTTTAATTATATTATTAAGGTTGCAACACATTCAGAAAATCGTCTAACAAAGCTTATTGTAACACATGCAATCTCTTCAAAATCTTTGTTCTACAAAAAGTGGGACCTTTTGGCAAGGAGATACAAACTACAACTCACTGTTTCGGTGGAAAATTTGGATGATTGGAGAGAAAATATGTACACCTTCATAAAAAATCTGGATGAGCAACTAAGGGAGGAGTTTAGAGATCAAGCGCAATCATCACTGTACAGACAATATTACAGCAAACTTAACTACGATTTAAATGAACTCAACTATTTTCGGGATGAAAACAGTATTTTTGACATATCAATCATATTTAAAGCCAGAGGAGAATTGTTGAATGTGCATTTTAAACCGCATAGGGATGATCTTCCTTTACTTTGTACTCTATGCAACCTTAAAGCTCGGCAGGACGTATTCCATTTTGTAGCAGTATGCCCCATCCTTAAGGAGATCAGAATTGTCTTTTTTGACTGCAAAACACTTACCTTGGAGAAAACAACAAGAATTTTAAACGGAAAAGAAGGCTGGAATACTCTTACCGCATTTTGCAGGTAAGCCGCGAGCTACAGAGCCAAAATAATTGCTGAAGAGTTTTAATTTTGTCTGTACGAACACCAACCCATATTCTTAATTATTATTATTGTAATTGGTATATAAATATTTTTTGTTTCCAAATTAATTATAAATTAATGTTAATGTTTCAAACATCGTAGAAATTATATAAAGTTTTGAAATTACTATTTAATTGCCATCTGAGGTGACGGCCATGGCCATGCCTTAATAAGATTGAGTTGATTGATGAGTTGATGTAAGCTTTGTAATTTATTACTACTTTAGCGATAAATAAAACAATCTATCTAATCTAATTTAAAAAAATCATTACCATTCATCTTTAATGTTGAGCCACGCTAAAGCTTTGAACTACAAGAGCAAGGTCATGCGAAGTCGTTTTATAAGGTTTTTTTTACACATTTCTTGCAAATCACCCTGTATAACTGACTCGATTGTGTCCATGTCCTAGAAATATGCTTATTATGAACATAATAAAAATAGAAATCATGTCTTCTTCTAATAATTTCCATCATTTCCATCACGGCCCTTGGTGGTGTGCTGCAAGGTGTGTGGCTATTTTTATCGGACAGGTGACTTTATACATTCATTTCTCTCCAACATGTGTAAATGAGATAAGTAGGTTAGTTTCTTTATTAAAATTTTTCGGATCTTCTATTCATCCCATTTGCCATGAAATAAAAGGAACATATTATATAAAATTGTAAGATAAAAGCTCTACGACCAGGTGAAAGCTAATACGTATGTATGTATGTATTATACTGATTGCTTCAAAAGCCCGGGACCCAATTTTATGCCTGCACTTGTGCTGCCCAGACTTATACACAACACATGTACTATGACCAAATGGGGTAGTTAAGATGAAGATAAAATGAAGTCCATATGCTTGTGTTTATATTAAACCTTTTATCTTTATTAGGTAATCCGAAGCAAAGAAAAAAAAAGAACATTGGAAACAAGGTGATGCGAGGAAATTAAATGAAATCGAAAGTCATGAGTTAGAGAATTTTAAATTTGAAGATCGAAAGTCGAAATAACAAACTTAAAGCAATCAATAATGAAGTCAATGGAAAAATACCGGAAATAGCATTTATTTCTAAAATGATAGCCCACAAAATTTTGTCCCTTCGAGAAATAGAATTTGACTGATTATAACGCTAAAACTATTTATAAAACAGCACCCAGTATATTTCAAAGTTGAGCTTAAATTTATTTTCAAAAAAAACTGTTCTCGCTAATTTTCTTGATTTTTAAATAAATTAAAAAAATTTGTATAATTTGTGAAGATTTATAAAAATAATTTCCTTTACAGTGGGTTAAATATGTAACGTGACTTTCAGAGGTTCTAATTAAATTCAACCAAAATCGGTTGTTTATAGATTTCCATGATTAACAACTCAAATTATTGAATCGTAACAGATTTTAGTTAACATGCACATTCAATGATTTACCAGTTGGACTAATCCTTGAATAAAGAAAATTAGCATATGAACAAACTGGCTCTTAATTTAGTCGCAAATAAACTAAAATAATTTGCTTATAAAGAAAGGTTTTTTTTTTACAATTAGGTACAAATTCTATAAATAGGTACTACTGAAATAAATCAGCCAAGTATAATACTTAGCACTATTTTATTGAACTTAACACAAATTGCGGTCTATTGACGAGGCCCTCACTATGGTCAAGATGAGTCCAAGTGAGATCGCCAGAATGAAATACTATTTTTTTTGTGGCTGTTAAAAGCTACATATTTTACATTTACGAGATTTTTGTCGTTGCAATCGAGTTTTCGATGATGCAGATTTTGTTATTAGAAATTTTAATTTTTGGAAAATTTCACATCCTACAACATTTGATCAAAAGTGACAAACCACACGGGACATAAATACAAATCAGGTTCCGGCTTAATAAAGGTAATAATAAGGTTATAATAAGGCTAGCAACGGTTTAACCTACCTCATTTTAACACGATTGAAACTTTATTCACAGAAAATATGTGACCATTGAATACAAAATACGCCAGTATCACCCTCAGGTTCGATCGATTAAGTCTTTGTTTGTTTCAAGATTTCAAGGTTAACAACAAAACTTAAAGAAACAAACCAAAGTGTAAGTCGATACCTAGTGGTTGGAATCCTAACAGGTAACAACTCAATGGGACGCCACATGAGCAGAACGGACATCGTGACAACTGACTTATCCAGAGAGTGTCAGAGGGTAAAAAGGCAGAAAGAGGGCTCCTATCACTTCCTTTGTGAGTTTCACAGCCTAACAAGAACCACAAAAGACTCTTAAGACGAACTGAGCTACTCGTTTTTGCCACTGATAAACATTCTAGAATTCTTTTAGAATTGTTCAAGATGGTTTTTGATCGATGGATGGAGGGATGGAAATTTGCAAGTATAAAGTGAAAGAAACTTACAGTTCAAACACTTTTTGCATAAGGAAACACGTATCAAAAATTTTAAGATTAGAAGGGTGTCTTTCCTTAATATATATTTTTACTTGCGAATATATATGTAGGTACTATATGGCAAGTTATGGATTCGTACAAAAATTCGAACTCGAGATTTTGATCAAACTTGACATTGCGGTGATAGAGAAGACGAAAAAAGTGGGTCTCACAAAAACGTCCGTATGTCTGTCTATTCAGCGACAGCCTAAACAGATGGGTCGATTTTCTTAAAACTTTGTAATTATAGTTTTTTTTTTACATTTCCCCCACACATATTTTTTTAATTTTTTTTTGCACCAAAAATAACAAAAAAAAAAAAAAATCATACAAAATTTTTTCGCCAAAAAGGAAAATCTTATTTTTCTCCAAACCGGTTCTACAAATTTTTAAAAAAAAAAAACTTAAATAAATTTAAATTTTTATATCCTACCGTTTAATAAAAAATGGTTCCGAAAAATGCTTATTAATTGTCTCCCAAAGAACCATTTTTTTTATTTTCGCTTTTCTCGAAAACAATTCAACTTATTCTGATCATTTTTTTTGAAGAATTATTGACACATTCTAAATAAAAAATGTTGAAATTTGGTTTTTGAAAACTCAATATTTCAAAAATTAATCTGTCGATTTTAATTAAACTTGGCATAAGATACTTTTTTAAAATTAACTAGAAGATTTTATAAAAATAAATTATTCCTAAAAGCCAAAACTAACGGTACCTCCCATACAAATGTTTAAAAACCATTAAAGAAAATCAAAAACAACTACTACGATTTTGATAACATTTTTTTGTGTGTCGAAATTGAAAAGGTCTAGCACTTAAAATTATTAAATTTTACATTGATCTAAAATTAACAGTACCTATCATAGAACGGTTTTTTTTTTATTTTCGACTATCTTATTATTTGCTTTACTTATTAAAATTTATTTTTTTACAGAAGCTTGTAATAAGTTTAAATAATATTGAATATCAAAAAATTTTTGTATTTTTGAAAAAATATTTCCAAACTCCTTAGAATTTCTCGATATAAAACCCAGCATGGAATTAGATTTAGCTACAATGTAGTCTTTGTAAAGGTCGAAGCTTAATTTTTGATCAAATATGACGCCAAGATCTTTCTTATCAGGGATGTGTCATCAATCATAAAGGGTGTTCCAATAAGAGGTGTTATTTTGATATTCAAAAAAAATGGCATTTTTTGAGATAAATGATCGGATGTTTATTTCATTATACAAAAGAAGGTATGCCGTTAATAATGGAATACAACATCAGCCAAATGGCCGCCACGACCACGCTTATAGGACCATATCCTTTTCATGAAATTTTCCATAACCAAATCGCAAAGTGGCTGCCCTATGTCCTCGATAGCCTCACGAATTCCATCTTTGAGGTCTTGAATCGACGCTGGGCTGTTGGCGTAGACCTTATCTTTCACGTGGCCCCAAAGGAAGAAGTCGCAAGGTGTTAAATCACAAGATCTCGGTGGCCAATTGTGATCACCTCTTCGAGAGATAGAACGGTCCGGAGACTTTTCCCGTAAGAGATCGATGGTTTCATTGCTTGTGTGACACGTAGCGCCCTCTTGTTGAAAGTAAACGTTGTCCAGATTAATACCATCCAATTTCGGCCATACAAAATTATTAATCATCTCTCGATAGCGCAATCCATTGACCGTAACTGTTGCTCCAGCCTCATTTTCGAAAAAGTAAGGTCCAATGACCCCGCCGGACCATAAACCGCACCAAACAGTCACGCGTTGAGGATGGAGAGGCTTTTCAACAATAACTCTTGGGTTTTCCGAGCCCCAGATGCGACATTTTTGCTTGTTGACGTAGCCTCCGAGGTGAAAATGGGCCTCATCAGTCAAGATGATTTTTCGATGAAATTCCGGATCATTTCCATGCATTTCAAGGACCCAATCAGCAAAGACACGACGTTGTTGATGATCAGCCGGCTTGAGTTCTTGTGTTAACTGAACTTTATAAGCCTTAAGACCCAAGTCTTTATGCAAAGTACGGTGTAATGACGTTTGTGGAATGCCTAATTCCAAAGAACGACGAGGAATGGACAAACCTGGGTTTTCTTCAACACTTTGGGCTACAACAGCAATATTCTCAGTTGTTCCTAAGCGACGTGCACGGGTTTTATTCTTCACATCACTAACTTGTCCCAACAGCTCGAATTTGTCCACCAATTTCTGTATTGCGGTCCGACAAGGTGCTTCACGACGACCCAAAAATGTTTTAGTTTTACGAACCGTCTCTGCCAAATTTTCACCATTTTTATAGTGAATTTTAATAATTTCAATGCGTTATTGAAGCGTGTATCGTTCCATTTTTATTAATGGCGTAGTTTCTACTTGTCAAATGTCAAAAAATGACAGCTTCAAAAGTGACAACTACCGAAATAGCGGGCTATTCAAAATAACACATCTTATTGGAAAACCCTTTACTATAGGTAATTTTAATGCTTTTATTGAATTTTTTAACTTAATATCATGGGATGGAGTCTTTAAGAATAATGAACTAACTGTTTCGTATGATATTTTCCTAAAGTCTTTAAATGAGGCAGTTGATCGTTATGTACCTAAGAAAAAACCTGAATCAAATTCCAAGCCGCTATGGTTTAACAAAAGACTATGTAACTTAAATAATAGGAAAAATAAGGCGTACAAGTAATTTCGAAAATCCAATAACGATATAACTCTTTTGAGTATCTATATAGGCGTTTTGCAAAAAGATTTCAACGTTCTTAATAATTTCTTATACAAAGATTACTGGATCCACACTGAATTGAATTTGAAAGTTAAAAGTAAATTTTTCTGGAGCTACATAAATGGAAAAAAAATTCTAATACATAAAAACTGCACTGACATTCTCACAATTTGCAATTTTTGTGCGGACTTTTTTCAATCAGTTTACACAACATCAGATATAGGAAACTTGCTTATTAGTAAAATTGATGTTATAAAAGGACTGCAAACTCTGAGTTTGAATAAACAACCTGGTCCAGATGGTATATCTCCTTATTTTTTACTAAAACAATGTGCAAGTGCTCTTATAAAGGGTCCGCCATCTAACGTTTTTTTTTAACTAGTGCTTATTTCGTGAATGGTAACACTTAGCTCATGTCTGATTTGACAGATAATTAGTTTTATCCTTCCGCTGAACGAATATGGTTGTGTATACGCTTCGCTAAGTGGGCCTGCGATCGACTTAGAGAAGATGCCGATTTTGCCAAAAAAATCATCTTTTCAGATGAAGCTCATTTTGATCTTGGCGGGTAGTACACAAGCAAAATTGTCGCATTTGGGGCACAGAAAACCCGCACGCATACATTGAAAAGCCGATACACCCAAACCGAGTCACTGTTTGGTGCGGATTTTGTTCCAGAGGCATAATTGGGCCATTTTTCGAAAATGAGCAAGGAGTGGCCGTTACAGTCAATGGCGATCGTTATTGGGCCATGTTGAACGAATTTTCGTTCACAAAAATTGAAGAGGAGGATATTGGCAACATTTGGTTTCAACAGGACGGCGCTACATGCCACACAGCCGAAGCTACACTCGATATTTTGCGCCATTTTCAAAAAAAAAAGAAACTTATTTGGCGGACACTTTTATTTAATGCTTCACTCGACTCAGGTGTATTTTTGAAAATCTTGAAAATGTCTTATATAATTCCAGTCCACAAAGCTGGGCCGAAGCAAGATGTAACAAACTATCGACCAATTTGTAAACTTTCTGTTATTTTAAAATTTTTAAAAAAATCGTTTATAAGAAACTATCTTTCCTTCTGAAAGAAATAATTTCACCATATCAACACGGTTTCGTTACTGGGAAATCTACCTCAACAAATCTTATGATTTTCTGTAATAATGTTGTTCATTTTCTTGAAAGGGGATCTCAATGTGATGTTATCTGCACAGATTTCGCCAAAGCTTTTGATAGAGTAAACCACTATATTTTGATTAACAAGTTAAAAGATTTGGGTTTCCACTCAAGTATTCTGAAATGGTTTCAGTCAGTCATACTTGTGTGATCGTATTCAATTTGTCCATATAAACAATATAAACTCCCATACAATTAATGTTTCCTCCGGTGTTCCTCAAGGAAGCCACCTAGGTCCTTTCCTGTTCTTAATTCTTATAAATGACATTCCACTCCATATTGGGTGTTCTGGTAAACTTTTATTTGCTGATGACCTAAAAATCGAACGTAAAATAAATTCCCTATCTGATTGCATTCTGCTTCAAGAAGACCTTTTCCGTCTTGTTGAGTGGTGTAAACAAAATTGTCTTTTTCTTAATGTATCGAAATGCCAAGTTATGTCTTTCAATCGTAACCAGTCTCCTGTGTACTACACTTATAAAGGGTTTTCCAATAAGAGGTGTTATTTTGAATAGCCCGCTATTTCGGTAGCTGTCACTTTTGAAGCTGTCATTTTTTGACATTTGACAAGTAGAAACTACGCCATTAATAAAAATGGAACGATACACGCTTCAACAACGCATTGAAATTATTAAAATTCACTATAAAAATGGTGAAAATTTGGCAGAGACGGTTCGTAAAACTAAAACATTTTTGGGTCGTCGTGAAGCACCTTGTCGGACCGCAATACAGAAATTGGTGGACAAATTCGAGCTGTTGGGACAAGTTAGTGATGTGAAGAATAAAACCCGTGCACGTCGCTTAGGAACAACTGAGAATATTGCTGTTGTAGCCCAAAGTGTTGAAGAAAACCCAGGTTTGTCCATTCCTCGTCGTTCTTTGGAATTAGGCATTCCACAAACGTCATTACACCGTATTTTGCATAAAGACTTGGGTCTTAAGGCTTATAAAGTTCAGTTAACAGAAGAACTCAAGCCGGCTGATCATCAACAACGTCGTGTCTTTGCTGATTGGGTCCTTGAAATGCATGAAAATGATCCGGAATTTCATCGAAAAATCATCTTGACTGATGAGGCCCATTTCCACCTCGGAAGGCTACGTCAACAAGCAAAACTGTCGCATCTGGGGCTCGGAAAACCCAAGAGTTATTGTTGAAAAGCCTCTCCATCCTCAACGCGTGACTGTTTGGTGCGGTTTATGGTCCGGCGGGGTCATTGGACCTTACTTTTTCGAAAATGAGACTGGAGCAACAGTTATGGTCAATGGATTGCACTATCGAGAGATGATTAATGATTTTTTATGGCCGGAATTGGATGGTATTGATCTGGACAACGTTTACTTTCAACAAGACGGCGCTACGTGCCACACAAGCAATGAAACCATCGATCTTTTACGGGAAAAGTTTCCGGACCGTGTTATCTCTCGAAGAGGTGATCATAATTGGCCACCGAGATCTTGTGATTTAACACCTTGCGACTTCTTCCTTTGGGGCCACGTGAAAGATAAGGTCTACGCCAACAGCCCAGCGTCGATTCAAGACCTCAAAGATGGAATTCGTGAGGCTATCGAGGACATAGGGCAGCCACTTTGCGATTTGGTTATGGAAAATTTCATGAAAAGGATATGGTCCTATAAGCGTGGTCGTGGCGGCCATTTGGCTGATGCCATTATTAACGGCATACCTCTTTATAATGAAATAAACATCCGATCATTTATCTTAAAAAATGCCTTTTTTCTTTGAATATCAAAATAACACCTCTTATTGGAAAACCCTTTACATAGATTTATCACATCATGTTGGTTTCAAATATCCAAAAAAAAACTGAATTGTATACAAAGTGCAATGTGATGAATAGAATTCTTGAATATAGGATTGATACATTTCATTGAATTAGTAGATAGTTCCTTATCAACGTAAATCAAATCTAAAGTTCGATTAAAATCATTTTTGAATTTATGCTCCCATAACTAATTTATTTAGACTTTAGAACCACAATGTGATCGCACATAGGACCAAGTTCGTGCGAACCAGTCGTGCATATTTTTTTTATAAGAATTCAGTGTATATTTTAAAAAGCCTGTCTATATTAGTATCAAAGAATGCCAAGCTTACTATTGAGACAAATTATGCTCTAAAGGAATTATCTAAAATCTAATGGATTCTATTCGCCCCATGTTCCATACGAGACAATATGGCATGATGGCTCATTGAGATCATAATTAGTTCGATGAAAGCCAAGATAAAAAAATAATGTCTTAATTACAAGAACTGTGACTTCTAACAATCAAACAAATATTCTTCTAAGAAAACCAATAAATCAATGCAAATAACCCTTTAGGCATATTTGAATTTGATAACACTATCCACACAAACATCAGCAAGGGTAAAATTTTTTCTTTTGAATTTCCCGCCAAATCCATCATTTAAAGATATTTGGCTCTGAATGAGATACTATACGAGTATTGATGGAAATTCTTGAAATACCTTGAGCGAGGATTTAGTGATTCAAGGCCACATTATAAAGCAATGATTTCATTGGAACTAAATTAGCTTTTTCCTTGTTTAAATTTTTAAATTTATCTATTTCATGTGATGTAGGTAGAAGACTATAAATTAAAGATGCATATCTCGTAAAGGACAGCTACACTATGAAAACTTTCTTCGCTCGTCCTGATTGCAAGCACTCTGTTAGCATTACCTTCGTTTTCAAGGTATTCCTTGTGAAGGTTCTATAATTTTATTTAACAAAAAAAAAAAGAAAAAAAAAAAAAAACTCCAATCAGACTTCAAGAATAAAAATCAACTTAAATAGCACTTTCTTATGCGAATATAAAATTTCATTCGAAACTCTTACTACTATAATAACACCCCGGAGAAGCTCTATATTCAATTTGGATTAAAACAAAAAAAAATGTGTATAAATCTTTCACCGTGATTCCCGAATAAAATCTTAATGAAATCTTCTTTCGTATGTACATTATGTCTGGTTCTCTTGTGATCGCTTAGATACTTCATCCTTGATTGTCTCTAAGAAATAAAAAGAGTGTAAAAGAAAGTACACAGGATGAACTAAAAATAATAATGGCGTCGAGTGCTTTCGCTATATCGTCTCCAGATACACTTACACATACTGTACACTCTGATGGCTGGTACGGATGCAATAAAAATACACCAACGTAAAAAAAAAAAAAAAACGAAGTAAGAGATAATTAATATTTTAAAAGGACATAATTGTAATTATGCTTCCTCCATTTCGCTTCATTTTCCATCATCAAACTTTTATTCCCAAGGATATATATCCACTTTTACTTAGCACATAGTCTATACCTAACTATCGTCTCCCCTAAGTTTGTGTGCTTAGTGCACTATCAAACTTTTTAGACTCAGTACGGTGCTTACATTAAAAACGATTTAACAGAGGTCGGGACTCGGGAGGGCTGTCATGGACGAAAGGGATGGATCCTTCTATTCAAATGAGAACAAAATATTTGATGTTAGGTTCAGTGCGTCCACAAGGATATCTACTTTGGGAATTGTTTTCTTTACACTTTGCATTAATACTTTCTCTCTCTCTTTTAAGGATTACATTTTTGGCACATCAGGGCATAGACGTACCCACCGATAGAAGGGATTTCATGAATATAAAGAGAAAATAAGACAATGCCCTATACCTATAGAGTTTCCATTGAGAAAAACATTTTATCCATTCAGGAGCTCGGGCCTAGGTTGGATTTAAAAAAATAAGCAAAAACAAATATTTTGGCAACGTTCCAAAGCCAAATCCCGAGTAAAGAGTATATTTTTTTTAATATCCTGCAATGAGTCAAGACCAATTCATCCATTCAAAAGAGTAACAAAAATAGAACTATCTGTGTTTAACTATACACAACCATCGTGGGTAAGAAACGAACAGGTTCAGACTGAGACTTAAAGGCGCCCTGAGACAATTTAAATCTTAGACGTCACTCTTTCATTTTTGCCTTTTGAAGTTGGCAAATTTTGATGAGTAAAGATTTATGCCGGCGCTGGGTAGAGTGAAATAAAAACGTGGACATTCCTCTGTGCGACGTTATACGAGGTCACATAGTAGGATATTGCGTACGTTCGTCGTTCAGTGACAAAAATATGGAGATCCCCTTCGAGAAAACTAGGCCGTTTTGGATCCGTACACGAAGGAAACAACGTATATGGGCGACTTCGCTAACGGATCCAAATATGGATCCTCAAAATGCGCTTGGACAAACATTGATGTTTATACATATTAACCGTGAGTCCACGACTACGGCGAACCAGTTTCACATCACCTAAAATAATCAACCTAACGGCAACAACAACCAACCCGCACCTGCACCTTAAATAAATTGTCATTCGATATGCAATTAAATGTCTTTTGTATTTTACAATTCACACTGTCTCGTAGCTCAAAAGGTGAGTAGAGGACGTATGAAATTCTGATTATTTTGAAGCTTACGACTCGCAGAAACTTCTAAGCTCATTTCATATTTAAATTTAGAGAGTTCAGAGTAATAACTTTCCAGTGATCTCAGTATATTTATATCTATCTATGCTTTTGATGGCAATAAGTTTGCTTTTCTTATTACCTTTAAATACTATCTCTCTCGGAATAGCCCTAGGGTAAGCCTTGGGTTGGAATTTAGATTCCTAAAACCAGTGAAAAGTGAATACTGAATATCGTGCTCTGAGTTTACTCCTGTAGCTCAAAAACACAGCTTTACTAGGGATGAGCTAAGCTGCGATTTTCCAATCACAGGTATAACTGTGGCTGTGGTTTCTGAATCACTGTGAGTTTAACCTGTGATTATGATTGGCAAGTTTGGAATATCTTTGGAGGCAAAAAAAAAAAATTCTCTGTAAAATATAAAGTAATTAAATGAGGACAACAAATAAGTAATTAAAAGAAGCTTGTATAGGCAGAGGCTTTTTCATGCCTTTTAGGCCTTCTTTCACTGCCTGAGGCTTTGAGGCTTTTTTTTCCCAAAAGGTTTTTTTTAATTTCTTTGGAATTTTTGTCGAATATCTTACCATCATTTATCTCAAAAAATACAGAGAAACAAAGTGACGATACAAAAATTAATTTAATCTAAAAAAAAGTGGCCAGTTTTTATAAAAAATATCTTGGAAAACTATTTCTATGGATTTTCAGTATGTGCGGAAAAATGATGTAATTACTTTAAAATATGATAGTAAAGAAAATTTTGTGTCGTTAGAAGAGATATAATTGTTAGGAAAAGTGGCTGCGAACATTGCTGTTACCTCGTCCACATTAAATGCATGCGATTTAAAGTTATTTCGCGAAAACTGTCTACATTTTTTAATCGAAAGTGCAAAACAAATTTTATTGCTATTTTATTTTTAGTCACTTTTGATGCTGAAGGAAATGGCGATCTTATAGAGCCTTCAGAACTTACGCTGCATTTTCCGCATGTTATTATTGAAAATAACTCTAACGATATTGATATTGAATTCAGATCTTTGAGAACCTTTACCGACTTGGCAAATATTTCCCAGTTTTGGAGAAAGGCATTTTAATATGTTTAATTTTCTTGAAAACTTAATAAACCATATTCTATAAAAGGTTGGAGGATTGTTTCATGCATTAATTTAAACAAAACAAAGCTGAGGAATAGGCTTAAGACAAAAACTTTGAGTGGTAATCTTCACGCAAAGACGCTTTTCAAAAATAAAAATTGCTATGATCTTGAAAACAAATGTCTTTGTTTCAAAAAATATGTATTATTTTAAGGAAGAGGACGATCTCGATTAAAAATGTGCATATATTTTGTACCTACTCCAAAATTACCTTTGTAACTTAAATGACTGAATAAATTAAAGCGCCTTTTTAAGTGTTTATTGTGATTTCTTTAAGTTTTTTTTTTTCAATAGAGGATTATTTTTTTATTTAAATCATATTTGTGTTTTATTTAAAAAAAACAATTAGATGAGGCTTTTTTTTTTGGAAAAAGGCATCTTTTTTCTCAAGTGAGGCATAATTTTGCCCAAAGTGGTTGGCAACGCTGCTCGTAGGACATAACCATGAATACAAAAATCTGAAGTCCCGAATTCAAAATTATCGAATCAAAAGCAAAATCTTGAATGTCTTAAATATGGAATGCCCAAAATTTCCAATGCATACACACGGCGGATCGAAAAACGGAGTACGGCAATCGATTTGGGAGGTGGAAATTACCTTAGTGTCTCGCCCAGCTTTCTAGCTCCAGTGGAAACCCGAAAGTTTGCACTGTCAAAATTTTATTACGGCGGATTGAAAAACGGAGTACGCCAATCGATCTAGCTCCAGTGGAAACCCGAATATCTGCAATGTCAAAATCTTAGCTTCACTTTTCTTTGTATTGTGTACAAAATCACAACCAGGCCAGGGGCCCAATTCCGCAAGCGTGAGTTTTTTCTGTGTGCACAAAAATCAGTGTACACATTAAATTATGCGATTCCGCAAGAGTGAGGTGCAATCTTTTTGACAGATAAAGCGTACACAGATAGGCAAATTTACTCACGCATATTTTGAGCGTGAATAGAAAGTGTACACGGAAAATTATTCACACTTGCGGAATTGAGCCCCAGGACCCAGTTTACAATAAATTCTACCTTCTAGATCCTAAACTAAAAATAAAAGAATTAATCGTTCTTCATATTTTCATCATGAGTCCTGAGATTTTGTTTTTCTGTATTGTGATTTCGTTCAGTTGCTAAAATAATAACTAAATCACGACTACAGTTCTCGTTCTGATTCATTTTACTCATTGTTGACTTTTCTTTCGTCGTGGTTTTGTTCACAGTGATGAGCAGGGATAAAGAAATAATATATTAAAGCTTATGCTTTCGTAGGAACTTACCTTAATAACGGGTGATTTTTTAGCTGGTTTGGTTTTGGCAACACTGGTTTTGACAGCTGACGTGTGTTTAGTACCTTGTGTCACTGTCAAACAGCTTCAGTTTGGTTTGCAATTTAACCATGGATCGTCTTACAAATGAACAACGCTTGCAAATTATTGAATTTTACTATCAAAATTCGTGCTCGGTTCGAAATGTTCATCGCGCGCTGCTTGTGTTCAGCGATGAGGCTCATTTTTGGTTGAATGGGTACGTAAATAAGCAAAATTGCCGCATTTGGAGTGAAGATCTGCCAGAAGCATTGCAACAGCTACCAATGCATCCCGAAAAAGCCACTGTTTGGTGCGGTTTATGGGCCGGCGGCATTATTGGGCCTATTTCTTCAAAGATGATGCGAATCGCAGCGTTACTGTCAATGGTGAACGCTACCGAGCGATGATAACAAACTTTTTTTTGCCCGAAATGGAAGTTCTTGACTTGCATGATATGTGGTTTCAACAAGACGATGCCACATGCCACACAGCACGCGAAACAATGGCGCAATTGCGAGGCGAGTTTGGTGAACAGTTAATTTCACGTTTCGGGCCGGTCAATTGGCCGCCTAGATCGTGCGATTTGACACCATTAGATTATTTTTTGTGGGGGTATGTCAAGGCTAATGTCTATAGGGACAAGCCCGCTTCGATTGACGCACTGGAAGCCAACATCCATGCATTCATTCGTGAGATACCGGCCGATATGTGTGAAAGAGTATGCCAAAATTGGACTCAGTGGATGGGCTACCTGAGACGCAGCCGCGGTCAACATTTGCATGAAATTATCTTTAAACATTAAATTGCAAGGTTCAAACTATCGATTCAAATAAATATTTCATTCATTTTTTCGAATTTTTTGTGTTTTTTTTTTTTTTAAAGTTCTAAACCTCTTAAAAAATCACCCATTATATTGAGATTTAACCCCTTTTTGTATTTAAAAACCCGTCAGCCAAACAAATTCCAAATGGTTAGCTTTTACTTTTTTTTCACTGTGACACGTGTCCATCTCACGACCGATTGACAACGCCAACTGTCAAGTAAAGAGAAGAATCAAGTTGTTTACAAAACTGCATACAACAAAATGCTTCTATACATTTATACAGGCTGTGAATGAGCACTATTTTGATGTATATATATATATATTTAGTTAAACACGGGTCTGCAAGTATAATAATATCTTGTATCGGCAACAGGAAGAACATTACACCCAAAAATTATGCGTTAAAAGTAAACATAGATAACTAAATAATGTCGGGTTGCTGACTTGACATTTTGTTTTCGAAAAATTTCACAAAAAATTTTATTTTCCTTTGAGTTTCGCAGAATTTTGTGAACATTTTGTTCGTAATTGCTCGGAAAGTTGTTAATAGGTGGCGCATATTTCATTTTTCAGTTTAATTTAACTATCGTTCAACAGGACGGTGACGCTGTAGGCGGTTAAGAAATGGCTGTTGGGAAATTTTTTTACAACTTCTGTTTTTACTTTCGAATATAGGTAATATATGGCAAGTTATGCGTTCGTACAAAAAATTTAACTCGAAATTTTGATCAAACTCGACATTACGTCTCGCAAAAACGTCCGTGTGTCTGTCTGTCTGTTTGTCCGTTCGACTACAGCCTAAACGGATGGGTCGATTTTCTTTAAACTTGGTACCTAGCACTTTTTGCACATTCCCCCCATCCGTTTTTTTCTCTTTTTTTTAGGACCAAAATTAACAGTAGCTGTCATACAAAATTTCTTGGCCAAAAAAGAAAAACATATTTTTTTTTCAAATTCAGCGCTACGGATTTTTTTTTAAAAAACTCAATAAATTTAAATAGTTATCAGTTGCCGTTTAATAAAAAAAAAATGGTTCCGAAAAATGGTTATTAATAGGTACCAAAGAAAAATTTTTTGATTTTCGCTAATTCCTCGAAAAATGTTTAACAGATTTTGATGAATTTTTTTATGAAGAAGAACTAATACGTTTGAAATAAAATTGTGTATCGAAATTTTCAAAAAAATATTTTTTGAATTTTAAAAAAAAAGTTTTAAGAGTTTTTTTTTTAAACTTAATATTTTGAAAACAAATTAATCGATTTTTACTAAAGTTGATAAAAAGAAGTTTTTTAACTTAATATAGAAGATTTTTGACAGAAATTATTCTAATACTCAATAATAACGGTACCTCCTATACAAATGTTTAAATAAAAGAAAGAAAGGTATTTTTTTCTCAAAAACGACTCCTACAAAAACGACTTGACAATATTTTGTTTGTGTATTAAAATTGGTATGGTCTACCGTTTAAAATTTTATATTCTACGTTTATTAACAGATCATCTGATTAATTGAATAAAACTAGATTTTTCATACAGTAGCTTATAATAAATATAAATAAAAAAGCATACAAAATTTTCGAAAAAATTATTTTTGGATTTTTAAAAAGAATTAAAAATTAATTTTTTGAAAATTCGATATTTCGAAAACGGGTAGCAGATTTTTTTATAGAGTTCAATTTTATATATAAAAAATTAATTATTTTTAAAACCGCTCCTACGATTTTTAAATTTTTTTTCTCATAAATTAAGATTTATATAAGAAATCAGATGGTGTACATCGCGTTGGGTTAAAACAGATTTAAAGTATTTTAATCAATTTCTTTCTAATTTTGTTGATTTAAAACAATTTACCAGTTTAAATAATATAATTTCCTTTTATGCATATTGCATATTTGCAACACTTGGCTATATTCTTAGCTTTTGTATACTCACATAATACCATCTGCAACTAAACTAAGTTTTGGCAAATGGATAAAATATAGACTCACATAGCTAATTTATTTCAGCTATAGAACCACAATGTGATCGCACATATGAGCAAGTTCGTGCGACCCAGTAGTGCATATTTTTTTTTTGTAGGGTGAAATGGGGTAAAAATAAAAACATGTTTGATTTAAGAAATTATTTCTCGATTTCAAAGGTTTTTCTTAGGAAATGGCTTTAGCGATATTCTTTTTCAAATTTTGTTATTTGTAGGGCGAAATGGGGTAAAAATATAAAAAATATCAGATTTAAGAATTTTTTTTTTTACTTGAAATGTTGTTTTTTACTGCATGGTCTTTTTAATAGAGTATTGGCATTTATATGGTGAAATGGAGTAAAATTCTTTTTGAGTTTGATTGGATAATATGTATGCCAACGACATGATTGTGGTTCCAGCAGAACGGTGCTACGTGCCACACAGTGAACGCCACAATGGACATTTCGCATGAAGGAATTTGAGGGTAAGGATAACTCTTGCAGAAGTTACGTGAATTGGCCACCAAGGTTAGGCGATTTTACCTCGCTAGACTTTTTCTTGTGGGGTTTCCTGGAAGTTGCAGGACTATGCAAATAAACTACACTAAACCGATGGCCTTAAGGTGAACATAACACAGACCATCGCCCACATTCAACTAGGTATATGCGGTAGAATAATTGAAAATTGAATCACTCAGATCCGTGCAACCGTAAGAAGCCGAGGTGGGAATTCGAAGTATGTGATATGCATAATGGCATACATATACCTTTCAAATAAAGTGAATTTTCTTAACACCTCAACCACAGCTTGTTTTATACCATTTAAACATCTTCCCACCCTTATTGAAAAAGCCTTTACTAAGGCTCGTCTAAATATCAGTTTGGTCGCGTTGCATTGTTTTTAATTTTATGGGAGAAATATCAAACTATAGAGTTTAAATGTAGAAGCATCGTGGAAGTTAATAATTTTAAAATGCAATTTTGTATTCTATTTTTTCTGTCTGGACCACACTGACTGCCTCTCGGTAAATTTCGGTACAAAAAAATGGTTTTCATCTCGTATGTCTTCCAAATTTGACAACTTCGTTGATTAGAACGTCTGGATTCAGCTAACGTTGGCACCACAGGGGCCCTAAGCTCCTGCCCGACGGATACCTTAGGCGTCTTTCTGCACCTCTTACCTCTTGATTTACATATTAAATATTTAGTATCCTGCACCGCGTTAAGACTTAAGGAGTCAAATTGTTGGATTGCTAAGGCATATGGTCACAGCAATATCACAAGTTTGATTCCTAATGATATGCTTTCAATGCAGATCGACTACTGCACTCCTGCTTTTGATCTTAGAAAGGTTTTTAAGGTCATATTTCCATCTAGAAAAAAATCGAAGGATAACGTCGTACATGACGAGAGACTTCGACACTACTATTTTTACTGATGGTTCCAAGATGGAGTGTGGTGTTGGTTCAGGAATTTTTTCCGAATCCTTGAACATCTCTAGGTCCTTTCGGCTACCTGACTTCTCAAGCGTATTTCAAGCTGAATTACTAGCAATCAGGGAAGCATGCAAGATACTCAAACAAGATCCTAACCAAAACCGGAACACTGCTATCCTGACAGACAGTCAGTCAGCTGTGAAAGCATTTGATTCGGCTATAACATCATCTAAATTGGTAAAGCAATGTCGAGATGAACTACTTAGCCTTAATGTCAACCTCAGGGTCACCCTTATCTGGGTTCCAGGTCATTGTGGCATTGAGGGAGCGGGCTGACAAACTGGGCAGGCAAGTATCAGCCCTCCATAGCTCACTTGCGGAAAGAGTTAATATTCCACTTGGAGTTATAAAGGGCAATTTATTCTCAATTTTTCCTATTGACTCCAATCGCAGGTGGGAAAGTTTAACAAACTGCGTCATATCGAGAAAGATATGGCCCATCTATAATATATCTCAAACAACTGATCTGATGTTTAGGCCCAGGCGAGACATAGCCAGGGTTGTTGCGCCATGTTCTGGCCACTGGCCAGTAGGAGAACATGCGGCGAAGCTGGGCATTCCATACAATACCTTTTGTCGTAGTTGTGGGGACCATCAGGAGAAGGAAACAGTGGCCCACTTTCCCTGTAAATGATCTGCTCTGGCCAGCAAGGCTTTTCTTGAAGATCTACACGAACTTTCTGAGATAAAGATCAAAGATTTGATTGCTTTTCTCAACGCGACAAATTGGATCTAAGTCTAGTTTCGACCTTAATTCCTACACCTCACCCTTTGGACTCCTTTAGACAGCGCGAAAGCTGAACAAGGGCGTTTTAAGGACCCGTAAGAGGGTATATGCGCAAAACTCTGCCATTAAAATTAAAAAAAAAAAACTAAAAATAAAAATAAAACCACTTTCACCCAACAGGTCAATACGAGTTATAGTATCAAAACGCTGCACTCTAGAGCTAATTTGGTTTGCTCTGGGCCGCCATCTCTATCTACCTACCTACCTAGAATGTCTGTATAAATGTCTTAAGGATATTATGAATTTTGCTGACAATCGCCTAGCTCTTCCACTTTAGGCTTGTTTAAAACTTTCTTAAGTCCTTACCCATGAGAAAATACGTGAAGAGACCTTAAAACTTTTTAAATATTCAACTTACCTGGGGCCTTAATAAC
The DNA here is from genome assembly GCA_932273885.2 of Leucozona laternaria. Taxonomy (NCBI): domain Eukaryota; kingdom Metazoa; phylum Arthropoda; class Insecta; order Diptera; family Syrphidae; genus Leucozona; species Leucozona laternaria. The sequence goes on from OW026366.1 coordinate 275,836,420, forward strand.
GCAAACCAAAAAAAGATCGAATGATATCGTTTTGATGATAGCTATTATTGCAATAACGTTTAACCCTTTTACTTTTTAAGTAATTAGGCTTATGGTAATCAACGAGTGCCACGGATATTAAAAGACTGATGCCGTTTCACATAAAACCAAACCTTTTTATTTTCAAATTGGTCTGGGAAATGATTTTTCTTACAAGGACATTGGGCCCAAAGAATGTCTTGTCTATATCATTTTCTTAAAAGGGAAAATCCTGCACTGGAAACAAACTCAAACTTTCTGCTGAAAATACAGAACTATAAACTTAGTCACAAGCAAGGGCAGGGGACACACGTTTTGGAACAAATCCAAAATCAATACCAGCCACATAAATTGAATGGTGTAGCCTTTCTTTGCCTCTTTCTGGTTCTCGCTAGCCCCACTACATTTGTATGTCTATATCCTCTAAGAATATATAGGCAACAAAAGAAATGCAATCAAGCTGTTGAAGGATTCTCCCGAGCTACTTCAAGGAAAATTCCAACTTTTGTATTCACGTCGAGTGCAAGGAAGTTAATTACGAAAATCCTTTCTTTTAAGTTTACCCTTCCCCCCTCCCCAACCCAACAAAATACCCTTTCTTTTGTGATAAATCCTGAACCAATGGGGCAGGTTTTTTTTTTGTCGAATGCTTCATCCTATCTTTGGGTAGTTAATACCACTCAAAAAAGATATTCAAACTTTGGCGGAGATCAAAACAAAGTGACAGCCATTAGAAATTTTATATACACCACACTATTATCCTGTTGACTTAATAAGTTTTTGGCGCTCCCTCTTTCAATAAATGTGTCATTGGTTTTTGCCCCTTGTGCTTTGTGTCGCTTTAAGTGCCTCGTTCTGTCACAAGAATAATCAAATGTGAACCTAAATCCTGGCTGTCTCACCACCTGCCAGTCACAATCTGTGTATGGCTAATTAGGCTCAGACAGGCTGGGCGGAAATCTATTTTTCTTTTTAATTGAAACCCAAACTATATAGCACCAACAACCAACACACACACTTAAACATACACACATAAATGTTTGAGTGACGATTTTCTCACGTAAGCAATCGGATACGTGAGGATTGAGGAATTATATACAAAAGGAGTCCAAAAGCCCGAACCATCTTCTCGTGCAGAAGAAGAGACATATCGAGATTCTATCTCGCGCGCGTGCACAGCGCTCCTCAATATAGGCACAACCTTATAATGCTGTGTCCTGTGAGCGGAACAAACTTACAGAGCTGGTTTGATGGTAGTGAATATGCTGTGTGGTGTTGTGTGTTGGAATAAAGGACTTCCATAAACATTTACATTTACAAACTTGAACGAGATTTTTCTGTTGCTTTTGCTGGCTGTCGCTGATGGTTGTTATGTTTTAGCTGGCACAACGATCCTTGCTGCTTATTTTGGTCCGTCGACTTTAGCTGTAAAATAAATTTCAATAAAATAAGTTTTTGCTTACTGTGCGAAGGAGGCATAAATCGAATATACACTCATCTAAAGATAAATGTAGGTACGAAGGTACATATATAGATCCTCTGGGTATAATTCCATAAATTCCAAAATCCGATTTGAAATTCTCCTTAATAAGTGAAATCCTTTCGTTTTTACGTAACCCACCACTTAACCCATTGAAGTTGCGAATACAAATTGAAATATATAGGTAAAAAGGAAGGTTATAAGGCTCGATACAAAGGTACACTTGGACGAATGTGTCCTTTCTGTCAATCGTTTTTTTTTTTTTTTTTTTGTATTGGAATTATAATCAATTGAAACACGACCTTATGTCCTTTTTTTTAGAATTATATTTATTGCTTTTCTAATGGGGGCCGCACAGTTAGACAAACACACACAGACACAAACAAAAGAACACTCGTAATAGATTCTTACTTTAAAAATTGAAAATTCTTGGCATATCCTTTTTTGCTGTCGAATAACTGTTTTAGTTGTGCCAGTGCTTCAAGGATATAAAACAATGGTGATTAACACTGAACTTGTATTAAATCGATTAAAAATTCAAGCAAATCTAATGGAGTAGCAGAAATCCTTCGCAATAAAAGGACTTGTAACATTAAATCGAACCGACCGTTTTAAAGTCCTGGAGATAACTAGTACTCTCGTTTGTGCCAATATGTTGCTCTAGTGGCGCTCGCGATGGACATGCTTGTAGGTGGAAGCGTGTATGCGTTTCGCATTGCGCAGGTATCCTTTTCGCATGAGATATTTAGATTGCTCAATAGCCTTCCCTCTCCTACCCTCCCCACCCCGTTCACATCCAGGACGAGAGGTTTTTGACAGAGGAAGAGGACTTTGAAAAATCAGAACAATTTACCAAATAAGCGCGAGAAACGTGTCCCATCGACGACCGACTGACGTTGCATTGCAAAAGAGTTTTTTTTTTTTGTATAGGTAGACGCCTATTGATGGAAAAAGTCATTATGGGGCACTTTGGTGTAAGCTGTAAGGGTTTAAAAATTTATTAAAAATGTGTCGTGAAAGGTCATGGAAAAGTAAACAAGGTTATCAAATATTGGCTGTTTTAATATTCGTAAATGTAAACGTGTGCTGATGTGCATTCTCTCTGGGTATTTTAAGAGCGTAATAGTTTTGTATAGTTTTCCCCATGAGGGTATGAATGCATTTCCTTTGAGACGTCATCTGCTTAGCAAATGCTTAAACCATTTTGTGAGTAGAGATAGAGAGCTTTTCCCGGTTGTTTTCCCAAATAAGCTTTTGATTAAAATACAGATTATGGGAGTTTTAAAATCAAAGTTACCATAACGGCGGTTAATTTAAGAATTTGAAATCATCAAAACTCACCTCAAAGAAAAGCTTTTATAGGAATGTGGTTGATTCAAGACTTGTTGCCTACAACGAAAATGTTATAATTTTTTAAAATAAATAAAAATATGTAACCTGATTTCTTTTGAAACTAAAACCAGAAACAGCGATGTTAGGTTAAGTTAGCACTTGTCTAAGAACGACAGGTCAAGAGACCCCCAACAAGAAAGAGTCGACTATTGCAGATAAAGGGTCAGAAGTCGAAGATTTGGACTGGGCCGAACTTTGGTTTCCGCAAGAAATGACTGCGTGCACACTAACTTTAATATTCGAGTATAATTAGTCATTATGGTGATTTTTTCTAGCTGACGGGAAGCTGAGATTTCAGGCCACAGTTGAACTTTTGTTTGTGGTGTGTGATTAAAGATCTGCTATGCGAACAATTGACAGACGATTCAGGCACTTAAGAACAATATTGGTTAAGCTATTAGTGAAATAATTGGTGAAACCATCGAAAATGTATTGGAAAGTTGGATTAACAGGATGGTGTGCTCCCACGTCAGACGAGGCAGTTATATTTAAGTGAAATGAAGTATGCAATTGTGTGCACTTCCATTTATAACTCCTCGAAGTAGGCAACAAAATATACTTTTTAACTACTATACGTGAAAATAACCACTTTGAGAGACATTTATTTTTGTTTGCATTATTATTTGTGTTATAAGTTCACACATACCGCTTACAGCAAATATAATATAAGGAAGTGTTTACCAAACAAAATCGTATTCTACGTTTGCTGTTGTCTGTACCAGAGCAGAATACCAAATCCTGCCAATTAATTCATTATGGAACAGAGCAAATTAATTAGAAAATCCAGGACACGCTGTTGGGTACCATCAGAAGTTTCACCTTCTACGGACTGAAGGCGGGAAACGAATCCTAACTGGCCTTTTTCACTCTGTGCTTATTCTAAGTATTAAGTGGACGTTGTCTGTCCGCGTGAGTTTTCAATCTCCTTCAGGAGTGAGACTACAATCTCAAATCAGGAAAACCAATCCAAATTTGATAGCAAGTCTGCGTGGTTGTTTGTGTTCAGAGATTTAATATTTTTATTTTATTTTATTTTATTTTATTTTATTTTATTTTATTTTATTTTATTTTATTTTATTTTATGTTATTTTATTTTAATGTATTTTATTTTATTTTATTTTATTTTATTTTATTTTATTTTATTTTATTTTATTTTATTTTATTTTATTTTATTTTATTTTATTTTATTTTTTTATTTTTTTTTATTTTATTCTAAGGAAATAAAAATTTAAGATAACGTCTTTTAAATGCCCGTGGTGGCTTTTTGCTTGGTGTCAAGTATTCGGGAGGACCAATGTTTGATGATCTTGTCGCAAAAATCTGGTTGAAATTGCTGGTTGGCGTTATAGTTAGTTATGTTAACTTTGCGGGCATCAACTATTGTTTGACGTTTATTTGGAAAGACCTGTGATTTAAGATACGCCCAAGGGAAAAAGTCTAAAATCTTTAATCACACGATCTAGGTGTCACCTGCTCCCATGGTGAGCTGCCATACACTACAGACAACAATTGACATCAGATGCAGATCTTGCTTAAACAACAAAAGCCACTATATATATCTTTTTGCGCCGTCATATAAATTTTCTTACCATATAAATTATGTCTAACCACACTTGTGTACTTCTGTAGTGTATACAAATGTACGCAAGTTCACTCGGTCGTATACGTAATAAAAAATAATTTATTTTACAATGTAAAGCAAATGCAATTAAGTAAGGTATTCTAATGAAGTGCAAAGAAAGTTCAATATTGGCTGTACAAATTTTGATAAGTGTGAGTTTTGTGCACACCTCTAGTTGATTTTCCTTAAAGCTTTTCTTTTAATCCGCGCTTTGCACAAAATTCTAAAACATTACTTTTTCTGATAATGCTTTCGACCGCACTGCCCCATCAATGAAGTGCAGCTTGTGTAAATTCTATTTTTATCCGTCAATCTTAGGTTTTGGACCGATTCAGCAGGTTTTAATTGTGTCAAACTGATTTTATATTTCTACCAGTTTTTGTCAAGGAGGGTAAGAAGAGAGCAAAGATTTAATTCAATGTAACTTTAAGCCAAGTTTCCTCGTTTTTTGAAGACAACATAAAGAATGTTACGCGTTTTGAGTTAAGAATTTTTCTTATTTGGAAGCATCGCAGAATTAATGAAGGTGCGTAAGGATTTAAGCTAGAAATACAATCCTCCCAACATAGACTGATCAACAGCTAATTCAATTCAGACTTGAAAGTCTGAAAGAACACACATATACTTCTTAAATATGATAAATGTAATATTAAATGTAAAAGGTAAAATAATAATATACTACATCCCACATCGACCTAATCTGTCAATCTTAAAGTGACCTTTGCAACCTCAAGGAAAGGGAAGATATACATCCCTTTTTCGCGAGATGTCCAATTTTAAGGCCAGTGGCGTAATGTTTAGTGCGTAGGACTGTTGTGCCGGAGTGCTGGGTCCACCTAAATACAAAACCGGCTAATTGCCTCTTGCGAGGAAGTGGCAAATCCTCCTAGAATATCTCTTATCATTAATAAGTGCCTCTCACCTTAGCCGTTCGTATTTGGCAGAAAATAAAAGGTCCCCTAAATTCCTGCAAATAAACAAAACACACAGGAATGAATTGTGACGAGAGTTGAAAGTCACTAGGCAATGACTCACTACGAGCAGACCCGCATAGCGCGCTGCGTTCAATATTTGATCGACATAATCACCCAGCAGAGACGGTAATTCGTGCAACCATGGATCGGTTCTACACCACTTTTACTCTAGTGGATAATGCGCATCCTCAGAGAAGCCGTACAGTGCGCAGCGAAGACGCTATTGTTGCTGTACAGCAGAGTATCGAAGAACACCCGAATGAGTCCATCCGCCATCGCGTGCAGCAATTGGAGCTGTGCCAATCCACTTTTAATTACTTTTTCGTGCCTGAATTGGAGGATGTTGATGTGGACGAGCTTCGGTCTCAACGAAACGGTGCTACATGCCATACAGCCAACGAAACAATCAATTTATTGAATAAAACTTTTTTTGAGCGCATTATCTCGCGTCGTGGGCCTGTGGCGTGGCCTCCAAGATCGCTGGACCATTTTTTGTGGGTTTATGTGAGATCGCTTGTCTACGCAGATAAGCCCGAAACGATTGATGCCTTGGAAGAGAATATTCGGCTCGTTATTTCTGACATACGGCCCCAATTGCTTCAAAAAGTGGTGGAAAATTGGGCCTCTCGGCTGGAATTTATTCGAGCCAGCCGTGGCGAAAAGAATGTGAATGAAAAGAAGTGGACCTAAGTGGCTGCCTTGGGAGACCCGGGAGGTAGCTATAGGAAGGCACGGAAGAGTACTGATCTCAAACGGACATTGTAATAACGGTTATCCAGGTAAGAGTTAATCCATTTCAAGAATAAAGGTTCAAAGCCGAGGGTGGACAGTTTAAAATATATTTGCCTATGGGAAATTTTATCAAAGGCTTTACTAAAGTGGGTTGAGACAACATCGACTTCCCTTCCATTCTCTAGGGTTGAAAGGGTAAAGGATACAAATTCAACAAGATTAGTAGTAGGTTCTTAAGTTAAATCGTTCGAATTCGGAAAATATGTAGGTACCTACTGTGTTATTCGAAGATCGGAAATTGCTCGAAATTCGGAAATTTCGTACTTGACAAATCTATTTTCGGTCCTAAATACATTCGAATGTCTGAAATTTCATTCGATATGTATTTAATAAACGGAAAAGTTTTTGTGAAAGCTATATGGTGCTGATATCCACCTTGTGCAATTAATTGAAGCGTTCCACCTAGTTTTATAATTGTAGGTAATGAAGACGATCTTTTCCTTGCCCTTAGATCATCATTTATGCTTTTCAAAACATATATAAATGCATCTTTTGAAAGGCGAAAATTTCTTACAAAACTAGAATTTTGTATAAATAAATTATTTTATATACATAATTTAATTATTTCGTCACTAAATTTTGTGTTTTATCAGATTACCTTTTACTAGATAAACCCATTTTCGCAAAATTTTTAACATTTAGAATTGGCTCTAAATCACTTATACATACATATGTACATCGGGAGTTGGCTCTAAAAAATAGTTTTAAAGGGAGAGTCCTTCCAATCGACAAAAACAAATCGATTCGAGTTTCTTTGTTGAAAGGAATTAGGTAATCAAAACCGAATTATTTGACTTTTTGTTGAATTTAAAATATCATTTTTGACAAAAAACAGCTACATATAGTCTCGGAACATTTATTCCAAGACGGTGTTCACATTGGACTCACTCCGCGCGACTCATATTGACATTTCTTTGTTTTATCTCACTCCAACTCATGATGGAAAAGAGAGAGTCTAGTTAGGCAGGATTTTTTCAAAAAAATCAAAAATCCTGCCTCACTTTCTAATATAGTTGTGTAGAGTGAGATAAAAGAAAGAGATGTCAAAATGAGTCGCGCGGAGTGAGTCCAATGTGAACACCGTCCAAAGTTGATAAAAATTTCTTTGAAGGATTTACTTTCGATTCGAAAGTTTCACAGAGTGCCATTTAAAATTAGAATCGAAAACAACTTTCTAACACTTCTTACTTTCGAATCGAATTACAGAGTTAGGCCCCTGCCTTTGAGAAAGCCGTGCTGTCTAGGGATATGACATATGGGTCTGCCATCTAACGTTTTTTTTTCAACTAGTGCTTATTTCGTGAATGGTAACACTTAGCTCATGTCTGATTTGACAGATAATTAGTTTCATCCTTCCGCTGAACCAATATGGTTGTGTATACGCTTCGCTAAGTGACTTAGAGAAGATGCCGATTTTGCCAGAAAAATCATCTTTTCAGATGAAGCTCATTTTGATCTTGGCGGGTAGTAACAGAAAACCCGCACGCATACATTGAAAAGCCGATACACCCAAAACGAGTCACTGTTTGGTGCGGATTTTGGTCCAGAGGCATAATTGGGCCATTTTTCGAAAATGAGCAAGGAGTGGCCGTTACAGTCAATGGCGATAGTTATAGGGCCATGTTGAACGAATTTTCGTTCACAAAAATTGAAGAGGAGGATATTGGCAATATTTGGTTTCAACAGGACGGTGCTATGTGCCACACAGCCGAAGCTACACTCGATGTTTTGCGCCATTTTCAAACAAAAAAAAAGTTATTTGGCGGACCCTTTATTTACAGCGGAAACTTAAGATTTCATACAAAATACTTTCGAAGATTTTAGGAAAATATGAAAGTTTGGCTATGGGAAGATAGTCGCATCGCACTTTAGGACCCTTTTTGTGTATTGGGGATATGAAAGAAGTTTTTGGTGAAATTCTCCTTTAAGATGGGGTGAACTGAAGATTTTTGAGAGGGGAAAAGAAAGAGTGGAAGAGCATTGTTTTAGAAATAAGGCGGGGAGACCATGTGTCCCGGGTATATTTTCATCATTAAGTTGGTTTGGCTTATTCATGACTATAGACATGGGTATCTGGTGCTAATGATTCGTCGGTTAAAGCTAGATATCAATCAAAATCAATTTTTTTTTTTATTTACCTTCAACAAAAAATGTTGTTGAACTGAGTTAGTACTCATTTGACTTTTGAATATGAAGGTCCATATTTTATACTGAAGTCTATAATCTAAAATTGAGATTTAAATTCGAGTTTCAATAAGTTTGAACTTAAGTACGAACTCAATCAAGTTATAACTTTTTTATATACCGAATTTAGTCCCACACTACCTGGTAATTTATTTAAAACTTTAATTGCAAGTATGTACTAATTTGCCCCATACATAAGAAGGGAGATGTCACAACGTGCAGCAATTATAGAGGTATCACGTTGTTGAGTACCGCCTATAAGATGCTCTCCTCTATCCTACAAGACCGGATAACCCCATACGCTAAAACCATCATCGGACAATATCAGTGTGGTTTCATTCCAGGCAAATCAACAACTGATCAGATCTTTACCCTCAGACAGGCGATGGAAAAATGTCAAGAATATAACATCCCAACATACCATCTGTTTATAGACTTTAAGGCCGCCTACGATAGCATAGCCAGGGTAGAACTTTACAAAGCCATGAGAGAATTCGGCATCCCAAATAAATTGACACGACTATGTAGGTTGACCATGACCAACGTAACAAGCCAAGTAAAAATAGCCGGATTGCTATCCAAACCAATCAACATCTTTAATGGACTCCGACAAGGGGATGGTTTGGCCTGCCTCCTCTTCAACCTGGCGTTGGAGAAAGCAATCCGTGACTCTGGCACGGCAACAAGAGGGACCAGCGTCAACAGGTATAGACAGATACTGGCTTACGCAGACGACATCGACATCATCGGAAGAACCAAGCACGCTGTACATGATTCCTTCATCCAGATCGAGCAGGCGGCACAAAATCTGGGGCTGCACATTAGTGAAGGTAAAACAAAGTACATGGTCTCGCCAAATGCGAGAGGAACAGTTGGTCAAACAATCAAGGTAGCGGAGCACGAATTTGAAGTGGTGCAATCCTTTAAATACCTTGGGTCAATAGTAGCAGCCGATAACAATATAGAAGAAGAAATACGCGGGCGGCTTCTCAAATCCAACAGAGCCTACTATAGTCTGTCAAAGCTCTTCAAATCCAGAAATCTCACCATAACTTCAAAACTGCTGCTGTACAGGACCATGGTCCTGCCAGTACTCACATATGGATCCGAGACTTGGGTGCTTAGCAAAAGGCACTCCGACCTCTTAGCCGCGTTCGAGAGAAAAGTCTTAAGGAGAATTGTTGGCCCCATATGTGAGGAAGGACGATTCCGGAGACGGTATAATCATGAATTGTACGCAATCTACCTTGAAGCGGATATCGTGACAAAAATTAAGCTCGGTAGACTCCGGTGGGCAGGGCACCTAGCTCGCATGAGCGAAGAGGAACCCGCTCGGAAAGTTCTTTGTGGTACATTCTATTGTAGACGACAGCGTGATAGACCATGCTTGCGCTGGAGAGATGGCGTAGACCAGGACGCCCGGAGCCTTGGGGTGCGCAACTGGATGGCGGCGGCTCGAGACCGGGATGGGTGGAGAGACTTGTTGAAGGAGGCCAGAACCGGACCCCGGCTGTCGAGTCGATGATGATGATGATGAATGTCCTAATCATGATCCTGCTTAATATGTACGAAGAAGACTCAAAATCAGTAAATAATACAATCTCCTTTTTCTCAAAATAAATATTTTCAACAAAGTTTTTTTTTCTATAGATCTTTTATTTGATTTTATTCTCAGATTTTATTTTTTTTAAATTTGCATTGTCAACAAGTACCATTTACTTATTTCTGTTTCTGTTTTTTTTTTTTTTTTAATTTAAATAACAAAGTTTTATAGATTAGCTTACATAGAATTTTCTACCGAAAACGTATTGAAAAATAAGTTAACATTTCTTCAGTTGTATTTTTTTGTTGATTTTTTTTTATTTTTTTTTTTTAATAAATAAACATTTCTTGTTTTCATTGTTATTTTGTAAGTCTAAATTTAAAAATAAATAAACTTTTTTTTATATTTATCTTTAAAAGTTTTATTTGGTTTTATTTCAATATTTCTTTTTTGTTCAAATTATAATTAGTTGTAGTCACACACACACATTTTCGAATACAAAAAAAATATTCAGTAAGACTAGCTTCAGTATATAGAACAAAGATACTTATTTCCTTATTTTTATTTTTTGTCTAGAAAAATTACTGTAACTTTAAATTACATTTTTATAATTTATGTTTGAATTTTAGTTTTCTTTTCTAACATTTACATTTTTTTTTGTTTGAATTTTGTTATATAATATTTACTAGAATATCAATGTAATGATTTAAATGTATTTTTTTTTACAGAAGTATACAAGAAAATATACAGATAGTTTTTATTTAGGTAGTAAACAGGATTTTATATAACATTTTATTTTTGTTTTTTTTTTTATTTTTATGAAATGAAAGGATTAAGATTATGATTTAAACTTTACTACATATTCGTTTGTTGTTCTTATTTTAAATTTTTAATTTATTCTTTCAATTTTTATAAAAGTAAATAAAAATAAGAAAAATCAAAATGGAAGCATCGGGATCGTGGTGAATAAAAATAAATACTAATTTTTTATTGTTCACTTTTCATTTTCACTATGAAAGAGACACGACTTGCGGGAATCATCACGTTGAATAGATCTGAAGCCATTGCTGGAATCAAGTTGCTGACTTATGGAAAACACATAAAGCTCACAGGATGGCCACCCAGTCAACTTAATTCCAGGAACTGCAACGGACCGTGAGGTTTTGATTTCAAAGAGTCACCGTTGTCGTCTCATGTTTTCGCTGTAAGATTCACTATTTCAAAAATGCACTTTATTTTTTTTTTGATTAAACAAAAATTAAAAAAAAAGAAAGCTGATTTGTTTTTGTTTTCTTATATAAATATACAAAATCTCACATAATCGGATGGAGTTATATTTTATTGCTTTTGGGTTATTTATAATTTTTTTTTAATTTATTCTTATTTTTAATATAAAGTTTTCGCTTTGGATTGTCTAATCAAATTGTTTTCTTGAATTGTGTGAAAACAATTGCATACACATTGGCACTTAAATAAACAAAAATTATTAATAGAATTTGAAATTAAAAACAAAGACAAACATTCACTCAGAGTTTTTTTTTAATTTTTATATTTTTATTTTTTAATTTAATATTATTGTTTTTTCCCTAAAAATGCATACTTTCATGTTTTATATTCTATTATATGATCCTTTCATAAATATATAATATATACTGAATAAACGTTATATGCATTGATGTTATGTGTATGTGGTGGTTATTTTGGCTTATAGTAACTTCATGGTTTTAGACCTACATAGTCTAGTGTTTGCTTTTTTATTTTTGTCAATTAATTTTATTTTCAATTTAAAATGTTAACAGGTAAATATATGTACAGGTATGAAAGACGAACTTACACTACTTTTAAATCGCTGTTATTGCTTAAGAATTTTATTTTTTTATTTGCTTTTTTTTTATTTTAAATTTTAGACTTTGTTTAAAGATACACAGTCGTCAAATTGTGTATGCATATATATTGTTTTAAAATTAGAAACAAACAAATACTTTGTACATAAATATTGTAATAAAATAATCGTGTTATGTTTTAACATATAATGTTTAGGTTAGGTATTTAAAATTTACAAAAATAAAATCTTTATTGTGAGTGAGTTGTGTTTTTTGTTTTCTCTTAAATTAAAAAAAAAAAAAAAAAAAAAACAAAGAAAACAATACAAATTTATAGTTTTTTTTTTGTTTTTTATAAATATTATTAAAATTAGATTTAACATTATTATAAACTCTCGACTAGTTGACTGGTTCTTCTTTGGGCGTGCGTTGAATTGAGATAGCTCTCGGAGTATACGCTTTTTGCACGATTGTCATAGCGCAAGCTAGATCGTCTGATGTCAATGTCCAATGGAAGATGCTGGTTTCGCCACCATGAGCAGAATATGCAATTGAGCGTGTTGCGGAATGCCTCCCGGAAATCACGATTGAAGTATGCATAGATGAGGGGATTAAGTGTTGAATTGAAATAGCCAATCCAAAAGACGATGGCAACAAATGTGTCGGGGAAATTACAGGAACGACACAGTGATGTTAAAAGGTACCTAAAAAAAAAGAAAAAAATTGTATTAAGTTAAATGACAAACCAAGAAAAAATGGCAATAATTAAAATATTTTAATAACTCGGAGATTTTTGAACTTTGAAAACGGAGAAGGTATTAGGTGCAAACATTATGTGTAAGCCTAAATTGTAATCATTGTTCGAAATGTGTAATTGACTAATTTCTCAGTGTTATGTGTAAACAGAAATCGACAAGGACAGGAAGCACGGCTGTAGATACTCTACAAACGTTGGTATAGCTCACACAAAAAGTGGGTTTCATCACCCCGTCCGTCTGTTTGTTTGTTTGTGTGTTTGTAGGTCTATTCGCTCGTGCGCCCACTGCACTTTCAGCTGTAGCCTAAACGGGTGGCCCGATTCGCATGAAATTTGGTACTGAGCATTTAAATGTGATTACCTAGAGAATAACTTCGAATTTTTGTTTTAGCTCATCTAGAACGGGTAGGTGCCATACAAATATTTTAGTTTTTTTTTCAATTTTTTTCGAAAACAGCTCTAACGACTTTGATTAAGTTTCGCACCTGCAATAACCAAGTTAATTATAAAAAAAACAGCGTTTCAGGTTTTTCTCAAAAAATTCACATAACGGAATTAGGTATAGGTACCAGGTTTTTTGAAAAAATGGTATTATTTTTGGGTTATTTTTTTGTTTGTTATAATTTTTCGATCTGATATTTCTTTATAGTTTAAAAATAATGCATTTAAAAATTTTTAAAATCATTTTTTTATAAACAAAAAAAAATCAAACAATCGTTCAATATACGCATCATGCATCTTCAATGCGTGGTTACACAGGCTTTAACCACAAGAACAAGTTGGTGCGATCAAGTCGTGCATATTTTTTTTTCTGTAATGTTTTTTTCAACAAAATCCTTCCGGGCTTGCAGAAAAAGGCCTTTAATTGCCTTCGTTTTGTAATTTATACTTTGACCTAATATGGAAATCTGTTAATGTTACACAATGCTCTTAAAAATGGTCTTTTGAAATGCGATGGTATCTGTGGAAATCGTATAACTCTGCATGGATTGGGCTTCCTATCGTATACTCAAGTGATTAAAAAAATAGCCCACTTTTGTTTTTTTTTTTTTTCTCACAATATAGTAGTTGCGTTGTTATACCAACTTCAACAAAAATGGACGAATTCGAAAAATCTATCGAAGATCTGAATAATATCAAGAGAGTTGACAAATAAATTAAATGCCTCGAAAACAGAATCCATCGAGAAACAACTGTTAGGAGACATTTTACACTAATAATCGTTAGGCCGATATATTCAGTCATTTCTCATAGAAAAGAAATCAAATCAACAACTAACACTTTTTCGCTGCGAATTCCGTCGAAGCTGTTACGAAAAATCTATGTTCTCTCTGCTCTGACCTGACCTGACCTCGAATGACATATATGGAACCGGTGGTTCCATATTCCATAAAAATTAAAAATTATAGAATTACATTTAATTTAATCAAAAAAAAAGTATTCAGCACATGTTTAACTAGCTGGGCCGCCCATCAGCTTCCACTGGTACACAAACCTAAGCATGAAAATTACAAAAGAAAATACCTACATACACATAAATAAATATTTAAACTACTTTTTGTAATCGAATACTACTTTCTGGGTTTTAATCCACTTCACGTTATGAATGGCTAGATTTGTAAAAATATGATCCCCAAAGTCCAACCCAGAATGAATTTTTGTATTCGAAAAGCAGTTTTATTTTTATCCTATTTCACTCCATCAATAGCATTTTTAACAACAAACAGAATTTCTTAAATCAGACATCTCTTTTTTCTGTTAACTCCACTTTGCCCTTTAAATATTATTTTTTTGAAAAAAATGTGAGCCAATATAAATAACCTTTTAAAAACAAAATATTTTTCGAAATCGTGTACGCTTTTTTTATTTTTACCCCTCTTCACCCTATACATAGCAGATTTAAAAAAATACGTCTTAAGCCATCCCTTAGAAAAATAATCTTTCAAAAACAAAGAATTTTTGAAATCGGATATCACTTTTCGTTTTTACCCCACTACACCCTATATATACCGAATTTTTGACAAAATACTCCTTAAGCCATAAACTCAAAATAACCTTTTATACACAAAAAGAATTTAATCTGATACCACTTTTGGTGTCACCCCATTTCTACATACCTTATTTTTGAAAAAAAAAAAAAAAAATATATTGCTAGAGCCGTCCGCATTTAAATAATAACCTTTCAAACACGAAAAGAATTTTTCAGTTTTACCTTATTTCACCCTACAAATATTAAAATTAAAAAAAAGAATATCCTCAAAGCCATTTTCTAAGAAAAACGGTCCAAACAAAAGAAGAATTTCTTAAATCAGACAATTTTTATTGTTCACCCCATTTTACCCTACAAATAGCAAAAAAAAATTTAACTGAAGATATTTCCTAAGAATAGCCTTTCAAGCACATGAAGAGTTTTTTTCAATCGAATACGTCTTTTTTATTTTACCCCATTTCACCCTACAAAGTGATTTTTTTCAGATATTTTAACAATTCTATTATAAGTGTTGTAACTAAACCGACTTTGTTATATACATATTATTATAAAGGGTGTTTTTTTTAGAAATAAAACGCATATAATTTAATGTTATGGCCATGAATCTAGCTTTGTTATAAAGATAATGGTTTGCCATTATGTTTTAAAAATGATTGCGGGCAAGTTGCCGCCGGCGCTGCTTCGAATAAATTCCAGCCGAGAGGCTCAATTTTCGACAGCTCCAATTGTTGCGCTCGATGGGGGATGGACTCATTCGGGTCTTCTTCGATACTCTGCTCCACAGCAGCAATAGCGTCTTCGGTGCACACTGTACGGCGCGGCGTCTCTGAGGATGCGAATTATCCACTAGAGTAAACGTGGTGCGAAACCGATCCATATTGTTGCTTGAATTAATGCGATCTCTCGATTATGTCGACCGAATATTGGACGCAGTGCACGATGCGTCGCGCGGACCGAACCATTATTTTGGTAATAAATTTGCACGATTTGCAAACGTTGTTCAGGAGTAAATCTATTAAATATAAAATGGAAAACCAAACTGAGCATAAATCAAGTGGCAGCTGTCAAAAAGAGCAACTGCGAAAAAAGTATTGCAAGATTGAAAACCATACGTCTAAAAAAAACACCCTTTTTATTAATTAATATTAAAATTAAAATTATTATTACTTAAAATTGTTGTACGGCAGCTATCCGTTCTAGTCTTCTAGATGAGCTAAAACAAAAATTCGAATTCCACACCTTTAGGTAATCACATAAAATGCTCTCCACCAAATTTGAAGCAAATTGGCCCACCCGTTTAGGCTGTAGCTCAAATTACAGTAGACGCACAGGTGCACAGATCCACAGCCGTACAGACTGACGGACGGCATGACGAAACCCACTTTTTATTGGAACTCCCGATCATCGTAGTGTTATAGTTTCGGTTACAACTTCGATTTTTTTTTATACGAAACTTTAAAATTAATTATTATTAACCAAGAATTGAAAAGAAAAAAAACTGGAATTCATAGAAATTGAATTGATATTGTCACTAAAGTTACAGTTGATATCACATTATATCACCGGATGATGAACAGAAGCTTATATTCAATTGAAATCCATTAAACAAAAAGAAGGCGTTGATTAAAAACTTCTGTCTCAGCATTATTAATTTCTCATAGCTTAAATTTCAATGATTAATAATTCTTTCTAAGAATATATTTTCATTCAAAAATGTTTAACCACCTTATCCCCCCAACAGACCTACCAAAGTTTTTTTTTTTTTTTGTTATTGTTTGGGTTTTGCAAATATGTATTGTGTGTATTTATTAACACAACAAATATACATACTTTATTAAGTCACCATATTAAGTTGACAAACAGCAATAATTTCTCTGTCAACAACTGTGCCTTATCATATTACAAATTTAAATCACGTCACCCTCTGACTCTCCAACCAACCAACCAACCAACCAACCAACCAACCCACCCAAATCACGACACTTTAAAAATAAACTTGTAAATGGATTGTTGTTGAAACAGAGTCTTAGCCACAAAAGCATTTAGCGCCAGCCGATATGGGGTAATTAAAACTTTTAGGTAGCCCGCTTCGGGCACAATTTTGTAAAATTGATGGCTGCGTTATAAATTTTGATTGTGAAATTGTGGTTTTAAGCCCATCATAAACTTCCATCTATATAGGATCCATCAGGTATGATGGTATGGCACATGGTGTTGGTGTATGGGTTTGGTTCAAAACAACCCTTTGGAAATAAGCCTATTTGAGTAATCTTATACCTACTATATTCAAATTACCATCATCAGAGTGCAGCTGATGCTGTGGTGTAAAGTTTAGCAAATGATGTCTGGAAGTTCTGTCATAAGACCTCTACTACTTCTTGAGCACGCATCTAAATTAAGTTCTAAAGAAACACAAAGATTATTTCGAAGTAAAAACCATTAACCACACACTCTGCGGCATGTAAAGTAGGTATAGAGGTACATATCGACGAAATTCAACAGACTTGTCCCGTTATTCTACACGTTCCTTATAAACACTTGATGAACCTATAGGCACTTCCATGATGTTGATTCAATAGTTCATTATACTCGTGGAAACAACAAGAACGAAGAACGCAAACGACGTCTTCGTCATCGTCAGCGTCAGCGTCGTCGTCGTCTTTCGTCTATACTCGAACACCATCACTGATTAAGCCGGAGCAATATAGAGTATGCCGAGTGCTCCTTGAAGAAGCTTATACTTTGCCACATGCTTGACTTTGTGTTTAGTTACAGAAAAGGCAAAAACTTTTTGAACATAAATATTTTAGCTTCGAAAAGTTTGAGATTCATTCTAGGGTTAGGGTAGCTACCCATAAGCTATAGCTTAGGCGAAGGTGGCGACTAAAACTTATTGCTTATCTATGCAAAGCTAACCCCTCCAGCGCAAATTTATGTGCGTGTGTGTACGTAGCCGGGGAATTACGGATTACCTGGCTTCCTAAGTATTCGATTAAAATGCACAACGCTTAGGAAATTAGAAAAGAAAAAATAATTAAAAATTTATGATTCCTTCCCGGATGAAAAGAGATCCCCAGGTGGGGCAGCTGTTAAAACTTTTCAACGAAAATCCTTTCCCCACTGGTACAGTGAGTCTTGGAACTTTCCTATGTCGATTTAGCCTTATCCTATAAAAGTAAGGCAAGCTAAGGAATCTCTGGAATTCACTACCCACTGGGCGTATAAGCTATTTAAGAGGATTGTACATTCTCTTGTTTAAATTATCGAGAAATTTAAAATCCCAAGATGATTCCCTCCTCGGGTGTTGTTAATTTATTTGTTTTTGAAAAACATCAGAACTTAAGATGTTGAACTATTATCTTCCACAGTATACATTTTGATTTTCTGCTTCATTTGATTTAATATTGTGTCTGCGAGTGGATGGTTAAGGTACCTCTGTGGAAAACCAAATTAACGAAAGCAGAGTATACCACCACCTGTACAGCTCAAATCAAATGTGGTGGTGAATTTGGTTTTATTATACTTTATTTTGATTGCAGTGCGGGTGAAGAAGTAAGAAGATTCATTTATATTCGCAAGATTAATTTGCTTATTTAATATATAGGTGCCGCTTGCTGCGACGCCAAAGGAAAGTTACAATTAAGAGGAAATAAATTTCCAGAAATTATATCTTGAACCCAGAGGCGGATCAACGGATAAACTTGCGTTTGAGTTGAGGGCCACTAAATGGTCCCAACTGGAAGACTGAACAATTATCATAAAGAACGAAAGTTTGTGAATTTTATATTTTATATTTCATGAATTACATTTCATGAATTATTGTTAATTCCGGTATAAATAAATCTTTCTTCTTCTATCCTTATCAGAGTGTTTTGCATAAGATACGGCAAAGGAAAAACACAAGGCAGTTAGGTTGTAGGTTAAGATTTGATTGGTGAGGGGGAAGGGGGGTTTGGCACTTCTATTTCCCTGTTAAGGCGGGAAAAGGCAATTTTCAAAAAAAAAATCGACTGAAAATAGAACATCAACATCGTTAGAAATCAACAGCAACATTTACAATATCATGTTTCCTCCGGCCTAGATAGGAGGAAATATACCCCTCCCATAAGATTTTTTCTTCTATTCAAATTCAATATACTACTGAAATCTCGGCGATCTCACTAGTCAACTATTTTGAATCAATAATTCAACAAGTCCAGCGGTCTACTATACCTAGCTATGTATGTAAATTTTTTTTTTTAAAAATCTTCAAATCTGCTCTGTAATGACAGTCCATTGATATCCAATTGCGTGGCAAATCGCCTGGTCGATATTCTCTGGACCCGAAACACTCTGTGACATCTTTAGCCACAGCTGCGATATTCTAAGCAGAAAGGCTGCTCTAGGGCGGCATTTAGTGTTGTCCCATACGACCGGCTTAACGTTGTAGTGTTTGCCGGGTTGGTGTCAATAACCAGAAGCTATGCGCCGAAATATGCACACTGCACCAACACCATTCCGCGAAAAAAATCGAAGCAATTATTTCGCGTTTTGGAGAAGTACAGTGATTCATGTATTGTGACGGGTATTTGGTATATTTTTACTTCACAAATGTTAAAGTAGAATTGACATTTGTCACCATTTGAAAAAAATTAGAGCATCTTCCGATAGAGTGTTGACTTTTGAGCGACCTTGTATTTAGTAAATATACCTGTATACAGGGTGTTTTGCATAATATGCTAAAAAAAAGTTAAGGCGAATGCGTTGGATCGACTTGAAATTGGAAAAAAATCAGTAAAAAAAACGGCAACACTTTAAATGTCTTATCTTTTTACCAAAGCCAAAAATCCTTAATTCAGTTTTAAATTACATTGTTTTACGACCATATTATTCACTAGATATATCTAGATTAAAACTTAAATCCAGATGTATACCTATTTACATTGAATTTGTATAATTTACATCTGGATTTAAATATTTAGTCTGTATGAATCGAGTGAATAATATGGTCGTTAGTGAAAAGTTTTTGAAAAATCGGTTCCAACCTCAAAATTATAAAAAAAAAAAATTAAGTAAAGGACTTTCAATTGGCGCGGGTAAATTTTGGCGACCTGTGCGTTGTTTTGGTGACATCTGTCAAATCTTTTGTTTATTATTCAGTCACTGATGTCCAAATGATAAAACTTTGTTATCAAAAGGAGTGTTTGTTCGTTAGTGCAAAAGTTGCGCAGTAGACGTGGTGGCCCTTTGCAGTCAACGTTTGGTGGCCAAATTTAAGACGATCGGTTCGGTAATCAAACAGCCAAGAACCCGAAACATTCGATTCCTCTCCGTGAACAAGAACTCCGCCTTCCGCAGACTTCAACAAATTTTGCGTCGGTATTTGGGCCTCCACACACGTACAAGATCCAACAAACCCAGGAGATCAAACATCATGTCCAAAGACAACGCCCTTTGTTCAATGATTGGGCTTTGGGGCGTTCGGAAGAGGACCCCAATTTTGGCCGAAAAATTATATATTTAGCGACAAGGCGAATTTTTAGACGAATCAGTATGTTAACAAGCAAAATTTCCGTACATGAGATGACACACCAACCCACATGAGGTTCATCAGGTTACCGTTCGGTGTGGATTTTGAGCCGGCGGTGTCATTGGTCCGTATGCTTTTTCGATAACGACGTTGGTGAGGCGATAACCGTTAATGGCCAATAACCAATTCTGTATGGCCCAAATTGATCCATATGGAACAAGACGACATATAGTTCCAGCAGGACGGAGCTACGTACCACGCAGCGGACGCCACGTTTGACATTCTGGCATGAACGATTTTAGGTTAAGGTTATCTCTCGCATAGGTGACATGAATTGGAAGTCATTGAAAATCGGACGACTCGGAACCATGCCACCGCACCGTAAGAAGCCGAGGTGGGTATTTGAACAATGTCATATTTCACACGTAATGGCATACATGAGCCTTTCAAATAAAAAAGAATTTTGCTAATACCTATCTCACAAACAGCTTGTTTGATTCCGTTTCAACATCTACCCGCCCTTATCAAAAAAATACTCTAGTATTTTTGTATGCGTTTTGGGCGTAAAAGTCTTAAACATAAAGCGAAATTTGACTTTTTGCAAAACTTCTTTGAACGAAGTATGTTCAGTTCTTAGAGCGTATACTGAACTTCCTCAATCAATCGCAATTCAGAGTTATCTGCTCAGAGTTAGAAAAGGTTTGCTCTCAGTTTATTTGAATTTTCAAAATTGTCCGTTTTTTTATACCAAATTATTTCCCATTCTACAGTCGTAAATTAGTTTGTGTTAAAAATGAAAACTCATAGCTCTGAGCTCTATTTTTCTTTTTTTATCTTTTTTATCAACCTGCAATATCCTTCGAAAACGAATATTTGAACTACATCGCTCCAAGGGCATGACATTCAAATTCTACATCTATCAATCCACCATTGGTATTGCATTTATCAATAAAAATATTTAATTTGTCACTTGCTTCCCTCATTCCGTTTGAACTGTATGTAGGTGTAACCCTTAGGCAAATAATAATAATACAAAAAAAATATATAGGTATATACACTTCTAACACATTCCAGTTCCAATTAAAAACGATTTTATTCCGAGAATCCAATTACATTTTGCTCTTTCTTTTTCTCCATTGATTGAAGCACTTCACATCGCAAACGTAAAATTGCCCTCCAGCAGTTTTTCTTTTATCGTTTGTATTTCCAATCCAACGACTTCAGGCAACGTTATAAATGTTTTTTTTTTTTTTTTTTTTTTTTACATAGAAAAAAAAAGACTATACAAAATCGAAGAACTGTTTGTTCAAGTGACATTAATAAGAAAAGATACAAATTTGCAAACAGAATGAAAGCAACACACCATTATTCGCTGCATTTTCATTCAAGTTTACCACTAGTCAGTATACGTATATTTTCACTCAAAAGAAAAATATAATTTTTCTAAGCAAGGTATATAATTCTTTCAGAGCGTTTGGGGCTTAGCTTGCAGTAGCGATTTAATTCATTGGAGGTTTCCACAAACAGGGAACTCAAAGGCCTTCATAGATTGCATTTCCAATATCAAATCAAGTCAAAGATGGATCAATTAATAACACCTCTGTGCACTTAACATTAAAAAGTAGGGAATCACACAGACTTACTTTACTAGTATCTACTGGAACCCTAACTCGAAAAAAGTTAAAGGATCACAAAATTTTTACTTTTTTACAGACGTATTAATTAAAAAACACTATCCGATCCTTAATACCCATGTTAGCTGGCACCTGGTTAGAGGGAACTTTGGGAGGAAAACCCAAAATCTGGCTGAGATATGTAGAGGACACGTTTCTTATACTTAAAAGTTCTTCAATTGAGAGTTTCTTGGAACAATGGAAAGAGAAACAGATGATGCCATTTCATTTTTGGATGTAAGAGTTATGAGAAAAACAAATAGCACATTGGGACACACTGTGTATAGAAAAGCAACACACACAAATAGGTATCTACATATGCTTCTTCCCACCACCACCCAGCAAATTTAAGATCAGTTGTTGTTGATCAGCTGTTTCAGCAAGCCCACAGAATAAGTGACAAATACCACCTCGTGGTTGAGCTGAATCAAGTTGAAAACGTTCCTAAGGTGAATGGTTACTCCAGAAAACAAAGAACATGGAAGCCAAGGAAACCACAAGAAAAGAACGAAAATAATTAAGACAAAAAAGCTTTCCAGCCTTACGTCAAAGGTGTCCGGTACAGAGTTGGGGAAGTAGTCAAACGCTATGGAGATAAATAAATCCATTTTCTTACCACCAAAAATGCTGAAAAGTTTTCAACAATCACCTAAAGACTACTTTCCTCTCCAAACGTGCGTTGGCCTACTTTGGACAAATCAGGAGAAGTATTGCCACAAGGCTAAAGGAACACATAAAGTGGTGTGAGCAAAAAACAGCGAGAAAAATCAGCAATTTGCGAACACATCTTGGGATTGTCCAATGAACATCACTGGATTTTGAACGCGGGCAAAGTTGCTGGCGCAGGAAACTCATTACATCTCTAGACTGGTCCGAGAGGCGATTGAAATAAAACCTCACCAAAATTCCAATCGCGATGACAGCTTTAAATTGGCGCAATCTTGGGATCCAGGAATAAACAACTTTGGACCTTCCAAGTTTGCTCCCAACAGCTTACAGCAACAGATAGAGCTGTCTACGCACCGCTACATCCTGCGTAGTCTGTCGAAAGCTCTTTCAATAACATTTTATCATCAGTTTTCCGGTGACCACGCTCAATGCAATTTGTTGCGAAACGTTCGGGGTGAGTACAAAATTCCACTCTGAAATAATGTACATATATCGCGGAATAATCCGAAAAGCTATTTTAACGATAGAGGGAACTTGCCTGCTACCAATAACAATATTTTTGATTTATGATATCTTCCAGTCTTTATAGCTGGAAAGCTTTCCTAGATTTACAAAGCGGCGCCTATATTCGCATAAGAATAATAAAACTCTTGATATAGGCTCAAGAGGCTCCCATATCTACGCAATTTAAGGCTTTTAACAATCTTATAAGAATCTAGAAGAACTCGTCAAGAGTGCATTTAGCTCCCTAAAATAAGTCTAGTAAGGCTTTCGGAGCATCTAATGAGAGAAAAAATGTGACTTGGGTGTCCGCCGGGAAGGTATACTACTTTGTTTTGCCGCCATTTTTGTAAACATTAGTCTTGACAGTTCATATTTGGCAGTCGTGAAGTAGACACGTGGCAAATTTATTATGGAAGCATATTTGATAAGCCAACGTGTTTTAATTGTTAAAACATTTTATCAAAATCAATCATCGATTACTGTGACGATGAGAAAGTTACGTGGAATTTTTGGAAGAAACAACGTGCCAACAAAACCAAGGTCGTAGCCAGACAATTTTTTTCCAGGCAAATCAACAACTGATCAGATCTTTACCCTTAGGCAGGCGATGGAAAAATGTCTAGAATTTAACATCCCAACATACCATCTGTTTATAGACTTTAAGGCCGCCTACGATAGCATAGCCAGGGTAGAACTTTACAAAGCCATGAGAGAATTCGGCATCCCAAATAAATTGACACGACTATGTAGGTTGCGATGACCATGACCAACGTAACAAGCCAAGTAAAAATAGCCGGATTGCTATCCAAACCAATCAACATCTTTAATGGACTCCGACAAGTGGATGGTTTGGCCTGCCTCCTCTTGAACCTGGCGTTGGAGAAAGCATTCCTTGACTCTGGCACGGCAACAAGAGGGACCATCGTCAACAGGTCCAGCCAGATACTGGCTTACGCAGACGACATCGACATCATCGGAAGAACCAAGCAAGCTGTACATGATTCCTTCATCCAGATCGAGCAGGCAGCACAAAATCTGGGGCTGCACATTAGTGAAGGTAAAACAAAGTACATGGTCTCGTCAAATGCAAGAGGAACAGTTGGTCAAACAATCAAGGTAGCGGATCACGAATTTGAAGTGGTGCAATCCTTTAAATACCTTGGGTCAATAGTAGCAGCCGATAACAATATAGAAGAAGAAATACGCGGGCGGCTTCTCAAATCCAACAGAGCCTACTATAGTCTGTCAAAGCTCTTCAAATCCAGAAATCTCACCATAACTTCAAAACTGCTGCTGTACAGGACCATGGTCCTGCCAGTACTCACATATAGATCTGAGACTTGGGTGCTTAGCAAAAGGCGCTCCGACCTTTTAGCCGCGTTCGAGAGAAAAGTCTTAAGGAGAATTGTTGGCCCCATATGTGAGGAAGGACGATTCCGGAGACGGTACAATCATGAATTGTACGCAATCTACCTTGAAGGAGATATCTTGACAAACATTAAGCTCGGTAGACTCCGGTGGGCAGGGCACCTAGCTCGCATGAGCGAAGATGAACCTGCTCGGAAAGTTCTTTGTGGTACATTCTATTGTAGACGACAGCGTGATAGACCATGCTTGCGCTGGAGAGATGGCGTAGACCAGGACGCCCAGAGCCTTGGGGTGCGCAACTCGATGGTGGCGGCTCGAGACCCGGATGGGTGGAGAGACTTGTTGAAGGAGGCCAGGACTGGACCCCGGTTGTCGAGCAGACGATGATGATGATGATGATAATCGTACACGTACAGTTCCAATTATTTATTAGGTATAGGAACATAACATCAATATTAAATAGTATCAGCACAAAAGTATTACATATTTTTACAATCGTATCAGATCGGAAGTAAATTTTCTCCTATTTCTACGAAATGTACTAATTTAGTATCATTGTAGCCGTTCCGATAGGCCAATCGGACAGCTCTTCATCGGCCGATTTATGCTTGAAAACCGTCGAAAATTGGGTTCAGTGTCTCGACTTCTGCAAGCGTGCCCGTGATGGCCATGTCAAAGAAATCGAGCATACATAATTGTTCTTTCACAGGAATAAAGAATTTCATTGATATCCAAAACCGTTTTTGTTTTATTTAAATAAACTTTTGTAGCGCTCTTATTGAAAAACCCGATAGAAATGCACTCCTCAAACATTTCCGGGGGAGTGATCATAATCAACAAGCCATTGTTGAGGCGCGCCGTAACATCCTCAAAAAGTCACTGTTTGGTGTGCTCTATGGGCAGAGGGAATCATTGATCCATATTTCTTCAAAAATGAAGCCGGCCATAAAGTTACAGTCAATGGGGAACGCTATAGAGCCATGATTAATGACTTTTTCGTGCCTGAATTGGAGGGTGTAGATGTGGAAGACCTTTGGTTACAACAAGACGGCGCTACATGCCACACAGCCAACGAAACAATCAATTTATTGAAGGAAACTTTTGGTGAGCGCATTATCTCCCGTCGTTGGCCTATGGCATGGCCTCTAAGATCGTGCGATTTAACACCGCTGGACTATTTTTTGTGGAATTATGTGAAGTCACTTGTCTACGCAGATAAGCCCGAGACGATTGACGCCTTGGAAGAAAATATTCGGAGCGTTATTGCTGACATGCGACCCCACTTGCTGCAAAAAGTGGTCGAAAATTGGGCCTCTCGGCTGGAATTTATTCGAGCCAGCTGCGGCGGCCACTTGCCCGAAATCATTTTTAAAACATAATGGCAAACCCTTATCTTTATAATAAAGCTAAATTCTTAGCCATCACAACTGAATGTGAACTAAAATGTGGAAGTTCACTTTTGTATGAAATTTTAGAATTCATTGAAATTACATTTTAAACCACTCTGTTGTGCACATGAGGTTATAAATATTATCTGGCAGGGAATATGGAATGAATTTTGCGGACTTTTACCATTATTACCTTATGAACCTATGTTTATATATTTAATTAAAAAATATCATTAGTGTGTATTTGATTTAAAATAACCCCTCTAAGTTATTTAGTTTAATTTAAATCATATAAAAGCAGAGTAAAAGCCCCTCTCTCCAATGTCTCCATTGAAAAGTTTACTTGTTTTTTTTTTTTTTTTTTTTTTACTGTCAGCAGCCTTTAGCCCGTGATTGTTTGTTGATAACATCGAAACCCTTTACTTTTGTGCCTGTTTACTATGTCTGTTGATTTGATATATGCATATGTATTTATATATGTTGGAGACTACAAATTACCAAAACCTTTCACTCGAAATATATACCTACATTTACCCATTCCTACACTGCTTTCAAAACTTAAATCAAACTAATGTTTCAACTCAAATCTCCCTTTCATCACATCATGTAGGTCAGATACATATATACAATTTCTGTTTATTTTATATACTTATCCATCATCAGATGTTAAATAAGTTCTTTGCATAACCGATGTACTCTTTTTTTTGTTTTTTAGTTTTACAACATGTAAAATATATTATTCCACTCAAATAACGAAACAATTGTGTTGTACATACCTATACGTCTTTGTACACAAAGTGCTACACAAAAATGGTGCAACCATTATTCCTTTTCCAACAAAATTACTATACCCACTCGTATACCTCCACAGATCCACACCTAGAGGGAGTTTTTGGTATTTTCAATTTCAGTATAAGGTATAATGTAGGTAAGTGAATTCCCATACTCAAAAAGGAGGAAAAATAAATCAAGCTAACATTTTCCTTAATTAACAACAAAAACTTTTCCATCGCACAAATGTGCTTGGTTTGTTGTCTAAAATTACACACAAAATCTACAACCTTTATAGGTATGGGTATAGAGGTACCTACCCGTGTAAAAGTAAGTGCCAAAGTGAAGGGAAAACCAGAAACCAAATCAACCCGTCCGGCCCGCCGGAAAATTTGTTTGTTCGTTCGTTCTTTCGTTCATTGTTGTTCACAGAACGTTCATATAGTCGTCGTCATCGTCGTCATCGTCATTCCGCACTGATGCGAGAGAAAAGACAAAAATGCGTGAACTTTCCAATTACATGAGTTTTGCCTTGAACAATGAGCAGTCAGGTGAGATGACATTGCACCTGATGCTCTGTTCACATTCATAGTCCTATCCTTCACAGGGGCACAAGGAAGATATACCTATACCCTTTCTCGATGATGTGTTACATATTTTTTTTAAATTCACTTAAATTTGCAACCCTCTATATAGTAGGTAGGTATAAAACTTCACCATAACCATCCTCAGGGATGACCCACTTTTATTCAAAAAAAAAAAAAAAAAAAAAAAAAAATACCTTGTTTCACTTACCATATAAAGAATGGAAGCCAGCACAGGATGAAGGTGCCCATGATTATACCTAAAGTTCTTGCAGCCTTGTGTTCTCGTTTCATTTTGATTAAGTGTTTGTCCTTGGTTGGAGTGTGATCTTGCTCGACTTCGTTCAAAGTGAGGGTTTTCGATGAACCGGAGCCACTTAGAGCTTCTCCTGGATTATGGAATTTAATTTCATGAAAAATATGTCAACATAAACAAAAGGATAATATTCTTAAGAGCCATTGAATAATTTGACTATACAAAATATATGTACATAAATATTTAAGTTTAATGTTTTCGCAGACCTAGAATTTTTTTTCAAGTGACTTTTATTGTAATTTTTATGCAAAAAACTCTTATTCAAAAAAAAAATACTGCAACCTCCATATGATTATTTGTATACTTACAGTAAATTGGTGGTCCCTTAAAAACGCTTAACTTATGAGTTTGAATGAGTTTCTTATAAATTTAAGATATACGATTATCTAGTGGAATTGGGTGACCTTTTTTTTTGTTGTTGTGTTTTGTTGATAAATGGGCTTCAGGTCAAAATGAAACAAGTATTTATTATTTCATGACGTTTCGTCCATGTCTATGGACATCATCAGATGAATAACAATGATTATACGTATTACATTTATATCGCACTAACAGAAAATAACAATTTCTTCACAACAGAAAAAGAACTATACACTATAAAGTACAATTGTCAAGTTACGTTCAAAATAACGAGGTTGATTTTCTTAAGCCACATCCAGATCAATACAAATTTGAGTTGTGCGCCATGTTTGGGGGCAAATATTTGTGTAGATGCAAAAGAATACGTCAGTGTGGAAAATAGAATTCCGGATGCTCACAAACGGAATTGCCCTTTTCCGGCCAAGAGTGTACACGAACAAGTTTGGTTTTTTGGTATCAAAAGAAAGGTGACGTTGAACTTGTTTAATGAGTGCAATATTTTCAAAATCGTTTATCTGAAAATTGAGATATTTGAGCTTGAAATTTCCGATTGCAAAATGAAGATTTCAGTGTTTTGGCCAAATAATTGTTCATAACGTGCAAAATAATTGACGTAGAAAAAATGATATTGATATCAAATGAAAGGCATTTTTTTTGTCTTTAAAATAGTAACATAAATATTTTGCTATGTTGAGGGGCCAGCTTCGCAGTCAAAAAAGTTGCAATTAAGTGGGCAATGTGAAAGATTAAGGCGCAATATCACAGTGCACACTTACCAGAATAAGTGGCACTTAAGTCTCCGATGTAGGTGACTTAAGTTCCACTTACGCTAGCTATGAAACTAAGCCTTAAGTCCTATAATATGGGAAACTTAAGTGCCACTTATTCCGGTAAGTGTCGACTGTGAAACTGGACCTTAATATATTTTAAGATATTAAGTTTTTTTTTTTTTGCGCTGTCTTTGGTACACTGATATATTAAAACATTCAGTAATGCCATATTTTTTTTTTAAAGCTTCTTTATCAATTAAATACCTAGTTATAAACAAAAGATTCTTCAAAAAGGTGCCTATGCCCTTACAAGAAAAATACCTACCTTTCATTTGATACCAAACTCGTTCGTGTTCACATTTTGCCGAACATGGCACACAAGCTTAATATTTGTATTGATCTGAACGTGGATTTTATAATTGAAAATGCAACCGGGGCTCATATTTTCAGAGTTAAAGTGCTGAAGAGCATGACTTTTTAGTTTTTAGTAACCGATAGGATGATAATAAACCGGATAGGTCAAAACGTATTTTGCTGTCTTATGAAACAAGTATCGATTGATTCTTATGTAAAATCAACCAGGTTAAACAAAAAAAAAAACATGTTTCTGTTTGTATTGTAACTATTTAATAATTACTCAAACACTTTCGAAACAAAGGGAAGTTCTCTAACTGTTCGCAGCGCCATCTTTGTGATATAGCTAAACACCAATCTTTTAACTGTTTACAGCGCCATCTTGTGATTCACCTTAACACCAATTCCAGTCCGCCATCTGTCAACAACTGGAATGGAATATACTAGAAGGAGATATTAGTATATTCAAGTCGATCCAGGGGCCAGTTTCGCAGTCAGAAAAGTTGCACTTAAGTTGGCAATGTGAAAGATTAAGGCGCAATATCACAGTGCACACTTACCAGAATAAGTGGCACTTAAGTCTCCGATGTTGGTGACTTAAGTTCCCCTTACGCTAGCTATGAAACTAAGCCTAATGTCCTATAATATGGGAAACTTAAGTCCCACTTATTCCTGTAAGTGTCGACTGTGAAACTGGCCCATAATATATTTTAAGATCTTAAGTTTTAATTTCTTTAAAAGCAAATTTTTTTTGCGCGGTTTTTGGTACACTGATATATTAAAACATTCAGTAATGCCATATTTTTTTTTTAAAGATTCTTTATCAAATAAATACCTAGTTATAAACAAAAGATTCTTCAAAAAGGTGCCTATGCCCTTACAAGAAAAATACCTACCTTTCATTTGATACCAAACTCGTTCGTGTTCACATTTTGCCGAACATGGCACACAAGCTTAATATTTGTATTGATCTGAACGTGGATTTTATAATTGAAAATGCAACCGGGGCTCATATTTTCAGAGTTAAAGTGCTGAAGAGCATGACTTTTTAGTTTTTAGTAACCGATAGGATGATAATAAACCGGATAGGTCAAAACGTATTTTGCTGTCTTATGAAACAAGTATCGATTGATTCTTATGTAAAATCAACCAGGTTAAACAAAAAAAAAAACATGTTTCTGTTTGTATTGTAACTATTTAATAATTACTCAAACACTTTCGAAACAAAGGGAAGTTCTCTAACTGTTCGCAGCGCCATCTTTGTGATATAGCTAAACACCAATCTTTTAACTGTTTACAGCGCCATCTTGTGATTCACCTTAACACCAATTCCAGTCCGCCATCTGTCAACAACTGGAATGGAATATACTAGAAGGAGATATTAGTATATTCAAGTCGATCCAGGGGCCAGTTTCGCAGTCAGAAAAGTTGCACTTAAGTTGGCAATGTGAAAGATTAAGGCGCAATATCACAGTGCACACTTACCAGAATAAGTGGCACTTAAGTCTCCGATGTTGGTGACTTAAGTTCCCCTTACGCTAGCTATGAAACTAAGCCTAATGTCCTATAATATGGGAAACTTAAGTCCCACTTATTCCTGTAAGTGTCGACTGTGAAACTGGCCCATAATATATTTTAAGATCTTAAGTTTTAATTTCTTTAAAAGCAAATTTTTTTTGCGCGGTTTTTGGTACACTGATATATTAAAACATTCAGTAATGCCATATTTTTTTTTTAAAGATTCTTTATCAAATAAATACCTAGTTATAAACAAAAGATTCTTCAAAAAGGTGCCTATGCCCTTACAAGAAAAATACCTACCTTTCATTTGATACCAAACTCGTTCGTGTTCACATTTTGCCGAACATGGCACACAAGCTTAATATTTGTATTGATCTGAACGTGGATTTTATAATTGAAAATGCAACCGGGGCTCATATTTTCAGAGTTAAAGTGCTGAAGAGCATGACTTTTTAGTTTTTAGTAACCGATAGGATGATAATAAACCGGATAGGATAAAACGTATTTTGCTGTCTTATGAAACAAGTATCGATTGATTCTTATGTAAAATCAACCAGGTTAAACAAAAAAAAAAACATGTTTCTGCTTGTATTGTAACTATTTAATAATTACTCAAACACTTTCGAAACAAAGGGAAGTTCTCTAACTGTTCGCAGCGCCATCTTTGTGATATAGCTAAACACCAATCTTTTAACTGTTTACAGCGCCATCTTGTGATTCACCTTAACACCAATTCCAGTCCGCCATCTGTCAACAACTGGAATGGAATATACTAGAAGGAGATATTAGTATATTCAAGTCGATCCCCTTATAAAAGTCGATATTTTGGAGCGAGGAGACACAGTTTAATTTTGAAAGTGATAGCATACAAAATTACGAGGTAAAAGTGTATCCGGAAGTGATTTTTGATTGATGAATAGGAAAAACGATTTGAAGTGAAATAAAGCGTGTTTATTTTGTAAAGCAAATAATTGGAAGTTATTACTTAAAGAAAATAAGTTTTACTATAGAACCTTGGTAGAACATTATAAAGGGTCCGCCAAATAACTTTTTTTTTTTGAAAATGGCGCAAAACATCGAGTGTAGCTTCGGCTGTGTAGCACGTAGCGCCGTCCTGTTGAAACCAAATGTTGCCAATATCTTCCTCTTCAATTTTTGTGAACAAAAATTCGTTCAACATGGCCCGATAACGATCGCCATTGACTGTAACCGTCACTCCTTGCTCATTTTCGAAAAATGGCCCAATTATGCCTCTGGACCAAAATCCGCAACAAACAGTGACTCGCTTTGGGTGTATCGGCTTTTCAATGTATCTATAATTTTGCTTGTTTACTACCCGCCAAGATCAAAATGAGTTTCATCTGAAAAGATGATTTTTTTGGCAAAATCGGCATCTTCTCTAAGTCAATCGCAGGCCCACTTAGCGAAGCGTATACACAACCATATTCGTTCAGCGGAAGGATAAAACTAATTATCTGTCAAATCAGACATGAGCTAAGTGTTACCATTCATGAAATAAGCACTGGTTGAAAAAAAAAACGTTACATGGCGGACCCTTTAGTATGTTTTTATGACTGGTTGTCGAATATGTTTTCAACAGGGACAGCAAACGACGCCATATTTCTTGCCACTCTTTTGACATTTCTCTTCAGTAAAATTTGCCATTTCATGATAGAAAGCAATAGGAGCCAACAACGAGTCAAAACTATTAAAATTTACTACCGAAATTAGGAGTCAGTGGCCTCAACGTAAAGAGCGCTAAAAATCGAAAAAACATCTTCAGCGATGAGGCTCATTTCGGGCTGTATGGCTTCGGCAATAAACAAAATATGCGGTATAGGTCAGGCAGCAATCCACACGTACTCCATGGGTCATCATTGCATCCCGAAAAAAATACGGTTTGGTGTGGTTTATGGGCCGGCGGCGTCATTGGGCCGTACTTCTTCCGTGATGATCAAGACCGGCACGTTACTGTGAATGGGGATCGCTACTGTTCAATGATAACCGAATATTTTTGGCCCCAATTTGATGATATGGATTTGGTGGACATGTGGTTTCAACAGGACGGCGCAACAAGCCACACAGCGAATGTAACAATCAATTTATTGAAAACCAAGTTTGGAGAACGTGTTATCTCACGAAATGGTCCAGTCGCTTGGCCGCCTTGGTCGTGCGATTTGACGCCGTTAGAGTATTTCCTGTGGGGCTACGTCAAGTCTATAGTTTATGCCAACAAGCCAGCGATGATTGATGAACTTCGTACGAATATCGAACGTGAAATTGCAGCAGTATCGGCCGATTTATGCTTGAAAACCGTCAAAAATTGGGTTCAGCTTCTGGACTTCTGCAAGCGTGCCCGGTGGTAGCCATGCAAAAGAAATCGAGTTCCATACATAATGGCATCGAACGTACTTTCACAGGAATAAAGAATTTCATTGATATCCAAAACCGTTTTTGTTTTATTTAAAAAAACTTTTGTAGCGCTATTATTGAAAAACCCGATATGTATTGTACATCATCTCATCCGGTGTGTTTTCAGCCGTTTCTTGTTTCATAAAGCAAGAAAACGTGTTTTATTTTAACATACACTTACCGAAACACAATGAAGCAAACAAAATCATTTCACTTTTCAGTTTTGTCTGGTGTGGGGGTGAGATACGAAAAAAAAAATTGCACCCAAAATTTCCAAATAAATAAAATTCCAGTGGCAAACAAACAACAACAACTAAAATTTGGTATCTCAAAAACAAAATTTAAGCTATCGACAACGAAACTGTTTTGTTTGTTTTTTGATGTGTAAACATCTATGCTGGGGTTTAGAGAGAAAAAAAAACGTGAACGTTCGTGTGCAACGTTACGTCGTGCAACGTTACGGTGTGCAACGTTACGATCTGCATACTAGGATGGGTGCGTTCAGTGAAAAAAAATCTTAAGATCCCCTTCAAGCAAAAACAAGTCCGTTTTGGATCCGCGCACGTTCATGTTTACACATATTAGCCGTGAGCCCCGGCACTCACACAATTTTTTTCAGATCGGGCAATATTTTCGAGGTTGTCATTTAAAAAAAATTTTTTTTTTTACTTTTTCTTATTTTGTGTTCCTTAAGAAACTTACGTAAATTCTGTTTATAATACCAATTGTAGAGCACAAGATTTCAAATATTTTGATTTATTTTTGAAGACGATACGATATCAAAGTCCAAAGTTATGGCTCTAAGTAGGCCTGCCAGACATCTCAATTGTGGCCGAACAGTCCCGATATTCAAACACTATACCGATTTACAAATTGAATTGTTAATAAAACTAAATTAATTTAAGCATGTGCTAACGAGGAAATTAAAATTTTTTCATCTGTATGCATTCATCCATTATTCAGAGATATGCCATTTATGCCATTTTATCTGGCAGCTCTACTCTTAAAGTTAGAAGGTATACTTGAAATTTCTCAAATAAAAGTTAGGGAATTATAAGTACCTACCTATTAAGTAATTAACTTCGTATTTAGTTATCTAAAAATGATTAGAATTTCAACAAGATATGTTTGCTTCTTCGGTGTAGTTATCGCTTTTTCCGTATTAAAAATGGAACACGTGTTACAACCACTATTAGGGTAGTGGAAAAGTAGGATATTCTTTAAACTTAAGTCGAATTTAATGAAATGGGAGGAAAAAGAGTGTCCAGGGCTGGTTCTTCTTCATTGGTTACAAAATCTTACTTTTTTTTTTTAAAGATAAGTTCTTTTCCATTTCAACAGCCTTCTTGTCTCGTTTCAAAGTAGGTATAGCAGAATTTATTTTTTTTAACTGTTAACTTTTCGATTGATGGAGTGTCAGATATTATCTAGGTGTAGTCTGCTTTCGAAAAACAGCACCCCATATCGATGCAATTGGTTAAGCGGCAGATTTGTAGATATAAGGTTTCTAAATATAGACCAAGGCAAGCAACCGATTTTCTGGAGCTATAACTTTGGTGGACTCCGATATCTCAAGATCGTGTATAAAAATGTTGGAAACAATGGAATGAGAACAATTTACCTAAAATGCGGAAAAGTAAAAAAGTAAATATTAATTGATATAACTTCGACAAAATATAGGTTTGGAAAAATAAGAAGTAATTTTATTTCCAACAACTTAGGCCATAATAACTTTTCAGCTAAAATTAATAGTTTCGGAGATATAGATAAAATGGCATTTTCCAAAATGGCGGATTTCCCCACGAGTATTGGTGTGGTGTCCTGAAAACGAAAAACGAGTGATGGAATCGGCTTAGCTGATTTGTGGTATAAGTGAGCGTCACAATCAACCAATTTGGATTGTGTATAGTCTGATGTCACATTTAATACCTTAAGTCTAGTACTCAGTTGGAGTGGGAATAAAATTTAAATACAAAACTGACGGTTTGTTCACAACGATGAAATTCCCAACGAGAAGTGAGTACCCAAATGTGAAAGCGAAATATTAACCGGTTCGTAATCAATTTCACAACTATGATTTTCACTTCTTAAGCCTAGTACTCACCTCTTTGTGAAATGAAATATGAAACCTCTTCAAAATACACGTGAATGATGATTATGAAAACATAATTAATTCTTCACGTGTATTTTTGATACTCAGTTTGTAATTTTTAATACTCACTTTGAATGAAAAAAGAAAATGTTTGATTGATGAATTTGACAGACCCTTAAAAAAATCCCAATGAAGGTTGTTTTGATCCCTTTTTTATTGTTTTTAGCCTGTTGGTTGCAATAAATTCACAAAAGGGGACGATGTTTTCAGAAATTTCTTCAAATTATTTGACAAATGACACACTTTTCCGCATATCTTTAGATTTTCCTAGTGGTTGTACATACGTTACGAAATGAAAATTATGGCGTGAAATTGATTACGAACCGGTTCATATTCCGATTTCATATTTGGGTACAAACTTCTCGTTGGGAATTTCATCACTGTGAACTAACCGTCAGTTTTATATGGAAATTTAATTTCCAGTAGAACTGAGTAGTAGGCCTTAACGAACAACAACTAGGAAAATCTAAAGAGATGTGGAAAAGTGTGAGATTTGTGAACTAAATAATAAAAAAGCTATACCTTAAAAATTTTCTCGGACGAAACCATCGTCTTCTCTTGCGAATTTATTGCTACCAACAAGCTAAAAACTACAAACCACGGGATCAAAACAAAAACAAAGGTGTATTTTGAAGCGGTTTTATTTTTCATTTCACAAAGAGGTGAGTACTAGGCTTCAAGAGCTATCACAACAACAACAATGTGATTCTCATTTGCCTACGAATTTGACGTTTATGCCGCTGTGCGACTAGAGTTACCATCGATCCCACAAAACAGCACCAACTTTTTCCGAGTTCTTTTTTTAATATTATAAACATTTTTAAGATCAAACAAGTTTGCTATTTTCTAGAAAAAATAAGAATTACCATCTCAAATTATGTCATTTTGGTTTTATAATTTCGATAGCTCATTAAAGATATTTTATGATTTCACTATGGCAACCATGATTTTGACAAATGTCTTTAGAAAGTGTTCAATTAAATTCAAACAAGTTGAAACACCATCACGCAGACGGAAAACTCAACGACAGTCATATGTTATCATCGTTTATGTTACAATCACTTTTCACCGTAGCTGATTCCACCTCAGGACTTAAGCTTTTCTAATACCCCCTCTTTCCGATATAAACAACTCAGCCGTCCTATATTTCAT
Organism: Leucozona laternaria; assembly: GCA_932273885.2. Lineage (NCBI taxonomy): Eukaryota > Metazoa > Arthropoda > Insecta > Diptera > Syrphidae > Leucozona > Leucozona laternaria. The sequence goes on from OW026366.1 coordinate 275,872,497, forward strand.
TCCACAAAATTGTCTATCTTTCCTGTACTTTACATGTTACTTTAAATGTTATCAATTTTTTTGGTTATGTGGCAACATTACCCCAGTTATACTAAAGAGAAACTTTAATTTTACCAAAAACTGAACATTATAAAAAAAAAATATTAAACACAACTTTTTCCAGGTGGGCAGAAACTTTTGCGTCCGGCCACTTCTGGTGCCAAAAGTTATAATTCATTAAAAATAAAAGTCACTTGGGAAAATTTTAGGTCTCTGAAAATACTTATACATACAATAATTAAATGGGTAGCTAACGGGTGATTTTTAAGCTGGTTTGGTTTTGGCAACACTGGTTTTGACAGCTGACGTGTGTTTAGTACCTTGTGTCACTGTCAAACAGCTTCAGTTTGGTTTGCAATTTAACCATGGATCGTCTTACAAATGAACAACGCTTGCAAATTATTGAATTTTACTATCAAAATTCGTGCTCGGTTCGAAATGTTCATCGCGCGCTGCTTGTGTTCAGCGATGAGGCTCATTTTTGGTTGAATGGGTACGTAAATAAGCAAAATTGCCGCATTTGGAGTGAAGATCAGCCAGAAGCATTGCAACAGCTACCAATGCATCCCGAAAAAGCCACTGTTTGGTGCGGTTTATGGGCCGGCGGCATTATTGGGCCATATTTCTTCAAAGATGATGCGAATCGCAGCGTTACTGTCAATGGTGAACGCTATCGAGCGATGATAACAAACTTTTTTTTGCCCGAAATGGAAGTTCTTGACTTGCATGATATGTGGTTTCAACAAGACGGTGCCACATGCCACACAGCACGCGAAACAATGGCGCAATTGCGAGGCGAGTTTGGTGAACAGTTAATTTCACGTTTCGGGCCGGTCAATTGGCCGCCTAGATCGTGCGATTTGACACCATTAGATTATTTTTTGTGGGGGTATGTCAGGGCTAATGTCTATAGGGACAAGCCCGCTTCGATTGACGCACTGGAAGCCAACATCCATGCATTCATTCGTGAGATACCGGCCGATATGTGTGAAAGAGTATGCCAAAATTGGACTCAGCGGATGGGCTACCTGAGACGCAGCCGCGGTCAACATTTGCATAAAATTATCTTTAAAAATTAAATTGCAAGGTTCAAACTATCGATTCAAATAAATATTTCATTCATTTTTTCGAATTTTTTGTGTTTTTTTTTTTTTAAAGTTCTAAACCTCTTAAAAAATCACCCGTTATATGCTGTTGGCTTTCTAACCATTATAATGTAAAAGATTTTTTGTTATTTCTTACCGTTCGTTCCACCACCACCAGGACCTCCAATATTGGAATGCCTGTGCATCAGCATGGCATTGCCATGTCGCATTAGCATTTGTTTCTCTTGATGATTTGCCTCTCGGAAGATGGCGGCATATGTGAATATCATGATGGTGCAGGGAATCCAGAAGGATATCGAGCTTGACACAATGGCGTAAACGTCGTTCACAACGAACTTACACTCTTCGGGGTGTTTCTCGACATATCGTAGGTGTTTTTCCGTGGTGTACCAGCCGGCAAATATGGGCAGAAATGATAACAACGCCGGTGATATCCAGGTATTAAGTATCATAATGGCGACAAGCCGCTTTGTCATGCTTATGGGATATTTAAGTGGTTTCACAATGGCATAATATCTGTGGATAACAAAAAAAATGAAAGCAAAGAGTCATGATGAGAAATTATTTTTATTTTTTTTTTTTGTAGTCAACCTGTCTACGGATATACAGCACAAGTGTAATATACTAGCGGTGGAGAAGTACACGTCTAAGCTGTTCCATAAATCGCAAAGGAAAGGGCTAAAGTTCCATCTGTTAAATATAAATAAAAAAATAAATGATATAAGACGAAATAACCTTTAAAAATATTTATTTGTATGTATGTCTATAGGTACTATAGTTTTTGTTTATTTCTGAAAAGCCATTTAAGCTGTAAAAAGATTCATATGAGGTTCGTTTTTTCCCTTTTTTTAAACACTGAGTGCAACAGACATTGTATGGAATATTTAATTAGATTTTTTTTACTGTATTTGCTAAATGATTTGTGTGTAAAAAGTGATGATCATTTATAAGGCGTCCGCCATCTAACGTTTTTTTTCAACTAGTGCTTATTTCGTGAATGGTAACACTTAGCTCATGTCTGATTTAACAGATAATTAGTAGCCTTCCGCTGAACGAATATGGTTGTGTATACGCTTCGCTAAGTGGGCCTGCGATCGACTCAGATAAGATGCCGATTTTGCCAAAAAAAAATCACATTTTCAGATGAAACTCATTTTGATCTTGGCGGGTAGTAAATAAGCAAAATTGTCGCATTTGGGGCACAGAAAACCCGCACGCATACATTGAAAAGCCGACACACCCAAAACGAGTCACTGTTTGGTACGGATTTTGGTCCAGAGGCATAATTGGGTCATTTTTCTTCGAAAATGAGCAAGGAGTGGCCGTTACAGTCAATGGCGATCGTTATCGGGCCATGTTGAACGAATTTTTGTTCACAAAAATTGAAGAGGAGGATATTGGCAACATTTGGTTTCAATAGGACGGCGCTACGTGCCACACAGCCGAAGCTACACTCGATGTTTTGCCCCATTTTCAAAAAAAAAGTTATTTGGCGGACCCTTTATATTTTTGTAGTTTCAATGAGATTTTAAATAAAAGATATTCCTCAAAGTGTAATTAAGGTTTTTTTTTATTTGTAATGAAAATCTTTGAATACTCTTTTTAACTGTAGTATTTTACCATTTGAAAGGAAACGGAAAAGGATAAAGAGTTAATTTCTGTGGAAAAAGTTATATTCGTCTTCTGCGATATGAAATAAACGTGTATGTGTAGCTGTTATAACATTGCATATATTATGAGCTCTGGGCAAATGGAATTTTCATATTTTGCTGGTTCTTTTGGTATTGCTTGGTCGTTGAGTTTTCGGTCAATTAGACGGTAGAAAGAGCTTGGACATGACAGTTATCGTCCAGAATGGGGAAGGAACTGCAGAGCCACACTTCCAGGAACAACAAAATCATACATACAACAACATAATAAAAATCAGCGAAATAAAAATCTCCCAGCCACGTTTAGTAACCACCCAGTTTATCAAATTTTAACAACAAAAAAATCCCTGAACTTTTTTTTTGGTTATTTTTGAGAATAACTCGATTTGAGCTTTGAGCTTTTCGAAAAATTTTAATTATGGGGGTGACACCCGCAAGCTAACAAGGAGTATATATATAAAGGGTGTTTTCTTAGACGTGTGGTTTTCAATCTGGCAATACTTTTTTCAGAGTTGGTCTTTTTGACAGTTGTCACTTGATTTATGCTCAGTTTGGTTTGACATTTTATAATTAATAGACTTACTCCTGAACAACGTTTGTAGATCGTGCAAATTTATTACCAAAATAATGGTTCGGTTCGCACAACGCATCGCGTGCAGCGTCCAATATTCGGTCCACATAATCGCCCAGCAGAGTCGGTTATTCGAGCAACCATGGATTGATTTCGCAACACGTTTACTCTAGTGGATAATGCGCATCCTCATAGATGCCGTACAGTGCGCAACAAAGACGCTATTGCTCCTGTGGAGCAGAGTAGGTATCGAAGAAGACCCAAATAAGTCCATCCGCCATTGCGCAACAATTGGAGCCATGGCGGCCCCTTGCCCGAAATCGAAAAATAATGGCAAACCCTTATCTTTATAATAAACCTAAATTCTTGACCATAACATTAAATTATATGCGTTTTATTTCTTCTTAAAAACCACACGTCTAAAAAAACACCCTTTATAACACCGTACGGTCCCATACGCTGGTGGGAGAAAATCACCCGAATTTTCAAAGCAACACTAGACGAAGCATGTGACCAGTGCATTTGTATTTGTCTTTTCTCTCTATTTTTTCTTTCTTTCACTCTATCATCAACGAACGGATCTCGAATTGCGAGAACGATGCTACAACATAAAAAGAGACATACAAAACTTGCCGATCAATCTGATGGCTACTATACTTTGGAGACCGGTGGCGTGTCGTTTCTCTAAACACTAATACAAAATGTTCGGTTTCAGTCAAATTGTCATGCTGTTTTTTGAAACGGTGCAGCTTTCAACAACTGGCTTGGCCTTCACCGACTGTGACGCTCCGCTTACTTACTGCTAGACTGAATATTTGGCACTGACTGAGTAAACCAATAAAATGTTGAATATTAGCTAAAACCATTTAAACCATACATAAACGACACGAAAATGCCTCGTTTAAGTTGCCTCGATTTAAGTGAGTGAATATTACCGATTAGTCGGTTTTAAATTTTTAAACCGACTACTGAATTTAAACCGCCTGTCAGTCTTGTAAAACAACGGTAAATAAAAAGTAGTTTACCTAAGTTGGTTTTCATATTGTTTTAATTTCATATACACATATTTATGAACTTTTATTAAGAAACCTCTTGGATCGAACATAAATACAAATTTTAAAACAAACGGATTTTCCATTATTACTTGCGATATAGGTACTATATGTGAAGTGATGGATTCGTACAAAAAATCGAACTCGAGATTTTGATCAAACTTTACATTACGATGATAGAGAGATCAAAAAAAGTGGGTCTCGCAAAAACGTCCGTCTGTCTGTCTGTCGGTTCGACTACAGCCTAAACGGATGGGTCCTTTTTCTTTAAACTTGGTACCTAGCGTTTCTTGGACATTCCCCCCACCCGTTTTTTTCTCTTTTTTTTTAGGATCAAAATTAACAGTAGCTGTCATACAAAATTTCTTGGCCAAAAAGGAAAAACTTATTTTTCTCAAATCCAGCGCTACAGAATTTGTTTTTAAGAACTCAATAAATTCAAATAGTTATAAGTTGCCGTTTAATAAAAAAAATGGTTCCGAAAAATGGTTATTAATGGTACCTCCCAAAGAACCATTTTTTTGATTTTCGCTTTTCTCGAAAACGGTTGAACTGATTCTGATAAATTTTTTTATGAAGAAGCATTGACACATTCTAAATAATATTGTGTAAGAAAATTTTCAAAAAAAATAATTTTTAGATTTTTAAAAAAAGTTTTAATATTTATTTTTGAAAACTCAATATTTCAAAAACGACTTGGTCGATTTTTATTAAACTTGGTAAATAGCAGTTTTTTAACTTTATCTAGAAGATTTTTGACAACAATTATTCTAATACCCAAAAATAACGGTGCCTCCCATACAAATGTTAAAAAAACGTTAAGAAAAATATTTTGTTTCTCAAAAACGACTCCTACGATTTTCATAAAAGTTTTTTTGTGTGTTAAAATTAGTACGATCTACCATTTAAAATTTTTAAAGTTTATATTTTACGTTTATTAACAGTACCTCTCACAGAACGGTTTCTTTGATTTTCGACTATCTCAACATCTGATCAACTGAATAAAATTAGATTTTTTATACAGAAGCTTGTAACAAATATAAATAAAAGTGCGTATCAAAATTTTCTAAAAAATGATTTTTGGAGTTGTTAAAAAAAAATCAAAATTATTTTTTGAAAATTAGATATTTCGAAAACTGGTAGCAGATTTTTTTGTGAAGTTCAATTTTTAACGCAACATTAATAAATGCTTTAAATTGGCGTACCAATTATTTTTCTCAAAAATGTTAACGAAATTTTATATATAAAAATATAATTATTTTTAAAACCGCTCCTACGATTTTAAAATTTTTTTTCTCATAAATAAAGATTTATATAAGAAATCAGATGGTGTACATCGCGTTGGGTTAAAACGGATTCAAAGTATTTTAATCAATTTCTTTCTAATTTTGTTGATTTAAAACAATTTACCAGTTTAAATAATATAATTTCCTTTCATGCATATTGCATATGTGCAACACTAGGCTATATTGTTAACTTTTTTATACTCACATAATACCACCTGAAACCAAACTAAGATTTGGCAAATGGATAAAATATATACTCCTATAGCTAATTTATTATTTCAGACTATAGAACCACAATGTGATGGCGCATAAGAGCAAGTTCGTGCGACCCAGTCGTGCATATTTTTTTTTTTTTGTTTTTGTCGATCTATGAAATTTGTTATCTAGTTTGGTTTTGCCTTGTTTTTTTTTTTGACTGGGGAATATAAAAACTGAAGACGCAACAGTTGTGTTATAACGCTTTAAATAACTGCAGTACATTTATACTCAAATTCCTACAAACTGGTAAAAGTTATACTAACTTGAAAGCGGTAAGTTTTTTTTTATTAAAAAATCTTTCGTCTGGAATTTCAATTTAAATAATATTTTTTTCTTTTTAAGTTTTATAATGTCGACTTCAACTCCTTCATCTGTGAACGAAAAATTCATCTTCAAATGTGATAAACATGCCGCAAATATTTCCGAAATGTTGCAGAAATTCTACGAAGAAAAGGACTTCTTCGACACTGTTCTCATAGCTGACAAAAATTGCATCAAAATTCCAGCTCATACAATTTTCTTGTCTGCTTTGAGTCCGTATTTTTGTTAAATATTTTATGGCTGCTCCACAACTTCTAAGATTAATGAAGTTAAATTAAAACAACTCGAAGCCACGTCGCTTAAATTGATAATTAACTACGTGTATTCGGGTTCGATTGAACTGAACCTCGAAAAGATTGAGAGAATTTTGAGAAGTGCAGTGTTTTTAAAAGTGAAAAACTAAGTCAATGGATGCTGTGATTATCTTGAGAAAAATATAAACAACAGCAATTGCTTGCAAAGGCTGCGTTTAGCCAAAGAATTTGGACTTTCTGGACTTCAAGAAAAAGCATCGGATTTAATTTACACCCAATTTGAGGAAGTAACAAAGCAGCCTGAGTTTTTGATTCTGACCGAAATTGAATTGAAGGATTTACTTTTTAACGACAATCGTCGTGGAGACTTCGAGGAAAAGGTCTCTCTGAGTTTGGTGAATTGGATCGAATATGAAAAACTAGACAGGCAACATCTTCAATTGGAGTTGCTTTCCATGGTGCGCTACCAGTATCTTTCGCCCTGGTTTATTGTTGAAAACAGTACCTCAGTTAGTAGAACTGTGGAAAACTACGAATTGATTCTTAGTTTGCTGGAATATCATTTGCCTCCAGAATCTCGAACAATTGAACAAAAGAACATTACTTTTACTTCTACATCTACTTCCGAACCAGAGTCAGAGCCAAGACGGCAGAGTAAAGTTACATGTATTCGAATAAATTCTACAAATGAGTCAGTTATGATGAAAAATTGAAGAACTGGTCCATCGAAAAGAGATCACGTCCTCTTTCTACAAAGAAATCACAGTATAATAATTCTAAGATTGTGATTGATATAAAACTTTTTATAGTTGGAGGGATTACAAATGATGGTATAGTGGAACAATAACAAATAGCGTTGAATGCCTAGACTTGAAAACTTTCAAATTGACTGATTTACCACCCATGCGAATTGCCAGATACGAAAGTCAGTTGGCAAATTTAAATGGAAATTTATGTGTCTATGGTGGTTTCGAAAAAATTTACCGTAAAAATTTTATTGATTCAATGGAGATTATTAGTTTTTCAACAGGCAAATGGAGAGATTGGAGCTGCCTTTTAAACCAGGGGGGTCATTCCGTAATTCGGATATCGCCACACGATATCGTTTTGACGATAGCTTTGAATTACGTAAAAGCAATAATCACTATCGACTGAAAGATATCGTCTTGACGATCGAAAATTTGCTCTCCGTAACTCAAAAATCGTCAAAACGTGATCGTTAAATCGTTAGCTTTTGAAAACCCTATAAATAATTATATGTAGTTTGAATGATAGGTGGATAACCGATATGTTTAGGCGACTTCACGTTTTGCCCGCACTTTTCTTCACTTCTTCTAAATAAAATTGATATTTTTTGGGCGTTACCGACAAAAATAAATTACAGAATTGTCATTTATGACAATGATTGAAAAGTCAATCCTTCTCAAACTGTGATTTATAATAAACGATAGTGATTGGGTTACGTGAAGCAAATTGAAGACGATATCGTGCACGATTATCGTTCAGAAGATTATCGTTTTAAAAATTACGGAATTACCCCCCAGATGAACGAACAAAAATAGTTGGGCATAATGGCATTTTATTTATTTTTGATTTTTGTTATGGTTCTTTGCAGTGTTATGATGTCTCTTCTAATCAATAGACTGCAACAGAACAGCCAATAGATGATGATAGCGTTTTTGATTTCCGGTGTGCTGCCGTTGGTAATTTTGTGTATGTCATTTTTACTGGCCAGAATTACAATGTACCAATTGGTAATAGTGGTAATACCAAAACTTTAAAAAAAAGCTATTCTTAAATGATTCGATTTATCCAACAATACCTGGTCAAAATTGGCTGAATTAAAACATAATTTATCATTGATAAAAATGGTTAAAGTTAATGGAGATACTATTTTGTGCCAAAAAGAAAATAATACTTTCGTTGAGTATAATCATGATACGAATTAATTCACTTATCTTTCCGATATGCGTAGTGGATTTATTCCGTTCATACTATAATAATATTGTGAAAGTGTTTCCATCTACAGGGGAAAGTTTATATATTTTTTTAAAATTTAATTATTTGCTTGTTTGAATTCATAAAATAAAACTATATACAAGTAAATAGCATACAAATTAAATTGATTTTTTGTTTATTCAATATTGGACGAATTGCTTGGTGCAGATAAAAATATTGATATGGATTGCAGACTGGAAAAGAAGCCAATAAATTGTTAACAAGTCCTCGGACTTTATTTCTGCATGAGATGTCTTTGTATTCTCACAAATTTCTCAATAGGTAGGGGAAACTGGGGTACATTTGATACGTAATTCTTAAATGTCTGTATTTCCGAACATTTTTGATGAAAACAATTTTTTGATTATTCCATATAAGACCCAGAAATATATTTTCTTTTGCTAACGACTTCATATTTTTTTTTAAATTTGTTTCTAAAAAAATGGTAATTTTGTCAAAAGTGTTCCGCAGGGGGGCACCTTTAACCTTACATGGGGAACATTTTTGACAGTAGTAGTTTTAACCCATAATCGTGTACATTATATTCCAAAAAGTATCAGCGGAACTAGCCTGCATGTTGTTTGAATGGAAAAAAGTTAATTATTTTTCAAAAACATATATTAAACAACATGACCATTGTTACGCCTGTTTCACCTAAGGTGTGTATGTCCTCAGGGTCAAATGAATACTTTTGCATATATTTATCTAAGGTTTTGAAAGAAACCATCAATTGTACTTGATATTGTAAAACCTTTGAGTCTGGCTAAGCTCATGTTTTCGAACTTTCGTAGGGAGAGTTCTGGATTCCGTTTTAAAAAAAAGAAAAACGTAAATCCAATCGTCTGCAGCTTTTTTTTTGAAATTTATCAACTTGCTGGGCAACTTATGTTATTTGCCTTGATAAAGTCTTTTACAAATGTCTTTAAAATTTCGTATTGTAAGCCATATGCGTAAAAAGAACACTCCCATTACCACCGCCGTCATTTATTTGGATTGAAAAGTGAATTCTTCATCGTAACTTCTTTCATTGCCCTAATCCGACTAATCTTTTAATGGGCCATGCTTATTCATACGAATTATCAATGTGGTTCTATGCAATCCGTATTTTTCAGCTGCTGTTGTCGCGTTTCACCTTTTGTTCGTGTGTCAGAATTAGCCCTCTTCACTTCTTCTTCGTCAATTTCACTTCTATTTGTCTTTTTCTTATAGCTTCGTTCTTCATACCATACCTTTAAAAATATATCAATGGAAAATGAAAAACACAAATACATATATTAAAACATAACAAATCAATGTGGGGGCACATTTAACAAATGTCAAATGTGCCCATTTCCAAAAAAAAAAAAAACAAATGTGCCCCAAAGGTTCTTTCCAACTAATTTTTTTTTGTTTAATTTATAATATTATAATTTCACAAAACTGATTTTAATTTATTAACATTTAAAGAGAAGTGCTAAAATAAACACTTTAATAATGATCATAAATCGCTTACTTACCGGTGGTCAAAAAGCACAAAAGCACGTGTTACTCTGAGAATTAGGCTTCTTTCTCAATTCCAACTTTTTTGTCTTTGAGACAGTCTTCACACCAAAAATCGGAAAGTCAAATGTACCCCGGTGTCAAATGTACCCCAGTTTACCCTATATCAAGAAATTAAATTAAGCAGCAGATGTAAATATATGTCAAATGGATCGCCTTAGCGAGGCCAGGGTCAGTGGTAAACGTAATCCAAATTTATAATAACTGAAGCAAACACTGTGCAAAGAATGGGAGTTGACAACACCGGATGACCTGCAGTCCATATAGGCATCACATTTTTCAAGCTTTTGAAGCCGCTGATCGATCTTATATAGAGATCATCCTTCCAATCGCGGAAATATCATGTGAACTATTTTTTCATCCGTATCTGACAGCTCTCAAAAATCGCATAATCTTCGTTTTCGTTGACTTGGAGTTGAGATAACATGATTTACAAAGCTTATAACCGATTTATTTTGAGTTGAATAGTAAGAGCGGATTTTCAGCTAACAAAACTATAGTGCGTAGTTGTGAGTTTTCCTGCAAAGTGTGCACCACCAAAAAAAACATCAGAAACATAATCGAACAACAAAATTGGACTCAGAATGCAACCTTGTGGACTCCCTCCAGACGTTCCGAACCATTCAGAAATTGCGCCATCATTGATTGTTTCGTTGGCTGTATGGCATGTAACGCCCTGTTGTTGGAACTAAAGGTCATCCACATCAACATCCTCCAATTAAGGCACGAACAAGTCATTAATCATGGCTCTATAGCATTACCCATTGCATTGGCTGTGACATTATGGCCGGCTTCATTTTTGAAGAAATATGGACCAATGATTCCCTCGGCCCAACGAGAACACCAAACGGTTTAAGGATGTAACAGCGGCTCAACAATGGCTTGTGGATTTATGATCACTCCAAATACTACAATTTTGCTAATGCACGTTACCCATTCAACCAAAAATGAGCTTCATCGCTGAACAAAATTTTCTTGTGCAAAACGTTGTTCAGGAGTAAGTCTATTCATTATGAAATTGCAAACCAAATTGAGCATAAATCAAGTGACAGCTGTCAAAAAGCCCAACTCCGAAAAAAGTATTGCCAGATTGAAAAAAAACACCGTGTATATAAACTTTTAAAAGTTATGGTGTTTGTCGAATGAAATAATTTCAAGTATTTGAATGAAATCTTGCTAAGCTTCATACATACTTTACTTAGTCAATGTTTAACCATTTTGCTTTGGGTTTGAAGAGTTATTTATAACTGAATTTGCCGACGCGTAAATAGCATTTGGAATGGTTTCTTTAATTTTGTCTAGATTGTATAATGACTGATGCCCATTCTACAGTAATTGCACCAAAGTCGATATCTAACTGACTGACAATGGCTTTGAATGCGAGCACACCTCTCTTGTCTTTTTAGTGCCAATAGATAAAACACCATTTCTGTTGATCGTTTGATCTTTAACGGCCATATTATTCACTCGATTCATCCAGATTAAAAATTTAAATCCAGATGTAAAGCATACAAATTCAATGTCAATACATCTGGATTTAAGTTTTAATCTGGATGTATCTAGTGAATAATATGGCGGTAAAACTGAGTTTAATAATAGACCAAGTTAATTTGTTTAGATTTTAGTGTAAATCTAACAAGATTACAAGGTGTCATGTACATTTTACAAATACTTTGTGTTGATTTACAACACGACCTGTGTAACTTTTTAAATATTTAACATGATCAACCATTTTGAAAAATAACAACCTGATAATTGGTTAATTTAGGGTACTCTTAGTGTAGACACCCCCCTATGTCTACGCCTTTGGTCTCTACCAACACAATGTACAAAATCCCTATCAACAACTTTACGTGGGTCAAAAAATATTGTATCTTGTAAATTTTGAAAAGAGTAAATAACTTTTACATCAAAATTATAATTTTTAATTTTTCCATAAATAACTCAACTCAATAACTCGAGTATCATGATAACTCATTAAAATTCATTCATTCAGTAGCATCAGTGAACTACACAACTTTGCTTTGATTGCTTTACAATTGATTGCATTTTCTCTTATTTGTGATTGCTCGTAAACTGAACGCATAAACATATAGTTATGACATGACTCAGCTATATTATTGTCACTTAGTGCCAATAAAAAATCTAAATTCCATATCAAATGCCATCACTGTGCAATTTCACAAGCATATGGCCCTCTGAGTTTATATATACTTTGATTGAATTACATTGCGATTGCGAGCGAAAGGTTAAGGGGTGCTTTAGTTTGTATAGAATATTCAATTTCTGTTTACGTTTATATCCAGAATAATGTAATGTGCACTTAAATTTATAAGACTGACAAACAAAAAAACACACACTCACTTTTGGATTTGTTTTGAAAATTGCAATTAAAGTAATTGATTACTTCAATTCAGTTAACTTCAATTTACCGGGAGCAATTTCATGTCCAGACTTATTTTGATGGCACCCACACAAAAATATATCCATGTAATTTGTATAAACAGAATTTTTTTTTATATATTTATGTACTCAATTCATGGTAGCTACATACAATATTATGTATCAAAAAAATATGATTTTTCTGATTCCCTAAAGTCAATGAAATCGTTTCCTGTTAACTTGTTTATGTGCGCTTGTAAATCGATGAAAATATTTGATTGGTGCTGGTTCTATAGACATAAATAAAAAAATTCATGAACCTTGACAAAAAAAAATAATAAAATCCACGACTGCATCGCATGCACTTGCTATTGTGGTTCAAAGCTAGATCAGGGCTAAAGGTGTATTGAACTGGCTCAGTAAGGTTATGGTATATTAGCTGTGTTTTATTGGTAATTTATAGCTAGCGCAATAATGAAGTACCAATAAAACGCTTTGGCTGGGTTAATAAAACGCTTCAGCAACTTTAGGCTGTGTTCGCTACAACTATCATAGTTCACATCCATTTTGTCTCCACCAAACTACAAATATCATAGATCACATCCATTTTGTGAGTAAAAAACAACATTAAGGTTCAAGTCAAGAATACTTTTCAAGAGCGCCATCTTCATCTTCAAAGTTCTAACTATGTATATGCACTTTTATATCCACTCTTTTACTTGCTAATTTATCGACACTCTTTGTTTTTGTTTGCCAAGGGAAATTTTACTGCGCTGGCTATAAAATTACCAATAAAACACGGCTATGTTAAACAGAGAATGGACAAACAAAAACGAAAAAGTTAGATTTACTACAAAATATGGATTTTTGCTTTGATTGTTGATGTTTAAGCATCTATGCTGGTAGAGTGAAATAAAAACGTAAGCTTTGCTCTGTGCAACGTTACGAGGCAGCACGTTATGTCAAGAAAATCTGCTTTGTCCCGAACGAAACAATTTGTTTTTAATGCGACAGACGATAAGAATAATATTTTTTGACATAAGTCAATGCAGAGTTATCGCTCTTCTTTCTGCTTTTTATTTGCTACTTTTTATTTCATAATCAAGTGGAGTAAAGAGTGCAGAGAGATGATACCAGCAACCAGCCGTGTTTTTTGCAAAGACCCGACAAAAATTGATCGAACGCAGGACGTTCTTATTCCCCGTACTCTCTCTCTCTCTCATGCTGACTCTTTTTTCTTCTCTTTTCGTCTTTCTTTGTTGTAGTACAAGCGCAGTGGTCGTAGATGTAGAGAAATGATAAATAACAAGTAAGAAATTTCGATTTTAAAATTCCCGCAGTTTATTCTCCTATGAATTTCACTTTTCATTTTGCTTTTATCTATTCAAATAAAATGTTTAGTTCTTTTTTAGGGTTCCGTACCCAAAGGGTAAAACGGGCCCCTATTACTAAGACTCCACTGTCCGTCCGTCCAGGCTGTATCTCATGAACCATGATATTTTGCCAGTTGACATTTTCACAGATGATGTATTTCTATTGCCGCTATAGCAATAAATACTAAGATACAGAATAAAATAAATTTTTAAGGGGGCTCCCATACAACAAACGTGATTTTTTTACCGTTTTTTTTTTTATAGAAAATGGTACGGAACCCTTTATGGGCGAATCCGACTCGCACTTGGCCGGAAACTTACAGTGCGGTAGCAGCCAAAACGTCAGGTTTTTATGAATACATGGAGTCTTTTAAATGCATTTTCTATCTGACATTAATGATTAAAAGTCCGACCGAATTTAAATCTTAATCAAAGATTTGCAGAAGTCAGATATCAGTGTTGTGGAATCGCTTCAAAAAGTAGAAGCTGTTATTGATGTGCTGGGCGCTTCCTGGATTCCAAATTTAAGGCAATTTGGAAAAATTCCATAACTGCGGTTGTTGATCTTGAAATTGAAGAACCTCAAATTTTTCGTCAACGAAAAGTACCAAAACGTACCGATGGAGATACCTCAGAAAATTACAAATTCAAAACACCGAAATTTTTTGAAATATTTGACCAATTATTATTTTCATCAGTATATATGCAAGATTCATAAATGATTCTTCTCGGTTCTTCAAACTACTGGAACAATTCGCTAAATGCCAAAAAGTAGATGGCTTTGATAAACAAAGACTTATTAGTGATAAGGACGTATTCCTACAGCTTTCGAAAAGACAGAATGAGCAAGCAAAAAATTTGAGAGAAGTAGTTGAATTTTTTTGCCAAAATACGCCTGGAGTCGAGGGATTATTCCAGAGTTTGTTCGGTTGGTCCGGTTGCTAGTCACAATCCCAGTATCGTCTTGCTCAAATGAACGAAGTTTCTTCGTTCTAAGTCGTTTAAAATCTGACCTTAGGTCAACAATGCTGCAGAATCGGCTCAACAATATTGCTTTATTGCATGTTTATTCCGACCACACGGAAAATCTAAATTTGGAATTTATTTCTAACACAAACCCAATTTTGAGATATCGAATTTTCTAAAAAAAATGTGTATACAAAAACTTATTTTTGAAAATTTTCACATGCAAGAAAATTTGAGCTTTTTGGAAGTTTCTATAAATAATTTATTTTAATTGCATTCAGCCAATAATGAAAAAAATCAAAAATAACGTTCTATGGGAGGTACTGTTAATAGTTGTCCAGCTTAAGGATATTTTATATTTAATAGTAAACCGTAATTACTTATTTAAGCACATAGAATTTTTTTTCGAAAGTTTTTGCATAAAAGCAAGGTTCATAGAACGATAAAATATCATTCGTTCTCTCGTGAAAAATTCAATTTTTATTTTTGATTCGATTGCGGATCTCATTTTTTGGTTCTATTAAAATAAAATTTATTTTCACGATCGAACCACATGGATGTGGATCTATAAAATATCGTTCGTTCCGAATTAATCGAACTATTGAAAATCCATTTCCGAACCATTCAAATAAGAAAGAAAAATGTAATTTTACTACAGGAAAAAAGTTTCAAAAAACTAAAGTTACGCAAGGACAGTTTCAAAAAAAAAAGTTTCGAAATCCTTCGACCTTCATTGTTCCTTGATAGATTTCAGAATAAAAAAAAAAAATATTTTCAAAACGTTCCCTTTAAGTCAGTTAAAAAGGAAGGAAGATATAGAAAAGTGTATACGGACTAGTACAAAACCATATAGATATTTGTTTTTTATTTTGATACACAATAATTACTAAAACTTTTCGAATTAAAATTTGCATGGAAAAGTATGGCTTTATCCAAGTTCTTTTTTTAGACAATTAAAATAAATAATCAGAGTTGAATAAGATTTTGAGAAAATTACTAAACAATTTGAAAATTCAAAACAAAAATTTCAAATTCCGAATCAAACTTTTTCTTTTAAATAAGAAATTAAATTTTTTCAAAAATCTACACTTTATATTTCTATACAAAATTTAAATATTTACTTGATTAGTCACTTATTCAGCCTTTATCACGAAGTTCATCGTAATCGGACACTTTTTACGAACCACCCCTCACAGAACCCATCGTAGTGCAAAACTTCACACAAATTGACATCAAGAACACATTCGGTGACAGCTTTTTCGGGATTCTTAAACAAATCCTATTGCGATGGAATTCGTGATAGGGCTGATTATGAAACAAAAAAAAATATCCGTTTAAACAACTGACCTAATAGCCCACAAAACAGTTCAGCTTTAAATTAAAATTGTATGCTTACGCATATTATATTAACGTTTATTTTCTTAAGACTACGGTATTGTACTTCATTCCTCTACATTTCTACACCCCTCACCAAATGTGTCAAAAACACGAAACACGAACCGACCGAAAAAACGAATCGTGTAATAAGGCTCTATCTCTGTCTTGTTCTTTTCTAAACGTCAAACTCATGAGTTTGGCTCTTATGACTTTAAACTCAAATTTGTTTCTTGTTTTGGAGCCTACACTCCACTTCAACAGAATAAGCACACACATTTTCAAAGGTAGTTTATCCATTTTTTCCAAACGTTACGTGCATGTGCATTGTCCTTGATTTAATATTAACCAAGGATGTTTTCCAAAGCCAGGGGGGGGGGTCAAATCATGGAGAGAAGACAAGTATTTTTTAAAATTCATATTAAAAAATGAAAAATGTGTTAGTTGTGTAGTATTATCCAGAGCCAGAGCCCCCCCCCTTGCCCCTACCACCGGGCCCCTATGCCTGTGTGCAGTTTTTGTGGCACTTGAGCTACCATGTATAATTTCTGACACAGATGAATGGGCTGACGCGATGGAAAGGTAAAACGAATAACCACATTTTTCGACTTCTCCATCGTCGTAAATCATCGTAAGTTTGATTAGAACCTCGATATTTTTTTTCTAGACAAAACTTATCCGTAAGAACGGTAATATGAGTGATATCAAAACATTTACACTCTCAGTTGAATTGAGTAACAAAACGTACTTTCAAATTCCCATTCAAAGCATTCCTCTGAAGAGAGAGTTTTGGTCAGAAATGAAATCAGCATTTAATGAGTATAAATACTCAAAGGCTTTTCTACGGATATAGAAGATTTAAAAATCACATAGTTTTTAATTAAATTAAAAGCACATTCACCTCCAATGGTTACAATATTTTATCTCTCAGCAAACTTCGAAAACAAAATGAATAAAGATACCTTCATCGTTTGTAGAGGGTGTTTTGCATAATAATATGTAATAAAAGACTAATGCCCGATTTCATAAAAATACACTAAATTCCCTTTTATCTAAAGTCCTCTTAAATTTTATCAGACCTTTAAATATTTCCAGTTTCACCATCTAAAAAAAGGAAATTTTAGTTAAAATTGGGTTTTCCTCACATCCCTGGATATGGAAATAGGTTGTTTCCCTCTCACATTCGAAATGCACGTGAAAAAGCATTATATGTAGAAAAAAATGCTACGAAAAAAAAAATATTTGGAGAACGGATTCCAATATGAACTCGGAATATTCTTGGACGTCTTACTATATGTTGCTCATCATCCTCAGATGAACAATCAATTATTCTAAAAACAAACAAATTATGAAGGCTTCCCGAAACCAACGCGAAACATTCGGAACGAATATGCGATGAGTGAACAATGTTTGAAGATTCACATCGCGCCAATGTGGGTGCTCTCATTTATCTCCATGTAAATAAATTAAGAAAGGCGAAAGTCTTGTGTTTAGTTCAGCTGGTGCAAGAACTAAAGCCAGCCGACCTACCACAACGCCGAATTTTTGGTGAATGGGCTCTTGGAAAGCTGGCCGAGGATCCGCTTTTTTTATCGAAAAATTGTGTTCAGCGATGAGGCTCATTTTTGGTTGAATGGGTACGTAAATAAGCAAAATTGCCGCATTTGGAGTGAAGATCAGCCAGAAGCATTGCAACAGCTACCAATGCATCCCGAAAAAGCCACTGTTTGGTGCGGTTTATGGGCCGGCGGTATTATTGGGCCATATTTCTTCAAAGATGATGCGAATCGCAGCGTTACTGTCAATGGTGAACGCTACCGAGCGATGATAACAAACTTTTTTTTGCCCGAAATGGAAGTTCTTGACTTGCATGATATGTGGTTTCAACAAGACGGTGCCACATGCCACACAGCACGCGAAACAATGGCGCAATTGCGAGCCGAGTTTGGTGAACAGTTAATTTCACGTTTCGGGCCGGTCAATTGGCCGCCTAGATCGTGCGATTTGACACCATTAGATTATTTTTTGTGGGGGTATGTCAAGGCTTATGTCTATAGGGACAAGCCCGCTTCGATTGACGCACTGGAAGCCAACATCCATGCATTCATTCGTGAGATACCGGCCGATATGTGTGAAAGAGTATGCCAAGATTGGACTCAGCGGATGGGCTACCTGAGACGCAGCCGCGGTCAACATTTGCATAAAATTATCTTTAAACATTAAATTGCAAGGTTCAAACTATCGATTCAAATAAATATTTCATTCATTTTTTCGAATTTTTTGTGTTTTTTTTTTAAAAAAAGTTCTAAACCTCTTAAAAAATCACCCATTATATGCCTTTTTGTAAAGCCGGCCATTAATTCTTAAATTCCGTTTTCTAATTAAACTGGTTCATTCAATAGTTTTTGAAAAATTGATTTTAAAGTCCAAAACAAAAAATACCTTGTTCAAAAATTTACGTCATTAACGCCCCTATCACTACTATACTATCATTTATCAATTGATAGTTGATAATTATTGAAATTTGGTACATTAAAACTCAATTTATTAAAAAAACTGAACAAGTATTCGGTGATAATTATTAATTTTTTTGTTATTCACAACGACCTACGCCATTTTCAATGATCAAAACTTTATTCAGTTGGATTGTTAAATATCGATTTTCCATATTTATCAATCAATTGATAATTGATAGTCGTAATAGTGGGGTGTAAGGTCGAGTTTTTCAGTGGTGAGTTAGATCAGAGTTAGTTTAATTAAGACATAAGTTGACTGAGGAAACAGGTTTTAAGTTTTTAAACATCAAAAGCATTTGTTCAGTTAATCCTTAGTTAACTCATCAAATTTTATGATTTATAAAAACATAAAAACAAATATAAAAACAAAATAATTAAAATCGGGCGCGCGCCCGATGATGGATGAAAGAAGATCCGAAACGCGTCGCACAATCATGATCATTTAATAAGTTGTGAAAATTATTGTTTTTTAAAAAATAATAAATAAAAATTTAAAATTTTAATTATTTTGTTTTTATATTTGTTTTTATGTTTTTATAAATTAATATACCACAACCGGAGACAACCACACCATGCAAATTTTATGAGTTAGCTCGTGCTTAACTTTTATCTCGTACTGAAAAACTGGATCTACGTAGTATTTTTGTTTTTAATATTCAATGCTCTTATTAACTTTTAGCCAAACGTTTACAAAACCAGGTGCTTAAAGATTCACTGACTGGAGTTTCATCATCTATGACGATGACGATGTTCCGAAAGCCAGGAGATATCAAACCAATCGTTTGAGAAGACAAGAGGTTACCGATCAACTTTAAATTCATGGGCAAAGTTATTGATATATTAGCCGTGTTTTATTATCTACGGATCTGGATCAGGATCATCGCATGAAAATAAAACGAAACGGATCTTAGTGACAATTGTGTTGTATACCTGTCTCTATTTTCCTTACGTTGTTTTATTTTTCATGTATTTGTTGTCTTTTTTCTGTACACTACATTTCACACTACCTTACCATTAGAAGCCATCTACCCGCAAGAGTGGGAACTAATTTTCGGATTTTTAAAACAGATCCAGATAGAGAGCAGGATCCAGAGTTGTTGTTGTATTACGTGTTAAAAAATGATCCTGATCCAGATCCGTTGATAATAAAACACGGCTATTGCCACTAAACGCAACCTCGGTTGATGTCAGGAAGTCGAACAATAATGACAGTATAAGCGTATAAAGTCGCTTTCATGACACCCAATACCGAATCTGCCACAAGTGGCACGTCATCGATGGTACCTATCTTCTCCATATCATATGTACCTCCCGTCATTACCGTAACGCTATCACACGAGATCACTACCACACGACATGTGAAAGTGAAGCAACCGAACGGTTCGACCTACAAAAGTCCATCACGCAATCAAAAGTAGATAGCTTTAATTTCTAGTCAATCTGCCCAGTTTATAAAGAACTCAGACTTCAATACTCGTGCTTTTGAGAGTCAGCTCTAACAATGGAGAAAAATAAGTTACTATTTAAAATGGTGAAAACTGGAATAATCTGTTCCTTAACCTTGAAAGAGCAATCGCATACAGTGATATGATTTTATCTAAATTCCGTTACTATTTTCTAATATTTTTATTATTTATTTATTTATTTATTATTTATTATTCATTATCCTCATCTTATAGACTACTTATAACATTTTATGTATTTATAGATACTTATAAAAAGCAATAGTAAGTTAAGAGAGAATAGTTAGTGACATTGGTATTTCATGAAAATAGAAATAATGCCACTTCTTATTAAATAATTCATTGTTTTAATTTTAAAGAAAAATTAATAGATTTTAACAATGCAAGCTCAAAAAAGATTGAAAAAGAACAACAGTAATGAAATAGATTTATATTCATTGATAGTATAAAACAAACTAAACAACATAGCTCAACAAAACTTCAATTTCATCATGATCGAAATCTAGAAGCCAGTGTTTTATTTTTTTCAAAAAGGAGAATAAAGTTGAGGTGGCACGTATGCTAGCAGGGAGCCGGTTAAACAGTTTGCGGGATACAACATGATAAGAGTTTCTAAAATTTGTAGTTCGAAAGGTAGGAACGGTAACTAAGGATTGATAATTATTACGTCATATACATATGCTCCAGAGATAGGACTCTGCAAGTAACCACCTCTCATAAAAAAAATCTTAAGAACTTTATAATAAAATAACTGTCTCACTGGTAGAATCTTTGTACTTCGTAATAGTTCCATAGAATGGGAAAGACGGGAAGAGTTGGAAACCTTTCTTATAACATAAAGGGTTTTCCAATAAGAGGTGTTATTTTGAATAGCCCGCTATTTCGGTAGCTGTCACTTTTGAAGCTGTCATTTTTTTGACAATTGACAAGTAGAAACTACGCCATTAATAAAAATGGAACGATACACGCTTCAACAACGCATTGAAATTATTAAAATTCACTATAAAAATGGTGAAAATTTGGCAGAGACGGTTCGTAAAACTAAAACATTTTTGGGTCGTCGTGAAGCACCTTGTCGGACCGCAATACAGAAATTGTTGGACAAATTCGAGCTGTTGGGACAAGTTAGTGATGTGAAGAATAAAACCCGTGAACGTCGCTCAAGAACAACTGAGAATATTGCTATTGTAGCCCAAAGTGTTGGAGAAAACCCAGGTTTGTCCATTCCTCGTCGTTCTTTGGAATTAGGCATTCCACAAACGTCATTACACCGTATTTTGCATAAAGACTTGGGTCTTAAGGCTTATAAAGTTCAGTTAACACAAGAACTAAAGCCGGCTGATCATCAACAACGTCGTGTCTTTGCTGATTGGGTCCTTGAAATGCATGAAAATGATCTGGAATTTCATCGAAAAATCATCTTGACTGATGAGGCCCATTTCCACCTCGGAGGCTACGTCAACAAGCAAAACTGTCGCATCTGGGGCTCGGAAAACCCAAGAGTTATTGTTGAAAAGCCTCTCCATCCTCAACGCGTGACTGTTTGCTGCGGTTTATGGTCCGGCGGGGTCATTGGACCTTACTTTTTCGAAAATGAGGCTGGAGCAACAGTTACGGTCAATGGATTGCGCTATCGAGAGATGATTAATGATTTTTTATGGCCGGAATTGGATCATATTGATCTGGACAACGTTTACTTTCAACAAGACGGCGCTACGTGCCACACAAGCAATGAAACCATCGATCTTTTACGAGTTTCGGGACCGTGTTATCTCTCGAAGAGGTGAGCACAATTGGCCACCGAGATCTTGTGATTTAACACCTTGCGACTTCTTCCTTTGGGGCCACGTGAAAGATAAGGTCTACGCCAACAGCCCAGCGTCGATTCAAGGCCTCAAAGATGGAATTCGTGAGGCTATCGAGGACATAAGGCAGCCACTTTGCGATTTGCTTATGGAAAATTTCATGAAAAGGATATGGTCCTGAAAGCGTGGTCGTGGCGGCCAATTGGCTGATGTTGTATTCCATTATTAACGGCATACCTTCTTCTTTATAATGAAATAAACACCCGATCATTTATCTCAAAAAATGCCATTTTTCTTTGAATATCAAAATAACACCTCTTATTGGAAAACCCTTTATTTTTGCAACACAATAAGGGGTTTAAGTTTGTTCCGGTATGCACCCCCCCAACAACGAATACCGTACTGCAATCTTGAATGAAAAATCCCATAGTAAAATGTTTTCAAAGTGGAGTCAGAACAAAACTTTCTGAGACGATAAAAACAGCGGATTGTAGAAAAAAAATACCTTTTAAGCCCTGAAATATGCTCGGACCATACAATTTTCTGTCTATCATAATACCCAAGTATTTAATAGAGCTAACAATTTCAATTTTGAAACATTTTGTGTCACAAGCAACATTAGAATTAAAATAGTTATATGTGTTTTGAAAAGAACCTATGTTCAGATTAAATCTTGCACAACTCCATGAATGGAATATAACATCAATATCTGTAATTATCTTAGAGCTGAGAGAAAAAAACATAAGTTTTGTTTTGCTACTTACAAGAAGTTTATGTTCACGAAACCAAACTCTCAATAAATGCACATCGCATGATTTAAATCAGCCACTAAGTTCAATAAACTTTCAGATCTGTAAGCTATTCCCAAATCATCTGCAAAAGCCCTTACTTCTCCAACAAGTGGTTGTTCAAAAACAGAGTTGATGCATATTAAGAAAAGGATCGGACCAAGAACAGATCCCTGAGGAACCCCTAGATTAATAACCCTGGAGTTACTCAGACACCTGCCGAGTTTGACCTTTTGCTCTCTGTTCTTCAGATAAGATGCAAACCACAAAATCTCTAATCATCCAGTCCTTTATTAACAGAAGAGCAAAAGTCCAGTAGAGCATCCTCAGTTGACAGCCCAGTCCTAAACCCAAACTGTTTTGAACTAGAAAAATTTATTTTTTTGAGAAACTTCAAGACCCTACATTTGACTATTTTTTCAAATATTTTCGATATAATGGGTGATTTTTTAAGAGGTTTAGAACTTTTTTAAAAAAAAAAACACAAAAAATTCGAAAAAATGAATGAAATATTTATTTGAATCGATAGTTTGAACCTTGCAATTTAATGTTTAAAGATAATTTCATGCAAATGTTGACCGCGGCTGCGTCTCAGGTAGCCCATCCGCTGAGTCCAATCTTGGCATACTCTTTCACACATATCGGCCGGTATCTCACGAATGAATGCATGGATGTTGGCTTCCAGTGCGTCAATCGAAGCGGGCTTGTCCCTATAGACATAAGCTTTGACATACCCCCACAAAAAATAATCTAATGGTGTCAAATCGCACGATCTAGGCGGCCAATTGACAGGCCCGAAACGTGAAATTAACTGTTCACCAAACTCGGCTCGCAATTGCGCCATTGTTTCGCGTGCTGTGTGGCATGTGGCACCGTCTTGTTGAAACCACATATCATGCAAGTCAAGAACTTCCATTTCGGGCAAAAAAAAGTTTGTTATCATCGCTCGGTAGCGTTCACCATTGACAGTAACGCTGCGATTCGCATCATCTTTGAAGAAATAGGCCCAATAATGCCGCCGGCCCATAAACCGCACCAAACAGTGGCTTTTTCGGGATGCATTGGTAGCTGTTGCAATGCTTCTGGCTGATCTTCACTCCAAATGCGGCAATTTTGCTTATTTACGTACCCATTCAACCAAAAATGAGCCTCATCGCTGAACACAATTTTTCGATAAAAAAGCGGATCCTCGGCCAGCTTTCCAAGAGCCCATTCACCAAAAATTCGGCCTTGTGGTAGGTCGGCTGGCCTTAGTTCTTGCACCAGCTGTATCTTAAAAGGCTTTACGCCCAAATCCTTCCGCAAAATTTTCCACGTAGTGCTGTAACAAAGGCCTAACTGCTGGGAACGGCGCCGAATCGACATTTCGCGGTCTTCTGTCACACTAGCTGATACGGCCGCAATATTTTCTTCACTACGCACAGTACGTAAACGTGTTGGTGGTTTAATGTCCAACAAAGTAAATTTGGTGCGAAATTTGGTCACAATCTTCCGAATAGACTGCTCAGAAGGTCGAGAATGCCGATCATAAAATGGAAGCAGCGCGCGATGAACATTTCGAACCGAGCACGAATTTTGATAGTAAAATTCAATAATTTGCAAGCGTTGTTCATTTGTAAGACGATCCATGGTTAAATTGCAAACCAAACTGAAGCTGTTTGACAGTGACACAAGGTACTAAACACACGTCAGCTGTCAAAACCAGTGTTGCCAAAACCAAACCAGCTAAAAAATCACAACAACTAAACTGGTCTATAATTATTTTTGTCTTTTTTGTTCTCCTTTTTAAAAACAGGTATTACAATGGCCCGTTTAAGTTCATCTGGAAAGATTCCAGAGAAAATACTCAAATGAAAAACATATGCCAAAACATCGACAATGTTCAAAGCTATTTTTTTCAGTATAATGTTAGAAATACCATCATTAGTACCATAGGAATTTGAGTTGTTCAAATCATTAATGGTTTTTAATAACTCAAGACCAGAGATTGATTCAAAACAAAAACTATTTATTTGAAAACAGCTAAGTACAGAACTGGACCCAGTGTAAGAATATCCTTGATATTAAGTGACCCTCGAAAATGAGTCTTGTCCAACTGAAACAAAGAACTCGTTGAATGCGTTAGCTACTGCTTTGGGGTCAGATATAATTTCACCGTTGTCACCGTTGTTCAATCTTATCGAATGGTTTTGATCACTAACATTTCGATTAATAATGCTATTTATCACTTTCCATTCATTTTTTAAGTGTCCTTGCGACATTCGTATTTGATTATGATAATAATTATCCCTACATAAACGGATTTCCTTATTAATCTTACGGCTCATTAGATTATAGCGATTTATTAAATAAATATTTTGTGGGTGTTTATTACATTTTATGTGCAGTCTATGTTTCTGTTTAATTTTTTTGAGAAGAACTCGGTTCATCCAAGGCTTGAGCCTTTCTTCAGTCTTCCTGAGCCCAACGACGTAACTAGAAACGGCAATTGAATTTTTCAAAACTTCAAGAAATAAATTATAAGCCTTTGAGACATTAAACTCGTTATGGACAACCTCCTAATCAAAGAATCGCAGCACATTATTCAACTGATTAAAGTTAATTCTGGTCTCGCTAGGTAGTGAATAAAGTGTATCATTATTTTTTTTGTCTAGGGTGGGGAACAAAATACCGGTCATACAATGGTCGGATATTTGAAGATTGCAGTTAATATCAACACATTGACTGGAATGAATCTTATTAAAACGGCAGAATACGTGGTCAAGACACGTATTTGACAATGGTCTCGTATTATATGGTCTCGGAAATAAGTGCTAAGTAGGAATCCAAATGAGAGCAAGAATTAAGCAATTCCAAAATAAAGTCACCTAAAATTACGAGATTACCAACCCTCAAATTGTGCAAAAGAACCGAAAATTCATTTAAAAATACATTAAACGGCTGGGAATTTAATTTAAATATATACACAAACAAAAGAAAATAACTCATTGCAAATAACTATTTATTTAAAAAAAAACTATTCCTTAAGCCATCCACTCAAATTAACCTTTCAAACAAAAAAGAATTTCTTAAATCAGACAATATTTTTTTATTTTTACCCATATTCACCCTACAAATAGCTAAGCTTAAATATCCTTGAAGCCACTTCCTAAGAATAACCTTTTAAACGCAGTAAGAGTTTTTTTTTTTCAATCGGATAAGACAATTTAATTTTACCCCATTTCACCCTACAATGTGAATTTTAGCGATATTTTGGTAGTTATTCTGCTATTCGAGGCGGAGACGAATCCAACAAATGAGAGATCATTAATAACTCTCCAGGCGTTATAAATGGTGTAACTAAACCGACTTAGTTTTATAGTTATATTAAGATTTAAAATCAACATAATGCTTTAAGCAAAAAAGTCCGTTTTGGGTTCGCGCACGTAATAAAAAGCGTATTCACTACTTCGCCCTGTCCAAAAAAAAAATTCTTTAGGTGTGCGTGAAACACTCTGTTTTGCAATGATCCAAGAAAGACCGACTTTCGATTCACACTTTAAGTGTTCCATTCAATATGTCTCAATTTATTATTTTAAATTTTCTATTATTTGAATGCAAAGCTTTGCCGCTATTGATTATATTGAAATTCTAAAGAGAATCTTACAATTTAAATTTTATTTTGATTAAAAATATAACCATTCTACATCACGAACGTTAAGCGAAATATTTCTGATAATCACATAAAATGCTTAAGATTTAAACTCCACACCTCTTAACCAAACTCCTCATTGATTTATCGATACTTCATTTCAAATTCAAGGTCTAGACATAAACGTTTCAGTAAATTTCCCAAAACTTTTTCCATCACTCACAAAGTTACATATAAGATAAAAGTTTAACTGCGTAGGTATAATGCCAAGAACAGTGGATGTGCATAAATAAACATAATCAAAACAACACCCAGACAACATCGCACATTAAATTAATTTCTCTCAGGAACCAAAAATATCTATAACAGCTTTTTTAGTCGAAGAAAATACTTCGAGCATCGAATTATTCAGCAAACTACCAACAAATCTATGCTGAAAATCACACAGGATTCGCGACGGATTGCTTCCGTCTAAATTATTTTATTCAATAAAAGTTCTTAGCAATAAATTGGAGTGCTTTCCCCGGGAAACTATACCAGCTCCTATCACAGCATTACTCAAACCAAGCATAAGCAACTATTCTAACGACTTCAATTTCTTATGCAATATTGAAATGCTAAGAACAAAAAAAAAACACAACTCGACTTTGTAGAACTTTGCCTTCGTTGTGAAGAAGTCCACGCAAGATAGGAAGATACTTTTTATTTTTACCAACCATAGATACGACAGACTTTTATATTTCGTATTTTATGAGTGAATTACATATTCATCCGATGCGATGTTAGAATCTATATCCCAGCAGGGTTAGCACGTAGTATTGATAAACGGAATCATCTGTAGCCCAAGAGTATTTTTTTTTTTTTTTTTTCAAATTCAATGAACACAAAATAACGGACAAAAGTTTGCTCAAAGAGTTAAGACAAGTCTTTGACTGGTGTCATAAAATGAGTGGATCCATCTTATCAATGGAACATTCTTTGCAGTTTTTATGGTTGGTCTTCCCTATAGAACTGAACTGTGTTCTTCAAGGGCGTTAGCGTAGAACATCAATACTATAAGGACGGACGTGCTTGGAAGATTTGATTTAATAAATAAGGATTCAATAATAATTGAGCATAGCGCAAGCAAGAAGAGTAAAAAAATATTTAATGTTTTAATAAATTACATATTCAGCCAGGGTTGCAAACGAATGCATCATTTGGGAATGGATCCGATAAAAAACTACAATTCAATGTCCACATGTGGTCTGTCTCTATATAAACACATATATGGAAATGGAAAACATGAACTGAACTTAATAAAAATTGCGTATTGACAAGGCCCTCACTAGTCAACTGAAAAAATTACGGTTTGGTGTGGTTTATGGGCCGGCGGCGTCATTGGGCCGTACTTCTTCCGTGATGATCAAGACCGGCACGTTACTGTCAATGGTCATCGCTACCGTTCAATGATAACCGAATATTTTTGGCCCCAATTGGATGATATGGACTTGGAGGACATGTGGTTCCAACAGGACGGCGGCGCCACAAGCCACACAGCGAATGTCACAATCAATTTATTGGAAACCAAGTTTGGAGAACGTGTTATGTCACGAAATGGTCCAGTCGCTTGGCCGCTATTTCTCTG
Source organism: Leucozona laternaria (assembly GCA_932273885.2). Classification (NCBI taxonomy): domain Eukaryota; kingdom Metazoa; phylum Arthropoda; class Insecta; order Diptera; family Syrphidae; genus Leucozona; species Leucozona laternaria. The sequence goes on from OW026366.1 coordinate 275,900,495, forward strand.
TGGGGCTAAGTCAAGTCTATGGTCTATGCCAACAAGCCAGCGACGATTGATGAACTTCGTACGAATATCGAACGTGAAATTGCAGCAGTATCGGCCGATTTATGCTTGAAAACCGTCAAAAATTGGGTTGAGCGTCTGGACTTCTGCAAGCGTGCCCGTGGTAGGCATGCAAAAGAAATTGAGTTCCATACATAATGGCATCAAACTTACTTTCACAGGAATAAAGAATTTTATTGATATCCGAAACCGTTTTTGTTTTATTTAAAAAAAACTTTTGTAGCGCTCTTATTGAAAAACCCGATAGTATATAATTATTGTTTATGCAGCGATAGATTAAAAAACACAAGAAAAAAATGGTTTGGAAGCTAGAGACGGAGGAATTACTATGCGAGATGTGGCTAGAAAGGATCACTTAAATCCGTCGTTCTCGGGAAAAAGCCACATCTACGCAAAGATGTCCAAGGAATTTATAGAAAAAGAAGAACAAAAGTGTAATATCTTAAACATTGGCTGATTTCGGACAAATTGCCATGAAATGGGATCCAAAGGTTCTGGAAATTCGTACAATGTCGGTGGAGAAGATGCTTGAACCGGTGGTGCTGCAGCAAACCACTTTGATTATCACAAAGGGGCCCAGCAAAAAGAAGAAAGGCAAATCCAACAGTCCCAGCTCCTTGGTTGCAGCTGTTGAAGAAGCAAACTGAAACCTTCATTCAGAAAGTAGAAAATATAGCATATGAAAACACAAGAAATGTTGGCAGCTGTTGATGAAGTTCGCAAGACTGGTGATGCCATGAGCATGGCAGCGCGCGAATTCTCCAAAGATCCATGCAGTTCATTGAAACGTGCATCTATACCGCAAAAAAAGATCTGCTAGCCTATTTGCAACGTATTGCCCTCTACTGTCACCAAATTCAAATTACATCAAAGGTCAAAGCCGATGTACAGAATATAAGTGCCACCTCTCTATACAAACGGCCAAAAATCTCATGAATACTGTTGTCCTAACGGTTAAATACTCGCATGTGGCTTCAACGAAATACACTAGACATTCAGGGAATTGTTCCATGTCCCATTGTCGTTTAAAAGATAATAGCCCCCGAAAAGAAACCAATTGTTCGACCAGAGAAACCCGAAGAAGTCGGAGATAAAGTTCGAAAGGGATCAAAAAAGAAGGTACTTCTCAGGAAGAAAGAGAGATAGAGCAAGAGAAGCGGGCGGTTGCGTCTATTGAGGGTTGTAGCGACAGGGATGATGTTCCAAAGATCTACCAAAGAGTGAAAAGATCTACCCAAGGATCCAAGGCCAGAAGAGATGTCTGCCAAGATGAAAGTGGGAATATGGTAGTAGATACACAGTGCTGAGGATATGCGAAGGGGATTTTTTTTTGACTACTAAAAGGTAAAGATAGCTAATATTCCGCTTTTAGTCATTCAATAAACTTGGTGGACAACATTTCCGTCAACCCGACCTACGCATACAGTGTGATTTGCGATATCCAAACTATTTGCAATTCTATACACAATTTTCAAGTTAACAACAGAGGTGCAATTTTGCAAAAGTCTGTTGAACTGCATATACTTGCTTATGCAGATGATATGGACATTATCGGGAGAACGAAGCGAGCTGTTAAGGGCGCATTTGCAAGTATTGAAGTGGAAGGGGGGGGGGGAGTCTATTATTATTATTTAGAAAAAAATAATTGAAAAACAACGGCAACACTTACAATGTCATGCTATATCTTTTTTCAAAAAGTGTTGCCAGATGAAAAAAACATCTCTCCCCAGAAAAATTTAGAAACAATCCAGATTACCACGTTTTTGCAACAAAAACCCCTAAATGTTTTTTCAACTTTTTATTTTTATTCACAGCTCCTAAATTTTTTTTAATTTTAAATTTAATTAATTCACACAGCTACAATAAAAAAAAAAAAATTGTAAAAAAAGGTACTAAGTAATAACAGAAAAATTGTTTAGGGCTTTTGTCACAATTTCTGAGTAAAGTTCCGATTATTTACTCAGCATTTGAATTATCCACAAATTAAATCCTCCCAGTGAAAAAACTTTCAATTTTTTTTCGAAATAATAAATGTATGTATATGTCAATTAGATGTTCCAGTTTTCCAGACAAAACAGTTTTGACTGATGAAAACTGCAACGAGTTTGTTTAGTCATTCCGCATACATTCTCCACCGAAAAACTTCTTTCTCAGTCCACTGTGGGTTAATTTACTTCTAGAGTTAGCTAACTCTGGTTTAACTCACCAGAAATAAATATGAAAATTGAAATGTAAGGGAATAACAATGTTTCTTGCACTTCTTAAAAAAGTTCTAATACATTATCGTCATCTTCGTTTTGGTTGTCGCCGGTTTGATACATCTACTTAATTGTAAAATTCTGGGTGTAAGATTCTGACACCCATTACCCATAATATAAGGAATATCTAACTCGTAGAATATTGTCAGCTGTTTCAATACCTTTTAGCTCTTTAGCTCTGAATTAATCCCCCTAGATTTCCCCCTCAAACATCTCGTCCCCCCAGAAAACCACCCAACTGCAAAAAAATCCCATAAATCTAGGGTTAAAAACCCTAAACTGGCAACCCTTTTTTCAATGAAAGAAATCCATTGTTTAAGTCTACTTTAAATAAAATTGTTCTAAGGAATAATTTTTGAAAAAATAATTTTCGAATTCAAAATTTTAATTCTCAAACATGTCTATTTTTTTGCTTTTTACCTCCAAGTCATGTATAATTAAAGAATTTGACAGCATCAACAATTAACAACAAAACAAATAGTGAATAGCCCAGGGATATGGAGTTGCACTCTGAAACTCTGGACTAAGGTCGGGACCTTTTTCATTGCTATTTTAAAGTTAAACGCGAGTTAATTCATCAATTTTTGTGAGTTAACTCAGGATTAACTTTTGACTCTGCACTGAAAAGTTGCTTCCTCATCTTCAGTTCGCTTTGAAGTTATAATTTACATCTAAAGTCAGGTAACTCTGGTTTAACTCACCACTGCAAAACCTAAGAGTGCATTTTGTCAATAATTTTGCCAGCTTTGTAACAGAAATTCTAACAATTTATCAATCGTATAGGTCTAGCATACCTTATAAGCTTACGCGATGGGCCGATCGATGTGGGCTCGGTGTGGACTGGGAGTAAACCCTCACAAAACTGATCTTGCCCTCTTCTCTAGGAAATATAAAATTCTGCATATATAGACCTCCTTTTTATTAAAGATATTTCACTAAAATTATCAGATGAAGCTAAATATCTGGGTCTTATTCTGCATAAGAAGTTAAGCTCGAAACCTTATATACAAGAAAGCGTTAAAAAGGCCGCAGTAGCTCTTTTCTCCGGTAACAGAGCCATTGCAAGAAATAGGGCCTTCCACCCCGTATTACTCACAGGCTATACACTTCGGCAATAAGACCGATTTTAACTAATGGTGCAGCAGTATAGTGGAGCGCTCTAGATGAAGCAATAAATCGACTTAAATTTAGTAAGGTCTGTGCACAAGTGGAGCACTTCGCACTACTTCCTCCGCTGCACTGGACACTCTGTTTCATCTGTTATCCCTCAACATATTTAGTAAACAAACGGCCGCAGGCACAGGCATTCGTCTTAAGGCCTCTTCACAGTGGATCAACAATTAGATTGGCCAATATACCCCAATTATATTTTCTACTACTTGGAAGAATGCGACATTGTTGGTAGATGAATCGGTTCATTTTTATACTGATGGGGATGGATCGGATCAAAAACCGATGACGGGGTTGGTTTGGTGGAGGTGTGTATACTCGGGCAGACTAAACATCTCTCAATTTGTCTTTCTAATCAATGTAGCGTGTTCCAAGTAGAACTTTAAGCGATCAAAGAAGTTTTATCATGGCTTAAAGAAAACGTGATATCAACAGTAGTTGACATCCGTATCTTCTCAGACAGTCAAGCTGCTATTAAATCTCAGGACTTAGTCTGTACAAACTCTAAAACAGCCCTAAACTGTCGATCATCTCTCGTTGAGATGGCGCAACAGTTCAACATTCATCATTCCAAGAAACTGTAAAGCTGACGAACTCCCTAAAAAGGGGCCTACACTACCTATATACGTATGTATTTCAACAGATATGACATATTGGTATACCCATCGCTACATTTTAACTAAAACGAGATGCTATAAAGAAAATAAAACTTAGGTGGGACAATAGGTGGTATGAATAAAAACGAGCACCTGCTCAAAACTCAACTTTTAGGAGCAGGTGCTCCATTTGATATGAATAAGACACTTGAAAATGTGTTCAAGGACTGAGCACCTACGTGTTTGATAAGCACTTCTCAAAATAAGCAACTGCTCCATTATAAGGTATGAATAAAACAAAGCACGTACTCAATCGAGATGAGCACCTGCTCCTATTTGTGAGTGAGCTCATTTGATTGCTCAACGTTAAAGTTTTTAAACCACAAAATGGAATTTTACAAAAAGTAGAAGAGAAGGATTTTCAAATAATTATCGCGTTCTATAAAGAAAATGTGGAGATTTTGGAGAATAACTTTCTTGGTAATAGTTTAGAAACCTTAACCAGCGTTGAAAAAATATTATCTTATTTTCTTTGCTACATCGGTGATCCAGGTTTTCAAACTGGAGTCCGAAAAGACATTAGAGTACCCCAGTCCACGATCTCTAAAATTGTTTCCCTTGTAAGTGCGGCAATAATCCAGAAGTCAATTGGATAAAATTCCCTACAACTACTGCAGAATGCAGAACACGAATGCCAAGAAAAATACAACTTTCCTTCAGCGATAATAAATGAGTTGCAAATACAAAAACCAAAAACAATTGAATTTAACTCGGGATATGAGAGCATCTACTCCGTGTGAAGGAAGAACGTGCTCACTGGTTGGAGTATAATTTTATTCAGACAAAACGGGAGTACTTGCTTTTTTCTGAGGAATTTTTCTGATTCTTATGGAGCACCTGCTCTGAGTAGGTGCTCCGTTTTTATTCTTATCACTACTTGCTTGGTGAGAAAACAGATCTGGCCAACGCTGGACATAAAGCGCTCTAAGTGTTTGATAGCTTTAAGCAGATTGCAAATTAGCTCCATAATAGTTGTCTTATCTGTCTAATAAGTAGGCACGACACGCGACTTGGCGTCACTCAAACGATTTCTGCAGAAGCTGTTTGGTTGGAGAGGAAGAGGAAGCAATTCCTCACCGTACATGCTCTGCTCTATCGCAAAGACGTAGAATCTATTTAGGTCGACTACAACGATCCCAGTGATCTAGTAATCACTGATATAAGTTGTCTTACACGCTTCAAAAGCAGCTCAAAATGGTTCAACGAGTATAGGTAAAAGATCTCCTAAAGGCATGTTATGGTATCATAACGGGCCAAAATTTTGTCTAAGTGTGTCGACTCTCAATCGACAGCCACTTCTACCTAACCTAACCTTATTCCAACATGAATTTCCGCGATTTTTACAATAAATTGGCGTGTGTAGATTTTGGCCGCCATGTTGTTTCGGTGACATCTGTCAAATCTGTTGTTTATTATTCAGTTACTGATGCCAAATCACCATGGAAATTCACACGATCAAACAGGACGTCTTAATGATTAAAATACAAAATGTATGCGTTGTATACTAGACATATACCTAAGTAATTATGTCAAGTGTTTGGAATACCAAGATTTATTGTTAAAATTTTAAAATATTCAAATAAATTACTAATTATTTCTGACTTGTCTTAACCAAATAGTGTACCTCTGTGTGATTTCTAAAAAAAAAACATTTTTTGAAATACATAAACAAACCGAGGCCAAAATAATCATGACCAAAAACTGTCACATACTTAAGTGCCGCTCTAACTTAAAATTATTTATTGATCATAGAAACAACTTTTTCACAAAATCTAAATTTAAACAAACCCCTCGTCAAGTATTAGTGGGCCTTATGTTTTACCATTAATAATATTTTTTTGAATTAAACGAAAAGACAAAAACAATGTTTTTTTTTCCGACAAATAATAATTCTTCGCTAGTCCCTCTTCAAACAAATATGTTTGTTTTCCAATTCACCTACACATGTTTATAATTAAAAACAAATTAAATATTCCATACAATTCCGCTGAGCAAAAAATCATATAATTTTATACCTCTTCAATAAAATTAACAAATGTGTAAATTTAAAAATAAAAATTCAGAAAAAAAAACTCACCTTCCCGTTACTTGAACACTAAAATTAAATGTCATGGCCATTATTGCAACCATAATATCGGCCATTGCTAAGGAGACTACAAAATAATTTGTAATGATTCTGAAATTAAACAAAAATATAAACATTTTCAAATTTAGCACTCAATAATAATAAAAATAAAAACAACAACAACAACAACAAAAAAAGGAAAAATTAGAGAAAAATGCAAACACAAAAATTAATTTATTAAGTCAAGAAGCGTTGAATAAAATAACAAACAAAAATAAAATAAAAATGAAAATGAAAATTGTTTGCAATTAGTTTTACCTTAATTTTCTATTTCGCATCACAGAAATAATTACAAGTAAATTGCCAAAAATAGCGGCAACTATTATAAATAACATCAAAGATGCCTTAAACGTCAGCGTGACGCTATCGATCCATTCGTTGTCGCTGCCGTGTGTTGCATTCAAATCGGTGGCGGGGTCGGTGTTGGGCGCCAGTGTGCTTGCCAGATGCTCAGCCAGGGAGCCTCCGGACGCGCTCGCGGTCGGTGGCGGACCCACCGATCCATATATTGACGATCGATTGAAGGAGGGCGACATTGCTGTTGCTGATGTTTGATTATGATTCAGACTCATTTGTTTTCAAAAATCAAAAATAACAAAATTTATGTAAACTAAAACAAAATAAAAACAAATCAAAATAATATAAAAAAAAAAAAAAAAAAAAAAATAACTAAATAAAATTGTTGCTCAAAGGACACAGTCTGCGATTGTCTTGTATCGTTTGTGTGAAGGTATTTGTATATATTGCGTGAGTGATGCTGATGCGGGTTGCTCTTTCAGTATTGTAGAAGCTTGTTGAATTTTTCGTTCGGCAGGAAGATTTTCACTTGAGTATCTCTATATTTCTATTTTAAGACGTTTGAAACGTTTAAACTTGTTTTTATTCGGTTTGTGTGTTTTTTTTTTTTACTTTTGTGTGGGGACACGATGACAAAATATTATATGTGATTTATATCCGACAGATGTACGTTTTGCGTATTTGCCTGCTTGTGCGATCGCCCGCCGATCGCTTCCCGGTTATACTTTTGAAAGTTTTTGTTTTTGTTAATGCAGTTATGCTCAACGATTTTTGAGGTTTTTGTTTGCCCGGTATTGGTATTAGTGACTGATAGGTGGCGCTGTGCACCGACGACAACGACAATGGGTAATTTAAATTCACTGTCACCGGTGTGTGCGGCGGCAGTTGCAATGACAACAACCTAGACGACGAAGATGACAGTGAAGACGACAACGACAGCGGTAACGGCAATATCAACGAAAGTCCCGTCATGATGCTGAAATTGGCACCAGCCCAAGGTGAACCTAGAAAAAAAGAAGAAAACGAAAGATCTCAAATTAATTTAAATAAATAAATATATACGTAGAATGCATATTTAAAAATTTTAATTTTAAATCACGAAAAAATAACTTAATAGTTTGAACATCTCTCAGTTTGATTTCTTAGAAGTGAAATATAACGATCGAACAGTCAAAATATCGTATGTGTGCATTTATAAAAATGTGTGCATCAATTAAAAATAAATAACTAAATTTGTTGACGTGACAGCTCGTGGAGATTTAAGATCACGTGACTTACATGACGGTGCTCACATTGCACTCTGTCTCCTTCAACTTTTTGGACTTTTCTGTACCTTTATCTCGTTCCTACTGATCTGTGGTACGAGGAAGTCCAAAGAAGTCGGAGGAGTAAGGCGATTGTGAACACCGTCCAACTCTCCACCATTTCTGTCTGCGTGTATCGAGTCAGATTATGTCATTTTCCATTGGGATTTCATTTCAGAATCGAAACAATCAGAATAAGTTGTCTGGAACGTTTTTAACGACCAATGTAAAACGACATTACCGACTTACAAATTAGAAATTTAATAATTTGATGCACTCAATGGTCTACTAAGGCCCAGTTTTTCAGTAGTGAGCTAAACGAAGATTAGCTAACTCTAGAAGTTAATAAGCCCACAGTTAACTGAAGAAGCAGTTTTTTGGTGGAGGATGCATGCGAAAAAGACTGAAAAATCTCGGTGGATAAAACATCAAAAGCATCTGGTAGGTTAATCCTGAGTTAACTCACCAAATTTGTTGACTTAACTCAGGTTTAACTTTTATCTCGCACTGAAAAACTGGACCTAAAACAACCAACAGTAAACTACATGGCCCCATATAAACGACTTCTGACGTAGACTAACGCCTTTGAAACATAAACATACGGCCTTGTCTCAGATGCTTAGTATTAGTATCATCTCCAGAGACTGACTCGTCGCCAGCCCTAATTTAGGATATTTTGAAGTTTAATATTAGACTTTGAATGAGGTTAAATTTGAACGTTACTTCCAAAATTGTGATACAAGCAGTTTGGGACGATTTATTGATTTATTCAAATTTTATCTTTTATTCAGAGTAAAGGAATTACAGAGTCAAGAAATCCTAAATACAGTTTTTTTTAAATGAACTTGATGCATACCTAGCTAAGAATGATTAACTAATATAAAAGTCTCAAAGGGAGCTCCAACATAAATGAAAATCTCCTCTTTAAAAACGAAACGTTTGTTTTGCCAATTTGCCAAATCCTTCCAAAAACTGAACCACTATTCCAATTGAAGACCGTCATAGCAGCAAAATTTTCGATCATCAATTGAACACTCATGATACCTCTGTTCGTCTACTTTATAAAACAGCCAATTTCTACCAATTTAAGTTCAAAGTTCTAGCAAAGTTGATTTTAAAAAAAATTGGGCTGAAAATGACAGTTTTGGGAAGTAAACGAAAAGAGCTATTATGAGTGCGCAATTGGTAAAAATGGAATAGACCTAGCGATCCAGACGCAACTAAAATAGCTTACTGCTAATAGTTTTGTTTTTTACTAAACCAACTTTCAGTTGTCACTTTATTTTACTGTTTATTGATATTTTATCAATAAGCCTCATATCGTTTGGACTAAAACCAAGGTTGTTGAATCAACTGATTTTAATTTTTAAATTTACATACATTTTGTGTAACAATCATTTTTAAATTATAAAGGGTTTTCAAATAAGAGGTGTTATTTTGAATAGCCCGCTATTTCGGTAGCTGTCACTTTTGAAGCTGTCATTTTGACAAGTAGAAACTACGCCATTAATAAAAATGGAACGATACACGCTTCAACAACGCATTGAAATTATTAAAATTCACTATAAAAATGGTGAACATTTGGCAGAGACGGTTCGTAAAACTAAAACATTTTTGGGTCGTCGTGAAGCACCTTGTCGGACCGCAATACAGAAATTGGAGGACAAATTCGAGCTGTTGGGACAAATTAGTGATGTGAAGAATAAAACCCGTGCACGTCGCTCAAGAAAAACTGAGAATATTGCCGTTGTAGCCCAAAGTGTTGAAGAAAACCCAGGTTTGTCCATTCCTCGTCGTTCTTTGGAATTAGGCATTCCACAAACGTCATTACACCGTATTTTGCATAAAGACTTGGGTCTTAAGGCTTATAAAGTTCAGTTAACACAAGAACTCAAGCCGGCTGATCATCAACAACATCGTGTCTTTGCTGATTGGGTCCTTCAAATGCATGAAAATGATTCGGAATTTCATCGAAAAATCATCTTGACTGATGAGGCCCATTTCCACCTCGGAGGCTACGTCAACAAGCAAAACTGTCGCATCTGGGGCTCGGAAAACCCAAGAGTTATTGTTGAAAAGCCTCTCCATCCTCAACGCGTGACTGTTTGGTGCGGTTTATGGTCCGGCGGGGTCATTGGACCTTACTTTTTCGAAAATGAGGCTGGAGCAACAGTTACGGTCAATGGATTGCGCTATCGAGAGATGATTAATGATTTTTTATGGCCGGAATTGGATCATATTGATCTGGACAACGTTTACTTTCAACAAGACGGCGCTACGTGCCACACAAGCAATGAAACCATCGATCTTTTACGAGTTTCGGGACCGTGTTATCTCTCGAAGAGGTGATCACAATTGGCCACCGAGATCTTGTGATTTAACACCTTGCGACTTCTTCCTTTGGGGCCACGTGAAAGATAAGGTCTACGCCAACAGCCCAGCGTCGATTCAAGCCCTCAAAGATGGAATTCGTGAGGCTATCGAGGACATAGGGCAGCCACTTTGCGATTTGGTTATGGAAAATTTCATGAAAAGGATATGGTCCTGTGAGCGTGGTTGTGGCGGCCATTTGGCTGATGTTGTGTTCCATTATCAACGGCATACTTTCTTCTTTATAACGAAATAAACATCCGATCATTTATCTCAAAAAATGCCATTTTTCTTTGAATATCAAAATAACACCTCTTATTGGAAAACCCTTTATATATGAAATACGTGAATAACAGTTCCAATTTATATACATAGCAGTATTTTGAAAAAAAAAAACAAAGGTACTAATGGGGTTTTAAATTGGTAAGTTCAGGGGTCCAATTATGTAACTCGATTCTATAAAAAAAAACGTTCGAACTCGTAAAATCTCAACTCGCTAATTCTATTGCACGCGCTTAAAAACTGAAATAGAAAAGCGCTAATTGCAGATTCTGTGGCAAAAAGTCGGTAGCACTAACATTTGATCCTATATTTATGCATATGAAATAGAAAAAGATGAGTTTGATGAAGTTACCGATTCATTTTAAACTTTTCCGTTTATAATCAAATATTTTTTCACAAATTTCATTCTTGAAATATCTACATTTATCCAATCAAACAACACATTTGACAACTGACAGCTGTAAATTATGTTGGTGTTTGTACAGGGAAGGGTAAATCTGCCAAAAAATTTAGATCTGCAAAATTGATTTTAAATCAAAAATAAATCAATTTATTTTGCCCTATAAAACTCAAAAATTGTCAAAATCGGATTTTTGACAGATCCAAATCAAAAAAAAATTGATTTATTTTACCAATGGAAAACCTTATAAGTTTGTTGTAGACTTTTTTGGGCAGTCTGTCAAGCTCTGTGGGCAAAAGTTGTTGCCACTTTTGAAACGTCAAAACAAAAATCAACTAGAGTTGCCTCGGATCTATGATAAATCACAGTAAAAATTTTCAATAAATCATAACCACAGCAAAATAAAATGTTTCCAAATTTTCACCTATACATACATTATATTTCTAATAGAAAGATAATTTTCTCTAATTTACCATTTAATTATAAACATATATTCTTGTGTCAAAAAGCGTTAAATTATATTTTCATGAAATTCATGAGTCATAACATGGTTTTCTATTTCAGAAAAAAGTTTGCTAAACGAAAGATAGATAGACAATTATTTTATTATTTTTCAATTTTCTTCCAAATTATTCCGTACATATAAGTTTAAGACATGGCTTCATGCCGTCTGCCGAAAGATAAATGCTATAAAAATAAATTCATTTACTAATAGATTCAAACAAAATAATAGAACCTAGCACAACTTTACAAAATATAAAATAAATATAAAAGTATCACTTGGACAACCTTCAGTCAACAGCTTTATCTTCATTTATCATTTTTTGTTTGTTATTATTTGATTTTAAACTGGCATTTTTAGGCAGAACCAAACTCTCTCTCCCTCTCGTGAGTGGTCTCTTTTGCCCAAAACTAGCCAATTTGTGAAGTGTGGATAGACAAGATTTGGCAAAAATAGGCAAACAATTGTGACAATTGGCAGTTTTGGTCAATGTCTGTAACAAATTCATATTTATTTCGTCTTACAAAATTTTTTGTTTGTTTATAAACCAATTTTTGGCTCTGTCTGACAGCCAGCCGAATATATCATAAAATGACAAATGTAAATGCTTGGTTAAGTTCAACAGACGTCAAGGCTGTATGCCATCTGTTATTATTCGTTATTAATTCGATTTTACAAAATCAAATAACTAGAGATGAGCTAAACTGTGATTTTCTAATCACAGGTATAACTGTGATTGTGATTTCTGAATCACTGTAAGTTTAACTTGTGATTGTGATTTTCAAGTTTGGAATATCTTTGAGGCAAAAAAAAAAAAATTCTCAGTAAAATATAAAGTGTGTAATTAAATGAGGAGAACAAATAAGGAATTAAAATTAGCTCGTAGGACATAACAATGAATACAAAAATGCTCAAAATCTCAATTCCCGAATTCAAAATTATCGAATAGCAAAATCTCGAATGTCTAAAATATCGAATGCCCAAAATTTCCAATACATACATACGGCGGATCGAAAAACGGAGTATGCCAATCGATTGAGGAGGTGGAAATTACCTTGTCTCGTCCAACTCTCTAGCTCCAGTGGAAACCCGAAAATTTGCACTGTCAACATTTTATCACGGCGGATCGAAAAACGGAGTACGCCAATCGATTTAGGAGGTGGAAATTACCTTGGTGTCTCGCCCAGCTCTCTAGCTCCACTGGAAACCCGAAAATTTGCAATTTCAAAATTTTAGTTTCATTTTTCCTTGTCCTTGTGTACAAAATCACAACCAGGCTAGTACCTCAGTTCACAATTCAGTTCTACCTTCTAGATCCTTAACTAAAAATAAAAGAATTAATCTGTTCTTCATATTTTCATCATGAGTCCTGAGATTTTGTTTTTCTGTATTGTGATTTCGTTCAGTTGCTAAAATAATAACTAAATCACGACTACAGTTCTCGTTCTGATTCATTTTACTCATTGTTGACTTTTCTCTCGCCGTGATTTTGTTCCCAGTTCATAAAGTTCATTGCGCGATTGTCGTGATTTGTGAATCGTTTCTTTTTGTTGTGATTTTACTACAGTTGTGATTTTCAATCACATTTAGGGCACTCACAGGTTTATTAAAGAGTCGCTCACAGGTAGTGATTGTGATTTTTGACTCGCAGGTCGAAAATCACAGGTCGTGATTTTTTGCTCATCTCTACAAATAACGGTGTTCACATTGTTCACTATCTCTTCCAACTTTTTTTTTGACGTATCTGTACTTCACCTCACTGCTTCCTGATGAGAAAGAAATTGCCAAGAAAGGCAAAATTTTTTAAATTTCTTAAGAAAACTTGTAGTTTTTTTTTTTTACTTTTTCCTCTGTAACATCGGTTTTCTCCAGTGTACTTTATGTTTGGCATTTAAATCCTGAAGAATCCAATTTTATTCAATTGGGAAAATATTAACTCATTGACATTTAAATCTGACAAATTTGTAGGTAATTAATCCTTCAACGAGCACAGCTTTTTGTTTTGTTAAAAGACTCTTTAACGTTAAACTGAGTCGATTGTTTTCACAGTGGGTACACATGACATCTCAGTTCTGTGTATCTTTGAAAATCCCATTGCCCCTTCACAAACTTGTCAAAATGTCAATTAGGAACACTCCTAATTTTAAGAACTAAAAGAAGACAATGCTAATCAAAGTTCAGGTATCACGTACATACTATGTTAAATGCGTAAGAGCTTTGTGGCCCTATATCTTTGTTGTGTGGGGCATATGAATATAACTTAGTCTTTTATTACATAGCTGACTTATTTCCTTTATAAAAATAAAAATTAAAAAAAAATAATTATTTTCTCTCTATAGTCTATAAACTCCATCATAGTAAGCTTAAAAATAGCCGAGATTCGCGGTTATGATGTGAGATCAACTTTCCTCCGAGTGCCGGATATTTGATATTGAACGTACCCAATATACAATGTACATTGTAACGGTTGTTTTTCTTCGAGATATAGAACTTTAAGTTGGCAACACAATTTTAACTGGCGGCCATTTTGTCAGCTGTCAAGTGATTAATTTTTAGTTTGGTTTGACATTTCAACATAAATAGACTGACGCCTGAACAACGCTTCCAAAGTGTGCCCAAATGGGCCCAAAACAAGATTGCCGTTGAGCCCAATTTTCATAAGCGAATTTTGTTTAGCGACGAAGCTCACTTTTGGTTGGATACGTCAATAAATAAAACTGCCGTATTTAGAGTGATTATAATCCTCAAGTGAATGTTGAGACACCGTTACATCCACAAAAACTGACTGTTTGCTTTATGGTTTGGTGGAATAATTGGTCCGTATTTCTTTAAAAACGATGCTGGCCAGAACGTTACAGTCAATGGTGACCGCTATAGAGCCATGATTACTGACTTTTTCGTTCATCAATCGAACATCAACCATGATGTACAGGAGCTGTAGTTTCAACAAGACGGCGCAACATGTCTCACAGCTCGTGCCAGAATCGATTTATTGAAGGAAACGTTTGGTAACCGCATAGTTTGCACGTTACGGACCCGTGAATTGGCCTCCAAGATAGTGCGATTTAACGCCGCCGCTTGACTATTTTCTGTGGGGATATGTGAAGTCGCTAGTCTACGCCGATAAGCCCAAAACGACTGACGAAGGACAACATTTGCCGCGTTATTGCCAATATACGGCCACAAATGTTGGAAAAAGTCATCGAAAATTGGACCTCGAGATTAGACTACGTCCGAGCCAGCCATATTTAAATTATAATGCCAGAAGATTATCTTTCGAAAAAAGTAAATTCCATTTCAAAGTTCTATACCTCTTAAAATAACACCCTTTACATAATGCAACCATTCAGTAACGTGCTATACGCAACATGCCACACGAAACGTATTACACGTCAAGCCAACATTTGTATTCTACTCTACCGCCGGGCACAAATGTTTATATATAAAATAATCTTCACTTTTTTGAAGTTCATGAATATAAAATTGTTTATTTTATAACAGCAAACAGCCAGATAAATATCATCAAGTTGACTTTTTAATTTTAATAAACGTATTCATTTATTTCATTAAAATACAAAAATATTTAACATTAAAATATAGAAGAATTTCTATTTCTATCAAATAAAATAACTCAGATAAAAGAGTTTAGTTAAAAATTAAGCATTAATGAGCAAATTGAATTTACATATAGTTATTATTATGAAAATGAAATAGTCAAGATACAAGATAAGGGAGACATAAAGAATGAAATAATTTATTCACAATGTATACTTTTCATCCGATTTAACATAAATTAGAATTGATATAGAAGAATATTTACTAAACGATTATCGCATAATAAATATTGAAAGTGGTCAAGTTAGATATATTTGAAAGCAATATCCAAAACACTGACAATTTTGTGGTGGTGTAGAAACGCTTTGAAGACATCTTCTTGTGCCGTATGAGCTGGCTTTAGGTTAGAAACCAAATAATTTTGTTTATGTTTATTATTGTTTATGGAAGCCAACCAGTTTATTTACTAGGAAACCACCATGACGTATTCGTGTTAATGACCTTTTCCAACAGCTTCGTATGCTGATGTTGACATGTTTAGGCCTCAAATTTATTTGAAATATTTTGTTTTTAGTCAAAATGAATAGGTCAAAGAGGAAGATAGAAGAGATGATTGATTTTAAATTCTTGGTGACGTTAGACGTTTTAAACTTTTCTAATTAGCTTATCTTGGAATTAAAGTTACCTTGTGTTCAAATATGGGCTTAGAATAAGAGACTCTATTCTTTTTTTATTTTAAATATAAAATTTAACAAGCGGTTACTACTTTCCCGGACAAGCAAGTAACGACACTTTAACCAACTACAGAACAAGAATTTGAATAGAAAAAGAAAACTCTGTGGAATGACAGATTATGAAATACCCATCAGAAATTATTTCTAAGAAATACGAAGTGCGAGATGTGTGTGTTTCTTGCTATTGACTCATAGATGGCTTATATTAATGGTAGTTAATCCAAACATAATGGGCTGCCTCATTTATAAAGGGTGTTTTTTTTAGAGGTATAATGGGTGATTTTTTAAGAGGTTTAGAACTTCTTTTAAAAAAAAAACACAAAAAATAATGAATGAAATATTTATTTGAATCGATAGTTTGAACCTTGCAATTTAATGTTTAAAGATAATTTCATGCAAATGTTGACCGCGGCTGCGTCTCAGGTAGCCCATCCGCTGAGTCCAATTTTGGCATACTCTTTCACACATATCGGCCGGTATCTCACGAATGAATGCATGGATGTTGGCTTCCAGTGCGTCAATCGAAGCGGGCTTGTCCCTATAGACATTAGCCTTGACATACCCCCACAAAAAATAATCTAATGGTGTCAAATCGCACGATCTAGGCGGCCAATTGACCGGCCCGAAACGTGAAATTAACTGTTCACCAAACTCGCCTCGCAATTGCGCCATTGTTCCGCGTGCTGTGTGGCATGTGGCACCGTCTTGTTGAAACCACATATCATGCAAGTCAAGAACTTCCATTTCGGGCAAAAAAAAGTTTGTTATCATCGCTCGGTAGCGTTCACCGTTGACAGTAACCCAATAATGCCGCCGGCCCATAAACCGCACCAAACAGTGGCTTTTTTGGGATGCATTGGTAGCTGTTGCAATGCTTCTGGCTGATCTTCACTCCAAATGCGGCAATTTTGCTTATTTACGTACCCATTCAACCAAAAATGAGCCTCATCGCTGAACACAATTTTTCGATAAAAAAGCGGATCCTCGGCCAGCTTTCCAAGAGCCCATTCACCAAAAATTCGGCGTTGTGGTAGGTCAGCTGGCTTTAGTTCTTGCACCAGCTGTATCTTAAAAGGCTTTACGCCCAAATCCTTCCGCAAAATTTTCCACGTAGTGCTGTAACAAAGGCCTAACTGCTGGGAACGGCGCCGAATCGACATTTCGCGGTCTTCTGTCACACTAGCTGATACGGCCGCAATATTTTCTTCACTACGCACAGTACGTAAACGTGTTGGTGGTTTAATGTCCAACAAAGTAAATTTGGTGCGAAATTTGGTCACAATCTTCCGAATAGACTGCTCAGAAGGTCGAGAATGCCGATCATAAAATGGAAGCAGCGCGCGATGAACATTTCGAACCGAGCACGAATTTTGATAGTAAAATTCAATAATTTGCAAGCGTTGTTCATTTGTAAGACGATCCATGGTTAAATTGCAAACCAAACTGAAGCTGTTTGACAGTCACACAAGGTACTAAACACACGTCAGCTGTCAAAACCAGTGTTGCCAAAACCAAACCAGCTAAAAAATCATCCTTTAGATCTTTGAAATGTCATAAAACAAAGATGATTTTTTTAAATTGACATACAATTTAATTAATTCGAAAGATAATCTTTTGTAATTTAAATTTATTATTTAAATATGAATTCTGCCATATGACCGCCACGGCTGGCTCGGACGTAGTCTAATCTGGAGGTCCAATTTTTGATGACTTTTTCCAACATTTGTGGCCGTATATCGGCAATAATGCGGCGAATGTTTTTCCTCTAAGTGGTCAATCGTTTCGGGCTTATCGGCGTAGACTAGCGACTTCACATATCCCCACAGAAAATAGTCAAGCGGCGTTAAATCGCACGATCTTCGACGCCAATTCACGGGTCCGTAACGTGAAACTATGCGGCACGAGCTGTGTGACATGTTGCGCCGTCTTTTTGAAACCACAGCTCCAACACATCATGGCTGTCCAATTGATGAACGAAAAAGTCAGTAATCATGTCTCTATAGCGGTCACCATTGACTGTAACGTCACGGCAATGCCCGGTGGTCGTCGTCGATTCATGATGAAATACCAAACCAAACTAAAAATAAATCACTTGACAGTTGACAAAATGGCCAAGAGTTAAAATAGTGTTGCCAACTTAACCTCTAAAAAAACACAACGTTACAAACAAAAATTGAATTTTTTTTCATATTTTATAAAGATAAGAGAATCAACCCGGCAGAACTGCACTGCAATTGGTTATCCTATTCTTAAGTGAGTACGTTCAATGAAAAAAACTACTTGAGTGTTGTCTTGAAATGGATTGGTACTCTTCTTTCGAGAAGCGTACCAATTAAAATAAGTGATAAAAGTCTAAAACCATTTTTAATTATTCAATAGCTTTGTTTTTAACGTAACGAACTTAAATTTTTCATTTTCAATTCTACAGCCATTATCACTTAACATACTCGTTAGTTTCCGATCTGATCCAATGGATTTTCTTAGACGAAGCTTAAATATTTACGTTCAACGTACTGATGCTTTTTTTTGTCTTTATCTGAGGATCCAGAGTCAGACCGAACAAAGCAAGAAAAACTCGGTTTTATGAAGAATTCAGAACGCCAACTATTCTTCAATTTTATTTGACTTTCGAGTCTTACAATCTAATTTTTCTTAAAATAATCTAACAGGGTGTTTTATATAATTTTACAATAGATCTAACAGGGTACTTCATGTAATTGGGATAGAGTCCCCGGCCCTGGTGGAAACCAAACCCACAACTACTACGGTGGGATAGAGTCCCCGGGCCCAGTCGAAACTACATAAAGGCACAAAATACTTTCACAGCCCGAAAGCTAAAAACTTCGAAACTAATATCTTAGTGTACCACGCACTCAGCTGTGTGTTTCTTGGTACTACTTATTCTTTCATACTCGAGAATGGTACGCACAACACTGCCAAAGGCAGAAGACGAATTCAAAATTCCCATACAAATTACACCTGCACTTATCATATCTGTGGGCAGGAGTAAGTGTGAATTATAAAGGTGCAGAAAAACTCGTCCTACAGTTAATCATATTAAATGTTCCTATATCTCGCTTATGCCGAATAACTGTGTATCCGGTGGCTGCCTGCATGTTGTTATTATTTGAAAATCCAATAATAAAGGGTTTTTCAACAGCGACTCTACAAAAGTAGAGGAACAGGGACAGCAAACGACGCCATCTTTCTTACTGAAAAACCCTTTAGTTGAAGTGACAGCTGGGTCGTTGTTGAGGGCGATGTGTGGTGGTAGGTAGAATGATGGTTTGTAGATGGAGGACAAATATATAACTTTGTTAAAACATGATGCTAGTGCTTATAAGACAGTTGAGGCAGAAGAAAAGGGGGTACATAAGCGTTTAAGGTAATTGAACATAGTACACATATCGCAATTCCGTATTAGCAAACGGGCTTAGGACTTATAATTAAAATTGAACATACGAGGTTTCGACTGTATAATTTTTTTCCCATCAAAAATACTCAGTCCTTGAGAACTTTTCTAGTCGCCTTAAAAAAAATTTATTTTCCTAATTTTAGATGACAAAATTATTATATAAATGAAATTCTATTTTTATACTTACACCGCATCATTGAGTAAAAATAAAATTTATTAAAAAAGAAATTAAAAAAAAAAACACACAATTTGGAATGCATTCATATACATTATAAATGTGCGGCACGATATACGATGAAACTTTTGGGAGCGTGTGTCGTCGCGAGCGTCGGTTGCCGCCGTGTCATCCGTCGTAAACACACACTTGATTGAAATTAATGTTGTTCAATTGTCGCAAGTGATGTTGCCAAAAACAATTTGCCACCATCAATATAACAACCGAAACGGAGGATGCAACAATAGATATTGTATTTGGGGGACACATTTTGTTGTGTGTTTCCCATCATCATCATCATCATATACGACTCGACTTTCTCTCTGATGTACAAAAAGTAATTAGATTTTCTCATCCGACTTTCGTGTTTTATGATTTTTATTATGCATACATATGTATATGCCAGGGGCTTCAATTATTGTATATAAATTTTGATTCAGGTTTATTTGTAGAGTACTGTGGCTGTGAGGCCAATATTATGTCAGTGGCTTTCGGTCGGATATTTGATTGTCAAGAGCGATTTAAATAAATCAACATAAACACCACATGTTGTGGGCATACAAACATAATAAATGTACCTACTTTCATGCTAGACAGTGCTGTGCAAATTAATTTGTTTTAATATTATTTGTCGATGTTTTAGAGTGAAATAAAGCGTGGACTTGCCCCTGTGCAACGTTACGAGCTCACACTTTACGATATAGCACGTTACGTTACGTACGTTCAGTGACAACAATCTGAAGAAAACGAGTGCGGTTTGGATCCGTGCACGTAGTCTAAAACGTATGGTTTGGACGACTGCATCAGAATCCAAATATGTATACTCAAAACTGCGCTTGGGCAAACGTTGATGTTTACACATTTTAACCGTGTCTCCCCGCACTCACACATTTTTTTGAAATTCGTTGAGGTGACTTTCCATCGGCTAGAGTAAGGATATATTCGTTTGATGCTTTATCTAGAGTACTTGTCAGACTATAGTGACTAGTTTTTCGTACGCTCCAAGTATTGAAGAAATCGCATGTATTCTTTGTGAAATCTTCTCTTTTAAACTCCATGTTCGCTCCATTCACCTAATCGTTTTGTAAAAGCAACCCAGCAAGTTTTAATTCAACCTTAACAAAAATTTCTATAGGCTTCTCCTTCTAAAGGGTTTTCCAATAAGAGGTGTTATTTTGATATTCAAAGAAAAATGGCATTTTTTGAGATAAATGATCGGATGTTTATTTCATTATAAAGAAGAAGGTATGCCGTTAATAATGGAACACAACATCAGCCAAATGGCCGCCACGACCACGCTTACAGGACCATATCCTTTTCATGAAATTTTCCATAACCAAATCGCAAAGTGGCTGCCCTATGTCCTCGATAGCCTCACGAATTCCATCTTTGAGGTCTTGAATCGACGCTGTGCTGTTGGCGTAGACCTTATCTTTCACGTGGCCCCAAAGGAAGAAGTCGCAAGGTGTTAAATCACAAGATCTCGGTGGCCAATTGTGATCACCTCTTCGAGAGATAACACGGTCCGGAAACTTTTCCCGTAAAAGATCAATGGTTTCATTGCTTGTGTGGCACGTAGCGCTGTCTTGTTGAAAGTAAACGTTGTCCAGATCAATACCATCCAATTCCGGCCATAAAAAATCATTAATCATCTCTCGATAGCGCAATCCATTGACCGTAACTGTTGCTCCAGCCTCATTTTCGAAAAAGTAAGGTCCAATGACCCCGCCGGACCATAAACCGCACCAAACAGTCACGCGTTGAGGATGGAGAGGCTTTTCGACACGACGTTGTTGATGATCAGCCGGCTTGAGTTCTTGTGTTAACTGAACTTTATAAGCCTTAAAACCCAAGTCTTTATGCAAAATACGGTGTAATGACGTTTGTGGAATGCCTAATTCCAAAGAACGACGAGGAATGGACAAACCTGGGTTTTCTTCAACACTTTGGGCTACAACAGCAATATTCTCAGTTGTTCTTGAGCGACGTGCACGGGTTTTATTCTTCACATCACTAACTTGTCCCAACAGCTCGAATTTGTCCACCAATTTCTGTATTGCGGTCCGACAAGGTGCTTCACGACGACCCAAAAATGTTTTAGTTTTACGAACCGTCTCTGCCAAATTTTCAGCATTTTTATAGTGAATTTTAATAATTTAAATGCGTTGTTGAACCGTGTATCGTTTCATTTTTATTAATGGCTTAGTCATTACTTGTCAAATGTCAAAAAATGACAGCTTCAAAAGTGACAGCTACTGAAATAGCGGGCTATTCAAAATAACACCTCTTATTGGAGAACCCTTTACCATACAGAAGAATCGAATCTACGAAACGCTTAGGTATATGGAATTGTCAGATTCGTCAAATTCCATAGTTTAGCATTGTACAGGGTCATTCATTTCGTGTTTTCAAGTTGGCAGCGCTGGCATTTAACACCTGTTAAACTCAGCTGTCATTTGAAGTGTCATAAAATTAGTTGAATGTTTGCCAGTTACGATATTGGATCGCTTACCAATCGAAAAACGCGTTAAAATTATTAAAACTTACTACAAAAGTGGCGATTCAAAGGTAGCCAGTTTTCGCGCACTACGCGATGATGATGGTCGTCATAATCCACCGACTACGCAAGCAACTGGTAAAATTATGAAGAAATTTGAAGAGAGTGGAAGCGTTACTTATGTCGTAAGGCCTGTGCAATGCTTCATCGCAATGTAGGCTCAGTCGAAAACATTGCTGCTGCAAGTGCAAGTAATGCTGATGATCCGAATTAATCGATTTCCCGGCGTTCGCAGCAATTGAACGTGGCGTTACCGATTTTTTAAGGCAGTAGCGGCGATTGAAGATCATGACTTGGACGATATATGGTTCAAACAAGGCGGGGCAACAAGCCACATAACACGACCAATTATGGCTTTATTGCATGAGAATTTTCCTGGTCGCGTAATTTCATGTTTTGGCGACGTCAATTGGCCACCAAGATCATGCGATTTGACACAGTTAGATTTTTTGTGTAGGGCTACGCAAAAGACCGTATTTACGCAAATAATCCCCGAACTCTAAACGTATTAGAAACCAACATTGCTCAAGTTATGGCCGAGATATCGCCTGAAATGTGCGAAAAAGTGGTTACAAATTATATCAAAAGAATCGCCATATGCTGCTAATCTTCCCGAGGCGGTCAGTCGCTAACTTGCTCTGACGCTTATCGCTTACTGCATGACCGAGCCTTAAGTATGTCTTATAATGTCTACACTGAAATTGGGACGTTTTTCCTTGAACTAATAACAAAGAAGGTGTGTTATAATTATTTTCTGCACATCAGTGTAAATTTCTATAAATAATATTATTTGAAACAATGGATTTATTGTGTGCAAAGGGAACACATGTCACACCAGGTAAAATAATATGTTAAACAAATGTTTGTATAAAATTGGAATGATATTAAGATAAGTTGAATATAATTAATGTGGCTGAGTAGATATATCATTTTACAAAAGCTTCGATTGATATTGAAAATATTTTTCTTATGTAAGAAAATCATTTTGTTAATAGACATTTTAATTGCCAACTATTAAAGTGGAAAATAAAATTTGCGTGTGTACTGAAAATCGATTCAATTTTCAATAATGTTAGGTTTGGCGTTGAAGAAACATTTTTGGACGTAGGACTTCCTAGAAAATTTGTATGTGACATTTTCTTTTTTCTCAAAGAAAAATTATATTTTTGAACAACAACAACAACTTATAGGTGCTACCACCAATTTGTTTACGAATTATCTTATAATTCATTGATTTGGCTAGAGATTTTTTTTATTGCAGTGGGGAAGAATATTTAGTTTTATTCGTTTGGATATGACGTTTAAATAAATGGTTTTCCAATAAGAGGTGTTATTTTGAATAGCCCGCTATTTCGGTAGCTGTCACTTTTGAAGCTGTCATTTTTTGACATTTGACAAGTAGAAACTACGCCATTAATAAAAATGGAACGATACACGCTTCAACAACGCATTGAAATTATTAAAATTCACTATAAAAATGGTGAAAATTTGGCAGAGACGGTTCGTAAAACTAAAACATTTTTGGGTCGTCGTGAAGCACCTTGTCGGACCGCAATACAGAAATTGGAGGACAAATTCGAGCTGTTGGGACAAATTAGTGATGTGAAGAATAAAACCCGTGCACGTCGCTCAAGAAAAACTGAGAATATTGCCGTTGTAGCCCAAAGTGTTGAAGAAAACCCAGGTTTGTCCATTCCTCGTCGTTCTTTGGAATTAGGCATTCCACAAACGTCATTACACCGTATTTTGCATAAAAACTTGGGTCTTAAGGCTTATAAAGTTCAGTTAACACAAGAACTCAAGCCGGCTGATCATCAACAACATCGTGTCTTTGCTGATTGGGTCCTTGAAATGCATGAAAATGATCCGGAATTTCATCGAAAAATCATCTTGACTGATGAGGCCCATTTCAACCTCGGAGGCTACGTCAACAAGCAAAACTGTCGCATCTGGGGCTCGGAAAACCCAAGAGTTAATGTTGAAAAGCCTCTCCATCCTCAACGCGTGACTGTTTGGTGCGGTTTATGGTCCGGCGGGGTCATTGGACCTTACTTTTTCGAAAATGAGGCTGGAGCAACAGTTACGGTCAATGGATTGCGCTATCGAGAGTTGATTAATGATTTTTTATGGCCGGAATTGGATGGTATTGATCTGGACAACTTTTACTTTCAACAAGACGGCACTACGTGCCACACAAGCAATTAAACTATTGATCTTTTACGGGAAAAGTTTCCGGACCGTGTTATCTCTCGAAGAGGTGATCACCATTGGCCACCGAGATCTTGTGATTTAACACCTTGCGACTTCTTCCTTTGGGGCCACGTGAAAGATAAGGTCTACGCCAAGAGCCCAGCGTCGATTCAAGACCTCAAAGATGGAATTCGTGAGGCTATCGAGGACATAGGGCAGCCACTTTGCGATTTGGTTATGGAAAATTTCATGAAAAGGATATGGTCCTGTAAGCCTGGTCGTGGCGGCCATTTGGCTGATGTTGTGTTCCATTATTAACGGCATACCTTCTTCTTTATAATGAAATAAACATCCGATCATTTATCTCAAAAAATGCCATTTTTCTTTGAATATCAAAATAACACCTCTTATTGGAAAACCCTTTACAAATATTCAACAATCAAACTCTTGCCAGTTTTGTCTTTGATTTAGGCCCCGACTATGACTCGTGAATATGATTCAAGACTAGCCGAGTCAAACTTTTCTATAATTTCAACTTCCAGGTGAATAACAACATTTAATGTTATTTTACTTTTGAGAAATGCAACAAGACTGACATCACATACTCAGAAGCTCTAAACACAATCCATGAAAAAGTAATTATTAAAATGGAAAGTATTGTGTGTCGGAAGTCAATAATGGGAAAACCAAACAACCCTCAAGTCAACTTTTATAAAAATGTTCATTAATATAATTGAAAAAAAAAAAAAAATATAGAAGAATGATTAGAAACAAGACGATACACCTTATAATACCAGACGAAGGACAATTAGAACTGTTTACACCGTTGTCAACAAAGGACTCAGAAGTATAATGATTAATCTTTCTAATGTATATCCCCCTATATTTATTCGTTGTATAGTAGCTATATTCTTTATCGGAGGCCCTATATCTTGCTTCACAGTAGATTTACTGGACATTCAAGTAAATGCGATAACATGAGGCAGGACAAAATGACGACCGACAAGAAAATCAACGCTAATTTGGATATAAATTCGTCACAGCTCCCATTCGAAAGGGAAAAGACGATGACACAAAAAAAATCGATTATTCAAGGTCTTGAACAAGAATATACGAACATTCAATTATCGCCTCTAAGAGATCGCCATGGTTTGTTCCGAGAGTAAAACAAGAGTACAATAAAAATAAAATGCACGACTGAAATGAAGGGTGTTACTTGTGTAGAATTTTAAAGATTTTTGAATGTAAAACATTCTTAAATAAATGAGAGAAAATGGTAAAGAAGCTTGAAACTCGTTGCTAAAACAATTCCTTAAGAACGCCGCGCCGTTTGAATTCCTGAAAATATGATTTTTCTATTTAAATAAAATAATTTATTATACCTTTTTTTAACAATACAATTTTTATAACATTTTACAATTACATACAATTTTTTTAACATTTGAAAAACCAAAAATTGGTATGCTATTTTTAAGTAAGTGAGTAAGTTACTCGCTCTAGATTAGCTAAAACAAAGAATTGAATTTTCCTTCCAGTGGATTACATAAGAAAGCTCTGTACCAAATTTAAAGGAAATCGGTCCACCCGTTTGGGGTCTAGCTGACAATGATTTAATTATTTTGAGATCAAAGTCTATAGTTTGACGGTTTCGTTAGACAAGCAGCCAATGTGGGTGACTTAAGTGCCATACTTACTCAATTAAGTGTGCGTTGCTATTACCCGGGGACACTATATAGTGTCCTAGTTGTAACTCGGCTCTCATCTCAGCTGCGTATAGCCCACTGGTGGTGCCTAAATTTTTGCGAAGAATTACAACAACATTTTCTATAGGTAAGTCAGTGGCTAAGTGTCAATATTTTTGGTTCAATATCGTGGTAGTGGATACTGGCACCACTGTTTTGAAGGGAAGGGCACAGTTGGCTAAAGGCATAGGGCGCCAAAAATAAATGGGCGTCACAGGCGCCCCTAAATTTCTGTCCGTATATACAATCGAAACAAAGAGCTGCATGATGGGCGGCACTTTGTTAATCGAGGCAAACTTTAACGTCAAACTTCAGTTTATATATGGAAAATTCTAACCGATCTCTTAGGATTATGTTCTTAAAAGAAACTCAGTGATACACGTTGGGAAGCAAATTTAAGTAGTGTTATACGGCAAACTCTTATCAAATTAGTGCCATTCATGATGCTGTAATCACTTAGGCCACTGCAACTGAGAAAAATAATGTTCAAGGTTCTCATGAGGCCTCTGGCTCTAGCGGAACAGTTAAAAGATTTCAGCTTCAAATAGTTTCATTGGTGATTTGGTATGAAATACTTTTTCAGATGAATATTGATAGTAAGTAATAACTGTTCGCTGAATAACATTACCAGTAGGATCGACATTGGAACAATCGAGTTAAGTGGCGCCGAAGATAATTCCGCGTTCAAATCACTTTAATCTAACTATAGTTCTGGTCCAGACAGCATTCCTGCCGCAGTGTTAAAAAATTGTTGTGACTCCATTTGTACTCCTTTATATATTATATACAATAAGTCCCCCCAACAAGGGAATTTCATTAAAGAATGGAAACTTGTGATGCTTTTTTGTCGAGGCTGAGGTAGACTCGTCAGTGTCCAGGGTTTATCCCAAAGAAAGCACAAAACTAAGGTTAAGAGTTTCCAAACTCCGAATAAAATAAGTTTATTTAATTTTTGATATTTCATAATTAATACAAGACTTTATATTGGCTTAAATTATCTAACATGTCATTTCATACAATCTTAACCTAATAAGTTAACACGGTATTTCATATAATCTTAAAAATAACAATTGAAGTAAAGACAAGTATGCTCCCGATCTTCAGACAGCGTCCGCCGTGCGCAAGACGGAAAAGACAGGTAAGGATTCGTTTCCCGCCTTCGGCGGCAAGCTAAAGAAAAGACAAGTCTGAGCCCGGCTTTCAGACAGCGTCCGCCGTGCACTTAGAAGAAGTGCAAGACGGAAAAGACAGGTTGGGATTCGTTCCCCGCCTTCAGCGGCAAGCCAAAGGAAAGACAAGTCTGAACCCGATTTTCACACATTGTCCGCCGTGCACTTAGAAGAAGCGCAAGACGGAAAAGACAGTTTGGGATTCGTTCCCCGCCTTTAGCGGCAAACTGAAGGAAAGTCAATCGCGAGTCTAATTTAAAGATTTACAAACGGACTAGAAGCCTCAAAAAAAACGGTTGGGGTGGTGAAACCCAAGAAAAGAAGTGCTACTCCTGATCCTGATGGTACACTTCGTACCCAACAGTATGTCTCGGTTGGCTAATTAGCTTATTCCGTTCCAGAATAAACCAATTGGCACGGTATGGTATTCTTCTTTTAGTACACTTGATTGGTACTGAACACAGTAAAGGTAGAAGACGAAATTACATGAAAATCACACTTCCCCATATCACATTTATTGATGACAGTGAGTGTGAACTAGTAAAATGCAAACGAAATGAAAATGTAAACAACATACAAAATCATCATCTGGTCGTAGGTAGGTATATACATAATACGAGTAGAGTGGAGGTAGTCGATTCAACCCAGGGTTCGGTGTTACGGAGCGAAAATTCTAATACTCACTTCGTAGGACACTAATGCAATGGAACAAAAATTTTAGGTGGACGCAGTTTACAATGACTTTAGCAAAGCCTTTGATTCGGTGAATCACTAAACACTTCTGAGAAAACTTGAGATTTTTGGTTTTCATTCACACTTTCTTCGATGGTTATCCTCATATCTAACTTGTAGAACACAACGAGTTAAGCTTGGATATACATATTCAAAGGTAATTCGGTGTACATCAGGCAGCCCACAAGGTAGTCACCTGGGTCCGCTCCTTTTCATAATTTTCATTAATGATATTGTCTCAGTCTTTGAATATTGTAAATGCCTATTATATGCGGATGATCTAAAACTAATTTTTAAAAGTTTCGAGTCTGAATGATTGTCAACTTATTCAATCTGACATTGATTCTCTGTCAAATTAGTGTCACATAAATGGCCTCGAATTGAATATCAAAAAGTGATTTCTTTTTCCAGAAAATCTCAATGGTTGTTTTTCAACTATGCAATTGAATCTGAAGCTTTAGATAGGGTCTCAATTATTAAAGACTTAGGGCGTTTTTCATCATTCCCCTCTTTTTTCTAAAAGTAATTTCGATAATTTGGCATAAGGCCAACTTGTTTGTAGGTTTCATAAAACGAAATTCAAAAGACTTTACAGATCCCTTCGTATTATTATCGTTGTTTATGTTGCTATTTGGAGTCCCGCATAAAAAGTCCATTCTGATCAGATTGAAAAAATTCAAAGACGATTCACGAAATATATATTTAAAAAAATGGGGACTTCAATCCTGGGTATGAGGCTAGATGCCAATTACTTGAAATGAAATCTTTACATTCAATAAGAAAAATTCATAGTGTAATGCTGATTAGAGACTTAATACTATGCTTTAATATTAAATGTCCATCGCTTCTTGCTTTAATACCTATCTATCTCCCAGTTAGGCCTATGAGAGCTAGAGTATTCTTATTTCAAAGAACTCATATGACAAACTACGGTTGTAATGAATCTCTATCAAGGTCCATTGTATATTTCAATGAAGTCTCTACAAACATTGAATTTCGTAATATTAATCGTAATATGTAAATTTAAATTTGAAGTATTGTATTTATACACCTTTTAATTTGTCTCTTGGAGTTCTCATATCTGTTAGCTGTAATATTGCTTGTAGAAAAAAAAAAAAAAAAAAAAACAAAAAACAAAACAAAAAAAGTCTCTCCAATCAATAAATATGGATCTGAGTATTTGCACAGAATTGTTAAAAAAAAAATGCTGTGCTCTTTTGGAAGATTGTTGAAAAACTGGGCTTAAAAGCGCTCACAAAAGGATTGACTGAGGAAGTTAAAAGCTAGAAATTTAATCTGCTTCAAAAGCAGAAGACTTTGAATTGTTAAACGGCAAGGCCGTGACGGAACCTATAATTTCTCTACAAGAAAAATTTTAAGTGTAATTTTGTAACTGTATTTTGGACACCACATTAATTTCACTCCATACAACTTTTTGAGCAGTTGAATGAGTATTCCGAATCTTGGTCTTTTTCGATCAATGTAAAAAGGATTCCAGAAAAAACAGAACTTCGCTAATTCCATGGTGATCTCCATCAGATAAAATTTACCATAGGCTTGAAATCAAATACAGATGATGATGAACTCATTAGCCTGAAATAATTTTTGCTTGATGAAGATAGTGCCACACTTCCCTCTATTTTAACATTTATAAAACACACTAGAACTGTTCCAAATTTATAAATAGCACTTCGAATTTTAATCACAATAACTATAAAAGGGGTTTTTTTAGCACCAAACAGTCAAGCGTTGAGGATGGAGAGGCTTTTCAACAATAACTCTTGGGTTTTCCGAGCCCCAGATGCGACAGTTTTGCTTGTTGACGTAGCCTCCGAGGTGGAAATGGGCCTCATCAGTCAAGATGATTTTTCGATGAAATTCCGGATCATTTTCATGCATTTCAAGGACCCAATCAGCAAAGACACGACGTTGTTGATGATCAGCCGGCTTGAGTTCTTGTGTTAACTGAACTTTATAAGCCTTAAGATCCAAGTCTTTATGCAAAATACGGTGTAATGACGTTTGTGGAATGCCTAATTCCAAAGAACGACGAGGAATGGACAAACCTGGGTTTTCTTCAACACTTTGGGCTACAACAGCAATATTCTCAGTTGTTCTTGAGCGACGTGCACGGGTTTTATTCTTCACATCACTAACTTGCCCAACAGCTCGAATTTGTCCACCAATTTCTGTATTGCGGTCCGACAAGGTGCTTCACGACGACCCAAAAATGTTTTAGTTTTACGAACCGTCTCTGCCAAATTTTCACCATTTTTATAGTGAATTTTAATAATTTCAATGCGTTGTTGAAGCGTGTATCGTTCCATTTTTAATGGCGTAGTTTCTACTTGTCAAATGTTAAAAAATGACAGCTTCAAAAGTGACAGCTACCAAAATAGGGGGCTATTCAAAATAACACCTCTTATTGGAAAACCCTTTATTATTCTTATTTCTACATTTTTTTTTTTTTAGACGTGTGGTTTTCAATCTGGCAATAATTTTTTCGAAGTTGGTCTTTTTGAAAGCTGTCACTTGATTGATGCTCAGTTTGGTTTGCCATTTAATAATGAATAGACTTAGGGCCAGTTTCACAGTCAGAAAAGTGGCACTTAAGTGGGCAATGTGAAAAATTAATGCGCAATATCAAAGTGCATATTTACCCGAACAAGTGGCACTTAAGCCTCCGATGATGGTGACTTAAGTTCCACTTACGCTGGCTATGAAACTAAGCCTAAAGTCCTACTATGGGAAACTTAAGTGCCACTTATTCCGGTAAGTGTCGACTGTGAAACTGGCCCTTCCTGCTGAACGACTTTTGAAAATCGTGCAAAATGGGCTCGAAACGAGATCGTTGTTGATCCCGATATTCACAAGATAATTTTGTTCAGCGATGAAGCTCATTTTTGGTTGAATGGGTACGTTATTAGGAAAAATTGTCGTATTTGGAGTATGATCATAATCCACAAAGCCATTGTTGAGACGTGCACCGTTACATCCTCTAAAATTCACTATTTAGTGTGCTCTATGGGCATCAGAGGGAATCATTGGTCCATATTTCTTCAAAAATTAAGACGGCCATAATGTTACAGTCAGTGGGGACCGCTATAGAGCCATGATTAATGACTTTTTGGTGGCATCAATTGGAGGATGTGGGCGTGGACGACCTTTGCTTCCAACAAGATGGCGCTACATGCCATACAGCCAACGAAACAATCAATTTATTGAAGGAAACTTTTTTTGAGCGCATTATCTCGCGTCGTGGGCCTGTGGCGTGGCCTCCAAGATCGCTGGACCATGTTTTGTATGGTTATGTGAGATCGCTTGTCTACGCAGATAAGCCTGAAACTATTGATGCCTTGGAAGAGAATATTCGGCGAGTTATTTCTGACATACTGCCGCAATTGCTGCAAAAAGTGGTCGAAAATTGGGCCTCTCGGCTGGAATTTATTCGAGCAAGCCGCGGCGGCCACATGCCCAAAATCATTTTTAAAACATAATGGCAAACCCTTATCTCTATAATTAAGCTATAGTCTTGGCCATAACATTAAATAATATGCGTTTTATTTCTTCTTGAAAACCACACGTCTAAAAAAAAACACGCTTTAGGGTTTGTTTTCCAGTCCATACAGTGGGGAAGTAGCAGGCTTCAGTTGTTGTTCTTTCATCGAAACCATCAATGATAATGTGATGTGATGATGGTACGAAAGCTTTGCCATTTTGTAGGGGATGATATATATAATATATTCTCATTTTTATATGAAATGGTTTTCCATTTAAATTTAATATATGTTCTTCAAAGTATACCCAGACAATGAATTTTCTCATTTATTTTCATTTAATTTATATTCGCATATTAATAATTGATTCTTTCACAAATATTTAATCAGCTTGCACTTCACAATTATTATACTCTTCCATAAATATAATGGCAACCGAAACTTACCATGATCAATGAGATGTTCATTAATAATAATGATAATTGCAATGCATTCTTCATATTAATTGATTTAAGTGTTTACTTTTATTAAATTAATTCTGCGTAACTACATATATTATGTTTCCAATCAATTCATAAACCGCTAGCTATGCCCTTAGGAGTAGCCGTCGGCTTCAGTGGCAGGTGTGGGCGACTGGGCGTGGCATATAGGAAATAGTAGGAAAGGAACCTTCTGCAAAAAATCCAATCTAGTTATCCTTATCGCATTAAAAATGTTCCACACGTGTGTGTAATAACTTTTATAATTATAATAAATCGATAGCTCGCTACTTCGGTCTATATACTCTACACACTTTTAATGCATCCTTTGGGAGCAGCGGAATGAGATTTTTATAGAGGAAATTGTTTTTTTGCAAACATTTTGCAAACATTTTATAGGTCTGTAAGGACGTTTTGATTTATTATTGATTAATTTGAGTGATTTAAAGGTTATATCACTTGCAATTCATATACTCGTAAAAGTCTATAACGAACACAAAATAAAAAAAAAGAAACATCAAACGATTAAACACACAGACAGAGAGTGCAAGAGGAAGGCTCTATTGCTAAAGGCCTTTGGATTCATATATATTTTTTTTTAATCGACACATTGGTTTGAGTGTAGGTGGTTGCATCTGATGGGGTGCTTGTGTTGTTTTTTCTTTTCACAAAATGTATCCATGAATGAATTTATAGCTACAGTATTTTAGTGGGACATAAAAATTAATATTCAATCTCTCCGCTGCGCCCGCACTGTGCGCAACCGTTCTTTTCCGTGATATTTGCAAAAAATAAACCCACTCTTTAGAATTTAGTGATTTCACCTCGAGACGTTGTTTTTTTTTTTTTTTTGTTTTTTGTTCGGTGTATCTAACCACTCACTCGGAAAATCCCCATTATGGCGCGTAATCCTTGTTCAAGTATATTTGCCACCGAGCAAACATTTCTTCTTGGATGGAAAATCGAGCTGACGGAAAAATTCCTCATGACCTTGAACAGACAACCATAAACCCAGTTTATTATGTAAAAGTAAGAGGAACCTATATAGGTCTAGGGTTACCACTAACAGAAATAATTATAAAATATCAATATTGTAGCCAATACATAGATGGGTAGTAAAAGTAAACATCCTTCAAAGAAAATAGAATGCGAGGAAAAATTAAGTCTTCTAGGGAGTTCGATATTTACTTTCAATAAAATATGTCTTTAAGGGTGGGTCACATAAATTCAACTTTTTCCATCTCCTTAGTAGCGTAAAAACTTGGTTGGAGTGTTAGGAAAAATCTCTAAAAATTTAGGCCCTTGATATTAACATTTATAATAGAGGTCCTTCATGGCAATTGTTATTTTTGGTATAGGTACCTAAATCTTTTTGCTTACAGATGGGAAATATACATATCAACTATCTTAAACAATTTAAAACCTTAATGTAGTCTGACATTTTATCTTTATTTAAGGTTTTTAAATAGCCTTGAATATCTGACAGAAATTATAGTTTTTTTAAGTGTAAAATATCAATCGTAAAAAGGCGTAGTGAAGTACTCAACAGGAAAATGATGGTTCACAATAAACCAATCTGTTTAAGTCAACACAAAAATAGTTCACAAATAAAACAAGGGCAAGCCAACAACCTATAGTGCCGACCATCCATCGCTGGCATATAAGGTCACAATAACAACCTGCAATTGGTCTCAACTGCTGACACACGACAACAAACTGGGTTGATGAATTGTTCACATTTTGTTTTGAAATTATTATTTGTTTTTGTAATTGTTATTATTTGGTAGTTATGTATAAGTAATAGTTAAGGTATAAAAAGAATTGTAATTTCTGAATAAACGTCTAGTAATCAATAGAAATTGTTATTCATTGGTTGTTTGTTATTGGTCAGTTGGAATCTTCAAAGTGAACAGGTTAAAGTGCTTGTATCACTATTGTAAAAAATAATATCAAGTTAATGTGCTTGATATTAATAATCTCAGACAAACGAGTCTGAACATTTTGGTGACCCCGACGTGATCAACTGATTAATACAATTTCATTGGTGCATATTGGTACACGACATCTTCAATTATCTTCATCTTAATCATTATCGAATTGATTTACATCTACTCATCTTTGACTGATCTACAACAATGACAACATTTCAAGAATGCGTGGTGGCTCAAGTAGCAAGTGGCCAAGAAATCCAACGCATCATCTACAAATTCAAAAAGGATTCATCTGATCGAAAAAATACAAGGGTCTACTTTGAAGAAAGGCTTCGGCGACTTCAAGAGCAGTGGAAGAAATTTGAGCAAGGTGACTAGAAGATCAACGGATTACCTCATATTGAGATGGACCATGAATACTTCACCATGTCACAATGTCCTTTGATAAGCACGATACGTTTAACAGAAGACCCGCCTAGAAGCACAGTAACACTAAAACCGTCAAAAATGACGACTGCTATGCGAAGACAAAGAGCAATCATGTGCTCTCTTGAAAGATTGTTGGATGGATTAATAATACACAATAATGATGAGCCATTACAATACCACGAGGTCAAGTTCAGATCCATTGAGCAACTGTGGCATCAAATTGAATCCGTCAACTACACCATATGGGAATTAAGTGATGACCCAACAGTAGACGGCTATAACCATACTGACTTTGAATATGGAACAAAGGGTTCAACAAGCCCTTGTAACGTTATCTGTGAAAGTACAGCAACAAGGCAGTATCGATCATGAAGTAGGTATCGTTAAAAACAATTCTCTACATTTGCCAAAGGTTACCATTCCTAAATTCGATGGTGATTATATGAAATGGCGACAATTTTTCGACCTTTTTTCACAAATGGTAGACAAACAATCCATTGCCAACATCCAGAAGATGTGGTACCTTAAAACAGATCTTAGTGGAGAAGCTGAAATTTGATTCGTCCTCTATCGTTGACCGAAGAGAATTACAAAACAGCATGGACCAAGATCGATACAACAACATTAGGGTTCTCACTTCAACTCTTTTGCAAAAAATAATTGGGCAGCCTTACCATTCACACCCACAGCCATCAGCAGAGGCCATCAAAAATGTACACGATACCACGCAAGAGTGTCTGATGGCTCTAGGCAACATTGGCGTGGATACGGCAACTTGTGACACTATTCTACAACATTTACTTGTGAGCAAACTTGATCAAAGCACAAGAATTATTTACGAGCAATCCCTTACTAAACCAAAGGAACTGCAATCAATAAAAGAATTTTTAGCATTCTTAGAAAATCAATTTCAATCGCTAGAATCAGTTGGACAGAAAAAGAAGGATCCAACTCCTCGAGCTTGTACATCTATAATATCAAATCGTAAGGGAACTTGCAAGGTGTGTCAATCTGGAACACATCCTATATTTGCCTGCAAGCAATTTTTGTAGCTACAGGCATCAGAACGCATAAAAATGGTTCAAAAACTCAAAATTTGTCTTAATTGCCTAAAAATTGGCCATGGGGTCAAAAATTGTATATCAAGAGGATGCTTCAAATGCAACCAGAAACACAATACACTCTTATATCTTGAGAACTAAAATAAGGGAATTCTCACAAACAAACATATGGAACTAACATAGAAGAGGACAGTAATTCAAAGTCTCAAAGAAGTGTAAGTTCATTAGTGACATTATCGATGCAATCTACCCGATGTCTTAATTAATTTAAAACTCAAGTATTTCAATTTTATGTAGGTATCTATTGCACGTACAGTAATAAAATAAAGATTTAAAATGATAGAGTTGTAAAAGAATGCAATCTTTTGTGAACGCAGTCTTTAAAAATTATTCATTAAATTCAATTAAAAGATTTTTTTCAATCACGATTCGTTCAACATCGGAAAGATTGCAATAATTATTATTTCCCACTTGAAATACTAGCCCCACTGTGGAAAAAGTTTAATGAGCCCAGAGCACAGTGCTCATACAAAAGAATGTAAACCAATTGCATTTAATTGTGGGAAAAATGATTTTGATGTCATTGCATAATTTGCACTAGAAGTCTCAAAGTGAATTCAATGAATCTTTTATTAGAGTCATTAAAGATTGCACTTAAAAAAAATTCATTCCTTTACAACCCTGCAAATTAGTCTTCGTTATATTGTCACGCGAAATACGAATAAACCCCACAATTATTCACGGATGCGTTAATGACTTATGACCTGACAAGTGTTAACATTCGAATATTGCCGTGATCTTCACCCAACAGAACTTTAAAAAATCCAATATTTAAAACAAAAGAATCAAAATTCATAATCCTCTTCACCTCTTAAAATCAAAATTCCTTACTCACCTTTTAAAAAGATAAAACAATAATTTTTTTTTTCAAAAAATCAACGAACAAAATTCAAAAAAATATCATACAATTTCCCACGCCCAAAATACTACCCACACTGAAAGGTCCTGATTTGTATGCATGCATCCCCTTTCCGATGGTGTAGAAGCCATCTTCTTCTGATTTACTGCGAGTCAGTCAGTGAAACAATTATGACTAATTATGACTCCTTAATTATACCTGTTTATAAGCTTAGCCTTATACCAAATAACCATCCTCCTTGTCTTTGCTCCTTCAAGAATTGTTTTTTTACATAGTGAGTTGCATAAGATGCATCAAAAAGCTAAAGCATTATGTAGGTTGGTTCAAAACAAGAAACAAAATGGTATGGTAGGGGGGTCATTTTTTTGAAAAATAGTCTTAAATTTAAGGAAAACAATTTTTCAAAACCAACAACAACCATCACTAGATTAGGTTATATAACTTTTCTTAAAGCTAAAATTCCATTTATCAACGTTCTTTTTAATTTATTTGTTTGAGTGAATACTTTTTGTGAAATTAAAACAAACGATAGGATGCAATTGATGCAATCGGAAATTACCATAAGGATATGTTTTCAAATGCTTTAAGGCTTCTACAGTTTATGGTTACACTGACCGTATCCACTGCAACAAGCAAACGTTCATTTTTTACTTTGTAGTGCATACAAACATATTTAAGAAATACCAAAGTTCATTCGAAAGATTTTTACCCATGATGAGTGTCAATGATAATCATTTAATAGATGTCTATTGGATCATCGATATTCTTGCTAAGAAGAAAAAATATTCAAAGTTTTATAATTTTTTTATTTTAAAATCCTGAGATTTTATATTTGCGCTACGAATTCTTACCGCATAAATAAACAAAATTCGAAGTTATTGATATTAAGAATAGTTATATTAATCAGAACTGTGATATAATATAATGTTTTGTTTTAATTTTTTGCCATCAGAAAAAAATTGTTTGCCCCCCCCTAGAAAAAAATCCTAGTTACGCCACTGCCTAGATGTTCCCACAAAATTACATTACTCCATTTATTATTTCACTGGTGAAGCGAAATGACGTGCGACCGTTGATGTACATGATTTTTATTTATGAATTTGGTTTAGTTATCTTGCATAAACTATCAAGATTCTTTTTGATTACAAAACCTTGATAACCTGAGAGAAATCGATCTTTTCTCTATATGCTTTCAGATTGTAATAAATGTACAAATAATTTAATGCTGGTAACCCCATCAATATGTTATATAGCCTAAATTACATTTGTTTTCCAATAAGAGGTGTTATTTTGATATTCAAAGAAAAATGGCATTTTTTGAGATAAATCGGATGTTTATTTCATTATAAAGAGGAAGGTATGCCGTTAATAATGGAACACAACATCAGCCAAATGGCCGCCACGACCACGCTTTCAGGACTATATCCTTTTCATGAAATTTTCCATAACCAAATCGCAAAGTGGCTGCCCTATGTCCTCGATAGCCTCACGAATTCCATCTTTGAGGTCTTGAATCGACGCTGGGCTGTTGGCGTAGACCTTATCTTTCACGTGGCCCCAAAGGAAGAAGTCGCAAGGTGTTAAATCACAAGATCTCGGTGGCCAATTGTGATCACCTCTTCGAGAGATAACACGGTCCGGAAACTTTTCCCGTAAAAGATCGATGGTTTCATTGCTTGTGTGGCACGTAGCGCCGTCTTGTTGAAAGTAAACGTTGTCCAGATCAATACCATCCAATTCCGGCCATAAAAAATCATTAATCATCTCTCGATAGCGCAATCCATTGACCGTAACTGTTGCTCCAGCCTCATTTTCGAAAAAGTAAGGTCCAATGACCCCGCCGGACCATAAACTGCACCAAACAGTCACGCGTTGAGGATGGAGAGGCTTTTCAACAATAACTCTTGGGTTTTCCGAGCCCCAGATGCGACAGTTTTGCTTGTTGACG
This sequence comes from Leucozona laternaria, assembly GCA_932273885.2. Classification (NCBI taxonomy): domain Eukaryota; kingdom Metazoa; phylum Arthropoda; class Insecta; order Diptera; family Syrphidae; genus Leucozona; species Leucozona laternaria. The sequence goes on from OW026366.1 coordinate 275,938,488, forward strand.
TAGCCTCCGAGGTGGAAATGGGCCTCATCAGTCAAGATGATTTTTCGATGAAATTCCGGATCATTTTCATGCATTTCAAGGACCCAATCAGCAAAGACACGATGTTGTTGATGATCAGCCGGCTTGAGTTCTTGTGTTAACTGAACTTTATAAGCCTTAAGACCCAAGTCTTTATGCAAAATACGGTGTAATGACGTTTGTGGAATGCCTAATTCCAAAGAACGACGAGGAATGGACAAACCTGGGTTTTCTTCAACACTTTGGGCTACAACAGCAATATTCTTAGTTGTTCTTGAGCGACGTGGACGGGTTTTATTCTTCACATCACTAACTTGTCCCAACAGCTCGAATTTGTCCACCAATTTCTGTATTGCGGTCCGACAAGGTGCTTCACGACGACCCAAAAATGTTATAGTTTTACGAACCGTCTCTGCCAAATTTTCACCATTTTTCTAGTGAATTTTAATAATTTCAATGCGTTGTTGAAGCGTGTATCGTTCCATTTTTATTAATGGTGTAGTTTCTACTTGTCAAATGTCAAAAAATGACAGCTTCAAAAGTGACAACTACCGAAATAGTGGGCTATTTAAAATAACACCTCTTATTGGAAAACTCTTTATTACTGCAGTTATTGTTTGCCTATACGAAACGAAGGACATCTAATAAAATATAAAATAACCTAAAGACTACACATTTCTATTTTACAAAGCACAACACGCCAACATGGTGTCATAAGTAGGATTCCAACCCACGCACTCTTAGATTTTGTGTTCCACGTGTAAGTGGATATAGCAAATATTTCAGTAACAAAATATGTAGTCGAAAAAGTTGGGTTTATCGTTATTAACGTAGCTGCAGCTTCTTAACAGGGGAGTCAGACATAATCCCGACTTACAGAAAAAACAAATCCAGAAAACTCAAAAACCCAAAAACCCTTAATCCAAAATTCTGAAAACCGAAATCCCCGAAAGCCCATGATCCCTTAAATCCAAAATCCCGAAAAACAAAATCCCCGAAAACCCATTATTCCATAACCTCGAATGGCCAAAATCCCATATTAAATAGATCCTTGTGTTTTTTTTTTGTTCATGTGGTAAGTTAAAGAAAATAATCTATTTTATTTTAATAAATTCACTTGAAGAAATGAAAACAAATTCTTTGAAATATAATTTTTTCTCAGAGAACAACTACATATGTCTGTGACATATTCTCCACAACGCTTTCACGTCAAAAATTTTCTTTGGTCTTAGATGATGTTTGGAGAGAAAAGTGGAGCTAAAATTAAGCGCAATCTGCTAACTAGACTTAACGAAAAAATGTAAAATAAAGTCAAAATCACAAGAAAAATTTGATTATTAATTTTTTTCTTCATTATACAAAATATTTATGAAATTTTAAATGCCATATTATTTGTAATATTTAGAAGTACCTACTAAATTGAAAAAAAATCAGTTCAACAATTACAAAGATATAATTGTATATAAAGGTGATTTTTTAAGAGGTTTAGAACTTTAAAAAAAAAAAAAACACAAAAAAATCGAAAAAATGAATGAAATATTTATTTGAATCGATAGTTTGAACCTTGCAATTTAATGTTTAAAGATAATTTCATGCAAATGTTGACCGTGGCTGCGTCTCAGGTAGCCCATCCGCTGAGTCCAATTTTGGCATACTCTTTCACACATATCGGCCGGTATCTCACGAATGAATGCATGGATGTTGGCTTCCAGTGCGTCAATCGAAGCGGGCTTGTCCCTATAGACATTAGCCTTGACATACTCCCACAAAAAATAATCTAATGGTGTCAAATCGCACGATCTAGGCGGCCAATTGACCGGCCCGAAACGTGAAATTAACTGTTCACCAAACTCGCCTCGCAATTGCGCCATTGTTCCGCGTGCTGTGTGGCATGTGGCACCGTCTTGTTGAAACCACATACCATGCAAGTCAAGAACTTCCATTTCGGGCAAAAAAAAAGTTTGTTATCATCGCTCGGTAGCGTTCACCATTGACAGAAACGCTGCGATTCGCATCATCTTTGAAGAAATAGGCCCAATAATGCCGCCGGCCCATAAACCGCACCAAACAGTGGCTTTTTCGGGATGCATTGGTAGCTGTTGCAATGCTTCTGGCTGATCTTCACTCCAAATGCGGCAATTTTGCTTATTTACGTACCCATTCAACCAAAAATGAGCCTCATCGCTGAACACAAGCAGCGCGCGATGAACATTTCGAACCGAGCACGAATTTTGATAGTAAAATTCAATAATTTGCAAGCGTTGTTCATTTGTAAGACGATCCATGGTTAAATTGCAAACCAAACTGAAGCTGTTTGACAGTGACACAAGGTACTAAACACACATCAGCTGTCGAAACCAGTGTTGCCAAAACCAAACCAGCTAAAAAATCAACCGATAGTAAGCAGACAACAAAAAGAGAGACACTCTGTTTTCTAAAAGGATCCGAGAAAGACTGACAAAGTTAGGTAAGTAAGTGAACTAGATTCAAGAGCTTTTGGAGGAAAATGTCAAAAATACAAACGAGACCCCAGAAACTAACAAAAAAAACAGCAAAAGGAAATTCTCAAATGTTATAAGCTGCCAACCAAAGTTATAAAATTTTAGTTAAGAACATATGGATTTTTGAATTCGCACACTTCGGCTGTAATGAACAAGTGGTAGCAGTAGGTATAAGTCATTTCATTTTACTAAATTTACTTAGAAGATTATGAAGGACAGATTTCTTAAAACGTTTCCACTTTTTAGTATGGAAAATCAAAATTCCAAGTGATGTGTAATATGCAGACATATTTGATACATCCTGATTCCTGACACCATGGCAACCCTTTATTATTGTGTCAGAGCTATATGTAATTCAGTCAAGGATATTAAAATTTTCAATAGTGTGTGTTGTCAAGATTATGACTGTGCGTGCCAACTTTTATGTTTAATATTACATTTTCTTTTTTTTTTGTTGGAATTTTGCAAAATGGATGTAGTAGAGTATAATAAAATAGGCGCAATATTTACTCATGCCAAAGGGAAACTCTATGGCTTGGAAGAAGGAGGGAAATATTTTCAATTCAACCTTAAGGGATTTTCCGGTAAGATGCGTAGAGATTTTCAACTTCTGTGCACACCGCAGTAAACCAACTTTGATGAAGGATGAATAAGGGTAGAGAGGAAAAGACACATTGATATGAATTGAAATAGAAAAGGATTTTTCCCCTTCACTTTTCTGAATAGAAAAGATATCGCTTGGACTTGAACGTTGGACAGACAGCCACCAGTGATATTAAATCGAAACTATTTTATTTATAGTTTTTATTTTTCTTTCTTTGTTGAAATTTATGTTCGTTCAGGGTGAAGTATATAGCTTGAGTTTGGTGGTCTGAGGTGTGTGCCTTGATTTTATGGACACCAATCTTTCTTAAAAGGTCTAATCGTACTCGGTTCGGTAAAGTTAAATACCGCATTTGCTGAAACTATTTTATATGAGGTGCAGGGTCATAAGTTCCCAGGCCAAAAGTTCAATCATCACTCGATTTCCTATGAACTTATAAAGCCATAAGGCCACTTCTGTGGACTTCCGGCCCTTCCGTTGTGGTCTAATGACACACTTATGTCTTTCCAGATACCTACTGGGTACACACAAAATGTATGGATTTTTTTTAAATGTTATAAACTTATTAAAAAGTAGTTTTAAAAAATTCAAAAGTATAGTATAGGTGCTACTCAGGTAGTATAACATTAAAATTACACATTTTTTTTTAAAATGTTCAATTAAATAGGAGTTTACTCGAAATTCCTATTGGAAAAATTAATAATTAAAATTTACAAGAATTTTTTTAAATTACATAATATATCTAGATACCTACTTTAAAAATTTATTTTTTTTTTACAATTTTACGAAGTAGATTTAAAAAAATCAGACGAATTTGATGGAAATAAGCTTATAATATTTTTGAAAAATAAAAACAAATGCTTTTTGAAAATTTTAAAAAAATTATAAATATTTAAATTTTTAAAATTAGGTACTTTCTAAAATTTTTGTTGAGTACCTTTACATTTTGTATTTACCTACGCAATTTTAAGAAATTTGGGTGAATTGGTTAAAAATAAACTTTATCAGCTTTTCAAAAAAAAAAAATATTTTTAAAAAGTTGTAAAATAAAATGTTAAATTTTGTAAATTTTAAAAAGTAGATATAACTTACCCAGTACCCACCTAAATAATTTAAAGAAAATCACAATTCCTTCTATCAATTTGTTTTTTTTTTTTAATTATTATTGTCTCTACAATTTCTAAAAACCAATTCGTTCACTTAAAAAAAAAAACTACGAGACTATATACATGCCAATTTATAACAGTTATAACAGTTTTTTTCCATTGAAAGTGGGCGTGCGTAAATGAGCTTCGCACGACTTAAAAAAAAAAACTCTGGGTGCCTGAAGTATGCCCACCGTTGGAGGGCCTTTTATAAAATAAACTGTTATAATAAGCATGTCTTGAGTCACTTCCTTTCAAAATATCATCGTTTTTGGGGAATCAGAATGGTTTTGTGAAGTTATAAACCGCCCAAGAATTTGTTCGAAAGTCCATTGTGTATACTTTTGCCTTGGGGACTTATGACCCTGCGCCTCTATCTATCACTGATGTGGCAAAAGACAGCCCCTGAGATAGATCTTCTTTATAAATGTTCCAAATAAGCAAACATAATGTCTGCCAAAATTATTTTCATTTCGAACAGCGCCATAGCCTTTCTCTTAAAGTTCTGTGGAGGCTTGTCGATTTTCCAATGCATTGAGTCTATATGTAACTAAGGATACATACCTACTTCTAATATATAAAAAACTATAACGACGCAGCAAGCAATACTGCGAAGAACTTACTATTCGTTTTCGCAGAAGAATAGTTCCCATACTTTCAAGTCAATTCTTCCGCACTAAATTGTATACACAATGATTTACAACGGCTATACAATTCAATTATTATTGCAGTGAGTGCAGCTGTGGTCTTCCGTTCGTGGAAAGGATTCCTTATAAATATAGTTACAATCGTGTTGCACTGTGCAGTGCGGTATTTTAACGAGGATTTCAACTTTAATAGTCGTCCCGCCTCAGATGCCGGATGTTTTTTGTCTTCTTTAGTTTTTTTTTTTTGTTGCTTTTTATTTGAAATTAATTTCCGATTCTCTGGTGCAAGATGTATTTATGGTTTGGAAGTTTTGTATGTATTTTTTTGCCGGTAAATAAAGATGCAAAACTGAGATCTAAGTGGAGTCCTTAAAAAACGGTTAAGGTTGTACGGTATTTGGTAATATACAGGGTGATTCACATAAGGCGTGACAAAAAGCTAGAGAGTGTAGTTTGGCTGGATACAACGAAAAATATCGTACCGGTGAGGGAGGGGGGGGGGGAGACCAATTTTCTAAAAAACAATTACTCAAAACAAAGTTGCTCTTAAGATCCTATTTCCACTACGTTAGGTAGTAAGATAGATTTACTTATTTTCAATTTTCTCAAAAACTAAAGCACATATTTTTTTGAAATAAGAAAATAGTAATTAATAATTTAAAATTTTGAAAAAAAAATTAGTTTGAAATAAAAGAATTTTTTTTTTAAAAAATTTGAGTTTTAAAATTAATTTTTTAAAAAGTATTGTTGGAATGCTGAGTTGTTTTGATGACGCTGTTGCAGAAAAATAAGTCTTACTTCCCAGGGCATACGGTGTATGCCATTGTAATAACAGCCCTAAAGGGAAGTTCGAAGGAAGTCTTTGCGATATAATCCAAAGAGTACCTACTGTCAACCACAAGGAAACGGTGTCAGTCAATGGGGCTAGATATCAACCCGACACAGACAACGATAGTGCCATTTACCAAAAAGAGGTTTCTTCCAAGCATGAAACTTATTCCGTTGACAGGAGAAGAAATCGTGACCCAGAGGTGACTTTTGATAGTAAACTCCTCTGGAATAAACACGTTGAATTAATTGTCGGAAAAACCACAAAAGCACTCATGATATGTAAAAGACTTGCAGTTAAAACAAGGGGCTGCAAGCTAAACATCTTTAGATGGATGTATACCATGATTGTAAGACCCATCATTACCTATGGTGCGGTTGCATAGCATAATAGAACCGAACTAATAACAGCTATGATATCACTAATAAAATTACAAAGGCTCGCATGCATATATATGCATCACATGAGCAATGAGAACTTTCCCTACAGCAGCAATGGAGGTTATCCTTCACTTAACCCCACTACACGTGGCCATATAGAAAGCACTACTTAGGGAGCCATCATGAGATTTGCCAAGGAGGGAACTGGGAAGGGCAAAATCATTGCTCATATAAGGAGAAAAAGACTTCATTTTCAGATCCACAGCAACAGATTTTCTTGACTTTCCAAGAGATATAACTTCGAAAAGCATTTTCAAACAGAGTGCAGTAACAAGAAAGTGTGGGTAGGTGAAACAACGAACTGCAATCTCAAGGCAAACGCCATCAGTAGGTAGGTAGGTACACTGATAGATCAAGAACAACCGAAGGGACAGGTGCAGGAATCTTTATGCCTATAGAACCAAACTCTCCTCTCTGATGGGACAGTCTACTAGCATCTTCCAGGCAGAAGTAAATTCCATTGTAAAGTGTGCTGAATGCTACCTCGAAAGAAATAAGAAAAACCGAAATATTCTCATCATATCAGATAGCCAGGCCGCAATCAAAGCACTAAACCCATATATTTTTCAGTTCAAAACTGGTATCGGAGTGTGTTTGTTGGTTGAGCTGTAGAATGAGCATGAGTAACCTCATCCAGCTCTAAAAAGGGGACACAATAGATTTTAAGGTGGCAGTGTAATTATACCCAACAATATTCTTTCATTCATTCATGCAGAAAAATATTCGTTTCCGGATTAATGGTAGCCATAGATTTTTTTGACTTGACAATGGGATGTGTTCTTAAATGCATAACGGGTACAAAAATTTAGGATGCTTAGAATATTTTCGCAGACATGCGTATTATGTTAAGGTATCTCATTTCGAAATAAATATTCACTTCAATACGAAACTTTGACAGGCATTGCTTGTGTGGTTTTCAATCTGGAAATACCCAACTAACATTTCAGCTTCGGTTAGGTTTAATTGAAAATGCTTTCTAACTTCTATAAAAAATCTGTAAAACTTCGTTAAACATAAAAAGGAGAACATTATAGAGGCTCAAATAACCTTTTTTAAACTTCTAAAGTGACTTCGGTACATCTTCGTGCAGGTACCATGCGCAGTTCTTATAAAAGTTTGAGATTCTATAACTAGTGTTTGTAAGATCTAAACGAAGTCTTATCGAGCGCTATGCACAGTTTTAAAGAAACTTATGTTTTGACAGATAGCCTCGTAAATGATTCTATAAAGGTAAAAAAGCAAATTTAATAGAGGTGTTAGTTGTTATTTTAGTGGTTTTAATATACCTATTAGAAGCAGATAATACAGTTCTTAATGAGGTAGGTATACAAATAAAAAAAAATATTTATTTTCTTTCCAATTTTTTCGAAGTGGTTTTTTCTGTATTTAATCTAGTTTTTACCTGAAAGTATATATCACATAGAATTATTTATTAATTAATGTATTGGAAATAATTATAAAACACAAATATTTTTCTTACCTCCCTAGGGATCGAACTCGGAACCTCCTGTATAAAAGTCCATCGCTTTAGCCACTGCGCCATCTTAGATATAAATTGGAAGATGCAAGAACTTGATCATACTTTTCCTTTTGAGAACTCCAAAGAGCTTCCTTATATAAGCCCAAGCCTCGATAAAATATTAATTAAAGCTCCATTTACATGATGGCCTCCAAGTATCGATGAATCAATAGGCGTGTTTTTTTTGCAAGTCCACATGGATTTGTCGAAAAAAACTATATCGGGACCTAGGAACTTCTTACTTACAGTGCGTAAGTCCCGATAATTATCTGGACTTAGCTAAAAGTCCATATGGATTTAAGTTGTTGTTGTATTTACTTGTAAAACTATTAGTTCCGATGTTGTTTTTTTCGACGAATCCATATGGACTTGCCAAAAAAAACACGCCTAATGAACATTTAAATTGCTATTACCCTGAGGCCACACGGGCAAGTACTGGCGAGCAAGTTGAGTTCATACATTGCCTCTGTCAAATTCGTATCTGTGTACTGGCTGTGAAGTAGGCGGCAAGTTGCTTGCAAGTGGGTCGTTCTTTTTCTTTACTATAGTAAACAACTTTGGTTTATCTTTCAAACAAAATTGATTCAAAGGAAAAGAAAATTATGTACAGCGAAACTTTAACTAAAATTCATGTACCAAAAAAAACTTCAATTTCTTGTACCCAAATATTCTGCAGACGTTAAAATACAGTTTGTTGGCTATCCGTCTGTCAATCACAAACCTTTTAATTTCACTGAAGGATGTCTAAAATATCAATGGATTAAAAACCTCTAAAAATCCGAAATTATTTCCATTTTATTTTCTGTTCAGAAAAATGCTTTTTCAGGGCAATCGGTTGACATTTGGAACGAAATATTCCCGATACGATCAAATATAATTTGTCCTTTATCTGTCAAACCATAAACTTTCAAATTCCAATGAAGGATGACTATACGATGTCAATGGATTTAAACCCACTGAAAATCCGAAATTTTTTCAATTTTTTTTGCTCCGGAAAAATGCATTCTCAGGGCAATCGGTTGACATTTATATAATTTGTTCCCTATCTGTCAAGCACAAAACTATCAAATTCCATTGGATGATGTCTACAATGTCAATGGATTAAGAAACCTCTAAAAATCCGAAAAAAACTTAAATTTAATTTTTCGAAAAGGGCAATTTTAAAGCTTTTTGGTGATTTGTAACGAAATATTCGCAAACGTCAAATATACCGCCGATATAAAACGCCGATTTGCCCCATGAAAATAAATTGATCTTCAAACAAATTTCCAAATCTATGTTTTTCGGCAGGTTTATCCCGTTTTTACCAAAACCAATATAATTTTCAGCTGTCAGCTTGACAAATAATGTGATTTTTGAATTGTTACAACAAATCCATAATCATCAGCTACAATAATTTAAATTTTTTCATCGAACTGTGAATCAACCCAAAGAAATAAACTTATACTCACCGCGATTTTTTTCGTATGTCACGACATTGTTTCGTACAAAAAACAGAAAAATCTTGCTAGATTTAACATTCCAACAATAAAAAGTGAATATTAATACAAATTCTAAACGAAAAGAGAATAACAAAAATACAATTCGCGAGGATGAATAATATTTTCCGTTTTCTTGGAAGTTTTTACAAATTCTTTTCAATTTACAGAAAGAAATCGATTCGTTTTAGAAAAAAAATTCCATTTATTGAAAAATCTGAAGATTGAGGCAAAACATAAAATTGGTTGTCTCTATATTTCCACCTTTTGATTTGAAGCCCGTAACTCCCCCAGTCTGCATTAGTTTATATTATAACACTGACTTTTTATTAGTTAAATAAAAAAAGTGTTTATTTGTTGGTATCTTTAAAGTATAACCTCGCTTATATAAAGTATGTACAGTAAAGTGTGTGCGCGGTGTAAGCATAAGCAAAAAGTTCTGCAACGTCACATAGATTAAAGGCTGTCCCAAACCAACGCGAAACATTCGCGCGAATATGCGACGACTGAAAAATGTTCGAAGATTCGCATCGCACCAGTGTGGGTGCTCCTATTAATCTCCATGCAATTAAATTAAGACAGGCGAAAGTCTCGTCGTCGTTCAGAAATATTCGCGTTGGTTTGGGAGAGCCTTTATGCTGACAAGTTCCTGAGAGGTTAAAACATAAATCACAGATTAGCCATATGAAGATTAGAATGTTTCGTACGTTTCACTCTCCAAAATCCATTTGTTTACAATTGTTGTACTTATAATTTCATCCGATGAATAATAATTTCGTCGATGAATAGATGTCAATTGCAAGAACAATTGAATCAGGTGTGTGAAGATCCCTACTATCTATGTGTGAGGTTTTTATACACACGTTCTCATTTTTATCTGCAATCTGACTGTTCAAGCTTGTAGGCAAAAAAAAATGGCTGCCGTTGATTTTCATCTTCATGTGGCTAATCTGTAACACAAATTTTGAGCGCACATTGTTTGTGTTTCTCGCCTTTTTCTTCGTCGGTCCTCATTGAAGTTTCCTATGCCATTATGCCAATACTCGCTTGATTCATTAAAGGATGTATCGTTGTTTATTTGCTGGTCAATTTCTAAATAATTGACGATGTACATAAGATAAAATTAAAAAAACAACAAAAATAGTCTAACCTTCTGGACTTGGAGAGACCTGATGATTTCTTGTGCTGACCTAATTTGTGCTCTCTTGTGGTCTTTCTTGATCTTATGCATTCCTCTGCAAATCCAATTGACGTGCTCTCTGAAGCATAATTCTACGTCTCATAGCAAGAGATCTAAAGTAGTGACCTGATTTTTTTATTTGTTTCCATGAACTCGGCTAAACTAAATTCTGACAAGATTTACCTTCATCTATATATCTATATGTTAATTGATTTTTCTTTAAAGGTTCGATAAATAAAATCTGGCAGGTCTCACCGAAATACTCGATTAAGCTTCTTTAAATTTTTTATAGAAACTTTATTAATATCTTTTTACAGCAACCTCTATAAAATCCTCTATGGAGCTTTAATAAAGTGACAGCCACTTTAACCTTCCACTATATGATTTATAGAGCCTCATTGGAGTGTCAGCTCTTAACCTCTGTTAGTCTTCCTTTTCTTATTTCCAAACGGCTTAACGGAAGTAGTTATCGAGTTCATGACTTCTATAAGAATTTCATTTCCACAGAAGGCCGTATAGAGGCTTTATATAAGGCTAAGCCTGCAAATATCAATAGTTCTAAGCTAAAAGAAGCTGAAATGTTAGTTGGGTACTTTTTTCGGAGTTGGTCTTTTTAACAGCTGTCACTTGATTTATGCTCACTTTGGTTTGCCATTTTAAAATAAATAGACTTACTTCTGAACAACGCTTGCAAATTGTGCCCAAATGGGCCCAAAACAAGATTGCCGTTGATCCCAATTTTCATCAGAGAATTTTTTTTAAGCAATGAAGCTCACTTTTGGTTAAATGGTTACGTCAATAAACAAAACTGCCGTATTTGAAGTGATGATAATCCACAAGACATTGTTGAGACTCCGTAACATCCTCGAAAAGTCACTGTTTGGTGTGCTCTATGGGCAGAGGGAATCATTGGTCCATATTTCTTCAAAAATAAAGCCGGCCATAATGTAACAGTCAATGGGGAACGCTATAGAGCCATGATTAATGACTTTTTCGTGCCTGAATTGGAACCTTTGGTTCCAACAAGACGGCGCTACATGCCATACAGTCAACGACACAATCAATTTATTGAAGGAAACTTTTGGTGAGCGCATTATCTCGCGTCGTTGGCCTATGGCATGGCCTCTAAGATCGTGCGATTTAACATCGCTGGACTATTTTTTGTGGAGTGAAGCCGCTTGTCTACGCAGATAAGTCTGAGACGATTGACGCCTTGGAATAAAATATTCGGCGCGTTATTGCTGACATACGGCCCCAATTGCTGCAAAAATGGCAAACCCTTATCTTTATAATAAAGCTTAGTTCTTGGCCATAACATTAAATTATATGTGTTTTATTTCTTCTTGAAAACCACATGTCTTAAAAAAAACACCCTTTATTAGAATTGTATCAAAATAGAAAAATATGTAATTATCAATGAAAAAACATCAAAACATAATCCATTGTACACTTCAACTAATCCATAGATATGGAATCGTAAGCATTCGAATTTCAATTTACTAAGAAACTCCTGAACCTTAGAATGAAACAAGAAAAATTAAAAATACTTAAACTTTCAATTTCAATGGAATTTTCGAAAGCCGCACCGTCGAATCCACCAGTGATATAAAAAACAAAAAATCCAACAGGTGTTTCAGAGATATTAGCAGCAGATTCCAGCTGATGACTCCTGTTGCCGTATAACACAAATACGCATTATGCATGTATCCAATTATGATTAGCAGATAACAGTAGACGGAAAAGAATAAGTGAATTTTTGTGATTCGATGAAATTGATTGTTGATTTTGTATAGATCCGTATAAATCATCGAGGCTTTGTCTAGTTCCTCGGAAAAATCACAAAGAAGCTGCATTTGCCGAAATTTTGACATTTTCCCATTGTGATGGACTTTCTCCAAACGCTTTGCAAATGCCTTCATATAGTTTCCCATATTCTGGTAGAATCCCGAAGCAACGATAAATCTCAAGCACACAAAATCCTGAATCAAAAAACCTCCAAGCCAATGAAAGGCCCACAGGAAAAATTCAAATATATGAATATAAGCGGTTTTCAAATCTAAAAGTGATTTCAATAATTTGGCCAATATCACCGCCATTGCTATTATTCGACTGAGAATCAGCAGGTAAATTGATTTGCAAATTATTTTGGAATCACCCGTTGTCGATTTTATGCGATTGAAGATTTCAACGGAATTATTTAGTGCAGCGATTAATTGCTTGCTCTGAATCATATGAGATACTTGGGATGCAATTGTGAAGGAAAACATCGATATTATTTGGAATGTGGAAAGTACGATCAAATAGGGTGGTGTTTTCGTTTTATAAAATTCCGGTATTAGTGTGATGTATCCTAATGAGAATGTTAGGCTGGTAATGATGCTGTAGAGCTGCAGCTTTGGTGAAGGCTGGAAACGACCACTGTTCGTTATGGTGAAATCAATCAACCCGAGTATTTTAGCAAAGTTAAAAAAATATTTCAGTAATTTCAAGTGCAATGTTTTCCTCAAAACAGACCCCGACGACATTGTGTGGCAAAAGGGTGTCACAAGACTGAATCGCATGAAGTGCAAAATTCGAAAGAACAGTGAAGACAATTATGAAATGGATAGCATTGTCTCGGCAGTCTGTCAATCAATCGATTAATAACTTATTGCAATTATTGTAATTGAGGAAATGCAAAATGCGAAAGTGTGATACACATGGAGGATGTTTCAATAACTATTGCAAGTGACAAAAGCCGTTAAAAAAGCAGTTTTGTTTTTAGGGGAAAGAAACTTGACTTCTGTGGTGATAATTTTTTTAAACTTCTATAACGCCATTGACCATTAATTATCTACTACATCTACTACTATCTGACCCGCCCGGCTTCGCACGGGTAGACAAACCTAGGCTTGTCGTACAAATTACAAAAGAAAATATAGATAAATATTTAAGATACTTTTTGTAATTAAATACAACTTACTGAGTTTTGAGCCACTTCACGTTATGAATGGTGAAATTCGTAAAAATATGGTCATATGTATAAGTCCAATTCTTATAACTTTACCAACGCAGAAAGAATTTTTGTAATCAAAAACCATTTTTTTGAGTTTATCCCATTTCAATCTATACCTTATATTATAAAATTTTCAAAATTAACCTTTCCAACACAAATTTTTTTAATAAAATTTTCTTAAGGCCATCCACTCAAAATAACCTTTCAATCGGACCATTTTTTTATTTTTACACCATTTCACCCTACAAATAGATAATAAAATTTGAAAAAGATTACACCTAAAAGAATTTCTTAAATTGGACAATTTTTCTATTTTTTACCCCATTTCACCCTACAAATTGCAATTTTTTAAAAAGAAATATCCTTGAAGTGATTTCCTAAGAATAAGCTTTAAAACGCAGGTAGAGTTTTTTTCATCGGATACGTCTTTTTATTTATACCCCAATTCACCCTACAAAGTGATTTTTTTTTTTGATATTTTATTCGCGACGGAGTCGAGTCCAAGAAATTAGAGATCATTAAAATCGGTACAGCCGTTCTTGAGTTATAAGTTTTGTAACTAAACCAACTTTGTTTTATATATTAAGATTAAATACAAAATATTTAATCATTTTTGTATTAACAAATTTATTTTAAAAATTTAAATTTAAAAAATTAAACAACTAGTGTTAAATTTGATAGCCTATCTGTTAGTACAGATATTTTAAAATATTGTACAGTTATAGAAACAATAAGAATCATTCACTCGTGGTCGCAGTGTTCAGATATTTGAGTAAAGTCGTAATTATTTATTTTTTTTTTTTTGAAAAAAAACGCCATATCACAGGGGCTACATGGGCAATATTTTTTTTCTGTTTTTTTTTTTCAGCAAGGTCTTAATTCCAGCTGCATCTAGTTGCAAGGATATCCATTATTTACTGGACACCCTGTATATATGACTAGTTTCTATTGCAAACGAAATACACGATCAGCACACAACAGCACAAAAATGATGAAGCGACCGAGGTTGGATACGAAAATATGTGGAAAGCTTTTTTCAGTTTTCTCTGCTGAAATTCTACTCTGTGGTAGGTAGAAATTCTACTCTGTGATAGGTAGGTAATTTTGAGGATTTTACTTGAAGCACCGAATAGCAAGGTGCTAGATGCGTAGTTCACAATTGATAAAATTCTGAATCGTTTTTGGTTGTTTGCAATTAATTACACTTTCCCCATTATATTGTGTTTAGGCTAGCGATCTGTATAATCATAAAACTCAAACCTGACTTCACTTAAGCTAGGGATTGAATCCCAAACTTGGCTTTTGCCTAAGAGTCGATTGGGCATCTGGCCGTGCCGTGACGTAGACTAATGGCTAAAACGGTTGTGCGCAGGTTTCATCATGTAGCAAAATTAAATAACTCAGGGACTTATGTCAGCAGACATACTTAAGGCTATACAATTTATCCCACCACTGTCTCTAAAGTATATAAAATGAAATGTTAATTATTGTCAGTAGCAAACGTATCCTGGTGGAATCTGTCTTGAAAAAAAAAAATGGTCCGTTAAATCGAACGACTATAGGCTATCTTATACCCATTATAAACGGAAGCGACAAATTCCATTTCAGCATGTTTCACTGCAGATATATTGGTGTTTCTCCACTTATATCCTGTCTTTTACATCACTGTATTTTGGTACAGGGATTATGGAAATAGCAAGGAAAGAGAATAACAACTCTTCACTAATAATTCAGTATTTAATCTAAGCTAACAGTAGGGGTAACTAGGCGTATACTTACTCTCGAAAAAATTCTCTATACAAATTTATATTTTCTTGTTTGGCTTGTGATGCTTTTTCTTCGTGGCTGAGGTATGCTCACCGTTGTCCAGGGTTCTTCCCAAAGAAGCAACGAAACTTGGGTTTGGAGGGTCTTTAACTCCGAATGAAATAGTTTAATTTCGTTTGATTAATTTAAGTTTCATTAATTTTGATTTGGTCGAAATTTATAACATGGTATGGTTAACAGTCTGTCTCTTAAGATTAAATAACACGGTATTTCATATAACACAACATTTTGTTATCCTATATAACTAACACGGTATTTCATATAATGAAACTCTCAGAGGAGAACCTTGTCCAGTGAACTTCTTGAAGAGGAGTCCAAAGGAACTAAACGGTCAGGAACTCTGTACAGAGACCCTTGTCCCTAGCACACAAACTAAGGAACAAAGCGGGCGGAACTCACGGAGGAGAACCTTGTCCAATGAGCTGCTTGAAGAGGAGCTCCAAGTAACGAAGCGGTCGGGGATCTGTATAGAGACCCTTGTCCTTAGCACACAGCCTAAGGAACAAAGCGGGTGGAACTCACTGAGGAGAACCTGTCCTATGAGCTGCTTGAAGAGGAGCTCAAAGGAATAAAACGGGGTCAGGGGATCTTACAAATAAATAATACTTAATAATACCAAATAATAAAATAATAATTTCTGTTATATCTAATGCCCTACAATTTTATAAAAAAAAAGTTAGATTGGCTTCTCAACTGAGTAAACTCTGCTAAGCAACGCCTTTCTGTCACCGAACACCCTATAAAAGGCTTTTGTTGCGGCCGATCTTTGATTCTCCATACACTAGATTGGTTCCCACACTTGGACGAGAAAGAAAGACAATTTTGTTGTTTTCTTTACCTCGCCTTATAACATCTGCGGCTCTAACATAGTGTGAACTATGAAACTTAAACTACAAAATCGTATGAGATTTCCTCGTCTCTTATTTTAGACGGGGTAAATGTTAATTTGTGCCATATGCTTTATATGAGGATGTTTAGCTCTATGATTAGGGTACCGGTAGGGGTTGTAGGTAAATTGCGTTTTGATGAGAATTTATGATTAGGGTACATGTATACTATGTATAATGTAAAACTACATGATTATGGAGCTTCGTTACAGGCTTATGTTAGGTTTTACTACAAATCTCATTACATTTACAAGAGTAACCGAGTTAAAAGAATAAGAGAATAAACATTTTGCTTTCGTTGATGCTAGTAAAAGAAAGTAACGGTGTCTCATGCACAACTGAGTTGGCCTGGCCGGGGTATCATTACCCTATTTAAACTATGTCTTATCTCTTTAAATCTTTGGAATGCGTAACTATGGTTTATCCTTTTTGAATTTAGCACCTTGTACAAATTATTCCCTTCGATTTTAGTGACCCTTACCTTAAGAAACTTCAGGAAAAGTTTGACATTTAGGTGTTTCGCTGCATCGCTAAAGTATAAAGTTTATACAATTATAGTCACCTACCAGTTCTCTGATATAAAACGATTCTACTTCTTAATTTGTAAGGTTTTTCCTAAGATTCATGTGCTTTCTCTAATGCATTTTTAAGATAGGAATGCAATTTATTAATTTTTGCTGTTTTTGGCAGCCAATCTAATCTAATCTCCGAGTTGTTCAAGCCCCCTTAATCTTTGAGAAGGCTTGCAATCCGCACCATGTTCAATCATTCGATGGCCAAAAAGGGCGTGACATACTCAAAGCTAAATGCTAAATTCACGGCCAATGAATTCAGTTCCATTTTCAGAAAGGATACTCTCTGGGAACTAAAAACATTTTTACGCTGTCCCAGTCGTACCTCTTGATATTGTAAGTTATAGGATATACAATTCTAGTTAAGACATATGAAGCCTGAATAAAAAGAATTTCTTTTTTTTTAATTGGAGTTCGGAACTTTTTAACTACCAAGTATTTTTTGGCTTTCTTCGGTTTGAACCCTGAACCCACTGACCTACACACCTAAGCTATAAATAGAAAAAAGCTTCCTAAAAAGTAGTGAAACACATTCTCTGACCTTCTATCAATTTTTCTATTCATTAACAAAATATTTTCAAATTCTTTAGCGCATGAAAATTCCCGCAGAGACGAACAAAAAAACGATTGGCATTAATTGGAAGAAGTGGAAGAAGCTCCTGTCAATTAGTATTAAGTTAAAATCTCTTGTACATTGAGCATGATTTTAAGTCCTTAAGTCAAGGCAGTCACCAATCAGACCATTGAGTTGTTTTCGAGACATACAAATGCCATGGTATTTATTCGGGTGTGGGAAGAAATTTTGAAGAAAAAACTCGTAATCAAATACATAATAGTATTCTGGATGAGACGTTTTGTTCAAAAGAAAAATTAATGGTAATAAAATTGTCATAGGTAGGTATCTATGTATTCGTATTTCCTGCGTATAGTGTATCCTTAATCTCCTTATATCTATAACAAGTACATCCACAGAATAGTTGAAGAGACATGTAATAGTCTGGCATTGTGAATGCATAAGGCCAAAGAATATACACCAACTACACAACAACAACAAAAACGATAACGACAACGACATTATAGGTAGATATATACGAGACGACCATCAGAGCAGAGCGTATATGTATACCATCAGCTAAAGTACTTGTGTTTTTGCCTTAGGTATTCATAAAAAAAAAATTCCAAGACGACACGACGACGACGTCGACGACTTCGACGATGTGAGAATACTTTTTGCTTTCATATTCATATTGGCATCTTGTGGGAGTTGGAGACTTTCGGTATGACAGCAAGTGGTGGGCGCCGTCACCTCTTCCTACCTAAATTATTGTAAAACATGGCTTGCATACAATGTAAATTACCCCCTGAAAGATGACAAGCCGTTACCGTTAATGTGGAGCCTCAGATTGTATTGTAGGCTTGCCAGGGTTAATTTTTTTCAAACATGAACTTAGGTAGCGAGTTTAGAACAGCACAATGAGAAAAAGTTTAAGTTGAAGGAGTTACACAATCGGGATTTACTAAAAGGCTAGTCAAGGAAATAAGTGATCCAAAGTAGCATTTTTTTTTCGAAAATTTTCTATTGTGTGCTTCAAGTTGCTTAATGCTACCTTTTTACTCTAAATGTTAGTGGATCACTTTTGTTCTTAAAATGCTTATACAAAGACTAGACTGGAAAAGCTCAATCTGTTTGCGAAAGTGATGCGGACCCAATACGTAATTTCAAGCTTAATCAATGCTAAAAATGAAAAAGAGAACATTTTGCTCATAGAAGGTAAAGTTAACAAAAAGTTGTTGACTAAAACAGTTCACTTCCCTAGTCATTAAATTTTCCTAATAATGACGAGACATTCAATTTATAGTTAAAATGGCGGTATTCATACTAAAATTCAGCGAAACACAAGTTTAGTTAGCTGAATAACATTTATTACCACAGTAATTTGAAACGAGCTCTTCTGATACCTTAATTTATAAGGCTGTCTTAAGCAGCCCATACAAACAACATAAGTGTATACACCGGTGTCATAAAAATTAAAATATTTACACACATTTAAATCCAACGACGCAAGTGGCGAGTGTATGGGCCACTTAAAAAACTTATCGACACGGCTCTAACATGTACACAATAATGTAGGTTTATAAATCCAATATACCTCATCGCATTCAAATTCTGGCTAAATACATTATGGCTCTATGATATCGGATACACATAATTGTAATTGCCAAAGTCAAGGGCAAACAGCACTGGCTCTTAAGTGTGTCAGGGTAATGTGTAAGAATGAATGGAATAAAGAATTGAATAAATTGTGATTGTGTCATACTCGAGGTACCTATGTCGTGGTGTATTTTAGACAGAGTGCTGGGGGGGTCATTTGAGAGAAAAATCCCTTTAGCTAGTCAGAAAATTCTCAATTTTTTCACAGAATTTGTTTTTCCCTTTTTGTTTCCCACAGAACAAAAAATAGATGCATTTAAGGAAATCAACCAGATCATCGCCAGAAGACAAAAAATGCCCTTAAGAAGTCACGACTATTCAGGATAAAACAGAAGCATTTTCTGAATATTTCTAAGGAAATCTCGTGCAAGCCCACCCAACGATTCCATTTGCTTAGAAGAAGTTGAGTCATCAATACAGCAGCTGCAGCAGACGGAAACTGAAACTACCATCTTCAATGATGAAAATCCTTAAAGTGTTCCCAAGCCAACCGCAAGTTTCACCAATCCCCGAAGAAGTAGCTGAGCTCATCTATAGTGGTCGATCTAAGAAATAATCCGCACCAGGCATATGATTTCCAACTACATCATAAGGGAGTTTCCCCAAATTATGGTGCTATTTCTCACGATCTTGGTCAACAACTGCATCAATAATTGTCATTTTCCTAAAAGATTGAAGACATAAAAAATTGTACCTATACCAAAGAAAGTTGATAGAAGTAGGTACAATTTGTGGATATCGACCGATCTCTCTCCTGAGAAACACCAGCAAGGACAGAAGGACTTGTTCTTCGGAGGCTGAAGGCGTTCTGTACCATTAACTACGTCATTCCGGGTATGCAGTTTTGGACTTCAAGAGCAACACTCTACTTAACATCCACTCCTGAGGTTGCAGAATGATTTTGCTAGCACCCTCAATAACTGCCATTGGGTGGTTCCTGGTTATTTGAGAGCATCTAGGTACACTAATAAAAATAATTGTCTGCTTTCTCAATTACAAGTCATTCTTAGTCGAGATTGAAAGCGGCCAATCAACAACCAAAAGCATCAGAGCAGGAAGTTTCCCAAGGATCGAAGCTAGGACCATATCTCTATAACATCTTCACTTAGGGCTAACCTCAACTCTGCAATGCTATGAATTTGCTCTACACGGAAGATTCCCTGACACACGCCAAGTCCATGTCACCGATAATTGCAGCCTAATGAGTAGAAGAACACGTGAGGTGTCTGAGGGGGCATCAAAGTCAATTCAGCCAAATCCGAGTTGGCTTGCTTCAGAAGACACACCGTCAGCCGGTGTGTCTGCCACAGCATCATCCTCAATCTGCCCCATGGATCGAAATTGTCAACCAAAAATCGGTGAAATAGCTGAGTATCAACTTCGAGCAGCGATTACGTTTCAACCCACACGTTACGGCCGTCTTCAAAAAAGCGAATTACGCTTTTCATCTCGTCCACCCTCTAATGCTTCTCTACAAGCAACTTCTCAGACCCATCAAATTACGTATTGTTTTCCTGCCTGGTATACTATATCCAAAACTAGCATGAAGAAGCTTGGAGTATTCGAGAGGAAAATCCTGCGGGTTTGGAGCGGACTTGACTTTGACCACCAATGACGGAAGCACATCAGCAACCATAGACTCTACGAAGCATCATGAATCATACCAATGGACAAATCCATGGTCATGCTATGATCAGCGAAGAGGGACATTCGGAGCCACGTTCCCTATGTAGAAGTGACGGCACTGCTGGACGAAGGCATTATTCTGCTCAACGACGACGATGCAATCCACTTCTATACGCGGACGCAGCATCAAGTAACCATCGTGGCAAGAAGCTACCCCCTCCCTAATATCACACCACAATGACAACCGGATTTGAAAGACCCGAGAGAACCCATCAATTATTGTGTAAAAAGGAAGTTTAAACCAAATAACGACAATTTTTTTAAATTTATAAAATAAAACAACATGAAATATCAAAATGTAATATTGTATGCAACATTGAATTAAGAATAAATTTTAAATAATTCTGTTCAATAAAAAAAGTTAAACACTTTTTGGAGAAAATTTAGACTAAACCCAATCTTGCAAGGATTCGAAGAAATTTTAATTTTAAATAGCCTCAGTACGGCTATAAACAGCCACAGTATGGTTTTGAGCAGTCTCAGAACCTTCTGTGGTTGGGAGTGCTCATAATACCGACTTTAATTTTTTGTCAAACGCCAGTTGACGCACCCATAGTAGGCAGCGGAAGTCTGTCCTTAGTCATGATGCACTTATTAATTTAAGCTCAAGAAGGTTACAAAAATTGTTTATATTGATTCGAATAGAAGACCCAAAACTGTTCTGACGGACGAAAATCGTACGAAAATCCTACTTCACAGTAATGGAATTAAATTTTGATGGATTCGCAGTAGTTTTTCCGCGAATTTTTGTATTTGCACTTTGAATCAACCTAGAAGAAAGGTCTCTTGTGGTTTCTTATGCCACATATAATTATAATAATTTTTTGCGAGTTTTATTTGGCTGCTAATTGGCAGTTTCACTTGCGTTTTAGGTCCTATTTCATTACTTTGCATTATATTTCCTCGCCAATTTTTATTGCATTGCATTTTAAATGATTGCGAAATGAAAAACAATCCGCCATCTGCCAGAGGACACATGCAAAGGTACCCCTTGTGAAGCATCATCAAAGGAAGATTGGCGGAGATAATCGTTTTCGGACTTAATCGAAATAAATGATGAAATTCACGTCACCATGGAACAGAGTGAAATGCCAGAGACGTATTGGTTTTTCATTGAAATGAAACTGAAAGTACGTTTCATAAATTGTGTGTATTATTTCCGTACTGTACGATATTTAATCTTTGGGAAGGGTTATTGCTCAGTAGGGATCTATCAAACCTAAAATTTTTCAAACCGAGTTGAAATTTAAGCAAACCGAGTTGCAAACCGAGTTGCAAACTGAATTGCAAACCTAGTTGGCCAACTCGGTTCGAAGCAAAATAGGTGAATACTTTTCATTCAAGCAAAGCGAGTTGCGAAATGCAAATCGAGTTTCCTAACCCGGTTTGAAGCGATATCGGAGGATGCTTTTCTCTCTTCATGCGTTCTTTTTGAATAATTTGACTCGGTTTGGTATTCGTTCGGTTTGTTTCCAAATATCACCCCGTTGGCCTTAAATAACATTTTTCCGGAGCAGTAAAAAAAAACTGAAAATTTCTGATTATTTAGAGGTTTTTTTAATCCATCGGCATCGTAGCACTCCTTCAATGGAATTTGACAGTTAATAGCTTGATAAATTTTGGGGCAAATAGTCTATTTCGTTCCAAATATCAACCAGTTGCCCTTAAATCACATTTTTCAGGAGGAGATTTTTCATCTGTTTTTTAGTTATTCGGTTCGGTTGGTGCTTGGAAGTTCTGTCCTTGTTTTCGATTCGACTGTTACAGTACAACCAACATAAACAGTATATATAATAAAGGGTTTTCCAATAAGAGGTGTTATTTTGATATTCAAAGAAAAATGGCATTTTTTGAGATAAATGATCAGATGTTTATTTCATTATAAAGAAGAAGGTATACCGTTAATAATGGAACACAACATCAGCCAAATGGCCGCCACGACCACGCTTACAGGACCATATCCTTTTCATGAAATTTTCCATAACCAAATTGCATAGTGGCTGCCCTATGTCCTCGATAGCCTCACGAATTCCATCTTTGAGGTCTTGAATCGACGCTGGGCTGTTGGCGTAGACCTTATCTTTCACGTGGCCTCAAAGGAAGAAGTCGCAAGGTATTAAATCACAAGATCTTGGTGGCCAATTGTGATCACCTCTTCGAGAGATAACACGGTCCGGAAACTTTTCCCGTAAAAGATCGATGGTTTCATTGCTTGTGTGGCACGTAGCGCCGTCTTGTTGAAAGAAAACGTTGTCCAGATCAATACCATCCAATTCCCGCCATAAAAAATCATTAATCATCTCTCGATAGCGCAATCCATTGACCGTAACTGTTGCTCCAGCCTCATTTTCGAAAAAGTAAGGTCCAATGACCCCGCCGGACCATAAACCGCACCAAACAGTCACGCGTTGAGGATGGAGAGGCTTTTTAACAATAACTCTTGGGTTTTCCGAGCCCCAGATGCGACAGTTTTGCTTGTTGACGTAGCCTCCGAGGTGGAAATGGGCCTCATCAGTCAAGATGATTTTTCGATGAAATTCCGGATCATTTTCATGCATTTCAAGGACCCAATCAGCAAAGACACGACGTTGTTGATGATCAGCCGGCTTGAGTTCTTGTGTTAACTGAACTTTATAAGCCTTAAGACCCAAGTCTTTATGCAAAATACGGTGTAATGACGTTTGTGGAATGCCTAATTCCAAAGAACGACGAGGAATGGACAAACCTGGGTTTTCTTCAACACTTTGGGCTACAACAGCAATATTCTCAGTTTTTCTTGAGCGACGTGCACGGTTTTTTATTCTTCACATCACTAACTTGTCCCAACAGCTCGAATTTGTCCACCAATTTTTGTATTGCGGTCCGACAAGGTGTTTCACGACGACCCAAAAATGTTTTAGTTTTACGAACCGTCTCTGCCAAATTTTCACCATTTTTATAGTGAATTTTAATAATTTCAATGCGTTGTTGAAGCGTGTATCGTTCCATTTTTATTAATCGCGTAGTTTCTACTTGTCAAATGTCAAAAAATGACAGCTTCAAAAGTGACAGCTACCAAAATAGCGGGCTATTCAAAATAACACCTCTTATTGGAAAACCCTTTACATTCTGGTTCAGCCCGAGTCGATGCCATATTACCAAAAACCGAGTTGATAATTTGGTATACAGAAACCAAACAAGGCAATTTTATTTTTTCTCGCTATGCTCTAGTACAAAACTAAAAACCGAATCGAATTATAGTTCGGTTCAGGTGAAAGAAGCTCGGCTTGCGCTTAACTCGGTGTGACTTATTGGTTTTATAAAATGAATTTAATAAATTGTGATTCGGTTCGGTGAAAAAAAAAATTGCGGAATTGCAAAATTTGACGTGAAAACACACGCTTGCCGAATTAGGCCCCAGGAACAAACACTAAAATTCTGCTTAGTTTGTCATATCAGATTAATTTGACAGATCAAAAAGAATTTTATTCCGTCATTTCAGATTAATCTGACTTATCAAACACAATTTTTCCGCACACAAGCTCCCTAGAGCTTGTTTTTGTTCTTCATTTTTCCACTTTTTGTCGCTTTTTGGAAAAAAAAAAAACGGTGAATGTAGTCAAGTCTTTATTGTTTTAATAAATTTTTACGTTTTATATGTCTAAAGCCAAGCCACAATATGTCCTTGAACCGCAGAAGCAAGTTCGTGCCATACATCAGTCGTGATAATTTTGTTTTTAATATTGTTTATTGTCAGCGCTAGCTGGCAACCATATCCTAGGTTTCTAAACTTTCCACCTATACTTGTCATGTCACTATGGGACATTTTTTTTTTTTTGCTTTTCTAAATAAAATTCCATCTGATTTATGCTCATAACGTTCCCTGATTTTGATAGCATTCATATATGAAGGTAATACTAATTTAATTATCCAAAGCAATTTGCACATGCACAGGATGGAACAAATTAAATTTCCCACTGAAGGTTGGAGAGCATCCGTGCAGTGGCTGTTGGGCTGGGGCTCTGTGGCTCTGTGCCTCTGCGACTGGAACTGGAACTGCAGGTGCCCTTCCGAGCTAATGAAAATAAGCTTGAGGATTATTTTTTTTTTTTGTATTATTCTATCACTCAATCCGAATGTAGTCGCAAGCTTATTTCTTCATTTGTTCAAATTGAATTTACTTTATGGAATTATTATTTTCCGAATGGACAGTGGAAAATAATTTAATCCAAACTGTCATCGTCTAACAGAATATACCAACAGTTAGCACAAAAGTTGTTAGGGCTTAACTTGCTTTCGGAAAGTTTATCAGCAGGTTTTTCGTTTTTATTCTCTTTTTTTGTTTAACTTGATGATGGTTTAATCAATTTCTTATTGAAATTCTTTTTATAAGGTAGGTTGAGGTTGTGTTTCACAAAAGGAAAAACTTTATTGTCCTATTTTGAATCAAATTGAATTTCGATGGAAAAGAACATTCGATTATTGGGATTTTGAGACAATGAAACTTATTATTTATTTAGAAAACTTTTGAAAGTGCTTGGAATAGGAATACTATACTCAGCAGCGGTGATTTTGGCTCTTCAAGGTGACAAATTGTTCTCCTTTGCACTTCAATTGCCAAACACAAGATTGTAAATCTTCTTTCTTCGTTCTTTATCAATTCTTACAAATTACCTTAGCTTTAAATTGAATACCTTTCTCTTTTAAGTACCCAGGTATTTATTCAGTGTGTAAATTCAAATTGTATTGCTTCGTTGTTAAAAATAAATTTTACGTAACTCAATCTGTCCAATCTTATGTATAGGTATTTGTTTTCAACAAACAAAAAAAAGTTTAATTTAAATTGAATCAGGCGGTAACATTTCTCACACCGCAGAGCACACACACAATTTATTTCCCTTTGGTTTCTTCTTTCAGTGTAGGTAGATACGAGTACATTTATACATATATCGAAAAGAATATATTGGGATATTTAAGGATTGTTTCCTTTTTTTTTCCTTAATTTTCACCACGTCAATCAGTCACCATCAACAGTCGTCCTTTCGGAGCGGCGGCCGGCGTGTGGTGCGGCGGCGTGTCGGGTGGTGCGTCGGCATCGGCGTCAGTTTCGGGGAAATTCGAAAACAAAGATTATTTTGGAAGAAGAGGTAGTGTTTTATTTTCTTTTGGGGATTTTATCTTTTCGCTTGAATGAATAAAGTTTATATCCTGGCTGGCGCTGTTTCTATTTAATATATTCTTGTGTTGAATTTAGAGTCTTTTGTGATCGTATTTTTCTTGGAAGAGTAGGATATAACGTTTCTGTACGCATTAAGGACAAATCCATTGAAGTTTTTGTTTTTTTTTTATTTGGTATGTGGTATTCAAAAGACCACAGAAGTGGGTTATAAAAAAAAGAAAACATGAAACATTACTTTTGAAATTTAAAACAAAAAAAAAAAAACAACACAAGGATAGGTACTCAAAGATATAAGCATATTTTATATATTTTTTATTTCATCCAAAATTATAAAAAAAAATATATGAAATTAATGCTAAAATCCGACGAAAAGATTCTCAAAATAACTTCCGGTTCCTTAAGCGAATAAATTACTGAAATTTATTTATTGACGAGTTTATTTATTAAATACATAGGTCCTTAGGTCTATAATATAAATTAAATACCTAATTGAATAAAAAAAAAAAAATTGAAATGAACTTACCTAGTTGAATAATTTACTGATTGGTCAAATAAGTAAATACATCTTTTATTAGGAACATTAAATAATTTAAACAATTTATTTAAAGGAGAACACCGTTCATAATTAGTACGACAGTTTGAAATATTTATGCAGTTTGGTATATTTCTCAAGTTTCTTTGAGTCAAAATTTTAATTAATTTATTAATTTATTCATCACTGAGTTTCAAGCTTCACAGATTACTATGAAATAAATTATGTTATAGGTATAAGCTTAGAATTAGATAATAATTAACTTAAATTCTTAAAAATAAGTACCTACAATAAATGATTTTTGAATTTGAATGTAGAAAATGAGAGATCAAGATGACCACATATTCCATTGAACTCCCTAACTGACCTTGAAATTGGTTCATTCATACCGTAGTTGGTTCGGTGTCTAGGCTGAAAAAGAAAGTCTCTTTCCCTCAAGGGTTTTATTGGAGCAAAGGTTAAAATTAAAGATAGTAAGGTTATATCATTTGATGTTGGTGACCTTTTTTATTCTAAGCTATTGTTTGTTGAATGGGTTTCAGGTCAAATGAAACAAATAAATTCTTTTTTGTCACGACGTTTCGTCCATGTATCGGGTTGTTCAATAAGAGCGCTACAAAAGTTTTGTTTAAATAAAACAAAAACGGTTTTGGATATCAATGAAATTTTTTATTCCTGTGAAAGTACGTTCGATGCCATTATGTATGGAACTCGATTTCTTTTGCATGGCCACCACGGGCCACTTGCAGAAGTCCAGACGCTGAACCCAATTTTCGACGGTTTTCAAGCATAAATCGCCCGATACTGCTGCAATTTCACGTTCGATATTCGTACGAAGTTCATCAATCGTCGCTGGCTTGTTGGCATAGACCATAGACTTGACGAAGCCCCACAGGAAATAGTCTAACGGCGTCAAATCGCACGACCGAGGCGGCCAAGCGACTGGACCATTTCGTGAGATAACACGTTCTCCAAACTTGGTTTCCAATAAATTGATTGTGACATTCGCTGTGTGGCTTGTGGCGCCGTCCTGTTAGAACCACATGTCCTCCAAGTGCATGTCATCCAATTGGGGCCAAAAATATTCGGTTATCATTGAACGGTAGCGATCCCCTTTCACAGTAACGTGCCGGTCTTGATCATCACGGAAGAAGTACGGCCTAATGACGACGCCGCGCCGCCGGCCCATAAACCACACCAAACCGTATTTTTTTCGGGATGCAATAATGACTCATGGAGTACGTGTGGATTGCTGCCTGACCAATACCGCATATTTTGTTTATTGACGAAGCCATTCAGCCAGAAATGAGCCTCATCGCTGAAGATGATTTTTCGATAAAAATCCGAATCATTTTCAAGTTGTTGCTCAGCCCAATTCACGAACATACGACGCTTCTGGTGGTCAAGTGGCTTCAGTTCTTCCGTCAATTTAATCTTGTAAGGATGTAGGCCAAGATCTTTTCGCAAAATTTGCCACAACGACGTCAAAGAGATGCCCAACGCTTGAGAACGACGTGTGAGAGACATATTTGGGCTTTCTGCAACTGAAGCCTCAGCGGTAGAAATATTCTCGACACTACAAGCACTTCTTTGTCTCACTGGCACGGGAACATTTTGTACTGTGCCTGAGGATTCAAATTTGTCCACTAGACGCTCATGTTGATCTGCTAGGACGATTATGACGACCATAAATTAGACGTAGCGCTCTTAACGTTGAGGCCACTGACTCCGAATTTCGGTAGTAAATTTTAATAATTTCGACACGTTGTTGCCTCGTATATCTTTCCATCATGAAATGGCAAACTTTACTAAAGAGAAATGTCAAAAGAGCGGCAAGAAATATGGCGTCGTTTGCTGTCCCTATTGCTCTACTTTTGTAGCGCCCCGGTTGAAAAACCCTTTATATGGACAGGACATCATCAGGTGAACAATATGGTTTCTATATTTGCATTGAAAAATATGTTAAGAAATTATTACAAAATATTCACAATACAGCAAGCACTTACAATTGTTTTTACATTTAAATAAAATAAATTTCTTTTACGTCTACACAGTATAAAGTATAACTGACAAGTAACATGTCCAACAAATAAAATCAAAAATTATATAACAACATAAGCGCATAGAGATCACATTGCGGAGCTTTTTCTTTTCCTCTTCTCCACCAAGTGCTCGTAATGTGGGCTGACGTCTTCCATACCATATCGGTTCGTCTGTTCATTGTGTTATCAGCGTTGATGACATGTAACGTTTCGATCAGAGATTATGAATTATAAAGATGTGAAACCTTCGTACGTTTCACCCTCCTTGTGTCCATGAATAGATGTGAATTGCAACAACAATTTAACGGGGTGGGATTGTTCTGTTTTCCCAGAACAACCATTTTGTGTGTGCAAATAACGCAGCCATCTTTAAAAAAATTTCAACTCACCAGCTTTTCAACATGAAAATGGCGGATGTTAGGTGGGATATCGGGATGTATTGAAAAAAACACCAATTTAATGGTGCTAAGTCTGCTATTACACTACGAATTTCACGTGATGAAACTTCTTTTAATTTTTCTTTGAAAATTCATCCTGTAAGTAGTTACACAATGTTACACAATGATTTTTAAATCTTTGGCATTTAACAGAAAAGTCTGTAATAAAATAAATAACGTGATAAGTTAGAATTTATACATTGCAATTTCGGTCATCGATAGTTTTCTATTGGTTTCGCATATACATAGCCTGATGGCTGTCCCAAACCAACGCGAAACATTCGCGCGAATATGCGACGACTGAATAATGTTCGAAGATTCGCATCGCGCCAGTATGGGTACTCCCATTAATCTCCATGTAATTAAATTAAGACAGGCGAAAGTTTCGTCGTCGTTCTGAAGTATTCGCTTTGGTTTTGGAGAGCCTTAATGCTCTTTAAAGCCGTGTTTTTTTTTGCAAGCCCGGAGGGATTTGGTTAAAAAGAAATGATATTGGGGACTATCTATCGACGCCATCACAGAAAACAATGGAGTTTCCATAAAAACTATTGATTAGAAGTACATATGCAATTCACGCCGTTAGAACAGTTTACCCCCGAAAATTATGTGCTCTTAGCTATGACTGGAGGGGATTAGTTGTTGTTGCGTTTAACATGTAAATTCCTCAGCCCCGACGCGACATAGTTCGATCAATTTCCTCTAGGTTTGCAAAAAGGACCAGACTAGAGACATGCCAACTTATAACATTTATAACAATTTTTGGCCATTAAAAGCGGGCGTACGTTTACGCGCTTCGCACTACTTAAAAAAAACTTTAGGTGCTTGAATTATGCCCACCGGTGGAGGACCCTGGCTCTGCGGGGCCGCATAAACAGTAATTTTATAAACAAAATCTGTTATAATTGGCATGTCTAGTCACTTCCTGCAAAAAAACACGCCCAAAGTCTTACAACAGTTGCGTTGATTCGCTGATTTCTCATTCGTTTTTTTTTGTCATGTTCACAGTCTGTTTCAATAATTCGAGAGCGAAATACAATACCAAACAATCGTAGAAAGAAAACAAATAAATTAAATTAATTATAAATTTTCACGTTCAATTTGTTTCCACAAACTTATCCTTATAAGGTTGGGTTAGCACTTGATAACTCGTTCCTCCTTTTATTATACTTTTTGAACATACCCATTGAAACTCGTAAATAACCGACATTTTGGTGGTGGATGTACGCTTACTGCATATGTGTGCGTGTTTCTCCTGAATTTCCCCTATATGAGCTTGTAGGCAAACTCGGATGACAGCCGAGATTGGTATCTTCATATAGAGTGTTTTTGATCTGAATCATTGCTCACAGGCTGTCTTCAAAAAAGGTAGGCTGTCATCATTTCTACACTTAAAAAAGGGACAACTTTTAATAAATCCTACTAAAACAAAGTGTATAACGATCAGCACACAACTACTTTTTTTAGAGGACTTCAAAAACATAATATTGAATGGCCAGGTGGTTGAAATGGTCTCTAAAGTTCGTTACCTTGGAGTAATCTTTAATAATAGTCTGACTTGGAAAGACCACATTTACTATTTGTTAGCAAAAATGTATGCTTCCCTAAGAAGTTTATCGATTTCAAGGCACTATCTTCGCACTGAAGCGAAAATTAAGTTGGTTAAGGCTTTAATTTCCCAGTTTTCACCTTTCGATGTACAATATTTTCAAATTTAAACTTCGAATCACATCGTAAATTAAACATGGCATTGAACTTCGTTACAAGATATGTGTATAATCTGCGAAAATATGACCATGTATCAATTTATTCACGTCAAATTCTTGGATGCAATCTTCGCTCATTTTTGAACTACAAAAGTTTGGTTCAACTCGTCAATTTAATAGAAAATAAAACACCTTTGTATCTCTTTGAAAAACTATGTTTTTCGTCGTCGAAAAAAAAAAGAAGTTTAACTATATGACCCAAGACATATAGCTGCACTGCATCACGTCGCTAGTTTTTCATTCATTTTTTTTTTTTTATAATTTACGCGCACTCAAGGGGTTATGACTACCCTTTATATGTTAGCTTTTAACACAGTGCGAGCGTTTAGGAAACATAAATAGGATTAAGTAGGAGATAACGATGTACATTTGTCTTAAATGTTTGGATATTGAAATGGGAAGGAAAAATAGAGTTGGGTAAAGAATTCCACATTCGTGTAGTTCGACTAAAAAAAAAATCCCGTGAAGTACACGGTCCGTCCGAAATTTGGCTCAAGGGTATAACAATGGGCATTCCTAGCAATTCGGGTATTATGGAAAAACTGTTTCAAGGGAGGCATGCATCTGGCAATATCACTAGAGCACTGACTGACAAAATAGCGGTAAAACAATGAAAGGCAAGAGACATTCCTTTGATGTTCTAAGGAAACGAATGTTTCCGAGGTTGCCCTATCACCTATCAGCCTTCATGCTCTGTTTTGGACTCTATCTAAAAAAGCTAACGTCGTTTCAGATGCTCCAGACCAGATATGAGAGTTGTACTCTAGCTTGGACGTATGTACGCCTCATAAATGGTTACCAGGTCGGAGGGGGAAACGAAATTTTTACATCGCCTGAGGAAACCTATACATTTCGCTGCATTTTTAGCAGTAACTAATTTGTGGTCGTTCCATAGAAGGTGATTGGTGATGGACATACACAAGAATTGAAAGTTTTTCGGTTTCCTCGATTAATGTACCATTCATGAATAATGGTAAGGGAGGAATATTTCGCTTAAACGACAGAAAACAGCTTTGGGTCTTAGATGCATTGAATTCTACACAATTTTTTATACCCCACGTAACAATACTACTTAAGTCGGAATTTAGCGAGTTTATCATACTCTCTCGTTTTAATTCGACACTCAAAGAAGATGGGTGTGAGTTTGCAAACAAATAAGAAAAGCTGAGGGTGCTGTCATCAGCAAAACAATTTAGTGGATTAGCTGTTTCAGACAAGAGATCATTAATGAAAATGAGAAATAAGGTCGGAGACAGAACGGAGCCTTGGGGAACACCAGCATTTATTTCTTCAGACTTCAGACTTAAAACCGTCTAGAACAACTTGAATTGAACTGTCAGAGAGATAATCGCTAATCCACTGAAGAAGTAATTCATCGATGCCAAAAGCACGCAACTTTGATAAAAGAGCTTGATGCCAAACTCTATCGAAAGCTTTTGAAATATCGAGCGCAACAACTTTACTTTCACCAAAACGATGTAGTGATTTATTCCATTTTTCGGTTAGATATGCCATCAAATTACCGGTGGACCTGTTGCAACGAAAGCCGTTCTGACGGTCATTGAAAAGCTTTCGTTCTTCAAGATATTTTTTAAGCTGACGATTAATCAGTATTTCCATGACTTTAGAAAGGCTTGATGTGAGGGCGATTGGTCGGTAATTGGATGGTGAGGAAGAATTGCCTTTTTTTAGGAATTGGTTGAACAAATGCTTTTTTACATCCACTTGGAAAACCGACCCGAAGAATAAGATAGATAAAAGAGGTTAAGAAGGGGTTTCGCCAACTTTCTTCAAAACAATGGGGGAAATACCATCTGGACCTGCAGATTTGTGTATGTCAAGATCTTTGAGTACTCTAGCGAGGGTGAAAATGTATTTGCCCCATGGAAAATCCTACGTTCTCATTCATGCTGTTGAATTATGGAATCAACTTCAATTAGGACAAAAATTGAACAAACAAAATTTTTACCCATAGCCTTTTCATTTTTTTCCACAGGAAATTTCTCACTAAAGTTTTTATAACCTAATTTATACTTAATAATATTATATTTTGTTATCTACATAGTTAAAACAATTTAAAAACACAACTTATTGTATTTTTATACATGTACTATGTATAAGAATTCATTCTAACTGTACAGCGATTTCTGAATTAAATAAAAACTAAATACTTAAATACTGTTTTTTAACATAGGGGTCTGAAAACTGCCATGACTCTCGGTTAATCCATACAAGAAATGAATTAGCTTCTTTTTTGATTCTGAGTTGATGTGTTGAACGAATTCAAGCTAACGATCAAAGGACCGATAAATTTTCCACACATTGCAAGGAAACTCCATTAAAAAATAAGGAAACGGAGTGACTGACAGTTTTCTTGTAGAACTCAAAAAAAAAAAAACTACATTTACTGATATTAAGAGACAAACAGTTACATACACCAGTCAAAAAAAAATAAATAAGATCACATAATAACAATGCACAATCACAAGCACTAGAAATAGTTTTAAGAATTGTAACATCGTCCACATAGATACGGCAATTAGAATGCTTTGTGACGGATGGTAGGTTATTACTAAATAAAATAAATAAAAGAGGACCTAAATAGCTGCCCTGTGGTATTCCAGAATTGACAGAAAAATAATTCGATGGACAACCATTTAACAACACTGAGTAGGATCTGTTTCATAAATAAGATTGAAGCCACAACATACAATTTTCGTTCAAACCCAGATTTCTAAGCAAGATTTTTTTAGCAAGATCATATGCGAGAGTTTATCAAATACCTAACCTACTGAAACCTGTAAAGACGCAGTCCATTTCTTTCTTTTTTTTTTGAATGCATCAATGCAAACTTCGGTTAATTCAATACGAAAAGTCACATAAGAGTTGATTCGGGATAGTGACTGATTTAACATAGAAACAGAGAGAGGCTCGAAAAGCTTCGGAATAACCGAAAAACTAGTTGTAGGCCTATTTATTATCTACATTTTTCATCTCCGTTTTTAAAAGAGTTTGCATTTAAGAACGGGATATTCTCATTGCCGTTGGTAAAGGACCAAATGGATTAACTGTTTAATTTTGGATCGATATTTTCAGCTTCATGGGGTATGCCGTATGCTTTATGTTTTTACGTGCCGTCAATTAAAAGCACTTTTCTTTCGGTCTGCGTTAACTCCCCGTCCCAGACCCTCCTTTTCAAAGCTTTACTTCAAAAACTACACATTTTCCAAGTTTGTTAACCAGTTCAAAGCTATGACTCTATTCACAGAATTCGATACCATAATTGTAAACCTCATAGTCATACCTCATATTTATTTAAAAAACTTTATAACAAAGTGTGGTAAGCTTATTAATTAATAGTTTCATTTTAAAACAATTTATGTAAAAAAAATATATTGAATACAGACACATGACATGAGCCACTTTCTATAGCAGTTGAACTTTCAACAAGCTCTATGGCAAAATGCTCTCAGCACATCATGACACATGACCCTCATTTTACCCTATACCTACATATATATAGCTACACAGAAAATAAAAAGACAAAAATCAGCAAATACTTCATCAATGTTTTTTTCATGTTTCCCCTTCTCCCATCATCAGCTATTGATTTTATATTTTATGTTTTATCTCAATGAAAAAGACGACAAGGCTTTGCTCCTTGCCTTTGCCATTGACCTACTTTTTATAGAACTATAGCATAGCTATACGGAAAGAAATACACTACTCGCAAAGGCGTATCGCCTGAAATTTCGAACAAAAAAATAAGTGTACAAAAGGACTTCTTCTTTATACCTAATATTGGTAATGATATTGATTGAAATATAAAGTATCTGTAAATCAAATAATGTTGAACAAACAATAATTTGTAATTTAGTATATTAAATTTCATACGTTAACAAATCTATCTACAAGTGGAATATCATAGAGACGACGCACGGCCGGCGACGCGCCGCCGACGCGACGATGGCAATGTCGATGCCTATAAAAGAACAATGAAGCAGAATTATGGAAGACTGAAAACGACTTTTGATTGAATGAGAGTTGAAAATAAATTCATAATAAACATAATTGTATATTTATTTGAGCGGAAGCTTTTTAGAAGATTGTGAACCAATTACGTAACCAGGATCAGGAGTTTCGTCTACAGTATTTCTTCATGAGCATAGCAACTGTTAAAATCAAAAACAGAACACTTTTATGATTGTGATTTCAAAGGAGAGAAATAAGAATTAATTTTTTAGCTCATTTAGAACGGGTAGTTGCCATACAACAATTTTCGTTTTTTTTTTCGAATGTTCTCGAAAACAGCTTTAAAGATTTTGATTGAATTTTTTTCTTGGAAGGACCAAAATAATTGTAAGCAAACTGCGTTTCATGTTTTTTGCAAACAAATTCACATAACGGAAATATGCATTCCAGTTTTTCTGAAGAAGTAGCTATGATCTTATTTTTAAGGTTTTTTGCTTATAAAGGGTGGGTCATCTAGTGGTATATTTTTAAATCATAGGTTACTTTGACACTGGCAGCTGTTTTCCGTTCGAAATCTTGACAGAAAGTGAGTATCATACCTCCGTGGAACGAAATGAGTCACTTTACCCTTGAACAACGTTGGGAAATATTGAAATCTTATTTCCAAAGTGATTGCTGTGAAGCCCAAACAGATTTTGGGCAAAAAATCATCTTCTCTGACGAGGAGCATTTTCATCTCAGCGATTTCTTTAACAAACAAAATCTGGGGCTCGAAAAAGCCGCACTTTATTGTCAAGAAGCCAATGCATCCACAGAGAGTGACAGTTTGGTGCAAATTGTATAATGGTGGCATCATTGGACCATTTTCTCTTCGAAAATGGGGCTGAGAACAACGTTTCGTCAGCGGTGGGTGTTACAGATCCATGTTAACCGTTCTTTTTTTTTTTAGTGAAAGTGAAGACATGGATTTGGACAACCTTTGTGTCAGGCAGGACGGCGCGCCAAGCCACACAACCCATGCCACAATCGCTCTTTTGCGCACTAAATACCCAAATCGTGTTATCAGTCGTCTTGGCGATGTCAATTGTCCGCCTTGGAGTTGCAATTTGACCCTTTTGGACTTTTTTTTTGCGGGGAACCGTGAAGCACCGATGTTTTATGTCAACAATCCGGAGACGATTCAAGCACTTAAGGCCATAATAACATCTAAGAAGTCCGTGTGTTACAGCCGGAAACCATAAACAAGGTCTTGGAAAATTGGAGTGACAGAATGCGCTACTGCGAAGCCAGCCGAGGCAGCCACTTGAACGACGCTGTGTTCCATAAGTAATGGAAATGTTTGCTCTGACTAACAAAGCC
The DNA here is from genome assembly GCA_932273885.2 of Leucozona laternaria. Classification (NCBI taxonomy): domain Eukaryota; kingdom Metazoa; phylum Arthropoda; class Insecta; order Diptera; family Syrphidae; genus Leucozona; species Leucozona laternaria. Next base: position 275,974,291 of record OW026366.1, read on the forward strand.
ATAACACATGGACAAAATTTAATTTTGTTCATTTTTATTGCATTTTTAAAAAGACACTTGTATTTGACACACCCTGTGTCTGTATAAACAACTCACACATAGACAGTAGGGATCTTTACACACCTTGTAAATTGTTGTTGCAATTCACATCTATTCCAGACACGGGATGACGGATGACATTACAAAACCAACAATGTAAACAAATGAGTTTTGGAGGGTGAAACGTACGAAATATTCACATCTTCATATTGAGAATCTTTGATAAAATATATACAAATAATTGAAGAGACTTTGTTCCCTGCGAGATCATGTTGTTTTCTATTATTAAATCTCTCAATTTTTATGTTTAAAACATAAAAATAAAATAATTCAAAAATAAAGGGTTTTCCAATAAGAGGTGTTATTTTGAATAGCCCGCTATTTCGGTAGCTGTCACTTTTGAAGCTGTCATTTTTTGACATTTGACAAGTAGAAACTACCCCATTAATAAAAATGGAATGATACACGCTTCAACAACGCATTAAAATAATTAAAATTCACTATAAAAATGGTGAAAATTTGGCAGAGACGGTTCGTAAAACTAAAACATTTTTGGGTCGTCGTGAAGCACCTTGTCGGACCGCAATACAGAAATTGGTGGACAAATTCGAGCTGTTGGGACAAGTTAGTGATGTGAAGAATAAAACCCGTCCACGTCACTCAAGAACAACTGAGAATATTGCTGTTGTAGCCCAAAGTGTTGAAGAAAACCCAGGTTTGTCCATTCCTCGTCGTTCTTTGGAATTAGGCATTCCACAAACGTCATTACATGAAAATGATCCGGAATTTCATCGAAAAATCATCTTGACTGATGAGGCCCATTTCCACCTCGGAGGCTACGTCAACAAGCAAAACTTTCGCATCTGGGGCTCGGAAAACCCAAGAGTTATTGTTGAAAAGCCTCTCCATCCTCAACGCGTGACTGTTTGGTGCGGTTTATGGTCCGGCGGGGTCATTGGACCTTACTTTTTCGAAAATGAGGCTGGAGCAACAGTTACGGTCAATGGATTGCGCTATCGAGAGATGATTAATGATTTTTTATGGCCGGAATTGGATGGTATTGATCTGGACAACGTTTACTTTCAACAAGACGGCGCAACGTGCCACACAAGCAATGAAACCATCGGTCTTTTACGGGAAAAGTTTCCGGACCGTATTATCTCTCGAAGAGGTGATCACAATTGGCCACCGAGATCTTGTGATTTAACACCTTGCGACTTCTTCCTTTGGGGCCACGTGAAAGATAAGGTCTACGCCAATAGCCCAGCGTCGATTCAAGACCTCAAAGATGGAGTTCGTGAGGCTATCGAGGACATAGGGCAGCCACTTTGCGATTTGGTTATGGAAAATTTCATGAAAAGGATATGGTCCTGTAAGCGTGGTCGTGGCGGCTATTTGGCTGATGTTGTATTCCATTATTAACGGCATACCTTCCTCTTTATAATGAAATAAACATCTATCTCAAAAAATGCCATTTTTCTTTGAATATCAAAATAACACCTCTTATTGGAAAACTCTTTATGAGAATAGAATATGGATAAAATTTTAAAAGAAAAATTCTTCTGTTTAAGTGAAGTGACTGAATAAAATTCAAGTTAAAAGTTCAAGTGACTTCAACTCCATAAATGCGTTTCGCCCAGGTACGATAGTTGAACAGAAGAATTTTTCTTTTAAAATTTTATTCATATTCTATTATAAAAAGCCTGAGCACGATTATTGAAAATTCTAAGTGTCTGAATTTAAACAAATTCCCTTAGAATAATAAAATTCACACTATCTTAATGCTGTGATTTTTATATTAGTCGGTAAACATCGATACAAATTATTCATCTTAGAAAAGGGTACGATAGCCATCTAACTGATGAGCCCAACTTTCGTACCTAGGCGAAACGCATTTATGGAGTTGAGGTCACTTGAACTTTTAACTTGAATAAAATTATATGCATTTTATTTCTTTTTTGAAAACCACAAGTTAAAAAAAAACACCCTTTAAAAAGTGATATTATGGCATTGGCATAAAGTGTTATTGCGTTTATATCTCAAAAGCAGCCATAATCAGAAATCTGTGGTGTGGGTTTTCTCAGAAAAGTGTTTTTAGAATTTGCGCCTAACATTATGTGTTAACAAACAAATGGAATTTCAAAACTATCAAGCATTTTCATTTTTGCTACAATTTTATTTGATTATTCGTGACACTTATATATTTTTTAACGAACCCTTAATACCACATAAAGCATTTATATTTTCAATTCAAAAATACATTAACCTTCTACAAGGAGTTTTACAGGTTCAGTTTCTCTAGAAAAGCCGAACTCAAAGTTAAATGTCCTCCATTCTCTACTTTATATTCCACTTTAGTTCTGCTTCATATTACAAATTTCTTCTTTTCTATTTTCTACGAAGTGCTTCAAAAGGGATTCACTATGAGAAACCGCAATGACTATAAGCTGGATATTTATAAACCTATCTCAATATACTCAGCATTTCACAGAACAAAACCCATTACTCCATTAAAAGAGTCATAAAGCCAAACAGGACGAAAGACGTGACATCGAAAGACATTGTATCCTTCTGGTTTGTAAGTACTTAACTTTAAAAACAAACCCAATGCATATAAAATGAGGAATAAAAAAAAAAGGAGTTAGGTAAAATAAATACAAACCGAGCAATCCATTTCATCCGACCATTTACGCACCGCTTAACATGTTGGTCTTTAATTTGTTTAAATTCGAAATCCTACGAAAAAATGTATTTGCATAATTTTCATTATAATTTTTGTGTTATTACTTAAGGGGGTGGTGGGGGGGGGTGGCTTTGCGTCCTTAAATTATGCATGTTAATTTATATTTTAACCATTTTATTTAACTTTTCTATACATGAATCGTTTCGTAAATGAAGTTTTTTAATTATAAAGTTGAAAGAACTTCAATGCAATGGTTTGGTTAGGGTTTTGTTTTTTTTTTTTTATTTGTAAACAAACAACTTTTTTATTTCCGGTAAATATACATATTTCTATGTTTCAGTTAAATATTTTCCTCATTCAAACATTTGTCATAAGGATGAAACAGAAATTAAAACTTTCGTTTCTCAAAAAGTGTTTGTTTTTACCTGCGGAGTAAGAAAATTAAACGAAATTCACCGGTCACACATTGAAACTTTTCAGCTCCGTAAAGCACGAATGCCAGAAGGGTTGACACAAAACACACACAATCAGCTCGCAAGTATCTGACGATTTAACACAAAAAGTTTTAATACAAAATGTTCCATCAGAATACCCTCCTCGCATCAATCCCATTACATTATATTAGTCTGATGTTATGAACAATCCGATCCATAGGATTTGAATCCGAAATGCCGAAATGAATGGAACAAAAACCAACTTCCAAAAATAGCACCAGCAGCATCACAAGGTCTGGATGTATATGAGTATCGGAAAGGGAATGACATGGTGGGAATGGTAAATACATAGGTACAAGAACACGTATATACAATAAGGACTTTGCTCGAAAACCAATTTGGATTGTGCTCATTAACAGAAACTTTTCCCCAAACTTTGGCAGCTGAATTAAGCAAAATTCGACATTTTTTTTTTTGCTTCCCTAGACCAAAAGTCCATAACACGAAACCGAAACTATAGTGAAAAGAATTAACTAAGCCAACAAAAAAAACCAAAACCCATGTTGTCCAACACGTGGAGAGAGGGGGTGGGAAGGTGGGAAAATGGAACCACCCCTATCTGGGGAAGATATAATTTATTCATTGTCCATTAAGCATTCTTTCGGATATTTTGATTACAATCCAGAAATAATTGTGAACGAATACAAAGCTGTGGCGGCCAATTTTGCAATTATTTCATTAGAAAATCTTATGCTGACGGAAGTATTTTTTTTTTTTTTTTTTAGGGAAGGGAAGGAGGGTCGGAGGGAAGGTAGGAGCGTGGGAAGGGGTGTTTTGGCTTTAATTCCGATTAATTCGTTTGTTGCATGTTGGAAATTAGATGGAAACGTATATATGAATGAATGTGTTTCATTTCAAGAACCCAAAGAATTCAATTTCATTTCGACATAGATATTGCGGATAGGTTACTTTTTTGGCATTGGTATAGTAGAACTATGGAGGTTTATACGAAAATGGATAGGAAGAGCAGAAAAAAAAAATCAATTTAGCTTGAAATTGATTTTTTTCTGTATTCATTTCATTTCGCTTTTGCAATATTGGCTGCGTTCGGATGTTGTAAATATGTCAACAGAGAGGAAGACAAACACTGCGCGCATCTGCCCTTCAATCATATTGGTATACTGATGAAGCTTTAACATAAGGATTAATTGTCATGGTAAATGATCACACACAACATTTAAGTACATATGTAGATAATTAAAAAAAAATTGTGCGATTAAATTTCACAGTACATTTTGTATATTTATTTATTTAATTTTTTTTAATTTTTCGGTTTTAATATCTACTACGTGAAAGGATAATTAATTGGATGGTCTTAAATCAAGTTCCCCCTTTAGTTCGAATTTAAAAAAGGAATTATTATTATGTTCGCCTAGATTCGGTAGTTAATTTCGAAATGTGTAAATATAACTTTTGCGGCGTATTTCAACTGAAAATCGTCATTGGTTTACAGTTCGGAAAAATTGTCTATATAAATATTAAGTTGAGTACCAAGGAAATACTTCTTCAACTAAAGGGTTTTACAATAAGGGCAGATAGATGTTGAAAAGGAATAAAACCAGCTTTGTGTGTGAGGTACAGTAGTGCCTCGATAATGTGAACTAATTAAAATAAAGGTCTTTTCGGATTTTAGAGGGATTTAAATTAATGGATATTTTTTTTAAATTCTTATAAACTAATTGAAACAACTGTCGTATTCATTTATAATAATATAAAATAATTTCTTAAAGCATAGTTTCAATATTTAGTTTAGTTTAGACAAAATTAAAAATAAAATATTATTAATTAATGATGATAAAACAGCATACAAATATAAATTTGTACCTTCACAACTGGCAGGAAATACTCTTTTTGGAGGACTGCAGTTGCATTAAAAACCTTGAAAGAAAAATAACAATTAATTAATCCCTAATTTCGCACACGAAACTAACAAGAAATATAAAAACTTTTATAAAAGAAAAATTTACATTTTAGAGTGCGAAAATTTCGGAAGTTCACATTAAAGTGATGACAATGTTAAGTTTTGGCGGTTCACATTTTAGAGAAATTCACATTATCGAGGGACTACTGTATAAACAAATTTTTTTTTTATTTGAAAGGTCTCCACATGCTCAGAAATAAAAAAAAAATAGAACAAGAAATTCGTTCTCCTTTATAAATTTGTATGCTTGGTGTTTGTTCAGGTTCATCAAGATAACCTCTGCCTCGGACCTCCATTCGGCAGTCCGTTGAGAATTCATTTTTATTCAAAGTAACTAAATATTTACTCAGTTTGGTATTCTCCCAGGAACCACCAATTAAAGGTGGGACTCGGACTTCAGATTCTAAATTTCGAAGCAAATGTGGAAAAAAGCAAAGTAAATCCAAAATTTCCGAAGTAGATTTAGAAACAAAAGAAAAAAAAGTCAAAATTTCAAAAAGTGTTTTTTAACAAAAAATTACTTAACACAAATGATTTTTTTAAACAAAAATAAATAAATTAAATAATATTATTACAACGATCTCAGACTTATAATTAAATTTAAATTGCTTGTTTTTAATTAATTGGCGCTTCTAGGAATGCTCATCAGTTTACCCTTGAGCCCAACTTCGGACGTACTCTTAAGTACAGAGATTATTTATTTAGTCGCACTACACGAATGTGGAATGATCTACCCAGCTAAGTTTTCCCTTCCCATTCCCTTCAGACATTTAAAAAAAATGTGCATGGGTATCAATTTTTCAATCCCTTCCAATTTACCTAATGGCTTGTGCTGTGTTCTGTGTATATCATTTTAAGGGAAGTAACAACCCCTTTAGTGCGCGCTAAATATAAAAAAAAAAATGTAGAAATGTGTATACCTGCTGCGACGCTGCTCAACATATAATCTGACAAATTTTTGAACACAGTTTCTCCCATATTATTTTTTGTTTTCATTAAAGAGCACCAAAATTTAGGCAAAGCACTTTGATTTATTTTACTTATATCGTGAATCCGAAATGACCTCCTTTCATCATTTTTAAGATATCAAAATGGAAAGGACTTTTTCAATTGAAAAAAAATCGTAGTAGATTTTTTAAAAGCGAAGTAGGGAAGTATAGATTCAATTTTTTTCTCAAAACCGTAGTAAATCTACTTCGATTGAAGTGAAGTACGAACCCTGATCAAATGTTTTCACCTAACATCACCGCACCGAGGTAGCTTAAATTCACGTAAAATGATAGTTAAAAAAAAAATCACAAAATTCATTCTCCCTATAAAATGTAGGTACATATACATATGCCCGGGTGGTCACATGTTCAACTTCATCAAGTTCACCGCTGAAGTCCAAGCTAAGAAAATGTAGCTAGATATACTCTGTCCAACAAAAAAAGGCAGTACACGTCTTATGGGAAAGCTTTTTCAAAATCAGTAGCGTGTCATATTTTTGCACCATATTAAATTGAAATAACTCATCCACAAAAAGTGTTTGCCCGCCCGTGAATTTCCAATAGCATCGGACGCAGACCCAACGTCCTATTCAAGGCACATCTGAGTGTGCGTGCATTGAATTGCTGTGGCCAATGGCGATTGGCTGCTGCTTGATGTACATTCAGAGCAGGCACGTAGCCAGGGGGGGGGGGGGAGCTTGAGGGACTGAAGCCCCTCCCGAAATGATTTGTATTTAAACAAATTTAGTAGGAAGAAACTAAAGATTTTCAATATCAATTCAAATTTATAAAAATTAAAAGACTCTCTAGGTATAGTTTATTTGATTTGGGATCAGTTAAGGACTTCAATTATTATCTTCGTTTATATTAAGAAGAATAACCCAAAATATTGCAAAATAAAAATAACCAAAATTAAAGATTTCAGAATAATAAAAACCACAAATGAATAGAAATAATGATATGGGTGACTGAAAAACGTTTCTGCTGGAAAACAATGCAAAAGCAATAGCTGAAAATAGAGCTGTAATAAAACCTATTATTCAGACTATTTTATTTTGTGCAGAACTAGAGGTGACGACGATAGTGGATCTACATATCTTACTTGGCCCACATAAAAAGATGGAAAGTTAAGGGCTCTCCTGCAGTTCAAATTTGAATCTGGGGACAACAATTTAAAGAATCACGTCATAACCAGCTCTAAGAACACAGGCTATTTGAGCTCAGCTATACAAAATGAAATCCTGGAGACATGTTCTGATATTGTCACAACTTGAAACTACTTGAATGTATAGCCCCTTTATACATTCAAGTAGTTTCAACGTCCTCGCTGACGAAACAATGGATGTTTCTGGCACTGAACAACTTTCCATATGCCTTCGATATGTCGACTGTTTATTGTTTGACAGACCCAAAATGTTGTATGCTTCCGGAAGTTTTGTAGGTTTTGTTCTCGTTGACGACCGAACTTCTAGAAACCTGAACAAAACCATTACTGCAGCGATGTGAAGAACTACATCTTGATATAAAGGGTTTTCCAATAAAAGGTGTTATTTTGATATTCAAAGAAAAATGACATTTTTTGAGATAAATGATCGGATGTTTATTTCATTATAAAGAAGAAGGTATGCCGTTAATAATGGAATACAACATCAGCCAAATGGCCTCCACGACCACGCTTACAGGACCATATCCTTTTCATGAAATTTTCCATAACCAAATCGCAAAGTGGCTGCCCTATGTCCTCGATAGCCTCACGAATTCCATCTTTGAGGTCTTGAATTGACGCTGGGCTGTTGGTGTTGGCGTAGACCTTATCTTTCACGTGGTCCCAAAGGAAGAAGTCGCAAGGTGTTAAATCACAAGATCTCGGTGGCCAATTGTTATTACCTCTTCGAGAGATAACACGGTCCGGAAACTTTTCCCGTAAAAGATCGATGGTTTCATTGCTTGTGTGGCACGTAGCGCCGTCTTGTTGAAAGTAAACGTTGTCCAGATCAATACCATCTAATTCCGGCCATAAAAAATCATTAATCATCTCTCGATAGCGCAATCCATTGACCGTAACTGTTGCTCCAGCCTCATTTTCGAAAAAGTAAGGTCCAATGACCCCGCCGGACCATAAACCGCACCAAACAGTCACGCGTTGAGGATGGAGAGGCTTTTCAACAATAACTCTTGGGTTTTCCGAGCCCCAGATGCGACAGTTTTGCTTGTTGACGTAGCCTCCGAGGTGGAAATGGGCCTCATCAGTCAAGATGATTTTTCGATGAAATTCCGGATCATTTTCATGCATTTCAAGGACCCAATCAGCAAAGACACGACGTTGTTGATGATCAGCCGGCTTGAGTTCTTGTGTTAACTGAACTTTATAAGCCTTAAGACCCAAGTCTTTATGCAAAATACGGTGTAATGACGTTTGTGGAATGCCTAATTCCAAAGAACGACGAGGAATGGACAAACCTGGGTTTTCTTCAACACTTTGGGCTACAACAGCAATATTCTCAGTTGTTCTTGAGCGACGTGCACGGGTTTTATTCTTCACATCACTAACTTGTCCCAACAGCTCGAATTTGTCCACCAATTTCTGTATTGCGGTTCGACAAGGTGCTTCACGACGACCCAAAAATGTTATAGTTTTACGAACCGTCTCTGCCAAATTTTCACCATTTTTCTAGTGAATTTTAATAATTTCAATACGTTGTTGAAGCGTGTATCGTTCCATTTTTATTAATGGCGTAGTTTCTACTTGTCAAATGTCAAAAAATTACAGCTTCAAAAGTAACAGCTACCGAAATAGCGGGCTATTCAAAATAACACCTCTTATTGAAAAATCCTTGATATGAGCAATTGTATTGGCCAAGGCAATGACTGATCCGCAAATACGGCAGGTCACTTAAGTGGATTACAAAGTAGAATTAGAAAACAGTATCAAAACGCTTGGTATACACTGTGAAAACCATCGTTTGCAAAATAACTTTCCAAAATATCATAAAAAAAAGCACCCCAGAGAGCAAAACAAAATGCAAAACGATTTTTGGCACACTTCCAGTAACAACAGCGTCTTGAAAAACTTTTCCAATGATGAAAATGATTAAAACAGTGTCTCGAAGGCATATGAGCAATGCAAGACTTAACGCACTTGCTATGATTTCTGTTTATTCGGATATTGATGTCCATCCAGATGAGGTGATTGGTCCCATATAAAAAAAAAATTAAGACTTTTTCTACTATACAAAAAAAAGTGAATAAAAAAATAATTTTAATAATATTTATTATACTTAACATATATCTACATTTATTTAAAAACTAATACAAATCTATATGAATTGGAATATGTTATAGAAAGAATTTTTCGTAAGACTTGGAAGCAAGCCCCCTCCGAAACAAAATCCTGGCTACGAGCCTGATTCAGAGTTACGCGCGTCCATTTGGTAATTGGTTCAGCCTTTTTTCCTTGAGTTTCTGTTAAGGTGCTTTTGATTTTCGAGCTTTAAGAAAAAGCTTTTAATGATAAGTGTTATAACCCTGTGAAAGCTTTAATGAAGGACAGATTTATGCAATCCACTGTAACCAGATGAGAGGCAAACGTCCTACCTTGCCTACACTGCCAATTTTTGTTGGACAGAGTATAGTTATACGTATTTCGTTAGTAGTTTCCCACTACTCGATTTCAGTGAGAAATGGGTTGTTGATTTAAAAAAAATCACAAAAAAAATCGAAAGACTCTCACTAGATTATTTAATTTATTAAATAAATAAACTAGCTGGCCCGCCCGGCTTCGCACGGGTATAAAAAAAATCTAAGCTTCGCATAAAATTACAAAAGAAAATACAGTGAAACTTCCATAAGTCGAACCCTCAAAATGAAAGAAAATAAATTCGAGTTATAGAAACTTCGATTTAAGAAAATGAGACAAATTTTTTAGTTTTACTGTTTTATTTTAGTAAATTTAATATTAAAAAGAAGAAAATAATTTTTTTATTGATAGAAGCTTAAAAAAATCAGCAATCATTCGTTGATGTTTTTTTTTCCATTGAATGATTCATACAAAATTTCCATCTCGTGAATTACATTGAAAAAACGATCCAGCGTGTTTTTTCGAACAATTCCATTTCTAATTGAAAAATAAATATCGTACATACAAATTTTTATGCTTTATAATTGTCCCTGAAATTGAGAGGTTTTTTTTCCTGGCTTCAGTAAACCATTTGGAGACTGCTTTGCCAACACTCAAATTTAAGAGTTTTTTTTTCTCATTGAGGTTTTTTTCGTTTCTTGAAGTGCCAACATATTTTTAATACTTTAAAATATAGGTAAAATATATTTTATAGCCTTCAGTTTTTATTCAAAAAGAATATGCTTTAATTAATTTCCTGACATTAAAATTCGTGAATTCATCCTTTTCCCACAAAAAAAATGAAACATAAACTCTGAACACAGCCATCCCTAATCCCCAAAAAAAACTTTCTAAATTCATCACACTTAGACTCAAGAACCTTTCAAAAAATTGAAAAAAAAAAACTGATTTCCCCAATTAGAGAAAAAGTTCGAGTTAAAGAGACTTTTTGACACCAAACGCAATCTAAAAAAATCGATTTACAGAGGTTCGAATTATGGACGGCGAAATTCATGAAAATAAAGTTGAAAATGCAAAGTTCTCAATAAAACTTTGAGTAATAGAGAAATTCGACTTAAGGAAGTTCGAGTTATGGAAGTTCGACTGTATAATAAATAAATATTTAAGCTTATTTTTGTAATCGAATACCTACTACTTGATGGGTTTTAACCTACTATAGTTTATGAATAGCTAAATATGTAAGAACAATGATCCTTTAAGTTCAACCTTTATAACTTTGTCAACACAGAGAGAATTTCTGTAATAAAAAAAAACATTTCACGCTATAAATAGCAATTTTTTCACATAACCTTCCACACACAAAAAGAAATTTTGAAATCAAATGCTACTTTTTGTCCATTTCATCCTAAAAAATGGCAATTTTCTGAAAAATATCTAAGGCCATCCACTAAAAACAACCTTTCAAACACCGAAATAATTTCTTAAATCGGTTTTTTTTTTAATTTTTATCCTATTTCACCCTACAAATGTTATAATTTTGAAAAATAATATCCCTTAAACCATTTCCTAAGAAAAAACCTTTCAAACAAAAAAAAATTTCTTAAATCTAACAATTATTTTATTTTTACCCCATTTCACCCTACAAAACTATGTTAAGGTCACAACGCTCACATCACAAGTACTGAGTTGCACTGGCTCTTTTTTGTATTTGAGTGAGTGGTATTTTTCTATTAAAGAACCGACTCAACACCACTTACTTATAAAAACTAACAAGTCTAAAAAATGCCTGAATCAAACTTACAAATGAGCGTAGATCTTGCTTGAAACCGAGATTTGAAGACCCGACCTCAAACCAAAAAAATCCCGATTTTCTTGATTGAATCCAAACTGACCTTTGAAAAAGATCAAAAATATTTTTCAAAAATTAGTTTTTTTTTTTTTTTGAGTGACTGGATATATAACAGAGAAAATTTTAACCTACAAAAACTATTATATTGGAGCCATCAATAGTTCGCTTAAATGTGCTCAACTTGTGCTGCCATGTGCCGTAAATATTAAAAAAATTCGCAAATTTGCAAATTTTACGTAATTTTTTTTTTTCAAAATAACGATATTCTTACAAATTAAAGTTGTGCTGTTTTACTCTCAGTGTTTGCGCCTAAAAGCCGAAGAGATAGAAAATTCATAGATATAACTTTTAAGGCAAAAAATTAATTCTGCAAAGCGTGATGGTATAGCACCGCCATTTTCAATTTTTGTGCTGTAATGAGCACAACTTGTACTGCAGTGTGCGGTTCATAATTAAAATTTGCAAATTTTACGAAATGAAATTTGAATTTCTTTAACAAAATCAAAAATGGCGGTGCGAACTTCACGCACATCTTAATCTCACAATTCTACATGGTCTATATAGGGCAAGTTGGTTACGGGTAAAACAAATTTTAAGATTGTATTCAAAACCAACACTACGATGATCGAGAAGACCGAAAAAGTGAGTTTCGTCATGGTCGTCGGCCTAGGCGTCTGTACGTCTATGCGTCTGTGTGTCTGTACGTCTATGCGTCTGTGCGTCTGTGCGTCAGTGAGTCTGTGCGTCTGTGCGTCTGTGGGTCTGTGCGTCTGTGCGTCTGTGCGTCAGTGAGTCTGTGCATCTGTACGTCTGTGCGTCTGTGCGTCTGAGCGTCTGTGAGTCTGTGCGTCTATGCGTCCGCTGTAATTTAAGTTCAAGCCTAAACACAGCTATTTTATGTGATTCCCTAGAGATAAAATTCGAATTTTTGTTTTAACTCATCTAGAACAGTTTTATTTTATTTTATTTTTTCAAATTCTCTAGAAAACGGCTGTAATGATTTTGATTAAACCTCGTATACCTATACATAGAATGAGCAAGGTATATTTGTAAGAATACTGTTTCTTAGTTTATTTGAAAAAAAAAATCACATAGTGGAAATAGGCTATATTTTATTTTTGGGTTTGGCCTTCATATGATTCAATGGTTTGACCAATTTTGTTATAAATTTGCAATCTCGTGCCATGAATTGACACAATACTGCATTTGAAACTTTTCAATAAATATTTTTTGTAAATACAAAAACCCAAAACATCCGTTTGTATTCTACTTAATCAACACAGTAGTTGTTAACCACAAGAGCAAGTTCGTGCGTATTTGTCAATTAACACATTATTTGTCAAAAATGCCTTTCTGAAGTTTGAAATCGGTAAAACCGACAGTTAAGCTATTGATCGAAAAACGTTCAAATCATGATTGATGAAATTTTACATTACCTATACAAAAATTTAAAAACAGAAAAAAACAACAAGATTTCTTTACGGAACAAAAAATAAATACACAACTCATAAGCTTAGTATTTCCACACTTAAAGCTTTAAATAGAAGAGAAGAACATTTTCTTTAAATCCCCTTGTTTGCGTTTTAAACAAAAGTGTTATGTTTTAAACAGAGGTATCAACATCAACAATCAATGTAGCTTTGCATAGTTAATATCGTTTTTTAAACAAATTCAATTTGCTTTTATTTACACTTTAATATTATTTACCATCAGGGATTTTAACAACATTGGCCAGAGGGCTAATAAAATTAATTCAGTAATGTGTTTATGTTGACGCTTCAGTTTCTTTTTTTTTGAAAATTCTAAATTATATTCCTTCCACCCAGCCAACTCAAAACTATCCCTGTAAAGCACATCACCCATCACGCCCCCACCTCGCATCAACAACATAAAATCCAATCAAACAGATAACAATCAGGTCTAATTTATTTACAAATTCAATGCTTATTTTAGCATCCAAAACGCAAATACTCCCGCCGAAACAACCATCAGTGAAATTTCAAAAAAAAAAACCTTCAAATTTAAATATAAATAAAACTGACGATCCGCCTCTAGGTTAGGTATAGGTAGACACATCCCGTGAACAGATGAACAGATCCCAAGCCTCCAATCCCGCACGTTGAAAGTTGAATACTAATAGCACTTTGAAATAGATGTAATTTACCCAATTACATAATTGCCAATAAATGTTGAATTTATCTAAGGAATTCATTTATGTGACATTCAGCGCCGCGATTATTCCAAAGTTTTTTTTTTTAATTTTCCTTAATGACGTGTATTTTATTATAAAATAGAAAAGTCTCGGAATAAATATAATCCATCAGGGGCCTTTGGAAAAGTTGTCCTATCCTATAGAACTCTGGGTGATCATTATCAAAGCATGGAAAAGAAATTAAACTTCTTGAACTCAAATTGAATTCCAAATCCGCTTGAGTGGAGATTCGGCAATGCGAACGCACCATCATCCATAGAGGATTCTATCTCGTCTCTAAGGTTAGCTTGCTTAATTATTTGACGAAATGGGGCTTAATTTGAATTGCAAATGAGACTTGCAAGTTGAAAAAGGCTGCGAAAAAAAAATCCATCCGACAACGATGATGGCAATCAGTAAGTCTTGTTCGCATCTCCTCCATTATGGCAATTGGCAAACGACATAAGGATTTTGCAGCAGTTAAATCCTTTTTTATTTGGATATATGTATTATAATCTCCCTCGAGGTGTCCGTTATTTTTTTTTTTTTCAATTTTTGCCTTTAAGATTTTCATTAGAGACCTTTCGAAGGAAATCGGGTTTTCTTCAAAGACTTTATAGCTGGCTAATTGCTTTTAAAATTTTCGGGGCTTTTGATTTTTTTTCTCGCTTATATCTCAAAGAAAAGCTGTGTGTGGGTCGTGGGTGTGTGCGTGTGAGCGAGGGCAGGTATGTATATACTCTTAATCTCTTATATAATATATGGATTTCCCATCAGGGCCGGACCAACCATATGTGCAAGATGTGCAAATGCACAGGGCGCAAAATTCTGGGGGCGCATTACCAGGAGCAAGAAAATGTAATCTGAACTTTCACAAACAAATATGTACTGCCATTTGCATTTTAACCAAATGTTCAAATAATAGCTAAATAACATCCAATACAACTGTGCTAAGTTCACTTTCATTGTTGCATTCAAGGAGAAAAATATCGTCAAACTAAAGATCCTAAACCTAGGCATTGAAAGTCTACCTCCTGGGTAATGTGGAAAAGTCTTATGCATGTGTTTCAGTGTATGTATGTATGTATCAAATATAAAAAAGGGGCGCTTTCAACAAATCTTGCACAGGGCGCAAGTTTCGCTGGGGCCAGCCCTGTTTCCCATTCATTGGTGTATTGTCTTTTTATCTCATCCAAATCCAGGGACAAGGCCTTCTCGCATGATTTCTTTTCTTTGATGTATAAAAGTTTTGAAAGTGATTACGTTGTTTCATTAAAAGAAAAACAGTTAAGACTTTGATGATATTCAGATTGTTCTTGTTGTCTTAAAGAAATTACATAAATTATCAAAAGACATTTTATTTTAATGAAAATGGAAATCCACTTTGCTTTAGGTATACCTATATCTTCGGACAAAAAGGCTGAACAGAACAAATTAAATGAAATGGTAAGTAATTTTCATAAGAATTTTTGGCTTAATGGTTATGGTAAAAACGAAAGAATCTTTTAAGTTTTAAAGCTTAGTTACTGTTTTCAATCTGTATGTTTTCAGTTTTTGAAGATTTAAATGTTGTAAAACGGGTATTGTTGAAAATTTATAATTTGGAATTTTTTACTTGCTCTATAGGGCTCAAGGTTTTAATCAGAACTAACTCTACGATGATCGAGAAGTTTAAAAAAGTGGGTCTGTCGGTCTGTGCATCTGTGAGTCGCCTGTAATTCGGTGTAGAGCCTTAACATGTGGGTCGATTTGCATTTATAAATTTAAAGGCTGTTTTCTTAGACGTGTGGTTTTCAATCTGGCAATACTTTTTTCAGAGTTGGTCTTTTTGACACCTGTCACTTGATTTATGCTCAGTTTGGTTTTCCATTTCATAATTTATAGACTTACTCCTGAACAACGTTTGCAAATCGTGCAAATTTATTACAAAAAATAATGGTTCGGTTCGCGCGACGCATCGCGCGCTGCGTCCAATATTCAGTCGACACAATTGCAAAATCGCATAAATTGGAGCAACCATGGATCGGTTTCGCACCACGTTTACTCTGGTAGATAATGCGCAAATGCGCACCCTCAGAGACACCGTACAGTGCGCACTGAAGACGCTATTGCTGCTGTGGAGCAGAGTAGTGAAGAAGACCCAAATGAGTCCATCCGCCATTGCTCGCAACAATTGGAGCTGTCGAAAATTGGGCCTCTCGGCTGGATTTTATTCGTGCCAGCCGCGGCGTCCACTTGCCCGAAATCAATTTTTAAAACATAATGGCAAACCCTTATTTCTATAATAAAGCTAAATTATTGGCCATAACATTAAATTATACGCTTTTTATTTCTTCCTTAAACCCACAAGTCTAAAAAAAACACCCTTTAGAACTGAGCGAAAAATCACATAACGGAACCAGACATTCTAAGTTTGTTTGAGAAAATGATCTTCTTTATTGGTTTTTTGGGTATATATTTTGGAACTTCGATCTTAGCACCCCATTTATGTGGGATTATGGCAAAAAATATGTCGTCTAAAAGGTTATAGTAATTGGTCAAAAAATGTCATCTAGTTTCAGTTTCAGTAATTGGAAATGGTTAAAGGTTTTGAAAGTCATCAGCGAATTTAAGCACCTCATTTTTGGGATATTCGCGAAAACAGTATACACCTTTACCATCTGAAAGGTTTTTATGGCTTCAAAAAGTTCAACTATAGTTTTAATATTATTTTTTAACTAATTTTTAAAGATTTTTTCCTTTCTTTAGGACCCTCGGAATTTTTGTTTGTAAATTCGTAAAATAAATCTTTGGCTGACCAATTAAGGAAACAATTTGAACTTTTAACATCCAATTTCTTCACAGAGTCCTAATGCTGATACCGGTACTAGTCCTAAAATTAGTACTCAAATCGTTATCAACTCATTTCTTCACACAAGTTCTAGGTCGTAGTCTTGTCAGTTTGGTAGCGAGTATCAGTTGGGACTCGGTACTAGCTGGCTCCTTAAAATCAGCTAGTACCTGGTTATTATACCAGTTGTTATAGTACTCAAATTGGTACCAAATGATTTCTTCACATAAGTTCTAAGCTCTAGTTCTGTCAAGTTGATACCAAGTACTATCTAGGACTCGGTACTAGCTAGGACTTTCAAATCGGCAGTCTAGAGTGGCGCTAATACCTGAATTTGATTAATTTCATTTATTTTCTTCAAAGAATTGCTTATTTTGATTAGGTATATATAAGTTTACAATCCAATGGGATTAAGTACCTACATTCGCTCATACCTATTCTTAGCGAAATTTGAATGAAATAGATTCTTTTCAATTATTAAGTATTTTCATTTAACCCTTTGCAAATAAAGAATTTATGGACCTATTCATTTGACCAAATTGATAAATGAAACATTTTAAAAATCAAGGCAGTTGAAAACATTTTTTTAGACAGTAAAGTTTGGATTCTAGACCAATTTACGTCCTTTACTTTGGCGGAATTGAAAAATGTTGATATCTGAATTTGTAGATAGATAAATGCTAATTTCTTGAGCTAACCAAAAACTTGTAGCTCGCATAGTTTCTAATAGTTATTAAAGTTTTCGCTAAAATAAGTCTGAAGTTAGCGCCAGCGGACGAAAATACGAAAATAATAATTCTCTTGATGTCCAAAATTACAGCTTTATAAATGCTTATTTGTAGCTCAAATTCGAGATTTTGAACAATATTAGACTATGTGAAACAAGGGCTAGGTACACTGTGACGTATACACATTATGTGTGCCTTTTTATTTTAATTTTTTTTTTAATTTTATCATACCGTGCAGGATAATTTACTTCTAGATTTAACTACAGATTCTTGTGTACGATTATTTAATCAAAATTAAAAAAAAACGACCATTCTGCTATAGTTAATTAATAATCGTACAAAAGAATAAGGGTTTGTTTCACAATGTCCCAGGGAAGTTATAATTACTTACTCGGCATTTAAAATATCCGAAAACTAAATCTTCCCATTAAAAGAAATTGCGTTTTACAATTTATCTACCGAAATAATAAATGAATGTGTCAATTAGTATTCCAGTTTTCCAGACAAAATTATTATTATTATTTTCGTTTGCCATGTAAATTTGATAATTGCCACTTCATCTGGCCATTAAAATACTTAGAACTTTACTTATAACTTTGACGATTAAGAGTAGTTTATAAGCAAAAGTAGTTTATAATTGAATAATAAGTTTCAAGTTGCTTGCTTAGAACTTAATTCAGACATTGTGAAACAAACCCATAGAATGAAAAAATCTATATAAGATGACTTAAAATTAAATCGAAAAATTAAGAAGGAAGATTGTGTCCAACTATATAGGTGCATCTACATATTTTGCTCTAAAATCTGTAAGGAACAATAAAACGCAGTAAGTTCAGCATGTTTCAGTTGTATAAAATGTAAAATTGGAGATACAGGCAAAAAACCGAATCTAGACTTAGAGTTTGAATTTTTCGCAAAAATACATTGTTCATAAAAATCTATATGTTACAAAAAACAAAGCAAAATTGAAACGTTACTGGACAAAAATAATTAAAATCAACAAATTATTATAAGTCTCTAAATTGCCAACGAAATACAACCTATAAAATACATAATTTGTAGCTTTTTGTGTTTTTCAATATGTAAAACAAATCTTCGCGTTAGTTTCAAATGTTCATGTTAACAAAAAATTTATAAACAACTTATACCGATAAAGAAATATACATACATACAGTTTCTTTCCTCGGGATTGAAAATAGTAAACAAATTTCAAAACAAAACAAAATATTGAAGCCTTATCGTCATGGAAACCAATAGAAAAGGGAACAATTAAATTTATAAATATCCCTTTGAAAATTGGTTTGTGTACATAAAAAAACCTACATCATCTATTTCGTTTCTCCTTTCCACCACGGCTGTGCCACAGCGCTTTTAGTCGAGTGTCACCTTCTATATGTATTTATTCAATGGTACTTACGTTTAGTTAGGACCGAGTACCAGATAGCTAGTACCTGGTCTAGCTGGACTGGGTACTAGGCTGGCTTAGTATTTCTGTGAAGAAATTGGGCGTAACTAACCTTCCAAAAATGAGGTCCTAAAAATCGATATGACCTTGAACAAATCTTTAAAAATTCATAAAAAAAAAAACCTGTGGCTGTCCCATTATTGAATCAAGTTGACATATTATGAGGTCACAAAGACCTTTCAAATGGTTTAACCTTTTTTCCAATATCCCACATAAGGGTACTAAGATCCCGGAGCTTCAAAACTTTATTAATTAATTCATAACTATGTGCCAGATGAAACCTTTTATAGAGCCTCCAATTGTATCATCTTGCAATTTAACTGTGAATGTAAATTAAAGTAGTTACAAAATGTACATTAAATAAAGGCTAGTATAAGCTCTTTATTATTTGCTATTTAATGGGAATATGTAACAGTAAAAGAACCCTTTTTACAATTTGAAAATGGGTCTTCATTATTTTATTTTCGAATAAAAACACTTTTGAAGTACATAAATATCTCTGAATTTTTGACCATATACTGTATTTTGTAAAAACAAATTAATTTACAAAACAAAATGAAACGATAAAAACCAAGAAATAACTTGAACATGAACATTCAAATAAAAAAAAAATTATGTAGGTATAACCAGAGGGCAATTTCGAGAGAGCGATGAATTTAAAAATCATAAATAGACTTTAATTACAAAAAAAACTTAGCGTCATAAAATTTAAACATGGCAATCAAAAAATCCTAAGGGTATGCTTGTACATATTTGCAATTAAACAAACAAATACCTACCAAAAAAAAAAAAAAAAAAAAAAAAAAAACATATTTTTTTGGGGAAAATGGCAAAAGGGTGTTTTTGCCATTTATTTAAAAAGTAACTATACTGTGTCCTTTTTACCTCACAATAAATAATTTTGGTAGAGAGGGGGGGGGGGATGAGAAAAAGGCCAATAACTCTGACACTCTCTTTTGTCGACACGTTTTATAAAGAAAAATATTATTTAACCTAACAGAAATGATTAAACCGAAAAAAAAACAATGCATGGGATTAAAAACCAAAAAGAAAAAAAAGTTCTTTCCCCACTAAAGCGTTGGCGACACTGCCGGCGGTGTCGGTATGGGCAGTGGGCATGGGCAGTGTAAAAGCTATTTAAGTTGTCACAAAATAATATTTCACGGGTCACGATAATTCACCCGAGAGATATTGTTTTCAAACAATAGCGCACAGCTAAGACATTAAAGTGTTTTTGTTTTTTCACTCAAATTTTTGGGTACACAAATATAAAAACCCCCTCAGAAAAAGTGTCTGTTCTGAGGACTCAGGACAAGAGCTCTTTCAGGCAATTCGGTAACCTAGAACAAAAAAAAAAAAAGAAATAAAAATAATAAAAGCTTATTCGCTCTATTCGCCACGATGGAGCTGAAATTGAAGCATTTATCTTCATTTTCTGGATTAAAATTAACTCCATTAACTGGCTTAATAAAGTGAATTCTACGAACCATAAATTTTAGTTTTTCAAATCTAGGGACGAAATATAGGATTGAGGAAAAAGGGCTTATTTTATATACATGAATGCTTTTGTGTTTCAACGAAGCTGAAGCTGAGGCCATATCCTTAATTTGTTTGTTTTTGTTTTCATAAACGTCGGCATTACGTAGATTTTTATTATGAATAACTTTTTTTTGTAAAAAATTAAAACAGAATTTATTAAAAGTTTAAATAAGCTCTCAAAAAATTAATCAAACATTTTTGAGAGAAAACGTTAAAGCTTTATTTCCAGGATCCAGGTACTTACTATTTGTATATGTAAAGGGTTTTTCAACAGGGACGCTACAAAAGTAGAGCAACAGGGACAGCAAACGACGCCACACTTCTTGCCGCTCTTTTGACATTTCTCTTCAATAAGGTTTGCCATTTCATGATGGAAAGAAATACGAGCCAACAACGAGTCGAAATTATTAAAATTTACTACCGAAATTCGGAGTCAGTGGCCTCAACGTTAAGAGCGCTACGTCCAATTTATGGTCGTCATAATCGTCCTAGCGATCAACAATTGAGCGTCTATTGGAAAAATTTGAACCCACAGGCAGAGTACAAAATGTTCCCGTGACAGTGAGACAAAGAAGTGCCCGTAGTGTCGAGAATATTGCTGCCGCTGAGGCTTCAGTTGCAGAAAACCCAAATGTGTCTCTTACACGTCGTTCTCAAGCGTTGGGCATCTCTGTGACGTCGTTGTGGTGAATTTTGCGAAAAGATCTTGGACTACATCTTTACAAGATTAAATTGACGCAAGAACTGAAGCCGATTGATCACCAGAAGCGTCGTATGTTCGTGAATTGGGCTGAGCAACAACTTGAAAATGATTCGGATTTTCATCGAAAAATCATCTTCAGCGATGAGGCTCATTTCTGGCTGAATGGCTTCGTCAATAAACAAAATATGCGGTATTGGTCAGGCAGCAATCCACACGTACTCCATGAGTCATCCTTCCAACCCGAAAAAATTACGGTTTGGTGTGGTTTATGGGCCGGCGGCGGCGTCATTTGGCCGTACTTCTTCGGTGATGATCAAGACCGGCACGTTACTGTGAATGGGGATCGCTACCGTTCAATGATAACCGAATATTTTTGGCCCCAATTCAATGATATGGACTTGGAGGACATGTGGTTCCAACAGGACGGCGCCACAAGCCACACAGCGAATGTCACAATCAATTTATTGGAAACCAAGTTTGGAGAACGTGTTATCTCACGAAATGGTCCAGTCGCTTGGCCGCCTCGGTCGTGCGATTTGACGCCGTTAGACTATTTCCTGTGGGGCTACGTCAAGTCTACGGTCTATGCCAACAAGCCAGCGACGATTGATGAACTTCGTACGAAAATCGAACTCTATACATAATGGCATTGAACGTACTTTCGCAAGAATAAAGAATTTCATTGATATCCGAAACAGTTTTTGTTTTATTTAAAAAAAACTTTTTTTTCTTATTGAAAAACCCGATAGTTGGTAACGTTCTTTTAGCATTCGTGTTTCGGGCAGAAATGTAAGGGACCTACAATTTTCTCGCGAACGGCTTAGGTAAGAGCCGCACTTACCTAGTCATGACAAAGAGATACCCTTGGAGAATTTGTCACTCCCTCTTAAAAGGCAATGGCCGATTTCGCAGACATAAAGCTTCGGCATGACTGCGCAATGCGGCTTTGTGATCTTTGAATCCCATAAATGTGGGTTAGGTGCTGCTGCCAAGCAGGAAAGCTAGACACACTTAAACTTATTTTGATACCACACTAATCTTGGAACTTTCCTCCTTATTCGTTTAACCACTTGGAGCTCCTTAAGAACGACTCTGAAGGTGGCATAACAATTTTTACCTAGACTAATAATCAGCCGTAGACTTTTGTAATAAATTTTTTAAGATTGTTTTGTATGCTCCACAATATTCTACGAATCTATTTTTTTTCACCAAATTTTCAAATCAATATTTTCCATCAACTTTAAAAAAAATATATAAAATTCACTACCTACTGCCAAAAGCTAAAATTCTAGTATATTCCAGTTAACAAAGACAGAAAATCATAAAATAAATGCAAGAGCCCAAGTAGTATGGGTTATTGTTTTAAACGGTAGGGGTGGATCCCCAGGTACAACATACTTAAAGTCGCCCGGTAAAAGTCCCCATTTGTAGAACAGAAATATTTTTTCAAGAAAGTAGGTATAAAAAGGCCTACAACCCTCTGATTTTAAGGGTTCGACTTAGGATTAATAGCAGCATTAAATGGTGAATGAAAATGTAGTACTCTCAAACAAAAATAAAATAAAAAAAAAAATATTATAAATTTAATATCTTATTTTGTTTTAAAATTTTTAACGCACTTAAATAACTTGGTTTAACATTCAAATAATAGAATAAGTTTTCGGATTTTTAAAAAGTATTTCCTTTGTTTTTAAAGGATCTCTCCCTCATAAACGGGGGCAAATAAAACCCCCTCCCCAAAATCATTTCACAAAGTATTGAATTGGTAAATAACTTGTTACAACCCCGTAAAGTTCTTAGGAAAAATAGAAATATGTCAAAATCATTCGATTTTCAAAAAAATCTAATCCTACAAGTTTTTCATAGTAAGACCCATCAGTTAATTTTTATTACCATTTCTGTTAACAAGACTTGGATCGATATAATAATCTTTCAAAATGAAATCCGTGTTTGAATCTGCAGTACTTTAGATAAACAATGATTTAAAGAAAGGTATCTTTGGATCGTGGGGCGTGAAGATAGATCACCTCCCCGTGGTTCACCCTGGATAACGCTATCTATCACAAGAGGAAGCCAGAATAAATGCGATTACTCTCCTGAGCATATTACAAAAAATAAGAAGTCATCTGAACAAAAACTAATCAAACAAAAATTTCGTAGACATCAACCACAGCTTCAATAAAATGTGATGCCCAAAGCAACCGGTGCTTCTCAGCGCCAATTGACAAGGCGCATCGGACCTTCCGTTCGAATATGAAGGTATAAGTAAAGCTAAAAGTGATTACTTATTGAAACTTTTATTGACTAACAACATCGATGTAGCCGTCATCCAAGAGACTCATACTGCAACCAACGCTGCTGAAAGGGTTAGAGGGACTGTCGTCGGTTACTCCCAGATAGGATCCAACTACCATCAGTCATATGGATCAGCACCCTATGTTAAAAATGGTATGGATGACGTAAAACTTATAAGCACTAACTCCAGATAAACAACATCTTTACAATTATACTATCCAAATTGGAGGCCTCCAAATTGTAAAAATTTACAAAACTCCCGCTACACCATGGCCACGTAACGTATTCGGTACCCCAAACCAACCAACGGTTTTCATTGGTGACTTCAATAGCCATCATAGCTAATAGAATGGGCGGATTCTAACCATTTACATTTAATCTTCGATGCAAAAGATAAACCAACTTTTCACTTCCGCAGATGGCGAAAAGGCTGCAACTCAGACCTGTGTTTTGTTAGTTGTGATGCGGACCATCACCCTCTACCAGCTTCCAGAACATTGCTATCAGATTTGCCGGCCTTTGAACTGATTCGGTTCAAAGGCCGCGATGGAACTTTTCAAAAAGAAATTGGAATAACTTTGCTAATGAACTCGACTCATGCGTACGGTTCATCCCACCATTATCTCAAAACTATGACAGATTCGTAGGAATTGTGAAAGCAACCGCTAAAAAAAATATTCCCCGTGGTTTCCGAAAGGAGTACATTCCTGGATGTACTGAAGAAAGTAAACAACTGTATGAAGACTTTGAAGTATCTGGAGACTCGGAAATTGGCCACGAATTGTTAAGATCGCTTGATGAGATTTGCAAAGAGAAGTGGACGTCAGCTGTCAACCATCTTAACTTCACCCACTCTAGCAGGGAAGCATGGAACCTTCTAGGCAAACTTGGAGGCAGTAATAGCTCAAACCCCACAATTTTCTGCATTGACCCTACTAAAGTGCCTAACCGCATTGTAGACGTATCCCGTGTCCCCGTGGACAAGGAGCATACAATCATCACCAAACGTGCCCTGAGGAACCTCAAGAACAATACCCCACAAAACATCACAGTCCTCGACCACTTTTACAACAGAAGAGGTCAGCAATGCTCTCACCGCAGTAAAAACAGGAAAAGCGACGGGGTTTGATGGTATGCATCCGGAGTTTCTTGTGCAAAGCGGTAAAAACAAAAGACGGTGGCTAGCAGAATTCTACAGCAATATACTAGAAACAGGTAGAATCCCAACTGCATTCAAGCGAACGAAAATCATTGCTATTCTCAAGCCAGGTAAACCTAACGACCAACCGGAAAGTTATCGTCCAATAGCGCTTCTAAGCACTTGCTACAACCTCCTCGAACGCCTTAGCTTCAATCTAATAAACCCTGCCATTAATCAAATCATACCCATGGAACAGGCTGCTTTCCCTGCGGGCAGAAATTTCACGGACCAAGTGTTATCCTTGACTACACACATTTTGGCAGGCTTCGAAAAAAGCTCAAAACATCCGTTTGTTTTGTCGACCTAGCCGCAGCATATGACACTGTTTGGAAGGATGCTAAAAGTAGTTCTCTGTCTAAGGACAACACACCTTATAAAAAACCTTCTCTCAAACCGCCTTCTTCAAGTTTTCATTAATGATGAGAAAAGCAAGGTTAGACAGCTAAATAATGGGCTTCCCCAAGGCTCCGTCCTTTTTTCAGTGTATTTTCAAATGATCTGCCTGAGGTAATTGTAAACATCGGTAATGTTTATAAATATTTACGCAAATGATGTAACTATTTATTTGTCTAGGAGGCTTAGGTTGTTAGAAGACTGTGTGGCTAGAGTTAATAAAGATCTGGTTCATATTCAGAAATGGTCTCATATAATTGAAATACGTCTAAGTCCCCTTGAATCTATTGGTATGGTGCTCTCAAGAATTTAAATGTCCTTACAAGATTGTCCTCCTCTTGATCTAAATGGTATAACTTTACCCTATGTTGAAGAGTTTAATTATCTAGGATTTATGATAAATTTTTGATCAGATTCTCAGATAACATTAGAAAAGTCTACGGTGGATTACGAAGTCTCAGATAAACTTCGAGTTTATTGCTTCTAAATACAAAATGACATCTAGTTAAGAGTTTAAGACATAATTACTGCTATTCTGTTGTTACAATTGTATAGTTTATCCCTGTTTAAGACTTCTAGGGTAAATGTAAAATCAATGTTTCATTTAATCACTGCTTGAGGTACATTTATATCATACCACGGTATATGAGCGTTTCAAGGCGTAAAATTTCACTTTTAGGAATTGACTCGAATGCTTTTGCTATTTGACAAAAATGCTTGGTTTAAATCCGCACCGGCCGCACCGGCCGCCGGCTGTGTAAAAGCCAATGAAAGACGAAAACGTCACAGTTCATTCGGTTTTGCTGACAACGAATGTGGGTATTCGATAAAAAAGTGCTTATAGCTGGTTTAGTGTTTTTCCAGCAAAAATATCGTTTACACGGTCATATTTAACTTGTAGAAAAAAACCTGCACCGTGTGAAATATAGGCCCCAACCCAAAAAATTAGACGCTCATTCCCAAAAAAATTCCGATAAGGCTGAATTATGGTGCAAAGCTTAATTTTTATTTTTTAAGCATTTTCCAAAAAGTCCATTAAATTTGGGTTTTTATTTTGTGTGGTGAAAGGAGACAATTTGTGTTTTTTTGTTTGTAAATAAAATATTTGTGCTATTCATGTTGCTGTGTTCAGCCTTGTACAGATGTTAGAATTGAGGCATTCCTAACACATTTTATGTGAATACAAAGCGAAAACGCTCCTATGTCTCGATGAAAGCTCTTTAGCGTAAATTTGCTTCATAATAACTGAATAAACGATTTGATGGAAAAATATTAGTATCAATTTCCACAGAAATATAGGTACCATACCCTTTTATAATCTTTTTGGGAAAGCCACAGCCGCTATATAAAATAAACTAGCAGGATACTGGATACCATATACCTTTACCATTCTCTTCCTTCCTCTATGTTGGAGTCAAGGAGCGTGCTATAACACCTATATATATATACGACTCAACTACCGCCATCATAATTTCACTATTAATCGTACACGACGACAACGACATTTTCTTTTGTTCAACAAAAATAACTGCTGTGCCGCACTACTTTCAAGTTATAGTATATTCCATTTTGAAGAGGTCGTCACGTTGCCGACGTCTTTTTATATAACGTATATAACTATGGGTTAATGTGGTTTCCGTTGCTAATGCTTCACTTTACGTTGAAAATTAAATTAAATTTGAGCTACCTCCGCTCCACTCCGTTCCGTTCCGCTCTGCTCCGTTGAGTTGTTGTGTCGTTCGTAATGATGATTTTTGAAGCTCGCGATGATGATGATGATGGTGGTTTGGTTAGTTCTTACTGTAACAATTTGTACAAATGGAAATAATAAACTATGGGTAAAATTCTCTTCATTCTTTTTTGACGAAAGAGTATCTAAATAGTCGGAATATAATACATTTACTTAAGTTTGTGACACTTTCGTTTGAATCAGGGTTTTTAACTATTTCACCTGTTGGACAAAACTCCTACATTGGAAATTTTGCGGTCCCTTGTAGAGAACCAGGGCTTGGGGACCTATACAACTCAACTAATTCCCTTGTGCTAGGCGTGGTATCCGCAGGACTGCAGGGAACTACTTTTTTCTGTCAAATCCTAACGATTGCGATTTGAAGCACTTTTTGATGACATGATATACTATTGAATGCCTTGTCACTTCCACCTGGCAAGCCATTCAATAGGTACGCAGTACCCCTGAAAAATGATGAACAAAGCTAAGATTCATCAATCTGCAGACTTCCGGTGTGCATGACAGTCCAAAACACTAACCATATTAAGCGTGGTACACATTAACAATCATGTGTGACACTTGTGTTGTACACATACACATCATCGATCAAACACCACTGACAGCTGACTGTCACGCAATATCAAACAATTTTGTGAACATCAGTTGTGTATGATAAACCATCATTCAAAATTTACAAACTATTGACGGTGTTCACATTGGACTCATTTCGCGCGACTCATTTTGACATCTATTTCTTTTATCTCACTCCGCCTCACTATATGAGAAAGTGAGGCAGGATTTTTTAATTTTTTTGAAAATATCCTACCTCACTAGACCATCTCTTTTTCATCATGAGGTGGAGTAAGATAAAACAAAAAGATGTCAAAATGAGTAGCGCGGAGTGAGTCCAATGTGAACACCGTCATTAGGTGTGAGTAAAACTGGCCGAGTTCAACGCACATCTGAATATTCAGAATTCTGAATTTTTGAAGCTCTTGATTGGCCATCTGTCAGAAGTCATCTGAATTTTCAGAACTTTTTCTGACAGCTGGCCAATCAAGAGCTTCAAAAATTCAGAATTCTGAATATTCAGATGTGCGTTGAACTCGGCCACTGTTTATATGGATCGATAATAGCTTTGTTCAAAGAATCTGTTCGGAACAGTTTAGAACAGAAAAGCTCAACTTTTTTCTGTGTAATGAGGAATTTTCTGTTATAAACATTTCTGATAGCTGTTTAATTTCACAGTACACATACTTAAGGTAATATCATAAGAGTTTTAATTTCTGTTCAGTTTTGCGCATCCAAGTGCCTCTTTACTTGTCAAAATGTCAATATTTCTCTTTGTTTCTTCTAATATCTAATGCAATGTGCAGTTTTTAGGAGCACACACTCGAACAGGCATTTTTTATTTTATTTATATTTCTGACACTTTCAATTTTGACAACCTGCGACATATTATATTACAAAATGCTGGATTTATATACAACCCACAAATATTGGCAGTATTCTGTCAGTAAACTGTCAGAAGAATGGAAAAATTAATTTTTTTGGCAGTTTAAAGGCGCGCGAGTGCAAGAACTCAATGACGAAACGCCCGCTAATGGGCGAGAGCTCATGGGCAAGAGCCGTTGTGAGCGCTCATGCTTTTGCAATATACATTTTGACACCTGTCAAATTAAAAGTGTTCTAATGGACCTAGAGAGCTGGGCGTGATATTTGGTAATTTCCACCTCCTCAATCGGTTAGTGTACTCCGTTTTTCGATCCGCAGCGCCGTACCAAAAATGTTGGTACTTTTTGACACTGTAGCGGATATGCATTTATTAAAACACGCATTGAAAAACATTTTTAAATTCGCGTTCGCGAGTCGCACATAAATATCGGTCGCTAGATTGTTTGTGTGAACGCGATCATTAACATTGTCCGAACCCTTCGTTTTTAATGCGATAACTTTCGGAACGGATCTTAAAAATCGAGAATCGCTACTTACTTCGGGTACCTACATTCTAAAATGTTCTTTTCTGTCATCTACCATTCTATTGCCAATCATTATTATCAACTAGCTTTCTCTGTGTGCTGGTGCCATAATTGCTCCCAACCTACTTGTTAAATTCAATTTGTAAAGTCATTCTTTTTTTAATAAAATAAAGTTATAGAAGACATTCGTCTTTTAGAATTAAAAGTTTATTCTTTAATAATACGATGAAAATAGCCATCACGGGCTATAACACCTGTCAAACTAAATGTTCTAGTAGACCCAGAACGGCCAGAACGTCAGGCGTTCTAAAGGGTTTTCCAATAAGAGGTGTTATTTTGATATTCAAAGAAAAATGGCATTTTTTGAGATAAATCGGATGTTTATTTCATTATAAAGAGGAAGGTATGCCGTTAATAATGGAACACAACATCAGCCAAATGGCCGCCACGACCACGCTTTCAGGACTATATCCTTTTCATGAAATTTTCCATAACCAAATCGCAAAGTGGCTGCCCTATGTCCTCGATAGCCTCACGAATTCCATCTTTGAGGTCTTGAATCGACGCTGGGCTGTTGGCGTAGACCTTATCTTTCACGTGGCCCCAAAGGAAGAAGTCGCAAGGTGTTAAATCACAAGATCTCGGTGGCCAATTGTGATCACCTCTTCGAGAGATAACACGGTCCGGAAACTTTTCCCGTAAAAGATCGATGGTTTCATTGCTTGTGTGGCACGTAGCGCCGTCTTGTTGAAAGTAAACGTTGTCCAGATCAATACCATCCAATTCCGGCCATAAAAAATCATTAATCATCTCTCGATAGCGCAATCCATTGACCGTAACTGTTGCTCCAGCCTCATTTTCGAAAAAGTAAGGTCCAATGACCCCGCCGGACCATAAACCGCACCAAACAGTCACGCGTTGAGGATGGAGAGGCTTTTCAACAATAACAGTTTTGCTTGTTGACGTAGCCTCCGAGGTGGAAATGGGCCTCATCAGTCAAGATGATTTTTCGATGAAATTCCGGATCATTTTCATGCATTTCAAGGACCCAATCAGCAAAGACACGACGTTGTTGATGATCAGCCGGCTTGAGTTCTTGTGTTAACTGAACTTTATAAGCCTTAAGACCCAAGTCTTTATGCAAAATACGGTGTAATGACGTTTGTGGAATGCCTAATTCCAAAGAACGACGAGGAATGGACAAACCTGGGTTTTCTTCAACACTTTGGGCTACAACAGCAATATTCTCAGTTGTTCTTGAGCGACGTGCACGGGTTTTATTCTTCACATCACTAACTTGTCCCAACAGCTCGAATTTGTCCACCAATTTCTGTATTGCGGTCCGACAAGGTGCTTCACGACGACCCAAAAATGTTATAGTTTTACGAACCGTCTCTGCCAAATTTTCACCATTTTTCTAGTGAATTTTAATAATTTCAATGCGTTGTTGAAGCGTGTATTGTTCCATTTTTATTAATGGCGTAGTTTCTACTTGTCAAATGTCAAAAAATGACAGCTTCAAAAGTGATAGCCATCGAAATAGCGGGCTATTCAAAATAACACCTCTTATTGGAAAACCCTTAATTAGGTAATATCTACTCCTAAATCGATTGGTGTACTCTGTTTTTCGATCCACCGTACTAAATTCTGGACAGTACAAATTTTTGGGTTTCCATTGGATCTAGAGGGCTAGAGGACAGTAGGTAAAAACAAACGTTGATGTTTACACATATTAACTATGAGTCCCGTCCCGGTACTCAGACAATTTTTTTCTAAATTCTCAAAGGCTCGCTATCGCTAAATTAACTCGCTCTTGTTTCACGTTCATGAGCGAGCGGTTTTGTTTTCGCACATAATGAGAGCGCTCTTGACGTTAGCGTTTTGTTATCTTACATAAAGAGAGAGCTCTTAACGTGAACGTTTATAAATCGAGCGCGAGTGTTGTGTAACTGGTAAGCGCTCATTTAGAAAGTCATGCTTGCGAGCCGCTCATGAGCGTGTGTTTCTGAACCCTGGCTCTAACTAGGTCTGAAGTTTTTCACGAATCTGTGATGTTATGTTCTGTTATTATCTAACTTTTTTGTCACTGAACAGAGCTAATGTGTACCACACTTTACGTCACGGGGTACTACTGCTGTGCTGTAAGTGTTAAGAAATTATATCGGGTATATGGGCGCCACCGGCCGTTAACTGGCTCGAATATAGCGCAATCGGGAAGTTCAATTTTCGGCCACTTTATCGAGAGGCTTGGGCCATATATGAGCAAATACACTCCGAAAACGCTGCTGTAGGCCTTAGCCTAAGTCCCCTTTCACACAAAGAAACAAGTTGCTGGAGATTTTGTTGACGTTTTCTTTTATTTCTTCTAAAATCTCTTGTACCTTTCACACGAAGAAACAGAATTGTAAGAGAGTTTCTGTAGTTTCCATATAAAGTCTGTTGGTTCAACGCACACTACCTTAAGTGTGAGAAGGAATGTCAAAAAAATCTCCCCAATTGTTGACCGAGGAGATTTTGCTCACCCCACTTATACGTCGTGCCCTTCTTTCCGACAAAGTAAAGTTCATGGAAACTCAGTTTCCTAGGGTGAAAGGGGACTAACGACTGTCTATTCAAGAAGAAAAGGAAAACTATACTCAGCACAAATCATCTGTTTTCTGTCAAATATACTGTCACTAACCAGTGTTGCCAATCAACCTTTATAAAAAAAAATTGTGTGAGTGCCGGGACTCACGGTTAATATGTGTAAACATCAACGTGCGCGGATCCTAAACGGACTTGTTTTTGCTGGAAGGGGATCTTAAGATTTTTTTTCACTGAACGCACCCATCCTAGTATGCAGATCGTAACGTTGCACACCGTTACGTTGCACGACGTAACGTTGCACTCGAACGTCCACGTTATGTTTTTCACTCTACCGCCAGCATAGATGTTTACACATCAAAAATATCCTTCAAGTTTACATACCTGCTTTATACGACCTAGATAATACCTTTTTCAATTTATGTTAGTCACAATATACCCTCAAAATTCTTAAATAGGAATGGTGTTGGCATTGCTGAATGCTGATGACAATTAAGGTGTAAAAATTACTCTTGCACAGCAAGTAGAAACACCTTCAGGCAGACTTGTTCTTGACTCTTGCGGAGCTACCTGCTCTGATAAACTGTTATCGCTAAATTTATATTCTTGATTTAAAATTATGGCCTTAATTATGCGGTTAAATAGGGCGGCAATACGATGTGTTTGTGCTGACATAAATTGTATTAAATATTTTGTTTATTTCCTTCCATACAGCTACATATTCTGTCGTTTATGTGAATTCCGAATATTTTGGTGTGTAAGAGTACCTACAGCGACAAAATTTTTTGTCTT
Source organism: Leucozona laternaria (assembly GCA_932273885.2). Taxonomy (NCBI): domain Eukaryota; kingdom Metazoa; phylum Arthropoda; class Insecta; order Diptera; family Syrphidae; genus Leucozona; species Leucozona laternaria. The sequence continues at coordinate 276,006,271 of OW026366.1, forward strand.
CTATGTATAGGTACATACATACCGATGCGTGTGTGAAACGTGAAAGGATGTGTCACATAAAGTAAACGCCTTAGCAAAAATATAGCTGAACAACAGTGAACTGGCATGGAAATTGCCTCATACATATTTATTTCACAAAGAATCGGTAGGTATTTTTATAGACATAGAATTATCTTTTGACACCAAGCTCAAGGAGGCTATATGGATTTATATGATGGGGAGGTAGGTTAGGTACATATATAGGGTGAAAAGATTTGAAGAGGCTCAAAAGAAGAATACTTAGCGATTTGCCACTGTTTTTTTTCTCCATTTTGCTGGTTTCCTTTTGAAGAAAGAGAGATGCGGTAGGTAGGTGTCTCTAGATGAAAAATGAATTTGACAGATAAATTTAAAAGCTTGGGTTAATTCAACATATAGAGTAGATACACATATCCCAACCTATAACGGTTGGTAGGTATTAGACAATGGATTATTAAGGCTCCATTGTACTCTGTACGCAAAATGGGTGTTTATATTAAAATTCTCAAAGCCGTAACGGTTTGTTGGGTGTGTAATTTCGGAAATTTGCGTGGTGGCGTGACGAAACTCTGCGGAGTCTTAGTAATAGATAAATAATTTAGAATATGGTAGGAGGACTTGACTTTTTGATTAAAGTAATCAAATTTGCAAACAAAATAACTAAAAGGAAAAAGGGAGTTTTAAATTTATAGACATGGTTCAAGTCTTTCATTTTGAATAATAATAATAAACTGTTTATGCGAGGCGAGGGTTTAAATGAAGTTCGTTTAAATTGAGAATGCTTATAAAAACCAACTATAACTGAACAGAGAGGTAGGTTTAAGTTAATCTAATAAATTTAAAGAGGATCTAGCTATCTTTCTTCATAAATTTAATTGTATTTCACTATACGTCTATGTAGATCAGTGCTGGGAGATCGTGGAAAAAAATCCTATCTGGGGGAATTTTGACCTCTAGTAAGAAAGAAAGGGAAAACCGACTCATTTTGTGGGAGTTCCTTGTTTATCAAATTATGATCGGAAAAGAGATGAAAAATAAACGCTGCAATGATTTTTTTTATATTAAGTAGTTTTTATCACAATTAAAAAAAAAATGATTTTCTCCCAAAAAAAGTTCAAGAAGTTTTTATTTCAACTGAAAGAATAAAATTAGCATAAACTTAAATAGCTATACAAAATATTTATTTAGGAATTTTTTTAAGTTATTTTATTAACAAGTGATTGACCACTTTCTTCGTTTTTATAATGATACTGAAAGCAAAAGATTCGTTTAATAATATAGAAGACTTCTGGAATATAATTGAATCCTGCCTGTTATTTAAAAAGGAATTCAATTTACTCAAAAAAATACAAATATATCTATACCTTGTTGTAGGTATGTGTAGGGATTTAATGAAAATATCTTCTTCTATGCTGTGGAAAAAAAAAGGGAAACAAGAAATAATGTGTGGGATAAAAAGGGTATTTTCCGACTATCTGAAGGGATTTTTCTTAAAAATGCCAACCAACACTGAGGTAGATAAAGGCCTGTCAGACGTTCCTATTTTGGCGGGACAGTCCCGATATTTAAAACCTGTCCTGATATCTGTCCTGAAAAAGTGTCCCGACTTTTTCGTAAATGAAAATACAAAATAAATTCTAAAATTTGTTGATCTGAATGCATTTTTCCATGAAGAAACATGCCATTTACATGCTTATGTGTCAATGGGTGCGTTGAAACGCATATCTGAATTCTGAATTTTTGGAGCTTGAAGTAGGTTGAAAGAGAGATTTTTAAAATTTAGTAGATTTCAATATTTTGGTGATGGTAGGAAGTAGATTTTAAAAATGTTTGAAAAAGAGAAATAGATCTACTTCAATTGAAGTAAAGTGGTACCACTGCCCAGTCGACTCTTAAACATTTGGTGGACAAATTTGAAATGACCGGTTCGGTAATCAATCAGCCAAAACATTCATATGTCAGAATAATGCAAGATCTGCCGAGAACATCGGAGCGGTCCATGAAAGTGTCCAGCAGAAATCGAGGCAGTCGATTCATCGCCGTGCACAAGAACTCGACCTTTCGCAGACTTCAAATTGGCAAATTTTGCATCGGCTCTTGGGCTTATACCCCTACAAGATCCAATTGACCGAAGAGCTCAAAGTTCATGACCATAGACAACGCCGTTGATTCGCTGATTGGGCTTCGGAGCATTTGGAAGAGGACCCCAATTTTGACCGACAAATATTTTTAGCAACGAGAAGCATTTTTCGATGAAAGGCTATGTTAACAAGTAAAATTCGCCAGGTGACAATGCATCCTCAAACATTTATCGCTTGTTGTGGATTTTGGGCCGGCACGGCGGCGGCTCGGTGGCATCATTAGTCCGTACTTTTTCGAAAACGACGATGGTGACGCGGTCACCGTCAATGGTGAGGGCTACAGAACGATTATAACCAATTTTGGATGGCCCAAATTGAACGATATGGACAACCACGACATGTGGTTCAGGCAGGACAGCGCTACGTGCCACAAAGCGGACACCACGATTGACATTTTGCTTGAACGATTTAAGAATAAGGATATATCAACCTAGGTCATGCGATTTGACCTCGCTACACTTTTTCTTGTAGGGTTTTCTGATGGAGTCGCACGCCTGTGTGAATAAACAACAATCGACCGATGCCCTTAAGTTGAACATAACACACGCCATCGCTCAAATTTAGCCGGATCTATGCGGAAAAGTCATTGAAAATTGGACCACTCGGATCCGTGCCACCGTAAGACAGCTAAGGTGGGCATTTGAACAATAACATATTCCATATAAATGGTGTTTTTTTTTTTTATACGTGTGGTTTTCAAGAAGAAATAAAATGCATATACTGAAATGAAATGGCCAAGAATTTAGCTTTATTATAAAGATAAGGGTTTTCCATTATGTTATAAAAATAATTTCGGGCAAGTAGCCGCCACGGATGACTCGAATAAATTCCAGCCGAGAGGCCCTATTTAAGACCACATTTTGAAGCAATTGGGGCCGTATGTCAGCAAAAACGCGCCGAATATTCTCTTAAAAGGCGTCAATCGTCTCGGGCTTATCTGCGTAGATAAGCGACTTCACATTATCTCACAAAAATTAATCCAGCGGTGTTAAATCGCACGATCTTGGAGGCAACGCCATCCACAGGCCCACGACACGAGATAATGCGCTCGCACCAAAAGTTTCCTTCAATAAATTGATTGTTTCGTTGGCTGTATGGCATGTAGCGCAGTCTTGTTGGAACCAAAGGTCGTCCACATCAACATCCTCCAATTCAGGCACGAAAAAGTCATAAATCATGGCTCTATAGTGTTCCCCATTGACTGTAACATTATGGCCGGCTTCCTTTTTGAAGAAATATGGACCAATGATTCCCTCTGCCCATAGAGCACTCCAAACAGTGACTATTTGAGGATGAAACGGCCGGCGTCTCAGCAATAGCTTGTGAATTATGATCACTCCAAATATGACAATTTTGCTTATTAACGTTGAATGGGTACATACCAAAAATGAGCTTCATCTAACATTGAGTCGCGCGAACCGAACCATTAATTTGGTAATAAATTTGCACGATTTGCAAACGTTGTTTAGGAGTAAGTCTATTCATTATGAAATGGCAAACGAAACTGAGCATAAATCTAGTGACAGCCATCAAAAAGACCAACTCCGAAAAAAGTATTGCCAGATTTAAAATTACACGTCAAAAAAAAAACACCCTGTATAATTACATAAAGGGTTTTTCAACAGGGACGCTACAAAAGTAGAGCAACAGGGACAGCAAACGACGCCATATTTTTTGTCGTTCTTTTGACATTTCTCTTCATTAAGGTTTGCCATTTTATGATGGAAAGATATACGAGCCAACAACTAGTCGAAATTATTAAAATTTACTACCGAAATTCGGAGTCAGTGGCCTCAACGTTAAGAGCGATAAAAATCGAAAAATCATCTTCAGCGATGAGGCTCATTTCTGGCTGAATGGCTTTGTCAATTAACAAAATATGCGGTATTGGTCAGGCAGCAATCCACACGTACTCCATGAGTCATCCTTCCAACCCGAAAAAATTACGGTTTGGTGTGGTTTATGGGCCGGCGGCGGCGTCATTGGGCCGTACTTCTTCCGTGATGATCAAGACCGGCACGTTACTGTGAATGGGGATCGCTACCGTTCAATGATAACCGAATATTTTTGGCCCCAATTGGATGACATGGACTTGGAGGACATGTGGTTCCAACAGGACGGCGCCACAAGCCACACAGCGAATGTCACAATCAATTTATTGGAAACCAAGTTTGGAGAACGTGTTATCTCACGAAATGGTCCAGTCGCTTGGCCGCCTCGGTCGTGAGATTTGACGCCGTTAGACTATTTCCTGTAGGACTACGTCAAGTCTTTGGTGTATGCCAACAAGCCAGCGACGATTGATGAACTTCGTACTAATATCGAACGTGAAATTGCAGCAGTATCGGCCGATTTATGCTTGAAAACCGTCGAAAATTGGGTTCAGCGCCTGGACTTCTGCAAGCGTGCCCGTGGTGGCCATGCAAAAGAAATTGAGTTCCATACATAATGGCATCAAACGTACTTTCACAGGAGTAAAGAATTTCATTGATATCCGGAACCGTTTTTGTTTTATTTAAAAAAAAACCTTTGTAGCGCTCTTATTGAAAAACCCGATACATACATGGGTCTTACAAATGAAAAACAATTTTGTTGTTAGCTCGCACACTATTCCATTTCAACATCTATCCGCTTTTATTGAAAAATCCTTTGGAGGAAATTTGTTTAGCTCCAAAAATAACGTCACCTAATAGTACGTTCTACATTTTGTAAAAAAAAATGTTACGAGTAAGTAACATTTAACGGTAGATACATATTATGCTACCTATATATACAACAGTTTTTTTTTTATTGGCACTTTTTTGACCGATTTCCATCCCATGTATAGAATGACCTGATTTTAAAGTTATATTCAGAAAATGCAACCGAAAGTGATTATTCTCTGACCATTTAGCGACCTGAAGAATTTGGTCCAACCTACCGAACTCGAATAAGAAATTCTATATGTTTTGTCACGTCTCATTTAAACTTAATGTTAGTGCTTAAATAAATAATAAATTCAAAACAAAGTTATCTGGCGACATAAAAAACGTCTGGGACATTAGGAGAATTTTTAAAAATGCGCAAAAATATCGATTTTGGTTTATGGCTTGAGAATTTTCATTGAAAAAGGTCAAAAACAATAAACAAGATAATAATATGCGTACATAGGTATTTGAAGGGTTCTTCACTCTATGTTTAAGTTAGGTACTTTGAAGTAAATCAAATGATATAAATTATATATACAATACAGCAATGCCAAATACGACCCAAACAAAATATTCATTTTTTGTGTCTGCCTTGCAGTTATTTGAAGTCCCTATTGAAATGGAAATATTTTATGGATTTTTATAGAATCTCAATCAAAAAACCAGTCGAATTTCAGTTAAAATAAGATTTATCGATTTGGTCTAGACACATCTTCTCTCTGGAAAAAAAAAAAAAAAGACAAAACAAACATCCAACTCAATTACTACAAGAAATAATACAAAATAAATTGGCCTTTGATGACATCAACTATTCTTGGGCAATAAAATAAAGACCTAGAGCTATAATGTAATGCGAACAATGAATTAAGTTCCAAATCAAGGGTGAAATAGGAAATTATTGCAATTATCGGACGAAAGCCGACATAATGACCTCTCATTAATTTGTGTGTGGCTCCAATGAATTTATGTTTTTGTTTAATTTTAATTATATTATATAGCTATGTATGTACATCGATAAGAAAGAGATTCATGGCTTTTAGGAGACAAATTCCTTTGATTCGTCAAGCAGATGCTTTAAGCAATTTTCGACTTCCTTAATTTAGATAAGCAAAGTTCATAATACACATAAAGTTATTTATATGCATGAGTATGGGAGTATGCCAGTATAGCTGATTCGCAAATTCTTTATCGATTATCAGATAAATTTAAACTAGTATATTTGACGGTTTTTTTTTTTTAATTTGAAAACTTTTTACCTAATCGAACTTGAATGTGTGTTAACTTTGTAGAAAGAGCTAATGGATTTCTTAAGGAAAATTGATATAAAATGTTAGGAAATGTGCTGCGTTACGTTGATTTTTTTTATAAGTCGGTTAAAATGTTTAGCTTTATTCAAAGCAGCCTCAAGTCTCTCATACTATCACAACACATGATTGCATCTTTTTTTTTATGGGAAAACAGTTGAAATGTCATGAAGGCCCAGTTTTTCAGTGGTGAGTACAACCAGAGTTTAGAAGTAAATTATCCCACAGTTAACTGAGGAAGCAGTTTTTCGGTGGAGAATGCATGCGGAACTCATCATCTTTAATCATCAAAATCATCTGTTCAGTTAAGCCTGAGTTAACTCACCAAATTTGATAAGTTAACTCGTGCTTAACTTTAATCTCGCATTTAAAAACTCATATTGCTTTAGTAAGTATCGTTTTGAATAGGTACAGTTTAGCTTTCTTAGAAGTCTTAGGCCCATTTGCTGAAACGAAACTTAAATATTAAAGTTCAACATATGGGCTAATGTGACAGTTTCCGCTGATGAAAGAGTAGAACATACGCGTGTGGCGTGTAACCGCCTGAACACAATGTAGACGGAGCTTCAGGCGGAGCCAGAGGAAGAGTTTGCAATCTTATAACTTTTCACGTACAGCATTTTTGACGTTTCAAATTGTTAGAAGAAACAAAACATTTGACCATGCCGATTGCCGACGTGTTTGGCGAAAAAAATTATATACAGATTTTTGTTGTACAAAATACACAGAAAGTTGTACACCTGCATGTGGGCACGTAAAAAAGCACGTACGACTTAGGTTAGGTTAGGTTAGGTTTTAAGGGGTGTGCACAGCATGAAGCTGTTGCGTACACGGGGACCTATTGGTCCATTGTGATCCCCTGTAAGAGTAAAATATTTAGCATCGATGCTCCTCAATTCTGTCGATTAGCGTAGACTGGCTCGTTAACGAACCAGCCTGTGCTATCTATAAATTTCCTCATGCTTGCCATTGAGACCTGTGCTAGATCATCCAGTTCTCCAACAAACCTGTTTCCGAAATGACGGAGTCGGCTGGTTTGGAGGTTCGGACAGTCGCAGAGCAGGTGTTTAATGGTCTCCATTTCCTCCTCATCCTGACAGCTCCTACAAAAATCGGGTGCAAATGCCCCTATTCTGTTAGCCATTGTGCCAATGGCGCAATGACCTGTTAGTACACCTATCAAGATTTTAATGTTCTTTTTACTCAGAGATAGAATATACCGAGTTTCCTTTTCATTTGTGTTAGGCCATAAACTTCTAGAGATTACACAGTCGTTCCTGGATTTCCAGGAGATATTGATTTTCTCTTTTAGTTTAAGGTCTATCTTCCTCTTGAGTACCCCAATCGGGACGAGTGGTCCCCTAACTGAATGGTCGCTACTACTTGTGTCTGCTTCTGACCCTTTCCTGGATAGTTCATCTACTATATCATTCCCTTCTATATTGCTATGTCCGGGAACCCAGCAGAGCTTTACCTGGTTAGTGTGGCAGATTTTGTTTAATTCCTTCCTGCAGTTTAAAACTGCTTTTGATCTTATGGTCTCACTGGCTAAGGCTTTGATAGCAGCCTGGCTGTCCACGAAAAAAGTAATCTCCGAAGAGCTTAGCTTTTCGTGATGTGCCAATTCAGCTGCTTTCCTAATGGCAAAGATCTCGGCCTGAAAGACACTACAGTCAGCCGGGAGTGTATATGACGCACTGATGTTAAGAGATTGGCAAAACACTCCAGCACCTGTTCCTGATTCCATTTTTGAACCGTCAGTGTAGAAAGGGATACCCTGTTTACTTATAAGTGAATTGGGATCCCAACCCTGTCTTTCTGGTATGAAAATAGAAAATTTCCTATCGAAATCTAGTAAAGGGGGGATGTAATCGGTAGTCTCCCTCAGTCCTGGAATCGTGTCATATCTTTGTAAGATTGACCCGTGGCCATAAGTGCTGTGCCTCCACAAACTCAGTTCTCTTAAACGAATTGCAGTTTTGGCTGCCGTGCACTTTATGAACTCATCCAGAGCCGGGAGGTCCAAGATCATTTCCAACCCAGCTTGTGGTGTGGTTCTTTGAGCCCCTGTTATTCCTACACAGGCTAGTCTCTGTACCTTATTCAGGTTCTTGAGATAGCTTGATTTTTCCACCGCCTTCCACCATACAATAGAGCCATAGGTAAGAATGGGTCTGACAATCGCTGTGTACATCCATTGGATGACTTGCGGTCGCATACCCCAACGTACACCGAAGGTCTTTTTGCATGTGTAGAATGCACATAGTGCTTTTTTCATTCTTTCCTCAGTATTACGCTTCCATGTAAGCTTGGAGTCAAGGATTACTCCTAGAAATTTAGCTTCCTTAGAAGGTTTTAGAGGAATGCCATTTAGTTTGGGAGGGTTGAAGCCCTCCAGTTTCCTTTTCTTCGTGAACAAAACTAGCTCTGTCTTGGTGGGGTTGACCCCGAGACCGTTCATAGTTGCCCAAGAAGATAAATCCTTTAATGCATTTTCCATAATGTTTTCGATCATAGTAAGAAACTTGCCTGATACTATTTTAATGCCCTGATCTTTGAACTTTGTGAGAATTTTGTTGACTACGAGGATCCAGAGCAGGGGTGAGATGACTCCTCCCTGTAGTGTGCCTCTAGTAACTGTTTTCTCAATAGTGCTAACTCCTATTTGAGAGTTGATAATTCTGCCATTTAACATGGTGAAGATCCAATCGACAATGACAGATTCAACCCCAACTTCAACTAAGGCAGTCTTGATCGATTCCGTTTTAACGTTATTAAACGCACCCTCGATATCAAGAAATGCTGCCAGGGTATATTCTTTATGTTCAAGACTTTTCTCTATATGTGAAACTACTTCATGCAAAGCAGTCTCCACTGATTTACCTTTAAGGTAAGCGTGTTGGTAGTTGCACAAATTGTGTTCGTTGAGAAGTTCTCTAACATGTAGATCAAGAAGAAGAGAGACTTATTGGTCTATAATCCTGAGCGGTCGAGTGAGTCGGTTTCCCTGCTTTTGGGATAAAGACTACCTTGACCTTTTTCCAGCTATTAGGGACGTATCTAAGTTTGATACAACTTATGAAGATTACCCTAAGCCACGGAGTTATTACTTTGAGAGCATTTTGAAGAAGAGCTGGAAAAATCTCGTCTGGTCCCGCTTATTTATAGGGTTTGAACGAGTTTATTGCCCAGACTTTCTCGCAAACTGTTACAGCATCCAGCTCAAGATCAGTTTCAGTTGGAGCATTTTATTGTATTCAGGCAGTAAGTTAAACATAAATATTCAAGAACCGAACAGCTCCTTAAAACTTAAGAGTATTTTTAGGCATGGGTCAATACTAATATTTGTTATGATATTAATAATACTGTAATATTTAAACCGATATTTTATATCACTAATATTTTTAACTCATTGCAGTCAGTTCAGTACATGAAATATATTTTTTTCAAAAAACTTAACAGCTTCCCATAGAAAATCCAATTTTAATTTGAAAAAGTGTCAAGTCCAAGTCCATTGAAATGTAACAAAATTTTGGCTGATCCTTGCATTTTTTACCGTACAAATTTTTATTTAATGTGTAAGGTGGGTCAGGGTGAGTATACCATTTGGTTTTCGGGGTTGAAAGCCCCCCAATCGGCCGCCATCTTGGAATAGATGGTGAAAAATGCTTTTGCACAATATCTTGAGAACCATACGTCTTACATTTTTTATAGAAAATGAAATTTTCTACAATTTTAACAAAGATTTATTTGACAAAAAATTGAAAATAAAAAAGTTATAACTAAAAATAGACGAAATATATCATTAAGGGGTTATAACTTTTTTTTCTATTAATTTTATTGAAAAAACCCTCTGGCAAGAGAGAAAAAGTTAGAGACAAGATAAAAGTCATATTTGAGGGGAGGGTGGGTGCCTATTCCCCCCCGTTCGTCCATTGAAATGTTGCATAGCCATTATGTCAAGGTAAAGCGAAAAACATTTGACACTACATTTTGCAAGATACCTGCCAAATAGAGGGCTTTCAACCCCGAAATTTTAGTGGAATGCTCACACTGTACCACCCTACACATACAAACAAATTGTGCTGTACAAAATTCAAGGTCAATGTTTTTGAGAGCATTTCATCCGAACTTCACAAAATATGACAGACTGCCCATTTTTGCCCAAAAAAAGTCTTGAAAAAACTTAACGTCAACTTATGTATTATGTTGGCACTTAAAAGACACCTACAGATACAGTGGGGCCTTACGTCAGGCACACCTAGTTGTATCTACTTCGTAATGTAATTTGAACAAAATTGGATTCGAAATTTATGTAGAGGATATGGAATCTCCTTAAAGCTTAAACGAATGTTATATTGGTCTGCTACTGTTTTATTTTTTGACGAGACTAGATACATGTCAATTTTAACAGTTATAACAGTTTTTTGCCATTAAAATTGAGCGTGCTTTAAGGCGCTTCGCACGACTTTGAAAAAAAAAACTCTGGGTGTCTGAAGTATGCCCACCGGCGGAGGGCCCTGGCCTTTTGCTGGACTGCATAAACAGTACTTTTATAAACCAAAACTGTTATAATTGGCATGTCTAGAGTCACTTCCTTTGTTTATGGGCATCAAAAACCCTTTAAAAAATCAATTAAATTGTATCTGCAGTTTAAATTTAATTTTGCATTGTACATAAAAATAATTAAATACATTTTTTGGTAGACGATATCTGGTGGTTCGAGTTGCTTGTATTTCTGGAATGGAAGGGGACGTACAATTTTCTGTAAAATCGGAAACGGCTAAGGTGTGAGCTACTTATTCATGACAAGAGGATTTGTCAATTCCTCGCAAGCGGCTTTAGTAGTTTTTTAAAGCAGACCAGGGCTGTATTTCATAAACATTGACAATTGCAACAGGTGAAAGGTGACAAATTGTTTATTTTCAACTTGACAGTTGACAAAATCGTCATGACAAATTCGTCATTGTATTTTTCTGACAAACTTGTCACCTGTCAATATTTTATGAAATACAAATGTGACAAATTTGAAGAATTGTCGCCTGTCAATTTTTGTGAAATAGTGCCCAGGTTGGGAATTTAACCCAGACATCCGGCGTGACAGTCTTACAAACTATACCCATTACGCCACCGACTACTACATTGCACCTACTAGGTTATGGAAAACAAAAAAATAATTAGATTTATAGAAACAAACGATTTTTGTCAAAAGTCGAAAGCTGAATAGATATCTAACTGACTTGTGTTGCTGTTACATCAGCTGTCTATTAATTAAGCATTTCAACAATACAAATCTTTAAAAGTGCATAGATTTTGTAACTCTCGCATCAATAAAGTTGATCGAGAAACGTTGCAAAATGGAACGTGATTTGTTTCAATTTCCATCGTTTCTCCTCTAATTTTGTCGATGTGAGATTTACAGAACGTAGGCATAGAATACAAATCTGAACCCGCTCAACTTGATGATCCGATTGACTTTTGGCGGTTCGAATCGTTATAAAAGAACCTCAAAAATAAATATTGATTTGTTAAACAGGTATCAACTTACGACTTCAAGTCCTTGGAACTCACCTGAAAAAAAAGAAAAGATATAGGTATTGATTAGTTTTATTGAGAAAAAAAAATAAAGTCTAAATTATTGTAAAAAAATTAAAAGAATTTGAATAAAAATTACTAAGCTAAGGCTTAAACAAAAACTGAAGCTGAATTACCGCACAGTTTTTGAATTGTGAGAGTTTGGCATTACCGCTCACGTTATAGAGCAATCAATAAGTACAATAATAGCTGTGTTTTATTGGTAATTTTATAGCCAGCGCAGTAACACACACAAAGATGTTGATAAATTAGCCAGTAAAAGAGTGGATATAAAAGTGGTTATAATTACATAGTTAGAACTTTGAAGATGAAGATGGCGCTCTGGAAAAGTATTCATGACTTGAACCTTAATGTTGTTTTTTACTCACAAAATGGATGTGATCTATGATATTTGTAGTTTGGTGGAGACAAAATGGATATGAACTATGATATTTGTAGCGAACACAGCCTAAAGTTGCTAAAGCGTTTTATTGGTACTTGACTATTACGCTAGCTTTAAATTACCAATAAAACACACCTAATATAGCATTTTATAATCAGTAATCGAAAGGAATTTCATTCGATAGATGGACACCCGACTGACATTGTGTAATGGATGCGAATTCTGAGGAAATATGAAAGAACTATTGTTTTTGTTATTTTTTAATTTTATTTTTCACGTTCATTTGATCACTGATGGCACTCACTCAGTCACAGAAGCGGTAATTTTGCCCCTGATGTTCGGTGAATATGGACACTTTATTTCAAACATACATAGGTATGTCCTGCAGTAAAAATTCTAAATTCCCTAAATCATAACACTCTTAACCAAATCCTTGCAAATTACAAAACTATTTTGACATTATATTTTTTTTTAATTAAAATTTATCCAACGATGGACTTGGTCGCCTCACTGAATATCTATGTACAATAATGCATTCAAAAATAATAACAAAACTAACTCCTTCTTAAATTCTTTTATTCAAAAAAAAAAATATTGTGTAAAATTCGAGGTTTTAACGAGATATTGCGGGAAAAAACCAAAAGAAAGGACATTTTCTCGAAAAAATCATTAGATCCACTTTGGTCTTCTCAATGAAAATTGTTACAGCCGTTTTCAAGAATATTTAAATAAACCAAAAAATGTATATATAGGCACTACCCGTTTCAGATGAGCTACAGTAAAAAAATCGATTTCCTCCTCTAATGAATCAAATAAAAATGGTCTTGAAGTAAATCAGTCTTACCATCTCAAATTACAGTGGACGCATCACAGACGAAAAAACGCACATTTCAAAAAGAAATCCTAAACCCCAATTAAAAATCCCAGCAAAATATTAAACTGAAATATTCTTCAATTTCTCAAAAATAAAATAAAAAAAAAAGATAAATAAAACAACAAAAAAATATTTCATTTTTAGAAACATTATCCAAATCCATTGCGTGAGCGTGAGGGTTAGTTGGAATCTAATATCTTTTAAAGCTAAAAATGTTTTCTTTTATTTTTGTTTTATAATTTTGTCACTTCCCAAAACAAAATCTCATGAATAAAACAATCTACCTGGTCCATTAGCTGTGTCATAATGATAAATGGAAACCCATTTTTATGTCAGGTGGCTTAGGCAAGGCCCATCACCTTTCCAACGCAATATACACCACCACCACCCACCCCCACCAACTGTTTAGCTATTTGTCTTCACTGAAAGGGAAAGATTAAAGGCATCCGTATCTATATATGTAGAAACATACTTTTGGCCCTTTAATTCTTCTCTCATTTGTTGACCAAAAAAAAATATGTATATATTAGTGTCTCCCCAAGGATAAACGTACAATAAATGGCACAGGACTATCCTTTTCACTGTTTCCATCCCAACACCTGTGAAGAATGATGTTGATAAAAAAAAAAAAAATAGTTATAGATACCTAGGCTTTACTATAAGGCTTCGTCAACCACCCAACACAAACAACGACACCGGCTGTCATCTTGAAGTGAAGGTACTCAGAAGTGAATAACTTTTCTTCCGAACCGCAAACAGGTGAAATTGAATACTTTTCAAAACGAAACACCCTACTTCCCCAAAAATCGCCAACAACTACAAATACTACAGCCGAAAAAATTAAAGAAATGAAAACCAAAAAAAAATTGTTGATATAGCCATTTCCTTATAGATTCCTTAGCAGTGGAAAGGAAAAGCACTGCGTATTTTTTCTCTGCTTATAATGGGTGATTTTTTAAGAGGTTTATAACTTTTTTTTAAAAAAAAACACAAAAAATTCGAAAAAATGAATGAAATATTTATTTGAATCGATAGTTTGAGCCTTGCAATTTAATGTTTAAAGATAATTTCATGCAAATGTTGACCGCGGCTGCGTCTCAGGTAGCCCATCCGCTGAGTCCAATTTTGGCATACTCTTTCACACATATCGGCCGGTATCTCACGAATGAATGCATGGATGTTGGCTTCCAGTGCGTCAATCGAAGCGGGCTTGTCCCTATAGACATAAGCCTTGACATACCTCCACAAAAAATAATCTAATGGTGTCAAATCGCACGATCTAGGCGGTTAATTGACCGGCCCGAAACGTGAAATTAACTGTTCACCAAACTCGCCTCGCAATTGCGCCATTGTTTCGCGTGCTGTGTGGCATGTGGCACCGTCTTGTTGAAACCACATATCATGCAAGTCAAGAACTTCCATTTCGGGCAAAAAAAAGTTTGTTATCATCGCTCGGTAGCGTTCACCATTGACAGTAACGCTGCGATTCGCATCATCTTTGAAGAAATAGGCCCAATAATGCCGCCGGCCCATAAACCGCACCAAACAGTGGCTTTTTCGGGATGCATTGGTAGCTGTTGCAATGCTTCTGGCTGATCTTCACTCCAAATGCGGCAATTTTGCTTATTTACGTACCCATTCAACCAAAAATGAGCCTCATCCCTGAACACAAGCAGCGCGTGATGAACATTTCGAACCGAGCACGAATTTTGATAGTAAAATTCAATAATTTGCAAGCGTTGTTCATTTGTAAGACGATCCATGGTTAAATTGCAAACCAAACTGAAGCTGTTTGACAGTGACACAAGGTACTAAACACACGTCAGCTGTCAAAACCAGTGTTGCCAAAACCAAACCAGCCAAAAAATCACCCGTTATATACAATATTATATGCTTTAATGCCCAGGCCTTTCCTTAATATGCCCACCCATGCAGAAGTGCTCTTATGACGATGCCTGATGGGTGGAGTGACATCTGGATTATCATCAGATTCAGAATGTGGGTTCGATGAATGTTCGATGTATATAGGCCCAGGTATAGCAAAGGGCATTAAATTCGATCACCCAATATAATTCCAGTGAATGAGAACTCATCACGTTTAACCTATTGTTCTCGCAAATTCCCATGAGATTAATTGAATTCCTTTCGTTTCGTATATACATAGATATTGCCATATCGGCCTCGCATTGCCAGACATCAGCCAAACATAGCCACAAAGCTTCCGCTGTCTCAGCCCGCTCAGTTCGCTCAGCTTTGTCCTCGATTTCAAAAGGCTGAATTCGAGGACATAAATATTAATGAAATGTGAAAGAGAATCTTGACTTGGCTATACTATACTATATAGTCCTGGCCTGGCCTGGCCTGGCCTGGCCTGGCCTGGCTCCTGGGTTGTCGACTTGTGGCGATGAACTATGACGATTCGAGCCGTCGAACGACGACACAACACGACACGACGGCGACGCAACGCTATGACGACGATGGAGGTGAGGGTGAAAGTCATTCGAATGAGTTGCCCTACAAAATGGGTAATAAAGCCATTCAACGAATATATATTTCTTCGTTAGTATCAAACGAACGAAAACGACCTGTAGAGTGACCAACATGCTTGAAAATTAATAATTTTTTAATTAAAAAAATTCGAATTACTTTGATTACAAAAAAGCTTTTTAGGGGTATGGCGTGGTTCTCTTGAATTTTTGTTAAAGTGACATTTTATTTTGAAACTTATAATAACTTGTTCGTGCTAAAAAAAAAAGAGATACTACGACCATTAGGAGCAAATCACAGTTTTTCTTAGGACAAAAATTCCCCGGTCCATGATCTTTCTACATTTTTCCCTTTCTCGCTTAACAGGCTCCCGACCTATGTTATGCCTTTGCCCATGTGATTCAAAAACTATCTTGACTGAGTCAATAAGTTCGAAGTATTTTGAAATGTTGACCAACTTTTTGGTTCAGTTCCTAGAGCTCTAAGTTGTATCTCCGCAGCACCAAATATACGTCGAAGAATTTTTCTTTCAAAATAAAGCATATCAGCATTCACTTCTCTTTATCGTCCAATAGTCTAGTTGGTGCCAAAAAGCATGACTGGCAACTGGCAGTGTATGTGTTTAACATTTTCTCTAGCAGAATTAATATCCGTTCCGTTCCTCTAATGAGGTTATTTGAAAGTAGTGTTAGGACAAGAAAACAGTGGTATTAAAAGTATTGTTTTCTATGTATGAATATTTTGTACATACATATGTAGCCTATTATTTAACCGTTATTTTAAAACCTCTATCTTAAAAATCCGTCTATCAGAACTTTAGTTATAAGCTTCTAACTGGTGCAATATAACTTTTTTTTAACTTTAAATAAGAATTGGAAAAGCTTGTTATTTCTTTCATAAATAAGAATATATAGCTTTCAACAATAATTCACATAATGAAAATAAATGTATGTATCCATTTTCATCGTCTACTAATTGTCTTCCAAGCGGATTATCTTCTCAAACATCTCTTTGTTCTACAAGCTTCTTGTTTTTCCTATAGTTAATTTGTTCAAAATCATCGGGAAAAATCGATATGGTTTTAGTTAGAAGCTGATAACTTCAGTTATTGTTGTCAGATCTTTAAGAGTGATATCTTAAAATTACGGGAAAACAATAGGCTACATTATGAAAACATTATTAATGTAATAAAATTTAATTTTGAATTGTAGCAATTTCATGTTGCTACGTAAAAGTCTAAAAGGTAAGACGGTAGTAATCATGTTGTATCAACTCCATGCCACTGCGAAATATTAATAACCATGGCAAGTTACAGCAACACTTGTAGATGCTAAAGCTTTATTTGAAGTAACAAATTTTAAGGTTTTGTTGCTAAATTTGAGTTGACCGGTTGAATGCACCATCACCGAAAATATCAAAGCTTTCCATGCGAGTTCATACTTCTTCCATAACGACGATGACATTGCCACCACCATCAATGGAGAGCGCTATCGATCCAACCGCAGATAACCAAATCGGATGATACGGATATGAATGAAAATATAAATGTGTAAGCTGGTCACACTGGTTGTGAAACTCAAGGCCACAAAAGAGGTAAAGCGAGAGTAAAAAGTCAATTTCTGAGTATGACAATACCACGACTACGAGAAAAGAAGGGCTTTATTTTCGACAAAATTGAAAGAGAGAGAGAGAGAGAAAGTAGGATAAAGAATTATGCGAAGGCAATAGTGAACTTCTGCATGCCAGCGATAAATAAAACGCTTACTACGAAGAAAAACTTACCACTTCCCGAAATTACTTTCGACGAGTGTACGAGGCAGAATGCCTTTATCCTCATCTTTCATTTGTCTTCCCCGCATAACAACCCCACTTTCTTCGCTTCATTTAAGACTGACGTCTTACTCGGAAATTGGGATATTAGGAGTTATTGCAAGTAGAGTGAGAAAGCAATACACACAGTCTGAATTGAACCATATACATATATAGAAACACACAAAACATGAACCGAACAAATTGGAAATTTAATAGTTTCGGAATTGTTTTAGCATCGAGAATGAGACTGGTTTGGCATTTTTTATTCATCCGGATTCCGGAGTGGTTTCCTCTGCTCATCCTTACCGCCACGCCCCACCACATCCCTCATGTTGGTCGTAATGATAGCTTTAAAAACGATGGAATCATTTTGTATGAATATATAAATTGATAATTTCTTCTCTCATATATTCGAACCTTCCCCGAGGGGCTGGAGAGATGGTTTCAATGGATCTATATGTAGGTAGGTATATGTCGGCGTCGTGTTGTCAGTGGCGCCGCCGAGCACAAGGAAGTTCCCCAAACTCACCTTAAAACCAAAAGAGGATATGCAAATCAGGACGTGGTTCCATCAGGATCCACATCATCAGGATTCCATTTCTTATGGAAAGTTAGCACCTTATCAAAGCCTGTGATGTATGTTAATGCGATATCTTCATCGATAACAAACTCTGACTCTGAATCTGAGCCATCTGACTGCGACAGAGTAATATCTGTGTTTGCCAGCAAAGCTTTGTATAATTTTTGGCTTATCCGCCTTTGCCGAGAGGCAGAAAGCTGTTAACCACTAACATAATCTTGTGGAGATTAAATCGATTTCGGGATTCACCCAGGTTTCATCCTTCGTCTGCATACGTTACTTATGTACGTTTGTGTGTGCACAGGACGACATATTGGAACATGACAGAAAGAAGAAGATAAGAACAAGTTATGGGAGGAAATGGGTTAATTTTCGCCTCAAATATAATAATGATATATGAAGGTGTAAGAGGGGAATTGATTTGAAGCAGTATATAGGTACCTTTATTATAGGCCCAATGTCAGTGTTTGATAATGAGGGACTTCGAGATATTTGATAAGAACAAGAATATTTGGCCACCAGATAATAGCTACAAACACAAAAGCTGACTTTTCGTTGTTGTTGTGTCTGTGTACGGTGTTGTCTGCACACAGGAATCAAAATTAAGATGAACACTAACTATTATTTCTTGTGAAGGGATGCTTGCTGAGAGAGTATGGGGCGAGTGTTATGGTACAAAGTTTAAACCCGAAAAAGGACGATGTTGGCAGATTAAGGTGATAATGAAAGGGTTAATGATGGTACAGAGGGCGGATTACTTGTAATGCAAGGATATCATACATGAAACTAAACGATTAAATGAAAGAAGTGAAGTGAAGGATGTGATGGTGAAACAATTGTTGATAAATTCGATAAGGAGGGATGCGCTTAAGCATAGAGTCTTTGATATTTACATTAAGACTTTAAGTTTTATTAGCGATGGCAGAATATTAAGGTTTTTATGGGTCACTGAAATGGGCATATATTCAATTACTTATTGATTTAAGGAATTTAATGGGCGGAAAAATGAAACATGTAAACCATGAAAACTAATCAATTTAATTAATAGATTTATTATAGATTTATTTCAATCATTTCACATTGAAGATGCTGATTAATCAATTAAATATAATTTCGTAGGTACTTGAATACTTTATACAGGGTGTTCCCTTATTTCTCAAGGATAATTTGAGAAATAATTCTTGGGTATATTCTAAGGAAAAAAATCTATCTAAAGTAAAGGGTCCATCTAGGTTGGAGAGATGTGTGGTGAAGGCGGTTGCGTATGTGGATGATTTGGTGATATAGGAAAGTTCCCACCTGTCATCAGCGAGTTCAGAGTCACTCGTATCTAAGTTCCAGGTCACTGTGGACTTGAGGCAAACGAGCAGGCTGACGAACTGGGCAGGCAAGGATCAATCCTTCATAGATCACTTGCGGAAAGAGTCAACATTCCACTTGGAGTTATGAAGGGCAATATATTCTTAACTTTTCTTACTGAATACAATCGTAGGCAGAATGATAATGGCCCATCTATAATAAATCCCGAACAACTGACTCAATATTTAGACCCAGGCGAGACATAGCCTTTAGGATCGTTACGACATGTTCTGTTCACTATAGCCAATAGGAGAGCATGCGGTGAAACTGGGCATTCCATACAATACTCATTGTCGTAGTTGTGGGGACCAGCGGGAAAAGAACACAATCGTAATCGTAAATGCCCCTCTTTGGCCAAAAAGAAAAATCTGAATGAGAGAAAAATCATTTGGAAAGACTTTTCTTAACTACCTCAACACACTTTCTCAGCTGAAAATCAAAGACTTAATCTCTTTCTAGGTCGAATTTCGGTTTTAACTCCTATACTGTATCTGTTAATCTCCTAAGACCGCGAAAAGCGGACTAAGGTTTTCTAAGAATACACCTCTTTAAGATTCGTAAGGGTGTATATGTATATCTACAAACCCCTTAAATAAAATAATTTTCCATCCGCACAGGTCAATACGAGTTATATTATCAAAGCGGCGCACTCCAGCGCTAATTGGGTCACTGAGCAAGGCTGTTCTGGACCGCCATTTCTACCTACCTAAGGGTTTATCTCTGATGTTGTCATCATTTAACGGGGTTTAAAGAAAAGACCTATTTAGGTGTACCCTCACCTATGTTAACAAAAATGTATCTGTTAATAGGTACTAATGATTTTTTAGCTGGTTTGGTTTTGGCAACACTGGTTTTGACAGCTGACGTGTGTTTAGTACCTTGTGTCACTGTCAAACAGCTTCAGTTTGGTTTGCAATTTAACCATGGATCGTCTTACAAATGAACAACGCTTGCAAATTATTGAATTTTACTATCAAAATTCGTGCTCGGTTCGAAATGTTCATCGCGCGCTGCTTCCATTTTATGATCGGCATTCTCGACCTTCTGAGCAGTCTATTTGGAAGATTGTGACCAAATTTCGCACCAAATTTACTTTGTTGGACATTAAACCACCAACACGTTTACGTACTGTGCGTAGTGAAGAAAATATTGCGGCCGTATCAGCTAGTGTGACAGAAGACCGCGAAATGTCGATTCGGCGCCGTTCCCAGCAGTTAGGCCTTTGTTACAGCACTACGTGGAAAATTTTGCGGAAGGATTTGGGCGTAAAGCCTTTTAAGATACAGCTGGTGCAAGAACTAAAGCCAGCCGACCTACCACAACGCCGAATTTTTGGTGAATGGGCTCTTGGAAAGCTGGCCGAGGATCCGCTTTTTTATCGAAAAATTGTGTTCAGCGATGAGGCTCATTTTTGGTTGAATGGGTACGTAAATAAGCAAAATTGTCGCATTTGGAGTGAAGATCAGCCAGAAGCATTGCAACAGCTACCAATGCATCCCGAAAAAGCCACTGTTTGGTGCGGTTTATGGGCCGGCGGCATTATTGGGCCATATTTCTTCAAAGATGATGCGAATCGCAGCGTTACTGTCAATGGTGAACGCTACCGAGCGATGATAACAAACTTTTTTTTGCCCGAAATGGAAGTTCTTGACTTGCATGATATGTGGTTTCAACAAGACGGTGCCACATGCCACACAGCACGCGAAACAATGGCGCAATTGCGAGGCGAGTTTGGTGAACAGTTAATTTCACGTTTCGGGCGTGTCAATTGGCCGCCTAGATCGTGCGATTTGACACCATTAGATTATTTTTTGTGGGGGTATGTCAAGGCTAATGTCTATAGGGACAAGCCCGCTTCGATTGACGCATTGGAAGCCAACATCCATGCATTCATTCGTGAGATACCGGCCGATATGTGTGAAAGAGTATGCCAAAATTGGACTCAGCGGATGGGCTACCTGAGACGCAGCCGCGGTCAACATTTGCATGAAATTATCTTTAAACATTAAATTGCCAGGTTCAAACTATCGATTCAAATAAATATTTCATTCATTTTTTCGAATTTTGTGTTCTAAACCTCTTAAACTTCGTTTAGCAGTTACAGCGCAGCATTGTTGAGACGCCGTTACATCCTCAAAAAGTCACATTGGTCCATATTTCTTTAAAAATGAAGCCGGCCATAATGTTACAGTAAATGAGGAACGCTATAGAGCCATGAATAATGACTTTTTCGTGACTGAATTGGAGGATGTTGATGTGAACGACCTTCGGTTCTAACAAGACGGCGCTACATGCCATACAGCCAATGAAAAAAACAATTTATTGAAGGAAACTTATGGTGAGCGTATTTATGTGAAGTCGCTTGTCTACGCAGATAAGCCCGAGACGATTGACGTCTTGGAAGAGAATATACGGTGCGTTATTGCTGACATACGGCTCTAATTGCTGCAAAAAGTGGTCGATAATTGAGCCTCTCTGCTGGAATTTATTCGAGTCGGCCGTGGCAGCCACTTGCCCGAAATCATTTTTAAAACATAATGGCAAATCCTTATTTTTTTCATAATAAAATTGGATTAAAGCTCAGCACCACTTATAAAGAGGAGACTGATGATAGGCGGCTTGGCACCCCTTGAAACAGCTGTATCTCTAGCCAAAATAAAAGAATTATAAATAAATTCCTAAACAATTGGTGGTAGCACCTTTAAGTTGTTGTTGTTGTTCAAAAATTCAATGAAATTGACGGAACAAAGAATGGTCATGTCTAATAAACTGACATTCTAGTATGAATAGTACAACAAATAATAATAATAATGTCAAACCCTTTTGTTTATAATAAAGCTTAATTCTTGGCCATAACATTAAATTATATGCGTTTTATTTCTTCTTGAAAACCACACGTCTAAAAAAACACCCTTTATAAGGTCCAATTTTTTTTTGACATTGGCAAGTAATAGCTTTGTATAAGTCAATGTTTCGCCAGCCGCATATTTTAAACTTTGAAAATTAAAAATAGCTGCTATAAGGCTATTTAACAAGCTCTATACAAGGCTTTTAGGTAAAGGTTCAAAATGGCCTTCCAAAGTTGTTTACTGAAAATTAAAGAAATGATTGCTGCTATAAGGCCCTCCACGACAAGTCAATGTAAGCAACTTGTGTAAGACTTGCCTATGAAGTCCTTATACAAACCTTATATGACTCATATTTACGTCATCTGTCCGTACTGAAGGTATAGACAATCGCTTTTCTCGTAAAATCAATTGTAAGAAAAAGGAACAAACTACGTGCGTTGTTAAGATTAACAAATATAATTATCTCTCTCTCTCCCTTTACCCTTAATATTTTCTTTATATGCTATATGATAATAAGTATTTAATATTTGATGATATTTTTCTCAATAATGAAGTGGCATAGTGGTAGAGTGCTGAAGTCTTACGAGGAAGGACTGGATAAAAGAAATATAATTTCAATCATTACAGAATGCAGTGGAAAAGGTTTCGGGAGCGGAAAAGGTTTCGGGAGCTGACTGCGCGAGGAGGAATATATCTAAAAATACAATAAAAATAAAATAAAACAATACTAAACATTGAACAAATTTTTAATTTCTAAATCTGCTTTATATGTGCTAAAAAAATTAATTTTTTTTTCTTCAAAATAATCTATGACAGGCTAGAAATAATAGAGTATTTCGGGGTAATGCAAAATTGCCTTTATAAGGCTTTTATATACACATTACCAGAAAGCTATTAGCATTAGCTGTCATAAAATATCCTAATTGCATTCAATGAAAAACTATTTGCTGCTATAACACCTGTCAACAAAAGTCTTATAGCATTTGAATAGCTTCCGTAGTTTGCACCAAAATTACTTTCATAAGGCCTTTTACTTCTTCTAAAAAAGCTTCTTTAGAACCTTATATGTATAAGTTATAGATTGTTAGTTGGGATTGGCACATGGTCATGCATAAGTCCACAATCCAAAACAAAAAATGTTTGGATTAATAAACTTATTCAGGTGGTTCAAATCATTAATTGTGATTTTTTTCTATTGCGGACTTATGACCATGTGCCAGTATTTATTTGTCGATTAACCACAACCACAACTTTACTCAGACAATGTGGCTGATCTGGCCAACAACTGGTACGCTATTCTGCAATTGAATTTGAACATTCGTGCCGACAAACAGTCACCCAAATATTCAACAAAAAAGCTCGAGGAAAACGCTCTGATGGAAAGAGTCCGCTTTTGTGGGGCTGAAGCTGGTGTTCATTTCATTGATATAATTTTCCACATCTAAATTAAAAAAAATTGATTTTAATTTTTAGTTATAAACAAAAATTAATTACAAAAAATTAAATCTATAAAAGTTATTTACACAATTTACAGCAGCAAATGACTTTTGGGAGCCTGTATCTACATTTTTTTTATAAATATTGAATGTTTTTTTTTTTTTTATTGAATATTACTCGAGAATTCCTAAAACGAATTAAATTAAATTAAATTAAATACACATTTACAAATAGTTTAAATAACTTGAAAAAAAAATTTTAAAAGCTATAATGTATCTCTTAAAATGTGTTTTTATTTTAAGACACATTAGTAAATTGTAGCATCTATTTGCACTTAAGGTACCAGAAATGTAACTACAACAGTACTTCTGACAGCTGTGCTTATTAATTACTAACATTAACAAGCAAATAGAAAACAAATATGTACCTACCTACCACTGTCGTGTGGAAAACATTTGGGAGTTGTGGTGTTTGCTAAAGTATCACTAGCTATCTCAAACAGGATTTCTCTCGATGGAATTCATAAACGATTTAAAAAAAAAAAATAAACCTTGCTTTTAGTCGTACTATTCCTTGTTGTTCACACAAAACTGCGTGAAAACTTTTCTCCTACACTCCATTTAAAATAATCAAAAATTGCTTCTGATTCCCAAAAGGACCTTCTTTTTATATTAAAATTCCCACATAAGCGAAGTAGGTACATGGGTAAGGAATAAGTGATATCATAATTTAATTTATTTCATTAAGGACCATTTTTTCAGTGGTGATTTTACTTTGAATTAATCTAAAGCTAACGGAAGAGCTTTAAAAAGTATCCTTGCTTGGGTGAAACTTTCTATTTATCATGTAGGTATACTGGGAATTCTTGGTCGATAACGTAAAGGGTTTTCCAATAAGAGGTGTTATTTTGATATTCAAAGAAAAATGGCATTTTTTGAGATAAATGATCGGATTTTTATTTCATTATAAAGAAGAAGGTATGCCGTTAATAATGGAACACAACATCAGCCAAATGGCCACCACGACCACGCTTACAGGACCATATCCTTTTCATGAAATTTTCCATAACCAAATCGCAAAGTGGCTGCCCTATGTCCTCGATAGTTTCACGAATTCCATCTTTGAGGTCTTGAATCGACGCTGGGCTGTTGGCGTAGACCTTATCTTTCACGTGGCCCCAAAGGAAGAAGTCGCAAGGTGTTAAATCACAAGATCTCGGTGGCCAATTGTGATCACCTCTTCGAGAGATAACACGGTCCGGAAACTTTTCCCGTAAAAGACCGATGGTTTCATTGCTTGTGTCGCACGTAGCGCCGTCTTGTTGAAAGTAAACGTTTTCCAGATCAATACCATCCAATTCCGGCCATAAAAAATCATTAATCATCTCTCGATAGCGCAATCCATTGACCGTAACTGTTGCTCCAGCCTCATTTTCGAAAAAGTAAGGTCCAATGACCCCGCCGGACCATAAACCGCACCAAACAGTCACGCGTTGAGGATGGAGAGGCTTTTCAACAATAACTCTTGGGTTTTCCGAGCCCCAGATGCGACAGTTTTGCTTGTTGACGTAGCCTCCGAGGTGGAAATGGGCCTCATCAGTCAAGATGATTTTTCGATGAAATTCCGGATCATTTTCATGCATTTCAAGGACCCAATCAGCAAAGACACGAAGTTGTTGATGATCAGCCGGCTTGAGTTCTTGTGTTAACTGAACTTTATAAGCCTTAAGACCCAAGTCTTTATGCAAAATACGGTGTAATGACGTTTGTGGAATGCCTAATTCCAAAGAACGACGAGGAATGGACAAACCTGGGTTTTCTTCAACACTTTGGGCTACAACAGCAATATTCTCAGTTGTTCTTGAGCGACGTGCACGGGTTTTATTCTTCACATCACTAACTTGTCCCAACAGCTCGAATTTGTCCAACAATTTCTGTATTGCGGTCCGACAAGGTGCTTCACGACGACCCAAAAATGTTTTAGTTTTACGAACCGTCTCTGCCAAATTTTCACCATTTTTATAGTGAATTTTAATAATTTCAATGCGTTGTTGAAGCGTGTATCGTTCCATTTTTATTAATGGCGTAGTTTCTTCTTGTCAAATGTCAAAAAATCACAGCTTCAAAAGTGACAGCTTCCGAAATAGCGGGCTATTCAAAATAACACCTCTTATTAGAAAACCCTTTATATAGACTGTGTGACTCAAAGCAAATAAGTATGTTTGAATGCATGTGGTCGGACCGAACTTAATCTTGGACTTAAGCTGGATTAGCTTGAGGTTACCTCAAAATTGAAGTTCACTAAAAAAAACAGTTTTCTGAATATTTATTGGAGTTTAACTTAGAAATTCTAAAGATCTCGCACTAAAAAACTGAGTATTTGTAAATCTCCACTAAGAAATAATCCAACAAGAAACAAAAATAGATAATTCAAATAAAAAATATAAAAACAACAAAATTGTAGGTAATGTAGGTATCATATTAATTATTCACGCCATCTAATGACCGAATTCTTCAGCACAATAATACATTTTTTTTCCTCAACGATTCATGTCAAAAAAATGTTACATTATCCTTTTCCCTTATTCCAATACACGCATTGTTTTTTTTTTTTTTTTTTTGAAATTTCAAAAGAATGTGAATATATGTGAGGGAAAAACCATTTGGAAAAGAAAATTGTATAAAACCATTATTTACCACCTCCTATAGTGTTATTCGGTTCAGAGTCAATGAAATGAAATATAGTGGGAAGTGTGACATCGGTTGGGTCTATTTGGTTATTATTTGTCGGATATACATACCCAAACAAAAAATAATATTTCACATATCGCGTGGCAGAATCAGTTGGGAGCATTAAGTTGGCGTGTTTTGAAAAAATATAGGTAATGCAAAAGGTGTGTATTAACATGTTTATTTGGCAATAATTTTGTTTCTTTTGTTTTTGTTTTACTTTTCATTAACAATGAAATTGTGATTTATATACGTTTGTCTTAATGGGTTTTTATGTAATTTTAAGCAAAAGTAATTTTATAAAGCTGACAAGGCGGGTAGATAATTATGTACCAACTATTTTTCTGTTTGAGACATTTTGTGTTTCTACTATTTTTATTAAAATTTGTTTAACCTTATGAGAATGACTAACAAAAATTGGACTGACGGAATGGAATGAAAATAAAAAAAATATTACCATCACGCAGGAGCAGTGTTACCGCAGGCGAAATTATTTATGTGTCCCTCTAAATGAAAAAATGTGTCTTTTTTAAAAAAAAAATGAGTCCTTTTGAAAATAAATTTATTCATTACATTTAAAAAAAATACAAATTTAATTAGGTAATATACATATCCAATTTTTTTTTATTGTTTTATAAAAGAAAAACAGAAAATTAAGAATAAAGTTAAATCATTTTAATGTATAATATTACTCAATGAAGGTAATAGTCAGTCTTACTTTTCATAAAAAAAAAAACAAATTTATAAACATTTCATCTTCGTTCTTTGTTTTTAAATATTTTGAAATTTTCTTGAGGTTAAAATATGATCGTAAAGAAATGTGTCCTTTTTAAAAAAATGCGTCCCGAGTCCCCTAAAGAAAAAAAAACAGTCCCTAGTGGTAACTCTGGCAGTAGGCCAATAAAGCGACCGTTATAATGGTCGAAATACATTTCAAGTTTAATTGCACACAAGTATAAATAAGAATCTTGGCGGGTAGTAAACAAGCAAAATTGTCGCATTTGGAGCACAGAAAACCCGCACGCATACATTGAAAAGCCGATACACCCAAAACGAGTTACTGTTTGGTGCGGATTTTGGCCCAGAGGCATAATTGGGCCATTTTTCGAAAATGAGCAAGGAGTGGCCGTTACAGTCAATGGCGATCGTTATCAGGCCATGTTGAACGAATTTTTGTTCACAAAAATTGAAGAGGAGGATATTGGCAACATTTGGTTTCAACAGGACGGCGGCGGCGCTACGTGCCACACAGCCGAAGTTACACTCTATTGGGGCGAATTTATAGTGGATCGCTAAACTCATATTGTACTTAACTACAGTTTTAATAAGATCAATTAATACAATTTTTTTCAATTGCATTTCTGTATTTATAAAAAATTCATTAACTTATTCGACTTCAAAAATAGTGCATTTACATAAATTAAATTCAATGAAAATTCAAGGTTTTGGTTTAACTAAGCAATAGTTTAAAATGACGATGAACGGCCCATTCGCTTTATACAAAGAGTATATGAGAAGATTGTCTTCCTCCGCTTCAAGTTGAAGTTTATTGTGTTTATGAGTGCACTCTATTCAGGTGGTGGGATTTTACTTGGTTTTATCGTTTTTTTTTTTTAATGGAAAAATGAAATACGTGAAATAGTTTTGGGACTTTTGCCGATAACAATTGAACTTTACTTTGGGTTGCTTTAATACTGATATCTGAGATTCATTTGAAATGTCAAAAATTACGTGTGATATGATCTAGTGCTTTCATAACGATATCCATATCTTTACTTTTTCTGAATTAAAATTGAAGAATATTGTTAAAAATAAAATCTAATAAAAATTAAATTTGAACGAAAAAATAATAAAAACTATTCTTCTATTTTATTGAAAATCTAAGCATACTATTTCATTTTGCTTAATGAGGGCTCGAGCTGTCATCCGAAAGCCCTAAAATTGCTCTGTTCTGGAGCAGTACAAAATTTCAGATCTTCGGATTTTTAAAAGTCTTTTTGTCCATCAAATAGATTTTATAAGTTATTTTGTTAATGAGTTTAAAGTATTTTATTTTCGTTAATGTTGATTTTTGGTGCACAATAAAGAAAATTAAAATATTCATGCGAAAGATTCCTATCTTTTTCTGACTTTGAACGGTTATTCTAATATAAGAAAAAAAACAACAATTGATTTTTAATACAAATTCTATTGCATCAAATTGAACGAGATAATGAATTAATGAATGAATTCGTTCGATAGTTCACATCAATCAGTTACTAACCATCGATAACTTTAAATCGTTCGATAGCGCCCATCACTATTTTACAATTAAATGGAAAACGATATTTGGGTAGCCAGTTCCTAAGTTCTTAAAAATTGCGAATCTTCCTCCCGGTTTTCGGTTTTCGTAGCAATAGGTCGAGTCCAGTGGTGATAATCTGATGGCATATATCTTACCGAAAAGTGGAACCAATCCTTACATCATTTTGGAGAAACAAAAGTAATTGCACTTGATATATTTCAATAAAAAGCGTTTGTTAGAGTTTGGCACGAACTTTTCTTGTTATCGATGTGGTACCGATGAGTGTCTCCTTCGGTGGATTAGAAACTACATTTTGGACCGTTCAATTATAGTCGTTTTGGATGGTTTTAAGGCTGATATTATTTATAAAACTAAATGCTGGTGTGCCCCAAGGCTCTGTTTTGTCTCCGAATCTCTTCCATTTTTTCATAAATGATCTCTGAAACTGACGACAGGAGCTGTCAGCTTCTCATATTCGTTTGCAGATTCACAACCCTGTTCTTCAGCTGTGGAACTGAAACGGCATTGTATGACAGACTCATCGCATTCCGACATTGACATCCCCGTATAATTCAATGCTACGAAAACGCAGCGCTGTCTTCTGTCGGCCAAGTGAAATATTCCACCCATTTCATCAGGCATTAATGGCACTTGCATCTAAGGAACCGAAAATCTTTCCATTATTGTTTGGTATTTGTATTACTGACCATGGCATATGGAATGATCACATATATCATGTAAGGAAGTGACTCTAGACATGCCAATTATAACAGTTTTGGTGTATACTTATACTTATAAATAACTACTGTTTTTGTGGCCCCGCAGGGCCAGTGCCCTCCGCGGGTTGGCATTCTTCAGACACCCACAGTTTTTTTTTTCAATTCGCTCAAAGCGCTTTAACGCACGCCCACTTTTAATGGCGAAAAACTGTTAAAAACTGTTAAAAATTGGCATGTCTCTAGTCGCGTCCATCATGTAGCCAATTTGCAGCGTATGATTTAATGCAGATAAATAATTGTAAAAATAGCTTAGACAGACTACTTGATTTAGTTTTTGTTGATAAAGAATTGGTGATGTCAGTTAACGAATCCCCTTTTCCAATTTTTTCCAATTCTATTCATCATAGTGCTTTAACTTTTGAATTGAAAATACTTATTTTTTTTAAATCTAAAACTTCAAACTCATTTAAATATAACTTTGATAAAGCAAATTTTGTTGGTATAGCGAGTTATATGGATGAATTAATATTGCCCACTGATTTTAATTATGGTTACGATTCATCCTACTTTTACAACGTTTTTCTAAGCACTTTAAAGGAAGCAATTGACATTTATGTTCCTAAAACTCAAGTAAAAAATAATTCGAAGCCACCTTGGTATAACAAAAGACTAACTAATTTGAAAAACAAAAAGAACAAAGTTTACAAATTGTTGCGGGTATCTTCATCTGATGCCAATTTGCGAGTAAAATATATCGCCCTTGAAAAAAAATTCAATGTCTTAAGCAAATTTCTTTACAAAAATTTGCTTTATTCAATGGAATCTAAACTGAAAACAAACAGTAAATTCTTTTGGACGTTTATCAAGAGCAAAAAAAATAATAATGGGATTCCAAAGTGTATGGATTATTTAGGATCCACCTACACAAACCTACCTAATATTTGCAATGGTTTTGCTAATTTTTTCAAGTCAAACTGCCTGGTTTCACCAAACAGCAATGACTTCTCCTCTAATCCATCTGATAATGTAATTAACATTAGTCAATTAAGTATTTGCTTAACTGAAGTTGAGAAAGCTTTATCGGACCTCAGTGACGATAAGAAGGCCGGTCCAGATGAAATTCCTCCTCTTGTTTTAAGAAAGTGTGCACCATCTCTATCCAGAATATTATGTTTTATTTTTTACAAATCACTCGGTAAAAGCAAATTTCTTTCGCAATGGAAAACATCTTTTATCACACCAATTCATAAATGCGGTCCAAAACAAGACATAATGAACTATCGTCCAATTTGCAAGTTATCTGTGATACCCAAACTCTTTGAAAAAAATATTTGTGATAAGCTTTCGTTTTTATTGAAAGAAACAATATCCCCATTTCAACATGGCTTTGTCTCTGGAAAATCGACTACTACTAACCTAACTATCTTCTCGAACTTTGTTCTTAACAAACTTGAAAAGGGATATCAAGTGGATGTTATATATACAGACTTTGCCAAGGCATTTGACAGAGTTCACCACAATATACTAATTCAAAAACTTGAAAAACTAGGAATACATTCAAATATGCTGAATTGGTTCCGTTCTTATCTGTCAGATCGTATCCAATATGTTCGTATTGGTTTGACTATTTCAAATCCGATTGTGGTTTCATCTGGTGTTCCCCAAGGTAGCCACCTTGGACCACTTTTGTCTCTTATTTTTATCAATGACTTACCTGATGTCCTTTTGAACTCCATCAAACTGATGTTTGCCGACGATCTCAAATTTTTCAGATGCATTAAAGATTCGATGGACTGTGAGCTTCTGTAAGAAGACCTACAAAGGCTGTCTGTTTGGTGTAAAAATAACCAATTACAACTTAATATTTCTAAATGTCAGTGTTTTTCCTTTTCCCGCCGTTCGTGTCTCATCTTTTATGATTATCATATTGAAAACAAAGTTCTTGAAAGAGTATCAAGTAAAAAGGATCTTGGAGTAATATTTGACTGTAAACTCAACTTTGTTAAACACATAGAATTTATAGTCAATAAAGCTAACACCATGCTTGGATTTATCACCCGCAACTCCAAAGGTTTAAATGATCCGTATACTTTGAAGTCTCTATACATTGCTTATGTTAGATCAGTTCTTGAATACTGCTGCGTAGTATGGAATCCATTCTATAAAACCCATTCAGTTCGAATTGAAAAAAATTCAAAAAAAATTTACGAGAATAGTCACATATAAACTGAGATGGAACA
Organism: Leucozona laternaria; assembly: GCA_932273885.2. Lineage (NCBI taxonomy): Eukaryota > Metazoa > Arthropoda > Insecta > Diptera > Syrphidae > Leucozona > Leucozona laternaria. The sequence continues at coordinate 276,037,768 of OW026366.1, forward strand.
CCGTAGTAATGCCTCCATATAATACGTGGCGACTGCTCATTGGCATTCAGACACTAGAAAACCGCCGCAAGATGTTATCTATAATGTTCATAAAAGATATTTTATCATATCATATACATTGTCCGTTTTTATTGTCTTTAATCGACTTATATGCGCCAACTCGAGTGCTTAGAAATCGAAACTTATTCAATGAGGTAAATCATAGAGTAAATTATGCGTTTAATGAACCCATTACACGCTGTGTCAGAGAAATTAATTCCATATCACATTCTATTGATTTAGATTTTCATTTAAGTAGAGATACGTTCAAAAACATGTTTAACTTATTCTTTTTAGTAAATTAACTAGTAAAAATATGTTCTTTCTTATGTAAATATGTATATTTCGCTAGTCTATAAGAGTTATGTTGTAAACTCGAATTGATGTTAAATAAATAAATAAATGTGCATCGACATCTCCTATTGGAACCTCTCCACTTTTCCTAGTCATAATGGCTTGAGTAAGCGCAAATTATAAAAAAACTCCAACATATCAGCCCAAGGCTACAAATAATATAGCCCTAGTTTCACATTCGAAATTAAATTTTTCTTTATGGTGTTTTTAACAGTTGAATTTAATGAACCGTTTATTTTTGGCTGTACTTAGCTAACAAGTTTTTAACAAATCTCCAAATCAAATACATATGTTTTTTCAAAGAAAAAAAATTACATGGAAAAAAAAAGTGTTTGGGAAATTCGGCAAGCAATATCTTTTATTAAAATTAAAAAAAAAAATTATAAAAATCAGTTGAACCGTTTCTTTGAGGGGTGACATTAATCAACATTTCTCGTTTTTTTGTTTTTAATTTAGCAGCGGCAAAAAAATTTGGTTATGGTAGGAACTACTACTTTTGGTCTTAAAAAATTATCTCACGGAGGTGTTATGTCCAGGAAACAGCATGTGGAGAACTATTTAACAAAATTTAAGTTGTTATAAATTCTCTCTCTCTCTCTTGGTGAGAGTTAACTCCATCACTTTTAAAAGTGCAACAGATTCAATTCAAAAATTAAATAAATTTCCAGGTGGAGCTGATTCTCGTGGAATAAATGCCCTGCACCAAATTTAGATTTTCTTTTTGTTTGTGTGTGGGGTGTGGGTCAAAGTTACCCGCGTAGCATATAGCAACGAACAGCGTGTTCGTAAAAAAAAGTAAGATGCGTTTCCAAGAAAATTGAACAACCTTGATCAAGCTTCAAACAGATTTGATATCTTCGTCAAAAAATGACGATCATTTCACGATCAAATTGACGTTGGTTTGACGTTTTCGAAAACATCCATATTCCAAAAGCATCTATTCTGTTATACTTGAGTTAACTTACAAAACATGATGTGTTAACTCGGGTTTAACTTTAATCTCCCAATTAATTAAATTAAATTAAACAAATCACGGCTGAGATTCTTGTCCGCGTCCGGGTAAAGGAGTGTCCGCTTTAAGGGATCATACAAAATAGGAGGTTTCACTTTTTATATATATTTATATTTATTTATATATTCAACGCAAAATTTTGGTGCATAGAGTTCAATATTCATGTAATTTCGCACAAGCAATATGAAAGTGTGCAACAAAGCACTTTATTTTCAAGGTACACATTTTAAAGACATCTTATTGCTAGTCCTTCCCGATGTGGTTTTGATAAGGCTCTCAAGCAATAGAGCAAAAAATAGAGCTAAAAAAAAAATTAAACTATGTTATTTTTCCTCTCAGAAACTATGACAATTTATAAAATTAAAAAAAAAAGAAACAAGAATGGATGAGAATTTTGCTTACTTTAAACATTTTATGGGAAGCAGGTGAAAAATAAATAAGAAATTACTTCCTGCATCTTCACGGCGTCGCGTCGGTCGTCAGTTAATGTATATGTTTACGAAATGTGTCCAAAATAAAATATATGAGGCGCAAAGTGTTTTGCTTTGTCATACTCTGCTGCATCTTTTCGTGCCAGAGCACAGCACCAATTTATAAACCCATCAACTCTATCCCAATGAATTGACCTCCCGTGTGAGTATATAGTGAGTAGTGAATTGCAGACTCGTTTGCACGAAGCAAACTTTTGTCCTTGTCGTTTTCGTCATTGTCATCGTCTACACTATTAGGGGTGATGTAAAAGTCGTATCCTATTTTAAAAGTTATTTTTTTATATCCTGTTTTGTTTTTCAGGACATAAAAGAAGGGAATAAAAATGAGCGAAATGGTTGGTTTTTATTTATAGTGATGTAGGTATGTAGGAGTAGGTGTGTTTTCCACAAAAATACAAGTCACTTTGTCAGCAGAAAATTGTGCTGTTCAAGTATAAATTTTAAATTAACAAGATTCTATGTTTTCAACTCTCGTCCGCAAACTTTTTATTGGTCAACTACCAACGTCAACGTCTAATAAAATACAAAACATTCACAAAAATTATTTGTGTTAAAAAAAGTTGAAGAGGCTTTTTTTGTAAACTTTTCAACTTGTTGGTCACTGAAAATGTTATTTTAGAAATTATTTCATGAACCTCAACCTAAAACGAACCAACTAGATTCATGTAACACTAGCTGGCCCGCTCTGGCCTTGCACGGGTAGACAAATCAAAGCTTCGCACAAAAATTACAAAAGAAAATATAAGCTACTTTTATTTGTTCTTACCCCACTTCACCCTATGAAGTTAAATTAAGAAAATATATAATTTTAAATGATACTTGAAGTTCAAGATTTATTACTTTTCAAACAGAAATGATGTTTAAATCAGATACCACTTTTTTTGTTTTTACCCCACTTCACCCTATGAATAGCTAAATTTGAAGAAATGCAAAGTTTTGAGCGATCTTTGAAGTTCAACCTTTCTCACTTGTAAAACAGAAACAATTTTTTAAATGCAATATGTAACACTTTTATCTACCCCATTTCACTCTTCAAATAGCTACAATTTTAAAAATATGTATAGTACCTATAGACCTTGGGTGATCCCAGAAGATCAATTTTTATTACTAATCAAAAGCAAAAATATTTTCAATAAATCGGATACGACTTTTCGTTTTAAGCCCATTTAACCATGTGCGTGAAGTCAGCACCGCCAATTTTTATTTTTAAAAAAATCTAAATTGTGCTGTTCTTGTGCTGCCTTGCACCGTATATATTTAAAAAAAAAATTCTCAAAATTGCAAATTTTACGGATGAAATTTTTTGCAAAATTACGACTTTCGTAAAAATAAAAGTTGTGGTGTTTTTTGGTCGGTTTTTCATTTTTAGAACCAAAGAGATAAAAACAAAACTCGCATATTTGCAACTTTTATGGCCGCAACAAAATTTTGCTAAGTGCCATAGCGTGAAATTAGAAACTTTAAAAAAATGGAAGTTACGCTATAATGTGCTCAATGTGTGTTGCCTTGTGCCGTTAATATTTTTACATAATTTGCAAGTTTGCAAATTTTCGGATGATTTTTTTTTTCAAAAAAAAAATTAAATTGTGCTATTTTGTGCTCAAAAATTAAAAAAATCGCATATTTACAAATCGTAACTTTTACAGGAAAAAAATAAAATTAGCATCCCCATTTTGGATTTTTAAGAAAATGAAAATTGATCTCAACTTGAGCTGCTTTGCGCAGTATATATTTTTTTAAAAATTCGCAAAATTTCAAATTTTACTACTGATTTTATTACAAAATTACGATTTTCAAAAAACTTGAAATTATGCTGTTTTGTGTTCAGTTTTTGTTGCCATGCACAAAAAAGATTAAAAAAAATCGTGAATTTGCAAATTTTGCGGATGAATTTTTTTGAAAAATTACGATTTTCTTAAAAATTAAAATTGTTCTACTTTGTGCTCAGTTTTTCATCTTTACAACCAAAGAGATTAGAAAAAAAATCGCATATTTGCAACTTTTACTGCCGAAACTAAATTTTGCGAAGTGCCACAGCATATGTAGTTAGCAGGTTAGCACCGCCATTTTGTATTAAAAAAAAATTAAAGTTTTGCTGTAGTATGCTTAACTTGTATCAACCTTGTACCGTACAAAATTTAAAAAAATTGCGAATTCGAAAATTTTGTTTACAAAATTACAAATTTTTTTAAAATTTCAAAATGTGCTGTTTTGTGCTCAGTTTTCATCCTAAGAGCCGAAGAGATAAAAACAATTCACATATTTGCAACTTTTACAGCCGAAAGTAACTTTTGCGAAGTGCCATAGCCTGAAGTTAGCACCGCGATTATTGACGGCACAAGGCAGCACAAGTTGGGCACATTGCAGCAGAACATTTTTTTTACGACAATCAAAAATGGCGTTGCTAACTTCATCTTTAAGGTATTCTGAATGCCTTAAGCCTTAGGCCTACGAACCAAACTCCTCTCCTGTTGCATTATTTTTTTTACTTTTGACCTTTTTCCGTACCAAACTTACATTTAATATGAACCCTTGATATCATAGTTTAACGATATTAGTTATCATTGAGCTGTTTCTTGAGATTTTTATAATACACCCAACTCGAATGGGTTCCACCAGAGCTTTTCTTAACCCATTTTTATTCCTTTTGATATCAAGCTTCAGCGATATTGAAAACCAACGTTTTTTAGTCTTGAAAATGTCCTACTAAACTCTTAACCTAAGTAATCCCCTTAATGCGTGAAAATCTCAACCTTTACCACTCGCATGTGCACATACCCATAAACATGTGTAATTTGTTAGGCTAACATACTTCGTTATTATATGCTCTGTTAGACATCCTACGTCCGATTACTTAATGGTAGTGGATTTCGACCTTTTATGTGCCTGAAGTGCTCAGAAGTGCGACTGCGAAAGAAACAAAAAAAATCAATGCGATGGGAGCATTTGGTCTGGGCCAAGTCGAGGGTATAATAAACGTAATTACTTTTTTATACTTCTGCTGCCTCCTGGGTATTTGGATTATATATCTTGCGCTCGATCGCGTTTTTGGTCATCGAAAAATGAAATCATGACACACTCGAATGGAGTTAATTAATTTTACTTTAATTTTGATAAAAAAAAAAAAATAAGAACTGCCAGGAGGGGCACTCGCGCGCTTTTGTTATACCAAAGGATCAAAAAGCAAAAATTGGGACTTTTATCTCGATTGTAAAATGGCAGTTTGGACAAAAGCTAATGAAACCATTTTTTTTTTCTTTTCTTTTCTGTACCCAGAAGTGTTGAAATTTTATTTCATTTAAAAAGGGTACAACAATTTATAAAAAATATCTCCGCTGAAAGTGATTACATTTAACAGTTCAATGAATATCTTTTCCATAAGAAATTGATAACGAGAGTAAAAAAAAAAAATTAATGGAGGGGCTGTTTCTTCAAATAATACTCTTCTATAAGGCTTTAATTAATGAACAACATTATACGAAACAAAACAACAGGAAAAATAAGGTCAAAGTAGCTGATTTACGATTGAACGGGTCTAGAAATGGTGAACGTGCAGACAGTGTCTGCCCAAATACGATACCAATTATATCCTCGCAGAACTCAAAGACTACATCCAAGCTCTGTTAACCACCATCTCGATAAAATACAATAGATATACAAGATAAAAGGAGAGGAGCAGCAAAAAATCTCCTAAAAAGTCGATTAATCTTCTCGAGTTGCTGGTTTTCTTCTTTTTTTTCTTTTTTTTTTCACCGAAGATAGGAAATGTCGAAAGGCACTAGGATTTATGGAAACGAAATGCCGTTGCTTCTGATGTGACTTTTTTATCTGCTCTGCTGAGCTATTTAAGCTTTCTGATTTAATTTAGATATTTTCATTAAAATGTATCAAATATCAACGTATTGAGGAAAATTCATTCTTCCAACAAAAAAAAAATTTCTTAAGAAAACTATCTCAGATATAGTATAGGTATTAAGTGGAAAACTATCTCAGACAGTATAAGTATTAAGTGCAGCACGATTTTCATTTTCATGTCCCAAACTGGTGATGATAAAAGTGAGTGATGCAGTATAATGAGTAGCATGTAGCAATAGTTCCAAATTCCAGTTAGGACTTTAAGCTCCGTTTCAAAGCCTAAATAAGTGTCACAAGTGTGCAACATCGGAGACTTAAGTGCACTTATTCAGGTAACTGTGCACTGTGATATTGCGCTCTAATCTCTGCCACTTTCTCTGACTGTGAAACTGGCCCTTAGAGTATTGGGAGGTAGTACTCAATGGCAATTTTAAGCAAGGAAGAAAACAAACAAAGCTTAATACAGAGTGTCCCTTAATTCGTGAAGGATAATAAAATTAAGGAAATGATTCTTGCGGGTATATAATCGATCTACATTAAGAGCTTTTCTCCAATATTGGCATCATTTATAGTAGGGGATAATGAAACAAAGCGTTATAACTCCTTCATATACCCTAATCGTAAGCTATACTATCTCATAAGGCACAATTTACTGTGCACCCACCTACTGTCATTCACCTCAGCTCGAACAAGACTATAGAGACTGAGTGGAAGCTCACTCAGCCGCTTGTTGTTTCATTCAAATCTTCAATATAAATATGATGGTGCGTAAGCCTTGCACCCTTAATGCGAGTATGTTATCACACAAAAACCAACTGTCATACAATTTTGTTATTTAATTTTTGTAGTTCACACTCTGTTATAGCCGCAGATTTTAAATATAAGACGAGGTGAAGAAAACAAATGAAATGGTCTTTCTTTCTCGTCCGAGTGTGGTTGGTTGCCAATCAATTCCAAGTGTATATATAGGGAATATAAGATCGGGCCATAGCAAAAGCCTTTCATAAGGTGCTTCGGTGACAGATCGGATAGGCCTTGCTTAGCGGAGTTTATTCTGCTTGAGAAGCCAATCTAATTTTGTTTTGTAAATTGTTAGAGACATAGCTAAGGATAGAGAGTAGGACAGACATTATTTATTATATTATATTATTTTTATTTGGTATTATTTAGTATTTATTTCTAAGATCCCCCGACCGTTTCGTTCCTCTGAGCTCCTCTACAAGAATCTCATTGGACAGTAAGGTTCTCCTCCCAGAGTTCCGACCAGCGTTAGAACCTTACTCCAATCGGAGTAAATTTACTCAAATTTTGAGAAAGAAAATAAATCTACTCCACCCCACCACTTCGTTTTTTTTTTTAGATCTACTCCTTTTTTCCCACACTAAAAAAATCACAAATGACCTCTGTTCTTTTACTTTCCAAACCTGCCAGTTTTAGTCCGAAGTTCTGTCAAAGTCCATATAAAAAAAATTAAATTGGACTAAAAACGGTAAAAATGAATAGTTTCGGACTAATACGCGAACACACCTATTCTTTAGCTAAACTATATTAAAGGGCTGTTTATTGTGTTTTCTAACCAACTCTGGCTCTGATCGTTTAAATTTAAAATTCTATTCAGTTCTGAGAGTGAATTTCTGTATGTGATTTATTTTGTTTTTGTTAAAAATAAAATTTTTGAAGGGTTTTTAACTTTTGTTTTCAAATCTACTCCAGAAATTTCCTATTTACTCCACTTTTTTAACAAATCTGCTCCGAAATTTTACTACTGAGGTTGTAACCCGACCGTTTCGTTCCCTAGGTTCTCTAGGACCGTTTGGTTCCTTTAAGCTCCTCTTTAAGCAGCTCACTGGACAAGGTTCTCCTTAGGTTTTCCGATATGGATTCCTGACATTTAAGTTCCTCCGTGTTCCTCCTCAAGGATCTCCCTGGACAAGGTTCTCCTCCTAGAGTTTCCGACCGTTGTGTTACGCAGGTTTCGTGCTCAAGACACATTATATGACCTACCGTGTTAGTTATTTTTAAGCCATTGAGACTGTATTGTAATAAATAACGTTTTATGTATCTTAAGAGAAAGAATTTTACTAACCAAGTTCATAATATCAAATACCGTGTTAGAAATTCGAACTAAATAAAATCAGTGAAAATTAAATTAACTGAAAGAAATTAAACTATTTTATTCGGAGTTTAAGACCCTCCAAACCCAAGTTTCGTTACTTCTTTGGGAAGAATCCTGGACACCAGCGAGTTTGTCTCACCAACAAAAAAAAAAGCACCACAAAATATGTTAACACTAATGGTAGAAATTTTGTTTAGAACTTTAGTTGCAGAAGTAATACTTTCTAACCTCGTTTAAATACAATTTGTAACTTATTTTGTGTTTAAGATAACCATTTTCTGGCCTGCAACATTTCCTAATCTTACATCATTGGATTTTTTTGTATGCGGATGACGGTTCCTATAAATGAGGTTAAAAGCTGCTTGACAACATAAGGGTCAGATTAATTTGAGGCATTTCACAGTCAAGCTCAAGATGTCAGAGGCTATCATAGCAAAAAGTAACGATACAAGACCTTAGAAGACCAGGAACCAGACCGATTTAAAGGCTTCGGCTGCGATTTGTACCACCTTGGGCTGCGATTGACTAAAGTGACCCAACCAAATATAAGAAGTTACTCAACCCTCTGACTTATCCGATTAATGAACGGACCCAAGCTGAAACTGAACGTTCCAGGAAGACGAACCACCGTATGGCCAACCGCCAAGGGCGGGACAAGAAACCGAATTAGAAGCACCGAACAAACATTAAACTGTATTTAAGTATTTTAGTTATTAAAATTATATTTAAGATAAGATTTGGATTCAATAAAGGAAATAAAGACTTAACTCTAAAGTTCATACTACTTTGGATTGAACCCAGGAAACCGACGAGCGAAACCTCAGCCTTATAGACAAAAGGTACATCACAAATTGGTTGACATCATCAGCAAAGATGAGACAACATTTGAGTACTTTAAAACTGAAGGAAGATCATTTACGAACATAAAAGTATAAACAGAATTGAACTCAAATGGCTGCCCTGGGGAATTCCACACAAAATCATTTCGTATTCAAAGTCGTTGGAGATTAAAGCAAAAAAAAACCTTTATTTTTAACTTTAACCTCCTGCAGGTTTTCCCCAGTCCACCAAAAATAAATTCCCAGAATTATCCTTGACGAATTAGAGAATAATATATACGGTGTAGAGACATGCATGTTCTTATATTTTCAATGAAAGCAACACCAATAAAGAAGTGAATTAAAAAATATATAATATCATTTGGCAATCATTGATTTTTCGGGTTAAGAAGATAATTAGTAGTATAGCCCTTTCCCAAATAATTAAAAAGAGCAGTCTTTCTAAAGTTAATGGGGCATATTCATAGTCACTTTTAAACTCCAGTTTATCTTAGACTGGGGTTTATTCAATATTATTTAGGTAGGAAAAGCCCAGGTCTAAGATAAACTTGATCTTAAAAGTGACTATGAACATGCCCCAATCAATTTAGGTTGAAAACAGATGCGTAGGATGACTCTTACAAAATATGGAACGGATGGGTATGGGATGGTTTTTAACAGTAATTTCATAATTTTATAATTAATATTAATAAGAACCTTTAGACACTTAATCTTTTGTAAAGGGCTCTGCAAAAAGGCAGCAGTACTAACAGCACCAGCAGCAAACTTCTCAACTCCGCCAAACGCAACATCAACGTGCGCGGATCCAAAACGGACTTGGTTTTGCTTGAAGGGGATCTTAAGATTTTTTTCACTGAACGCACCCATCGTAGTATGCAGATCGTAACGTTGCACACCGTAACGTTGCACGATCTAACGTTGCATACGAACGTTCACATTTTCTTTCACTCTACCGCCAGCATAGATGTTTACACATCAAAAAAGACTATATCACAATGGTGTATTTTCTTTAATTTGTGCTTTCTTATGAAACACTTTTATTTTATTTAATATTTATTTAATATCTTTTTGATGTGTAAACATCTATGCTGGCGGTAGAGTGAAAAAAAAACGTGAACGTTTGTGAGCAACGTTACGTCGTGCAACGTTACGGTGTGCAACGTTACGATCTGCATACTAGGATGGGTGCGTTCAGTAATAAAAATCTTAAGATAACCTTCAAGCAAAAACAAGTCCGTTTTGGATCCGCGCACGTTGATGTTTACACATATTAACCGTGAGCCCCGGCACTCCCACAATTTTTTTTAAATTACGTTATAATTAAGTTTTTTATATAGTTTATTTTTCTCTAGTTAAATTATGATTTTAAAAGCAAGATAAAAAAATGCAAATTGCGCAGCCAACTTTGGGCGAAGAGAAAAGAATTAAGAATGCTAAGAATATTAAATGTCAAATCAAAATGGGCTCCACAGATGAAGACACCCAATAACCGGTATTATTAAATATAGGGTTATTAGGCGCGTTCATCTGTGGAGCTTTCATAATGTTTTGAGGGATCTGTTCGCGCATATTGCGAATGTCTGCACTCCGGTCCGGCTAGAGTTCGCGTTGCGCTGGCTCGATCCTTAAGCGACAGACAGCCGCAATACGCGTCAACACATACTGGATTAAATATATCACAGAAGGAGACCCTTACCATCCTTGGAGTGCGCAAATATGGTGGCAGTAAGCTATAAATACCGTTCTAACTGGAAAAGATTGTTGGTTTATGCACTGATTGTTCACCCTGAACCGTAGCCACAACTTAGTGTAAGGAAGTACAGCTAAGTATTGGCTAAAGGGAAGTTACCAGCAATTGGCAACCAATATGTTAGTATAACTGATGTTAAAATGTTTGGGTGATTTTTTAGCTGGTTTGGTTTAGGCAACACTGGTTTTGACAGCTGACGTGTGTTTAGTACCTTGTGTCACTGTCAAACAGCTTCAGTTTGGTTTGCAATTTAACCATGGATCGTCTTACAAATGAACAACGCTTGCAAATTATTGAATTTTACTATCAAAATTCGTGCTCGGTTCGAAATGTTCATCGCGCGCTGCTTCCATTTTATGATCGGCATTCTCGACCTTCTGGGCAGTCTATTCGGAAGATTGTGACCAAATTTCGCACCAAATTTACTTTGTTGGACATTAAACCACCAACACGTTTACGTACTGTGCGTAGTGAAGAAAATATTGCGGCCGTATCAGCTAGTGTGACAGCAGACCGCGAAATGTCGATTCGGCGCCGTTCCCAGCAGTTAGGCCTTTGTTACAGCACTACGTGGAAAATTTAGCGGAAGGATTTGGGCGTAAAGCCTTTTAAGATACAGCTGGTGCAAGAACTAAAGCCAGCCGACCTACCACAACGCCGAATTTTTGGTGAATGGGCTCTTGGAAAGCTGGCCGAGGATCCGCTTTTTTATCGAACAATTGTGTTCAGCAATGAGGCTCATTTTTGGTTGAATGGGTACGTAAATAAGCAAAATTGCCGCATTTGGAGTGAAGATGAGCCAGAAGCATTGCAACAGCTACCAATGCATCCCGAAAAAGCCACTGTTTGGTGCGGTTTATGGGCCGGCGGCATTATTGGGCCATATTTCTTCAAAGATGATGCGAATCGCAGTGTTACTGTCAATGGTGAACGCTACCGAGCGATGATAACAAACTTTTTTTTGCCCGAAATGGAAGTTCTTGACTTGCATGATATGTGGTTTCAACAAGACGGTGCCACATGCCACACAGCACGCGAAACAATGGCGCAATTGCGAGGCGAGTTTGGTGAACAGTTAATTTCACGTTTCGGGGCGGTCAATTGGCCGCCTAGATCGTGCGATTTGACACCATTAGATTATTTTTTGTGGGGGTATGTCAAGGCTAATGTCTATAGGGACAAGCCCGCTTCGATTGATGCACTGAAAGCCAACATCCATGCATTCATTCGTGAGACTCAGCGGATGGGCTACCTGAGACGCAGCCGCGGTCAACATTTGCATGAAATTATCTGTAAACATTAAATTGCAAGGTTCAAACTATCGATTCAAATAAATATTTCATTCATTTTTTCGAATTTTTTGTGTTTTTTTTTTAAAAAAAGTTCTAAACCTCTTAAAAAATCAAATTTAGCATTTAACATTAATTTAAAAGTAAATTTAGCATTTAACCATACACCAATGCTTCTTCGATGTATGAAAATAAGGTTTATGGTTTATTTCTTATCTTTTATTTGTAGTTGACAGTCTTCTTTAAACTTAAAAAAATAAAGCTATTTCAAAATGAAAAAAAAAAATAATTCTCAAAAAGTGCTGCTTTAAAAATTTGAATAACGACAGCACTGGTTTCACTCACTTAAAAAAAAAAAAAAAAAGAATACGAAAATCCTTGAATACTTCTCCACTTTTATTTTGACTTGCAAAAAATATTTGATGGCCACTTCAAGAAACACATCCTAGCACTTTCGCACAGCGCGTGTATCTCATTTATATGTATTATAACTTTGAAATAGTAACATCAAATTTAAAAAAAAAAAAAGAAAAAAAAGAATATTTTTTCTTATATTCCCATACACTATAGTGTTTATGACTGTTCCCTGAGATATCATAACCAGTGTGGTAAGGCAAGGCAAAGCCCAAGGAATAAAGAAGCCCAAGGTTGAAGTTATAGCCAAGCTAAAAAAGTTTGACTTGAATCACTTTTACTGTGTGTGATTCTTTTGAATTCATGGCCCCAAGGCAGTGATGGTGAGTAATAATTTTGCGTGTACCTTTCCTTAACAGCAAGCACTTGAAGTTGAAAAGTATCTCAAAGCAGCATAAAATCTCACCTATATCTATACATACAGAACTTCTTCCTTCAGCCAGAGTGTATCTTTTTTAATTTTATTTTTTTTTTTTTATTTAAAGGTGTTTAATGCGCGCTTGTATAACTTAAGGATATTCTTTTTTTTTTTTGTATAAGTTTCTATAGAGTGTAATATTATGATGCCATGATGTATCAAAAATATAAATTTGATGAAAAAATTTCTTTGTTACATAGTAGGTACCTACCTATCGTTCTTTTAAACTTTTCAAGTTTAAGTTTATCTTTTAGGAATTTAATTTCTGTTTATAAAATAGTTCTCTTGAACTTATCAGACTTTAAGTTTAGTCAACTATAGAGTTATAAACGCGAGGGATTTGTCATAAAGTTATTTTAGTTCATTTTGAATCGCTTTTGGTCGAAAGAAACTTGGATTAAATAAACATATTGACTCGATTTGGTTCATTGTTCAATTTTTTTGCAAAATTTAACTTTTCTTTGCTCATAAGTCTTAACACAAATAGTTGCGAAGTTGTGTCACATTTTTATTGAATATTTTAAGAGGAGAAATGAATTTTGATGCACAGACAGCAGACATGGACTATGGTGGAATGTTCATCGGGTAAAAAACATTAAAGCAAAAAGAAAGCATTCAGCCTTCTCCCTCTTAGTCTTAAAGATCAGATGATATAGACATACTGCCTTTTTTGTTTCAAGCATTAATGTCTATTATTTTGCGAAATTAAATTTGAGGAGTATTTTTTAATAACAATTTTAGTATATTCAATGAATTGAGGATTTATCACTTGGTGAAAATTAATCTGACATTTTGAAAAGATTTCAAGAAACACATGTTTTTTCACAAGTTTAATTTTTTATTATTAATTATTCCCAACGTGTTTCGTCTTAGTTAGGACATCATCAAAAGGCACTAAATGTTAACGTGGAATCATACATTCAAAAGAAGTGCAACTAAATATAGTGGTGAATAAAACTATTCACACGAATAAATTAAGTTAATTTTTTAAAATTACAAAAAGAAAATTTGATTATTTTTTAAACATAAGAACAAATATAAAAAAAATTGCATTTGTTAAGAAGTGGGCCATGATTTAGTAAGTGGATTCGGCAATTTAAAATTATTAAGCACTTGTGCTTATTTATTTGGAAGATTTCCTATAAAGGGTTTTTCAACAGGGACGCTTCAAAAGTAGAGCAACAGGGACAGCAAACGACGCCATATTTCTTGCCCCTCTTTTGACATTTCTCTTCAGTAAGAGTTGCCATTTCATGATGGAAAGATATACGAGCCAACAACGAGTCGAAATTATTGAAATTTACTACCGAAATTCGGAGTGAGTGGCCTCAACGTAAAGAGCGCTAAGTCCAATTTATGGTCGTCATAACAGTCCTAGCAGATCAACAATTGAGCGTCTAGTGGAAAAATTTGCCGCTTGACCACCAGAAGCGTCGTATGTTCATGAATTGGGCTGAGCAACAACTTGAAAATGATTCGGATTTTCATCGAAAAATCAACTTAAGCGATGAGGCTCATTTCTGGCGGAATGGCTTCGTCAATAAACAAAATATACGGTATTGGTCAGGCAGCAATCCACACGTACTCCATGAGTCATCATTGCACGTTACTGTGAATGGGGATCGCTACCGTTCAATGATAACCTAATATTTTTGGCCCCAATTGGATGATATGGACTTGGAAGACATGTGGTTCCAATAGGACGGCGGCGCCACAAGCCACACAGCGAATGTCACAATCAATTTATTGGAAACCAAGTTTGGAGAACGTGTTATCTCACGAAATGGTCCAGTCGCTTGGCCGCCTCGGTCGTGCGATTTGACGCCGTTAGACTATTTCCTGTGGGGCTACGTCAAGTCTATGGTCTATGCCAACAAGCCAGCGACGATTGACAAACTTCGTACGAATATCGAACGTGAAATTGCAGCAGTATCGGCCGATTTATGCTTGAAAACCGTCGAAAATTGGGTTCAGCGTCTGGACTTCTGCAAGCGTGCCCGTGGTGGCCATGCAAAAGAAATCGAGTTCCATATATAATGGCATCGACCGTACTTCCACAGGAATAGAGAATTTCATTGTTATTCAAAACCGTTTTTGTTTTATTTAAAAAAAAACGTTTGTAGCGCTCTTATTGAAAAACACGATATTATTTATCCAATACACTTCCAGCAGGTATAAGCAATGTATTGTGTTTTTTTTAGAGGTATAGAACTTTAAGTTGACAAGAATATTTTAACTGGGGGCCATTTTGTCAGCTATAAAGTGATTTAGTTTGGTATGGCATATTAACATGAATAGACTGTCCTTACTTCTTTAAAAACGATGCCGGTCACATGGTTACAAGACCGCTATAGAGTCATGATTACTGACTTTTTAGCTCATCAATTGAACAGCCATGATGTGCAGGAGCTGTGGTTTCAACAAGACGGCTTATCATGTCACACAGCTCGTGCTACAATTGATTTATTGAAGGAAACGTTTGGTACCCGCATAGTTTCACGTTATATGGACCCGTGATCGTGTCCAAGATCGTGCGATTTAACGCCGCTTGACTATTTTCTGTGGGGATATGTGAAGACGCTAGTCTACGCCGATAAACCCGAAACGGTTGACCACTTGGAGGACAACATTCACCGCGTTATTGCCGCTATACGGCCACAAATGTTGGAAAAAGTCATCGATAATTGGATCTCCAGATAATACTACGTCCGAACCAGCCGTGGTGGTCATATACCAAAAATCATATTTAAATTATCATCCCAGAAGATTATCTTTCGAATATAGTAAATTTCATGTCAATTTAAAAAAAATCATCTTTGTTTTAACGGGTGATTTTTTAGCTGGTTTGGTTTTGGCAACACTGGTTTTGACAGCTGACGTGTGTTTAGTACCTTGTGTCACTGTCAAACAGCTTCAGTTTGGTTTGCAATTTAACCATGGATCTTACAAATGAACAACGCTTGCAAATTATTGAATTTTACTATCAAAATTCGTGCTCGGTTCGAAATGTTCATCGCGCGCTGCTTGTGTTCAGAGATGAGGCTCATTTTTGGTTGAATGGGTACGTAAATAAGCAAAATTGCCGCATTTGGAGTAAAGATCAGCCAGAAGCATTGCAACAGCTACCAATGCATCCCGAAAAAGCCACTGTTTGGTGCGGTTTATGGGCCGGCGGCATTATTGGGCCTATTTCTTCAAAGATGATGCGAATCGCAGCGTTACTGTCAATGGTGAACGCTACCGAGCGATGATAACAAACTTTTTTTTGCCCGAAATGGAAGTTCTTGACTTGCATGATATGTGGTTTCAACAAGACGGTGCCACATGCCACACAGCACGCGAAACAATGGCGCAATTGCGAGGCGAGTTTGGTGAACAGTTAATTTCACGTTTCGGGCCGGTCAATTGGCCGCCTAGATCGTGCGATTTGACACCATTAGATTATTTTTTGTGGGGGTATGTCAAGGCTTATGTCTATAGGGATAAGCCCGCTTCGATTGACGCACTGGAAGCCAACATCTATGCATTCATTCGTGAGATACCGGCCGATATGTGTGAAAGAGTATGCCAAAATTGGACTCAGCGGATGGGCTACCTGATGCGCACCGGGATCAACATTTGCATGAAATTATCTGTAAACATTAAATTGCAAGGTTCAAACTATCGATTCAAATAAATATTTCATTAATTTTTTCGAATTTTTTGTGTTTTTTTTTTAAAAAAAGTTCTAAACCTCTTAAAAAATCACCCTTTATTAAATTTCAAAGTTCTATACCTCTAAAAAAAAAACACCCTTTAAAAGAGTAACATCGTCCAATGAACATCCATATCCAGAATTCATATCCAGCGAGTCCAGACTTCAGAGGAAGGTTCTTGTCGCGAAGAAGCTTTAATATGTTAGTTCAATCTTTTATGATTAAGGGATCTCGAGGTTTACCAATGTAAATTCCATTACACTCTTAAGATTACTTTGCACACGCCACTTTTGGAATATATTTGGTTTTAAGCTTTTATTTTATTATTGCAAAGTGCGTTTTTATCGTGGAATTATTGAAAAAGGCTGGTTTTAGATAGCGGACCACATAGTTTTTTTCTGAAACTCCGGGAATGCAAGGAATTTTTCGCCAACTTAGGGCCAGTTTCACAGTCCCACTTTTTTGCACTTCTCGATTATCGTAGTTTTAGTTTTAATTGAGACGAAACCAATACTTGCCCTATAGATCAAGTAAAAATAGTAGATACTGTGTTCACTCGGAATGGATACTTTGGACACTGCGAAAAAATGTTGGTACCTATGTTGTTTGATGATCGTCAAAATATTCGTGAGCTGTCTCTTCGTTGCATTCTTAAAGCAAGGGCAGAAAGTCAACAGAAATACAATAAGTCACATAGTTGTCTAAAGGTTTCAGCTCCCAAACTTCCGTTTCGATGCCGATGAAAACTACGAGGTAGATTGGTGGCAAATTCAGAGGAGCCGTTTGACCGAGCCTCCATTACTTGTGGTCTTGTTGATTTTTACCAGGAAGACATCTGGCAAATTGTCAAACACAATGAAACTACTAATCTGGTAAACGGCGTTAGACCCAAGCAGTCGAAAGAGCGGTTAAGTTGGTGACCGAGGCTTCGCAGTCTGTTTGTGGGCTTAAGAACAGAGATGGAATACAAAATATTTAAATTTCTCGAAAAGAATTGAAAAATTTAGAAATAAAAATTATATTACCTGAATAAAACTTGCAAAAAATTCACAATATTTTTTATTTTTTAAGTTTTAGACTACGATTCGCGACCTTTAGCGGTCGTTTTAAAAAAAAAAATCTTAAATTTATTTAAAATACCTAATGCAACTTTTGCGGGGGGGATAGGTTTTTCATATTCTCCATTTTATTTTTATTCCAAAACACTAATTTAGGGTTTGTCCCAAATTCATTAATTTTAGCAAAAGTTAAGCGGCAGCTTCTAAATTAATTCCTAAAACTTCATAAAATCAAAATAAGTATGTATGTACCTACATATACATTATGTTCATTATATTCATGATGAGATTTTTATAATAATCGGTAAACATCGACCAATATTTGTGTTTTAGAAGGGTACGGCCGGCGTACGACAGCATATAGTTAATGAGCCAACTGAGAGGTAACTGGGAGAAACGCATTATTGAAGTTCAGTTGTTCTATAAGCTAATCCGAATTTTCGGTCTCACTCGGTGCCACGAAAGGAAATTACCAAATAAAATAATTAGGTAGAACTATTGTTTGTTAATTTTAAGAATTTACCAAGAATGATATACCTATTGAAACTAAGTATAGCAAACCTTAAAGACATTAGTATTGAAAATTTACCATTAAAACTTTCGATAAAATAACATTTTATATATCCCGGTTAAGTTTACGAATAAATACCCTATATTGGTTAAATCATGCAATATGTTGTTAATCTTGAGAAACATTTGTAATGTTGTTGCCATCGGACTTGCTGAGGGATTTCTTTCTCCCTGACTCGTCTTGGCGTTCGTTGTGCGTTTTAACGAAATCTCAAGAGCAAATGCTGCTCCAAAGGGAGTCAGATGGTGGAGAAGAGAAGATCTGAACAAGCAAACATTATGTTTGAGTGAGTTGCTATATCTATAAAACAAGGCTTTTACTTGGGCTTCCGGATCCAGAAGTTAGTCTTTATGGATGTGTAAACATCTATGCTCGCGGTAGAGTGGAAAAAAAACGTGAACTTTTCTGTGCAACGTTCCGTCGTGCAATTTACAATGTAGCACGTTACGTTACGAAATATGCTTAGCCCCGACCGAAACAAATTGTTTTTAACGCGACCGACGGTTAAATTATATTTTATCACGATCACTTGTTTATAACTATTAACTGTCATGTATATACCGATACATTTTAGCTTTTTTTATATTATTTTTCTTTTATTTTTTTTACATTCGCCCGATACACGGCACTAGAGCATAGATAGAAAACTATAAACAAAAACAAACCAAAAATAATAATAGCTTTAGATATAATGGGTGATTTTTTAAGAGGTTTAGAACTTTAAAAAAAAAAAAAAACACAAAAAATTCGAAAAAATGAATGAAATATTTATTTGAATCGATAGTTTGAACCTTGCAATTTAATGTTTAAAGATAATTTCATGCACATGTTGACCGCGGCTGCGTCTCAGGTAGCCCATCCGCTGAGTCCAATTTTGGCATACTCTTTCACACATATCGGCCGGTATCTCACGAATGAGTGCATGGATGTTGGCTTCCAGTGCGTCAATCGAAGCGGGCTTGTCCCTATAGACATTAGCCTTGACATACCCCCACAAAAAATAATCTAATGGTGTCAAATCGCACGATCTAGGCGGCCAATTGACCGGCCCGAAACGTGAAATTAACTGTTCACCAAACTCGCCTCGCAATTGCGCCATTGTTTCGCGTGCTGTGTGGCATGTGGCACCGTCTTGTTGAAACCACATATCATGCAAGTCAAGAACCTCCATTTCGGGCACAAAAAAGTTTGTTATCATCGCTCGGTAGCGTTCACCATTGACAGTAACGCTGCGATTCGCATCATCTTTGAAGAAATATGGCCCAATAATGCCGCCGGCCCATAAACCGCACCAAACAGTGGCTTTTTCGGGATGCATTGGTAGCTGTTGCAATGCTTCTGGCTGATCTTCACTCCAAATGCGGCAATTTTGCTTATTTACGTACCCATTCAACCAAAAATGAGCCTCATCGCTGAACACAAGCAGCGCGCGATGAACATTTCGAACCGAGCACGAATTTTGATAGTAAAATTCAATAATTTGCAAGCGTTGTTCATTTGTAAGACGATCCATGGTTAAATTGCAAACCAAACTGAAGCTGTTTGACAGTGACACAAGGTACTAAACACACGTCAGCTGTCAAAACCAGTGTTGCCAAAACCAAACCAGCTAAAAAATCACCCTTTAGTAGGATATAGGGTACAAATCTGAAGATCACTTTACTGGCTGAACACAAGAGACGCGCGTTCGCAGATATTCTGCGTTCACATATACTTCTTTTAAACGATGCATTTTTTTTTAAAACTCGTTGTCGGGGCACGATGTGTTGGCTGGGGTACAAAATGCTGAGGTTGAACAAATTGCAGAGTTATCGCTCTTCTTTTTGCATTTCCTTATTGTTTGAGTGTGTTTTATTTTCTTTCGTTGTCCACTCTAGTGGAGTAAAGAGTGCAGTGAGATGATACTAGCCGTGTTTTTTTGCAAGTCCCGAGGAAATTGGTCGAAAAAAACCACGTTAAGACAAAAGAAATTTCAAGTTTAATGCAACAACAACTAATTCCCTCCGGGCGAGGAGGTACATAAACTACATATCGAATTCGTATCTGTTTACTTGCTGTGGCGTAGGTGTTCGTTCTAAAAAAAAAAATCTATTGAACAAAAATCAACAATTAACATTTGGAATAAATTTAAATCTAATGCTGCATTAAACGACTGACTAATTGGCGGTTTCCCATCAGCAAACTGTCAAAAAACGCATAAGAATGGACCAATTCATTGTTTTTGAAGTCTAGTGACAGAAAATACGTCAGTCTTTTTAGTCCAGCATAAACCTTAAGGCTTAACTACATAAGCCCAAAAAGTGAAAAAGTACAAAAGTGAAAATTTTCAAACTCATTTTGGAATAGTTTTTCCCACTGGAAAACTTATAAAAATGATGCAGAAAGCTTAAATTTTGGTTTAAAAAAAAATTTGTATATTCTTTTTCACAAAAAAACTGCGCTAGCGGGAAAACAAATATTTTTACTTTTGTACAAAAGTACTTTTTGGCTTATGTAGTTAAGCCTTAATGCTTGATTTACTGGACTGACAAATTGGCGATTTCCTGTCAGAAAACTGACAAAAGAATGGACCAATTTATTGTTTTTTAAGTCTACTGACAGAAAACTGCCAATATGTCAGTCGTTTAAGTGGAGCCTAAACCTAAAGCTTGATTTACCGAAGAATGGACAAATTCATTCATTGTTTTTGATGTGTGAACATCTATGCTGGCGTTAACTTTCCTGTGCAACGTTACGTTGTAGAACGTTACGTTATGAAATCTGCACAGTAGGATATTGGGTACTTTCAGTTCCTCAAAACTACGCTTGGACAAACGTTGATGTTTACCCATATTAACCGTGAGTCCCGGCACTCACAATTTTTTTTTTTTTTTAAATTATTCCTTGTTTATATAAATTGAAATTGTTATTCACAAACCTAACTCGATTCTTGAACCCCTTTTCTTTCGATTTACTTTTGCTTAATCAGCATATAATATCGATAGGTTTTTAAGTTAGGGCAAACGGAAGTATTCCGGGTTCATTTGGCTACGACGCTGAATCGATATATTTATTGTCATATACCAATGACGGTGACGGCTGCCTCTTATTCAGTAATATCTATTCTTTTTCATTATTATTTAGCATTCATTCGCCGAGCTTGCCATCAGAGCATTTATTTTAGCTCTTCGCTTCGGCTACGTGTACCTTTGTATTTTTGTTTATCATATATCACTTAGATATCGAAGGCAAAGTTATGGACCCGGTTTAGATTGCGATTTTTTACAACGCAATTACGATGGTTTTGTAGGTGAGATCGGTGAGGGGAACAATAATGTCAACGATGTGAAGAATGGGTATTAAGTATAGAATCAGATTTTTGAATTTTCATTGTATTGTTAAGTGGTCGCTTATGCGATCCATTCACACAATATCCATATGAAATAATAAGTCCTTAGTAGCCCTACCTTGTCCTAGAGCAGGGAAACAATTCTTCGAGGACGCTTCTTCCCTTGAATTGAATGTGTTAAGGACTGAATTTCTCTCAGGTAAGTAAAATCTTCTAAAGGGTTCGCCACCTAACGTTTTTTTTTTCAATTTCGTGAATGGTAACACTTAGCTCATGTCTGATTTGACAGATAATTAGTTTTATCCTTCCGCTGAACGAATATGGTTGTGTATACGCTTAGCTAAGTGGGCCTGCGATCGACTTAGAGAAGATGCCGATTTTGCCAAAAAAATCATCTTTTCAGATGAAGCTTATTTTGATCTTGGCGGGTAGTAAATAAGCAAAATTGTCGCATTTGGGGCACAGAAAACCCGCACGCATACATTGAAAAGCCCATACACCCAAAATGAGTCACTGTTTGGTGTGGATTTTGGTCCAGAGGCATAATTTTGAAATTTTTCGAAAACGAGCCGTTACAGTCAATGGCGATCGTTATCGGGCCATGTTGAACGAATTTTTGTTCACAAAAATTGAAGAGGAGGATATTGGCAACATTTGGTTTCAACAGGACGGCGCTACGTGCCACACAGCCGAAGCTACACTCGATGTTTTGCGCCATTTTCCAAAAAAAAAAGTTATTTGGCGGACCCTTTAATTGTTTATTCGTCGATCCACTTCTTCTAAGTGTATCTTGGACTGAGATTCTCCGAGACCTCACACCACTTATATCTGTATAATACTTTGTTATATTATCCTACAAAATTTAAATATTGTAATGTATGTGAATTACCGTGTTATTGATATTTCTAAACACAATGAGAAGATTGTAAAATTCTGTAACCGAATTTAAATAAAAAATAAAAGCGGATTATAAATCGAAGTTTGGAAACTCTTAACCAAACTTTTATGCTTTCTTTAGGTTAAACCTTGGGCAGCGACGCGCCAACCTCCGCCTTCGACAAAAAAGCATCACGCAGGTTACTCCGCGATTTAGTGACTTCTGTTTTGGAATTAAAGGTGAAAATATGAGAAAGCGCTACCAAAATAAAGTGAATTAAAATTTTAGCATAATAATAAAATATTTGCTGTTGGTTTCCATTTCTATACTGACATTTGACAATTGAAATTTCCGACAGTGAAAAATGCCCAACTAAGCAATAAATTGCTATTGACAATAATGCCTCATATATTACCAATTAAGCCACAGAGCATTCTACTGGCCCAACTAACAATTTAGCTTGTATAAGGTCCAATTTTTCGAATTTGGCAAGTAATAGCTTGTATAGAGCTTGTATAAGGCAAACTTTCGCAAGCCACCCTTTTTAAACCTCTACAATAAAAAAAATAGCTGCTATAAGGCCTTTAGAAGTGAGTTTGACAGGTTCTATGCAAGGCTTGTAGATAATGGTTCAAAATTGCCTGTATAAGGCCTTCCAAAGTAGTTAACTAAAAGTTAATTAAATTATAGCTGCTATAAGGCTCTTCACGACAAGTCAATGCAAACAACTTGTGTAAGGCTTGCCTATAAAAGCCTTATACAAACATAATTAATATGCTATCATCAAGCATCTTATAAATAAGTTCTTACAAATAAAATCAGATATAAATAAAATAAGAAAGGTAAGTAATGAACATCGTAAAAAAGAAAAGAAGTGCTAACAGAAATAACTTTTTAAGTCTTACAGAAATGAATACCTTATGGACAAAATTTAAAAGATCTGGAACTTATCAAAGGCAAGCGCAAAAAAACAGAGATGCAATTCTTAAAACAGCCCGTGAAGTTTCAAAAAATTTGGAAGAACAAAGAACAGATCTTAGATGCGAGCAATTATCGACTGTTCCCTCTGCTGCAATTGGAAATAGTCGCAGCCAGCATACTTTTGTGGAGGAATTTCCTCAACCATTTGATAGTATTTTGGAAAGGGTCTTTTCTAATACTGCAGGTAAAAATATACATTAAGCATTTTGACAAAGTTTTATCATGAATATAATGAAACCCCAAATCGTTTGTAGCTGATGATGATTACACTTCCAAAAGCGTTGTTGACTCGTCAAGTGAAGATGATTCTGAAATGGATAGGAATAGAAAATTTCAGATTCATTTACGGAAATGGGCTATCGAGCACCAAATAGCTCATACGGCGTTAAAGGATCTTATGAAAATAATAAACTCAGACATTGGGGAAATGTTGCCAGAAGATCCGCGAACGCTGTTGAGGACTCCAAAGGAGATCATTTGCATAAAATTGAGCAATGAGGGACTTTATTGGCACCACGGGTTTGAAAAGTGCATCCGGTACATATATCGCGACATAAGACATTTTTAAGACATTTGTCCAGTAATGATCTGGGAGGCCACTTTACCATTTTTACTTGCGATATAGGTACTATATGGGAAGTTATGGATTCGTACAAAAAATCGAACTCGAGATTTTGATCAAACTTTACATTACGATGATAGAGAAGTCAAAAAAAGTGGGTCTCGCAAAAACGTCCGTCTGTCTGTCTGTCTGTCTGTCTGTCTGTCGGTTCGACTACAGCTTAAACGGATGGGTCGATTTTCTTTAAACTTGGTACCTAGCGTTTTTTGGACATTCCCCCCACCCGTTTTTTTCTCTTTTTTTTTTGGACCAAAATTAACAGTAGCTGTCATACAAAATTTCTTGGCCAAAAAGGAAAAACTTATTTTTCTCAAATCCAGCGCTACCGAATTTGTTTTTAAGAACTCAATAAATTTAAATAGTTATAAGTTGCCGTTTAATAAAAAAAATGGTTCCGAAAAATGGTTATTAATGGTACCTCCCAAAGAACCATTTTTTTGATTTTCGCTTTTCTCGAAAACGGTTAAACAGATTCTGATAAATTTTTTTATGAAGAAGTATTGACACATTCTAAATAATATTGTGTACCAAAATTTTCAAAAAAAATATTATTTAGATTTTTAAAAAAAGTTTTAATATTTTTTTTTTAAAACTCAATATTTCAAAAACGACTTGGTCGATTTTCATTAAACTTGGTAAATAACAGTTTTTTAACTTTATATAGAAGGTTTTTGACAAAAATTATTCTAATACTCAAAAATAACGGTGCCTCCCATACAAATGTTAAAAAACCGTTATGAAAAATATTTTGTTTCTCAAAAACGACTCCTACGATTTTCATAAAAGTTTTTTTGTGTGTTAAAATTAATACGATCTACCATTTAAAATTTTTAAAGTTTATATTTTACGTTTATTAACAGTACCTCTCATAGAACGGTTTCTTTGATTTTCGACTATCTCAACATCTGATCAACTGAATAAAATTAGATTTTTTATACAGAAGCTTGTAACAAATATAAATAAAAATGCGTATCAAAATTTTCTAAAAAATGATTTTTGGATTTTTAAAAAAAAAATCAAAATTATTTTTTGAAAATTCGATATTTCGAAAACTGGTAGCAGATTTTTTTGTGAAGTTCAATTTTTAACGCAACATTAATAAATGCTTTAAATTGGCGTACCAATTATTTTCCTCGAAAATGTTAACGAAATTTTATATATAAAAAATTAATTATTTTTAAAACCGCTCCTACGATTTTCAAAATTTTTTTCTCATAAATAAAGATTTATATAAGAAAGCAGATGGTGTACATCGCGTTGGGTTAAAACGGGTTCAAAGTATTTTAATCAATTTCTTTCTAATATTGTTGATTTAAAACAATTTACCAGTTTAAATAGTATAATTTCCTTTTATGCATATTGCATATGTGCAACACTAGCCTATATTGTTAATTTTTGTATACTCACATAATACCACCTGAAACTAAACTAAGATTTGGCAAATGGATAACATATATACTCCTATAGCTAATTTATTTCAGACTATAGAACCACAATGTGATCGCGCATAAGAGCAAGTTCGTGCGACCCAGTCGTGCATATTTTTTCCTATTGATTTGGAGAAGTAGACAAAAGGCTATTGCCGTTTTCTGACGTTTCCACAATTTTAAAGAAATGCATTATGTTATTTTCACAGCCACTTTCACGCGCTTTTGAACTAAAAACTTTTCGAATTTCCTAAGAATGGAAATTAATATTCGGTTGTCAACAAAAGCACAGCCAACTTTTTAATAATTTTCAAATACTAACAAAGATAAATATCTATCACCCTTAATATTTTCTTTATATGGTTTCAACTTGTTAACATTTGATGTTATTTTTCTCAACAACGAAGTGGCGTAGTGGTAGAGTGATGGAGTGGTAAGCGGTAGGTTTCGAGTTCAAACCCAGGTAAGTAAAAATTTTTATAATTAAAATATAATTTAAATCATTACAGAATGCAGTGGAAAAGATTTCGGGAGCTGACTGAGAGGAGGAATATATATAAAAATGTAATATAAATAAAAATAATGCAATACTAAACAATACAAAGCAAATATTTTTTTTTTAAATCTGTTTTTTTTTTTGCCTTTATATAGACATTTAAAAGGCTTGGGTAAGGCCTTTTTATAACATCTAAAGCAAGCTATTAGCAATAGCTGTCATTAAAAGGCTTGGGTAAGGCCTTTTTATAACATCTGAAGAAAGCTATTAGCAATAGCTGTCATCAAATGGCTTTTGTAGGGCCTTTTTATGACATCCAAAGCAAGCTATTAGTATTAGAGCTGTCATAAAATAACCATCTGAGTCAAGCTAATTGCATTTAATGAAAAGCTATTTGCTGCTGTAACACCTGTCAACAAAGGTCTTATAGCAGTTATATAGCTTGCGTAATGTGCGCCAAAATTACTTGCATAAGGCCTTTTATTGTTTTTATAGCAGTCTGAAAATAGCTTGTTTAGAACCTTATACAAGTTAAATTGTTAGTTGGGGGGGGAGTGCAATATTGTGCAATAGGTTAGTATTTTCGAAGCAAATGTGTTAGAACATTTGTATGTTTCAGCTTAAATCCACGTTACAAGATTAGGTTACCTACAAGACAAAACTGTGAAGACGTAACTTTAATGAAGTGTTTAGCTACCTACCCAGGTTTCAATTTCAGCTAGGTATTTAATCAAAACCGCCCTATTCTTCAAACAAGTTTCTTAAATATATTCTCTAAAACATTTCTAATTTATAGAAACCAAGTCAAGCGCGCCTATACCTATATACATTTTTGAATGTAAAGATTAATATCGTAAGTGCTGCCTGTCTGAAAAACCAATCACTTTCTTAAACAATCAATCAAAACTCACATATATGCCCACCCACATAAACCGACACACCGTTTCTATATCCTCGGCCTCGCATATACATATAAACAACGTCCAGAAATACGACAAGTTGCTTGACTCATGTTTATAACTTACTGCCAATCATCGCTCAATTAAAACACACACTTCATGTAAAACAAAATCAATTTTGTTTGATTGGCATCGACTTCCACTTTGTGCTGCTAAAAGTATAGGTATAGCCGCTTGCTACTTTGTGTATCTTATACCTATAGCTCTATAGCGTGCTTCTGTTGAGCAGCTAGTTATTTCGTGTTTAACACAAAAATTGTTGCAAATATCATCACCGCGGCCATAAAAGTGGAAAAAAAAAAAAAAAAAAACACAAAAGCCCCCAACGACCGCACATCATCACCTCACCCATATCCAAATAAACAATTACACGGCTTGATGGCGCTTTTGACGCTTTATGGACGCGACGCGCGTGTATATATGTATAACTATAACTATAACTATAACGGTAGGTATCTATAATGTACGCTTGCTGGTAACAGTATTTACGACCCACTAAGCACCTCGTAAACCTCACATCGTAAAATTGTGAATTTATAAACTTTGCACTGTGCTCGCCAGTTCAATTTTGCTATGTAGATAGTTCTCTCTCTCTCTTATCGCCAGGCCATGCTCATGCACCAAGCAGCCAGGCACACCCTGTCCACGTCCGGATCCGCATCCGCCCCTGTCGCTTGTCCTCACGAACGAGTGCATCATTATTGCACGACAACGACACAGTCAGCGCAGAGCTGTAATTTACACTTGTCATTGATGGAGAGGGGTTGAGCTGGGATGGTGTTATGGTGCCCGTGCCAGCGAAATGGCAGATCATCATCATCGAGTAACGGTTACACGTCGTCGCGTCGTCGATGTCGTCCACACTCCATACAGGCGGATGTGGAGACAGAAACTCGACTCTGAGTTGACAAAGTTCAAATCGCTCCGAGGAAAATCACTTTTAATGACTCAAGGGTCGTAAACTTGAATTAAAATCGGATCAAAAGCGAAAATATGATTAGAAATCTAGTTAGCACAGTGATGAAGATTATATGCGACATAAAGCATCATAGTAGCAGCAGTAAGTATATTACCTACCCTGGGCAGCATAGCACTTGAGTTTTAGGGGGATAGCTTTATGAAGTATTCCAAATCGGCCATAAACAACGGATTGGGAATTATAATTTCTTGGAATTAGAGTTGTAGGTGAAATGAATCTGCTGTGCTGTTAATTAAGGTCAACTGTTGAATTTGCTTTAAAGTTTAAAGAGAGAATGCATTTAAGTGTCAACTGGGATATGCTGCCTGCCTACATGAATGAAGCACAAGCACTTTGGCTGACTTTTTTTTAAATTAGAGGTTTTGACCTTTGATCCGATAGACCCTGATGGTAACAATTTTAGGTTTGTCAAGAAATGGTTTTTTATAGGGAATCGCCTAGTAAACTCTGGTCACATCTGGCATGGGTTGTAAAACGGGTAATTTCTGGTGCTCATATACATAGATCGAAATAAATAGGGTTGCCTAATTTTAAATGGTCACATGGTGGGCGCAGGGACATTACTCCACATTTCATAAGTCCATAAACGATGACCACCTGAATAGGGAGTTTGTCAGCTGCTTAGGAGAATTCTCCACAGGTGCGAAACTCCAGATTGTTGCTAAGGAGGATATCCCAAGCAAACCAAGATATCTCACATGGATACCAGCTGCATCAAAGAGATTCTCCAGATAATTAAACTCAGCAATGTTTTGCTGCCAACTAATAGGTGGAAAGTCGTGAAACTAGAGGAGGTATGAGAGTTTTTTTATAGAAGCAAAATCGTGCCATCAATAAAAATCAACAATAGATAAAACAACAAACAACAAAAATTGTGACAAACAACAACCTTCCACCGTTCAAGCTGTCGTTGTATGGGCGTATTACTTCGTACCATACTCTTTCTGCTGCATATGGAACAGAATCCTTCTGATACCTCTTGATATATTAATTTGTCAAACAAACGTCTGCAAGCATAGCCATTCGTCTTAAAGCTTCTTCCTAACAGTGGATTAATAATCTGAACTCATTGGGATAACATTGCCTACATCATCCCACTGTTACAATTCGATAAAAAGGCGGAACTCTTAATGATAAAAAAGGACTGTCTTGGCTTAAGGAAAACGTGGTATCAAACAAAGATATCCCCATTTTTTTCAGACACCCAAGCCATCTTTAAGTCTCTGGACTATGTATCTACCAACTCTATAACAGCCCTTCATTGCCATTCATCTCTTATTGAGATTGCATTTGGCAAATTAATAACTATTTACCTCTGTTGGGTGCCGGGCCATAATAAGGAGATTCCAGGAAATTTCAAAGCTGACGAACTTGAAAGTGGAACAACACCACCTATTTTAATAAATAGGGCAAATAAAGGGTATTTTTTTAGAGGTATATAGAACTTTGAAATGGAATAAAACAAAGATGATTTTTTTTAAATTGACATGAAATTTACTATATTCGAAAGATAATCCTCTTTGATTATAATTTAAATATGATTTTTGGCATATGACCACCACGGCTGGTTCGGACGTAGTATTATCTGGAGATCCTATTATCGATGACTTTTTCCACCATTTGTGGCCGTGTATCGGTAATAACACGGCGAATGTTATCCTCCAAGTGGTCAATCGCTTCGGGATTATCAGCGTAGAATATCGACTTCACATATCCCCACAGAAAATAGTCAAGCGGCGTTCAATCGCACGATCTTGGAGACTAATTCACGGGTCTGTAACGTGAAACTATGCGGTTCCAATGCTATAAAATTAGTGAATTTTGAGAAAATATCTTGACAGGGTGTTTCTTAATCCAAGGCTGAAGTAAGATTTTTTTTAAAAAAAGGAATTAACAGAGAATGAAATTAAAGGAAAACTATAAAAATAGTTAAAATTTTGAGTTTTTTTAAAAAAAAAGTCTGCTACTATTTAATCATTCACAAGGTGTTCCAAAATAATTTTTTTTTACAACACTGGATGCTTCGTAAATTAACGAACTAATTTTTGAAATTTTAAGCAAATATTAGAACAATATTTTTTTCATTTTGTGGCTCATCGACATATCTTAAAAGTTGTTTCAGTGACCAATTTTATTTAAAACAGTCTAATAAAAAAAAAGTTACCAACTTTTTAATACATTTTTTTTATTTTTTTTATAAAATAAAATTGAATACTAAAAGCGGCTTTTTTAAAATTAATTTTAGATTTTAATTTTCAGAAAAACAAATCATTGGCATCATCATTTATCATTGTCTATAGTTTATATAAATATGTTTAAGAATTATTTTACCTGCCACCTAATGTACCTTCATACATATATTTCACATAACTTTTTTTTTTTTTGGAGTAGTGATAAAAACTTAATATTTTCTGCTACCTGATTTGTTGGACCATAAAATAATAATCTACAGTTAAATATTTATTTCAACATTTTATGGAGCAGACAAAACTGTTAATTTCACTTTTCTGGTATTGATAAGGCAATAAAGAAATTAATCTACTACTTTTGGCAGGTTATAATTATAACATTACAATGCTGCATCACTACACCAAAACCATTAGGAAACTTTTAATTAAATTTTTCATCAGAATTTATTTTAAATTTTATCGGCTTTTGCCATCCATATCACACATTCCAATCACAAAAAAAAAAAATAAAACAAAAAACAGACTGCCACACCGATTGAGAGTGAATCATTTAAAACGCTTCTTTAAACCTTCATTTGGACTAAAAATCTCTCAAGATTAATTTTTAAGTTAAGTTAAAAGTAGAAAAATAAGGCCATCTACGTATTTCCATTGAGCTATTTTTTTTTTTGCAAAAACCTGAAACAAATTTCTTTCACCACTATTTCCATCACAGGTATGAAGTTTAAGCAAAATCGTTAGAGCCGTTTTCGAAAAAAAGATAAGAAAACTGAAATAAATGTAAAATTAAACAAAAATTCCAATTTCTCCGCAATAGAGAATCAAATAAAAATGCTCTGTACAAAATTTAAAGCAAATCAGACCAAAGCTCTAGCTCAAATCTTTGAACCCGAACCCGTGTGATTTTCAATCTGTCAATACTTTTTTTACGGAGTTGGTCTTTTTGACAGATGTCACTTGATTTATGCTCAGTAGAGCTGTGTAAATCGTTCATTTCAAATGATCAAATCGTTCAAGAATCGATTACCAAAATGATTCGATCATTTTAATCAATCGATCATTCGATCATTTTCATTCCACTCAATTCATTATTTCATACTGTTCCGATTCGATTTTTGATGTGTAAACATCTATATGTCGGCGGTAGAGTGAAATAAAAACGTGGACTTTCCTCTGTGCGACGTTACGATGTACAAAGTTACATAGCGCCTTTTCTCGGAAATGAATTGACATTTGGACACCTGTCAAATTAAAAGTGTTCTAAAGGACCTAGAGAACTGGCGTTACTCCAGGTAATTTCCACCTCCTAAATTGACGTACTCCGTTTTTCGATCCGCCGTAATAAACGCCGTGAGACTTGGGTTATACCCACCTCCTAAATCGATTGGCGTACTCCGTTTTTCGATGCGCCCTAACAAAAATTTTGGTATATTTTGACAGCTGACGAACTAAGACAATTTTTTTATTTTGGTTTCGATGAAATTCAATCTCCGAAGTTAACGAATACTTTACCGATTTGATCGACCCCATTCTGACTCATATTTCTTTTCACCGATAAAATATATTAATAATTCAAAAGATATTGATATCGAAAATCGAGAATCATCGAAATGATTGAGATTGGGATGGAAAATCAAGAATCATCGAAATGATTGAGATTGGGATCGATTGAAACGAAAATTTCTGATTTCAATCATCAATACTTTTCGATGATCGGATCAAAAAAATCGAATCGTTCTTGATTGACACAGCCCTAATGCTCAGTTTGGTTTGACATTTCATAATAAATAGACTTAAGCTAGGAGCAGACGGCATATGAAAAGTCGCAAACGTTTGCGACTCTGACGTCACGTAAATAGTCGCAAATGTGTTGCAAATTCTATACCTACATCATTGCTCGCAAACTTGCATATGGGGGTGTTCATACGATATGCAAAAACTGCCCCAAAAGTCGCAAATGCATTTGCGACCAAGGCACTCGCACATCATGTGTCCGCAAATGTGGTCGCAAATGTTGTGATGGATATGCGAGGTGTTCAGACGATGTGCTATAAAGTCCGCATATCACCCAATTCCAATCATATGCAGGTTTGCGAACATTTCATATTTTTTTGGAACTGAAAAATTCTCATCTGAAAATTCATAAATTGTGGTGGGGAAAATATTAAAAGCAGCCAGAATCGGAATATTGTGGAATACTTTTTTCTTTGAACTTTACATAGTTTTGCTGCATTTTGTCAATAAAAAGATTAAACAAAAATAGAAAAAAAATAACGTACTTCATATTATAAAAGCAAACAATTTTATTGAAATTTTTAAAATCCTGTTGCTGCTTTACATTATAATATCATCCCCAGAACTACCCACTCTTAATTTTAAATGTACAAATATAATAATTAAAGTTCCATTTTATTTCATTTAAATGTAAATCCTATAAGCTATAGCTATGTACATGCAAGAATTTAACACAACAACAACTCTACTAGTAAAATGAAGAATCACAGCAGCTGATATGCTGCATATGTGGAGATGTGCAATGTTCGGTTTTCGTGTCATCGCAAATGCTTGGGATGGTCGCATATGGCCGCACATGCTCGCAAACTGTCACAAATTATATGCGAGGGTGTTCACACGATATGCAAGAAAGTCGCAAACTTATATGCAATTTGGGTGTCGCACATAATCCGCAAATGGTTTGCGAGCATATGCGGACTGTCCCAAAAGGGTGTTCAGACGATATACTCTCAAAGTCGCAAATGATGACGTAAAAATGACGTCAGAGTCGCAAACGTTTGCGACTTTTATATGCCGTCTGCTCCTAGCTTTACTATTGAATAACGCTTCCAAATTGTGCCCAAATGGGCCCAAAACGAGATTGCCGTTGATCACATAATTTGCATAAGCTAATTTTGCTTAGCGATGAAGCTCACTTTTGGTTGAATGGATATATGTCAATAAACAAAACTGCCATATTTGGAGTGATAATTGTCCCAAAGTGTATCTTGAGACACCGTTACATCCTCAAAAAGTCACTATTTGGTGTGCTCTATGGGCAGAGGGAATCATTGGTCCATATTTCCTCAAAAATGAAGCCGGCCATAATGTTACAGTCATGATTTATGACTTTTTCGTGCCTAAATTGGAGGATGCTGATGTGGACGACCTTTGGTTACAACAAGACGGCGCGCGGCGCTACATGCCATTCAGCCAAGGAAACAATCAATTTATTGAAGGAAACTTTTGGTGAGCGCATTATCTCGTGTCGTGGGCCTGTGGATGGCGTTGCCTCCAAGATCATGCGATTTAACACGGCTGGATTAATTTTTGTGAGATAATGTGAAGTCGCTTATCTACGCAGATAAGCCCGAGACGATTGACGCATTGGAAGAGAATATTCGGCGCGTTATTGCTCACATGCGGCCCCAATTGCTGCAAAAAGTGGTCGATAATTGGGCATCTCGGCTGGAATTTATTCGAGCCAGCCGCATACTTCCATACTTCCATACCCAAAATTTGATGTCAGCTCTAGGTCTATAAGTATATCAGCACACAGTGGAGCCTCAAAAGTGTTTCAACGAGTAGGGAAAAAATTTCCTAGATTCTTGTGGTATCACACCTATATGTATTTATCAAAGTGGTGGTGTGAATGGCATAGGTATGCGAGATGGCAAAGTTTAGAATATACCTCAAAATACCTATATAAAAATGTCATTTTCTAAAATCCTCAAAAACTTAAAAGACAACCCCCCCCCCCCCCCTTTTTTGAGCCATAATGATTGGACTATATACTAAACCTACGTTTTATTCATTTCTCTAGAGCCTTAACATATACAAATTATATTAAAGCCCTCATTTTAAAATGTTAACCTGTATTTTAAATTTAAGCCAATGTAAGCTCTTAAAATAATTTCCCAACGCACCAACATTTCTACGAACATACAAAAGGTATACAAAAAAAAAAACAATAAGTTATGAACCAAATCCCTAATTTATATCCGTAAACCAAATGAAAAACATCTGTTGCATGATAAATACGCCATATTGTTGACTATAAACATTTCCACTTGAATCATTAAAACTAATTTGAAAATATTAATTTCCTTTTCCTGATGTATTCATGTGCGAACAAAGCTGCTCTTAATCCGCTGCTGGTTGCTGGTTGGATAGTGGGCGGTAGCATCATTATTATTATTATTAATATTATTTTTATATTATAACCAAAGCAATAACGGTTTTTGTACATATATAATATTTCCCATCAGTCGTTATATTAAGTAAAAATCTCTCATTTTAATTTATCAAGCCCACTTTTCCTTTGAATTCCCTTTGTTTTCCCAGCATCAGAGAAAATAAATAAAATTGAATTTAACTTTTATCCGTCAATCACTGTATATTAGCATGTCCTTTTTTTTTTTTGTATATAATATGTAGGTAGGAATTTTATTTTATTGTTTATTTGTTTGCTGCGATCAGCATCGTTTAATTAAAATCACTTCCAGGGCCAAGGCAACCCCCGTTCTCATTGTTTGTTGTGATTGTGAATGTAACTGATGCTTGTAGGTATTTTTCAAAAAAAAAAAAAATTGCCTTAAAAAGCTTTTCAAATTAAATTCAATTTCATTTCAGTTTTCGTCAATCATTTCACACACGACACACATGCAGCGCGCTTCCGTGTTTATCAATTAAGCAATTACGATGAAACATCCCCCATCCCCCATCCCCCTTGGCACCGATCAGAGTTTATTCCCAATCCCATTCAACAAAATCCCGATCTGAGGACAACATGAGGACACGAAATAAAAGTCAGAAGCAAAATACGCATTAAAACAATTCAATTAAGCAAAGAGGTAGGTACCTATGGCGATATCCATGGACAAGAGAAAAGTCATGTGGAATACATACATACTTCCATCGTGTACACAGTAAATGTCCTTTATAGCGCAGCGCATAGCTACATACTATATATAGACACTCGCTGGATTATTCCCAAAATGAGAAGTCAAAAATGCCAATCTATAATGTTTCACCCTCGAGAAGTGTTGTGCTGTGACATGGAGCAAGGGCAACTTCAGCCGCTTTGATATCAAACAATAGAGTTTCCAGGACGATGACAAGGACAAGGACAAGGACGAGGACGAGGACGAGAACGTTGGTCGATGACGAAAGGGATGCGGTTCTGCACGAAGGAGGACATACTATGAACGGAAGCCGTTTTCCTCACCTCATCGACCCATAATTCTGCCATGCTGTATAGATACATATATCTGGGGAGATATGGCTTAATGAGCATTCCATATACCTACATCCAGGCATTTCTGGCTGGGCTGGTCTGGTATCCCGGTTTTGTGGCGCAAACGAACTGGAAACCTGGAGAACAAGAGAATTTATACCAACGAAACGACAGCAACTGCTACGGCATCGGCACTCCGGCACCCTCCATTATCCTAGGCTTAAGCTTGTTCACCATTCGATATTATGAGAAGGGTGAATGTTAAATCAGGCGAAATGAGAAGACAAATAAATTACGCAAACTTACTTTATTCCGAAGGCTTGTCCTTTTCTCCGATAAACCATCCCCCGACTCCGGATGTCACCGCGTGTCATCCTCGTTCTTGTTTGGCTCCTTTTCGTCCTTTCATGCCATCAAACAGCCACAAAGCCATAATATGGATTACATATATAAAAAAAAAAAAATATATTGATGGTGAATCTCAAAAAATCAGAAAAGTATTTCAGCTTTTTCATGACTCCGCCGCGCCCCACCGCGTTAGCCGCTCTGGGTGAGTACTCATGCGAAGCTGAAAACCCTTTCAAAATTTACATACAAAAATGCAAATCGGAATTTTGTCTTTGTCCTTTCGAATTTCAAGAAACAAAAAAAAAAAATTAATTCAAAAGAATCCTTGTGCACAATACAAAGAAATACCGGAAGGCCGGCTTTCAAATTAGGCCAGACACCGACAAAACAAAAAAAAAAATGGAAAAAACACCGAATTCGATGGTCAGTACGAGAAACCTATTTCGAGTCAACGATCATGTAGAGAAAACTTTAAAATGCTACAATATTGAAAATGCCACAAGTCAACACACCACTATATAGGCTCGGAGCGGTCGGTTGTGTGGGTGTTCGGAAATTTAAGGGAGAGAAGGGGGTTGGAGCGTCCTTCAGAGACTGCTCAAAGGACCCTCCAACTCTGCACTCACACTCAGCTCGGAAGCCGTTTTGTCGTCGTGTCATCAGTCGGCGAATCAATGTAATGTTTTTAGTAGTCTCTGATGTCTGTGCTGTTTGTGTGCCAAAAAGAGAATGCAGTGATAGCGATAAATAACTACCTATGACTGCTTCCGCTGTTGGAACTATACATATAAGAACGAGGCCAGCTTTCAATGTGATTAGTGTTGCCACTTTATCGTTAAACGAGATTTTATTATAATCGTTATTAAATATAATATTTAAAATTTTGTTTCGCTCTGCATTTGAAGCAATACCTCGAAAACGCAGAAACACTGATTTTAAAGCCTATTGCCTTGCAACTCTTAACCATTCCTGCGTTCGTGTTGTTTATTTGCAGGCATGGAAGGCACCTACAATTTTCTGTCGAATATGAACGGCTGAGGTGAGCAGCACTTTTTTCAAGAGACAGTAGGGGATTTTTTTGTTTTAAGTTGAGGATGCTGGGAATTTAACCCACAGCTCCAGCTCCAGCATCCTAATCCTAATTTTTATTTTATTATTTCAATTTTCAATTCAATTTATTACCAATTCAAAATACATACATGGGTACATTCTGTTTGACAAAAAAAAAAAAAAAAGTTTAAATTACTTATTAAACTTAAATTTATACATGTACAATTGTATATAACTATCAAAAGATCTTTCAAAATATTTTATTCATTTGATACTTAGCCATGATATATTTGAAAATGATTTAACACTTTGTGATATAAATATCAGTAGCAAGTGTTTTTATTAAATTTTATTATTAATTCTTATTTTTGAGCCGCAAAAAAGAGTGTATATTAGAAGTTGTTATGAAGATGAGGAGCTAAGGAAGTTGTACAAAGGATACAAAAATAAAACAAAATGGAAAATGATGAAGGGAAAATGGAAGTTCGTATTATGATGAGAAGAATTTAGCAATGAAAATTTAAATTTTAAGATTTTTTATGTCATAACATGCAGGAGACTTTCCAATTCTGATCTTGCCATTAAACAATTTTTGAGACTTTTTAGGAATCCTGGAAGAGATTCTGCCTCGCAACGAATACTCTCGGGAAGTCTATTCAAGATATAGGGAGCAATAACTGTTAAAAAGCGTCTATAATGTTCTTTGTTTACTCTTTTTACTGGTAAGTAAGTTCTGGGTCTCAGTGAAGAGATTTCATGTCTTCTTACATTTGAAAAACCACTTCGCTGATAGAACAATTTCAATACTTTGTATACATACATATATCGCAGAGGCATTATGCTATAAGCCCTGAACAGTGGTAGTGATGGTTCCCACCTCGGTTTAAATTTCATAATTCTGATGATCTTCTTTTGAGCAATAATTAGGGGTTGCAGGTTGGTTAGGTAAGAACTACCCCAAGAAGAGATACCATATTCAAGTCGCGAGCTCACTAGTGCATAATAGATCGTGGTAAGCAGTTTCGAGGGAACTAATTTTCTCAAATGATAAAACTTGCTCATAGTTATGTATTTTATCTTTCTGCCTTCCAATTCAAATTGGTATCTAAAGTTATTCCAAGATACTGAAACTGAGATACGGATTCTAGCTTTAAACATAACTCATTACAATTTGTTCGGTGGCAGTTAGACTGATGTAGAATTATGTCACTTATTGGAATTTGATTTGATAGAGAAAAAGACATTACCTTAGACTTGCTGCTCACTTGCAATTTATGGAAGAGAAGCCATTTATTCCTCAATGTCAAGTCTTTATTTATCTGCTCTGTTAGCATATTAATATTTGAAGATGTGTAACACAGTGCTAAATCATCTGCAAATGCAACTAAATTACCCTTTAACGAGAGTTGGAAAATCAAGTTAACATATATGAGAAACAGAGTTGGCCCGAGGACCGATCCCTGTGGAACGCCAGTACTTGCTGCCGGTAATATGTCACTAAAAATTTCATTTATTTTTACAAGCTGTTTCCTGTTTAGTAGATAAGAACTGAACCAATTCAGGATATTTCCTCTGAAACCCATCCTCTGTAGTTTATTTAAAAGAAGTTTGTGGCACACCATATCAAAAGCTTTTGTCAAGTCAAGGAACAGCCCTGCAGTTTTCTTATTCTGGTCCAGTCCTTCATGTATTTTTTCCATAAAACCAATAAGGGCACCCTCAGTTGATTTACCTGCTTGAAAGCCATATTGGTAATCACTTAAAAGCTTGTACTTCCGTAAAAAGCTTGTCATTCTCTTAACAATTATTTTTTCTAATATCTTAGAGAAAATAGAGAGCAAAGAAATCGGCCTATAGTTGTTCGGATCATGTGGGTCACCCTTTTTATAAATTGGAATTACGATGGAAGTTTTAAGGCATTCTGGGAATATTCCACTTTGGAAACTTTTATTTATCAGAAAGGTTAAGGGACATATTTATAATGAAATTTTTTATCCTTTTTAAAGTTATAATGGGTGATTTTTTAAGAGGTTTAGAACTTTTTTTAAAAAAAAACACACAAAATTCGAAAAAATGAATGAAATATTTATTCGAATCGATAGTTTGAACCTTGCAATTTAATGTTTAAAGATAATTTCATGCAAATGTTGACCGCGGCTGCGTCTCAGGTAGCCCATCCGCTGAGTCCAATTTTGGCATACTCTTTCACACATATCGGCCGGTAACTCACGAATGAATGCATGGATGTTGGCTTCCAGTGCGTCAATCGAAGCGGGCTTGTCCCTATAGACATTAGCCTTGACATACCCCCACAAAAAATAATCTAATGGTGTCAAATCGCACGATCTACGCGGCCAATTGACCGGCCCGAAACGTGAAATTAACTGTTCACCAAACTCGCCTCGCAATTGCGCCATTGTTTCGCGTGCTGTGTGGCATGTGGCACCGTCTTGTTGAAACCACATATCATGCAAGTCAAGAACTTCCATTTCGGGCAAAAAAAAGTTTGTTATCATCGCTCGGTAGCGTTCACCATTGACAGTAACGCTGCGATTCGCATCATCTTTGAAGAAATATGGCCCAATAATGCCGCCGGCCCATAAACCGCGCCAAACAGTGGCTTTTTCGGGATGCATTGGTAGCTGTTGCAATGCTTCTGGCTGATCTTCACTCCAAATGCGGCAATTTTGCTTATTTACGTACCCATTCAACCAAAAATGAGCCTCATCGCTGAACACAATTTTTCCATAAAAAAGCGGATCCTCGGCCAGCTTTCCAAGAGCCCATTCACCAAAAATTCGGCGTTGTGGTAGGTCGGCTGGCTTTAGTTGTTGCACCAGCTGTATCTTAAAAGGCTTTCCGCAAAATTTTCCACGTAGTGCTGTAACAAAGGCCTAACTGCTGGGAACGGCGCCGAATCGACATTTCGCGGTCTTCTGTCACACTAGCTGATACGGCTGCAATATTTTCTTCACTACGCACAGTACGTAAACGTGTTGGTGGTTTAATGTCCAACAAAGTAAATTTGGTGCGAAATTTGGTCACAATCTTCCGAATAGACTGCTCAAAAGGTCGAGAATGCCGATCATAAAATGGAAGCAGCGCGCGATGAACATTTCAAACCGAGCACGAATTTTGATAGTAAAATTCAATAATTTGCAAGCGTTGTTCATTTGTAAGACGATCCATGGTTAAATTGCAAACCAAACTGAAGCTGTTTGACAGTGACACAAGGTACTAAACACACGTCAGCTGTCAAAACCAGTGTTGCCAAAACCAAACCAGCTAAAAAATCACAGAACAGGTAGGTGCCATACAAAAACTTTATTTATTTTTTTATTTTTTTTTTTCGAAAACGGTCCTGATGAACGAACGAACCTGTTAGGGCCAAGGTTTTTATAAGAAAACTGTTTTTCAGGTTTTTATGAAAAAAATGCTGACTCCCAGTTGGAATTTACAATGTACAAATAATTCTGAAGTATGCAAAAAAATAAGATATATTGATTTTTCTATATTTTATTCGTTAGGGGGGTGCATAAGCCATCTACACTACAGTTTTCGATGTCCTAGTTTTATTGCATTGCCGGCCATTTTGCATTTACCTAAGGAAAATTCGTTTTCGTTAAACAACTCGTTTATTTCAACTTTTGACTTAAAATGCATATTACAAAAGTTGTTGAAGATTTAATTATATGTCCAACTTTGGCCGTGTTAGTTTTTTTTTCTACGACTGATATTTGTCCACTTAATATAAAAAATAGGATTTTGATGGTTTTACCTAGTCTATTTTGGAGTTAAGCGCGTTAATAAACATTTTTGAAATAAAATCAAAAAAGATTGGGTGGGGTTATTAAGAGGGTATATATTTTTTAGTCCATCGTAGAAAATAAACGATTTATTCAACGAAAACACGAATTTTCCTTAAATTCAAAATGGCTGTGAATGCAATAGAGCTATGAGGTCGAAAACTGTTCTTAAAAAAATTATTGAAAAATTAGCACATCCTCTTACCTCACTCTTCCACCTCTCCATTGTGAGTGTGTTTCTTTTTCATTCCAAATATTCGGAATAAGCATTTTACGTTTCTTTATTCACAAGAATATTCCGTATAAACCATTCTGTTGTTTTGTATTCATTCTGGAATATATGGAATGCATTCTTTTAAATCCATGTGAAAGCGGTGGAATGAAAGGAATATTCAGCGCGTTCAGTGGAATTGGTGTACCTTTTCTCTTTTATGGCATTCACATTGGTGTACATAATTTAAAAAACAGGAAAACAATACGAATAAAGGTGCCACGCCATAAGTGCTACAAATTATCAATTTTGAACTTAAGGAATACATAATTACGCAAAACAAAAATGTATGTGTGTAAGTGCATTCAATTGTTTTGACATATCACCGAAAAAGTGATTGACATTCTTTTTGTTCTAGTTTTGTTTCTATATATTCATTTCATCCTGAATAACATTTTGTCTTTACCATCTATTCTATTCCATATCCGGAATAAATAAAGAAACACACTCTGTAAGTGGTATTTTTGCTAAGATGTGGAAAGATTCTTTCATTATCCCTGTTTACAAAAAAGTCAGGAAAAATAAGATTTGGAACTACAGACCCATTGCCAAACTCTCTAAACTTTTTGAAAATATAGCTTACGAGTCATTGTTTGTTCGTTGTAAATCAATTTTGTCC
Organism: Leucozona laternaria; assembly: GCA_932273885.2. NCBI lineage: Eukaryota > Metazoa > Arthropoda > Insecta > Diptera > Syrphidae > Leucozona > Leucozona laternaria. Next base: position 276,078,851 of record OW026366.1, read on the forward strand.
TCTTAGCAGCACGGGTTCTTGAAAAGACAATCCCCCATAGCTAACCTGACTCAATTCGTTTCAAAAACACTGGCTGCCTTCGAAAAAGGTAAAATAGTTGATGCCATTGCAAAAGATTTAAGTAAGGCGTTTAAAAAAAATTTCCACAACATCGTTTTTTTTGGACTAAAATAGCTTGGTTTTCCTCATTTGTTCACTTCTTTGATTCAGTCATACATAGTTGACCGTCAGTATTGAGTACTTCTCAGAGTGTGTGTGTCCAAACATATTCATGAATTATATTATGGAGTACCCCAGGGAAGCCATTTCAGACCACTTATTTATAATTTGACTTTAGATGATGTTGAGCTAATTTTACTTCAAACTGACTTGGAAATTTACTCTAAAGATATGAGGATTTCAAAACAAATTTACACTCTGACGACGCACTTATGCTGCAAACAGACAAAAATAATTTTTTACTCTTGGTGCCTAAAAAATTTCTTGAGCTAAACATTAAGAAATGTCAAACCATAACCATCACTCGACATCGGAACCGGCCTCCCAAAGACAAAACTCGATTATAATGGAGTGCCTGTTTTTACTGTAACCTACATTCACAACCTGGGAGTCATTTGTGACAGTCAACTCAATTAACGCTCCCACTACGACAGAATTTAAGCAAAGCCAACTCAATTCTCGGGTTCGTAAAACGCTGGTCAAAAGAATTTTCTTGTGCATATGTAACCAAATTCCTTTATATGACTTTCGTTTGACCTCTCCTACTCCTAGAATATGCCTCCCAAGTCTGATCACCATATCATCAAGTTCACATAGAAGATAGAACGTATTGAATTCGTCCAGCGCCAGATTTTTACTCTTCGCTTTGCGTTGTCTTTTGTCTTGGCTGGGATTGGATTGGTCCCTATAACCATCCTTCTTATGCAGACCGCCTTAAACTTTTGAACCTTCAACCCCACAAATTACTCCGTTATACCGTTCATCAATTATTATTAAATGCCGTCATTGATTGCCCTAATCTGCTCAAATAGATCTGTTTGAATAAAAACCCGCGTCAGTTAAGACCTGTTCCTTTCTTCCTAGCTGCCTACCACCATACCGATTATGACCAAATCGAACATTTGCAACGCAAAGGCTAACAACTTAAATAACTTCAAACCCAACATAAGTAAGCCTGCTTCGGAACAACCTATCCTTAACTCATCCTTACTTACTTTACTTATTGAAACTCTCCCACATTGAACATCTCTACCTTTATATGTTTAAGGGCCAGTTTCACAGTGAGAATAGTGGCACTTAAGTGGGCAATGCGAAAGATTAATGCGCAATATCACAGTGCATACTTACCCGAACAAGTGGCACTTAAGTCTCCGATGATGATGACTTAAGTTCCACTTACGCTGGCTATAAAACTAAGTCTAAAGTCCTAATATGGGAAACTTAAGTGCCACTTATTCCGGTAAGCGTCGATTGTGAAACTGGCCCTAAGTATAGATTTATGAAATATAGTAAGCTAGAAAGATCCTTAGCGGGAGAAAATTGGTTTCAGGTCTACAGTTTAGAATGTCCTTCCACCTCTTTTGAAATATTCTTACAAATTCTAAAATATCACTTAGAAAAAAGTAAATTCGTTAAAACGTCGTCAAATGGCCTTAACTCGTTTTATATCAGAACATCAGAAAAATCAAGAGCGGTATCAAGTGAAGATGTAAATTCATGCAATCGCGAAAATTTTCTCGGTAACCAAATACCTTCCACCTTTTTCTTTGGTACCGTCGCTGTAGCCGAGGTAGATTGTATTATCTCTAATTTAAAATCTAAAAGTTCTTGCGGAATAGATGGAATAAGTAGTAAAGGGTGATTTTTTAGCTGGTTTGGTTTTGGCAACACTGGTTTTGACAGCTGACGTGTGTTTAGTACCTTTTGTCACTGTCAAACAGCTTCAGTTTGGTTTGCAATTTAACCATGGATCGTCTTACAAATGAACAACGCTTGCAAATTATTGAATTTTACTATCGAAATTCGTGCTCGGTTCGAAATGTTCATCGCGCGCTGCTTCCATTTTATAATCGGCATTCTCGACCTTCTGAGCAGTCTATTCGGAAGATTGTGACCAAATTTCGCACCAAATTTACTTTGTTGGACATTAAACCACCAACACGTTTACGTACTGTGCGTAGTGAAGAAAATATTGCGGCCGTATCAGCTAGTGTGACAGAAGACCGCGAAATGTCGATTCGGCGCCGTTCCCAGCAGTTAGGCCTTTGTTACAGCACTACGTGGAAAATTTTGCGGAAGGATTTGGGCGTAAAGCCTTTTAAGATACAGCTGGTGCAACAACTAAAGCCAGCCGACCTACCACAATGCCGAATTTTTGGTGAATGGGCTCTTGGAAAGCTGGCCGAGGATCCGCTTTTTTATCGAAAAATTGTGTTCAGCGATGAGGCTCATTTTTGGTTGAATGGGTACGTAAATAAGCAAAATTGCCGCATTTGGAGTGAAGATCAGCCAGAAGCATTGCAACAGCTACCAATGCATCCCGAAAAAGCCACTGTTTGGTGCGGTTTATGGGCCGGCGGCATTATTGGGCCTATTTCTTCAAAGATGATGCGAATCGCAGCGTTACTGTCAATGGTGAACGCTACCGAGCGATGATAACAAACTTTTTTTTGCCCGAAATGGAAGTTCTTGACTTGCATGATATGTGGTTTCAACAAGACGGTGCCACATGCCACACAGCACGCGAAACAATGGCGCAATTGCGAGGCGAGTTTGGTGAACAGTTAATTTCACGTTTCGGGACGGTCAATTGGCCGCCTAGATCGTGCGATTTGACACCATTAGATTATTTTTTGTGGGGGTATGTCAAGGCTAATGTCTATAGGGACAAGCCCGCTTCGATTGACGCACTGAAAGCCAACATCCATGCATTCATTCGTGAGACTCAGCGGATGGGCTACCTGAGACGCAGCCGCGGTCAACATTTGCATGAAATTATCTTTAAACATTAAATTGCAAGGTTCAAACTATCGATTCAAATAAATATTTCATTCATTTTTTCGAATTTTTTGTGTTTTTTTTTTTAAAAAAGTTCTAAGCCTCTTAAAAAATCACCCATTATAAGATGAGCAAAAACAAAACCTGGGGCCTATTTCACCAAACACTTTTCACTTTGCAACTTTGCAAAAAAAATAATTTTCTGCAAAGTGAAAGTGCGAAGTGTTTCACAAAATTTGTAAAGTGAAAAGACTTTACACTTTTCAATTTATCACCCATTTTTTGAGAAGTGAAAAGTAAAAGCGTTTCACCAATGTAAAATAGAACTTTGCATTTGAATTCGTATTTTGCAAAGTTGCAAAGTAAAACTTGGATTGTATTAATTTGGACAAAGGACAATAAGGTTGTAACTTACTGATAGAACTTTGTGTTATGGCTTAGATATATATATTTTCCATCGCACTTGATTCTTGTAATGGGATGCTTTGGAGCTACTAGTCTGTTTGATTTCCTTTAGTACACAAAACTCTATCTGGCTGTAGTTAAAACCTTGCGAACTTAGGATTGAATGGAATATTTGTAGATACCACGTTTCAAGGCATTCTGCCCCACTGTGAGACGGTTGTTTTGCTTATTTCGTGCATAAATGCAACACCGTGACATTGGGATCCATTCTCAACCGAAAGTAGTGGACACAAAATTTGTTGCAAAGGACCTAAGCACATATTCCTTTGATTGTTGAATTCATTTTGGTGTCCAATTTTATAGACAAATAAAATTTGATGGTTGTTTTTATTAATCGAAAACTTTCTTTTGTCGAATATCAATTTGATATCAAAGTTAATTCTAAACTTCACTGCTCTTTGGTCACTACTATTTACTTCTTCATTTTCGAAAAACTCTCTCAAAACGGTTCATTTGTGTACTATTATTTTAACTTTTCACAACAAACGCTTATTTGCAAATGAAAATTTCTCTTTGCATATTAATGAAAAGCTTTTCAAAATTCTAAATATAATTTGCAAAGTTTGTTTGTTTGGTGAAACGAAAAGAACAAATACTTTGCAAACTATCAAAACTTTTCACTTTGCAGAAAAGAATTTTTCACTTTGCAAATTTGCGTTTGGTGAAACGTATTTTGCAAAGAGGAAAACTTTTTGACTTTTCATTCCCATAATTTCCTCTTTGCAAATTTGCGTTTGGTGAAACAAAATTTGCAAAGCAAAAGTGAAAAGTTGCAAAGTGAAAAGTGTTTGGTGAAACAGGCCCCTGGAATCACATGAAAATGTTTTGTGTAATATTGGGTGGTTCTAGTGATTGTATGTGAATTCTATGATTCGCGTTAGCAGTTAAGCTTAATCGCTTTGACCTGGTAAATGGTAAGCAATGTATTGCTAAGTGAGCCAAGTATGGGCTTAAAGTAAGTAAGCCCTTAAATAAATAACCACTTAATTTGGTAGTTTAGAACTGAACACATTTTATTTTATTTCTTGTTCTTTATTTATTCCACAACGATGTGTCATCGTGTTATGCTTCGCTGAGGTAGCGACAAGTTACATGAAATATGAACACATTGGCGCAAAATTTTAGACGATTTAGTAAAGTTTTAAATCATTTTTAGTATGACACTAGGTTAAAAAGAGGATTTTGCTAAATTTTAAACATAATACACTATCTCTTAACATTTTACTAAAGTTAAAATCGGCAGATTGATGTTTTATCTTTTTAACATATTACTAAATTCATATGTCACTTTGTCATAGAAAAATTTTAAAAAAGGTATGTTTGCTTCAGTTTTTGAACGAAATGTCACTGTTTTAGACGCGTTCAGCTTGAGTTTCGTAACAAAACAGGTTTAGTATGATACTAGTTAAGAAGTATTTAAAACTAACAACATTTTAGTAAAGAGCTTTAAAGTTATTAAGGTGTTAACTAGAATCATGCTAACACCTTAACATTACCCTGTTTAAAATTTTGCGCCATTTTGTTTGACTATTTATGTGTCTTCTGGCTCTAAGCCGTATTTATTTGGGTTTAAGTATTGAATTAATTTCTTTATTTTTGTATGACTACTGGTGTGGTCCCTTCGCATTTGTACTAAGTTTAGGATCCAGCTCATATTTGATTGGCGACCAACGGACGCACAGACGCAATTAGGTATGGACGCACAAGCCGACGAACGGTATGACGAAACTCACTTTTTTGGGCTTCTCGATCAGCGTAGTGTTAGCCGAATTTTTTTTTTTACACGAATCCAATAATCTATAAAGTATCGGGTTTTTCAATAAGAGGGCTACAAAATTTTAACAAAAACGGTTTTGGATATCAATAAAATTCTTTATTCCTGTGAAAGTACGTTTGATGCCATTATATATGGAACTCGATTTCTTTTGCATGGCCACCACGGGCAGGCTTGCAGAAGTCCAGACGCTGAACCCAATTTTCGACGCCACACCATAGCCCCACAGGAAATAGTCTATTGGCGTCAAATCGCACGATCGAGGCGGCCTAGCGACTGGACCATTTCGTGAGATAACATAAGTTCTCCAAACTTGGTTTCCAATAAATTGATTGTGACATTCGCTGTGTGGCTTGTGGTGCCGTCCTGTTGGAACCACATGTCCTCCAAGTCCATGTCATCCAATTGGGGCCAAAAATATTCGGTTATCATTGAACGGTAGCGATCCCCATTCACAGTAACGTGCCGGTCTTGATCATCGCTGAAGAAGTACGGCCCAATGGCGGCCCATAAACCACACCAAACCGTAATTTTTTCGTGATGCAATGATGACTCATGGATTGCTGCCTGACCAATACCGCATATTTATCGTTTGCTGTCCCTGTTGCTCTACTTTTGTAGCGTCCCTGTTGAAAAACCCTTTATTAAAAAGGTGCAATTCCCTTAAACTTTTATTGAGGTTGATTCGCATAAGAAAAGGTAGAGCGTGTAAATTGGGTGGAGACAAGAAAAAAATCGTAACGGAGGTGGTCTATTCCCCCACTAGTACGGAAGGGCAAACTTCTAAAAAAAATTACTTGAAACAGAAAAATAAAAATATTAAGAAACAACGATAACACTAAACATGCCGTTCCTTTTTGTTAAGCCAGAAATCTCTTCTTTTATTTTCTGTTTAAATAAAGTTGTTTTGGTGAACAGTTTTTGAAACTTTTGAAACTAAAAACTCAAAATTTTGAAGGAACAAAAAATTTTTAAAAATGTCAAACTCATTTTTTTCCAAATTTTACGTTATTTAGTTATTGATTTCAAAATTAAATGCTCTTAAAAATTTTTAGCCAAAAACAGGAAACCGGATGCTTAAGTATCATGTACTTTTTGAGAAAATTGAAAATAACTAAATCTAACTTTACTATCTTGAGGTAGGGGAAATAAATAGAATTTTATTTCTTTTGTTTTCAATTTTTCAAAGAACTAGAAGAGATTTAAGCTTCTGGTTTTTGGTGTTTGACTAAAAATAAATAAAAGCATTGAATACTAAAAATAAAAATATTACAACTTAATAACGACAATTTTTGAAGAAAATTAGTTTAAACAAAATTTTGTAAATATATTTTTTTTTTTTAAATTTTGAGTTTGAAAATTAATTTTTCAGCAAATGTTTACTAAAATTACTTTATTTAAAGAGAAAATAAAAGAAGATATTTCTGGCTTTACTAAAAATATAGCATGGCATTGTAAGTGTTACCGTTGTTTTTTTAATATTTTTTTTTCTGTTTTAAGGCAATTTTTTAGAAAATTTTCTTTCCCGGCTAAACCTCATGCGAATCACCCTGTATAAAATAGTCTTACAAATAATTATAAAAAAATAGAACTAAAACTGAACACAAAATAGATTTGTTAACAATAAGACACTTTATATTATATTGTTCTTCGTTAAAAACGTAGTTTCCTTTCAGATTCGGATAAAAGATTTATTTACTGAGCTATTTTGTGTCCAAAGTAAAACTAAGAGTAGCAGCTCCGGCATTGTAATTCGTTTTTTTTTTTAAGAATCAAAATAAATGGGCCGAAATAGTTCTTACTCTTGACAACACGATTTGTGGTTAAAATATTCCCAAGAACAGACCCTCTGATTTGCAGTTATTGTTTTTTTTTTTTTCATTTTTTTTTTTTGCTTTCGGCAAGGACTAGGGTGCTTTTGTTTATTGCTTTCAAAAAATCTAACTTAACTACCAGCACAGAGTCCTTGCGGGCTTGCGGCAAGTGATGGTGCGCGGTGGTTGGGAGTCCAGTGCCGGGAAACACAGTGTTCAACACCCAAAAAACAATCAGGAGAAACTTTGTAATCGAAATTACATAATTATTGTTAAACAACTGAACGTGCAGCTTATTGTGTCCACTCTTTACATTGAGGACACTGTGCACTGGTGTCGTTAGAGGTGTAGGTGTGAGTATGTGTGTGAATGCGGCAGAAATTCCGTATTCCAACATCGACAGGATGTGGTGCCCAAGCCCATATACGGGGGAGGATAAAACACATACAGAAAAGGTATATACCTACCTCTAGCTGTGTTGTGTAGGTGGTTTGTTTTTGCAGGGCTGTGTTTCCGTTCACTCTGCACAGAATCATCCCTTCGGGGGTTTTATGCCGTTACCTGCAGTTTGAGGAAGGAGATGGGGCTGCATTGAAAGCAGGCGCTGGCAGTATAGTGTCAGCAGCTATAGGCCGGTGCAGTCTCGAGTTATTGAAAACTCAAGTGGGTAATGCAAAGGGCTTGGGGGTACCGGGGCCGGGTTTGGACTGTACCTACATATACATATATAAAGAGGTATAAATAGGTATAGAGTGTGAATTGCTTACAGAAATGTGCCTGCAGAAAATTTCTTATAACGTGCAATTTAAAGAGCTATTATTTCCACAGTATGGTTGATATAATGGATGTTGACATTATTGTGTTTTAACGTCCTTGAGTGAAAGGGACATTCATTAGGACTAACACTCGTTGGCTGTGTTGTATACTATATCAACTATGTCGTGTTGTTCGCTTCGGACACACTTAAAAAGACAGATTCCACTTCAGCTCAAAACGAGATTTTGTTGAGGGATAAATTATCTTTGAAACAAAACCAGAGCAACAGCAAAAAAAATAAAAAGAACATTGCAGATAGATAATGGTTTGTAAAGGAAAGCTTAGAGATGAAAAAAATTTAAATTTTCTTTTTATATATATTAAATTGCAGTTGAGATAGAGAGACGTCCTTTCGAAAGCAATTGTCAATTAAAAACAGCTCTGGATAAGGACTACTCATAGATGAAAAATAAAAAAATAAGTTTTACCAAATTGAATGGAAAAGGACTTTAAAATAACTGAATAGATTGGAATAAAGCATTTCTTTGTTGTGTTAGTGCGCTTCAAGGACAGAATTTCTGATCTTTTCCATAAGAGTTTTCCCAGGAGTTAAAAATAGGTTTATATTTATTCTTATATACAAATTGTGTCATTTATAAAGAGATGAGACTTAGGTTGGCTTTGCATTTTTCATTCGAAGTAATCAACAAGCCAACAGCAACAGCTTTTCATCTATGACCTTTCATTTTTATTTACCTCAGGATCTTGGTATATTTTTTTGTTTTTGTTTTTCTTTCGTTTTTTTAATGCTCTGGATCTTAAAACCCATAGAGTCCTTCAAAGTTAATTAAAACTCAATGATGAGAACAAAAAAAAAAGAGTAGGTATAACAGGCCAGGCACAGAGAAAATGAAGGAGATTTAAAAGTTGCAAATGAATAAGGATGTAGATGTATCTGTAGAAGGCAAAGGAAGTGAGAGGTGACGCTCTGAAGCTTATTTAGATTCCTTGTTTATGATAATACGAGGAAGTATCTCTGAGAGGCAAGAAAATGGATTTTTTTTTTGCTGACCGTGTGTTAAACAGGTGGATGTTGTGTTTTTTTTTTGTGAAGAAAATGATTTAAAAGTTCATTGAGGAATTCCAGTACTTAGTTAATGGTTTCGAGGGAATACTTTAACAGAATAACTAATTAAAAAACTAAACTTTTGCTGAAGTATTTATGTACTAGAAAACTATTATGGAGTACCAGTTATTTGGCTTAAAAGTTAACTTTGAGGTAGTTATATAGAGACTACCTAGGCTCCGCACTAAAGAGTTTTTCAACAGGGACGCTACAAAGGTCGAGCAACAGGGACTGCAAACGACGACATATTTCTTGCCGCTCTTTTGACATTTCTCTTCAGTAAGGTTTGCCATTTCATGATGGAAAGATATACGAGCCAACAACGAGTCGAAATTATTAAATTTTACTACCGAAATTCAGAGTCAGTGGCCTCAACGTTAAGAGCGCTACTTCGTCATAATCGTCCTAGCAGATCAACAATTGAGTGTCTAGTGGACACATTTGAATCCACAATCACAGTTCAAAATGTTCCTGTGCCAGTGAGACAAATAAGTGCCCGTAGTGTCGAGAATATTGCTGCCGCTGAGGCTTCAGTTGCAGAAAACCCAAATGTGTCTCTCACACGTCGTTCTCAAGCGTTGGGCATCTCTGTGACGTCGTTGTGGCGAATTTTGCAAAAAGATCTTGGCCTACATCCTTACAAGATTAAATTGACGCAAGAACTGAAGCCGCTTGACCACCAGAAGCGTCGCGTCGTATGTTTGTGAATTGGGCTGAGGAACAACTTGAAAATGATTCTGATTTTCATCGAAAAATCATCTTCCAGCGATGAGGCTCATTTCTGGCTGAATGGGTTCGTCAATAAACAAAATATGCGGTATTGGTCAGGCAGCAATCCAAACGTACTCCATGAGTCATCATTGCATCGCGAAAAAATCACGATTTGGTGTGGTTTATGGGCAGGCGGCGTCATTGGGCCGTACTTCTTCCGTGATGATCAAGACCGGCACGTTACTGTGAATGGGGATCGCTACCGTTCAATGATAACCGAATATTTTTATCCCCGATTGGATGATATGGACTTGGAGGACATGTGGTTCCAACAGGACGGCGCCACAAGCCACACAGCGAATGTCACAATCAATTTATTGGAAACCAAGTTTGGAGAACGTGTTATCTCACGAAATGGTCCAGTCGCTTGGCCGCCTCGGTCGTGCGATTTGACGCCGTTAGACTATTTCCTGTGGTTCTACGTCAAGTCAATGCCGACAAGCCAGCGACGATTGATGATCTTCGTTCAAGTATAGAAAGTGAAATTGCAGCAGTATCGGCCGATTTATGCTTGAAAACTGTCGAAAACTGGGTTCAGCGTCTGCAAGCGTGCCCGAAATCGAGTTCCATACATAATGGCATCGAACGTACTTTCACAGGAATAAATTAAATTCATTGATATCCATAACCGTTTTTGTTTTATTTAAAAAAAAGCTTTTGTAGCGCTCTTATTGAAAAACCCGATATAAGCACAGGCAACGATTAATAAAGCTTGCCAATCCCTGCTTCTTCTCTCACTAACAACTAAAGTGTGCCCGTATAAGGCACTTATCATCCCGGTACTGCAAAAGGGTGCGAACGGTTTTGGTTATTTTTAGAGGAAGTTTAACGTGTGAATTTAAGTCCCATTTGCATACACGGGGAGTGAAAGAGAAGAAAGAATAACGAACTGTACGGAATGTCCACTTCTACAGGGACACCGACCTAGCCGAAAGAGTAAGAATGTAAAGAGTGGGGTGGCTGGGTCACCTATATAGAGCCAAAGCTCCGGTCTGAAGTCTTTGAATTTAACTCCGAAACGCGGTGCAACAAAGAAGACCGTGACTTAGGTGGATGAAGTCATTAACCAACTTGGCGTGTGAAATCGGAGGCACCTAACTATAGGGGCTGAACTAACTGGATGAAGCTTGTTGAGGCTCTCTGGTCCAGTCCGGACTGTAAGACCATCTAATCTTGAGGCCAAACGAGACATTACGCGCTATAGTGAGTTGGCTATATCAACTATCAAATTGATATTTATATTTTCCGCACTTATCAACTGGCTTCAAGGCAAGTTAGTTGACAAAGAAGTAGGTACCTATAGCAAACGAGTTAAGGAACGAGTTATTCAAGTTTTTGTGTATTAGAAAAAAATAATTGAGTGCATTGTAATTCGCTAGCGAGTAGGTACTCGCTTGTGTGGCTTCATAAGCATTATTTTAGAATCTGCCCAAACTTTGTGAGAATCTTCTTAAAGGTTTCAAAATAGACAATACGCTTTCATTTAACGCTTCATGTCAAGCATTGGCCAGATCTGTTTTGACGCCAAGCAAGTGGTGATATTGTCCCACCTAAGTTTTGCTCTTAACTTAGGTGGGACAATATCACCACTTGCTTGGCGACAAAACAGATCTGGCCAATGCTTGACATGAAGCGTTAAATGAAAGCGTATTGTTTTAGCATAAGTTTACACGTAGCGATGGGTATACCAATATCTGTCATATCTGTTGAAATAGATATTAGGCGTTTTTCTTTTTTAACTCCGAGCTACATATGTTACTTTTTTAACTCAGAGCGCTCCGAGCACATCGAGCGAAAAGCTGAGTGCAGCTAGGTTCATTAAGTTTTTGTGGAATAATTGCCTTTTCCATTTTTTATTAACTAGAAACTAATTAAAAAAAAAAAACAAAACTTGAAAAAATAACCACCAATTTCACAAACAAAACTGACAATTTTGACGTTTTATTAAAAAATATATAACTACAATGACAGTTTAGTGCTCAATAGTGTTTTTTAAATAAATCGAAGCGCTAAGGTCAAGCACGGTTTGGGGCAAGCTCTGTGCCACGCTAGGAGCCAAGAAAGAAAAAGGCTTATTGTAGTTTCGAGTTCATCAGCCTTACAGTTTCCTGGAATGTCCCTATGGCCTGGCACCCATGAGCAAAGGAGAATGTTTAACGAGAGATGATCAACAGTTTGTAGGGACTGAGTCCAGAGATTTAATGGTAGAAAGGCTGTCTGAGCAGATACAGATATCAGTTGTTGATATCACGTTTTCGTTAAGCCAAGATAAAACTTCGTTGATCGCTTATAGTTCTGCCTTGAACTTGCTTTAAAAGGAAACAAACAGCTAGTAGAAGAACACTGTGCTAGTAGAAGATGTTAAGAAGGCTGCAGAAGGCACTGGCGACAGGAAGTTAACATCACCAGCTACCACTAAAGTTACCTCTGCACCACAAACGAAACCGTCAAGAAAAAAAAGGAACCGCAATACTGGCCCGCTTCCGGAATTGGTAAAGCCAGGCCCTCTGGTTCCATGCAACGGGAATACCTCCGCAGGAGGCCAGGACGAAGTTGGAAGAAAGAAAGACGAACTGTCGACACCGAAAGAAGCCATTGTTGAGGAAGTTTCCCTTGGTTGGCGCAACAAACTGAATTTCAATTGCATTTACTTATGTACAGATCTGATTTTGGTTAATTGTGCTGGGCATGAAAGAGCAAACTAACTAAGATAGAAGGCATCCAAGCTTGGTACTTTTGGAAGGGAATCGAATTAACATCGTGCATGGGTGATGGAATCCCCAAGATGCAAATAATGACGATGTTCTTGCCCAAGAGTATATGGGAAAGGATAACAAGAAATCCTTGTCACTAATCGAAGCCCAACACGACGCGATGTTCTGAATGTGCAAGCCTGGAAAGTGCTGAGTAGCAAGGTTGAAGGCAAAGGTCAACTGCTATTGTGATGAGCATAGACAAGCAGTCAGCGGAGGCCATAACTAAAGTTAGCAATCAACTTGACTACTAATTTGGCAAGATAAGTCATAGGACTTAAGAAGTTGGCAGCACCAAGCTCCAAGAGCTTAAGGGTGGTGCTGGCGCCAAAGTTATGCCCGCAACCAGGCAACCTCCCATTCCAAACCTCCCACACCCACTCCACCCAACCACCTTCTTACAAATACTCTACCTACCACAATCGCTCCAACCATTTTGGTTACACCAACCTCCCCCCTACACAACATAACACTCCCTTCTATTACTTGGGCTTCACTGGTTAACGTTGCAATAGGTGGAGGAAGCGAATAGATGGAGAGCATATACCTCTTTCCAAGCCGAATCGACTGCGACGAAATGCTTCCTATGATTGAGGAGGAGGAGCAACTGCTGGCAGATGATAGAGCATTCTGCCCTATCTGTTAAAAAGAACGTATGACTGGAGGGAGGATCATCACCAGGCTTCCCCATGTGAACATTCACGATGTGAAAGTGGCATCCAGATGTCTTAACAAGGAAGTTCACTGCGGACAACTAAGGGTTACCACTGATACAATCCAAGAAACCTGGATTTACGTGGGTCAGGTAAGAGGGCTTATAAGCAGCGGCTCTTAACTAATATGGAACACGAGACAAGACTCGCCCAGAACTTGCATACAAATAAGGAATAATATAAACTTTATACGTCTTTCAGAATTTATGACGGGGGATCTGGTCTCGATACATGCCCAAATCACCATCGAGGACAGTAGGCGGACATTGGTACTAGCAGCAGGCTACTTCGCCGGTGATGTAGCCAACATTCCACCAACTGAAGCACATAGGCTTGTGGACTACTGCTTCCAAAGGAAACTACCACTGTTGATAGGGTGCGACGCAAATGCTCACCATACAACACGGGGCAGCACCGACATAAACCAAAGGGGTGAGTTACTTTTAGATTTTATGCTGGTAAAAATCTAGAAATATTTAATGTAGGGAATATAACTACTTTTGTTGCTAGAACAAGAAATCAGGTTTTAGACATAACTTTTGGAGACCCAAATGTCTAATAAGGGATTGGAAAGTATCTAACGAACCCTCCATGTCTGATTAGATAACAATAGTGTTTAGATTAGTAGGCCGTCTCACAGAGAATACCTCCGGAAGGAACCCTAAGAAAAAAAAATGGAACTTATAAATACAAAACTGTTCTAAAATGAAGCCTGGAACATGTAGGCCCAGCAAGTACGACAAAATGTCACCTCGAGTTAGAATTTACAGCTATAATGAATTTAGTGGGGCTATATAGGAGACATACGAACACAGTTGCCCTATTAAACCAGAAACCCGACAGAAAGACGTTCCGTGGTGGAACAAAACCCTGTCAAAATTTAAGGTTAGAAAAGACTTACACCTCATTTCATTTAAAAAAAAAAATTAGCCCAATGACTCCACAGACCTCATGAAACTGTAGATTATTCAGCAGGTAACGGTGGCGTTTCAATAATCTGATGTGCATGTGGGTTATCTTCGCTCCAAATGCGAAAGTTTTGCTTGTTGGCATAGAGCCCATCGAGCCAAAAATGATCCTCATCACTGAACGCAATTTTTCGATAAAATAGAAGATGCAATACCAGTTCATTTTGGACACATTCACCATATACTTTCGGGACCAAATTTCTTAAATAAGGTAACGTTGTATGTCACCACCAATTAAAATGAGACTAACAGTTTACAATGTGACAATTTGTCTCACAGATATAACTGTCAGAAGTAAAAAATGGTTAAAAAACACCCAATATACTTACTTAAGTAGATTCAAAGATAACTTTGAGCAAGTGTTTAAATTGTGTTTAGAATTTCATTATTCCTGAATGGCCCTGCAAATAATAAAATGTTTTCCAATAAGAGGTGTTATTTTGATATTCAAAGAAAAATAGCATTTTTTGAGATAAATGATCGGATGTTTATTTCATTATAAAGAAGAAGGTATGCCGTTAATAATGGAACACAACATCAGCCAAATGGCCGCCACGACCACGCTTACAGGACCATATCCTTTTCATGAAATTTTCCATAACCAAATCGCAAAGTGGCTGCCCTATGTCCTCGATGGCCTCACGAATTCCATCTTTGAGGTCTTGAATCGACGCTGGGCTGTTGGCGTAGACCTTATCTTTCACGTGGCCCCAAAGGAAGAAGTTGCAAGGTGTTAAATCACAAGATCTCGGTGGCCAATTGTGATCACCTCTTCGAGAGATAACACGGTCCGGAAACTTTTCCCGTAAAAGATCGATGGTTTCATTGCTTGTGTGGCACGTAGCGCCGTCTTGTTGAAAGTAAACGTTGTCCAGATCAATACCATCCAATTCCGGCCATCAAAAATCATTAATCATCTCTCGATAGCGCAATCCATTGACCGTAACTGTTGCTCCAGCCTCATTTTCGAAAAAGTAAGGTCCAATGACCCCGCCGGACCATTAACCGCACCAAACAGTCACGCGTTGAGGATGGAGAGGCTTTTCAACAATAACTCTTGGGTTTTCCGAGCCCCAGATACGACAGTTTTGCTTGTTGACGTAGCCTCCGAGGTGGAAATGGGCCTCATCAGTCAAGATGATTTTTCGATGAAATTCCGGATCATTTTCATGCATTTCAAGGACCCAATCAGCAAAGACACGACGTTGTCGATGATCAGCCGGCTTGAGTTCTTGTGTTAATTGAACTTTATAAGCCTTAAGACCCAAGTCTTTATGCAAAATACGGTGTAATGACGTTTGTGGAATGCCTAATTCCAAAGAACGACGAGGAATGGACAAACCTGGGTTTTCTTCAACACTTTGGGCTACAACAGCAATATTCTCAGTTGTTCTTGAGCGACGTGCACGGGTTTTATTCTTCACATCACTAACTTGTCCCAACAGCTCGAATTTGTCCACCAATTTCTGTATTGCGGTCCGACAAGGTGCTTCACGACGACACAAAAATGTTTTAGTTTTACGAACCGTCTCTGCCAAATTTTCACCATTTTTATAGTGAATTTTAATAATTTCAATGCGTTGTTGAAGCGTGTATCGTTCCATTTTTATTAATGGCGTAGTTTCTACTTGTCAAATGTCAAAAAATGATAGCTTCAAAAGTGACAGCTACCGAAATAGCGGGCTATTCAAAATAACACCTCTTATTGGAAAACCCTTTATTTTTGAAACTGTCTGTGTCGATTTAACAATGTAAATTTTCTCTCATACCAATACCTTCTGACTGATGGTATACGACACGACACATGCATGTGCTTCGCTGTTGAGGAATAATTTTAAAAATTCTTTAATTTAACTTCGTTGGAATGTGATTTACCCGGTTATATTAAAGATAATAAAAGGAAGACAATTTTAATGAAAAAAAAAAAAAAAAAGAAAATACTTAAAATTTCAATTCCCTCTATACTTGGCAATGTTAAACATGATTTGATTTAAGGATTCAATTTAAAAGATTTCCCGATAAGACACCTTGGAGAATAAATGAGTATTTAGTCCTGATGTGAACCTATGCTGCTTTGTACTCCTATGGCATGTGTTCAGTGTTCACATCAACACATAGTTTGTTACACAATAAAGAAAAAGCCATCGTTTTCAATAGCTTCTTATATAGTACATCGGATCGTTACTTATATACTGAAAATCATTCGTAAGCTTCACCACCCCGAAATTCCCTAAACGTGTTTTGAATTTTAAATTTTTGAAATAAGATTTTTTTTTTTTTTTATTTTGGCTTTTTGCTTAAGATTCTCGATCTTATAATATTATGTATAAGGATAGT
Organism: Leucozona laternaria; assembly: GCA_932273885.2. Lineage (NCBI taxonomy): Eukaryota > Metazoa > Arthropoda > Insecta > Diptera > Syrphidae > Leucozona > Leucozona laternaria. The sequence continues at coordinate 276,095,325 of OW026366.1, forward strand.
CGGTTTTTATGATAAGTAGATATAGTTGGCTCTTGCCATAGTGAGTTTCTCTGCAAATAAGCTTATAGACTTTAATAGCTCCACAAGACTTAAATGTACAACTTCCAAGGTGGATTTTTTACCTAAGCCTTGCGCACTTAAGAAATACATATAGAAAAACCTTACGGGCACTAAAAAAAAAAACTACGTTGATCAAATGAAAAACAATCTATCTGCACATTTGAGCATCACAGTATTGGGTTTGTCGCTATCCAAATTCAAATTTCCTTTATAAATACAAGTACAATTTGATGTTAAAATGGCAGATCTAGAAACTCAACATAGGGCTTCAACTTAATGTTGTATGCAAAAGATTGCTGATGAATCCTGTTTCACTTTGCACAAAAGTAAGAACAATTTCTGACATATTGATTTAGAGTTTATCGTTACATTTTCTCTCTTAAACAACATATAGAAGAAGGTGAAGTCTCCTTGAAAAATAAATTCAAGTTCCTTGACGTTTTTCAATATGCAAACTATCTATACCATATAATGTACGTGCTTGAAATAACCAACGAAGGATTGACTTATTTGGTTTTGATTTATGCTGTATTTTGTTTTCTATAGAAAAGGTAAAAAGAAATCTTTAACATTCAATAGACTTAAAAAAAAAAATAAATTAATGGCATCATCATGAAAGCTGGGAGAAAACCAACGCCTATGGTGACTTACACTGTCAACCATTCCTGTGAGCTTTTTGTTCGTGGACAAGTATGTGAGGGACCTGCAAATTTTCTGCCAAATGAGAACGGCTATGATGAGAGGGACTTTTGTACTTCTTATATCATTTTATACAATTTCACATTCGTCTCGTACGGCTAAAGATAGAATCTCTATACTAAACGGTATAGATACATTTCCAAAGTTAGACTTAAGGGTATGCTGATGAAAATTCCTCGCAATGCGTGTACTATTGTGAAACTATTTAAGGGAAGGAATTCAGCTAAAGCTATTTCACTTAAACACTATCCCCTACATTAATAAATGGAGAGCGAGAACTTACGCATATAATATGTTAACTTGAAATCCATATTAATAAACATGGAATGATTTGTGACATGTTGCAGCAAGCGGAAAACTTTGACTCACCAAGTTTTGAGACGGATAACTGCCTAACACAAGTATAAATCTCATAGAACCGTTTACTACTACAATCATAGTTGTCATACATCAGTTACTAAACATATATGTGACACACGTATTGGAATGTTGCTACATTTTGCCGTTTAAGTGTGATGGCCGTGCTGCCAGTGATACAAACTGGAATGATATCATAAAGCTAAAATATGTGTTACCAAGCTGACAAATTCCCTATCGGTGTGCCAGCTAATATACCTGTATTAAGGGACGGATAGTGTGTTTTTATTAATAGGGCTGTCTTTAAAACAGTAACGATACAAACAGTGATAGGCTAGAAACATTTGTTCCAACGAAACAAATGTTTCCGAAATGTATCCATCACCTATCATAGCTTTAAAGCTGTATCTTATAGATTCTTTCTAGTAGGTGTAAGGGGGTTTTAGATACACTTGACAAGATAAGAAAATAATTGTTTCTACTATAGATTTGGGAATTATAAATTGTTGGCAGATAATAATGCAAAAATTCTTAAATTGTCTCACAAAACCGAAGAATTTAGCTGCATTTTGAATAATATCTAATAAACATCCAAATAATCGAACACTTTTCCCTTTTCTCAATGCAATGACAAAAAATAGCTCTGAGTTTTGAGAGCATTAAATTCCGAAAGATTCATTATACCCAGAAGTTGGATGGGAGGTTTATGAGCTCATCAAGCAGCGGTTACAGTTTCACATTCAAAAACATCTGTGTGAATCTGGAAATGGATATAAAAAGCAAAGAGTGATTTCAATTAAGTTGATTAAGGCAAGGGTTTTAAACAAGATGGCGCAAAATTAATCACCCTGTCGAAAGATGTTATAATTTTTGCCAATGAAGTTGCACGTCAATCACTTTTTTTTTTAAATTTGTGAACTAGGCAGCTGCAGTATGCAAACAGACAAGCAATGGAGGGCTATACTCCGCTATCGAGCCATCCTTAATCTCAACAACGAAGAGGACGATTTTGTGTTCAAAATCATCATCATGAGCGACGAGGCGGATTCCCACTTAAGCGGTTACGTCAGTAAGCAAAATCTCCTTTTTCAAAATCTGACTGAAAATCTGCGTGTGATTCACGAAGAGCCATTAAATCCACTTAAACCCACTGCAAGGACGCCATCGGCAATATGGTCACTGTTACTGGCGAACGCTACAGAGCCATGACAAACGACTTCTAACTGCCGGAATTGGATGAGCGGGGCTTGGTGAACATGTGGTTTCAACAATATACTATGCAACCGCACGAGCCACAATGGATATTGTGAAGAAAGCCTTTCCTGGTTTCGAAATCCCGTTTTGGCGATTTGGCATGGCCAGCAACATCACCGGATTTAACCACCCCAGACTTCTTTCTATGGGGCGACTTGAAGTCAAGCAAACAAGCCTCAGACAATCGCAACCCTTAAGGAGAATATTCGACACGAATGCGAACAGTTATCACCGGAAAACTTGTGGAAAGTCATACAAAATGCGATAAAACGAGCACAAATGTGTATCAACACTAGCGGAAGCAACTTAACGGATAGCATCTTTTCCACTAAACTGAAAAAATTGTAAAGGTCTAACTAAAGATTTCTATGACTCAAATCATTTTTTATAGTTAGTAAAAAAGTAATTGAAAAACAAAATTGGATGATTAATTTTGCGCCACCTTATACAAAAGATTTTTTTTTTTTAATTATAAAAATATAGGGAGAGAAAACAGAACCTTGGCGAACTCCAGCATTTGTTTTTGGAACTTCAGTCTTCGAACCATCCTTAACAACAAGCTGTACTTGCTCCTTTCTCATTGAAATTGAAACAGAATCAAGACAACTTAAGACTGCAGCACTATAATTGACAATTAGGAACAACAAAGTTTTGTGCAAGCCTCATCCTAGTAGCTTCAGGCGTAATCATTGCCGAAACATTGAGTTGTCTTATACTAAAAGAAATCGTTTTTTTATAATGAAATTCACTTTATCAGCTGCATAGAGTTTCGAATTTAATTCTATTAATTTTTTAGAGCATAATGAAATAGAATCCCAAGTTTTTCACTGTTTTAAGTATATGATTTGAGTCTTGTCCGAGAAATAGCATTAAATCAATTAATTTGACCGATATCACTTACAGCATTCAATTACGTAGTTTAGTGCAAATTATTTCATGGAATAAGCTGTCCGAGGCTTCAGAAAAATCCAGATGACACAATATGCAATATGTACTTATATTTATAATTTTTACTGTTGCAGTTACACAACTGTGTTTGGGTTTAAGACCAGACCGAGCAGTATTAAGCAATTTATTCTCAGTAATATGCCTATATTTAATTGGCTTTAAAAGATAATTTTTTAAATCTTGGAGAGTCAAGGTAGATAGCTAATGATGGGTGGGTAATTTTCAGCGAAGCCAAAGGGTACTGAAAATATAGTAATTCGAAAAATTAAAAGCAATATTTTCACATTTAGTGGTAATTATATATTTAAAAAAATCAATATGGATTCCAACCCCAAATCCTCTAGTTAAGTTTTGACTTACTTTCTGTAGAACAAAAAAAAAATTAGTGAGTGCTGGGACTCACGGTTAGTATGTGTAAACATCAACATTTGTCCAAGCGCAATTTTGAGGATTCATGTTTGGATCCATAAGCAAAGTCTTCCATATGTTGTTGACTACGTGCACGGATCCAAAACGGACTAGTTTGCTTGGATGGGATCATCAGATTTTTGTCACTGAACGTACCCAATATATCCTACTATGCAGGTTTTCGTAACGTAATGTGCTACATCGTAAAAAGTGTGACCTCGTATCGTCGCACAGAGGAAAGTCCACGGTTTTACTTCACTCTACCGCCAGCATTGATATTTAAACATCAAACAAAAAAATTCCAGACACAATTCAAATTCAAAAAGTTAAATTTTTTCCAATTTCATTTTTGGAAAAATCTATAAACAGTAGGTAAGGTGTTTTTCACGTTGCCTCAGTATTGGAAATATTTTTGTAAAATATTGTTCCGCGTCCACTAAAAATCATGGCAAATTTAGGACGACTTGTTTAAGCTTTAATGTCCTTGATAAATTAATTTTTTTTCTTACAAATTGAATTTATGCATTCCTCACATGTTCTTCTATAGGTATATGTATATACAGTAAATTGATACATACTTCTAATAAAATCACTCAAATCCCAAACAAGGATTCCATTATTATTGTGTGTACGTTCTTACAATCAATACATATCCATAATTACCACATGCGTGCCAATGTCTCAGGACACGAGTACGAGAGTAGACATTTTGTTGGATAATCGAGTTAAGTCATCGTCGTCGTCTCTTCTGTGTTGGCGAGAGCTAAAATTTGAATGGCACGTCCACGTTATGCCTGTACATTGGGGGGGGGGGGGGGACCCTATCTAACAGGACCTTCTTACTAAAACATGTCAACATTTATTTGAATTGACATTTTGCTAAGAAAAGTGTTTTCCAAAGTGAATGAACAATCTGGGTTGAGTGGAGAACGCAGGATTGTCGGAGAATTTAGCACGACATAATAAATAAATTTGCACCATGATTACGTGTGACAAATGTTACAAATTACTATCGTCAGCCATAAAGGGCAGAGTTTCTATATGTAATAAATTAAATTAATGAATCCATGCACAAACAGATTTTTATGATACAGTGATGTGCAGCATTTCTGTTGTTGTTTTAACAGTTTTTCGATAAAAAACTGTGTCTATTAAAAAGTGTAATTAAATCAGAAAACAAAAACTTTTTTACGAATAATTGAAGTTGGAATATTTTCGCTCATGTTTATTTTAGCATGGCTCGTAAAGAAAAATAAACTCATGAATGTGCTAAAACTATGTATTATAGGTATGGATAAGAAACTGTTTTTTTTTTTAAATTGTATTTTGTTGAGCTTTTTGAATAAAATGTTGGTTCTATTTATCGTTAATCCTAAAAATTCAATTTCAATAGAATTTATAAAATGTTGTTAAAAAGTCTTAAAACATCACTGTACCTACATAGGGACTGTACCTAGACGACACATTTCAATCGTTTGCTGCCTCTTTTTTTTTTGAAACATTAATATTTATGGATGGAATTTGCCAATTTTAACGTTAAATTTCTTGTGATTCTTTTCATTTGGAAACTTTTTTAAACGATTTTAAAGCGAACAAAATGGTTAAATCATACTTTATCTCTTCTACCTACATTGCGTTGGGAAGCAAAAAGATTAATACGTTTTTTTTTTGTCATTTAAATTACAAAAAAATATATAAAGGTTTAAAATATGTTTGATCTTTAAAATACAGGAAATCTCTTGGATGGGACCACGCGTGGAATTTATTGTTTAAAAAATCAATACAAAGTTTTCACTGCTGTTTCTAGAAATTACACTGAGCAGCGAAATTTGATCTTTTTCGTGCCTCATCACGGACTTCACTTATATTTTTTTTAATTTGATGAGTGACTGTTAGTAAAAATTGTGAGGATGCTGCTTTTTGTCATAGGCTGAGGTATGCTCGTCGGTTCCAGGGTTTTACCAAAGAAGCAACAAACTTTAGTGTATTCGAGGTTGTTTTTATTCACCAATCGCTGGTTCTTACAATTTCTATACAATTCTTATTGTCTTATATAGCTATATGTACTGTTATACAATTCAATATATATATATGCTTATAGTTATGTACATTCATATAACCATATTACTTAGATTTATAAAATTCAAATGCTTAGAAGTATATCCTAAATTACAGTCCGAGATAGCAGACGCCACTAAATTACAGTCTGAGATAGTAGATGTCACTAAATTACAGTCTGAGGTATCAGACGTCACTAAATTACAGTCTGAGATAGTAGATGTCACTAAATTACAGTCTGAGGTATCAGACGTCACTCTAGCTACTTAAACCCTGGGCTTTCACTGTCGCTTATGGAACCTAAGTTCTTCAAAATGGAGACTCACCAAGTACTCGGGATTGATACTGATTTCTACTGTGGCAGGGCTCGATTTTATGGTGCTCATCCACGGTCTCTTATACATATTTCGGTTTGAACCGAGTGTGAATTATAATTTCACAAACAAAAAGTATTATTAATATTTTCTTATTCTAATGATTAGCTCTTTTTCTAGAGGCGTTATTAACAATGATTCGGGATTGCTTTGTATGCAATTTAATAATTAATCTCCACGGATGCAGATATAGGCAAATTGTTGTAACTATGAAGTGCTGGTCTTTTAGCTGACTGCATAATATAGTATAGTTGCTGAGCAAATTTAGATAGAGCTATAATAGTTGGAATCTGTAGGAAAGTGAACTTTCAAAAACGTCAAATGCACCAATCATCCGTAATCAAAGATAAAATCAAAGACAATGCATAAAAAGATGTCAAACCATCTTTACAAGCAAATAATCAGGTGTTTTCTCGTAAGAAATGACAATGGAAGAGAAAAAAACGCACACATTGATACTTTTCAACTTGTTACGTTTGTTGTTATGTATCACATGATCATTCTTGGACACAAAACGAAAAATATGAAAATATCAAGGTACAAAAATGGGCTTTGGAAGTTGAAACGTACGAAGGTTTGGCATCTTCATATAAATATCAACATCAATTTGCAGCACGCTGTCAGTTCACTTAAACAAGGAGCGATCGATCAGCGCTCTTTACTTCCGAAAGCAAAAGTTAACGAAAATTTGACGAAATGCAACAAGCCACATGTTTGCGTCATACAAATTCTTCGCATAGTTTTGTACGACCTCTTGCATCGCGTTCCAAATATTATGGTTCTGCCTTGAGGTAGGATGTGTCAACTCGTTTTATTAAACCGAGTTGAATTTTTTTTCAAACTAAGCTAGCATTAACCTGAACCGAATCACAATTTATTAAATTTATTATATAAATCCGAGTCAAACCAAGCTAAGCACATGTGATTTAAGGTTAGGACAACTGGGTGATATTTGGAACGAAATGCACTATTTTATATTTCATTATGGAGCTGAAATTTTGATCCATCATGAGTCTACTAGGGCGGTTTCAACGAGCAAATGTTGGAATAAACGCTCATAAGAAACCGCGGTCTCTTACTCCAAATTTCGATAGTAAATTTGAATAACCATGATTAAATGAAATTCATTGACAAGCTTTATGACATTTGAATGTAAGTGAAATTTTGAAGGGTGAGTACATAATTTAAAAATCAAATGGTATAGTGGCCGTTGAAAGATTGATTCAATAAATAGATACCATAACAATCACTATTGAACATTTTGAATGTCTACTACCACCAATGTTATGGCTAGAGTTATAGATATTCGGTGGCGCGATACGTAGAACATCGGCATCTAATGGGCTCGGTACATGGTTTGAAACTCAGTGAAGGAATAACAGGCTGGTTTTCAATAAAAACTAATATAAAGAACAAGATTAAGCACCACTAAAAGCAGGAATCGGGATGATCGAATTTGTACTCGGGAAACAGCTCCAGCCATAACTCGGTGGTACAGGTAGTTTGCATAAGTTGTTGTTGCTTCATTCAAAATATTCAATGTTAAATGATGCTTGCTTGGCAGCCTGTACCCAACGCGATACAATCGTTGCACAGATTTGTGTTGTACCAGCGTTGACCCGTTTTCCGTGGCATAAATGGTAGGTGCGTAGGACCTCTGTCTTGCCGGAGCTCTGGGTTCGACTCCCCGCCTCTTCCACCGTAATAGCAATACATTTTTTCCACGGCTATATTGTCTCTTGCGAGAAAGTGGCCAATCCTTCAAGATCATGTCTTTTCAGTGCCTTTCACTTTAGCCGTTCGGATACGTTTGAAAATTGTTGGTCGCCTCCATTCCTCCATGCCGATCACACGCCCACATGGATGTTTGATAGAAATGTCAGTCACTAGGGGTTCTCAACTAGTTATCGTACGACCACATGTATGATATCATATTTTTTTATAAACAAAAATGCCCAATGTTGTACAATACGCAAAAATTCGCAAAATGTTTTTTGATTCCTTCAAAACCAAAGCGTCTCCAGTGCTTCACTCTGTATTCAACACTTTTTAGTTTCAAATATAAAGAGGGTTTTATATGATAACCATACGTGCAGTTTAAGCCTTAAAGCACACCATCAACTAATATTTTAAAATTTTAATGAAATGAAATGCGTGATTGCTATTTAACGGGGAATAACTCGATCATCAGACTCATTTTTGTAACGGCTGGCCTTATTTTAATGATCTCTGATTTGTTAGATTCGTCTCCGCCCCGAATAGCGGAATAACTATTTCAATTTCGGAAAAAATCACTTTGTAGGGTGGAATGGGCTAAAATGAAAAAGACGTATCCGATTGAACAAAAATTCTCGCTGCGCTTAAAAGGTTATTTTTAAGGAATGGCTTGAGAAATATTCTTTTAAACATTTTAATATTTGTAGGGTGAAATGGGGTAAAAATAAAAAGTCCGATTTAAGAAATTCTTTTTGTGTTTGAAAGGTTATTTTGAGTGGATGGCTAGGATTTTTTTTTTTTTTTAATTTGGTATTTATAGGGTGAAAGGGGGTTAAACGAAAAATGGTATCCAATTTCAAAAATTATTTTTGTGTTAGACAGGTTGTTTTAGAAAAATGCTATTTATAAAGTGAAATGGGATAAAAATAAAAAAGTGGTTTTCGATTACAAAAATTCTTTCAGTGTTGGGAAAGTAGGTAATAAAGTTTGAACTTAGAGGATCATATTTTTACAAATTAAGCCTTTCATAGCGTGAAGTGAGTTTAAGCCCAGAAAGTAGTATTCGATTGCAAAAAATAAAAATAATATTTAATTTGAAATAGCTATAACTCCAGCCTAAGCCCACGCAAATGACTTTTTTCCTTATCTTTCCAGAACAAAGAACATTACCGCTATGAGCTTTTTATTAGCTTTTTGATTTGCCCAAGGCTTTAATCAAGTGTTTGTGCGGAATACGAGTGTGTTAGCACAGATATGGTATGTGACACACAAGTATACGTGTTACAATTTTTGGCAGGTGCGAATTTGTATGGAGCGACATCTGGAGACAATTTTGTACCTATTCTTTTTTTTTGATTCTTCATTGTATTATATTTAAGATTTAAGTTTTTCATATTCAATGCTTCTTTTAATTTGAAGTCAAACACCGAAAACCAGATGCTCAAGTCTCTTCTTGTTCTTTAGAAAACACAGAAATAAAATTCCCTTAATTTGACTCCAATCCGTTCCTTAAGTTGCGCTAAAGCTCCTATTTCCACTACCACTACGTAGTTAGTAAAATAGATTTAGTTATTTTCAATATTCTCAAAAAGTAAAAGACATTTAAGCATTCAGTTTTCTGGTTTCGACTTTAAACTAACAAGAGCATTGAATTTTGAAAACAAAATTAGTACTTAATTACGTAAAATTTTGAAAAAAATTAGTTTGAAGTTTTTTGTTTTTTTTTTTCAATTTTGTGTTTGAAAATTAAGTTTTTAAAAACTTTTCTCTAAAACAACTTTATTAAAAAAAAAAAAAAATAAAAGGAGACATTTTTGGGTCGTCGTGAAGCACCTTGTCGGACCGCAATACAGAAATTGGTGGACAAATTCGAGCTGTTGGGACAAGTTAGTGATGTGAAGAATAAAACCCGTGCACGTCGCTCAAGAACAACTGAGAATATTGCTGTTGTAGCCCAAAGTGTTGAAGAAAACCCAGGTTTGTCCATTCCTCGTCGTTCTTTGGAATTAGGCATTCCACAAATGTCATTACACCGTTTTTTGCATAAAGACTTGGGTCTTAATGCTTATAAAGTTCAGTTAACACAAGAACTCAAGCCGGCTGATCATCAACAACGTCGTGTCTTTGCTGATTGGGTCCTTGAAATGCATGAAAATGATCCGGAATATCATCCTCGGAGGCTACGTCAACAAGCAAAACTGTCGCATCTGGGGCTCGGAAAACCCAAGAGTTATTGTTGAAAAGCCTCTCCATCCTCAACGCGTGACTGTTTGGTGCGGTTTATGGTCCGGCGGGGTCATTGGACCTTACTTTTTCGAAAATGAGGCTGGAGCAACAGTTACGGTCAATGGATTACGCTATCGAAAGATGATTAATGATTTTTTATGGCCGGAATTGGATGGTATTGATCTGGACAACGTTTACTTTCAACAAGATGAGGCTACGTTCCACACAAGCAATGAAACCATCGATCTTTTACGGGAAAAGTTTCCGGACCGTGTTATCTCTCGAAGAGGTGATCACAATTGGCCACCGAGATCTTGTGTTTCAACACCTTGCGACTTCTTCCTTTGGGGCCACGTGAAAGATAAGGTCTACGCCAACAGCCCAGCGTCGATTCAAGACCTCAAAGATGGAATTCGTGAGGCTATCGAGGACATAGGGCAGCCACTTTGCGATTTGGTTATGGAAAATTTCATGAAAAGCATATGCTTACAGGCGTGGTCGTGGCGGCCATTTGGCTGATGTTGAGTTCCATTATTAACGGCATACCTTCCTCTTTATAATGAAATAAACATCCGATCATTTATCTCAAAAAATGCCATTTTTCTTTGAATATGAAAATAACACCTCTTATTGGAAAACCCTTTATAAAGTAAAAAGGTGTAATTATTTCGTGAGAAAACATCAAACAATACTTTTTCTTGGCGTGAAAACTCAATGACAAGTTTTTTTAAAAACGGTTAAGGAATTTAATGAATTTAAGTATGGGATTATGGATGTCTCAGTTGTTCCACTACAGGACTAGAGCTATGTTAATAACTCAATCCAGATTCCTGTGTTCTTTGGTTCGTATTTTTAAACCAGTCACTAATATTAACGCTACCTATACTGCATTGATCTCTTCCCATTTTCACAGAGAAGAATTATAAGCCTGAATTTAAAAATACAAAAATTACCTGCATTCATTTCAGTTCCAATAATAATTTTTGATTAAGAACTTTCGAATTACTTTTAAAGTGCAAAGGCAAACAATAAAAAACGTAACGCATTTTTTTTTTGTGTCAGAAAAAAATATTTTTTCGTATTAATTCGCCGTAAAAAAAAAAGAGTAAAATAATAAAACAAAAATTGCGAGAAGCCAACATAATAAATTCCATTAATTCTTGATTATACACAGAAATACCCCAGAACGGCTCGACTGTGCTGACGGATTGAACAACGAGTTCAGAAATATGATACCCAAACTAAAATATTGTATCTCTCGTCGGGAAAAAAACACAACTCACACCCAGAAAATATGACAATATACGAACATAAAAAAACCCCTCTGTTTCCGTATGGAGTTTTTTCGCATTCCATGTGATTTTTTTCCAATTTCTTTTCATCTCAACCGACTGGCCACAATTGGCGAGGCTAATTGACAATCCATGCCACTTTGCGTGAAGTGGCAGAGTTGGTGGCTATATGACTGGATGGTGTAGAACAGTGGATCTTGTGGCGATGTAGGTATGTTAATAAAAATACAAAAAAAAAAAAAAACAATTTAAGTCAATATTTTTGGAAAATATTTATATACGAACTAACGGGTGGGCCATCTAATGGTATCTTTTTAAATCATAGGTTATTTTAAAACTGACACTTTCTTGAGAGAAAGTTAGATCATACCTCGGCGGGACGAAATAAGTCGCTATACGCTTGAACAACGTTGGGAAATATTTAAAACTTATTTGAAAAGGCGAAAAATCATCTTTTCTGACGAGGTGCTTTTTCATCTCGGCGACTACGTCAACAAACAAAATTGCCACATCTGGGCTTTGGGGCTTGGAAAACCCGCACGTTATTGTCAAGAAGCCAATGCATCCACAGAGAGTGATAGTTTGGTGCGGATTGTGGAGTGGTGGCATCATTATGCAATCTAGCAATACTTTTTTCGAAGTTGGTCTTTTTGACAGCTGTCACTTGATTTATGCTCAGTTTGCTTTGCCATTTTATAATTAATAGACTTACTTCTGAACAACATTTGCAAATCGTGCAAATTTATTACCAAAATAATGGTTCGGTACAAAATTCGGTCGACATAATAGCAAAATGGCATAAATTCGAGCAACCATGGCCCATGGATCAGCACTAGACCATGGTTCTCCACGAGCTGTGGGTCCACCAATAGCTTAGCGTTTTAATGGGCGTGTTCAGCTGCAGTTTATTAAGATTGTAGTAAACAAAACATTAACAGAAAATTGGTAAATTACTTTCCATTTTTGTTTTACATTAAATTTTAATCAAAATTTTTCTCCAAAGGATCCACTGTTTGGCGCTGTGGGTGGTAAGGAAGATACAATTTTTTTTTTTCATTTGCCTATTGTTGCCGACCAAGTCGGTCGTTGGCGTTGCTGAAACTGATACTGATACTGGACATCGTCTGACAGCTATGAATGTATGTCATTCATTTGGCCCGGTACATTTGTAGTTCGTTTGTTGAATGATTAAGGCTACACCCAATATTTATATGGAGCATATATCGCATAGAAAAGTCAAACGAGAATATACACACCCGGCTGTCATCACACAAATTCAATCGACAATTGAAATTGAAAATGTTTACCTTGAGCGCCGCCGAAGTGACACTGATGGCAATCTGTAATCTGCGTCAGCTTGAGCGTCATGTGCGTTGGCGCTCGCCTCGGTGATGCCTCCCACATAGCCCCCAAGGATCGTCGTGTGTGCACTAGGTCTATTCGAATCCATTTGAGTTCCCAAAGCTCACAGATCATTAAATTCGAAACTAAGAAACTCTGGAGTATAACTGATGTGTGTGTGTGTGTGTGTGTGGCGCCTTGCCTAGAGATGGAATTCTTTGTCCCAGCTGATTGGGAATATTACCAAAGACCATTCCTCATCAATAATAAATGTCACTTTGCCGGCATCGCAGTCGCATTACAATGCTGTGCTGACATACACAGGAGACCTGAGACCCGCTGGGGGCGTTGTGGGAAAGGGGGTATGCGATTTGCCACGGCCACGGCTGCCGTGCAGTATTTAGGGAAATCAACGAAACTGTTTTGCTTCCCCGCTTCTTCGACCGGCGCGGCGCGGCGTGCAACACGATGGGAAAAATAAAACGACAACAACGAAATAACGAACAACGAATTAGAAAGTGGAAGGACAGTGTAAAAATAGCTTGGCTAAGTGCTCAACTCACGAGCACGAACATCTATTCCCATTACCCACCACCCACCCCATTTCCCCGGGGGTTGTGAGGTGCTGTGAAGCGATGTGGCTCTCGGCCCCGCAGAGGCTGTTCGCCTAGACAAGTTTGCGGATGCTCTAGCACTGCACTGCCATCGAGTCCTTGGCAATGGCTTGGTTATAGCATTTGCGAGGCGCAGGAGAGGTAGAGGTAGCATTTCGGCACTATTCGTAGTATCTGTGAGCTTTGCGGTTTGGTTGTGTGGTTGGGAAACAGCGATATCTACAATGCATCGAATACCACGAGCATACATACAAGAAACACGATGTGCAACTTGCTCTGGTACAACTGCGGTGGCAGCAATGATGCGCCGCTCCAAGTTGCCATGCTCATTTGTGTCAGCCCAGAAGACATTCGGTTGAGCTGCAGAAATGGGTGAGGAGAGTGGCTGTTGGCGGCATTTCTTACCCCCGCCAGCCCCAAAATTTTACGTTACGAGGTGACAGCACATTTAGTGTTGTATCTCTGTGCTTCATTTAATAGTGAAATACGGTTTTTGCTTCTTTAATTGTTGTCAGTCAATTAAAAAGCGGATTATTGTGATTGCCCGACGAAAGGTAGGTATAGATACTGGCTGTACATATGTATATTATGTATACAGTCAAACCGTGTACATGCTGTAAGGGGGTCAACAGGTTCGAATATCTCTATAATGTCTTTAGCTAAATATACGTAATTACGCCAATTGCTTTCTGTCTTAGTATCTGTAATTAGAATGTGAGTATACATTGTACATTTTTAGTGCTTAGCGAATATCTAGTTGTTTGTTTATACCAGAAAAAAAAATGCAAACGACCAGAGTGTATTTAATTTGGAGCAGCTAAGAGCAGGGATGGAAACACTTTATCAAATTAGATGAATTGATAGAACAAATCAAATAAATTCGCGATAGACTGAAGTAGCCAAGAAGAACATAAGTACATCAATTTCTTGTGTTTTGTCTTGCTTTCAAATTGATTGTTAAGTTGTGTTATACCTTGAGGAAATATAGACATTTTGAGTGAAAGTATATTGGTTAATTACCATATAAAACTGTTGGCGTGACAACTTTTCATTTCACAGCTTTTATATCGAAACAAATTGATTGACAAACAATGCCACTTCACACTTTTTTCATCATTTTTTTAGAGAACATTTTTACCTCTGGGTTCACACGTACCTAATGAAATTAACAATAAATATTGAAACACCTTGCGGATAACCCCTTTGAACTGTATTTTCTTGAATATTGTCAAAAAGAAGAAGACCAGGCATACCTAATTACCTTTTGTATATCAAATAAAAATAAACGATGATTCTACAGCTAAATTGATTTTTTTTTTTTCTATGAATAAATGATTTAAATATATTTTCTCGCCATAAACTTTCGAGTCAAGGGTTATAAAATATGCACGACTTGATCACATGAAATTGTTCTTGTGGTTAACACTTGTGTGTAACCACATATTGAAGATGCATGATATATATATTTATTTAACGAGAAAATACTAAAAGAGTCAAAAGTACTAAAAAATTGGTTTTTTTTTTGCTTTTTTTTATAAAAAATGTTTTTAAAAAGTTTTAAATGCATTATTGTTTATATTATTGAGAAGCATCAGGTTGCAAATTATAAAAAAAAATTGATCAAATAATGAAATGATATACGCCAATAACCCAAAAATAAGACCATTTTCTCAAAAAAAGTGGCATATCTAATTACTTTATGTGAATTTGTTTGAGAAAAAACTGAAATGCTGTTTTCATACAATTGACTTGGTTATTAAAGTTAAAGGGTGTTTTTTTTAGACAGGTGGTTTTCAAGAAGAAATAAAACGCATATAATTGAATGAGTTTGCCACCATGTTTTAAAAATGATTTCGGGCAAGTGGCCACCGCGGCTGGATCGAATAAATTCCAGCCGAGAGGCCAAATTTTCGACCACTTTTTGCAGCGATTGGGGCCGAGTGTCAGCAATAACGCTTCCAAAGTGTCAAACGTCTCTGGCTTATCTGAGTAGGCAAGCGACTTCACATTACCCCACAAAAAATAGTCCAGCGGTGTTAAATCCCATGATCTTGAAGGCCACGCCACATGCCCACGACGCGAGATAATGCGCTCACCAAAAGTTTCATTCAATAAATTGTTTCGTTGGCTGTATGGCATGTAGCGCCGTTTTGTTGTAACCAAAGGTCGTCCACATCAGCATCCTCCAATTTAGGCACGAAAAAGTCAATAATCATGGCTCTATAGCGTTCCCCATTGACTATAACATTATGGCCGGCTTCATTTTTGAAGAAATATGGACCAATTATTCCATCTGCCCATAGAGCACACCAAACAGTGACTTTTTGAGGATGTAACGGAGCGGCGCGGCCACTAAACAATGGCTTGTGAATTATGATCACTACAAATATGACAATTTTGCTTATAAACCAACCCATTCAATAAGCTTCATCGAATATTGGACGCGGTGGAACCGAACCATTATTTTGGTAATAAATTTACACGATTTGCAAACGATGTTCAGGAGTAAGTCTATTGATTATGAAATGGCAAACCAAACTGAGCATAACTCAAGTGACAGCCTGTCAAAAAGACCAATTGCCAAACAAATTATTGCCAGATTGAAAACCATGCGTCTAAAAAAAAACACCATGTATAAAGTTTAATAAAAATCGTTATAGCTGTTTTCGAGAAATTTAAAAAAAAACAAACAAAATATTTGTATGGCAGCTACCCGTTTTAGATGAGCTAAAACAATAATTCGAATTTCTCCTCTACGGAATCACATAAAAATTCTCTGTACCAAATTTCATGCAAATCGGACCAACCGTTTAGGCACTAGCTCAAATTACAAGGACGCACCCACAGACCGACGGACAGCATGGCCAAACCTACTTTTTCGGAATTATTGATCATCATAGTGGTAGTTTTGATTACATATACAACCTCGAACATTTTTTTTACACGAAACCAATACTTGCCCTATACCAAGTAAAAAAAAGATAGTCGACAATAAAAAAAAAAACGTTCTATAAGAGGTACCGTTAAAAATATATAATTTAATAATTTTAGAAGTCGTTTTGAGCAAAAAAATATTTTTGTACGATTTTAAAGTATACATATTTGTATGGGAGGTACCACAATTTCTGGCTATAAGAATATTTTTTGTTCAAAATGGACTGAGAGAATTAGCCAATGGCCTTTTTTTTTTTTTTATAATTAACATGCACTCAAGGGGTTATGAATACCCTTTAAATGATATTTTTAAATTTTAACACAGTGCGAGCATTTAGGATCCATTAGGAAATGGATTGAGAATTAAATAGGAACAAAGGATGTATAATTATTGTACATTTTGTCTTGAATGTTTGGACATTGAAATGGCACGGAAAAACCGAGTTTGGTAAGGAATTCCACATTTGTGTCGTTCGGCTAAAGAAAGAATCTCTGTACTCTATGGTACGTCCAAAATTAGGCTCAAGTGTATACTATGATATGGGTGGAATGCAGCGGGCTATTCCACTATATAACCATAAGTTTAAAGAAATAACGACAAAACAGTGATAGGCAAGCGTCAAGAGACCTTTCGACGATTTTCCAACAAAACAAATGTTTCGGAAATTGATCTGTCACTTGACATCTTTACAACTCTATGCCGGATTCTATTCAGTAGGTGCAAGGAATGAGAGCTTTACTCTAGCTTTATAAAATGTAGCCAGATCAGAAGGTAAGAGTTCTTAAATCGTCTCAAGAAAGCTTAGCATCTCGCTGCATTTTTTGCTATATCTTATATCTGATCATTCCCCAAATGGTGATCGGTAATGCACATACCAAGAACATATAAAGCTTTTCAGTTTCCTCGATGCAAGTACCATCATAGGTAATGATAAATCGGGAATATTCCGCTTTAACGACAAAAGACAGCTCTGGGTTTTGGATGCATCAATTCCACTTGATTGCGTTTACCGTATACCCAAATTAGCAATGCTGTTTAGATGGGAATTTAATGAGCTTGTCATACATGCTGCCATTATCGTTCCACATTTTAAGAAGAGGGTTGTAAATCGGGAAATGAATATAAAAAGCTCAGAATGCTATCGTCAGAGAAGCTATGGAGTGGATTAGTGGTTTCAGATAAGAGATAAATTATAAAAACGAGAAATAGGCTCGGAGAAAAAACAGAGCCTTGGGGAACACTAGCATTTTTTTTGCGAAATGCAGACTTAAAACCATCAAAAACAACTTAAATTGAACGGTCAGAAAGGTTATTACTAGTCCAAGTAACGAGAGATCCATCGATACCAAAACGCTTGCATTTTTGATAAAAGATTTGGATACCAAACTCTATCAAATGCCTTCGAAATATTGAAAAAAATCTTACTTTATTTCGTCACAAAGTTTCATCCATGTACCGATGAGGTCAATAAAATCCGTCTGGAAACTAAACGCGTTAACGTAGAAAGCCGGATTAGGTGTCGGAAGATAGTTCTTGAGCAGGCTCACTGTGCAGTGCTGCCACTTTCCTGGAAGTATGTGTCTTGTTTACTTGAAGGGTGAATTATTAATTTTCAAAAGACAAAAATAATAGAAAATCGCGTCTGCGGGCATTTAAAAAACCGGGCGAGGTGTCGGAAGATGAATCTTGAGTATAAGCATTGTGTGAAAATTTCAGTGTTGCCACTTTTCTGGAAGTAGGTGTTTTGTATAGTTTTGTATTAATTTTCAAAAGACACAACTAATGGAAAATCCGGTCTGCAGGTACTTAAAAAACGGGCGAAAAGTCGGAAGATGGGTGTGGAGTAGGTGTACTGTTTTGAATATTCAGTGTCCCCACTTTCTTAGAAGTAGGTGTTTTGCGTAGTTGAAGGTTGAATTTATTATTTTTCAAAAGACAAACATAATGGAAAATTGCAATTGCACTTAAAAAACCGGGCTAATTTTTGTAAGATGGGTCTTAAGCATGTGTACTGTGTGAATTTAATTAAAGTAGGAGAACAAAAACATAGAAAACATTGCATGACAAAACTCAAATTTCCATGAATACTAATCAACGACTAATGAACGGAAAATTACTAATAAGCAATGAACTATTAAATTTTTTTACCCATTTTTGATATCATTTTGGCAAATCAGCAAAACAAAAACACAGAAAAGAGTAGGTATATAGGTACTTTTTGATTTTGTATATATTTTTTTATTTTTTTGTTTGGGCTTTTAACCTTATAAGTCTTATATAATTTGCGATCAAAACCTGTTTATAAACCGTTCATTAAAGTGAAAAACCCAATTATATCCCTCCCCTTCACCAACTTCTAGGAATGCGCATCGGTTTTTTTCTTCAGCCCCCATTCGGACATATGTACTATAGAGAGCTTTATTTTACTCACACCATACGAATCCGGGAGCCGATGGTATACCAGCCGAACTATTTCAACACGGTGGGCCAGCTTTACGTCAAGCAATTCATGAGATTATAGTGCACGTGTGGGAGCATGAAGAAATTCCAGAAGACTGGCGAAAAGGTATAATTTGCCCCATACATAAGAAGGGAGATGTCACAACGTGCAGCAATTATAGAGGTATCACGTTGTTGAGTACCGTCTATAAGATACTCTCCTCTATCCTACAAGACCGGATAACCCCATACGCTAAAACCATCATCGAACAATATCAGTGTGGTTGCATTCCAGGCAAATCAACAACTGATCAGATCTTTACCCTTAGGCAGGCGATGGAAAAATGTCTAGAATTTAACATCCCAACATACCACCTGTTTATAGACTTTAAGGCCGCCTACGATAGCATAGCCAGGGTAGAACTTTGCAAAGGCATGAGAGAATTCGGCATCCAAAATAAATTGACACGACTATGTAGGTTGACCATGACCAACGTAACAAGCCAAGTAAAAATAGCCGGATTGCTATCCAAACCAATCAACATCTTTAATGGACTCCGACAAGGGGATGGTTTGGCCTGCCTCCTCTTCAACCTGGCGTTGGAGAAAGCAATCCGTGACTCTGGCACGGCAACAAGAGGGACCATCGTCAACAGGTCCAGCCAGATACTGGCTTACGCAGACGACATCGACATCATCGGAAGAACTGAGCAAGCTGTACATGATTCCTTCATCCAGATCGAGCAGGCGGCACAAAATCTGGGGCTGCACATTAGTGAAGGTAAAACAAAGTACATGGTGGCGTCGAATGCGAGAGGAACAGTTGGTCAAACAATCAAGGTAGCGGAGCACGAATTTGAAGTGGTGCAATTCTTTAAATACCTTGGGTCAATAGTAGCAGCCGATAGCAATATAGAAGAAGAAATACGCGGGCGGCTTCTCAAATCCAACAGAGCCTACTATAGTCTGTCAAAGCTCTTCAAATCCAGAAATCTCACCATAACTTCAAAACTGCTGCTGTACAGGACCATGGTCCTGCCATTACTCACATATGGATCCGAGACTCGGGCGCTTAGCAAAAGGCACTCCGACCTCTTAGCCGCGTTCGAGAGAAAAGTCTTAAGGAGAATTGTTGGCGCCATTCGTGAGGAAGGACGATTCCGGAGACGGTACAATCATGAATTGTACGCAATCTACCTTGAAGCAGATATCGTGACAAAAATTAAGCTCGGTAGACTCCGGTGGGCAGGGCACCTAGCTCGCATGAGCGAAGAGGAACCTGCTCGGAAAGTTCTTTGTGGTACATTCTATGGTAGACGACAGCGTGGTAGACCATGCTTGCGCTGGAGAGATGGCGTATACCAGGACGCCCGGAGCCTTGGGGTGCGCAACTGGATGGCGGCGGCTCGAGACCGGGATGGGTGGAGAGACTTGTTGAAGGAGGCCAGGACCGGACCCCGGTTGTCGAGCCGACGATGATGATACGAATCTTCAAGGACCTAGCCTGTTTTACTCTTTCTTCAAAACTATCGGTATAGGTATCCTTGTGCATCCTTCTTTTTTTTGCTAACGCTCGCACTGTGTTTAATAATTTTAAGGGTAATAAAAACTAATTTGGTGCGCGATTAATAAACAAAAAAAAAACCGTTAGTTTTGTACCTCTTACGATCATGAAAATTAAATCCCTGAAGTTCTAGATCTGATGAAATTAGTTATACCTGTACCTTCGAGGTTTTAATTAATTTAACAATACATATTAGCTTACAACCAAATTATCAGTGACAAAAGTTCTTCACTCACCTGAAAGAAAAAGAAAAAAATTCGTTAAAACGTTATATATGTACCTATACTTAATTATGATATTTATAAAATCGTTACTATATTAAGTGCGGTCGATTTATCTTCTTTTTTTTTTTGCAAAAGAAAAACACTTAAACTATGTCTAAATATAGTATTTGAAGGAAATTATGATTAACTTCCAATCAGTTTATTTGGTTGGTTTGTTGGCGTATAACCAAACATGTCTGTCTACACAACTTTGATTTACTACGAATCAGTTTACTTTGTTGCCTGACTTAACTAAAAACACGATACCAATAATAAATAATAGCCGAAAGCCATCAAATACAAAAACAAAAAAAATAAAAATAAAATTTTTGCGAAATCTCCTTGTTATAAGCCTGAAAAGATATACTTTTACCTACTCCTACATCATGTCTAACACATACCATAAATCAATTTGATGAACAAAGATTTGACAAGAAATATGCTTCGTTCGTTTTATGATTTTCTTACACCTGAACAAACAGCATTCAATCTTCAAGGTAAAATATTCGCCTGCTTCGATCGTATAGGTATTCCAGACTCGTTTCAATCCTTTGGAATCATACAAATATATAGATGAATATTTTTTAGAAGAAAGAAATCCAAAACCATCCAAGCGAATTGACGCCCAATATAATATATTTTCTATCATCGAAACTGATGATTTGCAGACATCGCTTAACTTCCCGAAATGATATAAACAGAAACACCCAACCAATATCTCAATTCATCATTATATCCTTGACTGCCGCAGAGGTTTTCCTTTTCCTGTCGAATCCCATTGATAACACCACTTTGATAAGATTTAAACAAACACATTAAATACACAACCAACTCAGATACGTCATCCCATGGCCCATCCAGAGCCAGGATGGGCTACTTCTATGATCGGAATCCCTTAGAAAAACACTTCACATGATTATATTATGTAGACTATGCGCGATGCCTCAATATCAAGTTAACCCAAATCCCATCCGATTTATTACAAGAAATGTGTGCTTCCTTAATATTATGTCGTTGTACATTTTTTTGAGTATCTTATATTGGCGCGGATGAAATTGGAAACAGGATTATCGTATCGAACGGGCATCCTTAAAACGAAAACCTCGAAAAGATTATTATTAATCTGGTCGTTATACACGAGGAGGCACTCTGCTCAGGCCATTACACAAATTACATCTCCATGCTGAATCAATCCTTCATGGTCTATTAAAATGCTCTCGGATAAAATCAGAGCGTCAAAAAGGATACATTAACACACATCCATCTTTTTCGAAAGGCGAACCGATTGCAATTTAAACCAATGGGCTATAAATTGACTGGGTCTATCGCTTTCATCAAATAAATGATCTGTCTTTCCGGAA
Organism: Leucozona laternaria; assembly: GCA_932273885.2. NCBI lineage: Eukaryota > Metazoa > Arthropoda > Insecta > Diptera > Syrphidae > Leucozona > Leucozona laternaria. The sequence goes on from OW026366.1 coordinate 276,117,234, forward strand.
GGGCTTTTGTGCGGGGGTGGTGTGAGGGCTCGTCCCTACACAGACACCCATCATGGTGACCATTGAATGCGCATAAATCGTATATCGAGTGGGCTCTCTGTCGGAGTGCACATCAGTATGCCATAGAGACGAAAACAACAACAGGGCATTCACAGGCACCACCATCACATCAGATTGACAGTAGATGAGGGCGCCCTATCGTCCTATCGTTGCTCGTCCTTGTGCCATCAGCAAATTTTACTTTAAAATCTCTACCACATTAGTCGAGCAAAATGTGAGAGCTCAAAAAAGGACGAAGGCGGATCGATTTCTGGTTAACGTTTACGAGTCGTGTGCTATTGTTTCAGTTTCCGTTTCCGGACATCTATACAGAACTCCACAGCAGCTCGTTGGGTCTGTCCTGCTTCTGTCCCCCTGTCACCCGCTCCGATGAGATGGCCTTCGATCATGCTCATGCTTTGTGCCGAAGCAAGGAAAGCTAACAACTTTTGTATAGATATCGTAGGGCAACTCAATTTACCAAGTATAATCTGAGAAATTTCTCAATTTAATTTTCATTTTGTCTGGAATTCCACAAGAATGCCTTGCATGCATTTTATTTAAGCTTTCAGCAGTCCTCCCGCACACTCTAACAGCAGCTGCACACGATTGAACGCTTTCAATAAATTTAGTTCCTACAGTTTTATTATATTGTTTTAAGGCCAATTGTTAAAGTTAAAGTTAAAGTTGGCCCAAACGATGTATTTATGTAGGTTTTTAGGGTGCCATCAGTTGCATAAATGCATCACACGCAATGTAAAATGAGTTTTTGAATGGTTCGTTTTTTTTTGAAATGTATGCTTAAAGTTTTAATAATTTTTTGAATAAAATAGTCTTAAGGTTTTCGATGGTGAGCTCAAAACTGATATTCTATATTCGAATAGCGCGCACCAACGATAAACTTTAGGGATCCATCCATTATGAAATGGAGATTTTGTTTTCGGGAGATTAAAATGATATTCGAAAAGTTTTCTTGGCACATGATGATTTATTTGTGGAAAGATTTTTTTTTTTGAAAATAAAACTTTTAGACTACTTGCTTGGCTGCGCCTTGGCATCGAAAAAGTTTTTAGTTTGATTTTATGGTCAGAAAACCGAGGACAATGGATGTGGCAGAACATATACATACACATTTTTAGAAAAGGGAGGGAGGCTTCAGTAAGTATGGCAAATAAAAATAAAGTTTGTAGCCTTATTTTGGTAAGGATGATCCAAGCTTTGGTTGAATTGGTTGTAAATTGTAAAGTTTCAAATTCCAAACAAAAAAAAAAAACAAAAAAAATCTATTGACTATGTGTTCGAGTTTATGAACTAAGGGATTAAAGTTTCAGTGCACAATTTGAATTTCTGATCTTTAGCCATGGTATTGTACCAACATTTTGATAACTTGGAAGAACGAATTTTTTTAAAAACTTTGGTGTTTTGTTATGAATCCCTTTGAAGAAGAAGAAACTAGCGTGGAGCAATTTAGTTGGAAATAATATAAGAAAGTTCAGGAAACCCGGACAGAGATTCATGTTCAGCAAAACAAAACAATAACAGTGAATTTTATAGGGAAAAGATCTACGTTAAGATGTGATTTCTCATGGAATAAAATGCACGTTAAAAATAAGATTCAGTTCTAGAATGTTTGGCAGCCATCGATTGGAGAAATCCATAGACCTTTTCTACCTCTGCGTTGATGTGCATATCCGAGGGTGTGAAGTTAGCACCCCTTTTTTTGAATTTGTTATTTTTGAAAATTGTTCCAGGTTGTTCCCGATTTGTTCCGCATTGTTCCAATTTTTTTTTCAAAAATATTCAAAAATGGGGGTTTTAGACCCAAAAAACGGTTTTTGACCTAGCCCCCCTTTTTTCGAAAATCGAATTTTTGAAAATTGTTCTAGTTGTTCTGAACATTGTTTCATAGTAAAAATTTCAAAAGTTATGGCCAAAATTCGAGAAAATTTTCATAGTAAAAATCAATATTAAGAAACGAAGTTCTGGAACAATTTAGAAGAGCCCTAGAACAACCTGGAACAAGTTTTTGAATTTTGAATTTCTAAAAGGGGGGGCCAGAGCAAGGATAATAGAATATTTTCATTTTAAGTGTTTTTGACGGCTTAAAATCTATTTAATTTTCAATATTTTTTAATGAATCTTTGGAACAATTTGGGTTGATCAGTTTGGAACTTGAAACAAAATATAGATTGTCGATTTATGATAAAGGGGCACTAAATGGAGTTCTTACAAAGTTCAAAAACTTTTAGTTTTTTTTTTAAATTCGATTTAAGGGTGATTGCATAAATATAGAGACACAAAATTTTCCATACACATGTATTTATCATCAAGAAATATGAATTATGTGTTTGGAAAAAAAAAAAAATTGAAGACCGGTTTTTTGCGTTTTTGATAAAAAAGTTTAGAAAGCTTTATCTTTAAAAGTAGACATTTTACGACTTCAAGTTCTTGGAACAATGTTAAGAACACTTTTTTAAACCTAAACAAAAATTAAAAAGTGTGATTTTCGAAAAAAGGGGGGCTAGATTTTTTTTCGAATTTTGGCCATAACTTTTGAATTTTTGAATATAGAGGTCCAAAAACTTGGAACAATGTTCAGAACAACTAGAACATTCTAGAACAATTTTCAAAATTTCAATTTTCGAAAAAAGGGGGGCTAGGTCAAAAACCGTTTTTTGGGTCTAAAACCCCCATTTTTGAAAAAAAATTTGGAACAATGCGGAACAAATCGGGAACAACCTGGAACAATTTTCAAAAATAACAAATTCAAAAAAAGGGGGGCTAACTTCACACACGCGTGCATATCCCAAGTTAACGTTCTATTGAAAAGGATTCCAAAATTTTTAGCTGTTTCGACATATTGAATAAGAACAAAAAAAGTGTTCAAAGGGTTTCTACTCACAACAACACATTTGGACTTCGTCGGATTTAAAAACAGGCCGTTCTTGTTACACATGTTGATGGTGCTAGTGCAATCTTCGATTAGCCCGTGTAGACAGCTCTTAAATAATTGGAGATCGTCAGCATAGCATACATTTGGATGAATGACGATGAAATAAGTAAAAGGAGCTCGTTTATGTAGAGGGAAAAAAGCAGAGGTCAAAGTATTGATCCTTGAGGAACCCCTCTGACAGTGGGTAGGAAATTAGAGATATCGCTTGCTTTCTATCACAAAGATAGAAAAATAAAGGCTTTACAGCCGAAGTAGAAAATTTATAAAGCGTTGTAGTTTAGTACAAAGGATGTTATGAGCGATTTGATGGTATCAAAGGCTTGAGAGAAATCAAAAGAACCATTAACGTCAACTGATCTTCAACCAAGGCCAGTCTAATACCTAAGTCATCAAAAATGTGAATTTTGGCAGTGGTACAGCTATATAGTCGACTCCGCTTATTTGCAATATAAAAAATGTAGAAAATTTGTTGCAATTAAGCGGAGGTTTCATATAAACGAAACCCGGGTATATGCAACTTTGTTGGACTTAACCAAACTTCGTATAACTGCAACTAACAAAGATTTAATAAGCCTCATCTGGGTATAAATAGGAGTCAGGGCAGAGAACAGGTTTAATGTATGGAAGCCACCATAGATTCGACCAACAGAGAGATTGACATGATCGTTAGCGGAAAAGGTCCGATTTATTTTAAAGCCTAGGCTAGTGACAGCCTCAGCAAAGTTGAGTTGAAAACGCGATATAAAGACAGGAGGAAGGTAAGATAAGTCAAATTTGATTAGTTATGATTTGTCAGGATTTATAGTCAATCCATTGTATACAAAGCGTTGGCTGATTTTTCACTGAATAGGTTGACTCAAATTTGACCACCAAACTTTGGGCAATCGAATTGGAAGGACAACCATGTAAACCTTAAAATGGGGCAAATGCTCGTATCATTGCCCCAAAAGATTTCGATATTTAAGTTTTATCATTTGGATGTGCTGTTCAACAGTGTAAATGCCATGGTGATTTGTTATCAGTAACTCAATAATAAATAACAGATTTGACAGATGTCACCAAAACAACATGGCTGTCACCTATACAGGCCACCAAAATCTACCTGCGTCAATTGAAAAACCCTTTAGGTTAATGTTAAAAAAAAAACAAAAATAAAATAAACAATCATTTTTTTTTGCCTCAATCAACTACACTTTTTAGCAGTTCATTAACAGAATATGTGATATTCCGATAACATTTCTAGTTTTTTCTTTGTTTTTGGAAAATATTGAATTAGGTACTATCAGTATTACAAATTTAGTTTTTATGTTAAAGGCAGAGTTCTGGGTCCACTAGAACACTTTTAATTTGACAGGTGTCAAAATGAGCCAACATTTTTGGTATGGTGGATCGATAAAAACCTTCATATAAAAACAAAGCCTGGCCCTGGGCAAAATTTCCAGCTTAATGATTAAGAATTTTAATCTTGTTGGATATAGTTCACATTGGATTTTTGTCAAAAAGTTCATATAAGTTGAACTGAACTTAATAAAAATTGCGTATTGACAAGGCACTCACTAGTCAACTGATGAGTCCAAGTGAGATCGACGGGACGAAACGCCAATTTTTATGGACTAAAGGCCGATAAAAGCTATTTTGTAGAAAAATTTGTATTCCCTCAACCGAAAAAATTTCTATAAATTCACTCAAACTTAAAATCCACTGCAGTAAAGGTTTCTCGCAAAAGTAAAAATTCAAGTGAAAACAAAAAAACGGAAAAAAAATTGATGCCAACTTCCATTTTTCTATTCAAATTTTTCATTTTCATCCCAAAAGCTTGCTCAGCTACAGTTGTTATGTTGTCTGCACTGATCCCACAGGAAACCTAGCGCTGTTTTCAATGAAAATTATTTTCATTCATCTTCCGTTGTTTATTTTCATTTTCAGTAAAAATAAAATTAAAAGCAAAACCTCAAGCACTTTTATGGGAAACGTTTTTTTTGTCTCTCTTATTTTCTTTATACTTTTATGAATGAAAAATCGCATAAAAAATTAGTAGTTGCAAAAAGCAAATTCATCGTTTATGCAACAAAAATAATGGAATTACAATGCACCCACGATCTAGGAATTCTCTCTATATAGTAACCCACATCAACACCTTTAATCTCTTGAAATATTTTTTTTATTTAAACAAGAATAATATTAAACAGAATTTATTGAAGGTGTTGAACGGGATTCCTCCTAAAATTGTTTGAAGAGTTAACATTAAAAAATTCAAACGTAACGATTCTGAGGGGAAATGTTTTTAGAGCAAGTACAAGGTGGCGCAAAAGTCGTCACACTATTGGAAGACACACATATTAAAGGTAATATCATTAACGTCTCCATTTTTGTACAGGAAGTGACTCTAGACATGACAGTTATAACAGTTTTGGTTTATAAAAGTACTGTTTATGTGGTGCCGTAGGGCCAGGGCCCTCTGCCGGTGGGCATACTTCAGGTACTCAGAGTTTTTGTTCAAGTCGTGCGAAGCGCAGTAACGCACGACCACTTTCAATGGAGAAAAACTGTTATAAATTTTCATGTCTCTAGTCTCGTCCTTTTGTTTTGTTCTGCGCATCTGAGAAAATGGCGGATCCAGTGCCTCTTCCTTCACTTGTCAAAATGTTAATATTTGTTATTGTTTCTAGTAATGCGATGTGCAGTATTTAAAGGGCACTCGAGCAGCTATTTTTAATTTCTGACACTTTCAAATTTGACAACCTGCGCAATAATTTACCTTACATGGTCATGGCCTTTTCGATTGCAGTCAGAATGACAGTTCTTCTTCTGAAAAGAAGAGAAATTTGCTTCTGGTTTTGTTTTCAGAATCGTTCCGAAAGAGTTCACACGTTATTAAATCGTTCTCCCGGAATACCAATTAAAAAGTCCACTAGATTTGTTTAGTGTGATTTCCAGATGCCTTCATTTTTGCAAATGGCGGCAAATATCAATTCTACTCTGACATTTGTGAAGAAAACATCAAAAACAAAATGCACGTCAACATGACATGAATCACTAAACTCCTTAAGAACGCGGAATAGTTGTTTCAATTTTTTTGCGGAATTATTCGTCGTGGTGTTGGCAATTCATCCGTTTCGGCGCCAATTTTAGCCTCTCGTCTAAAAGAGTATGGGAAAGCAAGAGTATGGTGCGACCTGGTCTGGTCGGCCTCGGAGCAGCAGTTCTGTTGCGAATATTGCAGCTGTGGCTGAAGATGTTGCAGAGGACCCTGAAGTATCGACCAGACCACGCACATGTGACCCAATTGGGCATGAATCGGCGGTCCTTATAGAGAATTTTTATGATAGGCTTGAAGATGTTCCCTTAAAAGTGCAGACAGTGCATCAAAAGTTAAATGTTGACAGCCAAGTGCGTGTAACTTGCACTCAAGCCATCATATTAATTTTGACCACGGGGAGACATCCGGAAATCCGCGTACAACCCACGACGAGCCATTACACTCGCTCAAAGTTACTGCATGGTCTGCTTTTTACGACTACTGTATGAGATACATAGGTAATCTCAAGGGCATGTCAAACAGAACGCGGTTGAGCAAAAGCAAGAAAAGAACGCGACGGTCACTTTTTAGTTGTATTTTTGATGTGTAAACATCTATGCTGGCGAGTAGCGGTAGAGTAGAGAGAAAAAAACGTGAACGTTCGTGTGCAACGTTACGTCGTGCAATGTTACGATCCGCATACTAGGATGGGTGCGTTCAGTGAAAAAAATCTGAAGATCCCCTTCAAGCAAAAACACGTCCGTTTTGGATCCGCGCACGTTGATGTTTACACATATTAACCGTGAGTCCCGGCACTCACACAACTTTTTTTTTTACAAAATGCTACACCGCGCTCTGTTTTGACCAGCCTCCCGGTTCGCGAACTAATGTCATCAAATGTCACAAATATCAGCACAACAAATCCAACATCTTGCATTTATGATCTACTGAAAGAATTTCAAGGCAATTTGTAGATAATAAATAAATGATTTAATAAATAAATTAAACTGAGTTTCACTCCAATTCAAAACCGATGCAACTCGACTGCCGGGCTTTGCACTCTGTAAGTCGTTGGTATACACAAAAATAATGGCATGGCGATGGCCGAATTAAATTGCTTTATTTTCTCTATCATCGTTCTATCAAGTTTGATTAATGTCTTCAATTCGATTTTTTTTTTCCGAATGTAATAGATTCGCAAACAAAAGTAACAACGCAGTTTATGCCAATACTCGGCCTACAACCACCCTCAAAGCCTAAACAAAGGCTTATGGTTATTTTTAGATGAAGATCTATAATAATTATATTCATTTCAGAAACAGATACAGATACATAGTTTGATTTAATTTAATTAGTATACCTGAATATCGTTCCATGGTTAAATCTCAGTATGAAATCTGGCTTCGGCGACCTTCGCAAAACGAAAATGACACACTTCATACAAAAAAAAACTGCTAGCGTGACTCACGGTCGCAGTACGGACAACTTAATCTCGACGATCAAACACAAAACTCGCCATGGAAACTGCCATAATATTTTTGTTGTTTTAATTGCTTTTTAATTTTTAACTGAATGTCATGTTAATTTCCGTCGAACAACCAACTGTGAGACAAACGATTTCACACATCAAACAAGAAATTAAAATACAAATTTAAAATTAAAAATTCAAAATTCAAAATTAAAAATTCAAAATCAAAATCAAATACAAAATCAACAGGTTTTTGAGATTATTTTTGGATATTTCACTTTCTCTGCTCGATGTAAAACACACAAAACGAGATGAAGTGAAATACAAATTAAAATTAAAATAAAAATAAAAATAAAACAAAGAAAGTCGGAAGATTCTTTTAGAATGATTTTGATATATTCGGATTTACTTTTGCCTTGATTTTGGCTTTCGGATTTTTTTTTTTTTTTTTTTCGTTTTCGTTTTGTTTTGTTTTGAAATTTACATTAACATTGACCTTGTCGAATTGGTTAATTTTACAAATCAACTAAGAACGCGAACTACACGAAAATACACGGTGTATTCGAACAGAGCGAGAAATAGGTATATAAATTTTTCTAATAATTTGATTTGTTTAGATCCAAGAGCTTAACGGACAGACACTGATTGAGATAGAAATTCAACAAGCAATCAAGTCGACCAGACACTTTTTTGTTATTAATTAAAATTTCGTTAATTATTTATTTATGCAAAGTTCGCGTGGTAATAAAAATAAACTGGGACTTGATTTAAGAATATTTGCATATAAAGAATCTTCTTTCTTCTTTGCATTCACCAATTAACAGTGTTTTATTGATGTTACTAAATATTGCAGACAAAAATTAGATAAATTTATAATTGGTATATAGGATTGTGAGTATTGGGATATATATATTTTTTTTTTATCGAGGCTGGGGTGAGTCAGGGCTATAAAACGAGCCAAGTAGGTAAAACCTGGGTTTTATAAGTTCAAATTTCGATTTGTATGACTTTACTTGAATTTGAGACCTAAAGCTCACTTAAGGATAGTCAAGTTTAAACGGTTTAAAGATCACGAAAAAGGAATGGGTATAATTAATTTTTTTTTAAATCTTATTCGTCAATAAAATGTTTGTTGGTCCTAAAATAGATTCGAGTTGATCATTGAATTAGATTCAAAAGTAAAATAATTAATAAAAAAATTGTTGACTTTAGAGCCGTCATTCAGATGATGTTCTTAATTAAAACATTTTCGATAGGGCGTATAATTGGCTAAATGAGCATTATAATTATTTATTTATTATTAATCTCCTCCTATAAACTTAGCTTTATTTTATAAGTTGCGATAACTTTGGTTTGCAGTGGATGATTAAAGATTCTTAAGTATTCACAGGAAAGAGGGCAGTAGAGGTCTAACGGTCGAAAAGCACCTATGTTATGATAATTAAAAGCCATTGAGACAATAATTATATACTTTGAGAGAGACGTAAATTATTAAAAGTTTTCATTAATGCAGAGACAAGCACAGTCATATTATGTGCATGTAAATGTCCAAAAATCAAAAGATTTATTTTTTTCTTTTTTTTGAATTCAACTTAAAAGTTTTTACAATAAAAAATATATTTATATTCAAAATACAAATTAAGACATGGCTTAGTGCCGTCTGTCTGATTGATGAGAAGAAAAATATTTAAAATTATTTAAGTTGCAAACAAATTTTATATTTAAAATTTTAAAAGAAAAAAAAAAACTAGAAGTTTTCATCTAAAGGGTGTTTTTTTTAGACGTGTGGTTTTCAATCTGGCAATACTTTTTTCGGAGTTGGTATTTTTGACAGCTGTCACTTGATTTATGCTCAGTTTGGTTTGCCATTTCATAATTTATTACCACAATAATGGTACCGAAGACGTTTTTGCTGGAGCAGAGTATAGAAGAAGACCCGAATAAGTCCATCCGCCATCGCGCGCAACTATTGGAGCTGTCGAAAATTGGGCCTCTCGGCTGGAATTTATTCAAGCCAGCCGCACTGCCACTTGATCGAATTTTGTCTATGTTTAAAATCTCAAAAGAAAACCGATAAGGTTCTCTTAAAAAGTTTATATGTTTTGTTCAATTAATCGGATCGTCAAGGTAAAGGTCTTAACACATAGTGAAAATGTGACTAAGCTTTTTTACATTAAACCCAAAACGCAGTTATAGCGAAAATATCGGTTTTGGGGGAAAACCTTCCTTGAAACACACAAGTTTTCGTAGAACACAAAAAAGCCTCTAAGAAACTAGTTGCAATTCATAATTCAACAAAATAAACACACCTTTCGAAACTGTCAGCGCTCGATTAAACGTCAAAAAAAAGCTGACGGAAGGCATTCACTATCCAATATCTTTGATCGCAGCAAATGCGATGGGACTCACGTCCTTCCTTATTACCGATCCAGTTGGCTTGTGAGTTAAATTACATAGTCAGAATTTCGACTTTCCGACTTTCAGTGTTTTGCCTTGCCACACACAAAAAATTTCGTGAAATTTGTGGGAGATACACAAATACAAACGCATGCCGACGCATGTATTTGACATTTGTCAAAATAAAATGTTTTCGAGTAAGTCGTGAACTTCCACGCTCCGCGCAATGTCTGCTTTTGAGGACATATTGCGCCTAGTTTGTTTTTTTTTTTTGTAAAAGAAAGAAACATACATGTTTACCAAATAAGAAAAACGCTTACTTACGAATCTTATTGTTGCTGAGCATCCATTTCAGTCTTTAATTTTGTTGCGGGAAGTTTTTCAAATTCTAATCTCCTGTCGGGGAAATCGGAAAGCAAATATCTTCATACATCGTGATGCGTTGCTGCCTTTTTGACAATTTCATCCTCATTCAAGGCACGAATTTGATATTTTCAATGCACATTAAATTTTTGCTTCGTAGATCTGTCCGATTCGACTATCGGAACGGCTACTATGATACAAAATTCGTACATTACGTATAAATCGGAGAAAATTTTCTTCCGATCGGATACGATGATAAGGTTGTATATTAGGAACGTGCTACAAATTTCCATCCGATTAAGTTTTTTTTTTACTAAATATCTCGGCTTAAAAGTTTGCAGGACAAAAAGTGTGGACAGTTAAATTTTTCCATATTTTCCATATTGTTAATTTTGAAAAAGTAACAGGCCAAGAATATTAAAACTTTTCAGGTTTTCAGTTGTTAAAAAAAACTTAGCAATTTTAATATCCGGGGTGCATATTTGTTGTTGCAAGCAAAATTCACGTTAAAACAGTTTTTCAAAAATATTTGTTAACAAAATGCGAGACAATTTTTTAAAATTTTTATTAAAAAATTGTAAATGTATCCTTCTTAAATGGCAAATATTTAAAACCGCTTTACCTCTCAATGTTTCACGGCTAATTTTCATAAAAGTGTTTTTTTTTTTTTTTGTTGAATCACCCTAATGTAAAGGGTTTTTCAATAAGAGCGCTACAAAAGTTTTTTTTTAATAAAATAAAAACGGTTTTGGATACCAATGAAATTCTTTATTCCTGAAAGTACGTTCGATGCCATTATGTATGGAACTCGATTTCTTTTGCATAGCCAACACGGGCACGCTTGCAGAAGTACAGACGCTGAACCCAATTTTCGACGGTTTTCAAGCATAAATCGGCCGATACTGCTGCAATTTCACGTTCGATATTCGTACGAAGTTCATCAATCGTCGCTGGCTTGTTGGCATAGACCATAGACTTGACGTAGCCCTACAGGAAATAGTCTAACGGCATCAAATCGCACGACCGAGGCGGCCAAGCGACTGGACCATTTCGTGAGATAACACGTTCTCCAAACTTGGTTTCGAATAAATTGATTGTGACATTCGCTGTGTGGCTTGTGGCGCCATCCTGTTGGAATTGCAACCACATGTCCGTCAAGTTCATATCATCCAATTGGGGCCAAAAATATTCGGTTATCATTGAACGGTAGAGATCCCCATTCACAGTAACGTGCCGGTCTTGATCATCACGGAGGAAGTACGGCCCAATGACGCCGCCGGCCCATAAGCCACACCAAACCGTAATTTTTTCGGGATGCCATGATGACTCATGGAGTACGTGTGGATTGCTGCCTGACCAATACCGCATATTTTGTTTATTGACGAAGCCCTTCAGCCAGAAATGAGCCTCATCGCTGAAGATGATTTTTCGATGAAAATCCAAATAATTTTCAAGTTGTTCCTCAGCCCAATTCACGAACATACGACGCGACGCTTCTGGTGGTCAAGCGGCTTCAGTTCTTGCGTCAATTTAATCTCGTTAGGATGTAGGCCAAGATCTTTTCGCAAAATTCGCCACAACGACGTCACAGAGATGCCCAACGCTTGAGAACGACGTGATCTGCTAGGACGATTATGACGACGTAGCGCTCTTAACGTTGAGGCCACTGACTCCGAATTTCGGTAGTAAATTTTAATAATTTCGGCTCGTTTTTGGCTCGTATATCTTTCTATCATAAAATGGCAGACCTTACTGAAGAGATATGTTAAAAGAGCGGCAAGAAGTATGGCGTCGTTTGCTGTCGCTGTTGCTCTACTTTTGTAGCTTCCCTGTTGAAAAACCCTTTATAACAATAAATCCCTCTCCTCACTTAAAGCTTCGCGAGTCCACTTTTCTGGAAACTAAGAAACCTCTTTAAATTTGGTAGGTATAAGAATTTTCAAATTCTTGTCAGTAAAAGAATGGCTATCATATGCAAATTTATCAAGGAGAAAATATGGACTCGTAGAGTTTTCATTGAAAGACGACGCAATTTTCTTGTCAGTCGCTTGAATGATGAAGTTATTTTTTTTTTGTTGAAAGAACATCTCGATCATTATTGATATCTTTTTATGGCATCTCTAGTCTCACTTGACTTGATAACTATATTTCTTATAAAACTGATAGCTGGGGTTTTAGTTCTCCGCTCCGTTAAAAGGCCTTATCCTCTTGCCAGTTCTATTTCCATCAGTATCAAGAAGGAAAAATAAATCAATAGGTAGGTAGTCTAAAATTTTTTATGAGTAAAAGTTTTAATGATTGTGGAACAGTGGGATAGCAGATTCGGCTGTAGCTACACTATTCCTAAGTTTATTACAACTCATTTTTATTAATCGATATGTTCCAGACGTAAGATGACGAATATGAAACTTTTTTTTTTGTTATAAATTCCATGAATCTCTTTTGGAAAAAGGAAACAAAAAGTTGATATTCCTTTGTGTTATGGACTGCTATTATAGGGAATGCATAAAAGTTTTATTTTCTACTTTCTTATGGACACGAAATGGATAACGTCAGCCAAAAAAGTTCTATACTATATCGGATACACAGCAGATTGCTTGTATGAATAAAGATATCTATAAAATACTTTTATCGAAAAAAAAAATCATGTTAGTAGGTATACCAACTTTATTTGAAAAATGTATGTATTGAAATAATAATCGCTCAGTTAAGTAACCGGACAAGTATTGCTAGAGTTTACTTGGAGTTTTGTCGGTTAAATTGCGTTACTGAGGATTTTCAACTGATGTCTGATCCACAACCACAATGCATCAACAAGAAAACGATAAAAGAGCGGGACACAAATCATTGTCATCTTTGTCTCCTTCTCCTTATAAAATCATTTCCCATAAAAATTAAAATCATGTCCAATTTAGTCCCATGTTGTTTCTAAATATTTTTGAAGTGAAGCTTCTTAAATGAAGGTTCTGAGGACCCATGTTCTGTAACACTCGCATCCATAAAATCAGTCGAGAAACGATGAAAAATGGAACAAAACTCATACGATTTATTTCAATTTTGATGCGAGAGTTATGTCGTTTTCGTTTGGATTTCGGAACTGTTCCGTTCCTATCGAAAATGGGAAATTTGGAGTAAAAGGAGTGAAAAAGGAGTAGCTCCGAACGTCCACTCGAAAACGACATTATACAGAACATGGGTCCTGGGTTGGGCAGTTTACACAGAAAAACCGTTTAAGAGTAGTTATAAGAGTATCTGTTGTTTCGCCATTCTTCTTATATCATGTGCCTTGAAAGGGAATTACAGTCGTAAAGAACAAGAAGAAGACAAAGAACTGCCGCACTGTGGGACGAAATGGAATTTTAACACACCAAAAGTCGGGTATATAAAAGCTTGTGTATGTTGAGACAAGACAAAAAAAATCGTCTGGGAGGGGTTTCTATTTCCCCCTGTTTAGGCGGAAGAGGGCAATTTAAAAAACAAATTACTAAAAATAGAAAAAAAATATTAAAAACAACGGTAAGCCTTATAACCCAACTTGCAATTTAACTTGTATTAGGTCCAATTTTTAAAATTTGGTAAGCATAGTACAAGTCAACTGTTTTTCAAAATGTATTTTTAAAAACAGCTTGTTTAAGGCCTTTGTAATGGACATCGACAAGTTGTCTAAAAGACTTGTGTACTAAAGTATGAAAAGGCCTGTTTAAGGCCTGTCAAAGTTGTTTCGCTGGAAGTCTGGCTAACAATAGCTCCTATACGATGTTAAAAAAAGTGTATAGCTTGCTTGTTTATTTTCAATATTAACACATCATATATAGAGCTTTCAGCTGAAAGTGTGTATTGTAATATAGCTATATTGTGTGTAAGAAAATTGGTACAGATGGGATGGGATATTTATTGGATTATGGGATTATGGATCAATTCTGATAATAAAATATGGCTAATAGCTAGTATTTAAGCATGTTTTATAACAATTAAGATTACGACTAAGCGGGATTTTTTTTTTTGCTTTTGGCAGCTTCATAATCTATTGGCTAATTAGTTTCCATGACGAAAGATATAGCTTTTGTAAAATGTTTCTAGCTAAATAATAAAAATGATAGCATTCTTTGGTGAGCTATTTGTTCCGATGTAGTGAAAGGAAGCGAGAATTTTGTTTTACTTGTGACAGCTAATGAGAGGTATAGCTTTTTTAAAATGTTAATAGCTAATTTATTAAAATGATAGTCTTCCCATTGCCAATATCTAAATCATTAATTACACGATTGAGTCGCACGTACTTGATGTCATAATTCAAGTTTCTTCTAAATATAATTTTATATATAAATGTATAATTATACCGTTTAACTTTGACTAAAACTATAAGATTATGCTAAAAAAAAAAATAGGTATTCGAGATGAACAGTTTTAAAAATTTAAGTTTTATGGTTTTTAAAAATGCCCTGATGTTAAAGGTTAAATGTAGGTCGCAAAGTAGGAACGGTACAATATACCTTCATATTTTGCAATTTGTGGTTACAATGCAAACATTTGTTTGAAGTTCTTTTAAGACGAGGGGGATAATTTGGGATTTTAATGATTGCCCTTACATAGCATCATGAAAGACAATTTATAAAGAAACGTTTTTGAAGCACAATTATATTTTTAAGAATTGTGAGTCAGTGTGTTTTTAATTAATGAAACATGATATTATCCAATAAAAACATTACAACCAACAAAAAAGTTGAACTTTTTAATATAGCTTAAATTATTTTAAAATGACTTAAAACGCTTCAAACTTGGCATACGAATCTATGGAGAGAAGGTATTTCAAAGGCAGGTACATATGTGTAATTTTTTCAAATACTAACAGACTTTAATGATTCTCACTTCAAACTCATTATTTTAAAACCCCTATACCTACTTAGAAGCAACGTCCTACCTACCATGTTTGAAGAAAACAATTTTATTGATTTACGCTACTTCGAGGTACAGAGTCTTTAAAACGTACATGTATAGTATATACGAATGTTTATACGCATATTATATCTTTTTCGTGATATCTATTATTATCGCTATAATGGTTTGACCAAAATCTCGAATTTGATTTTTTTTTTTTGAAATCCAAAACATTGCCTTTACTACCTAGAGTTTGAAGTAAACACATGTATTGTATCAACTAGTTAAAAATTTTCGTTCCTCTTCTGAATTACGAATTGGCCTAGTTGGTAGCGAGCTGGAGGACGTGAGTTCAAAACTCGGTGAAATCATGTAAGTAAAATGAAGTTTTTTTCAATTAAAATACATTTCTATACCTTTCAGAATAAAGAGAAAAGCAGTCCGAACCCCTTAACTTAGAGCAAAAATGCAGATAAAATTAAAAATAATGCAAATTAAATTGAAAGCGCAGAATTATTTTTGTTTTTTTATACACAGTACAACTGCATTGAGTGGCTTTGTGTGATTTTTTAAAAGGTTTAGAACTTTTTTAAAAAAAAAACACAAAAAATTCGAAAAAATGAATGAAATATTTATTTGAATCGATAGTTTGAACCTTGCAATTTAATGTTTAAAGATAATTTCATGCAAATGTTGACCGCGGCTGCGTCTCAGGTAGCCCATCCGCTGAGTCCAATTTTGGCATACTCTTTCACACATATCGGCCGGTATCTCACGAATGAATGCATGGATGTTGGCTTCCAGTGCGTCAATCGAAGCGGGCTTGTCCCTATAGACATTAGCCTTGACATACCCCCACAAAAAATAATCTAATGGTGTCAAATCGCACGATCTAGGCGGCCAATTGACCGGCCCGAAACGTGAAATTAACTGTTCACCAAACTCGCCTCGCAATTGCGCCATTGTTTCGCGTGCTGTGTGGCATGTGGCACCGTCTTGTTGAAACCACATATCATGCAAGTCAAGAACTTCCATTTCGGGCAAAAAAAAGTTTGTTATCATCGCTCGGTAGCGTTCACCATTGACAGTAACGCTGCGATTCGCATCATCTTTGAAGAAATAGGCCCAATAATGCCGCCGGCCCATAAACCGCACTAGACAGTGGCTTTTTCGGGATGCATTGGTAGCTGTTGCAATGCTTCTGACTGATCTTCACTCCAAATGCGGCAATTTTGCTTATTTACGTACCCATTCAATCGAAAATGAGCCTCATCGCTGAACACAAGCAGCGCGCGATGAACATTTCGAACCGAGCACGAATTTTGATAGTAAAATTCAATAATTTGCAAGCGTTGTTCATTTGTAAGACGATCCATGCTTAAATTGCAAACCAAACTGAAGCTGTTTGACAGTGACACAAGGTACTAAACACACGTCAGCTGTCAAAACCAGTGTTGCCAAAACCAAACCAGCTTAAAAATCACCCGTTATCAATTATTTATTATTGATAATTAATATATTGTTTATTTTGATCAATTTTAATAAAAACAATACTAGTGGATATGAAAAATGTGTTTTTTTTTTACCAAATTTTCTTCCATTGATTGGAATGGATGGACCTACAATTCAATTTATCCATACTCGCCTAAAAAACAACGAAAAACTAAAATATGCATGAAGTTTTATAAAAACCGATATTGGAATTATTTAGAGTAAAGTATTGAGAGTCATTTCTGAAAATTTCATGCATATCGGAGACCATTTTCAAAAAGACTTTTGGCGCGCTAAAAACCCATTTTGTCCCACAGTGGGCCGCTCCGAATCAGACGATGATTTGTGAATTTTTTTCTATGATTCTCGATTTTCCATCCCAATCTCAATAATTTTAATGAATCTCGATTTTCGATATCAATCTCTGTTGAATTATAAATAAAGGGTTTTCCAATAAGAGGTGTTATTTTGAATAGCCCGCTATTTCGGTAGCTGTCACTTTTGAAGCTCTGTCTGTTGACAGAGCCTTAGTGTATCATATTAAAGAGACTACAGGATTGTTGTGTATGGCTTTGAGTAATCACTTGCCTCTACAAGGAAATTTTTTCATTTCTCAATTAAGTTCAGTGAGCAAATTTTTTATAAAATCTTTTTTCAATCACATCAGCAAAGAAAGATCAGTGTTGACCCTATCATTAGAATATTGGTAAATTAATTTAGAGACAAAAACCACACACCTCCTTATATTTTGACATGTGAAGGTGAATAGAGGTAGATGTCAGTCCAAGACGACATCAAGTTAACTCTGTATCAGTGATGGAGGGGCATTTTTAAGAAAAAATCCCCTCAGACATTCGGAGAATTCCCTTTCTATCCCACAGTTTTTTTCTTATTTCCCTTTTTTCTCTTTATTTTTGTTATATTATTTTCCCACAGCAAAAAAGAATATAATTTTCATTAAGTAAAAATTTACATTACAGTAAATTAGATTCCTTGTTAAAAAAATAAACAGGATTCAATAATTATTCCTATTTCGTGACCTTGATTGATAAATCAAGAAAGACCTAAAGCCCGCTTAGGATTATTATATAAACAGGATTCAATTTTATAATAATAATAATAATTTTAACTAAATGCCTGCAAGACCTAAGGTCTTTAAAATGCAACCTGAATTGCACGGCACTAGTTAGAAGGAATAGAAGGAGAGGAAAAAAAATTTGTTGGCACAGTGGACTGAGAAATAAGGTATTAATTGTCTCATTTATCAAAGAAGCCTTCTTTATTACTGAAGGAATCTTACGCATTTCTGTCATCGGTCATCACTAAAAAAAAAAATAACTTTGAAAAAGTTTCTAAATGAATATTTTTTATATTTTAGTGTTTGCTTTTTGTATCTATTCTTTCAGTTGAAATAAAAACTTCTTGAGTAGATAAAATATCATTACAGCAGTTATTTTTCATTCCGGGTGAAATTTGATGAACAAGAAATTCCCCCAAATTGAGTCGGGTTTTCCTTTCTCCTTTTAGAGATCATATTTCTACGAGAAAGGGATTTTTGCCATGATCCCCCAGCACTGCTCTGCATTGATTGCAACATCAGTTGTGGTAAGACAAAAATGCTGAATTAATTTCATGTGTGGTCGCTCTGCATTGAAAGCTTTCATTTCATTCCCAATTTTATGAAATTGAATTATTGCTTGTGGAGGCCCGGAGAGTATATTGAATAGTAATACAGGGTCTTTTTATTAAGCGCTTCCTATCTTTGAAAGCACCGTCCTGTTGAAACCACATGTCGTTGGTGTCCATATCATCCAATTTAGGCCAAAGGAAGTTGGTAGAGTCATTGACCTATAGCGCTAGCCATGGTGGTGATGGCTTGGCCAGTCGCCAACGTCGTCGTTCTCAAAGAAATATGGACAGATGATGCCGCCAGCCCGAACCAAACAGTGACTTTTTCGGGATGCATTGGACGCTCTTAGATCTCATGTGGGGTGATATCGTCAAAATTCGACAATTTTTTGGTAGACGTACCAATTCATCCAGAAATAGGCCTCATCGCCGAGGATGACCGTAAATGGTCGAAGCGCGCAGAACGTTGGTTGCCCGAACAGAACACCCATTTTGATAAAACAATTTTATCATTTGCACGTGTTGTTGAACGCAATATCCTAACATTGTGATTTGGAAAAATAGACTGAATAAATGACAGCCAATTTGACAGATAAAGCTTCAAAAATATGGCCGCTATCAACTGTCAAAGTTCGGAAGTTCATATTGGAAGACCCTTTTATAAGGAGTCAGAAGCGCAATAACTGTCAAGCCTTTCTCCTGTACTGAGTGCAGAAATATTGAGGAATACTCTATATATTTACATACTTTACCAACGGCAGAGTTGTACCTTCTATTGAAATACATACCAACATTTCTTGAGCGTTGAAAAATAATCAATGTGTGAGTTGTTCGAGGCTCTTCTACTATTAACTATAGGAATTTGGATGCTGATGAGAAAAAGCCCGAGGGGACAACTTATGTATAATTTCACATTGTTACCATACATTTGAACGGAGGCCCCATAATCATTTTGGCGAGCTCAGTCAAAGAAAAGAAGAGGTTTAGGACCCTATGAGACTCCTCTATAACTATATCCAATTGATTTGTGCAGTACAGGCCTTATGGGCGAGCTTTTTCAAAAGCAGTGACGCCTGATGCATGCTCACATCACTGAATTGGGAAAAATTCCACTGGAAAAATTAGGAAGCCACTGACTTACGTATAAGAATTTTTGTTGTAATTCTTCGCAAAAAGTCGTACACTCCACCATGACCGTTATATCCCACTGTTGAAGGGATATGGATACTGATGGACGATCGTGCGCTCGTCGTCGTCCTATACGTTACGATGTTTGTTGTGCTCATCAAAACAGAGTAACCTTTCTCAATTGTAAGCAAATTCAAAAGCTTTTTCTGTGAATTTTATTAAGGAACTTTTGGGATTTGAAGCTTTTGAGAACAAATTTATGTAGTTGAGTATTTGAATGGTGAAGTATTATTTATAATGTTAACTACGGAAACCCTGTGAGAGCTTTAAATAGCGACACGCTTATGCAAGCCAATGTAACCAGAGTGAGAGGCAAACGTCCTATCTTTCTTGTACTGCACAAATCAATTGGATAAAGTAAAGAAGCTGGAACTTTTGATAATTCGACACTGTCAGCATAAATTTGAATGGAGTATAAAATGATTCACTTTTTCGGACTTCTCGAGCATTGTAGTGTAAGTTTTGAACAACCTGGAAATTTTTTACACGAAACCAATACTACGAAAGCAAGTAAAAAGGCAAAAGAAGACAATATAAAATATAAATTTGGAAGAAGGAGGATATGAAACGGGGATTTTAAATATGATACTTTCTTATGATTAACAAAAAGAGTCTAATTTAGCAAAATCCTATCCCTAAGTCATGATAAATGTAGAGTACCTAACCTCGGTAAAAAATATAGTCGGAATTTTTCTCAAGTGTTTTAGCACGAAATTTTGGGCAGATATTATAATTTTTTAGATTTGTGAAATTTTTGCGAAGAACAGGAAATAGAGTTTTCTTAAAATTGATGTGGTTATAACAGGTACAAATTTTTATCAAAATCGTTACAGACGTTTTCGATAAAATTGGAAAAATCTAAAATATTTAAATGGCATTTACGCGTTGTAGATGAGCTAAAACAAAAATTGGAATTTCTCCTCTAGGGAATTACATAAAAATGCTCTGTACAAAATTTTAAGCAAATCGGTTCACCCGTTTAGGCTCTAGTTGAAATGACAGTGGACGCTAGGGATGTGTCAATCAGGAACGATTCGATTTTTTTGATCCGATCATCGAAAAGTATTGATGATTGAAATCACAAATTTTCGTTTAAATCGATCCTAATCTCAATCATTTCGATTCTCGATCTCATCCCAATCTCAATAATTTCGATGATTCTCGATCTCATCCCAATCTCAATAATTTCGATGATTCTCGATTTTCCTTCCCAATCTCAATAATTTTAATGAATCTCGATTTTCGATATCAATCTCTGTTGAATTATAAATAAAGGGTTTTCCAATAAGAGGTGTTATTTTGAATAGCCCGCTATTTCGGTAGCTGTTACTTTTGAAGCTGTCATTTTTTGACATTTGACAAGTAGAAACTACGCCATTAATAAAAATGGAACGATACATGCTTCAACAACGCATTGAAATTATTAAAATTCACTATAAAAATGGTGAAAATTTGGCAGAGACGGTTCGTAAAACTAAAACATTTTTGGGTCGTCTTGAAGCACCTTGTTGGACCGCAATACAGAAATTGGTGGGCAAATTCGAGCTGTTGGGACAAGTTAGTGATGTGAAGAATAAAACCCGTGCACCTCGCTCAAGAACAACTGAGAATATTGCTGTTGTAGCCCAAAGTGTTGAAGAAAACCCAGGTTTGTCCATTCCTCGTCGTTCTTTGGAATTAGGCATTCCACAAACGTCATTACACCGTATTTTGCATAAAGACTTGGGTCTTAAGGCTTATAAAGTTCAGTTAACACAAGAACTCAAGCCGGCTGATCATCAACGACGTCGTGTCTTTGCTGATTGGGTCCTTGAAATGCATGAAAATGATCCGGAATTTCATCGAAAAATCATCTTGACTGATGAGGCCCATTTCCACCTCGGAGGCTACGTCAACAAGCAAAACTGTCGCATCTGGGGCTCGGAAAACCCAAGAGTTATTGTTGAAAAGCCTCTTCATCCTCAACGCGTGACTGTTTGGTGCGGTTTATGGTCCGGCGGGGTCATTGGACCTTACTTTTTCGAAAATAAGGCTGGAGCAACAGTTACGGTCAATGGATTGCGCTATCGAGAGATGATTAATGATTTTTTATGGCCGGAATTGGATGGTATTGATCTGGACAACGTTTACTTTCAACAAGACGGCGCTACGTGCCACACAAGCAATTAAACCATCGATCTTTTACGGGAATAGTTTCCGGACCGTGTTATCTCTCGAAGAGGTGATCACAATTGGCCACCGAGATCTTGTGATTTAACACCTTGTGACTTCTTGCTTTGGGGCCACGTGAAAGATAAGGTCTACGCCAACACCAACAGCCCAGCGTCGATTCAAGACCTCAAAGATGGAATTCGTGAGGCTATCGAGGACATAGGGCAGCCACTTTGCGATTTGGTTATGGAAAATTTCATGAAAAGGATATGGTCCTGTAAGCGTGGTCGTGTTGGCCATTTGGCTGATGTTGTGTTCCATTATTAACGGCATACCTTCTTCTTTATAATGAAATAAACATCCGATCATTTATCTCAAAAAATGCCATTTTTCTTTGAATATCAAAATAACACCTCTTATTGGAAAACCCTTTATATATATAATCGGAGAAAAGAAATATGGGTCAGATTGGATTCGATCAAAATTGGTACAGTATTCGTTAACTTCAGAGATTGAATTTCATCGAGACCGAAATAAAAAAATTGTCTTAGTTTGACAGGTGTCAAAATATGTCAAAATTTTTGGTACGGCGGATCGAAAAACGGAGTACGCCAATTTAGGAGGTGGAAATTACCTAAAGTCACGCCTGTTCTCTAGGTCCATTAGAACACTTTTAATTTGACAAGTGTCAAAATGTCAAATCATTTCCGAGATTACGCGCTACGTAACCTTGTACATCGTAACATCGCACAGAGGAAAGTCCACGATTTTATTTCACTCTACAGCCGACATAGATGTTTACACATCAAAAATCGAATCGGAACAGTGTGAAATAATGAATTGAGTGGAATGAAAATGATCGAATGATCGATTGATTAAAATGATCGAATCATTTTGGTAATCGATTCTTGAACGATTCGATCATTTGAAATGAACGATTTTCACAGCTCTAGTGGACGCACAGACCCACGGACGACATGCCGAAACCCACTTTTTCGGAATTCTCAATCATCGTAGTGTTATAATTTTGATTGCAACTTCGATTTGTCTTTTACACGTAACCATAATACTTGCCCTATAGAGCAAGCAGAAATAAAGATACTGGAGCTTATGTATGGCTATGGGATGCCTTGCCCCAACCCATTTTGAATTCTGTACGCATTTTAGGATGTTTTCTAAGTGGCAAAAACGAGACGCGATGCATGCCATCCAGTTCGTCGAAAAAGTATTCTCCGAGGATTGTTTTTCTGATTCCTGACGCAAGGCTGGTGTACATAACACATCAGGAAGTGATAAAAACCTTCCTTCGTCTCTTGGTTTTAACACCCTCTGCATATAAGTCAGATGAGCTGATGCCCATTCTGCTCATGCGGGTTCCTATTGAGTTGTGACCTTGTGACCCGTTAGCACTTCAACCAAAAGGTGTATAAAGTTGAGGTCTGCTTAGCTCTAAATGGTAGCTAATCTGTTTTTTTCTTAGAGATATTCAGCCATTTACCAAACGTTACTCTAATTCTTTTGGAAATCCACCCACTGACACGACCATTTTTTTCATATTTGAGTTGGCTCCTTAACGCTTCTAAAAAGCTCTTTTGAACCTAAAACTGTCTTTGAGGCAGCTATAAATCACAGTTACTTATTTAAAAATTGTGAGCTTAAATTCTAGAAATTGACTTCCCCCTATGAACGAAAATTCAATACATCACGCCACACCCACAAAGCAAACGACCACAGGAAAAAATTGATTTAAATATCTTTTATGCTCCTAGCACAGCTAAACGATGTTGTCACACAAGTGATGCATCAGTAAATTTTCGTTACTATTTATGTAATTGTCAGATGTTTCCAAAACGATAGAGTCTTTTATAAATCAATGCATTCATGTACCTACAATGTATCCATCAATCTTCTGTTCTCTTAAATGTCAATTTTGCTGGCATTTCAGATTACTTATAATAGAGTTCTGTTGTTTTTGTTGTTGTGGTTTCTGTTGAAAATAAACACATCGTCAATATAATGCATCATTCTGAGAACACCTCCGCATAGCTCATCTTCATTTTCAAACATTGAACATTGTGAATAGAAACATCACAAGCTTGACAGACCAAAACGTTACAAATTGTTCTACCGATTTTCGAGACCTGGCAATTAGGGAAGGCAAAGGGGTGCATATTGGATATTTCATGTTTGTGTATGTGGGGGTGGGTATAGAAATTAACATTTTACCATAAAGGTATTTGAATTCATGCATTTATTCATTGTCATCACCACAGATTTGTCTTTTGATCACTTGAACAAAAACAATTATTTATCATCGTTTTTTTTTGAGGTTTTTTGGTCGACAATGTAGGAGAAGTGCAAGAGTATAGCAAGTATCTGAGAAACCAACACAAGAATCTCAATGAATTCTCTTGCATTACTGACGTATACAGTTGGTAGGAAATTTAATTAAATTCCAATTAATCCCTTGACATGAAACAAGACATGGTAGGTAGTTATAGGTACTATATACCTCTTCGTCGGTGGTAAATGGTTGCACACAACCGACAGGTGTTTGTATTCCTTCCTGAATTGAAGGAAGATCTTGGAATTTAAGGACTCCCAACTCCCATGTCCCATCCTCGATTCCAAATGCTCCGTCGTACAACAATTTTCATACACTCCATGTCGCGTCGTTGGGTTGCATTTTATGTTTGGTCAAATTTAAAAAAAAAATATATCTACCCTTATAAAATTTTGACATAAAGTAATAAAAATTCCTTGAAAAATAGAATTCACTTGATAAATGTCAAAACAGTTATTGTGTTTGACCATAAAATTGCTCAAGCTCATGAGGAATTGTGGTTGTGTGTGTGTGATGGATGTGAATTAATTAAAATAACTTTTAATTTCGGTTGGTTTGGCCAACCAAAACTCCATATCCTTTCCGACCATCCTGTATTGAACACAATTTTCTTAACGATAATGACGACTTCCTTTTTGCAGTCGAGTGCAAGCAGCTGTGGTGTTGAGTAAATTAAATCTACAACGGATGTGTGGAATTCATTGCAACTAATAGTCAATTTGTGGTTTTATGTTGCACTCGGTTGTTTCAGGTTGGTTTACTAATTAACAGGATTTTTAATTTAAAGTTAAGTGTGTTTCAATTTAACATCTTGTTATAGACATTAAAGGAGAAAAAATACAGTTAAGAGAGAAAATATATTGCTTTTGGTTACATAAATTTGTACTATCGGACAGAATCTCGAAAACCTGAAAACCCAAAAATTCGAAAGGCCGATATCCCGTAAATGAAATTGAAGAATATTGCACAGCTTTTCGGATTAATGGGTTTTCTGCCTTTTTTTTTAGGATTCTGAGCCCAGCCCTTTTAAATAAGTCGAATTTGTAAACCCAAAATCCCAAACACCAATCCATAATGTCCAAAATCCAGAAAACCCAAGATACCGAAAATCTCGCCAGGTCGAAATTCCGAAATTAAAATTGAAGAAAATTCTAAAAGTTTTTCGGGATAATGGGTTTGCGGGATTTTGGATCTTCTAGATTTCGGGATGTTGGATTCTCTAGGTTTTGGGTTTTTGGCGACTTTTTTTCGGGATTCTGACCCAAACTTTGTTAAACACAAAAACCAAAATCCCGAAAACTCAAAATCCAGAAAGCCCAAAACCGAGAATACCCACTATACCAAAAATTCTACAAGGACGAAAACCCGCAATTAGTGAAGAAAATCTTAAAGTTTTTCGGGATAATGGGATTTTGGGAATTTTCTGTTCGAGATTTTGATCCTTAACACGTCGAAATTTGATTAACCAGGATTCTTAGGATCGAGCTTATAAACAGGTTATCAAAAATCAGTATCTTCTTTTTAATTCTTCGTTATTATTCCGTCCGTCAAGCTGGGTTCACAACAACAGAAATTCAAAATTCTAATGATGCATGATTTAAGTTACAGTTAAGTGCTAATTTAGTAGTCAAATCCCGAATTGAAGCTAAAATCCTTTGACCTTCAAAGTTGTGATGGACCCAGTTTGCCGTCAAGCTAGGATTTACCACACCTTTCAAACATATAATTTCAAAAAGGACGAGACCAAAGACATGCCAATTTATAACATATAACAGTTTTTCAGAGAGAGTTTAAAAAAAAAACTTTGGATGCCTGAAGTGTGCCCAACGGCGGAGGGCCCTCGCTGGCCCTGCGAGGCCTCATAAGCAGTAGGTATACTTTTATAAATCAGAACTGTTATAATTGGCATGCCTAGAGCCTTTTTCTTTCAAAAAACTAATGATGAAGGATTTAAGTTCCATTAAGGGGCTCGTCATTTGGCGAACCTTCAAATTAAATAGTCCGCTATTTGACCTTGAAACCAAGAGCCGAAAATACAAAATCGTGGAGAAGTCCAAATGATAAAACTTTATTATCAAAATTAGTGTTCGTTAGTGCAAACGCGTTGCTTCCATTTTACGGTAGACGTGGTGGCCTTTCACAGTCGACTCTTCAACGTTTGTTGGGCAAATTTGTGACGCCCGGATCAGTAATCAATCAGCCAAAACATTCGTACCTACGTCAAAGAAACTCAACAGTCCTTGAAAGTGTACAGCACAGCAGAACCCAAGGCAGTCGATTTACAGTTTACAAGAACTCGGGCTTTCACAGATTTCAACTTGGCGAATTTTTCGTGCCTACAAGATTCAATTGACCCATGGAGCTCAAAGTTCATGACCATAAACACAGCCGTTTGTTCGCTTACTGGACTTTGGAGTGTTTGAAATATACTACACCCATTTCGGCAGAAAAATCATCTTTATAGCGACGAGGTGCATTTTTGGATGAATGGCTATATGGGACGAAACCAACCCACACGATGTTCACCAGGTGACAATTCATCCTCAAAAAGTAAACATTTCGTGTGGATTTTAAACCGGCCCGGCGGTGGCGTAATTGGACCATACTTTTTACGAAAACGACGTCAATGGCGAGCGCTACAGAACGATGATAACGAATTTCTCATGACTCAAATTGAATCATATGTACCTAGACGACAAGTGGTTTCAGCAGGATGGCGCTATATGCCACTCAGCGGACGCCATACGATTAATATTCTGCATGAACGATTTGATGGTAAAGCTAACTCTCGCGGAGGTGACGTGAATTAATGGCCACCAAGGTCATGTGATTTGACGTAAATAGACTTTTTCTTATGGGGTTTCCTGAAGTCGCAGGTCTATATGAAAAAACCACAATCGACCGATGTCCTTAAGGTGAACATAACATAGGCCATCGCTCAAATTCAACTGGATCTGTGTGGAAGAGTCATTGAAAATTGGACCACTCGAATTCGTGAATATTGTTAATAACTCACACACAGCTTGTTTTATTCTAACATCTACCCGCCCTTATTGAAAAACCCTTTATGTATGTATTTATTTATTTCAAATTTTTGTGAATCAAATCATCTCACTGAGAGTTTTATGGAAAATGTAACCCTCAACGGGAACCTAAAGAAGTACCTACCTATAACTTCAAAAAAGTAAAACATCAATCAAGTGATGCGGAGTGTACCTATATTACAAATTGATAAAACTTGCAACACAAATGCTCCCTGACATCCTTCTCATTTCATATTCTACGAGAATGTTTTAAGGGTCGAAGGAGGACAACACAATTATATAAAGGCTTGTTTTCTCCAACATAAAGAAACATCATCAACTAGCGGCATCATAAAAGTGATTAAGAACAATGTCGAAAGCCTTTAATTTGTTCATGTTACTCCGTTACTTGATGTGAACAAACACTTAGTGTAATTCGTCGTTTTCATCACGATCATCCAATAAATTAAAATAAATTACTTAACGCTAAGTTGCCTTTAATTATACGTCTTTTCAACTTAAACGGCCATTATTTACTGCTGCACGTTTCTATGCTCGACGAACTTCCTCAAATAATGTTGGTGATGGAGTTGGAGTTGGATCTGGAGCACAAGCCTCTATATCAACTATGTACAGCTACTTATATATGTACCTACCATTTTTATTCATACTCATTTAACTTCAAAATCGAGCTGGAGCCTTCTCGCTTGTATGCCTATTATGTAAATAATGAGACCATTCATGTGTAGCAAGAATATTAATTAAAATTTAATAAAATTAATTAGCTGATTTATTAATTAATTACGGATTCGATTTAATTCACTGAACAATGCTATACCATGGATGGATTGATTTTTTGTTTCTCTTGTTTCTGTTCTACCCTCGTTCCATTGCACTTCACCTACCCCGACATCTATATAGGGATGGAGAAGCACTTAACGATAAATTGAACAAAACCATTGAAGCGTAACTATTTTTATTTTTAATTGCCATCTAAAGGTATATTATGAAAGGCTTTCATTTTTTTTTTGTCTTTGCAATTAAAATATGCAAAGTTAATGATTTAATGCCACTGAATAAATTCTATACATTCTATAGAGTTGCCGTTGGTTTTGCATGAAAAAAAGTTAAAAGCAATTAATTCAGATATTATTGCAATTTGGAATAATGCATGTTTTTTTTTGTATTTTTAATTTGCCGTTAGAATGTTAATAGATAATTAAACACAAAAACAAGAAAGGAGATAATGATGGATATGGCTTCAATTGATGAGGTTGGGATGTCTGCGGACGGGTATTTCCACTCAAACATTTTTCAATTTTAGTAAAAGCTCTCTTGCGTATTGAAAAGTGGTTTTAATGAAAGTTTTCAGCTTGCTAAACCCAAAAACAATTACGTTAAAATAGTGAATCGGAAATGAACTTAGTGTTTTTTTTTTAGGAAAAGTATTTTTTTTTTTATATTTAGCGTGTACTAAAGGGGTTATGACTACCCTTAAAATCGCACAAGAGATTAAGTAGGTTGGAGGGAATTTAAAAGAAGATACCGATGCACATTGTTTTTGAATTTCTGAAGATCACAATGGGAGGGGAAAATTGAGCTGGGTAGAGCATTCCACATTCGTGTTGTGCAACTTAGGAAAGAATCTCTGTACTAAACAGTACGTCCGAAGTTGGGCTCACTCAAGGGCAAACTGATGGGCATTCCTATAGAAGCGCGAGTATTACGGTTGATTTTTTTAAGGGGAGGAATGCAGCTGGCTATTTCACTAGAACACTGTTGGTAAAATAATGATAGACAAGAAACATTGCGACCGTGTTCCAGAGATGTAAATGTTTCCGTTATAGTTCTTTCACCTATCATTTTTAGAGCTCTTTTTTGTATTCTATCCAATAGAATAGGCTCAAGTGGGATTTTTGGGGCACCTACCCAAATATGAGAGTTGTACTCAATTAGTTTGGACGAATAAAGGCTTTGTAGATAACAGTCAGATCAGAGGGTGAGAAAAATTTCTTGCATCGACGGAACCTTTCCTTTTTTAATTCTCTTAAAAGATGGCGCGATTACCCAAAAAACATTGGAAGCGTTTAGCAGCACCAAATGCATGGATGTTGGACAAATTGGGAGGAGTTTTTGCTCCTCGTCCATCCACTGGCCCACACGAACTGATTGAATCCCTGCCCTTGATGATCTTCTTTAGAAATCGTCTAAAGTACACTCTTACTGGCTCTGAAGTTACCAAAATCGTTATGCAGCGTTTGATTAAGGTTGACGGCAAAGTACGCACAGACACCACTCTCCCAGCCGGATTCATGGATGTCATCACCATTGAAAAGTCTGGCGAATACTTCCGTTTGGTCTATGATGTTAAGGGACGTTTCACCATCCACCGTATCTCTGCTGAGGAAGCTAAGTACAAGCTGTGCAAGGTTCGCAAGACCCACCACGGTACCAAGGGAGTTCCATTCCTCGTTACACACGACGGCATCAGGACCATCCGCTACCCCGATCCATTGATCAAGGCCAACGACACTGTCCAGGGGTGGAATCGGCTAAGGTGATAGTTGATTATCAATTGTTTGATTGTCGCTTTGACGATAGCTGTCTCTATTCTATTTATAGGGAAAGATAGAGAGAGCAATCGTAAAAACGACAATCACTTAATAAAGCGATCGCTTTAGTCTTACGCGATACGGGCCCAGGTCGACATCTCCAACGGCAAAGTGGCTCATTACATCAAATTCGACTCAGGAAACTTGTGCATGATTACTGGAGGAAGAAATTTGGGACGTGTTGGCACAGAGTGGTCAACCGCGAAAGGCACACAAGGTCATGTGTTTGCCACCAGATTAACAAACGTTTTCATCATCGGCAAGGGCAACAAGCCATACATCTCTCTGCCAAAGGGCATCAAGGGTGTTAAATTGAGCATTTCTGAGGAGCGTGACAAGCGATTGGCCGCTAAGACTCATTAAAGATTTTTTTTTAAGAAATGAAAAATTTGTATTTTACTTGATGAAAATATAAGAAAAACCCTAAACCTTAACACTTATCAGCGTTTTGCCGATGCCAAATATGTGGTCGTTCCACGAAAGGTGGTTTGTACTGAAAGCTGCGTTCAGTTTCCTCTATGCAAGTGCCACTCATGGATAGCAGCATTGGGGGTGGGTTCCGCTTTAACGACAGGAGACAGCATTGAGTTTTAGAAGCATTAAATTCTACACGGTTTTTGATTCCCCATTGGAACATGCTATCGAGATAAGAATTTAATGAGCTTATCGTACGCTGCCGTCGAAGTTCCACATCCGAAGGCCAAGGTTGTGAATCAAGAAAAGAATATGAAAAGCTGACGGTACTGCCGTCAGCAAATCAGTTTAAAGGATTAGATTTTCAGACAAAAGATCATTATTTAGGAAGAGAGTCGGAGACAAAACGGAGCCCTGGGGCACACCAGCGTTTATTATATGAGTTTTAGACTTTAAAACGTCCAATATAACTTGTATTGATCGGTCCGAAAGGTATAATTTCTAATCCAACGATGAAGAGATCCATCGATAACAAATGCACGCATTTTCGATAAGAGAGCTTGATGCCAAACACTATCAAATGCTTTTTAAATATAACGTGCGATAATCTTACTTTCGGCAAAACGATGTAAAGATTTGTCCCACTGTTCGGTGAGATATACCATCAGATCACAAGTGGACCTATTGCTACGAAAGCTATACTCCCGGTCATTTAGAAGCTAAACTGTTCTAACAATCTATTTGCATTCTATTGGACTACAACGTTTTCATATTTTTTTTTTTAATTTATCTTTTAATAAATTATTGGTTTGACAATTATTTCTCCTTGAGTCATTATAAAGGGTCATTCATTTTTCGGTTTCGAAAGTAAAGCTAAATAAAACACACACAGCGACTCATTTTTGATGAAAATGTTATGTCATTATAAAGTTTGGACTTACGCAGCCGCAGAGCTAAAAATGTTCTCGTCCGAGATGATAATTTTTTGGAAAAAAATCCGGACCTCCGGCAAAATTTCAAGCCCCCAATTAGCGAACTAACGGCGTTGTCAATGGTCATCCCGGCTTCAATTCCTGCGTCAGCACAATCTCTTATACGGATGTAGGCTGGCTTAAGGTCCAAAAGAGTGTCCTCACGCTCAAACTTTCCCACGACGAATTGCCTGCGTACTGACGCCGTGATGACGACCGACCTCAAGACGAAATTGAAGTTGGTTATTTAAAAACGAGAAATGATGCATGATGAAACGTCAAACCTTACTAAATATTTTGACAGCTGAATGTCATTGATAACTTTGACAGCGGCTGCAACATAACAATTGGAAAAACTACCACTGCTAGCTGTTCACCCTGTATTATTATGTAATAATATACTTTTGCTAAGCCTTTATGCATAAATGTCTATTTTCCCTATATTCAAAGCAATTATTTTCAATTAATTCACCAAATTGTTTTATTACTTATATATTTTTTTTCATTCAGATAACTTATATGTATTTAAGAGTCCATCACAATAATTTTTATCATTTTCAGTTTTCCTGCAATGACCCGGGAATTACCGTAATATAATCATCTACGTCAATCTACATTATAATAAAATTTCAAACAGAATAATGCGTACAAACTCTTCTCGTATATTTTGTGATCTAAAAAAAATATATATGTACTTTGGTATTACACACGCAACATGTCAATTTATGGGCCCTAAAAGTGAATTTATATCCCTATAACACATAACATGGGCTCATCATTAACTTCCTCAGTTCTTTTGGCGTCTCATATCAATCAGTCTGAAAATTTTATTAACCTAACGAAAATTCCGAATTGAAGTCAATAAAAAGAAAACAACAGCATTACCCACCTTCTGTTTTATTGGAGAAATTTTGTGAAGTTATGTACACATGTATACATTATGGCGGTTCTGAAGAGGAAAAAAATGACTTGAATTTAAAAAATAGAAAATAGTACTTTTTGGGATGTAACTCGATGGGTTTGTTTAGGATTCTCCAACGGGAAACTAATATTCCGATAATATTCTCAATGATACGGCCGGCGTGCTCTTATAAGAGTGAAGTTGAATACCTCCACCGGAAGATCTAAGAGAGTTCCAGGATAAGGTATCATAAGGTTCTCTCTTAGTGGGAACGCACTGTCATCCACAAAAAAAGTATGGCACAACTTTTGCCGAATTTGGCATCAGTACTTGTTTTCCAAATGTAGAGTTTCTAGAACCACCACCGTCACTCTAGGTTCAATACGCTCCGACATCAGCTACGGTAAAAGTGTAATTTGCATCACAAACTAATGTACTTGTAGCCTTCAGGTAGGTGGACACCTTATCGCCACGTGCTTTCCGTCAATGATCCCTCGTCAGTGGGGCATCCATATGCCAAAGTTCATTGAACTCACTGCTAATTTTTTTCCAAAATCGATACAAAGGACGTACCTATCACCGTTACGGTCTTTTTTTGTGCTTTATACGCTTGAATCTAAAATAACAAGTCTGCCTATGCATCACCAGTGCCAAAAATTCAGCTTTCTCTTTTCGTCCATTATTTTTTTAAAATAAAACTGAAAAATAAACTAACCACCAAATTTTTGACAGCTTATGGTTTCCTTCCGCGTGACAACATTGTTTACGACCTTTGCAACATCAGCGAGCGATTTAAATGACAGCATTTGCTGCAGCGATTCTTTTAGCTGCAGTTACATCTTACATCCCATTTTGTTCAGCCAGTGAGTGATAATAAAAAGGAATAAGTACAAGCCTAAGTGCCTGATTACATGGGTCGTTTTACTGAAGAGCGCATAGCGTGAGACGGATAGATTTTATGTGCGTAAAAAAGAGAGGGTAGATTCCACTTTCTCTTTTTTACGCACATGAAATCTACCTGTCTCACGCAATGCGCTCTTCAGTAAAACGACCAATGTAATCAGGCACTAACAGTAGTTGTAAACACACCGAATACACCGAGTAACTACCTGAACACAATGGAGACGGAGCTGGAACCGGAGCTGCAGCAGTGTTACCAGATGAAAAAAAAAAATTCCCCCCAGAAAAATTTAGAAACCCCCCAGATTACCACATTTTATCAACAAAAACCCCTAAATTTTTTTTTCAACTTTATATTTCTATTCACAGCTCTTCAATTTGTTTTTAATTTTAAATTTTATTAATTCACACAGCTACAATGAAAAAACATTTGTAAAAAAAGGTACTAGGTAATAAAAAAAATTTGTTTGGGGTTTTCTTCACAATTTCTGAGTAAAGTTCTGATTATTTACTCGACATTCAAATTATCCGCCAATTAAAACCTTCCAGTAAAAAAACTTAACGTTTCACATTTTTTCGAAATAATAAATGTATGTAAGTTTTGACTGATGAAAACTGGAAAAAAATAATGAATAACATTAAGAATGCCAAGTATATAAATTTGCTAATTCTAATCAACACTTAATCGGGCCATTATAAAATACTTTGAACGTTAATTATAAGCTATTCTGTTTAGATATTGTGAAACATAAGAGAGGTTGATAATTGAATAAAAAGTTCCAAATTGCTTATTTAGAACTTTAATCCAGTCCAGGTAAAGTTTTTCAGTGCGCGATTAAAGTTTAACCCGAGTTAAATCGTCATATTTGGTGGGTTAAATCAGGATTAACTGAACAGGTGCTTTTGATGTTTTATGCAAAGAGTTTGTTTAGTCATTTCGGGTACTGAAAAATGGCTTCCTCAGTTCACTGTGGGTTAATTTAGTTCTAGAGTTAGCTCACTATGGTTTAACTCACCAGAAATTAATATGAAAATACAAATATAAAGGAATTAAAATTTTTGTTTGCACTTCTTTAAAAAAGTTCTAATACTTTATCGTCATCTTCGTTTTGGCTGTCGCGTTGGTTTAATACATTTTCTCACTTGTGAAAGTTTTCAGCATGTAAGGAACTCGTGGAATACTGTCAGCTGTTTAAATACCTATACGATTTCTCAACCTTTAAGCTCTGAATTAATCCCCCCAGATTTCCCCCCAAACATCTCGTCCCCCCAGATTGTCCACCAACGACAAAAAAAAGCCCCTAAATCTAGGGGGAAAACCCCTAAACTGGCAATCCTGAGCTGCAGCCATACTAGCTGTCAAAATATTGAATACACATAATTTCAATGTTTCAAACACAACGCAACGAAGTGCAGTATTTTTGACATTTCAAAATTGATGGAGGCGAACAAGCCCATTTTAAGTCGATGAGATAAGCTTCAAGCTCTCTTTAATTCCTCATGTTCACAACAGATACAATCAGCTGACCCAACAAATGATATCAAAACATCAAATGTCAGAAAACTGCACAGCTGCATTGGCTGCGTTCGGGCAACTATCCGATAAGCTATCCACCTGTATTTGTATTTGTATTTATTGTAGCAGAATATCCTTACATTTTTTCTTAAACTATATTGCACAATTTACAGAGTTACACGGTATAAATCTACCTTACTACTGACAAATAGTAAAATTTTTAATACAAGTAATGAAAAGCAAATAACAGTATATTGAAGGAAAAGCTACATAAAAACCTTCATTAAATTGTTTTGAGGATTTAGAGAGGAGAAGGGTGGGCGGTGAGGTATTTAAATCAAACCCAACTTAAAGTTTTACATATATTCATTATATGATAAATAGTTAACAAATGAATTAATAAATAAATAAACAAATAAATAAATAAATATATAAATAAACAATTAAATAAATAAATAACAAAATATATATAAGACAATTCAAAAACAAACAAAAAAAAATGAATAGTAAATAAATTAATGAACAAACAATAATAAACAAAAAATAATAAATAAACAAAAAATCAAATAAATTAAATAAATTAAACAAATAATTGATAAATAAATAAATAAATTAATTAATTAGCTATCAAATAAATAAATAAATAAATAATTAGATATATAAATAAATAAATAAATAAATAAATAAATAAATAAATAAATAAATAAATAAATAAATAAATAAATAAATAAATAAATAAATAATAATTAATAAATAATAAATAATAAATAAGTAAATAAATAAATTAATAGATACAGAATAAATAAATAGAAAAATAATAATAAATAAATAAATTAAAAAGTAAATTATAAAATTAATATCACAAAGTCAGTCTTAGAAAAAGGAAAATAAGAAAAAAGAACGAAAATGTACTTTCAATAATAATTATATATAACTAAGAAGCTAGGTTTGAAATCAATATGTTATCTGAAGATAAACAAGATAAATTATAGCGTACATTGATTTTGTCAATTCTTTGCAATACTGGTTCTATTTTTGACATAGCGTGAAGTTCAGCTGTTGAAAACGACCATGGAAGCTTCAGAATCATTTTTAAAACTTTATTTTGAGCTATTTGAAGTCTTCGAATATGGCTTTTTGCACATATCCCCCAACACGGTGAACCATAAAACATAATTGCTTGAAAAACTGCTTTAAATATCAGGAGCTTATTATCATTACTCAGTTTAGATTTGCGGTTTATAAATGGATAAAGAGTTTTGATAGTTATATTAAACTTTTTGATTACTTCTTGTACATGCAAGCCAAAAGTTAAAGTTTTATCTAAATGAACTCCAAGATACTTAGCACTTGAACGCCATTCTGTACTTATTCCAACAACTTGAAGATTATTGCTTGGCAAGAAACAGGCTTTTCTTTTTCTTGAGAAAAAGATAGCCTGAGTCTTTGAGGCATTTATTTTTATCTTCCAATCAAACAAATAATCTTGAACTAAATTAAGTGCAGATTGCAGATTTGTTTCAATAATGAAACCAACTGAATCTGATGAAAAGATACAAGTATCGTCAGCGAATATAGCTTTATCACAGTTTGTTAAACATGGAAAGTCGTAGGTAAAGATAGTGTATAAGATTGGACCTAGCACCGAGCCTTGAGGTACACCTGCCATAATATTGTAAAATTCAGAAAACCAATTATTTATTGAAACCTTAAACTTCCTTTCAGACAGAAAGGATTGAATGGTCTTTATAAGGTACATTGGGAAATTGAGTCTTAAAAGTTTGTGTAATAATGCATTATGCCAAACAGTATCAAATGCTTTTTCAATGTCAAGGAGTACCATGCCCGTACTTTTACCCATTCTAAAATTATTTTTAATGTGTTTGGTAATTCGATGAACTTGATGTACTGTGCTGTGGTGAGCCCTAAAGCCAAATTGCTCAAGCAGTAAAATATTGTATTTAGTCACTTGAGACACAAGTTTACTTTTTAGAATCTGTTCAAAACATTTGCTTAGTGAGCTTAATAAACTTATTGGTCTATAATTGCTTGGTAAATTTGCACTTTTACCAGGCTTCAAAATGGGTATTATTTTGGCTGTTTTCCAAACATTAGGAAAGTAGCTCACCTTCAAACAACAGTTAAATAGGAGTTGTAAGAATTTAATTCCCGATTTTGGCAAATTCCTTAAATACAAATTTTTAATACCATCAAAACCCGCAGATTTTCTTGTTTTAAGTGCCATAAGTACATCTTTGACGTCTTGAAATGAAACATGCCCATAAATATCATTTGTGGTACTTGAGTTTATAATATTGATTGAGTCACTGACCACTGACTCAACTGTAGTATTACAAGGGATACCTGTAGTAGTCAAATGGTTTACATAAAAGGTTTCAGCCAAGGCATTCGCTTTTTCAACACTTGAAATCATTACATTATTCCCAACTTTGAAAGCTGGAATATATGTATTTTTCTTTTTGATTATTTTGACTAAATTCCAAAAAGGTTTACTCCCTTTGTCTAATCTCTGTAATTTTTGATTCCATGCTTGGTTCCTATAAGCTAAAATTGAATCCTTTATTAAGATATTAAGTACCTTAACTTCTGAATTATAATGAGGGTCTCTTGTTCTTATCCATTTTCTTCGGTTGCTGTTCCGAGTTTTTATTAGATGTAAAATGTTAGGTGGTAATAAGTTGGCCCTGTCATGACATAATATTTGTTTTTTAGGAACTGAAATGTCAATACTTTCTTCAACAGCAGTCGTGAAACAAGAAACTCCAAAGTCTATTTGTTGCTGATCGACAACATCGATTGAAGGTGCATGTATACATGTCAACTTGGATCTAATTTCTTTTTTATATCTAGACCAATTAGCATTTTTAATGTCTAATATTTCATTTTTGTTTTCCAATGGTGAATCAAAAGATTTTATTAGAACAGGTAAATGATCTGAACTTAACTCGTTTATGACCATAGGTTGGTTAAAAAGAGCTATCCACCTATTCTAAAAATTTTCAGATAGCTTGAGTTTTTGTTGCATCAGCTGACATTAGATGTTTTTCAACAAGAGATTACAACAACACAAACCTATCCGGATAGCTTTGGATAGTTGCCTGAACGCGGCCATTGTGTGTTATGTCGTTTTCGAGTAGAGTGGACGCTCGGAGCTACTCCTTTTTCACTCCTTTTACTCCAAATTTTCCATTGTCAATAGGAATGGAACAGTTCCGAAATCCAACCGAAAACGACATACGTTAAAAAAGCGTACGTACGACACTTTATGACAGCTAGTGCAGCTCCAGCTCCAGTTGAAAATTCTAGTGTGTTCAAGCACTAACTGCTCAATGCAGCTGTACGGCTTTCTGACATTCTGACAGCAGAAGCACTGATATCTCTAACATGAAGGATTGAAACTTATTTCAACCCCATATAAACACTAACCTACTTGAAATGGGCTTGTGCGCCACCATCAATTTTGAAATGTCAAAAATGCTGCACGCAAAAGTTAAAAGTTGGTGAACTCTTGCAGCTGCGGCTGCGGCTCCGTTTGCAGCTACGTCGCATTGGCCGCGTTCGGGTGCCAATCCGATAGGCTATCCAAGATATCTTAGTATCCGATATGTTTTCGAACGACCAAAACCATATAGGTTACATTTGCTGTCAAAAGACAAGGCAGCTAATTAAAGAGAAAACTATGGAGTTTTTAACGCGACGATTTGATTTTCATTTTATTGCAAATCCCTTCTGAATCATCAATTAAGTATTCAGTACCATTTAATATCACACTGGTATACATTTTAACCCTTATTTGTTATTTTATTCTTTAAACGAACAAAATCAGACGCGACACCAAAAAGCAAAATAAGTAGTCGGCTGTAGGTATAATCAGCTGTGATCAGCTGTTCCCCAAATTTCCATCGGATAGTTTAGTATCTCGAAAATTTTAGGATAGCTTGGGATTTGTTTCTGACAACAGCTGATTGGCTTATCAGCTGAACTTTTCTATACGATTACAACAACACAAACCTATCCGGATAGCTTTGGATAGTTGCCCGAACGCGGCCATTGTATTTGCAATTGAAATTCTGTGTATTCAATATTTTGACAGAGAGTCCGGCTGCTTCTCCAGTTGCAGCTCCGTCGAATAAATACCTAAGTTGTATCGTTTTGCCCCCCTTGTAGCCAATGAAAATCGTTTACTGGATTTAATTTTTAATGTTGAAAAATTATTCACATAACTCTTTAACTCTATACGTTTAAGTCATACGAAAAAATATTAGAAAATTGAGTTGGGTATGAAAAAGAATACAATATTTGAATCGAAAGGCACACAAATTAAGTTTAGTGATAAATGACGTAAACAAAGTGTCCGAGATCAGAAATGCTATTGGGACGAAAAAGAAATAATTACTTTATTCCGGGACAGTTCCTTGCGAGGAAAATATACTCACAGCATTCCCCTGTTATGTGAAATAAGATGGACAGCAAAATAAAAAAATTCTACGGATATTCAGGGAAAACATAGTTGCTGTAATGGAAGAACTGCAAAAACTGGGGGATGAGGGAATCCGTGTTACAAAACAACGAGCCCTTCAACTTTATTGCTCGTGTTCGAATTCGACTACTCGTCGTTCGTCGATACTTGAACTAGTCGCAAATAAAGGGTTTTTCAACAGGGACGCTACAAAAGTAGAGCAACAGGGACAGCAAACGACACCATATTTCTTGCCGCTCTTTTGACATTTCTCTTCAGTAAGGTTTGCCATTTCATGATGGAAAGAAATACGAGCCGACAACGAGTCGAAATTATTAAAATTATTTAATATTACCGTGCCAGTGAGACAAAGAAGTGCCCGTAGTGTCGAGAATATTGCTGCCGCTGAGGCTTCAGTTGCAGAAAGCCCAAATGTGTCTCTCACACGTCGTTCTCAAGCGTTGGGCATCTCTGTAACGTCGTTGTGGCGAATTTTGCGAAAAGATCTAGGCCTACATCCTTACAAGATTAAATTGACGCAAGAACTGAAGCCCCTTCACCACCAGAAGCGTCGTATGTTCGTGAATTGGGCTGATGAGGAACAACTTGAAAATGATTTGGATTTTCATCGAAGAATCATCTTCAGCGATGAGGCTCATTTCTGGCTGAATGGCTTCGTCAATAAACAAAATATGCGGTATTGGTCAGGCAGCAATCCACACGTACTCCATGAGTCATCATATTCATTGCATCCCGAAAAAATTACGGTTTGGTGTGGTTTATGGGCCGGCGGCGTCATTGGGCCGTACTTCTTCCGTGATGATCAAGACCGGCACGTAACTGTGAATGAGGATCGCTACTGTTCAATAATAACCGAATATTTTTGGCCCCAATTGGATGATATGGACTTGGAGGACATGTGTTTCCAACAGTACGGCGCCACAAGCCACACAGCGAATGCCACAATCAATTTATTGGAAACCAAGTTTGGAGAACGTGTTATCTCGCGAAATGGTCCAGTCGCTTGGCAGCCTCGGTCGTGCGATTTGACGACTTTAAACTATTTCCTGTGGGGCTACGTCGAGTCTATGGTATATGCCAACAAGCCAGCGACGATTGATGAACTTCGTACGAATATCGAACGTGAAATTGCAGCAGTATCGGCCGATTTCTGCTTGAAAACCGTCGAAAATTGGGTTCAGCGTCTGGACTTCTGCTAGCGTTCCCGTGGTGGCCATGCGAAAGAAGTCGAGTTCCATACATAATGGCATCGAACGTACTTTCACAGGAATAAAGAATTTTATTGATATTCAAAACCGTTTTTGTTTTATTTAAAAAAAAACTTTTGTAGCGCTCTGATTGAAAAATTCGATATTTTACACAGAGTTGACTAGAATTTATTAAGTTTAAAAGATCAGATCATTTACAGGCACTTTGATGAAGAAGATCGGGAGAGTGTTGAGAATTCCTTCAAAACGCTTCTTCACCCGAAAATGATTTTAGAATATCAATTTTCGTTCCTTATTTCGATTCTCTAATGTCCCTTAAAGAGCGGTTTTCAGAAGAAAATATATCCGCATATGCAATAGTTCAGTTATCTCCTACGAATATGCAGAGCATGAGCTCATCCGATTTCGATTTAATTGTTCAAAAGATATCTGATAAGTATGGAACCTTTCTAAATAATTTTCTGCCGAGTCCGTTATGCCACAATAAGATGAATTTTGACCTAAGTCAATATACCAATATATGTGATGTGTTGAAGAATGCGGAAGAATTCTATCGGTTTTGGCAGGACTATATATAGGACTTTGCATTCCCGTCATAACATTTACAGAAGAGCTACCTTTCAGTACATTAAAAGAAAAAAGGTGAGTACCATAAAAAAAAATTAAATCAATTTCAATCGCCTTAAAAATTATATAAAATATTTTGTTTGCCTCCCTCCCCCCTCTGGGAAAAATCATGCGGACGCCTATGACTGCGTTGGCTATAATTTTTGCCAAAAACACGGCAAATATTGGACCAAGTAGGGAACCTTGTAGAACTCTCAAGTGACTGGTTTTAGAGCAACAAATACTGAATTTTTATACAAAATAAGTAGGTTTCCCATGTATCCAAATATGCCTTTTGTGCATTTTGGTGGTGTATTTAAAGTGGTAGGTATTTTAAAATTTTGTATCTATCCAACTTATTAAATTCTTGTATGTACATATCTACTGAATGGGAGTGGAAATTGACTTGTGTTTTTTTTTTTTTTGCTTTCATGAAAGTATATCAACTTAAGCTATTGAATTAATGCATGTATGTGTTAACCTTCCATCAGGGGTAGGTATCTACGTATACATTTTCTAATTCAATACTTTTTTTTTTTTGTTGTAAAAATAGCACTTTCCAAACAGTTTCTTTCATTAAAGATATACCTACAAATTGCATGCGGTGATAAAACTTGAACTAAAAATCCATTAAGGCAACCAACCAGAATACCTGGCTCTTGACTCTTTTTACTGCTATCTGCTTATTTTTTTTTTGTTCTTATTTATACGGTACATTCCCACATATCTATACAAAAGTTTGTATCTTTAAAATGCATACTCTATGGCTCTCTCTGATGTTCATAAAATGTATATCCGTTAGCTTAGTGGTTCAAATATATATAATAAATAAAAGAATTAAAGTCTTAAAAAAAAGCTTTTTCGAGTTCCTACTCTAACAACATTTGCATAACC
Source organism: Leucozona laternaria (assembly GCA_932273885.2). Taxonomy (NCBI): domain Eukaryota; kingdom Metazoa; phylum Arthropoda; class Insecta; order Diptera; family Syrphidae; genus Leucozona; species Leucozona laternaria. The sequence goes on from OW026366.1 coordinate 276,158,697, forward strand.
ACCATCCGGTGTATCAAGAAGTCTATTCAAACAAAAACTCCCTTAGGTATAAATATGTAGAGTATACCTAGGTATAGATAATATAGAAACCTTAAAAAAAAAAATAAACAAAAAAAGTTAGAAAAAAAACTTTTCCATTTCGTGTCATCAGTTTAGCTCTCTGGGATGTGAAAATACAGGCGGTATATTTTTAGGTAGGTACTGAAATATTTTTTTTTTCACATTTTACGGTTGAATTTTATATATACAATTGTACGTATACATATTTGCAGGTGTTGCGGTTAAATTTATTAGATTTGCCTAATGCGATTTTACAATCACACAAATCAAAAAAAAAAAGTTCAAAAGAATGAGAAAAAATCTTTCTATGCGTGATGCGGAGTTCTATATTCAATTTTTCTCTAATTTTGGATTGTTGTGATTTTAATCACCAGTGCCGGATTGTCTACAATAAAATGGAGCTTTAGGTATAAGCATATAGAGGGTGTTTTTTTTTTAAGACATGTGGTTTTTAATCTGGCAATACTTTTCTTGGAGCTGGTCTTTTTGACAGCTGTCACTTGATTTATGCTAAGTTTGTTTTGCCATTGCATAATAAATAGAGTTACCTATGAACAAAGTTTACAAATCGTGCAAATTTATTACCAAAATAATGGCTCGGTTCGCGCGACGCATAGCGAACTGCGTCCAATATTCGATGAAGCTCATTTTAAGCAAAATTGTCGTACTTGGAGTGATCATAATCCAAAAGCCATTGTTGAGCCGCGTGCGGGCCGTTACATCCTCAAAAAGTCACTGTTTGGTGTGCTCTATGGGCAGAGGGAATCATTGGCCCATATTTCTTCAAAAATGAAGCCGGCCATAATGCTACAGTCAATGGGAACGCTATTGAGCCATGATTAATGACTTTTTCGTGCCTGAATTGGAAGATGTTGATGTTGACGACCTACATGCCATACAGCCAACGAAACAATCAATTTATTGAATTAAACTTTTGATGAGCGCATCATCTCACGTCGTGGGCCTGTGGCGTGCCCTCCAAGATCGTGCGATTTAACACCGCTGGACTAGTTTTTGTGGGGTTATGTGAAGTCGCTTGTCTAAACAGTTTTTTGTTCAACTAGTGCTTATTTCGTGAATGGCAACACTTAGCTCATGTCTGATTTGACATATAATTAGTTTTATCCTTCCGCTGAACGAATATGGTTGTGTATACGCTTCGCTAAGTGGGCCTGCGATCAACTTAGAGAAGATGCCGATTTTACCAAAAAAATCATCTTTTCAGATGAAGCTCATTTTGATCTTGGCGGGTAGTAAACAAGCAAAATTGTCTCATTTGGGGCACAGAAAACCCGCACGCATACATTGAAAAGCCGATACACCCAAAACGAGTCACTGTTTGGTGCGGATTTTGGTCCAGAGGCATAATTGGGCCATTTTTCTTCGAAAATGAGCAAGGAGTGGCCGTCACAGTCAATGGCGATCGTTATCGGGCCATGTTGAACGAATTTTTGTTCATAAAAATTGAAGAGGAGGATATTGGCAACATTTGGTTTCAACAGGACGGCGCTACGTGCCACACAGCCGAAGCTATAATCGATGTTTTGCGCCATTTTCAAAAAAAAAAAAAAGTTATTTGGCGGACCCTTTATATTCGGCGCGTTATTACTGAAATTTGCTGAAAATTGGGCCTCTCGACTGGAATCTATTCGATCCAGCCGCGGCGACCACTTACCCTAAATCATATTTAAAACGAAATGGCAAACCCTTATCTTTACAATAGAGCTAAATTCTTGGCCAAAACATTAAATTTTATGCGTTTCATTTTTTCTTGAAAACAACATGTCTAAAAAAAACACCCTTTACTTCTCTAGCACATTGAATCTGTGATAAATGATAAGGGAAGAAGTGTCTACTATCTCAGATAGTTCCAGAGATATCCCACGGATCAAATCAATTAGTTTTCAATAGTGGGACGCAGTATCACTTTTATTTTCAAAAGGTGTAGATAGGTATAATTCCTTGTTGAAGGAAAAACAGGTACCTTACAAAATGTTACAGCTTAAAATATTGTTGCCTCTGGTCGAACTCTAAGTACATATAAGATCCGTAGAGTATCATAGGTCTCCAGAATTTCAAAATGGGATTTTTTCATAACTGTGTCTGCTGATGGAAAAGATGGGAAACACAAGCTGTGAAACTATGTTAGCACAACAGACTTGTTCGACACTTCAAAAACAGTGAAAAACTGAAGGGTTATAGAACTGTGTAACGGCCCTATTCATGTCTAATTCCAGCCCTAATATGAAGATGGAAATACATCATTCAGATAACAAGCAATTCGAATTGATTTTCCACACAGAACGGGAAATATTCAAAACATCAATTTGAATGGAAACTCATCTTCTCACCACGACGCTGCGAGAAACAAGAATAATATGTATGTTCCTATACCTAGTTACTTCTGCATGCCACACCAGAGCTCCCATGTTCTGGGACCGTTATAGGAGATCAGATTGGGGTTTTATCTTTACTCCCAAGACCATCGGTAGAAGATATTGCTCCCTCTACCTCCCTCCCCTACCCAAAAAAAAAAAAAAAAAAAACATTTCAAAAATTCAAAAACATACATATCTAGTCGAGTGCACCACTCGGTTCAACGGAGATAGAAAGAGAGTAGCTTCCATCAGCATTCACAGCTCTAAGCTTACACCCCATATGGGACACGTCAGGGTGGAGATTTTCTCAGGGGGTTTGAAACTACTTTGCACTGAAAATGTTTTTCTTTGAGATTAAAATCGAAATCAACTTGCGAAGACAATAACCAGAAGTCGATGTTGAAGGCGCTTCAAGAAATCGATGATATTCCTCACCCTCAACCGCCCCACCGTTACGTTACGTTACTTTGCTACTTTATTTTCCTCGACGGTGCCACTATACCTATGCAGATGGTGGAAAATGCAAAGTTGCGTATTTTGGCGAATGAAGAAGGAGTGTTGAAGTTGAAGGAGATTAAGGTTGTTTCACGCGGGATGTCTGTTTAGAAGTAAAGACATCGACGTCGCCTGATAGATAAAACTCTCTGCGGTGCTGCTGGTTTGGGTCAATTCTAGCGACGACGACATCGCTGTAGTTTTCGATTTCCGTACTAGATACACAACACACATCTATGGTAGTAAAGTTCCAGATACCTCTATACTCCCTCTCGCTTATCGTCGTCGACTCGTCCGTCGGCGTCGTACTTTATTACTTGAGTACGTGTTGGAATTTAAGATAAAACGGTGCGGAAATTTTTTGTTTCTTTTGTTTTTGCCAACTGGAAATATTATTTTTTAACTTTTATTTTTTGTTTTGTATTATTTGTTGTTGTATTTGCTTATTGAATGCAGCGCGTGCATTCGTAATTTGTGTTATTTCGAAGTCATTACATTTTCATGTGCACTTTGGTGTTAAAAATATGTGCAATATATGTGAATTGCATCTATGTTGTAGATATAATGTAGGTGTATACTCGTATGTGTATATCCGTATCTGTTGGATGCAGTTTAAAAAAGTGCCCCCTGAAGTGAGATATTTTATATCGAGAAGAACAAAACGACATAAATATCTTTCGAACAAACACATCGATACATAGGCTACACTATACAGCATCAACCATGAACAACAATGGAATTTGCCATTAAATATTTTATATAGTCGTATATATGTAGTTTCGTTTTAAATTTGGTTTAATGGAGCGAGCATGTTTGATGGGTCACATTAATTTGCATTATTAATTAGATACCTATGCCTATTATACCTTTTGTTGATGTGTTTTTTTGTTTGAAATATACAAATAGCTATATGGGTGATCAATTTAATACTTGTAGGTACTTTATAACTTGTTCTTTCTTGTAGGTATATGAGAATTATGTTTTCTTAATTGAAGGTTTATAATGTTACTAATAATTTGGAATATAAGTTGTTACTTGGAATCCAGTTTAACTTGTGCTATTGCGAAAGATAAGTTTTGAATTATTAAAATAGGTTTACCTCGAGATTGCGGTCAAACTTAACATAATATACAAAATAGCTTTTAACGGCCTTTAGTCCATGAAAATTGGTGTTTCGTCCCGGCGATCTCACTTGGACTCATCAGTTGACTAGTGAGGGCAAAAATTTCCAGCTTAATGATTAAGAATTTTAATCTTGTTGGATATAATTAGTTCACATTGGATTTTTGTCAAAAAGTTCATGTAAGTTGAACTGAACTTAATAAAAATTGCGTATTGACAAGGCCCTCACTAGTCAACTGATGAGTCCAAGTGAGATCGCCGGGACGAAGCGCCAATTTTCATGGACTATAGGCCGTTAAAAGCTATTTTGAATCAATAATTCAACAATTCCAATTAAATAGTGCTAAGTCTTCTACTTGGCTGATGTATTTCAGTAGTATATAGAATTTGTATTATAACCTTCATATATTAACATAATATAGGTAGATGGAAGAAGTCTTACAAAATTTGGTAGGTAAAGGGTCATTCATTTTTCGGTTTCGAAAGCAAAGCTAAATAAAACACACACAGCGATACATTTTTGATGAAAATTTTATTTCATTATAAACTTTGGACACTGCCATTTAGTGGTAAAAACAATATCATTCAAATGACCGCCTCGGGAAGATTGGCAGCATGCGATTTTTTTGAAGTAATTTTTAACCACTTTTTGGCACATTTCGGGCGGTATCTCGGCCATATCTTGAGTATAATGTTGGTTTTTAATGCGTCTTGAATTTGGGGATTATTCGCGTAAACACTTTCATTTGCATAGCCCCACAGAAAAAAATCTAACGGTGTCAAATCGCAGGATCTTGGTGGCCAATTGACGTCGCCAAAACGTGAAATTACGCGACCAAGAAACTTCTTACTCAATAAACCCATAATTTGTCGTGTTGTGTGGGTTGTTGCCCCGTCTTGTTGGAACCACATATCATCCAAGTCATGATCGTCAATTACCGGCCAAAAACAATCGGTTATCATTCGACCAATTGCTGCGAATGCCGGGAAATCGATAAATTCGGATCATCAGCAACACATGTACTTGCAGCAGCAATATTTTTGACTGAGCGTGCATTACGATGATGTACAGGCCTTACGACATCAGTAACGCTTCTACTCTTTTCAATTTTCTTCGATTATGACGACCATAATCATCGCGTAATCCGCGAAAAGTATGCGGCTACGTTTGAATCACTACTTTTGTAGTAAGTTTAAATAATTTTAAGGCGTAGTTCGATTGATAAGCGATCCAGTGTCGTAAATGGCAAGCATTCAACTAATATTATGACACTTCAAATGACACATGAGTTTGACAGGTGTCATCAACTTGAAACCACGAAATGTATGACCCTGTATGTCTACTGGTTTTTCTTTATGTAGGAAATTGCATAGGCCAAAGATCAAATTGCGTAGAGAATGACCACAAAGGTTTAAGTCATCAGAGTTCTTTTAGAGCGTGACTTCGACTAAATTCAGCGATATTGCGATGACTGGAAGTTGAAAATCAACTTTCAGAAATTAGAAACTATTTTTTTTAGAACTCCGTTACGTGGGGCCTCAAGGAAAATAAGAAAGAACTAGCGTTAGCTAAGAGTGATTGTAGGCAGGGTTACCTTTGGGGACACTTTAGTGTCATTTTGACACCTTTTCAGCACCCGGACACCAGGACACCTCTTTTTAAAAATACATGGATTTTGGACACTTTTTAGAAATCTAGCAACCCTTTGGACACTATTTAAAAAAAAAAAACAATTTGTTCGAAAAATTGAACGGAAAACGTTGTCAACCAATCAAAAAAATAAAAATACCTACACCACACCACACCATCTATGTATTTCTGGTTCCATCTTTGATACTCTAAATCCCAAATTAAAGATCATAAAGTACCTACTTTAAAAAAAACAAAGTTTTGAAATCTTATCAAAAATATGTATGTGTGTATGTAAAACAGTCACAGCTAGGATTAATATTAATGATAAGAAATTATCTATGTAATGTTTCTTGGACCCAGAAATTATAAAATTGGGAAAAGAATTAAACTATTTTAATTTGGTTTCTGAATTTAAAAAATGAATTTATAATCCCGAGAAAGAGTACCAAAGCTTGGAAGTTAAAAGCCAATAAAATGATGTTGATTTTGAAAATTGTTTTAAAATTAAAAATATAGAACAGTTTTGGTTCAAAATAGTAAACTTAAGAAACTGTATTAAAGAAATAATATGATAGAATTTAAGACTTTTTAAAACTTTTTACGCAATTTCTGAAATACTTGTTTGTTGATTAAAATTTTAAAATTTGAATTAAATCTTGTGTTTTAATTGAAATTTCTAATGGACACCTTTTTTCCTCTCGGACACCTTTTTTGAGACTTTATGAAAATTCTCAGAGGTAACACTGATTGTAGGTATCCATTGGCAAGTAAAAGTGTAGTCTTGACATCTGGTTGGATAAGTATAACGGGTGTGTCTTTTAGAAGTAAAGAACTTTAAGTTGGGAACACTTTTTTCTCTGGCGGCCATTTTGTCAGCTGTCAAGTGATATATTTTTAGTGTGGTTTGGTTTGGCATTTCAAAATCACTCGAGTGACTCGACTCATTTCAAATGGACTCGAACCTCGAAACCAGATTGCTAGCGATCCTGATTTTCACAAGAAAAAAATTTTCAGCGAAGAAGCTGTTTCTTGGTTGAGTTGCTACGTCAATAAGTAAAACTACCGCATTTGGAGTGTAAAACTTACAGTTTGCTGTGCTTTATGGGCTCGTGGGATCATTGGTCCTTACTTCTTTAAAAACGATGCCGGTCAGAGGGTTACAAGACCCCTATAGAGTCATGATTACTGACTTTTTCACTCATCAATTGAACAACCATGATGTGCAATAGCTGTCATGTCACATAGCTCGGGCCACAATTAATTTATTGAAAAAAACGTTTAGTAACCGCATAGCTTCACGTTACAGACCGCTGAATTGGCCTCCAAGATCGTGCGATTTTACGCCGCTTGACTGTTTTCTGTGGGAATATGCGAAGTCGCTAGTCTACGCCGATAAGCCCAAAACGATTGTCCACGTGGAGGACAACATTCACCGCGTTATTGCCGATATAGGGCCATAAATGTTGGAAAAAGTCATCGAAAATTGGACCTCCAGAATACACTACGTCCGAGCCAGCCGTGGCGGTCATATGCCAGAAATCATATTTCAATTATAATTATAAAATAAAATTATAAAATTATCTTTCGAATAAAATAAATTCCATGTCAATTTAAAAAAAAAAACATCTATGTTTTATTCCATTTCAAAATTCTGTACCTTTTATTTGTATTTCGACAGGCTGATAATTGCTGCTCCGACCAGGGAAGGTGATTTATTACATGGGCCTTATTGATGATTCAGCGTTGCGCCAATCTCAAAATGAAAAGATTTGTGTGTTTAAGGGGCAGTGTCTTAGATTACCAGAACACCACACGTTCTTAACAACAGGGCCAATATAAACAGAATAGATTAAATAAAAGGATTTAGACAAAAAAAATATCTGCTACAATTTTGTTTGTTCATTTAATTTAAAAATTTTAATTCGTGCATGTTTATGCTGTGGTGGTGTTTTTTTTAACTTGTAAATGATACCAACTAATAAAATTTTGAAGATATGGATTTGCTGGAAATTATAACAATTTTCATTTTAACAGAAAAGCTTTTTTCGAGAGATTTGCTAAAGCCTTACAATCTCATACGTTACAACTTTTATGTGTCGCTCAGGACTGTATCGCTCTGTCCGCTGATGTCGCTCTCTACGTGGCAGAATCCTAAGGCTGGGAGAGTAATTTGGAATATTTACGTATATCTTTTTAACCGCTAGACCAATTCAGTTTAGTTTTCAATCCGGTGTTTTAAAACAATTCAAAAAATATTGCATTTAAAAATTTTACAATTAATTTTTTGTAATGTTGTTTACATAAGACATTTTTAATATTTTTTTTTTTTAATTTTTTTTTTCGGATTAGCCGCGTTATAAATATTTAATATTTAGCGAGTTCAATGCAGTACTCACCCCGAACGTTTCGCTTCAAATTACATTGAGCGTGTTTTCCCGGTGACCACGCTCAATGTAATTTGAAGCGCTAAATATTAAAAATTCAAAAAAAAAAAAAAAATTAAAATGTCTTAATTTTTTATAAACAAAATAATCATGTATATAAATTTTTGATTTTACTTTTGACTTTCTTGTTCAATGTTTTCTCTGTAGAGATTTTTAAGACAGTACCTGCAGTGATTTTGTTTAGCTATACAAAAGACTCAACTTAATAAAATAATCCAAAGAGAGAAGGTATAATGTATTTATTAATAAGACTTTACTTACAAACATTTTAAAAGATCAGTTCACTTACCTGAAAAAAAGGAAATAAAAATGAATTAGTTATAAAAATAAATATGAATAGTATGCAGGGATGTGAAAATTCATAAAATTTAAGTTCAAAAATAAAGTTTCTAACTGTGGAAAAAAAAATTTAAAACAGTAGTAGATTATTTTCAACATTAATAAAAATTTGCAGCAATTAAGACCCTAGAAATATTATTCCAGTTTTAGATTTATAGAAAGAACCATTATCGAGTGCTTTTAAAATCAATTTATTTCGTCAAAATGTGATTTGAGAACGCCAACTGGCTATCCGGTTTATCGCTCCAAATGTACTGATTTTGACGTTATGTATCTCGAGTCGCATACTCGCATAGTTGATAGTTAGGTTAGGTTAGGTTAGGAGGGGTGAAAATACGGCGAGCCGCATCATTGCTCCCGGATCTCAATGGATCCATTGTGGTCCCCAGGAAATAGTTGAGGTGAAGGAAGAGGATGGGTGGGAAGGAGTTAGAGGAGTTTAGGTGTGGGTATGAAGGGCCTCCTTGAACCAACCCGAACATTGAATAAATTTCAGGATGTTTCTTAGTGGCAAAAACGAGATGTCGCTCAGTTCGTCAAAGAAGTAATCTCCGAGGGCCATTTTTCTAGTTCTTACTAAGCTGGGGCATTCACAAAGGAAGTGATAGGACCCCGCCTCCGCCTCTTCATCTTGAACCCTCTGCACAAGTCGGATGAGCTGATGCCCATTCTGCGCATGTGGGTTCCCATTGAGTTGTGACCCGTTAGGATTCCAACCAAAAGGGATAGTTGAGGTCTGCTTAGTTTGAGATGTCTGGCCATAGATTCCTCGAGACAAGTATCAAGAGCTGACCATCTATCGTTTGCGGCTTCGAGGAAACATTTGCGAATTCCGCCTTTTTCTTCCATATTTTGATAGTTCCATTTTTTGGTGTCTGATTGTGTTAAATTATATTTATTTTTTCTCTACTTCGATTGGTATTACAACCATAAATCTATAAATAAACGGGACTCATCTGAATCTTTTGGATAGAATTAAAAAAAGAATTTAAACATGATAGGTGATATAAGTATAACAGAAACAATTACAACCCTGGAACACCGCCGTAATGTTTCATGTCTCTCTCTATTTTATCGCTACTTCTACAAACAGTGTTCTAGTGAAATAGCCAACTGCATTCCTCCCCTAAAACAATAGAACCGTAATACTCGCGCTTTTACGAATGCTCATCAGTTTACCCTTGAGCCCAACTTCGGACGTACCGTCAAGTATAGAGATTCATTCTTTAGCTGCACTACAAGAATGTGGAATACTTTGCCTGGCTCTATTTTTACCTCCCATTTTAATATTCAGAAATTCAAAACCAATGTGCATCGGTATCTCCTATTAAATCCTTCCCTATTTTCCTAACGCTCGCACTGTGTTAAAATATTTTAAGGGTAGTCAAAATCCCTTTAGTGCGCGCTGATTAAAAAAAAAAAAAAAAAAAAAAACATCTTGTCATTTACCTAAAAACTATAGAATACTTGACTAAAGCTCTTTTTATCTAACTTCAAAGATTTACGACTAGACTTTTGGCATTTTTTTCTTCTGTTACATTGATTTTATCGATTAAAGAGAACAGCGCTCTCTATAATCTAAATTGTAACAGTTTTTTTTATATGCATAAATGAAAGTTGCCAAACTAAAATTTGCCTCTTTACGGCCCTGGCTACTTTCTTATATGTTTGTTTTTTTTTTTAGACGTGTGGTTTTCAATCTGGCAATACTTTTTTCGGGATTGGTCTTTTTGATAGTTTTCACTTGATTTATGCTCAGTTTGGTTTGCCATTTCATACTAAATAAATTGCCGCCCTTTGCAACGACAACATTTAGATAAGTTATAAACATGTTTTTGCATAGATGGTACGATTTTTAACCGGCTTTTAAAAATGGAGGTTATCATTTTGACCAGATTATATTCACATCCATATGTTAGTCTGAAATGGCTTCTAAACCAGTAGATCAAATTACATGAGTGTATGTGTCATGAAATTTCTCAGAAATTACTGATGGGATTTTAATAACTTTTTTCATTGAATTACAAAATTAATCAAAATCAGTTCAGTAGTAGTAAGTAAGTTTATATATATGAATATTCTGTTACATTTACCTATTTTTTGTAATTTCCAATAAATTCATACTGTCGAAGACATTTTGTTCTATAGAAAACATAGCCAAACCAGATAATCTTGGCTGTGTCATGGTAGACCGAAAATATGTTGTCTTATTTTTAATTTAGAAAAGCTTCTTTCACCACTGTAACTGGTAAACTGTAACTGGTAAAGTCAAAAGAATTCTAAGAACAATGTTGAATTTTGGACTAAATCTTAATTCTGTAATAAATTTTAAAATGTCTTGACGAGCCAGTTCTAGTCCATTTATGTCAGATGAGTCCTCGTTGGTTAAAATAGTCTCGAGTTTCTTACAATTTTCTTACAATTCATCTTTCGTCAATTATTCTCTTAGCGCGTAATATATGTCATACAAAAAAGAAAATTTTTTATTATGCTCATTAATCAAAGAAAACCTAAGCTCCAAGGAGTTTATTAGCTGTATCTATTATGTGGAAAAATACTTCGACTTTATATATCTGATCAGGATCAATGATTGTTTCATCATCACACTCGTAACCAAACTGCCTCCTTTTGGAGCGAACGCGATGCTAAGGTTATGGCATCTTTAAGAACTTGAATGTCGCGCACAAGTGTGCACACAAGTATCAAGTGTATTGATTAGAATATTATGTCCAGAAGGTATTTTAGAAGTTCAGTTTTTGAGATTATCCTCGTACCTAATAAATTTCAATATTTTCGCCCTGATGTTTTTTAATAGAAGGAAACAAATAGAAATATTTTGGAAATATTTGCGCATAGTTATATTTTTAGTAGGCACCAATCGCCCTCAATTTTCAAATTTTTCTGCCCCGGGCAAATGCCAAGCGCGCCCGCCCTTGGATTGGGCCCTGCCAAATGGGCCCAAAACAAGATTGATCCCAATTTTCATAAGCGAATTTTGTTTAGCGATGAAACTCACTTTTGGTTGAATGGGTACGTTAATAAGCAAAATGGTCATATTTGGAGTGATCATAATTCACAAGCCATTGTTGAGACGCCGGCCGGCGCCGTTACATCCTCAAAAAGTCACTGTTTGGTGTGCTCTATGGGCAGAGGGAATCATTGGTCCATATTTCTTCAAAAATGAAGCCGGCCATAATGTTACAGTCAATGGGGAACGCTATAGAGACATGATTAATGACTTTTTCGTGCCTGAATTGGAGGATGTTGATGTGGACGACCTACATGCCATACAGCCAACGAAACAATCAATTTGTCATGGGCTTGTGGCGTGGTCTCCAAAATCATGCGATTTAACACCGCTGGACTATTTTTTGTGGGGTTATGTGAACTGGCTTGTCTACGCAGATAAGCCCGAGATGATTGACGCCTTGCACGAGAATATTTGGCGCGTTATTGCTGACATACGGCCCTGATTGCTACAATAAGTGGTCGAAAATTGGGAGCTAAATTCTTGGCCATAACATTAAATTGTATGCGTTTTATTTGTTCTTGAGAACCACACGTCGAAAAAAACACCCTTTATTATATCCTTAAGAGTTTAATGTTGAACTCAAAGTATTTGTTGATTTGATTAGCTATCATTCTTAAATCAATTAGTGAATAATTTCGATTAATTTAATATCCTTGAAATTAAAATCAAATTGATACATTAAATTTTTCTTGCATTTTGTTCGCATAGAAATTGATATACAACTAGAATATTACATCCAAGTCTTCCATGGTTTTTCATTATGTTCGTAATAGTGTATGAGTGTATGTAGTATATGCAAATTTAAAAGATGCCCCAAGGACCTTGATAAAATCCCATTAAAGTAAAATGCAAAATATGACTAATTGCCTCTAAGCACTTCTTATTGCACTCAAGAGATTACCATAATAATTATATATGTAGTTGTTTTCTAACCATAAGTAAGTACATATATAATCGATAACACTGCTTTAAGCTACAGAGTAGCATTAGACATGTATTAACACAAATTTCAAACGTTTAGAGATTGAGTGTTCAAGGTTTAAAACTATAAAAATATTATGCTTAAGCAAAGCTATTGGGTTGTCAGAAAATTAAAATTGAACTCTTAGGGCCAATTTCTTCACAGAGTCCTAATGCTAGTACCGGTACTAGTCCTAAAATTATAACACAAATAGTTATCAACTCATTTCTTCACACAAGTTCTAGACCCTAGTCCTATCAATTTGATACCGAATTTTAGGTAGGACTCGATACTAGCTGACACCTCAAAATCAGCTAGTACCTGGTTATTATACCAATTATTAGTACTCAAATCGGTACCAAATGATTTCTTCACATAAGTATTAAGCCCTAGTTCTGTCAAATTGGTACCGAGTACTATTTAGGACTCGGTATTAGGTGGGACTTTCAGATCGGCAGTCTAGTGGCGCTAATACCTGAATCAGAGAAATTTCATTAATTTTCTTCAAAGAATTAGTTGCTCAATATCGGTAGTTTCTTCGTTGGTGTTTTTTAAATTGGTATAATAAATCATTTTTGTAGATATTTAGCGGAAAGCAGACTTCGTACTGACCCCACCTTTAGTTTAATACATTTTACTCGTTGGACCATAACGAATTATAATTTTTTTCTGATTCTAATTGCAACTTTACAACTGCACATGCATACTGAAGAATGTGTTCTTTTTATTTATATACGTGGGATGACATAAAGACACTGGATATGTTGTCCATCACGGAGGTTAATGGTGCCGTAAAAGCATATATTGCCCATGGTTTATGGACAGTATATCGAGAAACAACGACTCTTTGAATAGTTTCTCGAATGCGACCAATGAATTGCATGAACCGAACATGAATTGTACGCAGTTTATCCAAGACTGTCATCACATATATATGTACGTACACAAATACAAAAACTCCAAGCACAAAATAAAGCAATTTTGTATTTAAATCAAAAGCTGATTCAAAACACAGCACAAATGATCACTACACTGTCGGGAAGATTGCATTGCCATTCTGCATCTTTTCACTCCGTATGAAGCAACGACGACCATTTTACTATTAACTGCGTAAATCGAAGACCAGAAAAGTGACATTCGAGTGACAAATTTGATAGTTGATGCTATTATCAGGAGAGACATCAGTTTTCTTAAAATGGTTATTATGTCCTTTTTTTGTTAAAATAGACATACTCCATTCGAAAATAAAATAAAATATTTCTCAATCAAAAAAAAATATCAAAATAATATTTTAAATGCCAAAAATTGTGTCAAAATCTGAATTATACCAGTTTTAGACGTATTAAGTCCTAGCACTGCTTGGTGTATTTAGATCCAGTAATAGTGATGTGAAGAAATGTTCATAAGGTACTTACTTTTCGTTAGGACCGAGTACCAGAGCAAGTACGTGACTGGATACTAGGCTGGCTTATAGTACTTCTGTGAAGAAATCGGGCGTTAGAAGTCCAGATATTTATAAAATAGGGACTAATTTATTTTGAAAACATTGAATGCACTTCATTATGTCGAATATATAAGGTTTTCCGCCATTTTTAATTTTCGACAAAAAAAAACAATGTTGTGCTGCCTTGTGCCGTAAATATTTTTTACGAAATTCGGAAGTTTTCAAATTTTACGGACTAGTGCTCAGTTTGTACTGCCGTGCACTGAAAAAATAAACAAAACAATTTGCATTCTTGCAACTTTTACAAGAACAAGACAAAGCACCATGTATTGATTTAAATACGGAAAACGAATTTTCATCAGTAAAATTAATAAATGCCGTTTTAAGAAAAAAATATTTGTCTCAAGGAAAATTTAATTTCCAAACTTTTTTTTTAAACGTGTTTTTGTAATTTGCAAGTATAGGTATTATTATGTATTTATACAAACAAAAGAAGTCACTATACTCTGTCCAACAAAAATTGGCAGTGTAGGCAACATAGGACGTTTGCCTCTCATTCTGGCTACAGTGGATTGCATACATTTTTTCTTCATTAAAGCTTTCACAGGGTTGTCGTAGTGTACACCATAGAGTACCTATATTACCTAGAGAACCGACCGGTACCCCTCTTGCCTTAAACACCCGCAAATTTTATTTGAGGTGAGTAAGTGAAAACTCTCTTAGTTTACTCTTTTTCCCTTATCCGTGAATCCGTGTGAATGGTGGATATAAAAACAAATTGGCGCATTAGTTCAAAAAGGTAGGTGTCTACGGTTTAATTGTGAACAAAGTGGTGGCATTAGCTCAAAAAGGTACGTGTATACGATTTGCACACCTAAATCGTAGACACGTACCTTTTTGAGCTAAGAAACTCAAATAAATATTCAAAAATATTATTTAATTTATTACCCGGGAGCAACAATGACCGATATTCTTCATAGTTTAGGTTGACAAAAGGTTAAAAAAAGAAATTTGACTACGAAATTAATAAATTTCTCAATTTTTGAATTTAACGGATTTTTTTTTGAATCCCTGGGCGGTCTTATCCACCTTATTGAGCACTTTGAGCAATTTGAGCGAAGTCCTTTCAATTGAAGCCATGTTGGTTCGGTCCCATTTAAAATGCATTGGACAACAACCCCATACAAAACTTAATGGGTATTTTCCTCTCAGTACAGCTTGTAGGGTGGAAGAGAACGACCGCCTAAGTCGGTTCTCTAGGTAATATAGGTACTCTATGGTATAACCTATAACGTAGTAGATGGTTAAAAATAAAGCTTTATGTTCAACACAAGCTTTCACTCGCTGTTCATATTCAATTTTCTTTATAAGATTAACCAGCTGTTTAGTTTGCTGGCGAATTTTGAATTGGATCAATCAGTAAAAACTGAATAGACATAAGAATTGCTGAAACATCGTAAGTGGGACTCCAACTGTTTTGCGAAATATCTAAAGAAATTATTCCATGAGACTATACTTGGTGAAATACTTTCGACACAAATATAACTGTCGGTGTCGGTGGCTTGTTCGGATATTCTTCCGTAAACTCTATAATTAGTTTATATGTTTCATCTTCAAAAGGAGTATTGTGGACCAAAAATCATATTATTCCAAATTCAAATCATATAGTTCTATTATCTGTTGGGGCTCTAGAAACACCGGTTTTTGGGACTTTTTGCAGCCTTTTTAAAATGTCTCATAAGACGTCTACGTGCTGATGTCGACATTTTCGGAGTTGATAATTTTTTTTTTTCTATCAAAAACTTTTTACACAACAAATAAAGAATATTTTCTGGCTTATTACACCGAAGAGAGCATTTAATGTAAAATTTTTTCGTACACTCAGAAAAAAGCGAGCTAAAATCAAGAAAAACGGTGATAAATCAAGCCTATTCGTTGACGAAAGCCTGTTAAACTCGGAAATTCTTAAGTCAAGTGGAAAAATCTTATTTTCATCTCGTTATAATAAGCTAGAAATTTTTGTATCAATACAGCTTCACGACAATTTTGAGAACGTGTGTGCTTAAATTATCTCAGAACGAATTCATTTTAAGAATAAAAAAGTTAGGTTTTAGACCACTGTAAAATTAAATTAAGCTTGTGTCATTAATAATTTAAGAATGAATTGATTTATTTTCTCATACCGTGGTGGTCCTTATTTTGACATTTCTTTGATTTTTTTTGCCCCCAGAAAATGGTTAAGGTGTGTAAAAAAAATGTTATGCATTTATCTAATGCTACCAAGTAGTCAAAGTTTTCGATCGAAAATACAGTCCTTGCATGCTTGTTTGAGACTGTTTTGAATTATAATATAAATATTCTTGTATGAAGATTGTTTCATTCTTAATTTGTGTTTAAATTTAAGATTTTTAAGTTTTTGGCCTTGTTTCAAAAACAAAATACTAGCCCAAGACTGTGTTGAACTTAAATTAGGAAGAGATTGAGATTTAGGAACATAAATATAGCACATTTCTAATCTAAAAACTACGTTTTTTCTTAATTTAAAAATTAAAGCTTATTATAAGATTTACGTTACCTATTGTATTTATAAAGAATATTAAGATTGAGTACGTAAAAATACAAAAATGTGAAAAGAAGCCCGATCATACTGGATTTTAGATTGTGATTTTTCTCTGAGTGTAAAGTGAATTTTTATTCGTTTCCGACGAGGTCCATACTTCTGCCTACAATTGCATATAATTGCTTCAAGAACGATGTTAAATAATTTGCATGATAACGCGTCGCCTTGCCTTAGAACTTTCTCGACAAAAAGTTCGTTGGTGTCCTTGGTGACTATAAAGGAACTGCACAAGCAGATAAGTTTTGCAGGGATGCTAAGATACGCGATCAGAGAGTTAAAGGCTTTAGCCTAGATACAAAAATTTAATGTATATGCGACGTTTAGGAGACTTATTCCTCCGTAGTTGTGACAGGTCTGGGTATCTTCTTTTTTTGAGATTGGACACAATATACCGAGGTTCCATTCACCGGGTATACTTTCATTCGTTCGAAAAGTATATAAATTGGTGTAGGCTCCCTACCAATGCATCTTAAAATAATTTAAATTGTGTGACTAGGAGGCCATTCGCAACAGCAGCCTTGTACGACTTAAGTTTCGATATCGGGAACCGTACTTCATGTTAGTCGGGTAGATGGAAATTTCGGGCATCATCGTCTGCATAACAGTGGAATGCTGGATACCTTCGCCGTTTAGCAGTAAAATGCTAATTCCAGATCCTCTGCACTGACTGTGTATATTATTTACTTCCATAGTTCCACTCTCATCTCGACAGACTTCTCTTGCGGCCTTGTAACCTTTGGTAGTTAGTTTAACCCTTCTGTAGAAACATCACCCCTACCCCTACCGCTACAACCCTCTACAGATTCAACCGCCCGCTTCTCGTGCTCTCTTTCTTTTCCTTCTAAAAGTATGCGTTCCTGTCTTCTTTTTTGCCCGTAGAGCTCTTTCAGCAGCTCTGGTTCTAGTCTGCAGCACTAGAACTAGGTAGGCCTCGTTCTTACTTAAATGCGCCAGCTGGTACTCTTCATTGAACCAGAGGTTTCTTTGTATTCACCTAGTGAAACCTAGCTCATCAGTCGCGGCACTTCTGATGGTGTATTTTTTACTAGTCCTCCCCACTTGGTGCTGGTGGCGGGCTTGATGAAAGGTTACGGGAAACGTAGATAGCCAGCAAAAGACCTGGCGGTCAATACGATTTTAACTTGGTGACATCAAATCTAGTATAGAGTCCGAGTCAATGATGTCACCTCGGAACGTTCGGACATACAGGATACTAGAAACAATTGGTTAACAGTTTGTTGATATAGAGACGTCCAGCTCCGCTTGTGTATATTGAGGTGTTAGAATCGAATGATTGATATATGATGACATTTCGCCCCGCCGGAAATTATATAAATCTAAGTCCGTTATCGGAAGTAATTTTGTGCAGGTTATGTCCCGACTATCGAACAAAAGATACTTTCCTTTTCCTTTATTTCAACAACGCACACACCTATAAAATAAGCTTGAAAACAGAAAACATTTATCGAACTTTGAAATATGAATATTATATCAGACGACACGATACATGTCTATTTTTTTGTATTTGTACCTTTCAGATCCTCTGACATTCACTGTCAAAAACGAGTATGCTTTAACATTTTAATTATATTTAATAGATTATCTTAATCGTAGTCGGATGTGACATGGTTTTTTTTTTTTTTAGTAAGCAAACGCACCAACCGCACAATTTAATCTCATCAACAAAAATAGCAATCAAGGTTCTATTCGGTCATGCTTTTGATTTAATCGTTTGCGATGAGACACTTCTTAAATTCCTAATTAATTATCTCTCTCACTAACAGCAAAATTAATATTTTTAAAATGTTATTGATTTAAGTATAGGTACATCTCCAAAAAAAAAATACATTAAGTATCCAAAAGATGTTTCCCAATTTAAAACAAACAAAGAACGAACAAACAGCTCGCCAAGCCCCATCTTTATAATATCAAGCCTTCCATAAATAGATTCGATTTTATTTAATACAATTTATATGCAATTGACAATTGCGGCTGTTGAACAACCCTTCCCTTCCAAATTGAAAATATTTAAAAAAAAAAATGAGTCAACTTATTGTCGAGTAAAAATGAGTTATTTTGAGACAACCTACATCACTTAAATATAATTTTACTGCCCTCATATCTTTAAGTATAATATTTTTGCAAAAAAAAAAAAACAAATTGAATTGACTAAAATATGTAATCGCATCACGTTTCAAATATTCATTCTCCAGTATACGAGTACGATAGTACGAGTGTGCAATATAAATGCCAGACGAAGTGTCACATATACTGTGCCCGTTTTTCCATAAATATATATATATTTATATAAATTATATACTTACTGGGTGAATCTACGGCATATTACATCATGTTAAGGAAAAAAAAAAACGTTTTATTTTTCCTGTGGCGAACACCCTCTCAAGAAGAGAGCGTTGAAAAATGAACCCATGAAGCCCATTCAAAGTCTCGGTCTCGGTCTCGGAACTCTGTCATAGGGAGAGAGAGCCCCGGCCCGGCAGACCTATTTGCCGACATGAAGATTATCGCACGCTTATATCCCCCTCATCAGACGCAAATTACATCACGATGTGGCTTTTAATTGTTGTGTGCTCAAGAGTCTCGGTCCGACATCATAGCTTTGGCATTTAATAACTTTATAGACCTTCATGCTTCATCCCCCCCAATCCCAAATTCCAAGGAGTGGATGTCAAACTTAATTCCTATGAGCAAACACCAAACTCCACGCAGTACCATCACTACATGTAGATATATCTCGCAGCCTGTGGAAATGGAAATGATCTTATGAAAATCTACTACACAATATACAGACTATCAACCGACCCAACCCAACCCAACCCACCTACCGAAGAATCTGGGAAAACAAATTGATGAGAAGAATAGGGAAATATTTTAGTATTTCCATTTTGTGTTTACAAACGCACGCCACCCGCTCTAATTAAAGTCAACAGACAAGCTAAAGTGAATAAATGCACAAAATTAAAATTAATTGAAGAGTATGACATGGTTGTCTTCTTGCGGGGCAGTATACCTACTCCATCTAGATATATGCACCTAAGAAGGATTGAAGCGGAGGTTTTAAAACGATGTACCTAGCAATGTCAAATTAAGAAAAATATACACATTAGGATTTGTAAATTTCCACGTTTGAGCCAGGAGTGGACTAGCAAGCTGTCAAGGCTGTATCAGATCTAGCTGATTGAAGAATTTGGACATTTGCAGTCCATATATCATAACATTTTAACAATCAAATGAAATAATTAACTAAACAGAGTAATATTTATAACATACTCTGTCTGTCTTTTATGTCCAGTTTCACAGTTGAAGTTAATAACACTTAAGTGGCCAAGATGGAAGAGTAAGAGTCTAACACTTACTCTAACTTGAACAAATAGCACTTAAAGCTCTCATTTTAGCTACTTAAGCGCCACTTATACTCAGACTGTGAAGTTGAATCTTAAGTGCCAACATGTGAAACTTAAGTGCCACTTATTCCGGTAAGTGTGTCACTGATGGCCCCTACTTTGTATGTATCTTTAATAATTAAATTTTTCTCTTTCGAGCAAAAATAGTTGACGGATTAAAAACTAAAATGAAAGTCCACCCAAATAAGCAAAGATCAAGCTCGGGCGATATTGAAAAATCAAAACAGTTCTCCTCTGTTTACCAGTTTACCAACATAAGCCTTTGGTTATTTCCTCCACAATATATGATTTTGATATGTGGTCACAAGGAGTATAGTCTTGCATACTTGCACCTATAGAAGAGATAAAAGCCTAGAAATAGTTGTTTAAAGTGAAACTTACATTCAGGAAGGTAAATCGACGTTTTATTCTGCAAATTAGTGCGGAGACATTTATTTTTGGTCTTAGCAGCAAACTTTCTATACCGATGGGACAATCTACTATCATCTTCCAACCGGAAGTACATATGTATGCTATATAGAAATATTCAAATCGTAATCTCAAAAGAAAGTATCGAAACCAAAACATTGTCTTTATTTCGGACAGCCAAGCCGCACTTAAAGCACTAAGCTCCTATAAGCCATCAACTCCAAAATAGTGTGGAATTGTGTGGGAAGCCAAATGAACTTGGTAAAAATAACATTGAAACAAGTCCTGTCCTCGTTTGTGTCCAAGCTAATGAAGAGGCAGGCTCTTTAGTAAAGATAGGAGCATCAAAGCCCTTAACAAGGAATGAGCTCTGTCGCAGTATCTGAGAAAACGTGATTAAAAATATAAGAAGAGGACAATAGATAAAAAAATTGGAATTAACTCCTAAAGCTGAAGTAGGCCAAACCCCTTCTTGGGAACTATAACCAAAACGCTTCGCAAACTGTATCGGATTAAGTAGGAAGAACCTCAAAATAGTGACAACCCTCCTTACTGGCCACTGTAAACTTATAAGACACTTAAGTATTCTTGGTCTAGTGGCAGGGGCACATTCAGAGATTCTGGATTTTTCACGAGGAAACATCGGACCCTATCATACTGGGCAAATATCATGCACTTATGCACCAAAGGAACCAACACCTCTGATAGTACCAGGAAGAGAAGAGCAGCATATCTTCTCTAAAGATGCCTCCAACATTCAAATTTCTCAGAGAAATAGGTTTGGAGGAAGAGCTGTATTTGCGGAATCTCATTTAGCTCTATGTGGGGGTACAATAGATATTACAGTCGCAGTGCAATTGCTGCAGCTTGACACCGAGGCCAAAGTTTAGCAAATACGTTACTAGCTAATCATGTATTGGTTCCCTACTTCTCTCAGTAATCGAAGAAAGTTCAGTAACAACGTGTTATTTCTACAGATACTTGGAAAAGTTGTATCTTTTAGATACTCGATTTATTGGTACTTGTTCACTTTATTGTCTTGTCTAAAGTTTCCTTCATCAGTAGCCTTTATTTGCGCAATATTCTTGCCATGCAGAGAGCTCACAAATGCATTCATTGGCTTCGCGTTAACCAGAGAATTCAATAGTGCAGGGGGAATTTATGGATTACAGTTCGAGTAGATTCAGACCTTTGCTTTTGAAGCTCATGCTTTAGATGCACAAAGTTTTGGACTTAAATTTGCTTTTGTGGAGTACTATGTACTATCAGGGGGTTAGCAACTTATTCTCTCCAACATCAAGATCACAAGCTAGAATTGTTGAGAGATTTTCCTGGGGGTAAAAATGCTCTAAAGAGGGACAGGTTGTGTTGTGATGCTTTTTTATTCGAGGCTGAAGTAGGCTGGTCTGTGTCCAGGGTTAATCCCAAAGAAAAGAAAAAAACCATGTTTCACAGAGGATTTTATTAAATTAAATTTAAAGTTCAACTCGTCTGGTTTCATAATGTAATCTGAACTTTAGTTCAATTGAACGTCGCGTCGTTTAAACAAATTGTATGAAGACAAGTTGGCAGCATTGCACGTAGTTGCTGTGCCATTTGACGAAATGTAAAAATTTTCTTTGTCTTTTTTTTCTCTTTCTGAAGCAAATATCAAAGAACACGCGAAACAACAAATATTTTGTGTTGTAGAGCATCGGGGAAAGTTTGTTTTGTTTCAAAATACCTACCGTTGTGACCTGTGATTGGATTATTTATCGCATATTACCATAAAGACTGACTTAGTGCAATCGAAAGAAAAAAACCAAGGCATCGGAGGTAAACAATTTCAACTCCACACCTTCGTAAATGAATTCAAAATTTGGTTATGTATACAATGGCAGCTGTAAAATTGAAATGTCATACTGTGTTGGCAAGTGGTTCGAAACGTTGAACTGAGGTTAAAACGGAAGAATACTGTCATTTAACTTAAACAACAGAATGAACTCAGTTCAAGGTTTAAACGAAACTGTGAAATTGAGTTGATTGTCGAACTGAAGTTTAAACCAAAAGTGGAGTTTAAACTTCCACTGTGAAACTGGGAGTAAGAGTTTTCAAACTCCAAATCAGAATCAATTTTATTTATTTAGTTTTCTCGCTTTTACAATGTTGACAATTTCTTTAAATTCTCAAAACTATTTTATGACATATGGTATTGCCTATTCTTTACAATGCGTTGGAAATGATTCACTGCCTCCAGCAAAAACACGAACAAATCGGTGCACGGTTCGCGGCAAAAGGCTTGTCTATGTCTATGGTACTCTTTGAAGAA
Organism: Leucozona laternaria; assembly: GCA_932273885.2. Lineage (NCBI taxonomy): Eukaryota > Metazoa > Arthropoda > Insecta > Diptera > Syrphidae > Leucozona > Leucozona laternaria. Next base: position 276,181,365 of record OW026366.1, read on the forward strand.
GGGTAGTCACAGAAATAATCGTTTGTGATTCCGTCACAAGAACGCGTCACGAGAACTCGTTGTAGTTGTCAAACCAATTTCAAACAATGAAAGCATACCTGGATATACACAATAAGGCCTTCTCGTCGTCACGTCACGCTAAGAATTCGAAGACGCGACGACGCACGTTACGACGATTTTCATTTTTGCTAAGTAATTTACAGATTTTTTCAAAGAATAAATGATCAAGTGTTTTTAACAAATAAAGTTACTGATAAATCTATTGTTTAGTATGTTATTTTTTTTCTATTTAATTAATTTTTTTTTTACAAAAATGAGTTTTGGTCGTAAAAACGCTCGCTGCATTGTGAAACAGGCTTCATACATGTCTGCTCATTCAACATCTGGTTGCCTTATATGGGCAAAGCGTAGAAGTAACTTAAACAACCAAGGGTTTGGAGCAATGGTGCAGTAATTAATTAAGAAGGAAGTGCCAATTATAACAGTTTTGGTTTATAAAAGTACTGTTTATGCGGCCCCACAGGGCCCTCCGCCGGTGGGCATACTTCAGACACGCAGATTTTTTTTTCAAGTCGTGCGAAGCGTGTTAACACACCCGATTTTAATTCCGAAAAACAGTTATAACTGTTATGTCTTGGCATGTCTCTAGTCTCGTCCAATTAAGAAACCCAAGAATTCGATGAAACGGTTTGGTAGATGGTAGATCGGTAGGTCGGTGCAGTGTATAAAATAGAAATTACTTCGCAATTCAGTACGGTAGATTAAATAAGGGTTCGGTGCGGTAGATAAAGTAACTATATTAAACTTCCTTTATTTTGAAACCCATTGGAAATGGTTCGGTTCAGAGGTTGGGGAGTTAAGCAGGATAAAAAAATTATAATGCTTCGTTACAAGGTATTATAAGATTCACGCTTAGAACTGCTACTTTAAAAGTCAAAAAAAGTTTTTGTACTACCTACCCCAAACCCCCCTCTCTCCGCAAAATGTTCTGCTGGCGGACGTTTTTGAGCAAGAAATAAAAACATTTCTCTGTCTAAAATGTATTTTTTCAAAAATGTTTTTTAAATTTTCTTTACATGGTTTCAGCCAGTGCGCTCATTTGAGTACACTAACTTTCTGTACGAGTAACCATGAATAAGACTGACTTATAAAAGTAAACTAGGCTTCTAAGCTTCTTAGCTAACAAAAACACATTGGGGCATATTAATAGTTCTTCGGCAAGTTCTGATTTTGTCTTTGCTAAACTAAACTCCAGTTTATGTTTTTTAAGTTATCTATATATATATATATTTGTATCATATTTAGAACTTTATGACAGTAGAAATTTTTGGTGTATATATAAAAGCTAAAGTGGATGGCGACGCTGTGTCGCGTTGAACCTTATCATATAACAGTAAATGATCACGCAGATTGTGGTTTATGACTCACATCTTTTAGCGTTTGTTCAATGTTATTCATAGACAATTTAAACCCATTTTTAAATGATAACCTGGAGTCTAACAATAAACACGACAGAAGGTTTGTTAAAGCTGTTTTTTATTCTATTAAACATTAAAAATAAACAAACAAAAGAAAAACATTCAGAATTTTTCATCGCGAATGATTTGATTTTAGTATTTTTTTAGTACAAAATAGAAGTGTAACTTGAATTTAATATTGATGAAGATTCATGGGAAATTGTAGTAGAATATCTTTAGACCTGTTTCTAACTAAACAGAGCTGCCAAGTTCTTTATGAATAGCCGCTGTGTCTAACCTGGGTCTGAAATTTAGACTCTGGTTCAGTTAGACTTGGGTATAAAATGTGACTATGAATAAGAATATGCCCCATTGTTTTATAATCGTTTATTTAAAATTTATATTTAAAAATTTTAAAATATTTCTTAGTTGGACCTGGCTATAAGAAAGCACAAATTGGAATACAAACATAACTCATATGTCTAGGTAAAACTATTTTGTCTAGGTAAAACTATTTAAAGCTCGGGTTTTAAAATTTTAAATGCTTAGACACATGTCTATTCTGCCATTTAAATAATAAGTTTAATGAAATATTTTATACTTTTAAACAAAAACCGTATTAAAGTTTGCAAAAAAAACTGTACCTACTCAAATGATCACAGTGGCAGAGCTAATGGATTGAGCTGATCTTGAGAAAAATAAAATTTCCTTTTTGGCCCAAAAATTTTGTGTGACATTTATTGTTATATTTGTTCCTAAAATAAATGATAAAACATTTCAGGGGAATGTCCAAAAAAACGCTATAGGTTCCAATTTAAAAAAAAATTACTCATCCGTTAACGCTGTAGCCAAACAAATTGTTGATTGCGATCGTTAAATCCAAGAATTATATAGTAATTAATTTTTAAAAGACATCTCATAGAAATTCTTGCAAAATCATAGCTAAAAAGAAATCATTTCGAATCATCTGTTTGAACTTACAAATACCCCTCAATATAGAAAAAATAGTACTCTTAATTAAGTAGGTATATATCTGTACAAGAAGGTGAGCTAGCAGAGCAAAAAATTTCTCCTCCGCAAGGAATCAAAGAAAATCAAACCAACTGTTCCACCCGCGGAGAGACCGACCATGATTTCATGAAGCTATTTCGTTTTATATCAGGGATATTCCTTCCTGATGGAATATAGATACTTCTTACTGTATAGGAAGAAATCAGAATTATCCATCCAAAAAAACAAAATAATTTCAAAGCGTATTTGGGATGGTATCCAATTATGATGATGTTTAAAGCAAACAAATACCAAGACTATACATTATACAATTATACATGTGTTTTAAAATAAGGCACTTTGTGGAAATATAAATGCCTCTTGATACCTTTCCGATATAAGTCTCTTAAAATAGATAGAGTGTCCGGGATTAGGTAGGTATAGCTATACTTGAATCTAGAAACCTCCATGTTTTATTAATACAATCAAAGAATTTATGAAATCACATAAAATCGATATAATATATAAGGCCTACAAAAATAAGGATTTAAGAAGAAGAAACAAATAGCAGATAGCTTAAGCTTTAAACAAGTACAAAACAGTTTAAGCTTAAATTTGGTTTTATGTGAAGAGAATCGAGCAAACTCTTAATATATTTCGGTACTAGTTCGACTTAGGCTACTATTACTCACTTTGGATTTAAATGGACTTCAAAAGCAGATTTATGAAATCCGGATTTATTTAATCTGTTTCCATAAATTTATTATTATCCTTGCCTAGAGCATCCTGGATGTAAAACATAAACTGACCTCCGGAGTTCAGTTTAAAATCAATTGGATTTAAATGTGAAAAATATGGAATTCGATTTAATGCTTAAATTTAAATCTGGATTAATTTTTTAGTCTTGATTAAGTGAGTGAACAAAATGAGCGTTAAAGACACTTCTTGCTTAAGTTTCCTTGCTTTGACTTTTGACAGTTTACACGACATCATTTAAGCTTAGCATTCTACCTTCAATAATGAGTAATCTTCGCAAACAAACATCAAATAAAATGATAAATCGGTTTGATGTTAAATTAATAGCACTTTAAAGTGCAATTTACGTTACTCAAGGTTTCATTAACCAATAGTAGTCTTAGTCTTGTTACACTTGCAGCCGAACCATAATGAATTGACATGGCACAATGTATATTTAACAATATGAACCTATGCAGTTTAAATGACACCTTGTCAAATTACTGCTATTTAAATGGCACGATTGCATTTGAATTAGGATAAATTAACAAGCATACTGTAGGTAGGCAGGTGGGTAGATAGAAATGGCAGCCATCGAGCTGACTAGCTCACTGACCCAATTAGCGAAAAAAAGTTCAGTTTTGGTACCAAAACTCGTTTGAACCTATGGTTGAGGAAAGGGTTTGTGGAACAACAATCTGAAGCCCTGAGTTCGACAGCCAAACGCCGAATTTCGTCTCAAAGCCATTTTGTCGCATTTAAAAAAGAAATTAAGTCGTTGATCTTCAGTTTGGAAAGTTCGTCAAGGTCGTCAAAGAAAGCCTTTCCAAGGTGAATGTATCCTAAACCAGGCTAGGGCATTTACAAAGGAAGAAGGAAATCCTAAGTTTCGCCACTTACTCTCCTATTGGCCAGTGTCCGGTGCATGTTGCAACGACTCTCTGGCAATGTCTTGCCTTCGTCTACACATTAGATCTTTTTTTCGGGCGTTATTGTAGGCGGGAAACATATTTCTAGATATAACACAGTTGCTTATAGACTGCTCCACCTACGATTGAATTGGGTGAGCAAAATTGAAAGTAAATTGCCCTTCATAAAGGGTTTTCCAATAAGAGGTGTTATTTTGAATAGCCCGCTATTTCGGTAGTTGTCACTTTTAAAGCTGTCATTTTTTAACATTTGACAAGTAGAAACTACGCCACTACACTACACGCTTCAACAACGCATTGAAATTATTAAAATTCACTATAAAAATGGTGAAAATTTGGCAGAGACGGTTCGTAAAACTAAAACATTTTTGGGTCGTCGTGAAGCACCTTGTCGGACCGCAATACAGAAATTGGTGGACAAATTCGAGCTGTTGGGACAAGTTAGTGATGTGAAGAATTAAACCCGTGCACGTCGCTCAAGAACAACTGAGAATATTGCTGTTGTAGCCCAAAGTGTTGAAGAAAACCCAGGTTTGTCCATTCCTCGTCGTTCTTTGGAATTAGGCATTCCACAAACGTCATTACACCGTATTTTGCATAAAGACTTGGGTCTTAAGGCTTATAAAGTTCAGTTAACACAAGAACTCAAGCCGGCTGATCATCAACAACGTCGTGTCTTTGCTGATTGGGTCCTTGAAATGCATGAAAATGATCCGGAATATCATCCTCGGAGGCTACGTCAACAAGCAAAACTGTCGCATCTGGGGCTCGGAAAACCCAAGAGTTATTGTTGAAAAGCCTCTCCATCCTCAACGCGTGACTGTTTGGTGCGGTTTATGGTCCGGCGGGGTCATTGGACCTTACTTTTTCGAAAATGAGGCTGGAGCAACAGTTACGGTCAATGGATTGCGCTATCGAGAGATGACTAATGATTTTTTATGGCTGGAATTGGATGGTATTGATCTGGACAACGTTTACTTTCAACAAGACGGCGCTACGTGCCACACAAGCAATGAAACCATCGATCTTTTACGGGAAAAGTTTCCGGACCGTGTTATCTCTCGAAGAGGTGATCACAATTGGCCACCGAGATCTTGTGATTTAACACCTTGCGACTTCTTCCTTTGGGGCCACGTGAAAGATAAGGTCTACGCCAACAGCCCAGCGTCGATTCAAGACCTCAAAGATGGAATTCGTGAGGCTATAGAGGACATAGGGCAGCCACTTTGCGATTTGGTTATGGAAAATTTCATGAAAAGGATATGGTCCTGTAAGCGTGGTCGTGGCGGCCATTTGGCTGATGTTGTGTTCCATTATTAACGGCATACCTTCCTCTTTATAATGAAATAAACATCCGATCATTTATATCAAAAAATGCCATTTTTCTTTGAATATCAAAATAACACCTCTTATTGGAAAACCCTTTATAAAGTGCAATAATCTTACTTTTGCCAAAACGATGTAAAGATTTGTTCCACTGTTCGGTGAGATATACCATCAGATCACCAGTGGATCTATTGCTACGAAAGCCATACTGAAAGTCATTTAGAAGCTTTCGTTCTTCAAGATATTTCTTAAGCTGATGATTATTCAGCGTTCCCATGACCTTGGAAAGAAGGGACGTTAGTTAGAGGGAGAAGAAGACACGCCTTTTTTAGGGACAGGCTGGACAAATGCTGTTTTCCATCCACTCGGAAAGAGACCAGTAGAGTAGGACAGATGGAAAAGCTTACGCATTGGTTTTGCCAGCGTTGAAGAACACCTCTTCAGAACAATGCGAGAGGGATACTATCCGGGCCAGAGGATTTGTGAATCTCAAGATCTTTCAGAACTCTAGCAACTGCACGAGTGCGAAAGAAGATTTGTCCCATAAAATTGTTTACGCTCTCGAGTGCAGATGCCGTATGTTAATATAACATTGAATATAATTTTATTGAAAACGAGTTAGTTTCTGATATGCCTAGAATTTTATATGCGAAAGTAACCCGTGTAAATTTAACAAGAGACTCATCAGTTTTTCCCAGAATTTTTCTATGAATCCAAGAATATATTAAGTTCTATTGAAATCACGTCAAACTGCAGCAACATTTTAACGCAATCGACATACTGTGTAACTATATTATATTTTCTCCTATGGTAAGAATAATAATTATTAGCATATTAAATCCAACCCTGTATTCTGCCATAAAGCTCAATAAAATCATACATCCAAGGTATGCATGCATAAATGCTACTATAGGAGCTTATGAATAACCGTCAGCGTCGTAGTCGGAGAGTGTGGAGATGGAGCCGACATCAGACAAGTATAATCTGCTCTAAGGGTGGACATGGACAGTAAATTTGCATGAAAATGCTTTTAATTAAGTGTGTGGGTGTCAAAATGTAGGTAGACGCGCTCTATACGGTGATGGGGTTATCCAATTTAAAAAGATTTTGCATCTCTTCTGTTTGCTGTCACCTCAACAATTTTTTTTTTTTTTTTTTAAGGGAGGAAAGTTTATTGGGTTTAAAATAACAAAATATTTCTACGTGATGGAATGAAATTTGCGTGGAAACTTTTTTTTTATTTGGGTTGACAGAGTTGAAGTTAAAAATTCAGATTTGGATAAACATAATGGCATTTAACATTTTAAACGTGGTTTTATGCAAAAACAAAAATATTTTATAATATGTTATGCGGTTTTCTTTTCAGACTGTCTACGCTAGTTGTAAAATAAGAGCTGATGAAAATAACATTTGAACTGGAGAACGTGGGACGTTAATCCTTCTTTAGACTCCAAGAAGATCTCTGTTTTATATACTCTATATACTGTCTATATCAAACATTGAAAGTATATAAGATGTTGGGTCCTCAGTGCAATTCAACTGGCTTGCACAGTGTGGGCCAAAAGTCGCTTTACTATGGAAATCTGTAATAACTTTTGAACGAACATATTAAAACTAATGAAATAAATTACAAATTAAAGTAGGTATATTTTGTGGACATTTTTCCATTTTGTTTCATTATTTAAAATTAAACTAAACATTTCGACTCATCCTAACACATTCACACACTCGCTCGGCTCTACTCTACTCTAGCACACTGAATGTATCCCTTAATGGATGGGATTGATAAGTGATTTTGACGGTAATTCTTTTTAAATAAGATATTCGTCTCCATCCCTTCAATGTCTTCTCCATCTAACCTTTTGAATCAAGTTATTTTGTCAGCATGCCAAAATATTAATTCTAGTTTTGGATCAGGAGTAAGCAGTGTTGAAGAACATAGTTGAAAGTATATTTTCAGTATGTTCCAATCCCATCGGTCTTGATGAAATGCACCCTTTTTTTTTTTAAAAAATAATACTTCCAGTTTCACTGCCGTATAACATGTATATTTTCAATACCGTACTTACATAAGGGAAATTTCCCTCCGATTGGAAATTAGCTAAAATCAATTTCAATTTTAGCTTTTTCTTTGAAAATTGTTTGAAAGGATCTTGCAAAAAATAAGTGGCAGATTTTCTTAAGGCACATAACCTCTTGACTCCAAGACAAAGTGGTTTTCGAGAGGAATACAGCTGTGTCACTGCTCTGTTAAGTTTCATAGAGGACCTTCGTCAAGCACTGGATGAAGAAAAAGTAAATTTTTTAGTTCTCCTTGATTTTTCCAAGGCATTTGCAACAGTGGCTCACAGCAAACTTAAAGATAAACTCCGTCAGCATCAGTATTTTAATTTATTGTATGAGGCCTTAAAGTTTATTTCTTCTTATCTATCTGATAGAATGAAAGCAGTTCAAAAAGTTAACAGTTTTTCTGATTTTCTTCCTAAAACTAGTGGAGTTCCACAGGGTTCCAATTTGGGACTATTACTTTTTATATTTGAGTCAATGATATTCTCTCTGCTATTCATAACACATGAATGCTCATTACATATGTATTTATTTATGCTCCGGCCTTGGTCTTATTGAAAATAGTGCCTGCCGTGTGAATGAGGACCTGCAAAAACTATCACACTGAGCTCAGATAAATGGACTGATCTTGGAACTACTTAAATCTAAGTGTTTGGTTATATTTAAAATAAAATTCTGAATCTAACATACTTCCCAGAAATTATTGTAAATAATACAACTATTGAATATGTTGATTCAGCTCGGAGTCTTAGAGGAACTTTTACTCTCAATCTTAAATGGGATACGTATATTTATATCACAGTCGGTAAGACCTATACAAAGTGTTACGCACGCTCTGGGTCTCCCAGTCATATACGCCTGCTTGTGAAAAGCTTAATTCTTCCCATTTTGGTCTATGGTTGTGAATTTTTTTAGAGTTGTAACTATGCGTCCAAAAGAAAGCTTAATGTCGTTTTCAATATCACTATTAGATACATCCTTGAACTACATAAATACGAAAGAGTATCTAATTATTCAAATAGTTTACTCAACATGCCACTAGAGAATTACTTTTAGTTTCGTATATCTTACTTACTCTCGGATGTTCTGTTGACCCACCAACCAACCACCCTGTTTCAGAGAAAAATCTTTTTCAACCAGGCCTGACCAAGATGTACCAGCTGATTCTGATTCTATCCCGATGTGCCTCCCTAGTATCTGAGCGCCAATTTTGCAAATAAAAGGCCGATGGTCACCGTATTTTTGAACTATGTAGTTAATCTTATCTAGGAAGCCTCAACGAAGTTCTTGGGAAGCTATTTTCGGTTTCAACTGGTTGCCATTTGGTACTCAGTTGGCATATAGCACATTGTCGTGATGTGTAAGGCACCTGACTCTCAACCAGCATATTCTTGGTTCAAATCCCAAGAAATCATCAAGTAAGTAAAATATTTTTCTATTATTAATAATAATTATACATTCAATTTCTGAAAATAATCTCAGCTTGGTTGAAAAAAATAGAAGAAAACGAAGAAATAAATATTAAATTAATATCAATGAATTTAATTTATTTTTCATTTTATTTATATTGTGCTTCTAATAGGCTTGTATGAGGTCTTATAAGTATTCTGAAAGGTCTCAATCTGTAACAAATAGAAGCTCATAGCGGCAAGCCGTTTTAAACTTTCCCAGTGCTTTCTGACACAAACCGTAGCCTGCAGAAAAAACTTGTTAATTGTTTGCCTAGAAAAGTAACAACCTGCGACATTTTTGTTATACTGATAACTGATTATTGTTTGTTTCTATAAGGCTTTTAGGAAAGACATTTAGTATCTCTGATCAACCTGTACATGATTGTTTAAAAGCCTTTCGAGCTTCTCAGGTGGGCCAAATGTATTTCTCTAAGGCCTTATACAAGCAATTTTGCTAAACTGAAAATAGCTTCGATAAACCCTTACACAAGTTAAATTGTTAGTTGGGACCAGCTGATTCTGATTCTATCCCGATGTGCCTCCCTAGTATCTGAGCGCCAATTTTCCACTAACGCTAAACATTTGTGGAATTCTTTCCCTCGCCATATTAAGAAAACGAACAACATTACACATTTTAAAAACAATTTAAATCTACAATCAGTATCAGTAGGTACAGTACCTTAAAAACTATTCCTTCTTCATCTTTCTTTTTTTTAATTTTTTTTTTCATTCTCTTATTTCAGCCTACTTTTCACTAACTTCTCATCTTTCTTCTTTCTTATTCTCATAATTTCAATTTTTCATTTTGATTTACAATTTTGCCTTTTTTCCCATTTCATTGCTGCCAGTGTTAAATTGTGCAGGGTGTCCCGTAAATAATGGAGAACTTTGCAACTGAGTAAAGCTGCCCTTAAACCCTTTCAAAAAAAAATATTTTAAGATACTATAGCGTAGGTATAGCATTATCGAAATAAATAAATATGTGAGAAACCGATTTTTTCCGCACTGAACATTTTTTTAAAATGGCAATAATGTTATCTTGTAATCGATTACTCGTAGGAAAAACAGTTTTAATATCTTTTTTTTTTTTTGTAGAATATCACATAACTTACAATCAACTGTTTAACCTTGAATAACTTTTTTGGCAGATGACGATGATGATTTATGGGTCCCTACCAATTTTCATATGTTTTCGAATTTGTCCCCGGAAAATATCACATTTTCCCTGCATTAAGGAGCATTTAAAAAAAAAAAAAAAAAAAAAAAAAAAAGAAACAATTTAAAAGGTATGGAGTTCAAATATCAACTCTGTTCTTCAAGACCTACAACTGAGAAGTATTCCAAAAACCTCAATAAATATCAATCAAGATATATGAAATATATTGAGACGTCTTAGAAAACTGACACTTATTTCAGAAATTCAATTTATTTTTTTCTTTATTTTAAAAAGGATGATTCACAGTTTGAAGATACCTATTGGCCAAATTTACCTTCTTTCTATTTGATGCATTGGTTTTTGGGAAATTCAAAAATTTCATCAACATCAAAGAAGGAATGAAAATCATTTTATAGCTCTACAAATTAAATGAAATAATGTTCATGGGATTTACCCAAAAATGTACGTCTATATAGGTATATAGGAGAATTCTCAAAAGAAACTAAGACCCTCTTCAAAGATATTATAACCATAAAACTAAAGGTATGCTTTATTGCATTTATACTTTCTGGTAATTTGATTTTCAGTATCCAAAATCCAACAGCATCCCCCAACCTCCTCTCGCCTTCATCCTTACTATAACTTCTATATAACACTCCCACACAGGAATACAAAACCAAAACAACAACAAAAAAAAAAAACTCCATTATTTTGGTCAATTCTCTGGATAAATCTCTTTCTGCCTGCCTCCTTGTTTTAGTCCATAATGTAGCTTTGGAATTCATTCACATGCTTTAATTTACCAATAAAAACAACCCAGCATAGATAAAATTCTACTTCTATATACAATACAATGTTCGGACGTGTATCCGTATCGTCCTAATATGAGTTGTGCCATTCCATATAGCAAAAGTCCTTGTGCTCCAGATGAAGTCCAATTATTATGGATTATATTGCACACAATATCTCCCTACAATCTCAGTGATATTGAACATACAATATTTACGTTTTTATACATGTTTTTTTTATGTTGTTGTTTCTTTTGCGGTTTTTAACTTCTTCATCATGATTTGTCATTGGTATCCTTTTTTGACCTACACTGAAGGAAAAGAAGATTAAAATGCAACAAGAATAATTCGTGCAACATCTAAGACTGCGGTTATTATAATAACTTCTGAGTGAAAGTATGATGAGAATCGGATTGAGACATCAACGAGAAAATAGGAAAAAAACACAATTGAGAAGTGAATTTTCAAAAACGGATAAAAACAACTTTAGTCATTTCTCAGAAAATGAAAAAAACAAAACAAAATGTGAAATTATGACTTTCTACAGGGTGATTCGCACATGGTGTAACAGGAGGGGGGTCTACCCCCCCCCCCCCAACTTAGCCATGAGAGCAATAAAAACAAACAAGAACAAAAATGAATTTTTTTCAGAACCATGTCTGATTGAGTTCAAATAGTAGCTTCGTTCGTTGAACTTTACCCAGGGTTGACCCAGGTTTTCTTGACAACCCCAAGAATTGTCAAAAAAAACCTGGGGTTTTCGGTTCTCAAAAACGTTGAAGGGCTGCTGACATTTAAAGCAAGAAAAAAAAGTACTGTGCTTAGATAATTAGAACTTAAAATTTGTTTCAAATAAAGGGTTTTCCAATAAGAGGTGTTATTTTGAATAGCCCGCTATTTCGGTAGCTGTCAATTTTGAAGCTGTCATTTTTTGACATTTGACAAGTAGAAACTACGTCATTAATAAAAATGGAACGATACACGCTTCAACAACGCATTAAAATTATTAAAATTCACTATAAAAATGGTGAAAATTTGGCAGAGACGGTTCGTAAAACTAAAACATTTTTGGGTCGTCGTGAAGCACCTTGTTGGACCGCAATACAGAAATTGGTGGACAAATTCGAGCTGTTGGGACAAGTTAGTGATGTGAAGAATAAAACCCGTGCACGTCGCTCAAGAACAACTGAGAATATTGCTGTTGTAGCCCAAAGTGTTGAAGAAAACCCAGGTTTGTCCATTCCTCGTCGTTCTTTGGAATTAGGCATTCCACAAACGTCATTACACCGTATTTTGCATAAAGACTTGGGTCTTAAGGCTTATAAAGTTCAGTTAACACAAGAACTCAAGCCGGCTGATCATCAACAAAGTCGTGTCTTTGCTGATTGGGTCCTTGAAATGCATGAAAATGATCCGGAATTTCATCGAAAAATCATCTTGACTGATGAGGCCCATTTCCACCTCGGAGGCTACGTCAACAAGCAAAACTGTCGCATCTGGGGCTCGGAAAACCCAAGAGTTATTGTTGAAAAGACTCACCATCCTCAACGCGTGACTGTTTGGTGCGGTTTATTGTCCGGCGGGGTCATTGGACCTTACTTTTTCGAAAATGAGGCTAGAGCAACAGTTACGGTCAATGGATTGCGCTATCGAGAGATGATTAATGATTTTTTATGGCGGGAATTGGATGGTATTGATCTGGACAACGTTTTCTTTCAACAAGACGGCGCTACGTGCCACACAAGCAATGAAACCATCGATCTTTTACGGGAAAAGTTTCCGGACCGTGTTATCTCTCGAAGAGGTGATCACAATTGGCCACCAAGATCTTGTGATTTAACACCTTGCGACTTCTTCCTTTGGCGCCACGTGAAAGCCCAGCGTCGATTCAAGACCTCAAAGATGGAATTCGTGAGGCTATCGAGGACATAGGGCAGCCACTTTGCGATTTGGTTATGGAAAATTTCATGAAAAGGATATGGTCCTGTAAGCGTGGTCGCGGCGGCCATTTGGCTGATGTTGTGTTTCATTATTAACGGCATACCTTCCTCTTTATAATGAAATAAACATCCGATCATTTATCTCAAAAAATGCCATTTTTCTTTGAATATCAAAATAACACCTCTTATTGGAAAACCCTTTATGTCTTAAACAGTAATAAAAACAACTTCTACCGTTTCCACTTTATATTGCTATTTATTAGCATTGAATTAAATTTGAATATTCTTTCAATTTGTTTTCCAAAAATAAACAATAACCTGCAGCATGTGAATCCACAACAAAACATATGCATAATGATTCATGTCATTTTGGCAGTTTTTGCTTTACCTCAACTCGCCACAGCAAAATACCTAGTTCTACTTCAGGGCGAGTTCAGGGTGACCCCAGGTCTCAAAAAAACACAGAATTTTTTCACCAGGGTGACTTTATGTTTTTCAAAAAACGCTTTGGGGCGACCCCAGGGTGACTTCAGGGCTCAACGAACAAACCTAGTTATAACTTTTGTTTTGGGTTCAACTTTGGTTAGATTTATACTTTAATGGGAAGTGCTAGAACAAGGCAAGTCTTTAAAAGTAAGAACTAATATTGTCTCACATGAATTTAGTCAGGATGCTCTTTCAAAGACTGAAGTACAAAATTATTTTTTTTTCAAAATTATGACTTTATCTAATCATTTTATGAAAAAGGACGTACAAATTAAAAACCTTTTTACTAAACTTACTACGCAGAAAGAAAAACACAGACAAAACAAAGCAACAACGTATCAAATTCAAATAATGTCATAATATTGACAGCGGGTTCGGGCACTTTCTAGTCAAAGTAATTCCAATTGGAAAACTACAAGGTGTCATTTTAGCTGGAAACATATTTATGGATACAAACAAGTTTTTGCAAAGGTCATTTACGAAATGTATCTACAATTAATTTCCTCATTCGCAAATTTTTTTTCTTAAAAATTAATATTTGTGCTAAAACAAAAACACAAAATATATACAGTGGAAATAGCACACTTTTTTTTAATTTGTATTTTGTATTAAAGTTTATGTAAGGAACAGTTAAAATTTTAATACATGTATGTTTTTGCTATTTTTAGAAAATTTGCATATTTTTTGATGGATAAGAATCCATGTTTTGACGTATTGCAGTCATTGCTGTAAGTAAATAGAAACAAATACCACAATTTATACAAAGTACAGCTTTGACATATAATTAGCACATAACCTGTAAAAGTAAATTTCCCTTTAAATGCCAACATGAAATATAATATGTAGTTGGAATTCCCTTGTTTGCAATCAGAGCTTGACATCTTCTTGGCAAATTTTCGACCAATTTCCTGCAGCGTTCTATTGGTATTGGTATGCATACCAAGCACTTTTGATGATTTCCCATAATTCTTCAAATTTTTTTGGATTTTTACCTTCGATTTGGAGTTCAATGCCTTTCCACAGATTCTCAATCGGGGGAGACTAAGCCGGCCACGGCAAAACATCCACAAAATTATCCTCTAAACACGATTTCACCAAGCGAGAAGCATGCTTCGGATCGTTGTCGTGCATAAAGTGCCATGTCAAAGGCAAATTGTCACCAGCGCAGGGAATCATGTGATCTTCTAAAATGTTATTATACACATGTTGATAAATTTTTGAATTAATCTTTACAATTAGACCCACTCCATGCCAAGAAAAAGCTCCCAACACCATAACATTTCCCCCTCCGTGTTTTATTGTTTTGAGGGTGTATTTTGGGTTGAGTTGTTGGTTAGGCGGACGCCAAACATATTTTTTTTTTCGTCTGACCCAAATCTGCAGAACTTGGATTCATCACTACATTTCGTTTTTCAGTTCAAGGTGGCGCTGTAGGCGATTAGGAAATGGCCTTTGGGATACTGTTTTTCAACTTTTGATTTTTGTAGTGTGAAATGGGGTCAAATTAAAAAAATTGGCCGACTTCAGAAATTCTTTTTTCCAATTGTTTGAAAGGTTCTGAGGAAATGGCTTTAGGGATATTCTTTTTCAAAATATTAATATTTTTAGGGTGAAATGAGGTAAACATAAAAAAATATTTTTTGTTTCAAAGGTTTTTCTTAGGAAGTGACTTATATTTGTAGGGTGAAATGGGGTAGAAATAAAAAAATATCCTATTTGAAAAATTCTTTTGGTGTTTGAAAGGTTGTTTTTTAGTGAATAGCCTCACAGATTTTTTTTAGAAAATTGGTATTTATCGGTTGTAATGGGATAAAAATAAAAGTGTCATCTTATTTCAAAAATTCTTTCCGTGTATGAAAAGTTATTTAAAAAATTGCTATATGTAGTGAAATGGTCTAAAAACAAAAAAGTGGTTTTTGATAACAAAAATTCTTTCTTTGTTGGGAAAGTAATATAGGTTGGACTAAAAGGATTATGTTTTAACATATTTAGCCATTCTTAACGTGAAGTAGGTTAAAACCCATAATGTTGATAGTTTGTATATTCGATAACAAAAATTAGCTTTAAAATTTACTTATATTTTCTTTTGTAATTTGTATGCGAAGCTAGATGGGCCAGCTAGTATAAGTTTAATTTTAATGTAAAATTGAAGAAAAAGACAAATTGTTTTGGATTGTGTTTCTTATAAGCGAGTTCTTCTTATATAGGCACATAAGTGTTTCTTACAAGCGTATATTACTGTACTGTATAAATGATAGCGTCTTGCAGTCTCTTTTGTGAGGGCATTCATGAGTAGGGTAGAGTGGGGCTAGTTGGGACACTTTTTACTTGAAGTCTAATAACTTTTTACCTATTCATAACATAACAACGAAACTAAAATCCACAGAAAAAACATAATTTTGGCTTCTTAAATACATTTGCACAAAATGAAAATAGCTAATAGAAGGAGAATAACATTTCTTCAAATACATACAATCCAATAAGTAGTTCAACTTGCCTCAGTAGATGGGGTAAGTTGGAATAATGCGTGAAAATTGGAAGAAAAAGCTCAATTAAGGACAAAAACGCTCTTTATTTTAACTTAATTTGATCCCATAACCAAACACAAACTTTATTCAAAACATGCGTTTTTAGTTCTCAGATTTCAGACCCGCTTCTCTCAAAAATGTCTCTTTAGGTAAAACAGTTCTTATAGCTGCATTAAGCCGGTCTTTGGACACTCCACTTCTATCAGTGTTGCGGTTGTACGTACGTAATTTATTCAATAACGTGATTCACAAAAATCCATAATAAACACAAAAAGAAGCTAACTCGTTTTTTTTTTTTAATTTTGTACTGAAAAAACCCGTCTCTCAACTGGGCTAGGGATAGGGAACTTACCTGCATCAAAGTACATTAAATAATAAAGACCTACATATATGGTTCGGAACAAGACGGTTTGCAAGTAGTAGGTATAGCCTACCTATAGAGTGTTGTAACGCTGTTGGTGAGCGTTAACTTATAACTTAAAGACTTTGCCATAGTATTCAATTTCCTTCTTACATTTATTAAACGTATAGAGATTCTTTCTTTAACCACACTGCACGTATGTGGAATGCTTTTCCTGGTTCTATTTGTCCCTCGCAATTTCATATTAAGATAACTTCAAAACCATATTTGCCGGTATGTCTTTTTAAATCTCTTCCTATTTTTTAAACACTTGCACTATGTTTAAACATTTTAAGGGTAGTCAAAACCCCTTTACTGTGCGCATAATTAAACAAAATTATGGAAATGCTCAAAAGCAAGTGTAAGCACAGGTGTATGTTTTGCACAATTAATTTTTCTTCAAGTGTAGGTCGCTATAGTCATTATAGCTTTATTATGGTTTTAATAGACTTTAAGAGAGTCCTTTTTTTCTACTGACTGAATGTTTTTCCAACCAGCGTCAAACAATTTTTTTGGAATCATACTTGCAAGCTGGATCTTTTTTGTGTGTGGTAGGTAAAGCTTGTGTCGATTAAGTTACATTATTGTCCCTTCAAGCAAAAGGGAGCACAGTAATTCTTCATGTTCTTACATCGGGTTGTAAGGAATAAAATCACAAAAGCCTCTTATATTCATACACTTTTTCCACATGAATGATATATTCGTCTGCGTTTGTGTCAAAAAGTGTGTAGGTAGAAATTTGTACATATACATACAAGGCTTTAGGTTATAAACAAAATTGTACCTTGATATCTCCCAAAAAAAGGTTGACTTGTCCTTGAAAATTCAGAGTGATTGTTGTTTTGAGCCTTTTTTAGTTGTTGAAGGTATCATAATACAGAGTCCTTCGTGGTGTATTTGTGTGATTTAACATTTTAAGATGTGGTATACGGAAACTATACACAGATACTTGTACATCTACATCACTCTTATGCCATCCCATACACCACCGCAGGAAAGGAATTATTTATTTAGTAATAAGGCTTGATGCCTGGGAAAATATATTACCAATTAGACCCAAGAGATACGACAACATTATACTTATAGGATGTAGGTATTTTGTTTTTGATTGGATTTCGCCTGAAGCTTTATCACCGTTGTTAAATGTTTCGAGTGTTGTTTTGTATATGGAATGGATTGTGAGTGTGAAGCGATTATGTCTTCAACCACAAAACTTAAGTTTGGGAAATCTCAAGACCATATACCAGATACCAGCGGGGACTTTAAATGTTTGTGTTTTAAATTATTGTCATCGTGTCGTTAACATTGTGCGAGTATATTATTTGTGGTAATGTTTAATTATGGTCTTGTCAGCTTTTATTTTGTAAATTTTCACTTTTAATTTGTTTTTTTTTTTTTGTGTTTGTTTGGCGAAGTAAGTACACCGCATTTTGTATTTATGTAAATATGAAATTTATGCAAATGTTGAAATATTCATTTTCTTGTTTGTGGACTTGGCAAACGGTTTTTGATCTGTTTTAAAGGAAATCATTCCAAGGGGATTTGCTGCACACGAGAATTTATTTCACTTTTATTGTGAAATATTTTCTTTTTAATGGGGAAGGAATTCCTGTTGGTATGTAGGTACCTACAGTGACAAGAGAGCTTTTTTAAGTGAGAGAAATCTTTTCCCTACAAATCTGCTAGTTATTTTCCCTTTTTTACTTGCTCTATAGGGCAAGTATTGGTTTCGTGTAAGAAAAAAAAAAATTGAGGTTATAATCAAAACTAACACTACGATAATCGAGTAGTCCGAAAAAGTGGGTTTCGTCATGCCGTCCGTCGGTCTATGCGTCTGTTCGTCTGTGCGTCTGTACGTCTGTGCATCTGTGCGTCGGTGCGTCCACTGTAGTTTGAGCTAGAGCCTAAACAGGTGTACCGACTTGCATGAAATTTGGTACAGAGCATACTTATGTGATTCCCTAGAGGGGAAATTCGAAGTTTTGTTTTAGCTCATCTAGAACGGGTCGCTGCCATACAAATATTTTGGTTTCTTCAAATTTTCTCAGAAACAGATCTAACGATTTTGATTAAACTTCGTACCTGTAATAAAAATTCAATTTTAAGAAAACTGCATTTAAGTTTTTTCTCAAAAAAATTGACGTTTTTTGAGAAAATGGTCTTATTTTTGGCTTATTTGCGTATATCTTTGCCACGGTTAGTACGATTTTGTTATAATTTTGCAATCTGATGATTCTCAATATTATAAATAATAATACACATAAAATTTTTTAAAAATATTTTTTTTATACACAAAAAAAAATCAAACAAAAAATAATTTTTATAATACTTTTGACTGTTTTAAAATTTGCTAATTCTAACTACAGACTGGCGTCAAGTTGTTTAAAATCTTTAGTGCAACTTTAAATTGCATTTGACTTCAACTACAATACTTGGAAAAATTGTCCATGTTGAGTTGACATCCACTGAAATTCGAAAAAATTTCAATTTGGAGCCCTATACTGCAAAGTATCAAAGGTAGGTATATTGCATCCTTTTCACAATAAGGGAAAAATACCACATTTTAGACGAATACGAGTATCGGGTTTGTGCAGTCTATTGAGCAATACCTGAATTTTCAGTTCTCTTGAAGCAAAATTTTGAATGGATCCGGATAGAATCCCTAAAACCAAAATCCTGAAAACCAAAAAATCCCGAAAACTCCAAATCCGTTCATCCCAAAAATCCAGAATTCCCATTAAATCAACAAAAACCGATACACAGAAAACCTAAAATTTCGAAAAAAAATGCTTTAGTTTATTAAATAAAAAAGTCTTCAAAACAGTATTGAGCAAGACTTCTCAGTACAAAATATTTAACGTACGGTTTGGTGTGGTTTATGGGCCGGCGGCATCATTGGGGATCGCTACCGTTCAATATTAACAAAATATTTTTGGCCCTGATTGGATGATATGGACTTGGAGGACATGTGGTTCCAACAGAACGGCGCCACAAGCCACACAGCGAATGTCACAATCAATTTATTGGAAACCAAGTTTGGAGAACGTGTTATCTCACGAAATGGTCCAGTTGCTTGGCCGCCTCGGTTGTGCGATTTGACGCCGTTAGACTATTTCCTGTGGGGCTACGTCAAGTCTACAACAAGCCAGCGACGATTGATGAACTTCGTACGAATATCGAACGTGAAATTGCAGCAGTATCGGCCGATTTATGCTTGAAAACCGTCGAAAATTGGGTTCAGCGTCTGGACTTCTGCAAGTTTGCCCGTGGTGGCCATGCAAAAGAAGAAGAATGATGGTGTCAGTCGATTGAAACTGCGATTTTAGTGATTTCCACTGACAACAACTGCAACTAAATATTCTAAAAACTCAAGATATTTAATTTAGGGAAAGTATATCCCAAAAGGGTGTTCTATCGCTGTCAAAATTGCAAATAATGACGTTCAAATGACGTGAGAGTTTGCGACTTTTATATGCCGTCTGCTCATAGTTTTAGTTTCATGTCGTGCGATATGGCGAGCAAATGGTTCTTGCTGCGTTGGAACGTGAGCGTAATCCACATATTGCATTGATGTGTGCCATTCCATTGATTAACATGTGCGACATTCAGATTGTTATCGCCATCGCGTCGGTTTGCTCATACCTTCTAGCAACCAACCCTTTACAATTTCATTGATTCATTGAATCCATCCTAATAAGTACATATACATCCGTTGTTTTTCTTATAACACGACTGCCTAACTTAAATGATAAATATATTAATGTGTTTTGACATTCTAATTTAAGAACCTGACACAAATGCTATCATCGCAAAAGACTGTTTTATTTTTATTTAGCTGTCAACAACTCTGAGTAAGCTACCAAAAAAGAAGTTCCGACCATTAATTTATGTAGTTCCCATTTATATATAAGAAAATTTATAGCATTCGCTGCTATAAAAAGTTAACCAATTTAAATTAGAAATATTTTTGTCTGTATTTATTAACCAAACAAATCGCTTCTGTCCAACGCAATAGATTTCCAAAACGGCCATCTATAAGCAACCAAAAATACAAATCCATTTTCCATATGTATAGATGTGCATCGCTTCTCTAAATCAAAAATATAATCTATAGATACTAACGAAATTGCTCCCCTATGACACAATCAATTAAAAAAACATTCCAAATATACTAAAATGTTAGTACACGATTCTCAAAAAAAAAAAAAAAAAAAAAAAATAATAATTATTATTTTCCCCACATGACCATCAACATCAAGCCAAATTCATGAATGAAACAATAAAATTATATTATTCGGTGCCTCCTTAGTAATTAAATTGTCGTAAAAACAAATATTTCAGTAGCTAAGCATTAATTTGCACGACGTGAATCCCAATTCGACAACATCATCACAACTACAGCAAATGAGCAAACACCACTCATCAGCTCAAAATTTATTGTTTCGAAAAATATTAATTCTGACCAAAAAACAAAAAACTTATATGTATTATTATTCGTGTTGTTTTATTTTTGTGCGATGTACGATGTACCTAACCAACTTGCTGAACTTTTTTGCAAACCAAAGCAATAAGCAAACCACATCCAGAACTTTTTCCATTCAAGGGGGCACCAGCACCAGCACTAGCACCATCAGAATATTAGAATACTAATTTGTTTTCAATTTTTTTTTCTCCATAAGTAAAATTAGCCAAGATAAATGGATTTAATAAAAATATTTAAGTTTCCTTTCTGAAAATAAATCTCAATTGCTCATCATGTCGGCCGGTTCAAGTTCGAGTGTAGCAGTCGGCACGGCACGCTGCCAGCCTATTGATATATAAAATACGACCAACGTCCAGCTTATTGACGCTGTCGATTGCCATTCCACAGTAGGGTAGAATAGCTTCAACTTTGGAATTAAATAATACACGTGTGTTAAGCCTACATTATCGCATCTAACATGCGAAACAAATATGAAAATATAGGCTTAAAATTATAAACAGGCTACTAGCGTGATACTATAGTTAACAATTTACTAACTTTAAAACTCTTTACTAAAATGTTCTGAGTTTTAAACAAATTTTAAAATGTATCATACTAAGCCTGTTTTCTTAATAAACTGCAGCTGCAATTTTTGAAAAATATTTTTTTCTTTTAACAGAAAGCAATCAAACAAAATGAGGCAATTTTTATTGTACATAGGGGGATTCAGGCCCTCAAGCCCCTTCCCTGGCTACGCCCAACTAACAATTTAGCTTGTTTTAGGTTTACTTACTTTTTACTTTTTTAACATTTTTCGATTTTTTGTGTGTTTAATATTATCATTACCTTTGTTGTATGGTGCCTATTGGAATATTATTCAACATTAAAATTATAAACTCGTCTTTGCAATGATTTTCTTAAATTTATTCCGACTATGTGCGATGGGCTCTCCCACTGTGAGTCATCGACGCATTTATTAATTCCATTCCACAATAAATTCCACAAGCGACGATAGAATGTTTAATTGACCAAAGAGCTGGAAAGCAAATTTTTACAAATCACCTCCGGACGACGGATCAATTGTTTTTTAAAATGAAAAAGTTCGCCGCACCGCCGTAAGTTTATTGTTGATAGTTTTTTAGGTAGGTATAACTATGTTGTATAGGAACTCTATAGATATCTATCTGAGTTGGGTATAAAATGAACTGCAATGTTTTTGTATACAAAGCAAAATAAAAATATTTCGTTCAGAAAACGCTAGAGCTAGACCCCCCATCTCTTTGGGACTTCTTGCCCTAGCCACTCTAGTTATGCAAGGTGAATCCACCGAAAGGGAAGCTAATAAAAAAAGCCAAATGAAAATTGATCTTAATTTGTATTTATTTCGTTTTATCGTTTATTCTGGCATAGAGCAGCGCACAGCGGCATCAGCCCATGGCTTGACATGTGGCCCATTCCATTGTTGTAGTGAATTTTATTGGTCGTGCGGCTTTGCGCTATAGGTAGGTACATACCGTTGTTGTGCGAGCAGTAGCAGTAGTCTCATTGTCGCCATGTTACCGGATGACAATTATCCGATTGAATGGCTACTTTATACGAATTTTCATTGCCACGGAAGCGAATGTCACACACTTTTGAATGTAATTAGCTAAACTTTTTTTTTGTCTACTCAGTCAGCACTTCGGCAGCGTGAGGTTGGCCCGTGGTTAATGATTATTGTCGGGGCGCAATGATTTCAATTCGGAGCACGTTTTTATGATGAAAGTGCGATGGTAAATTTACATTGACAAGTGTTTTTTTTTTTGTTTTTCTTCTAAGACTGGGAAGTTTTCATTAGCTTTTACTCTTCAAAAGATTTACATACATAGGTACATAATCATTTTTCTTTCATCTTATCTTCTATACTTCTATCTTGTATTCTATGGACTTATAAAGGGTGTTTTTATTTTCTAAGCGTGTTTAAACTTTGAATTTGAATAGAAATAACATTTTCTTAAATTTATAGAAAGAAAATGAAAATAAAAATTAAGATATCTGACACCGACGGAGAAAATTTGAATAATGATAAACCTACCTACTCCCAATGTCACGTTCGGACGTTTTTAGTGAGCTAATCATACGCTAATAACGAGAAAATCTAAGGGTAATTTCGTCTGCAAAAAATGTAATGATAATGGATAAGAATTTTTGACAAGAAGACGTTAATGATTATGAGAAAAATGATCGGAGAAAAATAACGTAGCCTTGGGATATCTATTAATTTTGAGAAATTTTAGGTTTGAAATTTCATCCAACACGTCTTATATCCAACATCAGTCACTGTCAAAGGTTTTTGAAATTTCATCTGCAATAATCTTATACTTTCTCCAAAACGATGCACATTAGATATAGCTAAGACGTACAAAAATCAATGAATTGTTTGTTTTCATTTTATGTAGATATTCATATGTATAATAACGGATACCTAACTGGAGCAGTAGCCGGGAGGCGCCAATGGCTGATGAGTATGCTGGAGTTTAGTTCAATCACATACTCAATCACATACTCACATAGTTGTAAGTGGTTCTCTATATCTTCGAACTTTCACAATCATTTTCGATTAAATTTGGAGTTATTCGGAAAATGTCCTAAGTAAATATCTAGTAGTGCAATAGGTCGTAGTGTTAGTAATTGGTCAGAAATAATTGATTTTTCCAATAGTTGGGGAGTTGTTTTCGAAAAACTGGTGGTCACAAAAACATGTAGAAACCACTCTCGGCACGCCCGCCGCCGCTGCCACCGCTCATTTACCGTTCGCACGTCATATTAACGGGTCTTCCAAAAGTGACTTCCGAACTTTGACAGTTGAAAGCGGCCATATTGTTGAAGCTACAACTGTTAAATTGGCTGTCATTTATTCAGCCTGTTTTGTTAAATCATCTTGGATGGATATAGCGTTGCATGCAACACGTGTAAATGATAAAATTGTTTTATCAAAATGGGTGTTTTGTTCGGGCAACGTTCCGCGAGCTAAGTCCATTTTACGGTCGCCATAATCGTCCTACTGAGAGGACTATTCGCAGTGTGGTGGACAAATTTCAGTCCACTGGTCTTTTTAACGATAACCAACATTCATGTGTCGACAAAACGGTAGAACTGCCGAAAATATCGCCCCTGTCCGTCAATATGCAGGAAAACGCGACTTAATGATAGCAAATTATATAAAATAACTTATACAATCCTAATACAACTACAGCTTCATTTAGCTTCTCTAACTTCATTTATAGAGGTCTAACCGAAAAACTAGCCTCGATTGTGTTTCCTTATCTAGCTTTCAAACACTTTTAAAGAAGCAGTTACCGAAATCATGACTTCTATAAGGTTTTTTTTTTAAAGAAAGCCTTATAGAAGTCTTATAGATACATATTAAGACTTGTAGCATCTCAATATTTTTAAGCTTAAAGAAACTAAAATGTTAGTTGGGAGTTCAATAGGTAGATGAATTGCAATGAGTGAATTTATATGTATTTTGCTTTAGAAAAAAAAAGAGGTTGAATAAGTTAATAA
The DNA here is from genome assembly GCA_932273885.2 of Leucozona laternaria. Lineage (NCBI taxonomy): Eukaryota > Metazoa > Arthropoda > Insecta > Diptera > Syrphidae > Leucozona > Leucozona laternaria. The sequence continues at coordinate 276,205,626 of OW026366.1, forward strand.
GTGACTGAAATTTTGCTCCCGAACCCGATTTATTGCTATATCTTCATTTTTACAGCGAAACTTTTAACAGCGTTTTTGAATAATATTTAAAGTGTGGAAAATTTGACGCCTTCAAAAATATTCCACCCGGAACCTAAGTCACTGCCGTCGCTATGGTAAAAATTGCACTGGTTTGAGGCAAATTTCAAAGTCACCATATTTAAAGATGTCAGTCCTTTATTTGTGTGATTTTCAGAAATCAACTTTCCTATTCATTAAAATTTTTTGCTGAAAGGTCTTTTATATGAATGTTTTAAGTTTTCTCAAGATTACCAATGAGTTTGAGGAAAATTCCTGAATAAAATTGTATCTTTTTATGTAAACTAAAGCTGACTTTTTATGACCATAGTGACCTCTTTCAAATGGCAGATGTCATACACCTCTTTTTAAAAATCCCACAAGGGGGTAGGTACTAAGATCCCGAAGCTTACAGTAAATAAATCTCCTTTGACTCCCCTCATTAGATATAACGCTGACTGAATTCCAGGAAGAACGGTGCAAACTACATACCAAGTTTTAAAATAAGATTATAATTTAATTTGTTTCCCGATTACACCTCCACCATATATTATTAGATCAATGATTTTTTTAAAGTGAAACTTTTTTATAAATACCAAAATTATAATTGTAAAAATTAAAATAAAGGGTTTTTCAACTGGCGCTGATAGATTTTGGCGGCCTTGGCGGCCGTGCTGTTTTGGTAACATCTGTTAATTATGTTGTTTATTATTCAATTACTGATGCCAAATCACCATGGCAAGTTACACGATTGAACAACAAGCCCAAATGATAAAACTTTAATATCAAAGTCTTTTGGGGCAACGATCGTTTGTTGCGAACATTTAAGGTTTACATATAGTCGTCCTCTTCCATGTCGATTATTGATCTTGTAAATCGAAACTCACTTTTCTACAAACTCTCGCAACTGCGTATATCCACAAAGTTCATACATGTTTTTACGGAGATGTATGCAGATTCGATGTATCCGGCATAGTTTGCACTACACAGAATGATTCGAAAAATATACTGGAGTGAAGGAAGGATGTCATCTAAGAGGTCTTCTTTTCTCATTACTTATCAACGATGAAGTAACGCGCCTACCAGAAGGAATAGAAGAAATAGAAGAAAGAAGAATAGAAGAAATAGAAGCTATACTTTTATATGCTAATGCCCTAGGTGATACTGTCAGAATCTCCCAAAAATCTTCAATTGATGATTTACTACTTAGCCGAGTATTGCAATAAATTGGGGCTCCTTATTAACACCGACAAATCAAAAGTGATGTTGTTTTCTAGATCTAACCGGAACCAAACACACGTAGTTGGAATTTCAATGGAAACCGATTGGAGATAGCGGACGAGTACAAGTACCTGGGAGTTAAAATAAATAAGACCATTGATTTCTCGGCGGCTCGAGACCGGAATCGGTGGAGAGACTTGTTTTGTTGAAGGAGGCCAGGACCGGACCCCGGTTGTCGAGCCGATGATGATGATGATGATTGATTTCTCCAAATACCTCGATGAGAAAGCCAAATATCCCCAAAGCTCGATTAATTTATCTGAAAAGTCCGTCTTCACAAACTAGCGCATCATACTCTCTGCTAAGTATAAAATATTTAGTGTTCTTGTTAAATCTGCACTCTGCTATCTCAACCAGTATGGGGTGTTTATGAGCATACGGTGTCATAAAAAAGTTCCATCGAAATTTAAAAAAAAAAAATGTTTAACGTTACAATAAATACACCAAACTATGCATTATATCTGAAAACGGGTCTTCTTAAGCTTTACACAAGTACACTTAAGTCACAGGCCGACTTCATCGTTAAGGTGCTGTCCCATTCAGACGACCGTTTACCAAAAAAATGGCTCTTTATGAAATGAGGAACAAAGACTGTTGGGTGCTGAAGTGAAGCTTAGGACAAGATTGTGGGGAAGTAATGACTTTAGATTCTCACAACTTAACTAATCTAAAGGAGCAGTTTTACCGCATCATTCAAGCATACGAAAACTCTGCAAATGTTGCGCTCCTAGGATTTGTAATTCAGAAAGCAAAATATTATATTCACAACTCAAACATAATTTAATGGAAGCAAACTACTTCAACGATTCAATGAGTTACAGAGAGATATCGTTAATACTAAAATCCATTTCAATATCTACCCGCCCTTATTAAAATACCCTTTTTTACAAATTTAAAAAAATATTCCACATACGCCACCCTACACCTGCGGTAAACACAAAAATTATAATAATTGTTTTTTGTGAAAACTAACACTACGACATTTTTTTTCGCCGCTTATTTGGAATTACAGTAACGATTCCAAAATTGCTGACAAAAGTTGTTTTTTTTTCAAAATTTATCTTGCTTACTTTACATAGCTAATTTCTAAGAGCTTTAGTAAGACTACATTAAGTATTTGAATATAATTCAATAAGCATGTAGGTATTGTAACCTGAACCTATTCCTAAGCAAAACGCATTCAGTGGAGTACCAGGCCACAAAAGCTATATAAGTATTGAACACTTAACATCCTCAATGCTTAACCAATAAAAATATTACAGGAACTTTAAGCCCTAGCTCGTGTGTGGGGCTTATTTGTTTTATTCTTGTTAAAATATAGAGATGTTCTGCCTTCTAATTCTACTAGTTTGTGCGATTTTATAGAAATACTATGTACAAGTCTTACGAGTATTTATACTTGAGATACCTTCGCAAATCACATAAGTGGAATTAATTTTGTGTGTTGTGAAGAACCATCTTAAACAGCTCACCTCTGGCTAAATGGGGAGAAACAAGTTCTATATAAGAAACACTTTTCTCAAGTGGCCTCTCCTTAGTGTCTTAGAGGCGTTCAAATACTATGAAGAAACACTCACATATACACATACTCAACGCATCAAAAAAAAACAAAAACTTCCCTTTACTTACAAAATTATTTTTTGTTGTTTCTAACATCTCCAACTTCTATAAAATCAGCAATATTCTCCCCCATTAATTAATCCCATTTACATTCAGAAGCACTTTCTTGTCGAGCGGAAAATCTAAATATACATTTAAAACCAAAACAGGATTAGATTCCAAATAAAAAAAAAAAATACCAAACATAAATAAAATAAATACGACAAAAAATGTTTTTTTTTTTTTGTTCTAAGTAAATTGGATACCTAGCTTTAAAATACACTTCCCAGGCTTTCAGCTTTCAACAGCAGAATAAGGTTCGACACGTATCTTCCCTTCCTTCTTAAGCACGCACACAAGAGTGTACTTCATGCTCATGTTCACAGATGAGACCAGGACAAAATAACACACAGCTCAAGATAAGAAATGTTTCCCTTTTTCTAGCATCCTTCAGGCATATTAATTTCTATGTTTCATGTTTGTATTTGATACCAGTTCATGTTTTGCTTGTCCGTATAAAGTCGTTAACGCTGCCCGTCTCGGCTCGGCTCGGCTCGGCCCTGCCCGACCGGAAAAGTTATAATGTTTCCGGTAGCGAAATTTTTTATTTTTCTGTTGATTTGAAAATTTGAATACATTAAGAACTTAAATCTGAAAGACAATTCTTACTTAAACATCTAAATGGAAAAAAGAAGTTACTTTTTAAATACATGGAGACATAATATTATATTGTGTATCCAATATATATGTAAGTTGGTCAAGACGAGGGGGCTATTTTTTAGAACTTTATGCAAAAAGTTCTCAAATGGAATAAAAAAGTATGCAAATTAATATATTTATATACTCTAATTCGGCCCAAGTGGAAAAAAAAACCATTCCGAGATCGCTGGAGAAACTTTTACTCATCTCATTTGGATGAAGTAAGAAATGTCAAAATTTGACTCTTAAGTGGGGCTTCAGGTCCTTTTTTTTTTTTTGATAATTTCAATGTTCATTTGACAAGTAATTGAAATTATCAAAAAAGACCTGAAGCCCATTTTATAGTAAAAAAGGTCACGGAAAACGAACTTCATTTTACCGGTGCGGTGTAGGGAGTTCAGCCATCAGCCGAATAGGGGGAATAACATGTAGCATACGAAAACATGCACGTGCCGTAACTATTCGGACTGGTGGAAGTGTGATCATAGCCTCTTCGCGGCGGCCGCTAGAAACAAGCCTTTAAAAAGGTTTGGCTAATATGATCAGGCTGGTTCCACAGGTTGGCAACAGGTTAATTCCCTGTTCCGTAAAACTGAAGAATTACGAGACCAAAAACAAGCCTCGGAAACGGACTGATCTCACGACGACAACCCACGCAAAGAAAACGGAATAACGATTTACGAATTTTCTTATGGAACGTACGATCGCTCTATAGAGCTCGAGCTGCTCAGCAGCTAGCCGATGCCCTGTCCAAATATAAAGCTGACATAACAGCACCAGGTTCCCGCGTAAAGATATCTACAAAGCCACCTGGGTATCACCTGATGGAGTCACTCGTAACCAAATTGACCACGTGTTGATAGACCGTCGCCACTACTCGAACTTGATGACGGTACGAACGTACCGAGGTGCCAATATCGACTCGGATCACTATCTTGTTGGTATGGTTTTCCGAGGGCGGATTGCCTTGCGAAGACGTATTGCATCCGCCGATCAGGTTCGAATCAACACGGCTGCTCTGCGCAATGAAAACACCAGTAACACCTTTGGTAATGCGCTAGGACTCGCCCTAGAACTGGGTAGAGTAAGTCCTGGAGCCAGTATGCTGGGCGTAGATGAGAAGTGGACACGCCTTAAGAATACTGTCATTAGTACTGCCAACTCCATCTTAGGCAGCAGTCGTAGAAATCGGAACGACTGGTTTGATGATGAATGCAAGCTAGCGACTGAACGTAAGAATGTTGCGTACCGAGCAATGTGACAATCTCATAGAACGCGGGCACGCGAAGACGAATATAAAGAGCTCAGAAGAATACTGGAGCGATGGGAAGTGTACTTCAATGAATTGCTAAATGGTCAGCTCACTGCAGAAGTGGAGGCTCCACTACTTCAAGAAGAGTACCCTATGTTGCCGCCACCAAGCATAGAAGAGGTTGAGAAGGCTATAGGCCGGCTAAAGAAAAACAAAGCCCCGGGAGCCGATGGTATACCAGCCGAACTATTTCAACACGGTGGGCCAGCTTTACGTCAAGCAATTCATGAGATTATAGTGCACGTGTGGGAGCATGAAGAAATTCCAGAAGACTGGCGAAAAGGTATAATTTGCCCCATACATAAGAAGGGAGATGTCACAACGTGCAGCAATTATAGAGGTATCACGTTGTTGAGTACCGCCTATAAGATACTCTCCTCTATCCTACAAGACCGGATAACCCCATACGCTAAAACCATCATCGGACAATATCAGTGTGGTTTCATTCCAGGCAAATCAACAACTGATCAGATCTTTACCCTTAGGCAGGCGATGGAAAAATGTCTAGAATTTAACATCCCAACATACCACCTGTTTATAGACTTTAAGGCCGCCTACGATAGCATAGCCAGGGTAGAACTTTACAAAGCCATGAGAGAATTCGGCATCCCAAATAAATTGACACGACTATGTAGGTTGACCATGACCAACGTAACAAGCCAAGTAAAAATAGCCGGATTGCTATCCAAACCAATCAACATCTTTAATGGACTCCGACAAGGGGATGGTTTGGCCTGCCTCCTCTTCAACCTCGCGTTGGAGAAAGCAATCCGTGACTCTGGCACGGCAACAAGAGGGACCATCGTCAACAGGTCCAGCCAGATACTGGCTTACGCAGACGACATCGACATCATCGGAAGAACTGAGCAAGCTGTACATGATTCCTTCATCCAGATCGAGCAGGCGGCACAAAATCTGGGGCTGCACATTAGTGAAGGTAAAACAAAGTACATGGTGGCGTCGAATGCGAGAGGAACAGTTGGTCAAACAATCAAGGTAGCGGAGCACGAATTTGAAGTGGTGCAATCCTTTAAATACCTTGGGTCAATAGTAGCAGCCGATAACAATATAGAAGAAGAAATACGCGGGCGGCTTCTCAAATCCAACAGAGCCTACTATAGTCTGTCAAAGCTCTTCAAATCCAGAAATCTCACCATAACTTCAAAACTGCTGCTGTACAGGACCATGGTCCTGCCAGTACTCACATATGGATCCGAGACTTGGGCGCTTAGCAAGAGGCACTCCGACCTCTTAGCCGCATTCGAGAGAAAAGTCTTAAGGAGAATTGTTGGCCCCATATGTGAGGAAGGACGATTCCGGAGACGGTACGATCTTGAATTGTACGCAATCTACCTTGAAGCAGATATCGCGACGAAAATTAAGCTCGGTAGACTCCGGTGGGCATGGGCACCTAGCTCGCATGAGCGAAGAGGAGCCTGCTCGGAAAGTTCTTTGTGGTACATTCTATGGTAGACGACAGCGTGGTAGACCATGCTTGCGCTGGAGAGATGGCGTAGACCAGAACGCCTGGAGCCTTGGGGTGCGCAACTGGATGGCGGCGGCTCGAGACCGGGATGGGTGGAGAGACTTGTTGAAGAAGGCCAGGACCGGACCCCGGTTGTCGATCCGACGATGATGATGATGATGGTGTAGGGAGTTTATTCCACTTTTGGCGAGAATCTATTCCACTTTTCAAAGTGGAGTTCATTCCCATTCATAAGAGAGCAAATTTAAAACACTTTTCAGTGAGAAAGAACTTTACTTGAAAAAAAAATGGAGTTGTTTCCCACTTAGGTATATTTGCTTAAACTAAACTTAAATATTTAAGTTTAATATAAGCTCTTTTTCTACTTATTCCTCAGCGTAAACTGTCACATAAGCTTGTATGTTGAATTTAAATATTTAATTTTCGTTTCAGAAAATGCGCCTTAGAGTGAGAATTAACTTCACTTCTTGTTCGCGCTTTTTTTTTAAATATATTTTTACATTATAGTTTTGAGCATTTTTATTCGACAACTGAACCTTGGGGGTCCGTTGCTTGGGTTCCAGGGAAATTAACCCCCTGCTCACACCACTCCCATGCTCCGCTTACAATGGGAGCGTTACGAAATCCTACAGCACATAATCTCGCATCACAAAATCCCACAGATTACAAATCCAACAAAATCCCGTAAGAAAGTACGCTGAGGGATTTTCAATACTTTATAAAAAAATATCTACGATTGGAAGAATTTTGATGGTGATTTCGAATAAAATAGGAAGTGACTCTAGACATGCCAATTATAACAGTTTTGTGTATAAAAGTACTGTTTATGCGGCTCGCAGGGCCAGAACCCTACGCATGTGGGCATACTTCAGACACCAAGAGTTTTTTTTTTTCAAGTTTCGCGAACCTCGTTAACGCACGCCCACTTTTAATGTCGAAAAACTGTTATAAATTGGCATGTCTCTATTTTTCGTCCAATAAAATAATACAATCGGAAGAATGTTGGTGACTTCTGGACCTGGATAAAGGTGGTTCTGGACCTGGACGGAGTTGTTAATTTTTGTTTTTGAAAAAAAATTAACTCTCAACTATTTTTTTGAAAAAATAAAAAAAAAATTACTTTTTTCGAAAATTTTTTTTTTTAACAAAAAAGTGAGATTTGTTTCTTTTTTGAATAAAAAATAAAAAAAAATATGCACGACTTGATCGCACGAACTTGCTCTTGTGGTTAAATATTGTGTGTAACCCCACATTGAAGTACCTAATGTACATAGCACTAAAAAATTGATTTTTTGTTTCTAAAAAAATATTTTTAAAAATTCTTAAATGCATTATTGTTTAAACTAAGCAACAGATTGCAAAATTAAAACAAAATCGGTCTAACCATATGGCAAAGATATACGCGAATAACCCAAAAATAAGACCATTTTCTCAAAAAAACGTGGAATACCTAATTCCGTTATGTGAATTTTTTGAGAAAAACCTGAAATGTAGTTTTCTTACAATTGACTTGGTTATTACAGGTACGTAGTTTTATCAAAATCGTTGGAGCCGTTTTCGAAAAAATTTGAAGAAAACAAAATATTTGTACTGGCAGCAGCTACCCGTTCTAGATGAACTGTAATAAAAATGCTCTGTACCAAATTTTAAGCAAATCGGTCCACCTGTTTTAGGCTCTAGCTCAAATTACAGTGGACGCACCGACGCACAGACCGACGGACGGCAGGACAAAACCCACTTTTTCGGACTTCTCGATAATCGTAGTGTTAGTTTTGTTTATAACCTCGAAATTTTTTTTTTAGACGAAACCAATACTTGCCCTATAGAGCAAGTAGAAAAGAGGAACAAAATTGAAAAAATAGTTTAATTTTATTTGAAAACTGTTGACATTACCGCTTGCCAGGCGACTGAACATATACCCTAACCCGCGAAGCGGGCAAGGCTATGTTGGTACTTTGAGCCAAGAAAACACTTTTGTCCAAAAAATCTGTTGACATTGGCGCCTGCCTGGCGACTGAACGGAGTTAAACGTGAGCGGTTTAACCGAAGAGAACCGAAAAAGGGAGTCCAAAATGTATTTTTTTTTTAATTTGCAAAACAAAGTTTATGAAAAATGTTTTGTTTCCAAAAAAAAAATCTTTTCTTTTGTCCAAGTTCCAGATCCACTTCCTGAACTTTTTTTTTGAATTTCTAAAAAAGGTGTTTCTAAAAACAAAAAAAAAATTGTCCTTTGTCGAAGTTCCAGAGCCACCGCTAGAACTTTTGTTTTTATTTTGTAAAAAAGTTGGTTCCAAAAACAAAAAAAATTGTCCTTTGTCGAATTTCCAGAGCCACCGCCAGAACTTTTGTCCCGGTTTCAGATGTACCTCCAGAACCTCCGTCCCAGTTCCAGACCCAAGGCCAGAACCTGTTTCCGCGGTCTAGGGCTAGAACCGATTGCCCAGGTCTAGGGCAAGAATTTACACCCCAGTTCCACACCCACCTCCGCAGAACCTCCCCCGTCAGACCCACTGCCGTTGACCGACCAGATCCGGACACCAGACCATATAGATATCATTGCTCCCGGGTCTTGTGATCCGGGATTTTGTGATGCGGAATTTCGTGATACGGGATTTTGTGATTCGGGATTTCTTAGAATATATGGTCAGTCGACAGGCAGGCGCCTTTGTCAACTCCACTCTGGTGGGAATTTACTCCACTTTTAAAAGTGGAACAGATTCTCACTAAAAGTTGAATAAATTGATATTCCCTGCACCCGTTTTAACATGATTTTACAAAATGTTTAGCATTTAGTTCTGATGCATAGCCGAGACGCCCGTACCTTTAGAGGAGTTAATGCAATAAGATGATGTTGATCACCGAATTAAACCGTCCATTAATAAATGACTATTTGTAGACAAATATTGACAAACTGATGAAAAAAACTATGAACATTATCAAATTGAAAATTTGAAAACATGAACTTTTTGTGCGTACCTAATAAATTGTCCACTACCGTGGCCTTTCATTCAATTTGACTGCCTAAACATAATACAAGGCTGACATTATCAAGATTCGCTAATACGTATCATTTTACAATCCTGCTAAAAGCCTAACCTCTTCGGAGTGAGATATCTTCGGATCAATAAAGTTATTTAACAAATTGACATAATAATTTAAAGATGATTCATTAAAAATTTCTCAATATAAAATAAAAAAAAAAAACAACAAAAAGTAAAACCCTCGCTTTTAATAAAAACATTTCTGTGAACAATTTCATTTTGAAATTTTTAATAAATATGCGCAAAGCCCACATCTACGTAGATCCGTGTAATCGATGCTCCTTGTGGACAAATTATTGCCGTAACATTTCATTTTCCATGGAGAAGTCATAATCGAGAAAGCAAATTTGTTTTTTTACTTCAGAAAAAAAATCAAATTAAGATTGACATCAACAAACAACAAAAAAAAAAAAACAAACCAAAAAAAGAAAATCATCAGAATAAATCAAAATGAGGATTAATGAATCTCTGGTGCTCCCCTCATTGGAAACAACTTTTTTTTTTGCTTTTAAATTGAGCTGGACAAGGGATGTTGAAGATTTTTTGTGTTGAACTTTGAATTGGTTTGTAAATTATTGTAATATTTTTTTAGGGGTGGAAAATCTGGGTAAGTTTGTTTGCTTTTGTATGATTAAATAGATTTTCATAAATTAATGAATAAAAATAAATCGAGCTGATTCAACTACATACGTTGTATTTTTATTGTAAGGATTAAGTATATAGGTTGGGCCAAATAAGACGTTCCTATGTAAATGTAAACATCTCTGAAGTACTCTAAACCTTATTCTGGATCACGAAGATATTGAGCTTTTGGACCAACTGGAATTTTGTTAGGGTACCGGCCTACAGATGCATATCTTTCTTCAAAGTCGCGCCACGCGGTATAACGAACTGTGTGTATAAGGAACGTCGTCATGTCGATGTTTCAGGACCATCTGCCAAACCTATACGAACGACTTGAATGTTTTCACCACAGATTAGCCACATGAAGATGAGAATCCCCGGCAGCCATTTTAATTTGCCTACAAGCTTTAACTGTCAGATATCAGATAAAAAATGAGAATGTGTGCATAAAAACCTCACACATAGACAGTAGGGATCTTCAGACACCGGTCAAATTGTTGTTGTAATTCACATCTATTCATCGACGCGGGAAGAAATAACAAGTACAACAATGTAAATAAATGGGTTTTGGAGGGTGAAACGTACGAAACATTCTCATCTTCATATGGCTAATCTGTTATTTTCACATATAACACGGTCTATTCCCGTACTTCTCACATCTCTAACGTTCCTATATCGCTTAAATTTGACAATCGCAGAACGAATTGTCACCTGCAACCTCTGACTCTGAGGGCCAGTTACACAGTCAGAAAAGTGACACTAATAACCGTTTCACACCGCTTCTCATCGAAATCAACTAGATTTCCCATACATTGTCAGATTTCATAATCTAGTAGATTACTGCGAAATTTCCTCAAAATCTTCTTGGAACAGTATGAATGTGAAACAAACACAATTAATAACTAATTTTTCTCTTCAGTAGAAAAGTTCAGTCACAAAAAGAGTTAATTGTAAGAGAGTTTATTATATCTTTTGAGTGTAGTGTACGCAGGTAGTGGGTTTTTCAAAGGAAGAATAGAGAGAAAATCAAATGTGTATAATTTGTTTGGGACTTTTTTCCCTAATTGCAATGGATTTTCTTTTTCGGTGTTTCTATCAACACTGAGATTCGTTTGAAATGTGAAACAAAATCTAGTTTATGTGTGGTGTGAACGATTCAACGAGATTTAGTAATCTTGTTGCCGAAATCCGAGATTTCGGTTCGGTGTGAAAACCGTATTAAGTGGGAAATTTGAAAGATTAATTCCCACTACCACCGTTCACTGTTACCTGAATAAGTGGCACTTAGGTCTCCGATGTTGGAGACTTAAGCTCCAATAAAGCTAGCTTTGAAATTTAGCTAAAATTCCTAATATGGGAAACTTAAGTGCTACTTATTTCGGTAAGTGTCGACTGTGAAACTGGCCCTGAGTCACAACACACAAATCTAAGTTACCAGTTATAGCGATCATCAGGAAAGCGAAACAGGAAAAATTTTCTAATGAATTATTTACGATTTTCTCATTCGATATTAAACATAAATGCCAAATTAAAATCGAAGAAAAATAACTCAAAGAATTTTTTGGGGAACTAAAAGTTGTTTCAATTGAAAAATTATTTCTTGTTAAAAATGTATACAATTATTTTCATCATGAGAATTAATTTTTAACAAATATTAACATTTTGACAAGTTAACAGTGGATCCGTGTTTTTCACAGATGCGTAGAATTGAACATAAAGCGTCCGACATCTAACGTTTTTTTTTCAACAAGTGCTTATTTCGTGAATGGTAACACCTAGCTCATGTCTGATTTGACAGATAATTAGTTTTATCCTTCCGCTGAACGAATATGGTTGTGCATACGCTTCGCTAGGTGGGCCTGCGATCGACTCAGAGAAGATGCCGATTTTGCCAAAAAAAATCATCTTTTCAGATGAAGCTCATTTTGATCTTGGCGGGTAGTAAACAAGCAAAATTGTCGCATTTGGGGCACAGAAAACCCGCACGCATACATTGAAAAGCCGATACACCCAAAACGAGTCACTGTTTGGTGCGGATTTTGGTCCAGAGGCATAATTGGGCCATTTTTCGAAAACGAGCAAGGAGAGGCCGTTACAGTCAATGGCGATCGTTATCGGGCCAAGTTGAACGAATTTTTGTTCACAAAAATTGAAGAGGAGGATATTGGCAACATTTGGTTTCAACAGGATGGCGCTACGTGCCACACAGCCGAAGCTACACTCGATGTTTTGCGCCATTTTCAAAAAAAAAAAGAAAGTTATTTGGCGTACCCTTTAGTTAACATTTCACTAACTTTAAATCTCTTTACTAAAATTTTCTTAATATTAAACACTTTTTAGCTAGTATCATACTAAGCCTAATTTCTTACGAAACTCAAGCTGAACGCGCCTAAAACAGTGACATTTCGTGCAAGAAAGTAGGCAAACATACATTCTTAGAAACATTCTAGGGAATGGGAAAAACCGACGGGTTAAAACTGAAACCAGTTAGCTATTTCGTTTCGGTTAACGGTTTTTTTTTTCGGTGATTTTTTTATCTCGGTTAAAACCGGTGTTTTTTTTTAAAAACTCAACAACCGGGTGAAAAAATCGGAAATTTACTTTTACACTTTCAAATTCAGAAAACTTTTTCGAAAAAAAGTATTCGTTGTCGGAAATGACCTGTTTTTTACTACATTTTTTACTTCGTGCAAAAAAATTATTTTCTAAACAAAAAAACGGTTTCTTAGATAAAAAATACTGGCCACTAAAGAAAAACAGTGCAAAAATTATTTTTGTTTTAATAGCGGATTTTAGACGACATTGTTTTAAAAAACAATTATTGTACTTCCGTTTTTTACATACCTACGAGAGTAAATCGTCGTGCGTGACACTCAATTTTTCTGTTTCACTTCGATTGCCCGATCGCTATCACCTTACGGGTATTATTATTGTTTTGGGTCAAACAACTCGCAGAAAGACAATAAGTTTATTCCAAATTTTTTTGGGCAAAAAATGGGCAGTCTGTCAAATTTTCTGGAGTGGAGATGAAATCATCTCAGCGAGAAGAAAACTGCCAAAAAAGTTTGAACGCTTTGTGGGCAACAATTATTGCCATATTTTAAACTTCAAAACAAGAATCGACTAGAGTTGCCAAGGATCTATTTGAATTTTCAATAAATCATAACCAAAGCAAAAAAAAAACAGTGTCCAAATTGTCACGTATACATTGTATTGTAAAAGAAATACAATTTTCTTTAATTTACCATTAAATTATAAAACGTAAAAATTTTCCAATAAGAGGTGTTATTTTGATATGCGTTTTTTGAGATAAATGATCGGATGTTTATTTCATTATAAAGAGGAAGGTATGCCGTTAATAATGGAACACAACATCAGCCAAATGGCCGCCACGACCACGCTTACAGGACCATATCCTTTTCATGAAATTTTCCATAACCAAATCGCAAAGTGGCTGCCCTATGTCCTCGATAGCCTCACGAATTCCATCTTTGAGGTCTTGAATCGACGCTGGGCTGTTGGCGTAGACCTTATCTTTCACGTGGCCCCAAAGGAAGAAGTCGCAAGGTGTTAAATTACAAGATCTCGGTGGCCAATTGTGATCACCTCTTCGAGAGATAACACGGTCCGAAAACTTTTCCCGTAAAAGATCGATGGTTTCATTGCTTGTGTGGCACGTAGCGCCGTCTTGTTGAAAGTAAACGTTGTCCAGATCAATACCATCCAATTCCAGCCATAAAAAATCATTAATCATCTCTCGATAGCGCAATCCATTGACCGTAACTGTTGCTCCTCATTTTCGAAAAAGTAAGGTCCAATGACCCCGCCGGACCATAAACCGCACCAAAAAGTCACCCGTTGAGGATGGAGAGGCTTTTCAACAATAACTCTTGGGTTTTCCGAGCCCCAGATGCGACAGTTTTGCTTGTTGACGTAGCCTCCGAGGTGGAAATGGGCCTCATCAGTCAAGATGATTTTTCGATGAAATTCCGGATCATTTTCATGCATTTCAAGGACCCAATCAGCAAAGACACGACGTTGTTGATGATCAGCCGGCTTGAGTTCTTGTGTTAACTGAACTTTATAAGCCTTAAGACCCAAGTCTTTATGCAAAATACGGTGTAATGACGTTTGTGGAATGCCTAATTCCAAAGAACGACGAGGAATGGACAAACCTGGGTTTTCTTCAACACTTTGGGCTACAACTTCACATCACTAACTTGTCCCAACAGCTCTAATTTGTCCACCAATTTCTGTATTGCGGTCCGACAAGGTGCTTCACGACGACCCAAAAATGTTTTAGTTTTACGAACCGTCTCCGCCAAATTTTCACCATTTTTATAGTGAATTTTAATAATTTCAATGCGTTGTTGAAGCATGTAACGTTCCATTTTTATTAATGGCGTAGTTTCTACTTGTCAAATGTCAAAAAATGACAGCTTCAAAAGTGACAACTACCGAAATTGCGGGCTATTCAAAATAACACCTCTTATTGGAAAACCCTTTAGATATGTATTCTGTTGTCAAAAAAAACACTAAATTAAACAAGAAATGCAAGAGTTATAATAGGTACCGTTTTCTTTTTCAGAAAAACATTTCCTTAACGAAAGATAAACGCTATAAAAATCAATTGATTTACTAATAGATTGAAAAAAATAATATAACCTAGCAAAACTACCAAAACTAAAATAAATATTAAGGTAACACTTGGGCAACCCTCAGTCATTTCATTTTTTTTTTGTTATTTGAATTTTAAATGATATTTTTTGACAGGAGACAAACCTTCCGATTTCTGCCCAAAGAAATATTGGGAAAGTAAGAACAATATTATGGTCTACAGTAAGACAAAATATCCTTGAATTTTTAATGTATACTGTGCAACTGTGCCAGAATTTAAACAAATTATTTGAAATTATTTCAATTTTAAGAAGTTCTTAATTTTCCTAATAGAATATGAGAAACCACCAACATTTTTTTCAGAGATGCTTTTCAATCCACATCGCTACTTGTCGTGGACTTATTTCAAGTTGAAATTAGAGCTCGAAAAATTGCGTCGTAAATTTCCAGAATTTTTTTTTTTTTTTAAAATGATTTTGATATCTGTGTCGCAAGATAGGTCTTATAATTACTTGTTGTTATCATATAGTTTCGTGTATAATTTTTTATTGCTCTGTAGAGCAAGTATTGGTTTCGTTAAAAAATAAATTTGAAGTAGTAATATAAACTAACACTACGATGATCACGAAGTCCGAAATAGAAGGTTTCGTCATGCCGTCCGTCGGTTGGTCTGTGCGTCCACTGTATAAATTGAGGGTGGTTCCATTTTTAAACATTTTGCTTTAGCTCATAGGTATAGAACGATTAGCTGCCATTTTTTCGAAAACGGCTCTCAGGATTTTGATTAAACTTCGTAATGAAAGTGATTGTAAGAAAACTGCAGTTCAGATTTTTTGCAAGAAATTCACATGGCTACGTACGGTTGTTAACCACAAGAGAAAGTTCCTGCGAACCAGTAGTGAGTAATTTATTCTCTTTACAAAACCGTTATTTTTATTTAAATTTAATTGAACAATAGATTTATACAAAATATTGAGGGCTATTTTATTCACTCGAAGTTGAACAGAACTTGAGAATTTTTCTTGTCAACTTTACAAAATGTTTTCATTCACTCCAAGTTAACTCGCTTAACTTTGCATTTTGACAAATGGATTAACTCTCAATTTGTTTTAATTTTGATTTTCTCAACTCCCCAAAATAGTAGAAGTTAGCCAAAGAAACTTGGGATATTACGTCCAACTTAGGATTATTTTTCTTAGTTTCGATTCATTCATTCTAGTTGTTGATTCGATTGTATAATAAAGTAAAAAAAAAAGAAACAAATTTAATTAAATATGAACGGTAATAAATATTTCTGGGAGGATTGGCTATCAGCTTCTTCGAGTAACGAAGATGATGAAGAGGAAGAAAGTTTATATATTGAGACACGGCAATACAAAATATGTATACGACTTTGGGTAAAAAATAAAATACCTCTCTTGAACGTGAAGGAATGGTACTTTTAGGGGTCGCACAATAATATATTTATCGTCAAAAGTTGCCCAAATTTATTAGCTAAAAAACTGCATGCCAACTTGACCCATGGACTGATTGATACCCACTTTTCCCGTTATGGAGATTTTAGTGTTTTCACCTCCGTTTGAACGTGAAAATATGATCGCAGAAAAATTTAATTGATATAATGGGTAATTTTTTAAGAGGCTTAGAACTTTTTTAAAAAAAAAAACACAAAAAATTCGAAAAAATGAATGAAATATTTATTTGAATCGATAGTTTGAACCTTGCAATTTAATGTTTAAAGATAATTTCATGCAAATGTTGACCGCGGCTGCGTCTCAGGTAGCCCATCCGCTGAGTCCAATTTTGGCATAGTCTTTCACACATATCGGCCGGTATCTCACGAATGAATGCATGGATGTTGGCTTCCAGTGCGTCAATCGAAGCGGACTTGTCCCTATAGACATTAGCCTTGACATACCCCCACAAAAAATAATCTAATGGTGTCAAATCGCACGATCTAGGCGGCCAATTGACCGGCCCGAAACGTGAAATTAACTGTTCACCAAACTCGCCTCGCAATTGCGCCATTGTTTCGCGTGCTGTGTGGCAAGTGGCACCGTCTTGTTGAAACCACATATCATGCAAGTCAAGAACTTCCATTTCGGGCAAAAAAAAGTTTGTTATCATCGCTCGGTAGCGTTCACCATTGACAGTAACGCTGCGATTCGCATCATCTTTGAAGAAATAGGCCCAATAATGCCGCCGGCCCATAAACCGCACCAAACAGTGGCTTTTTCGGGATGCATTGGTAGCTGTTGCAATGCTTCTGGCTGATCTTCACTCCAAATGCGGCAATTTTGCTTATTTACGTACCCATTCAACCAAATATCAGCCTCATCGCTGAACACAAGCAGCGCGCGATGAACATTTCGAACCGAGCACGAATTTTGATAGTAAAATTCAATAATTTGCAAGCGTTGTTCATTTGTAAGACGATCCATGGTTAAAATGCAAACCAAACTGAAGCTGTTTGACAGTGACACAAGGTACTAAACACACGTCAACTGTCAAAACCAGTGTTGCCAAAACCAAACCAGCCAAAAAATCACCCGTTATAATTGGTATCAAAAGTTGGCCAAATTTATTAGCTAAAAAACTGCATGCCAACTTGACCCATGACTAATACCCACTTTTCCCGTTATGGGAATTTTAGTGATTTCACTTCCGTTTGAACGAGAAAATATGATCGCAAACAAATTTAATTGATATACAAATTTATGACACCTCGTTTGACCATGTGCCACTCCCACTTTTTGTAATGGGCGTTTAAGTGTTTTCACTGAATTTCTAAAACAATGGTATATTCATTTTCCCATTCGATGCATCGTTGTCACAAATATCCCATCAGGGAAATTCTGTAAATTACAAGTTGGTAAACTTTACTTTTCTAACTGAAGAGTTAAATAATAGAGTATAGTGAATAAAAGCAATTTTCAACTTGTCGTTCAACTATCGAGTTGGCCTACACTCTTGAGTTGGCCCAAGAGTTGATTCCAAGATAAGTGTTTAAAATTAACCTATAGGGCTTGGATTATTCGGTTGGTCTGCTACTGTTGATACAAATGGGCTTATTTTTTTATTCGTCAGCCATGGAATTAAGTTACTCAGAATTATGACCACTAATTTGAGCTGTTAATTACATTAAAAAAAAAAAAAACTTATTCTTGCAACTTACAATTACAAGTCATAAAAAGCTAAAACAACCACAATAATGTGTATGCTGCCACCAAATACCTATTCCTATACATAAGATCCAAGATAACACAAAAACTATAGTTACTTTGACAATTCAACGCGTTCAGTAGTAAAAAAAAAAAAACTCATTACTGAGAATATAAAGCACTTAGAAAACAATAAAGGCGACGCTATATCCTATACAATATACATATCTACATACACTTCACAACAACAACACCGACTATCTGCATGCTTACATTGAGCTTCCGTAGCTTCTTTTTTATGTATTGTTGTTGCTGGTGTTGTTATTTGGGGTGGTGTTTCCCTTCTTTTCTGTATCGTGTTCCTAAATGAGTATAAAAATATCTTTTACCAAAAACAGCCCACCTTCTTCCGGCTTCATTATCTGTCATCCTACAGCCCCAATCCTCTGTCACAAAAAAAAAAAAAAAAAATAGAAACGATGACGACAAATAGCCAAGTACAAAACGCTTTTGCCAAGTAATGCGAAAAATTATGGTAACACGAGAAAGACAAAATATCTTCGTTTATACCTACTTCTTATTTTACTATTTTGTACAGGGTGTGTTTTCGATTCAGCCGACTCAGGAAATATTCTTGGACATATTTAAAAAAAAAATAAAATTCCAGAGATTCGAGGGAATTCTTATTTGGAGGTACATCTATAGCGACTGTACTGCCTCTTAATGTTTTCCGAGTTCCGGTATAATATTTTTTAAACGAGCTGTCATTGACGATGATATCCTTAAAAATTTATCTAAAATGAACAAACTGACTGAATGGAAATTTTTTCAATGCACCTACGTCAGTAAATAAAATAATTAAAAATAATTAAAAGCAAATCCAAAAAAAAAGAAATTAAGATAATTTTCGAAATGCGCCTTATCTGCTGAATCGATTTTTTTTATTGGAAGAATATTCCATTTGCGTTTACTGCGTTTCTCAAATCCTCTAAACAAAAATACTTGCTTAATTTTGTTTTCTTTTTTAGAGATAAATTAATAAGATTTGATCATATAGTTATAAGCACGAGAATTCAAAACAATAATAATTGCTGATACAAATTAAAGCGCTTAACGACAAAAATAATAATTGAAAGTCTTCTCTTTGGCATAAAGAATAGATATACAAATATATTTGAAGTTAGTAAAGTATAATAATTTACCAAATTCCCTGTGTGACAGATACGTTGCTTTAAACGTTTCAATTGAATGAATACGGTAAATGTAATGGTTATGATTTTCAAATTTTGGCTAATGTCTTTTAAATTATGCATTTATGGTCTTTCTTAAAGGTTCTTCTAGGTTTCCCAATTTGCAGTAGGTACATAAAGGTTTTTTCAACAGGGATGCTACAAAAGTAGAGCAACAGGACAACAAACGACACCATATTTCTTGCCGCTCTTTTGACATTTCTCTTCAATAAGGTTTGCCAACAACGAGTCAAAATTATTAAAATTTACTACCGAAATTCGAAGTCAGTGGGCTCAACGTTAAGAGCGCTACGTCCAATTTATGGTCGTCACAATCGTCCTAGCAGGTCAACAATTGAGTGTCTAGTGGACAAATTTGAATCCACAGGCACAGTACAAAATGTTCCCATCCCAGTGAGACAAAGAAGTGCCCGTAGTATCGAGAATATTGCTGCCGCTGAGGCTTCAGTTGCAGAAAACCCAAATGTGTCTCTCACACATCGTTCTCAAGCGTTGGGCATCTCTGTGACGTCGTTGTGGCGAATTTTGCTAAAAGATCTTGGCCTACATCCTTACAAGATTAAATTGACGCAAGAACTGAAGCCGCTTGACCACCAGAAGCGCCGTATGTTCGTAATTGGGCTGAGCAACAACTTGAAAATGATTCGGATTTTCATCGAAAAATCATCTTCAGCGATGAGGCTCATTTCTGGCTGAATGGCTTCGTCAATAAGCAAAATATGCGGTATTGGTCAGGCAGCAATCCACACGTACTCTATGAGTCATCATTGCATCCCGAAAAAATTACGGTTTGGTGTGGTTTATGGGCCGGCGGCGTCATTGGGCCGTACTTCTTCCGTGATGATCAAGACTGTCACGTTACTGTGAATGGGGATCGCTACCGTTCAATGATAAACGAATATTTTTGGCCCCAATTGGATGATATGGACTTGGAGGACATGTGGTTCCAACAGGACGGCGCCACAAGCCACACAGCGAATGTCACAATCAATTTATTGGAAACCAAGTTTGGAGAACGTGTTATCTCACGAAAAGGTCCAGTCGCTTGGCCGCCTCGGTAGTGCGATTTGACGCCGTTAGACTATTTCCTGTAGGGCTACGTCAAGTCTATGGTCTATGCCAACAAGCCAGCGACGATTGATGAACTTCGTACGAATATCGAACGTGAAATTGCAGCAGTATCGGCCGATTTATGCTTGAAAACCGTCGAAAATTGGGTTCAGCGTCTGGACTTCTGCAAGCGTGCCCGTGGTGGCCATGCAAAAGAAATCGAGTTACATACATAATGGCATCGAACGGCCTTTCACAGAAATAAAGAATATCATCGATATCCAAAACCGTTTTTGTTTTATTTAAAAAAAACTTTTGTAGCGCTCTTATCGAAAAACCCGATATTATGCATCGATCAACAAAGAATATATTTTTTAATCTTTATCAGAAGCTCTACGACTTAAATACATTTTTTTGTATATAAGAAATGATGCTCTGTCATTTTCTCTGAGTGTAAAGACTTTTATGTTGAGGATCCGATTAATAAAATTGGAAATTGGCAGTTGATAGTATCTATACTTTTGCGAAAAACATCGATACTATCGATAGTTAAATTTTTCCATGTTAAACTAACACTAAAGTAACTGTTCAATAAAATGAGGACCTAGGAATAAGATTTAGGAACAAGAAATGAAAAGGAGTCTGCAAAGGAGATTGAGAGATTGATTGTGGAAGTTTAAAACCATTTAACGAACTTCCAGTTTGGCTGGGTTATGGGCATGCTGCAACGATACCAGCAGCACTCTGTAGTCTGATGAAGTCCGTTGGTTTTTTTGTTTTTAGGGCTGACGTATGTTTTTGTTGGAAGACGAGGTCTAATAGTGGGCAAGATCCCTTCATTTCGGAGAGCTTAGCGAGTGCTTCGCAAACAGGCTGCGTTTCCGAACTAGGCATTCCTTTTCCGTTCCCTTTCCTCACTTCCTCTTGCCTCGCAACAAATGGTCATATATTTCAAAATTCTGTAAGGGAAAAATTCAGTTCTTTAAAATTCTGTCGGAAGATCAAAAAGACAAAAGGACAAATAAAATGTTTGGAGGAAATCGAAAACTACACTTTTTTCTTGGATCGTGTCATTACTGGTGATTAATTTGTTTCACGTTCCACGATTGAAAGATTACCTCAAAGGAATCCAATTAAAGACACTAGAGAATTTTGAAAAGGCCATAACCAATCAACTAAAGCTTATATAAGGGATGTTTTATTGGAAATTTTATAGCTAGCGCAGTAAAATTTTCATCGGTAAACAACAACCAAAACTAAAACTACCGACAAATAAACCAGCAAATTATGTATAAAGAAGTGCACAAAGAGTGTGAAAATTTGAAAGATGAAGATGGCGCTGTTAATCATTATATTAATACGTTAACAATTTTGTTGTGCTCCCTTTTTAATATACTTAAACCGAACGCCCGACAATAAAAATATACCATTTGAAAAGCTAATATTAATTAGAAGTGCCGTCAGAAGAGATTATGTGGATCTGTCGACTATACTTACATGTAAAAATGTTAAATAATGGATTCCCCATACAAAAAGTGTAAAAAAAAAAATCAGCTTAGTGTACCAAAAGTTCACTTCCAACGTGTTTTATGTAGCTTAGACGCAATATTTGTTGTTTCGTACCGAATAATATACTCTAAATCTACTTACAAGGAGTAGGGATCAGGGTTAGAACCTCAGTAGTGAATTTTCGGAGCAGATTTGTACAAAAAGAGTGGAGTAAAAAGGAAATTTCTGGAGTAGATTTGCAAAAAAAGAAAAAACCTTCAAAAATTGTATTTTTAACAAAAACAAAATAAATCACATACACAAATTCACTTTCAGAACTGAATAGAATTTTAAAATTAAACGTTCAGAGCCAGAGTTGGTTAGAAAATTGAACAACACAGCCCATTCATATAGTTTGGCTAAAATTTTTTTGATATTTTTAGTGTAGGCAAAAAGGAGTAGATCTCAAAAAAAAAACGAAGTGGTGGAGTAGATTTATGTTCTCAAAATTGGAGTAAATGTACTCCGATTGGAGTAAGGTTCTAACGCTGGTAGGGATACTCTACGCACACATGCAGCACCAAAAGCTGCAAAAAAATATAATAT
This sequence comes from Leucozona laternaria, assembly GCA_932273885.2. Classification (NCBI taxonomy): domain Eukaryota; kingdom Metazoa; phylum Arthropoda; class Insecta; order Diptera; family Syrphidae; genus Leucozona; species Leucozona laternaria. Next base: position 276,227,897 of record OW026366.1, read on the forward strand.
ATATATTAATATATAAATACAGATTGTCAAATTTCGACCACAGGCGATACTAGTAACTAAAGGGTCAGCCAAATAACATTTTTTTTTTTTTGAAAATGGCTCAAAACATCGAGTGTAGCTTGGGCTGTGTGGCACGTAGCGCCATCCTGTTGAAACCAAATGTTGCCAATATCCTCCTCTTCAATTTTTGTGAACAAAAATTCGTTCAACATGGCCCGACAACGATCGCCATTGACTGTAACGGCCACTCCTTGCCCATTTTCATAAAATGGCCCAATTATGCCTCCGGACCAAATTCCGCACCAAACAGTGACTCGTTTTGGGTGTATCGGCTTTTCAATGTATGCGTGCGGGTTTTCTGAGCCCCAAATGCGACAATTTTACTTGTTTACTACCCGCCAAGATCAAAATGAGCTTCATCTGAAAAGATGATTTTTTTGGCAAAATCGGCATCTTCTCTAAGTCGATCGTAGGCCCACTTAGCGAAGCGTATACACAACCATATTCGTTCAGCGGAAGGATAAAACTAATTATCTGTCAAATCAGATACTAGGTAAGTATTACCATTCATGAAATAAGCACTAGTTGAAAAAAAAAGTTAGATGACGGACCCTTTATAAATAACTTGAACCATATTGAAGGGCTAATTGGGAAATTCGTAGAATTCTACGGCCTTTATTTCAAAAGCACAGAAATGTGATCCATCCATCCATCCATAGTTTCGTATTCCTCCAATTTTGAATTGTAAATTGTATCTTTAAGGAAGCTTTTTTTGATGTTGAATTATGACCGTCAAATTAAAGCGTTGTTTGCGTGATCTATACATTTTCTGGCAAAATGACCTGGTTTACCGAATTTTTTACATTAATTCCCACTTGCCAGGAATTTATCATCATTTCCAAAAATCGTCATGATTACATTCATTTAGCCTTAGAGTCATGTGATTGGTATGATTGTTTTGTTTCCCAGGACATAGACTTAATTTTGTTCACATCTTCGATTTGTGGTTGTAGCTTATCTACATTAAATTATTTCTCTTGTTGGACAACTTTTTCAACACGGAGGATTTCTTCGTGACTGTTATCACCTTGTTTAAGCAAATCTCTCCGTAAGGAATAGCTGATTGATACGGCCACATTTTCTTAGTCATTCGATCCAAAGTCACATCTTTCAGCTTGCATCCGTAATAGTATGGTGAACATATCGATATTTTCGTCTAATTTTTGCTTCATTTGTCATAGCATACATGTCATTCATAAGTAGTATTTGCCTTTGGTTGGAAAAAGGCATTCAATTAAGCAACATTTATTTCATATTCTGTCATTTGGGGAACGTATTTCTCAACATTTGCCAATGGTCCAAATGTTTCTGTTATTGAATATTCTGGTTATGTAAACATAATGTACGACTTGCTCGAATCATTGTTTCGAAAGAACGCAATCACTTCTGCCACTCAATTAGAACTTTATTCGTTTGTAAAGAATATTCGAATTCTCCAACTTGAAGACCCAACGACCGAGTTGTATCTGAAAGGTCATGACCCATTTTTCAATATCAAATTCAGTTTAATACTAAATTCGTTTTTCTGATCATATTTCAAATTGAATTTGTTCTTCTTTAAAGTTTGATTTTGTTTTAATTTTTTTTTAAATCCTAGTCGCCTACGTTCTGTAGTATTAATTAAAACACTTCTCGGTCTTACAAATTAGAATACTGAATTTTATCCATTCCCGATTTTCTACAATCTCTATTTTTTTACAAAACCTCATGTGAACACTTGCAATACAATAATTTAATGTTTTTAAAAGCATTCGGAAATAAAAATCATAGCAATAGTAAGAAAAAAAAAAATAGTTAAATCAAAATCAGTTTAACTATTCTCGATAAAATTGGAGTGCAAAATGATACCTTCCACACTGTCTCACAAAGTTATAAGAATTTGTCGAGAATGTGGGGAAAAACCATGTACATTTGTATTAAAAATGGTTTGTAATCAAAAGACGAAATATAATCTCAAACGTCTCCACAGTCAATTTCACACAATTCGAAACGTCTTAACACATGATTTCTTTTAGGTTTGCTTCAAAAATCATCATGCATTCTATCTCATTTCAGTGTTTCAGGTTATGGTGATACTGATTTTTTATATGGATGTAAGTAAGCCCACCATATACAGATGAATCTTGTTCACTTTTAATCTAATCCCAAAGCGTTTGTTAGACATTTGCATGAACCTGTCTTATCGTAAATGCGGGCATTTGTTCTTTGTTGTTGTTGGATTAGAAAGTACCTTTTGCGGTCAGAGTACCAGTTGTATTGGAAGGTTTCAATTCTAAAATTCATAAAATAAATACTGGTGTGCCCCAGGGCTCTGTTTTGTCTCCAAATCTCTTTCTCGTATAGATCAATGATTTTTCTTCACTCAAACACTGTCGTAATTTTACTTGTCTCACCTTATTTTACCACTACTTCTATAAACAGTGTTCCAATGAAAAAGCTCGAAGCAGGACTATTCAATGCCGAACTTTCACCGTTGGACACTTCACCACCAGCCTTTTAGTGCTCGGAATTTTCATTACAGTGGTTCCGCCACTGGGTAATTCGCTGTCATTCTTTCAACACTAGACTCTTAAGCATTGCCCCTACAGACAGTTAATTATTCAATATGGCGAATGTTTCTTTTGGAATAAAAATTTGGTTGGTCACAATAGAATACAGATTTGCCAGTAATATCCGTGTTTTGTTGGCAACTTTTAGATTCTAGAACATTTTATGAGTTGCAAAGTGAAATCTTACTAAACAAGCGAATTTCTGTATGTTTCAATTTTGACGCAAATTTCAATTTCCTTTTACTGACAATAAAACATGAAAAAAATGCTAAAAAATAGTGATATTAAATGACACAACACGAACGCAAAATATCCAGACACGAAAAATCTGAAATTTAACGGGCGGCACACAAATATTGAATACTTAAATGGCAGCACTTAAAGATCCAACACTCCAAAGGGAGTGGTGAAATGTCCGTCTATCAATTTGTGGTGGCCAATGGTACCGTACCGAAAGAGCTAGTTGCCTTCCTCCCTTGAAACAATTTAACCTTAATACTTCCGCTTCAAGGAATTTCCCTCAGTTGGTTTTTGGAAGCAATTTCAGACGCACAATCAAGTATAGAGATTCTTTCTTTAACCAAACTACACGAATGTTGAATGATTTACTTTACTTTATTTATCCCTCTCATTGTGGTATTCAGAAATTTGGTTTCTCTTTTTGAACCGTATTCTGGTTCTCTTTCACTAGCAATGTGTTCTTACTTGTAAAGGGGTGTCATAAGCCCCTCGAGTGTGCCTAAATTATAAAAAAAAAGGGTGGACACAAAATATGACAATCTTTTTCAACACTCAAATTTCGTTGTCATATGTAACTCTATCCCATATTTTCTTCGTCATAATGTTAATACTCCGTGAGATATTGTTAAATTACTTGTAGGTCCAGTTTTTTAGTGCGAGATTAAAGTTAAACCCGAGTTAACTCATCAAATTTGCTGAGTTAACTCAAGATTAACTGAATACTGATGTTTTATCCACCGAGTTTGTTTAGTCATTTCGCATGCATTCTCCACCGAAAAACTACTTCCTCAATTTACTGTCGATTAATTTTACTTCTAGAGGTTACTAACTCTGGTTTAACTCACCACTTGAAAACTGGGCCTTAATGGCTTAAAAAATGTGTATGGCAGGTTTATTGTTATTTTTGACAAAGACAAAAAAAAAATTGTTGGCAGAATGTCCAAGAAAAACGCTAGATTAACGAAAATACTTAACGTATTCCGAGAAAAGAACAACAGTTTTGCTGCTCTAATTTTATAAAACCAAATTACCTCCAGTAACTACATATCTGAGGTAAAAAGTTACTTAAATTTCGAACTACAGATTCACATAAAATAAACTCGTAGGTTAGGTTCTATTTACTGCAGTGGCAGTCTTCAGGTAAATCAATATAGTAACAGGAATATTGCTAAAATAACTGCAAATATACAAAACCTAAAGTATTTTGAAACACCCTGTACCAAAGCATAGTGTAGGTACTAAGATATAGTGCCCAAAATATTATTATTTTAGGTCAGGCATCGAGTCTTATTGTTGTCGTTGTAATCAAATTATATTGATATGGATGTAAGACGTAGGTATAGGTATAGGTATATGTATAGGTATAGGTATAGGTATGTAAAAACAACACCAAAAAATAACAACTTCAAAGAGCAATCAGCTCAATTACACTAAGCAGCTCAATTCATATCTAATATCTGAGAGGCAATTAATTAACTGCCAATTTTATATTAAACATCCTGAAAGAAACACAAGACAGTAAAAGTAGTATAGCTATACCTATACCTTTAAGTATAGACGATGCGACGACTTGACGCACATAGAAGACAAAACCGAAACTGCTGTGTAAGGAGATACATACATCAATTTTTGGAAGCAAGTACTTCTTGTTATGAATAATTTGAGAAATTATTTACTCGCAATTTGATAAAATATATGAATAAATTATTTAAATGTGTTTAACAAACAGAAAGATATGACGATGTGTAATGAGACAAAATTTAAGGTTTGCTTATGAATTGCTGCTTCTAATATAAATAATAAATAATGGTTAATATATACATTAACAATTTAATAGGAATTTAATGTGGCTGACGTGTGGTGATGGGTTTTTTGAAGAAAAAAAAAAAAAAAAAAAACAAAACAAAAAATCATTTTTGCTATTGTGGTATCAGCCACTTCCAAAGGAGTCATTTTTTTTACCTAAATTTAGACCATGTACTTCTTTTTCAGTCTCTAGAATTTTTGTATTCCAAAAGCAATTTATCCTTAAATTAACAGAATTTTTTTCCCACAACACGTAGGTTTACCCTTATACCCACTCAAATAACATCATGTCCTTATATTATACGAAAAGACTTTGCGGATACTTTTTTTTTTTTTTTCTTTCGTGTATATATGGCAGTCACCTTTTAGCACCATGTGGCATTTAACCACGGAAACAATATACAAAATTGTATTTTATTTTGCTGAAGTTTACCTGTCAGATATACAAAATTGCCAAAGTTTAAAAAAAATACAAAATATTGTATGAATATGCCGGAAATGCTTAGTTTTGTGTAATAACAAGGATATTGAATTTAGCGAACAGATGTGCTAAAATTTATTTTACATTTTTTTAATTAAACAGCCTGTATACTCCCTTACCCACAGCCACACTCATAATTGAATGTCAAAGCGAACAATTGTGTGCTCATCGTGCAGCAACGCATGCGTTTTTTGATACGGACATATAAAAGGTGTTTTTTTTTAGACATGTGGTTTTCAATCTGGCAATACTTTTTTCGGAGTTGGTCTTTTTGACAGCTGTCACTTGATTTATGCTCAGTTTTGTTTGCAATTTCATAATTAATAGACTTACTCCTGAACAACGTTTGCAAATCGTGCAAATTTATTACCAAAATAATGGTTGGGTTATCGCGATGCATCGGGTTGCGTCCAATATTCGCTTTTGATATAATCGCAAAATCGCATAAACTCGAGCAACCATGGATCGGTTTCAAACCATGTTTACTCTCGTAGATAATGCGCATCCTCAGAGACGCCGCGCGAGTTACATGTGCAACCAAACCGCCCCCACACCATAACCGATAACCTGATTCTGATTAATCAACACTATTTTACTTTTTCGCTAAATAAGCAATTCCTACTTTTAAATATTTTTACTTCAACATTATTTTACTTTTTCGCTAAATAAGCAATTCTTGCTTTCAAATATTTTGACTTCCAATGAATTTGTATTTTTAATAAGTAAGCATTTCCCTCAAAGGTTAATGCATTATTGTTTCTAAGAATTCTAAAGACTTATGTATTTTTGCCTAACTAAACAATTTGTATTTGTAATATTGTATTTAATTATTGATTTGAATTTCAATTAAAGTTTGTCTGTCAAAGAAGAAAGTTGGTTTTTTTTAAGCTCCCGTTTCACGACAAACATAACTGGCGCAGTCGTTAGTCCGCGGTGAACAGCTAAGACAATTTTTTGATGTGAAAATTATAATAAAAAAAAAAAAAAAATAAATAAAAAGCAGTGTTAGTGACTAATCCAATAAAAGGAAAGAAAATATATAAGAAAAGTTATAAACTCTTACGAACAGTGTGTTTTTAATTAAATCTAACTATTTGGAACTGTTAGCCGTTGGGTTTTGACCCTTTATCACCGAAAGAACCTACCACATACCAAAAAAAAAAAAAATGGAAAAAAGGATAATTCTTCTTGGGTGCATGTGTTTGTGAGTGCTATTACAATTTGTATAATTAAAAAAAAAAATATATATAAGTATATCAATCATTCCCTAAATATTAAATTATAAATATATCTCAATTATATTATTTTAAATCTCAAAACAATATTTTCAAAACAATATATGAATTTTTTTTAAAAAAAAATACATACATGTAACTCGAACAAAATCACAGAATATTTATTCTTTTAAAATCGAATTAATGCCTAAAGAAAAGGGACCTCCTGTAAAACCACGACGCTCATTTTTCCCCTATAACTTTAAATATCTCTCTAATAATCTAAATCGCTTTTCAAGAAGTCTTAATTCCATCCCTGAAAATATAGATTCTTCATTCTCTAGTACTGAATCATTTAACATGACTACCGAACAAGACAACACTACACAAACTACAGAACGAACTATAAATCACAGTGAAATTTTTAATTCTCTTAGGATACCCGATGCCATTAAAGATCTTCCCAAGTTTGACGGGAATCCTCGTCTCTTATTTGAATTCCTAAATAATGTGGAAGAAATTCTTCTTCACATTAGAGGAACTGATAACACGCCTTACGGCCAAATACTTCTCAGGGCTATCCGGAATAAGGTTGAAGGCCAAGCAAATGAAATACTTAACATGTACGGGACCCCTTTAATTTGGGATGATATAAAAACAAATCTTATCCTCCACTATTCCGACAAACGAACCGAAACATCCCTTATTAGAGACCTCCATAATATAAGGCAGTATAATAAAACGATTCAATCTTTCTACGGTGAAATAATTGAAATCCAATCTGCTTTATGCAACAATATCCTTATTCAGGAAATAAACCCGTCTGTAATCCAAGCTAAAAAGAATTTGTATTCCGAAATGTGCCTTAATTCATTTTTGAGTGGACTAAATGAACCACTTGGTTCGAGAGTAAGAACCATGCAACCTGACTCATTAGCTACAGCCCTATCTTGTTGCATTAAAGAACAAAATATATCTTATCAAAGTTACTCGCAACAGTATAGGTACAGACCATATAACTACAATTCAGGACAAAATCAAACATATCCATATAATTCAAGGCAAAATCCAAGATATACAAATAATTCAGACCAAAACCAAACATATCCATATAACTCAAGACAAAATCCAAGATATACAAACAGTTCAGGCCAAAATCAATCAAGGACATACTACAACAACCAAAACCAATGGCAATCAAATAATCCATTTTCCAAATCACCCCAAATGCGAAATACACAAAATTTTAATGAGCCAAGTCATTCCCGACCATTCCAAAAGAAAGAGACTCAATTCAATAAATTTCAGAATCCCAATTCATCTCCAAAAATCAAAACCAGTCCCAGCCAACAAATAAAGAATACAAATTTCAATCTTCAAGAAGTTCAAGACGACAATCAAGGCTCCTTCCAACAATTGGACAAATATTTTGACAATGAACCCACAAATATTAATGATAATCAAAATTTTTTCTATACAACCTCCAAGAGTCCACCGGATATATAGACTCAAAATCTCACCCAACCACACTTCCCTTTATTAACATATCCTCTCCTTTTGGTCGACCCTTGAGATTCCTTCTAGACACAGGTGCATCAGCATCCTTTATCAATCCAGAATACATACCACATGAAAAACTTCTTCATTGTGACCCTGTTACGATAACAACAGTATTTAAGAAATACCAACTTAAAACTCAGACTAATGTCAAAATATTTAAAGAATTCAATCAAGATGGTCTCCTTAAATTCCTTATATTCAAATTTCATAATTTCTTTGATGGCCTCCTCGGATTAGATACACTGTTGCAATTAAACGCTAAAATTGACCTTGAAAACAAGATCCTTGTCACGAAAAACTCTGTAGTCGAAATTCATTTTAAACCAAATGAATCATCAGACGTATTAAATGTCCCAGCTCAATCCAAGATTCTAGCAAAACTTCCCGTAAATAAATTGAATGGTGACATAATTTTAAATACCATAGAACTTAAACCAGATGTATTTATATCACAAGGCATCTACAGAGCAATTAATGGCTACAGCACCGTCGAGATAACAAACTACTCCGAATCCGACGAAAACATACTTTTAGAAGAATCATTACAATCAACAGAGTACAAACCAGAGGAATACTTAGAACTTAACAATCTGCACATTACACCGGAAGAAGAGAAAACTACTGAGAGGAAGAACATAGAGCATCTACTTCGTACCGATCATCTAAATAAAGAAGAGAAAAATCAACTTTTAAAATTGTGTAAACGGTATAATGATATCATATACATAGAAGGAGAGCAACTTACCTTTTCTAATCAAATCAAACATACTATTAACACAACTGATGACGTACCCATCTATATGAAATCATATAGATACCCATATATACATAAACAAGAAGTACAGGACCAGATTTCGAAAATGCTGGAACAGGGAATCATCCGCCAAAGCTACTCCCCTTGGAGTTCACCTGTGTGGATAGTACCCAAAAAATCGGATGCCAGTGGAAAACAAAAATGGAGACTCGTTATTGACTACAGAAAAGTCAATGAAAAAACAGTCTCAGACAGGTATCCAATTCCCAACATCACCGAAATACTAGATAAATTAGGTAGATGTATGTACTTCACCACTCTCGATTTGGCAAGCGGTTTTCACCAAATCGAAATGGACCCAGCTCACATTCCCAAAACTGCATTCACGGTAGAAGGTGGGCATTACGAATATCTTAGGATGCCATTTGGGCTGAAAAACGCCCCATCCACCTTCCAACGAGTGATGGACAACGTCCTCAAAGAACTAGTAGGCAAAATATGTCTCGTCTATTTAGACGACATTATTATATACTCCACTTCCTTACAGGAACATATCGAGAGCATAAAAACAGTTTTCGATAGACTACGAAACTCCAACTTAAAAATCCAAATGGATAAATGTGAGTTCTTACGACATGAGATTGCCTTTCTAGGCCATATAATCACACCGGAAGGAACTAAACCTAACCCAAATAAAATTGAGGCCATTAAAAATTTCCCACTCCCTAAAACTAACAAAGAAATAAAATCATTCCTAGGTCTTATCAATTATTATAGGAAATTTATAAAAGACCTGGCAAAAATAACCAAACCACTCACTAATCGACTCAAAAAAGGAGCCGATCAAACTACAAATCAAACATTCATAGAAGCGTTTGAAACATTTAAGAACCTTCTTACGAATAACCCCATTTTAGTCCACCCCGACTTCTCAAAACCTTTCATAGTTACTACCGATGCTAGTAACTATGCAATAGGCGCAGTTTTGTCGCAAGGCAGAGTCGGAAGCGACAAGCCCATCTCCTTCGCAAGCAGAACTCTTTCTTCTTCCGAATGCAATTATTCGACAATAGAGAAAGAGCTTCTCGCTATTGTTTGGGCAACCAAATATTTCAGGCCCTATCTTTTCGGACGAAAATTTCTAATTGTTACGGATCATAAACCATTAATGTGGCTAATGAACCTTAAAGAACCAAACTCAAAATTAGTTAGATGGCGTTTAAAGCTAGCAGAATTCGAGTTCGAAATCGTTTATAAAAAGGGAAAAGCAAACACAAACGCCGACGCCTTGAGCCGCATTAGATTGACAAATCCGGATGGAACTTATCATGAAATTTTCACTAATGATGAAGACCTTCAAACAGTACACAGTGCTCAGGAAAATCTAAACGACGGAATCCCAATATCAGAGAAACCCTTAAATGAATTTAATTTGCAAGTCATACTAGAAATGAATGACAAAGGTTCCCCGACGACAGTCGAAACAATTTTCAAAAATAGACAAAGACGAACAATACGTAGAACGACATATAACGAGAATATCATGATAGATATACTCAAGAAATTTTTTCCACACAGAAAACAAACTGCCGTTTATACTACAGACGAAATTTTCTCTATATTACAAACAACTTTTTCCAAATATTTCTCCCAAAACAATAGCCTCCGTTTATTAAGATGCACAGAGATCCTTAAAGACATCCGACAACCGGATGAACAAGAGCAGATTATACGTGACTACCATAATCGCTCGAACCACAGAGGAATAAACGAAACATTACTCCATTTAAAACGCGAATACTACTTCCCTCATATGAAGGAGAAAATAGAAAAAACCCTAAACTTCTGCGATCATTGTAAAAAACTGAAATATGATAGAAACCCTCCAAAAATCAAATATGTCCAACCCGAGAATCCCCTAAAACCGCTAGAAATTATTCACTTGGATATATATACAATAAATAAAAATCAAATACTAACAATAATTGACAAATTTTCAAGATTCGCATGGGGATTTCCTCTCAACTGTAGAGAAAGTGTAGCCATACTCAAACAATTCAAAACATTCATAAGCCTTTACGGCATTCCGAAGAAAATTATATGCGACCAAGGTTCCGAGTTCATCGCGAACATATTCCAAGATTATTGCAAACAACATGAAATCACCCTTCACTTTACATCGTTTCAACAAACCTCTAGTAATAGTATAGTTGAAAGACTCCACTCAACCCTTACTGAAATTTATAGGATCATCTATACAAAAAGAATAGAAGAAAAATTAAAAGTTGACCACGAAGAAATTTTATCAGAAACACTCATAACTTATAATAACGCTATACATTCCGTTACAAAACTTACACCATACGAACTATTTTTCGGTAGACCATATAAATTTCTCAAAACCCTTAAATTCTCAAATGAACACGAGTACCTTCTTAAATTAAATGAGTTTATTGATAACATCTACCCTAAAATCAAAGAAAAAGTAGATACCATTACAAAAAATAGAACTGAAAAGTTGAATGGTAACAGAGAAACACCAAAAGACTTAGAAGTCGAAGACACCATCTTTCGCAAAGAATGTAGGCGAAATAAACTCACACCTAGATTTTCTAAGCAAAAAGTTAAACAAAATAACAAATTTACATTAATTACTCAGAACAACAAAAAATTACACAAAAGTAAAATCAGAAGAATGACAAAACAATAAAAACCTCTTCACTATCCTAATACTACTTATTCTTATACTTCCTTTTTTCCCTATCTCAACTGTAAATCGTGGTACATTACAAAAAAAAAAAAAAAAAAAAAAAAAAAAAAAAACAATAAAAAAAAAATATAACTAAGCTTATATTAAGAATATGTAACCAAGGCATATGGTTAACATCATTCAAATAATACAAAGCTTATATTTAAATACACATGTATATACAACAAAAAAAAAATATAATAAAAATAACTAAGCTTATATTAAGAATATGTAACCAAGGCATATGGTTAACATCATTCAAATAATACAAAGCTTATATTTAAATACACATGTATATACAACAAAAAAAATATAATAAAAATAACTAAGCTTATATTAAGAATATGTAACCAAGGAATATGGTTAACATCATTCAAATAATATACAAGCTTTTATATTATATAAATACAAAAAAAAAAAAAAAAAAAAAAAAAAAAATCTAAAACATAATTTAATGTAATCTTTTTACAGCATTCCGTTGGTAGTAACACAACTAATAGAAATCTTCAATTTTCCAAAAGATCGCGGCGTACTTACCCTCCGACTAGGACCCTCAAGATCAATTATTAACTATAATAATTTAATCCATATCGTTAACCTAGAAGACTATCAAAATAACATACAACAAATTACTAACACATTAAACCTTTTCGAAAAAAGAGCTACATATACTAACTCAATTCACGTAACAAAACTTAAACTTAAAGAACTAACAAATAAATTTGCTACATTATATCCTATGAAAAGAAACAAAAGAGGTCTTATTAATGGACTTGGTTCAACTATTAAGTTCATAACCGGGAACATGGATGCGCAAGACGCACAAACTATAAACGAACAAATTCAATACCTCAATTCAAACCTTACCAATATTACTAATACACTTTTATCCCAAAACGCAATTAACTCTCAAACAATAGAGAGATTTAAAAACATCACCTCACACATTAATAACCAACAAAATAAAATTGAAGAATTCCTTTTAAAAACTTATAATGCTGTAAAAAGAGAAAATCACGTTTTTCTAGAAACACAATATCTAAACGAAATAAATTTTAACATTGATTTACTAACAAATCATATTTCAAATATTGCTGAAGCAGTTATTCTCAGTAAATTAAATATAATTCCTAAATTTCTATTAAATACAGAAGAACTCTATTATATTGAAAATAAATTTATCAAACAAAATGTTAAAATCGAATCTAACGAGCAAATTTATGAATTTCTAGGCTTACAAGCATATTACAATGGCTCTAAAATTATATTTAATGTACGAATTCCAAATTTGTCTAATGAAAAATATTTTTTTTATCATGTAGTCCCTCTTCCAATAAATCAAACAAAATTTCTTACAATTGAACCTTACATAAACATTAACGAAAACAAAATACAGCATTTTACAACACCTTGCCCCAAGATAGAAGGTACATTTTACTGCACGAATGCACATCACGAAGAAGACATCAACAACTCCGAATGCATGGGAAAACTTATGAAGAACGAAGCAGCTAATTGCCCTTTCACCGACAAAGGCAAAACATCAGAAATTTTACAACCAGAGAAAAATTATATTTTGCTATTAAATACACCAAAATTAATAATTAACTCTACTTGCAGTACAAAAACTTCCGTGCTAGAAGGCACAGCACTTATTCATTTCCAGAACTGCAGCATCGAGATAAATGGTCTCACATATGAAGATAATCCTAACACCTTTTGGGACGAAATCCACATTCCACCACCCCCAAGCAGCCATATAAAAGCTACAGTTATCAAAGAAGACCTTAGTCTGGAAAAGCTAAAGGAGTATAACTTCATCACTAACTCCAATTTTGCAAAATTCTATGCAAAAACAGAAGTCCTTCACCTTATATCAGCATCTACAGCATTATATACAATACTCACCATCATAGTCATCATCATAGCCGTTATCATCATAAGAAGAAAAACCCATCGCAACGAAGATCAACAACCAACACTGATGTCTTTCGCTCCATCCCCAATTACGTCATTGTGGCCGTCGCTCTATTCTAAGGGGGGAGGAGTTACATGTGCAACCAAACCGCCCCCACACCATAACCGATAACCTGATTCTGATTAATCAACACTATTTTACTTTTTCGCTAAATAAGCAATTCCTACTTTTAAATATTTTTACTTCAACATTATTTTACTTTTTCGCTAAATAAGCAATTCTTGCTTTCAAATATTTTGACTTCCAATGAATTTGTATTTTTAATAAGTAAGCATTTCCCTCAAAGGTTAATGCATTATTGTTTCTAAGAATTCTAAAGACTTATGTATTTTTGCCTAACTAAACAATTTGTATTTGTAATATTGTATTTAATTATTGATTTGAATTTCAATTAAAGTTTGTCTGTCAAAGAAGAAAGTTGGTTTTTTTTAAGCTCCCGTTTCACGACAAACATAACTCGCGCGCCGTACAGTGCGCACAGAAGACGCTATTATGCTGCTATGTGGAGCAGAGTATCGAAGAAGACTCGAATGAGTCCATCCGCCATGGCGCGCTACAATTGGAGCTGTGGTGTAGACGACCTTTGGTTCCAACAAGACGGCGCGGCCATAGCCAACGAAACAATCAATTTATTGTAGGAAACTTTTGGTGAGCGCGTTATCTCGCGTCGTCGTGGGCCTGTGGCGTGGCCTCCAAGATCGTGCGATTGAACATCGCTGGACTATTTTGTGTGGGGTTATGTGAAGTCGCTTGTCTACGTTAATAATTCCGAAACGATTTACGTCTTAGAAGAGAATATTCGGTGCGTTATTGCTGACATACGACCCCAATTGCTGCAAAAAGTGGTCGAAAATTGGAATTTATTCGAGCCAGCCGCGGCGGTCACTTGCCCGAAATCATTTTTTAGTTGCTCTGGCTTCAGTCAATATTATGTAGATACAAACTTTCACATGTAACACAATCGGCTGTTTTAATTTCCATTCGAATTCTATATCCTCACGTTTTCGAATTTTCGCTATTCCGAATTCCGTATTCGAAAACGAACGGATCTACAATCCGCCAAATTGACGTTTTAAATTCGGTTATCTTTTTGTTGGCGGATTACAATTTCGTATTTGACAGCTCTTGCATACATAAAAGCTAATTTCGAAAATGTTTTGTTGATGAAGTTGGTAAAACTTAAAAGTAAATCCGACTGGAAATCAGAACAATCGTTTTCAATCCGCACGGATTCAATTTTCGTTTCCATTTTACATTTTTAGGGTAGCTATAGGCTTAATCAGGGCTATGTAAGGAATCCATAAATATGTCACATGACAAACCTTTTACCAATGAAAATCTCATTCACCCCTGTTCTGATTTCCGATCAGTTTTAAAATCCTTTAGTTTTCAAACTCTAGGTTTTCTGAAATACTTTTCGCTTTCAATACTTGCGGGAAAAGTGTGCTTTGATTTTTGATCGGATTAAAAATATTTGACATTTGGAAATTCATTTGAGTTTTCGTGTCCGAATTGAATAGAAAATTTTTTTTAATATTTATTTGGTTGATGTTCGTATATTATTAGATATTTTTTGGTGATTTGTGTAAATTTTTTCAACAAATTTGATGTTTCGAATTATCTTTTTACTGATTTCGAAAGAAAAATAGGTTTGAATACTAGTTAAGAGCACCTTTTTTAAATCCGTGCGGATCTCAATTTCGTTTACGGATTTTATTCGGAACGGAAATCAGAACAGGGGTGATTATCTCCTTCCATTCATAAAAAATTCATCGTACAATTTTGTTTACGAATAACTACAGATAATTCACATTTATATAGATATGTATATTCATACCCAGATGTATCTATTTCTGTTAATTCATATAAATATCAGTAGCGGGGCGCGGCGGCAATAAACCATAATGTTTTTATTTCCTATTTTATAATCTTGATATTGAAGTATCTGGGTTTTTGTTATTATCGTAAATACAGCTGCTGATGCTGCTCTGGTTTTCATATAAAACACACAAATTATTATTACTAAAACAGATATATATAGTGTTTTTAATAGAATATCTCCATAGTTTTGTATATTTTTGTTTTATGTTTACCGAGCCGTATCAATCAGAATCTCATCGTGTAAACAAATTTAAAAAAAAAAAAAGTTCAAAGAAAAGCCGATTCGTTAATTTCAGTGTATAATGTCTAGACTCTGAAATAACACGAACGAATATACATATTTTTCTTTTGTTATTCTCTTCACGGTTAGGCTTTTTAAAAGTCTTTAACTATATATTCAACTCAGCTATCAATAAAATTGTTAATTAAAGTGCTATTTTTGGGTAAGTGGTTTTTTTTTTGTTTTTTTTTTTTTTTAATAGAAAGAGTGTTGCGAAAAAAAATTATAAGCAAATGTAAATAAACTTCAAAATACATTAATGTACTCTCAAATTGTTTGAAAATAAATAATTTGCTTTATTTAAGTTATATACTTCATTTATTGTTCTTTATGCAGGTGTGAAAAAAAGGAAGTGTAGATTGGGTCGAGACAAGAACAAAAATCGAATCGGTGGGGGGGGGGGGGGTCTATTCCAACACAACATTGTAATTTATGTGTTCAGTGAATTCCAAATTTGAGTTGAAGTTAACACCTATGTCCTTGAAACTCAAAACACGACCAAAAGTTTGTGAAGCGAATTGGAATAATTTTTAATTTTAATTTAGCTTAACCCCTATTTATTCCGCTTAATTCAAGCTACAAGTTTAACTTAAAAACTAACTTAAATCTAAACTTATAACTCTGAGTGGGGATGGGTCAAAAGGAGTTTGAGGTTGTAGGAGCTGATGTTGAAATCAAATGAATTTGGATTCAAATGGACCAACCGAAGCTTACGGGTCAGAGGTTCATTAAGGCCATAGGAGGTGTGGTGTGTTGGTAAATAGAAGAGCCGAGGGTTTCTCAAATTACGGGTGTTAGTGTTGAAAGAAATCGAGTTATAGAGAGAGGAGCAGTCAACTGAACCAGAGAGAAGCCGATGTATGAAAAGTATGTCAGCAATTTCTCTATGTTCCTGTAATGAGTTGAGGTTTAACAGTTGGAGGCGATCACGATAAGGGGGTAAGATCAAAGGATTTTCTCAGGGAAGGTATTGAAGTGCAAAACGAAGAAATCTTCGTCGGATGCTTTCTATTCTTGATATGTGTATATCTTGATATGGAGACAAAACTTGAGACGCATATTCGAGTAGAGGCTGGACAAACGTCATGTAAAGCGATCGGGTTATGTAAGGGTTAGAAAATTCCTTAGACCATCTTTTAACAAAACCCAATGCTGAGTTGGCCTCATGAATTATTTCATCAATATGAAGTTGAAATTTAAGTTCACGGTCACATAGAAAGCCGAGATCCCTTATGTTTTCTACTATCTGTATGGGGTGACTATGAAGATATTAAAGACGGGGAGTCGTTTTAATGCGTTTCCGTGAAAAAGTCATTGTCTGGCATTTGCGAATGTTGAGCTCTAAGCAGTTTTTGGTGCACCAGCTTGAGAAATTGTTGGGATCTGTTTGGAGGAGAGATATGTCTTCACGTGCTGCAATGATTTTGAAAAATTTCGTATCGTTGTCAATGTCGTTTATTGTAAGGCTAAATAAGAGAAGGCCTAAATGACTACCTTGGGGGACACCAGAAGTGGCTAAAATAGGATTTGAACATGCGGATCTAAACCGGACATAATATTCACGATTCTCAATGTAAGAAATAGTCCATTTCAGGAAAAGGGGTTCAAATAATCAAAAGCATTTGCAACACTGTTTATTGAGAACGTTATTGATTGGCATTTGGAAAGGTTTACAAAAAGTGCGTTCTTATTACACCAAACAGAAAAACTTTCAATATCGGCCCGCAGAAGATCGTGGTAATGGTTAGCTTTGATTTCCTTAAAAATCTTCATATCATCGGCAAATATGAGAATCTCACTAGAACGTAAGTATACATGATATTACATCATTATTTAGAATGAATGGAAACGGGCACAGATGACTTCCTTGAGGAACACCGAAGTGAGCTGTGAATGGATTTGAAAGAGTAGGTACTTCGGAATCTTTTGATCAATTCAATTCAATTTATTAAGAGCAAACGTAAAAGTAAGACTTACATCTTTTATAGTAAGAAAAATAGAAAGAAAGAAATATAGAAATATAGAAAAAATAACGAAAGAAAAAACGCTGATAAATATCTATAAAAGAATGCTGAGAGAAGTCCTAACAAACGTGAGCAGCAGTCGCACTTTTAAAATTTGAAACACTTATTATGTTCCTGATAGACATGGGGAGAGCGTTCCATATCCTAATAGCATAGACCATAAAGAGCCGCGAAGAGTTCAAGAAATCAAATTTTGGCACCAAAAGGGTTACAGTTATAATGGATTGAGTGAATCTAAGTTTTTCACATAAATAGTAAGGTGTTTGACTTTGAATAACTTTGTGCAAAAACATACAGCACCTTGCATGAAGATATTGCTGAAAAGATCATCCAAGGACAAGCCGAAGGTAATGTTATATGTGCTCATATCTCCGAAGTATCTTGTCATATCATTAAAAGCGACAAAGAGTTTGTGCTGGGAATGGGAATCAGGTTTGCAATAAACTGTACTACCATAGGTTAATAAAGGCAGAAGTAAGGCTTTGACAAGTCTTAGTTTAGTATCCAACGGAGTTATGGCAGAAAAGAGCCAGAGTTTACGCAGACCAGTGTAGATTCTTCCAACTACATAATTTGTGTGGTTTTCTGCTGAAAGGGATTTATTTATCTTAATGCCAAGACTGGTTATATTATTCACGAATTCAAGCTGAGATTGAAAAAGCAAATTGGAGCAGAGATGAAGTACCAATGCATATTTTAGATATCGCTATAAGTTGGGACTTTGTGGGGTTAAGAGTAAGACCATTTTGAGGTGACAAATTGTATATTGCTGTGAGATCCTCATTTAATCTGCATACCAGATCTTCTTGCAAACCAATTATGGACGGGAAATGTACAATTGTACATCATCTGCATAAAGGTGCAACAGTAGATTTGATCAAGATTTAGGAAGGTCGTTTATGTAAATGCAGAACAATATGGGTCCTAAAATAGAACCTTGCGGAACACCCATATGCAAATTCAAAGTCTCAGATTGTAATTGACCCAAATTGATCTTTTGGCTACGGTTGCACAGATAATCTTTAACGAGACATACAGAGATCTCTCGTGAAATCCAAAATAATATTTCAGCTTTTTGCTTTTTATTTGAGCTTTTTGCTCAGTCAAAAGCCTTTGAGAAATCCAGTAAGCAGAGTATAGTCACATAGTCAAGGTCATATTGCACTCGTATATCATCAAGTACCTTAATCATAGCATCAGTTTGACAGCTATGATGAGGACGAAAACCAGATTGGAATGCTGACAGTAAGTTAAATCTATTCAAGTGATCAGACATCTGTGAGGCTAGAATTTTCTCAAAGACTTTTGACAAACAAGGAAGTATACTTATAGGACGAAAATCCAAGCAGGAGCTAGCATTGGATTTTTTGGCTACAAGAATTACCTTAGCTATTTTCCAGCTCTCAGTAAACGATGAGGACGTTATGCAATAATTAACCAAATGTGTCAAAGCACTAGAAATATGTGGACAAATTTTTTTTAAAAAAACTAATTGACACTCCATTCACCAAAAGCATCAGATTTGATTGAGTGAATGTTATCTAGAACATCAAATTGAGAAACAACTTCAAATTCAAATAATGTTGATGGTTCATAAAGAATTTCATCGTTGGGCATAAAGTTGAGTTGTTGAGCATCTCTTAATACAAATGTCTCATTAAGTTCATTAGGATCAGGATACGATTTTGTCCAAGCTATTAAAAAAAGGTGGACACCCTAAAGCTTTTAGTTCGTGTAGAATAATAATTGTAAGTAAATTGATCGAATTCCTCAGAAAAATCAGTAAATGCGCAGTCCACTTCACTTCCATTTTCTAATGCATTAGAACATTTATGCAAGAAGGTTAAGAGCTTTGTCACTGTTGATTTGTTCCTCATACACCCATGCTGGTGTTCATAAATTATATTCTTAGTGTGAAATGCTAGGGTTTCACAAACGACTTGTTCAAAGACCTTTGGAATACAGGACATTTTTGATATGGGCATATAGTTCATATTATCAGTTTTGTCAGTCTTCCTAAAAATAGGAGTCAGATAAGAGTTTTTCCATAAGCACGGATCTCGCCCCGTTTTGATAGAAACCTCGAATAAAAACTGAAGGGGTTAAGCTAGTATAAATCTCCTTTTTTCAAAAGTAGGGGAGAGTGGGTACGAAAGTAACATTTTTGACATTTCGTGCCATAATTTGATAACCAATAAACATATCAAAATTAAACATAGTGTATATTAATGAGCGAACATTTAGCTACCGTTAAATATTAATTTGGTTTACAACTTTGTCTTTGATTTAAATGTATGCCTTGAAAAAGAAGGTAAGGTCAAATGATACAATCGTCCTTTTCGGTGTGTCGATTGTAACACGCTGAAAGGACGGTTGTAACACCATATAAATATATGAAGAACAAAATCAGAAATGGTGTCTAGAATTAATATTTTATTCTAAGCCAGTACCATAAATTATTTATGTATTATTATAAAATTAATCAATGCTAATAGAAAGGCATTCTAATTCAGTGTTGATAATAAATGGATTTATGCAGTATAACATTATTTCGAATTAATTTGAAAAAAAAGACTATTCTGATCTCTATCTCAAGCTGTTGAATAAGCAAATTCACCCAAAACTGTGTGTGGACGGTTGTAACACAAATAATTATGTTTAAATTTGTGCTTGTATTATGTTACAAACGTCCAAACAGAAATTGTTACAACATTCCACCCGCACCCAAGAAACTTGAATTGAGCCAAGTTTCCGTCAAAATAAAGATATCATGATATAACGCTTGAGAGTTGGTCTTAAAACATATTTGAAAGTTCACAAATTCCCGGCAGTAAAATGTTGCACATTCCATAATCGGGATGATTCCGTTAGAAGTGATTCATGTACGTTTTTAATTTTACCAAAACTTAAAGAAGAATTAGTCACTGGCGAGAAAAGAATGCAGAAATAATTATAATCTCTCGATGTAATTGACTATTTTCATTCATTTTTTTTTTTTCGTTATAAAGCCTGAACAATGAGCTTAAAATAAGATCTTTAAGATAACAATCACATCAAGATTTTAAAAGGTAATCGTCATAAATGAAACATGTTAGGAAAAACAAATTAACATCGAAACAGGGAGTATTTGGAAAATTAAACATTTAAAACAAAATTAAGCGTGTAATGTGTCGTTTCAGTATTTTGAATCACTCCTAGCTCTAATTAGAGCTTCTCAACGATTTTTCATCTATCTGATGAGTTTTTTTTACTGTTTCTTGTGGTATTCTTTCCGATATTCGTCTACCAGTGCCGTTTTTAGTTAATAAATTGTTTCAGGAAGTGGATTTATTCTCGCTCTAAGCCATCGCTTAAGCTCGTCCCACAAATGCTCGATAGGGTTTATGTCTGGGCTTAGGAATGGCCAGTTCATCTTGCCAAAACCGACTTCCCTAAGAAATTCGACCGTTTCCGGCCAGAATATCGTGCATAAGTACGAAATGTTTTCCAATAAATCCAGCATAAGGAACGACGTGATCCAGCAGAATATCCGAGATGTACTGATCTACAGTTCAATCTCCCCTTCGACCATCACCAGGCACAAAACCAGCTCACTTTTAACTTTAATTACCTGCCCATCATACAAAATCCTCCCTCGTATGCTACGATTCCTGCAAAACAGCATTGTCATTGTCCAAATCGCTCGCCAGGTCGTCTGCATACCCTGCCTCTATACGATCGCTTCCATATGCAGATACATTTTACTCTCATCCCAGAACATAACTCCCCTCCATTCCTTAACTTCCCAATCGTAATACGCGCGATCAAATCATAGGATTTGTATGTTCTTACCTTCAATTCAATGGTTTGAGTTCCACCTTAAATACGAGGCCATCATAAACATTTAAACCAATTGTATCCATCGCGATTCTTGTTATTAAAAGGCGAAAGGGAGTGATTCTATTTCTTTTTTGCTCACTTGTGGATTTTAAGGATTTTTTTTTTCCAAACGCGCATTGCTTACGTCAGCATATTTTGCTACAGCTCACCGTAGATTGGTATAAATTAGTAAAACATTACATATTCAAAATAGCTAAGATAAAAAAAAAAAATCATAGCTATAGCTACTCATCTTCCCACAAGTGATCTAGAAATAAATTTATAAAATCATTAAAAACAGCTGCCAATGTGTGTTTATGTGTTGACATAAGGCAATTTAAGAGATTTATCTTCAATTAAAACGTATTCCCAAATTTATGTTTAAGCATACGAGTATATTTTTCATCATAAAGAACCTTTTTTATGGGAAAATTATATTATGTAGATGAAGCCACTTCTACGCCTGAACCGGGGAAAAAAGCAATTAAACCGACTTTTCAACTCCAGCAGCATGTGTTTTTTATTGTTTGAAAAATAACAATATTACTTTAAAACCAAGAGTTTATATATTTTCATTATTTCGTAAAAAAAAGAGCAACGACGCACGTTAAAGCTTCATATATTTTAAGAGTTTAAAAATATTTTTCATTTGAATTCTTAAAAAAAAAAAAAAAATCGAATAAAAGACAAACTTGTCATGACAATTCATATAACCTTTGAACAAAATATAGATATTTGAGTTTGCCTCTGTTAAAGCCAAAACAATTGAATGCCATCCCAGTCTCATTATGTAGGTATTCTTGGAATTCATTTTTAATATTGTCTCTTGAGATGAAAAAAGGGCATCAATACCTTCTTTTTTTTTTAATCGATGAAAAGGTATTTTTCTGCCGAAATGTTCAAGGAATTTTTTGCTCTTTTTGTTGTATTTGTAGCTATCGTATAGTGTCAAGAATATTGCTGCCGCTGAGGCTTCAGTTGCAGAAAGCCCAAATGTGTCTCTCACACGTCGCATCTCTCTGACGTCGTTGTGGCGAATTTTGCGAAAAGATCTTGGCCTACATCCTTACAAGATTAAATTGACTCAAGAACTGAAGCCGCTTGACCACCAGAAGCGTCGAATGTTCGTGAATTGGGCTGAGGAACAACTTGAAAATGATTTGGATTTTCATCGAAAAATCATCTTCAGCGATGAGGCTCATTTCTGGCTGAATGGCTTCGTCAATAAACAAAATATGCGGTATTGGTCAGGCAACAATCCACACGTACTCCATGAGTCATCATTGCATCCCGAAAAAATTACGGTTTGGTGTGGTTTATGGGCCGGCGGCATCATTGGGCCGTACTTCTTCCGTGATGATCAAGACCGGCACGTTACTGTGAATGGGGATCGCTACAGTTCAATGATAACCGAATATTTTTGGCCCCGATTGGATGATATGGACTTGGAGGACATGTGGTTCCCACAGGACGGCGGCGCCACAAGCCACACAGCGAATGTCACAATCAATTTATTGGAAACCAAGTTTGGAGAACGTGTTATCTCACGAAATGGTCCAGCCGCTTGGCCGCCTAGTCGTGCGATTTGACGCCGTTAGACTATTTCCTGTGGGGTTACGTCAAGTCTATGGTCTATGACAACTTCTTACGAATATCGAACGTGAAATTGCAGCAGTATCGGCCGATTTATGCTTGAAAACCGTGGAAAATTGGGTTCAGCGTCTGGACTTCTGCAAGAGTGCCAGTGGTGGCCATGCAAAAGAAGTCGAGTTCCATACATAATGGCATCAAACGTACTTTCACAGGAGTAAAGAATTTCATTGATATCCAAAACCGTTTTTCTTTTATTTAAAAAAAACTTTTGTAGCGCTCTTATTGAAAAACCCGATATAACTATGAAAAACAAACTGTTCTAATAATAACGATAGATTCGAGTAAAGCATAATATTTATATATTTGAAATCTTTAAAAGAAGGACTCAATTATGGAGATGACATTTTGTATTCTTCTGTAGGATTAAATCTTCAACAGATGTTTGGTTATATTTGTACCAAGCTGTGTGGGACTCTTAACGCAAAAAAAAAACATATGAAAATCAGGGCCAATCTATGAGAGATTTTTATTTTAAAACCTCATTTGGGGGAAGAATTATGTACATAAATCGCTATTTCTTATACGTATTATGCCAAGTCCACGAAGGACTTGGTTTTGGAATTTTAGATGGTTTCTGTGCCTATTTATTTTCTATGGTTATGGGTGACATAAGCTTAAACCAGAATAGGCTTCATTATTTGTTTATACTATAGCATTATTTTGCTCTGGATAAACAGGTCTGAGTTGTTTCCCAGCAACTAGAAGGTACATTTTTGTATTATATTTCAAATTTCTTTTTGATTTATGTAGGTACTTTAGCTCTTTCCATTAAAGCTTTAAGTTGGTCGTATTACTCAGTGGCGGATTTACTTTTTCTGCGTCCTAGGCCCGGTTGAGTACACCGCCCCCCCCCCCCTAATTTTTTGTAACTAAATTCTTTTAATTGCCTTTATTCTTAATCGTTCTGGCAGAGCCTTTTTTCTGTGCTGCCAGAAAACGCCCGAACATTTTTAACACGCTTTTATTAGGTTAACCTACAATATGATATTATCATCATCAGGGGAGAGAATGTGGGGTCAGATACCCCCATACAATATAATATGGCAGCATCTTTATTTTAAGACTTAAAAATAAATTATAGTTTTAAAACACTAAAGCTCTAATAGAGAACCGATCTAAAAAGCAGTGATGCCACATGAAAACAAAAGAAGTACCTACAGCATAGACAAAAAATCCATATATTTTCCCTACACCCGCACAAAATGCTTTAAATAAATAAAACTAACCAAATGAAGATATTTTTTTTATGTTTATTTTTATCCTATTTTATTTTATTTATAGTCTTATAAATGCGAAAAAAATAATAATAAAGTTAAGCATTTATGGTTGCATTACTTATTGAAAATAAAAATTTTAATGCAACATACAAAATTTTTTCATTGAAAAAAAAAGAAATTGAATAAAAGTTGGAAAATTATTTGCATTACAAAAAAAATCAAATTGAATTAGAATATTATTTGGATTACAAAAAATTCGATATTTTTTGAATTGAAAAAAAAAAAAATGTTAGAACATTTCTTGCATTAAAAAAACTTCAAATTTAATTCGAAAATTCTTAGCCTTAAAAAAAATGCAACAATATTTTTTTGCGTTAAAAAAAGGAAATTTAATTCGTAATTTGTTTTCTAAAAGAAAAATGCAAGTTTGATTCGAAAATTGTTTGCATTCAAAAACAATTTTTTTTTGAAATAAAAAATGTAAATTTAATTCAATAATTTTTTGGATTACAATAATGCATATTTTATTCAAACATATCTTGCATTAAAAAATTTATATTTTATTTGAAAATTTAATTTTAATTAATTAATATTTTTCGGGAATTTAGTAATATAGTTCGACAAGTCCCTATGATTTTATCCCTCCATTTTTCCCTACGGTGTAGTTATCAAACCTAAAATCCCTACGTATACCGTATACCTATTGCGATGTTTGTTAAAAAACGCAAAACAGACCTTTTTTCTAAAATTAAAATATGCAAAACTATGAATATATTATGGTTTTTATTATTGAATCTAATTTAAGAAAACGCTCAAAAAAATAATTTAAATATTAAAAGTTGTGTAGGCTCGCACTACATTTCACATGTTGATAAATTACATTGCAATTTTTAATGTGCAAATCTTTTTCTTTTTTTTTTTGAAAAGTTCAAACTTAATTTATTTATTGCCCATTTTGAGAATCAATCATTTTTCAGCGCCCCCAAAGATTTTGCCGCCTCACGGGCCTAGGCCTAAATCTTGCTCTGGTATTGGCATATTTACAACTTGATTGTTAATGAACTTTTGGAAATCATTTGTGTCGAGAAAAGGAAACGAGAGCGAGAAGCGTTTGGACGGCGCGCGGTCTCTATTTCACCTTGCTGAGGCGGGAGGGGTAATTTTCTAAAAAAAATATTTTAAAACAATGGCAACAGCCACAACGTCATGTTACTCGTGTTTTTGAAGACAGAAATCCAATTTCTAATTCTGTAGTTCAAATAAAATATTTAATGAATACTTTGAGTGTGTGAATTTAGTCCCCTTTTTTAGAATTTGGTATTTTTAAAAAAATTTTCCAGGACATTCTTGATATGTTCCGCATTAAAAGGGTTATTGGCCTAGCCCCTTCTTGATGGTTGGCATCCTAACAGGTGACAATTCAATAGGAAACCACATGAGTAGAATGGGTATATCAGCACATCCGACTTATGTAGAGGGTGTAAAGATGAAGAGGCGGAGGAGAGCTCCTTTCACTTTCTTTGTGAATGCCTCAGCCTAGCATCAAGAACCAGAAAAACAGCCCTTGGCGATTATTTCTTTGACGACAGTGCAACGCGACTAAGAAACATCTTAAAATTCATTCAGAATTCCAAATGGTTCAGGGAGGCGCCCGATACCTAAGCGTCCACTAACTCCACCATAATTCCTTCCTCTACACCTCCCTGTACCTATACCTTAACTTGACCCGGGAGCATAATGGGTCCATTGGGATCCGAGTGAGGTCATTCAGGTAGTCGTATCATCACCCCATCCAAGCTAACCTAACGCAGAAGGACTTTCAAAACTTCGATTTTTGAAAATAGGGGGACTAGGTCAAAAACCGTTTTATGGGTCTAAAACACCCATTTTTGAATTTTTTTTCAAAAAAAAATTGGAACAATCGGGAAAAAGGAGCCACAACCTGGAACAATTTTCAAAAATAACAAATTCAAATAAAGGGGGCTTACTTCAAACAATCGAGTTGTTTTTGAAAAATTAATGTTCAAAATCAAAATTTTTGAGAAATAAAAATAAAAAAATCTTTAAACCTTTTGTTTTTTTTTTCAAAATTTGGACGTTATTAAGTATGTAACTAGAATTTCAGTGTTTAATATTCAATGTTCTTGTTTATTTTTAGTCAAACATTAAAAGTCAGATGATTTAATGTCTTTTAGTTTTCGAGAAAATTTAAAATAACAGAAAAAAGATTCCCTCAGTTTGACTTAAATCCGTTAAGTTGCTCTAAAGATCATATTTTCTCTAAGTGAGTATTGTTGTAAATTAGAATCAGATATTTTCAATTATAAAATGTATAAGTGTTGCCGTTGTCTTTTAATAATTTGTTTTCTATAGAGTGACCAGATAAGAACGATAAGAAAAGAAATTTAAATAAAACAACAACGGTGTTAGATATAAAATTGATTCTGGCTTAATTTTGAAGCCATAACGTGTCACCTGGTAGAGCTATAAGTGGTTGGTTCAACTTTTGACTACTCAGTCCAATATGTTGGGCTTTATAACTCGAATATTGGCCAAAATGCTCATCCAAAGTGGTTGGCTTATTCGCGCAGACTAAGGAATTGATGTAGTACCAGAGAAAATAATTGAGTGGTTTTTTGGCGGCGGCTAATTGATGACCGCTCGCCGTGAGATGTCAAATTTCCCGTTCACAACTTCGAGCGTTGGATCGCTTATATGGCATGTAGCGCCATATTGTTGGAACCACAGCTCTGATATATCGGTGTTGTCAAGCTTTGCCTACAGAAAGTCAGTTAACATCGCTCTATAACTGAGGCCATTGATCTGAACGGTGTCTCTTTCCTTTGGATGATGCCACCATGCCATAAACTGCACCAAATATAGTCAATCTTGGTAGATGCCTTGATGCTTGGTCACACACTTGTGGATTGTGTTCACTTAAATAACGGCAATTTTGCTTGTTGACATAACCGATGAGGCAAAAATCGACCTCGTCCGAGAAGATGATTTTTTTGGAAAAAATCCGGATCACCGGCCAACATTTCCAGCTTCAATTCCTGCGTTAGCAGAATCTTATGCGGATGTATAGCCCAAATAAGTGTTGACTCTCATGGTGATGCCCAATTCAGATGATATGCGCCAAATTGACATTTCTGGGCTTCTTTGATACTGGGCGCTACGGCGCGACGCACACCTATGTTTTCGTCACTACGCACCAATCTGGATCCACTAGAGTGTAAAAGAGTGTCAGACTTTTTCACTGGGCGACAAATTACCTGCGTACTAAAGCCATGATGACGACCTTACGAGACGGAATATTTCTTAATAATTTCCAAACTTTCGGCACGCGTGAAACGATGCATGATGAAACGTCAGAGCTTACTGAATATTTTGACAGTTGGATGTCATTTAACAGCTGCTAAAACATAACAATTGGAAAAACTATCATTGCTAGCTGGGCACCCTTTATTTAAAGTCGATTTTTTAGAAAATTGCCTCGCCGGGAGAAGTACACCCCTCCTTTAATGAGATTTTGTCTTACCTCAATCCAGTCTTTTTTCGAGCAATAGGAAAAACACCCAGTTTATGTAAAGGGTTTTCCAATAAGAGGTGTTATTTTGATATTCAAAGAAAAATGGCATTTTTTGAGATAAATCATCGGATGTTTATTTCATTTTAAAGAGGAAGGTATGCCGTTAATAATGGAACACAACATCAGCCAAATGGCCGCCACGACCACGCTTACAGGACCATATCCTTTTCATGAAATTTTCCATAACCAAATTGCAAAGTGGCTACCCTATGTCCTCGATAGCCTCACGAATTCCATCTTTGAGGTCTTGAACCGACGCTGGGCTGTTGGCGTAGACCTTATCTTTCACGTGGCCCCGAAGGAAGAAGTCGCAAGGTGTTAAATCACAAGATCTCGGTGGCCAATTGTGATCACCTCTTCGAGAGATAACACGGTCCGGAAACTTTTCCCGTAAAAGATCGATGGTTTCATTGCTTGTGTGGCACGTAGCGCCGTCTTGTTGAAAGTAAACGTTGTCCAGATCAATACCATCCAATTCCGGCCATAAAAAATCATTAATCATCTCTCGATAGCGCAATCCATTGACCGTAACTGTTGCTCCAGCCTCATTTTCGAAAAAGTAAGGTCCAATGACCCCGCCGGACCATAAACCGCACCAAACCGTCACGCGTTGAGGATGGAGGGGCTTTTCAACAATAACTCTTGGGTTTTCCGAGCCCCAGATGCGACAGTTTTGCTTGTTGACGTAGCCTCCGAGGTGGAAATGGGCCTCATCATTCAAGATGATTTTTCGATGAAATTCCGGATCATTTTCATGCATTTCAAGGACCCAATCAGCAAAGACACGACGTTGTTGATGATCAGCCGGCTTGAGTTCTTGTATTAACTGAACTTTATAAGCCTTAAGACCCAAGTCTTTATGCAAAATACGGTGTAATGACGTTTGTGGAATGCCTAATTCCAAAGAACGACGAGGAATGGACAAACCTGGGTTTTCTTCAACACTTTGGGCTACAACAGCAATATTCTCAGTTGTTCTTGAGCGACGTGCACGGGTTTTATTCTTCACATCACTAACTTGTCCCAACAGCTCGAATTTGTCCACCAATTTCTGTATTGCGGTCCGACAAAGTGCTTCACGACGACCCAAAAATGTTTTAGTTTTACGAAGCGTCTCTACCAAATTTTCACCATTTTTATATGGAATTTTAATAATTTCAATGCGTTGTTGAAGCGTGTATTGTTCCATTTAATGGCGTAGTTTCTACTTGTCAAATGTCAAAAAATGACAGCTTCAAAAGTGACAACTACCGAAATAGTGGACTATTCAAAATAACACCTCTTATTGGAAAACCCTTTACAGATGTAAGAAAGTGCATGTTCTAGATATTGGTAGTTAGTTCTAATTCACTAGGCTCTAGTATTACACGAGCTTTCACGCCACCAATTTCTTTTAAATACTACAATATTTCATCGATAAAAAAACAAAGAAAACGCGACGAGGTTGAGACGAGACCGGGTACTGAAAGTTTTCGATTACAACAATACCAAACCGTAACTTCGAAAAGTCGAGCCTTGGGTCGTCTCGTCTCTAAATTTTAGACGTATTAAATTCAGGATTGGTCCTACGGCAGTTTCTTGAGGTAGATGGTTTTAATTTTCTTGAGTAGCGATCAAGCTTGATATACACATACCTTAAACTTACTAAAAATTTTGAGTTAAGTCTACTTTCTTCTTCAGGAGCAGTCATTTGGAAAATGTGCTGATAATAACTTTGGGCAACATCGGTATTTAAGATGTTACGCCTGTTGTGTTGATGGGCTAGCTTGCATAGACCAAAGACTTCTGCTATTTTCTAGTGATAAAATTGAATTTATTGGAGCTAAAGTTTTGTTGAGTCATGCTTCTTACTTCTTTGAGCGTTACCGTAAGAATTTCACCTTCGTCCCTTCTATTAACAAACCGTAAGTTATCTGTAGATGCATTTTTATTGTATTTTTGTTTATTTTATTGATGTGTGTACATCTATGCCGGTAGTAGAGTGAAAAAAAAGTGGACTTTCCTCTGTGCGACGTAACGAGGTCACACTTTACGATGTATCACGTTACGTTCCGAAAATCTGCTTAGTAGGATAATGGGTATACATTCAGTGACAAAAATCTGAAGATCCCCGTCAAGCAAACTAGTCAGTTTTGGATCCGTATGGACGACTTCGCATACGGATCCAAATATATGGATCCTCAAAACTACTTTTGGATAAAACGTTAATGTTTTAACATATTTAACCGTTGTGTTCCGGCGCTCACAAAATTGTTTTTATTATGTTTTATTAAATTTTAACTTTTCCCTATACAAGAGAACACCTGGGAAACGTTTCCTTCTATTCAAAAGGAAGTTACTTTGATTTTGTTAACATGATAAAGAAATCTCAAATAAATTTTTTTCCAGAATAAAGATTCAACATTTTCAACTGCCCTGCCCTTTCTTATGATAGTCTCTGAATGAAACGTCACAAAATAAATCAATCGACGAAACTGTTTCCTAAGATTTATGTTTTCATGCTATTATGGCCTCCCGTATTTTGTGCTTGTCATGCGAAATTATTCGCCGAGTTTTTTGTATTAAAATGTCTCTGTTGATAACAAAAAAAAAAATATCCAAGTACCATTCGTCCTCGTCTTCCTCGCCGCCATCGTCCTAGTCGTTCAACTTTTCTTTTTTTTAGCGAAACATTCTGTCGATTGTGTATTTCCCTGGGGACCGTGTGTTAAGCAGCAGGTGAAAATCAAGACAAAAATAAAAGAGGCTGAAACCTGAAAGTCTTTTGACCGCTTACTGCTTACACAATCTATATGTATATACAGGAACATCAGCCATCTTGTTAAAAGCTTTGAAATTTACGGAGGAAGTAGGGATGGTATACATTATATATACTTCGTGATGTTTGTATTTATATTTTCCGCCTTTGTTCAATGGTGTTTGTCATGTGCCACTTACCTTAATAAATCATAATGTAATATTAAAGAATCTCGAAATCTGATTTAAATGCGTCAGTTACAGTTTTGTGATACGAAATTGAGGAGAGGAGGTTGGAGTGAATTATTAATACATAAAGTGCGTGTAGGGGTGGAATTTATCTGCTCTACGACAAGTGTATATACACTGTACACATTTAATGCGATATAATTCGAATTATGCTGGATTTACACGGCTAACAAAATATCATTATTTATGTTATATTATAGCCATTAGCCACTAACGTATTTAAGGATATAATTTAGGTACAAATAGATACAAAAATTAATAAAGTCAGTCGTGTAAATACACCATTAGTTACCTTGTAAGTAACTTTCTTATTCGAAAACAAATGAATCCAAGAGTGCAGATCCCAAAGTTGCTTCCATTTCTTTAACATAACACTATTGTATGAGCTCAAAGTGAACATGATGCGTTACGCATGCAACGCGGCAGCTCAAATAATTACACAAAAATCTATAACTTACCTAACTATATGCCGGTCTTTTAAATGCAACCTTAATTCCTCGGCACTATTTAGAAGGAATAGGTACATAATGGGGAATATTCATAGTCATTTTTAAACTCAAGTTTATCTTAGACCTGGGTTTATCCTATCTAAATAACATTGAATAAACCCCAGTCTAAGATAAACTGGAGTTTAAAAATGACTATGAATATGCCCCAATATTATTTTCTATTCAAGTCGAAGGGGATACAATCCAGTGCTGCGGGATCGTAGGAAAAATTCCTTTTCTTGAAAATTTTGACCTCAAAAGGGACAAAAGGAAAACTGGCTCATTTTGTGAGAACTTCAATGTCATACGTCGTACTTAATGGTTTTTTTTTCGTGGGATAAAAAAAGGACAGCAAAAATGTTGGATAAAAAGGCAATTTTCGCACTAGTTGAAGGGATTTCTCTCAAAAATGACCCCCAGCACTACAAAGAAGTGACTAAAGAAATGGTAATTTATGACAGTATTTTTTTGCATAAATAGATACTGTTTCATGCAGAATATTCTTAGAGACAAATTTAAACTCATTTACTCACTTTTTCAGTATTAGTTTGCAAGAGTGTGTTAAACTAAGCATTATGGTTTAAGATTTTGGGACACTCACCTGCAAAAAAAAAAGAAAATATTTGTTAGCTTCTTACAAATTTACATTCAAAATAATTTTTAAATACAAAAGATTTTTTAAGGAAATTAAATTCACGACTGAGTCGCTTGCTTGGAATTTTAAAGACTTCTCATAATAATTATTATTTGTTTAGTTACTTAGGTATATATGTATGAGAAAATGGAAATGAAGTAAAGACTCGTTCTTTAAATTGTTTAATAAATTCCTAAGAATGATTTAATCTCAAAATGAAGAATGCACCGCGAACATTATTGAAAAAAATTAATTCATGAAAAAAAAACTTAAAAATGGTTACATCGATTTTCTTAAAATAATTTTTTTATATATACAATAAAATTTCTTGAACATTAAGAACAAAATTGGAATGCCATTTGTAAGTGTTTAATAATATACACCTAAGAACGTGATTTCAAAAAAATGCTTATTCCATTTATATCCAAAAATTATTTATTTTTGAAAATTTGCGTATCGAAAGTCAAGCCGATACCGAGAAACTCGAAGATTATAAAAAAAACGGAGTTCTATGTAAGGTACCGTTAGTAACAATTCCTGGTAAATTTTTTTCCCATCAAAATTGCTAGAGTCGTGTTTGAGATACATTATTTTTTGTGTAACTATATTGTCAGGGACCGTTATGTTTGATCTAAAGGGTTTTTCAACAAGGACGCTACAAAAGTAGAGCAACAGGGACAGCAAACGACGCCATATTTCTTGCCGTTCTTTTGACATTTCTCTTCAATATGGCTTGCCATTTCATGACGGAAAGATATATGAGCCAACAACGAGTCAAAATTATTAAATTTTACTACCGAAATTCGGAGTCAGTGGCTTCAACGTTAAGAGCGCTACGTCCAATTTATGGTCGTCATAATCGTCCTAGCAGATCAACAATTGAGCGTCTAGTGGAAAAATCACAGGCACAGTGCAAAATGTTCCCGTGCCAGTGAGCCAAAGAAGTGCCCGTAGTGTCGAGAATATTGCTGCCGCTGAGGCTTCAGTTGCAGAAAGCCCAAATGTGTATCTCACACGTCGTTCTCAAGCGTTGGGCATCTCTGTGAAGTCGTTGTGGCGAATTTTGAGAAAAGATCTTGGCCTACATCCTTACAAGATTAAATTGACTCAAGAACTGAAGCCGCTTGACCACCAGAAGCGTCGAATGTTCGCGAATTGGGCTGAGCAACAACTTGAAAATGATTTGGATTTTCATCGAAAAATCATCTTCAGCGATGAGGCTCATTTCTGGCTGAATGGCTTCGTCAATAAACAAAATATGCGGTATTGGTCAGGCAGCAATCCACACGTACTCCATGAGTCATCATTGCATCCCGAAAAAATTACGGTTTGGTGTGGTTTATGGCCCGGCGGCGTCATTGGGCCGTACTTCTTCCGTGATGATCAAGACCGGCACGTTACTGTGAATGGGGATCGCTTCCGTTCAATGATACACGAATATTTTTGGCCCCAATTGGATGATATGGACTTGGAGGACATGTGGTTCCAACAGGACGGCACCACAAGCCACACAGCGAATGTCACAATCAATTTATTGGAAACCAAGTTTGGAGAACGTGTTATCTCACGAAATGGTCCAGTCGCTTGGCCGCCTCGGTCGTGCGATTTGACGCCGTTAGACTATTTCCTGTGGGGCTACGTCAAGTCTATGGTCTATGCCAACTTGAAATTGCAGCAGTATCGGACGATTTATGTTTGAAAACCGTCGAAAATTGGGTTCAGCGTCTGGATTTCTGCAAGCGTGCCCGTGGTGGCCATGCAAAAGAAATCGAGTTCCATACATAATGGAATCAAACGTACTTTCACAAGAATAAATAATTCCATTGATGTCCAAAACCGTTTTTTTTTATTTAAGAAAACCTTTGTAGCGCTCTTATTGAAAAACCCGATATGAAAAATTAAAATTTCCCCACTTAGGAATCACTAAAAAGCCTTAAGTTCAAAATTTCAATCAAATAGCTCAGTGGTTTAGGCACTATGTCGAGGTACTTACAGAAAGTATGTGTACAACTTGGAGGATCGTATTTTTTACTAATTTAACCTTTCACAACGAGAAGTGTATTAAAACCCAGAAAGTAGTGTTCGTTTATAAAAAGTCAACAAATAATATTTGATTTTGTAATTTGTATGCGAAGCTTAGGTTTGTATACCCGTTTTGGACCAATGGTTTTGATTTTGTGGGTTGAAAGGGGGCAAAATCAAGGTTTTTCTTAATTATACTATCAGCTCTGGGGAGGAAATGTGAAGTCGAAAATTGTGGCCTTTACCCATAAAACGTATTTATATGTGCATATGTAACACTGTACACAAATCTAAGGTAAAAGGTAGAGTAAGGTCGGGTAATGTGGAGTACCCTTATTGTTTTCGGCAATAGTTTTAAACCAAAAATTTTTTGAAGAAGGAAAAAGGCGTTATCTTTCATTGAAACATTGGCAACAGTATTTAATAACCCTTGTGTTTATTTTTTTTCAAATGAATTAAATATTTGCAAAAGTTTGACAACAGTGCAAAACTAAC
Source organism: Leucozona laternaria (assembly GCA_932273885.2). Lineage (NCBI taxonomy): Eukaryota > Metazoa > Arthropoda > Insecta > Diptera > Syrphidae > Leucozona > Leucozona laternaria. The sequence goes on from OW026366.1 coordinate 276,262,417, forward strand.
CTTTTGCAAAAGTGGCGGGTAATGTGGGCCCCATAGCGCAGCGCGGGTAATGTGGAGCACTACTCCAAAAATAGACATTTGTATATAGATTTGTCTCATTTAATGAATGGATTACATTATTATTTAAAATAACATAAAAACATTCAATTTCAATTCTTACCTTTTATGTTTTTTTCGGCATTTATGTACCTATTTAAATAAATACAAAAATAAAATTCAATAAATGTATCTTTTATAATTATGTATGTCAGTTTTATTGAAAAAATAAATAAAAATCACATTTATTTAAATAGATAAACGCTTAACGCTTTAGGATCTTCAATTGAGTTTAGATTTTTTTTGCCATACGTTCCAACATTGTTTTTGGAATGTTATATGTTTTGGAAGCCAGCTTCACACCCATTTCGATATTTTTGATGGCAGCAAGTTAATTTTTCATGGCAGCAGGGTCCAGAGCACTACTCCACTTTACCCGCCTGTCCGTACTCCACATAAGCCGACAGGAACATATAGTAAACAATTCCAATTTATTTATATAAAATTAAAGAAAAACAGTAAAACTCACCTTATGTTTATATAAGAAAATATGTAATTAACGCGAAAAAGAAACACTTATTAAAATTGAGCCTTTATTTTATGATTTATAAACATTTAACGCAGAGCAAAAAATTAGATCGACCACACATTAAAACAAGAACCATCGAACTGCGCAAAATCTACAGCTCGTGAACGCGTGGCAATGAAAGATTTGCCCCTCTGCTTAATAGAATTATCGTAGATCAGCAATAACAGATCTCTCACTCTTCCAGGAAAAAGAGAAATGCAGGGGTCCACATTAACCGCCTACTCCACATTACCCGACCTTACTCAATATTGCCCATAGGTTGTCAAAATTGAAAGTGTTAGAAATTAAAAATTGTTGCTCGAGTACCACCAAAAACTGCACATCGCATAAGTAGAAGCAATAACAAATATTAACATTTTGGCAGAACAATAGTAACTTTATTAAAACAAACAACTGACATTGTAAAGTTTGCGTACGTTTTTTCTCGAATCAATAAATTTTCCTTAGACTATTTTCCAAAAAAGTGAAAGTTTTCGAGATATTTACAAAGAACTAAATTTTACCCCCTTTTCACCTCTTCCCCAATAAAAAAGATAAGTCCTTTGGAAAATGCTTAAGCTCTACACCAAAACTCAGCTTTGTGGTTTTTTTTTTAAACTTTGTATTATTTTTCTAGAGATTCTTTATTCAATAATTTAGTGCTAAGAACCTTTTTTATTTATAGTTGTTTATATTTATATTTATTTATTTTATTCATATGTATTTGCAAATGTTACTTTCATAAGACCAAGTATTGGCTATTCACTGTTACTTATGTAGTTTTAATTTGAAATAATCTAATTTTAATTTTATTGTTTATTATCGGAAAAACAAACATGTGTTGTACCATTTTCGAAAGAACATTAAATAGACGATTTTTTTGAGTAACTGGTCGCCTATGTTGTCATACACTTTTTTATTTTAAGAGAAATTCAAACTTTGGTGAAAATAAATATTTTATCATATTTGCATTGAATTATTAAAAAAAAAAAAAAAAAAAAAAATACACCATCTAGTGCCAAAATTTGACAGCTTATATAGCAGGTAGGTAGGTAGAGATGGCGGCCCAGAGCAAACTCGCTCCGTGACCCAATTAGGGCTAGAGTGCGCCGTTTTGACACCATAACTCATATTGACCTGTTGGGTGAAAAGCGGTTTTAATTTTTTTTTTTTTTAATATTATTGGAGGGGTTTGCATATATACCCTCTTACGGATTCTTAAAACGCCCTTATTCAGCTTACGCGCTGTCTAAAGGAGTCCGAAGGGTGAGGTGAAGGAATTAAGGTCGAAGCTTGACCTAGATCCATTTTGTCGCGTTGAGAAAAGCAATCAAATCTTTGATCTTTATCTCAGAAAGTTCGTGTAGATCTTCAAGAAAAGCATTTCCAAAAGATTTCGCTCTCGATCTGGCCAGAGCAGGGCATTTACAGACGAAGTGGGCCACTGTTTCCTTCTCCTGATGGTCCCCACAACTGCGACAAAAAGTATTGTACGGAATGCCCAGCTTCGCCGCATGTTCTCCTATAGGCCAGTGGCCAGAACATGTCGCAACAACCCTGGCTCTGTCTCTCCTGGGCCTAAAAATCAGATCAGTTGTTCGAGATTTATTATTTATTATTATTATTTATTATAGATATATAGATGTTAAACTTTCACACCTGCGATTTGATTCAATAAGAAAAATTGAGAATAAATTGCCCTTCATAACTCCAAGCGGAATATTAACTCTTTCCGCAAGTGAGCTATGAAGGGCTGATCCTTGCCTGGCCAATTCGTCAGCCCGCTCATTTCCCTCAATGTCACAATGACCTGAAACCCAGATAAGAGTGACCCTGAGGTTATATAGTCGTACCGTTATTCTTGAATATTATAAAAATACATAAAATCATAATCATACTCGTGGTCGTAGTGTTCATGTATTTGAGTAACGTCGTATTTCTTAACACTTCTTTCAAATACCATCATAACATGGAAGCCACATGGGCAATTTTTTGTATATTTTTTTTCAGAAAGGTTTTAATGCCTGGTTTTACCCAGTAGCAAATTTACCCATTATTTACGAGAAACCCTGCATAGTGGCGAGTTAGGTGGAAAATTAAGTATTCAAAACTTCGTATATGAGGTATTGCGGTGCTTTATCGAATTATTTTAAGGCTAATTATAGATTTTCTGAGTGACTCCTTCAATATGCATTTTATAACTTATTTCCAACTTACATACCTACTTTTTCATATTTAGAAATATAATTTTCTACCATTCTTTTTAAAACTTGTTCATAAAAGTAATTATAAACCAATGCTCTTATATCTTTATTTTGTTTTATATTATTTGCTTATGGCTATTTTTTCGCCATTATTTAGTAATAGAAACATCAAAAGACTATAATTGGCTTCAATTCCAATTATAATAGATAAATAGAAAAAAAAAAAATCTAATAATATAATTAACATTGATTAAGCAATAACAAATATTGAAAAGTGCCATCCAAAAACCAGCTGTGACACATCACAATAATTTTGTCACCTGTCCAAGAATAATTTAGCTATTTTTAAACAACAAAAACAAAAGAGAAAACATATTTACAAAAGAAAAAAAAAAAGAAATGAACATTAATGGCACTTAAGCACGACATGAACTTGACCAGGTTTAGCACATGGACGTGACCTAAAATAACGATTTTTTTTTTTTAAATTAAATTATATAATTTCTATGACGGCAGAAGTGAAATTTAAAATAAATAATGCAGCTTTAATATTTTAGATGTTGTATTGGATAGAAAAAAAAAGAAAAGAAAAGTGAGAGGGAACAATTTCGTACAATCAAACTACAATATTATTTAAAATCAATAAAATTTCCAACATACTAGACTTTGAAGGTTGTTGTTCCTCAAAGTCGAAAGCATTCACACAGGGTTGGCTTTTCCCATTCCTACTTTTCAGAGCTTCAAAACGTAAAGGGTTTTCCAATAAGAGGTGTTATTTTGATATTCAAAGAAAAATAGCATGTTTTGAGATAAATGATCAGATGTTTATTTCATTATAAAGAGGAAGGTATGCCGTTAATAATGAAACACAACATCAGCCAAATGGCCGCCACGACCACGCTTACAGGACCATATCCTTTTCATGAAATTTTCCATAACCAAATCGCAAAGTGGCTGCCCTATGTCCTCGATAGCCTCACGAATTCCATCTTTGAGGTCTTGAACCGACGCTGGGCTGTTGGCGTAGACCTTATCTTTCACGTGGCCCCAAAGGAAGAAGTCGCAAGGTGTTAAATCACAAGATCTCGGTGGCCAATTTTGATCACCTCTTCGAGAGATAACACGGTCCGGAAACTTTTCCCGTAAAAGATCGATGGTTTCATTGCTTGTGTGGCACGCAGCGCCGTCTTGTTGAAAGTAAACGTTGTCCAGATCAAAAACCATCCAATTCCGGCCACAAAAAATCATTAATCATCTCTCGATAGCGCAATCCATTGACCGTAACTGTTGCTCCAGCCTCATTTTCGAAAAAAGTAAGGTCCAACGACCCCGCCGGACCATAAACCACACCAAACAGTCACGCGTTGAGGATGGAGAGGCTTTTCAACAATAACTCTTGGGTTTTCCGAGCCCCAGATGCGACAGTTTTGCTTGTTGACGTAGCCTCCGAGGTGGAAATGGGCCTCATCATTCAAGATGATTTTTCGATGAAATTCCGGATCATTTTCATGCATTTCAAGGACCCAATCAGCAAAGACACGACTTTGTTGATGATCAGCCGGCTTGAGTTCTTGTGTTAACTGAACTTTATAAGCCTTAAGACCCAAGTCTTTATGCAAAATACGGTGTAATGACGTTTGTGGAATGCCTAATTCCAAAGAACGACGAGGAATGGACAAACCTGGGTTTTCTTCAACACTTTGGGCTACAACAGCAATATTCTCAGTTGTTCTTGAGCGACGTGCACGGGTTTTATTCTTCACATCACTAACTTGTCCCAACAGCTCGAATTTGTCCACCAATTTCTGTATTGCGGTCCGACAAAGTGCTTCACGACGATCCAAAAATGTTTTAGTTTTACGAACCGTCTCTGCCAAATTTTCACTATTTTTATAGTGAATTTTAATAATTTCAATGTGTTGTTGAAGCGTGTTTTTATTAATGGCGTAGTTTCTACTTGTCAAATGTCAAAAAATGACAGCTTCAAAAGTGACAACTACCGAAATAGCGGGCTATTCAAAATAACACCTGTTATTGGAAAACCCTTTACAATATTATTTAAAATCAATAAAATTTGCAACAGACTAGACTTTGAAGGTTGTTGTTCCTCAAAGTCGAAAGCATTCACACAGGGTTGGCTTTCCTACTTTTCAGAGCTTCAAAACGTATTTTCCCCTTTTTAAAATTAAACTTATTTTCATTTTTCTTGACCTGACGGAAAAAGCCATAAGTCAACTGTAATTATTGCCTAAAAAGATATAGAGATCTGCTAAATATCCAAGTAATTATTTTTTTGTTCGTGAGTACAAGTTAATCAACGCAATGAACTTCGAATGTAAATTTTGTGGTTGCGTGAATTTAAAACTAGTGTTTTGATAACACAGGTAAATTTAGAGGTATTTTTAACCCAATTGGATTCTAATTTATATACCTATTCAATTTCAATTTCATTTTCGTTTTTTTTTTTTTTTTATTTTTCGAGCAATTAAAAGACAGAACAAAGTATCATTATGTAAAATGGCAATTTATTAATTACCCACCAGTTCGAGCAATTAAAACCTACTTCAATTAGAGCAAATTATTGTTAATTGAATGGTTGATAGAATTATTGAGAAGCTATTTACATATCATTGCATTGCGATGCGTTATAGGTATTGAAAGCGTTGTAGCCAGGGCTACCTTCGTGGTTCTAAGGAGCCAATTTGGATCTTTTTTCCAGGTGTGGCTCTTTGGCTCCACTTTTCTTAAATCATCCCAAATTGGCTCTTTTTGAAATTTTCGTGGCTCTTTTTACTTTTTTTTTCAGAATAATATATCTACTTAAATTTCCTTTTTCATAATTTTTAAATTTTCCTCTAAGTAACTCTTTGTAAAAAATTGTTTAAAATTTTTCCTCTGAAGCCTAGTACTCACCTCTTTGTGAAATGACAAGCAAAACCGCTTTAAAATACACGTGAATAATGCGATTATGAAAACATAATAAATTCTCCAATTGTATTTTCGATACTCATTGTCGAAATTATGGACATAACAATAACCCAAGAGGAAGTTGTAGCAGCAGTGAAGTCGCTTGCAGATGGAAAAGCTGCGGGTTCTGATAGAATACCAGCGGAGTTTTATAGATATGGCACAGAGGAACTTTTTAAAAATCTTACAATCACATTTAACCAAATTTTTGAACATGCAACCATCCCACAACAGTTTAAAGATACTCTAATTTTTCCAATTCATAAAAAAGGCAACATCAAAGATCCAGCCAACCATAGAGGAATCTCTTTTCTAAACTCTTCCTACAAAATTTTTACTGCAATATTACTAAAAAGATTAAATTCGTGGATTGAAACAAATAAGCTGCTGAGTGAGTTTCAAGCTGGGTTCAGGTCAGGATACTCAACCATAGATCACATCTTTGTACTAAGGAGCATCGCAGACTCATTCCTTTTAGGAAACAAAAAAACTATACACTTTCTTTGTTGATTTAAAAGCGGCCTTTGATACGGTCGACAGAAATGCGTTTATGTTCAAGTTGTTTGGAGCCGGAATGTCACTTAAGTTTGGACGAGTTATCTATAATTTGTACATGGGGACCAGAGCAGCCGTATGGAATGGTATGATCCGTATGAATGTATCAGAGTGGTTCAAGACAAACTCAGGCGTGCGACAGGGATGTGCACTTAGTCCAAGTTTATTTGCATTGTTCATCAATGACATTATAGAGGCATTGCCAGGAGGTGTAAGCTATGCGGCAATTGTTGTTAAAGCCCTACTCTTTGCAGATGATATTGTCCTGCTGGCATACACACCGCAATCGCTCCAACTCATGATAAATAGGTTGTCAGAATATTGCGTGCGTTGGAATTTGGTCGTCAACTTGAATAAGTCTAAGGTAATGGTGTTCAAGAGAGGAGGAGGAAGATCCAGTTCAAATGAACGCTGGAATTTCAACAACGAAAGAATAGAAGTAGTTAAGGAATACAAGTACTTGGGAGTTATTTTAACTCAGAATCTAAATATGGAAAGGCATCTCACGGAAAAATTGTCAAAGGCAAAAACTGCTATTAATGTAGCATGGAGAGAATGTTTCAACAACAATTACATCGTCCTTAGCATCAAATACAAAGTGTTTGAATCTGTATCTCAATAAATTCTGTTTTACACAGCGCAAGTGTGGGGAGTAAAAAAATACGAAACTGTGGAAATATATCATCTAACATGATATAGATTTGCAGTACTTTCAATATAATATAGAGTCTTGTTCATTTATGTAAATAAAAACTGCTATCGTACGATCGATATACTCGTTAATATTATTAAAATAATATATAAATAAATAAGGGAATATGCAGGTGCACGGATCTAGGAGGTGAATACAAAGTTTCTTTTCAATATATTTTATAGGTCTTGGAAAATGTTCCTTACAGATCGACCATCCTGAAAAACAAATCGTCCTCGATTTATAGCATGCACTTGCATTTGCTTTTACAAATCACATAAAAATACTCAGAGGTATACGAGAAAATTAAAATAATAATATTATAATCTTTGTATAAACATTTTCATTTACTTTAAAGAATTGTACAATATTTAGAAATACATACATTGCTTGTATAGACAAATTTGAATTAAATCAAAGTTTTGCATAAATAAAAAAACTAAAATCGATACTTGTGTGAATATAAATTTAATCAATGCTTAAAACTTATACATACGGTTTCATATTTTCTGGAGAGGCTACGCCTTCGTACGGAATTCTTGAAATTTGAAGATTTTCTAAATCTTTTATAATGTAGCTATCATTACTCAAACATTTAACTATTTGGTATGGTCCTTTATATTTAGGAATGAGCTTTTTATTTATACCTGGAGTGTTAAAGACATTTTTAATCATAACATAATCACCATTCTTGTAAGGGTATGGGTTTTTATGTCGTTTGTCAAAATATTCTTTATTAACCAGCTGACTGCGAATAATTTTTCTTTGTGCTTCTTGCCTGACTAATTCTAAATTTCTTGGTTCTGCTGTTATACCGTTATTCTCCAGATGATCTCGAATCTTGTCAGAAACTAAACCTTTTTGAGAAACACCAAGCAAGAGCATGCTGGGAGTAGAACCGGTACTCTTGTTTTCAACATTGTTTAGGGCATATTCGACTTAACTTAGGAACTTTGTCCATTCTCCCGGTTCCATCTCACTCTCTTTTGCCAACATTGGAGTAATGGTTCTATTAATTCTCTCCACTTGACCATTGGATTGAGGTGAACTCGTGGCAATTTGTATATGTTGTATATTGTAGCTACTACAAAAGTTTGAGAATTCTTCAGATGTGAAACAACTTCCTCTGTCTGAAACTAATCGAGTGGGCTTGCTATAATTTGAAAAGTGTGATTCTAAACACTTCAAAACTTCTTTGAACTTGGTGAATCCGTCAACAACTAAAAATATATATTTTTTTAAATTTCGAACTGATGAAGGCAAAGCACCATAGTGGTCAATGTGAACAGTTTCAAAGGGCTTGTCACCTTTGGGGATGCTATGCAATATCCCCTCCTTTTTACCTGTATTTGGTTGAAAATAGATACAACGTAAGCAACTTCTTATGTAGTTTTTAATTTTAGATTTCATGAGAGGAAACCAGTAAGTTTTTTTGTCAAAAAGTCGTAGCATTTTTCTACCCCGACGTGACATAAGGCGTCATGATGGGTTTGTATCACATTCCTTTCCATCTGTGTTGGAACATAAAATAAAACTTTATTGTTTATTTTACGGTAAACAAGACCATTTATCAACTCATAGAGGGGACTTTCTCTCTCTTCCAACATTTTAACTAATCGTCTTAAGACTACATCTCTCTGCTGTGAAGCTGCGGGCGCGAACTCAAATGACTCAGGTTCGATTGTAAAAATATTGTGACACCTGCTGAGAGCATCAACATGGCCCATTCTTTTTCCATCCATATGTTATATGGTGTACTCAAAATCCTGAAGCTCTAGAGCCCACCGTGAGATTCTATGGTTTAAAAGTTTTTTGTTCAGTGTCAGTGTTAGTGACTTACAGTCAGTTATAATTTTAAACTTAATCCCAGCTAAATAAATTCTTAACCTTCTAAGTGCAGACACTATTGCTAGTGTCTCAAGCTCATAAGAATGATATTTTGATTCTTGCGGTGTAGCTCGTTTTGAAAAGAAAAATATTGGATGTAAGAGCTTATCCTCTTGACGCTGTAGTAAGACTGCTCCGAATCCCAAGCTGCTGGCATCACAGTGCAGCTCGGTTTCCGCATTCGGGTTATATATTCTGAGTAATGGCGCGTTTAAAAGCAATATCTTGAGCGTTTCAAAAACAGATAAGTTTTCCTCATCAATAACGAATTTAGTATCCTTTTTTAAAAGGTCGTAAAGAGGTTTTGAAATTATTGAAAAATCTTTAATGAATTTTCGGAAATATGAGCACAAACCCAAGAAAGAGTGCAAAGATTTCGAATAAGTAGGTGTTGGGAATTCTCTAACTGCGCGCAGCCCTTCTGCATTCGGGCCAATTCCGTCTACGGACACTTCATAACCCAAGTAGGTTATTTTTTCTAACATGAACATGCACTTGTCTAGACGTAATTGCAAATTATGCATTCCTACAATACGCAGTACCTCTTCCAAGATTTCAAAATGCTCACTCTTTGTTTTTGACGCAATGAAAAGATCATCAATGTAGATCAAAAGTTTTCCCGTTTTTATAAGGTCTTTAAAAATTAAACTTATATACCTTTGGAAAACTGCAGACGCGTTTTTGAGGCCAAAAGGCATACGTAAATATTCAAATGGACCTAGGCGTGTAACAAACGCAGTGTATTTCACCGATTCTGATGACATTTTTACGTGTTGGAATGCACTTTTTAAATCGAGCAACGAGAAATACTTCTTATGACGCAAAGTGTCCAAATGATCCTCAATCAAAGGAAGTGGAAAATTATCTTTTAAAGTCATTTTGTTTAACTCTCGAAAGTCGATACATAGACGCAATTCCCCGGATTTCTTCCTCACTAAAACAATTGGCGATGCAAAGGGAGAATTACTTTCACGAATTATTTTATTTTCTAACAAATCCTGTATAATATTTTGCAATTCTTGCTTATGCGCGAAGGGTAGCCGTCTAGGAGCACAATTGAAAATCTTATTCGCATCTGTCAAAATAATTTCCATTGCAAAATCTTTACACTCACTTAATAAAGCATGATTTGGATTCATTTAATTTGAAATATAATTATAATTATTGTCGGAAACACTCCTAGTTACGATGTTTGTTATTTTTACTTTCATATTTCAAGCTTTCGTTTATATTTACATTTTTATTGTCCCGATCACAACACGTATCAATGTTTAGAATTTCATTAATTTCATTATCAATTTCGTTATCATTTAAAATAAGTAGATCGTTTTCTTTTACAAGGTTTAAATTAGTTTCTTCATTTTCTAATGTCAGTTTAATATTGCTCTTTAGCAAAAAATCTCTACCTAAAATTATCACATTCTTCATCGTATCGTTTTTTACAAACATAATTAGTTTGCTGTTGTTGATCCCATTGAAGTCTTGCAGCGAGGTCTCTAAAGCTGCCATCAAGTATACTGGAACATATTTTTGTTGAATCAGACTTATAGGGCTGCCTGTGTCTATTATCGTCATCGCTCTCATTGTTAAGTTGGCTGCTCCGAGATCGTTGTTTACAAACTCGTATTCAAAGGTGCCGTGGAAGTCTTTAAGAAACGATGGTTCATTGTTGATTGACTCATTGTGCTGGAGCATCAACACTGCTGCTGATTGTGGACAGTCTCTGATAACATGACCGATTTTCCCACAGCGAAAACAAGTTCCTCTCTCTCTTCGTGGTTTTGGGCAATTGGTTACGATGTGCCCTACGTCATTGCAGTTGAAACATCTGATTGTTTGGTTACTTCGTGGGTGTGATGTTGTTTTGACATGGGAAGTAGACTTGGTGTAGCTCGTTGTTGACTCGAGCTCTGGTCTTATCTTCTCATACTTTCTGAGTGCGACTTTCAACTCAGATAGAGTGTTAGCTGTAAGCAGAAGTTGTTTATTAACCATTAAATCAGGTATACCTTTGATGACGTAGTTGATGAGGTCTTGCTCCTCTATGTCAGCTGCGCTGGCGATTTCTTGCATGCTTAGGACGTACTGCTGGTAGTTCTCTTCCCTCTGTTTTTTTCGACTACGTAATGCATCATGAACATCAGAAGCTGTAGAATGCTGATGGAATTCTTTTAGAAGTGCTGATTTTAACTCACTCCATGATTGGCATTGTGTTGATCTTAGGAATAGTTTTGCTGTGCCTTTAAGCAACCGCTGGCCGTTAATCAAACACTTTGATTCATCAAACTTGTACAAGTTTTTTGAGTCTTTGAAGGCCTTGATCCATCTCGTGATAGAAAAATTGTCATCACCTGAAAAAAATGGCAAGGATTCCTCTATGTCTCTGAAACTCACACTATCGGTTCTCGTTGTCGTTTCCACTGGGTTATTTAACTCAGCAAGTCTCCTCTGTAGCTCTCGAATCTCTTCCTTCCTCTTTACGACATGTCGTAAAGCCTCCAGCTGCTGCGTGACTAGTCTGTTCTCCTCTTCCAGCTCTAAGGAGCTGTTGTCGTCATTGCTTATTTCGTCGAGAACACTAGATGGAAAGAAGTTCTCAACCTGGGCATTAGTGAACTGCTCGATTGCGTGTTCCAATCGAATTTTAAGCGCTGATTTCAGTCCATTTGTAGGTAAATTCATTTCACCAAGCTTGTCTTTTAGTTGAGGTACAGTTGCCATCTCCAAAAATCTCGTGGCGCGCTCAGCCATCTTATGGATTTCAGTTAAGATTTGTCAGTAATAATTTATAACTTAATTTAATTTGCGTGCAACATGCAAACTCTTAATACACATAACATAAATTTCCAATTAATGATAAAATGTTCATAAACTTGGTATAAAATAAGGCTTTTGGGCAGGTACAGTAATCTCACTTCTGATAGTTATAAGAGGATTAGAACAACCAATGTACCAAAAATAAAGATCAAGCAGTTCTTTCTTGTATCAACGCTTTATTACAACTAACTCTAACATGATATAGATTTGCAGTACTTTCAATATAATATAGAGTCTTGTTCATTTATGTAAATAAAAACTGCTATCGTACGATCGATATACTCGTTAATATTATTAAAATAATATATAAATAAATAAGCGAATATGCAGGTGCACGGATCTAGGAGGTGAATACAAAGTTTCTTTTCAATATATTTTATAGGTATTGGAAAATGTTCCTTACACACCGTTGTGAACTAACCGTCAGTTTTATATGGAAATTTCATTACCACTCGAACTGAGTAGGTACTAGGCTTGAGTAAAAAATTCTTTGAAATCTGAACGCGTTCATTTTGATTAAAAAATCAATTTCTTACCTTGTGGCCTTTCGACTAAATATTTCCCGAACGTTGCAAAGAGATTTTTTTTTACCAATTCGGTATTTCATAAACGACTTGGTCGATTTTTATTTAACTTGGCAAAAGGAATTTTTTAACATTATCTAGAAGATTTTAGACAAAAATTGTTCTTATAATCAAAAATAACGGTACCTCCCATACAAATGGTTTAAAAACCGTTAAGGAAAATCGTTTTTTGCTCATAAACGACTCCTACGATTTTGATAAATTTTTTTGATTTTCGACTTTCTAATTATCTGACCTATCGATTAAAACTAAATTTTGAAGCTTTGCAACAAATTATTTCTGGATTTCAAAAAATATTTCAATTTTTTTTTTTAAATTCGATTATTTTCATAAATTAACATTAATTTAACATAAGAAATCAGATGGTGTACATCGCGTTGGGTTGAAAAAGTTTCGGAATTATTTTTATCCATTTTTTTTTCTACTTTTGTTGATTTAAAACAATTTTCCAGTTACAATAATACAATTTTCTTACATCCATATTGCATTTGTGCAACACGGGCCATATGGTTAATTTTTATATGCGCCCATAATACTAACTGCAACTTTACTAAAATTTTGGCAAATGGATAAAATATAGGCTCCCACTGCCATAAATAATTTATTTCAGACTTTAGAACCACAGTGACAGTGTGATCGCAGAACCGTCGCGCGTAAGAGCAAGTTCCTGCGACCCAGTCCTGCATACTTTTTTATTTTGGGATCGTTTTCAGTGGTGGCTCTTTTTTTCTTACAATACTCTTTTTATTGGCTCTTTCTCAAAATCTGGAAAGGTAGCCTTAGTTGTAGCCGTTTTAATTATTCAACAAAGTAGGTAATATTATTAGGGTATAAGTACAAGACTCATTAAAAAAATTAAGTATTAAATATTTAGTCATCATTATCATCTATAAGCTATACCACTTGCTTACAAATGTTTGATTCGTCGTTAGTTACCATTTTCCAGACTAATTTTGGGTCGCTAATGAAAAAAATGACGCTAAATTGTTTGGTCTTCCTGTTTCCAGTCCATAACAAAAACGTCATTTAACAATATCAAACATTTAGGTCTTTTAAAAATGTTAATTGTTCACCAGTGACGTAGCTAGCCCTTTGGGAGCCCCGTGTCAAACACTTGTTTAGGGGCCTCTTTTTCCTGACTGGGGCACAGCCTGAGCTGACTTATTTGCTGCGGCATCCCAGGGATATTTTTCAAACCGGGAACTGGGCAGCTTTAGAAATTTCAACTATAGAAAGTCGAGATAAAAATTAGAAATTTAAACATGCGTTTCAACTCTCGTGTTGAAGTCAACTCTTTTGTTGGCCAAGTTAGCCCTAATCAAAATAATCGAATAAAGAACACTTATCCCAAACAATCAATTTGAATTTAGAAACAAAAACTCCACGATAGACCAAGTGCATCGTACAAGTACCTACATTTGTTTCGCTCTATTTCAAAATGTTGCTCAAGCCTTTGAAAAGGTTTGTATTCAGGGACTTGAGTACAAACTCGATGGGGTCAGCCAAAGCAGTTCTGCGATATACTATGTAAAATCATAAGTTAACGCACTGACTCCTAAGACTAAGGTACGATGAAGTGTATTCGGAACTTAAGAGAATTGAAGATGGTGTACTACAAGGTACTGTCCTCGGAACAACCCTGTAATTGTCAATTGGACGTAGCACTAGATTATCAACTCATCATGAGATATAGCGATTTGCATCGTGACTAAAAAGAAATGGTAAAAAACTGGTTAGAAAACACGGTATATCACAAAATCAGCGACACAAACAATCGATATGGGAAAGCATAAATCCTTAAAACTTCCCCGATTGCGAGTTTAAATTAAGAAATACAAATCATTCATCGATCTTTCATAGATTCTTCCTGATTTTCCGGTGGTTTTAGTGAGGTATAGGTCTTCTGGTACCGAGTATTACTAAGTATCTTTTCAGGATTTCCGTACCTATAGAAAAAGCAGAGAGGTCACTTTTCTGTAAAAAAAAACTAAAAAATTGAGTAAATGATTAATTTAAAATGTCTGTATATAAAATCAGTTCAAACGAAGAATAACTCTTGACAATCGCTTCTAAGCTAAGGCTAAGGAGGCAATTTAAAGCCCTGTCTACGCTTATTATCCCGGTCCTGCAATTGTTGCAGAGGCATATGTACGCATTATATCTAAATTTATGGACCTTGTCAAAGGTGAATGAGAACGTTTTTGGTTGTTTTGAGATGAATATTTTCCGGGTGATTTTTTGTCTACATGATCGGTTATAGTTGAGGAGAAGATAAAACAACAAACTGTACTGATGACTGCTGTTTGGCAGAAGCTTTTTGGTTGAAACTTTGGTCAACTCCGAACTATAGCGCAACCAAAATATTAACAGTCTAACCCACTTAACTGAAATCCGTTCAACTGAAAAACCCGCGTATTTTTTGCCATTTTACTTAAGTGAATTTGACTGTAGATATGTAAAATATTATTTATTTTACATAAATACCCATTATTTCATTTTAATCTCTGAAGCGATTCGCCAAAGCTTGCTGATGGACCCGGTTATAATGACTATAGTCTCAACAGTCTTTGCCTCGGAGAACTGCTTACTGTTGATATGCTTAAAAATTACTGCAAATCTTTTGTATTTTGTTAGTTTTTAATTGCATTGCTATTACCTAAACTAACGTGTGCCCCTAACTTTTAGCGTCAGTTGTTACTTTTTTATGGGTTCAAGTACGTGGAACCCATCATTCATTTAATTTTTATAATGCAGAAAGTCCATTAAAAAATAAATACATACATACGAACATTTTTTTTAAGTGGGATCATGACATCTTGAAGCTTTAAAACTACATAGTAAATACTCTTCGCCTTCGCGTCATTCTCCAACCGCACCAAACATGAAAGAGCATATAGGAAAAATGATGATAAGTGATAATCTTCTAGAGGTTATCTGATCCGGCTTTTGTTCGCCCCTTTGACATTCACTATTCACCAAACCAAAGCGAACACTCGACTCACTTTACATTGACATTAAATATTAATTAATCTGACACGCTGCAATAAAGACTCATATGAGATTGATTGACACCTGAAGTATATAGTATAGAGAAGCAAGTATCTTATCAACACCTTCGCTTATAGTTAAGTCGTCGTGGTTGTTGGTTGGTTTTGGATAGTTAAGTACCTTACCTACATATCGATACAACCATATATATAGCTAGGGTTTCACGTGAAGATAATAATCCGTGAGATATCTTTATGAGATATAGGTAGATGCGGTAGATATACCTAATATAACATCTACCTCTCCCTTTCTCAGTCTTGTACCACTGATTGAAAATTAATTGTTCATATACAGATAATGATAATAGGAATCGTTTAGCTTTCCGGAACATATAGTTTGCAACGGATGATATTATTTTGGAGCTTATAATTAGTCACAAGGTGATTCAATCTCACTGATAAAGTTATACGTATTTCAAGTGTATATTGCTTCGATTTGAATACTTCGCTTTAAATATTTTAAGACAAAGTAATTAATAAAATCTTACAATATAAACTGCAAAACATGCTTTTAAGGTCCAGTTTTCAGTGCGAGATTAAAGATAAATGCGAGTTAACTCATTAAATTTGGTGAGTTAACTCAGGATTAACTGAGAACAGATGCTTTTGATGTTTTATCCAACAAGTTTGTTTAGTCGTTCCGCATGCATTCTCGACCTAAAAACTGCTTCCTCAGTTCACTGTGGGTTGTTAATTAACTTCTTGAGTTATGTAACTCTGGTTTAATTCACCACTGAAAAACTGGGCCCAAGTCATTTGGTTTTTGAGAAGATTGGAAACTACGAAAACTACTTTCTATTCTAAGCCCTTTTTTTAACTGTCCCTCCCGCCTATACGTGGGGAGGAAAATCCCTCCAATTGTTAACAATTCAACATGTATTTTGTCCCTTTTCAATAATATTTTATTATTTTGTGCTTGTCTATAGCTATATCTAACTAATGCCCCTAATTCCACATATATGTCAAATTTCGAAAAAAAAAAACGGCCACTCTCTGCTGGCTTCCCGATTTTTTTCCCAAGTCTTAGGTTAGGTTAGGTAGAAGGGTTGACAGTTGATCTTGTTACCGCTATACTTAGATCTATGTATTGAAATAGATCCGTTGTGATACCCTAGGAAATTGTATCCCATTCAACGTAAAAACCTTTGTGTTTTGTTAGCAGTCAAGCGGTTTAGAGGCGTTGACGAAGTTCAGAAGGCTATTAGACGAAGTTCAGAAGGCTATTAGCCGAAGTTCTAGAAAGATCGTCAAAGAAATGATTGATTTTTGTTTGCAGAATTTTGTCTTTCCTCTGCTTATTGAAATTTTTCCCAAGTGTTACTCTAGATAAATTAGGTATTATTACCAAGGACTATCACGCATAGCATTGATTTTTACAACAAATTGTCTAAAAATGCTCCACTCTTATACAAAAATTCTAATTGAGCCGCACTGCACGAATGTGATATTTTTTTCTACCCGAACACAATAGAGTGCAGTAACTGGAAATAGATAACTTGCAAAAAGTGTCATACGTGCTATTTTGTATGTGGCTACAATGAAGATGTACAGATTTTGTGTATTTTAAAGACAAAAACAAAATACTGGTGCACGGGCTTAAAGGCCCGATACATATACAATCTGTAGAATACTTTGCGGCAACCGGTCCTTTGACTTGGTAAGATGTATGTTGACCCAATGAATACGTTGTTTCGACGGATTGGAGTTATTTTCATGAACAAAAAATCACAAACAAATGTCTAAACTTACATTTATAATAACAAAAAACACAAAAGAGCAAATAACCATTCAAAACTGATGTCAGCGGATCTTCCGGAGAGAAAAGTTAAAAGTTCAGCTTCTTTTGGCATTGCGTCCCGCGCATTCATTGCCTGTGGACAAAATTATTTGTGTATTTTCTCGAACTGGTCAATTGTATACGTCGCCGTCGACGCAACGCATATGCAACGAATTGTAAAAGGTGATTTTTTAGCTGGTTTGGTTTTGGCAACACTGGTTTTGACAGCTGACGTGTGTTTAGTACCTTGTGTCACTGTCAAACAGCTTCAGTTTGGTTTGCAATTTAACCATGGATCGTCTTACAAATGAACAACGCTTGCAAATTATTGAATTTTACTATCAAAATTCGTGCTCGGTTCGAAATGTTCATCGCGCGCTGCTTCCATTTTATGATCGGCATTCTCGACCTTCTGAGCAGTCTATTCGGAAGATTGTGACCAAATTTCGCACCGAATTTACTTTGTTGGACATTAAACCACCAACACGTTTACGTACTGTGCGTAGTGAAGAAAATATTGCGGCCGTATCAGCTAGTGTGACAGAAGACCGCGAAATGTCGATTCGGCGCCGTTCCCAGCAGTTAGGCCTTTGTTACAGCACTACGTGGAAAATTTTGCGGAAGGATTTGGGCGTAAAGCTTTTTAAGATACAGCTGGTGTAAGAACTAAAGCCAGCCGACCTACCACAACGCCGAATTTTTGGTGAATGGGCTCTTGGAAAGCTGGCCGAGGATCCGCTTTTTTATCGAAAAATTGTGTTCAGCGATGAGGCTCATTTTTGGTTGAATGGGTACGTAAATAAGCAAAATTGCCGCATTTGGAGTGAAGATCAGCCAGAAGCATTGCAACAGCTACCAATGCATCCCGAAAAAGCCACTGTTTGGTGCGGTTTATGGGCCGGCGGCATTATTGGGCCTATTTCTTCAAAGATGATGCGAATCGCAGCGTTACTGTCAATGGTGAACGCTACCGAGCGATGATAACAAACTTTTTTTTGCCCGAAATGGAAGTTCTTGACTTGCATGATATGTGGTTTCAACAAGACGGTGCCACATGCCACACAGCACGCGAAACAATGGCGCAATTGCGAGGCGAGTTTGGTGAACAGTTAATTTCACGTTTCGGGCCGGTCAATTGGTCGCCTAGATCGTGCGATTTGATTCCATTAGATTATTTTTTGTGGGGGTATGTCAAGGCTAATGTCTATAGGGACAAGCCCGCTTCGATTGACGCACTGGAAGCCAACATCCATGCATTCATTCGTGAGATACCGGCCGATATGTGTGAAAGAGTATGCCAAAATTGGACTCAGCGGATGGGCTACCTGAGACACAGCCGCGGTCAACATTTGCATGAAATTATCTTTAAACATTAAATTGCAAGGTTCAAACTATCGATTCAAATAAATATTTCATTCATTTTTGCGAATTTTTTGTGTTTTTTTTTTTTTAAAGTTCTAAACCTCTTAAAAAATCACCCATTATATGCCGGCGCTTGTATAGTATCCACATTTTTGATGTGTAATAATTTATGCCGGGTGGTAGGGTTAACTAAAAACATGGGCTTTCCCCTGTAATACGTTACGAGGTCACACTTTACGATGTAGCACATTGCGTTACGAAAAAATTAGTATTGAAATTAGAATCAACATGGACCCACTTGTGTATGTAATGTATTGCAACTTTCGCTTGTCTAAATTATTTTCCATGGTAATGAGAGTGCCT
This sequence comes from Leucozona laternaria, assembly GCA_932273885.2. Lineage (NCBI taxonomy): Eukaryota > Metazoa > Arthropoda > Insecta > Diptera > Syrphidae > Leucozona > Leucozona laternaria. The sequence continues at coordinate 276,281,275 of OW026366.1, forward strand.
ACAACCCACACTAGCGCGATGCGAATCTTTGACCATTATTCAGTCGTCGCACGATTGCTCCGAACTATTCGTGCCAGTTTGGGAGAGCCCTTAGCGCTTTGGAAGTTGATTGACAGTTCGAACTAAATATGACAATGCTTCCCCTATCTCTCAAACCATTAAGTGTCGCTGTGATGTCAATGGATTGAAACCGCTATTTTAGTGATGTGCACTGACAATAATTACAACTAAATTTTCTATAAACGTATAATATATATAATTCCCTTGGAAAAACGTTGATGTTTACACATTTTAACTGTGAGCCCCGCGGCACTCACACATTTTTTTTTATTTCCGAAAATTGTGACACAAATAAGCACTGACACTGAGAGCTAGAATATTTATGCCAGCATGGTAAATTTGTTTTTCTAACAATATGAAACGTCAAAAGTGATGTACGTGAAAATTTAAAATTAGCTGAACTCGGTAACAATATTTTTGACAACTATTCCGTCCCCAGTTCCAGTTGCAGCTCCGTCTCCATTATATTGAGGCAGTTACCCAGCAGAATTCTTCCCTCCCATATTGCGATATTCAGGCATAACTCATTTTAACGGCGATCTCACTTGGACTCATCAGTTGACAATTTTTATTAAGTTCAGTTCAACTTACATGAACTTTTTGACAAAAATTCAATGTGAAAATTCCGTATTGACAAGGCCCTAACTAGTCAACTGATGAGTCCAAGTGAGATCGCCGGGACGAAACGCCAATTTTTATGGACTAAAGGCCGTTAAAAGCTATTTTGAATCAATAATTCAACAAATTAAATAGTACTAAGTCTTCTACTTGGCTGATGTATTTCAGTAGTATATAGAATTTGTACTATAAAACCTTCATATTTGAACGACATTAGTTGGGGAAATGCCAGCTTGGTCATCTTTGGATTTTCTCAACTCCCCGAAATTGTAGAAGTTAAATGAGAAAACTTGGGACTTTGTTTGATTTTTGTTTATTTGTTTATTATTTGTCGAAAATATATTAATTATTATTACCAAGCAGCAAAATTTGTATCTTGAAAGATGATAATACAAGATGTTTCAACGTGTTGAATTGGACAAATGGGATGACTACTACTTCATATATCTGGCGTTTTTCTTTTTTAACTCAGACCAGATCACGGAACTGTCGAAAAAAAATTCTCTGTTTTTTTTTTAGCTCAGATATATCAGAGCATAAAAAGTGTGATTCTTTTTTCCATTGGAGTTAGCTCAGAGCTTGCTTAATTAGCTCAGAATAAAATGACCGAGCAAATCGAGCGAAACGCTGAGCGAAGCCAACTTCATACATAATTAAAAATTAAAAATGGATTCCCTATGGAATGACACTTCAGTTCGACGAGAGAAGGTGCTAACTACAGGGTGTCCGTCGGGAAGGTATACTTCTTTGCTTTGCCGCCAGTTTGGTAAACATTAGTCTTGACAGTTCTGTAGGTGATAGGCCCAAGCATGGACCACAACGTACTGGAAATTACCTTATCGATATTTTGCAGCTGACTGCTATGAGCCTCATCTTAAACTGTCACATTCACGCCACATCATTTAAACAAAATTTCACATAATCGACGGTGATCTCTTCTATTGAAATTGCTTGCAATTGACATGTAAAGGGTGTTTTTTTTAGACGTGTTGCATATAATTTAATGCTATTTCCAAGAATTTAGCTTTATAATAAAGATAAGGATTTGCCATTATGTTTTAAAAAAGTGACTGCCGCGGATGGCTCCAATAAATTCCAGCCGAGAGGCCCAATTTTCAACAGCTCCAATTGTTGCGCGCGATGGCAGATGGACTCATTCGGGTCTTCTTCGATACTCTACTCCACAGCAGCAAAAACCTCTTCGGTGCGCACTGTACGGCGTCTCTGAGGATGCGCATTATCCACTAGAGTAAACGCGAATTGCGATTATGTCCACAAAATATTGGACGCAGCGCTCTACGCGTCGCGCGAACCGAACCATTATTTTGGTTATAAATTTGCACAATTTGCAAACGTTGTTGCTCAGGAGTAAGTCTATTAATTATTAAATGGCAAATCAAATTGAGCATAAATCAAGTGACAGCTGTCAAAAAGACCTACTCCGAAAAAGGTAATGCTACATTGAAAACCACATGTCTAAAAAAAAAACACCATTTATATTAATCAATTTTCCGACTAATGTGATTCCTTCGATTTTTTTAATACAGTCGAACTTCCATAACTCGAACTTCCTTAAGTCGAATTTCTCTATTACTCAAAGTTTTATTCAGAATTTTGCATTTTCAACTTTATTTTCATGAATTTTGCCCTCTATAATTCGAACTTCTTTAACTCGAATTTCTCTATATTTCGAATTTATTAGATTGCGTTTAATGCCGAAAAGTCTCTCCAACTCGAACTTTTTCTCTTATTGGGGAAATCCTTTTTGTTTAAATTTTTTGAAAAGTACTTGAGTCTAAAGGCCCTCCCAAACCAACGCGAATACTTCCGAACGACGACGAAACTTTCGCCTGTCTTAATTTACTTACATGGAGATCAATGAGAGCACCCACACTGGCGCGATGCGAATCTTCGAACATTTCCAGCCGTCGCATATTCGCTCCGAATGTTTCGCGTTGGCTTGGGAGAGCCTTAACTGTGATGAATTTCGAAAGTTTTTTTTTTTGGAGATGAGAGAGAGTATATTTTTTTTTATTTGAACTTTGATTTTGAACGGGTTAAACATTTTTCATGCGGAGAATTTCCTATAGTAAGGTTTCATTTTTTTTTGTGGGAAAGGATGAATTCACGAATTTTAATGTTAGGAAGCAAATTTAAGCATCTTCCTTTTGAACAAAAACTGAAGGCCATAAAATATATTTTACCTCAAAGTACACTTTCCATTATACTGAACAACAGAGAAAGTTTTAAAAAAATGCCGACACTTCAAGAATCGAAAAAACCTCAATGAGTAAAAAAAACCTCTTAAATTTGAGTGTTGGCAAGGCAGTCTCCCTCTCCAAGGAAATAAAAAACCTCTCAATTTCAGGGACAGTTATAAAGCATAACAAATTTGTATGTATGATATTTTTTTTCAATTAGAAATGGCATTGTTCAAAAAACACTCTGGATCGTTTTTTTCAATGTTCATAATTCACAAGATTGCATTTTTTTTTTAAATTATACAATGAAAAAAAGAGTCAACGAATGATTACTGATTTTTTGAATCTCCTATTAATCACAAATCATTTTCTTCTTTTTAATCTTCCATTAACTGAAATAAAACAGAAAAACTAAAAATTTTGTCTCATTTTTTAAATCGAAGTTTCTATAATTCGAATTTCTTTTCTTTCATTTTAAGGGTTCGACTTATGGAAGTTCCACTGTAGTTATTTTTCAAGTTTTTAAAAACAACAGTTTTTCGAAAACAGTACGAAATCAAAAGTTGAGACACCCAAAATGTTTGGTCATTATGCCATAAATATCGTAGGGAAATTTTCAAAACTGCAAGTTAGCAAACTTTTGAATTTCAACTTCTGAATTGAGAGTTGAAGTAGTTGTGGAATATTTAGCTGGATACTTTTAGACGGCTTTTAGAAATAAAAGATTATTATTTATATTTAAACTAAATTCCACTTTATTATATAAAATATTTCTTAAACAAATGAGATTATTGTATAATTTAAAATTCCAATACTTAGGTATAAGGCGTGTGTATCACACGAGGTCAGCAAAGAGAAGAAGGTTAAAATTATTCATGGTCTTTGAAAAAGTCTATAGGCCTTCCGGCATTATTTGCTAATCTAGTACATTTTTTTAATATGTTTATATATAGTCAAAAACGAATCATTTTTAGTTTTAGAATGAAAAAGGTAGGGTTCGCCACATAGTGAAAAAAACAATATTCAGTGTTGCGACCAATTCCGAAGTTGGTCAACTTTGGGTTCTCCGGCAAGTTGAACAATAGTGGAAAAAATCTTTCTTAGTACCTACTATATTCGCGAAAATATAAAAAATCGAGATCATACAGAGCCCACATCTGGAGTAGTAGTAGTAGGTATCTACTTTAAGATACGAGTTTTTAAAAATTTTATGAAAGCGATCATAAATTCCTCACTTATTAATTGAGTCTTTTGGTTGCATATGGATATCAGAGATCAGAAGCCGGTTAGTCACGCCAGAATTGACCCCAAAGACTTTCAATTGATAATTTAATTTTCGAATGAAGAAGAACGAAAACAAGAAAAAAGGTATTGTCTTTGTTTTAGTGGACTTTAATAAATAAATTCAATTTTATTTTAGGATTTACTGTCCTATAAGAAAAAACATTCATATTTTTACATTTTAGGGTCAATGAAATAATTATATTTTTAAAAACCATTTTAAAAAATAAAATTCGGGAAAATATTAAACTCTTACATTTTCCGCTGATTAAATGTCCATTCCATACAATTATATAATATAAGCCGGATAGGAACAATAACATTCTTCAAGGCAAGGCTACAACAAATCTGAATAAAAGTCATGGTTTTTTGATAAATTTAATATTATTTATATATAGAAAACAAAAAAAATTAAACAATTCCGTACACAAAAATTATTCGATGACAACAAATTAAAGAAAAAGTCAAAATTAAATTATAAGTTCCAACGGGTTCGGTATACGTATGTATATACATACATATGTACATTAATTTGCTTCCGTGGGAGGATGTGACACTTTCATATGCAGGGGTATCCCATCAGTGTGTATAGTTTTCAAACCAACACACCATCAAATAAATTTTTTTATTTTTAGCCGAAATCTTTTAAAAATAATCATTTTTTTGATTTTTCGAAGACCGCTAAATTGTGTATTTTTTTTTCGTCGCAAAACAACCATTCAGCATTCATGTGTCAATTTTTTTTATTTTTTTTTTTTGTCACGAAGAAATATTTTTATAGAAAAATTTCAAAAATAAACACAAATTCATGTTATCATCATCGTCCATAAATAAAAGTTTTCAAAATTATTAATATCTCATGTTTTAATAAAACGGATGACACAGTAATGCTCGTGTCACATAATGTGGAGTGGAAGATAAATTATTATTTGAAAATCAAAAAAATATAGCTAACGCCAACGCTTTTTTGCAATCCAGTTTTTACATAACTTCTGTCAGGCTTTTGCAGTTTCCTTTACGGAAGAAACCACCCGGCCGGCATTGCTGAAAGGGAATGCAACGAAAACCGTTCCTCCAACTTCATTCATTGTTACCTAAAAAAAATTACTTTTTGAGGAAAAAATTTTAGATAGTTCCATTTCAGCCAAGAATGAATATTCGGGGAAATAGTCTGGGAGGCAGTGTTGCAAATAGCCATCATGGACAACTCTCTACAAATATTAACTCACATATGATTGCGTGGATCTGGCAGTATTTTTGGAAATATTATAAAATAAATGAAAATATAAATCAAAAAGTTGGGCAAGCTGTTCTGTTTGTCTATATAGCTATCAGAACCTATACAGCTTCAACATTCAGTTTTTTTTTAAGATTGCACTACTAATGTTTAAAGTTTTGAATAAAAATAATCCTCAGACTAACAAAAATTCGCACATTTACTTAATAAACCCACATTGGGTTGGACCACGTGACTTCGGTAGCGCAATGCGTAGTGCAATGGCTCTGAAGACGCTTGAATTATGTTCAACTATCAGGTGGGCAAAAAGCTTTCAAATTAAAATTGAACGTAATAGACTAAGCACAATTAGGTAGCTCAATTAAGTGGTTGTTGTTTCATTCAAACTTTCAATATTAGAAAATTTTTTTATAATAAGAAAGGATAATAACCCAAAAGCACCAGTAACAAGCCCGAGACGAGACCACAACTTTTTGACTGGAATATACCGAGAGTCTCGGTTCTCAGTTGTCTCGGTGATCTCAGTGGCCTCGGTGTCTGTGGTATCGGTGGTTTCGGTGGTCTCAGTGGTCTCGGTGGTCTCAGTAGTCTCGATGTTCTCGATGGCCTCGGTTGTCACGGTGGTATTGGTGGTATCGGTGGTATCGGTGGTATCGGTGTTATCGGTGGTATCGGTGGTATCGGTGGTATCGGTGGTATCGGTGGTATCGGTGGTATCAGTGGTATCGGTGGTATCGGTGGTATCGGTGGTCTCGGTGGTATCGGTGGTCTCGGTGGTATTGGTGGAATCGGTGGTATCGGTGGTATCGATGGTATCGGTGTTATCGGTGGTATCGATGGTATCGGGGGTATCGGTTGTATCGGTTGTCTCGGTGGTATCGGTGGTCTCGGTGGTATCGGTGGTATCGATGGTATCAGTGGTATCGGTGGTATCGGTGGTATCGGTGGTATCGGTGGTCTCGGTGGTATCGGTGGTATCGGTGGTCTCGGTGGTATTGGTGGTATCGGTTGTCTCGGTGGTATCGGTGGTATCGGTGGTACTGGTGGTATCGGTGGTATCGGTGGTATCGGTGGTATCGGTAGTATCGGTGGTATCGGTGGTATCGGTGTTATCGGTGGTATCGGTGGTATCGGTGGTATCGGTGGTATCGGTGGTATCGGTGGTCTCGGTGGTCTCGATGGTGTCGGTGGTACTGGTGGTATCGGTGGTATCGGTGCTATCGGTGCTATCGGTGGTATCGGTGGTATCGGTGGTATCGGTGGTATCGGTGGTATCGGTGGTATCGGTGCTATCGGTGGTATCGGTGGTATCGGTGGTATCGGTGGTATCGGTGGTCTCAGTCGTGTAGTTCGCCACCTACAACGGAACACGGCTGTTGACAAGGTTAGTGCTGGTGTTCATTATTATGTGTTCTATTTTATTTGACCGAACAGTAACGACTCTCCCAGATGCAGTCATCATCAGTCGAAAGAGAGTTTGCTTCGTTTTCGATGGACATTAGAAAAAAAAAACCTTTGTTACTAATTCTTTTTCGCGATATTTCATTACTAAGAATATATGTCTTAGCGCGCAGTTACAAGAGTTATAAAGTATTTAAGAGGAGAATCCGATGAACATTGGTTTTGAATCCTCTTAGATTGTAATGAGAGGGAACTATCGAGTTTATTAAAGCATTTCACATACGTGTGGTGCGGCTAAAGAACGATTCTCTGTATATAACCATGCGACCGAAATTATACTTATACTCCATCATGGGTATTCCTGGCTTGACGGGTGTTTGCATGTTGTATGGAAATTGTTTCAGGGGAGGAAAGCAACTAGTTGCAACTGAGAGGCACGACACATTCCGACGAAGTTCAAGACTGTCGATGGTTTTATTGATGGTTCTATTCTCTATTCACTATATTAATGCCTAATGTTGACTCCGATCGAGTAGTAGTATGTTGTAGCCAAATCAAAAGGAGTAAGAAAATTTCCTGCAAAATCCGTAAAAACCTAAAAAATTTTTCCAGGATTTTTAACCACCTGATATCTTTTTTAAAAAAATTAAATTAAATTTTAGTTTTCCCCCCTCCCCCCGAATAAAAATCCTGCAAACGTTCTTGGTCCTGACCCGCTCCGAACAGCCAACATCGGATGTTTTTTAGAGATGAAATAAAACTTAGACATACGTCTACCGTGTTTTGATTTTAAGCTCCAGTTTATCATTTAGACATGATTTTAAATTATCAATAAAAAACATAATCCCCAGTTTAGTTGAGCAAATACCAATATTTTTTAGACACCATCCAAAACTTAGGCTTATATATTTCTGGGCACTCATCTATTGTTTTCTATAAAAAAAACCCAACAGAGGTTCAACTCTAACTCTCAAACTATTATCAAAAAGAACAACCTTTTTAGTTGATGCCTTGATGGTATCAAGCTTCAAGTGGGCCCTTTGCCAAATCCATTTTAATTCTGCATTGTTTAAATCAGCATCGTTGGGGTTGAGCTAGGTGAAAAGCTATTTGGCTATTGCCGAACATTTTCGTGGCAAAAGGAGCTTTATTGACGCAGATAACATTACGAGTAAGCTTGTCACAATAAAAGGCTGTAGAATGTGCAGAAGCGATTTAATATCGTGCACTTTTGCGGCGAGATTTCCTTATCTTAGTTATAATGCGGTAGAAATTTAAGAGCAGTTACAACAATGGGTCTACACTTTCAGATAAAACCTACTTTTTTTTGTTGTGTTGGCCTTGAATTTTTGATGAACATTTAACGAGAGCAAAAAAAGGACCGATATGTACGTTCGTCGTTCGGGTCCTTCAAATCTTTGTTAACATGAAAAGAATAATATTGGCTGACAATAGGCGAGAGGCTATATATGTGCCAAGAATATACCACAATGTAAATGCGGTGTATTTTTAAGATAACCATCTTCTGGATAGGCTGTTCCACTGTAGGTATACCTTTATTGGCAAGCTACAATTTTATTTTCTTTGATGAAAATAAAAACCCAGATGTAGCTTATTTCTAGTGCCATTCATGGAAATAGGTGATGTTTTCCCTTTTTATTTTCATTTCATGACGGAGAATTTTATAGGTTTCATTTTTCAATACAAACGATATGATGGACATTATTTTTTAATGAGGTCTTTATAAATAATAAACGGACATCATAGTTTTTATTATTTATACATAGATATATATTATTATTATTTGTATTATTTTATTTAAAATTAAAAATAAATAAATTGAATGAAATCCTTCATGGATAATTCATAAAAAAAAAGTAGACACGAGTAGTCAGCACACATATAGGCATAATTTGCCAATTATTGTCACTCTTCAGTCTAATGATTGGCATATTGGATACTTTGGATAGTCAAGCTAAATAATTGACACACTTCAAATAGTTTGACATAATGACCATGGAATTCATGTACCAGAAGTTATATAAATGCAAATAATTGGTATTATAAATATGATGACAGATGATTGCTGTTTTATTTTTTTTCACTTTCACTTGATCGATTTGGTACATGAATAAACCCATTTAATTTTAACGAACAACAACAGTGAATTAGCACTTTAACATCTGTTGAACTTGTAGTTCTTATTAATAAATGTGAAGTAGGATAGGAGAGAGTGGGAACGAGAGTAACATTTTTGATATTTCGTACCATAATTTGATAACCAATCTAAATAAAGGGTCCGCCATCTAAGGTTTTTTTTTTTCAACTAGTGCTTATTTCGTGAATGGTAACACTTAGCTCATGTCGGATTTGACAGATAATAAGTTTTATCCTTTCGCTGAACAAATATGGTTATGTATACGCTTCACTAAGTGGGCCTGCGATCGACTTAGAGAAGATGCCGATTTTGCCAAAAAAATCATCTTTTCAGATGAAGCTCATTTTGATCTTGGCGGGTAGTAAACAAGCAAAATTGTCGCATTTGGGGCACAGAAAACCCGCACGCATACATTGAAGAGCCGATACACCCAAAACGAGTCACTGTTTGGTGAGGATTTTGGTCCAGAGGCATAACTGGGCCATTTTTCGAAAATGAGCAAGGAGTGGCCGTTACAGTCAATGGCGATCGTTATCGGGCCATGTTGAACGAATTTTTGTTCACAAAAATTGAAGAGGAGGATATTGGTAACATTTGGTTTCAACAGGACGTTTTGCGCCATTTTCAAAAAAAAAAAAGTTACATATTTGGCGGACCCTTTATATAAAACAAAGTCGGTTTTATTACAACACTTATAACTCAAGAACTGCTGGACCGATTTAAATGATCTTTGATTTGTTGGATTTGTCTCCGCCCCGAATAGCTGAATAACTATAAAAATATCTTAAAAATTCACTTTGTAGGGTGAAACGGGGTAAAATGAAAAAGACGTATCCGATAAAAAAAAAACTCTACTCTCTGTGTTTGAAAGGTTATTCTTAGAAAATGCCTTCAAGAATTTTTATTTAAACAAAATTGCAATTTTTAGGGTGAAATGGGGAAAAAATTGACCGATTAAAGAAATTCTTTTTCAGTTTGAAAGTTTTTTTTTTCTAGGAAACAGCTTTTGAGATAGGTATTATTTTTCAAATTTTGTTATTTGTAGGGTGAAATGTGGTGAAATTTAAAAAAAAATCCAATTTAAGAAACCGTTTTTTTTTTCTTTGAATTTTGTTATTTTTAAGGAGAAATGGGGTAAAATGAAAAAAATGTTTGATTTAAGACATTATTTTGTTGTTTGAAAGGTTATTTTTATTATATGGCTTAAGGGTGAAATGTGCATATTAATGAATGAACATTCAACTGTAACTGCGAAAGAACAGTTGCACTAACATTTAAATATATGAAAAATATGAAAAAACCAAAAACGATGCCTATATTTAGAATTTAATTCTAAGCCAATACCATAAATTCCGTATGTATTATTATAAAATAAATTAATGCCAATAAAAAGGCATTCTAATTGAGTAAAAAGAAAAATAAGAAAATAACTATAATTTTTTAACATTTAACAACATTGATTATTTATAAATACACCAAAATACACCAAATGAAAACAATTTTTTTAAAAGTGGACTATTATTGCATTGTGTTTTGTGTCATGTATATTTCAAAAACCTCGTACTTGTCAAGTACGCGTCCGGAGGGTAAAGAGTGTAGGAGTTCTACATCATCAATAGAACAAACATGTCCGGAGTCTTTGAGATACTGTGAGAGGCCTGAAGATGGGTCCGATAGCAATTGAAGACCTTTTATGTTCGATTAAGCGTGTCTGTAAGGTCCTGGCTATTTTGCATTTAATTTTGTATACGCCTCTTTTTCAATGTTGTCAGTGTTTCGTTTGATTGTATTGTTACATAGAGATTTTTGTAGAGTATGGTAGCTAAAGAAGGCTGGTTTGATTTTTGCTGCTGATAAAAGGGGTATCATTATTCAGATTCAGGAATATAGGAAATTTTTCGCCAATTCTGTTCTACTTTTTCGACACAAAAACGAATCGGCTCTAGAAGCACCAATTGGCGTTGCAAAATTAAAAATATTGTTAAAATAGCGAGAAGGGTGAAGAGCGGTGAGAACACTGAAGTTTTAGTTTTATTTTATAGTCTATTGTACCTTCTAGACCCATGTCGTTTAACTGTCGTTTTAGTACAACGACAACCATAATAAGGGTATACGTGTTTTTTGAATCCGTCTTTTGTTGCAATATGAAGGATAGTGCGAAGCTCCTTATGGTAGTTATCTTTGTTGAGAGGAACTTTTAATAATCTGTCTAACATAGAACGAAATATTGCCACTTTTGTACTCTATGCATGGGCTGAAAGCATTGGTATTATAATATCGGTGCTATATCCCTTCCTAAAAATGTCAAACACCAATTGGCATCCTACGATAGACATATTTAAATCCAAGAAATTTAATTTACTATAGGCCCATATCCTATTGTAAACTGAATGTTTTTTTTTTATTTTGGAAATTAATCAGATTCCAGCTGTCCAAAAGCAAAAAATGTCATCCACATAACGAATCCCCAGGAAAACATATTTTAGGAAAGAATTTTTCAAAAGAAACAATTTTTTCTTGTCTTTATGTTTTGTACTTGAACTTTGTACAACTCTGATGTTAAATGTATGACTAGTGGCCTGAGGATGTCCTAACAAGACGAAATTCGTCGGCTAAATTATTAAAATAAAAAGTATAAAATACCGTGGAACAAAAAACAATTGTTTTTAGTGCATTATCCTTATTCAAGATGTTTCCATAAAGTGCCTACAAAATAAATGCTCAGTTGAGCTTATCAGAAATTATGTGATTGCCTAAAGCGGAAATTCTCACTTAGAAAGGGTAAAGCTGACATACAAAACTTTAAACTTTTTTCAATTTTTTCTAAAACGATTCAAACTATTTTTATTAACTTCTGTACCTGTTATGACCAAAATAATTGTAAGAGTATTGCGTTTCAGGTTTTAGCAATGATGTGTTCAGTTCAATTGTGTTTAGCTTCATTAAAAGTACCGCTGTAGTCCAAACAAAGAAAATGTATTTATGTATGTGGTTGGTAGTTGCCCGCGACTCGATTTCAGTGAGAAATGGTTTGTTGATTTAAAAAAAATCACATCGATAGGCTCTCACCAGATTATTTATAACTTTTGGTACAGACCAAGAAATTTTATCATAAAGGTATCAAAAGAGAGGTAATGCAGTAGCTCATCTTTAAATGTAAAAATATTTACAACGATCGATAGGAAAATATTTTTTTTTAAGAGAGGTTAAGAGCCAAAATTGATTAATATTTAATCACATTTAACGGAAAATTTGATGAAAAAATTCAGAATTTTCAAAAGTTATGTACTACAATATAGTGTACGTCCATATGTGTTTTAAAATAGTCACTCGTTTCCAAAAGGTAAATCCAACAGCGTCGCGGGAAACTATGATTTTCAACGATTTCACAAAATTCATAAAAAATTCTTACTTTCAAAGTTAAAGGTATCAGAAAAGCGTAATTGAATCAAGGATTGCAAGTTAAGAACCCAACATTTGTTTAAGTATTTAACTCATAACAGGAGCCTATCGCCTGCGCTTGGTACTTATGTGCTTTCAAAAATAGGTTCAGGTCACAAAGCTCACAAGTACTGATACTTGCACTGGCTCTTTTGCTGTAATTGAGTTAGTAGTAATTTTCTATTGAATAACCGACTCAACACCACCTACTTCTAGCTTAAAACCAAGATTTGAAGACTCAACTTCAAATCAAAAAAGTCATAAATAAAACGATTTTTTTGGTTGAATGCAAACTGACCTTTGAAAAAAAAATTGTTTTTTTTTTTGGTTGAGTGGAAAACGACATAACACAAAAGTATATATAGCGAACACCTTACTAACATCACCCACGGCAAGTCACTGGCCTTGGGGGTTGGAATTTGGAAGTTGGTTCACAGTTAAAACCAAATATTATAATGCTTCCCCAATCTGTCAAACTATTAAGTGTCAAATTCGATTGGAAGTTGTTTTTAAGGTCTCAATAAATTTAAATAGTTATAAGTTGCCGTTTAATAAAAAAATGGTTCCAAAAAATGGTTATTAGTGGTACCTCCCAAAGAACCATTTTTTTGATTTTCTCTTTTCTCGAAAACGGTTAAACTGATTCTGATCAATTTTTTTATGAAGAAGTATTGACACATTCTTAATAATATTGTGTACCAAAATTTTCAAAAAAAATATTTTTTAGATTTTTAAAAAAAAGTTTTAATATTTGTTTTTGAAAACTCAATATTTCAAAAACGACTTGGTCGATTTTTATTAAACTTGGTAAATAGCAGTTTTTCAACTTTATCTAGAATATTTTTGACAAAACATATTCTAATACCCAAAAATAACGGTGCCTCTCATACAAATGTTAAAAAACTGTTAAGAAAAATATGTTGTTTCCCAAAAACGACTCCTACGATTTTCATAAAAGTTTTTTTTGTGTGTTAAAATTAGTACGATCTACCATTTAAGATTTTAAAAGTTTACATTTTAGGTTTATTAACACTACCTCTCATAGAACGGTTTCTTTGATTTTCAACTATCTCAACACCTGATCAACCGAATAAAATTAGATTTTTTATACAGAAGTTTGTAACAAATATAAATAAAAGTGCGTATTAAAATTTTCTAAAAAATGATTTTTGGATTTTTAAAAAAAAAATCAAAATTATTTTTTGAAAATTCGATATTTCGAAAACTGATAGCAGATTTTTTTGTGAAGTTCAATTTTTAACGCAACATTAATAAATGCTTTAAATTGGCGTACCAATTATTTTTCTCAAAAATGTCAACGAAATTTTATATATAAAAAATTAATTATTTTTAAAATTGCTCCTAAGATTTTCAAAATTTTTTTCTCATAAATAAAAATGTATATAAGAAATCAGATGGTGTACATCGCGTTGGGTTAAAACGGATTCAAAGTATTTTAATCAATTTCTTTCTAATTTTGTTGATTTAAAACAATTTACCAGTTTAAATAGTATAATTTCCTTTTATGCTAATTGCATATGTGCAACACTAGGCTATATTGTTAATTTTTGTATACTCACATAATACCACCTGCAACTTAACTAAGTTTTGGCAAATGGATAAAATATAGACTCCCATAGCTAATTTATTTCAGACTATAGAACCACAATGTGATCGCGCATAAGAGCAAGTTTGTGCGACCCAGTCATGCATATTTTTTTTTAATCAAATGGATAAGTTAATACAGGCTTTAGAATCACAGTATGATTATACATAAGGGTAAGTATGTGTGCGACCCAGTTTCATCTGTTTCATTTATTATGTTGCAATCTCATGTTATAAACAACTTTGACCTTTTCTTTTTATCTTTTCCTTAGAATTTTTTTTTTGGCTGGAATCAGTTTGAACGGAAATCAAAAATAAAAATAATCATTCACTTTCTATTTTTAATCGTTAGAAGAGCCAAAAACAAATACTTTCCGTACTCCTACTAAGTTTGGGTCCTTTGGTCGTTGCTTGATAATCATGTGGAGATTTCGAGTTCCTTTCCTAAAAAAAAAAGAAATACTCAGGAAGATCTTTATTATTGTATCTACGCTTTTCTACTTTGACAAATCTTATAATACTTACTCGATTTGACACCTGTCACCTGGTGATTAAAAACAAAAAAGCAAATACAAACTGAATCTTATTTTTTTTTTGTTTATTTTGCACGATTTTCTAGAGAGTACCTATAGGTCCTTTAAAAATGCGTTTGTCATATCCCTTAACTGATTTTTTGTGCAATAAAGCACTCTCGTAGATTTGATACTAGTTTACTGCCTTTTTTTTGTGTCAAATGTGTGCATGTGTGCCCTTTATATGGATCCTTTTCACGGAAATTGATCAAAGGACCCGTGTCCTCTGTATCACTTTAATTCCCACGAATCTCTCTGTCTACGTCAATTTCAATAGGTATAACCTGTGAAATGGACATCGAAGCGAGAGCCCTTTTTCCATTTCCTTCTTTATCGAACGTATATCCGACTAAAACGACATAATAACCATACCAAGCAGAGTCTTCTTGGGAACGTGTTAGCTTCATTTTAATTCCTCTAATCGATTTACATATGTTTCCCTTTTCATTTTTTCTGATTTTTTTTTTGTATGCGAGGATATGAATCCATAGCTGCACGTATACTTTTACTACACCATCAAATACGATTCTTGAAAATTGATTGGTCACGCTTTTCTCGAACACTTTGCGCTTTATTTGAATTTCCAATTAGTTCTATCATTGTATAAGTTATATGTACATGTATCTGTTTTATCTCTAGATCTAGCATAAAATGGAAACTCAATTTGGTGTTGGAATGTGTATACGTTCTTCGTTCATTAATTCTATTCAAATTAATATAAAAGACCACTGAGGGTGTATGTATATGTATATTATTGGCCAAAGTTCAAATAATGAAAATCGTTTTCCACACAAATGTATAGGTAGGTATACGAGTAGAAGACCAAAAACTGGTGTTGTTATAGCTTTTATAGAGCACACCATGGAGCATGGAGCCCGGAACGGATAACTTTGTTTTCTTAGAAAACTTAATTTCTCACAGAAAGACCAAGATAAATGTAAAAAGTTTTGAAATTCGGTTAAACGTAGCAAGGATCCCGTTCGAAATAATATTAAAACTCTCATCATATATGATAGCCTTTTGTATGGGGGGAGGCGAGGGGTGTATCGATTCGGTCTTAGGTATTCCTTGTGGAAAGTTCAAAAACAGCAAAAATAACGCTCTTTCAAGGCTCTAAGTCGTCCCATCATCATGACAAATAAGTTTATTTGAACGAAAAATGAACTTCCAAACAAAAATTTTTATAAATTTAATTTTTCCAAAAGGATTAAGTGAAAATAATATTCCATTTAAACCATGTAAAAGGATGAAATTTATTTCAAAAAGAATTTTTAAATGAGCTTAAAAATGAATCATTCTTACTTAGAATGTATGTGAACCTAAATTAACCTAAGATATTAATGTATATGTAAAACCACATGTATTCAATATATTCATATACGTATTTAAAAGACTAAACCGATTTTATAAGGATCCTTTACCTCCAGCATAACATCAAAATATGCAACATCCTTTATTGTTTAGTATATAAAGTTCATTACCGTTTAAATTAAGTTGAAAATGCTAACGGATTATGGTTTAATAATATTCCCAGAGCAACACATTTTCGAAATTTCAATTTCATAGTCAAAAGGATCTTTTGGTGGTTTGGTTGTCCTTCTCGTTGTCGTTGTCGTTCTTCTCGTTGCTACTAGATTTAATATTGTCAAGTAGATATTGTGGCTTCATGACAATTGCTTTAAGCTTGTCTCATTTTATGATGTTCATCTTTTTGCTATGAATTAAGTACGTATAGCTATACATAGCGAAGAATACTCGCAAAATATTGTGTTGTGGTTTTTATTGTTATGGTACCTACACATAGCTACATATAATGTGATTTGAGAAATTTATTTAGGAACGAATGGTATGTGCTGTGTAGTGTAGTGTATGTACTTAGTATGGTTTAATTAGGTTGTAATGGGTGATTTTTTAAGAGGTTTAGAACTTTAAAAAAAAAAAACACAAAAAATTCGAAAAAATGAATGAAATATTTATTTGAATCGATAGTTTGAACCTTGCAATTTAATGTTTAAAGATAATTTCATGCAAATGTTTACCGCGGCTGCGTCTCAGGTAGCCCATCCGCTGAGTCCAATTTTGGCATACTCTTTCACACATATCGGCCGGTATCTCACGAATGAATGCATGGATGTTGGCTTCCAGTGCGTCAATCGAAGCGGGCTTGTCCCTATAGACATTAGCCTTGACATACCCCCACAAAAAATAATCTAATGGTGTCAAATCGCACGATCTAGGCGGCCAATTGACCGGCCCGAAACGTGAAATTAACTGTTCACCAAACTCGCCTCGCAATTGCGCCATTGTTTCGCGTGCTGTGTGGCATGTGGCACCGTCTTGTTGAAACCACATATCATGCAAGTCAAGAACTTCCATTTCGGGCAAAAAAAAGTTTGTTATCATCGCTCGGTAGCGTTCACCATTGACAGTAACGCTGCGATTCGCATCATCTTTGAAGAAATAGGCCCAATAATGCCGCCGGCCCATAAACCGCACCAAACAGTGGCTTTTTCGGGATGCATTGGTAGCTGTTGCAATGCTTCTGGCTGATCTTCACTCCAAATGCGGCAATTTTGCTTATTTACGTACCCATTCAACCGAAAATGAGCCTCATCGCTGAACACAAGCAGCGCGCGATGAACATTTCGAACCGAGCACGAATTTTGATAGTAAAATTCAATAATTTGCAAGCGTTGTTCATTTGTAAGACGATCCATGGTTAAATTGCAAACCAAACTGAAGCTGTTTGACAGTGACACAAGGTACTAAACACACGTCAGCTGTCAAAACCAGTGTTGCCAAAACCAAACCAGCTAAAAAATCACCCGTTATTTCTCCTTTCCGGCCCGCTATAGCGAAGCGATCAACTAGAATTTTGGGGCTATGGCTGCAGTGAGTTTTTTTTTTACCATTGTTTCCATTGAGATTGACATTGTAATTGAGATAGAGCTTTGAACATTCAAATACCTTCTTCTCCACTGCATACACATTACACATATTTAATTGCCGATTAATTAAATAAAGATCCGAAGCTGCTACTGAAATCGTGGATTTTTTTAGTTGATTTATGTTTTTTTCATTAATTACAAATTCATTCAAATAATCTTTACGTACATAAATAATGTGTTCAATTAATTTGTTCCATAATCCGAGATACACAAATGGTGGGACGAATCCTGTTCTAGGATTCTCTAGAACATTTATCTTCCGCCGCGCCGAGAACATTAGTCGGGAATACTCACAGGAAAAAAGAAATTACTCTCGTTAGTTGTTTTTTTTTTTGCTGGTTCCATTATGCTTTCTCAGATGGATTAATTAATTATTCTTATTAAAATGGCAAAAGCTTGACATTTAACAATCACTTTTGCACTTTGTACACAATCTTTCGATTGCCTTAAGATTATTATTAATTGCCAAGGTCATATATTATCAATTGCAAACAAGACTCTGCCCCTTGATACCTACATAAATCTACCTCCAGAAATGATTTTACTTTACCAAACAGGATTTTAAATTTCAATTATTTGAAAATATGAAAACTTTTCTGCAGAGAAATCTCACCCTTCGCCTTTATCAAATTTCTTCCAACAAAACATGTACATATCTTCGGGCTTTAAAAATAAATGAATTCACTTCATGACCTGAAGCTGGGCGGCAGTTAATAAAATTAATAGGTCTGATACAAAAAAAAAAAAAAAAAAAACATTAAATATAATATCGTTGAAGTAGGTATATTGCTTTTCACATTACTGTGATGTTGGAATTTCTATAGGGTATTTTGTATGTATTAAATGACACACAAAAAAAGAAAACAACCACTTCCAACAAAAAAATTTAAATTCTTTACATTGCAACTACAATTTGTGATAGTTAAATGCGATAAAATTATTTTGCGTGTGATATAATTAAGTTCAATGAAATAATGCATTTCCGTTGGTCTACACAATTTCTAAATTAACCTTACTGAGACAATTTATTTTATCTGTAGTAATGTAATAGGTATGTATGTATGTACATAATGTGTGTAGTCAGTATTATTCTTAATAAAGGGTTTTCCAATAAGAGGTGTTCTTTTGAATAGCCCGCTATTTCGGTAGCTGTCACTTTTGAAGCTGTCATTTTTTGACATTTGACAAGTAGAAACTACGCCATTAATAAAAATGGAACGATACACGCTTCAACAACGCATTGAAATTATTAAAATTCACTATAAAAATGGTGAAAATTTGGCAGAGACATTTTTGGGTCGTCATGAAGCACCTTGTCGGACCGCAATACAGAAATTGGTGGACAAATTCGAGCTGTTGGGACAAGTTAGTGATGTGAAGAATAAAACCCGTGCACGTCGCTCAAGAACAACTGAGAATATTGCTGTTGTAGCCCAAAGTGTTGAAGAAAACCCAGGTTTTCCATTCCTTGTCGTCCTTTGGAATTAGGCATTCCACAAACGTCATTACACCGTATTTTGCATAAAGACTTGGGTCTTAAGGCTTATAAAGTTCAGTTAACACAAGAACTCAAGCCGGCTGATCATCAACAACGTCGTGTCTTTGCTGATTGGGTCCTTGAAATGCATGAAAATGATCCGGAATTTCATCGAAAATCATCTTGACTGATGAGGCCCATTTCCACCTCGGAGGCTACGTCAACAAGCAAAACTGTCGCATCTGGGGCTCGGAAAATCCAAGAGTTATTGTTGAAAAGCTTCTCCATCCTCAACGCGTGACTGTTTGGTGCGGTTTATGGTCCGGCGGGGTCATTGGACCTTACTTTTTCGAAAATGAGGCTGCAGCAACAGTTACGGTCAATGGATTGCGCTATCGAGAGATGATTAATGATTTTTTATGGCCGGAATTGATCTAGACAACGTTTCCTTTCAACAAGACGGCGCTACGTGCGACACAAGCAATGAAACCATCGGTCTTTTACGGGAAAAGTTTCCGGACCGTGTTACCTCTCGACGAGGTGATCACACTTGTGATTTAACACCTTGCGACTTCTTCCTTTGGGGCCACGTGAAAGATAAGGTCTACGCCAACAGCCCAGCGTCGGTTCAAGACCTCAAAGATGGAATTCGTGAGGCTATCGAGGACATAGGGCAGCCACTTTGCGATTTGGTTATGGAAAATTTCATGAAAAGGATATGGTCCTGTAAGTGTGGTCATGGCGGCCATTTGGCTGATGTTGTGTTTCATTATTAACGGCATACCTTCTTCTTTATAATGAAATAAACATCCGATCATTTATCTCAAAAAATGCCATTTTTCTTTGAATATCAAAATAACACCTCTTATTGGAAAACCCTTTATATAAAATCAGGAGAGCTATTTATAGTAATCCCATATACATATATAGAAATGGATAGTGGTTTGTTCGGATGCTTAAAACTTTAGAACGACTGGACCAAATTGGATACTTCCTTATGGGGGTTTGTTCGTAATTGCTAGGTTTAGGAAAAAAGAAAAGTCCGAAATTCTCAATAGGTGGCGCTGTAGACGCATACTAAACTCGTTTAAGATTTGCAAAATCCTATTTTGAAATTTATTAACATCATACTTATATTTTCCGCCCATATAAATTTAAAAGGTTTAACTTTAAGTACATTATATCTGAGTTTTATCAGACATGGAAGAGAACTAAAATGACTGAATGTGTGTTTGTTTCTGTAACGCTTTGTGGAAAATACATTTTATTTAAAATTGAAGCGTGTTTACCCCATACGATGACTGCAACAAACTGACTCAATCCTACATTTTTATGAGAGTTCTTTACATTTTCTGTTTAGTTCAAAAGAAATTTCAAGAAATTTCAAGAAATATCTTCACATTCTCCCTTTATCAAAACGAAAGCGTTTATTTTTCTTCGAATTTTTTTTTGTACAATTTCGTCATGAAGTCATGTGTAATAGTTGGAAATGTATAGGTACCCATCAAGTACTTGCAAATGTACATAATTATAATAAATAAGTATAGGTACTCAAAAACACGTGCTATTAAATTGTGTATTTTACTTTTCTATGGAAAAATAACGTCATAAAAGACAACTGGAATGGAAACTAATTTCGTAACCAGGAACGTAGGTGGTCGAGGGGGGAAAGCGTTAAGGGGCTGAAGTTTCTTTTGTTTCTGAGCAATGAAATCCTTTAGCCCAAATATCAATATTGACTATATTATCATTAAAAATACTTTAAATAAAGTTGACGACATAACTATATCGTCCTAGGAGAAAATATGCTCGACTGAATCGCGCGAAATTGCTCTTTAAGCTAACAACTGTAATGTAGACACATATTGATGAATGTTGATATTTTGAATGTTGATAACTAAACAAATTTATTTTTTGATTTTATTTTTTCTTGTTTAATATTTTGTTTGTGAAGATTTTGCGAAAAACCTGAACCGCAGTTTTCAGTCAATCACTTTGGTCATCACAAGTACGAAGTTTTATCAAAATCATTCGAGTTTTTTTTCGAGAAAATTTGAAAAAAAAAAAAAAAAATTTTGTATAGTAGCTTCCTGTTATAGATGAACTACTCCTAAAACAAAAATTGAAACTTACCCTCTAGGGAATTACATACGAACGCAAAGCGTGAGTTCGATGTTTTAAACAAATTTCTTTTTAAAAATTACATTTTGTCAATTGAATCCAACCTGAAAAAAAATAGTAAGTGTTTCTGGTCGTTTATCAAAAGTAAAAAAACTATCGAATGGCATTCCCAGCAGTATGCAATACCTTGGTTCGACATTCTCTGATTTACCGACTATATATGTAATCTATTTGGTGATTTTTTAAATCTAATTATATAACTTCTGATGACGTGCTGTGAATAAGATCAGAATTATTTCCTCATGATTGTAAGGTGAACATTGGACAGTTAGAGGTTGATATTACTGAGGTCGAAGAAGGTCTTTTGAATTTGAATTGCGATAACAACCCTGGTCCTGATGAAATTCCTCCAATTGTACTTAAAAAATGTGCAACTTCTCTCTCTCTAAACCCTTATTTTACATTTTTGAAAGTTCTCTGACTAGTGGAGAATTTCTTTCAGAATGGAAAAAATCTTTTTTAACTCCAATTCACAAAACCGGCCCAAACCAGGAAATATCTAACTATAGTCCGATTTGTAAGCTTTCGTGTATACCAAAACTCTTCGAAAAAATTGTATGTGGTAAGTTGAGTTTTCTACTTAAAGAACATATTTTGTCCAACTTTATTTTGAATAAACTTGAAGAAGGATACAAAATTGATGTTATTTATACTGATTTCGCCAAGGCCTTCGATTGGGTTAGTGCTTTCAAATCCAGTTATGGTAACATCAGGTGTTCCCCAAGGAAGCCAACTTAGTTCACTTCTCTTTCTAATATTTATTAATGACATGCCTGATATTTTCTTAAATTCAGCTCGACTTCTAAATAATTGCTGATGATTTAAAATTCTACAGATGCATAACATCTATTGATGATTGTCTGCTTCTACAAGATGATAAACTAACGGCGTGGTGCTCAGTTAACCAATTGTCCTTGAACCTCTCTAAATGTCAATGCTTTTCTTTTTGTCGCAATTTTTCACCATTTTTCTTCCAATATAATATTGATAATCATGTTCTTGAGAGAGTTTTGAATAAAAAAGTCCTTGGTGTATTTTTTGACTCAAAATTAAACTTTGTCAAGCATGTAGAATATATTGTAGCTAAATCAAACTCTATGCTAGGCTTTATCAAGCGTAATTCAAAAGACTTTAAATATCCTTTTACCCTTAAATCCCTCTACAACTCTTATGTAAGATAAATCTTAGAATATTGCTGTGTGATATGGAACCCTTACTATAATATTCACTCAAACAGAATTGAAACTATTCAAACAAAATTTACTAGGTTCACAATATTGAAATTAGGTTGGATCATCGAAATTCCATAGTATTCAACTAGATGCCAACTTCCGGGCATTCAGTCACTTGAAAAAAGACGAAAAATGTTAAATGCCCTTTTTTATTATCTTTGATTGACCTTTATGCTCCATCTCGACAGTTAAGAGAACGCTGTCTGCTCCGCGAAAACGAACATAGGGTAAATTATGCACTTAATGCACCTATAACTCGTTGTGTCAGAGAAACTAATATTATTTAAAATTATATTGATTTCAATTTTCATACAAGTAGAAATACTTTAAAAAATAACCTGCTATTATACTTTTTAAATTAGTTATAACTATGATTTTTTAGCTGGTTTTGACAGCTGACGTGTGTTTAGTACCTTGTGTCACTGTCAAACAGCTTCAGTTTGGTTTGCAATTTAACCATGGATCGTCTTACAAATGAACAACGCTTGCAAATTATTGAATTTTACTATCAAAATTCGTGCTCGGTTCGAAATGTTCATCGCGCGCTGCTTGTGTTCAGCGATGAGGCTCATTTTTGGTTGAATGGGTACGTAAATAAGCAAAATTGCCGCATTTGGAGTGAAGATCAGCCAGAAGCATTGCAACAGTTACCAATGCATCCCGAAAAAGCCACTGTTTGGTGCGGTTTATGGGCCGGCGGCATTATTGGGCCATATTTCTTCAAAGATGATGCGAATCGCAGCGTTACTGTCAATGGTGAACGCTACCGAGCGATGATAACAAACTTTTTTTTGCCGAAATGGAAGTTCTTGACTTGCATGATATGTGGTTTCAACAAGACGGTGCCACATGCCACACAGCACGCGAAACAATGGCGCAATTGCGAGGCGAGTTTGGTGAACAGTTAATTTCACGTTTCGGGCCGGTCAATTGGCCGCCTAGATCGTGCGATTTGACACCATTAGATTATTTTTTGTGGGGGTATGTCAAGGCTAATGTCTATAGGGACAAGTCCGCTTCGATTGACGCACTGGAAGCCAACATCCATGCATTCATTCGTGAGATACCGGCCGATATGTGTGAAAGAGTATGCCAAAATTGGACTCAGCGGATGGGCTACCTGAGACGCAGCCGCGGTCAACATTTGCATGAAATTATCTTTAAACATTAAATTGCAAGGTTCAAACTATGGATTGAAATAAATATTTTATTCATTTTTTCGAATTTTTTGTGTTTTTTTTTTAAAAAAGTTGTAAACCTCTTAAAAAATCACCCATTATAACGAAATCCACTTTTTCGGACTATTCAATCAAAGCAGTGTAAGTTTTGATTATAACCTCAACATATTTGTATACAGTAAGCAAGTAAAAGCAAACATCTCCATTTAGGTAATATAAGTAAGTTCTTAATTATACTCTTTTGGATCAATAAGTAGGTACGTCCATTAATCCTTCAAAACGAGGTAAATTTTTTTGTTTCAAAAAGTATCTTTTTTCTTGATACTTGATATTATAAGTGATAGCACCCATATTATAATTTCAGTAATAAGAATTGGTTGTTTGATTTAAAATATCCCCGTTTTTTGAAAAATAACAAAAAAATAAATACCACATTGGCTCTACTCTGCTAAGCTAACACCGCTGGTGTACGCGTATTATAAAGAGAACCGACCGGTATTCCCCTTATTGAACAATACCGGAAAAATCTCTGAGAGGAAATCCTCTCACTTCAACTTGAAAATAAAGGAAACGAACCCCTTTAGCCGGTTCTTGGAAAACGCATTTTTTCCCTCGGAAATTAGAAAAAAAAACAACAGTTTTTTTCGCTTTTTCACTGCAATGATTCATACATATCTCTGAACTTCAATTTTCGTCTTCATGTGAAAGGGGCCGATTATTAAAGTAAATAATGTGTGTCAAGTTAGCATTACCACTTCAAAATTTTAGAAATCTAATAATTGGATTAATTGTCGTGAATTTGTCGTAAATTTGTAGTGAAAAAAAAAATTGTCGCGCTTGTTTTTTTTAAAAATAACCCCTGGTAATGCTAACTTGACAGTCAAGTTAGCATTACCACCCCTCCAAAATGGGTAAAATGAACTCAAAAAAAATGAAGTATGCCACCAATTGTCGTGAATTTGTCGTAAATTAGTAGTAAAAGAAAAATATTTGTCGCGACAGTTTTTTTTTTTTAACCCAAATAACTTGAAAATTGCATTTTTCATAGAATCCAGCATTACCACAACTTTGATTTGCTATATTTTTTTTCCTGAGTGGTTTTTTGATAGGGAATTTATTTAAACATTTGTCGCTGAATGTCCTTTAATAAGTTATACCATCAAATAATTTGTCGCGCTATTTTTTTCTTAAAAAAAATCCAATAAATAGGAAAATACCTCAAATGGCATTTTCAATGAAAAATCAAAGCCAAACTTTGATTTGATAAATATTTTTCCTGAGTGGATTTTTGATAAGGAATTTGTTTAAACTTGACAGTAAAGTTAGCATTACCAGGGGTTATTTTAAAAAAAAAAAAGCGCGACAAATTTTTTTCTTTCACGACAAATTTACGACAAATTCACGAGAATTAATCCAATTATTAGATTTCTAAAATTTTGAAGTGGTAATGCTAACTTGACACACATAAGTAAATACGGGATTTTTATATTCAGTTTTTCAGCCAATGAAACTTTAAATACACTTACAAGTAAATACAATACACGCCTAATAACTTTTTCGCTGCAGGGTTCAGGATTCTAGATTACTAATACACTGGAAGAAGCACACTTCACAAATGCAGTTAAAGTTAATGTACAAACAAAAGTACAAAACAACTAAGTAGAAAACACAAAGAAACATACGTAGAAATAATGAATTATCCAATCGTCAAGTTAGCATCACCAAGCGTGATAATTTTTTTTCTTTCACAACAAATTCACGATAATTAATCCAATTATTGGATTTATAAAATTTTGACGTGGTAATGCTAACTTAACACACATCAGTCGTACATATACGTCCTAGAAAATAGTTGTTGTCATGTATGGAGCTCAAGCCAGAGCAGTTAAGAGTTCCACTATAAATGACATGTAAAGAAGACGGACATTGACAAGCTCATAAAACATCATTGTGCTGAAAACTAGCACCAAAACAAAGAATTATGGAGTTCTACAGAAATATTATGGAAATTGAAGCCCTTTAAGATTCTGAAGAAGAAGAAACTTGTTGACTTCGTTGAAGAAATTCCATACATCTTCTAAGAACTATGATTGCTTACTAAATACAATGTGTTCACTGTAAACTATAGTTCTGTCATGAAGGTTAAACTGTGTTATTAAACTAACTTTTTTTTATAACCAAAATACATTGAAAGAAAAAAATTAATGAATTTATGTAGTAGGTATATGTTACTTTTTGTATGTTTCTTTAATAAAACAAAATCTTTTACTACTCGTTTTTCAATTTTTATGTATTTCAGAATCAAAACGTTAGGTACTATATTTTCGTTTTTTGATTCAAAAAGGCCTTTTTGTATTTTTCATGATCAAAGAGGCCAACAAAATAATCCTTTTGTTTTAAGAAAGTCCTGACGATGTCATTATGTCTCATTTATTATTTTATCTCATAAACAATTTCTAACAGATTAAAAAAAAATATGCACGACTGGGTCGCACGAACTTGCTCTTATGCGCTATCACATTGTGGTTCTATAGTCTGAAATAAATTAGCTATAGGAGTATATATTTTATCCATTTGCCAAATCTTAGTTTAGTTTCAGGTGGTATTATGTGAATATACAAAAATTAATAATATAGCCTAGTGTTGCACATATGCAATATGCATAAAAGGAAATTATACTATTTAAACTGGTAAATTGTTTTAAATCAACAAAATTAGAAAGAAATTGATTAAAATACTTTGAATCCGTTTTAACCCAACGCGATGTACACCATCTGATTTCTTATATACATTTTTATTTATGAGAAAAAAATTTTGAAAATCGTAGTAGCGGTTTTAAAAATAATTATTTTTTTATATATAAAATTTCCTTAACATTTTTGAGAAAAATAATTGGTACGCCAATTTAAAGCATTTATGAATGTTGCGTTAAAAATTGAACTTCATAAAAAAAATCTGCTACCAGTTTTCGAAATATCGAATTTTCAAGAAAATAATTTTGATTTTTTTTTTTTAAATCCAAAAATCATTTTTTAGAAAATTTTGATACGCACTTTTATTTATATTTGTTACAAGCTTCTGTATAAAAAATCTAATTTTATTCGGTTGATCAGATGTTGAGATAGTCGAAAATCAAAGAAACAGTTCTACGACAGGAACTGTTAATAAACGTAAAATATTAACTTTAAAAATCTTAAATGGTAGATCGTACTAATTTTAACACACAAAAAAAACTTTAATGAAAATCGTAGGAGTCGTTTTTGGGAAACAACATAGTTTTCTTAACGGTTTTTTAACATTTGTATGAAATCTTCTAGATAAAGTTAAAAAACTGCTATTCACCAAGTTTAATAAAAATGGACCAAGTCGTTTTTGAAATATTGAGTTTTCAAAAACAAATATCAAAACTTTTCTTAAAAATCTAAAAAAATATTTTTTTTTGAAAATTTTGGTAAACAATATTATTTAGAATGTGTCAATACTTCTTCATAAAAAAATTTATCAGTATCAGTTTAACCGTTTTCGAGAAAAGCGGAAATCAAAAAAATGGTTCTTTGGGAGGTACCATTAATAACCATTTTTCGGAACCATTTTTTTTATTAAACGGCAACTTATTACTACTTAAATTTATTGAGTTCTTAAAAACAAATTCGGTAGCGCTGGATTTGAGAAAAATAAGTTTTTCCTTTTTGGCCAAGAAGTTTTGTATGACAGCTACTGTTAATTTTGGTCCTAAGAAAAAAGAGAGAAAAACTGGTGGGGGGAAAGTCCAAAAAACGCTAGGTACCAAGTTTAAAGAAAATCGACCCATCCGTTTAGGCTGTAGTCGAACCGACAGACAGATAGACAGACAGACGGACGTTTTTGCGAGACCCACTTTTTTTGACTTCTCTATCATCGTAATGTAAAGTTTGATCAAAATCTCGAGTTCGATTTTTTGTACGAATCCATAACTTCCCATATAGTACCTATATCGCAAGTACAAATTTACTTCACAGTATCTATACATAAGAGGACTTCGCTCATATGTGAACCTTCATGACATGGGATCTTTCTGCGGACCGAATATAAATAATTATACTGATGGTAAAAGGAGGCCAATAAGGAAAAACAGTGGTATTAAGTGATTCATATATAAGATATAAGATCTCCGAAAATTCTTCATAGATTGCCTTGGAATTTTGACTCAACGCAACGTTGCATTCGTATTCCCACCTTTTTTTCTATAGGTCTTCAAAACATCACCATCTGTTGGACGTAAAAGCAAAGCACTCTTCACAGAGATCTCAGAAATCACAATTAAAAGCGCAACAGGATTCCTCAATTTACTTAATCTCTTTCTGACAGAGCATAATATCCGAAATCTCATTTTTGAATTTTGATTTAGTTATTTCGTGATATTCGTGAGCGGAAGCATTTCTCTGAAATTTAATGGAGACAAAAAAGGTATGTATGTGTTGTGCCACCGGAAAAATTAAACTGGTTCAACTTTGGGTTTGTGCTCAATCGTCATTTATTTATTTGCCTGTTTATTTATTGTTTGAATTGTTTTCTTAAAAATAAAAACAAATTTAATTAAAAAATTGTAAATGATGGATTCTTATGGAGTTTTCCATTGGTAAAATAAATCAATTTATTTTGATTTGGATCTGTTAAAATGCCGATTTTGGCCGTTTTTACCTTTTTATATATCTACTTACACCAAAATAATTTACAGCAGTCAGTTTACAAGGCGTTTTTTGACTTGGTTAATTTATTTCGGTTTTGAAAATTGAGCCCAAAATACCTTTGTGAGAAATAATCTTTCATAACAAAGGGAAGTTTTTTGAAATGAACCGGTAATATCATCCATCCCATTTTTCTCTTCTAAAATGTATCAAGGGATGAAGATTTTTTGAAATATTGACACAGAATCGTATTTCTTTCGGCACTCAAAAAAATCAATTTTCAAATTGAAATCTGAAAATACCAATGGAAAACCCCATTACAACACTACATTTGCGTCGTGGCTTTTCTTCGAATTCTTCCTTGAAATTTCAGCCTATGAGTTGTGCATAGGTCCGGTCCTTCACAGTGTTCCGTACTATTTAACCTGAATATCAAGCTCGCCACTATATTTGCCTTCTTCTTTTACTCTCAGAATAACATTTTTCTGAACTGCTGATTTCTATCCGCAGAAATAGCTTGAACAGAAAATCACAAATTGGGGTTTAAGTCTGTCAAAGCTAATAAACAAGTAAAAACTCAACCCTTGCGTATCATACAAAACAAAGTATTGCTTAAGTTAAATTTACGCCCAGTGAAGCGGGCGGGTAACAGCTAGTTAACTTAATTTTTTGTAATATTATCCTAAGATAAAGGGTTTTCCAATAAGAGGTGTTATTTTGATATTCAAAGAAAAATTGCATTTTTTGAGATAAATGATCGGATGTTTATTTCATTATAAAGAGGAAGGTATGCCGTTAATAATGAAACACAACATCAGCCAAATGGCCGCCACGACCACGCTTACAGGACCATATCCTTTTCATGAAATTTTCCATAACCAAATCGCAAAGTGGCTGCCCTATGTCCTCGATAGCCTCACGAATTCCATCTTTGAGCTCTTGAATCGACGCTGGGCTGTTGGCGTAGACCTTATCTTTCACGTGGCCCCAAAGGAAGAAGTCGCAAGGTGTTAAATCACAAGATCTCGGTGGCCAATTGTGATCACCTCTTCGAGAGATAACACGGTCCGGAAACTTTTCCCGTAAAAGATCGATGGTTTCATTGCTTGTGTGGCACGTCTTGTTGAAAGTAAACGTTGTCCAGATCAATACCATCCAAAAATCATTAATCATCTCTCGATAGCGCAATCCATTGACCGTAACTGTTGCTCCAGCCTCATTTTCGAAAAAGTAAGGTCCAATGACCCCGCCAGACCATAAACCGCACCAAACAGTCACGCGTTGAGGATGGAGAGGCTTTTCAACAATAACTCTTGGGTTTTCCGAGCCCCAGATGCGACAGTCTTGCTTGTTGTCGTAGCCTCCGAGGTGGAAATGGGCCTCATCAGTCAAGATGATTTTTCGATGAAATTCCGGATCATTTTCATGCATTTCAAGGACCCAATCAGCAAAGACACGACGTTGTTGATGATCAGCCGGCTTGAGTTCTTGTGTTAACTGAACTTTATAAGCCTTAAGACCCTTATGCAAAATACGGTGTAATGACGTTTGTGGAATGCCTAATTCCAAAGAACGACGAGGAATGGACAAACCTGGGTTTTCTTCAACACTTTGGGCTACAACAGCAATATTCTCAGTTGTTCTTGAGCGACGTGCACGGGTTTTATTCTTCACATCACTAACTTGTCCCAACAGCTCGAGTTTGTCCACCAATTTCTGTATTGCGGTCCGACAAGGTGCTTCACGACGACCCAAAAATGTTTTAGTTTTACGAACCGTCTCTGCCAAATTTTCACCATTTTTATAGTGAATTTTAATAATTTTAATGCGTTGTTGAAGCGTGTATCGTTCCATTTTTATTAATGGCGTAGTTTCTACTTGTCAAATGTCAAAAAATGACAGCTTCAACAGTGACAGCTACCGAAATAGCGGGCTATTCAAAATAACACCTCTTATTGGAAAACCCTTTAGATACTAAATAAATAAATAAATATATGCAATAGTTTAGAAGTTATCGATTCTCGCTCTTTTTCTCTGTTTTGAGATCTAACTTTAAAAGTCCATTTTGATTCTTAGTGTCACATATATTTATAGACCTTTTTTATAACGCAGAAGAAAAGCATTTTCTGTATATTACTTAAAGAAATTGGTCTTTATTGCGAGAGTCTATAAGTTAACTCGACAAAATTCGACGATCATTTTTGAACAGAATTTAAATTTTTATTTAATAGCTTTATCTTAACTTTTCGGAGTAGGTACTTTCGGTTACAAATTATGTTTAAGAATTAAGTAACTTTCTTTCCATTTCGTTTTGAAGCAAAATTCCAAAACAAATTAAAAAAATATTATTAACTAATTAAATTAGGGAACTAAAAAAAAGTACCTATTTTATAAATTTATTTTAATTTGTTTTGAAATGTTTTTTCCTCAACATTTAAAAATGAAAACCTAAAAACATAGTTTTGCTAGCATCGTTTTTAAATATTTCTTATATGAAAAAGTAAAAATTCAAATGTAAACCTGCCTCAAGTGGCTGTGCGGGATGTAGCACTACATTTTGCTTAGTGGAATGTTCGCAAAAAAAAAGTATGTGATCTAAAAGGTCAACTAGTGTCAGAAATTGGTCAATCATACATTTTTTGTTGTTTTTTTTTACGAATATCCCACAAGGACAAGGCGGTGCTAAAAACAAGCGAGGACCTTGAAGACCTTGAAGAACTTTAACTATTAAATCAATATATACTAGGGGTGGCCAATTTTTGAAAGTAAATGACTTTTGTTTGACCAATTACTGACATTTAATTTTTGCGAATATCCCACATAAGATCCCAGAGCCGCCTCAAGCTATCAAATATAACAATTTATTCTTATCCAATATTAACATTCTAATACAAATGCATCTTAATCATTTTGAACTTTTCATTCACCAATTGCAAAAAAAATAAGCAAAAATGGCAAGGTCAACGGTACCTAAGCTTAACGACATTTTTATCATCCATTATCAAAATTATATTTTTGTTATTAAAATGCACCATAGAAAATCAAGTTTTTTTTAGTTAACTTTTAACAAAAAAATTACCTAAAAATAAATCACACACATACTCCTACCTAAAAATTCTCATTCTCATGATATTAAATTGAATTAGTTAAACAAAAAGATAAGAAAGATAAATAAATACAATTGTTTTTTAATTATTTGCAATCAAAACTTTATAATTCATTCAATGCCACTGTTGAAGTATAGGTAGGCAGGTAGGTAGGTATGCCGCTACTTAAGCAATAAAAAAAAAAAAACAAAAACATGAAGTTAGGGTAAAGATGGAACTTTCAAACAGCGGGGTTCACCATATATTTAGAATGAAGTCATGAGTAGTACTGAATTTTAGCTGGTTATAGCTGAGTAAATCAACAATTTCTCTCAAAAATGAGGCTATGTCAAAAAATGAGCAAGCGAATCCAAACATTTTTGTCCTCAGTATTTTGACAACAGAGAAATTTCGTTTATAGGAATTCTGTTCGAGTAACTGGGATTTCTGAGATCTCCAATTCTGTCAGTAAACTGTCAAAAAAATTAATTTGTGGATTCTCCTGTCAGTTTTATGACGTGTAAATACAGAATTTCAAAAAATCCAAAAGTAGCTAAATTTCAAACTTTTAAAATCTGACCGCAATTCCTCAGAAAAATTGTTCACGTTGCCTGTCAAAAAGATTGGATAGTGTTCTTTGGAGATCAATTTGAAAAAAAAAAAAAATAAGGAAAGTTCTTATGACTTTTTGTTTAGAAATATGGGTCAGGCTCAGGCTTCTCCCCCAGCTCATACGAATTGACAGAGCAATATCTCTGAAATACATATACAAGAATCAAATACTGACTCAGTGAAAGCTACATAACTTGCACTTGGGCTCGATCAAAGCAATTCCATTTTCCAGAAAACCAACACTTGGTCAATTTTTCTTTCGAAATCACCTAAAAATTTGTTGTGAAAAATTAAGCAAGTTACTACAAGCAAATTTTTTTTTTATCTAGGATTTAAATGTCTTATGTAAAACTAACCCGTTTTTACCCTAACATTTTCAACTACCCTCTTAGGTAGTTATGACATCCGCAAGATAACAAAATCGTTCAATTATAGCTACTGCGAGCGCCGTTGTATGGTGATTGAAGGTACCTAGCGGAGTAATTACAGTTTTCAATTGAAGTCAACGACCAACTCAATTCCAACCCTATTTTTGTATCTGCTGAGCTGAATTCCCTATGAATCTTATCTAATTTTATTTGTGTTTTGAGGAGGAACATATGGATGTAGAAGAGGAAGAAAAAAAAAAAAAACTTGAAGCATATCAAAAGGGCAGAGAAAAGCAAACCAAAAACAAAGACTCAGAGTCAGAGAAATCAGAATCATCGTAGTGTAGTCTTGATATGGCTGCTTCATGAAATTATGCAATTTATTATCCACGCCACTTGAATGCGGCTTACACTCACCCATCAACCTTAAGCCTAGCAACATCACCCTCAAACCCTCATCATCAGCATCATCCTTCCCCATAGTCCCCACAAATCCCCACACACAAGACTTACTCTCATTATGTTGTAAAATCCCTCATTCTATCCCTTGCAGCTCTAGTTTTGTATCCTCCTCCTCCTCCTCCTGCTACTGCTCCTGCTCCTCCGTAGCCGAGTGTTTGCGCTTAGGTTTATTCAGTGGGGGTGGCTCTCGCTCAGTAATCCATCATATACAATGCGAAATTGTAAGCCAAAACTTTTCAGATTTTTTTTTTTTGTTGTTGTTGTTTATTTTCTTGCTTTTTTGTTTTGTGAGATATTTAACCTTGCACTGGATTCTCACACAAAATTTATTTCAATTCAACAAAAATTATAGTACGCGCACTTAAAGCGATATTTTGTATGAAGGTAATGGTAATGGTACCGTTCCCGCTATGTTGACGGAATAATAAGGATACACGCCACACACACAAACACAATAATTAAATCACTTCTCATCGAGCAGCGGCTATCATTCACGAACCTGTCTCGTGGGGGTCAATGCGATATGGGAGTTGCCAAGAACAGTATAAGAGCGATTCACTGCATCCCCGGATGCACTGATAATAACACAAATTCGCCCGAGAACAAAACAAAAACCAAGAAACTAACTTAGAAGACGGAATAGACGGCAGGCAGCGTGAAGAACCAAAATAATAATTTCGTTTATCGTCAGTTTGTTCAATTGGCTGAGGCTCTGGGGCCTTTGGGCTTGGGGCTTCCTTCACTTAAACTTAATTGCTGAACGGTCTTCAACACTCGCGTTCATATGTGTCCCGTACACGTTTGCCGTTGACGAGCCAATAAATAACAAAGAAAAAAATTTTTTTTTTTTTTTTCTTAAACGTGCAAGAAAAAAAAAATCAAACAACCGAAAATATAATAACAACAACGACAACAATAAAATAAATAATAACAAATGACAATATGAAGAGGTTGCTTTTTTTTTTTTTTAATTTTTGAAAATTTCAAAAATATCAAAGTAAGAAGTTGTGAAGTATTTTCCGCGCTGCGAGAGCTTTATAACTGCGAATATGCGAATGCAGTGATATCCCGAGAAAAACTAGGAAAATCATCTGAAGATACAGAGCTTCAGACTGTTGGAACCCCCAACAGAATCGAGACAATCAAAGGCGAGAGCTTTTTTTTATCTGAATATTGTGTTGGCGAGAGAGCAGCGACTGAAATTGAGAAACGACCCCTAAATTCGAAGGGGCTCTAAATGTCTGAGTTCATTCGAAGCAAAATGAACAAACGAAAAGCTTTTGTTCGGTTTGGGAGAGAACTATAAATGGTGGAGCAGCAGGTATTTCTGTAGACTGTAGAGTGTAGAGCTATATATGAGAACTGTTTGGGTTCTGTGCAAAGCTTAGCAGTGTTTACAAATTCCATTTACTTAGCAGTCAGCAGCAGCTCGCTGATGCCTATGGCAGCCAACCAGAGCGAATAACTAAAAGTAGGAGCAGCTATACACACTAGAATGTTAGAACTTGAGAATCGGTTCTAGTTAGCAAACGGTTTATGGTCTCTCTGTTGTAGATATAGCTGTGAGTGTGCGAATAAGACGCGAAGCCCAAGCGATAGTGATGATGATGATCTTTGATACAACAAATTTGAAGGTCATCCCGTGATACTTAAAATTTCTTATTCTTTTTTTGTCATATTCTTCTCCTTCTGCTATCGTTCCCGAGAATAAACACCCTGTTGGGCTATTGGGCTGAAAGTATAGTTCACACGAAAGAAAGGGTGGTAGGTATGCATTTGGGGGGATTTTTTTCTGTTGATGGTTTGGTGGATTTTTAGTATTTCTTTTTTGTTTGTTAAATATTTTCTTGCCTCTTTTCTTAATGGTTATAGGGAGCTGGTGGTTGTCAATTTTTGTTTGTGTTATAAATACAAAAAGTCGGTCAAAAAAGTTTTATAACGATGTTTCATTAAATAAAGGGTTGGCAGATAGGTAGGCAAAAGGTAGTTAGGTACTTCGAAAATAAAATATGAAGCGTAGAATAATTATTTATTTATTTATTTATTTATTTATTTTGCCAAAATTAGACAACAACTTATTTAACAATTTTTAAATGTTGCATGGTTGTAAAAAAAAAAGAAAAAATATAATTTACATACAAATGTCTTCATATATTAGAAAACAATAATTGAAATAAGAAAGAAAAAACAAAAAAATCAGAAAATATAAAATAAAAAATAAAAAGAAGTTTATGTTATAATAAATACATATGTAGATACATAATGTCAAGAAGAGCCTTCAGCCATCAATGTTTGGATGATTTTATTTTTAAAGCAATCTCTGCTTATATTCGTATTAAACAAGTCAAAATATTTGTTAAAAGTTTTTGAGCAACGATTAAATGTTTCATTTGTAGCATAATTAGTCCTTGAGTTAGTTTCGCTTAAAAACCTGGTATGTCTTAGAGTACGAGCATTTGGATTGACAGAAATTTTGGAACATAAAGAAAAAGAATCAATATTACATTTAAAAAGGTCGAACGCAAATAGAGCCTCAGACAGTTCCCTACGACAAACGAGACTACACATACTAAGGAGTTTTAGACGGTGATTATAACTAGGTAACAAAAACGTATCAGTACTCCAACCTAGACCTCTTAATGCAAACAACAGAAATTGCTTTTGCACAGATTCAAGTTTATTGACATCAACAGCATAAAAAGGAGACCAAATAACACTGCAATACTCAAGCTAAGAACGAACCAAAGAACAGTAGATGGATTTGGTAATGTAAGGGTCATTAAATTCCTTAGATCTACGTTTAACAAAGCCTAGCATACACATACTTTTTGAATGTACTTTGTCGATATGTTGCTTAAACGTTAGTTTTTTTTCAATAATAATTCCTAAGTCTTTTATCACATCTTTACGAGCTAATATATTTTCGTCAATAGTATAGTCAAGAGATATTGCACTTTTTTTTCTCAAAAAAGAAATAATATTGCATTTTTCCACATTTAGCACCATTCCATTCATTTTACACCAGTTTACAACACTGTTTAAACATTGTTGTAGTGATAAACCGTCGTGAATATTGTTAACATTTTGAAAAAGTTTGAGATCGTTGGCATATAAAAGATATCTACACCCTTTTAACAATAAGGGCAAGTCATTTATAAATAGAAGGAAAAAAAGAGGGCCAAGATGGCTTCCTTGAGGCACTCCTGAAGTAACATGTATTTGACGAGAAATAACATTACAAAATCTAACACACTGAGTTCTGTCCGACAGATATGATTCAATCCACTTTAATAATGCAGAACTTATGCCATACTTCTTTAATTTGAAGAGAAGAAGGCGATGGTCAACTTTGTCGAAAGCTTTACCGAAGTCGGTATAGATTGCCTTTCCATTTCCAAGAGAATATATGAAGTATAATCTGCAAGATTAGTGGTAGTTGATCTTCCTTTAAAGAAACCATGTTGATGCTCACTAATAACCGACCTCAGCTCAGCGCTCAACTTATCAGTAACTATTTTTTCAAATAATTTGGGAATAGTAGACAAGATTGCTATACCCCGATAATTTTTTATGTTGGACCTATCACCATTCTTGAAAATTGGCGTTAAAAAATAATTTCGCCAAGTTTTTGGAAAATAACCACAGGAAAGTGAGTGGTTGAAAAGTTCAAGTAATGGTTTGGCAATAGTATCGGCGGTTTTCTTGAGAAACAGTGGTGGAATACCATCAGGACCACTACTTTTACTGACATCAAGGGATGTTAGTTCACTGACAAGGTCAAACATAGATATTGACATAAAACTTAAAATTGAGTTGTTTTCATTAATATGATGGAAATCATTATTGTTAAATACTATTGGTGTTTGATACACAGTTTCAAAAAACGAAGCGAATTATTCACAAATATCCTTCGTTTCAGAGTATAGCACATTATCTGAATGCATTGTCGATGGAAAGTTGTTAACATTTCTTTTGATGTTGACGAATTTGTAAAAATTGCGTTGATTTTTTTTTATCATTGACCCCGTCTTAAGAATATATCTATCGTAGCACAATTTGTCGTAGCTTTTGAACTCATCGTTAAAACTACGAAAAATATTATAATCGTTGGAATCAGCTGAGGCTATCCATTTGCGATGAGCTCTGTTTTTGCGATTTTTTAAATTATTCAATATTTTATCATACCAAGGAGGAGATTTATTGGATGTAATAACTTTTTTCGGTATGTAATTATCAAAAACTAAATATAACACTGATAAAAGACTACGAACTTTATCATCAACTGTCGTTGAATCAACAAACCATACAACATTATTCAAGAACGAGTTAATTAGCTCGTAATTAGCTCTTTTAAAATCAAAGACTAATATTTTTTCATTAACATTAGCACGAGTTCCATCACGATAAAAATAACAAAGCTTAAAAATTTTATGAAAGACGCTTGTTTTGTTAACAACAATAGATGAAGTCTCTTCCAAAACGAAATTATCACAAACATTGGTAAAGACAAGATCAAGAACATTAGAAAAATTATTTTTTTAAGTTACAAATTTGACTACAACCATGAGCATTAAAAAATTCAATGATATTAGATTGCTGCTCAGACATAATGTTGATTGCGTCAAAGATTGTGTTGTTATCGTCACAAGTAATCCAGTCAAGTCCAGGTAGATTGAAATCTCCGAAAAAGAAAAAATCGTCAGAGTCATCGATGGAAGTAAATGTAAGTAAATTATTGAAATGTGTTTTGAACTAAAAACTGTAGGTGGAATTTAAAAAATCACTTATGAGTTGGCTCGTTAATATTAAAATATTAATGTTCATGTTCATGTTCAATACAATTTTTTAAGTTGAAAAATCTAACGGTTTTTTTTTTTTTTTTAAATACATTGAGAGTCAAAACATTATTACAACTCATCAATCTGGATTCAGAGCAAATCATTTGTGAAACATGTGTTAGTTCTGTAAAAAGTGACTGGAAATCGAACAAAATAAAATTATAGTACCTAACGGTCCTTATTGATCTTAAAAGAGCTTCCGAAACGTTGAATCATAATATACCTACTATGTATTTGACAAATTAAGCAGATATGGTATACGATCTTCGGAGCTCAATCTTTTTTTAAAAAATCAATCTCAGTGCACTAAAGTTAATGAAAATGTGTCCCAATCAATCTCTACAGATATCGGTCTTTCACCTAGCGTACCTATTGTCACGGTGAAATTTATCGTAACAAAAGTCACTCTTTCAATCGTTTAAATTCGCAATATAGGATATTATATACTGCCAATCTCTCCTTCTCAAAAATTGTGTTTTGAATCAAGCTTTTCACCAATTTTCATTCGTTGTTTTTCTTATTGAGTTTCTTTTCAGTTTTCCGAAGTTTTTCTTTCAAAATTTGAGTGGGTGAGAATAGGTGGCTGAATGCACCCATTGAATTGTCTTCCACTGGAAGTCATACCAGAGGTCGGCGAATTCAATGATGACGGTGCATGACGCTGGGTGTGTAAAGTGCGAGTAGGAAAGGCTGCTGGGTTTCAACTACGTTGGCTCACTCACGCCAATATGCTGGGTGTTGCTGAGTAATGACGTGGCCGATTGGACTATAGGGCATTTTAAAAAAGAAGAGGTCGCCAAGGCACTGTGAAAGCCTGGAAGATCACTTTTTACCCAGATTCATAGCGACCGACAAGTTCATTAAAAATCGAAAGTAAAAATTTTGAAAAAGTAAATAAAAAAATTCGAATGTGCGTTTTTTGGGAAAAATTTTGATTTTGGAAGGAAGAAAAAAAAATTGTGGGAGAATTTTTTTTTCAAAAAAAGGGAAGGATAGTGAAAATTGGTGGAGAGTGACCAGAAATAGCAGGAGATTAATCTCATAGAGTCAGGAGGAACTTGCAGTTTTCTTGTGTGCAGATAAGTATAGTGATCTGTGTTTTTCTTGGTTAAATTTTGCGTTTTCTTTGGTTGAAAAAAAAAGATTTAACGAATAATTATCGTTTGACTTTTGCTTTCGCAAATTTCAGAAATTGCAGAACTCGTGACCCGTTTAACTTATCCGTTTATTACTTTCGGGACGAAGTGTTAACGGTCCATCTTTGTTCTGTACATTCTTTGTTCTCTTTTGTGCAAACGATCTTGGGTTTGAGCCCTCCATTTTGCAAGGTTTCCCAAGCAAACTAATTTCTATTAAAATCTCTAGTTTCAAACTCACAATTTGTTCTTATTATTCAATAATTGCTTTCACCGTCTTTTCAGCTCCAAAGGTTTGCAATTTCCTTATTTTCCCAAACAAAAGCCCGAAAGATGAAGGTTGCCATTTAACTAATAGGTAATTAAAAAAATATATATATTTTTGGTTGTTCATGTTTTATATTAATTTGAACTGTTAATTAATTTAAAAATAAAACAAATTTTATTTATCTTATAAAATTGACTTACAAGGTTTGTTTCTTTATTTTCTAGATTAACATTAACAAAGTTTTGAAAAAAAGTTCAGGCTCGAGAATTTTTATGATTTGTTGTAAAAATTAAATAATGAAGGAACGAGTTTGAACAGTTTCAAGTTTGAAAAAATCAAAATAAAAATAAACAAATATTTATTTCAAAAATAAAAACTCATTGTCTTGACGACAAAAAAGTGCCGGTGAAAAATTTTATATTCTATTTGTTTGAGAATCCAGCAACTGCCCGAGAATAAATAAAATTAAAGTTTAAAAAATAACTAAAAAAAACACGCTCTAATACCTAGAAACCGGAACTAAAAAGTAGTAAATAATTTGTACATACAAAATAATTAAAATCAGAATAAAAAGCGTATTAATATTATTTTATTATAATAAATAATTACGGACGGCATAATTGTAATATAATAATAAATATTTTATTATCATAAGCACCCCATGCTTTTTACTATGAATGGAATTATTTTGTAAGTTTAGGGTAAGTTTTTTTTTTTTTTTTTTTTTTTTTTTTTTTTTTATTATTTCATCTACAAATTATTACTTAACAGATATAAAAGAAATAAGATAGAAAATAATAATAATAAATAATTTAGAATGCAAACTTATACAATAGTTCATTTTTAAATTTATCACGGGATAAATGTAAATCAAAAATAACATAAAATTCATTGAACGAGGAAACAGCTCGTGATATTGGTTCATTTCTGCCATAATTTGTTCTATGCAGTTGTACAAAAAGGAAATTTCTTGTTCTTAACTGTCTAGTCGGTACATAAAAAGAAATTAAAGAAAGCAAAAACGGACTTTTTATATGATAGCACAGTAAATCTCTCACAAACATTACATCATGAATATTTCATCTAGATTCAAGTGATTTTATCCCGAGCAACATACACCTTGCTTTATAATCAGGACTAAAATTCCAACGCATTTTACGAAACACATATTTAGTAAAGCGCCTCTGAACCTGTTCTATTCTATCAGAATGAACTCTGTAGCATGGATTCCAAATCACATCTGCATATTCAATCGTTGACCTAGCCAGTGAGGTGTAAAGGGTTAGTAAAGCATAAGGATCCGTAAAATCCTTGCTATTTCTTTTAATGAATCCAACTAGCGTATTCGCCCTCGCAACAATATAATCAATATGTTTTTTGGGAGAGAATGTAGAATCAAAAATAATGCCAAGATCTTTGATATCGCTAACTTTTATTAAAGGATTGGTATTAATTTTATAAGAAAAATTAAGAACATATGCAGATTTAGAAAAAGATATAGTTTTACATTTTCCAATATTAAGTTTTAAACTATTAATACAGCACCAAATTGAAATACGGTCCAAGTCATTTTGAACTCTTACACAATCGCCAATACATTTTATTTTAAAAAACAGTTTTAAATCATCAGCATAAAGCAGATAATTACAATTTTGTATTACATTGACTATATCGTTAATATATATTATGAAAAGTAAAGGACCAAGATGACTCCCTTGTGGAACGCCGGAGGTACATTTTATAATTCTGGAAACCTTGTTATCAATTAGTACACGTTGAGTTCTATTTTTCAAATATGATGAAATCCATTTAAGCATCACAGAATGAAAACCAAAATACTCTAGCTTTTTACATAAAATATTGTGATCTACCGAATCAAATGCCTTACTAAAGTCGGTATAAACTGCATCAACCTGACATTTATCTTCCATTGTACTTAGGACATATGAAGAGAATACCGCCAAATTGGTCACAGTAGACCGACCGGATACGAAGCCATGTTGTGACTCTGATAAGCATTCCTTAGTCAAAAACTCTATTTTATTTTTAACCAAACTTTCAAAAAACTTGGGAATGGCCGAGAGTTTACATATGCCTCTATAATTTTCAACTTCATTTTTAGAACCTGCCTTAAATATAGGAACTAGAAATGCTTCCTTCCACTCAAGTAAAAATAAACCCTGGGACAATGATCTATTAAAAATTAGTAATAAAGGTAAACAAAGAGAATCACTACAGTTTTTTAAAACGCTTGATGGTATGCCATCTATACCACAACTATAATTATGTTTTAGGGCCTGAAGGCCCAATGAAACCTCTTCAAATGTTAATTGAATCAAACCAATGTCAACTTTTTCGTCCAAATAAGATTCGAAAGTGTTTATTGGGCGGGAGTAAACGGACTCGAAAAAGTTAGCAAAGAGTTCCAGGTGAGTATCAATTTCAGAGGAATTTACTCCTTTAA
Organism: Leucozona laternaria; assembly: GCA_932273885.2. NCBI lineage: Eukaryota > Metazoa > Arthropoda > Insecta > Diptera > Syrphidae > Leucozona > Leucozona laternaria. The sequence continues at coordinate 276,322,766 of OW026366.1, forward strand.
AGCTCACTTTCTGAGGAATCCCAGATGACTTTCTCTTAGAATTGATAAAGGTCCAAAACGATTTACTATTATTTTTAATGTTATTTTCAATATTCATAACATAATTTCTGTATAGAAATTTACTTAGAATGGAAAAATCTTTTCGAAGTTTACTAAAAATCATATAATCAGTAAAGCAAGCGGTTTTTTTATACTTAGCAAATGCTTTATTTTTGATGTTTTTAAGATGTAAAAGCCTTTTATTGTACCATAAAGGCTTTGACGACTTCCGTTTTTGGATACGAGGAACAAATCGATCAAAACCCCTGAACACAATTTCAGTAAAACGTTTATACGCGTGTCCAAAATCAAAATTATTGAGTTCGATATTCCAATCAATACCAGAAAAGTAATTTCCAAGTTCAATAAATTTTGTTTTAGAGAAATTAAAACTTTTTTCAAGTGAATTACCTTTAACTCTACAATAATCATACATTACAGTTTCAATAAGAATTTCTTCATGGTGAAGAGAATTTTTCAGCAAAGAAAACGGAGCTACTGATACATTAACATTAAATTCATCGCAACAAATAAAAGCAAGAACTAATATTTTCATTAAACTATTAAGCACAAAGTTAACTTGGCACAGGCCTAAAGAATATAAGTAATCAATAAAAATAATTTCAATATCTTTGTTTAAATTACAAGCAATAAGTTTTCTATCACTTTCGGACCATGTCCATACAATATCAGATAAATTAAAATCACCTAAAACATTTATATTATCGAAAACAGAGCATTTACAATTTATGAATTCGATATTATGAATATGCTTTTCATATAAATCTAAACCACTTTTTGGAGTAATATAACTTACTATAAAATAAATGTGAAGTTTGGGACCAGTTTTAATCCGAACACAGATTTGTTCGATATCATTAATAGGCAGAGGTACTTCATCGCTGCAAAGAGTAGTACGAACAGCTATTATTATGCCTCCACCACGTTCAAAAGATGTTTTACACCGGTCGATACGAAAAACATTGTAAAAACGGCAGTCAAATATTTCTGTGGATAAGATTCCACTAAATAACCAGGATTCTGTGATTATAATAATGTCATAATCTGTATGGCAAGCAAGATTAAAAAGAAGTTTTAGGTTTTTAGTTCGTTTCTATATTAGAGCTTTAGTTTTTTAAACTATAATTTATTTTTAAGTCTTAAAATAAAGATGCTGCCATAATAATGTATGGGGTATAAGACCCCACGTTCCCTCGTACATAATATCATATTGTAGGTCAATCTAATAATAGCGTCTTAAAAATGTTCGGGTGTTTTCTGGCAGCATAGAAAAAAGGCTCTGTAAGAAAGATTAAGAATAAAGGCAATTAAAAGAATTTAGTTTAAAAAAATAAGGGGGGGTGGCGTACTCAACCGGACCTAGGGCGGCAGAAAACCTAAATCCGCCACTGGTGGTAGCATTGGAAGTGCTACCTTGTGTTGCATTTTATCCTATTCGAATTCGAACACACATGCGTTTTCTCATTCCTTTTTGGTTTGACGTTCTTGTAACCGAACCAAAGTCCTAAGTCGGGTTTGCTACGTTATCGCCGGTCGTGTCGTGTTGGTTCGTCGTAAATAAAATTAAAATAATAAATTCTAATTTGTTAATCGGTTACTCCCGTCGGGAAAAAGTGCAACACTGTATTAACGACATAGTGAAGGTTATAAAAAAATTATAAAATCAAACTCTTTGCTGATGACGGTATAAAATACATCTATTGACTTAATCCTGAGTTAATTCACCGAATTTGATGAATTAACCCGAATTTTGCAGCTTTTGGTGTTGCATGTGTGCGTAGAGTATCCCTCCAGCGTTTTAGAACCTTACTCCAATAGGAATAAATTTACTGTTTACTCCAATTTTGAGAAAGAAAATAAATCTACTCCACTACTTCGTTTTTTTTTTTTAGATCTACTCCTTTTTTCGCCCACTAAAAAATCACAAATTCTTTAGCCAAACTATATGAAAGAGTTGTGTTGTTCAGTTTTCTAACCAACTCTGGCTCTGAACGTTTAAATTTAAAATTCTTTTCAGTTCTGAAAGTGAATTTGTATATGTGATTTATTTAGTTTTTGTTAAAAATACAATTTTTGAAGGTTTTTTCTTTCGTTTTCAAATCTACTCCAGAAATTTCCTATTTACTCCCCTTTTTTACAAATCCGCTCCGAAATTTTACTACTGATGTTCCAACCCTGATCCCTACTCATTGTAAGTAGATGTAGAGTACATTATTCGGAACGAAACAACAAATATTGCTTCTAAGCTACGTTGGAACAGGGTTCGGACTTCAGAAATCGCATTTCGAAGTAGATCGAAATAAAAATCGCAGTGAAACCAAAATTTTCGAAATAGAATTTTAATTTATATTTAAGGCTACTACATTCAACACTTTTTGCAAAAGAGTGGTTAAAAGTGGAAAAATGAAAATCAAAAACATACTTTAGAGATCCCTGTTTTCGAACAAATTGTGCTTAATCTGTCAAATCAATCTGAAATGACAAATCAAAAACCCTTTTACCCACACAGGCATCTCTTAAGGTTGGTTTCGTTCTTGACATTTCCACTTTCGAGCGAAAAGAATCGAAATCGAAAATAGAAGGAGATTGTTAGCAAAGCGCAGTGATGCAGTAGATTTGATAATGTATGAAAAAGCGAAGTAAATCTACTGCTTTCGCAGTAAAGTCCGAACGCTGCTTTGGAAGTGAACATTTGGTACACTACACTCGGGTGTTGACAAAAAGCCGTGTCGTGAATTTGTTTTTTTTTTTGTTTTAGAGTTTTTGTATGGGGAATCTATTATTTAACATTTTTACATGTTAAGTAGTCGACGGATTCACATAATCTCTTCTGATGGCACTTCTAATTAATATTAGCTTTCAAATGGTATATTTTTAATTGTCGGGCGTTCGGCTTAAGTATATTAAAAAGGGAGTACAAAAAAATTGTGAACGTATTAATATTATAGATTCAATTGACTGCTTTGGTTGTAATAGGACCATAGGGTGTTCAGTGGCAGATTTCAAGGTTCGAAAAATTGTTAAAAAAAAATTCCTACGTATCTAATTCAAAATATGTCTATTGTTATTTAAAAACACCGCAAGGAGGGGTTTTATCCCCTCTGATTTGGCTTTTAGTCGTTAATGATATTTTAGTTAAACTTAGTTGAAGCGCATGTTGAAGTCGTTGATTATGCAGACGACATCGTGATAATGGCATCAAGTAAATTCATACCTACACAACAAGCTCAGTAATTGGGCCAGTAATTGCGGACTTAATGGTGAATCCACTTAATACAGAACTAGTTTTGTTTACAAGACAACATAATATTCCGAATATAGATACTCCCACCATAAATGGGAACGGCTCCAGATCACTGGTACTGCAAAATATCTTGGTTTAGTAATAGACCATGAGCTCTAATAGCATACTACGCCTATAGTCAAATTTTTGGGAAATTATGGGGTCCCAGCCCAAGAAACATTCATTGGGTGTACACAGCCATAATAAGGCCAATTTTGATATACGCATGTCAGGTCTGTTGGCTAGCCCTAGACAAGCCAACCAATCTAAAAACTATAACAAAAAATCAGAGACTTGCATGTATTGTCACTACTAGTGCTATGAAAACTACTTCTACCGCAGCCCTGGGAACGATTCTTTCACTAGCCCAACTCGATTTATTTACGAAGGAAGTGGCGGTCAACAGTGCTCTAAGACTCAACCAATGTTGGTTAGGAGGCTATTTTGGGCACCAAATCATAATGACTTTCATGGACAAAGACATTCAAACGGACTATCCTGCACCGCACAATGATTTCAATCCAGTGATGGGTCTAACAGATATCCCCTCAAGGGACCTCTGAGAGGCCAACCAGGTCATAATCATAGATCAGGTATCGGTTTTTAGAGATGGTTCCAAGACGGTTGAAAGAGTAGGGTAAGGCATCTTCTCAGACAACCCACCCCTGAATAGATCAATAAAACTTCCATATTTTTGCAGTGTTTTCCAAGCGGAAGTGCTTCTAATTTACGAGGCGGCGACAAGTCTTGCCACTTTTGAACTTGTTAATAGAAACATCGTTATCTTCATTGATAGTCAGGTGGCAATTAAATCCATTGCTTCAATTGTCACAAAGTCTAAACTGGTAGATTGTTGCCGTAACGAGTTAAAACTACTCAGTGCATCAAATACAGTTACCCTTCGATGGGTCCCAGGACATCGTGACATATATGGGAACAAAATGGGCTGATAAACTGGCCAAAAGAGGATCTTCTCTTGATCTATGCCAAACTGAATCCAACGCTTTTATGCCACTTGCACAGGAAAAAAGCAGAATTCGCAAATGTTTCCTCGAAGCCGCCAACCATAGATGGTCAGCACTTAATACTTGTCGGGTCTCGAGGAATCTATGGTCGAACATCTCAAAGAAAAAATCCGACTTCCTTCTTGAACTAAGCAGACCTCAACATGCCTAGAATTGGCATCAACTCATCTGACTTAGGCAGAGGGTGTCAGGATGAAGAGGCGGAAGAGGGCTCTTATCACTTCCTTTGCGAATGCCCTAGCTTAGTAAGAACCAGAAAAATGGCCCTAGAAGATTACTCCTCTTTGACGAGCTGAGCGACATCTCGTTTTTGCCACTAAGAAAGAAATATCCTGAAATTTATTCAGAGTTCAAGGAGGCATCAAATAACCACACCAATATCCGCGATTCCTCACCTATCCTTATCTACACCTTACAATAGACGGGGGTTCGAACGCGCGTTCGCACGTGCATGATTATTGAAACTTATTTAACTCTCAGAGTCGTCTTCGCGGCTCCGTCTCCATTGTATTCACTTTATCGAGATTTTATGTATTTTAACTTTGACAGGTGCGAACGCGCGTTCTAACGCGCTTCTATTTTATTCAGCCAGTTACGAGGGGACCAAAATAGATTTAATGAGATCCGAGTGTGATGAGCCGGCTGACCGTATTATCACTCCTTCTAACCTAACCTAACCTAACCTATTTTAAAACAACAAATGGGGATTTTATATTTCGAATTCCACGTTCCCCAAATAGCGACCATCAAACCTACAACACGCATATTTTCTGAAAAACAAACTGAGAACATTCATACTATCTCTGAATATAACTCTTGTTTTTTTTTTTTTTTAGTTTCCAATTTCTCAGTAACACTTTAATCAATTCCGATGAAATGTATAAATATTAAAAATTAACATTTTTCATTCGAAATTCAGTATGGTTGAGGAATCAACCCCATGCCTGATTCTCTTTTTTTTCCAAACAATTCCTCAGAATTGACATAGTAATTACATTTGTTCTGTACATATTCGTAATACAAATCAATATTCCAATTTAATTGCTATTACCTTGAAGAAACGATTAAATCAAAACCTTTCAACACCACCAATTCTCTGATTTTATTAATAACAATGCAAATGCATATTAAAATATATTTTGGCAAAACCTCGTTTTATTTCGTATTTATAATAATACAAAATATAAAAATAAAAATAAAAATAAAATAATAAAAAAAATATTAAATTTATTTTCACATCTGAAATGGGTTGCTGGTACAAAATGATATTTTATATATTTTTTATGAGTTTTCTTGTGAAAGAAAAGACTTATATATTCTGAGCACGCTTCAGACATTAGTATGGTGGTGGAGGCGATGCGATGGCGATGGCGATGTCAAAACTATCTTTTCTAGGGAGGACATCAAATGCTGCAAAAAGAACTTTAACATATTATGGATACGATGTGCTCAATGGAAATTCAATGAGCAAAGGAAAATGAATCTTGTATAGTAAAACTCAAGTCTGGTAGATGTTGATGCTTGGTAATATTTTTTTTTTTTTTTAAACTTGAAGAAGTTTATTTCATGACATATTGAATGATTGTTAACCTATTTGCTTTAGAACTTATTTTCGATATGATGGTACACGCGTGCATACAGATGCACGAAGTTCAATTTTTAAATAATATTAGTTGTGTGGGAATGGAAAGAATAAGGCTTTTTATTATATCTTCCAAGATGAGGGTTCAATTTCAATTAGGTAAAGTCTATTGTGCTCGATATTTGTGAAGCATTCGGAGTTATGTAAGTATATCCTTAAAATGTTAAAAAAGAGTGTGAACGTTAAGGAATCAAGATAGGCTTTAAAAGGAGACACTGATGCACATTGATGGTTAGGTTAGGTTAGGTTGTAAGGGGTGTGCACAGCATGAAGCTGTTGCGTACACGGGGGCCTACTGGTCCATTGTGATCCCCTGTAAAAGTAAAAATTTAGCATCGATGCTCCTCAATTCTGTCGATTAGCGTAGACTGGCTCGTTAACGAACCAGCCTGTGCTATCTATAAATTTCCTCATGCTTGCCATTGAGACCTGTGCTAGATCATCCAGTTCTCCAACAAACCTCTTTCCGAAATGACGGAGTCGGCTGGTTTGGAGGTTCGGACAGTCGCAGAGCAGGTGTTTAATGGTCTCCATTTCCTCCTCATCCTGACAGCTCCTACAAAAATCGGGTGCAAATGCCCCTATTCTGTTAGCCATTGTGCCAATATCTTTGTAAGACTGACCCGTGGCCATAAGTGCTGTGCCTCCAAAAACTCAGTTCTCTTAAACGAATTGCAGTTTTGGCTGCCGTGCACTTTATGAACTCATCCAGAGCCGAGAGGTCCAAGATCATTTCCAATCCAGCTTGTGGTGTGGTTCTTTGAGCCCCTGTTATTCCTACACAGGCTAGTCTCTGTACCTTATTCAGGTTCTTGAGATAGCTTGATTTTTCCACCGCCTTCCACCATACAATAGAGCCATAGGTGAGAATGGGTCTGACAATCGCTGTGTACATCCATTGGATGACTTGATGTCGCATACCCCAACGTACACCGAAGGTCTTTTTGCATGTGTAGAATGCACATAGTGCTTTTTTCATTCTTTCCTCAGTATTACGCTTCCATGTAAGCTTGGAGTCAAGGATTACTCCTAGAAATTTAGCTTCCTTAGAAGGTATTAGAGGAATGCCATTTAGTTTGGGAGGGTTGAAGCCCTGCAGTTTCCTTTTCTTCGTGAACAAAACTAGCTCTGTCTTGGTGGGGTTGACCCCGAGACCGTTCATAGTTGCCCAAGAAGATAAATCCTTTAATGCATTTTCCATAATGTTTTCGATGATAGTAAGAAACTTGCCTGATACTATTTTAATGCCCTGATCTTTGAACTTTGTGAGAATTTTGTTGACTACGAGGATCCAGAGCAGGGGTGAGATGACTCCTCCCTGTGGTGTGCCTCTAGTAACTGTTTTCTCAATAGTGCTAACTCCTATTTGAGAGTTGATAATTCTGCCATTTAACATGGTGAAGATCCAATCGACAATGACAGATTCAACCCCAACTTCAACTAAGGCAGTCTTGATCGATTCCGTTTTAACGTTATTAAACGCACCCTCGATATCAAGAAATGCTGCCAGGGTATATTCTTTATGTTCAAGACTTTTCTCTATATGTGAAACTACTTCATGCAAAGCAGTCTCCACTGATTTACCTTTAAGGTAAGCGTGTTGGTAGTTGCACAAATTGTTTTCGTTGAGAAGTTCTCTAACATGTAGATCAATTATCCTCTCTAGTGTCTTAAGGAGAAACGAAGAGAGACTTATTGGTCTATAATCCTGAGCGGTCGAGTGAGTCGGTTTCCCTGCTTTTGGGATAAAGACTACCTTGACCTTTTTCCAGCTATTAGGGACGTATCTAAGTTTGATACAACTTATGAAGATTACCCTAAGCCACGGAGTTATTACTTTGAGAGCATTTTGAAGAAGAGTGCTCGATTGCAAGCAATCAGAACTTTCTGGGTTTTTACAACCGGGGAAATGAGTTTCCATGAAGAGTTCAAGCGTTTCTAGGCTCGAGTTCAACCATGATCCATCAGGGTGTTTTATGTACCCCGGGATCGTGGGATTAAGGGCCAGGGTTCTACGGAGCCTTGCTGCCTCGCTTGTTTTTTCAATGGATTCACAATGTTTAGCCCACGAATCCTTTTTGGCCTTCCTTAACTCTTTGGTGTAAGTGTTAAGTGCGGCTCTATAAGACTTTAAGTCCTCTTCTAATTTACTCAGTTTAGCTTTATTGAAAAGTTTTCTAACCTCTGTTCTACGTTTCTTTAGTACACCATTCCACCAGGGTGGTTTAGTGGAGTTATTGGAACGAGATAAAGGGCAGTGTTTTTCAAAAGACATTCTCATTTTGCTTGACAAGTTTTGGACAACAGTGTCAATGGTTGAAGTACTTAGACTTGTATTGTCCTCTGGTGGATCAATACAGTCTTTCAGCCATTTTTCGTACTCTGTCCAATTCGTTCTAGTTGGGTTCCTGTAAGGTTTCTTTTCAGTAAAGTTCCTGTCTATGGAGAAGAGTATCCTAAAGTGATCCGAAAAAGATTCTTTAGGTGAGACTCTCCAGTCTTCAACTGAAATTTTACTATTATTGTTAATAAGAGTCAAATCTATGATTTCCTCCCTGTTTTTGTTTCGAAAGGTGGGGTGATAGCCCCTATTACATAACTATAAATTAGAACAGAGAATATATTCAAAAATTGACTCACCCCTTTTATTGATATCCTTTGAGCCCCATTGAGTGTGGTGAGCGTTGGCATCACATCCTACCACCAAAGGTGTATCGCTTGCTGTGGCATGGACCACAAGATCGCGGACAGTTTTTGATGGTGGGCTCTCCTCCTCGTACGGCATGTACGTCGACGCTAAAATGAAGTTTCTTTCATTCGATTCGACGCTGATTGCCGTGTTGTCCTTGTTGCTGTACCTAGATAGGAAGAAAGCGTTAATTGATTTTTTCACTAGGATACAACTTCTAATATCACCTTCATCTGACGTGGAATGGAAAAGGTTGTAGTGTTTTGACCTCAACCCACGGATTCGGTTTTTGCCTAACCATGGTTCCTGGATCAAGGCCACATCCACGTTCTCGTGAGACATGTAGAGCGTAAGGTCGTACGTTGCTGCTTTAGCGTGGTGCATGTTTATTTGCACCACTTGCAGCTTTTGACTCCCCTTTGCCTTCATGCCTCTTAACCTTTACGGTTCCGAGACCATACCTCAACACGTCTTTTCTTTCTCTCAGCAGAAGGTCAGATTTCTTGTCTGCCACAAACAAGAGGTCCTTCCCTTCGCCTCCATGACTCTTTCTTGAGTGTTGGAGCTTCCATTCTAAAATGGGAAGCTCTTTGTTCTGCTTCACCAACAGCTTAAGAATGGCTGCGTCCTCATGTTCAGCAGGAGGGGGGATCCATATGCTCAACTGCTGGCGGAGTGGTAGAGCTGCGGCGGGTAGAACCTCAAGGGAAGAACCTTCCCATAGTTCGCCAATGTTGGCGATTGTATGGTTCAGGAACTCACGTGATTTCTGGTCACCGCAGCAGACCACTTTAACTCCTCGCCACCATCCGGCACCATCAAATATATAGTCTTCAGAACTATCGTTCTCTGATGCTGCCATCATAGCTTTGAGGATCTCATTTTCCACAAGAAGCCAGTTTTTTGCCGAGATTTTCCCATCTGGGTCGTCACGGCTTATAATGGCAATTTGTAGGTCAATCGGGGTGGTGTCGAAGCTGTTGGTTTTCTGTTTCTTAGCACCGTCTTGCTTGACTGTCTCCTCCGATCTTTGTCTCTTGGACGTTCCTGGTTTCATTCCAGAAGAGGTGCTTGCCGGTGCTTGGTCTTTCCTAGCGTTGGCTAGATGTTTCTTGCTGGAAGTCGCCTGAACTTTTCCCTTGTCGTTCCGAGCGGTCGAGTTATTGCCAGCCTGTTCACGGTTTGCCTTTTTAGGGACAGACTTAGATTTGGCAGCATCTACTCCTTTGCTCTCCGACTCTTCGGCATTCACTTGCCCTGATGGCGAATTATTTTCTTGAAAAGGAAGGTTGAAAAACATAAGTTTGGTTTTAGTGCTGATGACAAGCTTATGCATCCCAAACCAATGTCTTAATATTTCTAGATCATGATTAATGTCAGCTACCTGGTCTAGTAGAGAAAGATTAGAAAAAGAGAACCCTAAATCATCAGCAAAACCTGTTGAATCTCCCTTAAGATTCAGGTCAAAAATAGAATTAATGAAAATGATAAACAAAATAGGACCAAGCACTGATCCCTGAGGAACACCAATCTGAATGTCCAAATATTCACTGAAAAAATCTCCTGTTTTTACCCTTTGCTTTCTATTTTTGAGATAGGAAGAAAACCAATCAAACTGTCCTTAGCCTTTCCATCGACAACCTAGCTGTGTGCGGAGTGGCACCGCCCTTTTTAAATTGTGTTCGTTTGTTGTACCCTGAATACAGCTGCAATTGCGGTAACAGAAACTAATCAATCATACGGCAATACACCGGAGCAGTGACTTTCTCACCTTGGTTAAACAAATAAGGACCAATAAGGCTCGCTGAAATGGCACACCAAACTGTCGTTTTTAAACGTTTTTAATGGCGTTCTCTATAGGGTTGTTTGGGCACCAGTATCGCATATTTTGTTTGTTAAAATATCCATCGATATAGAAATGTGCTTCGTCACTGAATAAAATGTTTCCAAGCGTAAGTGTTGTGCTCGCAAATGATAGTCACTGCATTTTTTACGGGTAGAGCTTTAGTTTCTTTTTCAAAATAACATGCACTGTTGATTCCTGTTTTATTCCTGTGGAGGCCGCAATCTTCCTTTTCGATTTACGTGGATTTCGAATAATTTCATTTCGAACTTGAGACACATGTTCTGGCGTCGTTGCTGATGATGATGGTCCAGGAATATTTCTATAGACCATTGTGGCTTCTTGCCTGAATCTTTGTACCCACGACCAGATAAGTGGAGTGCGCGGCCCAATATTAAAATGAATACAAAAAGCTCGACGCACACGTACCAATTATTCACCGCACTTCAAATATTGCTCCTCATGGCGATTAACAATTCCGCAAGTCCTGCGCTTTGAATGATACCCCTCATGCTTACCCCAAACCGCTAGTATTTCGATAATAGCAATTTAAAGTTAAAAAATTCCCTCTGGCCACCCTTTATAAAGCATTGCACATTCTTGTAGTCAATGGTTTCAAGTTTTAAGTTCGCAAAATATCTGCTGGTGTTCCCGAAGACGCTTCCTCTCCCATTTGCAACTTTTTTTTTAAGTTTTAGGATAGAAAGAAACAAATTGTATGCAACGTCTTTAAACTTATTATTCTAAACCACGCAATATAATTTAATACCACAAAAAGATGGGCAAACAGACCTAACAAATCAATTACTTACTGCATACGAAGCCAAACTTGGCTTTGTTCGTTTTTTTTTTGTGATGTGTAAACATCTATGCTGGCGGTAGAGTGAAAAAAATTACGTGAGCGTTCAGTGAAAAAAATCTTAAGATCCCCTTCAAGCAAAAACAAGTCCGTTTTGGATCCGCGCACGTTGATGCTTACACATATTAACCGTGAGTCTCACGCAATTTTTTTTTTTTTTCAATATGTTTGACTTTGATTTTTAAAGTTTCCAGAAATGATTGGAAGGACGTCGACGTTGTGACGAGAGAATTTGCCACAAATATTTTTACTGATAGTTCTAAGATATGGAGTGTGCATGGTGTTGGTTCAGGAATCTTTTCCGAGTCTTTTTAAGTATACAAACAAGACCCTAACCAGAACTGAAATATTGCTTTTCTGACAGATGGTCAGGCAGCTGTAAGAAGTAAGAGCCATTGATTCAGCTACACCTATCATCCTCTAAATTGTTTCAGCAATGTCTTGATGATCTACCAACCCCTTATTATAACCTCAGGGTCATTCTTATCTGGGTTCCAGGTTACTGTGGAATTGACGGTAACGAGCGGGTTGACGAATTAGCCAGCCAAGGATCAGCCCTTCATAACTTACTTACGGAATAATTAAAATTAAACTCGCGGTTATAAAGGACAACATTTTCTCAATTTTTCTTATTCAATCCAATATCGTAGATGGTTAAAGAAACTACGTTATATCTAGAAAGATCTGGCCCATCTATAATAGATCCCGACCAACTGAATTAATACTTAGACCCAGGTGAAACATATCCAGGGTCGTTGCGACCTGTTCTGGTCACTGGCCAATCGTAGAACATGTGGCGAAGTTGGGAATTCATTATAACACTGATTACCGCGTAGTTGCTGGAAAAGGAAACAGTTTCATTGCTCCGTAAATGTCTCGCTCTGGCCAGAATGAGAGCACAATCTTTTGGAATAGGGCTTTTCTTGACGACCTTGACGAGCTTTCTGAGATGAAGATCAAAGATTTGATCTCTTTTTTGAACGCTACGATGCCGATGTGGATCTAAGACAAACTTTTTGTTGAACTCCCTGTTTTGTATGTGTATAGGACTCAGGCCTCGCGAAAGCGGACTAAAGTTTTCTAAGGGGCTTATCCACAAATCCTTCTAATAAAATTGCCACATAGATCAATACGAGTTATGGTAAAGGGTTTTCCAATAAGAGGTGTTATTTTGAACATTTGATAAGTAGAAACTACGCCATTAAAAAAAATGGAACGATACACGCTTCAACAACGCATTGAAATTATTAAAATTCACTATAAAAATGGTGAAAATTTGGCAGAGACGGTTCGTAAAACTAAAACATTTTTGGGTCGTCGTGAAGCACCTTGTCGGACCGCAATACAGAAATTGGTGGAAAAATTCGAGCTGTTGGGACAAGTTAGTGATGTGAAGAATAAAACCCTCGCACGTCGCTCAAGAACAACTGAGAATATTGCTGTTGTAGCCCAAAGCGTTGAAGAAAACCCAGGTTTGTCCATTCCTCGTCGTTCTTTGGAATTAGGCATTCCACAAACGTCATTACACCGTATTTTGCATAAAGACTTGGGTCTTAAGGCTTATAAAGTTCAGTTAACACAAGAACTCAAGCCGGCTGATCATCAACAACGTCGTGTCTTTGCTGATTGGGTCCTTGAAATGCATGAAAATGATCCGGAATTTCATCGAAAAATCATCTTGACTGATGAGGCCCATTTCCACCTCGGAGGCTACTTCAACAAGCAAAACTGTCGTATCTGGGGCTCGGAAAACCCAAGAGTTATTGTTGAAAAGCCTCTCCATCCTCAACGCGTGACTGTTTGGTGGGGTTTATGGTCCGGCGGGGTCATTGGACCTTACTTTTTCGAAAATGAGGCTGGAGCAACAGTTACGGCCAATGGATTGCGCTATCGAGAGATGATTAATGATTTTTTATGGCCGGAATTGGATGGTATTGATCTGGACAAAGTTTACTTTCAACAAGACGGCGCTACGTGCCACACAAGCAATGAAACCATCGATCTTTTACGGGAAAAGTTTCCGGACCGTGTTATCTCTCGAAGAGGTGATCACAATTGGCCACCGAGATCTTGTGATTTAACACCTTGCGACTTCTTCCTTTGAGGACACGTGAAAGATAAGGTCTACGCCAACAGCCCAGCGTCAATTCAAGACCTCAAAGATGGAATTCGTGAGGATATCGAGGACATAGGGCAGCCACTTTGCGATTTGGTTATGGAAAATTTCATGAAAAGGATATGGTCCTGTAAGCGTGGTCGTGGCGGCCATTTGGCTGATGTTGTGTTCCATTATTAACGGCATACCTTCCTCTTTATAATGAAATAAACATCCGATCATTTATCTCAAGAAATGCCATTTTTCTTTGAATATCAAAATAACACCTCTTATTGGAAAACCCTTTATCAAAACGGGCGGCGCACTTTAGCGCTTATAGGGTCACTAAGCTGGGATCGCTCTACCCCGCCATGTCTACCTACCCTACCTTGACTTAGATTACTTGAAAACTACCAAAAAGAGGTATTCAAAGCATTTTTTATCTTTAAACTGCTTTCATAGTGATAAATTCATGCATTATTATTCATAGGTTAAAAAGAAGAAGAGCCGGACAAAATTTGACAGTCTTAATTAATTTTAAAATAAAATAGCTAATCCATATCCAATGAAAGCTGAAGTATACTTTTTAATTAAAATTTGTTAAAGTCTTTTGCAAAAAAAAAATGTTGACCAAAAAAAACAACGAAGTACACACTGTTAAAAGGCAAAATCAATGGATAGCCACTTCTTTGAATTTACTTAAACTGTCTATTGCAGATTAATTAAAAAATACCGGATTATCAAGTGATTGATTTTCAATTTTAAATGTTTCATCAGTAAAAATTGTTAAAATAAAAAAAAATCTTTTTTATAATTTTTTCTCAAAATGGAGAAAGAAATGAATCACTTAACTTGAGTGTCTGTAGGTGATTCTCAACTGACGTTTATTGGTTATTTTAAATTCTCTTCAATTCCAAGAAATAAATACAGAAATATGGTAAATTATTAAATTATTAGGCATTGATAGATAGTATAAGCATTCAACCTAAAAAATGTGAATGCTTCAAGTCACATATGAAGTTTAATGGCACACTTAATGAAAACTCATAAGGTTAAAAAATTTTTTTAACAGCTTCGCCTTAGTATTATAGAAATATTAGGTTTGTTCAGCGAGGTTGTTCGGAACAGTTTAGAACAGTTTCGAACAGAAAAGTACAACTTTTTGCTAGTCAATGAGGAATTTTCTGTTCTAAACTGTTCTGGTTTGCTGTTCAATGAGGCTGTATAGCACACTTTGGAACAGTTTCGAACAGGATTTTCTGTACTAGCTTTTTAGATAGAACAACTTAGAACAGATTTCCTGTGTGATGGTCAATTTCTCTCTTTGTGTACTTAAAACATTTTAATACGACAAAGAGTATTATTAGTCTAAGATTCTCCTGATATTTCATGACAGCCTGGAAAGCCAACTATTTCCTTAAATCGTTCAATTGTTCGACGAATACCCAAAATGTTTCATCGTCGGAGCCGACAACGTAGGTTCTCGCCAGATGCAGAACATCCGTACTTCCCTCCGTGGAAAGGGTGTCATTCTCATGGGTAAGAACACCATGATCCGCAAGGCCATCCGCGGACACTTGGAGAACAACAACCAGCTCGAGAAGTTGTTGCCTTACATCCAGAACAAGGTTTCGTTTTCACCAAGGAGGATCTGTGCTACATCCGCGACAAGTTGTTGCAGAGCAAAGTTCGTGATCCCGCTCGTCCTGGCGCCTTTGCCCCCCTTACTGTTACTATCCCAGCCCAGAACACCGGTTTGGGACCCGAGAAGACCTCTTTTTTCCAAGCTCTGTCCATTCCAACCAAGATTTCCAAGGGTAAAATTGAAATTATAAACGATGTGCCCATCTTGAAGCCAGGCGACAAGGTCGGTGCTTCCGAAGCCACGTTGCTCAACATGTTGAACATCTCTCCGTTCTCGTACGGTTTGATTGTGAAACAAGTTTACGACTCTGGTTCAATCTTCTCGCCAGAAATCTTGGACATCAAGCCCGACGATTTGCGCGCCAAGTTCCAACAATCTGTTGCCAATTTGGCTGCTGTGTGCTTGGAAGTTGGATACCCAACTATCGCTTCCGCTCCACACAGTGTTTCGAATGGTTTCAGGAACCTCTTGGCCATTGCTGCCAACAATGGAATTCAAGGATCAGAGCAAATTTGCTGCCGCTGCCGCCCCAACTGCTGCAGTTGCTGCTGCTCCAGCCGCCGCCGCCAAGGAAGCCGCTAAGGAGGAGTCCGAAAAAGAGGAAGACGACGATATGGGTTTCGGTTTGTTCGATTAAACGAGCTAGTACTGCAATAACAGACGCGTCTATCAAGGAATTCTTTGCTTTACTATTTGTAATAGTGAAGTTGCAAATTATCGTCGGACTGACACTCCAATGGCGAGTTGCAACAAACTTTTAACAAGTAAAGGGCCCGCCAAATAACTTCTTCTTTTTTTTGAAAATGGCGCAAAACCTCGAGTGTAGCTTCGGCTGTGTGGCACGTAGCGCCGTCCTGTTGAAACCAAATGTTGCCAATATCCTCCTCTTCAATTTTTGTGAACAAAAATTCGTTTAACATGGCCCGATAACGATCGCCATTGCCTGTAACGGCCACTCCTTGCTCATTTTCGAAAAATGGCCCAATTATGCTTCTGGACCAAAATCCGCAACAAACAGTGACTCGTTTTGGGTGTATCGGCTTTTCAATGTATGCGTGCGGGTTTTCTGTGCCACAAATGCGACAATTTTGCTTGTTTACTACCCGCCAAGATCAAAATGAGCTTCATCTGAAGAGATGATTTTTTTGGCAAAATCGGCATCTTCTCTAAGTCGATCAGCAGACCCACTTAGCGAAGCGTATACACAACCATATTTGTTCAGCAAAAGGATAAAACTTATTATCTGTCAAATCAGGCATAAACTAAGTGTTACCCTTCACGAAATAAGCACTAGTTGAAAAAAAAAGGTTAGATGGCGGACCCTTTATAATAAAAGTTTTTTACTTAAAATTTTCTTTAAAGAATTTTACTAAACAATTGCATAATCTGTATATCTTCAATATAGTAAAAATGAATGTTTGTATAATGTTTCTATAAGGCTTATAGAATCGAAAACTACTGAACCAATTTCACTGAAATTTTATGAGCAGCGATTTTATGAGCCCTATTCCAAAAAAAAATGACAGAAGGTGAGAATTCAATTCAATTTGTCACACTTTTCAAATTAGTAAACCCATGACCACGACAAATGTAACCCTGTCAAAATGTTGGGCAGTCTATCTCTATGATCAAATGTAATTAAAATCGTGGTAAGTACTAAAAGTATCTTATTGAAAATGTCTCAGAACTGCGATAAACAAAGTCTTAAATCAAAACATTGTCGCACTTGTCTTACAAATTTGTATTTCACAAAATATTGACAGGTGACAAATTTGTAAGAAAAATACAATGACAAATTTATCATGACAATTTTGTCACTGTCATATACTGACACATTTGCCGTAACAATTTTGTCGAAAACCGATGAAAAATGGAACACAACGCACGCCTTTTGTTTCAATTTTCATCGTTTCTTGACCAATTTCCGCGATGTTCGAATTTATAGAACGCAAGTGTTAAAATAATTATTTAATCTCCATTTAAAATGTTGGCAACGCCGCCGGCGTATTACACCCAAGTGATCATCACTTTCACTTGAACAAAATATTGTTTAGCATTTTAGCTCAACTTACATAAATGGCAGTGTATTGATGACTTTTTTGGTGACGTCAGAGAGTCAATGCGTTGACCATTTATACTGACATTCTTTATACCTGGCATAACTCTTTGGCTATAAACACAGGAGCCATAGGGACAGTTCAGGAAATTTTAGGGCTGACGAAATCATCAAAAGTGGAACAACACTACCTATTTTAAATAAAAGGACAAATATAGGTAACTATGCCCATTGCTAAACATGCAAACTTATGCTTAATCAAGATGATATAGAGAAATGAAACCTTAGGTGGAACAACATCAGCACACCTGCATGCTGCGTGGTGACGAAACAGATATGGCCAAAGCTAGATCTGAAGCTTTTGAAGAGTTTAATATCTCTAAGTAGACTATGCACATCGGTTTCGTAATAGGTGTCATTGGCGGGCACTGCTTGATAGCCAAGCACGCGACGAGGCTTGAAGTATTCTCAAATGATTTCTGCAGAAACTGTATGGATGAAGAAGAGGAATAATCGATTCCTCATCTCCTCTGCACTTGTCCTGCTCTATCCCAACGACGTAAACTCCATCTCGGAGATTACTACTACAATGATCTTAGTGATCTACCAAATGTTGATACACATAATAAACCTCGCACCCTTCGGAAGGAGCTCCAACTGGTTCAATGAATAGGGAGAAAAGTTCCTAGATTCTTGTGGTATCACAATGGACAAGCGCATGGTCTAAGTGTGTCCAGCTTAACCTTAACCCCACCTTACCTAATCTTACATCCCTAAAAAGTTAAAATTTTGTATTTAAAATCTCTCTTACCTGAAGCATTTTATTTAATTTAATTTTATTTAATTATATTTTAAATCAATTACAAAAACTCTTTGGTTTTGCTGTACAGATATGAATAATTTCATGAACTTTTTGCTTTCATTGAGTTAAAATTTGTATTTTGCAAACATTAACAGCCGTATGTATTAGATTTTTAGTCCAAAGCACAGATTAGCCATATGTCTGTCTGTCTGTCTGTCTGTCTGTCATACAAAATTTCTTGGCCAAAAAGGAAAAACTTATTTTTCTCAAAATCGGCGCTACAGAATTTTTTTTATAAGAACTCAATAAATTTAAATGGTTATAATTTGCCGTTTAATAAAAAAAATGGTTTCGAAAAATGGTTATTAATGGTAGCTCCCAAAGAACCACTTTTTTGATTTTCGCTTTCCTCAAAAACAGTTGCACTGATTGTGATCAATTTTTTATGAAGAATTATTGACACATTCTACATAATATTGTGTACCAAAATTTTCAAAAAGATATTTTTTGGATTTTTAAAAAAAGTTTGAAATTTTTTTTTTGAAAACTCAATATTTCAAAAACGACTCTGTCGATTTTTATTAAACTTGGTAAATAGCTGGTTTTTAAATTTACCTAGAAGATTTTGGACAAAAATTATTCTAATACCAAAAAATAACGGTGCCTCCCATACAAATGTTTAAAAACCGTTAGGAAAAATATTTTTTTTCTCAAAACAACTCCTACGATTTTGATAAATTTTTTTTTTGTGTTGAAATTAGTACGATCTATCATTTAAAATTTTTAAATTTAATATTTTACGCTTATTAACAGTACCTCTGATAGAACGGTTTCTTTGATTTTCGAGTATCTCAATATCTGATCAACCGAATAAAACTAGATTTTTTATAAAGAAGCTTGTAACAACTATAAATAAGATTGTTTATCAAAATTTTCTTAAAAATGATTTTTGGATTTTTGAAAAAAAATTCGAAATTATTTTTTTGAAAATTCGATATTTCGAAAACGGGTAGCAGATTTGTTTGTAAAGTTCAATTTTTAACTCAACATCAATAAATATCTACTTAAAATTGGCCTACCAATGTTAACGAAATTTCATATATAAAAAAATAATTATTTTTAAAACCGCTCCTAGGATATTCAAATTTTTTTTTTCATAAATTAAGATTAATATAATAAATCAGATGGTGTACATCGCGTTGGGTTAAAAAAGATTCAAAGCATTTTCATCAATTTACTTCTGATTTTGTTGATTTAAAACAATTTGCCAGTTTAAATAATATAATTTCCTTTCATGCATATATAGTTAATTTTTGTATACTCACATAATTCCACCTGCAACTTAACTAAGTTTTGGCAAATGGATAAAATATAGACTCCCATAGCTAATTTATTTCAGACTATAGAAACACAATGTGATCGCACATAAGAGCAAGTTCGTGCTACCCAGTCCTGCAAATAATGCTTTTCAGATATAAAAATTATATTTAAGATGACTTTGAGTAACCTTTAAAGCCGGTGGATGGTGTTTTAGTTAAGATGACTTTAAGTAACGTTGCTTAAATGTGAAAATAGATTATAGATACTGATTTCACACTTAAGAGCTATTTTGAAGTATTTTAAAGTTAAGAAGGCTTTAAAATTTATTTAACCTTTTGCTCGGACAATGAAATAGTAATTCATTCAAAAAATATAATGTCATCTGGATTAATATTTCCCATAAAGACATTTTATATATCTTACAATAGCGCCTTAAGCCTCTCTTTGTATATATAGGTACAAAAAAAAAATTGTTACATTTATAGAATACAAAGAAGACACTTAACAAATCTCACCCAAGGTCGTAGCTAGGAAAGGATTATAAAAATCATTTGATCCCCCGATTTTGTTTACTTTTTCCTTGCTATTGTATTGTTAAACGTGGCCAGTTCAAGACTTGGGCAGGAATAATCAGCCTAAAATAATTTGAGACTCACATTATCATTAGAAGAGACACTCTTAAGGGCGCAGTTCTTCAGTGGTGAGTTAAACCAGAGTTAGCTAACTCTAGAAGTAAATTAACCTACAGTTAACAGTTATTTGGTGGATAATGCATGCGGAACGACTAAACAAACTCGGTGGATAAGTCATCTAAAGCATCTCTGTTCAGTTAATCCTGAGTTAACTCACTAAATTTGATGAGTTAACTCGATTATAATTTTAATCTCGCACGGAAAAACTGGACTCTAGTGGATTATTGTCACTTCCTCGCCAGTAGCAGTATCCCTATAAAAAAATTCTTTCCTTATCAGGCTGGGATTCGATACCAGATTGTCGGCGTATGGTCCAATGCACTAACCATCACCCTCACAAGAAGAGATACTACCTCTGTGTTTTTATTAGTTTGCAAAATTTTTATTTTAAATCAAAGGAAGAAGAAATGGATTTTACATCTTTAGAAAAACCTTCCCAAATATTTCCCTGCCTTACGGCCTTGCACTCGACCTTCTACTTAAGCTATAGTCCAAAGAGATTAACAAAAAAGAAAATCGCCAGCTGCAAAAAAAAAATCAGCGGCGGCGGAGGCGGCTATAACCCCATGTTGGGCTCGGCCTCGGACATTGTTCGAACTTCGAAGAACACATAAATATAGGGATTCGCTTAAATGTTAAGGATGACGATAATGGTGGATTTATCATAATCTTTATTTAATGCTATTTCTCTGAATTCGTTTCACACACATCCATTCTTAATTTTTTGTTTGAAATGTAAAAAAAAAAAAAT
This sequence comes from Leucozona laternaria, assembly GCA_932273885.2. Classification (NCBI taxonomy): domain Eukaryota; kingdom Metazoa; phylum Arthropoda; class Insecta; order Diptera; family Syrphidae; genus Leucozona; species Leucozona laternaria. The sequence goes on from OW026366.1 coordinate 276,343,528, forward strand.
AACTCAGATGGTGCCCTGGCTATTGAAAACGGAGAAAAAAAAAATTAAGAGATTATTCAAACTTAATATTTATAAAAAGATACACACAAAAAGACTCCATTAGAAAGTATTAACAAAGAAAAGGTCTTAGGTCTTCTAAGGCAAGAACAAATTTACTATTCATGATATTGAATGAAAAAAATGGATTTTCTGAAACTGAAATGAATTATTAAATTGTATAAGTTCATGTTTATGAATCTTAGGTTTTATCATTTTTCGAGAAGAAAATAAAACTTATGGGTCGTTAAAGCAAAATAGCGGACAAAGTTGAATACAAATAATATAGTGGAACTCGATACTACTTTTGGTTGGCTTCAGAAAAAAATTACCCCTTTAGTTCTAACCGAACCTTGGGTAGTAGATCAATAGTCAAGTAAAACTGGGTTTTTAAAAATCACAACCTATTATGCCGAGTTGTCGGTATGTTTTGTGAAGAGTGTCCAACTCCACAAAGTTAACACAAAAAAGTGTATGCGCTGTCCACTCTTTCAAAAAAAAAAAATATGCATGACTGGGTCGCACGAACTTGCTCTTATGCGCGATCATATTGTGGTTCTATAGTCTGAAATAAATTAGCTATAGGAGTATATATTTTATCCATTTGCCAAATCTTAGTTTAGTTTCAGGTGGTATTATGTGAGTATACAAAAATTAACAATATAGCCTAGTGTTGCACATATGCAATATGCATAAAAGGAAATTATACTATTTAAACTGGTAAATTGTTTTAAATCAACAAAATTAGAAAGAAATTGATTAAAATACTTTGAATCCGTTTTAACCCAACGCGATGTACACCATCTGATTTCTTATATAAATCTTTATTTATGAGAAAAAAAATTTGAAAATCGTAGGAGCGGTTTTAAAAATAATTAATTTTTTATATATAAAATTTCGTTAACATTTTTGAGAAAAATAATTAGTACGGCAATTTAAAGCATTTATTAATGTAACACAAAAAAACTTTTATGAAAATCGTAGGAGTCGTTTTTGAGAAAAAAAATATTTTTCTTAACGGTTTTTTAACATTTGTATGGGAGGCACCGTTATTTTTGGGTATTAGAATAATTTTTGTCAAAAATCTTCTAGATAAAGTTAAAAAACTGCTATTTACCAAATTTAATAAAAATCGACCAAGTCGTTTTTGAAATATTGAGTTTTCAAACAAAAATATTAAAACTTTTTTTAAAAATCTAAAAAATATTTTTTTTGAAAATTTTGGTACATAATATTATTTAGAATGTGTCAATAATTCTTCACAAAAAAATTGATCAGAATCAGTTTAACTGTTTTCGAGAAAAGCGAAAATCAAAAAAATGATTCTTGGGGAGGTACCATTAATAACCATTTTTCGGAACCATTTTTTTTATTAAACGGCAACCTCAAACTATTTAAATTTATTGAGTTCTTAAAAACAAATTCGGTGGCGCTGGATTTGAGAAAAATAAGTTTTTCCTTTTTGGCCAAGAAATTTTGTATGACAGCTACTGTTAATTTTGGTCCTAAAAAAAAGAGAAAAAAACGGGTGGGGGGAATGTCCAAAAAACGCTAGGTACCAAGTTTAAAGAAAATCGACCCATTCGTTTAGGCTGTAGCCGAACCGACAGGCAGATAGACAGACAGACGGATGTTTTTGCGAGACCCACTTTTTTTGACTTCTCTATCAACGTAATGTAAAGTTTGATCAAAATCTCGAGTTCGATTTTTTGTACGAATCCATAACTTCCCATATAGTACCTATATCGCAAGTAAAAAGAGTTATAATACTAGCAGCCATTTTAATTAAAAAAAATACTATACGCTCCTTAACACTTTCACTGCCATGTCGAAACCCTTTCTTTGCCAAATATTCCACGTAATTCATGAAAAACTACCTAAAACAACCTTGTGGCACAACCTTAAGGATTCCATCTAGCATGTTAACCCAAATTTGAGAACTTATTTCATAGTTGAATTTGGGGAATTATTTCATCATGAAATAACCCACTAATAGTTTAAAAATGAAATAAGTCCTCACAAACCGATGAAATAAATCCCCAATTTTGCGAAAAAACTGATTTCCATATACATTTTATTTTATTGGGGAGTTATTTCACGGAGCCGTATAATTTTTGTATATTTTGTATATAATTGTTTTGGCATACATAGATGCCAAGCTATTACATGGATGTGTATGGGTCAATATGTTATTCAAACCACGATTGTGACATGTAAGACGAAAAACTAGAGTCCTTCGGGTGGCGCTGCGCCGGCGATCTGTGAAAAATTGGAAATGAGCCGTGTTTTCTAGGAAGGTTGCAACCTTAGCCGTTGCTTTTTGTACTTTTTTACCTGGATAGCCTGGTTCAATGGTTATCGTGTGGAGTTATCAAAGTAATTGTGTATCTGAGTCACTTCAGCATGATGATAAATATGATAGTAGAGTATTGCAACATTTAGAGCTTAGTGGAAGAATGGAAATGGAAGGGATTCAAGCTATGGAAAATGGAACTTTGATGCAAGATATCTAGAGGTAGTAAAAAATACAACTAATTAGTAGAGCTCCCTGTTACACGGATGTTAAAAAACACGGATATACACGTGTTCTTATAAAATCCGGATATGAGTACGTGTATTTCGTGTATCTATGCATCCCTGTATCCGTGCATCCGTACATCCGTAGATCCGTGTATTTTTAATATCCGTGTTTATTTTAAATAATCCAGTTTGTATATCTAGAGGGGTAATTTTGTGGGAATTTTTCGCTACAAATATACCAAAAACGTCTTTTAATTCGAATTTGTTGGTCGATTGAAGTTGTGCATATACCTACATATACACATCATTAAATTCGATTGCTTTTTTTCGATTTATCGATTAATTAAAAATTAAGATTGTGTTACTAGTAATGCACATACAGTAACTTGTCGTATATCAAAATAATTGTTACTTTATTTACTTGTGCATTGGAGATGAACCAAATCAAGCCACTCAGACTAAAGATTTATTAACTGATTACTGAAAGCATTGTGAAACTGTTATTTTATCCCTATAATATTAAATTAGAAAATCAAATTTTTACCAAAAATCTAAATCAATAAAATTTATCACCACTTCAAATTTCAAGCTTCTAAGCCCATCCCTTAAAAAGATAAGATCAAATAGCAATCCAATATTAATATCCGTGTTTATACTTAAGATCCGGATACACGGATAATAAGCAAATAAATACACGTGTATTAAGAGTACGGATATTATAGTTTGGCGTGTAATAACTACACGGATTACATGTATCCGAGTTTTACAAATACACGTACCGAATAGTAGGCTCTACTATTTAGGTACGGAGTTCACTTTTCATGTTAATATAGAACAACATTTCAAATTGAAAGCTAACTAACAGAAAAACTAGACCTAAGAATTCTTAACGGTGATAATTAAATGCAACTTGAGGAGTATTGCAAAGAGGCGACATCATACCGAAATATTATAGTTTTTGAAAGATTCTATGATCATGTTTAAACTAAAATAAGATCTAGTTTTTTAGTGTGCGATTAAATTTAAACTCGACTTAACTAATCAAATCTGGTGATTTAACTCAAGATTAACTGAACAGATGCTTTTAATGTTTTATCCACCGAGTTTGCTTGCTCATTCCGCATGCATTCTCCACCAAAAAACTGCTTCCTCAGTTAACTGTGTGCTAATTTGCTTCTAGTTAGTTAACCCTGGTTTAACTCACCACTAGAAAATTTGTTTTTTTTTTCATTTAGCTTAACTAAAATTCTTCCAAGTATACTTTTATTTACCAAATTTATTTTGAATGCTGAACCATTTATAATTTATCTATTGCAAAGAATAATTTATTTTTAAAAAATAATTTAAAAAAGAATGTAAGTAAAGGGTGTTTTTTTTTAGACGTGTAGCTTTCAATCTGGCAATACGTTATTCAGAGTTGGTCTTTTTGACAGCTGTCACTTGATTTATGCTCAGTTTGATTTGCCATTTCATAATTGATAGACTTACTTCTGAAAAACGTTTGCAAATCGTGCAAATGTAGTACCAAAATAATGGTTCGGTTCGCGTGACGCATCGTGCGCTGCGTCCAATATTCGGTCGACATAATCGCAAAATCGCATAAATTCGAGCAACCATCGCTCGTTTTCCTCGGAGAGTTTTATAGGAACCGGTTTAGATTGATTCGCTTTCACTTGGGTGTTTTTTTTGGAATCCCCATCAGGGATATCCTTAACTGGTTTACTCTAGTGGATAATTCGCATCCTCAGAGACGCCGTACAATACGCACCTGAGACGCTATTGCTGCTGTGGAGCAGAGTATCGAAGAAGACCCGAATGAGTCCATCCGCCATCGCAAGCAACAATTGGAGCTGTCGAAAATTGGGCCTCTCGGCTGGAATTAATTCAAGCCCGCCGCGCCAACCGCTTGCCCAAAATCATTTTTAAAACATAATGGCAAACCCTCATCTTTATAATAAAGTTAAATTCTTGGCAATTACATTAAATAATATGCGTTTTATTCCTCTTGAAAACCACATGTCTAAAAAAAACACCCTTTATTTAATTAAAAGTTTACTTACTGGTGTATCTACACGTGAGAAGTCCATTTTCAAAATACAGAAGTATTCTATTTTTGAGAATTTTGATTCTGTTTGAAAGTTAAGTCATATGAGACCGAAAATTAGAGGTAAGTTTTTTTATTACAGAAAAACTATTACTTTTATTATGCGCTATAAACTTTGTCCCCAAAAGCGACAAGATATATCTTTTTAAATTTCGTGTCTAATGAGAGCTTAGCAAGTGAGCGTTTTTAAACGAACATTGCATAGTCGGAAGAATAAAAATATTATCAATCTTCTCTTCTCACACCGTATAAAATGTTTAAAAAAGACCTTTAAATTATTCGTCTTAAAAAGCAATTTATAAATAAATTTCTTATTAAAAAATAACCTTAAATAAAACACCAAAATTAACAACCCAAATAGGAAAATTAATTTTGTTTTTTTTTTCAAACTAAAACAAAATTTATCTCCAATTAAATGTTAGCAACCCTTTTTAACTCCTTAACTAATTCCAAACAATCAATTATTCGCAAAAGCTCAAACTCCCAAGTAGGTAAGGTATATATACCTACCTACGCCACGCACTGAATAATCAGATAAGTTCCCCTTGAAAAATCAATCCCTTTGGCAAATGGAACCAAAAACCCAATTTAAAGTGTTTAAAATACCCTCTATTACCATAAATCAAGAAACCATGATTTTTAGGACTACACAAAAAGATCAAAAGATTGATTTTATCAAAGTTGTTATGACAAAAGTTTAAATGCCTACGGAGCGCAGAGTGTGGCGGGAGTCCTTTTTCATAAGAAATGAGTAATTCCTAAATCCAGAAATAAGCTATTTGGGAGAAGTATCCCTTATTTTAAAATCCAATGCCTCATACATACATATAGTACCTATGTGTGTATATAGTGACCCTCTGATGTTTGTTTTGGAATATTTTTGTAATTTTATTTTGCAAGGGTCTGAAATAAATTTATATTTGGTCATCTACATTTAAATAGGAATTCAGCAGTATCAGTCAGGAAAACTTTTTACGACATAAATCATTTGCACAAAATCTCTTTTGAATTATTATTTCTCTAATCGAGAAATAAGCTTTATTGCGTTGTTTTGCTGAAATAAATGCTTTTCCTTTCTTTCACCACTAAGACCAATGTCACTTTTAAAAAAGCTATTATAGTTGAGAATGGAAAAGAAAATGAGTTTTTGGAAATCCTTTAATGAGGAATTGCAAGTGACAGCAAAATACTTTATTTTTACAAGACAATTTGACAATTATTATTATTATTCTCAGATCTCAGAAACTTCCCAATTAAAATAAGAAGTGAAACTAATACTGACTTTGATATTCTTGGTATACATCAAATAGAACATAAAATGACATTTAATCTTGAACATGACGCAAATACATTGGGGGTCAAGTATTTACAATAATTCAGCTAATACCACTTTACACGAAATTGATTGTTATTCCATTGAATGCCCATAGCAGATCAGGTAAAGTACATTTGTCTATGTGAGAAAACTATTTATAAATTAGACCTTGAAAACTACATTTCGTTTATAGGCCGACTCGGCGTGGCGCGGCTGTGGCTAAGAATGTGTAACGAAGTGCTACACTTTTATTTTCCTGCTTAATCCCCCAACCTCCAAACTTAAACATTTCAATGAATTTCAAAACTAAAGGAAGTTTATTAGTTTATTTTATCTACAGCACCGAACCGTAATTTAATCTACCGCTCCGAACCCCGATGTATTTTGTATTTTATACACCGCGCCGCCCGACCGAACTATTACACCGTTTATATGAGGTGTTGAAGCGAGCTTGAAGCTTGCTCCGAAATTTTATAAACCTGCATTGAGTTGAAATGAGTTTGAACCGACTCGAATCCATTTTAGGAGCGGAGTCGAGTCGAAATTTATGCTAAAAAACTTGGGCTGAGGAGTAAGTTTGACATTATGTAATATTTTACGTGGGTGTGTGTAATTTTTTCTTGGCGCCCGTCTAGTCTATTGGCGTCTTGAGTTTTTATTTTTTTTGTTGACTTTATTGTGGTCTTTGAAAAATTAAAAAAACCATACATATATATAAATCAATAAATGATAAATCAACACTGTTGAAATAAATAAGCAACACCAATTATATTGACTTCATTTATTTAAAGGTAGAATTCATTTGTTATATAACTTAATATAAAAGTATTACATTGGAGAACTTGGCTAATTAGAGATCGGCACAGAACTGATATCGAGATTACAAAATGTGTATACCTAAATTGGCGCATAAGACATAAATTATAATCTCACTAAACAGTGAGTCAATCACAAACTGTTGGTTTACATAATTCAACACACCTACTTAAATCTACAGTTTGTGACTTTTTTATTTTCATTTTTCAACAATTAATAATTTTATCTTAACTCAGTTTTAATAAATTTCTTATGCTTACAAATTTAGTTTTACATAGACTTTTCGTTAGAATATCTGCAATGTTATCTTCAGAATTTACTTTAATTAAATCAATAATTCCTTTTTCATAATTCTCATTTAAATAATGATATTGAACTTCTATATGTTTTGAATTTTTTGTATAATTTCCATATTTTCCAATTATTAATGCTCCTAAGTTATCTTCATATATCTTAATTGGATCGTTAATTTTTACATCAAAAGATTCATTCAACATATTTTTTATAAAAATTACATCTGTTACTGCTTCTGACAGTGCAATATATTCAGCAAAAGTGGAAGACTTTGTTACAGTGTTTTGCTTATGTGTTTTCCAAAAAATTATATTGTTGTACATTCTTATAGCATATCCAGTAGTGGACTTTCTGTCTATATTGTCTCCTGCCCAGTCAGAATCTACCATACAATCTAGGATTTCGTTTTCATTAGTTTTCTTATAAGTTAGTTTAATAATTTTAGTTTTATACAAATATTTCAAAATTCTTAAAGCGTATTTATAATGCGTTTCAGTGTAACAATTTTGAAATCTACTTAAATAGTTAACGCTATACGCTATATCAGGCCTTGTACCTGAACTTATGTATAATAATTCACCAATTAAATTTCTGTATTTTATTCTTGTATCTATTTCTGATGCAGGATCTATTTTTAAGTTTGTTTCCATAGGGGTATCATATAATTTAGAATTTTTTAAATTGTACTTTTCTGCAAGTGTATCAATATATTTTTCTTGGCTTAACGTTAATTCATTTTCTTCCAAATTATTATTTATTTCAATTCCAATATATATCTTTACTTTGCCCATATCTTTCATTTTGAATCTATTTATTAGTTTTTGTTTGACATCATTAATTTCCCTTTGATTTTTACTACATATTAACAAATCATCGACAAACAAAAGTATGTATGTTACTTGATTTCCAGTTCGATTTACATACAAACAATAATCATAGTTACTTCTTACGAAACCTAATTTTATTATAAAATCATTAAAGCAATTATACCACGACCTTGGACTCTCTCTTAAACCATATAATGATTTTAACAATTTACAGACTTTATTTTTGTCTCGTTCATACCCTTCAGGTTGTTTAATATATACTTCAGAACTAATTTTGCCATTTAAAAACGCTGTTTCAACGTCCATTTGCTCTATTTTAAATTCATTTTGGCAACAGTATGACAATAATAATTTTAAAGTCTGCATTTTAACTACCGGAGAATAAACGTTATCGATATATTCTCTTTGCTGAAATCCGCGTACAACTAATCTAGATTTATAAGTATTCTCATTCTTTTTCTTGAAAACCCATTTTACATCAATAATATCTTTATCTTTCGGTTTATCAACTAATTGCCAGGTTTTATTTTCAATTAAACTTCTAAACTCTGAATTCATAGCGCTTTTCCAATTTTCCGATTCGTTACTGTTAATTGCTTCTTCAAAACTATTAGGGACGTCACAATAATTTACATATATATAATTTGTTGCATGCTCATCACAACCGTATCTAACTATTGGACTTTTCTTTCTATCTGATCGCCTTATTTCTAATTGTTCATTATTTTCTCTGTCTTGGCTAATATTTGTTGCATGCTCATCACAACCGTATCTAACTATTGGACTTTTCTTTCTAACTGATCGCCTTATTTCTAATTGTTCATTATTTTCTCTGTCTTGGCTAATATTTTCCTCATTATTTATATCATCATTTACCTCAATTTCTATTCTATTTTCTTTATCTTTGTTCTCATCTAAACATATTATTTTTACACCCTCTTCTATAACATCGACATGTCTTGCATTTACAATTTTACTATTCATCAATACTCTATAACTATTTTCATTGTAGCCTACCAGAATTCCTAATTTCGATTTGTCATCCCATTTACTTCCTCTTAATTGTTCAGGCGTTCTTACAAATACTCTACTTCCGTACATTTTCAAATGCTCTACACTCGGCTTTTTATTAAAAAATATTTCAAACGGAGTTTTAAACTCATAGGTATTTGCAATTGTTCGATTTTTCAAATAAGCAGAAGCCAATATTACTTCAGGCCAATAAGTTCTTTTTAAATTAGCTTCTTTTAATAAACATCTCGCGGTATCCATAATTGATCTATTATAACGTTCTGCAATTCCGTTTAATTCATGTACATACGGCGGACATGGATTTATTTTGATACCCTTATTTCTAGCAAACTCAAAAATATTTCCATTTAAATATTCTATTCCGTTGTCACATTGCAATAATTTTATTTTTTCTCCTACTAGATTTTCAACTAAATTTACATACTCAACAAAATATTCATATGTTTCAGATTTAGATTTTATGCAAAAAACTTTAGCACATTTGCTATATTCATCAATGAATGTTAAAAAATATTTTTCACCACGACAACCTGTAGTTTGATGTGGCCCATTCAAATCTGTGTGGATAATTTCTAATACTTTGTTAGCTTTAGTTCTATTATTACGAAATGGTAAATTTGTCATCTTACTTTCAATACAAGTAGCGCACTTAATATATTCATTACCTAAATCTTTTGGCAAACCAATTAATAATTCATTTTTACATAGTTTATTTAAATACTGAAAATTAACATGTCCTAACCAGTGTTGCTCCCCTAACTGGTGGAAAATGTAGCGTCGCAGATTTAAAACGTAGTATAGTCTTGTTTTCTTGAAAATGACATTTCCAATTGTTCAAATAAAAGGAACATAAATCAAGCTAACTATAATTTAAAATTTTATTTCAACAACAAAAATAAATAATTAAATAAAAAAATAATAAAGATAATATACAATAATAACACTATATAGTCAAGAGTTTCAACGAAAATTAATACCTAGTATAATAGAAAAATAAAATATCTTGAAAATTATTGCAAGTTGATTATGATTCTTTATTTTTACACATTAGTATTTCCAAAGGGTCCGCCAGATAACTTTTTTTTTTTTTGAAAATGGCGCAAAACATCGAGTGTGGCTTCGGCTGTGTGACACGTAGCGCCGCCGTCCTGTTGAAACCAAATGTTGCCAATATCCTCCTCTTCAATTTTTGTGACCAAAAATTCGTTCAACATTTCAATTTTTTTTTGGCAAAATCGGCATCTTCTCTAAGGCGATCGCAGGCCCACTTATCGAAGCGTATACACAACCATATTCGTTTAGCGGAAGGATAAAACTAATTATCTGTCAAATCAGACATGAGCTAAGTGCTACCATTTATGAAATAAGCACTAGTTGAAAAAAAAAACGTAAGATGGCGGACTATAATGTAATGTGTTGCAACACATTTGTAAAAAGAATTTGAGCGTATGTAATGTATGTAAGGTGGGTCAAAAACACCTTCAACATCGCTTAATAATTCCTTCGACTGTATTACTGCATCCACAGTTGAAATATTTAATGACTTCTCAGATTATAATTTATTAAATTTAAGCTCGAAAAACTTCTTTCTGCAGTTGCACTGCTATGAGGCACACTGCATAGGGTTAGCATATATGTAACTGCATGAATTTTCGAAAGCTGGCTTTCCTTCAAAATTGTTTGCTTTCTTTAAATTAATCCAGAATCGCACAACGTCTTCGTGATAAAATTCGTCTAAGAGTCCTTTAGAAGCCTTATTTTATTCGCAATAAAATAGGAAATTTTTACGTAAAGGCATTATAGTCGGAATTTCACCTTTGGCGATTCAAAGGGTCTAGCACATAATTAAGTATCTAATCTTGTTGTCAGTTTTAAGGTCAAATCTTTCATGAAGTTGTTCACACAATTTTACATAGTATTGACAAAGTTGGGATTTGTTATATTGTGAAATATTGTTTTAAATATTTTGCGTTGAGCAAAATTATTCGAAGCTAAATCCGAAATACATAGACGAATATCGCATATGATGAATTTCACTTCTTATATCTGAGTCAACTGAAATCATATCTGGTTATCAAAAAGTCGATATCAATTTTAATACTAGATTTTTAATATCTGAAATTTTAAATTGTAGTGTTTTACGAATATTTAACGAGTGTACGTAGTGTCTTTTTTTAGAGAAAAAATGTAGCAAAAACGCTACAATTGTAGTAGGGGGGCAACGCTGGTCCTAACGTTCTGTGCCATTTTTCTTTTTCTGACATTTGATTATTTTTAGCTATATTAACAGTTATTTCTTTATTTCTTGCGTTATTTACAAGACTTTCCATAAAATACAAGTTATCTTCTTTTTTTGCAGTTGCAATTAAATTTCCTTGTTTGTTGAAAATTTTAGAATTATTATATGTAGATACTATTTTGTGTTTTTCTGTCACTTTCGCATAACTAATTAAATTCTTTTTCATCTCTTTTACAAAATAAATGTTATTTAAAGTTATTTCAGAATCGTATATATGTTTTTTAAATATAGTTTTTATGTTGCCAATTTTTGTAGCTTTCAGAGTATTACCATTACCTAGCTTAACATTTATCGGTTCTTTTAAAACAACAAATTCATCAAAATACTCACCACTGTTTACAATATGATCCGTACAGCCGCTATCAAGAATCCAAATAATTTCATTCCCATTTGTCATAACGTCGTTATTATTACAACAAACATTTGATTCTGCATTGCTCACCTCAGCAACAAACACATTTTCATGATCATTACCTTTGGCATGTGATGACACTTGTGGACCTTGGTTGTAGTTTCTACCACTGCCTCCTCGATGAAAACCTCTGCCGTAACCTCCCCGCTGATACCCTCTGTTGTAACCACCTCGATGCGCTGATTTAGAATTCCATGAATTCGATTGCCCTCGGCTGAATTGTGTACCACCTTGCTTACAATATCGTTGTATATGACCAGTTACCCCGCATTTAAAACACTTGTTTCGCATTTCTGCATTGAATACATTTGAATTATCTCTGTCTGACTTTGTTGTCTTGTGGCTTTCCTTTTCTATGCTTTTCATGACTATCTTCGATTTCACATAGTCACACGTTCTTTCTCCTTCTTGCAGTACATCAATCAAATCACCTATATAGCAATACTCTTCAGGTAATGCTTTCAGCATATATCGCAGCTTCTCTTGCTCATCTAATTTACCGCCAGCAATTATCAATGCGTTCGAGGCCTTTTCGAAATCATCGAAAAATAATGTCACATTTTCATAATTGCTCAATTTAACTTTTTCTAATTTACTACGACAGACAATTTGTAATGCGGTCGATTCTTTTGAATACATTTCATCGAATTTTTTAATTATTTCCAAACTTGTGTCTAGGTTACCGATGTATTCTAATTGACGATTTGATATTGAGCTATATATATAATTCGTAGCTTTTATGTCATTCTTTTTCCATACTGTTTCATTTTCTGTGTCTAATCTTTGTCTTGTTGCTTGAGCTTTACATTCTTTAAACTCCAATAATTTCGGCCGTCAACTTGACCTTGTCTTCTCTTGTGATGTCAGTATTCTCCTTTTCCAACTAACATATTCGGACCCATCATATATAGGAATCACGACATCATCAACTTTTACATACGAAGCCATTTCTTCTTTTTCACTTTTTAGGTTCTCAGAGTTTTCAATAAAAAATTTAATTTCGAGCACTCTCACAAACTCTTCTGCAAACAAATTTCTTATTCTTATTGATTCTTTATCCACCTCAATTTTTTCTTTATTCATAATGACACTCGCTCAATTTTGGACACATGGTATTTTTAGTGTGCTACTTCTTTTCTATTTTAATTAAGTTTTAATTTTTATTTAGTTAACTATGTTCTGCTACCATGTTGAAATAAATAAGCAACACCAATTATATTGACTTCATTTATTTAAAGGTAGAATTCATTTGTTATATAACTTAATATAAAAGTATTACATTGGAGAACTTGGCTAATTAGAGATCGGCACAGAACTGATATCGAGATTACAAAATGTGTATACCTAAATTGGCGCATAAGACATAAATTATAATCTCACTAAACAGTGAGTCAATCACAAACTGTTGGTTTACATAATTCAACAAACACATCTTATAGTTTCCATTGAACAAGAAGGCCTCCCTACCAACCCAGATGTACTCAGATCAATTTACGTCCGTTACCATGAAGCATATAATCTCACCCCTGCCGATGTTGCAAACGATCTTGTGACTTTTGTCTCTCACGTCAACTCAAATCGAATTTCACATCTAAATACAAAGAAGTCGGTCCAATTTTAATAGTTTTTTTCGTCCCTAAATCACCAAAACCAAAACTCAAAAATAATCTTCTAAAATGCTTGTCGCTCTACTACCAAAATGTCAGATGGCTTCGTAATAAAACCTCGTCTGTTTATCTTAATTCGTCTAGTCTACCTTATAAAATGTTTGCATTAACTGAAACTAATCTTTTACCTAGTATTAATGATAATGAACTCTCTAACCCCGACTTCAATGTTTTTCGTGCTGATGGTTCTCTGGATAACGATGTGTCCTTTGGTCGCGGTGTTCTTTTAGCAATTCATAATCGCTTCGACTCATCACTCTTCAAAATCTCTGACTCCTCTTCTTTTGAATTTGTCTGTGTCAAATCAAAGGTTGAAAAAATTACCCTTTATATAGTCTGCTGTTACATACGGCAGTTGATGCTCTTGATTCAATCTTCGTATCAGCTGACTCATCTGATGTAGTGTTAGTTCTTGGTGATTTTAATCTTCCGAATCTCCAATGGAACCTCTCTGATGATGAATCTCACTATATGATTGCAAATGCCACTACCGATAAAGAAAACCTGTTCACAGATTGCCTTTCCGATTTAAATCTTTTCCAAGTGAGCGGAATCAAAAATAATTTAGGCCGTCAACTTGACCTTGTCTTCTCTTCTGATGTCTATAATTGCATTGTCTCAGCGAGCGACCACCTTCTTTCGACTCTAGACTCTTACCACCCCCCTCTATTTCTTACCTTTTCCTATAACTCCTCCCATACCATCGCCCCATCGGAATTCGTAACTGTTTTTAATTTTCGTTTAGCGAACTTTCTCAAACTCAATAACTTGTTACGCACTGCCGATTTCAGTAGTAAAGCATAAAGGATATAAGTCGCGATATAAATTCTTCTCTCTTTCATTTCTATTATATAGTGTTCAGCTATATAAGACAATGCGTTCCAACTGTACCTCAAAAAAATACTTCCTCAAGTCCTCCGTGGTATAATAGTGAACTTAATTCCCTTAGAAACAGAAGAAATAAACTGGCGTCGGTACCTGCAATCTCGTTCCGGACATTATTTCTCAAATTTCCAGTCCGCGAATACTTTATTTTCTGAAGTCTGTAATTCCCTTTACCATGAATACCTGAATAGAATGCAATCCAACATAATATCTGACCCTAAGATTTTTTCCATTTTATTAATGCTAAAAGAAAATCCGATAGCTACCCTTCTACCCTAACGTACTTGAACGCAAGTTCAGATGATCGCAAAATTATAACTAATTTATTTTCCGAATTTTTCAGCAAATCTTTCTCTGTTAATACCTCTCGACCGGACTCAGATTATTTTTCTTACTTAGAAACTTGCACCCAAACTTCTTCATCTTCCATTGTCATTCCCTCGTCTATTGTTGATGAAAAGATCAATAAACTTAAAGATAAATACACTGGTGGCCCTGATGGTTTACCTTCAATAATTTGAAAAAAAAATGCTCTTCTTCCCTACTGAAGCCCTTGACTGCTCTCTTCCAACTCTCAATTTCTTAAGGGATTTTTCCTTCCCATTGGAAACACTCTTATATTTATAATCCCAATCCATAAAAAAGGCCCCAAGAAAGATATCTCTAATTACCGCCCTATCGCTAAACTCTCCTGCATCCCCAAGCTCTTTGAAAGCATAGTTTATGACACAATGCTCTTTCACTGTTTACGAAAACGAACTGAACTTCCGATCCCATATCACTAGTTCTATTAATAGATTCTATTCAGAATCCTATGTCACTAAATCCCTTTACCTCACATTTGTTAGGCCCCTTCTTGAATATTCTAGTCAGGTTTGGTCTCCTTTTTATACTTCTCATTCACTTCGAATTGAAGCCGTCCAACGTAGATTCCTTCGTTTTGCTCTTCGTGGGTTACCATGGCCTGATATGTTTAACCTCCCACCCTATGTTGATCGCCTATAGCTTTTAGACTTGCAACCCCTTGATATACGCAGGAAAGTGGCAGACATTGTTTTTGTCCATCAACTTTTAGTTGGCAATATCGATTGCCCTGCACTTCTTCAAAGAATTTCACTCTACACCAACCCTAGAAGTCTCAGATCGGCGTCACTCTTTGATCTCAGCTTTCACCGCACCAACTACGGATGTAACGAACCTATGAATCGCATGCTACGTGCTGCCATAATAGTATGCAAAACTCCTTTGACTTCCACTCCTCCAAAAATTCCCTAAAAATCTCTCTATACCAAAATTCTTAGCCCCAAACCCCTTTTAGCTTAGTAGTTATTAAGCTTTTTTGTAGTAAGTCGTAAGTTTTTGTAAGATTTAGCCGTAAGTTTGAATGTATTAAGCTAATAAAGTTAGACAAATTCTTGGGACGGGAGGTTGTCATGCCCCTTCTGTCCTCATGAGTCTGTTGCTAAATATAATAAATATAGAAACACATTTCAACTCAAGTCCAAATGGAGCTCTCAACACAAGGAATGAAAAACCTGGGTCGAAAATCCGACCCTTATCTAACTCGAGCTCTCGATCCTGCATATAAACGGGGTACATATTACCGAACCACTGAATGATTAATTTTATCTACCAAACCATTTCACCGAACCCTGGGTTGCTTACTTGTTTACTGCACCATTGCGCCAAACCCTGGGTAGTTTAAGTTAACCTCTGCCTTTTGCCCATATAAGAGGTAGGTATACAGGCAGAAGACTGATTCACAATGCGGAAAGAAAACGAGACGTGAGCGTGACGAGAACTCGTTGTAGTTGTCAAACCAATTTCAAACAATGAAAGCATACCTGGATATACACAATCACGTCACGCCAAGAACTCGAAAAATTGAAAAAAAAGACGCAACGTGACGACGATTTTCATTTTTCGTAAGTAATAAATAAATAAAGTTATTGATAAATCTATTGTTTGTAAGTTAATTTGTTTATATTTTATTGATTTTTTTTTTTATAAAAATGAATTTTTTGTCGTAAAAATGCTCGCTGCATTGTGAATTGGGCGAAGATTTTGTAACTAGAAAAAGATGACAGCGGTTCTCGTCACGCTCACTTCCCGTTTCCTCGGCGCATTGTGAATCAGGCAACACAGATGTTGAATGAGCAGACATGTATGACGTTGTTGAGATTTTTGGTTTCATTCGCGTCCTCTCAGCTCACAGTTACTTTTATCTCAAATATTCATATGGGGTGGGGAGGTGGAATTTTATTACAAATTCGTCGTCTTGCCTTTACCTGTTGATTTGTACCAATTTAGAGTACCTACCTACTCAAAGAAAAGAATACAGTGTTATTTAAATTATTTCAGAACGATTTATTTAGCAATAAGAGGCACGCTGTTGAGTACGAAGTGTACTAGAAGTGTATAGAAGCCACTTTTAATTTTTGGGTTGAAAAACTTGTACCTACTGTTATGCCTTTACCCACCTGATTTATTCTACGAAACGATTATTTCTGTGCCTGTATACGATTATTTCTGTGATAACTATAGACAAGCCTGTTGTCGTGCACCGATGTTTCCCTCAGGTTTTTGCTGGAGGCAGGAAATCAGCCCCAACCTATATACATATGTAATACTTTGTTATTTTGATTTTAGACCGTTGATTGTTAAGAATATTGTAACGATTTAATAATTACCCAACTACTTTGAATTTGAAACGAGAGAAAAACCTCTAACTGTTTTCAGCGCCATCTCTCGGAAAAACTAAACATCAAACCTTCTACCGTTCACAGCGCCATCTTGTGATTCAGCTGAGTTTCAAATCCAATGTTCCATCTGTCAGCGACTGGAAAGGAAACTTCTAGAAGGAGATATACTCGAATATTCCAGTGGATACTAGTGAAGACTACAACTATTTACTTCCCTATATAACGAGATGTTTCCGAGCGAGTAGGGACACAGTTTAATTTTGAATGTGATAACGTAAAGTAAGAAATAAAAGTGTATCCGGAAGTGAATTTAACATTGCATACTATTGTGATTGGAGAATAATAAAATAGATTTAAAGTGAAATAAAGTGTGTGTTTTGTAAAGTAAATAAGTGGACGTTATTATTTTAAAGGAAATAAGTTTTATTATCGAACCTAGGTAGAACATTACACTATAATAATACCATGTTATAAAATAATTTTGAGAATTTAAAGAAATTGTGAACATTGTAAAAGCGAGAAAACTGAATAAATAAAATTGATTGTGACTTCGAGCGGATCGACCCTGGAAGTCAACGAAGCTACCTCAGACTCGATCAAAAAAACATTATAAATGAATAACGATATTTACTTAACCCATTTTGAAATTTCCCATTACATTAAAAACTCAAATACCAACTAACCCGGTGTAGTTTTAAATTTAAAACTAATTGCCCATTAAAAATAAGTAAATTTTGTAGTTGTTCATACCAAACCTAAACAGAAGAAAACAACTAGGGTTCGTGGAAAATTTTTGAGAGTTTTATAATACGGATCTTTTCCACTATCTTTGATCTTTTCACGAACCGTACAAAATAATATTCGCGAACGAACGATACAAATTTGCGATCCATAAAAATAATTTGTTTGCTCAATAACGAACTTAATTTTTTTTTTTGTCCGTATATCTCATTTATGGCCCAGCAGTAAAATAAAATTCAAGTAAATAAAATTCTCTCACAATAAAGAACTGAAAAGATCCGTAAAACGAATCATTCTTTATAAAGGATCAATTCAATTGGTATATAGTAAAGACATTTGAGCTGTATAAAAATGTTTCTTATTATTTAGAAACTGATGTATTGACTTGTTTATTGTTTGAAAAAAAAAAAAAACCAAAGGAAAAGTCAGGATACATAAATGACCTTCTGGAAAATAGCTTATTATGTTATAAATTTCCAATCAAAAAATTTTCAGATTCCATCCAGGTTTTATTCGTTCTCGAAAACGAAATATATTGTAAGAGAACTGATGAATAAAATTCGTGATCGAATGGTTTGCAATAGAACGAATTGAATTGTATCGGTCTCCGAAGCTTGAAAACAACTTAGAAATAAAACTTAAAAATCCAACGAAAATTTTAGCAAACTGTTTACCAACACCACACAAAAGAAAAGTTTGTAAAAGACCAAGCATAAAACATAATCTACAAGATCAGTTGCAATGGAAAAGAAAGAAAAACCGGAAATCTAGTTAAAATCCGAAGTGAGAAATACATAGCAAAGAGAATAATAGAACATAAGGGGGAGGCCAACAATAAAACACCATCAACTCGACTTTCACAAAACATCATACTGCCTGTGCCTGAACACAATGGAGTCGGACCTACAGCTGCAACTGTATCCGGAATAGCTATGTTGAGCCGGAACCTGTAGACGCGCAGATCAACGGACGGTATGACGAAAACCTTTTGTTTTGACTTCTCGATCATTCTATTCGTAATTTTATTCGAAATTTTCTTCCTACACGAAACAAATACTTCCCCCAAGTAACATCGTTGGAGCTATTTGAAGCAAAACTGTTTTTCTACAGCTCCAAGATAGTGAAATCGAAAGCTATAGCTCTGTAAGAGAATTTTACACAGCTCCCTACATTGAATTTGAAAATAATGTTCTATAATTGAAGTTTTAGAATACTTTCAGCTCTATTAACTTTACGACGCTTACAGATTTAAAAATATGCTCCTTAAGGCAGTTTATACGATCTTGAAACGAACAAACTCTCAATATCAGCATACTTAGGGACATTGTAGACCTACTAACAACACATGAGCGATGTTTTAACGTATTTTCTTTCGAAAAGTCAAAAATAGCATTAACAGAGCTAAACTTAAAGCGGCTATAGAGTTGAATTACTAATTTTCTCACACAACTAATGTGTTGTCAAAAAATGCATCAACAGAGCTACAATATAGTACATATAGAGCCGAATAAATACTAATCCTCTTTTAAAACAATAATTCTACCACTTATATTAAAGGGTGTTACAAACTAGAATGCAGACAAAAATTATTTCAATTGGAAAACTTACAATAGTTGAAAATTAATTAATTCCTTTATCTTTGTTAACTTAAGATTCGAATAAGACATGGAATTCACAATTTTTTTTATTAAAATAAATTAACTATGTTGTTTCCGGCTCCCGGAAATTACGCCAGAAGAAATTACGCCAGAATTTTTTTTGGAAAAAACGCCAGAAAATTCTTCATACAAAATTCTGGCTTTTTTTCCTAGGAAAAAATCCCAGATTTTTCTGGCAAAATTTCGGAATTTCAGGTATTTTTTTCTTAAAATTTTCTGGCGTTTTTTCCATTTACAGAAATGGAAAAAAGGCCAAAAAAAATATTTGGAAAAAAAGCCAGAAATTAAATTTCTGGCGTTTTTTTCCTTTTCATGTTTAGGAAAAAACGCCAGAAAACTGTATTTTGTATAAATTGTTGCAATAAATAAACAGTTTTACTACACATTCTTTGTCTCTGTCATCTATTGTAAGAATTATTGTTTAGTTGCGTTGAAGCATATAATGGAGTCGTCGGTAGATTGATACAACATAAGGGAAACTTTTTTAAATTCGTTAAAATTCTTCGAGAGGAGTTTTTTAAAAGTCGCGACTTTTTTAATATGGTAGAGACTGGTGGTGCAACAGGCTCTATTAAGAAAAAAAAATACAAAGATAAGAGCGCGAAAATTAAAGAAACAAGCCAACTTTTGGCAGACAAAAAGATAACACCAATCATGTTTCTCAACAGGATGGTGTACGAAAAAAACTGTATATGCACAGATATGGAGTCGTTCGATGACGTTTTCGAAGGTTTTTGTTTCTAATTAATAATCGTATTTTTAAAATAATTTGTATGCACTTTTCTAGATTCTAATGATGTTGACACTAACGTTTACTCTGACGAGGAAGAAGAAGCGGAGGAACATCCTGAAGACGTAAAAGAAGCGGATGTAATATTATGTATTATATGTCAGGTCCTTCCACCAAACGCTGTGTTGTTGCCGTGCAGATATATGAAAATATGCTCGGAGTGCAACTTAAAGTTGCAAGCTCAAGCAGTTGCAGATTGAAACGAAAATTACAAATGTCCATGCTGCCGGGAAATCGTAGCAGACACTTTGCAAGTTTACATTTAGTAAAAATATTTTGTTCTTTTCTATTTTGTTAAATAAATTGTTACAAAGAAAAAAAATTATTGAAAACTTTAGTAATTTTTTGCGTGGCAGCCACGCCGTAACCGCGCCGGCCCGCGCCGCGTCCGCAACGCCATGGCCACGCGCGCCGGGCCGCGCCCGCGACCGCGCCGCGCCGCGTCCGCAACGCCATGGCCGCGCCGCGCCCGTGACCGCCCCCCCCCCCCCCGCGGGTGCATGTCAGGAGCTGTTTTTCCTGTTGTGATAAAATGTCTTCAAAATTACCCAAGTAGCGACTCTTAAAATGCAAAACATTTTCTGGCTTTTTTTCCAAATTGATATTAGGAAATTAGGCCAGAATATATTAATTGGTTTTCTGGCCTAATTTCCATTTTGGTTTCTGGTTTTTTTTCCATTTTTGTCTGGCACAATTTCCAATGTTTCTGACTTATTTTCCACAAAAAATTCTGCTTCTTTTTCCAATTTGAAGCAGAAAACATTTTCTGGCGTTTTTTCCAAAAAAAAATTCTGGCGTAATTTCTTCTGGCGTAATTTCCGGGAGCCTTGTTTCCTTAAAAAATTAAATCATAAATAAATAAATTAATTACGGCGCCTATAAAACTTTACACACTTCAATGGCAAGTAATCGTTGAATTAAAAGTTATTTCTATAATTTAGATTTATGTATTTACTTTACATTCTCTAACTTTCAATTTCCAAAACACCCTATTTTCTACAAAGCTCTGAACGAAAAACGGTCTCATTGCTACAAATAGTTCTACTATAAGAGAACAAAACTTTCAAAGCGATATTGCAGCTCTATTTTCCTTCAAATTCCTTCACCGTTTAGTCAAATTAGAGAAAAAAATAAAGTAAACTCGTACGAAGCCACACTGTGCACTTATTCTGTTGTATTCTTGTATTCGTCACATAAACTCATCCAAGATTTTCAAACTTCCAACTACGCCTACTAGATTTCCCCAGTAGCCATCCCCATCGTTATTCATCGCCCGCACTACATATATATTTTGATAAATTTTTTTTGAACTCGTGCGAAAGTTTTGCGTGCACTTCAGTCTTTGCTCTTATTCTATTCCATTTTCTTTTCTATCTGTTCCGTTTCCTTAAAGCATCAAAGAAGGTAAAAAATTCAATGAACATTACATCGACGATCTTCGCACTGTCTTTGTCACTCTTACGACTATTAATTTGATGAAGTGTACGTGAACTCGTGAGAAAGATATCTTCGCACTTGAGTCTGAGGTCTGAGCCACGTACGTTTCACCCTCCAAAACCCATTTGTTTACATTGTTGTATTTGTAATTTTTTCCCGCGTCGATGAATAGATGTGAATTGCAACAACAATTTAACCCGGTGTGTGAATATCCCTACTGTCTATGTGTGAGATTTTTATACACACATTCTCATTTTTTATCTGATAACTGCCAGTTCAAGCTTGTAGGCAAGTTAAAATGGCTGCCGGGGATTCTCATCTTCATGTGGCTAATCTGTGGTCTGAGCTGCTATTCTGTTTTTTGTTGTATCCGTCCAATGCACCAAGTTTCGTTAAAAAAAGTAAATTACTTTGCTTTTCGTGTATTAGTTCTCAAGTGGTTACAGTTTTGTGCATGAAGCTGAAGATCGCTACATCGAAAGTAAAAATTTCGTTTGGTAGTGAATATGAAGGTATTTTGAAATGATTTTTCAAAAATTTTAAAAGCATTGGCGCAAATTTTCAAACAGTCCTTGTTTAAGGAATAAAACCGACTCTAGTAAACGCAGTCGTTTAGTTGCGAGCCCTTGTCTAACCTTTTCTTAATTTTAAACACTTTAAACAACTCTTCTTACTAATGAAGTGTTTTAAGAGCATTTGTAGGGTTTTTAGCGCATTTGTAAGGTTTTTTTTATGATTTGTCGCAGATCGAGAGGTCCCCGGTTCAAATACGGGTGCCCCTTTTGAAAATTAAATTTTTTTGTAATTTTTTTGTAATTTTTTTTATTTTTTTTTTTTTAACTCCCCTTTAGCTATTTTACCTTTTCATCTAAGATGACGGGCAATTTTGTGAGCAGAAAATGATTTGCCGCGATATGGTAGTCCAACACTATGTACCACATTTGTTTTGTTTTTGTTGGGGCGGTCGACCGAATACAAGTTTGTATTGTATATTGTTTGGTGTCGTAGTCTATTCAATCGGGGGGTGGAGATGGTGTTGTTTTGTCGTGGTAATGGTTACTGGGTGCATGCTCCACAAATTAAAGCTAAGACAGTTTTCGTGATTGTTGATTTATATGCTTAAAATCTTCATCAAACATTTTTCTTTAAATTTTTCTTATGAAATTACAAACGTTGAATGGATAAAGTATACTGTAATGTTCTACCTAGGTTCGATAAAAAAACTTATTTCCTTTAAATAATAACTTCCACTTATTTACTTTTCAAAATAAATACACTTTATTTCACTTCAAATCTATTTTATTATTCTCTTATCACAATAGTATGCAATTTAAAATTCACTGCTGGATACACTTTTACTTCTTACTTTACGCTATCACATTCAAAATTAAACTGTCTCTACTCGCTCGAAAACATCTCCTTATAAAGGGAAGTAAATAGTTCTAGTCTTCCCTAGTATCCACTGGAATATTCGAGTATATCTCCTTCTAGAAGTTTCCTTTCCAGTCGCTGACAGATGGAACATTGGAATTGATACTCAGCTGAATCACAAGATGGCGCTGTGAACGGTTGAAGGTTTGATGTTTAGTTTTTCCTAGAGATGGCGCTGCAAACAGTTAGAGGATTTTCTCTTGTTTCAAATTCAAAGTATTTGGGTAATTATTAAATCGTTACAATACTTTAAAAAAGATAGAGAAGCATTTTGCTGCTTTTAAAGTTAGACGAGTTCTTCATTATCAAAGCGTCGACTCTCATTCTAAAACTCATTTTTAGAGTCGGCGTCCAATTTAAAAATGATTAAGAGTAGGTTTTAAATGTTTAAAATTTTGCGCCATTGTATTAGGCGTGAATTTGTCTAAACGTGATTAATTTTAGTGTTTAATATTTTTTTTTTTTTTATTAAAAATTTTTAAAAATCATAATTTTTTTTTGTTAGAGGATCTACGTCACACGAATTGGTGTTTGAAAAAAATAAAATATGTCATAAATAGAATGAGTAAATCTAAAAACGTGATGTTTTTTTTTTTTTTACTGTTAATTGTTTTACTATGATATCTGGAAAAGTTTCAACAAAACTTTGTACCCTTAAAACTTGGAGATGTGAAATGATAGGCTAAGAAGAAAAACATTGCTGTATCGGGATTTTGAAACTCTAAACGTGATTACTTTTATTTTTTTTTTTATTTACGATTTCAGGACATTTTTTTTAACTAAAACAAGAAATAATAAAAAAAAAAAACAAAATATTGTAGGCAAAACAATTAAATAATTTGGACTGTTTTTTGGCCGTGTTAAATTTTTAGAAGTCAAAGTAATGAAAAAGAAAAAGTGTGGAGCACTATTTGCATGAGAAGATCCCAAAGCATGAATTTTCCATTTCAAACAGTTTTTATTGGAGTCTTAAACAATTTCATGACACTGTTTGTGTTTTAATTTTGATTTAATTTCTATAAAGATAACACTAAATACTATTATTTTAGGAAATTCATTGCAAAATCCCAATTTACTGATATTAAAAAAAAAAATATTTTTCTAGAATCGCACACCCGTCTAAATAATCCACGAAACGCCACTGGAATATACTAAAGAGCTTCAAAGTCACCATTGTCACTAATAACAAGCTGATTACGAGCCAAAATGTGCTCTCAAACTCAATGATTTAGCTGTGAGCAAGCCCTAAAATTGCTCTAAGCGTGCATCTAGAGCTCTTTCTTAAATAAACAAGCTTTCAGATTTGATCTGGAAGCGCTGTTAAAGCATTAAAACAGCTAAAATTGTTTCTTATGTCCCCTATTTAGCAAAAAAAAAAAACAACTTACAAGGAACAAAAATAAGTAAAAAACGATCAATCAGTTTTCGAAATATTAAGTTTAAAAACAAGCAGATTTTTTTTTAAATCCAAAAAAAAGTTTCCCATCACAATATGCTTATTGACGTTTTTGTGCCTTTTTTTAAGTTTAAAAATATTGTAGCAAGCTTTTTTATAATGATATTATTAAATATTAACAATAAGTTACTTTAAGAAGCTATCTTGCCTTAGTGAAACTTCAATTCCCTTAAGTTTTATCCACGAAAGCAAAATTAAACAAAATAGTAATATCATTAAAAAATTACAATAAATTAGTTCGAGCTTTCGAACTGTCATTGTTTTGATAGCATCTGTATATAAACCCCTAGATGAAAACAAATTTTAAACAAAAACCGACCCTTTGAGTTCCGAACTGCTTAAAGAAGAATTATTTCCTCAAGAGTTTATATAAACTTTTCATGTCATTCGCTTAGCCATTAGTCTTCCTCAACCCTCACTATCCCTCCAATGATGCTATCATCATTAGTCCCTCCCAAGAGAATGAGGCAGCAGCCTCAATTTATCTTAATTACCAAAGATCTACAAAACCAATACATATTAGGCATGTTATAGCCATGATTATGCACTTAATTCGTCCCTTCTGCAAACCCCTCTCCCAAAGATATAGGTACTCGACCAACCTCTCTTTTGCCAATTCAAAAGATTGTTTTAATCAACTCTTCCAACTTTGTCCATTGACTCTTAATTTATCGCACTCACTTGTATGATGGCACTTTACTACTAGTTTTATGGTTTTGAGGGTTGTTAATATATCTCCTCCTACCTCCTACAGCTCTCACAAAACTTACACCACAATACATACCTACACGAGTTTGCAACTAAAAAAAAATTAACTCAGAAGTTTTGTAGATAGAAGAAATGTAAATAGTTCGTTTCGTTTTGGGACAAATCCACTAATTAAACGCTTGCACAACCTTGGCTTATTCAAAGGTACGCAAACTGAAAACATTGCAAAAAACCGGATATTTAACCTTCCTCCTAGGTTCGTTAAGCTTTCAGTCCGCTATCATTCCACGATTCACAAAAAAAATACAAAACTTTTCAGTTTGGTTAAAATTCTCTGAGTCACTGTAGAAACTTCGATTGCCAGCTGATAACTTTGTCGTTATCCTTGACCTTATTTTTGGTAGTTAGTACATTCGTCTATATGAAGGTACATAATATTGTATAAGTTCTGAAAAACATCCTCATTTTTAGGGCACTTTATTTTTTGTTTTTGAAATATTTTCCTTTTTTTTTTCCTTGTAAACTTATTTATTTATACCTTCTGTCGATATATTCTTGTACCCATCTGAGAGGAAGTTAAAATAAAATGGAACCCAAACTTTTCAAGAGTCCTTATGATGAAATATTGAATTTAATTTTTATATCCTCAGCCTCACAGGTTCTAGGGAGAGAAGTGTAAAAATATGACAGTTGAGTGAGTTTTCGGTAGATGCTTATGCAAGCATAAAGACAAATCTTCGTGTTGTTTGATGGGGTGGCAAATAAAGTGGTGAATGATTTTTTACAAACTAGCTAGCTACCGTGACCTTTAAGAGATCTAAAACTATGTTCTTTTTTTTTTGTAAATTTTTTAGGAAATATACATACACTTTTAAGAGATGCGAAGGATAAAAAAAGAACTTGAGTATAGAAAGAGCAATAAAAAGAATTTTATGAATGTGAATGAGAAAAAATATGTTTGGATAGGAACGAATAAGTTTTTGAAAACACATTCATTTCGTTCTTTGACATTTCACTGGAAATGAATTTTTTAAGAACCATCTCTGCGAAACATCATGGAGAATATTCGTGTTTTGATGGCTTTTTATAGAATTTAAAGATGAGTATACTTATGGCGTTGTTTGAATAACAAGCAATTATTTTATGTTGCGGGTGAAATAGCGCAGCAGGGGAGATGGTAAACCTTTAATGTCTCGTACATTTATTATTCAATCAGAACATTTTAACTCTTTTTTTGGTTAATTTTCTCATTTCAAATCAAAGGAGCAAGTATTCGTTGGTTTGTCTGCAATGCAAAAAAAGAAAAAAAATATATGTGGATTTTTTTTTTTTTGACAAATGATTTGCACCTTTTTTGTCTATCTAGGTCTTATAAGTATATGTTGATGGGTACTTGGATGAATATGCTACATCAATACATTACAAAAAACCAATAGTATTAGTAGGTATATGACCTTGACCTGTCTATATGAATGTTCCTAATGACCCTCCTGTTTTGTTTTTTTGTTCTGCTTAAGAATTATTGAATACGCCAAAGAGGGAGAGATAGCAAAGCTTTTTGAGGGCGATATGACACATTATATAACACAATTCTCCGCTTTCGTTTACTACCGAAAGAGAATTAAGAATTGTTTTTCTTCTAATTCACTAATGTTTACCGAACTAATTCGAGAAAGCCAACTGGGACGGTCTCAACGACTTCTTCAGGAACTTTAACTGGTCACTATGCTTCCTCGGTAGTGACGTGGATTCCAGTGCAGATATGATTACAAATTGTATTCTTTTTGGAATGAGAAATTTTATTCCAAATAGGGAAAAAACTATCAAACCAAAAGTAAACTCATGGTTTGATTCGAGCTGTAAAGAGGTTAGATATCCGTGTTAGAGAAGTAAATTTCCGAAGTTATAAGGCCAACCCCACTGAGGAAAACCGGAACAAGTTCAAACAACGTCCATATATTCGACGAAACAAATTTTTGCATGACCAAAAATTAAGGCAAAAAATACTACAATGTCCCAAAGGTAGTAAAAATTTTTGGTCATTTGCAAAAAAAATACGAAATACTACCTCGTCTTCTGTTCCAACGCTCGTTTTCAATGACACCCCTGCTGTTAGCTCGTTAGAGAAAGCCAATTTGCTTGCAGCACAATTTGCTGTTAATTCGACTTTGCCAGTAAGTGTTATGACTCCTCCTATACTTGAGAGCGCTAATTATTTCATGGGACAAATCTTCTTTCGCACTCGTGCAGTTGCAAGAGTTCTTAAAGACCTTGATGTACATAAATCCGCTGGCCCGGATCGTATCCCTCCTACTGTTCTGAAGAGGTGTTCTTCAACGCTGTCAAAACCACTGCGTAAGCTTTTCCATCTGTCCTTATCTACTGGTCTCTTTCCGAGTGGATGGAAAACAGCATTTGTCCAGCCTGTCCCTAAAAAAGGCGAATCTTCTTCACCCTCTTACTATCGTCCAATTGCACTTAATTCCCTTCTTTGCAAGGTCATGGAAACGCTGATTAATCATCAGCTTAAGAAATATCTTGAAGAACGAAAGCTTCTTAATGACTGGCAGTATGGCTTTCGTAGCAATAGGTCCACTGGTGATCTGATGGTATATCTCACCGAACAGTGGAACAAATCTTTACATCGTTTTGGCGAAAGTAAGATTATTGCACTTGATATTTCAAAAGCGTTTGATAGAGTTTGGCATCAAGCTCTCTTATCGAAAATGCGTGCATTTGGTATCGATGATTCTCTTCTTCGTTGGATTAGAAATTACCTTTCGGACCGCTCAATACAAGTCGTATTGGATGGTTTTAAGTCTGATATTCATAACATAAATGCTGGTGTGCCCCAGGGCTCCGTTTTGTCTCCGACTCTCTTTCTCATTTTTATCAATGTTCTTTTGTCTGAAACTTCTAATCCATTAAATTGTTTTGCTGACGACAGTACCCTCAGCTTTTCTTGATAGCATTGTCCAATGGGGAATCAAAAACCGCGTAGAATTTATTCTTCAAGAACTCAGTGCTGTCTCCTGTCGTTGAAGCGAAACCCACCCTCCAAGCCACTACCCATGAGCGGTACTTGTATTGAAGAAACTAAACAGCTTTCAGTTCTGGGAATGTACATCACAGACCACATATTTAACGTTGCCAAAAACGCTGCTATATGTTTAGGTTTTCTTCGGCGATGCAAGAAATTTTTCTCTCCTTCTGATCTGGCTATAATCTACAAAGCCTTTATCCGTCCTAAGTTTGAGTATAACTCCCAACTCTGGGCAGGTGCTCCTATAACTCACTTGAATCTCTTGGGCAGAATTCAAAATAGAGCTTTTAAAATGATAGGTGATAGAAGTATAACAGATACAATTACTACTCTGGAACACCGCCGCAGTGTTTCATTTTTTTCTTTATTCTATCGGTATTTTGACTAGCGAAATAGCCAGTTGCATTCCTCCCTTAAAACGATTCCACCGTAATACTCGCGCTTCTACGAATGCACATCAGCTTACCCTTGAGCCCAATTTCGGACGTACAGTCAAGTACAGAGATTCTTTCTTTAGCCGCACAACTCGAAAGTGGAATGCTTTGCCTAGCTCTTTTTCCCCTCCCATTGTAATATCCAGAAATTCAAAACCAATGTGCACCGGTATCTCCTAATAAACCCCTCCCTATATTCCTAACTCTCGCACTATGTTTATCATCATAAGGGTAGTCATAACCCCTTGAGTGCGCGCATATAAAAAAAAAAAAAAATTCTCAAGTTGTATCCATAGAACTCTGCTAGCGACTTCCATTTTCATCGTAGAACAATATTTTTGTCTCTATAAAGTCATTTATTAAGCGTTTAATCAACCTTTTGCCTTTGAGAGATATGAATCTCAAGATGTAGTTGAAGTGAGGTTTCAGTTCGCATAAATAATGCGTGGAGATAGAGATCCCCCGTTTCAAGGAAAAGGATGTTGGTTGTATTTTGCATTGCATTTTGTGAGCAGCAATAGCCACAATTTCGCCCACCAAGGTACTACAAACCACAGAAAGAAAATTAGTAATATAAGCCTTAGGGCTTCACAGTCAGAAAAGTGGCACTTAAGCAGGTAATGTGAAAGATTAAGGAGCAATATCACAGTGGACACTTACCCAAATAAGTGGCACTTAAGTCTCCGATTTTGGTGACTCAAGTTAAACTTACGCTGGCTATAAAACTTAGCCTAAATTACTGATATGGGAAACTTAAGTGCCACATATTCCGGTAATTATCGACTGTGAAACTGATCTTTAGTATTTATAAACAATTTAATTATATTTACTACTTACTACTCCGTGTTATCGTTCACTGCCAAAAATAATTACTGCTCAGCTGCTGGCTCTTGATTTATAATTTCAAGGTAACACATACAATATTTTAAGAAAATTAAATTTTGTCTACATTGATATAGCTTTATAGTAACTATAGTCATGATTTAGTACGATAAATATCCATTCCGATCCCCACCGTCATTGGGTAGTATATGCATAAAAGACAGTAAATGCTTTTACTGAGGATTTTCTAAGTAAATACTTGGATATGGTTTCATGAATATCCAAACTACAATGCAATGGAATATTTTACGAGAATTAATTATAAACATAATTAGGGTATTCATGCAAAGAAATAAATTTCCGCTTTGCAGAAAAATATAACTTTCCCCTGGACGTTTTCATGAAAACCCTTAAGAAATACTTGTGAAATGTCACATCAAACACATCACGACAAATGTCATTTTTAAATATAGGGTGATTTTTTAGCTGGTTTGGTTTTGGCAACACTGGTTTTGACAGCTGACGTGTGTTTAGTACCTTGTGTCACTGTCAAACAGCTTCAGTTTGGTTTGCAATTTAACCATGGATCGTCTTACAAATGAACAACGCTTGCAAATTATGGAATTTTACTATCAAAATTCGTGCTCGGTTCGAAATGTTCATCGCGCGCTGCTTGTGTTCAGCGATGAGGCTCATTTTTGGTTGAATGGGTACGTAAATAAGCAAAATTGCCGCATTTGGAGTGAAGATCAGCCAGAAGCATTGCAACAGCTACCAATGCATCCCGAAAAAGCCACTGTTTGGTGCGGTTTATGGGCCGGCGGCATTATTGGGCCTATTTCTTCAAAGATGATGCGAATCGCAGCGTTACTGTCAATGGTGAACGCTACCGAGCGAAGATAACAAACTTTTTTTTGCCCGAAATGGAAGTTCTTGACTTGCATGATATGTGGTTTCAACAAGACGGTGCCACATGCCACACAGCACGCGAAACAATGGCGCAATTGCGAGGCGAGTTTGGTGAACAGTTAATTTCACGTTTCGGGCCGGTCAATTGGCCGCCTAGATCGTGCGATTTGACACCATTAGATTATTTTTTGTGGGGGTATGTCAAGACTAATGTCTATAGGGACAAGCCCGCTTCGATTGACGCACTGGAAGCCAACATCCATGCATTCATTCGTGAGATACCGGCCGATATGTGTGAAAGAGTATGCCAAAATTGGACTCAGCGGATGGGCTACCTGAGACGCAGCCGCGGTCAACATTTGCATGAAATTATCTTTAAACATTAAATTGCAAGGTTCAAACTATCGATTCAAATAAATATTTCATTCATTTTTTCGAATTTTTTGTGTTTTTTTTTAAAAAAAAGTTCTAAACCTCTTAAAAAATCACCCATTACATGAGGTTTATCTCTACGCTTTTCGCATCAACTTGATGAGATACATTTATCAGATCTGCAGAAAAATGTTCCCATACAAATTTTGACAGTTCGTTTCTGCGGAGATAAAATTTATTTATTTATATACATATTTATTTATTTATTCTATCAAGTGTATAAGCTTTCTTAGAATGCTTATATAAAATACATAATTATAAACATTTAATATCGAGTTTTTCAATAAGAGCGCTACAAAAGTTTTTTTAAATAAAACAAAAACGGTTTTAGATATCAATAAAATTCTTTATTTCTGTGCAAGTACGTTCAATGCCATTATGTATGGAACTCGATTTCTTTTGCATGGCCACCACGGGCACGCTTGCAGAAGTCCAGACGCTGAACCCAATTTTCGACGGTTTTCAAGCATAAATCGGCCGACACTGCTGCAATTTCACGTTCGATATTCGTACGAAGTTTATCAATCGTCGCTTCCTTGTTGGCATAGAACGTAGAATTGACGTAGTCCCACAGGAAATAGTCTAACGGCGTCAAATCGCACGACCGAGGCGGCCAAGCGACTGGACCATTTCGTGAGATAACACGTTCTCCAAACTTGGTTTCCAATAAATTGATTGTGACATTCGCTGTGTGGCTTGTGGCGCCGTCCTGTTGGAACCACATGTCCTCCAAGTCCATATCATCCAATTGGGGACAAAAATATTCGGTTATCATTGAACGGTAGCGATTCCCATTCACAGTAACGTGCCGGTCTTGATCATCACGGAAGAAGTACGGCCCAATGACGCCGCCGGCCCATAAACCACACCAAACCGTAATTTTTTCGGGATGCAATGATGACTCATGGAGTACGTGTGGATTTCTGCCTGACCAATACCGCATATTTTGTTTATTGACGAAGCCATTCAGCCAGAAATGAGCCTCATCGCTGAAGATGATTTTTCAATGAAAATCCGAATCATTTTCAAGTTGTTGGTCAGCCCAATTCACGAACATACGACGCTTCTGGTGGCCAAGCGGCTTCAATTCTTGCGTCAATGTATTCTTGTAAGGATGTAGGCCAAGATCTTTTTGCAAAATTCGCCACAACGACGTCACAGAGATGCCCAACGCTTGAGAACGACGTGTGAGAGACACATTTGGGCTTTCTGCAACTGAAGCCTCAGCGGCAGCAATATTCTCGACACTACGGGTACTTCTTTGTCTCACTGGCACGGGAACATTTTGTACTGTGCCTGTGGATTCAAATTTGTCCAATAGACGCTCAATTTTTGATCTGCTAGGACGATTATGACGACCATAAATTGGACGTAGCGCTCTTAACGTTGAGGCCACTGACTCCGAATTTCGGTAGTAAATTTTAATAATTTCGACTCGTTGTAGGCTCGTATATGTTTCCATCATGAAATGGCAAACCTTACTGAAGAGAAATGTCAAAAGAGCGGCCAGAAATATGGCGTCGTTTGCTGTCCCTGTTGCTCTACTTTTGTAGCGCCCGTGTTGAAAAACCCTTTACAATAATAAATGGTTAAAATAATAATTTAAAATCTTGCAATGAATTTAAGATTGTGGTTTTACAAAACATGAGCAGTTAAAATCTATTAAATGAAATTAAATTAATTAAATGATTGTTATGAGCATAGTTAGAAGAATGCGCAGAGATGTAAAAGAAATTATTTTCTCTTGGCCTAAGAGAACGTTGAGGTGCATAAATGCCTAAAAGGAAAAGCAGAGCTGGACAGTCAATATGCCCAGATATGATATCATGAGCAAATAGTGCAAAATAGTAAGATCGTCTTGTAACTAGAGGTTTTAAGCCAATTAGCTTACATCTTGTTTCATAAGACGGCATACGCAGATACGGGTATAGTTTGCGTAACGCGAATTTTGTAATTCTCTTTTGAGTTTTTTCAAGTCGAATCATGGTAGTGTTATGATAAGGGCTCCAAATAACAGCACAATATTCCAATATTGAAAGAACTAAAGAAACATGCAACGCTTTGACAGTATATGGATCATTAAAATCCCTAGAGTTTCTAAAGATAAAACCAAGCATAGCATTAGCTTTTGATGTTATGTAATCTATATGGGAATTAAACTTCAGCTCACAGTCAAAAATTACTCCTAAATCTTTTTGTTCATATACTCTTTTAAGAACACTGTTGGAAATATTGTATTCAAATAATATTGGACTTTTTAAACGATTTATGGTCATAACTGAACATTTGTAAGTATTCAGATCTAAAAAAATTTTTGAACACCATTCAGTTAAAGAATCGATGTCACTCTGTAGTTGCCAACAGTCTGAAATAGATTTAACAGTTACTAGTAATTTAAAATTGTCTGCAAATAAAAATTTTTGGGCATATTTTATAACATCAGGTAAGTCGTTTATAAAAATTAAGAAAAGCAGTGGACCGAGATGACTGCCTTGGGGAACTCCTGAATAATTGTAAATAATTTTAGATGATATACTCCCTATTTTTACCGATTGAGTCCTGTTGGTAAAATAACTTTCAATCCATCTTAGAAATTTAGAATGAAAACCCATACCTTTCAACTTGAAAACAAGAACATCGTGTTGTACGCTGTCGAACGCTTTTGAAAAATCAGTAAAAACAACGTCACCCTGATATCTATTTTCCATAGATTTAAGATAATAAGTTGTAAAAATTGATAGATTTGTAGTGGTAGACCTCCTGCTCACAAATCCATGTTGAAATTCTGAAATAAGACTTTTAACAATGGAAAACATTTTTTTTCTTTACTATGGCTTCGAAAATCTTCGGTATAATCTGAAGTTTGGCTATGGGTCGATAATAGCTTCAATAGCTTGTTTAGGTCCAGATTTATGAATTGGAGTAATAAAAGAATGTTTCTAGGTATTTAAAAACACACCTTCAGCTAGAGAAAGATTGAAAATGGTAAATAGAGGGCTAATAAAAGAATAACTACAGTTTTTAAGAAAGATTGGAGGAATATTGTCGGTAGCCAAACTTACCGATTCATTGAGATTAGATAATTCCATTTCAATCTCAGCTTCAGAAATAGACATGGAACCAAAAGTCATGTCAGGATCTAATGAATTGTGCCGTTCAAGAATTGATGGTACAAGTTTATAATTCGATTGAAAGAAATTTGCGAATATATCACAAATATTGCTTAAATTATTACCATTAACACCATCAAAACTCATTGTCGACGGTATTCCCTCAGATTTCCTCTTAGTTTTTAAATAACTCCAAAAAGCCGATGAGTTACTTTTAATCTTTGATTCCAGAGACCATAAATACTATCGATATAAAAACCTTTTAAGAAACTCAAATTCTTTCTTAAACGTGAAAAACACAGGCTTAAAGCTGACATCAAACCTGCTCTTTCTTAAAGCACCATACATAGCATTCTTTAAATTACACAGTCTCTTGTTAAACCAAATGGGTTTTTTAGAATTCACAACTCTTTTTGAAGGAACAAACCTCGAAAAAACATTTTCTATTATCATAACGCACATAATTACTATAAATTTGCATTGAATCAGAATTAACTATTGATACATCGAAACTTATATTGAGAGCTTTATGATGAATTCCACAATTATTTAACAAATAATAGTCAGGTTCTGTGACCATTGCATCAATTTCACTTGAAGTAAATACTAAAGGGTTTTCCAATAAGAGGTGTTATTTTGAATAGCCCGCTATTTCGGTGGTTGTCACTTTTGAAGCTGTCATTTTTTGACATTTGACAAGTAAAAACTACGCCATTAATAAAAATGGAACGATACACGCTTCAACAACGCATTGAAATTATTAAAATTCACTATAAAAATGGTGAAAATTTGGCAGAAACATTTTTGGGTCGTCATGAAGCACCTTGTCGGACCGCAATACAGAAATTGGTGGACAAATTCGAGCTGTTGGGACAAGTTAGTGATGTGAAGAATAAAACCCGTGCACGTCGCTCAAGAGCAACTGAGAATATTGCTGTTGTAGCCCAAAGTGTTGAAGAAAACCCAGGTTTGTCCATTCCTCGTCGTTCTTTGGAATTAGGCATTCCACAAACGTCATTACACCGTATTTTGCATAAATACTTGGGTGTTAAGGCTTATAAAGTTCAGTTAACACAAGAACTCAAGCCGGCTGATCATCAACAACGTCGTGTCTTTGCTGATTGGGTCCTTGAAATGCATGAAAATGATCCGGAATTTCATCGAAAAATCATCTTGACTGATGAGGCCCATTTCCACCTCGGAGGCTACGTCAACAAGCAAAACTGTCGCATCTGGGGCTCGCAAAACCCAAGAGTTATTGTTGAAAAGCCTCTCCACCCTCAACGCGTGACTGTTTGGTGCGGTTTATGGTCCGTCGGGGTCATTGGACCTTACTTTTTCGAAAATGAGGCTGGAGCAACAGTTACGGTCAATGGATTGCACTATCGAGAGATGATTAATTATTTTTTATGGCCGGAATTGGATGGTATTGATCTGGACAACGTTTAATTTCAACAAGACGGCGCTACGTGCCACACAAGCAATGAAACCATCGATCTTTTACGGGAAAAGTTTCCGGACCGTGTTATCTCTCGAAGAGGTGATCACAATTGGCCACCGAGATCTTGTGATTTAACACCTTGCGACTTCTTCCTTTGAGGACACGTGAAAGATAAGGTCTACGCCAACAGCCCAGCGTCAATTCAAGACCTCAAAGATGGAATTCGTGAGGATATCGAGGACATAGGGCAGCCACTTTGCGATTTGGTTATGGAAAATTTCATGAAAAGGATATGGTCCTGTAAGCGTGGTCGTGGCGGCCATTTGGCTGATGTTGTGTTCCATTATTAACGGCATACCTTCCTCTTTATAATGAAATAAACATCCGATCATTTATCTCAAAAAATGCCATTTTTCTTTGAATATCAAAATAACACCTCTTATTGGAAAACCCTTTAGATCAAGCCACCTTCCCAAATAGTTTTCGATGCAATTAATTTGGATTAAATTTAAAGTAAACAAAGAATCAATTACTTCAACTTCATAGTCTTTGCAAATATTATAAGGAATTAGACATTTATCTTCTTCAGAATAAGACCATTTGACAGAAGAAAGATTAAAATCACCTAAAACTATAATATAAGAGTTTGAATCTAAATCATTAGCTATATGCTAAATGTTTGAAATATGAGCTGAATAAATATTTAATGGAGATTTCGGTGGTATATAAGATATAATACAAAACAATTTGATAAACATATTTTCTTCAGACCGAATACAATCTATTCAATTTGCTCAATATTGTCAGATAAGTTAAATAAATCAATTTTTCTACTACTAAGTGAAGAATTAACTGCCAGCAAAAAGCCTCCACCTCTTGTCACTCCAGCAAGGCTTCGATCATTTGTGCAAACAACAAATCTGGTAGTGAGCCATTTTCTGTAAGGGCAATCAGAAAAAAATTATCGTCAGTGGTAGAAAGATAGAAATCTGTAGTTTTAGATCTCGTGCCTCCTACATTATGATAATAGATAGTAATATTGTTACACGATCTATGGATTGTTGTAGAAAGGGGAAATTTTTTCGTTACTTCTGCATGATGACTGGGCCTGGCGGATCGTTTTTTGAGTTGAATTTGTTCAAAAATGGTATTTTGTTCCGATTTTTATGTTGGAGGTATATAACCACTTTAGTGTAAAGGGTCCGCCATCTAACGTTTTTTTTTCAACTAGTGCTTATTTCGTGAATGGTAACACTTAGCTCATTTCTGATTTGACAGATAATTAGTTTTATCCTTCCGCTGAACGAATATGGTTGTGTATACGCTTCGCTAAGTGGGCCTGCGATCGACTTAATGAAGATGCCGATTTTGCCAAAAAAAATCATCTTTTCAGATGAAGCTCATTTTGATCTTGGCGGGTAGTAAACAAGCAAAATTGTCGCATTTGGGGGACAGACAAACCGCACGCATACATTGAAAAGCCGATACACTCAAAAACGAGTCACTGTTTGGTGCGGATTTTGGTCCAGAGGCATAATTTGGCCATTTTTCGAAAATGAGCAAGGAGTGGCCGTTACAGTCAATGGCGATCGTTATCGGGCCATGTTGAACGAAATTGAAGAGGAGGATATTGGCAATATTTGGTTTCAACAGGACGGCGCTACGTGCCACACAGCCGAAGCTAAACTCGATGTTTTGCGCCATTTTCAAAAACAAAAGAAGTTATTTGGCGGACCCTTTATATACAAACTTATGTTGAAAATGCATTTGACGTCTGGTAGGAGGTGTGCTGAAATAAATTTGTCTGAGACTTAGAACCTCATAATAGGGAATATTATGCGCAGAGTATTACCATGTGACCAGCACATGGTTGTATTTGAAAAGAAAACAGGCTTTTAAAGTTTTCAGTTGAAAAGTGAATTTGAAAATAATTAAATGGTGTCTGAGAGGCTTAAGGCTGAAAAAAAAACGTCTGAGACCGACATTTTGATAATCAGGAGAATTATTCTGAATTTTTGGTGTATAATTTATTTGGTTATACCTCCAACACAAAAATCGGAAAAAAATACCATTTTTGAACGCCCAACCCCACCCCCGGTTAAAAAAAATACCTGACAGACGGTTGGATTTGGTATAGGAACATATAGCCCTATGAATTTCGGTTATACCTCCACTCCCAAAATTTGCTACCGGCTCTTAGACTATTACCTTAGGGCAATTATAAAGCAACCATTCCTGTACAACTCGAGATTTATGTGTAGGGTCGTTATCTTGGTGGAATTGAAAAGTGCTATGAATACTCATTTTGTCAATACTTTGTCGTAAGTTTTGCTTCAAAATGTCTAAATACATCATTCGGTCCATTATTCCGTCTATAAAGACCAAATTTCCAACCCCCGTATGTGACATACAGCCCCATACCATCACCGAACATCCACCATGTTTAACGGTAAGTAAAAAAGGTTTTCCTTTTTTTTCACAATAATTTCGCACTTCAGTACCAAAAAAGTACACATACGCCATAGTGTACTGAAGCAAAAAGAAAATAAAAACAAAGAGATGTTTTATAGACAACAATGTTTTGCTTTATTTTAAACTATATATTTGCCACTGAGGAAAATTTACGACTACTACGAAATATAAAATTACCACACATGAACAGAAAAGTAACAACAATTAAAAAGAAACTAAAAATTTGTTAAAAATATCAACAAAAAATTAACATTCCTGCCATTAATTTATATAGTCGATATGCTCGCTCATACCACCTGCAGAATTCCAGTTTTAATACATATGTATCTCCGTTTTCGATTTATTTTCATCTTTTTTTTTTGGAAGAGTTTATTTTACTATATCCAAACATAATTTTATGTGGAGATTTAAATTTTAATATCTTGGGACATCAAAACCCTTTATTTTATAGCATGGTGAACTCATAAAATTTTTACTTTGTTAATTCAATCAATCATACTCACTTCATGCCAAACAAAACTCCTACACTTTTGGATATGTTTTTAGTTTCTAATACTGATTTGATTACTCACTTTGATCAGATCTCTGTTACCGGATTTTCTCACCATGATTTGATCTTTTTAACTTCATACATCTTTGAAACCTAAGAATCGGTTTACACTTTGACTTATCGGCACTTCCAATCAATTAATATCGAAAATATTTTTAAGGACTTTTCCAATATCGATTGGTCACTTGTGTATGAAACTTCCAATGTTAATGAGCAATTAAGAATTCTTTACAACATCATTTATGTTACCTTATGATAAACATGTTCCAATTCGGAAAAAAATTATGAAAAGTGAAAGTAAACCTGAAATTTATAAACAATTTAAGATAATTCGCAATAAAGTACCTTAGTTGATCAGAAAAAACAAAACAGTTTATTATGAAAAAACATTCAATGCTGATCAACCCAGGTCGTCATTTTAGAAAAATATTCGCAAAATTATAATAAATCCAAAAAAAGGAACCCCTTTAAACCTAATTGTAGAGGATTTAAATAAATTAAATAGAAAATTTGTCAATTCATGTTTCGAAAACCGTTTCACCTTTAATAATGATTACAAGAGTCATAATATTGCAAACACATTATCACTTAGTTGTTTCGATGAAGAAAGTATAGGGGAGTGTATTCTTGGAGTAAAAACAAAGCCGGTAGGACTCGATGGCATACATCCTGATTTTGTAAAAATTCTTCTACCCGCTCTCCTAAAAGTAGTTACCCATATATTTAATACTTGCATTACTACAAACACTTTCCCAGATTCTTGGAAAATTGAAAAAATCCTTCCGATTCCCAAAAAAACTAGTACTAATGTTCAAGAATTTAGACCCATTGCAATCCTGCCATATCTGAGTAAAGTTTTTGAAATATTAAATAGGAAGCAAGTAAAAAAATATCTATTGGAAAATAAGCTCATTACTGAGCTTCAATCTGGGTTCAGGAGTCTACACAGTTGTGTTAGAGCTCTGTTAAAAGTAACCGAAGATATACGTTCTGGCATAGACAATGATATGATGGCACTTGTTTTTTTCTCTTGATTTCTCAAAAGCATTCGATTCAGTGGACCACAAAATTCTTCTTCAAAAACTTTCATGCCAGTTTGGTTTTGAAGGTTCAGCCTGCAGACTAGTGGCATCATATCTCGAAAATCGATTTCAAGCTGTGTTCTGTGAAAATAAAAGTTCATCTGCCTTGCCTGTATGCCTTGGTGTTCCTCAAGGCTCTGTTTTGTGGCCGTTGTTGTTTGCACTTTTTATTAATGATATTTCAAAATTTGCAGACGATGTTCAAACATATACTTTTTTTAACAAATCTTCCCTTCAATTAGCTTTTTCTAAAATGAATGATAATCTTAGCTCTATTTATCAATGGTCGGAAAAAAACAACATAAGGCTAAATCCAACTAAAACTAAGGCGATTCTTACTAACCGAACAAATAATATAAACTGCGAATTTCCACCCTTGCACCTTAACAACACCAGAATAGAGTTTGTATGCAAATTCAAAAATCTTGGAATTATCTTTAATCAGAATCTTACATGTACAGTTGATAAACATAAATAAATCTAAATCTAAATCTAAGCCATCAGTTAGTACTTATTCTTCAGATAGACTAAAAATCAGATTTTAAACAATCAGATACAATTAATTAATAGGAATAAATCTTTTACCAGTAGAATAAAGTTATCTGCCAGTTTGAGAGCGGGATAAGGAGTTATTCTTAGGAATAAATAAATTAAATGTAAAAAAAAATTGTTTTTCAATTCATGTTGCTTTTAATATTATATGAAAATTTTTTAAATGCAATATTGTTTAGTGTATTGAGAAATGCATAATATTGTTTAAATTATAAAGAAGGACCAGATTGCAAAATTATAAAGAATCGGTAGACCTATCAAAAAGATATATCTACTTGAATTACCCAAAAATAA
Organism: Leucozona laternaria; assembly: GCA_932273885.2. Lineage (NCBI taxonomy): Eukaryota > Metazoa > Arthropoda > Insecta > Diptera > Syrphidae > Leucozona > Leucozona laternaria. Next base: position 276,383,799 of record OW026366.1, read on the forward strand.
TACCAATTTCTCAAAAAAACGTGGAATACCCAATTCCGTTATGTGAATTGTTGGCAAAAACCTGAAATGCAGTTTTCTTACAATTGACTTTGGTTATTACAGGTACGAAGTTTAATCAAAATCGTTGAAGCTTTTTTCGAGGAAATTTTTATAAAACCAAAATATTTATTTGTCTGGCACCTACCCGTTCTAGATGAGCAAAAAACAAAAATTCTAATTCAAACTTTAGAGAATCACATAAAAATACTCTCTACCAAATTTGAAGCAAATCGGTCCATCCGTTTAGGCTCTAGCTCAAACAACAGTGTACGCACAGACAGACCGACGCGACGCCGAAAGACATGATGAAACCCACATAACTATTTATTATAATCGATTTTATTTTCCATAAAAAAATGTTAAAAAATGTACAGAATAATAAATAAAAACACGAATTACGCGTTTCGATTTGAATGTTTTTTTTTTTTTTTTAAATTTGAATTTAAGTGTTTACTTTTGATTGAAAAATTTAATGCTGTTATCTGACCGTTTGAGAGTCTAATAACTAATGGGTGATTTTTAAGCTGGTTTGGTTTTGGCAACACTGGTTTTGACAGCTGACGTGTGTTTAGTACCTTGTGTCACTGTCAAACAGCTTCAGTTTGGTTTGCAATTTAACCATGGATCGTCTTACAAATGAACAACGCTTACAAATTATTGAATTTTACTACCAAAATTCGTGCTCGGTTCGAAATGTTCATCGCGCGCTGCTTGTGTTCAGCGATGAGGCTCATTTTCGGTTGAATGGGTACGTAAATAAGCAAAATTGCCGCATTTGGAGTGAAGATCAGCCAGAAGCATTGCAACAGCTACCAATGCATCCCGAAAAAGCCACTGTTTATTGCGGTTTATGGGCCGGCGGCATTATTGGGCCTATTTCTTCAAAGATGATGCGAATCGCAGCGTTACTGTCAATGGTGAACGCTACCGAGCGATGATAACAAACTTTTTTTTGCCCGAAATGGAAGTTCTTGACTTGCATGATATGTGGTTTCAACAAGACGGTGCCACATGCCACACAGCACGCGAAACAATGGCGCAATTGCGAGGCGAGTTTGGTGAACAGTTAATTTCACGTTTCGGGCCGGTCAATTGGCCGCCTAGATCGTGCGATTTGACACCATTAGATTATTTTTTGTGGGGGTATGTCAAGGCTAATGTCTATAGGGACAAGCCCGCTTCGATTGACGCACTGGAAGCCAACATCCATGCATTCATTCGTGAGATACCGGCCGATATGTGTGAAAGAGTATGCCAAAATTGGACTCAGCGGATGGGCTACCTGAGACGCAGCCGCGGTCAACATTTGCATGAAATTATCTTTAAACATTAAATTGCAAGGTTCAAACTATCGATTCAAATAAATATTTCATTCATTTTTTCGAATTTTTTGTTTTTTTTTTAAAAAAAGTTCTAAACCTCTTAAAAAATCACCCATTACATATAAAGGGTCTTCCAATAGGGACTTCCGAACTTTGACAGTTGATAACTGCCATATTGGTGACGCTACATCTATCAAATTGGCTGTTACTTATTCCGTCTGTTATGCTTAATTATGATGGACAAACATGGAGCAAAAATATTTTCTGGCGTTATTGTAAGCAGGCTAGAAAAATGGGTGGACTATAATAAAATTCTAACAGATTTTCAAGCGGGTTTCTGAAAAAACTACTCAACAGTTGATCAAATATTCTGCTTAACATCAATAATCAAGGCTTTTTCACGCTAGGAAAAGGAAGGTTTACTCCTTCTTTGTAGATTTCAAAGCTGCGTTTGATTTAGTCAATCGCAATGCACCAACGTATAAGGTGTCTCGAATAGGTCTATCATCCAGATTCATTAAACTTCTGAAAGAAATGTATACCGACACCAAAGCGGTGGTATGGAATGGATCAGATTACTCGAAATGGTTTAGCACCGACTCTGGAGTGAAGCAAGGTTGCCTGCTAAGTGCACTACTTTTTTCATTATTTATAAATGACATAGTAACTTGCATACCCGGTGGCGTCCGAATCACTGATACAAATGTCAATATTCTTATGTACGCAGACGACATAGTTCTTCAAGCCGAATCACCTGAAAGCTTACAGCTAATGATAAACCGCCTTTCCGACTGCTGTGAAACATTGGGACTAACCGTTAACGTGGAGAAATCGAAAATTAGCGGGAAACAATTGGTTCTTTAATGGAAGCAGAATTGACGTTGTTCAAGAATTCAAGTATTTGGGAGTTAAAATAAATTCTACCTCCGACTTCAAAAATCATATACAAGAAAAAACCAGCACTTCACAGAGCCTGATCAACATGACGTGGCGCAATATTTTAACCAATCAAAACGTCACACTATCAACCAAATACAAAGTTTTTGATAGTGTCGTGAGATCAACGTTGTGCTATGCTGCCCAAATATGGGGAATAGATGAATTGGAAGAAGTAGAGAAATTTCAAATAAACTTTCTTAAAAAAACTTTTTAAACTGCCGAGAAATACGCCAAATTACGCTATCTATTCGGAAACTGGTTTGCCGAAAATGCATACTTACACCCTAAAGTTTCAAGCTGATTATATACTAAAAATAGCCCCACATTCCGATAGCCGACTGACTTATGTAAGAAAAAAGAAACCGAGATTTGTGGATGATGAAACGGCAGGACATCGCCTTAACCTATGGAGTAAACCTTCAATGGAATTTTCAAAACATGGAACAACTTAAAAAAGAGTTATATGCCGTTATACAACTTCAAGAAGATAAAGTTGGAAATAACCTAGTTGTTGAAGCCCATGAATCACAACCTTTCAAATAAAAATTACTTTCGTGATGATTTCAGCTATCAGGAAATCTCGCTCCTATTGAAAACAAGATGTGAGCTTCTCTATTTAAATGGCATTCCATACAAAGTCAGCTTCAATCAATTTTGCACTCTCTGTAATATGAACGCGAAGGAAGATGTATTTCACTTCGTAAGCATTTGCTAAGTTTTAAAACTACAAAGACTTGCACACCTTTGTAAAAAAAAAAAACATTTACAATGACTGAAACCATCGATATTTTGAATGAAAAGAATTGGAAATGTAAAATCCATCCAAAAATTCAGAAATCTTATTATTACTGAGTATTCCTTAAATAATTATAAACATAAATATTTTGCCACTCGAGCTGACGGCCTAGCCAAAGCATTAAAATTCAGAACTTGTAACTACCACTATGTAATGAAAATTGTATCCCAATAAATGAATAACTTACTTTTACTTACTCATGGATAGATATATCTTTCAACAGAACGTGCAAATGATAAAATTTTTTTACCCAAATGGGTATTCTGTCCGGGCAACGTACCGCGTGCTTCGCCCATCTTGCGGTGTGTTTGCTGAATGGGCTCTGGAGGTGGTGTAAACTAACTCTAATTTTCATCGAAAAATCATCTTCAGCGATGAGGCCCATTTCTGGATGAAAGGGTATGTCAATAAACAAAATTGTCAAATTTGGGACGAAACCAATCCAAATGAGATCCAAGAGTGTCCAATGCATCATTGAAGAAGTCACTGTTTTGTGTGAATTTTGGGCTGGCGGCTTCATCGGTCCATATTTTTTGAGAATGACTTTGGCCAGGCCATCAGCGTCAACGGCGAGTGCTACAGGTCGATGATTACCAACTTCTTTTGGACTGAATTGGACACCAACGACATGTGGTTTCAACAGGATGCCGCTCATAATGGCATCAATAGGCCTTTCAAATGAATACAAAATTTCGATATCTCACTTTGTTTTATTTCAGTTTTAAGACAGGAAGGATGGGAGGGGGCGTATAGTGTTATATGTAGTTTTGATTTAAGCCTCAACAACTAAAATGTTAAAACTATTATAGTTTTTACTGTTGCATTGAGTGGTCAAATTTTGAGACCTTCATTTTGGTACTCTGCGGCTTACCTTTTGGATTAAAAACGATGTGATGATGTGCATCGATTTGGACATATCACACTTTTTTGCGTGCATTGGAGACTTGATGATGATGTTTTTGAAAACATTTTCATTGTGTTTAAGCATTTCCTAGTTGATCAGGCAAAAGTTTTAAATAAATTTCGCACACACTTAGAATTTCCTCCAGACGAAGAATAATTCTTGGTTACAATTAAAATCCCACAGAGAGAGTTGTATAGTTATAGGGCGGAGTTGCAACAAGTGTCAGACTTTTTTTGGGACATTCTTATAAGATGTGGTGCTTATGAAATTTATCACTGTATTTTTAATAGTTTTAGAGCCGATTTTTCAATCATCAGTTAAAGAGTCAGTTGACTGTCAGAGGAATATAACGGGTGATTTTTTAAGAGGCTTAGAACTTTTTTTAAAAAAAAAAACACAAAAAATTCGAAAAAATGAATGAAATATTTATTTGAATCGATAGTTTGAACCTTGCAATTTAATGTTTAAAGATAATTTCATGCAAATGTTGACCGCGGCTGCGTCTCAGGTAGCCCATCCGCTGAGTCCAATTTTGGCATACTCTTTCACACATATCGGCCGGTATCTCACGAATGAATGCATGGATGTTGGCTTCCAGTGCGTCAATCGAAGCGGGCTTGTCCCTATAAACATTAGCCTTGACATACCCCCACAAAAAATAATCTAATGGTGTCAAATCGCACGATCTAGGCGGCCAATTGACCGGCCCGAAACGTGAAATTAACTGTTCACCAAACTCGCCTCGCAATTGCGCCATTGTTTCGCGTGCTGTGTGGCATGTGGCACCGTCTTGTTGAAACCACATATCATGCAAGTCAAGAACTTCCATTTCGGGCAAAAAAAAGTTTGTTATCATCGCTCGGTAGCGTTCACCATTGACAGTAACGCTGCGATTCGCATCATCTTTGAAGAAATAGGCCCAATAATGCCGCCGGCCCATAAACCGCAATAAACAGTGGCTTTTTCGGGATGCATTGGTAGCTGTTGCAATGCTTCTGGCTGATCTTCACTCCAAATGCGGCAATTTTGCTTATTTACGTACCCATTCAACCGAAAATGAGCCTCATCGCTGAACACAAGCAGCGCGCGATGAACATTTCGAACCGAGCACGAATTTTGGTAGTAAAATTCAATAATTTGTAAGCGTTGTTCATTTGTAAGACGATCCATGGTTAAATTGCAAACCAAACTGAAGCTGTTTGACAGTGACACAAGGTACTAAACACACGTCAGCTGTCAAAACCAGTGTTGCCAAAACCAAACCAGCTTAAAAATCACCCATTATGTCATTTATTAATAATGAAAATAGTAGTGCACTTAGCAGGCAACCTTGCTTCACTCCAAAGTCGGTGCTAAACCATTTCGAGTAATCTGATCCATTCCATACCACCGCTTTGGTGTCGGTATACATTTCTTTCAGAAGTTTAATGAATCTGGATGACAGACCTATTCGAGACACCTTATACGTTGGTGCATTGCGATTGACTAAATCAAACGCAACTTTGAAATCTACAAAGAAGGAGTAAACCTTCCTTTTCCTAGCGTGAAAAAGCCTTGATTATTGATGTTAAGCAGAATATTTGATCAACTGTTGAGTAGATTTTTCAGAAACCCGCTTGAAAATCTGTTAGAATTTTATTATAGTCCACCCATTTTTCTAGCCTGCTTACAAGAACGCCACAAAATATTTTTGCTCCATGTTTGTCCATCATAATTAAGCAAAACACAGATGTAGCGCCACCAATGTGGACCTTATCAACTGTCAAAGCTCGGAAGTCCCTATTGGAAGACCCTTTATATGTAGTTCTACAATTTTCTCAGTTTTATTCTATTACTGAAATCCTTTCATTGGTATAAAATTTATTGATTAAATTTATTACTCTTTGATGAAAATAAAATAACCTTTCATCACAAATAGAGTGCAGTATTTTGTCTTAAATTAGAAAAAGGCCTTAGGTAACAGTTCGATACATTTCCTTTGAATTAAATTCTTTTGTAATCAAATCAATTTTTGTGAAGTTTAATGTTCAACCTTAGAAGAAAAATAATAACAACAAAAATAAAAATCCTTTTTCTTATGGCATCCTTTTTAGACACTGCCAGCTTTAAAAAAAAAGAAGAAAAAAAAGAGGAAAAAAAAACTTCTGATAGCAAAACAAAACTAATCTGATTTAAGATTCATTAACATTCTGAAAGTGTTTCCCAATAACTCAAAAAAAAAAAAAAAAAAAACGAAGGATTTTTAATTAAACAAATACCTACCCTGAGTGAATGGACAGAGTTTTTATTCAAAGAAAAACTAGATGAAACTTCTTAGTTCTTATTTTTAATTTTATTTTTTTTTTTTTTAACTTTGTAAGTCGACAACAGGACAGGAAAGTCGCAGACACTTTCAGATCCGTCGAAAAGACTCTACTTTATTAAAATTATAAAAGAAAACTTTTTTTTCTTTTTTTTTAAACAAAAACAAAAAATACAAATAATATCTTAAAGTTTTCTGCAATCGCATTGTTGGACGAGTAAATTACTTTAACGATGAACTTTTTCCAACTCTATAATGTGTTTCGTTCAATTTGTAACTGGATGTAATGTACAATATACACATGTATACGTGCGGACATGTATTTCAAAAAAAAGAAAAATAATAATACATATGAAATAAAGACATAAGACGTCTGGTTTCTATAAAGAAGAAGAAGAAACAATTATTTCTCATTATGACACTGGATCATCAAGAACAAAATGAAACATTCATTTGTATTGTACAAGAGCAGACATTGATAGAATTAGGACTGCCATAAACTGACATCGTTCTGTTGTGGATTGTGCTCCTGAAAGAAAAGTTAGATGGGTAATAAGGGGTTTGTTCATATAAATTTGTTTTATCTGTTAAAATTGTGTGAAAATGTTGATTGAGACTATTAAATTAAAAAACAAAAATAACACTCTGAAGCTCTGAACGACGTTTATTTTTCGAATATTTATAAGAATTTAAAATATTCGAGGGAGAGCCACCGACAAAAATAGTTGGGTAATTTGATTACAAAAAGTTTTGGCCTTTTTGGGGTCATTTAATGCTTGTGGGTGTTTATCTAGAAGTCTGCCAACCCTCAGCCGGGGGTGTGGGGGCCATGGACCCCTAAAGAGACAAACAAATCAATGAAGTTACGTCATTTGATAACGAAAACGTTGGCTTTTTTTGTACTCTCTTCATGCTTGTGAGTATTATTCGTGAAGTGCGCCCACCGTTAGGTGGAAGGTGTAGGAACCAAAAACCAGAGGGGCAAATACAAAAAAAAAAATTAAGTTACGTCATTTGATAACGAAGAATTTTGGCATTTTAGTAGATAATATTGATGCTTATTAGTATGATTCTGAAAGCCTGTCAGCCGAAAGGCGGTTGGCCAAGGGCTCCCAAATTGAAAACACAAAAAAAAACTAATCAACTTACTTCGTTTTGGCATTTTGACGTTTCCGTAAAAATAAATCATCCACCCAGAAAGTATATAATATCGGGTTTTCACGTTTTCCCAACTTTTAGAATTTTTTGTTGGTACGGGGTACGCGTATAACTGTGCTGAACATTATCCGATTGGAAAGGAGATTTTTGTGCTGGATTTGTTTGGAACCAAGTACCTATTCACTATGGTTTTGAAAATTTCGACAGGAAATGTCAGAAAATCGTGAAAAATCTAAATTATATACTTTCTGGGCGGAACCAGTTTCGCGGGGTCAGTTAGATATGCAGGGTGATTCGCATACGGTGTAGTAAAAAGCTAAAGCGTGTAGGTTGGGTTGAGATAAGAAAAAAATCGTACAGGAGAGGGGAGTCTATTCCACTTGTTTAGCCAGGAAGGGCAGTTTTTTAAAAAATTGAATTAAAACTGAAAAGAAAATTATTTAAAAAAAAAAACAAAAGTTACACTTACAATGCCATGTTACATTTTTTTGTAAAGCTAAAAATCTCTTCTTTTATAGTGTTTTTAAATAAAGTTGTTTTAGAGAATAGTTTTTGAAAAATTAATTTTCAAACTCAAAATTTTGAAAAAAAAAAGTTCAAACTAATATTGTTCAAAATTTTACATTATTGAGTAGTATTTTTGTTTTAAATATTCAATGCTCTTATTAATTTTTAGTCAAACACCAAAAACAAGATGCGCTATAATCTTTTCTTGCTCTTTAGAAAATTGAAATTAACAGAAATAAAATTACCTTAATTTAACTCCAATCCGTTGCTTAAGTTGCTTAGTTATTTTCAATTTTCGCAAAAAGTAAAAGACATTCAAGCATTCGGTTATCTATATTTGACTACAAACTTATAAGAGCATTGAAATTTGAAAACAATATTAAGACTTAATTACTAAAAATTTTGAATTTTTTTTTTAAATTTAGGGTTTGAAAATTAATTTTTTAATAACCATCCTCTAAAACAACTTTATTTAAAAACACATTAAATGAAGAGATTTCTGGCTCCACAAGAAGGTATATCATGGCATTGTAGGTGTTACCATTGTTTTTAAATTATTTTTTTTTTTCTGTTTTAAATCAATTTTTTTTTCAAAAGTTCCCCCTCCTAGCTAAACGGCGGGAGGGGGGAATAGATACCTCCTCTCCTACGATTTTTTTCTGTTTTCGACCCAACCTACGCGCTCTAGGTTTGTGTCACACCTTATGCGAATCACCCGATATAACTGCAATGCTTTCCTACTGCAAAATAGTGTATTGGTGGGGTGGGCCAAATACAAGTTTCTTTTTAAAAATGCAATAAAATTAACTAAATTAAATTTTTTCCATATATTAATATAATATAATAAAGGCTATTAGTTAGAGCAAACATTCCCATTAATTATGGAACACAAAGTCGTTCAAGCGGCTGTCTCGCATAGCATTCTGTCACTCCAATTTTCCAAGACCTTGTTGATGGTTTCGGGCTGTAGCTCACGGATTACTTGGATGATATTGGCCCTAAGTGCTTGAATCGTTTCCGGATTGTTGGCATAACATCGGACCTTTGCGGTTCCCCACAAATAAAAGTCGAAAGGGGTCGAATCGCAGCTCCGAGGCGGTCAATTGACATCACCAAGACGGCTGATAACACGATTTGGGAATTTGGTGCGCAAAAGATCGATTGTGGCATGGGCTGGTGTGGCATAGCGCGCCATCCTACATAAACCAGAAGTAGTCCAAGTCCATGTTTTCAATTTCAGTAAAAATGAAGTTGGTTAACATGGCTCTGTAACGCCCAACGTTGACCGAAACGTTATTCCCAGCCTCATTTTCGAAGAAAAATGACCCAATGATGCCACCACTCCACAATCCGCACCAAACTGTCACTCTTTGTGGATGCATTGGCTTCTCGACAATAATGTACGGGTTTTCTGAGCCCCAGATGCGAAAATTTTGTTTGTTAACGTAGCCGCCGAGACGAAAATGCGACTCGTCAGAAAAAAAATGATTTTTTGCCTTTTCAAAAATCACTGCTTGGGCTACACAGCACTCACTTTGTAAATAATTTTTCAATATTTCCCAACGCTGTTCAAGCGTAAAGTGACTCGTTTCGTTCCGCGGAGGTATGACACTGACTGTCTGTAAAGATTTCGAGCAGGAAACAGCTATCAGTGTCAAAATAACCTATGATTTAAAAAGAAACCACTAGATGGCCCACCCGCTATATCTTCTAAAATAAATGATGACGTCTGTCATATCTTAACCTGATGCCACACGAGCAAGTACTCTCGTTGGCAACTTGCAACACTTTTAAATGCTTTTCACATCATAAATTTAACGTTCATTCTGGGATGCCACTGGGTAGCCATTAAGACTCTTCGTTTTTTTCTTTTTTTTTCATTAATGACGAATCATCTGAGTTGAAACATTGAAATATTGTAATTTATTAATTTATTTGTACCGTCACATGGTTCTTCACCTTCAAAGCATTTTAAAATGTTCTCAATTGTTTTTTGACTAAATGTTAGCATCTTAACTTCGATAAAAATAAAAGTATTAATTTTAGTAGCTCCCCGTCGAGTACAAATAGGCGCTTTGGATTATTACGTCAGCAGAGGTCTGGGGATCAAATACCAGCCTCTACCACATAAATACAAACATTTTCTTTCAAGAGATATTACCTCTTGGCAGAAAGTACCCAATTCTATAGAACTATCAGTGAAATACTTACCACTTCTCATGCAATCTCCATCGACATTGAAAAACCCAACGCGACATCCACATTCACCAAAAAAGCATTCCATAGACTGATGCTCAGCATGAAGATGATATTGATAACAATCGTTATGGTCAATACAATAATCTCCATAAACTGTGTGAAATTTTGAAAACTTTATAAAAATTCCAAATCAAAATGCTACAATAAATCTTCTTACCTATTTTTCGTTCGCAAATTTTATGCTTTTGTCCATTGGCTTCTTCAAATTCAAAAACAAAATGCTTGTAATCACAGGCACATTTCTTCATATAGCATTCGGAGCCAGCTCCTAGTTTATACTTGCACTGGTTATGCTCTTCACAAGATTCCTTGTAATCGGCAAATGGTAGGCATTTAAGATCCTCAGTTGCTGTATAGCCTTTTATACAGGTACATGTGTTTCGGTGGCAGATTGAATTGGCCGTATGATTGAGACATTGCTGGCTATCTAGGCATCTATTTTTAAGACCTAAAGGAGAGGATTAAAAATAATATGGAAGCAGCTTATATTGGTTCAGTGAAATAGTTGATGATATTAAACTCTCAAAGCATCATTTTCTGGAAATTGATTTGTCTCATTGGGAATTTACATTATTCATAAGCGTCCTAAGCCTAAAATGTTATTCCATGTTTTTGCCTGGCCAATTCAAGATGATTTACCATATTCCAATACCTACCAACAATCGATACACAAATTCCACTGTGATCAATGAAATTCTTCTGGCACATGCATTTCTTCTCCTCCATGTGGCATTCGGCGAATCTATCCAATCCCAGACACTGCGAGTTGTCCTCGCATTTCTCCCCCAGCACTAGGTTCTCTGAAAGAACAGAAATCACATAAAGTTCTGCCAGAACATGGTCAAGCAATTGCTTTAATTAACTCTTAATACACCGCCTGCGATCGAAACTCGGAACGAAATCTGCCTCGCAATAGCATATTGACTGGGCGTGATTGCAAATGGAATGTGGTTTCGTGCATGGGCAGGTTCCTCCAATAAAGTTGTTCATTTTGTTATCCTGCGAAATGGATAGAACGAGAGGATATAGTTTTCCGAAAAAGGACTCAGCTCTGAAAATGTGCAGAAGAGGGGGGGGGGGGGGTTGTACTTCAAAGTGTACTTTAATTTGAACTTACTTGTGGCTTGCAGGCTGTCCTTTCGCCATTCAAATTGCTGCAGAGACATTGACCGTCCAGGCAGGTGGTGTTGTATTCGGGTCCTTTAAAGTGGCTGCAGTCGGAGTTCACGTTGCAATTCAGTTCCAGGAGGTCTGTTTGCGTATAAATACGAATTGAAATGATTCAGGTATTTTTTTTTTGTCAAATAAAAAATGTTTTAAAGTCAAATATTTGCAAGATTCTTCTGAGATAATGTTTTTTTTATTTTGTTTTTTTTATTATTTTGATTAGAAAATGTATATTTATTTCATTTTGACTATTCCTAATCAACTACACATAAATGTATACACATAATCACCTCCTTTAAAAAGAGTAGAAAGTTGTTGTGGCATCTGTTGCAATACTGTTTTCTAATTAAAAAGCTTTTTTGTGTGTTCGCTTTGAAGTTGAAAGTTATTTTTCAAAAACGACCGACAACTACGGTTGAAGTCAACATTTTTGATGTTGATGTTTGAATTATGAAATTGCTTAGAGATATCGTCAATGTCGTAAAACTTTCCCAGGTTCCAGAGCGGGAGGTGTCGATACAAAAATTCTTACAACCATCGATATAAAGAAAATGTGGCTTATAAAGCATTTGATAATCATTAGGTGATAGAGAAAAGCTTGGTCGTTGACACGATATCCTGGTCAGACCGCGAGGCTTTGGGTAAAAAAATAAAAAACCTCTTTGACCGTGAAAGAATGGTACTTTCAGGGTTCTCACAATAATTAGTATCAAAAGTTGCCCAAATTCATTAGCTGAGAAATTTCATACCAACTTGCCCAATGAGCAATACCCACTTTTCCCACTATGGGCGTTTTAGTAATTTCACCTTCCTTTGAACGTGAAAAAAAACGGAACTTTCACTGATCGCAAAAAATATAAATATTAGTATACAAATTTGTGCGACTTCATAAGCTTTCATATGAAACCTCGTTTGACCATGTGTCATGCCCACTTTTTGGGTTATGGGCGTTTTAGTGATTTCACTGAATTTGTACTGAAAAAAAAAAAAACAAGGTAAAAGGTGTATTTTTTAGATGTGGTTTGCCATTTCATAATTGATAGACTTACTCCTGAACAATGTTTGCAAATCGTTTATTATTATCGAAATAATGGTTCGGTTCGCACGACACATCGCGTGCTGCGTTCAATATTCGGTCGACATAATCCCAAAATCGCATAAATTCGAGCAACCATGGATCGGTTTCGCACCACGTTTAATCTAGTGGGTAATAAGCATCCTCATCAGAGACGCCGTACAATGGAGCAAAATATCAAAGAAGACCCGAATGAGTCGATCCTCCGTCGCGCGCAACAATTGGAGCTGTCGAAAATTTGGCTTCTCTGTTGGAATTTATTCGAGATAGCCGCGGCGGCCACTTGCCCGAAATCATTTTTAAAACATAATGGAAAACCCTTATCTTGGCCATAACATTAAATTATATATAATAATTATTTAAAGTTGTTAAAATATGTATACAAAAGATAACGCGTATATTAAAGGGGGCTCTCTGAGTTTAGTTGTCAGTCACTGCTGTCGTAATGGCTACTATATATTAGTATTTAGCTATTTTACTACAGAAAGGGCTGCTGTTCTAAATATGACTCAAAATGGCTTCCCAAGTTACCTCATTTAAAAATTAATGATGACAAAATTGAAAATGCTATCTAAAATTTTATGAAAAACACACATTTTGATTTTTTCACATTCGTGTTTCAACAAAAGATTCCACAATACACAGCACATCTCTGTTGAGTTTCAGAAGGGGATACCGATATACCCTTCAAGCAACAAGCAAACTTGTCCGTTTTAGATCCGTCCACGTAGTCAACATCGTATGGACCACTTCGCACACGCATCTAAATATGGATCCTCAAATCTGCGTTTGGCAGCTGAAATTAGTTTTGAAATTAGGATTACCACTCAATCCTTGAGCACCTTCTCAAGTGTCTTATTCATACCAAATGGAGCACCTGCTCTTAAAAGTTGAATTTGGAGAAGGTGCTTCTTTTATTCATACCACCCTATGTTTCCTTTGGTAAAACAAAAAATTATAGAAACAATTATTAGTTTTCCGCACAGTATAGTGCGACTGATGAGAGAAAATTTTCAGATGTAAGTTTGATTAAAGACGGTACTTGGACAGTTTCTCAGCCTGAGTCTTTGGAACTACTGATGTCGACACATTTTCCGGGTTGCGAGAGCAGCAACTATTAATTTCTCCATAGCTGAAGTCGAGCATATAAATACCGTTATAACTAGAGAAAACATTGCCTGGGCAATAAATACGTTCTCACCTTTCAAGTCTCCCGGACTGGACGGAATTATACCAATCATGCTACAAAAATTGCAGGAAGTGGTAGTCCCGTGGCTGGAGATGATCTTTAAAGGATGCCTCTAGCTCAATCATGTACCCGAGACGTGGAGACATGTAAGAGTTGTAAGTTCGGCAAGCGAGGACATGAGTCCGCGAAGGACTTCCGACCAATAAGCCTTACATCCTTCGTACTAAAGACTTTGGAGCGCATTCTTGATATCCATATTAGAAATATCCTAGAGGAATGTCCTCTTGAGAACTCTCAACACGCATATCTTGAGGGGAAGTCCACAGCAGAGACGGCTCTTCATGAGGTAGTGCGTACAATCGAAAAAACAATACACTATAAAGAATATACCCTAGCCACCTTCTTAGATGTAGAAGGGGCTTTCAACAATGTCCTAACCGAATCCATTCTGGAATCACTCGTGGACTTTGGTGTAGAGGACTGCATCAGGGAGTGGATAATATCCATGCTTAGCTATAGAAGGATTCAAGCTACTTTAGATAATAATAAATCGATCAAACACGTCAATAGAGGTACCCCGCAGGGTGGAGTTCTATCTCCACTTCTCTGGATCCTAGTCATGAACAGAATTCTCGCTGAGTTCGAGAGATGCGGGGTGAAGGCAGTTGCGTATGCGGATGATTTGGTGATTTTGGTTTCAGGAAAGTTCCCAACTGTGATTAGTGAAATCACAGAGATGGCTTTGAGGAAGGTTAGTAACTGGGCCACGAGTTGTGGACTTGGTGTTAACCAAAGCAAAACGGAACTGATGCTTTTTACCACCAAAATAAAAATACCTCCCTAAACGCTGCCCCAACTCAACGGCGTAGGTCACTCGCTTTCTTCCAATGCGAAATACCTGGGCGTTATTCTTGACCCCAAGCTAAATTGGAAACTGAATATTGAAGAACGGGTTAAGAAGGCCTGTATAACCTTTTATGCCTGTAGTAAGACCTTCGGAAAAAAATGGGGCCTCCAATCGAAGATGATACTGTGGACGTACACAGCCGTGGTAAGACCGGTCCTTACGTATGGCTCTATTGTCTGGATGGCCCGCACTTAGCAAAGCGTGTAACATAAGCAAACTTAAAAAGGTTCAAGGAACAGCACCATAAGGGGCCTACGTTCCTGCCCGACGAATGCCTTAAGCGTCTTTCTGCACCTCTTACCACTTGATTTACATATTAAATATTTAGTATCCTGCAGCGCGTTAGGACTTAAGGAGTCAAATTGTTGGATTGCTAAACCATATGGTCACAGCAATATCACAAGTTTGGTTCATAATGATATGTTTTCAATGCAGAACGACTACTGCACTCCTGCTTTGGATTTGAGAAAGGTTTTTAAGGTCAAATTTCCACCCAGAAAAGATTGGAAGCATAATGTCGTGACGAGAGACTTCGACACTACTATTTTTACTCATAGTTCCAAGATGGAGTGTGGTGTTGGTTCAGGAATTTTTTCCGAATCCTTGAACATCTCTAGGTCCTTTCGGCTACCTGACTTCGCAAGCGTATTTCAAGCTGAATTACTAGCAATCAGGGAAGCATGCAAGATACTCAAACAAGATCCCAACCAAAACCGAAACACTGCTATCCTGACAGACAATCAAGCAGCTGTGAAAGCAATTGATTCGGCTATAACATCATCTAAACTGGTCCAGCAATGTCGAGATGAACTACTTAGCCTTAATGTCAACCTCAGGGTCACTCTTGTCTGGGTTCCAGGTCATTGTGGAATTGAGGGAAATGAGCGGGCTGAGGAACTGGCCAGTCAAGGATCAGCCCTTCATGGCTCACTTGCGGAAAGAGTTAATATTCCACTTGGAGTTATGAAGGGCAATTTATTCTCAATTTTTCTTATTGAATCAAATCGCATTTGAGAAAGTTTAACAAACTGCGTCATATCCAGAAAGATATGGCCCATCTATAATAAATCTCGAACTACTGATCTGATTTTTAAGCCCAGGCGAGACATAGCCAGGGTTGTTGCGACATGTTCTGGCCACTGGCCTATAGGAGAACATGCGGCGGAGCTGGGCATTCCATACAATACTTTTTGTCCCAGTTGTGGGGACCATCAGGAGAAGGAAACAGTGGCCCACTTCCTCTGTAAATGCCCTGCTCTGGCCAAATCGAGAGCGAAATCTTTTGGAAATGCTTTTCTTGAAGATCTACACGAACTTTCTGAGATAAAGATCAATGATTTGATTGCTTTTCTCAACGCGACAAAATGGATCTAGGTCAAGCTTCGACCTTAATTCCTTCACCTCACCCTTCAAAAATAAAAATTAAACCGCTTTTCACGCAACAGGTCAATACGAGTTATGGTGTCAAAACGGCGCACTCTAGCGCTAATTGGGTCACGGAGCGAGTTTGCTCTGGGCCGCCATCTCTACCTACCTACCTTGATTAAAGACAAAAAGCAATACATCCTTCACGTTGAAATAGTGAATCAGTGAATGCCATTTTGATGGCAAAAGAACATTTCAATTACAATTCATGCGAAAAGTGGGAGTCGTCTAAAAGTATTGGTCTGGATGTTTTTAAAAAAATCGGAAATATTTATTTATAAAAACTATTAAGTACATTTACAGTAAACGACGATATAAAGTAAACTGTTTCTTATAAAAGTATATTTTAAAAACGGATATAAGAAAAAAGTTTCTTAAAAGAAAAAAAAACTTAATTTTTAACGACATTTTTATGAATTTTCTTTGAGAGTGTTCGTTCAAATTTGAGGAACTTTTTTTTTGTCTCATACAAAAGATTCTTATCATATTTCAGAAGAAAGCTGAGAATCGGAGTTGTAAAAAAATCATTATATCAGTGTTTTTCTTATAAGCGTGTTTCTTATAAGCTTCATTTACTGTATATTAATTTATTAATCGAAGAAAATCGTATTTATATGAAGGTTTTTATAATACAAATTCTATATAATTACTACTGAAATACATCAGCCAAGTAGAAGACTTAGCACTATTTAATTTGCCTTTTTGAATTCTTGATTCAAAATAGCTTTTAACGGACTGATGAGTCCAATTGAGATCGCCGGGACGAAACGCCAATTTTTATGGACTAAAAGACGTTAAAAGTTATTTTTAAAATCGTATTTTTTACAAAAAAAAACTGACCCAAAGGTTATAGCCCCATAAAAAAATTACGAATTAATTTATTTTTCTTAGTTATGAATTTTTTTTAGGTTTCATTAAGTTTTTTTTTTTTAAATAAATACAAATCGTTATATTTTGACAGAAAAAAGGTTTTGTGTTTGTCACTTTTCATTTGCAATTATAGGTGCGTTTTATTTGTAATTTATAAATAGCGCAGCAACACAAGTGCCGTGCCAATAAAACGGTATATCCACTTTTATGTATACCTACATTTTTATTTCTGTGCGGCTGTGTTGGCAAAGTATTTTTGTTCTTCTGTCTCCACAGTGCTTAACATTATGTCATAATGTTAAGCACAAGTATTGAAATTTTACGGTGAAATTTATTACTTGACATATAAAGGGTTTTTCAACAGGGACGCTACAAAAGTAGAGCAGCAGGAACAGCAAACGACGCCATATTTCTTGCCGCTCTTTTGACATTTCTCTTAAGCTATTTCATGATGGAAAGATATACGAGCCAAAAACGAGTCCAAATTATTAAAATTTACTACCGGAATTCGGAGTGAGTGCCCTAAACGTTAAGAGCGCTAAAAATCGAAAAATCATCTTCAGCGATGAGGCTCATTTCTGGCTGAATGGTTTCGTCAATAAACAAAATATGCGGTATTGGTCAGGCAGCAATCCACACGTACTCCATGAGTCATCATTGCATCCCGAAAAAATTACGGTTTGGTTTGGTTTATGGGCCGGCAGCGTCATTGGGCCGTACTTCTTCCGTGATGATCAAGACCGGCACGTTACTGTGGATGGGGATCGCTACCGTTCAATGATAACCGAATATCTTTGACTCCAATTGGAGGACATGTTGTTCCAACAGGACGGCGCCACAAGCCACACAGCGAATGTCACAATCAATTTATTGGAAATCAAGTTTGGAGAACGTGTTATCTCACGAAATGGTCCAGTCGCTTGGCCGCCTCGGTCGTGCGATTTGACGCCGTTAGACTATTTCCTGTGGGGCTACGTCAAGTCTATGGTCTATGCTAACAAGTCAGCGACGATTGATGAACTTCGTATGAATATCGAACGTGAAATTGCAGCAGTATCGGCTGATTTATGCTTGAAAACCGTCGAAAATTGGGTTCAGCGTCTGGACTTCTGCAAGCGTGCCCGTGGTGGCCATGCAAAAGAAATCGAGTTTCATACATAATGGCATTGAACGCACTTTCAGAGGAATAAAGAATTTTATTAATATCCAAAACCGTTTTTGGTTTATTTAAAACATTTTTTGTAGCGTTCTTATTGAAAAACCCGATATATGGAACCAACTATATTCTGACGTTTTTAGAGTATTTAATCCAAAATGTTACCGGCATATTATAAAATCAGATTTTTCTCGTGTATAATAATTTTCGGATTTGCATTCGTACATGTTAATGACCTGTAAAGACGCGCTTCGGTATTTTCAAATTATATATATCTTAGAACACATAACTTTTTAAGTGAAAAACAATCTACGTCACCGACATTTAAGGTTCAAGTCTTTAATATGTTTGTCCACTCTTATATTCAGTTATTTGCTGGCTTATTTATCGGCACTTTTGGTTTTTGTTGTTGATAACCGAGGGAAATTTGACTGCACTAACTATAAAATTACCAATAAAACGCACCCCGTTTATTATTGTATGAAACATTTTGAATTTTTGGGGGCTGCTTAAATTCCAAAAATTCTCCCCAAATTTCCTGACAAAAGTAATATCCTCATAATTTGGAAAATGATAGCACTGTTGTCATTGCAATTGCTATTCATCAAACATGGACACAATTGACAAAAAGCTTAGAGAAAGTCAAACAAATGAATATACCGTGCCCAGACTTGATCAAATTTTACAGGCAAAAAAAATAAATGTTGAGATTTTTTGGGCAAGGTAGGTATATAAACTCTCAACTAGGAAGAAAAAAACACCTTTAATAGATTTTTTTTTTTGTAATTTTGTTGAACACAATAATAGATAATTGGTAATGTAAATGCGAGAATAGGAAATAATGAAGGGAGAGAAAACAGATTTGCGGGAAAAATTAGAAATTCTAAAAATACTGTAGCCAATGCAAGAGGAACCAAGCTAATGAACCTTTGTGATACTTTCGGATTTAGAATATTAAATGGCGTTTCCGATTCTGATAAAAGTGGAGAGTATACCTTCGTTGGTCAGCAAGGATGTTCAGTGGTCGATTACTGCCTAGTAAAGGGGAATTGGAATCATATGATAAATGATTTTAAGGTCCTAAGTGTCCCATATTCTGACCACCTACCGATAGTAGTCGAATTTGGAAAAAATATGGTATAGCCCAAGATGATACTACTGTTTTAAAGCTTCCCCCCAAACTAAAGTGGACAGAAGATAAGGCACAGGAGTATAGATGCAATCTGGAGCGAAATGTGCCGATTGATGCGCAACTCACGATAGGAGACATTGAAGACATTATTAAATTATCATATCCAAAAACCGGAAAATGCCATTGAAAAAATCTTAAACCCAAAGAAAAATGGTTCGATGCGGAGTGTACAAAGGCACGCCAAAAATCATTTGGATGGCTGAAAGTTTTCAGAAAATACAGTAGCAACTACATCAAGAAAATTTATATAGAAGCAAATGTTAAATTCAAGAAAATTTGTAAGGCGAAAAAATCAATATTTTTTGAAACCGAGGCTCTTAAATTAGCACACTGCAATAAGTACAAAATTAAACATAGATTTATTGCTAGATCACTTTAATTTACTTTTGAATCCAGAGAGCCTTACACTACCTATCCAATATGCAAAACCTGTTACTGTAATGATATATTGGATGCTGATATTACTCAGGATGAAGTAAATAATGTACTGAGCAAGCTGAAAGACGGAAAAGCATCAGGAGCTGATAGAATACCACTGGGGTTTCTAAAATATGGAACGGAAAGTCTTACTTCAAGATTAACTTCGGCTTTTAATATAATTTTTAACACTGGAGTACTACCAGAACAGTTTAAGAAATCTATTATTTTTCCCATTTACAAGAACGGCAATATTGAAGATCCAGGTAATTATCGCGGAATATCCTTCCTCAACGCCTCCTACAAGGTTTTTACAACAATATTGAATGATCGATTTACAAATTGGATACATAGCAAAAAGTTACTTAATGAATTCCAGGCAGGATTTCGAAGTGGTTATTCGACCATCGACAATATTTTTGTACTGCATAGCGTAGCAGCAACGTTTATCGAACAAAAAAAGAAGTTGTACATATTTTTTGTCGACTTCAAAAGCAGCATTTGATATGGTGGAACGCAGATCACTATTCTTCAAGCTGTACAATATTGGAATGTCAGGAAAGTTTGGAAAAGTACTTGAAAATAAAGGGTTTACAATAAGAGGTGTTATTTTGAATAGCCCGCTATTTCGATAGCTGTCACTTTTGAAGCTGTCATTTTTTGATTTTTGACAAGTAGAAACTACGCCATTAATAAAAATGGAACGATACACGCTTCAACAACGCATTGAAATTATTAAAATTCACTATAAAAATGGTGAAAATTTGGCAGATACGGTTCGTAAAACTAAAACATTTTTGGGTCGTCGTGAAGCACCTTGTCGGACCGCAATACAGAAATTGGTGGACAAATTCGAGCTGTTGGGACAAGTTAGTAATGTGAAGAATAAAACCCGTGCACGTCGCTCAAGAACAACTGAGAATATTGCTGTTGTAGCCCAAAGTGTTGAAGAAAACCCAGGTTTGTCCATTCCTCGTCGTTCTTTGGAATTAGGCATTCCACAAACGTCATTACACCGTATTTTGCATAAAGACTTGGGTCTTAAGGCTTATAAAGTTCAGTTAATACAAGAACTCAAGCCGGCTGATCATCAACAACGTCGTGTCTTTGCTGATTAGGTCCTTGAAATGCATGAAAATGATCCGGAATTTCATCGAAAAATCATCTTGACTGATGAGGCCCATTTCCACCTCGGAGGCTACGTCAACAAGCAAAACTGTCGCATCTGGGGCTCGGAAAACGCAAGAGTTATTGTTGAAAAGCCTCTCCATCCTCAACGCGTGACTGTTTGGTGCGGTTTATGGTCCGGCGGGGTCATTGGACCTTACTTTTTCGAAAATGAGGCTGGAGCAACAGTTACGGTCAATGGATTGCGCTAGCGAGAGATGATTAATGATTTTTTATGGCCGGAATTGGATGGTATTTATCTGGACAACGTTTACTTTCAACAAGACGGCGCTACGTGCCACACAAGCAATGAAACCATCGATCTTTTACGGGAAAAGTTTCCGGACCGTGTTATCTCTCGAAGAGGTGATCACAATTGGCCACCGAGATCTTGTGATTTAACACCTTGCAACTTCTTCCTTTGGGGCCACGTGAAAGATAAGGTCTACGCCAACAGCCCAGCGTCGATTCAAGACCTCAAAGATGGAATTCGTGAGGCTATCGAGGACATAGGGCAGCCACTTTGCGATTTGGTTATGGAAAATTTCATGAAAAGGATATGGTCCTGTAAGCATGGTCGTGGCGGCCATTTGGCTGATGTTGTGTTCTATTATTAACGGCATACCTCACTCTTTATAATGAAATAAACATCCGATCATTTATCTCAAAAAATGCGATTTTTCTTTGAATATCAAAATAACACCTCTTATTGGAAAACCCTTTATCTATGATGGTAATCTGGCAACTGTATGGAATGGATTTGAAAAATCGGAGTAGTTTATATCAACGATGGGAGTCAAACAAGGATGTACACTTAGTCCAAATCTTTTTGCTTTATTCATAGACGACCTAATTGATTTTCTTCCTGGTGGAATAGAAATTTCGAGAACTCTGATTAAAGCCCTTCTATTCGCAGATGACGTGATACTGTTTGCTTATTCGCCCGAAACTCTACAGCTGATGATCAATCGACTCAAAGAGTACTGCCGATTATATGGAATTTGACGGTTAATCTGAACAAATCAAAAGTGATGATATTTCGGAAAGGTTGTGGTAAAACAGCCAGGAATGAGAAATGGCACTTTGGCAGGGAGCCGATAGAGATTGTTAAGGCCTACAAATACTTGGGAATAACCATAACCAGCAACCTTAATATGGAAACCCACCTCAAAGACAAGCTGATTAAAGCCAAAAGTGCAATATCCGCAACATGGAAAGAATGCTTCTCAAACAAAATTATAACACATAGTGTTAAATATAAGGTCTTTGTTGCAGTGGCAGAAGCTATTATGATGGACGCAGCACAGGTCTGGGGAAACGGTCGAAAAACTTCAGAGATTCTTCATTAAAAAATGTCTTCATTTGCCAAAAAACACTCCGAACTACATGATTATAATCTAGACAGGACTGTCACCACTTTTCAGTAAGACGCTTAAGTGTCATGTAGATTATATAACTAAGGTACTTAATATGTCTGACGAAAGGCTTCCTAAAATCTTAGCATTGAAAACAATTGGTAAGAAAAACCTCTGGTATAAAAAACTCGAAGAACATGCTCAGTACTGTCAAACTAGCTTTCGACTGCTGGAAGAAAATGGAAGGTATTGTAAAGATGACCTCCTAAATCTCATTTGCAAGGTAGATGAGCAACTTAGAATGGAATCTATAAATGAGGCTACACCTTCGGTGCATAGATCAATATACAACCATCTTAACCACAATTTATGCGAGCGGAACTACTTCCACAAAGAAAATAAACAGGAGCTTATCTCATCGATATTCATAATGAGAGGGGAGCTGATAAGTCTTAACTACATACCACATCGAGAGGATCTGCCTATTTACTGCAGCCTATGCAACTTGATGGAGAGAGAAGATGTCATCCATTTCGTAGGGAAGTGTCCAATTTTATGTGAAATACGGAGAAATTTACTAGGCAGCAACTTTAAGTCAGAAGAAGAAGTACTCGCCCTTCTTGAATGCAAAGGAAACATTAACCTACTCTACAATTACTTTAAAATCGCGATGTCATATCGTAACCAAATTATGAACCAAGCTTTTTAAACGAAATCAAATTTATTGTTAAATTCAAAATATTATTACTTGCTTTTTAAAGAAAAACTTCAATTATAAAGATTTATTACTAATTATAGAAATAGAATACAGATGTCAATCGGGCAGACGGCATAGCCAAGCTAACATGATTTAATAATACATTTTTTTTTGTTTAAACAATGTATATATGTATGTATATAAATAACGGGTGATTTTTAAGCTGGTTTGGTTTTGGCAACACTGGTTTTGACAGCTGACGTGTGTTTAGTACCTTGTGTCACTGTCAAACAGCTTCAGTTTGGTTTGCAATTTAACCATGGATCGTCTTACAAATGAACAACGCTTGCAAATTATTGAATTTTACTATCAAAGTTCGTGCTCGGTTCGAAATGTTCATCGCGCGCTGCTTGTGTTCAGCGATGAGGCTCATTTTCGGTTGAATGGGTACGTAAATAAGCAAAATTGCCGCATTTGGAGTGAAGATCAGCCAGAAGCATTGCAACAGCTACCAATGCATCCCGAAAAAGCCACTGTTTGGTGCGGTTTATGGGCCGGCGGCATTATTGGGCCTATTTCTTCAAAGATGATGCGAATCGCAGCGTTACTGTCAATGGTGAACGCTACCGAGCGATGATAACAAACTTTTTTTTGCCCGAAATGGAAGTTCTTGACTTGCATGATATGTGGTTTCAACAAGACGGTGCCACATGCCACACAGCACGCGAAACAATGGCGCAATTGCGAGGCGAGTTTGGTGAACAGTTAATTTCACGTTTCGGGCCGGTCAATTGGCCGCCTAGATCGTGCGATTTAACACCATTAGATTATTTTTTGTGGGGGTATGTCAAGGCTAATGTCTAAAGGGACAAGCCCGCTTCGATTGACGCACTGGAAGCCAACATCCATGCATTCATTCGTGAGATACCGGCCGATATGTGTGAAAGAGTATGCCAAAATTGGACTCAGCGGATGGGCTACCTGAGACGCAGCCGCGGTCAACATTTGCATGAAATTATCTTTAAACATTAAATTGCAAGGTTCAAACTATCGATTCAAATAAATATTTCTTTCATTTTTTTGAATTTTTTGTGTTTTTTTTTAAAAAAAGTTCTAAGCCTCTTAAAAAATCACCCGTTATCTGAAATAGTACAATAAATCGAACTATCTATCTATCTATCTATCTATCTAGATTTTTTTTTGTGAATTCGATAAAGGAAGAAAATTTTACAGCATTATTTTGACGTATTGGAGTATCTGAAAGGAAATCAAACTATTTACAGACGCAGTAGGGGATTTATCCAATTAGCAACTAGGCAATCAGGCCAGAATTACTCAGGCAAAATACTAAGCTTACTGCGATAAGTAATGTATGCATTTTTATCTAAATTGTATATACGAGTAGAATCGAACAAAAATACGCATCTTTTATTTCAAAATGTATAACTTTGCCATGGATATCAATCATAAAATAAAAACTACTGACGCAAAACATCACTGAAAATTTCTATCTCACTGAATTTTAAATTTCCAAATGTAAAATCTTTTATTTCGTATTTTAAAACATTTATCTCTCTAGCTTTTTAGTTAGCGTTTGTTATTGAATTTTAAATCATGTCTAAAATCACCAACCAACCATAATCAGCTTAAAAATTCAATTTCTATGTAAAATCTGGTATAGCAACTTCTGTTTAATGTGCGCAATTTACCTGCGGAAATGTTTCACACTTTTTATATCATTCACACTAAATAAAATAAAATTATAATGTGCACAGGTATATGAATTTATGTATAACTATTCACCAAAGAGCTATTTTCGAGCCTATACGCCATGGCTATACATATTATGTGTACGTGGTATGTGTTTGTAATATTGGCATTCATATAGGTCCACTGAGGGTAATCGTTTTAAAACGGACAACCCGAACCCATTCCGATTGCATAAGGATGTGAAAATGTTATTTCATCTGACCGGGGCCCGTCCATCCAGTTTTATGGAGGCTTTTTTCGAGGATAAAAAAGGTTCTCCATAAACCACGGCAGCCATCTTATTACCAGCAGTCATCCTCACATTGAGTTGAGGTTGAGGATTTTATTATCCTAGAGTTGAAATGATTTGGGCTTACGAATTTATATATTGTTTTATGGTCTTATGGTCGAAGGAAAACAAATACGAACAAAAATAAGGGTCAAAAGATAGACCTCGCAATAGCTTGGGGTTGGGGTTCAAAGTTGATACCGCATCGAGTTCATGTAGGGATTAAGATAAAGCCATTCTGACAAAGCAATCAAAGTATACGATGGCTGATGCTGGACTGTATGTAATTGGATTTTAATTTGTGACTTTTTCTTTTTTCAACACTTAATTTTGAACATCAAATAGCCGAAACTTGTGTGGGTCGAGGAGTGTGTTCAATTTAAATATTATTTATATAAAAAAAAACACCAAAAATACATAAACATTATTTCATCTTTTTCACATAATAATAGGCGATGATGCCTGACCACAAATTGCCTTCCACTTGACAATGAAAAATACCCAAGTAACATCCACAACTAGGTCGCACGAACTTGCTGCGTAGGGGGCAACTGGTTTAAAAATAGAAAATACTATAACTAAACATTTAAATATACATCACGAAAACAAATTGTTCGTTGAGTGGATTATACGTCAATTAACTTGTGAGATAAATACTCGCACCAAAAAACACATTATTTTTTGACATGAGAGAATCACGAACACACATAAAAACTATTCGCCTACCTTCTTCAAAAAAAGAAATTAAAAATGCGAAAGATATATGTTTTTTTAAGTTTACACACACTCGTTCTCTTTTTAACAACTTCTGTAGGAAGAGACGCACTCCCATAGGAAGAGTTCAGAGAGCTTTACTAGATTTACAAAGCGGCCTCGTTAATCGCATAAGAAGAATAAAACTCTTCCTACAGGATCAAGAGGCTCCCATAACTAGGCCATTTAAGGCTTTTAACAATCTTATAAGAATCTAGAAGAACTCCTCAAGAGTGCATTTAGCTCCCTAAAATAAGTCTCGTAGCGCTCTCGGAGCGTCTTATGAGAGGAACAATGTTACTTGGGCGGGTAGACCTAAGCTTCGCACGGGTAGACCTAAGCTTCGCATAAGATTACAAATTTTGTAATTGAATACTACTTACTGAGTTTTGACCCACTTCACGTTATGAAGGGCGAAATTCGTTAAAATATGATCATCTACGTCCAACATTTACTACTTTCCCAACGCAGAAATAATTTTTGTAATCAAAAACCTTTTGTTTGTGTTTATTCCATTTCACTCTATAAATAAAAAAATTTTAAAAATAACCTTTCCAAAACAAACAGAATTTTTTAAATCAGATGCTACTTTTCATTTTTACCCCACTTCACTCTATAAATTCTGAAAAAAAATCCCTTAGGCCATCCACTAATAAACAACCTTTCAATTACAAAAAGAATTTCTTAAGCCCGACTTTATTTTATTTTTACTCCCTAAACAAAATTTAAAAAAGAATATCCCTAAAGCTATTTCCTTAGAAAAACCTTTTACAAAAATGGAATTCCTAGATCAATATTTTATTTTTACCCCATTTCACCATACATTTGTCAATTATTAACATATTTTGGAAAAGAAAATCCCGAAAGCCTTTTCCTAAGAAAAAACTTTCAAACAAAAAAGAATTTATTTTTTAATATTTTTTAGTGAAATTTTTGAAAAAGTTGAATGGTAGATATAAATATATCAGAGAAGAGCTAAGGTTGTTCTAAGGTTGTTCTCATCGGCTGAGATGTTTTGTATGTATTTTAATAAATAAATATATTTCAATATTTACCCCATTTCACCGTATAAACAAAAAAATAAAAAAAAAAAATATCCTTTAAGCCATTTCCTAAGAAAAACCTTTCAAACACATAAAAGAATTAAATCGGACAATTATTTTATTTTTACCCCACTTCACCGTACAAATAAGAAAAGTTGAAGAAGAATATCCCAAAAGCCATTTCCTAACCGCCTACAGCTCTATTTGTTGAACGGTAATTGAATTAAACTGAAAAACGAAATTTTCGCTAACAGCTCCACCTGTTGAGAATTTTTTGACTTTTCTTTTTTCCTAAACCTTCGCGGTACAATAACGAACAAACCGGCAATAGAAAGAAGTACCCAATTTGGTGCAGTCGTTCTCAAGTTTTAAGCATCCGAACCCACTACGATTCATTTATAATTATATACATATATAGATAAATACACATCAGCTTGTTTTTTTTTGCAAGTCCATATGGATTTGTCGAAAAAAAAACGACATCGGGACTTAGGAACTTCTTCTGTGAAAATTGGCAGCACTGTGCAGTATGCACTCTATGACATTTGTTGGTCATCTGTTAAACAAAATAATAATAACATACAAAAAAAGAAGAAAAGTATCAACACAAATACAAATTTATAAGTAAAAGTAAAGAAAACTCATAGGAAAGAAAGGTTATAATAATCAATTTATTGTTACAGACACAAATACATATTTATCTATCTTTGGCCTTCCTCCGCCATCTTTTTTCAAATTCAAAAATTTAATTGTTCAACCAGCATCTCCGAAGCAGGACTATTCAGTGCCGAACTTTCACCGTTGGACACTTCACCACCAGATTTTCGCCACCAGCCTTTTAATGCTTGGAATTTTCGTTACACGAGTTCCGCCACTGGGTAGTTCGCTGTCGTTCTTTCAACACTAGACTATTGTGCACTGCCTACAGACAGGTAATGTAGTGCTGATTATTCACTATGGCCAAAAAGGGTATTCATGCAACGTCGGAAACTTTCCGACGTTGTAAAATCGTAAAGTTTCCGAGGCACGTTTCATGAATGCCCCTCAAAAAATTCTGCTTAAATGATGTGGTAAACCAATCAGGTGATTCAGCCAATGTCATTAATCCATTGAAAAAACGTTTACCACGTTTACCATTTTCGTTAACGACGTTTACAACAGAAATTCTTGTCGGAAAGTTTACGATTTGTTGGAAAAGATTTTCCTTACAAATTTTGACACTTCGTTTACGACATCGTAAACGTTTCGCCGTTTACGATGGTTTTCCGACGTTGCGTGAATACCCTTATTGTTTCTTGAACTCTTATTGTGAATTAACCGTTTCTAATTAAAAAAAAAACATATCCAGACATGAAAAATCTGACACTTATAAATAGGTGGCACTCAAAAATTGAGCACTAAATGGCAGCACTTAGCGATCCAACACTCAATCGGCGCGCGGTGGTGAAATGTCCGTCTATCAATTTGCGGTGGCCAATGGTACCGTACCGAGCATCTCTGAATAAATTATAGATAACATAAAGAATATATTATTTTGGCATCACCGTTTTTATCGGGACTTACAGTGTTACAGTAAGTCCCGATAATTATCTGGACTTAGCTAAGTCCATATGGATTTAAGTTGTTGTTGTATTTACGTGTAAAACTATTGGTTCCGATGTTGTTTTTTTCGACAAATCCATATGGACTTGCGAAAAAAAAAAAACACGCCTAATATTCATGTTAATTAGTTTTGCCTGAACAAGTGGTAAGTGCTTCATCACGATTCTTCCTGATTTATTGGCTGGGAATTTGATTATGTGGGAATTTGACATTTAAAAATTTCACGGTTCCTAGCCAATCGCATTTCAATAACTGAGGAGGTATATCACATTCACATGAAGCGGACAAAAACCAATATGATAGGTCTTAAAATTCATTCATCTTTTGACTATTTGTAATAATTATTTTAGTTCTCAGAATAAAAACAAAAGTAGATATAGGTATTTAATTGTCTCAAATCTAATTCTAGATTTATGAGGATTTTTTTGAAATTTTTTTTTTTTATTAAATCCAAAAAGTATTGGCTCAAAATGGTGGACATTTTAATATTGTATTAAAGTATTTTTAGTATCATTTTATGTTAAAAACCCGTTCTACTATCTTATTAACATTTTACTAAAGTTAATTTAGTATCATACCAAATCCATTTTGTCACTTTAACAATTAAAAGTGTGAAAAGGGTATGTTTGTTTACTTTTTTCGTACACACTGTCACTGTTTTAGGTGTGTTCAGCTGTTAACTAGTTAAAAATTGTTTAAAACAAAGAACTTTGAAGTTAGTAAATTGTTAACTAATATCATACTAATACCTTTACATCAGGCTGTTTACAATTTTGCCCCATTGTGTTTAATGTTTTATCGAATACGGTTAAGCAGTTTAAGTGAAAGTAAGACCTAGTAAAGGTTTTTAAACAGCGTCATCGGCTTCAAATGTGTTCGATATTTTGATTGAGACTTGCGTTTTCAACAAAAAAACATTTACGACGAAATTATAGTCGGCGATCTATTAGAACATCGTTTGTCGAAAATTAAAAATTGATCGAGCCAGGAGACACAAGAAAAAAAAATGATTTAAAAAATAATTAAATGAATTTCTTAAAATCTAACGTAAATGTAAATGTTGCTTACGAGGATTTGTTTAGAGCGTCGACGGTATAGTGTACCTATACTCGAATGTTCTTAGTTGAAATAAAAGAAACATAGTCCACTGTTTCCACGTTGGCAACAATAATAAAATGCACGACTGAAGGTAGATAGTGTTATGTGAATATAAGAAAATGAAGAATAAAGCACCGTGTTGCACATAAGCGTGCAGGGAAAGTTATATTATTTAAGCTGGAAAATTGTTTTAAATAAACAAAATCAAAAATAAATTGATTAAAATACTACGAAAACTGTTTTGATTCCAACGCGATGTAAATACATCATAAATCCGGTTTTAAAAATAATTAATTTTGTTTACATATAGTTATAAATATTTAGTTAACATTTTTAAGGCAAACATTTGGTAAAGCCATTTATTATTTATATTTATTAATGTGGATTTAAAAATTGAATTAAAAAAATAATCCAACCGTTTTTGAAGTATATAGAATTTTAAAAAATTTGTTTTTTAATTTTTTTTTTTTAAATCAAATTTTCAAATAATATGAAAATATTGATATGCAATATTATTTAAACTTATTACAAGCTTCTGTATAAAAACTTAATTTTAATCGGTTAGTCAGATAATGAGATACTCGAAAATAAAAAAAAACAACGTTTTATGAGAGAGGTTACTATGTTAATAATAAAATATAAAATTTAAAAATATTAAATTGTCGTACTAACTTTGACATACAGAACATTTTTTATCAAAATCTTAGGAGTCGTTTTGAGCAAAATAAGATTTTTCAGAACGGTTTTTGCCACTTGTATGAGAGTTTAGCAGTTATTTTTGGTAAGAAGAATACTTAGAATTTAAAATCTTCTAGATAATGTTAAAAAAAACGCTATATGCCAAGTTTAATTGGAATTAATCGAGAACAAATAGAAATATTGAATTTTAAAACAAATTTGAAACTTTTTTAAAAATCCGAAAAATATTTTTTTGTTTTTAAATTTTGGTATACAATATTGTATTAAATCTATCAACCATTCTTCATAAATTAATTTTCAAAATCATTTGATTAAAGTTTATTGATTCATCTGTGGATCCGATTTTGAGAAAAAAAAGATTTTCGATTTTGGCCAAAATATTTTTAATTTAAAATTGTCAATCCAAAAAAAATCAAAAAAAAAAAAACCTGTTAAGGGAATGACCAAAAACGCCAAGTACCAAGTTTAAAGAAAATTGATCCACCCGCTTAGGCAGTAGCCGAGCTGACAGACAGACGGACGGACACACCTACTCTGAAATTAGTAATCCGCCTGGATTTAGAATGAAAGTTAAAACATTTCAACTAAATCAGATGAGGTTATTTTGTTTGATAAACAGCTCAAGGTAATCAAAAAACTAGTTCAAAGTAGGTGTTTTCCTAATTTCAAAAAACAGCCGTTAATCGAAAACCGTTATGATTTTCGTGACCTTTTTCTATACAGAAATTGAACTTCTCCTAACTACGCCTTAGGTCTTGTTTATTACGGTTTTACTAAATTCTGCGAGGTCATGACCTGACCAAACACTATAGTTTCAATTTGGACCATTGATTATGGGACACCCTGTATACCTATTGCAGGTATGAATTTTGTACCCATTTTTAACTTTTTATCTGCTCTCTATAGGGAAAGTATTGGTTTCGTTTAAACAAAAATTTCGAGGATGTAATCAAAATTAACACTACAATGTGATCATGAAGTCCGAAAAAGTTTAGGTTTTGTCATGCCGTCCGTTGGCTTATGCGTCCACTGTTATTTTAGCTAGAGCCTAAATGGTTGGACCGATTTGCTTAAATTTGGTACAGAAGATTTTGATGAGATTCCCTACAGGGGGAACTTGAATTCTGGATTTGCTCAAAAATGGCTTAAAATGATTTTGATTAAACTTCGTACCTGAAATGAACAAGGTAATTGTAAGAAAACTGCGTTACACGTTTTTAGCAAAAAATTCCAGTATCGGAAATGGACTATAGAGACATGCTAATTTATAACAGTTTTTCGCCATTGAAAGTGCGTTAACGCGCTTCACCCCACTTGAAAAAAAAAAACTCCGGGTGCCAGGAGTATGCTTACTTGCTGAGGGCGCTGGCCTTGCCGGGCAGCATAAACAGTACTTTTATAAACCAAAACTCTTATAATTGGCATGTCTAGAGTCACTTCCAACGGAAATAGGCATTGAACTTTTTGTTTGAAGTAAAAAAAAAATGGTATTATTTTTGGGCTATTTGCCTTTATAATTTTAATGTTTTAACCGATTTTGTTATAATTTTTCTCTTAATAATTCAAAAAATATTGCATTTAAAAATTTTCAAAAAAATCCTTTTTTTAAACAGAAATACAATCAAACAAAAAAGTCTTTTTTAACATTTTCTAAGACAAGATAATGGGTATTAGGTTTCCTTTTTTTGCTTATATGTTCGCTTAAAATAAAAGTGCACAAAAGCAAGCCATCACCGCTTACCCCAAGATAACAGTTATAATGGATAGTTATAAAAACAAGAACATTTTCTCAAAAAACAGTGGACGCACAAACCAATCGAGAGTATGAAAAAACCCATTTTTTGGACTTAACTTAACATAAAATCACAAAAAAATAGTTTTGTTTTCTTAAAAACCGAATTACTAAATATCCACTGAATAGCTAAATTTGGTAAATACAATTGTGGGTAGTCTGTGGCACCTTTAAACCTGACCCAGGCTTGAAAACTACAACTACAAACTACAAAATCATAAAAATTACTAGCTATACACTTTCGATTTAGGGATAGATAACAGAGAGGCAGTATCAAAAACCCGTCTTTATTGATACCATTTAATTTCATTACCAGAAAAAAGAATTTTTTTTCGCACGAATCCAATACTTGCCCAAAAAAGCCACAAATAGACTAAGCGAACGATTTTCAGTTTTATATTTATAAAAAGGCAATTTATTTTACCAAACAATTTCATTGTCAAAATTAAAAAAAATAACCGTGACCATCACACATGCTGATGTCCAGTAGCCGAATCGCGAAACATTTTAGAAGAAGAACAAAAAAACATCTTTTTAATTAAAATGCGAAAACAAGCAGGTTAATTGATGGTTATTTAAGATATCACATTTATTTCTGCCAAAATATTTAAATTATTCAACCATGTGTTTTTTTTTTCGTTTTAAGTATTTTATAATTTTTTTTTTTTGCTCAAAATGGAAAATGTTAGCCGAATTTAGAATGTGCAGTGATGAGAGATATAAATGTAGGTGATATTCATCTCACTTTGCAAAATTTGTTAAAAATTAAATAAATGTTTCATTTTTTTTTTTTTTCATTTAAATTTTCACCTTGAGAGAATCCTTTGGTAATATGTATGAGGAAGTAAAATAAAATTAATTTACAAGGATTATTCATTTTATTAATTTGAAGGATTTTGATTCTTTTTTTTTTTTTAAATGAATGGGAAGACGCACAACAAAAACCAGGAAAATGTGAACTCAAACTAATTACATACGATGACGTGTTTTTTTTCGTGAAAAAGGCCGATAGTTGAACTTTTTAAGCAGAAACGGTAATTTAAGTTGAGAGTCATGACTTGATTATTAATGAGAGAGACGAAAGGTGAATCTGAACTTGATAAGGAAACGGGACCTTTGCAGCTGTGCTGTGGTAGGGATCTACTTTTATGATTGGAAATTGGAAGAGAATTTGCATTTTTGTTGTTGCTTGGTGCAATTAAGAGACATTGTGATTGTGAATGGTCATGATTTTTAAGATTATGTATTTTGAAAGAATGAGAGATGATTTCTTTTTTTTTTTTGTACGTCAGAGGTAGATACAGAAAATTATTGATGACAGTGGGCTACATATATATATAAAGTTGAGACTTTTTTTTATTTTAACCCGACAAGCTATAATGAGAGATTGAATACATTTTCGCATTGAAATTGTAACGAATTTGTGTGCAATAGAGGAAAACATGAGCTGAAGTAATTAAAATAAATAATACGTTAAAGTAAAAATTGAAAAATTATAATAAGTCTGCTCATTTACTTAAAAAAACTGCCAATTTCTACCAATGTTAATCCAATTTTTTTACTTGCGATATACATACATAATGTATGTATATACGAAAGAAGGTACCTAATAATTTTGTATGTCAAGTTATGGATTCGTAAAAAAAAATCGAACTCCAGATTTTAATCAAACTTGAAACCGTCCATCTCTCTGTCTCCCTGTCTATATGAATCTTTCTGTCTGTTCAGCTACAGCCTAAACGGTTGGTTGATATTTTTGAACTTGGTACCTAGCGTTTTTTGGACATCCCCCCGACACGTTTCTTTCATTTTTTAGGACCAAAAATAACGGTACCTGTCATACAAAATTTTTGGGAGAAAAAGGAAAATATAAATTTTCTCAAAATCGACTTCACAGATTAAAATAAAAATATCAGTAAAATTCAATTGGTACCTATAGGCTGCGTTCAGCAGCGGATACAGGGGCGTGGCTTTAGCGGCTTAACCCCCACCCCCTCACAGCCTTCCACAGCCCCTTTAGCTCCCCCCACAGCCAATAATACAATAAAATTGGACACACATACCATAAAACAAAGAAAACAAACAAACATTTTGTTTTAATTTCAGATTACTTTTTTTTGTTGGTTCAAAGATATTTTGAGTTCCATGTTCTTTTCAGTCATTCTAATTTTGCTTAGTACTTGTGTCCTTTTTAATTTATTTCCAGTTGCAAATGCAATTTAAAATGCTGTACTTTTAGTTACGGGTAGCTTTTCACAAAACCCATTTTTTTTTCAAAAGATTTTGGCAGCAAACTGAAAATTTGGAAGAAATTTCAAGTTACCAAACCGAACTATTAACTTTGTTCAAGTGAACAAACTTCTGAAATTTTGTCTTCCCGCACCATGTATATCTAAAGACTCAAATATAATGCAATGCGCATAAGCTAGGTAAACTCTAATTCGAAACAAAATCGTTATAGATTTTTTGAAGTTTCCTTATGAATGCTCTTGGTTGAATGCATGCTACGAAGTGTAAAAAGCAATGTCAAAAAAATCTCCCCAACTTTTAACGGGGAATTTTGATCACTCCCTTTACTTCATGCCCTTCTCGACCAATAACTGAAAGTTGCTGGAAACTTAGTTTCGTCGTGTGATAGGGAAGGGACATAGAATCCCACTAGGAAAAAATGAGTAAGACACAGTCATTGAAGCTGCTCAAACATATGAAATCGATCTTAATGGTTGTAACAAAAGTGAGCTTAGACAAGAAATAATTATGTGGCAAAAGTATTGCAAAAAAATGAGTTAGAAAAAGCCGAAACTGCACTGCAGATCATCCAATCTAAAGGCAACAATTTTTTCTTTCCAAATATTGCAATACTTTTTCAAATTTAGGGAACAATACCTGTCACGTCTGCAACAGCTGAGCGCACTTTCTGTCTTTTAAAAAGGTTGAAAACCTATTCACGCGTTAATATGTCTGAACCAAGTCTCAATGGTTTAGCATTGGGCAACGTTCATAGAGAGATTGAAGTTTCAGAAGATGTAGTCGAAAAAACTTCCTGCAAGTTGAAACCTCGGCGACTTGAAACATTGAACTGGGCAGAAGAGGGTACTTAAGATTCTAATGCTGCATTAACACGACTGACAAATTGGCAGTATTCTGGCACTTAACTGTCAAAAAATGACAGAACAATAAAAAAATGTGTGAGTGCCGGGACTCACGGTTAATATGTGTAAACATCATTGTGCGCGGATCCAAAACGGACTTGTTTTTGCTTGAAGGGGATCTTAAGATTTTTTTCACTGAACGCACTCATCCTAGTATGCAGATCGTAACGTTGCACACCGTAACGTTGCACGACGTAACGTTGCACACGAACGTTCACGTTTTTTTTCACTCTACCGCCAGAATAGATGTTTACACATCAAAAAAATTCATTCTTTTGGCAGTTTAGTGACAGAAAAATGCCAATTTGTCAGTCGTGTTAATGCAGCATTAGAATCTTAAGTACACTCGTGTAAATCCAGCATAAGTGATTTCATTTATTTTGTAATTTTACAAATATTTTATCAAAAATCGATGTGATATTGAAGCATTATTAATATTTAGAAAAAGAGCAATGAATTTAAGCACAAAAGTATTTAGTAATTTAAAATGTTTGTCTCAAACTCCAGCTCCCAGCCGACAAGTCCAAAAAAGTGGGTTTCGTCCTGCCGTCCGACTCCGTCGCCCTGTGTGCCTGTGCGTCGGTGTGTTTATGTGCGTCCGCCGTAATTTGAGATAGAACCTAACCGGGTCAAAGGATTTGCAGGAAATTCGGTACAGACTATTTTTATGTGATTCCTTTGAGGAGAAATCAGCTGCCAACCTAAAAGTTTGTTTCATTCAATTTTTACTCAAAAACAGCTTTAATAATTTCGATTAAACTTCGTACCTGTTATAACTAAATCAATTGTAAGAAAACTGCTTTTCAGGTTTTTCTCAAAAAATTCACATATTCCACGTTTTTTTTGAGCAAATGGTCTTATTTTTGGGTTATTCGCGTGAATTTCTTCCATGGTTAAACCGATTTTGTTATAATTTTTTAATCGAGTGCTCTTTAATAATTTAAACAATATTGCATTTAAAAAATTTGATAAACATTGTTTTATAAACAAAAAAAAATAAAAAAAAAATCAATTTTTTAGTGGGTACTTTTGACTCTTTTAATATTTGCTCGTTAAATCATAAATCATCATCAATGTTAACCACTAGAGCAAGTTCGTGCGATCAAGTCAAGTAGATGCTTTCCATCGCGATATGATTATCTGTGCGTCTGTTCACACGCCCCGGGTGTACATCGAGGTAGAGTCCAAATGCATGGACGAATTTCTCGGAATTTGGCAAATAGTACTTTTATGTGCTTCCTAAGAGAAGTAGTTTGAATTTTTGTTTTAGCTCTTGTAAAACGGCTTGCGAAACAAAATTCCCATAATAGAAATAATAATTCAGTACCTACGTGTGGGTTTGTAATCTTATGATCTCAACCTACTGTTTATACCTTGTTCTAAGGCTCAATTATTGGTCACGATAAAAAAACATGTTTTAAGATTTAGTCAAAACTAACATTACCATGATCGAAAAAATAGATTCTCATTGCGTCCGAGGCAACACTTGTGTTTTAAAAACAATGGGGCATATTCATAGTCACTTTTAAACTCCAGCTTATATTAGACCTGGGTTTATCCTATCTAAAAAAACATTAAATAAACCTCAGTCTAAGATAAACTGAAGTTTAAAAGTGACTATGAATATGCCCCAATTTGTTTTGTGTTCCATTGAATTTTTAGTTTTATTGTAATTAGTTTTGATATGATTTTTCTATATCTATATTTTTTGTCTCGCTAAAATTTGAGAATGGCTGGACCGATTTTGCTAATTTTGATCTTGAAATATTTGTGGAAGTTCAGGAAAGGTTTAAACGTTGAGAAACATAAATAATAAAAAACGGAAAATACTAAGAACGACAATTTAATTTTCCAATACAAAACGTAGCTAGCTGTGAAACATTTGATTTCTTTTGTCTTTTTTTTAATCTTTTGTCTTTTTTTTTGTAAAATTGTCACTATTTATAGGTGCGTTCAGAAATTTGTCTGTTTCATAGTTGTTGTATGACGTCCGATCTTTTTGGTCTGTTTTGTTGGAATAAAAAAAAAGGTCTGTTTGTGTATAAAAGTGTCAATTGGTTGTCGAAAAAGGGAAATAAATAAATAAATTTTAAGACGATTTTTAAAATCTATCATCAATTTATCAGTACGCGAGAGCTGAAAAATTTAATCATGAGCTTAAGACGCGAAACCCAATACAATTCCGAGGCATTGAGAGAAGCCATTCAAAAAAAACGTTCCCCTTTTAAATCTGGAACAAAAATATGCCTACAATACGCTCATCAAAGTAGTGAACAATGGAACTGGCAGAATTTTTTTGTAAATGCT
Source organism: Leucozona laternaria (assembly GCA_932273885.2). Taxonomy (NCBI): domain Eukaryota; kingdom Metazoa; phylum Arthropoda; class Insecta; order Diptera; family Syrphidae; genus Leucozona; species Leucozona laternaria. Next base: position 276,421,126 of record OW026366.1, read on the forward strand.
CCCGATGGAACTGGAAAACGTTTTTAATATCATTTGTAATGGGTGATTTTTTAAGAGGTTTAGAACTTTAAAAAAAAAAAACACAAAAAATTCGAAAAAATTAATGAAATATTTATTTGAATCGATAGTTTGAACCTTGCAATTTAATGTTTAAAGATAATTTCATGCAAATGTTGACCGCGGCTGCGTCTCAGGTAGCCCATCCGCTGAGTCCAATTTTGGCATACTCTTTCACACATATCGGCCGGTATCTCACGAATGAATGCATGGATGTTGGCTTCCAGTGCGTCAATCGAGAGGGCTTGTCCCTATAGACATTAGCCTTGACATACCCCCACAAAAAATAATCTAATGGTGTCAAATCGCACGATCTAGGCGGCCAATTGACCGGCCCGAAACGTGAAATTAACTGTTCACCAAACTCGCCTCGCAATTGCGCCATTGTTTCGCGTGCTGTGTGGCATGTGGCACCGTCTTGTTGAAACCACATATCATGCAAGTCAAGAACTTCCATTTCGGGCAAAAAAAAGTTTGTTATCATCGCTCGGTAGCGTTCACCATTGACAGTAACGCTGCGCTTCGCATCATCTTTGAAGAAATAGGCCCAATAATGCCGCCGGCCCATAAATCGCACCAAACAGTGGCTTTTTCGGGATGCATTGGTAGCTGTTGCAATGCTTCTGGCTGATCTTCACTCCAAATGCGGCAATTTTGCTTATTTACGTACCCATTCAACCAAAAATGAGCCTCATCGCTGAACACAAGCAGCGCGCGATGAACATTTCGAACCGAGCACGAATTTTGATAGTAAAATTCAATAATTTGCAAGCGTTGTTCATTTGTAAGACGATCCATGGTTAAATTGCAAACCAAACTGAAGCTGTTTGACAGTGACACAAGGTACTAAACACACGTCAGCTGTCAAAACCAGTGTTGCCAAAACCAAACCAGCTTAAAAATCACCCTTTATTGGCAACGATTCGATCGAAAAATGGAATTGTACTTCCACTTACTTCATCAGGTATTGCAGCTACGTTGTTGGAAGGCCGTCGAACAGCTCATTCAGCACTGAAGTTTGCCATTGAACATGCAAATTAATGAAGCTCCAACTTGCAACCTTTCGAGGAATTCTGCGTAGCCAAATCGTTGCAGCAAAGCAAATTGATCATTTTGGAGGAATGCACGATGGCACAAAAAATCTTTGGAGGCATAAGACCGCAAGATGCAAGATTTAAAAAAAAAAAAACAAAAACCGGTTTGATGGTGCGATGATTTTACTGGCAGGTGATTTTCGACAAACGTTGCCAGTGATTCCACGATCATCGCAAGCCGACGAACTCAAGGCATGTTTGGAGTTGTCCATTTTATGGAAATACGTCAAAACACTTACAAATTAATTAAATAAATATGATATAATATGAACATGCGATTCGAAATGCAGAAAGACCGATCTGGAGAAGTTTTTTTTCAAAACAATTGCTCGAAATAAGTAATGGCAATATTCCAGTTGACACAAAGTCTGGATACATTACGTTCCCTGCCAATTTTGGTCACTTTACTTTACTCATTGAGATGGTGTTCCCATACATTGTTCAAAATTACGTATACAAAAATTATGTTTGATTGAGAGAACGTGTTATAATGGCCGCCAAAAAATATTGATGTTAACGAAATAAATTTTCAAATTCAAAATAAGATAGCTGGCGAATTAGTGACATAGGTATAAATCGGTTGATTCCGTTACTAAGCAAAATGATGTTGTCAACTATCCAACGGAATTTTTAAATTCGCTGAAATTGACCGGAATACCACTTCATAGTCTGCAATTAAAAGTAGGAATGGTAATCATTATGTTGCAAAATATAAACCAGTTAAACCAACTGACTCAGCTTGTTGACGAGCCAACTCGAATACCTGACGTTGCAGGTCAAACCACCAACACTCTAGACTTGTTTCTTACCTCTGACTCTGGTAAATACACTTTCAGTGTATTATCGCCTCTAGGCACGTCAGACCATTGTGTCATATCTGCAAATTTCTCGTGCCAAAAAAACTCAGTTAAAGAAAAATCCCCCAATCGGGGGATTCGAGAAAGCCAACTGGGACGGTCTCAACGATTTCTTCAAAAACTTTAACTGGTCACTATGCTTCCTCGGTAGTGACGTAGACTACAGTGCAGATATGATTACAAACTTAATTCTTTTTGGAATCCCGAAAAGGGAAAAATCTATCAAACCAAAAGAAAACTCATGGTTTGATTCGAGCTGTAAGGAGGTTATCCGGGTTAGAGAAGTAAGTTTCCGAAGTTATAAGCCCAACCCCACTGAGGAAAACCGGAATAAGTTCAAAGAAGCTAGAAAGACCTTTAACGTCCATATTCGACGAACCAAATTTTTGCATGACCAAAAATTAAGGCAAAAAATACTACAATGTCAGGAAGGTAGTAAAAATTTTTGGTCATTTGCAAAAAGAAATACGAAATACTACCTCGTCTTCTGTTCCAACGCTCGTTTTCAATGACACCCCTGCTGTTAGCTCGTTAGAGAAAGCCAATTTGCTTGTAGCACAGTTTGCTGTTAATTCGACTTTGCCAGTAAGTGTTATGACTCCCCCTGTACTTGAGAGCGCTAATTATTTCATGGTACAAATCTTCTTTCTCACTCGTGCAGTTGCAAGAGTTCTTAAAGACCTTGATGTACATAAATCCGCTGGCCCGGATCGTATCCCTCCTACTGTTCTGAAGAGGTGTTCTTCAACGCTGGCAAAACCACTGCGTAAGCTTTTCCATCTGTCCTACTCTACTGGTCTCTTTCCGAGTGGATGGAAAACAGCATTTGTCCAGCCTGTCCCTAAAAAAGGCGTGTCTTCTTCCCCCTCTAACTATCAACCAATTGCACTAATGTCCCTTCTTTCCAAGGTCATGGAAACGCTGATTAATCATCAGCTTAAGAAATATCTCGAAGAACGAAAGCTTCTAAATGACCGTCAGTATGGCTTTCGTAGCAATAGGTCCACGGGTGATCTGATGGTATATCTCACCGAACAGAGGAACAAATCTTTACATCGTTTTGGCGAAAGTAAGATTATTGCACTTGATATTTCAAAAGCGTTTGATAGAGTTTGGCATCAAGCTCTCTTATCGAAAATGCGTGCATTTGGTATCGACGAATCTCTTCTTCGTTGGATTAGAAATTACCTTTCCGACCGCTCAACACAAGTCGTATTGGATGGTTTTAAGTCTGATATTCATAACATAAATGCTGGTGTGCCCCAGGGCTCCGTTTTGTCTCCGACTCTCTTTCTCATTTTTATCAATGATCTTTTGTCTGAAACTTCTCATGCATTAAATAGTTCTGCTGACGACAGTACCCTCAGCTTTTCATATTCGTTTCTAGATTCACATCCTTGTCCTTCGGATGTGGAACTAGAGCGGCAGCGTATGATAAGCTCATTAAATTCTGATCTTGATAGCATTGTCCAATGGGGAATCAAAAACCGCGTAGAATTTAATGCTTCAAGAACTCAATGCTGGCTCCTGTCGTTGAAGCGAAACCCACCCTCCATGCCGCTATCCATGAGCGGTACTTGTATTGAAGAAACTAAACAGCTTTCAGTTCTGGGAATGTACATCACAGACCACCTTTTGTGGAATGACCACATATTTAACGTTGCCAAAAACGCTGCAAAGTGTTTAGGTTTTCTTCGGCGATGCAACAAATTTTTCTCTCCTTCTGATCTGGCTATAATCTACAAAGCCTTTATCCGTCCTAAGCTTGAGTATTACTCCTACATCTGGGCAGGTGCTCCTATAACCCACTTGAATCTCTTGGACAGAATTCAAAATAGAGCTTTTAAAATGATAGGTGATAGAAATATAACAGATACATTGACTACTCTGGAACACCGACGCAGTTTTTCATGTCTTTCTTTATTCTATCGCTATTTTAACAAACAGTGTTTTATCGAAATAGCCAGTTGCATTCCTCCCCTAAAACAACTCCACCGTAATACTCGCGCTTCTAGGAATGCACATCAGCTTAGCCTTGAGCCCAATTTCGGACGTACAGTCAAGTACAGAGATTCTTTCTTTAGCCGCACAACTCGAATGTGGAATGCTTTGCTTAGCTCTATTTTTCCCTCACATTGCAATATCCAGAAATTCAAAACCAATGTGTATCGGTATCTCCTGTTAAACCCTTCCCTATTTTCCTAAAGCTCCCACTATGTTTATCATTATAAGGGTAGTCATAACCCCTTGAGTGGGCGCATACAAAAAAAAAAAAAAAAAAAAAAAACCAGCCACGTCTTTGTAATGGCACCCAGCTTGCGGTGAAGAAATTAATGAAAAACGTCATCGAAGCCACAATTTTGAAAAGGAAGTACAAAGACGAAAACGTTTTGATTCCACGCATTCCAATGATTCCGAACGACATACCATTCGACTTTAAGCGATTACAAGGGCAGTCGTTAAATGTTTTTGGCATCAATCCTGAAAATCCATGTTTTTCACATGACCATGGCGCCTGTTCCCGTGTCGGAAAACCATCAACATTATATTTTTACGTGCAAGAAAAGAAAACTAACAATATTGTGTATGTCAAAAATATTTTTTTCGAAATAATTTTTTTTTTTATTTATTCTAGTTCGAATTGAAGATTCATAGCTAAGACAGGGCAACGTCTATTACAAAAAGTACCTTAAATATTTATTTAATTTTTTTATGCGAAACTTATTTTTGTCTACCCGTGCGAAGTCAACAGGGACAACTACTAAAATTCATGTAAATGAACCTGTAAATGTTTAAAACAAAAACAGTTCTTCGTGTTTAAGTTATTCGGGAAACACAAAAAGTGCACCATAATGCCCAAAGTTACCCTAATCAATAAAAAGCCATTTACTTAACTATGATGTTGATTGTATTTTTGATTATATTTTGCAAAACTTTTAGCGAAATCTTATTCTTTCTTATAACACCTTCCCACTATTCAATTAAAAACCTAAATCCATTTACTAATTTATTTTACTCAAAGATATCGATAGCAAAGTTGTACATATATCTAACTCAAAACCATTGAAACAACAAATGCTTTTTATTACCATCAAATACAACCTTATGGTGCTTAAAAAACTGGTAGCACTTTAAAGTAAACAAATTACATCAACATTTATCTTGTTCTCCCAGTTTTAAGAATCATTAACTTTATTCCTCTTCCTTATAGCTGTCTGCATTTTAATAGCATAACCACGAGCTCCAGATACGGCCTGTTTACGACCGACGCACCTTAATTTGAAAAAGTCACACTCAAAAAACCGTCTTATACAATGAAAGTACATTAAGCTCTTCCAGTAATCTCATTTTAAGAGGACTATTACATAGCATTTATAAACTTTGCCAGGCCAAAGCAAGGGAACTTATATTGCATTTTGTGTTGAGAAAAAATTAATTGGATTTATTGTTTTTTTTTGTTTTTTTATTGTTTATTTGCAAGAAATCGGTTGAATAGAATAAGTCCATTTCAAGTTCGGAGGATAGGCTTTTCTCATCATCATACCCAGGGTTTGCCATAAAAAAGTCGCAATAAAATATCGCCATAAACTCAAATGAAATGGCATCTAAATAATATAATTTTAAAAACGTGTATCTATGCTTTAAGGTGGTGTAATAATAAAACTGTGATGCTTGTTTTATTTTACGTAAATGCCACCTCGCTGTCTACACTTCCAAAACCAAACACGAATTGTTTTCTAATTGAAAATGCTTGGATTTTCAAATAAACGCTAAGTTAGTTTTTTTATTTTAGCAAAGCGCATTTCCTGTGGCAAGGCACAAGTTTATGGTTAATAATTCCGAAGATAATCGTTTGTGAAAATACAATCTAAACAAATAAAAATGCAAATCCATATTTATCCAGCGGGAATTTAAAATTTATCAACACAAAACTGCCCCCTCATTCGAGAGGCTCTATATATAGAGTTGAGTTGAGCATCATCGTGTCCCAAAGCATTATTGTGGGTGAGTATACAAAATTAGCATTTAAGAAGTTTCAAGGCTTGCCTTATTCTTTCACGGAACTTTCGACGTGTTTACAGTGTAATGTTTGATCACGAAATTTGGAACTTTTCACTCTTAGTTAACGAGTGTCAAAATTGATTGTTTCTTTAGAAAACATCGAGTTCTTACACAATTCAGATTTCAATTCAACTTTATTTATGAATTTTGTATCAAAATTTGAAACCCTATTGAATCAAAACTAAATCGTATTTAATTTTACTATAAAATGGGCCACTGTAGTCCGCCACCAGCAGCCACTGATTTTAAATTATTGCTCACATTATTTGCTAAATTAAATTCTATCGAAAATAAACATTTTCGAAAATATTTGTTTTCTCAAGGAAGAAACATCAAGATTTTCAATATTAGAAAACTTAATATTCCCCCATTTTGCGTGTGTATTTATGTATATTTAAATGTCAATCGAATGTGTGTTATCGTTTCTCTGTGGTATCTTATGGGTGAAACAAAAACATTCGCTTTTGATCACAAAAATAACATTTATCTGTCACCCGCAAAGCATTCCCTAATTTATATCGAAAAGATAAAACATAAATTATACGCTGCCAGAAAGATTGAAAAAAAAAAAAAAAAAAAAGAAATAAAATCAGGGAAGGGAAAAAAAATGATGCCCATGGGGGATGGAAATTTACATTTTCGCAAAAAGGGTAACGTTAACGTATATAACGAGCTGTAGCAGCTTTAACTTCGTATACCTAACCATAACGCTTGTGGGCTGTGAGGTGCTGAAAGAGACAAAACCTATTTCGATATAACTTTTTTCAGTCTAGGTATATTGCGTAAAAGAAATGCCGATGGCGGAATATCCCGTTTCGAAGAAAAGAACTTAAATGCAAGGTCGTGTCGCAGGAACCTACAAGGTCATGTTAGAAATTGGTTAGAGTTCAATTTTAACATCATTTACGTGCAAGGGTTGTTCAGTTCATGTGGTTATCAAAGGATATGTTAGGGAACTCACTAGTCCGGATGTTAGATTGCGAATAAATTTTGCGAGAGGCATACTTTGTTAACTTCTTCCGAATTCTTTCAATGCGCAATGAATTTTTGAAAGACTGTGGTATATCGTTACCACAACAGAGTATTCGAGATTAGAGAAAACCAATTAGGAGATTTACAATGATTTTAGGGTGGAAGAATCGCTACAGTTCTTATAGAGCTGCCAAATATAACCCAAGCATTAACCAAGCAACACTTTACCTTCTTACTGATATCTTTAAGAGTTCTTATAAGAAGAGCATTCAACACTGCAAGAGAACTTAGAGATGTCTCTGAGACTCAAAAAGGCCCAAAGGGGTAGAGCCAACTGTATGAAGTGAAAAGTTCTTATTTATGCCTTTGTAAGTGCGACGAGGTATTTAAGATGTTTTAAAGAGGAATGAATCTTAAAAAAAATGGCATAGAAAATTAAGTTGCATTTTAATGAAATGGAATGAAATTTAAATAAGTAAATGAATATTTTTTCAAAATCGAGTTCTTAAAAAAAAACTCTTAAAAACATCTTGATATAGTCACTTTTAACCAGAGTCAAATTACGCTTAGTGGCTTTTTAATATTACACTAATTACTTTTGAGGTCGTTAAAAAAACGAAATGCCAAACAAGTTTCAATAGCAACTGTGTTCACCAAGTGCCCTGACTATGCTAAGCAAAAAAGTATAAATGTAAAGAGGAATATAACTTCAAGTTGAGAGAAAAGAAATCAATGCCACAATGTGTATAATGATATCTAGAAGAGCTTTTTAAGATATCTTTTAGATAGCCAGCTAATAAACTCTTAAAATTTTCTTATCTAAAGGGGCTAAAGAGTTTTTACAGAAATTGAATTGTGATGCTTTTTTAGTTTCCAGCTGAGGTAGGTCAGCGGGCCCAGGCTCCAGGGTTCTTCCGAAGAAGAACACTTTTTATTTCAGTTGTACTTAAAACTAGATTAACAGATTATTTTCGTATACATCTTACAATTGTATCATAACTTAAATAAATAACACGGTATTGCATATACAGCTACAGAAGGTGGGATAGGTTCACCGAAGTGAAGGCACGGTACGACGACAGGTGGGGGGATAAACTCCCTAGCCAACACCGAAGTGAAGGCACGGTAAGACGACAGGCGGTGGGTGGGATAAACTCCCTAGCCAACACCGAAGTGAAGGCACGGTACGACGACAGGCGGTGGGATAAATTCCTTAGCCAACACCAAAGTGAAGGCACGGTACGAAGGAGGACGGTGGGATAAATTCCCTAGCCTCCAAGCGATTCTTGAGGCAAAAATGTTACTTGGGATTAGCTCCCTAGCCTTATCGAATTGGAGGCGGATTTAATTGGTTTGGGATTAATCCCTAGCCGCAACAAAAAGTTGTGGCAAAAATAAGGAGGGGAAAGGGTTTTTTACGGCTTAAAGCCAAAAATTTACTGAAACTTCTCACTGGTGTACTACACACCCAGCAGCTTGCTTCTTGGTTCTCACTAAGTTAAAAGGATCGAATTAGCAGAACCACGGAGGATACAATTTTCCTGATTAGCAGTGGCCATTTCACCCTTGGTTATAGATTCGGCGGTAACAAGGAAGTGTGAATCGAGTGAGGTAGAAAAACACTATCCATTAATTTCTTATAAGTGTTGTGCTGTCGTGCGCTGTTGTTTGTCGGCAAACCTCGTCATCAATTCTCGTGGGCGCCTTGAGGTATGTGATGAAATTGTAATCGAGTTGATGATGCTGAAGATGTTGAGTTGGAGGATAGGTGCGGCTATGAAAAGGTGTAACTTCGTTACATAATAAAGAGATATGAAAATTGAGATGTTTTTAGGATGTATTTTAAAGTAGGCGTTGGCTTTAAATTATCTTTTTAAGAATAAAATTTAAGAATATTAAGTGCAATAGTATCAGGAAGACTGAACTAAGATGCCATTAACAGCTGATAAATTTGTTTCAAGAACTCTTCCAGAGTTTCTGTGTTGCTTGAGAAAAGATTTCAAAATTCATATGAAGACAAAACTTTATTGAGAATCAAAAAAACTCTCAGGTCTTCTTGCCTACCTACAGTAGTAATAATAGACAAAAAGTGGCTCTAAATGGCTGCCTTGTGCCACTCCTGAGTTATGAGAAAACACTGGAAAAATGAGATCCAACTAATGATATCCCCTGCTTTTTAATGATTGTAACATTTTTTTTTTGTTCTTTTTTTTATAATCATGGGGCTATGACCACCCCTCAAATGTAATGTACAATGAATTGGATAGATATAACGATGCAAATTTTGAATCAAACATCTGGATGTTGAAATTGAAAGGAATATACCTATAAAATAGAAGGTATGAGGAATTCCAAATTCATGTAGTACGGTTAAAAAAATATCCTCTGTACCTATCTATACGCCTGAAGTTCCAATCAAGGGTATATGGATGCGCACTCCTGGCAGAGCTAGAGTATCGGGAAGAATATGAATGCATACCTACTGATGGTAATTTTACAAAAGCATACAGTTAAGCTACGAGCAGACGGCATATAAAAGTCGCAAACGTTTGCGACTCTGACGTCATTTTTACGTCATCATTTGCGACTTTGAGAGTATATCGTCTGAACACCCTTTTGGGACAGTCCGCATATGCTCGCAAACCATTTGCGGATTATGTGCGACACCCAAATTGCATATAAGTTTGCGACTTTCTTGCATATCGTGTGAACACCCTCGCATATAATTTGTGACAGTTTGCGGGCATGTGCGGCCATATGCGACCATCCCAAGCATTTGCGATGACACGAAAACCGAACATTGCACATCTCCACATATGCAGCATATCAGCTGCTGTGATTCTTCATTTTACTAGTAGAGTTGTTGTTGTGTCAAATTCTTGCATGTACATAGCTATAGCCTATAGGATTTACATTTAAACGAAATAAAATGGTAAATTTAAAATTAAGCGTGGGTAGTTCTGGGGACGATATTATAATGTAAAGCAGCAACAGGGTTTTAAAAATTTCAATAAAATTGTTTGCTTTTATAATATGAAGTACATTATTTTTTTTTTCTATTTTTGTTTAATCTTTTTATTGACAAAATACACCAAAACTATGTTAAGTTCAAAGAAAAAAGTATTCCACAATATTCCGATTCTGGCTGCTTTTAATATTTTCCCCACCACAATTCATTTGTTATGAATTTTCAGATGAGAATTTTTCAGTTCCAAAAAAATATGAAATGTTCGCAAACCTGCATATGATTGGAATTGGGTGATATGCGGACTTTATAGCACATCGTCTGAACACCTCGCATATCCATCACAACATTTGCGACCACATTTGCGGACACATGATGTGCGAGTGCCTTGGTCGCAAATGCATTTGCGACTTTTGGGACAATTTTTGCATATCGTGTGAACACCCCCATATGCTAGTTTGCGAGCAATGATGTAGATATAGAATTTGCAACACCTTTGCGACTATTTACGTGACGTCAGAGTCGCAAACGTTTGCGACTTTTCATATGCCGTCTGCTCCTACCTTTACAGAATTTCATTTCGTGATTGATTCAATAAGCCACCAAGAACGAAGCATCAAGTAACCTAAGTTTTTCACTGCATTTTTAGCAATATCTTATTTACATAAACCGTGGATGGTTGATGCTAATGCACATTCAAGAACTAATAACTTTTCGGTTTCTTCGATAAAAGAGTACCAACAATTCATGGATAATCTTTAACAGAGGATATTCCACTTTAATTACAAAAAAAAAAAAAATTCAAAGTATTGGAAACATTAAATTCCACAAGAAAACAATCTTGTATTTATAATATTTCTCAGAACCGTGATAAAAACACTACATTCTATTTGAAGATTAGAGATGTGAATCAAATGAATATGAAAACGTGAGGCCTGAGGCTGCTGAAGTCAGAAAAACCATTGAGTGGAGAAGTGATTTTAGGCAAGAAGTGATCATTTGTAGGAATAAAAAAAAGGAGCGGAGAAAAAACAGAGCCTTATGGAATACCAGTAATTATTTTGAACAGCCAAAACAACATAGATATACATTTGAATAAAAAATCTGCAACCCGACCCTGGACGATGAATGTCCTAGAAACATCGAACGCAATTATCTTAAGGTGGGTGTCCACGCCAAAAGAAAAATTGCTTTAAAAACATTTCTCAAATATCTTGAATGGGAAACTGACAAATTTCAAAACGGTTTCATCACATTTTTTTCGATTTTTTAACGTTTCTTAAATATTTCTTAAATTTTTTTTGTTGGTCTGGGTCTGGGTTAAATGAGGAGTCTGCCGTATAAAGTATGCATGACAAATTTCGAAAAAAAGTAAGTTTTTATTAGCCCAGAAATTGCCAAATTATTACCGTAAATATGCATTGAAAAAAAAGATTCAACCCCTTTTTTTAGAAGCGGGTTGTGGGGTACCAAACGGAAAAAATTACTTTTGCACAAACTAAGCATAACTACAAATGATTTTAAGATACTTTTAATGCTGACTGAGACCAAAGCCTTATGGCCACGCTAAAATCAACTTGGTTTACCTCCTTATGTTGTTAATTGTAATGAGTCGTTCCAATTCTATTTTCCCGCCAAATCCCCCAACAAGAAGATGATTTATTTTATATACCACACCGAACCACCGGTGTCACCTGGATTGTTATATTGAAACCTGGGTCAATTGATTTACCTTGCCACCCATATTAGGTACACTTACAATAGATGTTGGCTGATGAGCAACGAGAACGTATGCTTTCGTTGACAAATTTATATTTAATTTGTGGCTTCTTGGTTCACATTCACTTTTGTTTTAGGAGAGGTTTTAATTCAGGGCAACTAAATTTGTCTTCTGCATTTGCTTGATGACAATTTTCAATTTAAAGTACCTTAACTGGCTGAACACAATAGACCGTAGCTGCAGTTGGAGCTAAAGTTGGAATAGCTGTACAAAAATTGCATACGAACAAATTCAATATTACGAACATACAACGCAACGAAGGTGCAATCGGCGCTGCCGCCGGCCGGAGCAAAACGAGTTGATCAACCTTTTAACTTCTCACGTAGATCAATTTTGACATATCAAAGTGTACAGTTGTTGCCTCCATCCCTATAGGGTCAACTCCCTGATTCGTCAGGCGTATTGCCTTAAATGTTGACTCAAAAGCAGAAATGCTCTTTAGGGCCTCAGTTGTTGGAGTTAAAACTAAATATAATACCACAGGTTCAAGCGAGTTGCTATTTAAAAAATGTTAGTTCGTTTTGGCTTCTAAGACAGAAGTGATTTTTATTTCAATAATCCTTACTATCTGTACTCTTTCAAATGTTATCGAAAATCGAAATCTTAACCACACTTCGATTCTTGACCATATTAATTGATATTGGAAGTCAGCATAATTTGGACGATGCCGCGCCGACGCGACGGGACAAGGGTTAACGACCACAGCTATCCCAAGTGGCAATTAATGATTGATTAATGTTTAGTTGACATATTTGTCAGTCTAAGCAAATTTCATTCACACTTTACTATGCACTTGTTACAAAGGGTTTTCCAATAAGAGGTGTTATTTTGATATTCAAAGAAAATTGGCATTTTTTGAGATAAATGATCGGATGTTTATTTCATTATAAAGAGGAAGGTATGCCGTTAATAATGGAACACAACATCAGCCAAATGGCCGCCACGGCCACGCTTACAGGACCATATCCTTTTCATGAAATTTTCCATAACCAAATCGCAAAGTGGCTGCCCTATGTCCTCGATAGCCTCACGAATTCCATCTTTGAGGTCTTGAATCGACGCTGGGCTGTTGGCGTAGACCTTATCTTTCACGTGGCCCCAAAGGAAGAAGTCGCAAGGTGTTAAATCACAAGATCTCGGTGGCCAAATGTGATCACCTCTTCGAGAGATAGCACGGTCCGGAAACTTTTCCCGTAAAAGATCGATGGTTTCATTGCTTGTGTAGCACGTAGCGCCGTCTTGTTGAAAGTAAACGTTGTCCAGATCAATACCATCCAATTCCGGCCATAAAAAATCATTAATCATCTCTCGATAGCGCAATCCATTGACCGTAACTGTTGCTCCAGCCTCATTTTCGAAAAAGTAAGGTCCAATGACCCCGCCGGACCATAAACCGCACTAAACAGTCACGCGTTGAGGATGGAGAGGCTTTTCAACAATAACTCTTGGGTTTTCCGAGCCCCAGATGCGACAGTTTTGCTTGTTGACGTAGCCTCCGAGGTGGAAATGGGCCTCATCAGTCAAGATGATTTTTCGATGAAATTCCGGATCATTTTCATGCATTTCAAGGACCCAATCAGCAAAGACACGACGTTGTTGATGATCAGCCGGCTTGAGTTCTTGTGTTAACTTAACTTTATAAGCCTTAAGACCCAAGTCTTTATGCAAAATACGGTGTAATGACGTTTGTGGAATGCCTAATTCCAAAGAACGACGAGGAATGGACAAACCTGGGTTTTCTTCAACACTTTGGGCTACAACAGCAATATTCTCAGTTGTTCTTGAGCGACGTGCACGGGTTTTATTCTTCACATCACTAACTTGTCTCAACAGCTCGAATTTGTCCACCAATTTCTGTATTGCGGTCCGACAAGGTGCTTCACGACGACCCAAAAATGTTTTAGTTTTACGAACCGTCTCTGCCAAATTTTCACCATTTTTATAGTGAATTTTATTAATTTCAATGCGTTGTTGAAGCGTGTATCGTTTTTTTTATTAATAATTTAATAATATAATTTTATTTAATGGCGTAGTTTCTACTTGTCAAATGTCAAAAAATGACAGCTTCAAAATACTGAAATAGCGGGCTATTCAAAATAACACCTCTTATTGGAAAACCCTTTACTTTTGCCGTTCGTGCCTTCAGAGCAATATGATACTTTTGGTTATTCATTGACTACGAGTTGGATATGTTTGTGTTTCTTTTATTACCCTGACGTAGAAGGCAAGACAATGCTTTGAAGAAATAACCTATATTTGAATTGTGTATACCTAGGTATATGCCAAATGCAATGCATAGGATTTGAACTAAGTGTCAAGTATCGAATCAAGTTGGAAATTAATTAAGCGATTAGTCAAGTGGTCCCTTCACAGAAGAAAAAAACAAAATAATCGACTGATGACAAATTGCGAAAGTGTCGTACGTGCTTCTTTTTATGTGCCCACAATACGGCCATACCTACAGATTTTTGTGTATTTAGAAGAAAAACAGTCAAAGATGGGGGGTCCAAAAGCGTGGTTACCTTTATTTTATTGAGTGTGTGAAGTTAGCCCCCCTTTTTTTGAATTCGTTATTTTTGAAAATTGTTTCAGGTTGTTCCCGATTTGTTCCGCATTGTTCCAAATTTTGTTTGAAAAATATTGAAAAATGGTTGTTTTAGAACCAAAAAACGGTTTTTGACCTAGCCCCCTTTTTATCGAAAATCGAATTTTCGAAAATTCTTCTAGATTGTTCTAATTAGTTGTTCTGAACATTGTTCCAAGTTTTTGGACCTCCATAGTAAAAATTTCAAAAGTTATGGCCAAAATTCGAAAAAAATTCTAGCCCCCCTTTTTTCGAAAATCGAACATTTTAATTTTGTTTAGTTTTAAAAAAGTGTTCTGAACATTGTTCCAAAAAATTAAAGCTGTCAAAGGCCTATTTTCAAAGATAATGTCTTCAAAACCTTTTTTCCAAAAAGGCGAAAATTGGGTCTCCAATTTTTTTTTTTTTTTTTAACACCCTTTGATTCATATTTGTTGATCATAACTACATGTGTTAAGAAAATATTGTGTCCCTAAATTTAAAAAAAATCACCCTAAAATCGAATTTAAAAAAAAACCAAAGACAACTCCTTTAAATGAAAATATCCTTTTATATTTGCTCTGACCCCCATTTTCAGAAATAAAAATTCAAAAAATTGTTCCAGGTTGTTCTACGGCTCTTCTAAATTGTTCCAGAATTTCGTTTCTATGAAAATTTTTTCGAATTTTGGCCATAACTTTTGAAATTTTCACTATAGAGATCCAAAAACTTGGAACAATGTTCAGAACAACTAGAACAATCTAGAACATTTTTCAAAAATTCGATTTTTGAAAAAAGGGGGGCTAAGTCAAAAACCGTTTTTTGGGTCTAAGACCCCCATTTTTGAATATTTTTCAAAAAAAATTTGCAACAATGCGGAAAAAATCGGGAACAACCTGGAACAACTTTCAGAAATAACGAATTCAAAAAAAGTGGGGCTAACTTCACACACTCTATATTTTTATTCTTATTTTTTCGCGCAGCAAATCCACAATTTTTCTTCTAACAATTTGAAACGTAAAATGTGCCTTTCCAATTCCGGCGGTAGCTCCGATTGCAGCTTTGTGCGTTGAGTTGTGTTCGTAACAACTGCAGCTGCGTCCCTCTCCATTGTATTTAGGCAATAAGTGGGCACCTTAAGAAATTGCGAAATTAAGGTTCCACTCAGAACATGGTCAATCACTGGGAATGCGTTGTTGAAGAGAGAAAGAACGAGGATCCGGATATCGAATCCTAGTTTGACAAAAACTTACCCGCCACTCCTATTCTGACAAATGATGTCTGACGAGATATCCTGATGATAAAACTTAGCATAAATGTTTCATTTGCCATCTGAACCAAAAACTGGAAATTTCGTTTATATGCCGAACTAATGAATTTGTCGTACTGTGATAGATTCAAAAGGAGAAAAAATTAAGTTTTGATTTCTGAATTTGAACCCGAAGAGTTGTACTACGCTCCTCATATGCAACATCGACTGCAAAGAAATCTTGTTTTCTATTCTTAGTGAAAAATATAATTTTCTTACTCCAACACGTGCAGAAAAGCACTAATAAGCTTGATTTCCCGATAAAAATGAAGTGAATCAAAGGAGTATTGCAATCATAATATATCGGGTTTTTCAATAGGAGCGCTACAAAAGTTTTTTTTTAAATAAGACAAAAACGGTTTTAGATATCAATGAAATTCTTTATTCCTGTCAAAGTACGTTTGATGCCATTATGTATAAAACTCGATTTCTTTTACATGGCCACCACGGGCACGCTTGCAGAAGTCCAGACGCTGAACCCAATTTTCGACGGTTTTCAAGCATAAATCGGCCGATACTGCTGCAATTTCACGTTCGATATTCGTACGAAGTTCATCAATCGTCGCTGGCTTGTTGGCATAGACCATTATAATACTTGACGTAGCCCCACAGGAAATAGTCTGACGGCGTCAAATCGCACGACCGAGGCGGCCAAGCGACTGGACCATTTCGTGAGATAACACGTTCTCGAAACTTGGTTTCCAATAAATTGATTGTGACATTCGCTGTGTGGCTTGTGGCGCCGTCCTGCTGGAACAACATATTCTCCAAGTCCATATCATCCAATTGGGGCCAAAAATATTCGGTTATCATTAAACGGAAGCGATCCCCATTCATAGTAACGTGCCGGTCTTGATCATCACGGAAGAAGTACGGCCCAATGACGCCGCTGGCCATAAACCACACCAAACCGTAATTTTTTCGGGATGCAATGATGACTCATGGAGTACGTGTGGATTGCTGCCTGACCAATACAGCATATTTTGTTTATTGACGAAGCCATTCAGCCAGAAATGAGCCTCATCGCTGAAGATGATTTTTCGATTAAAATCCGAATCATTTTCAAGTTGTTGCTCAGCCCAATTCACGAACATACGACGCTTCAAGGTGGTCAAGCGGCTTCAGTTCTTGCGTCAATTTAATCTTGTAAGGATGTAAACCAATATCTTTTCGCAAAAATTCGCCACAACGACGTCACAGAGATGCCCAACGCTTGAGTACGACGTGTGAGAGACACATTTGGGTTTTCTGCAACTGAATCTTCAGCGGCAGCAATATTCTCGACACTATACGGGCACTTCTTTGTCTCTTTGTAGAATCCCTGTTCAAAAACCCTGTACAATACCAAAAAACAATCTGAGCTACTAAACTTCACGCTTATTTTCGGTTGTAAAATTTGCAACTATGCAATTTTTGATATTTTCTTCGCACATACCAGCGAAAGTTGGGCAGCATGTATGAACTTGTTTTTTTTTTTTTAGAAAATCGGAAATGACGTTTCTAACTTAATGACATCTTTAGAACACAATGTCTTTGTGAAACGTGGACGTTTTAATGTTCATATTTAAAAAAATCGATTTTCAACGTCAAATTGTTGATATTTTTGAAATTAATAGATAAAATAATTAAATTTCTGAAATTTAAAAAAAAAAACAGATCCGAACGAATTTCTCATTAAAATTCTGCGTTAAAAAATCCGACAAATCTGGACAATATTTTTTGAAAATTCTATCGCATACAATACTTCTTGTTCCGCAGAATTAAAACACACGCTAAAATACCAACTGCAAAGCGAACCGGCTGTTGTAACAAAAAGTGGGTCATCATATTATGTACATATATACAAGTACATGGTAGGTACCTACATATAGCTATAGGATTTGCCTGGTGAAACTTAAAATTAAAAAAGGAATTCTACACCATCAGGAGGTAAGAGAGTGGTATGACTGTGAGGAAGACTAACAATGACGAGTGGAGAAAACCACACTCTCGGTCTCGGACGGACTGACTCAAAACTTTCGATCCTCCTCGAGTCACGCTCGTAGACTGATGCAGAATTAAAGCATTTAAGCAAATATGAACAGAACTCAACTTTGCCTGCCTCACTCAACTCACTCAACACTTCCCTCCTACGTTTTACCACATGAGTGTTGGCTAGATTTTAAAATATTCTATTTCTATAGGCCACGGCCAGCTGCTTTAGGGCAGGCGGAAGGTATGGGAACTTGTTGAAACTAAGTCTGCAAAACTTTTACCGTGCCATTACCCAATAGGTGTTCATTCCTGCACTATGAATAGCAACCGTCAAGCTATCCTCCTGCTACGTTCTATAAGTGGTACATGACCAGAAGCATACGTGCGGTGTGGTAAAATGCTAGCGTCTGTTAATTATCGAAAAAGGAATTCGCTTAGAATTTGCATTTCATAG
Organism: Leucozona laternaria; assembly: GCA_932273885.2. Lineage (NCBI taxonomy): Eukaryota > Metazoa > Arthropoda > Insecta > Diptera > Syrphidae > Leucozona > Leucozona laternaria. The sequence goes on from OW026366.1 coordinate 276,439,213, forward strand.
CGCTCTGTTCCATTGGAATAAAGGAATAAAGCCAATCTAGAGATCTGTTCCTTTTTTTTTTATATTGTTATTTTAGTTGAGAGGGCGAGTCGCCCTTTCGTTTAGTCTTGGTTGAGCAGGTGGTGGTTTCGGGAAAACGGTTGCTCATTTTAGAGCTTACGATTGGAGGAATGGAGCAGACTATGCGGAAATGTTTTGTTTCATTTTTTTTTTGGAATCGTACGATATGTGAAGAAATTTCAGAATCATTTGTATTTAACATGCAATGAGCAGCAGCAGAACTGTTGAAATGGGAGCAGGGGCTATACTATAGTGCTCTTCGGTGTCAGGTAAATAGAGTGCAAAGTGCACTAAAATATTGCGCTGCTGTGTATACCTTCTGGTTTTCTAATTCACAGACTCATTAAGGAAAACAATGAATAAACATGAAACTCGCAAGAGCAGTAGGTACTTACTGTTCAGTCTGCGCATCCAACGAGCAAACGAGGAAACAATACTACTCTGGGACGCGGACGGCTGTGAACAAAAAACATATGGCTAACGGAAATGAGGATATGGATTGTGCTGCTTCATTCCCATAACATGAAATCTCTACAATGCAATACGGATACAGTGATAATATAAAGTATCCTTCGGCATAAGCAGCAAAAACACAACTGAAAAAAAATACTAAGCGAATGTGGTTTGAGTTTTAATAGGATATGCTCGGAATTTAAGTGAACTATAATAAAGGCACACAAACGGAGGAATTTGTGTTATTGTTAGAATTGTGTTAAAATGCCCTAAAGTACCAAAGTTGCTGATGAAGCACTAATGAAGATGTAGTTAAAATTTTAGAATCGATTTGATCGATAAAAAGGGGAATGTGTATGTAAAGGGTTTGCCAATAATGGGGGTCGATGTTGAAATGGAACAAAATATGTGTGTGGTGTGTGGTGTGAGGTATTAACTAAATTCTTTTTTTTTTCTTTGAAAGGCCCATGCGCCCATATGTACACCATTATGTATGGAATATGACAACGTTCAAATGTCTGCTGCGGCTTAATACGGTGGTATAAGGATCCGAGAGGTCAAATTTTCAATGACTTGTGCATATATCCGGCTGAATTTAAGTGATGGCCTGGTCGTGTATATTTTGACTTTGGCGGCATCTTTCGATTGCATCTTATTGGCATACCTATATAAACCTGCGACTTCAGATAACTACTCAAGAAAAGGTCATACGAGGTCATATCCCACGATATAAGTGGCCAATTCACGTTACATCCATGAGGGATAACCTCCCTTAAATCGTAAATGCAGAAAGTCCATTGTGGCATTCGTTATGTGGTACGAAACGTCGTTGTGTTGGAAATAAATGTCGTTCACATAAATATTATGACGAAAAAACGATACTTAAATCAAACAGATCGACTTAACAGTAAAAAAAAAAAAACATATCACGTCTGTAGATTTAGCAATTCTATTTATGACTTATTTAATTTTTTTTCAAAAAAACAATTGGTGTGACGTAGATTCTCCAACAAAAAAAATAATTATTTTTAACGATTTTTAACAAAAAAAAAATATTAAACAGTTAAATTTAAAAAAAAAAAAAAGACATCACGTTTAGAAAAATCTACGCCTAACACAATGCTTTTTAAATTTTTGAAAAATCATTTCAAAAACCTACAGATTCCCTCAGAAACAAAATTTTTACTTTCGATGCAGCGATCTTCAGCTTCATTAAAATTAATAGAGCGTCCACACGAATTTCTTTAAATTTAACCAAAGATTCTGTCAAAGTAAATTTAAAAAAGGAAATTGAACTGAAATTGCCAGTTTTGGGAAGTAAAAGAATATTCCTGTGTCATTATGATAGGTTTTTCAACATAAGACTCATTTCGCACAACTCATTTTAAAGTTTCTTGATTTTTCTCCCACCACATATGAAGAAAAAAATTAAGACGTGCATCGATAATTCATGGTTTCAAGAAAACCGTATATACCTCTGTCTTACATTTTTGGACTAAGCGAATCTTATTTATTCGATAGATCTTACTCGGTACTTTTCAACAATTGCGAATCAAACAAGTTCAAGGTTAATTCTGGAATTCCATAAAGGGTTTTCCAATAAGAGGTGTTATTTTTATATTCAAAGAAAAATGGCATTTTTTGAGATAAATGATCGGATGTTTATTTCATTATAAAGAAGAAGGTATGCCGTTAATAATGGAACACAACATCAGCCAAATGGCCGCCACGACCACGCTTACAGGACCATATCCTTTTCATGAAATTTACCATAACCAAATCGCAAAGTGGCTGCCCTATGTCCTCGATAGCCTCACGAATTCCATCTTTGAGGTCTTGAATCGACGCTGGGCTGTTGGCGTAGACCTTATCTTTCACGTGGCCCCAAAGGAAGAAGTCGCAAGGTGTTAAATCACAAGATCTCGGTGGCCAATTGTGATCACCTCTTCGAGAGATAACACGGTCCGGAAACTTTTCCCGTAAAAGATCGATGGTTTCCTTGCTTGTGTGGCACGTAGCGCCGTCTTGTTGAAAGTAAACGTTGTCCAGATCAATACCATCCAATTCCGGCCATAAAAAATCATTAATCATCTCTCGATAGCGCAATCCATTGACCGTAACTGTTGCTCCAGCCTCATTTTCGAAAAAGTAAGGTCCAATGACCCCGCCGGACCATAAACCGCACCAAACAGTCACGCGTTGAGGTTGGAGAGACTTTTCAACAATAACTCTTGGGTTTTCCGAGCCCCAGATGCGACAGTTTTGCTTGTTGACGTAGCCTCCGAGGTGGAAATGGGCCTCATCAGTCAAGATGATTTTTCGATGAAATTCCGGAACATTTTCATGCATTTCAAGGACCCAATCAGCAAAAACACGACGTTGTTGATGATCAGCCGGCTTGAGTTCTTGTGTTAACTGAACTTTATAAGCCTTAAGACCTAAGTCTTTATGCAAAATACGGTGTAATGACGTTTGTGGAATGCCTAATTCCAAAGAACGACGAGGAATGGACAAACCTGGGTTTTCTTCAACACTTTGGGCTACAACAGCAATATTCTCAGTTGTTCTTGAGCGACGTGCACGGGCTTTATTCTTCACATCACTAACTTGTCCCAACAGCTCAAATTTGTGCACCAATTTCTGTATTGCGGTCCGACAAGGTGCTTCACGACGACCCAAAAATGTTTTAGTTTTACGAACCGTCTCTGCCAAATTTTCACCATTTTTATAGTGAATTTTAATAATTTCAATGCGTTGTTGAAGCGTGTATCGTTCCATATTTATTAATGGTGTAGTTTCTACTTGTCAAATGTCAAAAAATGACAGCTTCAAAAGTGACAGCTACCGAAATAGCGGGCTATTCAAAATAACACCTCTTATTGGAAAACCCTTTAGGATAGTCATTTAGGACGTATCCTTTTTATTTTATTTATTAATGACTTACCGTCTGTATTGAAGAACCCGAAGTGTCTCATTTATGCAAACGATTGTAACAATTTTCACAACTATTTCAAATTCTCGAGATTGCGAAGAGTTTCAGTGAACTTTATTCGTTTTTTGACTGGTGTGTCCACTGTCCGTAACTTTTTGCATCTTGACGTTGATACCTAAATATAAAACTATGAGTTTTACGAGAAAACTTTCTATAACTTTTTTAATTACTTCTTTAACTGTGTTGCTTGAAGTTGGCTACTTCTGAAAAAGAATTTCACTTATTTTTCCGAAAAAAAACTGCTTATATCTTGCGATATAAGGCACGTAGGATAGTGATTTTGGTATCAAAATGAAATGTATTTTCTGTATATTTTTAAAATAATCATAATTATGTAGCTACTTATAGTATATTTTCAAATATTTAGTTTTAACTTTTTGAAAATCGATTTTTTTTTACTTACCTTTTCAACGCCGATATCTTAAAAATATCAGTGATGACATATATTTTTTTTAGCCCCACATTTTAGATTAATCTCTCAGCTATAATTTGACAGGGCTGGAACAACCATATGGGAAAGATGTGCAAGTGCACAGGGCGAGAAATTCTTGGGGCGCATTACCAGGAGCAAGAAATAGTAATCTGATCTTACGCAAACAAATATGTACTGCCATTTGCATTTTAGCCACAAAACTTGTTCAAATAATCCCAAATTAACATCCATCACAACTGTGCTAAGTTATTTCTTCGTACTAACTAACATCACTTTCATGGTTGCATTCAAGGAGAATTTAACTCAAAATATCGTAAAATTAAAGATCCCAAACTGCGCATTGAAAGACAACCTCCTGGGTGATGTGGAAAAGTCTTATGCTGTGTATTAGTGTATCAAAATCCCTAAAATCCATTTGTTTCAAAGATTCATTCAAGAATATTGAAAATTGGAGATATTTAGCCCAAAAAACACTATAAATGAAAATATCCTACTATTCTTATTCTGACCCCCACTTTATAGAAATCCAAAATTCAGAAAATTGTTCCAGGTTGTTCTAGGGCTCTTCTAAATTGTTCCAGAATTTCGTTTCTTTAACATTGATTTTTAGTATAAACAAATTTCAACAAATTTTCCACTGAAAATATACGTCTCCATCTCTCACCTTTAAGACTTGTAAATCGTTTTTCATCGCCCTAAGCATTTGCTATTCTATACCATATTCCATTGTTCAATTATAGAACAATAGCGACATTTTCCTCAAGCAACCCTTTTAATATTTAAATAAGATAAATTGAGTTAAAATCAATTTAATAAACCATCAAAACAAACTCTAGCTATAAACACTACAGTGAGTCATTAAATATTCACAATATAAACAAATGTCAACAATGAGTTTCTTTCAAATTATTCCCATTTCCCCGTGATATCACCAAAAACCTATAAATGTCCTCCTTTTGATTGAGTCCATTGAGTTTTACTTGAAGGACGTCGACTTTTGTCGTCAACGATTCGCCATCACACGCTGATAACCATTATTAGGTATAATGTAAATGAATATTGTCGTTGTTGTTGTTGTATTTGTATTTGTGGGTTGTCAAGTTTTCAATCAGAGGAGATTAAATAGGGAGCGAGCGACACCATCATTCGAGCACCAAGATTTTATTATTAACTTTTTCCTCAAAGTTAATTTAATCTTTTTGTATTGTCAAATCAAAGTCCCGGACTCCTTCGGAGCCCAACATTATCATTATCAGCATCGACACAACATTATCTAGTTATCCAGTGCTTATTTGAACAAATAAATAGAAGCACACCAACACCACCCCAGCAATTGACTTACCACTGCTGCCACCCATACTCCTACGCTATTCCCACAATCCTTTCATTCTAAATCGAAGCAAATATTTGCGACAGCCCGGGGTTCAAAATGTATGTTTTATAATTGATTCCGATAGAGGATTGCAAATATGACTTCGATAAGCTGGGTAAATAGTTCCCCACAAACAAATTCATTTATTTGCCAAATGCTAGCTCAGTTGTATTGGAGAAAGGATAATATATTTATAGAATATATCTGGTTCTATGGGAATATAGTATGACAGAAGCATCAGGACTATGACAAACACGAGGGTATACACTTTTCCGAATGATCCATGAGGCAAAGATATTATTATAGAGAGTTGAGGAAGTATTCGCAAGACACACATTGCGTGCGCCTCCTTCCAGGGCCAGTATATTCAATTAAGCAAATCAAGCGATCATCTAGGGCGCTCACATTAGAAAGGCTCGTGATGGAAAACGAATAAACTGATGGTTTGTAAAGCGGTGGTTTCGAACTTTTGCGTGATCATTTTCCTTAAATGATTAAAGATTGAAAATGATGAATGATGAATACAAATTTGAACTCCTCCTGCAGCTTTATCTTTATTTTTCGGAGTGCATACTTTCTGTTTCATACAATCCGTAGTGAAGCAGTGCCTCAACCAACAGCCTTCTTTCAGGCAGTTTGGTGCTAGCTAAATTTGTACAGTTTAACAAGCCAATTTGGTTGTTTAAGCGTAGATCGATATAAATCTTACCGATTATATAAAGGGTTATTTTTAAGCTGGTTTGGTTTTGGCAACACTGGTTTTGACAGCTGACGTGTGTTTAGTACCTTGTGTCACTGTCAAACAGCTTCAGTTTGGTTTGCAATTTAACCATGGATCGTCTTACAAATGAACAACGCTTGCAAATTATTGAATTTTACTATCAAAATTCGTGCTCGGTTCGAAATGTTCATCGCGCGCTGCTTCCATTTTATGATCGGCATTCTCGACCTTCTGAGCAGTCTATTCGGAAGATTGTGACCAAATTTCGCACCAAATTTACTTTGTTGGACATTAAACCACCAACACGTTTACGTACTGTGCGTAGTGAAGAAAATATTGCGGCCGTATCAGCTAGTGTGACAAAAGACCGCGAAATGTCGATTCGGCGCCGTTCCCAGCAGTTAGGCCTTTGTTACAGCACTACGTGGAAAATTTTGCGGAAGGATTTGGGCGTAAAGCCTTTTAAGATACAGCTGGTGCAAGAACTAAAGCCAGCCGACCTACCACAACGCCGAATTTTTGGTGAATGGGCTCTTGGAAAGCTGGCCGAGGATCCGCTTTTTTATCGAAAAATTGCGTTCAGCGATGAGGCTCATTTTTGGTTGAATGGGTACGTAAATAAGCAAAATTGCCGCATTTGGAGTGAAGATCAGCCAGAAGCATTGCAACAGCTACCAATGCATCCCGAAAAAGCCACTGTTTGGTGCGGTTTATGGGCCGGCGGCATTATTGGGCCATATTTCTTCAAAGATGATGCGAATCGCAGCGTTACTGTCAATGGTGAACGCTACCGAGCGATGATAACAAACTTTTTTTTGCCCGAAATGGAAGTTCTTGACTTGCATGATATATGGTTTCAACAAGACGGTGCCACATGCCACACAGCACGCGAAACAATGGCGCAATTGCGAGGCGAGTTTGGTGAACAGTTAATTTCACGTTTCGGGCCGGTCAATTGGCCGCCTAGATCGTGCGATTTGACACCATTAGATTATTTTTTGTGGGGGTATGTCAAGGCTAATGTCTATAGGGACAAGCCCGCTTCGATTGACGCACTGGAAGCCAACATCCATGCATTCATTCGTGAGATACCGGCCGATATGTGTGAAAGAGTATGCCAAAATTGGACTCAGCGGATGGGCTACCTGAGACGCAGCCGCGGTCATCATTTGCATGAAATTATCTTTAAACATTAAATTGCAAGGTTCAAACTATCGATTCAAATAAATATTTCATTCATTTTTTCGAATTTTTTGTGTTTTTTTTTTAAAAAAAGTTCTAAACCTCTTAAAAAATCACCCGTTAGATTGGGGGAGCAAAATCTCATTGTCACCTACATGTGTGGCGGGCGCTGGATAGCCAAAATGTGAACTAACGACGATAGCATTAGATTCATAGGATCAATGAGCTGGTTTCAGCTCAGTTATCTTGTCATAGGAAACAGAGGGGACAACGAAAAGAATCAACCCTCAAGAACCAGCTCCAACGATTTAAAGGGTGTTTTCAATAAAGGTGGTTAGATGTTGAAATGGAACATTGTGGCGTCACGTGCAGACCTCACAGGCTTACCGTGCAAGGGAAATTTTAATTGTGATGAAAAATAAAAAAAAAGCCTCGGGTTAAGAAAGCGGAAATGATGATGACTGAGCTACACGTGTGTACATGGATTGTAAAAACACTTAGTGGTTTGCCCAAAATGGAGCAGCTTGCCGATACCCTCGCCAGCCTTAAAGCTCTCTAGGGAATGCAATGGAACGGTTCAAGTGTGAAAAAATCAAAGCGCTGTTATTTCTATCACGGCTACTGCCATCGAGACGGTAGAACGTGCTTTTTTAGATATGGATTTCTTGTCAAATGACGACTTAGACAAAAAGTCTTGAACAAAAAACTTAATCCAACTAGCGGCGGTTATGCATTTTGAATTCAAAATTATTCCTACCATAGGATCCACGCTTTTAACTGACATTTGTAGGGTTTAGATATCAGCTATACACTAGCCGTGTTTTTTTGCAAGTCCAGAGGGATTTGGTTGAACAAAAAGACATCGGGGATTACAGACGCCATTACAGAAACAAAATGGAGTTTCCATACAAACTATCGATAACAAGTATGCAATTTACGCCGGTAACACAGTTTTTCTCCGTGCTTAAGTTAAGCCCTGAGAATTCTCCGCGCTTAGCTAAGCCCGAAGGGGATTAGTTGTTGTTGCATTTAACATGTAAATTGCTTAGCCCCGACGTCGTTTTTTTCGACCAATTTCCTCGGGGCTTGCAAAAAAACACGCCTACTATAAAGCACCATATTGTCCGAAACGAATTTCAATTTTAAGTAATGGTCGTTACTTTAAGGCAGGTCGTTGCAGTTGAAATGTCTAACGATAAATTTGGATATTTAAGTCGGATAACTAGTACAAATAGATTCATAGAAATGGCTACATGTTTATTGGATTGATTAAGAGAAATTAAAATAAAAAAAAAAAAACAAAACGAAAAAGGGAAAATTAAAATAAAATCGCGTGGAAAAAAAATACAAAGAAAAAAAAATTAACATACAGAATCCAACCGAAGAAATCAAAACAGCTAGGCTTACAATTAGAGATTGATCACCTGGACCGCTCAACTACCGAAGTCATCAAACGAACTACGACTAATTTTGCATAAACTGACGAGAAAAATTGAAGCGATGGCTAGGATGTAAAGTAAAGAACACAAGCTAGTGAGAAGAAAGGATTGGTATGAGTACTAATCGGTGAAGGATTCAAATTTGGTACACATATTTTTGGACAATTCGGTGTTGAATTTTGGAATCAAAATTTAATTTTTTGGTGAAAATTGCATTCCAAAACGCTCAAAAACCATCGCTCGGCGGAAATACTTCCATGAAATGGGAAATTTTTATAAACTATACGACAGTGGAAGGTCATTATGAAGATCAGTTGGTTTATTGGTACGTTGGTAGTCAGATCGTGGTGCGGTCGTATAGTCTACGATTATAATGAGTATCAAAAATAAAAAAAAAAAAAAAAAACCAAATACAAAAAGTTTCTCTGGCCCGATAAATTTCTTCTTATTGTGAATTTCAATTTTAAAAGAAAAGTTAATCGCAGAAACAAAAAGTTAATACGGGAACTGGGGATTTATATCCTTAAAGAACGGTGTGGTGCACGTGATTTGTAGTGAACGAGTAACCCACGAAATTAGAATTTTCTGTACGCCGAGAAAACCAGTGAATCTACGGATTATCAAGATCCTAGAAGAAACTAAAGTCAAAAAGAAAAAAAATAAATCAAACACGCGAGTGGACGGGAAACCCAAGAATCTACGTACCAAATCCACCAGAACCTGGCACACACCTGTTTCGAACAAACGCCACCTAACAAATCATACAACGTCGCTAGAAGAAGTTTTAGAAGATCACTCCGTGATCGAACTTCCATATCAAGCAAATGTCCGCCTCTGTTAGTCTCACAAATGCGAGCCCTTTTGGCCACATTTCTCATTACATTCTCACACACTTCTCGCGGTATTTCATTAATTTCATCACGAATATTTTGTTTGAGTCGCTCAAGCGTTTCTGGTTTGTTTGCATAAGCCTTGCTTGTTAGATATCCCCACAAAAAGAACTCCAAAGCAGTCAAATCAGGCGACGTGGAGGCCAATCAACATCACCATTTCTTGAAATAACTTGTTGTGGAAAGAGGTCTCGTAGTAATTCCATGTAATCCTGGCTGTATGCGATGTGGCACCGTCTTGTTGATACCACATGTTGATCAAGCTCAAGACATGCAGTTATGGCGTTAAAAAGTTTTCAATCATATCACGATATCGCTCCCTATTCACAGTTACCGTTACGCCATTTTCATTTTCAAAGAAGTTAGGTCCAATGATTCCTCCTGACCAAATTGCACATTAGACTGTTACTTTTAATGGATGCAAAGGTGACTGATGAATAATTTGAGGGTTTTCCATTGCCCAGAACCGACTATTCTGTTTATTCACATATCCATTCAAATGAAATTGTGCCTCGTTACTCATTATGATTTTTTCATGAAAATCGGGGTTGTCATGGGCTAGCTGTAACATCCTATTGGCATATGTACGGTACGATTGCGGCAATGACAGCAATGTCAAAAAGATATCAATAGCGCTGCGTCAGAGGGTTTAGGGTTCTCACAACCACCAGGGGCCAGGCGAATTAATCCGTATTTACACTTTTGCTTAACCTTGGCTTGGCTTAAAGGGCCCACAATTTCATCGACCCGGCTTTGGTTTAATGCTGCACACAGATGAAAATCATTCAAGACCCATAGGCAGCAAACCTCTTGGTAGGTATATTAGTTATAAGAATAGTTTTCGGTACAATGTCTTCTTTCGATTAAATTAAAGCAATTGCAATAAAAATAAAGAAAAGGATCAACAAAGGAAAGGCACTTTGGAAGCAAAGCAAACCATATACATATATAAAAAAAAAAAGATAAATAAAAGGAATTTCGGAAGAACATTTGTGTGATATCTTTACATCGCTACTCCTCCCATTGACACAGTAATGGCTTCTTTTATTGTTCAATATTTCGGTTGTTCGCCGCGCCGATGGCCTGACGATATCAGTCTTGAAGTTTATTCAACCGAAGCCCACACAGGAGCCACTGAGGACCGAGAAGTATAGGTATGAAGCATTGGTATACACAAAAAGTGATAGAAAAGAAAAAAACGTGGAAACGTCCGCCCGCAGGACAAAAGTTAATGACACGAAAAGAACATCACGAAACATCAAAGACGAGCGCGGGTAATGACTGAAATTGATTTAGTCGCTATATCAAATAGCCAACACCCTTGTATCCACCCATATTACCATCCCTATATAATAAATAGAACCCACAGAGTAAAGTGACGAAAAGATAAAGCAATTTTTACCCTAATAATGCGAATTAAGGACTTGCCTTTGACTACAAAGCCAAGGAAAGGGAGAACTAATCAACGATTATTGCATTTCCCACCAGAGAAAAGGTTCCTCCGTCTTAATATACTTGGTCCGTTTATTGCCCATTTCGGGAGTTAATACCCAACTCTCGTACCGCGAGTCAAAGTTAAACCCCTAACATTTTTTAAAGGGTAAATGAACGAAAAATGGCTACGTATAGCTGGTGATTATTTGAATTTCGAGAGTGTGTGGAATTACAAACCGCGAAAGTATGTTGCTATTAAAAAAAAAAAAAACATGTCAGTGGGTAGCTATATGCGGTTACGGTTTGGCATATCCTTGAAAATCCTTGGATATAAATGTGACACAATTAATGTGTTGCTTTATGTTGCTTGTTTGTTTTTGTATGTTTTTTTTTTTTTTTCGTTGAAGGCAAAATATCTGTTCTCCTTGATTGCCTTAGACTGTTATAAGGTAACAGCCTAATAGCTAACAGCGTGCTAAGAAAATTAGTTTGTCATAAATAATCACGTCGGAGCCAACATTATACTCGTATAACACACAAACTCGAACAATATATAATACCCAACAGAGTAGAGTCCTTGGTAATGGGACATCAATCTCCAAGGGAATGGCATGGTTCTTCTAGATGCCTCTGAGGGTAGTAATCTGTTTCCCGTTTCTTCGCACGTAATTTGATATTAATGAGTGAGATACTATGTTAAGGTCAAATGAGGGGTATATTTTTGCCATATTATATTGTATACGTATGTGTAAGAAAGTTACACACATTGCATTAATATGAATTGGGGTTGAAAAGATAAGACTTTAGACATTTAGTTAATTGACACTTAATTTGGAGCTGGGTTATATGTACTCTCTTACGTGAGTTACAAACGGCTACAACTCTATTTATGATTAAAGTTTTGATATTTCAAGATTGACAGAATGATTTTGTGTATATTTTATGAGACATGATACAACTTTTGATATCATTGTTGGGTCTATAAGATTGGACAGAGGCCCTAAAGAGCTGCATGAAGGTGTACAACTGGGTACTTCGAAAAACATGAAATATTTAATTATAGGAAGATATAAGAATTTGATTATGTCAAATGGAAAGACACGAAGGTAATAATAATAATTTTACTTATATATGCCTCTTTGGTCTTTTTAAAACGTGATCCAGACTGTAGGGCACTAAGAATGAAGGAAAAGAATGATGGGGGAGAATTACAGGGTGTATTTTTAAGACGTGTAGTTTTCAATCTGGCAATAGTTTTTCGGAGTTGGTCTTTTTGACAGCTGTCACTTGATTTATGGTCACTTTGGTTTGCCATTTCATAATGAATGTCAAACAACGTTTGCAAATCGTGCAAATTTATTACCAAAACGAGATGGCCACCGATCCCGATTTTCAAAAGAAAATTTTGTTCAGCGATGAAGCTCATTTTTGGTTGAATGGGTACCTTAATAAGCCAAATTGTCGTATTTGGAGTGATCATAATCCACAAGCCATTGTTGAGACGCCGTTACATCCTCAAAAAGTCACTGTTTGGTGTGCTCTATATGGGCAGAAGGAATCTTTGGTCCATATTTCTTCAAAAATGAAGCCGGCCATAATGTTACAGTCAGTGGGAAACGCTATAGAGCCATGATTAATGGCTTTTTCGTGCCTGAATTGGAGGATGTTGATGTGGACGACCTTTGGTCCCAACAAGATGGCGATACATGCCATACAGCCAACGAAACAATCAATTTATTGAAGGAAACTTTTGGTGAGCGCAATATCTCGCGTCGTGGGCCTATGGCGGGCGTGGCCTCCAAGATCGTGCAATTTAACACCGCTGGACTATTTTTATGGGGTTATGTGAAGTCGCTTGTCTACGCAGATAAGCCCGAGACGATTGAAGCCTTGGAAGAGAATATTCGGCGCGTTAATGCTGACATACGGCCCCATTAGATGCAAAAAGTGGTCGAAAATTGGGCCTCTCGGCTGGAATATATTCGAGCCAACCGCGGCAGCCACTTGCCCGAAATCATTTTTAAAACATAATGGCAAAGAATTATCTTCCATAAAATTAAATTATATGCATTCTATTTCTTCTAAAAAACACGTCTAAAAAAACACCCTTTAGTTCTAAACTTCGAAACTTTTGAAATCATAAATTTGTTCTATTGAAAAATAAACTTTTGATACTCAAAAAATACATCATTCCAAAAAGTGTTAGATATGTTTTCATTAAATTTCAAAAAGAATATGATAAATATAGTGGTTAGAAAACTTCACACTTTTATTCTCCCGTTTAATTACACTTATGCTTAAGTTTTTGTTTTTTTTTTTTAATTGCTCATGTTTAAAAAACTTTTTTGTCTATTTGAATGCTCATTAAATTTTGAGATCGAAAACAATAAAAAAAAAGACAATACAGAATTTTATTACTTTCCCAAAAAGCCTCGAGGGGCCATAATAACCCCACTTATCCAACTCGATTAAGACTATTAAACTGGTGACCGGATCTCCTTTTGTATATAGATTCCCACAAACCTCTTCAAACTGATTTGTTTATTTTCAAAGCACTCAGTCTTCATAAAAAAATAATTTGCTAAAAACCCAGTAGGTACTTAAAGGGATTTCCATCTCCCACCCACTCCTTAACCATCAAACCTCAACGACAACCCCGCGTGCATCTTGACTTGATTTACGTCATTGTCAAAGGGCAACCTACAAAATAGACACACACAAAAAAAGAACATGTCGAACCCTCTCTCTCTCAAAAAGAAAAAAAAAAAAACAGAAGAAGAAAGCATCCCCTTATCTATCTATTGAGGCAGTTTATCATTGGCATATCGAATTTATTTCCCCGGAATACCCAAGTTTTTTCAGCTTTGTTCATATCGGGAGACAATTTGCATTTTTTTTTTATTTTCAGAACAGTCATGTTGTTCTCGTTCTCATTCTCGTCCTCGTCATCATCATCGTCCTCATCGAAGGACAAATAGGATATTTTCCTTTCGCTTAAAGGGAAACAATCACGGGACAACAACAAAAATAAAAAGGTTCCCTTTTTCCCGATATTGCTTTGTTTGGCAGATGATGATGACGATGATGGGGTGGAGAGTGGAGTACCCCATACTGGGAGTGTGGGGATTTTTCGGCATTCGCGCCATGTTCTACTGTTCCTCAAAAACAATCACAATGGAATTTCAGTACCGAGCGATTTTTGATAAAATAAGGTTCCGATTAAGTGGGCGTTGGCACAATTCAATTCTATTTTCATCTAAGAGGCAAACACAGTATTTTTGATAGACCTATGTTGCTTTGAAAAAAAAAAAACAACAATAACCAAAGCCGATGGCAACTGTTTGTTAATGTGTTTACAAAATGATTCATGATTTTCCTGTAAATGGCATTTACACAAATCGATGTGGAATATATATGTATAATAAATGTGGGGCTAAGGCATTTGAATTAATCTCAAATGGATATTATACAGTGGGGTGGTAAAAAAAAAACTTGAATGGTAATAATTCCACAGGGCTCTAGATCTACTCCACAGAAGAATGTGTTGCATTTCATGTGAATTTCTGCTCCAATCTTGAATAAAGGGGTTTTCAACTGGCGCGTTTAGATTTTACTGGCCTGTGGAGGCCATGTTGTTTTGGTGAAATCTGTCTGCTGACAAATCACCATTGCAAGTTACACTATTGAACAGCACGTCTAAATGACAAAACTTTACTATCCAAATCTCTTGTGGCAACGATGCGTGCGTCGCGGCCATTTTACGGTTTATATGGTTGGCCTTCTCAGTCGACTTTTAAATGTTTGGTGGCCAAAATTGAGTCGACCGATTCAGCCAACACCAATACGTCAACGAAACGCAAGATCTACCGAAAACATCGCCGATATTCGTGAGACACCGGTCGGGAAACGACGATGGCATTTAGCAATTGGTTTTAAAGGCTTAAAACTAACTTCTAACCAGGGTTGTCAGATTGGGCTATTTGTCGGAAATTGGGCTATCTTTTTTCCAAAGTTGCCAACAACAATTTCAGTATGACAGCCCAAACATAATTCGGCTATAAATAGCCCAAATCTGTTATTGGACGATGATTTTTTTTTGTCCAAATAAATCAAATAAATAAAACACTTTTCAACTCCTTTTAAGTGGGCTTTAGGTCACGAAAAAGAAAAAAACATTGAAACACTTTTCTCCGCCTAAACATACCCTTAACGCAGTCCACGGTTAAAAAAATTTCTGTAAAAACTTTGCACCCTCATTTGAAATGATACGTAAATTTAACCAAACAAAATATACCAATGTGATAACAATGACCACGAGGAGGACAATGACGATGATTCTGATGAGTACATCACATTTATTTAACTGATTTTTAACGCAGTTAAATATGATAATATTGTTAATAAAAAATGTATATTATTTTTCGTTGTTTTTTTAAATAAATTGTGATTGAAGTTGTCGAATAGTTTTTTTTATTGTTTTTGGACTACTTTTTGGGATCCGATTTTGGGCTACAAAAAATTTTAAATTGGGCTATCGAGCTAGTTCAAGACATGGAAACTCTGCTTCTAACTAAAAGCAAATCATTTCAGCTCAACAACAGGGGCCAGGCGTACTTCGTTGTGTTGGTCCTGTCGTAGAATGGAGTTTCTTCGTTGTGGATCAGGGTTGTCACTTTGCTGCAGTTTCAGTAGATCTACTGCACTTTTGGTTTTACGAAAAAAAAAAAAATACTTCAATAAATAATCCATAAAATAATTTTTAAATTCTGTCATTGAATGCATTCATTCTCTTTCTTCACGAAATCCACCCTTTAATATTTATGCCTTCAGCTTTCAGCTATCGGGCTTTGTTTTAATGACAATTGTTTTTTTTTTGTTTTTATTGTGAGAAATGGAGAAAAGATGGATAAATTTTTAATAAAATCTGCACGCAAAAAGGTAAAATTGTTTTAACTGGTTGAAAATTAAAATAAATAAAAGTTTATTTATATATATTTAGTAGTTATTCACAAAAAAACGCCCTGCAGAAGAGAAAAATTAATGTGTTGATCAAGTCTGTTAGTTTATATTTTATAAGTTCTTTTAGTTTTAACATTATAATAGGCAGGCATATTTCTCTGGTTAGATTTTTAAAAACTAAGGGCTTTTTAATGAAAGAGTCTACGACGTTGAGGAGACATTTCCTGTCCTGATGTATAGATCCGAAGTATCTTCCTTTTAAAAAGTTTCGATCTTCTTCATGTACGTTGGTGAAGTGGTTAACCAAATTGGGCAGGCGTGCGTCAGAACGGCCTGGATCGCCTCTGTTTATACAGGAGAAGCTTAGTCTTTTTATTTAGTCCGTTTCTTTTCCTTAGAAGCATATGGACCAGGTGCAGGAAAAAGTTGACTCTTTTTAGCATAAGTTCAGCGTGCTTGTTGAATTGAAAGCATATTTGGTGAAATTCAAACCAAGGAACTTCGTTGTTGTCTTTGTCGCTATATCGGTATTGTATGGAAGCTTGATACAAATTCTATCGCAGCGTGATGCAAAATTTCTTCAATTCCTTATTGCTTTTGTTGGTTATCTGAAGCTGAACTCTGAAGCAGATGAGTTCGCTATTGTTGCTGTTGATATTCAGTCCCCGTATTCGAGGTAGTAGTCTCGCAAGTTGCTGATGTGCTCCTCCACTCTTCTGGTGAAGATTTCCGGTGCAAGGGATGTTGGGAAGGTAATTGAGTAATCGGCATACAACATGGTCTTCGTCCACGAGATATTGGATGGCTGGTCCACTATATATACGTTGAAAAGAATGGGGCCTAACTTGAATCCTTTTGGTACTACAGCGCTTTTTCGAATTTTCCTAGATAACCAGTACACAACAAAATGTGTGGGTTAGAAAATGTTTGATAATTCTTACCAAATGGTCAGGTAGTCCTAGTCTGGACGGTTTGAGTAAAAGTCCTGATATCCAAACTGTGTCGAAAGCCTGTTCGATGTCCAGTAAACACGCAATGGTCATATCCTTCTTGTTGAGTTCATGGGTTGCGTCTGAGCGCTGTCTAAAAATTGGATGAATGGTGGAGTTTGGAGCGTCTTCTTTGGAAACCTTACTGGAAATCAGGTATGATCTCTTTTTTCTGAAGAAATGGTTGAGCTTCCTTCCCCAAGATGAGCCCCTAAAAATTTTGTAGCGAGTTTGGCTGATATCCCTTGACGCTTGTCCGTTTGAGCTTTTTCGGTACAGGTACCAATTTTGCCGTTTTCCTTGTTTCAGGGAAGAAGCTGTTGTTCAGGCAGTTGTGGAAGATGATCGTCAGTAAGAGGATTACGGGGTTTGATAATTACAAAGTTAGAAATCCCATAATTTTCCTCTGACTTTTAGGAGTTTTCACTTCGAATGAAGTGAAAGAATCTCCAGTTAGTGAGTTCATTGCGGAAATGTCCTCATTGAAGTGAAGGTGGTGACATTAGTGCTGAAGGCTGCAATTTCTTCACTTCATATCTGCTTTCCACATCTTCGATGAATTGAGGAAGGTGACGATCCTTAAAGTTCTGCTTAAAGTGCGGTTGGCAAAAGCTTCTGCTTTCTCGGCTGGAGTTGTTGCAGATCTTTATCGGTGCAGGATTGTTTCTGGCATCGAGGTCTTCTTCCCAACGAGCTAATTAATTTGTTTAAAGGAGTCGGGTCGCGGTTTATTGTCCTCAAGCCTCTTTCTAAATTCTTCCTTCTGGTGATGTTTCACTTAATGGTTAAATATGGTGTTTGTGAACTACAGTTCGGAGTACAAACGTCTATACTCATCATTCTCTCATGTTGAATGTTCTGTGGTATATCCGTTGAAGTTTCTGGCGGAGTCTCTGTCTGTGAGCATATATAGCCTACATTACATAATTATGTTCTCGCATATTCGCATAGCGGTCCCGGCTGTTTCTTGGAGTTTTCTGCATTTCCAAGGCGCTGTTGACTG
This sequence comes from Leucozona laternaria, assembly GCA_932273885.2. Taxonomy (NCBI): domain Eukaryota; kingdom Metazoa; phylum Arthropoda; class Insecta; order Diptera; family Syrphidae; genus Leucozona; species Leucozona laternaria. The sequence continues at coordinate 276,457,140 of OW026366.1, forward strand.
CTGTCTCAAACTGCTGAATAGCGCTGTCAATGGCTGACTGTTATGGCTGAAACAGATGTGCAGCGTCTCACTCATCGATCCATGCAGAGTTGCACACAGAACACATGTGCATACTCTTGTCTTTTAAAATAGATCTTATCTAAATAACAATTGTTTTATTGCAGAGTTTTTATTTATTCACCAACTCTATTAACCTTTCTTCCATATTAAAAATCAAAACAAAACACATGAGTTTTTTTTTAAGAATGACAGGCACCGTCAATTTCAGTAATGCCAGATAGCAATTTTTTGAGATATTTTTGTATCTTGTGGCTGCAATGAAGCTGCTCAGCGAATTTTGAAATAGAGACATCGTGCAGTGAGGTGCTGCATGCAGCCCTTGAGTGATTTGGCTCTCATAAGAACCTTTGTAAATCAATTTCGCTGCATTAAAAAAGCTGCACATCTGTTTCAGCCATTATTAGTTTTGATTCATTTAAGTTGGATCCAAAGAATCTTTTAAAAAAAGATCGATTCGCACTAGAATATACCTACAGCAGAAGCAGCATTCACTCATCACTGGCAGGTAAACTTTTTTTGGAACAACACTGTATTCCATTAGTAGGGATTTATACAGCTCACACTAATATTTGTTTTTCATGGGGAGGGTTTTAAGACTATGATGCATCAAAAATATTACAATAATAAAATGACTATCTACATATTATATGGAAAGGAAACACAAATAGTTTGCGGTTAACAATGGCAAATGTTTCATGCAAATTAAATTCAAAATATTTGAAATCAATGAATGAATGAATAATGACGCAAATTATTGCCAAACAAATACTGCTTCTAAGTTATTAATGCCAAAAATTATAGAAACTGGAAGAAATATAATACATATTGCTAAGCCCACAAACTGTTAAATTCAGTTACATGCCTTAAACCATTAGTTGATTTTGGATATACCTACACTATGTGAGTGCATAATCTGTACACGAAAAACGTAATCTTCTTAGGAAATCTATTCACATATTATTAATTCTACTCTATATCTAGGAATTAGACAAGATAACCATTATTATTTTGGTAAACTATTTTAGACTTGTATCGGGTTTTTCAATAAGAGCGCTACAAAAGTTTTTTTTTAAATAGAACAAAAACGGTTTTCGATATCAATGAAATTCTTTATTTCTGTGAAAGTACGTTCGATGCCATTATGTATGGAACTCAATTTCTTTTGCATGGCCACCACGGGCACCCTTGCAGAAGTCTAGACGCTGAACCCAATTTTCGACGGTTTACAAGGATAAATCGGCCGATATTGCTGCGATTTCACTTTCGATATTCGTACGAAGTTCATCAATCGTCGCTGGCTTGTTGGCATAGACCATAGACTTGACGTAGTCCCACAGGAAATAGTCTAACGGCGTCAAATCGCACTACCGAGGCGGCCAAGCGACTGGACCATTTCGTGAGATAACACGTTCTCCAAACTTGGTTTCCAATTAATTGATTGAGACATTCGCTGTGTGGCTTGTGGCGCCCTCCTGTTGGAACCACATGTCCCCCAAGTCCATATCATCCAATTGCGACTCAATTGTCAATTGGGGCCAAAAATATTCGGTTATCATTGAACAGCAGCGATCCCCATTCACAGTAACGTGCCGGTCTTGATCATCACGGAAGAAGTACGGCCCAATGACGCCGCCGGCCATAAACCACACCAAACCGTAATTTTTTCGGGATGCAATGATGACTCATGGAGTACGTGTGGATTGCTGCCTGACCAATACAGCATATTTTGTTTATTGACGAAGCCATTCAGCCAGAAATGAGCTTCATCGCTGAAGATGATTTTTCGATGCAAATCCGAATCATTTTCAAGTTGTTGCTCAGCCCAATTCACGAACATACGACGCTACTGGTGGTCAAGCGGCTTCAGTTCTTGCGTCAATTTAATCTTGTAAGGAGATTAATCTTTTCGCAAAATTCGCCACAACGACGTCACAAAGATGCCCAACGCTTGACAACGACGTGTGAGAGACACATTTGGGCTTTCTGCAACTGAAGCCTCAGCTGCAGCAATATTCTCGACACTACGGGCAATTCTTTGTCTCACTGGCACGGGAACATTTTGTACTGTGCCTGTGGATTCAAATTTTTCCACTAGACGCTCAATTGTTGATCTGCTAGGACGATGATAACGACCATAAGTTGGACGTAGCACTCTTAACGTTGAGGCCACTGACTCCGAATTTCGGTAGTAATTTTTAATAATTTTGACTCGTTTTTGGCTCGTATATCTTTCCATCACAAAATGGCAAACCTTACTGAAGAGAAATGTCAAAAGAGCGGCAAGAAATATGGCGTCGTTTGCTGTCCCTGTTGCTATACTTTTGTAGCGTCAAACGAAAAAGTAAAAACTAACGAAATACGCAAACTAAACTACCGCACCATGAGGATCACTACAACAGACGAGTCGAATGTGCATTGACCACTCAAAATGCTGACACCAGGAAATAAACATGACAAATAAGATTTGTTCAAAATTTTACGTTTTTAAGTAGGTACTATCTTTATTTTAAATATTCAATGCTGTTACCAATTTTTCGTCAAACATTAAGAACCAGATGCGTAAATGTCATCTATGTAGTAGTTTGTTTCTAGTTGAAAAACAATTGATTTTCATGATCACTGGAATTTTTATTTTTGTCAAAGCAAAGGATTTTTTGCCATTCAAATTCTCAAGTTGAAAGAAAAAATACTCATACAATTAAATTTGTTTCGTGTATACAAAATTCTCATCCAACTTTCTTTACCCGAGGCCACACGACCAGTACTGGCTAGCCAGTCTGTTTAATACACACAAACTTAAGCAACTTGCTCGTCAACTGGCTTGGGTTTTTTGAAGCCACTTGGGCATATAGTAGAGAAGCCAGTAGTGTGTTAATTTTTTAACTAAAGTTATTTAAATTTCTGAAGTGATTCGATTTTGTGTAAAAAGTAAGTTAAACAAATTTAGTTTGCAAATTTGTATGCATTTTAAAAATGTTAAAATTGGCTTTTAAACTTAACTTGGCATTGCTTGACAGAATATTTGACGTTTGTGAATATTTCGTTACGAGTCACCAGAAAGCTCTAAAATTGCGCCATTCAAAAAATAAAATCTCAAAACGATGGCATTTTTAGAGGGTTTTTAGTCCATCGTAGTCATCTTTCAATGAAATTTAACAGTTTACTGATGCTCGTCGGATATGCAACAAGCTGTATTTTGACGTGTGTAGAATATTTAGTTACAAAAGTCACCAGAAAGTTCTAAAATCAATTGACATCGAAGCCATGCTTCAACTGAATTTGACAATTGATGGCTTGACAGATAGGGGTAAAATTATATTTGAAAACATCGAGGATATTTTGTTCCAAATGTCAACCGATTGCCCTGAAAACGCATTTTTTCGGAGCAGAAAATTAGATTGAAAAAATTTTGAATTTTTCCGAGGTATTTTAATCCATTGTCATCGGAGCCATCTTTCAATATCCTTGAATGGAATTTGACAGTTTATTGCTTGATAGTTTATAAAGGGTCCGCAATCTAACCTTTTTTTTCAACTAGGTTGTGTATAAGCTTCGCTAAGTGGGCCTGCGATCGACTCAGAGAAGATGCCGATTTTGCCAAAAAAATCATCTTTTCAGATGAAGCTCATTTTGATCTTGGCGGGTAGTAAACAAGCAAAATTGTCGCATTTGGGGCACAGAAAACCCGCACGCATACATTGAAAAGCCGATACACCCAAAACGAGTCACTGTTTGGTGCGGATTTTGGTCCAGAGGCATAATTGGGCCATTTTTCGAAAATGAACAGGGAGTGGCCGTTACAGTCAATGGCGATCGTTATCGGGCCATGTTGAACGAATTTTTTGTTCACAAAAATTGAAGACGAGGATATTGGCAACATTTGGTTTCAACAGGATGGCGCTACGTGGCACACAGCCAAAGCTACACTCGATTTTTTGCGCCATTTTCAAAAAAAAAAAAAAGTTATTTGGCGGACCCTTTATTTAAACTTAACTGACATGTTCGATAAACAACTGCGAGGACAGTCGAACTTGGTACGACAAACACCCAAGCAACACAATTGAGTCTTCAAGATATCTCTAAAAGCTATTTTCGAAGATCTTTCAACTCTTTACACAATCTTGAAGAGGTCGTTAAGACCCAAAAAGGCCTAAAGGGGAGGAGCCTATTGTATGGAGCGAAGAGTTCTAAATAAAGTATTTGTAAGAGTTTATAGAGATCATTTTTTTTGACGCATCTTTAAAGATGCTCTCAAGAGGTTTTGAAGATTTTTTTTTTGTAGTCAAAAGTGTAAACTTGGAGGGAGAAAATAATATTAAGAATAACTTCTTTCTCTTTTACACAAATACAATTTTATACCAATTTAAATGCAATAGAATGATTTAAAAGTAAAAATTAAAGCTATGACAAATTCTTTATGTTCATATAGGGTTAGATTTACAATTAATTTTACAAAGTCTTTAACTATGTGTATTTTGTAATGCAAGAAAAGATTAACTTAAAAATCGCATACTCTACCCCACATAGAATAAACGCGCCTTGAAATAAAAAAGTATTTACAAGTTAAAATCAAGAAAAATAATACAAAATTCACTGACAACAAAAGAAAAGACATATTTTGATGAATTATTATCTCCCACAGTGTTACTAAACAAATAAAAGTGTAGGCATAATACATGTAACTGTACTTTATTGAATATTATGTATTTAATAAATATTTTTTTCGCAATTGAACGAAATAAATATGGCGAACGTATTTTGTTGGGCATGTATCAAAATATTCCTTCCTACAGGGTGCCTCATGAAATGCAGGTACTAAATGTCTTGTTTTTCTTTTAATGGGTTTTGGATAAATTATTCTCATATTAATAAAATGAGCGTTTGGTTAACATTGAAGCCTTAAAAAGTTTTGACGTTGCATGATTAAAATTTCACATTAAAAATGAAAATGTAGCAGTTATTTTTTTTAAGAAAAAATATTGCCTTATATTTTCGCTTTGCCATATTTTCATCGTCAGTTTTATGACAGTAATAGATGGTTGAAAAATTAGCTTAATTCCCTATTACCCTGGTTTGGACAGACAGACGGGGGTTATCCAATGGTATAAACAATATTTTTTTGATCCAAATCTGTCCAAACACCGCAGTTTTTAAGAAAATTTCACTACCTACATAATATGTCTACCTATGTATAATTGCACATTAAAATTTTTTTATTGAAATAAATAATAAAACATACAAAAACTGTATTAAAAATATACAATTAAATATGTCACCCTTTACAAAAAATTGTGTGAGTGCCGGGACTCACGGTTAGTATGTGTAAACATCAACGTGCGCGGATCCAAAACGGACTTGGTTTTGCTTGAAGGGGATCTTAAGATTTTCTTCACTGAACGCACCCTAGTATGCAGATCGTTTCGCTGCACACCGTAACGTGGCACGACGTAACGTTGCACACGAACGTTCACGTTTTTTGTTCACTCTACCGCCAGCATAGATGTTTACACATCAAAAATATGTGTAACTTTGTATAAACTAACTACCGTTTAAAGAGTTTCTTAAGATGTCATCAAAACATCAGTGTTATAATCACATTTTTCTAGAGTCAGAAACCTCTTAACGACTTCATGATAAGATATCAAACGAATGAACTTGAAAGAAGAGAGAGACAATGAAAGTGTCAACTGAGTTTCAACAAAGAGTTAAAGAAAAAAAAACTATAAGCAATTATTTATTATTATGTTCATTCGCGTACTAAAATAATTGATGAACAATTTTTGGTGTTAAGTCTCTTGCAGCTCCCTAAACTCTTTTTCAATTTTCAAATTAATAGTACCTACATATGTACAATAAATACGAAAATAAAAAAAGCGCAATTCACAAATGTCAGATGACACAAAAAAAATTTTTTCAAACAAAAGAGAATATTAATTCTACTTAAAGACACAATTTTAAGCCTTCATAAAGACATTTTAGGAATAACATCTGCAAAATATCTTCGAAATGTATTTGAAAGAGTACTCTTGCGCAATTTAAACATACTCCTTTTAAAAAGGTTGTAAAGAGGATCTACAGAGAGTCAATATAAACACATTTGCCATGAAGATATTCAAGATGTTTAAAAGACGTTTTTGTAATAGTTAAAACAAACAACACTTTTCTAGAGCAAAGTAACAGATCATAAAGTGTAGTGGTATTAAGAAGATTGAACTAACAGTTTGTTAAGAGCTGATCAATTTGTTTGGAGAACACTTCAAGAGTTTATGTGTTGCTTGGGCAGGTAGTCCCGCCCTCGAACGTCGATAAAAGTCAAAACACAAGTAAATCAACTAGAACAAAGTTTACTAGCACATGTTCCAGTGTTTACAGTGGTAAGTGTATATTAATTAATTTAATTAATTTAGAAAAAATCAGCACCCTTTTAAGTCTTAAGATATTCTCAATTTTAAATGTGATTTGAGTTTCTTTGACAACACTGTTACGTTAATATATCATAAACCAACTTAAACGTCTATAAACTTCTCAACAAAAAGTATGTCTTATGTATGTATGTATGTAAATTAAAATGTATTTTCACAAATTGAAAAATAACTTCAACAAAATCTTAAAAAGTCCTTGAATATTTTCCATGAATTGAAAACCTTTAAGCATTACCAAACTGACTTTATTAAAAATTAATTATTTCAAAATTATATTTATATTACGTATAGCTATAGCATCCACAAAGGCAAATAATTTAATTTGATTAAAAGCAAGAAATGCACGAGCTCCCAGCACCAACCAAAAGCCAAATATAACCCCTCCTTTTCATCACATCATCATTCACACGATATGAACATTTTGCAATATGCCTTTCAAAAGTCAAAACAAAATATGCCAACCATAATTTTAAATAATACCACTAATCCCTCAAATACCATAACCAAACAAAATCATTCAAAGTATCGCGGTTGGTTAAAAGAACATCCCAACTCTTGGAAAGCAACAGGAAAACTTGATACCATCACCATAAGCATCACCATCAAGGACTTCATCAGCATTCCAGTTAAACCACAAATATGTCAACACATGTCCCGTTTTATGGGAATTTATTTATGAAAATGGATTTTGGCGGTATTTGGCAGTCAACCCTATATTTATCAACAGAGAGCCGCTTCTAACTCAGATAACAAGCTAAATAGGAACAAATGTTGGTATTATTCTCCTGATCACAATCCTTCAAACAGGATTATACACCACTTTCCGACATAATCGAAGGAACTATGTAAAGAATCCAAAAAATATCGGGTCAGAATTAAAGAATGGCGCCCAATTCGAGGAATGATGAGAAAAGATTGTGGTTGTGGGTTGTGGTTCTGATGTCATAGCTGTGCCCTAGTCGGATCCCTTTGAGACATTTCTTTCCTACGATTATTTTTGCACTGCTGTTCTAGGTAAACCAAGTGGAGTGGAAAATTAGATGTCTGCCTGGCTGGCTGGCTGAATGACTGGCTGCCTTCGACTATACAACTATACGACTATACGACTATACCATACCGCTGGCACTGCCAAGTTCTGCTTAATTTTGCATGCTTGACTTATTGACGGGAACTAAGCTCCCGGATCTTCCTATTCTAATATATTTTGCCCCCTTCTGCCACTGCATTGTTGTTGCTTGCTCTTCTTGGGACTTATTTTTTTCCTGATATGCAATTTCAAAACATACAAAACAAAAAAAAAGGGAAAGGAAGGAAATCCTTATGACGAAATGAAATACGAGCTTTGCTATGTTCGCTCTTTTTGCTGATGGTGCTTGAATAAAGGAAACCGGCGGCGGGCTTCCAGCAGCAGACGAACAAGCAGAAATAAAAAGCAGCTGCTTTGCTGTATGCAACACTGGGCTGGAAGAATTCTGGAGTAATATAGGAATAGGAATTATGGCTTCCGCCCTTTGTGTAGACATTATTTTTTCTTTACCAAACGTTTTCTCTGCTTTCGAAACGGATTCAAATATTTCACGGTTCTTCTATTTTACATAAGTATAATCGTCGATGACTGACGTTTTGACTTTGCTCATGTTTGGCAGAGGTGAGGGTGAGGGTGAGTAGTGGGGGAGGAGGGAGAAGGAAATTCAGATTCAAGGAAGGTAAGAATACTGATTTGATTCTGTTCTTGTATTTTCTCTCAATAGTCTCGTTGTCATTGCTATTCTTTTGCTTTCGTTTATTCTTTTTGAAAGGCGGGTGTCTATTTGATGTATGCGAATTTTTTAAATCCTGAAAGAAGAATTTATGTTTATGGATCTATACCGTTTAAACACACCTCTATGTATTGTCGATATGGATGAAAAGTAGATAGGGGAGAGGCATTCTTATGACATTCATTTTCTGGGGGTTTTGCTTTGTTATGCTCTATTTTATTTTCGGTTTTGCAGAAAATTGCTGAATTACAACTTTTGAAGATGCTGAATGATGTTTATTTTTATGAGAGGAAGATTTCGATGAAGGTTTAAGAAGTTGAGTGATAAAAAAATATACTGGAGTTAGGTTAGGTAAATTATATGATACTCAAGGATAAATCTTAAATTTTCATTTAAAGTTAAGATGATTATTCTTGAAAGCTTTGTATTTTATATAGTAAAATAAAATACGTATACGCCCGAGTGTACGTTTTTCATTTATATGAACTAAAAGTGGACATAAATCACTCATCCAACCGAGTGCGCCCATCAATTCCTTCGATCAACTGTTTGAGAGTGAGTGAATTATGACTTTTTTTTAGGATATCTCTTTGTTGATTTATTTTCATTACAAAAATTCTCAATATTCTTCAACATATAGATGAAAGTGATAAGATGAAAGGCTGACAGTTGGTATTTCAATTGTTGAAGAAAAAGCTTAGCATAGGCAAAAGCTAGAAAAATTCTCAGACGAATCGATAAATCTTTGTTGGCTTGGCTTCGACTTCTGCCAACTGTTATACATTTATGCAGAATGTAAAAAATAAAAGAACAAACATTTAATTAGCAAAGATTGTATCTCCTGCCACAGACCTTAAAAGTGGCGAAAGAATAATACATTGGCTCTAAGTTTATAATTAAGTACATATTCCACGTTGACTTTTGTCCGTTCCCTATTAATTTATTTTTCATAACATTAAGGGCGTCTAGTCACCCTTAAGCTGTCACTTTCGTGTCTACCAATTTGTTTCTTCATTTTATTTACAAAACAATGTCAATTATACGTTTTTAGCGATGTATCATATCACGTTGAATTTTTGTTTCGTTGGTTCCTCATTTATTATAAATCTGGAAAAATTATAGGCTTTGCAAATTAAATACGATAAAATCAAGCAGGTAAAAATGGAACATTATATTGGAGTTCTTCACAAAGAGTGAAGACAATGGTTTTTTGTATAGATGTGTTGTGAATTTACAGATTTCGTATCTCACAGACTATTTACAATTGAAAAAAAAAAACTTAAAACTTTTCCATTAGGTATGCAAAAATTGAATTAAACAATTCGCATGTGAGATATGTAAAGGGTCTTCCAATAGGAACTTAAACTTCTACAGTTTATAGCGGCCATATTATTGAAGCTAAATCTGTCAAATTGGCTGTCATTTATTCAGTTTGTTTTGCCAAATCATCATGGACGGATAAAAAGCGTTCGCCAACATGTGTAAATGATAAAATTGTTTTATCAAATTGGGTGTTCTGTTCGGAGAACGTTCAGCAATGAGACACATTCCTGGATGAATGGGTATGTCATCAAACAAAATTGTCGAATTTGGGACGATCCCAAACCATGGACATAGGTTGGGACAAGAGGTCCAAAAGGGTCTAATGCATAACAAAAAAGTAACAGTTTCGTGTGGATTTTGTGTTGGCGGCGTCACAGAGGTTCATATTTGTTTAAGAATGACGTTGGCCAGGCCATCAACGTCAACGGCGAGCGCCATAGGTTAACGACTACCAATATCTTTTGGCCTAAATTGAATGATATGGACACCAACGACATGTGGTTTCAACAGGATGGCGCTACGTGGCACACAGCTCACGCCACATTAGAAACTTCTGAATCCGCAGGTCTATGCAAATAAGCCACAAACCACAGCGGCCCTCAAAGCCAACATCATCCATGCTATCGGTCAAATTCAGCCTGCTTTATGAGCTAGAGTCATGGAAAATTGAATATTTCGGATGCGAGCTAGCCAAAGAAGCCGCGGGGGACATTTGAACGATTTTATATTTCATACATAATAGCCTTTCAAACGAATACAAAATTTCAATGATATCTCACACACATTTTGCTTTTTTTAAATTAAAAGATAGGAAAATGAAAGACCATGTATATACTTACATGAAAGGCTTATCAATGACATTATATGTGTGGATTGGCTGGGTGGATCGAGAGGTCCAATTTTCAATTACTCTGAAGCATAGATTAAGCTGAATTTGAGCTATAATAATAAATGGAACTTCATTTATAAATATATTAAATAGAAGTGTTCCAATTTGGCTATCTTGTGTTACTCAACAAAGAGGTTTTATTGTTTTAGAAGCTTTATTTCAACACATTGCATGTAATCACTTTCTGCTATAGCATAGCACCCACTGATTTGAATTACATTTTTAAACCATCAAAATCGTGGAAATAATCCTTCATTAAGGTCCCTTCTGAAAACTTTCATCGAGCGAGCTATTTTCTTACTATTGTTTGGCTAGATGCTGACTTTATTGCAAAAACGTCTTCCAAAGCCTTCCATATATGTTTGGATGTGTTTTATCTTTTATATAATCCAAATATTCATCTGAAATGCAGCTGAAGGTAATTCATTTGGCTTTCTTGTTCCTCTCGTTGAATTTGGCTGTACCAGCAACGTCTGTAGGAATTTTTTTGTTTGTTTGCTTGTATCTGGATATGGGTTCGATCACTAGCCTCGTTCACCTAACCACAATCTTCCACTGCCTCTTGCGAGGAAGTGACAAATCCTCCAAACGTATCACTTGTCATTGTCATGAATAAGTGCCTGTCATCATCGAATCAAATTTGTGATGGAATTGACTTCTATTTATTTGTTATTGTTACAATTGTATTTTATTCTTCTTCTTCACTTTATCCTTCCAGTCATTATCATCAGAAAATCTAAGATATTTTACAGACTTTGAAAAGATAGTACCGTTTGTGTTGGCTTCGGTGTTGCACACTTTTCTTTTAAGCATAATATTGAGGTATGAAGCAGCTACATGAAAACGCGTCATCTTGATGTAGAATCTCTTCTAATTTTGACGGAGAAGCAGTCTCCGACGTCATCTTCATAATACCTACATACATCAGCATTTTGCAGGGATACTAAAACCACACATGGCTCAATACTGGCAACAGATTGCAACGAGACTAGATAAGATGAAACACAAGTCTCGTCTCGCAGTTTCCTCGAAATCGAAAAATTTCAGTATCGGTTCGGTGATATCGGTCTCGGCTGGGAATCGTCACGGCTTAGTCGATTCTCTCTTTATTAATTTGCTACCAATAAATTTAAACTGAAGTATTCAATAATTGTATGATTATTTTGAATCTCTTCTGTAGAGACCATCTACACCATTAAGAATCTAGACAAATATCATTCCGGAAAATAAAGGCTCGTCCCGGATGATTTGGACCTAGTGTGTCAGCTCCTTTCTTTTAACTTTGTCACTAACCGATCGAAAATCGACTGTGTGAAATTATCTACATAGATTAATAACTATCAAAGCTGGGAAAGCCAATATACCGCTAGCGAGTTATTCGGCTTTCGCTGCTATTTAGCAGCTAGTAATCGGCTGGTGAATCCTGTGGTTGCTTTGTTGACTGTTCTTCTATAAAAGTTACGCAACCGTTTGCCTTTCTTTCATTTCTGTCCTTTCTGAGCAGACAATTTATATCCGATCTTCCCTCAACGTAGAACTGTCAAGACCCAGCTGGTTCTTCTGCAATGTCACAACTTGTAAGGTTACATTTTGATTTTATTTGTCTTTATTTGAATTTCAACTAGAATTTTCTTTGTGGTGGTTGTGAAGATCCTATAGCACCTCTGCTTTAGCAAGCATTCCTAAAGCCGTGGTGATATTGCTGTCAGTGAGTTTCCAGATTCACCTCATTAATATTAGGGCTTCTCACAAGCCTAAGTGATTTTTGTATGTATAAGCCATGCAGTATTTCCCGATTCTACTCTTGCAACGTTGAATTTCCTGATCGCTTCAGAGCAAAGTTTCCATACTGGCTACTTTTTCATTTTATGTACCGGAATTTTGACTCATTCAGCCACAAATTTTTCCATGCCGTTAGACTTTTTCTATAGCGACTTTCGGAGCAAGCTTTAAGGAACGGAAGAATATTTGAAAATAGTTCAAAATTCATTGAAATCAATACAACGAAAAATCTTTTACTGATCTCTCAAAAAGTTTAGGTTTTCTTAGAGAATATACATTGAAACAATTTTAAAGCATTGGAAAAATATACATTTTGTACTTCAAATGGGAAAAGTTTATTTGTAGTTTAAGGTTTTTGGAAGAAATTTTATTTATGCTCAAGAATAATTTTTGTGCACAAAAACCACAAAACATGGTTTTACAACATTGTCTGACAGTTTCATATTATATTTTCGCACCCAAAGTTCAATACCAACAAGTAAGTAGTGATCCGATTAAATGTTAGACTAATTGCAACATGATTGATTAAGTCGCATGTTCGATCGTAGAAGACCTTAAAGTGCGTGTGTTTTCGGCGAGATGGGGAAATCTAGTACTGACTTTGCTATTAAAGATGTTTTATATACCAATTTTAGCGTTAAAATCTCTTATCTTATGAAGCTCAAGTGCTGAAATTTTGCCTTGCTGCTGATTGTTGTAAAAACTTTTGTCTTAATCTTCCTCTGACCGCCAATTCGCAGCACAAAAAGGTTTCGCCTTCTGATTTTATTGTTCCCATAGCTAAAGTCACACTTTGTTCCATGTCTATTACATCGCATCTCCTGGAAGAAGATTATACCCAACGTCATCGCATGTCCTTTTTTTACGGCGATTTGATGAATCATTTACTGAGTAAAGTTTTATCATATTTTTTAACAACAAAATTCCACCCCAACGGGCACCTACGTCCATTTGTATAGAAAATCGGTCTTATCTAAAAATATAGTGTAGGTACCCTAAAATGTTTGTACACTTATCATCTTTATCAATATAGAGCCAGGAATTTTCACACAATCCCAACCTCTATAAAAAAACTCTACGGGGTCCTTTCTGATTTTTTTTTTTTGTTGGGCGCCATTTAAGCAAGTTATACCCACATCTCTCCGTGTTTAGTATAGGTATTAAAAGATTTTCATTCCTACTTACTATTCAAACAACATTCAGTGGGATCATATTCTCAAAGGAGTGTCCTTTTAAATCACTCCCGTTGGCACATATATGCGACATAAATTTCTCATAAAAAAAAAAAACTATATTCATGTATTACAGGCGTTGCATAACAAAACCTAAATCCTAAACTCGTATAGTAAATAAACACTACCTCCGTAAAACTAACACACAATGACAAAACCCTGAAGCAATATCATTCTAAATGAAGTGCTTTTCAACTCCTGCTCAAAAAAAACAAGAAAGTTTTGTCCTACAAAATAGGATATATGTAAGTATATTTGTATATATTTAGGTATCACTCTCCCTATCCCTCTTTGAGCCTCTTGATAATATACAAAAGGGTATGTTTTTTGTTGTTTTTTTGTTCGTTAACCCTAATGTTGGTTATAAATAAATAAATAATTTTTACCCGCATTATTATCTGTGCATTATCCATTTTCGGCCACTTATTCAGGGTATACATATTAATTTCCCCTGAGCGGTCCCCAATCACCTGCCAGGTATACCAACCGTACTAAAGATATACGAATCCCACAATACTGTGAACCGGGTGTTGAAAAGAGTTGACAAGGGTAGGGTTCTGTTCATTTAAACAAAAAAAAAAAAACAGAATCAGTTCCACAATGTGGGCATATCGCTGGCTGGCTGGTTTGGAATCAGATACTAAATTGCACAAGTGAACAGAATATACTCCAAGGAAGGTACAATCATCGAGTCTTATTATTGTTCGTTCGGCTTTGTTTCTCCTCGGCTAACATATTCAAAGCCTTCAGCAGGTTTATGTAACTGCTACAATACTGCTATATTCATACCTACATCTACATACATGTAACTGCAAAAATCCATGTGTAAGTACGTAACGGGGTATATATGCATAAGAATGTGTTGGCAGAACAACTTTACAATTTCGATTAATAGCAGTCTGGCCATGACATTATTGCTGGGTCGTTCCCATCGCCCACTGCCGCACACCCTCGCACCCGATAATACATTCATATATGAGCTTTGCTTTGGTGCAAAGCAAAAATAAAGGACGAACGCAAAAGTGGAACACAATTACATGCAAAAAAGAAAAAACTTAAAGGAAAACACATTAAAAGGACTTCAATGAACATGCAAAGGGAGGGGGACTTTACATAAACGTTTGTAGCATTGAGCGAGAGTTTGAAGGCTGCCAAGCGGCCTTCAGAGACCGGTGCTGAAATGTCATCGTCGAAAGAGGCACTTAAATAAAAATCAGGACCAGACCACCCTTAAATGGGTTGTCGCCATCATATGAGAAGGTCCGCGTCGTCATCGTGGCCGTCGTTCGCCGCCGCAACGAATCATGGTTGTATGTAAGTAATTACACCAAGAGTATACAGCAGCACAATCCCTTTTGCCACCTGTAATCCCAAGTAATTACAAGGACTCAGCTGATTTCCTTCAAAAGCTCAATTATCCAGAGTCAATGGAACAAAGGTGAGAGGAACATATTCAGTGGACACGAAAAGGTGTTCTGATATTATAATTTTGTTATTTTTTTCAGAATTTATAAAAAATTTAAATTAAGCAACAACAACACCCTTAAAACCAAAGTGCAATAAACATTGTTCGAATGTATGTTTGGATAAGATTTTTGGAGAGATTTATTAGGTACTACCTCTTTATCACCTTGGCCATTTTGCTTTATTTTAAGTAATTTTTTGTTAGGATAATGTTTTGCTATTGAAAAAAAAGTTGCTTAGTGAAAATGAGAAATCTAAGAGCAAAATAAAAGGCTCAACTGGATCGCACGAACTTGATCTTGCGGTTGAATGATATGAGGTGGCTTACAGAGATGTAAAAGAATGCAATAATTTTAGATCTGCAGTTATTTGAATAAGAAGACTTATTTCAAAGTATTTTCACTCCACCTCAGTAGATCAACTCCAAATCGTAATTCCCATTCAAGTTTGAAGTACTTAATAAAGCAATAGAATTATTTGAAGTCTTTTAAAGGTTTTTTTAAATTCTTTGCATTCTTGGAATCGTTTGAATGCATTCAAAGTATTGCAATCGTGTGACTGCAATGAAGTCTTTTTTACCTCAACGCAGCGAAATCAATGCAATAAGTATTAAAAACTTTAAAATTGACTAGGAATTAATTGCTTAGAGTAAAAATACTTATACATATTTTATTGTATTCATATAGACCCAGTTAATTGACTAAGATTTCAAAGAATGAAATACCAAAGTATTGAATTCTTTTACTCTAGAACTAGGTTTTTGCGTTTGCGTTTTGTTAGGCTGCTGACATGATTAGATTTTTCATGACAAGAGGGAGTCCTAGTACTTTCTTACAAGAGGAAGTGTCTCTGAAGAACAAAAAGATTTTTTTCTCAGGTGGCATAGGCTCAGATTTGATCTAACACTAACCATCATTCCAAGGAACACTACTTTTTATTATTTTATACTATTTTCTTTTATTTCATATTATTTTCTTTTATTTTATATTATTTTCTTTTATTTTATTTTATTTTATTTTATTTTATTTTATTTTATTTTATTTTAATTTATTTCATTTTATTTTATTTTATTTTATTTTATTTTATTTGAAATTTTGAGATATCTTTTTAAATTGTATATTTGAGCAAATCCATACAACCTTATGATTATTATTTTTTTTTTTTTTTCATAATGGAGATTCACGTGGAATAACAAAGCGTTTATGGATTGACGCGCTGTTCAAATAAATTTTGGGCTGTTCTTTTCTTTACGACTGACGCTCTTGTGGTTTTATCCCGTCATAATCATGATTACAGATTTCAGGTGTGCTAAAGCAAAGAGGGAATACTCAAAAAGCTTTAGCGTCACCAATTATAACACTTTGTATGTTATCTTTGACATATTTATTTATTTGTCTTTAGCAGGACGTTGAATTTTTGTTTACTTTATTATTCTAACCCCTTTAACGTAGGCCACCGTTATCGCTTTGTAAATTAATTAAGAAATCTGAAAAGCTGTGGGTGCGAAGAGCTTTGATTAAGAAAATAGTCTGCGAGGTAGCGTGGCAATTGGTAAGGTTATTATATGGCTGAGCCGGTGGTTGGAATTGAACAAAAAAATAGGAATTATCGTTTAAAACTAAAAAAAAACAAGAAGAAAAAGCCATTATTATAAGTACATATTCGGAAATTTGTTCCTATTAAAAGTAACTATTTTTATAAAATAAGATTTTATGTGATGGCTTACAAATTGTATATGGCAGTGCTTACGTTATGCTGCCATATACAACGGTTTATTTTTTTTTTTTAAATGTTCTCGGAAACAGCTCTAACGATTTTGATTAAACTTCGTACCTATGATGACCAAAGTGATTGCCAGAAAACTGCATTTCCGATTTTTTGGTAAAAATAATCACATAACTGAAATAGGCATTTCAAGTTTTTTTTTTTTTTGGTAGTTCAACTGACTTTGTAATAATTTTGCAATCTGTTGTTATTCAATAGTTTATATAATATTGCAATTAAATAAATTTTAAGAACTTTTGAATCTTTGAATATTTACTTGTTAAATATATCATAACATTATGCATCTAATACAGTAATACTTTCTTAGCAATTTCACCCAACAGTGGGAAAAATGTTTACATCGTTTTGGAGAAAGTAAGATTATTGCACTTGATATTTCAAAAGTATTTGATGGAGTTTTGCATCAAAAGTATTTGATAGAATTTGACTTCCAGATCTCTTAAAGAAAATGCGTGAATTTGGTGTCCATGAATCCCTTCTTCGTTGGGTTAGAATTAATCTTTCATACTGCTGAATATATAGAAGTCGTATTGGATGGTTTTAAGTCTGATATTCATAAAATAAATGTAGTGTGCCCTAGGGCTCCGTTTTGTCTCCAACTCTCTTTTTGATATTTATCAATGATCATCTGTCTGAACTCGACAGCATTGTCCAATGGGGTCCTAAAAATCGCGTGGAATTTAATGCTTCAAAAACACAATGCTGATGGCTTCTGTCGTTAAAGCGGAACCCACCCCCAACGCCGCTACCCATGAGAGGCACTCTCATCTTGGAGACTGAACGGCTTTCAGTTCTTGTTATCCACATCAAAGACGCCCTTTAGTGGAATGACCATATTATATATGTCGCCAAAAACGCTACTAAGTGATTAGGTTTTCTTAGGCGATGCAAGAAATTTGTCTCGCCCTCTGTAATATATAAAGCATTTATTCGGTCAAAAATGGAATACAATTCTCACATTTGGGTTGGTGCTCCAATAACCCCCTTGAGTCTAATAGATAGAATTCAAAAGAGAGCTTTAAAAATGATAGGGCGCAATGTTTCATGTCTTTATCGGTATTTTTATAAACAATGTTCTAGTGGAATAGCCAGTTGGATTCCTCCCTTAATACAATTCAACCATAATACTCGTACTTCAAGGAATGGACATCAGTTTACCCTTGAGTCCAACTTCGGGCGTACCTGTTAAGTATACAGAGATTCTTTCTTTAGTCGTACTGCACGAATGTGGAATGCTTAATACGGTTCAATTTTGTCTTGCCATTGCGATGTACAGGCACTTAAAACCAATGACAATGAGCATCGGTATCTCCTTTCAAATCCTCTGCAACTTTTCACTGTGTAATATCATTATAAGGGTAGTCAAAACCCTTTGAGTGCACGTAAAATATAAAAAAAAAGAACTTCAATAAAAAGGAATTCTACAAGCGAGCATTGACAAAAAATTGGCGTTCGGAGGTTAAAATCGAACATCTAGGATAAATAATTAACTGACGAGACTTTTGCGAGAATGCGAGTCTTATTCTATCGAAACAGTATTGTGGTTGGTGAGCTAACAATATATCGTAGGATTAAACTGCTAATGTGGAGATAATCAACTAAAGGCATGCGGAGCAAACGAACAGAGCAGCTACATAATTTGTCATATCTACGCAGTCCAAACATATAAAGTTTAGTGCTGTTAAAGGCAACATTTAACTTTCTTTTGTTTACATAGTTCCAGTTACAAAAAATTTCACATCCGTTATAAATCAATTTAGGTATAACCAAGGTGAGATACCCACAAGGTACGAATATATCACATGGCCTTCCGAATTCTTGAAATTACCAGAATCTTCGTTAAAACTTGCTAAATGTGCCAAAGATGGCAGCTGAAGTACAATTGTATGTCATCAGCATTCATATGCATATGAACAATTCTATATTTAAGATGGAAGCTCATTAACGTACATAGAAAACAATAAAGGGCTAAGAATGGAACCTTGTGGGACACCAGTAACATTAGGTGATTATTTGTGATGTGATGATTATTGATTGTGTCGAAAGCATAAAAGTTACTTGCCATCCCTATCCAACTGCCTGCCTAATATTGTCTATAACGCTCACCAATGCTGTACCACGGCGTTGGGCAATAACACCCAAGGAAATAACTCCCAAATCGATTTGGAAATATTACCAAAAAAAAAAAGAAAATGGAAATATCGCTCAAATTTATAATTTTTGAAATCTCAATTTGGAAATATCACCCAAATATTTTCAATGTAAATTGTTTTTGTAAAATTTGGAGGTTATTTCTTAGATTTTGGGCGATATTTTTTAAGTGAAATTTCAATGTAACTTGTTGACAAACCAAAAACTTTGAGCATAATCATTGCAAACAAGAATCCTTGTTCAAGGAATTGGAAGCAGCCCTGGGTGACATACAAAAAACAGTGCTCAGGTCCAAAGTGCTGCTTAGTGATGCAAATTCTTCAAGCGGCATACGCAAAGTTTTTTAGAAATATTTGCGAAAGGTATGTAATGTATAATAGATATAAGATAATCTTAAAAAAAATCGCGGTGCTTAAACAATGAGGTATGTATGGGGGGGGTATGCTGCCAAATCATATAGTGTGCCAAGTATGGGTATTACAGGGGGACAGCATGCATACCTAACTCTTCATACACCGTTTTAATTTTCAAAAATCCATATGTTAAATGTTAGTATTAACAAGATTTTGATTTGGGCGTTTTTTTGTAACATTTGGGAGATATTTCCTAAGATTTGAGTTTTTTGGGAGATATTTTCAATTTTGGGCGTTTACCATTCGAATTTTAAAATTTTTATTTTGGGCGTTATTTCCTTGGGGTGTTATTGCCTAACGCCCTGTAATACAACTGTGTTGTTCACTAAATCCTGATTGCTTTGGAGTGAGCTGATTTGTTTCAATTCTTTCAAAAAACTTTAGATAAAAAGGCCAATATTGAAATTAGTCTATAAATTCATCACCTCTTGCATTTTTGGGGATAGGTACAGTTTTAGCGAATTTCCATCGATCGAGGAACTCGTCTGACATCAACATTGTGTTGAACATGAACAGGATGTGAAGTAGAACAATTGGTAAAATCATTTTTAAAAATGAGAGGTGAATTTCATAAAGCCCTACAGCATTAGATTTTCTTAAAAGCAAACTTTCAATACTCTTGTCCTATAGTATTTATATACGTATACACTAGTAAACATATTTTATTGGAATTCAAGGACGGTTTACAGTAACCAGCCACTTTATGAAAAATCAAAACATTTGTTTTAGAAATAACGTATTCATTGTAACCGTAGAAAGGCGTTTTTCTCTAAAATCCACCGTCGATATAGGTACTCCTTTTGAGACATATATTTTTTTTTTTAAATCGTGTCTGAGCCACAACACTATAGACGTCCCGGTTTGTATTAATATTCAAGGACGACCCACCTACCAATGTATCAAATCCAATCATGAAATTTCATCGGTATATTTGTTTCATTATGAATAATTAATTTTTTGTTGATTCGGTTCGAAATAATCGGTTCGAAAATTCGATACTATACTTCGCAGACTTTAACAATATTTATAAACATCGGCGACGTGTAGGTACAATCTCTCTTCACCAAGTTATCTTTATATATTTGTCGTCGAAAATGAGGGTTGTTTTATGTTTCATTGTTTGGAAAACACTTACTTCCTCCACAAACGCACACACACACAAACACACAGAACTGCAAACAGTACTAGGTTATATAGATTCCATCTAAACGCCTTTGTGGATTAGGTGGTCTTTTTGTATTCCAAACTGCCCGCGACCGCACTGAAGTGGATGAGTGGCGTGTGTTTGGCTTGTAATAACCGTTGACGCACAATAAGTCAAGGGGCTTTAGATTAACATATTGCTTGATGGTGGCGTAATAGGGGGAGGCTATCTGACTGAGAGCTGCGTGATATAAAATATTGGCAATTTTCTTGTAGGAAATCTTTTTTTTTCTTATCAAATATGATTAATCTACAGCTATGACATATTTGACAGATGTTAGTGAATTTATCAATCGAGATAAAAAATTATTAAGGACGAAGATTAAGTAAATATGAGTTGGCACAGAGATGTGATGATGGGCCAATGGTGAACTCTCGAGCCATGACGAAAGTCAGTGATATATCAATTCAAATTTAACGACACAAACTGCTGACCTTAAAGTACGTGACACTCATAAAAAATGAAAAGCTTTTAAGGGATTTTAATGAAGAACTAAGTTGACAAATGGTGATTTTGAAGAAAATACGTAAGGAACACACACATTTTGCAGGTTAACCTGGCAAAATTCAGAGTTCATAATATGATAGGACACAACACGTGTTGGTTAGAGGTGTTTCTTGGTACATATGGGTATACTTCCTTATACATATGTCTACCCCTTTTTGATTTTTCGTTACAATATCTGAATAGAAGGCACGTTTTTCATTTCTGGTGTATCATCAAAATATATAAAAGTGTTGACTCTGTTTGTTGCCAAATTGAGCTCATTTGGGTTTTCTTCTACAGTGATTGTAAAGTCTTAAAGGTGAAATACGTACAAATTTTAAATATATGCAGGTACATTAAAATTTTTCACTTTATCTAGAAACTGACATGTTCATACCTAAAAACTAAAATATCCACCCCTTTATGTGGGAAAGGTACTGGGTGAAACGCAAGAGACGTATTATGGTTTTAAATTGGAATGAATCAGAATAGTTTATATTTTTTTAAATTCGTTCGTATTGCACAATATTGGGAAGTTGAGTTGAGTACATGTACCTACACCAGTTTCAGTAGGAAAAATGGAGTGATTTGTGAACATTGCGGCAGCAGTGATAAAATGCTTACAGCGTTGCCTCAAAACGGTAGATATCGTCTTTTTCTCTCACGGGTCACATTTTCAAATACACAAAATATGCATTTTTAAAGTGAAAGAAATCCCAGGGAGTTGTACCAAAGACCTCTACACTCGAATAGCTTCACAGTATATCTTGTGCAGCCTCAAGATTATGGACGAAACTAGAGAAATACCACCTGGTTTCCTGAAGTTTTCCCACCGACGGAGGATCCTGGCTTTATAGGCTGCGAGGCCGCATAAACAGTACTTTTATAAACAAAACTGTTATAAATTGGCATATTTAGTCACTTTTTAAGATTATAAAGGGTCCGCCATCTAACGTTTTTTTTTTAACTAGTGCTTATTTCGTGAATGGTAACACTTAGCTCATGTCTGATTTGACAGATTATTAGTTTTATCCTTCCGCTGAACACATATGGTTGTGTATACGCTTCGCTAAGTGGGCCTGCGATCGACTTAGAGAAGATGCCAATTTTGCCAAAAAAAATCATCTTTTCAGATGAAGCTCATTTTGATCTTGGTAGTAAACAAGCAAAATTGTAGCATTTGGGGCACAAAAAACCTGCACGCATACATTGAAAAGCCGATACACCCAAAACGAGTCACTGTTTGGTGCGGATTTTGGTCCAGAGGCATAATTGGGCCATTTTTCGAAAATGAGCAAGGAGTGGCCGTTGCAGTCAATGGCGATCGTTATCGGGCCATGTTGAACGAATTTTTGTTCACAAAAATTGAAGAGGAGGATATTGGCAACATTTGGTTTCAACAGGACGGCGCTACGTGCCACACAGCCGAAGCTACACTCGATGTTTTGCTCCATTTTCAAAAAAAAAAAATTATTTGGCGGACCCTTTAGTATCATCGGGTCTTGCTTTTTTTGAGCACAGTGGAAATAATCTAGAACTTTACTACAACAATGAATGAACATTATACAGGATGCAACAAAAGGCTAAGGCGTGTAAATTGGGTCGAGTTCCTCAGTTTTCTCAAAAACTAGAAAAGATTTAAGCATTTGGCTTATAAGTATTTGACTAAGGGCCACTTTCCCAGTCGACACTTACCGGAATAAGTGGCACTTAAGTTTCCCGTATTAGGAAGATTTAAAGCCAGTGTGAGTGGAACTTAATCCAACAACATCGGAGACTTAAGTGTCATTTATTCAGGTAGGTGTTCACTATGAAATTGAGCCTTAATCTTTCACATTGCCCACTTAAATGCCACTTTTCTGACTGTGAAACTGGCCCTAAAAATTAATAAGAGCAAAAACAAAAATTGTACTCAATGATATTATTTTTTTTTACGATTTTTTTTTTCATTTGTTTGTCAAAAATTTGAAAATTAATTCTCCAAAAACTATTCACCAAAACAATTTGATTTTAAACGGAATTAAGGAAATGATTTGTGGCTTGAAAAAAAAGTAGTTATATGACGCAGTTATTATTGCCGTTGTTCTTTAACCCCCCCCCCCCCCCCTCTGGCTCTGGAGACAATTGGACAATACTACACAACTTACAATTTTTTTCAATTTTACCATGAATTCTACCAAATACTTATCTTCTCTCCATGATTTGACCCCCCCCCCTGGCTCTGGATCATGCCTAATGTATCTGAAAATATCCTAACTTAATATTTTATATCAATGACAATGCACAACGTTTGAAAAAAATGGACAAACTATCTTTGAAGTGCGTTTAAGAGCCAAACTTATGAGTTTGACGTTTAAAAATGAACAAGACAGAGATAGACCCTGATTACACGATTCGTTTTTTCGGTCGTTCAGTGTTTCGTCTTTTTGACACATTTGGTGAGGGGTGTAGAAATGTAGAGGAATGAAGTACAATATATTCACCGTAGTCTTTAGAAAATAAAACTTAATATAATTGTTTTATTGCGTAAAGCCTATAGTACGCAGATCGCTCTAAATTTTAGCTCCCACTTTTCTCTCCAAACACCAGCTAAGACTCTAGCTAAATTTTGACATGAGAGCGTTGTGGAGAATATATCACACAGAACAGCTGTTATCTGAAAAAGGTATATTTAACAATTTCAAAGAATTTTTTTTTTCATTATTTCAAGTAATTTTACGCAAATGCGTCACTTTTTATTATCACAGAGCAAAATTCACAAAAAAATCAAGAATTATATAGAACCCTTCAAAATTAAGCTCGAGAATTAATGTGCCGAACAATTATTTCGCTAAATTTTCACAGATAGTGATGTACATCAAGAAACAAAATTTTGATTTTATAGCTGGAGCTGCGTACCACTCGGCTAAAATGCGTGGCTAAATTTTGGAATTTCGTATGAATACGAAAATTTAGCGCGATCTGCGTACTAGGCTTAAGCATAAAATTTTAATTTAAAGCTGATCTGTTTTGTGGGCTATTAGGTCAGTTGTTTAAACGAATATTACGATTTTTATTTGATAATCAGCAGTGGCGGATTTAGGTTTTCTGCCGCCCTAGGCCTGGTTGAGTACGCCGCCCTTTATTTTTTTTTAACTATAGATTCTTTTAATTGCCTTTATTCTTAATCTTTCTTGCAAAGCAGGTAGGTGCAGGAATATTTAGGAAACACAAATCAATAACAACCTTTGTATGTGTGTATACATAATTGTGTTGTTAATTTACGAATATCTATTTTATTGACATACATAGCTGCGTGGGTTCAATTCCTATGGTGGGCATGTAGAAAGTTTTTCATAATAAAATTGGATTAAAGCTCAGCACCACTAATAAGGAGGAGACTGAAGATAGGCGGCTTGGCACCCCCTGAAACAGCTGTATCTCTAGCCAAATTATCGAATTATATATTTATTCGTAAAAAATTGGTGGAAGCACCTGTTGTTGTTGTTGTTCAAAAATGTATACATAGCTACATTATGTAGGAATAGAATAGGGTGATATTGAATTTTTTTTTTTAAATCTAAAATTTCAAATCTGCTAAATAATCTTAAAACAATTCTGGGTGTCAAGTTTTATAGAAATACATCAAGTAGTTTTTGAACTAATTAATTCTCAACAAAAAAAAATTCAATTTAAATCAAAAAAAAATTAAAATTTTGGTATATCTATAATTTATTTACAACTTTTTTAATAATGTTCATAAGAAATGATCAAAATCAGTTAATATGTTTTTGAGAACATTTGAAAAAAGAAAAAATGATCTATACGAGACAAATTTGCATTTTTTGTATATTTTTTCATAAAATGGTAAAAAATTGTAAAAATCACTGAGTTTTTTTTAAGTTGTGGACATGTTTTTTAAAAACAATGAGATTTTTATTATTTGCTAAAAAAATGTACGGTAGATACCGTTATTTTAGGTTAACAAAAAATGAAAAAAAGCGTGTGGGGGAATGCCCAAAAAAACGCAAAACGCTCACAGAAAATCGACCCACTCGTTTAGGCTGCAATATAAAGGACAGACATACGGACAGAATTGCGAGACCAATTTTTTTCGACTTTGCTATAATCGTTATGTCAAGTTTGATCAAAATCTCGAGTTCACTACCTCACAACGAAATTTCACATGTTGATAAATTAAATTGCAATTTTGAATGTGCAAATCATTTTTTTTTTTTTAGAGTACAAACTTAATTCATTTACTGCCCATTTTGAGAATAAATTATTTTTCAGAGCCCCCAAAGAAAAAAAAAAAAGTACAAAATATTATTTTGTCATTTTTGCAATACAATTGAACTTTCTCAACAAATTATCCATAGTCCTCCTAAGCTACTTTTTCACTACAAATATTCTCAGGTCTGTTGCCGCCCCCATGTGGCCCACTAGCACCCACAGGAATCATCGCTCACTTTTAGAATCAATTAATTTTCTGCGCCCCCAAAGATTTTGCCGCCCTAGGTCCGGGCCTCACGGGCCTAAGCCTAAATCGATCACTGATAATCAGCCCTATCACGAATTCCATCGTAATCCGATTTGATAAGAAACCCGAAAAAACTATCACCCAATGTGTTATTGATGGCAATTTGTGTGAAGTTTTGCACTACGATGGATTCTGTGAGTTGTTTTTTTGGGATTCGTAACAAAGTGTCCGATTACGATGAAGTTCGTGATAAGGCTGAATAATGAAGTAAATATTTGAATTTTGTATACAAATAAAAAGTGTAGATTTTCGAAAAAATTAAGTTTTTTTTATTAAAAAAGAAAAAGTTTGATTCGGAGTTCGAAATTTTTGTTTTGAATTTTCAAATCGTTTAGAAAAGTTCTCAAAACCTAATTCAAATCTGATTATTTATTTTTACTGCCTAAAAAAAGGAACTTGGGTAAAGCAGTAATTTTCCATGCAAATTTGAATTCCAAAAGCTTTAGTAATTATTGTGTATCAAAATAAAAAACAAATATCTATGTACATAATACGTATTAATACGTAAACAGTTTTCTATATCTACCTTTTTAACTGCCTTAGTGGCATCGTTTTGTAAATATTTTTTTCTTTTTTTAATTCTGAAATCTATGAAGTTCAAAGGATTTCGAATTTTTTTTTTTTTTTTTTTCGAAACTGTCTTTCGATACTCTTTCGTAACTTTGGCTTTTCGAAACTTTTTCCCTTTTGTAAAATACATTTTTCTTTCTTATTTGAACGGTTCGTGAATGGATCTTCAATAGTTCTCGCATGATAAATTCGGAACGATCTATATTTTATAGATCCACATCCTAGTGGGTCGATCTTGAAAATAAATTTAATTTTAAAGGATCAAAAAAAAAAGATTCGCTATCGAATCAAAAATAAAATTCCCTTTTGAATTTTTCACGAGAGAACGAATGATATTTTATCGTTCTATGAACCTTGCTTTTAATACAAAAACTTCGAAAAATATCTATACGCTGGAGAACTATTAAAAGTACGTCCCATAGAACGTTATTTTAGATTTTTTCATTATTGGCTGAATCCAATTAAATTAAATTTATTTATAGAAAATTTCAAAAAGCTCAAATTATATTGCATTCTAGGTTTTAACCTATTCACGTTATGAATGGCTTAATTTGTTAAAATAACACATACATACATCTCCATGTACCTATTTGTTAAAGGGAATGGTCAGGCATTATGGACAAGATGTGATCCTTTTGGGTTGATCGTCGCATTTGCTTGTGCTAATGCTCGCACATGCATTCTGTTTTTACTTGCGATATAGGAACTATATGGGAAGTTATGGATTCGTACAAAAAATCGAACTCGAGACTCAAACTTTACATTACGCAAAAACGTCCGTCTGTCTGTCTGTCTGTCTGTCTGTCGGTTCGACTACAGCCTAAACGGATGGGTCGGTTTTCTTTAAACTTGGTACCTAGCGTTTTTTGGACATTCCCCCCACCCGTTTTTTTCACTTTTTTTTAGGACCAAATTTAACAGTAGCTGTCATACAAAATTTCTTGGCCAAAAAGGAAAAACTTATATTTCTCAAATCCAGCGCTACCGAATTTGTTTTTAAGAACTCAATAATTTTAAATAGTTATAAGTTGCCGTTTAATAAAAAAAATGGTTCCGAAAAATGGTTATTAATGGTACCTGCCAAAGAACCATTTTTTTGATTTTCGCTTTTATCGAAAACGGTTAAACTGATTCTGATCAATTTTCTTATGAAGAAGTATTGACACATTCTAAATAATATTGTGTACCAAAATTTTCAAAAAAAATATTTTTTAGATTTTTAAAAAAAGTTTTAATATTTTTTTTTGAAAACTCAATATTGCAAAAACGACTTGGTCGATTTTTATTAAACTTGGTAAATAGCAGTTTTTTAACTTTATCTAGAAGATTTTTGACAAAAATTATTCTAATACCCAAAAATAACGGTGCCTCCCATACAAATGTTAAAAAACCGTTAAGAAAAATATTTTGTTTCTCAAAAACGACTCCTACGATTTTCATAAAAGTTTTTTTAGTACGATCTACCATTTAAAATTTTTAAAGTTTATATTTTACGTTTATTAACAGTACCTCTCATAGAACGGTTTCTTTGATTTTCGACTATCTCAACATCTGATCAACCGAATAAAATTAGATTTTTATACAGAAGCTTGTAACAAATATAAATAAAAGTGCGTATCAAAATTTTCTAAGAAATGATTTTTGGATTTAAAAAAAAAAAATCAAAATTATTTTTTGAAAATTCGATATTTCGAAAACTGGTAGCAGATTTTTTTGTGAAGTTCAATTTTTAACGCAACATTAATAAATGCTTCAAATTGGCGTACCAATTATTTTTCTCAAAAATGTTAACGAAATTATATGTATAAAAAATTAATTATTTTTAAAACCGCTCCTACGATTTTCCAATTTTTTTTCTCATAAATAAAGATTTATATAAGAGATCAGATGGTGAACATCGCGTTGGGTTAAAACGGATTCAAAGTATTTTAATCAATTTCTTTCTAATTTTGTTGATTTAAAACAATTTACCAGTACTAAATTTTATCGTACTAAACCTATTTTCTCAACATACTCCAGCTTCATCATCGTCATCATCGTCGGCTCGACAACCGGGGTCCGGTCCTGGCCTCCTTCAACAAGTCTCGCCACCCATCCCGGTCTCGAGCCGCCAGCTTAACTCACCTAAAACAGCGACACTTCGTGCAAAAAAAATTAGCAAACATACCTTTTCACATTTGTAATTGTCATAGTGACATATGGAGTTATTATAAAAAAAAAAATATGTGAGTGCCGGGACTCGCGGTTAAATATGTGTAAACATCAACGTTTGTCCAAGTACCTAATTTTTGTTACTCAACGTCATCAAAAGAAACATATTGAATAATTAACAATACATTACCTATCTGTAGGCAGTGCTTAAAAAGATTAGTGTTGAAAGAACGGCAGCGAAATACCCAGTGGGGGAACCGCTGTAACGAAATTTCCAAGCACTAAAAGGCTGGTGATGAAAAGTGTCCTACGAACGGTGAAGGCTCGGTACTGAAAGGTCCTGCTTCGTAGTTCACTCTCAACTTTAAGATGACTTCACATTACACATGGTTATTGTTTATGGTAATCACTCTCTGAGCACTAAAACCGTGGTTTCAATTAAATGACACCGTACCCAAATTCCAAAGGAACTTAATGGTTTGACTGACAGGGGCCGAATTAAAATATCCAGTTAGAACTGTCGACGAACTTGCAACCCTTATGAAACTCCATCTTTCCATCGAGTTAAACTTACAAAAATTTCAATCTTAATTTTATACTGAACGAACCTCAAATGAATGTCACTGTGAGATAGCCGGCGAATTATATATTTTGATGTTTTTAGAATATTTAGTTGCAGTTGTCACTAAAATCGAAGTTTCAATCGATTGACACCACAGCCAATCGCCTATGGAATTGGAATCTGTGATGTTTAATGAATGTTAACTTTGTGCAAGTACAAAAGTAGCCGATAACTCTGCAATTTGTTCAACCTCAGCTATTTTGTATATCCCAGCCACCTACGTCCCTCGCCTACGTGCCTACAAATTGCAAGAAGAAATTGCATCGTTTAAAAGCAGTATAATGTAAACGTAGAATTTAAGTTCAGGGGCCAAATTACCGCATCAGTGACTGATCGAGAGAGTGCCATCAGTTATCGAATGAACGAGTAAAACCTATGGGGATGATGACTCCATAACGTGAGCGGTAATGCCAAACTCATATAATTCAGTCACATATTACTCGATAACTGATGCGGTAATTCGGCCCCAGATTTGTATCACTGAACGCACCCGATATCCTACCATACCTACAGCCATTGATCTACCATACCTACAGTCAATTGTCAATGCCTACAGCTGACTATTATTATTTTTGTTTTCATTTTGTTTTCTTTTTAATTACTAGTGTCGCGTCCATTTTGTTCGGGGAATAATTAAAAATTAAAGAAAAAAATATAAAAATATAAGTGTTAAAATGATAAAATCGTCGGTCGCGCTAGAAACAATTTGCTTTCGTTGTTGGCAAAAACAATATAAATGAGTGGTCGCGATAAAGCATAATCTAATTGTCGGTCGCGTTAAAATCAATTTGTTTTGGTCGCGACAAATCAGATTTCGTAACGTAACGTGCTACAACGTAAAGTGCACGACGTAACGTTGCACACGAACGTTCACTTTTTTTTCACCCTACCGCCAGCATAGATGTTCACACATCAATAACAATTTGGTGATTTTAACTTAAATAAAATGTTAAAAATATAGTATGATGTTAACTCGTTAAAAATTTGGAAAATCCTCATTTTAACCCAGAATCATACTAAAAATGTGTTGACACCTTATTAAATTTTTCACCAATATATTTAACTTAAAGAAAGTCCACTAAAGTAAAGGGTCCGCCAAATAACTTTTTTTTTTTAATTTTTTTAAATGGCGCAACGATCGCCATTGACTGTAACGGCCACTCCTTGCTCATTTTCGAAAAATGGCCCAATTATGCCTCTGGACCAAAGTCCGCACCAAACAGTGACTCGTTTTGGGTGTATCGGCTTTTCAATGTATGCGTGCGGGTTTTCTGTGCCCCAAATGCGACAATTTTGCTTGTTTACTACCCGCCAAGATCAAAATGAGCTTCATCTGAAAAGATGATTTTTTTGGCAAAATCGGCATCTTCTCTAAGTCGATCTCAGGCCCACTTAGCGAAGCGTATACACAACCATATATGTTCAGCGGAAGGATAAAACTAATAATCTGTCAAATCAGACATGAGCTAAGTGTTACCATTCACGAAATAAGCACTAGTTGAAAAAAAAACGTTAGATAACGGCCCTTTATAAACCTCTTTCGTTTTACCTTAAACATAGATAACATTCATTCAGTTGCATAGTGCCCCTGTGTCACTAAAGCTGGCAATGAGTAAAACAAAATCACAACAACAAAATTTTGCAAATCGGGATAAAAAAAAAATAAAATATTCCACCATTCTTAAATTATTTTTTATTTCTTCAAATTCTGTATATGCATGTGTACCTTAAACCCACATTTTTGTTTATACAATATTTTGCTTTTCAATCTATCTTTAATAATATTCAATTTGCGATTTAAGGGGATAAAGTCGCTTCATTTTCATGAAACAAGAAGTTCGAACCAACTCCAATCATTTTATTATAATTATCGCAAACGTCAGAAAATACATAATTTTAATCATTTAACCTAATTATATCGCCGGATATGAATATTTTATAGACCGCATCTCATTACAAATCACCCAACTTTATTGGTTTGACCAAAGCCTGTTAGAATTCAACTCGCTAAATATGTATGTCATTTTAGCGAGATGAGATTAGGTATTTCTGTAAATTTGACCAAATTCGGTCAATGGCTAAACTTATAATGTCAACTTGCAGGAAATATACACACTACATAATGTGTGTACATACAGACACCCCGCGTGTTCACATTGATTAATAAATTAGAATACTCCCGGCTTGATTATATTTCCAGGGCCCCATCTCCGGCCAAAATTCAACACCATTTATTTAGGGAATCATAATAGTTAAACAAACCGTCTATAGATTTTGTTTTATTTTACAGCCATCAACGTAAAAATAATTTAGCTGGGTTTGCGTTTATGAAATCTGAAATATAATTTGGGATTTTGAATCTCGTGTTGTTTACTCTTGGGGTATATGGTGTTGGTGGTTTTTGATTGTTAATTTTTTACTTACCACACAATATTTTGTGAAGGGCATCGGTTCGTTGTGAATTTGCATTCATACAATTTGCATAAAAATAAGGCCGTTATTTAAATTTAAATTGTTTCATTTAAGGTCAGCGATCTGCCATTGACACATTTTAAAACTCTTTTTCGTAATTACTTTGAAGAACTGTTCAAATGTACTGATATGGTAAATCAATCCCAAATAGACGTTAGTTTTTACTTGCGATATACAGGATGATTTGCATAGGGTGTGACAAAAAGCTGGAGCAAAATGGACAAAATTAGGGTGGAGCGAATTTTGTTTTTTTTTTTTGGAAATTCAAAAACCGCTAAACCAAAAATCTCTCCCGTACGTTGGGAAGTTGTCCGACAAATTCGTTTACAAAAGTGCGTAAGACTATAAGAAATTCAATGTCAATGTCTTAAGCAAATTTCTTTACAAACATTTTCTTTATTCAATGGAATCTAAACTGAAAACAAACAGTAAATTCTTTTGGACGTTTATCAAGAGCAAAAAAAATAATAATGGGATTCCAAAGTGTATGGATTATTTAGGATCCACCTACACAAACCTACCTAATATTTGCAATGGTTTTGCTAATTTTTTCAAGTCAAACTACCTGGTTTCACCAAACAGCAATGACTTCTCCTCTAATCCATCTGATAATATAATTAACATTGGTCAATTAAGTGTTTGCTTAACTGAAGTTGAGAAAGCTTTATCGGGCCTCAGTGACGATAAGAAGGCCGGTCCAGATGAAATTCCTTTTCTTGTTTTAAGAAAGTGTGCACCTTCTCGATCCAGAATCTTATGTTTTATTTTTAACAAATCACTCGGTAAAGGTGAATTTCTTTCGCAATGGAAAACATCTTTTATCACACCAATTCATAAATGCGGTCCAAAACAAGACATAACGAACTATCGTCCAATTTGCAAGTTATCTGTGATACCCAAACTCTTTGAAAAAATTATTTGTGATAAGCTTTCGTTATTATTAAAAGAAACAATATCCCCATTTCAACATGGCTTTGTCTCTGGAAAATCAACTACTACAAACCTAACTATCTTCTCGAACTTTGTTCTTAACAAACTTGAAAAGGGATATCAAGTGGATGTTATATATACAGACTTTGCCAAGGCATTTGACAGAGTTCACCACAATATACTAATTCAAAAACTTGAAAAACTAGGAATACATTCAAATATGCTGAATTGGTTCCGTTCTTATCTGTCAGATCGTATCCAATATGTTCGTATTGGTTTGACTATTTCAAACCAATACTGTGGTTTCATCTGGTGTTCCCCAAGGTAGCCACCTTGGACCACTTTTGTTTCTTATTTTTATCAATGACTTACCTGATGTCCTTTTGAACTCCATCAAACTGATGTTTGCCGACGATCTCAAATTTTTCAGATGCATTAAAGATTCGATGGACTGTGAGCTTCTGCAAGAAGACCTACAAAGGCTGTCTGTTTGGTGTAAAAATAACCAATTACAACTTAATATTTCTAAATGTCACTGTTTTTCCTTTTCCCGCCGTTCGTGTCTCATCTTTTATGGTTATCATATTGAAAACAAAGTTCTTGAAAGAGTATCAAGTAAAAAGGATCTTGGAGTAATATTTGACTGTAAGCTCAACTTTGTTAAACACATAGAATTTATAGTCAATAAAGCTAACTCCATGCTTGGATTTATCACCCGCAACTCCAAAGGTTTAAATGATCCGTATACTTTGAAGTCTCTATACATTGCTTATGTTAGATCAGTTCTTGAATACTGCTGCGTAGTATGGAATCCATTCTATAAAACCCATTCAGTTCGAATTGAAAAAAATTCAAAAAAAATTTACGAGAATAGTCACATATAAACTGAGATGGAACACCGTAGTAATGCCTCCATATAATACGCGGCGACTGCTCATTGGCATTCAGACACTAGAAAACCGCCGCAAGATGTTATCTATAATGTTCATAAAAGATATTTTATCATATCATATACATTGTCCGTTTTTATTGTCTTTAATCGACTTATATGCGCCAACTCGAGTGCTTAGAAATCGAAACTTATTCAATGAGGTAAATCATAGAGTAAATTATGCGTTTAATGAACCCATTACTCGCTGTGTCAGAGAAACTAATTCCATATCACATTCTATTGATTTAGATTTTCATTTAAGTAGAGATACGTTCAAAAACATGTTGAACTTATTCTTTTTAGGGCCAATTTTTCAATAGCCAGTTAAGCAATCAGTTAGTCCTTATTCTTCAGATAGACCAAAAATCAGTTTTTCAATCATCAGATAAAACTAATTCCTAGGAACAAATCTTTTACCAGTGGAATAAAGTTATCTGCTCATTTGAGAGCGGGATAAGGAGTAATTCTTAGGAATAAATAAATCAAATGTCAAAAAAAAATAATTCATATTGTTTTGAATATTATATGAAAATGGACTGCTTTGAAGCTATCGACGATGTTATTATGAAGAAGAAAATGTAAATGGTCAATTGGAATCATCATTCAAGAAAAAAAGGTCATTAGAAATAGATCAATTTTCGGAATGGAAATGCATATGTACGTGGATTTCCGAAAAAGATTTAGGTTACAAAATATGCACGACTTGATCGCAAGAACTTGCTCTTGTTGTTAACCACTTTGTGTAACCACATATTGAAGATGCAACATGTATATATTTAACGAGAAAAAGAGTCAAAATTACCCACTAAACATTTGATTTTTTGTTATTAAACCAATATTTTTCAAATTGTTTAAATGCAATAATATTTAAACCACGGAAAAGCACCAGATTGCAAAAACAAAATTGGTCGAACCATCAAAAAGATATATGTACCTACTTGAATAACCCAAAAATAAGACCATTTTCTTAAAAAACGTTGAATACCTAATTCTGTAATGTGAATTTTGGAAAAAAAACGTGGTATGCAGTTTTCTTACAAAAATTCGAATTGCAACTCTGGCGAATCACATTAAAATGCGCTTTACCAAATTTGAAGCAAATCGGTATACCTATCCGTTTAGGCTCTAGCTCAAATTACAATGGGCGCACAGACGAACAGACAGACGGAATGCATTACGAAACCCACATAACTATTATTTTTAATATTTCTTATATTTTTCCATTACAAATCTTTAAAAATGCACTTTTTTAAAAATATAATTCAAATACCAATGGTATTTGGTATAAAACAATAAAACAAACACGAAATACGAGTAAAAGTGAATTTTTGATTTGAATATTTTTTTTTGAATTTGACATCATCTGCTATTATTCTATAGAATAATTAAGCGAGTGTTTATTTTTGATTGAAAAATTCAATGCTGCTATCTGATCGTTTAAGAGTCTAATAACTTTATTCCTCTGACAGTTAACTGACTCTTTAACTGATGATTGAAAAATCGGCTCTTAGTAAATTAACTTGTAAAAATATGTTCTTTCATATGTAAATATGTATATTTCACTAGTCTATAAGAGTTATGTTGTAAACTCGAATTGATGTTAAATAAATAAATAAATAAATAAATAAGAAAATTTTAGTTTACTTTTACATCAGGCTGTTTAAAATTTTTTAACAATATTTTTAATTTTATTTTTCATGTCTTGAGTTATACGCGGTTGGGCAGAGAGCAGACAATATATACAAATTCAAGTTGTTATACACAAGAAAGAAAAATCGGATTATTGGGTTTTTCAATAAGGGCGGGTTAATGTTGAAAAGAAATAAAAAAGCTGTGTTTGAGGTATCCACAAAATTCTTTTTTATTTGAAAGGTCCATGTATGCCATTATGTATGGATTATGACACTTTTCAAATGCCCGTCTCGGATTCTTATACGGTGGCACGGATCCAAGTGATCCAATTTTCAATGACTCTTCCGTATAGATCCGGCTGAATTTGACCGATTCACATAGGGGTATTTGCCTCGAAAAACCGCTCAAAAATATTTTTTTGTTTTAATGAAGTGATACTTGGGTGAAACAACTGTAAAAGGGATTTAAAGCTTATATCTATCGAATTAAGGTATAAATAAAGTATTTTGGATAAATTTGGTTCATAATTTATTAATTTCTTCAATGAGGATGAAATGAATAGATGGAACTTAAAGTTATTCAGTGAACTCTTCCCAGGATTCTTCGTCATCAATACATTCCTCAGCTGTTTCTTCATCTTCACTATCATTAGATATTGTAGTATCATTAAAATTTGTTAATGTTAATGAATCAGGAATCCGGGAAATAAACATTTCAAGGGCTTCTTTGGAAAATTGCTTAGATTTTTTAACAGGCAAAGATCTTAAACTGGTTATTAGAGGATCTAAACTTAAAAGTAACCTACAGATAGTATGAAAAATAGAATTATATATTATTTCCCACTTCTAATAAAGTTTTAAAAACCTGTTAAGTACATCCAAGTTGCACTCCGTCCTTGAAAACTTATTTGCAAAATTTAACCGGTACAACCTGAAATGCTTGTTCCGTGCTTCTGCTGCTTCTTCGGATAGCTGCCCAATAGGTAAAAGAGCATTTTGAATAACTTCCGGTCCATGTATAAGAATCTTGTGCATCGTTGGAGTCATGGGATGCCACGGATAAAGCTGAACATACAACTTTGCCGTATCAAAAGCAAATGCTTCAAATTTTGAAGCATGTATTTCAAATCCACTAGAAAGAACTTCCAATATGATTTTTAATCTAACTATGAGTTGCAAATCAACACCAGTTATTTCAGCAAATAGTTCTGGATTGCTAAAAAACCTTCGGCTTGTACTGCCATCATTAGTATTCCCGAAACCAGGTTTGGGTACATCAACGATGAGTCCGAGTTTTGATTTAAACTTTTCTTGTATATCAGTTTTTCTTTCTTTAAGAATAATTTTTTCTGAAAGAGTTCTTAGCTGGCATTTCTTCAACGGAATCTTGTAAGCAAGATGAAGAATGCTTTCAAAAAACCGTATACTCGCATGCAAAATTGACAATCCAAATTTTATCGCATCTTTATCAACTTCTTTTCTTCTAGAAAGATCATTAAAATCCACAAAAACAACACTTCATTGTAGATTTTGTGTTAGTTGCCACGTTGCACACTTTTCCATCGACCATTGTAAAAGCTAACGTGTGTTTTACTTTCATTGTTCTATCGCCTTCTATCACTGTTTTGTTCAATCTACTTATCTTGGATTCAATATCAGCTATTTCACTTTGCGTAATATCAAGAGATTCTTTTACAAGGCTAATTTTTATTTGAAGGCAATATCGTGGCGAGGATGGCGTTGGATTTTGCCAAATAATTTCGTTGTTTGAACTACAAAACAAACGCAGGGGCACAAATGAACTTTGGAAGATATTAGCATCTGAATCGGAACTGCTTTCAAATTTTTGCTTGAATTGCGCTTGTTGCGAACCATCACATCCACATTTTGATACAAGTACTAAGGACTTGCACTCGTTTTCATTTAATGTTGCTAGTACCTCATCCAAATACAACAATAAGCGTTCAGCTGTATGGTTTAATAGATTCTGCAAGTTAACTTCAGCCAAAGTTTATGTTACAGTATATGACTCGGGGGGGATTGGATAGCATTGGTTTTTTTGCTTTTTGGAGAATACTATAGCAAGGAAAAAGTTTTTTGTCACTAGTTCTCACTACTTCATACTGCTTACGTGAAAGATTTTCTTCAAAAAAAATAGAAAGAGCTTTAAGAGTGGATAATTTTTCACTTTGCCG
This sequence comes from Leucozona laternaria, assembly GCA_932273885.2. Classification (NCBI taxonomy): domain Eukaryota; kingdom Metazoa; phylum Arthropoda; class Insecta; order Diptera; family Syrphidae; genus Leucozona; species Leucozona laternaria. The sequence goes on from OW026366.1 coordinate 276,494,132, forward strand.
TTGGAAACTAACGGACAAAGCTTTTTTATATCTCTTTGCCCTCCCAGGAGAGTCGATGATTTCTTTAAGTATTTTAGAAGCTTGCGATTTTCCGGTTTCACGTAACTTCATTTTGGTAGCAAACGCAAGTTTCTCCGTTCCATTATCGTCACGTAAACTTTGCGTTCTTCTTCTCTTGCTCTGTACGCTAAGCTCTGTAAAAGGTTTACACGGCCGACCACGTCCAAGCGAAATAGGTACCTCAAAAACTCCCTGAAGCCAAACTTAATTTTTTTTTTTAAATCTATCATTTGTCCGTTGTGAACTTAACCATCTTGACTTAAATTCATACCTTTATACAATTTAAGAGATTTAAAGTTGAAATTGCATATACAAATAAAGTTCAATTAAATTAAATAGGTACCTTAAACGTCCAATTTTAAGTCTAAAATCTTTAAATTTTTCCTCCGTGCAAGACGCTTTATTGAGTAAATAGCTCTGAAGATGATCTAATTTGCCATCCCAATCATTCTCACTACACTCATTTATAACATCATATAACTGTTTTTTTGTTAAAATGCACAAGCCAGACGATCCTTTAAGGAAAAGAATTAATTTGGTAATAAATAGCTTTTTTTATTTTTATTAGACTACACTGAGCCAAAAAACAACGTAAAATCAATAGAAACCACTTTGAATCAAAGAATTTTCGTTATGATTATAGCCTAAAGTAGAAAATCGTCGAATCAATGTAGTTCCACTTTAAAACCATTAATTTTTAAAACATATTTAATTCAAATCAGTTTCAACTTTAAATCAATTGTGAAATCAATATGATTATAGCCTAATGTAGAACAACGTTGAATTAAAGTAGTTTCACTTTGAAAACAGTGAGTCTAAAACATATTTAATTCAAATCAGTTTCAACTTTAAATCAATTGTGAAATCAATATGATTATAGCCTAATGTAGAACAACGTTGAATTAAAGTAGTTTCACTTTAAAAACAGTGAGTCTAAAACATATTTAATTCAAATCAGTTTCAACTTTAAATCAAAGTGGAATCAATATGATTTTAGCCTAAGGTTTCTCTTATTATCAATTGAATTCAACTTAGAAATAAAGTGGAAGTACATTACATTTAAATACGTTTCACACTTACTTTTAATATACTGCAACTTTAAATTAAATATGACGCCTAATGATATCAATTGCGACTACACTTTAAATCAAATGCGCATACACTTTAAATTAAATATGAAGCCAAATTAAATCAAATACGACTACACTTAAAATCAAATGCTAATACACTTTAAATCAAATATGAAGTCGAATTAAATGAAATACGACTACACTTTAAATCAAATATGAAGCCGAATTAAATGAAATACGACTACACTTTAAATCAAATATGAAGCCGAATTAAATCAAATACGACTACACTTTAAATCAAATATGAAGCCGAATTAAATCAAATACGACTACACTTAAAATCAAATGCGAATACACTTTAAATCAAATATGAAGTCGAATTAAATGAAATACGACTACACTTTAAATCAAATTTGAAGCCGAATTAAATGAAATACGACTGCACTTTAAATCAAATATGAAGCCGAATTAAATCAAATACGACTACACTTTAAATCAAATATGAAGCCGAATTAAATCAAATACGACTACACTTTAAATCAAATATGAAGCCGAATTAAATCAAATACGACTACACTTCAAATCAAATATGAAGCCGAATTAAATCAAATACGACTACACTTTAAATCAAATATGAAGCCAAATTAAATTAAATACGACTACACTTTAAATCAAATATGAAGCCTAATTAAATCAAATACGACTACACTTTAAATGAAATATGAAGCCGAATTAAATTAAATACGACTGCACTTTAAATCAAATATGAAGCCAAATTATATCAAATACGACTACACTTTAAGTCAAATATGAAGCCGAATTAAATCAAATACGACTACACTTTAAATCAAATATGAAGCCGAATTAAATCAAATACGACTACACTTTAAATCAAATATGAAGCCGAATTAAATGAAATACGACTACACTTTGAATTAAATATGTAGCCGAATTAAATGAAATACGACTACACTTTGAACTAAATATGTAGCCGAATTAAATGAAATACGACTACACTTTAAATTAAATATGAAGCCGAATCAAATGAAATACGGCTTCAATTTAAATTAAATATGAAGCCGAATTCAATGAAATACGACTACACTTTAAATTAAATATGAAGCCGCATCAAATGAAATACGACTTCAATTTAAATTAAATATGAAGCCGAATTAAATGAAATACGACTACACTTTGAACTAAATATGTAGCCGAATTAAATGAAATACGACTACACTTTAAATTAAATATGAAGCCGCATCAAATGAAATACGACTTCAATTTAAATTAAATATGAAGCCGAATTCATTGAAATACGACTACAATTTAAATTAAATATGAAGCCGAATTAAATGAATTAAGGCCACACTTTGAATTGAATCCTATAAAATAGAAAAGTTTATATATTTCACGTTACTTTTAAATGTCAATACAATCAAATGTTTCTCTACATTGAATGCAAATGGAATCCTTTTGCAATTAAATGTCACCCATCTATAAATAAAAGTAAAAACATAATACATTTAATTGCGTATAAATTTCAATGCAATTGTTAGATAATTAAATTTAGTTTGAAGAAATGTAAAAATATATATATTTAAAGTGCGATTCTGATTTAATTGAAAGCAGCACTCAATTAAATGCATTATGTTTCTATTTTACCTGATAAGATTACCTGAGTAAATTTTGAGCTTTCATTTCGAGAAAGTAGCCGGTAATGAACCTTTGCTGAAAATTAAAAAAGAAAAAAACAACCTTTCCTGAAAATAAAATAAGAAAAACAACCTTTGCTGAAAAAGAAAAACACCTTTGCTGAAATTTTTCAAAATAAAAAAACAAACCAGGATTTTCTAGAAAAAAAGATAGTTATTTTATTATTAGATTTGTACTTAACTTCGTTTTACAATTGTTACATTAAAATTTCTTTCTTATAAAAGGGATTTTTAATTGACATAAGTGTGCTTGTGAAAAACGTATTTTACGATTCTTAAACATAAATTTTCTGATAAAAGTTTTTCCATTTTGATGGAAGTGTAGCGGAGAGTTTTTAAAAATTAGCTTACACTTATAAATATTTATTTCTGATGAAAGTTTTTCCATTATTTATTTGATATAAGTGGAGCGGAGGGCTTGTGAAAAACTTAATATTTTTTAAAACTAAGTTACCAATTTTTTCTCCGACTTCATATGCTTGAAAGTGTTTGTTAAACATTTTAATTTTAATTTCATAGCAAAGAATTGACAAATTATAATTATCTGAAATCAAATCAATTATTTTAAACAGTTTATAGGAGGAATCATTAATAGCTAAGTAATAATTAGTTTTGTACTGTATACCCTCATACGTCACGCAATTTGAAAATCTGATATTGTCTAAAATGATGTCAGACGAGACCAGTTCGGAATAATATTTCTTACTTAACAAATCTTCACTTTTAAAAGAACTTTTGTCAAAGGGGGGCCTAATGCCTTCCTTATATTTAGTTAGAAAATAAGAAAATTGTAGGGATGCCTTAATGGCAAGTGAATGAGGTGCATTTAATCTTGATGTAATGTTATTTAGATAAGCTTTACCCTCCTTATGTTTGGCTTCAAACCGCATTACCCAGACATATTTTAAGGGACCACACTTTTTAATCGCTGTAGGGTAATGGACTAAAAAGTGGTGCTTTGGTTTCAGGGTTGGACCATATAATCTAACATATTGTGTATGATGTTCAGTAATCAACTTTTCTAATTTTATTAATTCGCTCTCGCTAAAGTGGGTTTGAAATAACGAATCAAAAATTTGAACAAGTTTTGTCAATAATGCCCAGTGTTTGTTTTTTGGATCAACTAAATCACCTACCATTAGTGGCAAAAAATTAAGAAAGCATAATACTTCACTAGCTGTCATCTTTAAGTTAAAGGTTTTCAATCTTTTCATATCAATTGGAGAAGAAAGATTTCCTATTTCGGTTTCCCCGTAATGAAAAAGTTGCTTTCTGCTATTCAAAATTTCTAGAGAAATCACTTTTTCTTCAATTAAACCCATTAAAATGTTACATACATCATAAACGACAACACCTTCAAGGATGTCATGCATTAAATCGAAATAAAAATTCTGACAAACGTGAAAACTGCCTAAATTATTAAAAATACAATTGCTTTTGATTCCTGTTTCTAAAAAGTTATCTTCCAGAAGATCATTGTCATACTTCTCTTTTGTTCGCAGGTTCAGCAAATGTTCTTTGTTATCGGCTTTCATTTCAGAACGGGTCCTCGTACAAGCACGACAGTATCGTTTTGCTGTAAAGGACTGCACAAAACCGAAAAGGCTATTTAGACCTAAATTGTCCCCTACAATTAATCCTAAAACAAAATGCACACGGAATTTTCCTTCATTTGTTTGTAACTCTATTCCATTTTCTAAATGCTGTAACTCTTCAATCAAGTGATGGAAGGCTATTTCGTTTCCACACTTTTTTAAATAACTTGATGAAATAAAAGCAGCATGGAATAAGAAATCTAATTTAGACTGTAAATATTGAGGAAGTGTTGGGAATGTATAATAGCAAGCACAGATCGAAGACGTGTGGCTTCCAAGGGGGTTATTTATTTGAAAATCATCAAAATATAAAGTAAATGGTATTATTTTATTTGATTTAAACATCTGTATTTTTTGTTTAAAGACTTCACCATTAATAAAATTTTTAAGTTGATTTTGATTTAAATATAATTCTTGATTTTCTAATGTAAGTTTCAAAACACCTGGTATTTGAAAAAGTGATTTAAATTGAAATTGAAGTGACATCATATAAATATTAATAGATTTAGCTTCCAAAGAAGAAATTCCTTTAACTACTTTTTCAGATATTTTATTTTCTATAACAAATGATTTTGGTGCCTCAAATATTTTCTGTACACTTAAAAGTTTAAACATTTTATGTTCAGTTTTCATTTCTTCATAAGGATCACTGCAGAAGGATAATAAAGTGTCAAATTCTTTGATAATTTCGTCAGGAATTTTACCTGAAGTAATAAGTTTAATTGAAGTAGTTATAGAGCATAAAAAACTTGCAATCATTTTTTGAATTTCAAGAACCTCTTTCCGAGGCATGAAAGTCCTTGCATAAAGTTTCAAGGATAAAGTTAAGGCTTTACTTCGTAAGTCATCAATAATATCGTCAATAGCATAGCTCTTACGAATTTCAATGGTTTCAGCCGGTTGACTTGAGAATAATTCCAAATCATGAGAAGGGTAAGTAGTAACATTTCGGTTTGATTGATGCTGATGTGTTAATATTTGTGGGATCTTATGCAAATTTTCTAAATGCCGTCGAAAATTTCTATAATTAGAAAAGTTTTGATGACAATCATTTTGTTTACACTGAAAACTGCCATTATTTTGTATTAAATGGTCATATTTCAGGTGACGTATGAGGGTATCTGAACTTGAATAATTTTTGGAACATTTAAAGCAAATATACATGTTTTAATTTTTTTTTATAAACGGATGGTGTTTTGAGTAGTTAAAAATCTTGACCGTGATGTTACAATGGTTATATTTTCAATATTGAAACCAATATAATTGCATTCAAAATTATAGGATATAAAGGAAAGGATTTGAAACTTGAAAAAGTGAAACAATATTTAAAATTTGGATGTAAATAATCATCACAGTTTTAAAGCTAAGAGGTAAAACTAAATGAATTACATACAAAGTTTTTAGACCTAATCAATTTAATGTAAATATAAGTTGCATGAACAACCAACAGCTGTGACCATCTAATGGATATAAAATTATAAAGGAAAGAACTTGAAAAGTTTGGAAACACAAGTTAACTATTATTTTTGAGTACTAAAAAACCTTAAATTTTGGCCTGATCCAACTAATAGCATGTGTTGAATATATAAATATAATATGATTCAAGATTTTAATCATATTGGCCAACACAAATAATAAAGGCAGGAATCGTTTAACTTATGCTATAATATTTGTATGTATCTTTTCAAAAAATGTAAGTTATTCTCCTAAGCACCAGCGATTGTGAGCTTTTGTTTGTAACTTGCTCGCTTATCTTCAAAACTAAGTAGGGTAGCCATAGTAAGATGTTTGATATACAAATTGTTTTTTTGGCAATGTAAGCAGGCAGTTCGTGTGTATTATTATATACAAAGGAAATAACTTCAAGTCTTGAAGAAAAATGCAACAATTTTATTACAGAAGAATAAAAAAGCTTTCAAATGTTAAGCGAACTCAAGGATATCTACAGTCAGAACCTTTTTGCCATTACCAAACGAAAAGTTATCTTCCAAAAATTCAAATGCACAAGTCGCCCATAGTCATAGATGCTCCATATAGAGATGCAAGATAAGCTGAAAGTCAGGTAATAAAAAGGATGTGTAAAAACGCCCATAAAGCGTTCTTAGCTTCATAAGGCAGAAGTTATCATTTTTTGTAAAAGATAAAAAGCAATTAATTTAAAAGTTCTGAACCACAAGCTCAGATCGATTCGCCGATCTTTTCTTCATAGCATTCAATGAAAGCGATTCTCAAAATAACACTCTTGCTTCCGCTTTTATCTCTGAATCTCGATACTGGAGGAAGGACGGAATTTAGTACACTTGCCAGTACAAAATCATTTGGTGAAGGATATAAAGGAATTAATTTAAAAGTTCTTAAACACAAGCTAAGAATTTTTAAAATTATTACTGCGAAAACAACCAACAGGCTGAAAATCTAAAGGATATAAAGGAAACATCTTCACACGTTAAAAAGCTATAAAGCAATTAATTCAAAAGTTCTGAAACACAAGCTCAGATCGATTCGCCGATCTTTTCTTCAAAGCATTCAATGGAAGCAAATCTCAAAATAAAACTCTTGCTTCCGCTTTTATCTCTGAATCTCGATACTGAAGGAAACACGGAATTTAGTAGACTTGCCAGTACAAAATCATTTGGTAAAGGATATAAAAGAGTTAATTTAAAAGTTCTTAAACACAAGCTTAAAGTTTTTAAAATTATTACTGCGAAAACAACCAACAGGCTGAAAATCTAAAGGATATAAAGGAAACATCTTCAAACGTTAAAAAGCTATAAAGGAATTAATTTAAAAGTTCTGAAACACAAGCTCAGATCGATCCGCCGATCTTTTCTTCATAGCATTCAATGGAAGCGATTCTCAAAATAAAACTCTTGCTTCCGCTTTTATCTCTGAATCTCGATACTGGAGGAAGCACTGAATTTAGTAAACTTTGCTAGAACAAAATCTTCTGTCTAAGGATATAAAGGAATTCATTTCAAAGTTCTGGAACACAAGCTTAGAATTTTTAAAATTATTACTGCGCAAGCAAACAACAGCTGCCAATCTAAATTATATAAAGGAAGTAACTTCAAAAGTTTTCGAACACCAGTAACAATTTTTGTTGTTATAGTTAGATTCATCGAATGAACAACTATCTGGCTGAAATCATTTGAGAAATAGATAATATTTTCTAACAATTCCCACGAAATCACTTGACTTTAAGAAAATGTTTGTTTAGTTTGCTTGTCATAAGATGTTCCAGAAGTTATCAATTTTCATTAAGGATATAATGGAATTAATAATGAAAAATAGTTACCTAAATTTTTTTTCTAAATTACTAGATAATGCATGAACAACCAACAGGCTGACAAGCTGAAAACATTTTGAATCGAAGTTATTAATTTTATCAAAGAATATAAAAGAAAGACCTTCGAAAGTTAACAACTTTATTGAAGAGTAGTATTGCATGAATCAATAGGTTAACAAAGTAAAGGATATTCTAGGGAAATGACTTGGAAACTCAAAAGTAAAGCTTCTATAAAACTGGGGAACTAATATATCATGTTTGGTCTAAATAAATGTAATACTATTCAAGATTGTAATCATATTGGTTTATACGAATAATAAAGTGCTGTTTACTAGTTTATTAATATTGTCCATGAAAGTTGTTTTAAAAATAAAACTCTCCTGGGCACTAGTGATGGTGAATTTTGTTTTGCAGCTTGCGCTCTTGTTTTTGAATATTGACAAAGGAGGAAAAACTGAATTATGTAGAGAAGTCCTAGCCAGTCAAAACATTTCAATAACAGTTATTAAGTTATAAAAGGTAACATTTTTGGTGACGTTTTAATGCTGAAAAGCTCAAGGATATAAAGAAAAGGATTTGAAATGTTTAGAAAGAAAACGTATTTATTTTATTTAAACAATAATTTGCATAATCAATAGGTACGGTTTACAAGATAAGGATATGTGACTGAATGAAATATATACAAAGGCTTAAAAACATATATGACCAATTTAATGTTAAAAAACATGTATGCATGAACCACCAACGAGATGGCAAACTAAAGACAAACGAAAATGAAAAGTTTTGAAACACAAGTTAAACATTATGATTTTGAGTACTTAGAAAGTTAAGTAGTGAAGTTACACTGCTGGATTTAAAGTCAAACTTGCTTTCAATGTTAAAAAAATATTTTTGAATGAACAACCAACACGGCTGACAAGCTAACGGATATTCTAGGGAAAGGACTTGGAAAGTTTTGAAACACAAGTCAAGGGCTTCTATAAAACTGTCAAACTTATACAATGTTTTGTCTAAATAAATATAATGTGAGTCAAGATTGTAATCATCTTGGCCAACACAAATAATAAATGGTTGAATTGTTAAACCTATGTTATAATATTTGTTTACCAGTTCGCCGATCTTTTCTTCATAGAATTCAATGGAAGTGATTCTCAAAATAAAACTCTCCTGCGCATCAGCAATGGTGACCTTTCGTTTGTTGCTTCCGCTTTTATCTTTGAATCTCGATACTGGAGGAAGCACGGAATTAAGTAGACTTGCCAGTACAAAATCTTCTGAATCTATAAGAAAATAGAGAAGTTTTGATTAGTCTTTTTTGTCTGTTTAAAGTTTTACAAAAAGTTAAAATAAAACTAAAATCATGAATTGTTTGTGAAATTGTAAAATATTTGTTTCCTTTAACATTTGTTTAATATAGTTATACCATATGAAAAGTTATTCATAATGAAAGCTGGTCAATTATAGACGTGGGCTACTTTGTAAGCAAGGAACTATGCATAATACATAAAGATAATTTGCATAGGAAAAAATATCGTACAATTTCTAAAGCATTTAAAAATGTTCATTTAAATTATCATCAATTTTTATTTTTCATTTAATATTCTACTGATAAATAAGTTTATTTATATCATTTGTTTTACATAAATAAAAAAAAAACAAACCATTTTTTTTCAGCCGAGTTTAAATTAGAATTCATTAAATACAACTGCTTCCTGCAATTAGGGTTGTGGATGTTTATTTCGTAGTACCTTTTGATAAAAATTTTGAATTGTTCCCATTTGCTCAGTAAAAGGTGTTGTTTTCCAGGATACAAAAGTTCAAAATCAATTTTAATCTAAAAATTAATATAAAACGAAATTATAAGTGGATAAAAAATCTTTCAATAAAATTTTTAATTTTTATTTAATATTTTTTTTTAAATTACTTCAAATCGATCAACAAAATGCATTCATTAATAATATAATAAAAACCTTCAACAAAAATATTACCAGTTCTGGGGCCCTCGCATCAGTAAATTTTGGCCATGATTTAAAAAAATCTGAATGGTTATATGCCGTTATTAGCTCTCGTTGACGAAGTGAAAACGTTTTATTCCACTTATCACAAACTGAACTCCAGTCCGAGCTATCTCTACTCAACGCAGTTTTTAAAGCTAAGGCTATCGAATCATCCACTTCGTCCAATAGCTGGGAATCATCGAAATCTAAATGAGTTATACCTTCTTCGACCGTTTTCTTCGAACGCTTTGACCTTGAATTTCCGAACCTGTTGTATAATTTACCACTAGGATTTTTTTTTCCTCTTCGGGGAATGAAATAGTAATCCTAAAATAAGAACAAAGATCCTAGTAAGAGGGTGATAGGTGTAATTGTGATTTTTAATTAAAAGAAAGTACTCATCAACTTTATTAAGAACTACTAGAAGAATAGCTGTTTTTACGAAAAATAAACTTACACTATTCAAATTCTGTTAATGGGTACCTACTATTATAAAGTTTCAGAAATTTATTTTTAAACCCCAGTTTAGACAGGCGAGTAGGATAAGTTAGCATTTATCCGTGTGTGTATCTGTACCTATACCTATACACAAAAGAGCGAAGTAGCAGCATTAAATATATTTTAAATTGTGTATTGTATGTGTTACTTTTTTTTTGTTTTATTTCCATAACTTTTGTATCTTTCTCTTGAAATATTGTACTTGTTGCCAAAATATACAAAAAGAGTTTTTAATCACATTAATAAAACTAAAACAGTAATACAAAGCCTACTCGTCTCTCTAAATTTTGGGTAACATAACTTTTCGGAGAAAAACGCTATCTGATCTGAGAATTCAATTATACTGTTAAAAGTAAGAAAAAAATTTGGATTGTAATACTGTCCTCTTAAATTTAATAAAACGCAGTAACATATTTTTTAGTTTTCACCAAAGTGAAAAAAGTTAAGAATAAAATTTTAGTATGGCAAATAAAATATTTGTTGATAGTTTGCGTATGCAAGCTTCAAACACGCACCTGTTCACAATAGTTTAATTAAATCGGTCAAGTCATTCACCAAAAATATGGTAATTTTTGTTAAAAAAAAACCAAATGTATATTCCTTTTAATATTTCATATACGAGGCCGAAATAAATAACTGTAACTGGATCCCGAAATAAAAGTCTAGTTACAATAAACTATTAACCTTAAATACAAAAATTCGGAATCCAACTACGTTTAATACATCTTCTGAATTATTTTATTGTCATAAGGTGCTTTCAAAGTTAACTCTATTTTGTTTGCCATGTTTTAAAAATTTAAATAACATTTGTACTACCTGTTTTAATGAAAAAAGGTTTGCATAACGCCGTTTTTTAGCGTAAGATTTAAAATAAAGAACGCTTTAGAGAAGAACAATATTTGAGAGCGTATATTTTTTAAAATGTTTTGCAAACTTTTGTAACTTGTTGCGGTATTATTATAAAGTAACGATATGGTCTTACCTTAACGTCCTTTTCGTTTGGAAAAATAAATAATATTTCTTCAACAATTCCTGAGAAATCACTTGGCCTTAAAAAAAAGTTCGCGCAGTTTGCTTCTTCAATTATTATTTGTATTATTGCATCCCTATGCACGTTTTCTAAACGATTGTTGGTTGAGTAATATTCTACCAAAGACTTCCCTTTGGGCGAAGAATTTAAAAGTTGCAAAAGGTTCTAAACACTACATCATATTATGAACAAACACATGTTACAACAATAAATTATACTCACAATTTTACTACTCCTTGACTTAAGGCTTGAACTTGGAGTGTCTGTCGGTGAATTGTTTCTATTTTGCCAATTCTCAACTTTTGAATTTAGAGAAATTGTTTCGTCGTCGATACCATGCTTAAATAGTTTTATAAAAAGAAATATAAATTATTTAATGTTTTTTTTTTAAAAGCTTATTTCGTTATATAGGGTGAATCGCATACGAAGTAACAAAAAGCTAGAGAGTGTAGATTAAGTTGAGACAAGAAAAAAATCGTATAGTAGGGGGGGTCTATTCCCCTCGTTTAGCTAGTAGGGGCAATTTTCTAAAAAAATGACTTAAAGCTGAAAAAAATATTAAAAAACAACAGTTACATATACTAGCCATATTACACCTTTTTGTAAAGCTAGAAATCTCTTCTTTTATTGTGTTTTTATATAAAGTTGTTTTAGAGAATATTTTTTGAAAAATTAATTTTCAAACTCAAAATTTCGAAAAAAAAAATTGAAAACATTTTGTTCAACCTTATTGTTCACAATTTTACGTTATTAGACTGTATTTTTGTTTTTAATATTCATTGCCCTTATTAATTTTAAGTCAAATACCATAAACCGGATGCTAAAATCTCTTCTTATTCTTAGGAAAATTGACAGTGTCAGAAATAAAATTCCCTTAATTTGACTCCAATCCGTTGTTTAAGTTACTCTAAAGATCCTATTTCCACTACGTACTAGTAAAGTAGATTTAAATATTTTCAATTTTCTCAAAAAATAAAAGACATTTAAGCATCAGGTTTTCTGTTTTTGACTAAAAACTAATAAAAGCATGGAATTTTGAAAACTAAATTAGTTCTTAATTAAGCAAATTATGCAAATATCCACAAAAAAGGAGCAGGACAGATTCATGCCAAAACAAAAATGTAATCTTCAACTTCAACTCTTTTTCTGTGCATTTTTCTTCTCCCCCTATTCAACAAATGTGTATTATATATCCTGCATCTCTTTTATTTTAGAAAACTCGATTAAAGGTAATAAATTGAAGTGTAAATCAACCATTATTTATATTATAAAGTTTTATTAGTCTTGCTCACCTGCTGCTTTCTCCAAAGGAAAAGTTTTTCGCGGAATTCAGCGCGTAATCCAATATCTTTTATGACATCATTAATGTCGTCTGTTGACAAGTACTTCAATGATCTATAAGTGATATGTTTTTCTAAATTAAATAAAAAAGCAAAATTATTATTCGGTCAAACTAAAGTTTTGAAAAGACGGGAAGGCTGATAGCAAAAAAGAGATAGTCTTTGGTATCAGTGTACTGTCTTATTTGAATTCGATTTTTGTCTATTTCAAATGAAGAAAGACATATTTTACAAGAATGAATGACGGATACCAAATATGATCTTATCTTTGGTACCAGCCAAAGTTTTTGGTTATTTGCAAGGGGCTATAATTGTTAAGAGTATTCAAAAGCAAAGTTTTTATTATTTCAAAAACCCCATTCTACAAATTATATTTTTTTACTTTTATTAATTTTTACTAGTACTCGGCTTTAACCTTACGATTAAAAATCTTGGTTGACTTTTTAGATTAGAAGCCTGGAGTAAATTGTTCAATTTATGGACATTATAACAATAAGATATTGAAAAAATGACTTTTAAAATTTGTCTGAAAACATATTTTTAAGGTTGCAGTTTAATACACATATTTTTTTTAACGCTATCAGTACTGCCACATGCAAGCTTTTGTAACATTATATCTTTTCTCTTTAGGTTTTTTCACCTTATGATACTCAGAAATGCTATCTTTTCACAGTCATCATTTAGCGTGGTGTTAGTTGTTAGTAAATAAATATAAAATTAAACCTTACCTCCATACATTTGATACATGAGTATATTATACTTTCCTTTCACTTTTCGTTTAGTTTAGCAAAGACTTTCCATATTGAAATCTTTTAGTAAATGCATCAATTTGTTTTTATCATCTATATTTACCTATATTTCGATAAAATGAATGTTCTGGTCTGTTAAAATCGTTTCAATATTTTCTTTTTCTCTACTACATCTCTCGGCTTAAATCTTACGTTTGAAAATCTAAATAGACTTTTCAGATTAAAAGCCTTGAGTACATTTTTCAGTTTGAAGGTGTGTATGATTATGTCATTGACAAAAAATACCATTTAAAATTTTTAAAAGACCAATGACAACTTAGCAAAGGTCGTGGACACTTCCTTTTTTTCAAAAGCCAAGGAAAAGAATCAATTGGCAGTATGAAATTTGGTGCTTTTGCACCTATTTTTTTATAATACTGGTTTATGCATCAATCAAAAGTGAAAATTGTATATAAAAATTGAATTTTGTATCGTTAAAAACAATATAAAAATTAAGAAAATTCTTTTGCAGATAAGGAAGAACAAATTAAATTAGTAATAAACATATTCCAATAGAATTATATAACAAATATACTTATTTTGTACGACAGAACTTACTTTTGTATGCACAATTGAGTTTGAATTATCATTTCACTTTTCATTGATATTGAAACTAGGATTATTTTTGAAGTAGAACTTGAACTTAATCATACCTTTAAAAATTTTGCAAAGACTTTCCAAATCAAATTCTTCAAGTAAATTCATCAATTTGAATGAGTCGTGTCATCAGACATAGGAAATATAACTTCGAGAATTTTTCCATCCGAATCTAGGAATTAAGTGTTCTGGTCTATTTAAATCGTTTCAGTATTTTCTATTGAATTCTTTTTTTCGGCATTACATAGTGCCATAACTTTAATTATTTTATTACAAAGAAAAAAACTCACTTTCTTACTAAATGTATTTAATTTTTTCGGCAACAAATAAATCTCGAGCACGATACGACATTGGGGAAGAACACAATGAAAATGAATTACCAAAACGATGAATGTATTTTTTTGTGCACAATTGGTTTGTGATTTCACTTTTCATTGATATTGAAACTAGGATTATTTTTGAAGTAAAACTTGACTACAAAGTACCTATAATAATTTAGCAAAAAGTTTCCATACCGAAATATTTAGTAAACTCATCAATTTGTATGTTTCAACATAAGCAGAGGTAGGAAATATAACTTCGAGAATGTTTCTATCTATTTGCACCTATAATTCGATAAAATTAATGTTCTGGTCTGTTAAAATCGTTTCATTATTTTCTTTTGAATTCTTTTTTTCGATATCACATGATGTCATAGTTTTGATTATTTAATTTTCTCAGCTTCTCTACTACTCTCGGCTTAAATCTTACGTTTGAAAATCTAAATAGACTTTTCAGATTAAAAGCCTTGAGTACATTTTTCAGTTTGAAGGTGTGTATGATTATGTCATTGACAAAAAATACCATTTAAAATTTTTAAAAGACCAATGACAACTTAGTAAAGGTCGTGGACACTTCCTTTTTTTCAAAAGCCAAGGAAAAGAATCAATTGGCAGTATGAAATTGGGTGCTTTTGCACCTATTTTTTTATAATACTGGTTTATGCATCAATCAAAAGTGAAAATTTTATATAAAAATTGAATTTTGTATCGTTAAAAACAATATAAAAATTAAGAAAATTCTTTTGCAGATAAGGAAGAACAAATTAAATTAGTAATAAACATATTCCAATAGAATTATATAACAAATATACTTATTTTGTACGACAGAATTTACTTTTGTATGCACAATTGAGTTTGAATTGTCATTTCACTTTTCATTGATATTGAAACTAGGATTATTTTTGAAGTAGAACTTGAACTTAATCATACCTTTAAAAATTTTGCAAAGACTTTCCAAATCAAATTCTTCAAGTTAATTCATCAATTTGAATGAGTCGTGTCATCAGACATAAGAAATATAACTTCGAGAATTTTTCCATCCGAATCTAGGAATTAAGTGTTCTGGTCTATTTAAATCGTTTCAGTATTTTGTATTGAATTCTTTTTTTCGGCATTACATAGTGCCATAACTTTAATTATTTTATTACAAAGAAAAAAACTCACTTTCTTACTAAATGTATTTAATTTTTTCGGCAACAAATAAATCTCGAGCACGATACGACATTGGGGAAGAACACAATGAAAATGAATTACCAAAACGATGAATATATTTTTTTGTGCACAATTGGTTTGTGATTTCACTTTTCATTGATATTGAAACTAGGATTATTTTTGAAGTAAAACTTGACTACAAAGTACCTATTATAATTTAGCAAAAACTTTCCATACCGAAATATTTAGTAAACTCATCAATTTGTATGTTTCAACATAAGCAGAGGTAGGAAATATAACTTTGAGAATGTTTCTATCTATTTGCACCTATAATTCGATAAAATTAATGTTCTGGTCTGTTAAAATCGTTTCATTATTTTCTTTTGAATTCTTTTTTTCGATATCACATGATGTCATAGTTTTGATTATTTAATTTTCTCAGCTTCTCTACTACTCTCGGCTTAAATCTTACGTTTGAAAATCTAAATAGACTTTTCAGATTCAAAGCCTTGAGTACATTTTTCAGTTTGAAGGTGTGTATGATTATGTCATTGACAAAAAATAAAATTTAAAACCAAGTATAGGTCGTGCACACTTTCTTTTTTTCAAAAACCAAATAATCAATATAATCAATTGGCAGTATGAAGTTGAGTGCCTTTTCACCTATTTTTTGTAATTCTAGTTTATGCATCAATAAAAAGTGAAATTTATTTAAATTTTTAGCAATTCTTTTGCAGACAAAAGAGAACAAATCAAATTTAAAAAAATATATTCCAATAGAATGATATAACAAATTTACTTATTTTGTACGGCAGAATATACTTTTTTGTGAACCTTTGGTATATAAGTATATTATACTCTCATTTCACTTTTTATTGATATTGAAAATAGGCTTATTTTTTAAGTAGAACTTGACTAAAAAATACCTGTAATATTAAACAAAGACTTTCCATATCGAAATCTTTTAGTAAATTCATCAATTTGTATGTGTCAGCATCAGCAGACGTAGGAAATATAACTTCAAGAATGTTTCCATCTAATGTACCTATATATATAGATATGAATATTCTGGTCTGTTAAAATTTTAAAATCGCTTCATAATTCTGTATTGAATCTTTTTTCGATATCACATTATGCTTTAGTTTTGATTATCAAATTTCGTCAGCTACTTTTCTTTTTCTCTCGGCTTAAATCATACGTTCGAAAATCTAGATAGACTTTTCAGATTAAAAGCCTTGAGTACATTTTTCAGTTTGAAGGTGTTAATGATTATGTCATTGACAAAAAATACCATTTAAATTTTTTAAAAGACCAATGAAAACTTAGCAAAGTTCGTGGACACTTCCTTTTTTTCAAAAACCAAGGAGAACAATCAGTGGCAGTGTGAAATTGGGTGCTTTTGTACCTACTTTTTTTAAATTTTTTCTCACGCAAGGGGAAGTAGTAAGTCTTGTTTATGCATCAATCTAAATTGAATTTTTATATAAAAATTGTTTTTTTGTATCGTAAGAAATAATATGTATTGAAATATAATACTTTAGCAGAACTAGAAAGAACTGATTTTAAAGAAATAACTCAGATTTATTAAATTTATTTAATTTTTTTCGGCGGCAAGATAAATCACGACACCGAACTGACAATGTGGACGCCTTCGTCAGATGCAAAGGATATTTAAATTTTAGGCGATGGACATAGACATTATTAAATTGACGAACGGAAGTATTTTAAAAAAAAGCATAGGTCATGAAAACTTAATAACTTTTAAGTCATGGAAAATAATCAAGTTGCAATGTGAAAAGGGGTGCTTTCGACCAATTTTTTTTTCACACGCAAGGAAAAATATTAAGTCTAGCTTATGCATCAATCAAAACTATAATTTGTTTATAAAAATTACTTTTAAAAAACAATATCAAATGGAATGCAGAACAAACTTAGTTCGAAATAAACACATTCCAATCGAATTAAAATACAAACGTATATACATACATATGTGCGAAGGAATTTATTTTGTTGTGCTTATTTCTTTTTTATCATTTCACTTTTCAATTATATTAAAAAAATGATTATTGTTATTATAATTTATCATACCTTTAAAAATGTTGCAAAGACTTTCCAATTGAAATTGTCCAAGTAAATTCATCAATTTGCATGAGTCAGCGTCATCAGACAAAGGAAATATAACTTCGAGTAATTTTCCATCCGTATCCAGGAATTGAGTGTTCTGGTCTATTAAAATTGTTTCAATATTTTCTATTGAATTCTTTTTTTCGGCATCACATAGTGCCATAACTTTAATTATTTTATTACAAAGAAAATAACTCACTTTCTAACTAAATTTATTTAATTTTTTTCGGCAGCAAATAAATCACGAGCACGACACGATAATGGGGAAGCACACAATGGAATGAATTACCGATCTGCGAAAGCCAATGCTTCTTAGGTATAACGACCACGCACACAAGAATGTGTATCAAGTAAATAGGGGGACAACGTGCGAGTGTATAATACATGTGCAATAATCGTTGAGCTTAAATACACATGCAAGCTCGGAAAAGTATAAATATGAAAGAGAAAGAAACAGACGCCAACAATGCAAACGAAAAAACATATTAATTTACAGTTGTTAAAAAAGAAATAAACTCGCTCCGTGTTTGAATTAAGTGTGTTGCCACTTTGATTTAAAGTAGTTCGTATTTGATTTAAAGTACAATTTTAAGTTACGACATTATTTTAAAGTGGAAACGTATTTGATCTTTTATTTAAAGCGGAGCAACTTTAAATCAAAGTGGAAACGTATTTAATTCAAATGATATTTCCAATTTGGCGCGTAAATGAAAATGAAAATGTGATACACATTGCAATAGGGCATCAACAGGGTTCACACTTTACAAAGTTCAAGGAATTGAAGAATGACAATAGAAACTTTTCCAAATTTATAAACGCAAAAAAACAACAATGCACGCAAATGTTTTGGACGAGTTTTCTTAGCAAGAAATGCAAAAAACAAAGGGCATAGGTCCATATATTTTTAAACATTAAATTATTTTTTTTATTTTAAACAGTAAATTGTTTTTTAATATTTGTTTGTTAAAAAAATCTTGAACTAGTTGATTTCGAAAACAATTATTGTTTTTGTGAAAACTTTAAGTAGGTTTTTTCTGTGAATTTACTATGTGTTATTATATTTGTTGAAAATATGATATAAGTAGAGTGAAAAGTTAAAATTTCACGGAAACTGAAGACTTCTTATTAATGCAGTTATTAATATAACCGCTAAAAGTATTTTAATAGCTTATAACACCCATTGAATATGAAAAGCAATGGGTGTTTGTGTGAATACTTTTTTTTAATAAACTCAGTGTACTAGCAAATATGACCGACATGATATTTTTTTTACATCAATAATTACTGATTTGAACATTTGAAAAGTTATGAATTCATGTCAAATTTATGAATTTTCACACACCAGAAATGTAAGGAACTGAAATTTGTCTAATTTTAAATATGTTATGTATTGATGTTGAAATGAATAAGAAACAAAATAAATTCAGAAACAATATATTTCAATTTGTTATAAAAGAACTTAACAATTTGGCTTAATATTCTTTGTAAGCGAAAATTTGTTTGAAATTTCAGGCACAAAGTGTGAAGTGAAACTGTTCATAAGAAATTTTGTGCAAACAAAATGTCAGTTTAGTAAAGAAATTTCGAAACACACCATTTTGCATTGACAAACATTAAAAAACTATGAAATCGAATATCATTGAAACGCAGAACAGACGCTTTTTTAATTTTTCTTAACGTGCGATGTTTTTACCTATAGATAATTATAAATTCTTTCGTCAGAATATTTATCAAAGGGATAAATGTTTTAAGAAACCATTTTATCTATAGAATTTAAGACAAAATACATTTTTCTTCGTATTTCAATTAAATTAAACAGGAGTGAAACCTTCTGAAAACCCAATGCAAAAGGGAAATAATTTAAAAAAAAACAAATTGCTAGGATAATTTGACAACTTTGGGCAAATTAATTTAAGGTAGAGATTTGCAATATGCTATTCAAATAAAGACGTACAAATTGTACTATTCTAATTTGTTTGTTTCAATAAATCTAAAAAACATTTGCATTTTGTGCATACATGAAATTTTCAGACAAGGTAAAACGGTAGCATTTATTGCAGCAAAGAAGTAAAATGTTACTATAGTAGTAGCTTCTACCAAATGTGTACCATGTACTTACTAATATCACGATAATACGGCAGACATTTTTTTGTGTATTTATTTGCAAAATAATATATGGGTAGGTATTCTCGTTGAGCGGGGATGAATATGTGTACACATACACACACGTGTAGGTATACCTAATATGAGGAAGATAGAAACAGACGCCAACAATGCAAACGAAAAAACATATTAATTTACAGTTGTTTAAAAAGAAATAAACTCGCTCCGTGTTTGAATTAAGTGTGTTGCCACTTTGATTTAAAGTAGTTCGTATTTGATTTAAAGTACAATTTTAAGTTACGACATTATTTTAAAGTGGAAACGTATTTGATCTTTTATTTAAAGCGGAGCAACTTTAAATCAAAGTGGAAACGTATTTAATTCAAATGATATTTCCAATTTGGCGCGTAAATGAAAATGAAAATGTGATACACATTGCAAAGCGGGCATCAACAGGGTTCACACTTTACAAAGTTCAAGGAATTGAAGAATGACAATAGAAACTTTTCCAAATTTATAAACGCAAAAAAACAACAATGCACGCAAATGTTTTGGACGAGTTTTCTTAGCAAGAAATGCAAAAAACAAAGGGCATATGTCCATATATTTTTAAACATTAAATTATTTTTTTATTTTAAACAGTAAATTGTTTTTTAATATTTGTTTGTTAAAAAAATCTTGAACTAGTTGATTTCGAAAACAATTATTGTTTTTGTGAAAACTTTAAGTAGGTTTTTTCTGCGAATTTACTATGTGTTATTATATTTGTTGAAAATATGATATAAGTAGAGTGAAAAGTTAAAATTTCACGGAAACTGAAGACTTCTTATTAATGCAGTTACTAATATAACCGCTAAAAGTATTTTAATAGCTTATAACACCCATTGAATATGAAAAGCAATGGGTGTTTGTGTGAATACTTTTTTTTAATAAACTCAGTGTACTAGCAAATATGACCGACATGATATTTTTTTTACATCAATAATTACTGATTTGAACATTTGAAAAGTTATGAATTCATGTCAAATTTATGAATTTTCACACACCAGAAATGTAAGGAACTGAAATTTGTCTAATTTTAAATATGTTATGTATTGATGTTGAAATGAATAAGAAACAAAATAAATTCAGAAACAATATATTTCAATTTGTTATAAAAGAACTTAACAATTTGGCTTAATATTCTTTGTAAGCGAAAATTTGTTTGAAATTTCAGGCACAAAGTGTGAAGTGAAACTGTTCATAAGAAATTTTGTGCAAACAAAATGTCAGTTTAGTAAAGAAATTTCGAAACACACCATTTTGCATTGACAAACATTAAAAAACTATGAAATCGAATATCATTGAAACGCAGAACAGACGCTTTTTTAATTTTTCTTAACGTGCGATGTTTTTACCTATAGATAATTATAAATTCTTTCGTCAGAATATTTATCAAAGGGATAAATGTTTTAAGAAACCATTTTATCTATAGAATTTAAGACAAAATACATTTTTCTTCGTATTTCAATTAAATTAAACAGGAGTGAAACCTTCTGAAAACCCAATGCAAAAGGGAAATAATTTAAAAAAAAACAAATTGCTAGGATAATTTGACAACTTTGGGCAAATTAATTTAAGGTAGAGATTTGCAATATGCTATTCAAATAAAGACGTACAAATTGTACTATTCTAATTTGTTTGTTTCAATAAATCTAAAAAACATTTGCATTTTGTGCATACATGAAATTTTCAGACAAGGTAAAACGGTAGCATTTATTGCAGCAAAGAAGTAAAATGTTACTATAGTAGTAGCTTCTACCAAATGTGTACCATGTACTTACTAATATCACGATAATACGGCAGACATTTTTTTGTGTATTTATTTGCAAAATAATATATGGTTAGGTATTCTCGTTGAGCGGGGATGAATATGTGTACACATACACACACGTGTAGGTATACCTAATATGAGGAAGATAGAAACAGACGCCAACAATGCAAACGAAAAAACATATTAATTTACAGTTGTTTAAAAAGAAATAAACTCGCTCCGTGTTTGAATTAAGTGTGTTGCCACTTTGATTTAAAGTAGTTCGTATTTGATTTAAAGTACAATTTTAAGTTACGACATTATTTTAAAGTGGAAACGTATTTGATCTTTTATTTAAAGCGGAGCAACTTTAAATCAAAGTGGAAACGTATTTAATTCAAATGATATTTCCAATTTGGCGCGTAAATGAAAATGAAAATGTGATACACATTGCAAAGCGGGCATCAACAGGGTTCACACTTTACAAAGTTCAAGGAATTGAAGAATGACAATAGAAACTTTTCCAAATTTATAAACGCAAAAAAACAACAATGCACGCAAATGTTTTGGACGAGTTTTCTTAGCAAGAAATGCAAAAAACAAAGGGCATATGTCCATATATTTTTAAACATTAAATTATTTTTTTATTTTAAACAGTAAATTGTTTTTTAATATTTGTTTGTTAAAAAAATCTTGAACTAGTTGATTTCGAAAACAATTATTGTTTTTGTGAAAACTTTAAGTAGGTTTTTTCTGTGAATTTACTATGTGTTATTATATTTGTTGAAAATATGATATAAGTAGAGTGAAAAGTTAAAATTTCACGGAAACTGAAGACTTCTTATTAATGCAGTTATTAATATAACCGCTAAAAGTATTTTAATAGCTTATAACACCCATTGAATATGAAAAGCAATGGGTGTTTGTGTGAATACTTTTTTTTAATAAACTCAGTGTACTAGCAAATATGACCGACATGATATTTTTTTTACATCAATAATTACTGATTTGAACATTTGAAAAGTTATGAATTCATGTCAAATTTATGAATTTTCACACACCAGAAATGTAAGGAACTGAAATTTGTCTAATTTTAAATATGTTATGTATTGATGTTGAAATGAATAAGAAACAAAATAAATTCAGAAACAATATATTTCAATTTGTTATAAAAGAACTTAACAATTTGGCTTAATATTCTTTGTAAGCGAAAATTTGTTTGAAATTTCAGGCACAAAGTGTGAAGTGAAACTGTTCATAAGAAATTTTGTGCAAACAAAATGTCAGTTTAGTAAAGAAATTTCGAAACACACCATTTTGCATTGACAAACATTAAAAAACTATGAAATCGAATATCATTGAAACGCAGAACAGACGCTTTTTTAATTTTTCTTAACGTGCGATGTTTTTACCTATAGATAATTATAAATTCTTTCGTCAGAATATTTATCAAAGGGATAAATGTTTTAAGAAACCATTTTATCTATAGAATTTAAGACAAAATACATTTTTCTTCGTATTTCAATTAAATTAAACAGGAGTGAAACCTTCTGAAAACCCAATGCAAAAGGGAAATAATTTAAAAAAAAACAAATTGCTAGGATAATTTGACAACTTTGGGCAAATTAATTTAAGGTAGAGATTTGCAATATGCTATTCAAATAAAGACGTACAAATTGTACTATTCTAATTTGTTTGTTTCAATAAATCTAAAAAACATTTGCATTTTGTGCATACATGAAATTTTCAGACAAGGTAAAACGGTAGCATTTATTGCAGCAAAGAAGTAAAATGTTACTATAGTAGTAGCTTCTACCAAATGTGTACCATGTACTTACTAATATCACGATAATACGGCAGACATTTTTTTGTGTATTTATTTGCAAAATAATATATGGGTAGGTATTCTCGTTGAGCGGGGATGAATATGTGTACACATACACACACGTGTAGGTATACCTAATATGAGGAAGATAGAAACAGACGCCAACAATGCAAACGAAAAAACATATTAATTTACAGTTGTTTAAAAAGAAATAAACTCGCTCCGTGTTTGAATTAAGTGTGTTGCCACTTTGATTTAAAGTAGTTCGTATTTTCGAATCTTCTATTTTGAATCAAAGTAGTTTCGTATTTAAAATTACGTTGTTTTGCTTAATTTTTTTTTCATATTATGATGCTTGTTATTAAAAGGAAAACGAGTTTGAATTAAAAGTGCTCATCATTTGATTCAAAAGGAACAACGCATTTGATTTGATGAAGTTTCAACTTTGATTTTAATGCTCGCAACTTTGAATGGCAAAGTAAAATCTTCTATTTTAAATCAAAGTAGTTTCGTATTTAAAATTACGTTGTTTTGCTTAATTTTTTTTCATATTATGATGCTTGTAGTTAAAAGGAAAACGAGTTTGAATTAAAAGTGCTCATCATTTGATTCAAAAGGAACAACGCATTTGATTTGATGAAGTTTCAACTTTGATTTTAATGCCCGCAACTTTGAATGGCAAAGTAAAATCTTCTATTTTAAATCAAAGTATTTTCGTATTTAAAATTACGTTGTTTTGCTAAATTTTTTTTTTTCATATTATGATGCTTGTAGTTAAAAGGAAAACGAGTTTGAATTAAAAGTGCTCATCATTTGATTCAAAAGGAACAACGCATTTGATTTGACGAAGTTTCAACTTTGATTTTAATGCTCGCAACTTTGGATGGCAAAGTAAAATCTTCTATTTTAAATCAAAGTAGTTTCGTATTTAAAATCACCTTGTTTTGATTAATTTTTTTTTTTCATATTATGATGCTTGTAATTAAAAGGAAAACGAGTTTGAATTAAAAGTGCTCATCATTTGATTCAAAAGGAACAACGCATTTGATTTGACGAAGTTTCAACTTTGATTTTAATGCTCGCAACTTTGGATGGCAAAGTAAAATCTTCTATTTTAAATCAAAGTAGTTTCGTATTTAAAATCACCTTGTTTTGCTTAATTTTTTTTTTCATATTATGATGCTTGTAGTTAAAAGGAAAACGAGTTTGAATTAAAAGTGCTCATCATTTGATTCAAAAGGAACAACGCATTTGATTTGACGAAGTTTCAACTTTGATTTTAATGCTCGCAACTTTGGATGGCAAAGTAAAATCTTCTATTTTAAATCAAAGTAGTTTCGTATTTAAAATCACCTTGTTTTGATTAATTTTTTTTTTCATATTATGATGCTTGTAATTAAAAGGAAAACGAGTTTGAATTAAAAGTGCTCATCATTTGATTCAAAAGGAACAACGCATTTGATTTGACGAAGTTTCAACTTTGATTTTAATGCTCGCAACTTTGGATGGCAAAGTAAAATCTTCTATTTTAAATCAAAGTAGTTTCGT